>CM048744.1:676853175-679638368 GCA_026315105.1 Locusta migratoria
GGGCAAAAATTTCACGAAATAAGCATCAAACGAAAAAACTACTAAGAACAAAACTTTTCTAGTTTGAAGGGTAAAGCAGATGGCGCAATGGTTGGCCCACTAGGTGGTGTTGCCATAGGTCAAATGGATATCAACTGCATTTTTAAAAAATAGGTACTCCCATTTTTTATTACATATTCATCTAGTACATAAGTAAATATGATTGTTTTATTTGGAACACTTTTCGCTTTGTGATAGATGGCACTGTAATAGTCAGAAAGTATAAGTATGTGGTATTGGGTAACATTTCACCAATGTGGACGGTACCTGCTTCATGATACATTACTTGTGTTAAAATGGACTGTTTACCAATAGCAGAAAAGGTTGATATGGTATTTAATATGGCTATTGTGATCAAAATGCCCAACAGGCCTGTGCTATGTATGTTGATCGTTATCCTGGAAGACCTTTCATCAGATAGTTATGTTATTTAAAGAGACAGGAAGTGTTCAGTCACAAGTGATACGTTAACCACAACCTGCAACAAATGTGATGCTCAAATAAGTGTTTTAGATGCAATTGTGGCTAACCCGTACATCAGTCGCATACAAATTGAGCGATAAACAGAATTCTAAAAAACGTCGGTGTTGAGGATTCTACATCAACATAAATTTCACCCATACCATATTTCTATGCACTAGGATTTGTACAGTGAAGACTATTGTACAGTTTTGCCAGTAAGCAAAAAATAAATTACGGGACTATAAAAGATTTTTTTCACACATTCTGTCTACTAACGAAGCATCATTCACAAACAGAGGTAATGTAAACTGACATAATATGCCCTATTGGGCAATGGAAAATCCACGATGGCTGCGACAAGTGGAACATCAGCGATGTCGGCGGGTTAATGTTATGGTGTGGCATTAAGCCCTTTTTAAACGATGAACGAAAGTTAACAAGATAGATCATCGTCTACTGAGGCGCTCCTAGCGTACTAGTCCTGAACTACAAACTCGTGCAAGATCTTGTGGCAGCGTGTTTAGACGATAAACGTAATTGAACAGTAATACTCTATGTTGAAAGTGAGGTTATGACTGGCGATCTGTTAAGTAGAAAGTCATAGTTTAATACTAGAATTGAGGAAACAGCGCTAAATGTTATTGATGGCCAAAGAAAACCTTGCAATGTATGTTTTTGGTCAACTTAGTGTGGTAAGGTTCTGGGAAGTGAAACAACATTTCAAAACATTGACATCTATTTGCAAGCGGAAAAACTTATGAACACATCAAACAATATTTATAAGAGCATAAATAGACCTCCTTTACTTTATCTACTACGATTTGCCCACTGACATTGTTAATAACGTCAAGCACAACTGAATTTTTGTCCTTCATTTGGACTGACTTTTTCATGTAAAATGCTATTCAATGAAAATTATAATCTTATTCAAATGAACAATTGGCTTCAGTGTTTTCTGTAACAATATTGCAAAACAAACCATTTTTCGGTTTCAGATGTACAACCTCGCTTTTCGATGGACAGTAATTGAGATAAATATTTAAGTCGTCATGAAACATTTGCAATTTACCGCTAAACCAAAGTATAATAATAAAATAAAGATTAGTAACACAAAATTGCATGCAAACTGTGTAATTGTTGAGTACAATATGAAAATCACGTGACGAAAATAAGTTAACTTCCAATGTCAACAGATGTCTGTTCAATCAAAATAATCTTCTCGAGAAAGCTTAACGTGACTATGTTAGGTGACGGACAGTGTGAATCCCTTAATTAGAAATACATTTTGATCACAAACTTCGACATAACGCAAAATATTCGTAAATACGAAGGAGAATGGCAGACTAACTGGAGTCATGACTGCAGCTGACAGCTACTAGCTCGCGCATGTGCAGTGTACCCACTAGTACCGAATTTAGAACCGGCCGTATTTCTTTATCGCTATTATTATCGCGCTTTGATACTAGCGTGATCATACTAGTGTAGCCGTTCAAACGACGGACGGCCGCCATTAATGCAACTTGTTATCAATCTATTACAAGTTTGTTCATCGTTTAAAATGGGCTTTATAGGAGGAAGGATAATTGACCCCCTACTTTATTGATGGCAATCTAAGTGGTGCAATGTATGCCGATTTCTTAAGTAATGTTGTACTGATTTTACTACAACATGTTTCACAGCATGACAGAATGGCAATGTACTTTTCAACATGATTTATGTCCGGCACATGGCTCGCGTGCAGTTTAAGCAGTCTTAAACCGAATATTTAATGACAGGTGGATTGGTTGTAGAAGCACCATACCATGGCCTGCACGTTCACTGGATCTTACAGCCCCTGATTTCTTTCTGTGGGGGAAAATCGAATGATATTTGTTATGATTCACCAACAACACCTGAAAACATGCGTCAGCGCATTTTCAATGCGTGTGAGAACATTACTGAAGGCGAACTACTTGCTGTAGAGAGGAATTTCGTTATGCATATTGCCAAATGCTTTGAAGTTGAAGTTGAAGGCCATCATTTGGAGCATTTATTGAAGTCAAGAGGTAATTACAGGTAATCATGCAGTAACAGCATGTGTTCTCATAATGTATGACAATTTCACAAATCACATTGGAACAACCGAAATAATGTTCAAATGTACCTATGTTCTGTGTTTTAATTTAAAAAACCTACCTGTTACCCACTACAGTAGAACCTCGTTTTTACGCTTTTCAAGGGACTTCAGTGAAATGGTGTAAAACGCAGGAAAATGTAAAATGCAGGAAATAATGTTTTAAATGCTAAAATATGCTTACTGGATCAGCCTTGCATTTTCGTAGTTTATTTGTGATATATGAACATAATAGGCATCTAAATACTCGCCAGGAAGTTTATTATACAATAAAGGTTACTATTTTAAGTGCCAGGCAAAATTTAATTTTATGGGAAGTAGGAATTTTTGATGTAATTTCATTCATTATAATCGAGGACGCCACTATTTTAAGCACCAGACAGAACTGGTTATTTTATGGGAAGTAGAAATTTTTGACGTAATTTCATTAATTATAATCGAGGACACCACTGCTGGTCTATGTAACATCTTCAAAATTACCTGAACTGCTTCGATAGATATCGTTTGCACGCCGCTGCCAAGCTATGTAACATATTCAAAATTACTGCCTTTTACCGGCAGTAATTATTTATGTAGTAAAACTCAAAAAGTTCCGTTTTTGTATTTTTAGATGTTTCACACAACGATATTAGAGAATTTATTTGCGTTCTCAAGTACAATCATATGCGTACGTATTTTTGTAACGTTTGCATAGGATCGGCATCTCTCACTATTATTGCTTTTTTGAGGTTGTGGGTATTACAATTCCCAACTTTGACAGATAACATTCTTTATTAATCAGAAATATGTATCACAAAAACAATGCACTTTTTATTTTATTCTCACTTCAACAAAGCAACTGGTTCTGATTGTTTCAGTACACGCTCTGGCAAAGAAGCTAGCGGATAGAGTAACTACACAGTCACAAATCAGTGTTATTCTTTAGTCAAAAAACCGTTCTGTTTCTCTGACTACACGCCTGGCGTTCTGGCAAAGAAGCTGGTGGAAAAAGGAACTACATCGCCAAAAATCGGCGCGTCTTAAGTCAACAACGAAACGCGAAATATACATTTGAATAAATGCAAAGTGTCAAGAAACTCGACTGCGAATAATTTTTAAGCGCTATAATTTATGGGGAAAGCCATGCTAGTGTCAATTTATGTACAATACGTCATTTTTCTTCACGAACATGCTTTCAAAAAGCGTAAAACGTAGGAAACGTGTAAATATGTTAACGCAAAAATGAGGGCAAATTAACATTGTAAACTTAAGAAATTTGACGGGACTGACAAAAAACGATGTAAATGGCAGGAAAACGTAAAAACCGAGAATGTAAAAACGAGGTTTTACTGTATTTGTCTAAAATTGTGAGCAATATGTACGTGAATATACACAAAGTGAAAAAGGTGTTCCAAATAAAACATTCATATTCATCTAGAACATAAATAAATATGTAATAAAAATGGGGGTAGCTATTTTAAAAAAATGCAGTCGATATCTGTTTGACCTATGGCAGCGCCATCTAGTGGACCAACCATATCGCCATCTGTTTTCCCCCTTCAAAATGGAAAAGTTTTGTTCTTTGTTGTTTTTTCGTTTGATGCTTATTTTGTGAGATATTTGGCCCGGTCACTATCAATGCACCACCCTGTGTGTGTGTGTGTGTGTGTGTGTGTGTGTGTGTGTGTGTGTGTGTAACAGGTTTGTTGCAATAACAAACTGATAAATTGGCACCTAGTGACCATAGATGGTAGTCTTGTGTCCTAAATGTGCCTTAGTGATTGTGAGAATTTTTTTTTTTACACATGGACACTGTTACCAAGAATTGAAACTCTGAATATGATTGTCTTTTCTTCATGCCTGTCTGCAGCTCAGCGATCTTCTTCACCATCAGTTGCTCCCTATTCCCCTTTCAATAATATCTTGAGAGAAGCACTTTAAATGTTCGTGGAATGATAACATTGGCCAGCCCTCCTCCCCCAATCCTGATTATCTGATGACATTTCACACTTATCTAAAACATGGTTTGATGTTTTCTTGGTGTATTTGTAATTTTCAGAATTCTAGAATTCTTGGGTGTCTGACTGGCACGTACAGAAATCCTGCACACGCGCACACGTACGCACTGGCAGTAATAATGGCCTTGATTCGCCTGGGTATTTAATCAAACACAGCTTGGATGGTTTTTGCAGGGATCGAATTAAGAGTAGAGCCATGGGTCTCAACACATCTGAAATGTGACGGACACCGTTCAAAGTGCCGTCGATGCGAACAAGACAGGGCCAGCGCAAGGCACGTGCGAAACGTGCGGCCGCACGGGGCGGCACTTTGCGAGGGGAGGCAAATCTGCCCCCCATTTTTTTCTGTAGTACAAACTCAACATTCATTCCCAAGAGGGGATTCGAAACCAAACCTCGGGAAACTGTGGCATGCCGCCCCGACTACCTGCCGGCCGCCCCTGTTGAACATGGGTAGGTAGGAGGACTAATTTCCTCCTCACCGTTGTGGCGGCACCGTCTTGTTTATGCCGGTGGAACAGAGAAGGGGAAGCAGTCTGGCGTACACGCCAGTATTCCTATGAGTGGAGCGCTGCCAGTCTCCTACGGGCCGTGCGTTTGCTCACAACTAATTTTGCAGAACACGAAATCTAATCTGGGAATTAGAATACTGCGGTTACATATGCCTGAATCAATTTTGCTAAGCCCTTCAGTGGCAGTTTTTGAATGTTTTGTTGAACATTATTACAGTCAAACATGCCAAACACCTATAATGGCTAGAATTATTCGGAATGTGTAAATACGCTGCGAGTAATTTCAAGGGATAAAGACATTGGTAATAAGCCTGGCATAAGTTGGCTTTCGACGAATTTTTGAAAATTTTTGCTATCCGTTTGTGAGTGATAGTCGGATGTTTTGGTTTTTGAGCCATGGAACACCTGTCTCCGCCTGTATGAACAACAAGTAAACTCTGGCCGGCACTTTTGTATGACAATACTGCTCACACACCATCTCTTTGCCAACATTTATTTACTGTATAATGCGTGTGAATCCATGCTCCATCTAAGTAAAGTACTGGTCGCTTTGATTCTAATGAAAACCTGAGAAAGTATGGTCATTTAGCAACAATGCCCTCTCGTCTGCACAAAACAAATCGTTATTTTTGACACCTTCTAAAACGAAAATCCACAGAAACAATATGCTTCTAAGGGTTTCCTTGCTAGCTTTGTAGCTCATTTCTGTTTGACAAACGGCCGAAGATGACCTCGCTGTTGAGCGCCCTAAAACGCCAATCATCATCATCATCATCATCATCATCATCATCATGTTTGACAAAAGTTGTGCAGTTTTTGCAATTCTTATTTCTATTGTTCGTAATGCTATAAAAATTACTGTCTGATAATATATTTATCCATATCATAGGACACATACTTATTGTGAGCTTTTTGCTTCTTCTTGGGCGCTAGTTTAACCGTAGCCTCGCTGTACTTCGTCACGTGACCTAGTACCTGGCACTACCGCGTCACCACTTCGCCTTTCCAGGCAATAGGTATTGTTGCATTCTCTACAACAAGAACTACACAATTCATTTCGGTGTTAGCCGAGGGAGTCAAGATTGGTGAGAAGCACTTTCATTGCGTTTCGTAAGAACAGAAGAATTGGTGCGTCCGAATTTCTTGCAACTTTGTGTTTAATAGGTAAGTGCTTTTCATGTAACGTATTGCACATGCACGTTACTCATAAGTTAGAACTATTTTTCTTGTGATCTGTTACTTCAAAAATTGGCAAGTCGGCAAATAACCACGCGTCGTCCTATTAGCTAGAATGAAAATAAAGCGAAGAAAAGTTAAGGGATACGGCGATGACTAATTTGTTACACCTTATTCCATAATCAGACACGAAAGAACTGACACATGGAATTTACGACAGATGTCTAGTGTCAGTTCTTTGAAATGAACAACCGCAGTGCAGTGAGTTAATATATTTCGACTAGCATTAGCAAAAAATGTTTGTAAATCTATTGGACCAAACTGCGAGGTCATCAGTCCATAGCTTACAAACTACCTAAACCTAAGGACAAACACTGACATCCATGCCCCAGGGAGGACTCGAACCTCCACAGTGAGATGCTGTAGACCGATCGGCTACTCCAGCGCGGCTAGCATTAGCACCCGTCTATGACCGCGTGTGCATTTATTGCATTATTATGTTACTCCATCTACTTGTTCTTCCTCGCTCCACTGTCTTCCGCCCCACTCTTTGACTGTTTCACCTGCGTCTGTAGTGAAACTCGGCCTGAAATTTAATTTCATGCGGCTGAATTCTTATGACTTTATCTCCTGAATAGAGTATCCTACAGTAATATAAGATTTCACACACATTTGAAAATTTTTTGTAAATTCACAAGGTTTATTAAAATTAGCCAGATTTTCTTTTCAATCACGTTTGACTCCATTTTTGAGCTGGTGCCCAGCGACTGTTTTCAAATGTTCAAATGTTTGTTAAGCTTAAGGGACTTAACTGCGGGGTCATCAGTCCCTAAACTTACAAACTACTTATCAACTACCTTATACTAAAGACGATACAAACATCCATGCCGAGGGGCGATTCAAACCCCCGATTGTAGCGGCTGTGCAGACTGTGACTGGCGCACCGCAGACCGCTCGGCCACCGCGGCCGGCTTTACTGTTTTGTACAAATGTGTAGAGAATGTCACCAATCAGACGCAATGTTTCTTTTTTATTATTTTTATTTTCCAGATCTACATAGATTTTGGACGTAGTTTGGAGTTTGGCTATTCTCAATGCTTTGAGTTACGTTTACATCTATACCGTCATGCTGAACGTAACTGTCAACATGACGGTTTGGATGTAAGCATATATTAAATGCTACGAGACTGGCCACTCAGTGGCCGAAACGTAGATATGTCTGAAAATTAAAAACAAAAATTGCAATTGTTTGCTGACATTCCCTAAAAATTCTATAGACATAAAAGATTCGTAAAAAAATATATTAAAAAGAAACGGTGGGGGGAGGGGGGGCGGCAATTTAGCAGCTCGCACGGGGTGGCACTTGGGCTTGCGCCGGCCCTGGAACAAGAGGTGACGGATGCGACCATAATGATGCTGTAAACAGAACCTGGATTCATCCGAAAAAGAAGTTTTGCCATTCGTGCAACCAGGTTCATTGTTGGGTACACCATCGCAGGTGCTCCTGTCTGAAGAAGCATCAAGGTTAACTACAGCCATGGTCTCCGAACCGATGGTCCATGCTGCTGCAAATGTCTTTCTGTTCGTGCACATAGTTGTTGTCTTACAAATGTTCCCATCAGTTGGCTCAGGGATCGAGACGTGGTTGCACGAACAGTTACAGCCATGCAGGTAAGATGCCTGTCATCTCTACTGCTAGTGATAGGAGGCCGTTGGAATCCAGCACGACATTCCGTATTGCCCTCCTGAACCCATCAATTCCATATTCTGCTAACAGTCAATGGATCGTGACCAACCAGAGCAGCAATGTCACAATACGATAAACCACAATTGCGATAGGCTACAATCTGACCTTTATCAAAGTCGGAAACATGGTCGTACGCATTTCTCCTCCTTACACAAGGCATCACAATGTTTCACCAGGCAACGCTGGTCAACTGCTGTTTGTGTTTGAGAAATTGGTTGGTAACTTTCCTCATTTCAGCACATTTTAGGTGTCGCCACCGGCACCAACCTTGTGTGAATGCTCTGAAAAGCTAGTCATTTACATATCACCGCATTTTCTTCCTGTCGATTAAATTTCGGGTCTATAACACGTCATTTTCGTGGTGTAGCAATTTTAATGGCTAGGAGTGTAAAATTAGTAGTTGTACCACTTTTCACATGAAAAGCAAGCTAGTATACACACGATTTCCTTATTGCCTTCAAATACAGTTTTCAGAGTTAAACAGTTTTCAGAGTTAAACAGTTTTCAGAGTTAAACAGTTTTCAGAGTTAAACAGTTTTCAGAGTTAAACAGTTTTCAGAGTTAAACAGTTTTCAGAGTTAAACAGTTTTCAGAGTTAAACAGTTTTCAGAGTTAAACAGTTTTCAGAGTTAAACAGTTTTCAGAGTTAAACAGTTTTCAGAGTTAAACAGTTTTCAGAGTTAAACAGTTTTCAGAGTTAAACAGTTTTCAGAGTTAAACAGTTTTCAGAGTTAAACAGTTTTCAGAGTTAAACAGTTTTCAGAGTTAAACAGTTTTCAGAGTTAAACAGTTTTCAGAGTTAAACAGTTTTCAGAGTTAAACAGTTTTCAGAGTTAAACAGTTTTCAGAGTTAAACAGTTTTCAGAGTTAAACAGTTTTCAGAGTTAAACAGTTTTCAGAGTTAAACAGTTTTCAGAGTTAAACAGTTTTCAGAGTTAAACAGTTTTCAGAGTTAAACAGTTTTCAGAGTTAAACAGTTTTCAGAGTTAAACAGTTTTCAGAGTTAAACAGTTTTCAGAGTTAAACAGTTTTCAGAGTTAAACAGTTTTCAGAGTTAAACAGTTTTCAGAGTTAAACAGTTTTCAGAGTTAAACAGTTTTCAGAGTTAAACAGTTTTCAGAGTTAAACAGTTTTCAGAGTTAAACAGTTAGGAGAAACCAAATTGAAAACTAGCAATCACCATGTTTCACCATAAATGAAGTTATGTCTACAGCATGTTTTTTATTAAACTACTATCACAAATGTATTTATTATATGGTCACAGCAGTATGGAATACCATTTGGCAATTCTCACTTCTCAGGTAGTCAGTGACAAGGGCTGACATCAAACATATGCTTCACAGACTGCATGAATTGTAAGTTTTAGGCACTGAGTTGTCACTAGATACACATCACTTTAAAAAAGCTGCAGCCAGAAGGTAGTGCATAGAAACAGGCTTCTGGTTTGCCTGCATCTGCAGAGTTCAAGTTTCTAGCCAATTTTATAACAGATATGCATGCTGATTGGAGCATTGTTTTTCACTAACTACAGATAATATGATGAAAATCACATAACAAGACATACAGTAGTCCGTTAAATTTTTAATTACCGGTACCATCTAATTATTATAGCGTTTATAAAGAGAATGACAATCTTCCTCACAAACTTAAATTACATAGAAGATTCTTCTCTATATAATATAGTGAGGACAGTTTACTACTCACCGCAAAGACGTGGCGACGAGCTGCGACAGGCACATACAAAAGACACACACATACAACACATTCAGCTATCGGCCATGGCCTTCTTCAGAAATAGAGCACTCACGCAATCACACAGGCACACAACACAGTCATACAACCATCACCTCCGACTGCCACCACCAAGTGTGGCAGTCAGAGGTGATGGTTGTATGACTGTGTTGTGTGCCTGTGTGATTGCGTGAGTGCTCTATTTCTGAAGAAGGCCATGGCCGATAGCTGAATGTGTTGTATGTGTGTGTCTTTTGTATGTGCCTGTCGCAGCTCGTCGCCACGTCTTTGCGGTGAGTAGTAAACTGTCCTCACTATATTATTTATTCCAACCTGGACTTTCCATTATTATATTCTTCTCTATATGTTAAACTAAATCTGTAGTCCCTAAAACAGAAATATATATTAAATAGTTCTGTTTCAAGTCCCTGAAAAACTGCCATTTTATCTCTGACTGACTCATCGCCCAGCCCAAACCACTGAAGATAGAAACTTTAAATTTGTAGAGGGCGTTGATCGTACTCTGTAGGCATCATTTACGAAGCAATTTTTCGATATTCTATTCATAAGGGGGTGAAATAGGGGATGAAACTTTTTTGAAAATATGTTGCTATGTAGGCAGTTTTGAAGAAAGAACTACAAAATTTCGGATTTTAATTCAGGGTTCGAATTTAAAAGACATGTGTTTTGACATTTTTGAAATTCAACCAATAAGTGGGTAAAATAGGGACGCAAAAAATTTATTTTTAAAAATATGTTGCAGTTAACTTAGATTTTAAGCTACAACTATGAAACTTTGAATATGGAATCTTGGTCAGGATTTAAAAAAATGTTTTTCAGTGTTTTTCGAAATTCAACAAGGGTAAAATAGGGGATGAAATTTTTTTTCAAAACATTTTGCTATGATGACAATTTTGAAGCTAGAGCTACAAATATTAGTATTTGTATTGTTCGTAGAATTAAAAAAAAAAAAAAAAACTTTTTTTGTATTTTTGGAAATTCAACCATGAAGGGGGTTAAATTGGGAAGGGGAAAAATTTTTCGAAAATCTTTTTGCTATCTAGGCAATTTTGAAGTTACAACCACATAAACTGGCATATGTTTTCTTGATCAGAATTAAAGACACGTGTTTCAGTATTTTCAATTAGGGGGTGAAATTGGGGAGGAAACATTTTTTGAAATACGTTGCTACTACGCCCATTTTGAACCCAGAATTTAAAAAATGATATTTGCATACTTGGTTGGAATTTAAAAGACATGTTGGGGTATTTTTCGAAATTCCACTATTGAGGGGCGCCATAGGGGGTAACAAGTAGTAAAATCAAATGTATGTAGCTACATGTCATCAGTGCCTAAGGCTTACAAACTAACTAAACTGACTTAGACTAACTTGTTTTAAGGACAACACAAACACCCATGCCTGAGCGGCGAATCAAACCCCCCAACGGCCAACAGCAGCATGCTCTGCAGAATGGCGCCTCAATACGCCCGGCCATTCTGCCGTGGTTACAAGTTGTATCACAACATTTCATTACGATAGTACTTAAGCAATATCTATAAAATTTTATATTAAGAGGGAGAAACAACTGGTGCAGACCAACCAGCCTACGCATGCTAACCAGCAGGCATTAAGCTAGTTTATATATTTTTACATCTGAAGTCATGAAAACTTCAACAATTGGGACTACTACCATTCAATATTTTTGTAAATACACTTATTTTTCCTTTATCACTCAGATTTCTCAACAAATTATGTTAAATGAACACACTATATATTACTGGCTATGTATATTTCTATAATGCTGTAGGGTAATTTAAGGTTACATTATAACAATGTTTATTTTCCTAAGCAGTCTCTCACCTTTAGAAGCTTTCGTATGAGATCCCGAGCATCAGGTGTCAGGTACTGAGGTAAGACCAGCTTCCCCCTCAAGATTTTTTCTATTGTTTTCTTGCGGTTCTCAGCTGTGAATGGTGGCTGAAAGAATCATAATATCCATTTTAAAATATTAAACAAATCTGTACATATATCAGTTTATTTCATAAATAATAATGAATAAATAAGAAACATATAAACTATTATTTCACTCATTCACTTTGTATGTACAAGCTTCCTGTCATTCATCCCTCTATGAGATCCACTCTGACAAGTCTCGCGAATACTGCTGTGTTGCAGTACTTTATTAGGCAGTGTATTTTGTACCATTAAAGCCTTATACGTTGAAGACAATTATTCTACCAACATGTATATAAACTGATGTTTAGAGTAGCCATACATTAATAGCTATGAAGTCTAATACGAGCGAGAGAAAAAATGTAACATGCCTGGGCAATCTGCGATATCCATACTTCACGATGTCAAGTTGAGCAATTTGATCAGAGATTTCAAGACTTAACTTTGTGTTATTGTAGTATGTTACAGATTTTGCTGCCTTTTTAAGATGTTTGTAATATTTGGGTCCTACACTGTTAAATATGTCACTTAACGACATAATATAATATTTAATGATTTCAAATCACTGCTTAACAGAACTAAAACATAAGTTTCCTCAAAAATTGTATTGAAATATTCAAAGCCTAACCAGGTTAACAACAACACAGACATTGATAAAATTTTAATGCATGTTACACCACAGAGCACCTTCTAAATAATTTTCGTATATCACTGGTAAACCGTTGGAGGCATGCAATATCGTTCCCTATCATGAGCGGAGATAAAATGTAATACACACTTGGAATGGTTTAATATATCGTTGGTATAAATATAAAAAAGCTGTTGTAACCATAAAATATCATTGATATACACCAGCAAGTAACCGCTACAGCAATTTATTATAACTGTACCATATTGGTGGCATGACAAAGATCTTATATGGAAAACCACACTACAGGAAGTATGTATAATCAAAATTTATGTAAATATCATATCCTGTGACTTTTATATTATCTCACGACTTTTGTATTTTACAACTGCAGCTAACCTCATGATGGCTCTGTAGCCGAAATGGCCTCGTTAAATAAATATAAAATATTAAGCAGCAATTTGGAATCATTAAAAATTGTATTATGTTTTTAAAATGTGTCACAGACCATGCTTCTGGCTTACAAAGGACAATTATAAGCATAGGGGCTACAGCAGATTTGTCACAGCACTTTCCTTCAATATTTCTTCACTGTTTCTAAAGTTTCTGATCTCCGTTGTTTAACTTTTTTCAAAGAACCTGGTTTTTTGTCGTGAAAAAAATTGTAGCATGTAATATTTCTTCCTGCAGAAACCAGCTGCAAGATACAACATGCTCAGCAAGAGCAACACCTGTGGGAGGGTGCTGCTCATCTCTACCTTGATAAGTAAAACAATTCATCAGACATAAATGTGTGTTAAAAGCAAATAAAAATTTACTCCAAATTTGTCTGGAGTTATTGCTCAACCATGGAATGAAAGAACATTTAGCCTATCCACACTGGTATTTTGATTTGGAATGCAAGACTGCAAGTAATTGGCAATTAAATGATGCCAGACAGCAGTAGCAGGTGCAAGGTATCTGGCAGTCATTGGCAACATTTATACCTTTCCTTATATTGCTTGACCACAAAAATTTAAGTTATTTTACTACTACTCAATGCAACCATCAAAATGACAGATGATGAGACTTTTTGAAGGAGTTCATTTCAGAAATATCCTAAACACTTAAAATTTTTCCAGAACTCACCTCACAAACATTTAATAAAACTCTTAATGGAAACCACAGAAAACACACTAACAAGAAATAAGTCTATTCAAAAAAGAGCACCCATCCAAATGATAGGTGCCATAATTCATTTTATTTGCTCACTTCCATCCCTTATTTTAGTAATAATTAAACTATATGTCTACTGTTCAAAAACCACTAGTTAGTTAACCATTCATTTTCAAAACTGTAAGTGACTTTTTTCCATTCCTTGCTTTTATACGGATGTACTGCTGTAACACTTCAAGTTATAGCCCATATATAACAAGTAATTTCATCTCACGAGGACTGACTTTCTACTTCTGTCAATTTATTACTTAAATGTGCCCCGCCCCCCTTTTTTTTATGTTGCCAACCCATGGTCTCATGCATCATTCAAACAAAAACAATAGGTAAAATATGTATACTTTTTATTATTTCAGAAGTCATTACCAAAGTTGTTTTATCCTACTGTGTGACAATAATGTCAATGGCTTCGTGGAAAAATATTTATGGTTGTCCAAAGAACCACGATTGTACTGAGGGTGTGCATCTCTTCTACTGAAGCAAATCCGCAACCATGAATATCTTCTATAGAGCTTCAAAAATATGGAAATCACATGAGGTCAGACTGGACTGTAAAGGGGATTTATAAAGGCTTCCTTGGAAAATTTCTGCAGTACAATCTAAACATCCATAAACACAGATTATCCTGAACAGAATAACGTTTTCATTATACTGTGGAAGTTTCCCAGAAGTCCTTACACATTTTCCATCTGATCCCAATCTCTCCCTATTTTTGGAGCCAAGGAAACAGGCACCTGTGACCACCTATTTGTTTTGAACGATGAGATGGACAGCTGGGTACAATTATGGTTTCACATATATTTGAAAACATTTTTTTTCTGTAAAGGCACTGACCTCATCTCAGAGTGATAAATGTATTACAGTTGTGGTGACTGCTTTTGAAACAATGAAAAGTTTACATACTTTTTTTCCCTTCTCTCTCTCTCTCTCTCTCTCTCTCTCTCTCTCTCTCTCTCTCTCTCTCTCTCTCTCTCTCTCATTTTCATTTGACTGCCCCAAATCACAGAAGGGTTTTGCAGACTTAATGTAGTACTTAAAAATATATTTAATACTTTTTGTTCGAAAAACATACCGCTCCAGTCAACATATCATACATTAATGCACCCAGAGACCACCAATCCACTGCCTTTCCATGGCCACTTCGTGTTAGGATTTCTGGAGCCCTAAAAAGAAACAGTATAATAAAAACAATTCTTTAGGACTAGATATACTTAAAATGCATGGAGAGCTACATAAAACCAGTCAGCAGACTGAGGACAACAGCAACAACATACTTAAAACATTTGCTGAACAATAAAATGAGGATAACTTCCAACTCACCACAAAGACAACCGTGAAGGCATGGACAGGCAAAATGGGCAATCTCACACAGACAACTTATAGCTTTTTGCCACAGCCTACATCAGTAAAGAAAACACACACACACACACACACACACACACACACACACACACACACACATTCATAGAATCACTGGCACAACTCACTAACACACTTACAAGGAAACAAAATAGGAAGCTGGTAATTCAGGTGAGTGAGGACAATATGTTACAATAGGCTTACGCTTTGACAATTTTGGGGCCAGAGAATGTACTGTAAGTTTAATTCCCATCTCTGCAGTTCATAAAAACTATTGATTGTAGGGTGGTTGTGAAACGGCCATTGAAATTGAGTATATGTAAAGGTGCATGTTGGTGACAAGGTGGCCTACCTTGCTTTTGGCCACAGTTTGGTCATGGCCATTCATCCCGATGAACAGATTGATGATAGTGATACCAATATTATATCAAGTAGAAGGATAAGTGTGCTGACTGTGTGTCAGTTACGACAGGTAGCATAGCACCGGTAGTGTGCACTAACTACAAGCTGCACAATCGCTTGAGAATCAAGTTATGATTTTCACTTTAGCGGACTATATATGTCACAATTTTCTGTGGTTACTTTGTTCATGATGATGTGAGGAAATGTTTGGAAGTTGAGGGCTGTGTGTGGACAAAGTGGTGTTCTGAAATATAGTTACCTGCATTTAAAGAAGAGGAGCAAAATATCCCCACGAGTTTTGTTACAGCATGCCTACAGCGAAATAAAGGAATTTTTTTTTTTAACCTTTAAAAACTGCAGAAGAGTTCTGACAATAGGTGATACCAATACCTCGTACAGAGAGAGATTTGTCTCAAAATTGTTTTGCGTATGATTCACATATTGGTGAAGAACTTATTATGAAAACAGACTTTTTTTATCATTGGGGGTACAGAAGTCTAAATTGCAGAGCAATGATGGCCTCTAAAGCCAGGAGCAGATCTCATTTATTTCCCAGATTATTGAAATATCAATTGAAAGAGTTACACACAAGAAAATCGACAGTAAAACATTTGCAATAGAGAAGCTGCGGCAAATAAGAAGTTAATTGTTCCAAAAAATATACAGAATGTACAGATTCCGAACACGGCAATAGTTTCATTACAAAGAACATTAAAGTATAAAAAACTGCAACTTATACAGTTACATAATAAATTTAGAAGAGTGAATGCCCAAATCAGTATCAGCAAAGCCAACTGTCACATGAATATTGTTAAGATGGCCATCAGATCTCCTAGATCATTGTAAACTAAGAGAAAATCATGGTTCACACTTTGTTGAATAAATAACAATTTAAAAACTATAAGGGAATGCAGTATGATAAGAGAGTTTATTCTGGACAGTGTGCTCTTCAAGATTAAACTGCTCAAAGGATACATTATTTGAAGCATTGGATTGTTGACTCATACTTCTGAAACATGTCTATTTTTTGAATAAAGGGTCTCAAATACTTATATGGTATTAATGCACACACAAAGGACACAATTAAAAATTATTTTCAGGATGAACAAAATTAAGGAAGGCATCCGTGTAGACAGATTATGGGTGGATTTTTTTTTTATGAAAGACTTAAATCAATTAGATCATATTAGTGTTGAAATTATGAACACTGAATGCAGCAAAGATCATGTAATAGACTTTGTTCCTAAGCTGATTCTTCATTACATTAAATGACTGTTTTTTATGGGCACTAAACAAATTTGGAAGGAGCTAAAGTCTTCAAGAACTTCGAAGACTGCCCATAAACTATCAGAACTAGCAGACAGCTGACATCCAGTGTCTTATTTTAATTAAATAAAAGTACTTTTCATTTAATTACATAAATATAATTCTTGTATCATTTATTTATTGCATTACACGTATAATAATATGTACTTCTGTGGGTCACAAGTAGAGCCACTGACATCTGGTGGCGGAACTGGTTAACTAGGGGGTCAGCACACTCCCTCTTCTACTCACTATGCCAATAATAACAACTGTGCGCTGAATTGTAGCGGAGTTGGAAAATAACATGGCTGCCTTCACAGGTGGTATGGCCTGTGAATGGTGAGTGGATTGGACAAGTCCTGCACTGGACTCATCATTTTAGGTCCTGTGGGAAGGAACTTTGGCAGGGTGTCTATTTCTGGGTATGATGAAACAACAGCCTTGATGAAGGAAGTGGTTTACTTTTCCAGTTCAGAATGGTGTCGAGTGACAGGGGTGGGAGCATTTTTGTAGCTGGTTATATTCAGTGGAGGGAGGATTGGGGTGTGTGGTGGTATTGCATGGAATCTTCTTTTTGGACTAGGTCTGGGAGAATAGTGAAGGCCTTCAAGAAACCTTCAGCATATTGAAAAAGGGACTTGTCACCCATGGATGGCATGTTTGCAGTGATAAGTTTGAATGAAAGGGATTGTTTATGTGGAACTGTCAAATTGAAAGTATTGCTTGTGGTTAGTGGGTTTAATGTGGGCACAAGTGTGGAAGGCACCATCAGTGAAGTAACGCTAACATCCAGGAAGGTGGCATGCTGTGTTTAAGAAGACCAGTGAACTTTTAATGTGGTATTGTGTCACATGGTCCTTGGGCTTTGATTCTGTGCACCTTACTGGCCATGGAGGATCAGTTCAGTTTATTTTGTGCTACTAAATGTCAGATTACCGTGGAAATTGCTATCATTCATTAACTTGCAGTTATCCAAAAATAGGATAAATCTACATACTTAATTCGAATTTCACCAGAGTGCATGATGAAGGTACCTCATACAAGCATTCAATCTTCCTCGTTCTATTTGGGAGTGAGACAGAAAGAGAAAGGACTTGCGGTATTTCTTTGTAAGAGACCTAATTTCTCTTAGCTTCATGGTCTTCATATGATGTGTAAGTTGGTGGCAGTAAAATTTATCTGCAACGAGTTTCAAATTCCAAGCATCTACAGTTTCTCAGAGTTTCTTGAAAAGAACATTGCCTTCCCTCCAGTGATTCCCATTTGAGTTCCTCAAGAATTTCTAACATTCATTTGCTGATTGAACCTACCTAACCAATCTAGAATCTTTGTCTTGCTTTACACCCATCTGATGGGGATCACAAACACTTGAGCAATGTAAGTTCATAGGCTTCCATGGCCGGTGAAATTTTGAATAAAATGATTCTAGCACTAGAAAATAATTTCTGACATTTTGACCACTATTCAGTGGTCCTCTTCAAGTTCATTAAACGCTGGATGCTGCTGAATGTTTGTCCTCATATAATGTGATTTTTTTGGTTATCTGATAACAATGTTTTACACTTAAGATGGTGAATGGTTGGCAGTAACGAATCAGCAGGCTCTTATGTTTACTACCCTAGTGAACGATTGGAAGGCAATAGCCAAACAGCAGACAGTACCCAAGGGGTGGTGTTTACAGCCTTTTTTTTTTTTGTGGTTTTAGGGCGCACAACTACTAAGGTCATTAGCGCCCGAATCAAAACTCTGATATACCCAAGAATAATAAGACTTTATATAAACAGCTAAAAAACATAGAAGAAAAAACAACAAAGCGAAGAGCTAAATGTTCCTTGACAAATTGGTCAAACTGATAAAATCCAATACTCGAGCAACAGCTCGTGCGTCATCAGCTAAAATTTCTTCCAATGTGTTCGGCAGATGTAGTGCAAGCCGAACAGGAGTAAAATTTGAACACGACAATAAAACATGGTGCACCGACAGCGGGTGGCCACAGGAACATAACGGTGTGGGGTCACCACTGAGCAAGTGGCGGCGGCTGAACCAGAATGTCCGATCTGCAACCAGGCCAAGATGATCTCTTCTCGCCGCGAGCGGCGTGATGAGGTCATCGAATACACGGGGAGCAGTTTAATGGTCCGGAGCTTATTATTAGTAAGTGAAGACCACACATAATGCCACAATGATATAATGCGCCGCGAAAGAGCCCCTTGAATATCATGCAATGGGACACAGTACATAGCTGTCCGACGTAAGAGTTGCAGCCTTGGCAGCGGCATCAGCAGCCTCGTTACCAGGCACGCCTGCGTGGCCAGGTACCCAGGAGGTGAACGCAAGAGCCGTCAGAAACTAATAACTGAAGGGAGCGGTTGATTCGGTGCACAATAGGATGAGCTGAAAAGGGGTCGCTCAGACTCTTGATGGCGCTGAGGGAGTCAGAGCAGATAACATAAGAAGGAGAACGGTGTTGACAGATGAAGAGTACAGCCTGATAGAGGGCAAAAAGCTCTGCTGTGAAATTCGAGCAGTGGGCATTAAGCCTGTACTGTTAACAGTCATCCCCGACGACAAACACACATCCGACACCGTCATTGGTCTTTGCGTTATCCATAAATATGAAAGCTGAATTTTCGAGCCGTGCACAAAGTTCAAGAAACCGCGAGCAGTATAAAGCATCCAAAGTGCTCTCCTTCGGGAGTGAGGTGAGTTCGAGGTGAACGCGAACTTGAGCCTGAAGCCAAGGTGGCACTGGGCTCTCACCTATTTGTAATGTGGAAGGAAGAGTAAAATCGAGCTGCCGAAGCAAGCGACGAAAACGGACTCTAGGAGAGAGCAGGGAAATCGCAGACAGCCCATATTGGCTATCGAGGGAGTCGTTAAAGAGCGATGGATGGGAAGGATGGTGAGACATCTAAAGCAAACTGCACGCATACCGACACAGTAATATGTTGCGGCGATATGGTAAAGGTGATTCGGCAGCTTCGGCATAGAGGCTGTCAAGAGGCTGTAAAAAGCTTCTATTGCCGGGCGTAACCCCCGATGGTGAATCAAGTTTAGGTGGCGTAAAATGGATGGCCGCGTGGAAGAATAAACGAAGCTTCCGTAATCCAATTTTGAGCGGACAGTGGACCGGTAGTGATTAAGTAGGACAGTTCGATCCGCTCCCCATGACGTACCGCTAAGGACACGGAGGACGTTGGACGTTAAGGAAACGAAAACACCGGCCAGCCAGATATTACACATGTGGGGACCAGCAGAGTTTCCTGTCCAATATTAGCCCTAGAAATTTCATCGTCACCACGAAAGGCAGAGTAACGGGGCCAAGATGGAGAGACGGTGGAAGGAACTCTTTGTATCTCCAGAAATTTATACAGACTATTTTCTCACTGGAGAACCGGAAACCATTGGCGACACTCCAAGAGTACAGACGGTCGAGACAACGCTGAAGACAGCGTTCCAAGAGACACATTCTCTGGACACTGCAGTAAATCACAAAGTCGGCCACAAAAAGGGAGCCAGATACGTCGGCTGGAAGACAATCCATAATTGGGTTAATTGCTATGGCAAAAAGTGCCACGCTCAACATGGATCTTCGTGGCACCCCATTCTCCTGGCGGAAGGTGTCCGACAAAACAGAGCCCCACTCGTACATGACCCTTCGATCTAGTAAAAATGCTTGGATAAAAATGGGGAGGCAGCCGCGAAAGCCCCATGTATGGAGCGTGCGAAGAATACCTGCCCTCCAACAGGTGTCATAAGCCTTCTCCAAATCAAAAAACACAGCCACCATCTGGCGCTTACGCAAAAAGTTATCCATAATATAGGTTGACAATGTAACGAGGTGGTCGATAGCAGAACGATACCTACGAAATCCGCACTGGACGTTGGTAAGGAGACGGCGAGATTCGAATAGCCAAATCAGCCGAGCATTAACCACGTGTTCCATCACCTTGCAAACACAGCTGGTGAGAGAAATGGGGCGATAACTCAAAGGAAGATATTTGTCCTTCCCTGGTTTTGGTATGTGAACAACAATTGCTTCACGCCAGCGTGTGGGGACCTGACCTTCAATCCATATGCGATTATAAGTGCGGAAGAGAAAACATTTACCCGCAAGAGAAAGGTTTTTCAGCATCTGTATATGAATTGCATCAGGCCCTGGAGCAGAAGATCGGGACACAGAGAGAGCACGTTCAAGCTCCTGCATGGCGAAGACAGCATTGTAACTTTCCCGATTGAGAGATTGGAAGGAAGGTGGCCATGCCTCTTCCATCTGTTTTCGAGGGAGAAAGGCAGGGTGATAATGTGTGGAGCTCGAGACTTCTGCAAAAGATTGACCCAAAGCGTTGGATATATCGGATAGGTCTACAAAGACTTCATTTGCGACGGTCAAGCCAGGAATTGGGGAGTGGAGCTTTGTGCCAGATAACTGGCACAGGCCTCCCCCGGACAACAGAAGAAGGAGTAAGTCTGTTGAACTAGTAAAAGCAATCCAGCAGGCCCGTTTGCTTTCCTTGATGACTCGACGTAATTTCGTTCGTAGACGTTTGTAGTTAATACAGTTCGCTAACGTTGGGTGACGGCGAAAGGTGCGTAGAGCACGTCTCCGGGCTCTAACAGCATCACGACATGCCGCAGTCCACCAGGGCACTGGGATTTGACGTGGAGAAGACTAAGTGCGTGTAATGGAATATTCGGCAGCATTGAGAATGACATCCGCGAGGTATTCGACCTGACTGTCACAGGTGGGGAAGTTCCCATCACGGAAAACCACCAGTGAGGAGAACAGTCCCCAGTCAGTTTTCGAGATGTTCCAACTAGTGGAACCCGGAGGTAGAGTATGATGAAGGAGATGAATTATGCAGGGGAAATGGTCATTCGAGTATGTATCGGAGAGAGCATACCACTCAAAACGACGCGCAAGTTGAGCAGTACATATCGAGAGGTCCAAGTGAGAGTAGGTATGTGTCATATCTGAAAGGTTGGTGCACCTGTGTTTAGGCAGACAAGATTAAGATGGTTGAGAATGTCCGCTAAAAGGGAGCATCTCTGGCAAGAGGCCGGAGAACCCCATAGAGGGTGGTGGGTGTTTAAATCGCCTATCAACAAAAAGGGGGAAGGAAGTTGGGCAACAAGGTGTAGCACATCTGCCCTAGTAAAGGCAGAAGGCGATGAGGTATAGATATTACAAAGGGAGAAGGAAAAGGTGGGAAGAATGATGCGGACGGCAACTGCCTGTAGTTGAGTGTGCAGTGGAATAGGATGGTAGTATATGTCATCTCTAATGAGCAACATAACCCCTCCATGGGTTGCAATACCCTCCACAGGGGGCACGTCAAAATGCATGGAGGTATATTGGGAAAAAACTGTTGTCGTGTGGGCGTAACTTCGTTTCTTGAAGTCCGACCACAAATGGACGGTGCAGCCTGAGTAGAAGTTTCAATTCATCTCTCTTGAAACGAATGCCGCGAATATTCCATTGAAGGAGCGCCATGATAAAAAATGAGAGAAGAAAAGAGGATAAAGAGGAACAAGCAAGCTAGGTCACCTCGACGGCCGCTGAGGACCGGACTTCGAAGGAGCACTACTGTCGCCATCTAGAGGCAGAGAGTCATGTTCCATAGGTTCAAATTATACATCTGCCACCTTCCTGACTTTATCAGGAGGGGCAGCTTCCGCCGCCGGTAAAATGCCGGTTGCCCAGCTAACAGTAGTGTGTCCTGGCGAGACGGAAGATGATCGGGGCCGACTACTGTTGGGCGGCGTGACAGATGGGTCACACCTTGGCGGGGAAGGAGAGGAACTCTTTTTCTTGTTGGCTCTTCTGGAAGAGTGACGGTGAGAAGAGGCAGTTGATGGTTGAGAAGCCTGAGAAAGCAGAAAGTCTTCACGGACGGGTTCCTTTTTCAAAGTCCGGGCATCTTGTTTAGGTGCCCGCGGTTCATTAGAGGTTGACGAAGACTGAACTTTAGAAGCAGCAGGAGGAAGTGGGGATGTGGAACAGGCAATCTTCGGGCTAGCCTATCGCACAACTGTGTCAGCGAAAGTGAAATCGCAGGTCTGGGTACCTGAATTCTTAGTAGGTCGAGTGGAGGTGAGGAGCTTACTGTATGTGCCCGCTGGGAGGACAGTGGGCTTTTGACTCGCCAACAACTTTCGAGCGGCAGATGTTGATATCTTTTCCGTAACCCGAATTTGCTGGATGACCTTTTCATTCTTATGTACAGGGCAGTCCCGAGAGGAAGCCGCATGGTCACCGTTGCAATTAAGGCAGTGAGGGGACAGAGGTGGGCAATTTCCCTCATGGGCGTCCCTACCACAAGTGACATTTTGCTGCATTAGGGCAAGATTGACGGGTGTGGTTGTATCTGTGTCATTGGAAACAGCATGTTGGATTGGGTACACAAGGGCGGACGGAGATAACTTCATACCCCACCTTGACCTTCGACGGGAGGTCAACTTTGTCAAACGTCAAAAACACGGTATGAGTCGGTGTCAGTTGGTTACCTACCTTTTTTCAACACCCTATGCACGGCTGTTACACCCTGATCGGACATATAGGTTTGTATGTCTTCGTCAGACAAGCTGTCAGGGGATCTAGTAAAAACTACCCCCCGTGACGAGTTGAGCGTGCGATGTGCTTCTACCTTGACAGGAAACATTTCTAACAACGTAGTCCGTATGAGTTTTTGGGCCTGGAAGGCACTGTCCGCTTCCAGCAACAATGTACCATTGCGCTGACGCGAACATGTCTTAACAGGGCCAGCAATCGCATCAACACCTTTCTGAATGACTAAAGGATTTACAGAATTGAAATCTTTACTGTCGGTTCGAGAGACAATTAGGAATTTTGGGAGATTGGGCAAGTTTTTCTTTTGCTGAGGCGAATCTATCTTTCGTTTCTGGGTCAAAGTCACAGAAGAAGAGAAGGAAGTCATTGTGGAAGTGTCCCCCGTGATTACCGGCGTCTCCGATGGTGCACTCCTTCCTAATGGGGGCCCTCTCTAAGGGCTTACCCGCCTTAGGTGATTGTTCACACCTCAGGTCACAGCTCCCAAGAACTGAAGGAGGGACCAATCGGCATGTTCGGAAGGTACCAGACCGTGTAATCACCGTTCCCTGAGCCTGGCCTTTACCAGGGGGTATGTACGTGCCCTACTTGTCTACCTGGGGTGGGGAATTACGCGTTATTCCATCACCTGCTACGCATGAATGCGTGGGTCGGCCTTCAGACACGCACAGGGAGGAAATAAGAAGAATAGAGGAAGTGAAGAGAAAGAAGTGTCTCAAACGCCGAAGTGGAGACTAAATGAGAAGGAGAGGAAGGCTAGAAAAGTTCAGCAAAGAGAGAAAGACAGAAGCAAAGGTTAAGAAAGGAAGAAACCAAGGAAAGAAAAACTAGGACAAGAAACCACCGTAACTCGCGAAGGACGCCCGTCTCCGGGCAAAGGCATGAATCGGGAGGGAAAGTGGGGTGGAAGAAAGGCTGCTACGGCTCGGGGCCCCATGCGCGCCACCAACGTACCCACAAAAGAGCTGTGGGCTCCCTGGGAGGGGGGGGGGGGGGGTGTTGTTTCCAGTCAACATTCAGGCCATGTGTCAGTTCTACCACAGCCACTGTTTATACCGCAGAACCTGGGTCAAGTGGTGCCACGGGCTGGTATGCACATGCGATCAACTGGGATGGGATTAGTGGCAGCCATGTTGAAGATAACTTTTAGCCATCGTCTGTATTTATGTTGTGCACCCTCAAGAGGACCTCTGCATAATGCTCGAAACTTACGCAATTCCTTTGCTAAGTATTTTTAAAGTGTCCCAGCCTAATGCCCAGAATTGTTTTGTTCAAAACTTGAGCAATAGTCAAGAAGGAGTCGCACAAGAATTTTATATTCAGAGTGCTTTAGAGATGAACCACATTTCCTCAAAATTCTCTCAACATAGTGATTTCTGCCATCTGCATTCCTGTTCTTATATGCTTGCTACATTTCACATCGGTCTGCAACATTTTGCCTAGAAATTTAATGGACACAACTGTGTCAAGCATTACTTTTTCCTTCTACATTTAGAGCTAGATAGCTAGCTGTCATTCCACACACAAAAGAGATTATGTCTAAGTCACCCTGAATCCCACTACAATCATTCACACAGTCTGTGCATCATAGCTGTTGCCCTTCGTCCATGCCTTGTACATTTCACATAACGAAATAGCAAACTGAGTGTCACACGAGCAATGAAAACCATGCTGATTCATGGACAGAAGCTTTTCCATATCATCGATTTAAGAATATATTCCAGAATACTGCAGTATACTTTCTTAAAAAGCGGAGTCACCTGTGCTGCTATCCAGTCAGTTGGGACTTTGGGCTCAACCAGAGATTTGCGATAAATGCAAGCTAATCAAGCAACCAATCCAAAGTAGGATTCCATCTGGCCCAACTGACATTTATTTTCTGCCCCCTCAGTTATTTCTCTACACCAGAGATGCTTATTACTATGTATCCCATTCTCAAGATCCACAGACACTGCCGAACTGGGGGAGCTAGCATGCCTCAAGCACACAGATAGTTTAATTGTAAGTGCAACAACAGCAGTGGGTTATCTGTGGAGGCAACAGACAAACAAGTGGTTCCTGAAGAGGGGCAGCTGCCTTCTCAGTAGTTACAGGGGATTATTGACTGAGCTGGCCTTGTGACATCAGCTGATGTGGCTTTTCCATGCAGTTACCGAGAACTATTCATCTCAAGTTGGTTCCGAGACAAATTGGTCTGACGATCTGATGTAAGATTGAAACTTGTCACCTTTATAATAAAATATACATTTAATTCGAACTTTTTTTTTTTTTTCCTTTTGGGAAGACAGCAAACTCACTAAGTTGTATATTTGAGTGTGTATTTACATGCCTGTCCATGACTATGATCGTCTTTGTAGCGAGTTGCAAGCTATTCTCATATTGATGAAGTCCAGCCTGAACTTTCCATTGTTGGAGGAAACATCATAATTAGTTGTGCAATTTAAAATTTATTATTCTCAGAGAGCTGCCACATTTATGAGATCTCACAGAGAGAAACATAGAATTAACAGTTTTGATACTATATTTCACTGTAAGTCTTCATAACAAGCTAAGTCTGAGTTTTATCTGGATCAATAGCCATGTGGCACGAGATGGGTTGTGTGGATGAGTAATCATTTATAAATAGCCTACATAAATAAACAATCATACAATTAATGAAATTGTAACAATTAAGATGTAAGACAAAGTAACTTACATATATTCAATGGTGCCACAAAATGTATGTGTGACTATTCCTTCTTGGATATGTTCCTTGCACAGACCAAAATCTGTCAGTTTTACATGTCCTTGGGCATCTAACAGGATATTTTCTGGTTTTAAATCCCTGAAACAGACAATATATGAGGATCCTAGTTGTAATGAAGGTCAGTATTTTGAAGTTATGTAGCACCAGATGAGAAGGTATCACTTCATTGTACACAGGATTAAATTTTAAACATTTACAAAACTCAAAGACAACTGAAGGAATCAGAATAAAATACAAAATATTTGCAAGACAAATAGGCCAGCTGCAGAAATAAGAATTCTGGACCAGTGATGGTATAATATTTATTTAATCAATTTGTTTGTTTCGGTTGTTGTTATAATTATGTTATCAGTAACACTCCGTCACTCTCCAATTGGAACGTCAATAGTTTCATTTATTTTAGTTTCTACTTTATTTTTTACAAAAATAAATCTGTATTTGAAGTAGACATAACATTTGATCATAATTGTTTAGATACTGTAGCAACAGTAAAAAATTTACTTTTTCTCATGGTCTTCTACCCCATATTTACCAATACTTTTGTTGTGCACCAGTAAAGTTAACTCTGAGTATTTCAGAATAGACAGGAACAATAAAAGACCAAATCACTAAGTTGGTTAATTGTCCTATTGGTTTTATACTCTAAGATTATTTTTGCTCTGTGAAATGCTCCAAGCCCTCTTTGTACATCAGGATACATACAGTTATGTTAAGACAAAGGTTATTGTTGTTCTTTATGAATTAGAGGCAATAAACAGCGAGGTTATTAGTGTCCATACTATCAGAAAAAGATGTGGTTAGAACACATTGAAGCCTTGATTGGAAAAAGAACAATTCAAATTAAATTCACATTCATTGTCTCAATCTCAACCTGGATCTCACACACAATTAAAATTGCTCCTATCATGGGAGTGTTCACTTGATCTAAAATGTAAAGGTAGAAAAGGATCAAGAAAACAAAATACAGATCACGGAAACACATGACTTCAGTAACCATTAAAATAAATAAATGAATTATGAAAGAGCCAGTCAACATGATGACCCATTTTAACTCCACCCTAAAATTTCAATTAATTAATCTGAAAATTCACAAAATTTTAAAAGTAGCACTACACTTGTTTGAGAATATTTTTAAGAGGGTAGATCTCTAGGTAAAAGAGCTGCTGCCCTTTGGTCTGAAAATAAAACCCTTTCTAATGTGGTGCACTGTTATTTGAACATCACAAGCACCATACTTTGGAGGATCCTTTCACCACAGCAAGAAGCCATGTGTCATGAGACAGTGGTCTATGCAAACACAAGGAGGATCTCATCCTGCTTGTGCAGTTGGAAGGAGGCGCACCACAAATGTGTTGCAGCTATAGCTTGTTATTGCTGCCTCTCAGCTTCCCATTGATGCATGAAATTATGCCTCAATGACAAGATGACAGCATGCAGTGGGATGGGAGACTGAAATATTTTAGGATTACAACCTCTCTCCTTGACTTATCGCATCTTCCATTCAGTTCCCCATTGATGTATCGGCATTCTTTGGTGCCACTATCCTCACACAATTGAGGCAGCCACCATGCAATCCGACAACATCCACAGCTTTCTGCAGTGGTCACGAGATGTCACATTGCGCTGACAACTTTCCCGTCCGGCCGCAGCATATATGGCGCGCACAACCACAATCAGTAGAGAGTGTGTATTACAGACTGTGGAGCTGCATCTCTGATTGCATGGATTGGACAAGTTAGATGTTTCTTGTTCTCTGTTTCTTGTAAACAGAGTTGGACCTTTATTTTTATTTGTTTTAGCATTTATTAAGAAAAAAGAAGTACCAACACTAATGACCTGGCACACTGCAACCATAAAACAATATTTAAAACATCTTTAGGTTCTACATTTGAAAGAACAAAACTGCACGATTTATATGACAGCCCAGAAATACAGTGAATAAATAATGACATAGTACTATGTAGGTGTATTGAAACATTTATGTTGAAGGTAAGTACAGCTTGGGTATAAACAAATGGTAAAAAGAAAGTCATATTCTAGTAAACTGCAATTTGATAAACAAGTGGTTATTAATTAACGTTTGCAGACATATTCTCATGTGACCCATACTGCATATTAATTGTATGGCTAGGGTCTTTTAAATATATAGCACATAATGTTAAAAAACCATAATTGTCAAACTTTAAAAATTAAATTGTCTAATATTAAAGATTTAGGTGGAGATAATTTAAATTAGTGATTTGTGAAATAGTGGGCCTCTTAGATCATGCTAGCATTCAGAAATGGCAATATTCTCATTTCAAAAGTATATATCGATATTGGCAATTCAAGACTGTTGTGATTA
Organism: Locusta migratoria; assembly: GCA_026315105.1. Classification (NCBI taxonomy): domain Eukaryota; kingdom Metazoa; phylum Arthropoda; class Insecta; order Orthoptera; family Acrididae; genus Locusta; species Locusta migratoria. The sequence continues at coordinate 676,881,474 of CM048744.1, forward strand.
CCTGATCTATAGGTGTGTGAAGTATAAGATTTTCAATTGGTGTACAGCAACATCCGTATTTATGTATAACCATATGGCTTATACAATTTTGTTCTTTTAAATGTAGGGCGAGAACATCTTGACACCACATCATTGCTATCGAAACTGGTTGCCAATAATTAATAAAATAAATTAACAGCTGTTGGTGAATTTCATACTACCTATATATGCAGCTGAAGCCCCACCCATTGACATGGAACAAATCAAACATTTCACATGTTTTTTTCACAGATAAATAAATTATAATTACTCAATGAAAGTAACAACAAAATTGAATCTCTAATACAAACTGGGTAACTGTCAGTTAAATGAGGTTGCATTCTACAGTCAGTTATACAAGTAATAAATAATATGTTTTTGTACTTGTGTATTGAAGTGGTACGTAGTACGAGCAGCCTATAAACAATGCCACAAGGAGAAATGCTAATGAAACAATACATTAACAATAACTCTAGTGATACTTTTATGGTTACCATTTTCAGCCGTATGAAGTGATCGAGTAAGCAACAGCATATTAACATATTTTAACAACAGTTGACACTCCATGAACGACTTTCTAGTGTTCCCAACTGCAGCTGGCCGACAGAATAACAGTTACCCATACAGGGTAATCCTGGTGCATTTTGTAAAATGCTTTAGACATAAAACTTTATTCTTCACTCCTTGCTCCCACCTATTAGCACATAGTAAAAATCACATGTTGTAAGTTCATTATCTACGAACTAGCTTAATGCCCACTGCTTCGCATATGGAGCCTGGACAGACAGCACTGGTTGCATACTGTTGCTTCTTCTTAATAGCTGAAATGTTGTTATAATGGAATATGCTTCATAGCAATATATTTTCAAGAAACCTTTCATACCTTATTTCATCCAAGGCTGAATTTCCAAATTACCAAAAAACATACAATTTTAATTCCCACCAAGATTCCAAATACCAATTTTTGTAGTCCTGCCTTCAAATCTAGCTCAACATATTCAAGACTGGTTTAAGTAGTCCTGGATGGGGCTGCTGGACTGCCGTTTTTAACAAGGTTTTTGGAAATCACAGTTTTCTAACTATGAATGCAATAACAGTTTGCTGTATCATATGAAACAATGAAACTTCTTTTATCTATAAAATTAAAAATAATAATAATAATAAAATAAATTTAAAGTTAGCAAATATACATTTTTTTTTTTTTTGTATTTCACGTTTATATTTCAAACAGGAAAAAATACATCCTTGTACTTATGATTCTTACAGATAATATGCTTCTTCTTCTGAACCAGAATTGTCTGTTTCCTCTTCCAGGGTATTGAAGACATGGCTCCCACCTAAATTTGCCATGGCAAAAATATGCAGAGCAAGAGCACTCTGCCAACAGTGACAGAACGCATACTAAAGTAGTGTAGGACTAAGAGTGCACAAATAATTAAAACCTAAGTCACAATGCTGAGAACAATCTTTCATTTTACTTGGTTAACAACAGATGACAGGTTGTGCAATGGCAGCCACTAATTTTTCTGCATTGCACGAGTCAGATTCAGCACCGTCCACAATGTGTTTATAGCTATATATTTTCAAAAATATATTTCACCCTTTATTTCACCCCTTTAATGAAAATTTCCAAAAATACCGAAACACCTATCTTCTTGAGAGAAACTTCTCTGGTTGACAGCTGAGTGCCTCATTATGGCAATGTTTCAATAAGTTTCCTACTTGCCACCTTCAGGTGAGGTGTCGGGTTCATGTCCTGCCTGGGCCAATACAGCCACTGGATCAGCAGCCTCCCTACACCTAATGCACCAGACGGGCCCATCAGGCACGCGCAGAATCGGCACTGCGGTATGTGGAGGGGGGAGCTGCGCCTGGTGGTGGTGATTGTTGAGGGTACCCACGGCAAGTCTGAGGGTTTCGGCTCTCTTAATTCCATCAGACGCTGCCGTCGTGTGCGCATCGGTGCATTCTTGTTGTAATCTTGCCAATACTGCGTCCCACGTGGTGCTGAGGTGTAAACCACTGTCATGATTGACCGAGTTGGTGATTCTTCCCCCCCCCCCCCCCCCCGGTCTTCTTTCAAGATAGAATTCCAGAAGCCATTCACACGACACAGTAACTTAGTGTTTTCAAACTGGAACATGTGATTCTGGTTGAGGCTGTACTCTGCTACTGCAGATTTCTCAGTCTGTCCTAGGTGAATGCTTCTGAAATGTTCTGAGAAGCGCTGCGTGATGCATTGCTGTGTCTGTCCAATGTATTGTTTCCCCATATTCACAGGAAATGATGTAGAACCCTGGTGTTCCGAGTCCCATTTTATTTTTCATTGAGCCCAGCATATTCTTGATTTTGGCTGGGAGCCGGAAGATAGTCTTGATATTATTATTCTTTGGCAATCTTTGTCGTGGACAGCCCAGCATACGGGAGGAACACTAGGCGTTTGTTGTCCTCCTCTTCCTGAAGGCTACCTTTTCTCATCTTGCACGTCTTGATAGCACATTTCATTTGCGTACCATTGTAGCCATTGTTCTGGGAGGTTTTCATAAGGTGCTGCATCTCAGAAGGTACACTTTCATTGTCACATATATCCTGTGCTCTGTGCACTAGCATGGTGAGCACAGATTTTCATTGTGCTGGATGATTGCAACTGTTGGCGTTGAGATACAAGTGTGTGTGTGTGTGTGTGTGTGTGTGTGTGTGTGTGTGTGTGTGTGTGTGTGTGTTGTTCTGGTAGACTGAGCGTGTCAGTGTGCCACCCGTTTTCTTCTTTATCAGAATATCCAGGAAAGGCAAGCACCCATTTTCTTGTAACTCCGTCATATACGTGATGTTCTTGTGTATACTATTCAAATGGTAGAGGAATTCCTGCAGAGTATCCTCACCGCAATGCCACACCGCAAAACTGTCATCCACGTATCTGTAGAAGACTGTTTCAGTGATGCTGTTTCCAAGGCGATTTCTTCAAAGCTTTCCATGTAAAACTTTGCTATACATGGATCCAATGGGGATCCCATGGCGATTCCCTCCACCTTTTGGTAAGACTTGCCCCCACACTGAAAGTACGTTGTCAATGCACGACGGAACAAATCCAGTATCTCTTAAAGTGATTCCTAAGTAGGTTCAGGAAGTCTTCTAGTGGTACCCCCCCATGAAGAGCAAACGTAAGGTCGAAACTGATGAGTAAATCAGTTGTATCTAGCCGCAATTCCCTGAGAGTCAAACTCTGTGGAATTCTTGATGTGGTGTGCACACCTACCCACCAGATGCTTGAGAAGCTGTGTGAGGTGTTTGACTATTCCATAGGTTGGAGAACTTATGTCCACTATTGGGTGTAGAGGAACCTCCCTTTTTGTTTGTCTTGGGGAGTCTGAATATCCGAGATGGAACCAGTGCTCTGGGGTATAGCTTCCAAACCCGAGTTGTTGAGAAGTGAAAGTGTCTTCTTTGTCACAGCTGTTGTAGGGTTCTTCTCCACTTGTCTGTAGGCATTGTCCAGCAAGAGTAATTCAATCTTGTGCCATTAGTCATCTGCTCTTAACAACATTGTTTTATTCCCTTTGTCTGCTGGTAGTACAACTGTATTGTCATCTTCTCAGAGACAATGTATTGCCCTGATTTCTGCCATCGAGACGGCGGATTTCGCCATTTTTGCTTGTCCAGGACTCTGGAAGTCTCCCCTCTCACCACCTCAGCGGCGTCAGACAGCAGACTCCAGATGGCCTGCTCGACGCTACTGCTTATCTCCAGTTTAGGTAATGTGTGCGGAACTGGTCCAAAGTTAAGTCACTTGGAAAGCACGGAAGTTGTTGCTTGTCGGTTAGACTGACAATAGTCCTCGAATCTTTGAGGTCAGAATCCTGCACTGTCGCTCCTGGTAGTCGCTGGAACTTTTTTTGTCATGGCTTTCCGCTTGTAAAGTGCACTGGAAGTGAATGTGTTGAGACCTATCCACTACCGTGTGAAAGTTGACAGCGGACTGCATGTTTCAGGTGGCATGTGAGCAAAGAGTGTCCAACTCTGTTGAGTTCCGACCTCGTGGTGCATATGTGTTCCCCACCAGGGTTGAGCTGGCACGCTGTAGGATGCATTTTGTCCTTGCCGTATTAGTTGGATGTCTCAGGTGTGTGAACTGCAGCAGTACATCCTTGTCCCAACAGCACTGCAAGAATGCAAGTCTGCTGAGCAAACTAGCCTTCTTGATCCGAAGTTTCTGCAGCACCTTGAAGTTTCAGTGTATGTTCTCTCTGTAGAGGTGCATTATATATGAATGTAGACCTTCTCAGTGGATCTCAATGAGGAAATCTCTGGTTGACAGCAGAGTCAGTGCCTCGATCTCTGGCAACATTTCAGCAAGTTTCCTACTAGCTATCTTCAGGCGAAGTGTCGGGTTCATATCCTGCTCGGGTCTATATAGCTGCTGGATCAGCTACCTCCCTACACCTACTATGCCGGCCGGGCCAATAAGCCACGCGCGAAATCAGGAGGAGGTACATTCAGCAAATCTAAGGGTCTCAGCATCTCTTCTTGGTGCAGTCTGTTCATTCCATCTCATGCTGCCATCGTGTGCACGTTGGTGCGTTCTTGTCGTAATATTGTCAATATTGTGTTGCATACGGTGCTGAGATGGAAACTGGAGTCACGATTGACCAAGTTGTCATGGATTCTTATCTCCATTACTTCTTTAAAGATAGAATCCCAGAAGCCATTTGCTCAACACAGCAACTTGGTGTTTTCAAATCAGAACGTGTGATTCTGGCTGAGGCTGCACTCTGCTATTGCAAATTTCTCAGTCTGACCTACGTGAATGCTTCTGACATGTTCTGAGAGGTGCTGTGTATGCAACACTGTGTCTGTCCAATGAATTGTTTTCCACATTCACAGATGTGCAAGACGGGAAAAGATAGCCTTCAGGAAGAGGAGAACACCACCACCTACTGTTCCTCCCATATACTGGGCCACCCACGGTACAGATTGCGAGGATACTTAAGAAGAATAATATCAAGAGCATCTTCCAGTGCCCAGCCAAAATCAAGAATATGCTAGGCTCAATGAAAAACAAAATGGGTCTCAGAACTCCAGGGGTCTACAGTATTTCCTGCAAATGTGGGAAACAATACACGGGACAGACACAGCAATGCATCAAGCAGTGCCTCTCTGAACATGTCAGAAGCATTCACCTAGAACAGACTGAGAAATCTGCAGTAGCAGAGCACAGCCTCAGCCAGAATCACACGTTCCAGTTTGAAAACACTAAGTTTCTGTGTTGAGCAAGTGACTTCTGGGATTCTATCTTTAAAAAAGCAATGGTGATAAGAATCCATGACAACTTTGTCAATCATGACAGTGGTTTCCACCTCATCACCTCGTCGGATTTAGTATCGGCAAGATTATGACGAGAACGCATCAATGCTCACACAACGGCAGCATCTGATGGAACGAACAGAGACGTGACTCCAAGACCCTCAGACTTGCCGTGAGTATCCCCCCCTCCTCCCAACGAGTACAACTCCCCTTTCTACACCCCACGGCGCCGATTCCTCGCGTACATCTGATTGGCCCGTCTGGCGCAGTAAGTGTAGGGAGACTGCTGGTCCAGTGCCTATATAGACCCAGACAGGACATCAGGACATGAAAACGACACTTCACCTGAAGATGGCAAGTAGGAAACTTGCCAAAACATTGCCAGAGAATGAGGAACTGACTCAACTGTCAACCCGAGAAGATTTCCTCATCGAGATCCGCCAAGAAAGTCTACATTCATACGTACCTTCTTAATTCTTATTACGAATTCAAATAACAATTTTTGTAGTTCTGGCTTAAAAATAGCCTTAATAGTAACATATCATCAAAAAACCTTTATCCCTATTTCACCCCCTTAGTTGAAAGTGCAAAAATAATAAAATGTGTTTTTGTAATTCCAACCAACAATCAAATACCAATTTTTTTGGTTAGCTTCAAAATTGTGTCAATACCAACATATTTCAAAAATAATCATTTCATCCCTACTGCACCCCTGTATACAATGAATTTCCAAAAAAATACCAAAACACATATTTCAATTTCTAACAAATAATCCAAATCCTAATTTTCACAGTTCTAGCTTCAAAACTGTGTTTTGAAAATGTGTTGCTTTTGACAGTTTTTTACATCCCTTATTCATCCCCTTACTGGTTGGAAATAAGAAAATATCAAAACAGAGCTTTCTTAAATTATAACAAAGAATCCAAATCCCACATTTTATAGTTATAACTTCATAATTGAGTAAGTAGCAAAGTATTTTCAGGAAATGTTTAACCACCCATCCCCGTTTCAATCCCTCATGGAAAGAATATCATAATATCACTTCTTAAATGGCGCCTACAGATTAAGATTACCCTCTGAAAATGTCAACTTTATCAGCAGTGGTTTGGGCTGCACATTGACGAGTCAGCCAGGCAGCCAATTGGGCCATTGTCTTTTTTCTAAAAATGATGGTATCTTTTGATTTACGTATACAGGAATGTATCCGCAAGAACTGAATCAAAATGTTATTAAGGGTGTAAGTGTGTGGCTCACTAAGAGAGAATAATCAAAGTGAAATTTACTGATTTAGTCAGCTCAATGATAAAAAGTTTTATTTTGAAAACAGCAAGAGACTACAAATTTTTGACAATGCCATAGTTTAACAACAAAAGCAAGCCATTAGGAAAAGATAAAAGCAATACTTAGTCATGTTTACTACAAAAGACAACAACAATAAGTAGAAGACAATTTCAGCTGGTGGGGGCTTATTAAATTTTGTTTTGGTTTAGTTTTCATAGATTTACTAACACAGAAGTTACTTGAGACCATATCAGAGAGACCTTCAACAATCGCCTGAAGCACAAGGTATACCCAAAGACTTACATTAATGTACAGTAAGCCTGTTGGACCTCTCCGGGGGACACCACCTTGACGAAGCACTGTCTGTGCGGGTGGAGAGGCTTGCGCATCCGTGTTAAGCAGAGGGCTATACCGAAGGTAGAGAACCTACTGCCGGAAAGGCCTCAGCTGATGGATCTGACCAAGTGTGTCCCAAAACGTCCCGTCTTCCTTATCCTCTCCCAGTCCTTTCCCAATTCCTTTCCCGACCCAAGGTGTGATGCAATCTGTGCCGAGGGGTGCGTGGCACATGGGTGGATGTGTCTCGAACGGAGCCTCAGGGATACCGGGCGACTCCCCTGAGTAAGTAGCCTTGCACCACGCGGTGTTATTGTGGTGTGGACCATATAAATCCCCAAATCTCGTGGGACTAAGATGAACACAGAGAGAGAAAATATTTTAAAAGAATCTGAGGGGCAATCTGAGACCTCAGATACTCAGACATCGGGATCAGGACCGATTGAGTGCACTCCTACTTCTGACTCAGGGTCTAGACCTGAGCAAGAAGTGGGAAGTGTAACAGAGAAGTTGGACCAGATTAGGATTAACGCCTTGTCTGGGGCTCAGAGGAGGAAACTTCTCAAGGAACAGAAGCAAAAGGAAGGAAAAGAATGGCTTCCTATGCCTAAGTGGAGGGAATCAAAAGGGCTTGAGCCCAAGACCCCCAAATAGAAACTGCCTCAGGTCGAAGGGGATACACAGACCCCCTCGGCGTCAAAGACAGGTGGCAAGTGGGTTAGGGAGGAATCTAAGACTCCCTCCTCTCTGGACAAGCGTGATCCTAAAAGGCTGAGGCAGGAGATAGGGAAACAGACCTATAGTACTGCAGTCTCGGTCTTCAGAATGGCGGTTGTCCAAGAAGGATACCCACTGGTGAGCATCACCTTGCAGCAGGAGCAGCTCATGCAGATGGTCCTCTTTGAAGAGATTTGGGGGGGGGGGGGGGGACACGCTGGTCCAGGACCCAAATTCAGGAGGGTCTATCTAGATCGCGGTGCCCTCATTTTTGTCTGCGAGGGGGAGCACTCAGCAGTATGGCTTAAGGACAAGGTGCCCATGATATCCCCGTGGGAGGATGCGAAGCTGCTGGTCAAGACAGCAACCGAAATCCCGAAGACCGCAAAGGTATCAATATGGGTACCAAAGATCCTTAAGGATGTCCCTCCAAAGACTCTGTTCAAGAAAATAAGGGCCCAGAACCCAAAAGTCTCAGGTCGTTCCGGAAGGACAAACCCTGATGGCGGAGGTCGGAGAGAAGTCCCTGAAGGCAATGCAGGAGCAAGGCATGAAACTGTTTTTAGGATTCTCGCAGGTCGCCGTCAGGGTAATCAAAGACCTTAAAGGCAATAATGGCAGCAAGATGGGGACTGGAAGTGCTGCAGATAAACCTGCAGCACAGTAAACGGACCACTGCTGCCCTGAGCCGTCGCCTGGGGGAGACAGGAGGTGGATGTGGCCCTGATACAAGAACCCTATATATACAAAGGGGGTGTATCGGGCCTTGGTGGTACTGGAGGTAAACTGATTTATGCTAGAAACCTAAAAAACTGCAGAAGATGCATTTATGTTAGAAATTGAATACCTTTCATACCAATGATGGATTTTTGTTCCAGGGACCTGGTGACCATCAGGATGCAGCAACGTGAGGAAGGTATCACGAGGGAAATTGTTTTGGCCTCAGCATACCTTCCCTACAAAGACAGCTCTCCTCCTTTGGAAGTGAGGAGACTGACGGAAGTCTGCCATCAGCAAGGTGACGAACTGTTGGTGGGATGTGATGCCAATGCCCACAATCTATCGTGGGGCAGCAAGGACACCAACAGTAGAGGTGAGCACCTTCTTGAATTTCTCCTAACAACTTGGAGATCCTGAATAGGGGTGATGAACCTACATTCAGGAATAGTAGAAGGGAAGAAGTAATTGACATAACTTTTGGTTCCATGATGACGGAAAGTTACGTCAAACAGTGGCATGTGGTCTTTGAGCCATCCTCATCAGATCACATGTATATTAAATTCAAGGTTGAAATGGGAACCAGAAAGACCATGGCCTATAGGAATCCCAGGAAAACGGACTGGGAGACATATAGGAAAGACCTTGACTTCAGCCTATTGGAAATTAAAACTTTGATAAGGAATCCAGCAGAGTTTGAGGAAGTAGAGGCCATAACCTCTGCTATAGTGACCTCATACCAGGAAAACTGCTCAATCACCAAGAAGTGCACAAATAGGGGAGTGCCTTGGTGGAATAACAACCTGGAAATGCAAAGGAAACAGGTACGAAGACTGTTTAACCTTGTGAGGCACAAGGGACAATGGGCAAAGTATGGTGAGGCCCTTGTCAATTACAACCTTGCCATCAGACGGGCAAAGGAGGCATCCTGGAAGGTATTCTGTGAGGAAGTGGAGGGCACGGCTGCTCAAGCGAGACTTCATAAAATTCTCACTAGGGTACCAACTAATCCAGGAGGAACATTGAGGAAGGAGGATGGGGAGTATACAAAGACAGCACATGAAATGCTGGAACTGCTCCTCAAGACTCACTTTCCTCAATATACTCTGCGGGATAACTCAGACCAGACAACGGTTCTCAGGTATTTGCAAAGAGGACTGGGATCTGGCCAAGGAGTGTGTTGATTTCAGTAAGATCCGATGGGCGGTGGGAACATTTCAACCGTTCAAGTCACCTGGCCCTGATGGAATCTTTCCAGCTCTCCTGCAACATGTGGGAGAAAATCTTATTAGATTCCTATGCAGGTTATTCAGGGTTAGCCTAGCAGCAGGAATCACTCCCAATGCCTGGAGGGCAGTGAAGGTTGTCTTCATTCCAAAACCAGGGAGAATTGATCATACCAAAGCCAAGGATATGAGACCAATCAGCCTGTCCTCCTCCATTCTTAAGACATTGGAAAAGCTGGTTAATGTGCATGTTGGAGAAAGGAGGGTCAAGTAGGGCTCCTCTACATTCAAACCAACATGCATATCAGCCAGGTAAATCATGTGAGACAGCTCTCCACCAACTTGTTGGGAAGGTGGAGAAAGCACTACACTTTCAAGAAATAGGCCTCTGTATCTTCCTGGCCATCGAGGGAGCTTTTAGCAACACAACCTTCGATTCCATGGTTAGGGCAGCAGAGGTGCATGACCTAGGGACCACTATATGTAGATGGACTAGGGCCATGCTCAGTGGAAGAAAGGTAGAGGCTACCATGATGGATGAAAAAATGGTAATCAACACCACTAGGGGTTGCCCGCAAGGAGGAGTTCTTTCCCCTTTATTGTGGAATCTAGTGGTGAATGATCTCATTGGAGAATTAAACTCTAGGCAGTACTTTTGCCAAGGATACGCAGATGATCTTGTCATCGTAATACTTGGCAAATTTGCTGACACAGTAAAGAATATGGCACAAGGTGCTTTGGACATTGTGCAAGACTGGTGCAGAAAACAGGATCTGGGGGTTAGTCCTAAGAAGACTGTTGTTGTACCATTCACAAAGAAGCATATACAACATTCAAGTTGGAATCTAAAGCTTTTAAATGAAGTGCTACCTGTGAAGGGGACAGTGAAATATCTAGGGGTTACCCTAGATGAGAAACTGACGTGGACCCCTCACATTAGGAATATTTGCTCCAAGGCAAAAGGTACTCTAGTAAATAGCAGGAGAGCTTGTGGCAAAAATTGGGGCCTGAGCCCCAAGGGTATACACTAGATATACACCACAGTGATTAGACCCAGAATCACCTATGGGGCAGTCGTGTGGTGGAAGAAGGTAGAACAGCAGGTTGCTGCTAAGGAGCTTGGTAAGGTGCAGCAATTAGCCTGCTTAGCCATAACAGGCGGAATTAGCGGCACACCAACTGCTGGGATGGAAACCATGCTGGATATGCCCCCATTACACCTTTGGGTCAAGATGGAGGCAGCGGCTGGTGCATACAGACTCAAATCTGGCAACAACTGGAACTCTTTGGGATATCCAGAATCACACACTAAAATAGTGAGTGAGGTAAATATAGGAAAGGTTGGGGAAATGCCAGCCGACTATATTATAACCCCATACTGCTTCAACAAGCCTTTCAATATAACAACTGGAAGTAGGGAGCAGTGGGAGAAAATAGTTCGACACCGTACGGGGGATATTGTCTGGTTCACTGACGGGTCGAAATCAGACCAAGGCATTGGGGCCGGGGTATATGGGGTGCAGGCAAGACTGGAGGGTGTCATCTCTCTAGGGAAACTGGCCTCAGTATTCCAGGCAGAAATCACTGCCATCAGGGCGTGTGTGGAGGAGAATTTGCATAGGTACTACAAAGATCGTAGCATCTATATCTATTCTGACAGCCAGAGATCACTGGCAGCTCCTGCAACAAGGTCTAAAATTGTTGCAGAATGTCACAGGGTTCTGGTGGAGCTAGGGGAAAGCAATAGAGTAAACCTATTGTGGGTCCCTGGCTACTAGGGGATCAGTGGCAACGAACATGCCGACAGATTAGCCAGGATGGGGGCAGAGACTCCATTTATTGGACCGAAACCTGTCCTGACAATCACTAAGGCAATGATCAAATTGGAGCTACGTAACTGGCTCAGAAGACAGCATGTAGAATATTGGACCAAAGTCCATCAACAAAAACATGGCAAGGTAATGATGCCAAAGCCATGTTTTAAAAGAAGCTCTGCAATCCTGGGTCTGAACAGGAGAGAGATTAGACTCATGGTTGGATTGCTGACAGGCCATGGGAATTTCAAAAAACACCTATATACAATGGGAACATCAGAAGAGGACCGTAAATGTAGGATCTGTGATGACTGTAATGAAACTGCATCACATCTATTCAAATGCATTGCATTGGAGAGTAAAAGGCACAGAAAATTTGGGACAACCAGTCCCGAAGAAATTGTGTCTAATAAAGAACTGGTAAAATGACTCCTTGCACTGTTCAAGGGCATTGGTTGGCTTTACTAGACTTACAGGGAGCAATACTGCACAATAAACTTAGTTTTGGTGTGGGCAGTGGAGGGTTGGACCAAGACTGTTTTGGCTTCCCTGAAAAAATCAAATCAAATCAAGTCTGTGGGAGTATCAGCAGTATTTGGTATGCAATAAAAGCTTTGTCAGCAGAGTGAGAAAAATATTGGGAAGTATGTTGTATTTTCAAAGAAATTTAAAAAATGCAAAATATATTCCCTCAAGTATTTAGCACAAAATAGTAGCTTCACTGGAATGATATTTCAAATACAAAATACAATATATACTTTGCATTTTCATTTTATAAGTTCAAACACATCACATCACTGGTAAGGTCCTTCGATATGGTGTTGCCAGTGATTTCTGATATATTTAACTATGCTGCAATGGTAGGTTTAAAATTCATCGGATTATTTTTTTGGAGATACATCAAGTTCTGGTCAACTCAAATTCTGTAGCATATTAAGAAAATTAATAGAAGTCAAAGAAAAGCCGTAAGGATCAAAAAGTAAGTTGCACTAACTCACCGCAGAAGCCCACTGTCACAGTCTTCGGCCAAACAGGGACAGGTACATTAATTGTGAAGTCATGAAGTAGGGCGGTTGCTGTGGTTTTTGTTGTTTTGTGCGACTAGCAGGTCAAAAGCAATGACGCATCAACTGGATGTTCACTCCAAATTGGAGGTGCAAACAACAATGATTTCTATGGGCCAAATGTTGAACCGGTTGTGTAAAGCACTTAAAGAGAAGCACCAGGGAAAACTGAGTACCAGTGCAATTTCGTTGCACAACAACAACAACACAACACTTCACAAGGCCTGCCAAATGAGCGAACTGCTGCAGTGATTCAAGTGGGAGGTGTGACAACACCCTCTATACAGTCCTGACTTAAGAGCCATGCAAATTTAATCTTTTCTTTTCAAAACAGATCTCCGTGGACAACAATTTTGAAAAAATGAGGAGATGAAAGCGACTGTGTGGTTACAAAAGGCTGGAGGCGATTTCTATGCATCCGGAATCAGAGTTTGTCGACCATTCTGAGAAATTTTTACCGAGTCTTTGAGACTGCATGGAAAAAAAGAACATACATAAATTTAATGTTGTAATAGCTGTGTTGTTTTTGTACAGGTGGTTTAATAAATGGCCATAACATGCAACTGCAACTTACTTTTTGCTCTGCCCTTGAAACAAGAGTTCAGCTGACCAGTATAAATTTTTTTTAAAAAAGTTAGCCTGTTAGTCCCACATACAAATGTATATGAGCTTGCAACACTAAGCATTCCATTGGCTTATCATCAAAAGCTCTCGTTTTTGACAACATGTTTATAAATCACTGGCATATAGGCCAATAGAAGGAAGTAAATAAGCAAGGACTTGTTTTGAAATTATTTGTATGAACTCTTATATTACAAATTAAAAATGTATTTGTCAGTAAACTTTACAACATGACACAGTACTCTAATTTTTTCGTGGATTGTAGTGAGTGATCATATGCTTATTGAAATGGACAATTTTACAGTAAATAAGGGTTTTATGTAGTGTACAGAAGTTTTACTATAGTTATCACTCTTTATAAATTAATTAACTAGATACAAAATGAGTTATAGGTTCTATTTTTATATAGTGTTGCTACAAGAACCTGGTTTATCTGTGCTAGGTGAGATGGGATATAGTCCAGAAATCAAGATGGCGTGAAGGGTGATACGTGGAAGTCAGATATAATGCACAATTAATACTCCTACTTCTGACTTCCACGTATCACCCTTCACACCATCCTTACTGTGTGGCCCCATCCTCTTTCTCCTCCCTTTTTATCCTGTGAAGTAAGTTGATTTTTTAAAAATAATTCTTTATAATTTATTTGGAACTGTTTTTGTCTCTCCCATAAAAATGGGTTTATCAGACCTAGGAGCTTCTGATAGTTGGCCGACCATACAGGAAACAAAACTTACTTTCTGTGCCAACATTACTCTAAATAAAATACAAGTCACTAGAATCTTCCATTTCTAGAGATACTCACCTATAAATGATACCTTGTATATGCAAATGTTCTAACGCCAGAATTATTTCCGACAGATAAAAACTGCAAAAAGAAAGAAAGTTCATTAAGCACAATTATTTACCATAAAATACACATTTCTCAGATGAAAGGATGAGGTTAGTTCACATAGACACATTAGCAATATAATTAGAAACACCTAGCTACAGTAATACGTAACAGCACTTCCTCTCACTCATTATATGGACGTACCCACGCCGTGCAACCGTTGCTTATGAAGATTGGTGAAAGCTGGGTCCAAGGTATAACCATCTTCCTGAACAGTGCCCTGTTGAATACATTCATACTCATGACTTCTGATGCTATAACATCCTGCCTTGTGTAGAGTATCCAAAATTAGTGTTCCTCGCCATGCAGGAGGAGACAGGTATGTGAGAGTTATGATTTCAATATTTTCTAATTAGGATGTGATTATTCAGCACTGAATTTTTATTTGGTTTGTTGCACTGTGATATATCTGTTCATCGATACAACATGCAGTAATAAATTGCAAACTATTATTAATACATTACTGCTCACAGCAGAAGACTGGTGAAGAGAGTTTTTGCCAATAAAGGTGGTGGTTGGTTGGTTGATTTTGGAAGGGACTAAACTACAAAGGTTATCAGTCCCTTGTTCCAAATATAGAGAGCAAATGTGTAACAACTTCTTCAAACATAGGATTAACATGTCAAAAAATAAAAGTAGCAAATAAAAACAAAGAAAGGGTAAAAAGGGTTTAAGACAATACCAGAGTGTTTTGGCTGGGTGATCACAAAAAAATGTAAGTAGGATATCCAGACACACTGTTATACGTTAAAACCATCTACCTAATAGTGTTAGGGAAGTGGGGAGCAGATGGTTAATACTCTATATAATTTATATGGTGTGGTACAATCTACTCGCACAAATAAAATTTAAAACAAAATCAACCATGGAGGCATTGTCAGCTATAACTAGGTTCAAGGCAGCAAGGATATTAAAATTCCACCTCTGTGCGGCTAAATTGGGGCACTCTAATAAGATGTGCACAACTGTCAAATGTGCAACACAGCGACACCGAGGAGGGTCCTCGTGATGGAGAAGCTGACTGTATGACAGCCAGTTATGGCCAATACGGAGCCGGCAAAGGACAATCAACTCCCTACATGAAGCCCTCAATGCAGACTTCCATGCAGCAGTAGAGAACTTGACAACACAGCTTGTTCAGTTCAGCTCAGTCTGCCCATTCAGAACTTCAAACCCAAAGGACCTTGCAGTGTAAGTGGAACTGGAGGTCTGTTGCCAGGAGGCCAATATCCACGGACTGTGAAGTGGCAACCTCCTTGGCCAACTGATCGACATGTTCATTGCCTGATATACCTATATGGCCTGGTGTCCAAACAAAAGTGACAGAACGACCTGACTTACCAAGGGTGAAGACTGCATCCTGAATTAACCCTACTACATTACAAGCCATTCAGGGAGTTGATAAAAATAGAAAATGACTCCCTGGGGCAAGTTCGGATATATTCGAGAGACTGTAAAATGGCAACCAGCTCCACAGTGAAGACACTACTTCCACAAGGCAAGGATCGCTGTTTGATATGGTTACCACAGACAAAGGCATACCCAACATGGCCATCCACCAGATAACCATCCATGGAAATAATTTTTGCATCTCTCAATGATTCAAGTAGTACTTGGAACTGGCAATGAAGATTCAACGGTGTTACTGAGGCTTTCGAGTCCTGAGACGAGTCGATCAATTCTGCAGGCAAGGGATACACCAAGGAGGAGTATGGAAAGACTAGTGCAAAAGGGAAAGGAAGGGCAGGGATTCAAGTGATGAGAGAAGGGAACAGACATGTACCATGATCAGACGACCTGATCTGGGCCTTCTTTGTGGGGATAGGAGTGCAGCAGTTGGCAAGGTAAGCCTCTGATTTGGACGGTGGGGCAAAGCATGAATGTGGGCAATATACGAAGTCAACAGCTGTTGCTGGCAGAACCAAGGGGGGCAGGGGGGGGGGGGAAGCCTCAGCAAGAAGGCTTGTCACTGGGCTTGTGCAAAAAGCCACCGCACCCTTGCTAAATGGACACCAGTATGATGGATGGAGTCTATAACCTGCAATATAGAAAGAGCCGCCAAGTCATAAACCACACTCCCATTATCCAGGAGTGATTGGATAAGGGACTTTTAAGGCTGTAAGAGAGTGACTGACAGCTTCCCATGCAGTGTGGTTGAGGCAGCGCAGTACATTTAGGTACTGCCAGCACTTTTGCTTCAACTAACAAAGGTGTAGATCCCAAGTGAGTCGATCGACAAAGAACATGTGAGAAACTGATGCACCTCTTTGATGCAAAGTAATTCATCAGAAAAATAGAGTTCTAGGTTGGTGTTAACAGCCCGTAGATGACCAAAATGCATGACCTGATTTTTATATGCAGAAAACCAGAAGCCATGGGCTGAGGCTTGTGATAGAGCCTTTCAGATGGCATCCTGCAGCCGCCATTCACTGGCACAGATACTAGGGAAGCTAAAATACAGGGAGAATAAGGAGCAACAGACCGATGACCCCACAGCTGCAGCATGACCATTTACTGCAACTAAAAATAATTTTACACTCTCTAATGGAGCCCTCTGAGACACCGTTCTCTTTAATATGGAATGAGCTGAGAGAGGCACTAACCCTAAACCATTAAGAGCGGTGGTAGAGGAAATTGTTTATTAAAATTGGAAGTGGGCTCACCAAGCCCCAGTCATACAGCAGAGTCAGTATGTGGTGATGTCATATGCCTTCTGGAGATCAAAGAAGACTGCAACCAGATGTTCATTGTGAGTAAAAGCTGTACGAATAGCAGACTCCAGTGACACAAGGTTGTCAATTGCGGAGTTGTGCTGAGGAAAGCTAGCTCTCTCTCTCCCCCTCTCCCTCTCTCCCCCCCCCCCCCTCTCTCTCTCTCTCCTCCCCCCCCCCCCCCACCTGTTGCGGAACCAAGAGATCCTATCTTCTAGGATCCAAATAAGCTTTTAACTCACCAAACATTCAAGAAGCTTGCACAGAAAGTTGGTGAGGCTGATGGGGCAATAAGTATCAACTGCTAGTGGATCTGCTCCAGGTTTCAATACTGGGTTGACAATTCTTTCCCGCCATTGAGACAGGAAAACCCCAGATGCCCATAGATGGTTAAACAGGGCAAGAAGCTGGTGTTGAAAATCTGCTGAAAGGTGACGGAAGAAGTGTCTGTGAATCCAATCTGGTCCTGGAGTGGTATCAGGTCATCCAGGAAGGGCAGTTTTGAACTCCCTGTCACTGTACAGGGCATTGCAGGGTTCCCTGCGGTGTGTGTGGAATGATATCTGCGTCCACTCAACCCACTCTGAGGGTGCGGAAGTCCTCACTGGAGGTTGCAGTGGCAGAGCAATGTGCTTAGTGCTCTTCCATATGCTCAACGATGGCGGTTGTGTCAGTACAGAGAATACCCTGGATGGCAAGAGATGGGATTCTGACTGTTGCCAGTATTCAAATAGGCGTATTTGTGTCCAAACCTGAGAAGGAGAGGTGTGAGATGATAGATGCCACATACCTCTCCCTGGAGTCCTGCTTACTCTGATCAACCGCCGAGCTCTTGCATGAAGCCGTTTGAAGCCTATCAGGTTCTCTTTCGAAGGGTGGCATTTCTGATGCTGGAGCGCTTGCTGATTTTCTCAGATGGCCTGAATGATCTCCGGTGTCCACCATGACACAGACCTGAGCTAAGGGGAACCGGTGATATGTGAAACAGCTGCCTTGGCATCAGAGACAATACTGCGATTTACCTGTTACACCACAGCATCTACGTTGGCTGCTTGCAGAGCATCAAGTACAGCTGCTGACGTGTAAGATAGCCAATCAGCCCTATAGAGTGACCATTGTTGCAAACATTCTGCAGGTTGGAATTGCAGGAGCAACAAAGATGGGACAGTGGTTGCTGCCACATAGGTGGTCGTGGACCCATGAATTGAGATGTGGTTGTAGGCTCGGGTTGCTAACAGAGATGTTGATGGCTAAGAATGAGCCATGTGTATGCTAAAAGTACGTCGGGGTGCCAGTGCTGGGGGACAAATGTCATGCAGAGCCAAGAGTGCCTCAAGATCCCTACCGTGGCTGTGATCCGAGTTTCAACCCACAATGGGTGATGGGTGCTAAGTCCCCTAAAAGGAGAAATGGTGGGGGAAGTTGGGCTACCAAGGCAGCAAGGTCAGCTGGAAGCACTACCTCATCTGGTGGTAAAGTGCTCGACTGGAAACCCGGTCGGACCTCGGATTTTTTCAGTCCGCACTTTAACCCATCCTTCACTTGTCAACGATGTGAGGAGTTGCCAGAAACGACACGTGGTTCGGATTCCACGTTAAGATTTAGGTCCCTTTCTCCGGTTGGATAACTGGGGTAGGCTAGGGACATGCAAGTCGCCGAAGTGGCGTCCAATTGAAAGACTTGCACCAGGCCAATGAGCCTCACAAAATTATTATTATTATTATTATTATTATTATTATTATTATTATAGGTGGATTGAACATAAAGTAAACTCTTGCAGTGTCTTGATTCTAACAATGACTGCCTCGAGAACTGTGCAGAGAGGCATGGCAGCACTGGGGACTAAGGCGAGGATGTATTCACAGACACCTCTGGATACTCTATCGTAGATGGAACGGTTCTTGTAGTAGCCCTATAGCCGGAAAGGGCAGGGATCCACTAGGCAAGAAATTACATTTCCTGCAGGACTATGCAGAGTGCAAGGTAGTGGCATAGTACTTGTCGCAGCTCAGCTGGAGTGGGGAAAAAAGCCGCCACAATTCAATTGGAGAATTGCATTTCCTCCATGCTGTAAGAACATAATGAAAAGAGAAAAAGGTTATTCCATAGCCTCTTCTACTGCTGAAGGTTCAGAAGCTATAGGATCTAGAACCACAGGTTTTAGGGATCCTGACAGTTTGAGATCCTCAGGAGAGGCAAAGATCTCTACCTCATCGTCTAAAGCAGAAGATGTAGGAGGCTGTGGCTTTGGAGCCACCAAAGATTCCTTTTTCTGCTTAGCCTCTTGCTGGCCCTGGCTTCAAGGGCTTAAGGGCAAATGCTTCAAATTACAAGAAAATAAAAACAAATTTAGGAGAAATAGTACTGACAGAAGGAAAGATGTGACTGTGAGGCATGCTTTGAAACTCTCAGAAATGCAAAGGTCCCAGAGAAGTTTTGCTAGGCACACCTTTTTAATCTGCCAGGAAGTAACACTACAATATGACCACAATCAAACATTCTGATACCATGTCTAGACAGAATGAGCCAATACAGTAACCACCTTTAATTAAATTGCTTAAGTTCAGCCCTAACTTCATCAGTAACATCATGACTGAGAAGCCGATATATTTCATTTTGTAGGTAGCAAATTTTATCAAACAAATACAACTTAATACATATTTATTTACTATTTGAGAGCTGCCTTCAGACAACTACAATGGGACATAAGAATTAGCTTTTATACTTAAACTTCAGGAGGAGCAGAATGTTATTTTTCCATCTACATATGTGGTACACACCAACAAGCAGTTGCTAGAGCCAAGAAAAGTTTGTATACAGTTATATAGGAACAGCATATTTCTCACATCTTTGCATTTTCTTACAGTGTCACGAATACTCAAGAAGTCAAATCTGAGCTATGAAGCTGAGCTTCCCTCATGGAGTAATACTCAAAAGAATGTTAAATTTTATTCACTAACTTTTCTTCAATTGTGTGTAATGTATGTGGTAAAACTAGAAAGTCTTGTGCATACAATTTATTTTTGTGAATGCTGCATAACCTATTGGCAAGGAATTCTGGCCAGTAAGACTAATGACACTATCACAGACTAGCAATTTTGTCTGGAAAGTCAAAGGAGTGATGCCAATGTTAAATAAGAAATGACAGCATCTTAGTGGAATGCTAACCACTGAAAAGTGATGTTACAGCTTTCTATTTTTAATTAATACTGTTAACCCTAGAATGGACAGGCTGGGTCTGTGGGATCCAGGTGGATTTTGTTTTATAAATATCCGCAAAAGTACACTACTTACAACTGAGCAACTTATGGTAGCTTTCAGTTAACCTTGCTAGAGGCCGATACTTGTTTTATTATTCCTCTTTTCGCCAGTTGATTGTTGGCGCGGAAAAAAACATGTTGTGGGTCTGACAGATCCAGCCTGTCCGCTTATGTTAACTTTTATTTGATTGCATAGGTTTATTGTTATACTGACCGTGAACAATACAGAATAATAAGGCTTTCTGAGTTTTGATGGAATACAATATTATTTTTAAGGATATGTTGGTGAATTAAAATACTAAAACACTAAACAAAGTATTTTTGTTGAAAGTATTTTGTATTCATTGTAGAAAGCAACTAAACCATGGGGTCTGTCAAACCCAGCCCGCCCGTTTATGCTATTCTCTCTCTCTCTCTCTCTCTCTCTCTCTCTCTCTCTCTCTCTCGCCTGTCAGTTCTAGGGTTAATTTGGGCACAAACAATCAAGGTCATAAAAAGGATTTTTTCCCACTGTAATATAATAATAATAATAATACTTTATTCAGGTTGCTTTGTTTGATAAAAGAGACAGAGTTATAGTCAATTTCACTGTAATTATATGTACTAAGAATTTGAAAGAATTATGTATATTTCACAGTGTACAGTATCAAAGAAGTTTGTGGATAAAACATATGAACAATGTTTCTTTTTTTTTTTTTTTTTTTTTTTTTTTTTTTTTTTTTAATTGGGGATGGGGGGAGTGGGAATTGACGATCATAAATTGTGAAAGTAGCACTGATTCTGAAATTTTCTTCTGTGCGGGAGGTGAGGTGAGGTGAGAAGGTGAGAAGAAGGAAGGAAGGAAGGAAGGAAGGAAGGAAGGAAGGAAGTTTAGCGTTGGGCATATTGTCAGCAACATCATTAGATCAGAGCACAAATTCTGATTATCTTTTTTAATGATGTGGAAGGAAACAAATTTAGAGAAATCATAAAAACCTAAATATGGTCAGCTGGAGGCAGGTTTAAACAAACTTTGGTCTGAATGTAAACTAATTTGCTGCTGAGAGGGAGGAGGCGCACGCGCGTGCGTGCGTGTGCGTACGACTGCCTAGTTTAGGTGCTGTCAGCAGTTCAAATGGCTATCTTTGCAATGGGTTGCAGGCTGCACTTGTTTTGTTATTATTGTAATTGCATCTACTTAATTTATGTGAATGTGCCTCTTAATACAATATTTGTATCTCTATTATTTTCTGGGCACAATATTTTACAAAATGGAACCACAGTAAGAAACTGTGGAACAAATTATAGAAATTAAAAAGGATTTCATTGTCTACAGCTACAGTTGTACTCAGGAAAGTCACCTTATGGCATTAGTTGAGGTACTCTGTTAGTAATGCGAGAAACTACTGTCAATTGGCATCTGTATGATTTCTCAAATTTTTGGGAGGTAAGTATAGGAAGAAATTATATACTGGTTTTGTTTTAGGGACAGGCTCTTAGAATTTTACCAGCAAAACCACACTTTGATTTACAGTGACTTTGTGTAATTTTCATAAACAAAGCCAAATACAACTTTACAGTGGCCACCCCCTTTCATATCTCTAAGTTCTCCAAGTGTCATACTGCCAAGTAGTGTCTAAAAAGGTTCAAAAATTAAAAGTTATTGCTTTTTTACCATTCTACAATTCTTTTAAAAATTATAAACCAGCGTTACCTGCTAGGCTTATCTACCACTGGAACAGTGTAGATATTCAAAATAATGTAAAAATTTTTTGCTAGTACAAGTATAAATTTTATTCAGCATTAATATTTCACTTCATCCTTATACCAGATATCAACTGTAATATTGGATCTCTCTGCTGTAAAATCCTTTGACATTTTTATACCAGGGTCATCCACAAAGTAAATTCTGTTTCTCTTTCTATCTGTGGCAGCACTATGATCGCAGTTTCGAGCACACGCGGCAGTTATTCTGACTCACGAAGAACACAAGTACACCATTTTCAGAACGCTGCTATCGATGTGTGCTTTGTAGTGCATCTTTATAATGTCAGCCATAAATTGAAAATGTCTGTGTGTGAAGTCAGATCTCCAATTCATTTTCTAAATGCTGAGAAAGTTAAAAATTCATCGGAAAATCTGCAAGGTTTATGGACAATATGCTATGAGTGATAAAATGGTTAGAAGATGGCTCAATGAAGGACATGATGAAGTGCACAATGAATAATGAAGTGGACGTCTATGGCTACTGATTAACTGCTTCACACAATTTAAGCCCGGCCCTTGCTCCTAGCAACTTTTATCTCTTCTTACAGCTAATATCTGTCCTTGTGGTCAACACTTCAACGGTGTTGTTGAACTGAAAGAACATGTTACAACATGGTTGAATACACAGGTGGCAACCTTCTATAAAGAAGACACACCAAAAAACTGTGCAATGCTATGACAAGAGCCTACAAAATTTTGGAAGCTATGTAGAACAGTAGTTAACAGTTTTAGATTTTTATCCAAATTTTTTTTACGTATCTGTACATGTTTGTTTTATATGACCAAACGGAACTTACTTTGTGGACATACTTCAAATCATATACAATTTTAACAACTTAAAAAAAGTGATGTGATAAAACTGTTCTTGGGGTGTAATTTGAAATATGACATAATACTAAATGTGAACACAAAAGAACCCACACTTTAATAGCAAAATACATGCTACAACATACCAGGCAGTATCTTCTAGAAATATACCCTCACGCTCCAAGTGCATGAAGAGTTCACCACCACTAAGGTATTCCAAAATGAGATATAGTTTGCCTCCAGTTTGGAACGCATACATCAGTTCCACAATGAATGGATGCTACACAAACACACACAAAAGAAATATTTTATTTCACCTTATGATAACATTCCTATTTGACAGCAAAATAGAATTACTATGTGTAAAAGCAAGACATTACAACAAAATTCAAGATCTCCAGTTAAAATTAGTAGGTAAATATGAAGGGGGGAAAATAGTTACACACTAAAGTAAAAGTTACACAATGAAGTAAAGCCTCTACACAGGTGGCGGAATGGATGAAAACTTCCTCAAGCAATGAAACTTATTTAATATGAGGAATGGTGGGTGAGAAGGCAGGACACACACACACACACACACCACACACCACACACCACACACCACACACCACCACTGGAACTTTTCCTTTGAGATAATGTTTTTGAAGAAAATTCATTTCAGATAAGCCAATATGGTTGAAAAAATTTTTGACACTCAATAGAGATAGCTAACAATTTATTACAATGTCTAACGAGAACAGAGATAAATATTAGTATCATTATAATGAATTTCTGACAATGAAGACTAAGTGCTCATATTCTTGCTGAAATTAATACTGAACCACATTATCTTACATAAATAGTAACAAGGGATTCCTAGGAGACCTCAAATGTCACCTCTAAAACTTTACATGCCTATTTTCTACAAATGTTTTACATCTGAGTTTATTATGCATTAAGCAAAGAAAAATCCAGACAAGCACCACCTTCTACATTTAGATTCTCAATCAAAATCTGGACTCCTACTGTTGCATTGTGGACTAATGAATCCATCACAAATCCAATGATTAGCTAACATCCACAAAGCCAATCTCCTAGCTTAACTATGATCATTATTAGTCAGATGAAAACCCTTATTTGTTTACATGAGCTAGTTGGTTGTTTGTTCATTCATTCATTCACTGAGCTAGAAAAGCAACATATCTGTCACATTAAATATGTCTAAGGTATCTCTCTAACGATTCCAGTATCAAACACCACGATATTTCTTCATATGGACACATTTTGAAATAAATCCATACACAGTACAGAAACTGAAATGTAACATCGGACGAAGTTGCCACAGTTGAT
Organism: Locusta migratoria; assembly: GCA_026315105.1. NCBI lineage: Eukaryota > Metazoa > Arthropoda > Insecta > Orthoptera > Acrididae > Locusta > Locusta migratoria. The sequence goes on from CM048744.1 coordinate 676,905,314, forward strand.
AGCCAAACTTTACACTGTGTATATCTGAACATGCTTAGACATGCACACCTGTATATTGATGATGTAAGAGATCACTTCAACATCACCTATGAATGTATTTTTCATTGTAAATAAATGGTAAGTTTATTTTAGCTCTTTGTTTACATATTTCACATACATGCATACATATAGAAAGGCATACATACATCAGCTACTTTCATCTGAACCACCCTGTACTAGTGGGTCTCTCTTGTGACACCTGGCTGTTCATTTCACATTACATAAATGTGTGAATACTTTTTATTAACTACAGTGTATAATTTTATTACTGAGGAGGACCTTGGTTGTATCTAACCTGGTTATGATGTGTCCACCCTAATGTTCATGGTAGCTCACCTGTATGTCTACATTTATTCATTATTAGACCGGCTACAGAAAAACAGTTTTTCTACAGTAGTGCTGAAACAGTGTAAAATGGCCTTGTTGGTTAACTGATTTTTTTGGTGGAATGGGGAGGGAGGAGATGCTAAACAGCTTGCTCATCAGTTTCCCAAATCAGGAATGGTGTATCCAGAAGTAAAGTCATCTAATAAGCACGTTCTGATCTAGTCAAGAGATTCAGACAGTAACAGCCTGGTAACAATAAATGTAATGGAATTCAGTTGTATTGTCAACAATGAAAGCAAGACGGTATGAATAATGAAGTTAGCAGGTGAGCATCACTATATGTAACTGGAAATGTCCAGTCCACAGCTTTCCCACCCAACTCATTATGGTCACAAGTGTCCACCGTTTAACACAGTACACTCCAAGAATGGAAAATAGTATGTGATAAAGGCGGCAAATGAAATTTAAGGGTAATTAGAAGAGAGTAAATCAGTTATGAAAGAGTGACCTGGTCAAGGGAATGTGGTTTGAGATACCCCAGACCCAGTGTACAGCAGGGCACACTTTGGCCCAAACCACTCTGCCCCTGCTCACGAGATTACCGTATTTGCGCAAATACAGCCTGCACCTAGACTTTTGACACGAGACTATAGAAAAAAGTATCTCAAGAACAGGCCACAGGTTATTTATTTTAATTTATTTACTTATTTCCTTGTATAATCAAATTTTCTTGTAATCAGAAACACAATGTTATGAATCCATATTTTCAACAAAATCTAAACAAATATGGAACACTGTAAATCAACCAATAAGAAAGCAGATGACAGGCCAAAAGCATTGCAGTGCAGCAAGTGAGAGAAGGACGAGGCAAGGTGTGTTACCGGTAGTTTCAAGTGATGTAGAGCATAGATGTGTGCTGCAGGAATATAAAGTTATTTCGGAATTTAGTATGAGAGGAAAGAGCTTTTCACACACGTGAGTTTGATATTGAGAAAAGAAGGTGCAAGCTACACCACCAACGTTAAGAGAACATTATGGATTAACAGCGATCTTATGAATAATTATTAATTCACGTAACAAGGCAGTCTAGATTGCAATTCCTTTATTTCCCTGGTGACAAAGCAGTCACTTACAAGACCATCATCAGACCACAACTGCCTTTAGGCAGCTCCAGCTGGAAACAACTGGTGACCAACATTAATGGTATATTTTATTCTTATTCTTGTTTTTAAATATTCACTTTAGAAATAATTTAACCCTCTAATATCATATCATTACAGCTGTGGTCTGATGATGGTCATGTAAGTGACCAAAACCAGTTACCAGGCAAATAAAGTTATTGCGAATCTAGACTGCCTTGTTAAATGAATTAATAACCAAATTTAAGCTTTGATTCGTCCAGTACACTAAGGAACATGGAAAGCAGGAAGCTGGGAAATACATTCGTCGCTGGTCGGCAAGTGAGAACAAAAATGTATATATCCCGATGTAGAAAGTGACTTGCTTGACTATGTAATTCAAAACAGGAATTGTGATTTTGTTGTTACAACAAAAATGATCTATGTGCTAGGCTGCAAGAGAGCCTCAAGTTCAATGTACATTGTTTCTTTGAAATTACCCTAACAGATGTGAAAGAAGTGAATCTGGTCACGGTAAGATACGTTTTGAACTCAACATTGGTATTAGTCAAAGAAATCAGCTTTTCCACCATTTTCTCCCACAACCACTCGTGATAGTTGCTACCAACACACACATCACAGTAAAAACTTCTGTGATGCTCTTAAGAGTTTTACCGCAAAATTGGCTTCATTGACCACATCAAATTAAAATAATTTCTGCTCTTAGGAAGTGTGTGTATTACATACATTGCCAGAGAACAAGCCACTGACTTGGCTGTCAATGCCAGAAGATTTCCTCAGTGAGATCTGTCGAGAAAGTCTCCATTCACAACCGTCATGTTTTTTGTTAAAAAGGTCCTGCTGAGCAAGGACGTGTGACAGGGTGCGTTGTGAAGCAGCAGCCAGTTCCCTCGATGCCAAAGTTCAGGCCATCGTCGCCCCACATTCTCACGGAGCTGTCCCTGCTGGAAAGCCACATTCAAAATCCGATCCAGTTCTGGAAAGTATCTGAAGACAAGAGGGGCACTATTGGGGTTCTTCTGTGGAAGGTTCTAGATTTGGGGGAAGAGGAAGTGGCCCTGGCTATTTGCTTCTGTACCAGATCAGGAGGGTAGTTGCGGGGTGTGAAAGCTGTCATCAGTTTATTGGTGTACTGGTTCAGGGGTTCAGGACTGGAGCAGACTCGTTTGCCACAAAGACCGAAGCTGTACGTAAGGGACCATTTGATATGGAATGAATAATAAATGTAGAGATGGTTTAATTTATCAAAAGCACAGGCTCGTTGACAGATGCACAAACAAAAACACACAAACACAAGAATTCAAGCTTTCGCAACCATTAGTTGCTTCATCAGGAAAAGAGGGAGGAAGGATGGAGGGGGAAAAAAGGGAAAGATGCAAGTTTTAAGGGAGTGGAGGAGGAGTCCTTCCAATCCCGGGAGTGGAAGGACTTACCTTAGGGGAAAAAAGGAAAGGTAAACAAGCACATGCACACCCACACATATACACATGCAAACACACCAAGGCAGTCATTTTCTCTGCCTTGGTGTGTGTGTGTGTGTGTGTGTGTGTGTGTGTGTGTGTGTGTGTGTGTGTGTGTGTGTGTGAGCGCGCGCGCACTTGTTTACCTTTCCTTTTTACCCTAAGACAAGTCCTTCCACTCTCGGGATTGGAATGACTCCTCATCCACTACCTTAAAACCCACGTCCTTCACTTTTCCCCCTGCTTCCTTCCTCTTCTCCTGATGAAGCGGACAATGGTTGCGAAAGCTTGAATCTTTGTGTATGTGTGTGTTTTTATTTGTATTTTGTATCTATCTATGAGCCTGTGCTTTGGGTAAGTTATTAGATTTCTATTTTTATACATATTTATCCCACCAGGAAAGATTCCTTCTACTATAAAGTAGATTGAAAGTTATATGGCTGGTCCTGTAGGGTGTCATTTGAATCATTACAAGGTTCTTCCGCTACTTTTGATAACTATAGCAATGCGTTTGGTCCACCTCAGTGCTGGCCAATGAGGGAGACCTTTACAAAGAGAAATAACAGGTCCAGCAACATGCATATTCACTTCCGAGACAATGCACAACTTGGTCAATGCAGTGTAACAGAGGTGGCAACTGTAACAGCAGAAAAATACAGGAGGTCCCACTCAACTTTTTCACCGAAAATACCTATGGCACTAAAACAACTGTCATGCTCATGAGCAGGGACTTAAGATGTCTCATTGCATGGCAATGATGAAAATCATGACGACAACAGTTAACACCAAGTCCCTTACTGTAATTTATTCCATCCTCCTAGCATGGTAGTCAGAGACACTACCCACTGGAATGGTGGCAACAAGCTTAAATTTCATAGAGTGGGTAACACGTGGGTACTCCTTGCGACAACCCATTAAAACACTGCTGCCATATTGACAGTGGTCAGTACACTTTAGAGGAGTCTATCGTATGTGGCAGTATTTAGTGTATATCTTTATTTAGTGTAAATTTTCTGTACAATTTTTGTTGCTGAAATATGCCTGAAGTGTGTTCAGCATTTAATTACACAAATAAAAATGATAAAATGAAATATATTTCAAGCAAGAACACAAAATATTCTGCCTTGTTTGAGATCAGTCTGTCCATACACAAACAAAATACTTGACTAATGGAACTTAACTGCACCAAGAGTGATGCTTCAGATGACCTATCCTGAAATTCCACCATTAAAAGAAAATCTGTTTTCTACCTTGTGTATGTGTATACATTTTTTATGTTCCTCCTCCTGTTGTTGCTGTGGTTGATGAAAGAGCATCTAATCTGTTGAAAAATAAAGTAAACAATTTTGATTGTCTACACCACCTTTAAAAATATTTTCATTTGCTGCTGACAATATTTGATCGAATATGGTTGACATGTAATCAGTGCAAAGAAAGGAAGCAATAGCAGCAACTAAACTGTTTTCACTTTTAAAATGCCTATGTTTTTGCATCAACTATTTACTTCTTTCAGCATGGCAACAATAAAAGTTATTAACAGTACATTTTTTTTTTTTTTTTTTTTTTTTTTTGTGGTTTTAGGGCGCACAACTTCTCAGGTCATTAGCACCCAGATCGGAACAGAGATTCGCTAGATCTCGAAAAAATTTATAACTGACAGATAGGAGAGTATCAAGAGAGCTAAAAATGAGAGATAAAAAACAATTAGAAGGGTTAAATATCTTTTGATAAATTGGCCATGTTGATAAAACGCAAAACTCTAGCAGCTGCTCTTGTGTCATCAGTTAAAAGTTCCTCCATAGTAGACAGCAAGTTAAGGGCCACACGGATATGATTAAAATTAGGACAAGACAGTAAAGCATATCGCACCATCAACAATTCACCACAGGAGCACAGCGGTGCAGGGTCAGCGGTTAGCACATGACGGTGGCTGAATCAGCAGTGACTGATCCGCAACCAGGCCACGCTCCAAGAGACAAGTCCGCTGGGCACTGCAATTAATTGCAAAATCTTCTACTAAAAGGGATCCAGAAACGTCAGCTGAAAGGCAATCTACAATCGGATTGATTGCAATGGCAAAGGGAACCACACTCAAGATGGAGCCCTGTGGCATCCATTCTCCTGGCGAAAGGTATCTGACAAAACAGAGCCCACCCGTACCCGGAACTTACATTCCGCCAAAAACACTTGAATAAAGAGAGGGAGGCGGCCACGAAGGCACAATGTGTGCAATGTGCGGAGAATGCCCGCTCTCCAAGAGGTATCTTAAGCCTTTTCCAAGTCTAAGAACACTGCTACCGTCTGACGCTTCCTTAGAAAGTTATTCATAACAAAGGTCGACAAGGTGATCAGCAGCAGAGCAGTGTCTACGAAAACCACATTGAACATTAGCCAGGAGGCGTCGAGATTCGAGGAGCCAGACCAACCGAGCGTTAACCGTGCGTTCCATCACCTTACAGACACAGGTAGTAATAGAAATGGGGTGATAACTGGATGGAAGATGTTTGTCCTTCCCTGGTTTGGGGATGGGGACAACAATTGCTTCACGCCAACTTGTGGGAACCTGACCTTCAGTCCATATGCAATTATAGGTGCTAAGAAGGAAACACTTGCCTGCAGGAGGTTCTTCAGCATCTCAATATGGATGGAATCGGGCCCAGGAGCAAAAGATTGGGACAGGGCGAGGGCACGGTCCAGCTCCTGCATGGTAAAGAAGACATTCTAACTTTTACGATTAAATGAGGAGAAAGAAGGTGGCCATGTCTCCTCTGCCTGATTGTGAGGGAGGAAGGCAGGGTAGGTAATGGGCAGAGCTCGAAACCTCCGCAAAGGAGCGGTCCAAAGCGTTGGAAACATCAGCGGGGACCACAAGGACTGCGTTCTCAACGGTCTGGCCAGAAATCGGGGAGTGGACCTTGATGCCGGATAAATGGCGTAGGCCACCCCAGACAGCCGAGGAGGGAGTAAATCGGTTAAAAGAACTGGTAAAAGCAGTCAAGTTTATAACACGACGACATTGTGCTCGCAGTCGTTTATAATTGATACTATTCTCCAACGTTGGATGGCGGCGGAAAGTGCGTAAAGCACGGCACTGGGCTCTAAGTGCATCGCCGCAGGCTGCAGTCCACCAAGGGACCGGAGCGCGAGGTGGAGAAGAGGATGTACGAGGTATGGAATGTTCAGCAGTGTGAGAATAACCTCTGTGAGGTATGTGACCTGACTGTCACAGCTGGAAAAATTCTGGTCATGAAAAAGAGCCATGGAAGAATAAAGCCCCCAGTCGGCTTTAGAGATGTTCCAACTGGTGGGACAAGGAGATGGGGAATGATGCAGGAAGTGGATGACACAAGGGAAATGATCACTCGAGTACAGGGGCGAAAAGTGCATACCACTCAAACCGACCGGCAAGCTGAGGAGTGCATATTGCGAGGTCTATGTGGGAATAAGTATATGTTGTGTCGGAAAGGAAGGTCGATGCACCAGTGTTGAGGCAAACAAGATTGAGCTGTTGGAAAAGGTCCACCAAAAGGGAGCCTCTCAGACAAGGTGCTGGAGAGCCCCATAGGGGGTGGTGGGCAACACAAAAGGTGAAGGGAGCTGGTCAACGAGGTGTAGCACATCTGCCCTAGTAAGGGCAGATGACGATGGCGAATAGATATTACAGAGAGAAAAGGAAAAGGTGGAGAGAGTGATGCGAATGGTAACTGCCAATATGAGAGTATGCAATGAAATGGGATGGTAATAGACGTTGTCCCGAATGAGCATCAGAACCCCTCCATGGGCTGGAGTACCTTCCACAGGTGGCACAGAGGTGTAGTGGGGGAAGTCTGCATGATCACATGGACGTGGATTAGTTTCTTGGAGGCAAACTAAAAGCGGGCAGTGCAATCGAAGGAGTAATTTTAATTCCTCCTGATTGGAACGAATACCGCGAGTATTCCATTGAAGGAGCGCCATGATAAAAAATGACAGAAGAAAAGAAGGAACAAGCAAGCGGGGTCACCTCCACGGCTGCTGAGGACCGGACTTAGAGGGAGCACTACTATTGCTATCTAGAGGCAGAGACTCATGTTCCATGGGTTCAACTGATGCATCTGCCACCTTCCCGAGTTGATCAGGAGAGGCAGCTTCCACCGCCGGTAAAATGCTGGTTGCCCGGCTAACAGTAGTGCGTCCCGGCAAGACAGAAGATGATCGAGGCCGACTACTGTTGGGCGGCGTGACTGATGATTCACGCCTCGGCAGGGAAGGAGAGGAACTCTTTCTTGTTGGCTCTTTTGGAAGAGTGAAGGTGAGAAGAGGCAATTTACGGTTGAGAAGCCTGAGTATTGAGAAAATACTCACAGACAGGTTCCTTTTTGAAGTCCGGGCATCTGGTTTAGGTTCCCGCGGTTTATTAGAGGTTGACGAAGACTGAACTTTAGAAACAGCAGGAGGAAGCGGGTACGTGGAACGGGCAGTCTTCAAGCTGGCCGATCGCACAACTGTGTCAGTGAAAGTGAAATCACAGGTCTGCATACCTGCATCCTTAGTAGGTCGAGTGGAGGTGAGGACCTTACTGTATGTGCCCGCTGGAAGGACAGTGGGCTTCCGAATCACCAACAACTTTCGAGCAGCAGATGTTGAGACCTTTTCCGTAACCCGAATTTGCTGAATAACCTTTTCATATTTGGAAACAGGGCAGTCCCTAGAGGAAGCCGCATGGTCACTATTGCAATTAAGGCAGTGAGGGGACGGAGGTGGGCAATCGCCCTCATGGGCGTACCTACCACAAGTGACACATTTTGCTGTATTAGGGCAAGATTGACGGGTGTGGTTGAATCTATGGTATTGGAAACAGCGTGTAGGGTTTGGTACATAAGGGCGAACGGAGATAACTTCATATCCTGCTTTGACAGGAGTTCAACTATGTCAAACGTCAAAAACACAGTACGATTTGGTATTAGCTTGTTATTGACCTTTTTCAACACCCTATGCATGGCTGTTACACCCTGATCAGACCCGTCAAGGGATCTTGTGAAAGAAAACTACCCCCCTCCCCCCCCCCCCGACGAGTCGAGCGTGCGATGCACTTCTACTTGGACAGGAAATGTGTGTAGCAGCGTAGTCCGTATCAGTTTTTGCGCCTGGAAAGCACTGTCCTCTTCCAGCAACAATGTTCCATTGCTCTGCCGCAAACAGGTCTTAACAGGGCCAGCAATCCCAACACCTTTCTGAATTACGAATGGATTTACAGAAGTGAAATCTAAACCGTCAGTTCATGAAACAACCAGAAATTTCGGAAGATTAGGCAAAGTTTTCTTATGCTGATGTGAATCGATCTTTCTTTTTTTGGGTCAAAGTCACAGTAGAAGAAAAGGAAGTCATTGTGGAAGTGTTTCCCATGATTACCGACATCTCTGATGGTGCGCTCCTTCCTAGTGGGGGGCCCTCTCTGAGGGCTTACCCGCCTTAGCTGATTGTTCACACCTCCCAAGAACGAACAGAGGGACCAATCGGCATGTTCGGAAGGTACCAGACCGTGTAATCACCGTTCCCTGGGCCTGGCCTTTACCAGGGGGTATGTACGTGCCCTACTTGTCTACCTGGGGTGGGGAATTACGCGTTACTCCATCACCTGCTACGCATAAATGCGTGGGTCGGCCTTCAGACACGCACAGGGAGGAAATAAGAAGAATAGAGGAAGTGAAGAGAAAGAAGTGTCTCAAACGCCGAAGTGGAGACTAAATGAGAAGGAGAGGAAGGCTAGAAAAGTTCAGCAAAGAGAGAAAGACAGAAGCAAAGGTTAAGAAAGGAAGAAACCAAGGAAAGAAAAACTAGGACAGGAAACCACCTTGACTCACAATAGACCGTTTCCAGACTAAGGCATGAACTGGGAGGAGAAATGAGGCAGCCTGGAGCGGGAAAAAAGGCTGCTTTGGCTCAGGGCCCCGTGCACGCCACACACATACCCACAAAAGAGCTGTGGGCCCCCTGGGGGGAGTACATTATTTCGGCATGGAATGCTTTTGTGGCAGGTAACCCAGGTACAGTTTTAATTGCGGTATTTTGTTTGGACTCAAATTTCACTCACCAAAACTTTACAACCACACCCTCTGACAGCAATTTTACAATAATGTAGACTTTATATGTTTAATAAACACCAGATAAATGTGTACTACACTTTATGAAAGCAGTTATTACAACACATTAACAGACGCAAATCTTTGATCAAGACTGTTCATCACAACAATTACTGTCCACTGTATAAGTTTTGCAGCACATTTAGAACATATATTTATATCCTAATCAACACAAATATTATGAAAGAGACACTATTCTTGTTGTTGCAAATCTCAACTAACTGTTATAATTCAAACTGGAATCACATTACTGACAAGTTCAAGAGATTTTATTACCGCATTTTTACAAGAACACAGTCATGCTTGTCATTTCACAGCTTTGATAAAGTCTGGTAACTTGATACACATCCGTATTCAATAGTCACCCTTTATTTAAAACGTGGAACTGTGTGAACAGGTACAATTATCTAGTGTGTGGCATACCAGCTGTCAGCCGCTATCCCAAATAACATGGCAGACAGATCACCACAGTATGAAATTGAAGCTCTTTGATGGTGAACATCATCTGACAGTCTCAGTGCGGCCCCACTTTTTGTGTGGGCACCCTATTCCAGTAGCTCTGGTGAAAACAGATATACCATTGGAAGTACCAGCCAACTCTTGTCTATCTCTGCAGAATCCACTATTAAATCAAATGAGTTGTGTACTACAATTAATTAATTAATTAATTAACTGGCCAGATTTGCCTCTGAGGCAACTTTACAGTTACTGTTTCTGCTGTATCTATTATTCACACCAATCTATTGCCCTGTCCAGACTAGTTACTGGCTACACTCTCCAGGGGCGGCCAGTCTCTCTCTCTCTCTCTCTCTCTCTCTCTCTCTCTCTCTCTCTCTCTCTGCCCCCCCCCCCCCCCCACTGACTGACCGACTGAGGCTTATTGACAGGTTCTGCCAGATTAGGATGCTAAACAGCTTCTAGAAGTTAACATGCCTTTCAGATTATACCAATATCAGTTCTTTCCATTTGGTGTGATTAGTTCCTTGGTGGTATTTCAGCATACACAAAAATAAATGTTGGGGGGAGGGGGGGAGAAGTTGAAGGGATCAATTACCTCAACCACATTTAGTCAGGATGCTTCAGTAGTTGAGTAATTCCACAACTAACGGCAGCTCCTTCACTATGTTACACATTGGAATTAAAATATATTTAGGGTTTGAAATTTCCTGCAAGGGCATTAAGCTATTACACAATATTTTTTTTCAATTCTTCTGTATTGATGAATTATAAAGCAACACACCGTCTACAGTTTTTGACCCTATTTTCATCTCAATACAACTATGAAATCAATTTTTAAATTACCATCCAACATACACATGCCAACTCTCTATCTCAATATTCAACGGAGCTATTGGCCTATAGTACTGGGACGAAAAGCACAGCGATACTGTTGCGTGTTCCTGTGAGCAATACCCTTTGCCCACATCACATCTGTGAAAATTCATCACATCAATTTAGTGAGGCCCTTGTTAAATTTATACTGGTTGTTTATTTCCCACCCTTTTCTAAATATCCCTATGTTATCCACTGTCCTGCATCAGCTACAGCGACAATTCAAGCTCTCTTAATTCCCCCACCACCCCCGTCTATTGAAGGTTGATACACAGACAGATATACATCAGTGAGGGATCACAGCCCAACAGGTTGTTGCTGCTGCTGTTCAGAAGGTTTTAGACTGACTGGCTTGATCATCAGTCCCCTGTACCTATCACAGTAAAGGACTGAACATAGTAAAATTTAACCCTCAGCTTCCAGAGAGGAAACAATAAAGGTTGAACCAGCCATTTTGCACACACTAAAAACCTCCAGTCAACAGCAGGACAGACAATACAAAAGTGGAGAAACATGTCAAAAGTGCTGGAGAAGTGGGGACATGAGAGATAAGGCTAAGGTATTCATAGTTAAATAAAATGATACTAGGGGTGTTCAAATAAAAAGCTTTTGAGAACCAAACAAGTCAAAATTTGAATATGCTGCTTTGTAGTAATGTGTTGCGACATCTAGGGATGCAAAGCATGTGTCATCACCTCACCTTAAAAAATTCAAAGCTGTGCCCTCAGCAAACAAGATGATACAATATTTTTCAATGGCCACAGTCTGATATTCATCAAATTCCTCGAGCACGGAAAAACCATTAACAATGTCATGTACTTGTGGCACTCTGTAGCCTACAGAAGTCCATCAGGAGCAAACGGCCTGGGCTACTTAAGGACGAAGTTATTCTGCTCCATGATAATGTCTCCACACGTCTCCAGGGTCACACAAAGTGTGCTGGTCAAGTTCAAGTGGGAGCAGCTTGAGCATCCGCCCTACAGACTGGAAACAGGGAATACTTAGGCTTAAACAGTGAGATAGTTGTGCTGAAGCCTCCAGTGATTACTTTTGTATAAACACCTCAATTGTAGCTATAGTGTCATTTCCAACCTTTTCATTTGAACCACCTACATCTACATGGATACTCTGCAAGTCACACTGAAGTGCATGGCAATGGGTTCATCGAACTACATTTATGGTTTTTCTCTATGGTTCCATTCTCTAATAGCTCATGGGGAAAAAGGAACACCTACATCTTTCTGTTTTCGATCAGATTTATCTTGTTGTATTGTAATGATCATGTCTCCCTATGTAGGTGGATGCTAACACTACATACCAGAAGAGACAAGTTAGTGAAAGAAATTTCACAAATAGATCAATCACAACAAACAATTCCTTTCCTTTAATGATTTCCATCCCAACTCGTGCACCATTTCCACGACTCTCTCTCTCTCTCTCTCTCTCTCTCTCTCTCTCTCTCTCTCTCTCTCTCTCTCTCTCTCTCTCTCTCTCTGTGTGTGTGTGTGTGTGTGTGTCAATACAAAGTAAGCTGCTGTTCTCTGAACTTTCTCTAAATCATCCATCAATCCCACCTGGTGTGCTCCCCACAATGCACAGAAATACTCAAAAATACGAAACACAAGAGTAGCGTTAGCTGTTTCTTTAGTAGAACTCTTCCATCTTTCAAGTGTTCTACCAATGAAATTTAGTCTTTGGTTCGACTTACCTACAATATTTTCTGTGTTGTTTGTAACTGTTACTCCTAGATATTTAATAGAATTGCCGGCCTGTAGGTTTGACCAATTTATCATGTAACTGAAATTTAACCGATTTATTTTAGTGGTCATACGGATGACCTCACAATTTTCATTATTAAGAGTCAATTGCCAATTTTTGCACCATGCAGATATCTTATCTAAATAATTTTGCTGTTGCTTTTTATCTTCTGGTGACTTTACTAACTGATAAATGACAGCATAATCTGTGAACAGTCAGAGAGGTATTCAGATTGTCTCCTAAATCGTTTATAAAAATAAGGAACAGTAGGGGCCGTATAACACTTCCCTGTGGAACGAGATACGACTTCTGTTCTGCTCGATGACTTACCGTCAATTACAATGTACTGTATCCTTTCAAACAGGAAATCATGAATCCAATCGCACAACTGTGGCGATATTCCATAAGCATGCATTTTGATTAGAGGATGCTTGTGAGGAACAGTGTTTCAAGTCTTCCGGAAATCTAAAAATACAGAATCTGTTTGACATCCCTTGTTGATAGCACTCATCACACATGAGTAAAGAGCTAGCTGTGTTTCACAGGAATGATACTTTTAGAAACTGTTATGACTATGGGACAATAGGTCGTTCTTTTCAAAGTAGTTCATAATATTTGAGGAAAGTATATGTTCTAAAATCCTGCAGCAAACCATTATCAATGATATAGGCCTGTAATTTCACTCCTATTGCCTCTCGTGAAAAACTAAGTGACCTGTGCAACTTTCCAGTCTATGGGTACGGATCGTTCGCTGAACGAGCAGTTGTATACATATGATAGAGAGGTATGGGGCTATTGCATCAGCCTACTGTGATAGAAACCTAATTGGTATACTTACTTTTGTTAAGTGATTTAAGCTGATTTAATACTCTGGAGGTATCTACTTCTAAATTTGGCATTCTGCAAGCTGTTCTTGACACAAATTATAGAGTATTTGCTGCTTCGTCTTCTTTTGTGAAGGAATTTTGGAAAGCTGTATTAAGAAATTCTACTTTCTATTGTGTAACGAAGGTAATGACTGTGTTTTGCCATAAGTATCCTTTACATACGAGCAGAATTTCTTAGGTTTCTGTAGCAAATCATGTGACAGGATTTGTTGTGTTTACTACTATAAGCTTCTCGCATTGAAGTTGGAGCTAAATTTCTAGTTTCTGTAGAAGATTGACAGTTTTGGGGAATTTTTAAGCTTTTAAATTTGGCACGATTTTTTCTTTGCTTTTTAACAGTTGTCTAACCTGTTTTGTGTTACCAAGGTGGTTAAGTATCCTCTTTTGTTAATTTGTTTGGTATGAAACTGTTAATGGCTGTCAGTATTATTTCTTTGAATGCAAGCCACATCTGATCTACACTCACATTGTTTGTTTCGAAAGACTATCTCACTCAGGAAATCATTAATGGAATTTTTATCTGATTTTTTGGAATAAATATACTTTTCATTTTGGAGGATCTGGAAAGACCAATATTCAGTATTGCTATGACAACTCTGTCTTCACTAATCCCTGTGTGTATTTTGATGCTTTTCATTAGCGCCTGATTATTTGTTGGCAGGAGGTCAAGTATGTTCTCACAACCATTTGTTATTCTAGTGGGTTCATGAACTAATTGCTCGAGATAATTTTTGGAGAATGCTTTCAGAACAATTTTGGACAATTTTTTATGCCTGCCTGCAGTTTAGAATATGTACTTTGGCCAACATATCGGGGGTAAGTTAAAGTTGCCACCAATGATTTGGGTATGTTTTTGAAATTTGATTCAGGCTTCCTTTGAACATTTCGGCAATCAAATTGTCCGATTTGGGGGGGGGGGGGGGGGGGTAAAAAGACCAATTATTAATTTATTTAGGTTGTCAGGTATAACTTCTACCCATACCTAAGTCACAGAAGAAATCTACTTCAATTCCAATTCAGGATAAAACACCTCTGACAACAATAAATATGCCACCACCTATTTTATTCAATCTATCTTTTCTGAACACAATTTGGCCCTTTGTAAAAATTTCAGCTGAAATAATCTCGGGTTTATAATGATTTGAGATTCAATACTTGCTATTAGCACCTGGAGCTCTGGTACTTTCCCAACACAGCTACGAGAATTTACATCTGTTAGACCAATGGTTTTTAGATCTGTGTTCATCATATCTTTGACCTCTACCCTTTGAGATTGAAACCCTTTGTGTGTGTTCCCGAAGACCTCTAAACTAAAAAAAAAAAAAAAGAAAAAAAAGAAAAACATCCAGTCCACACCACAAAGCCCCCGCTACCCATGTAGTTGCTTCCTTGGATTCCTGACATATTCAGCCAGACCCAGAACCCAAATACCCGATGGCACAAGTCTAGGAATCTGCAGCCCATATGGTCACGAAACTGACTGAGACTAATTCAGACTCTTTACTTGGCTCTGAGCCCTGCTTTTATCTTGCACGCAAGACTGGCAGTCTTTACCACTTTAGATAGCGACTCAAAACCTGAGAATATCTTCAGATTTAAAGCAACACATCATTGGTAAAGACATGAGGCACCACCTGCACCCCGCACTCTTCATGGCATCCTGAAGGACCCCTTCCACATCTGAAATAACTCCACTCCGTATGCACACGGAGTGCACATTGGCCTCATTCCCCTATTTGGCAGCCATCTTTCAAAAGGGCTCCATTACTCAACTAAGTCTGGATCTTGCAGGCTGCGTGGTGACTTCAGGATGAGCGACCCCATCCGGCTCAAGAACATTGAGGCACTATCTGTTCAGCGCAAACCTGTTCGCAAGACGAACCGGAGAGGCCTCAATTCAGCCACACGGTGGAAATAAACACCGCTATTCCACTGCAAGATAATGCTATTGGCATTCTGAGATGCCACGAATGGGCTAAATATATAGTTTTGGACTCATTTCTACCTTTTTCCACTGCTTGACTGCTAGTGGCATCAAAATCCATCGATTCTGAGGTTTTGGTAAGTGCAAAGTTCTCAGGGGGCACTAGGATCTCAACCCCATCCTCAATCAGCAACCGCAGAGGCCAGTGGCTGAGATGCCACTGGAAGCACTTTTTCTTCTGTTTCTTCTTGTTTTTCCGTTCATCTCACTGTTCTTTTGGTAGATACCAGTGGGAGACCTTCTCTGAAGTGACTTCAGAAACTGATGAAGCCCTTCGACCAACAGCTTGTTGATCCTTCAGCCACCGGCTGAGATACTTCTCTTCACAGTTATAATATCCGAAGGGAGCATCCCTAAGAACCCATTCCTAACAACATGGGCCGGAGAAGGAATGAGACTGGTGTCTCCAATGGTTGTGGGGAGGCTGCTCCTACAAGAGGTATTGGGGAAGCAATGGAAGAAGGAGGGACAGTTTGATTTTGATGACCCTTAGGGCCAACAGTGGGAGATACTTTAGAGGCTGTCATGACAGTAACAAGTGACATCATCTTGTCTCAGTATACATCAGTCCAGGATTTTGATCTCGATAATCTTCATTTCCTTGTGGTAAATGGTACAGTCTGGCAAGCAAGGTGGTCGGAGGTGTCTGATATTGACGCAGATAGGAGGTGTGTACACAGATGAGATGGCCACCCACATCCCCTGCACATGGGGTTGGATATGCATCGGCATGAAATGTGCCCAATTTCCAGCACAAAGCACCACACAAAATATACAATTATGACAGTGGGTGTAGCAGTGAAAAAGCACAATGGACATTACTAGGGCACCACATAAGGCATTCTTGCCTAATTGCTGGATATGGGGTGCAGTTACAAGTCCATTCTGTAATTGGTGCCAACATCTTTGTGCACAATAAATACATGGTGAACCACATAAGGTGTCCTTCCCCAAATGGCACTTCTGAAAAATTATACCAGAATTACTAAAACCAACATAAACTACGGAATTTTGCTACACACATCCCCACTACTCTACAAGCTCTAGAACCCTTATTCATTAATGAAGAGCTTGTACTGGCTAACAGATTATGCCCCTAAACGAGGGGGCTACAAATGGAAGAAAGAAACAATGACAAAAATAAGGTAAAAATAAGAAATTGACATCTTGAGAGGGGAGGACAACTGTCCCACTGCTCACAGGAAGAGCCACAAACCCATCATGTCTAAGCGTCAGAGATAAAATCTTATAGCTGAGAATAAAAACCTCTTTCACGGAGAAACCCAATGATACAGTTAACGATTCGTTAACCATCTGCCAAAACTAAAGGCAATGAGTGCCGAATTTTGTTTTTGGCATGGGGGAGGGGGGGGGCAAAGAGGAGTGAACATTCCACCGAGATATGAGCCACAGATGGGGGGGGGGGGGGGGAGGAGGTTCATTGCACAAAATAAAACTATGGGTCAGCCTGGAATGCCCACTGTGGAAACGGTAAAGAACAGTGGACTCCCTCTGAGTTGGGCATAAGGAAGGACTCTAAGCTGCAGCGGTGAAATTCTTCAAGTACTGGCTGCAATAAATGCTGAAAGATTACGGGGGGGGGGGGGGGGGGGGAAGACTTAAGATTTTGGATCTATGAAGAGATCCATCTGATTTGTGGCCAGGGCCCCATCCAAAGGGATGTATGCAGTATAGGACAGTGTGCACAGGGAGATAAGAAGTCCCTGCAGGGGGGGGGGGGAGCCACAATCAGAAGGATAATGATAATCCCAGGGGAGGGTGAATATCAGGAGGTTGAAATTCGTCACCTGCAAAAAAGAACAGGATACACGGGGTAAGCAGGGAATTACCTAGAGGAAAACACAAAACTTCCATTATGTAGAACACAGTTGTCTGAATCATCCAAACATCAATTACAAGAAGGTCATGTGATTTACACCTTGTTCAAACACCTACTCAGGTTAATCTCTTATTCAGAAGAAACAAATTCTTAAGCTTTTAGTTGTCACAATAATAGTGTTTGGACACTGAGGTAGTCAGTATCATCATTCATGCAAAATTATGCCTTCCTAAGTTGAAACTGGTATATAGAGATAAAAGGATGGACATAATACTTACCACTTATTGAAGCGGAACAACTGGAATAATCACCATCATTGGGAATGGAGAAGCAGAACCGAATAAATATTTAAAAAAACTGATAAAAGAATCAACAGCAATTCAAACCTTCCTGAACAAATTGCACCTGTTGATGAAATATTATTGTTTGAGTATGACAGTAAGCCAGACACAAAAGTTGTAACTGAAGCTTTTGGAACAACCAAGGTCATACAAGATTTATGCTTCATTCTCATCAGATTCTCAGAATTTAGTGGCATTGAGTAATATATATTATGTTCTTTATTATCTAAGTGAACTACCTGAAGAAAATACCTGAATTTGCAGTAAAACTGTTAGTACAAATACAACAACATCATCATCATGATAGCACAGAAGTGAGAGGTTGTTCATAGACCAGAGAGAGAGAGAGAGAGAGAGAGAGAGAGAGAGAGAGGAGAGAGAGAGAGAGAGAGAGAGAGAGAGAGAGAGAGAGACTTAATGTTTTAATCTTTGTTTTTTTCTCCTCTCTGTTGTATAAATAAGTCCTCAACGAGTTCTTCCTATTCCACAAGCTGAAAATAAACATGGAAGGACATAATTTGCTACTATTGAAGAAAGAAAGCGCAAACTATCGAAGAAGTCAAATATCATTCATAAACTTGCACCACAATCAAACTTTGAAAATTGGAAAAAAATGTTATATTCATAGGAAGTACTGTGAGTGGGACAGAATTAAAATTAATGCATCAAAATTTTTACAAGCAAAAATAAATCATCTTTCATGAAACTCTTAACCCTTTAATTCCCAGTGTTGTTCCTCGACAACATCATATTAAAAGCTGATTTATACCATATTTTGTGTATCAATCATTAAAATCGGGTTGTTGTACGACATTTTGCCACTTGATACAGCTTTCATCCACTTCTGAGCCATTAAACTGTCCTCCTTAGAGGTTGTGTTAGATTGCCGTCTGTACGTGGCTGTGAATGTGAGTATAAGTGTGGTTCATGTTATTTTATTACAGCAGTGAATTGTCTTGTCTTTGGTGCTGCGAAGAAGGTTATGCTAGCATTACTTATCTGACAATGTTAACGACCAACAAAATAACGTCCCCAGTAATAAAATACCTTGATACATACGTCTGTGTTGCACATGAAATACATGACACAAAAACAACAGTTTGATCAAAATTTTAAAACACATATTTTTATGTTTAGTGCACAGTGTTAATACAGAAAACACTGAATTTTAATTTTTCTTAAAGCTGAATTCTTAATGTGGGAATGAAAGGGTAAATAATAATGAGAAATATAAAAGACTATTCAAGAAACTTAATTATGCTTTGTCAATGTAGTAACCAACTGGTAAATATGCTCAAATTTACTTACTAACAGACTGAAAACTACTGCTTTCCGAACTAACCACACACAAATTTATTCTCTTTAACATACCTCAAATGAGAGCCTTGTCTGTATTTCCATTTTGTACTTACTACCAAAGCACACAATAGAAGTTCATCACTCTCAGTTAATCTAATTATTTTTATTGCAATAATAAACTCTCTGATTAACTACATACTTTTAATAGTGTTTACTTTTTATTGTAATAAGCGAACAACTAAACTAAATGATCAGACTATTTTTCATCAACTTTGTTGAAAACTAATTTTCAAACCAAACACATTCCACCACCCTGATACATGAATGAATAATTTACATTCAATTTTTATTTTCTCTTGTACCTTTACAGCTTCCAATATATTTCTCTCAGCCTTTGTATGTGCAGTGTCTTTTTGATTGCGGACAATAGAAGCTTTCCGCAACACTTTCATGGCAAATATGGTACCAGCATCTTTCCCTGTCACCTTCCGAACCTGAAACACTTTGCCATAACCACCTTTCCCAAGCACTTTTCGCAGTTCAAAGTCTTGAGGGCCAGTTTTCTCACTTCCAGGATTAACATTTTGTTCTGAAAGCTGCACAGTCTCTACACCATCAGTCCTGTAGTGGAAAAGAGAAGAAAAAGAACATTCAAAACATTTACAAATGTTATTTTCTAACATGCTTCATTAGTTTCTTATTTTCTTAAGTACCGTCAAACGAGGTAATTTCAGATACCGGAGCGATTTTGGACAATACGGTTTATCTTCTCTTTCCCGCTGCATAGCAACGAATTAGCACTACTTTGCACATCCATGCACTGCTTATTTTATGCACCAGACTGTAGTTCCCACGTTTCGTGCTCTTGCGTTTGGATCGATTGTTTACGGACGCAATAATCAGTCTTACTGTTTCACTGTCTAAAGTTCTCGCTGTGTTATGTAGCAGAAACTTTCTGTTGTTGCGACTGGTGGAAAAGTATTGTAGCATCAGTTGCAACAACATCAGTAGGCTGTGGCAATATGATAAGTTTTGTACTAGTTTGTCACGAGTTTTGTGTAAAGTTTCAAAGTAACAGAGGTTTTCTCAAAATTGTGTACTTTGTGAGGTGATTTTGAACAACGCTGAGATCATATAAAAGTAAGAAAGGTCTTCAAGATTGGTGCAATTATTACCCAGAAATTTTAAAGAAAGCAGTTTGAGATAATCAGTGTGGAATATTAACATATAGAAAGCCTTTAATAAATAAAATTCCTTATCACAGTCTTTATCCCTTATTTTAATGATGGATGTCATTAAAATATGTTAAAAGTCACTAAAATTAAACAGAAAAAAAACGCAATTTGTGTCTGTAATCACCCCATACACTTCAAAACACCAGACAGAGATTGAAAATACATGTGTCCGAAAT
Organism: Locusta migratoria; assembly: GCA_026315105.1. Lineage (NCBI taxonomy): Eukaryota > Metazoa > Arthropoda > Insecta > Orthoptera > Acrididae > Locusta > Locusta migratoria. Next base: position 676,925,253 of record CM048744.1, read on the forward strand.
CACCCCAGTCCATGGATGCACAAGGACATTTTATAGGTTATACATACACTCCACCAATTCCGTAAAAAAAAGAAAAAAAATGAAATCTGACAAAACCTACAAAAGTTATAGTGAAAGTAATCTCAAAACTGTCAGAAATCAACCCGTTTGATGGTACTGAAAAGTATAAGATAGGAAATACCTAACTGTAAATTTACACTGCATGCAGAATGAGTTCTTGTATAAAAGCAGCATTCACTCACTTTGTTACCGATTCAAATACAACCATCTTGGTTCACTTGGAAATCTCTAGCCAAGCTACCTTAGCATGCCACTCAATGTGGTAAAACAAAATAGGACAGCCCATCTCCACTTTGGATTACAACATTTTTATAGCACACTACAGAGCTATGGTGCACCATCAGACAAACCTCATAATTATTTACATTTAATTCATTATTTTTGAGGTGACAATGTTATACAGTATAGAGATTTCTTGTTACTAAGTTGGCTAGCGAGGGCAACTTAAAACCCCTTCAGTGAATGAAAAAACAATTCAATTGAAATTGATGTGAAATTGAATCAATTTCCTTCATAATTGCTTTATATCATCAAATTAATAAACAACAGTATACCTGGAAGCCTCTGAAGAGTGTTTTTGTCAGACAAGAAAGAAATAATATTTTATGTACAGCAATGGTGCTTCGTCACTAAAGTTTCTGGTTTCTCTCTAGTTAGGTCTTTGTAGTTATCTACATGTACACAGTACCAATTACCTTTGATTGCATTAAACTGATATTTTGATCTATTAAGAAGTATTTTTCTCAATGCAGGGCAATAATTGCCAACATCAATTTTTCCCTCAATCAACAACTTAATGCTTTAATACTATTTCTACATGTATACTGGTGAAAACCACTTGCAGAAAACTTTTTCTATGGCATACCTCACCAGGGGCAAAAGTTTTGGGTGAGGGAATCTTGTCAAGGATTGCAATGTCAATGCAACTGAGGCACAAGACAATACCATGATCACAATATGGTGCTCGAGATACTTCTTTTTCACTTCTGTACAGGACATACAACCAATCCAGGGTCTTATATTCCATAATTTTTCTTTGTTTAAGGAAGAACAGTGCAGCCAGGTAAGCAAGGAGCAAGATGCTGTCCACAATTAACACAGATGGGAGAAGTGGGTACAAGGGACTTTTGGATGTGACGCAAGTCAGCTCTCCCGACACGTGGAGCTGGCATTGCACAGGCAGGACGTGTGCCATAACCTCCAGCACAAAGCACCACATAGGGGGAGGAAAGCAGGGTTTACCAACACCCCTGTAAATCACCTTGGGCTTGCCCCTAAAAACCAAGATGATGACACTGGTAGCAACCCTTTTGTCCTTCAGACCTATCTAAACATGCCAAATGAAGTGGAATACTTGTCACTCCAAGTTGGTGATCAATTATTCATCAGACTACAACAAGATGTCTCTATGGAATATAATCCCCTAGATGTTTTTCAAGCCCCTGTGGGGTGTGATGGAAACAATGGGAACATCACCCAACTTGTAACCTTCATCAGGTGCGACCTAAGACTGCTTTGTGACTGGACCGGGTCCAGTATTTGTGTCTGCGAACTTCCCCCTCCACTGGAGGTTGTAAGTGCTCTGACTGTGGTTCACAACCATCAGACCCACCTCTGAGAGCTTCATCTTCTGCCTGGCATTCTCGCTGTGATATTCTCTAGTGTTAACGTTCTGTTCAGCATCAGTAGTGGCTCTAGGTGCTCCCTCTGTGGTCGCGCCCACCAAACCCGCCTCTGATCGTGTCATCTGTGGTCTGGCACTCCGTACCTGGTTGCTAAGGTGTTCTGGGACTCTGATTTTCTGTTGTCCGTAGCTGCTGCCCTGGGTGCTTTCTCTTTGGTTTGTGCCAGTCATATCCGTCTCTGTAAACTTCAACTTCAGTCTGGCCCTCCCTCTGTGGTCGGCGCCCGTTTCAACTTCAGTCCTGTCCACCTGGCACTCTGCTTGGGGAACATTCTCCATGTTAATGCCTCCAGTGCTTGTTTTTGTGTTATACTGGTTTTTTTTTTTTTTGGGGTGGGGGGGGCACACAACTTCTCAGGTCATTATCTCCCAGATTGGAACAGAGATTCACTAGATCTCGAAAAAAGTTATAACTACCAGAAAGGAGAGTATCAAGAGAAAGCTAAGACAGAAGGATAAAAAAAAAACATATAAAAGGGTTAAATATCCTTTGATAAATTAGCCATGTTGATAAAATGCAAAACTCTAGCAGGCGCTCATGTGTCGTCAGCTAAAAGTTCCTCCAGAGTAGACAGCAAATTAAGGGCTACACAGAGATGAATAAAATCAGGACAAGACAGTAAACCATGTCGCACCGTCAGCATTTCACCACAGGAGCACAGCGGTGCAGGGTCAGCAGTTAGCAGGCCAGGAGGACCACCTCTCGCCGAGAGGGGCATGAGGAGGTCCTCCAAGCAGTCGGGATCGGTTTTACGGTTCTCAGCTTATTGTCGTGGAGTGAGAACCATGAACTGTGCCAGGATGACATAATACACCGGCGAAGAGCCCGTTGAATATCGTCTGATGGGATGCAAAAGGTAGCCATGCGAGGCAAAAGAGCTGCTGCCTTGGCCGCATTGTCGGCAGTCTCATTCCCGGGCACAACCATGTGGCCAGGGACCCACAAAAAACAAAAGTGGCAGCCGTAATCTGGTAGCAACTGAAGGGAGTGTTGGATTCGGTACACGACAGGATGGGACGAGAAAGGGTCCTTAAGACTCTGCAGGGCACTAAGGGAGTCAGAGCAGATGGCATAAAAGGGACGGTGGCGACAGCGGCTGTATGAAACAGCTTGGTGGAGGGCAAAAAGCTCAGCCGTGAGATTCAAGCACCGGTCGTGGAGCTTGTATTGGAACAGGTCGTCCCCGACGACAAAGGCAGATCCAACACCGTCAGTGCTCTTGGAACCATCAGTGTAGATAATATGGCATTATCGAAACGCGAACGGAGTTCGACAAGCCTCGAGCGATATACCAAATACGGAGTGCTCTCCTTGGGGAGCATACTAAGTTCAAGGTGGGTGTCAACCTGGGCCTGGTGCCACGGTGGTAATGGGCAATTGCTCAACCAAAAAGTGGAAGGAAGGGTCAAGTCGAGCTGCTGAAGCAGGCGGCGAAACTGAACTCTAGGTGGAAGCAAGGCTATTGCAGACAACCGATATTGGCTATCGACGGAGTCATCAAAGAATACTGGGTAGGATGGATGGTTGGGCATCGACAGCAGTTGCCATACGTACCGACCAATAGGTCAAGGGTAATACAGCAGCTTCGGCATAAAGACTTTCAACAGGGCTGGTATAAAATGCACCGGTCGCCAGACGTAATCCCTGATGGTGAACACAGTTGAGACGATGGAGAAGCGACGGCCGTGCAGAAGAGTATACAAAGCTGCCATAGTCAAGCTACGGCTGAACAATGGCCTGGTAAAGGGGAAGCAGGACGGTACGATCCGCTCCCCGTGATGTGCCACCGAGGACACAGAGAACATTAAGGGATCGGGCACAACAGGCAGCCAGGTAGGACACGTGTGGGGACCAGCAACATTTACGATCCAACATTAGCCCCAAGAATTTTGTTGTCTCCACGAATGAGAGAGGAACGGGGCCAAGACGTAGAGATAGTGGAAGAAATTCATTGTATCTCCAGAATTTTATACACACTGTTTTCTCAGTAGAGAATTGGACGCCATTCGCAATGCTCCAGGAATATAGGTGGTCAAGACAGCGTTGAAGACAACGCTCCAAGAGACACGTCCGCTGGGCGCTGCAATAAATTGCAAAATCATCTACAAATAGGGATCCGGAAACGTAGGCTGAAAGGCAGTCTATGATTGGATTGATTGCAATTGCAAAAAGAGCCACGCTCAAGATGGAACCCTGTGGCACCCCGTTATCCTGGCGAAAGGTATCTGACAAAACAGAGCCCATCCTTACCCGGAACTTGCGGTCCACCAAAAACCCTTGAATAAAGAGAGGGAGGCAGACACAAAGGCCACATGTGTGCAGTGTGCGGAGAATGCCCGCTCTCCAACAGGTATCTTAAGCCTTGTCTAAGTCTAAGAACACTGCTACTGTTTGACGCTCCCTTAGAAAGTTATTCATAATGAAGGTCGACAGGATAACAACGTGATCAGCAGCAGAGCGGTGTCTATGAAAACCACATTGAACATTATTCAGGAGACGTCGAGATTCGAGAAGCCAAACCAACCGAGTGTTAACCGTGCGTTCCATCATCTTACAGACACAGCTCGTCAGAGAGATGGGGCGATAACTGGAAGGAAGATGTTAGTCCTGCCTGGTTTGGAGATGGGGACAATGGCTTCACCCCAACTTGTGGGAACCTTACCTTCAGTCCATATGCGATTATAGGTGCTAAGAAGGAAACACTTGCCCGCAGGAGAAAGGTACTTCAGCATCTCAATATGGATGGAATCGGGCCCAGGAGCAGAAGATTGGGACAGGGTGAGCGCACGGTCTAGCTCCTGCATGGTGAAGGTGACATCATAACTTTCACGATTAAAAGAGTGGAAATAAGGCGGCCATGCCTCCTCTGCTTGTTTTCGAGGGAGGAAGGTAGGGTGGTAATGGGCAGAGCTCGAAACCTCCGCAAAGGAGCGGCCCAAAGCGTTGGAAACCTCAGCGGGGACCACAAGGACTGCATTCTCAACCGTCAGGCCAGAAATCTGGGAGTGGACCTTGATGCGGGATAAACGGCGTACATCACCCCAGACAGCCGAGGAGGGAGTAGAGGGGTTAAGAGAATTGGTAAAAGCAGACCAACGTCAGGTGGTGGTGGAAGGTGCGTAAAACACGTCGCCAGGCTTAAGAGCGTCACAGAAGGCTGCAGTCCACCAAGGGACCGGGACACGACATGGAGAAGAGGATGTATGAGGTATGAAATGTTTGGCAGTGGTAAGAATAACCTCTGTGAGGTATTAGACCTGACTGTCACAGCTGGAAAAATTCTGATCTTGAAAAAGAGCCATGGAAGAATAAAGCCCCCAGTCGGCTTTAGAGATGTTCCAACTGGTGGGATGAGGAGATGGGGAATGATGCAGGAAGTGGATGACACAAGGGAAATGATCAATCGAGTACGTGTCGGAAAGCGCATACCACTCTAACAGACGCGCAAGCTGAGGACTGCATATTGCAATGTCTAAGTGGGATTAAGTATGTGTTTTGTCGGAAAGCAAGGTCGGTGCACCAGTGTTGAGGCAGACACGATTGAGATGGTGGAAGAGGTCCACTCAAAGGGAGCCTCTTGGACGAGGTGCTGGAGAGCCCCATAGTGGGTGGTGGGTATTGAAGTCGCCTACCAACACGAAAGGTGAAGCGAGCTTGTCAACAAGGCGTAGCACATCTGCCCTAGTAAGGGCAGACAACAATGGCGAACAGATATTACAGGGAGAAAAGGAAAGGGTGGAGAGAGTGATACAGACGGCAACTGCCTATAGGTGAGTATGCAATGAAATGGGATGGTAATAGACGTTGTCCCGAATGATCATCAGAACCCCTCCATGAGCTGGAGTACCTTCCACAATGGAAGGTCAAAAAGCACAGAGGTGTAGTGGGGGAAGTCTGCATGATCATATGGACGTAACTTAGTTTCCAGAATGAACCTTTCACTTTGCAGCAGAGCGTGCGCTGAAATGAAACTTCCTGGCCGATTAAAATTGTGTGTCTGAACCAGTACTCGAACCTGGGACCTATGTCTTTCGCGGGCAAGCGCACTACCGACTGTGCTATCCCGAAACGACTCACGATGCCGGCTCACAACTTTACTTCCGCCAGTACCTCGCCTCCTACTTTCCAAACTTCACAGATGCTCTCCTGCAAACAAGGAAGTTTCATATCAGCGCACACTCCATTACAGAGTGAAAGCTTCATTCTGGAAACATCCCTTAGGCTGTGGCTAAGCCATGTCTCCACCATATCCTTTCTTCCAGGAGTGCTAGTCTTGCATGGTTCGCATGAGAGCTTCTGTGAAGTTTGGAAAGTAGGAGGCGAGGTACTGGCGGAAGTAAAGTTGTGAGGCGGCATCGTGAGTCGTGTTGGGATAGCACAGTCTGTAGTGCCCTTGCCCGCAAAGGCAAAGGTCCCAGGTTCGAGTCCCGGTTCCGGCACACACTTTTAATCTGCCAGGAAGTAACTTAGTTTCTTGAAGACAGACTAGAAGCGGGCAGTGCAATCAAAGGAGTAGTTTTAATTCCTCCCGATTGGAATGAATGCCGCAAATATTCCATTGAAGGAGCAACATGACAAAAAATGAGAGAAGAAAAGAAGGAACAAGCAAGGAGGGTCACTCCACAGCCGCTGAGGACCGGACTTCGAGAGAGCACTGCTATCGCTATCGAGATGCAAAGGATTGTGTTCCATGGGTTCGACCGACGCGTCTGCCACCTCCCAGAGTTGAGCAGGTGAGGCAGCTTCCACCGCCAGTAAAGGGCTGGGGGCCCGGCTGACAGTGTCCCGGTGAAACAGAAGACAGCCGAAGAGTCACGCTTCGGCAGGGAAGGGGGGGAGGCTGTTCTTTTTGTGAGCCTACTTAGAGGCATGACGAGTAGAAGATGATTAAATCTCTGGCAATGGTAGCAGCATGTAGGATTGGGTATATACGGGTGAACGGAAATGACTTCGTAGCCCGCTTTCACCTTAGATGGTAGGTCAACCCTGTTGAAAGTGAAGACGACAGTAAATGATCATTGTTAACTTTTTTCATTACTTGATGAAGAGCCCTAACTCCCTGATCGTCCAATAACCCATCCAGGGATCTTGTGAAGACTCCCTCCCCCCCCCCCCCCCCCCCCCCCCCGCGAAGAGTTGAGGGTGCGGTGAGCCTCCACTTTCAAAGGAAAAGTATGCACATGTGTAGCCCGAAGTAATTTCTGTGCCTGAAAGGCTTTCTCAATTTCAAGTAACAAGGTCCCATTGCGCTGTCTGGAGCAGGTCTTCAAGGGACCTGTGATCACATCGACTTCCTTCTGAATAAGAAAAGGACTCATAGAAGAAAAATCCTGATCATCAGTATGCGATACTACAAGGAACTTTGGAATGTGACGTAAGACTTTCTTGTTCTGAGATTCATCATGTTTTCTTTTTTGGGTCAGGGTCAGAATAGATTTGGAAGGTTTCATAGCGGAAGTGTGCCCCATGATTACCAGCATCTCCGATGGCACGCTCCTTTATTGTGGGGGACTCACCGACAGCACACCCGCCTTAGGTGACTTTGTGCACCTCAGGTCACACCTCCCGAGAATGGACCGAGGGACCAATCGGCATGTTCAGACGGTACCAGCTCGGGTAATTGCCCTTCCCTGAGCCCGGCTTTTACCGGGAGGGTACGTACGTGCCCTACATGTCTACCCGGGGCGGGGAGTTAGCCCTTACCCTGGCACCGGCTACGCAGAGCGCGGGTTGACCTTCAGACATGCACAGGGAGGAAAGAAGAGAGGAAGAAGAGAAAGGGAAAAAGGAGGAAGAATCTCAAATGCCGAGGCAGAGATCAAAGGGTGGGTTGAGGATAATGAGGAAGGAGCAAGAGGGGAAGACAAAAGAACAGGAAAGGAAGAGGACCAAGAAAAGAGGAAGAGAAAAAGAAACCTTTTACTTACTGAAAACGCTCTTCTCCGGGCGAAGGCACAAACCAGGGGGAAAGAGGGAAGCGGCCTGGGACAGAAGAAAGGCTGCTTCGGCTTGGGGCCCCATGTGCGCCACACACACGTTATACTGGTGCTGACCTCGATGCTTCTTTAATAATTCCAGAGCAGGGTCTCAGGCTCTACTTAGTTGGTAGCCTGTCTCTCGGTTAAAGAGATTGTCAGCCACTTTGATCTCTATTGACTCCTTAATGACACTGCCCCAAAATCTGGGTGTATGTGCCAGAATCTTGGTGTCACTGTAGTTTATGCAATGATCCATCTCCAGACAGTGTCCAGAAATGGCTGATTGGGTCACCTGCATCAATCAGGTGTGCCTCTGATGCTCCTTGCACCTGATATCCACTGTTCTGGTGGTCTGGTCAATGTAGGACATTTCACATTGACAAGGAATGCTGTAAATCCCTGGTTTCCGTAACCCCAGGTCATCTTTTACATTTCCCACCAAGCCCCCAACCTTACTGGCTGGACAGAAGACACACTTTGTGTGTTTACGTAGAATCCTACTGATTCTGGTAGAAATAGAACCAACATAGGGCATATATGCCATCTTTTCTTCTTCTTCCTCTGCTTCTGGAACCTCTGGTATAGTGGCTGATTGGAATGCCCTTACAGTTTGTCTTTTCATATAACCGTTTTTGTAGAAAACGGTTTTAATGTGCTCTATTTTTGTAGAAGGACTTTCTTGGTCCAACAAGGCATGTGCTCTGTGGACTAATGTCTTGAGGACCCTGTTCTGTGCAGGACGGTGGCAGCTGCTGGCCTGCAGATATGTCAGTGTGTGTCGACTTCCAATACACACTGTGGCCAATTTATGCAGCTGATTCCCTTCTTACTAGTATATCCAGAAACGGCAGCTGTCCATTCTTCTCCAGTTTCAAGGTGACTTTGATGTTCGGATGGCACGAGTTAAGGCGTTCAAGAAACTCATTGAGTCTATCCATCCCATGAGGCCAGATCACGAAGGTATCATCCACACAACTATAGATGCAGGTGAGAGATCTGGCTGTCTCTAATGCCCTCTCCTCAAATCTCTTCATGAGCATGTTGGCAAGCACAGGCTACAGGAGACTGCCAATAGCTACACCTGTTTGTTCATAGCATTGGTTCCCATACAGGAAGCATGTGGAGGTCAGCATATGTCTAAACAGGTCCAATGGAGTGTCGTCAAATTTCTTTGCAATCAGTTCTAGTGAGGGTTGTAGTGGGACCCTGGTGAACAGCAATACCACACCAAAAGTAACCGTGATGTCCTAGTCTAATGCGTAGTTGCTTGAGGCGATGCAGGAAGTTGCGGATGTGGTGAACACATTTCCCCATATGTGGAGAAAGTAGATTCTTCAAGTATTTGGCTGTTTCATACGTGGGTGCCCCAATATTACCCATAATTGGGCGGAGGGGCACACCTTCCTTATGTAGTTTAAGAAGACCGTAAAATCTAAGAGGTAGTGGTGCTTTTGCCCTGATGATCTTGTCAGGCATTCCTGGCTCATTCAGGAGAGCCTTAGTCTTCCTGTCCACCTTGTCAGTGGGGTCCCACTCCCAAGTTCTGTAAGCACGGTCCCCAAGAAGTTGGCACACCTTATCATAATCCACCCACTTCATAATGACTGTAGAATTCCCTTTGTCTGCTGAGAGTATTACAATACTATTGTCTTCCCAGAGCACCCTGAGTGCAAGCCTCTCCTCAGCTGTGATGTTCGATTTTGGAGGTCTGACCTTGGCGAGTACCCTGCAAGTCTCTCGGCGAACTTCCTCTGCCACATTGGGTGGGAGTGCTGCAACCTGCTCCACTGCACTGATGAAATTTGAGAGGCACATTTCTAGGAGTCGTGGGAAGTTGAGACTTTTGCTGAGAACCTTTAAGGTTGTATCATTGAACTTTGTGCCACTCAGCTTCATCACAGTGCGAGTTTCTTCCATCTGTTGTTCTTTCTTGCTAATGCGGTCAAACTTTGCAGATTGGCAGGAAGAGGCATTTCTTCTCGCACACTCTGCTAAAGACCAGGAGGCACGGTCTACCCAGTCCCAATCTTCCGTTGTTAAGAAGGCTGCCATGTACAGATGAATGTGTAGCAGCTCTCTAGCCACAACATCTAATCTATGGCACATGTCTCGGATCCTCTCTTTTACCAGTGCCATGCTGCCTCTTCGGTTTATCTTGTTAGCCGCTCTGGAGTAGGCTGGACAATTTTGAAATGAGTCTTTATGTTTCTTTTCACAAATGCAATCGTAGCTTGATAGAATAAACAAATGCATCAGCCATTTCTTGCGACTATGAAAAACTCGTGCTCCCATTGAAATGGAAAAGAAACTTTACATTTTTTATACGCTACTGATTATGCATGAAGTCGTTACACAACTGTTTTCTTGGCACAAGATCACAGTTGAATATACAAGTCACAAAATATCTCATCCAGACACACTATAAACACAGATGTTCATAATTGATCGCGATTGTGCCGAATGAACACGCATTTTCGATGCTACGAAAATAATTTTATCCAGCAATTTTTCTTCTGCACTCTCAGTACACATGCGATCTACCAAATAAGCAATCAAGATCTACCAGTTGATCGCGATCTAAGTGTCGCCGACCCCTGCCCCCTCGGTATCGACTCCTTGGCCTGCATGGGGAGATTACAGCTCAGGTACCATCAGTGTGATCCCTTTGATATCAGAATTAAGACAGAAAGGAGGGGAACCGTTAAAGTAATGCAGCCTGGGAAAATAGGAAAAAATGCCGCAATGGCTCGGGGACCTGTGTGTGCCACACACATACCCATAAGAGCGTTGTGGGCCCCCTGGGAAAATAGGGAAATCTTGGTACTCACATTCTAAGCCCAGCAGCCGACTTGAGGTAGAAGACCTCCGATCTGATGAATGCCAGAAGAGGGATCCTGAGAAGGGCACCTTCACCAGCCATTTGAGAGAAGGGGAACTCTAACAGCTGGGACGAAGAAGGAGAATGCAGATGGAGGGGCAAAGGAGCTATAGAAGAGAAGGAAGAGTGGAGTGGGAATGGGATGAGGAGGAGCAGAGGATGTAATACAGGCAAGGCAGACAACATTTGTACAGGCTGCAGATGTATTTTCAGCGGACCTCAGAGTACGTTAACCCTTTAACTGCTCTGCACGTGTTAACACACACCTTAACACCTGTCTCCGTGCACTCTGGACGTGTTTACGTGCGCCACCAATCCTACCTAGTGCTCTGGACATGTTAACGTGGGCCGCCCTAATGGCACTTTCGTGTTCCTGACGTGCTGCCGCTTTGTACCCTGCGTGCTCTGGGTGTCTTAACAGGGGGGTGTGATGGGGAGGTTCCCTTTAAAGTCCTGTGCCACATTCTTCAGGAGCTGTAACAGAACCATCTGTTTCTGGACAAAAGTGTATATTAGGGCCAGATTCAAGAATTCTGTCACTTTTCTGTTATTTTTAATGGAAGGTCTGAGGAAATTAGTTGTAAAGAAAACAAAAAGATTTTACTTATATACAAAGCAAAATACGCCAGAATCTGAGCATTTGAGTTTGTAAAGGTGGAAAGGTACGGAATTTCATGAATGAACACATGGAGAGGTACTATGTAACTCTATAGAGACACAGAGAAAAGCCAAACTGTACAGCTGCAAAGCAGCATTTATTCCTATCAACCCACAGACATTGTTTCTTTACCGACACTGTCATGGAACGCAGCTTTTGTGTTGCCAGCATGTTCTGAAAGTGGGTACCATAATCCAGAAGTAGCAGCGAGCAAAGTTGCAAAACGCATTTCAAACTCATTGTAAACATGCCTTAACGCTAATGAGCGAGCAAAAATTTAATTATACACGAATTCTTAAGTTCACTTTGGAGATTCGAGTGTTTTGAATTGTTTTTCCACTGTGACAATTTGCAGCAAAAGGAACATCAGAAATTCAAACACTTCCTTATATGCTGGCCAAGGCATGCATGTATCACTTCCTTCTCCACGTTGAAAGATGTGGAAAATAATCGAGACTGCTTATGTGTGATGCATTAGGTTAATGTTATACACTCATTGTTGCATACATAAAATAAAAATGTTATGAATGAATGAATTGGTAGGCTAAAATTAAATTTTATAGTGGTACTAAAATATATAATTCATACATTTCCAATGTACATTGTTGAAAATACGTAATTTAGAAAAAAAAAAAATTTCCTTCATCTTCTTAAAACCAAATTCTGGTAATATTCTGCAGTCTTGATTTGTCACAATAAATGTTACGCTACCAGCAACAAAAAAGTAACTATGCTTCCGTTACATAGGTAACCGATAAATTTAACTTAGTTACAGTTAAAGTTATTAAAAGCAAATAATGCCGTTACCGTTCGTTACCTTTGAAAAGTAACTGTTACTAGTGACAGTGTTACAATTAACGCTTTAGTCCCCAACACTGATTTAGATTGAGTGCGGTGGGGAGTGGATGGGGAAGAATGCCAGGTAAATGAGGTTATGTCAAGTTCTGCATTGCATGATGGATTGTAAAGGTTAATTTGAATTGCAGCAATTAATACAGTGACGGGAAAGTATAAAAGGAAAGTGTAGAGGAGTGTTTGGAGTGAGGGGGGATTTGGAATGATAAATGATAAGACATGACAGGTGATAAGGAAGACACCAACTTAACACGAAAGATATGGGCAGCTAAAAAGCCAGGAGCCAGCCCCGGAGACCCCAGCCATGTAACATAGTGAGTATGTGGTGCTGCCTGGTTGTATCATACGCTTTGTGCATTTCAAAAAAAGATAGCTACGAGATGCTGGAAAAGGCTGTGCAGATCGCAGACCCAAGGTACACCAGATCATCAGTGTTAGAGCAACCCAGGCAAAAAGCCCCTGGCATGGAGCAAGTAAAACCCAAGTCATGAATCCAACACAACCACCAACTGATCATACGCTCCAATGGTTTACACAGGACATTGGTAAGGTTAATAGCTATCCACATGGAAGACAGTTTACACAGGACGTTGGTAAGGTTAAAGGGTTGATAGCTATCCACGTGGAGGGGCTTTTGCACAGCTTAAGCATCAGGACAATGATACTCTCCCACCATGGGAAATCACCATCACACCAGATGCGGTTAAAGATAAAAAGAATATTACACTGGCTCTCCGCATAGAGGTGCGTCAGCATTTGAGCATGGATACTATCAGGCTTGGGCACAGTGTCGGGATATTGAGCAAGAGCACTGAGGAACTCCCACTCACTGAATGGAGCGTTTGTGTCAAAGCAGCGGGTGGTAAAGGTGAGGGGCTGGCATTCTACCCGTTCTTTCAATGTATGGAAAGCAGTAATTCAGAAAGACAAATGTGCAAGCGAAATGCTCCGCCAACATCTTGGTAAGTGTGGCTGGGTCTGTACATACAGTTTCATTTGTAGAGATCCTAGGTATTCCTGCTGGTGACTGGTATCCATTTAGGTGCCTGATTTTGCTCCAAACCTCTGAGGTGGAGGTACCTGACCCACTATTGGAGATGTACCCATCCCAGTACTCCTGTTTCCATCTTTTAATAAATTGGCAGGCACGGGTGCGGAGCTGTTTAAAGGTGATTAGGTGATCCAAAGAGGAGTGCTGTTTTTATCACTGTAAGGTCCACCTGCCATCTTTAATGGCCTCAAGCAACTTCCGGTGACCAAGCCACTGTCCTCTGCCATGGACACCCTGAGGGATGAGGAATGGTAGCTTCTGGAGCTGAAAGGATGGATCCTGCGGTGCTCTCGACCACCACATTTATGTTGCCGAGTGGGTGAGGGCCTATGATGGCAACAGAGGTGTAGTCTTTCAAGTAAGCCCTGTTTAGAGCCCACCTAGGTTGGCATCCTGGCAAATGACACTGTGGGAGTGACTGGAAAACCTGGAAATGATCACTGCCACACAAGTCATCATGGGCTCTCTAGTGGACTGCAGACTGATAAATCTTTGACTGAAAACATGCTATGCGCCACACTAAAATGTGCGAGGGTACCAGTGTTTAAGAGGCAGAGGTCAAGTTGAGATAGTAAGTCTTCATCAATTCTGCTACGACCAGAAATATGGAACCACCCCACAAGGGGGGGGGGGGGGGGGTTGGTTGTTAAAAAGTCAACCAATAGTATGAAAGATGGAGGGAGTTGAGAAATTAGCACAGCCAAAACATGCAGAGATACATCACCATCTGGAAGGAGATAGAGGCTGCAGACAGTGATCTCCAATATTGTCCTTACCCTGACAGCCACTGCTTCTAAAGGTGTTTGAAGGGGCACAGGTTCACTATGAACAGAAGTGAGGACGAACGGGAGCACGCGAGCGCTCACGCGAACTCGCGCGTGCGCACACAACACAGAGATCCTGTTATATATACTACAATTACAATAATATCCCCTGTAACCACGAAGGGCAGGAGTCCGAATGGCTGGAAACCAGGTTTCCTGGAGAGCACTGCAGAAAGCAGGTGACATGCTTAAAAGTTGTCTTAGCTCAGCCAGGTGGAGGAAAAAACTGATGCAGTTCCACTGGGGATGACTGACAGCTGGAAAGGCATGAATGATTGGAGTGGGCTAGCTAATTACAACTCAGTATCATGTGCATCCACCGGCTGAGATGTGTGTTTCTACATCCATCGTTTCTAAGGCATCCCCAAAAGTGAGGTCCTTGGCGGACACAAGAATCAAAAGCTCGTCCTCAGAGGCAGAGGTGGAGGTGGAGTGGGTGGTGGCATAGAAGTCCCCTGTGTGTCCATGTTATTCTTCTTCTTCTTCTTCTTCCTAACCCTATCCCTCGCGGTCTTCGCCAGAGGGAAGAGCTTCGCAGACCCGATCTCAGATTGGTATTAGTATTTGGTTTTGGAAGGGACTAAACAGCAAAAGTCCATTGTTCCAAATCAGAGAGAAAATGTGTTAAACTTCCGCAAATATAGATTTAACATGTCAAAGATGAAAGTACGAATTAAAAATGAAGAAAGAATAAAAAGGTTTAAAGATAATACCAGAGTGTTTTGGCTGGGTGATGATAAAAATAAAAGTAGGACATCCAGATACACTGTTACAGATTTACAACTCATCTACCTAATAGTGTTAGGCAAGAGGAGAACAAATGGTTAAGAGATACTTAATTTATATGGAGTGGTATAAGCCACTCACAAGAATAAATTTTAGAACAGAGTTAACCATGGAGGCACTGTCAGCTAATACAAGGTTCAAGGCATCAGTGATATTAAAATTCCACCTCTGGGCAGCTAAATTGGGGTAATCCAATAATATGAGCACGGCTGTCAGATGTGTACCACACGACGCCGAGGAGGGTCCTCACGGGGGATAAAATGACCGTGCATCAGCCAGGTATGGTCTATACAGAGCCGGCATAGAACAACTGACTTCCTACGAGAGGTGCTCAGTGACGACTTCCATACAGCGGCGGACGGCTTGACAATGTGGAGCTTGTTTAGTTCAGTTGAGTCTGCCCATTCAGAACTCCAAACCCAAAGGACCTTGTGAAGTGGTCTGTGAAGTGGTGGCCAGCTTGCTAACTGATCAACATGTCCATTTCTTGGTATAGCTATGTGGCCTGGTGTACAAATAAAAGAAACAGAATGGTCTGAATTGCCAAGGGCGAAGACAGTGTCTTCGATTGACTGCACCAAATGGTGCTTGGAAAGAAAATGGTCAGGGCCTGTAAGCCACTCAGGGAGTCACTACAGATGTCAAACAATATTCGAGAGCTCATAAAATAGCAAGCAGCTCCCTTCCGCTGCTGCCTTCCACAAGGCAACGATCACTGTTCAGTATGATCACTACAAATAAAAGCATACCCAGCAAGGCCCTCAACAAGAGAACTGGCCATGTAAAGAACTACTGCACTGTTATATGAATCAAGTACTGCTTGGAACTGGCAATGGAGATTTAACAGTTTCACTGAGTCTTTCGAGTCCTGGGACAAGTCCAACCTAATCGGTAAGTGAGGGTTACACAAAGAAGGAGTATGGAGTAGTGGAAAGCGGAAGGGACGGAAAGGAATTCAGTGATGAGAGAAGGAAACAAACGGGAGACCCGACCTCTGCCGTCATTGTGGGGAAGGGAGGGTAGTGGCTGGAAAGTGAAACCTGCGATTCCGGTGGAGATGTGAGGTGTACGATATGTACACGGGTGATGTAGGAAGCAGGCCACTGCTGCCAGATGCTGCAGCTGGGAAAAGAAGCCTGCGATTTGGATGGTGAGTTGATGCATGAATGTGGGCAGCATAGGAGGATAATAACTGCTGCTGGTGGAACCGCAGGGGAAGGACTCCCCCTTCAGCAAGAAAGCTTGCCACTGGGATTGTCCGAAAGGCCCCTGTTGCTAAACAGACACCACTATGGCGGATAGGGTCCAAGACTCGCAATACAGATGGGGCTGCTGAATCGTACACAAAGCTCCCATAATCTAAGCAGGATTGAATGAGGGCCTTATAGATCTGCAAAAGACTTGGACAGGCGGCTCCCCAACCAAGTGTGGCTGAGGCATCATAAAATATTTAGGTACCGCCAACACTTCTTGAGCTGACGAAGGTGTGGAACCCAATTGAGCTGGCTGTTGAAGAGCATGCCAAGAAATCTGTGAGTCTCTTCGACACAAAGCAGTTTGTCATTCAAATAAAGCTCTGGGTCCAAATGGACAGCGCAACGACGGCAGAAGTGCATAACCCGGGTTTTCGATGGAGAGAATCTGAACCGATGGGTTGAGGCCCACGACAGCCTTTTGGATGGCTCCCTACAGATGTCTTCCAGCTACACCAATGCTAGTTCAGCTGAAGTATAAGCGAAAGTCATTAGCAAACAAGGAGGAAGACCATTGATAGCAATTAAAAAGAGAGGGACACTAAGGGCGGAGTTCTACAGGACTCCGTTCTCTAAGACTCGGGAGGAGCTG
This sequence comes from Locusta migratoria, assembly GCA_026315105.1. Lineage (NCBI taxonomy): Eukaryota > Metazoa > Arthropoda > Insecta > Orthoptera > Acrididae > Locusta > Locusta migratoria. The sequence goes on from CM048744.1 coordinate 676,941,873, forward strand.
AGGGAGGTACCAACGCGTACCCAAAAAGAGAGGAAGGAAAGAAAGTTTTGAATAAAAAGCGGATGCGGACCCCTGAGGCCCCATCCGTGCAGTGTAGCCAGAATGTGGTGGCGCCAGGGGGTGTCTTAAGCCTTCCTGAGGTAAAAAAAGCCGGCAACAAGGTGTTCATACCTGCTAAATGCCATGCGGATGGCAGACTCCATAGCCACCAGGTTATCTACAGTGAAGCGGTCTTGGTGGAAATCCCCCCCGTCTTGGGGACAACAGACCTCTATGTTCCAGTATCCACATGAGCCGTCGACTCACCATACGTTCTAAGAGCTTGCAAAGAACATTGGTGAGACTATTCGGGCTGTAACTATCTGCCACCTGTGGATCAGCACCAGGTTCGAGCACTGGGATAGTGATGCTTTCCCAGCATAGTGACAAGAAAGCCCCCTCTGCCCACAGATGGTTGACACAAGGCAAGAAGCTGGAAGGTGCTGGATGAACTGGCTGTGGATCCTGTCCAATCCTTCAGAGGTATTGGGGCATGCTGAGAGGGCAGTTTGGAATTCTCATTCACTGAACGGGGAATTTTAAGTTTCTTGCCAGCGCATATGGAAGGACAGCCGGTGCCATTCAACCTGCTCTAAGTGCATGGACGTCTGCACTGTACCCTGCAGTTTTGGAGTTGCAAGCATAATGCTCTACCATATGCTCAATAGCAGTGGCGTTGGTGCATACAGTGCTCTGGATCTGTAAGCTGGGTATTTGCTGCTGACTTATGGTACCCAAAGAGGCGTCTAACCTGGGACCACACCTTAGATGGTGGAGCGCAAGAGCCGATGCTGGCGACATACATCTCCCAGCTGTCCTGCTTGCTTTGTCAGATGAACTGTCGAGCTCAGGCCCAGAGCCGTTTGAAGGCTATCAGGCTGTTTATGGTGGGGTGGCGCCGATGGCTCTGGAGTGCCCGCCACCAATCCTGAATGGCTGCAGCGATCTCTGGTGTCCACCAGGTCATGGACTTGCGACGATGGGCTCCAGAGATGGTGGTAACAGTGGCATCAGCGGCGGAAATGATGGCAGCAGTAACTTGACGAACCGCCGCGTCCACGTTGGCAGGCACTGGCACAGGAAAAGTAGCAGCTGAGTTGTAATCCTGCCAATCAGCTCTACGGAGAGACCATCGAGGTGGGCGGCCTGCAGGTTGGAAATGCACGTATGACAAGGATTGGAAAATGGTCGCTGCCACAAAGGTCATCATGGGTCCTCCAGCGGAAATGTCGGAGCAGACTGACTACATAGAGAGAGGTCGATTGCCAAGTAAGTGCCTCGTGCTACGCAATGCATGGGAGTCCCAGTGTTTAATAGAGAGATGTCCTGCTGTAACAGAAGCATCTCTCTACCCCGACCATGAACTGTCGTCTGCGACCCGCCCCATAATGGGTGGTGGGCATTAAAATCCTCCAAAAGGAGAAATGGTGGGGGTAGTTGGGCAATGCACAATCACTGCAGCAATGTCAGTCATAGAGATAGCCGCATCCGGGAGAAGGTAAATGGAACAGACAGTTAATTCCTGCCCCACCCGGATTCAAACAGCGACTGCCTCTAGGGTCGTGTGGAGAGGCACGGCAGCACTAGGGACAGTTACGAGGATGTAAACAGCGACACCACCTGAAACTCTACTGCATGTAGCCCGGTTACGGTAATAGCCCCGATAGCCTCGAAGGGCTGGGGTTGTTTGAACAGGAAACCACGTTTCCTGCAGTGCTAGACAAAACACAGGGATGTGGCATAACAACTGCTGCAACTCAGCTATGGGTTGAAGAAACCACCGCAATTCCATTGTAGAATAACTTGGTCTCCTAGCTGAGAATCCATAAATAATAGCTAAGGAGCAGGTTATTCCACTGTGTCATCGTCTGCTTTGTGCGCAGAATCTATAGAGTCATGATCCGTAGGATCTAATAGATCAGTAAGTGGAAGATCCTTGCGGAATGCAAGGATCTTTACTTCATCCTCTGAACCAGAGCATGTTGGTATCTGTGGCTTTGAAGACACCAAGGTTTCCTTCTTCTTGGTAGTTTCTTTCTTTGCCTCTCGCTGGCCCTTGTGTTTAAAGGGTCAGGAGGGTGTCTCGGACACAGCCTCGAGGGCTAACGAAGAGCAGGAGGCCTTTTGATCAGCATCAAGGGGATCCTTCAGCAATTTGCTGGGATCCGCTTTGCCATGTGGAGAAGCCTCAGAAGGGAGCGTCCCAAGGCACCCCTTCCGAGTGAGAGGGGCCAGAGAAGGCTTCTCCTTCTCTGGCTTAGAGGTGGGGACTGGTGTCCCTGATGTTTGAGTGGTTGTTGCTCCCAGCGAAAAGAGTGGGAGCCACCGAAGAGGAAGTGCTGTTAGCTGTCAAGGGGGGCAGAGGTAGTTGATTGGGCATGGGAGTCCACTGGCAGTGGTTCAGTACAAGGTAAACGAGGCACTGTAGATGACGGTGAGGCTGCTGTGGCATAGGAATTGGTCAGGTGTATAGGATGGTGCTTTTGATACTTGCATTTCGCCTCCGAGTAGGTCAGTCGGTGCTGGGTCTTTTACTCCACAATCTTCCACTCTTGCTGCAATACTGAGCACGTAGGTGAGCAAGGGGAGTGATTCTGGCCGCAGCTTACACATACTGGAGGAGGGGTGCAAGGGACGTTCAGATGGACCACACGTCAGCACTCCCGTCATGTAGGATTGGCATCACATCGAGAGGACATATACCCAAACCTCCAGCAAACAAATAGAGGGAGGAACGTAGGGCTCTGTGGCACACCGGTAGATGGTCACCTTGACTTTCTCAGGCAATGAATCACATTCAAAAGCCAAGATGAAGGCACCGATGGCAACCGTTTTGTCCTTCGGACCCCTATGGACTCGCCGAATAAAATGTCCTCCCTGGCGTTCCAAATTGGCACGCAGTTCTTCGTCCGATTGCAGCAACAGATCTTTATGGAATATTAGCCCCTGGACCATATTCAAGGTCTTGTGTGGCGTTATTGTTAAGGAAACATCACCCAGCTTGTCACAAGCAAGCAAGGCCTGCAACTGGGCTGGGAATGACAATGTTATCAAGACTGACCCAGAGCGCATTTTCGACATCCCTTCTACCTCACCGAACTTGTCCTCCAAGGTCTCAACGAAGAACGAGGGATTCGAAGTCTTGAAATATTTCCCATCATTACGGCTACATATGAGATATTTCGAGGCATAAGCCTCACACTGACGTCTGGCCCGACGTTCCATGTTGTGGCCACAGAAGAGAATGTTTTGGATCATACTCTGCAGCATTGTAGTCGCCATTTCCTCTCTTAGAGACACCAGTTGTACGTCCGGCAATGTTTATAGGCCTTTTCTGGTGTTCCCACGAGCAGCTAGGGATCTAAAGGTCCACCCGGGCAGAGCCCTGCTTGCCTGGGTAAGCCTTATACAACTGAGGTGTGGCAGGTTCCTCCGAGGTTGCTCGCTAGCAACTGTTCTGCCTTAACAGCCATGCATCTCCTCGGCACGTAGCACACCTTGAGATTAAGGTTTTTTTTTTTTTTTAATAGAGGTTTGTACCGTCCTCGCAACCCAGGCGAATAAGCCAAGATCCCCAGGCTCTGAAACGTACAACATTCCACTGTCGTGCCGAAGGATGGTTGTTTAAGGACCCACAGAGCTTACGGTGTAGCTGACTGTTGGCGCGACAGCCCACAGCTCAGGACCCCGGGTTCGCCAAGCCCGTACTCACCAAATGAATGCTTAGACCCTGAGGGGCATCTCTAGCTGCCCAGTACAGTCTAACTACACAGCATGTGGAAGGGTTTGGTGGATGGAGGGGAGGGGGAGTGGAGAGGGAAGATAAGGGTGGGGATACAACGAGCAGAGGTGATGTCAGCCAGAAAATGAGATGCAGTATGGAGAAAGAGAGGAGAAGAAAAAAAAAGTAAGCACACAGTAGGGAAAGGGGCACGAATCTGAAGTAAATGTAGGATGTGAGGGGGGACAGGGTGTGTGGGGCATGGAATGTAGGATGTTAGGTTAACTGAGTTTGAGGACAGGCTGCTTGCAGGATTGTAGGATGTACTGTAGGCGTAACTTCCATCTCCACAGTTCAGAAAAGCTGGTGGAGGGGAGGGGGGGAGAGGGAGGATCCAGATGGCTCGGGTCATGAAGCAGCTATCCAGGGTGTTGTGCTCCACTGCATGCTGTACCACAGGATTGTCCATATTGCTCTTTGCAACAGTTTGGGGATGGCCATTTATCCTGATGGAGAGCTGGTTAGTTGTCATTCCAATGTAGAATGCAGAGCAGTGATTGCAGCAGAATTGGTATATTACACGGCTGCTTTCAAAGGTGGCCCAGCCTCTGATGGGGTAGGACAAGCCTGTGACGGGACTGGAATAGGAAATGCTGGGTGGGTGAATTGGGCAGGATTTGCAGTGTGGTCTTCCCTGTGCTAAGAGGTTGGGATTAGTAGTGGCATAGGGACCCGAGCCATCTGGATCCTCCCCCCCTCCACCTGCTTTTCTGAACTGCAGAGGTGGGAGTTATCCCTACAGCGCGTCCTACGGTCCCGCAACCATCCTGGCCTCAACCTCAGATAACCTAACATCTTACATTCCATGCCCCACAGTCCCCCTACTCCTCACATCCTACATTTCCTTCCGATTCATGACCCTTTCCCTACTGTATGTGTCCTGTTAAAAAGAGTTAGCCAGGCGCACAGGGTGAAGCTTTTGATGTTCTCTGAGTACGTCAGTCAGTGTCGGGTCTTGTATTCCATAATTTTCCTTTCTTGGTGCAGAACTGTGCAGACAGGGAACAAGGGGAGTGCACTGGCCACAGTTGAAACATACTGGAGGATGGGTGCAAGGGATGTTCAGATGGACTGCATGTCTGCACTCCCGACATGTAGCGTTGGCATCACATTTGGAGAACATAAGCCCAAACCTCCATAACTGAAAACAACACATGGGGGAGAAACAATGGGCTTAACATCACACTGGTAAACCATCAACTTGACTTTCTCAGGCACTGAATTGCCCTCAGAAGCCAAGATGAAGACACTGGTGGCAACCCTGTTGTCCTTCGGACCTCTATGGATTTGACGAATAAAAAGAACTCCACACTGTTCTAGGTTGGCACTGGTCTTTATGAGATATTATCCCCTAGACCATATTTAAAATCTTGTGTGGTGTTATAGTAACGAAAACAACAACCAGCTTGTCAGAGGCAAGCAATGCCCTTGACTGGGCTGGAGATGGACTCGGAGCACATTTTTGACATCTCACTGAACTTTTCCTCCAAGTTTTCAATGAAGAACAAGGGCTTTGTCATCACTGTGGCTACAAACTAGATATTCAGAGTCATAGGCCTTGCCTTGAATGCAGGTCCTACACATTTCTCCCGTGGTGTAGCCAGGGAAGGGAACTTCTGGGGATCATATTCTGCGGCATTGTATTGCCTCTACCTCTTAGAGACAGTGGTTATACATCCGCCAATGTTTCATGCTCTTTTCATGGTTGTCCCATGAGCAACTAGGGAAATAAAAGTTTGAGGCAGAGCCCTCATTGCCTGGTTAAGCCTAATATAACAGAGGTGCAGCAGATTCCCCGCAGGTTGCATACTAGCGGCGGTTCAACCTCAACAGCCGTGCATCTTCTTGGCAAGTAGCACACCTTTAGGTTCAGGGTATTTTAAAAGAGGTGTTTGTTTTGTCCTCACAACCTGGGCGATTAAGCCAAGATCCCTGCCTCTGAAATATACAACATTCCACAGTCACGCCATAATGTGGTCGTTGAAGCATGCACTGAGTTGTTGCAAGGCTGGAACAAGAACAAAGGAAACAGGAAAGTCATCCACAAATAAAACAATGGACAGGACATTTAAGAACCCATATTATATACTATTAATAGCTATGATAGACAAAGTGATACTTAAATCACTAGCCAGAGGGACACCGTTTTCCTGCTCAAAGCGTACAGAGAACATGTTACCAAGTCTACACCTAAGGTAACATGGAGAAATGAATGACTAAATAAAATGGGAATACAACCATGAAAACTACATTCTTGGAACTGCCTGAGGATAAGATGTGTCTGGTGAGGATGAAGTGCCCGTGCATACACATTGAGGGACATGTCAACAAGTGCGCCCCTATGCTGCAAAGCCCTGCAGTGAAGCAGTGCTACATGCTGCAACCAAGCTAACAGGGTTAGCACAACGAAGAGCACTAGAACAACACAATAACATCAAGTTTTGTTTCAAATTAGGCAAAATGGCGACAGAGACCCAGGGGATGTTAGTGCAAGTGTATGGCGTTGAAGCAGTGAGTGAAAAGTGAGCGATTTAAATGTTTTAGTCTGTGGAAGAAAGGTGTCGAGGATGAGCCACATTCAGGTCAACCGTCCACATTCACAGTCCCAGACAACATTGAACGAGTGCGATGGATGCTTGTGGATGATCAGTGGCATGGGTCAGTAACCCCACAGGTTATTTCCTAAGAACTGATCAACCCATGCCATGTAACGTCATGTCAAGTTGCTGCATTTTGCCGGCAAAAGGTGGTCCAACAAAACAAACAAACACACACACACACACACACACACACACACACACACACACACACACACACACACACACACTCTACCCTTAACAGTGATTTGACCCTCCCCCCCCCCCCCTCCTTGACTGATAGTTGAACACATCAAATTACTCAGCCGAAATTTTCTGTAATATAACAGCTTTTAATGATTTTTCTTACAAACACAGTTATAACAAAAGCTAAACTGACCTCTGAATATATAAAAGAGAGTGAGTTTATCAACCTGTATTTCGTATTGACATTTAATGGTCCTGGCAATTCAGATAGCCTGCTTTTCACCATGTAACCTAACCAATTTCAGCAGTGAAAGATCAACATCACAGCTTCCAACTGGGAAGCACAATGGCTCATGGAAAAATAGTTGTCTATAGAGCAGTGACAACAAGGGGTTTTGTCATGGAGATCTATACAAAAATGTTACATAATTCATATACGTACAAAGGAGTTATGTAAATCCCACTGCAACTGCCAGGGTTGATAACTACTACAGACCTCCTGCAAATTTGTCAGTATTATCACGTTAACACAAATGAAACCTTTCTTAAGAATTTTATTCCAGAATGTTTTTATACAAACCAAGATAGATAAAGCAAAATACAGGAAAACCAGTAGAAGTTACATGTAGGATCCCCTTGCATTTTCAGTGAGACACTGATAACATGAGACTTCACTACTGGTCAATTTGTTACAAGAATCTTTCTCTAAGCTTTCACATTTGTTGGCTTTGCCAACTCACAACCTAACACTCTGGCTGCACTACAGGTCAATCTGACACCAAAACAAAGAATTCAGGATGGTCCAATACATCACCAAGCTGGCAAGTCTCTGGAAAGCAATATTTCCCAAAATGGAAGTACTATCAACATTATTGAAGTGACAAGTATATTTACACTAGTGTGTAAAAAATCAGTAAACTGGTTCATAAAGTTCCCAGAGAGAATGGAAGGATACTATCAGTATTTAATACTCCAACTGTGCCTGCATCTCAGTGTTTCCAGTCATCAATGTCACTAAACAGTGAAAGAAGAATTAACAAAAATTAATTAGAAAAGGAGATCAGATGAAATGGCTGGCTAATCATTATACATCTCCTTTCCTGAAATACTGTATTAACTGCATTAGTTGATGGCTTGTGACAGCTCACTTGTCTGCAGCTCAAAGACTTAGGTGAGAAAGTGCTGACAGTATATAACACATATTTTGACAAACATAATATTGTCCCCTACAACATATGAAAATACTATCTTCCAATAATGATGACAGAACTCATAAGCTACATTTGGCAATTTAGTCATTTGCCATGGTCAACATTCAGAACTATAAACATCTTGCAAAAATATTCAATGAAATTGATACCAGTATAGGGCAATTCTATGAACAATTTAAGAGACTTTAGTATTATTAGCCTATATTTTTTGGATGCTTCCAACTGGACCCAATATCTCAACTTTTTATAATGATTTATTTCACTTGTTACTGAAACAATGCTATGTGCACACTGGATCTGCAATTTACTGCTTAAGAGATACTTGTGCATTTCATGCCATCAAACTGCTTAAGTTACCAAAGTAGCTCAAACACAAACATCTACTGCAAAGAAATATTCTCTCTGCAGATAACTAACACATTGTACAAATATGTAATAGCATAAAGCTGCACAAATATATTTTCTTTGACACAGCTGTACTTAGGTGGAGATACTGTTTGTGTATTTTTAATAGCTAAAGAACAGAACTTTTTTTTTGCCGTACGATGATTTAGTACTTACTCAGTGATGTCATTTATATTCAGATGTGGATCATATGGGCCCTGAAAATGAAAATCTCTGTCAACACAATGCAGAGGTCCAACCTTGGCGGAAAACCTGACGGTAAATTACAGTAAGTTCCTATAAAACACTGTTACTGTACGCGAAAGATACACAAGAATCACTTTACCTCTATCGTTATATCATCTTCAGAGTCTTGTTCAACATCTTCTTCATGTAGCTCTATATCAAACACTCCAGCCATCGTTTCTAAAAGTTACATTGATACTTCTTGACAATTCGGCGAAAGCATTAAACTCACTGTGTTTCAGTATACAGCACAGAACCAACGTCAACACTGCGTTGCAAGTGAATTGTATACTGAAAATTACGTTCACCTGAAAACGTGAGACTTGTGGATGAACACAAGCGGCTGCACTCCTTTGGACCATATGTCTATGTTAAAAGTGTAAATATCGATAAATTGAAACCTTCGTACCCTGACTTGGCATATCTATCAGTTTTTTCCTGGTAATTATAAATTCTGTTTTTATCAGAACGTATGTGTTTATGTTTCATTGCAACATCTATATTACAGTATATTTATTTCGGTATTAACAGTGAGTAGCCCAAATATGTTGTAGCACATTCTGGAGGGGATGTGTACGAACATAAAAATGTAACATAATTTCATTGTAACTAATGTGTCTTAAATATAAAAGTCTTAAATATTGTATTTTTTATGTATCAATAGCTATATATTGTTCCAATTCATTATATGTGCAGGTACACTGTAGAAAGAAAAGTTAACTCCGCAGATCTTCATTGACGTCGAGTGTGATATTTTTCAAGTAGATCACTGGATGTGTTGTGATTTTGCAGGCGGGAAGTATGTCAGAGTTTACTAAACCAAAAAGTTTGTTCTGTCATTAATTACAAAAACAACTATAATGACAAGTTTGTTGAAGAGCCCTAGTAGCTACTGTGAGTTCAAAGCAAGAGGCAGAGATGCAGCCTACCGCTTCAAAAATGGTTCACCGCAATTTAAAGAAGTGCTTCGAATGGTCAGTATCGTTTGATAAACCAAACTTAATTGAAACACATATATGTCTATTGGAATATAATTAATGGCAACAGCGAAACGTTATTAGAAAGCACAGATATTGTAAACTAGGGTGAACAGGGATGGATTTAAATATTGTGTTCCCAAGTATTAAATAACTAATGTAACTTACTAAAACTAATATTTTTATGTTATATAGCACTTTTCAGACTATACATAACATGCAATGAAAACCCCTTCCTAGTTCCAAAAAAAGTAGTGGTGATAAAAGGCAATTATCATTTTGCTCTGCAACCACTGTGGGGTAAAAAGGCCACAATTTGTCCTTTTAAAATGCAAACGTACGGTAGTACAAAGCAACTTCTCCTCGTTTTAATCTCATAGTTATAATATTACAAAACAATGTACAATTGTAGGAAGCAGGTATGAAATAAAGTTTGCAAATTGATTTCTGGTAACCAAAGAAGCCAGTCATTATGTAAACAGGTTTGACCTGTAAGTATGATATCGTCTTCTAAGAAGTAAAATTCATCTGGCACATCAGAAAAGGCAGGTATACTGGAACCTTTCGTCAGTTGGTGAAGGAAAACTACATTTGTCCATTTTTCTTATGAATTTCAAGGACCTTTCCAATGAACACTATCATATACTTATAAGAACATTGGGCCTCCTAGCATCAATAATCAACTGAAAGATGTCACATTAAGATAAGTTTAACCAATAGGTAAATATTGCCTAGTATTATTAAAAACAATTTTTTTGGTCATAGAAATAAATCATTCTTAGCTGAATTTGTTACAACAATATTTGTTTTGTAAGTGTTTTTCAGAAAGAAGATAATGACATATTTATTATGCAGTGCTATCCAAAAGACACTGGCCTGTGAATATAAATCCTACAGCATACTAATTTAATTTAATATCTAGCTGGCATCAAATAGTCTAAGACATAAAATTATACGCAGATTAAAATAACTGCAAACATGATTATTACAAAAACACAATTTTTGGGCCAAAAAAGATTGGCTATCTTAACTGGACTACTACCAACACATTCAAAAGCAAAAACCCCAGTAAAATATTTATCTCGTATATTGTGCCTTTCACCTGCATGTCCTTGTTCACCCTAGTTTTTGGTATTGATATTTTGGTAAGTAGGCCTATATATTGAAATATATTTTACCACAGATGCTATATCATGAACTTTGTTTAACCTTCATGTGCTTGCATGGGTGGTGAGGTGTCCACTTTCATACAATTTCTCGCCCCCACTAACTCCATAAAGGTAAGAAGGCATTGGAATGACCATATATGCTCTAGTTGTACCAATTACAGAATATATGAAGATCCCACCGCCTTATCTGTTTGTAGACTTAGTGCGGCGAGAAATTGTAAGAAGGTAGTCACCTCACCATCCTCGCGATTGCATGAAGGTTAATCGTATTTATCCCTTTACATATTTAGAACATGTGGCTGTGTTGTGACAATCTGATTCCCTACCTCAAAGGTGTTACTATCAAGGGCATTTTTGTTTTCTGCATTGCAGTCAAAAATACAGATATTATAATCCGGATGAATTTGTGTGTCCATATCAAGTTAGTTTATTATCTGATTTTTATGTTATTCATAATGCATGCAATTACAACCACATTGGACTTGTCAAAGACAACTTCACAATGAACCAAAATCAAACAGAAAACCCAGTAATTTTCTAGGATGCTTGCAATCAAAGTAGCTTGGCCTCGAATGATATATATCTAACATGCAACTGTACCATAAATCAATTTAGTGTTTCTGAACCGTAGATTCTGGTGCTATGCGCCCTCACATGCTAAAAAAAGCTTCTTGTTTAACCCATCCCTAACCTCAAGGCTATGCTTCAGATGATTCTTTTTTTAAGTGAAAGTTAGTTTAGCTATAGGTCAAACAAGAATTACTTTTATTATTATTTTCGTATGGGTACGTAGCCCCTGAATCTCCGGATCAGAAACACTCAATCAGTTTACAGTTGAACATTCAATATATATATATATATATAACATTTCAGGCTGAGCTACTTCGATTGCAAGCCAAAGCGGAAAGCCTAGAGATTCAGAAAATTTGATCTATAAACGATATTTTAGTAAGCCAATTTCAAATGTCAAAGTGTTTCAATGAATTCTGAAGGTAACACGAGCAGATGTAGAATGGCAGCCTGTGAAAACAAGGCACATTTCATAAATTTGGAAAAAAATTGAACACATGCTTTAAATAAATTGAAAAAGAAAACATAATATGGCTAAGATGAAATACCCATGTCTGTAATAAAATGAGTGCATGATGTCATTTCAATGCTACTGTCCTTTATCATAACCAATAGTTCTAGCAGGGATGTTGGTTAAATTTTTCTTAAGATGATGTCAGCCTACTTTCTTGATGTTGGCTGATGTGAATGGCTGGAAATAAGGTGACCAATGAAGGAACAGATGCAGGCAGCCTATTGGAATTCAACTAGTTTTTAAGTGTTATGTGAAATGTAATTATAAAAAAGCAAAAGGACGTAAAAGAATGTTTGATGTAGCCCCTTTTCACACATTATGATGAATTGCAAAACAGACAATTAAGGGACAGGAAAACTTAATTTTGATGGGAGACTGGAATTCGGTAGTAGAAAAAGGAAGATAAGGAAAAATAGTTGGTGAATATGGACTGGGCAGAAGGAATGAAAGAGGAAGTCACCTGGTAGAAGTTTGCACGGAACATGGTTTAATCATAACAAACACCTGGTTTAAGAATCACAAAAGATGGTTGTACACGTGGAAGAGACCAGGAGACACCGGAAGGTATCGGATGGATTTTATAATGGTAAAACAGAGATTCCGGAATCAGGTTTTAAACTGTAGGACATACCCAGGAGCCGATATAGACTCTGACCATAACTTATTGGTCATGAACTGTAGGCTGAAACTGAAAAAAACTGCAGAAAGGTAGGAAAATAAGGAGATGGGACTTGGATAAATTGAGGGAACCTGAAGTTCTTAAGAATTTCAGAGGGAGCTTTAGGCAACAATTGACAGAAAAGGGAGGAAATAAAACAGTAGAAGAGGAATGGGTAGTATTGAGAGATGAAATAGTGAAGGCAGCAGAGGACAGTATAGGTAGGAAGCCAAGGCCTACAAAAAATCCTTGGATATCACTGGACTGAACCAGCTAAATCACAATCATCAAGACTTCATCAGTTATCGTGAGCTAAATGAGAGAAGTCATGTTCAAGATCTTATTACCCTCTTCCCCCTTCACCAAACCCCCACATTATCCAGTGGAAGACCACATTGCAAGTCCTGCACAATCCACAGAACCGGGTTCCAATCACAATGTAAACCAAAACTACCATCTCTTTTTATAAGGTCACTTACTAGTTTAATTTCAACGGTTTATTTAATAACACTATCCCAATAGGTGGAAGTGCATGCCAGAATTTCTGTGTTGTATTCCATAAGATGACCGGTGCCAAGACAATGCTCTGTAACAGTGGATTTGCTTGGCTGTTGTAAGCGTGTGTGACACTTGTGTTCAGTACACAGGTCTTCCACAGTTCTGATTGCCTGACAAATATGACATGCCACAAGTGCAAGAAATAGGATAGAAACCAGCCTTATGCAAACCAACAGGGCACACCTAGGCTGGGGGGTAAGGAGCCATTCCAATCCCGGGAGAGGAAAGACGTACCTTGGGGGAAGAAAAGGAAGGTAAACAAATACACCCACACACAAACACACCTAGGCAGACATACTAGGTGTGTTTGCGTCTGTTAAATGTGTGGGTGTATGTGTATTTGTTTACCTTCCTTTTCTTCCCCCAAGGTAAGTCTTTCCTCTCCCGGAATTGGAATGGCTCCTTGTGTGTGTGTGTGTGTGTGTGTGTGTGTGTGTGTGTGTGCTATTTATTTGTGCTACTATCACACCTGTGCTCCTTCGCCTGGTGAGTAATCTTCATCTATTTTTTTATATATAATTTTTCCTGCTAGGAATTTTTCGTCTATAATATTCTCACTATAACCATTTTGACGAAAGGTGATCTCAAGATGGGACAACTCAACTGACAAACGTTCACGGTCTGAAATGGCATGGATTCTGTAAACCAAGGTACGAAGTCTCTTTCACACTGAGCTGGATGGTGACAGCTATCAGCTCGCAGATATAAATCAGTGTGAGTAGGCTTCCTTTAAACAGCATGTCCCAATGTACCATCGATCTTCCTTCTGACCAACACATCAAGGAAGGGAAGGCAGCCATTCTTTTCCACTTGCATAGTGAACTGAATTTTCGGATGGATTGAATTTAGGTGTTCCAAAAAGTTGTTTAAATTCTGACTACCATGAGGCCAAAAGACAAAAGTATCATCTACATAAGTCAGCACATGTAAAATAGATTTATTAACTCAACTCCAAACTTAACCTCAGTTAGGTGCAATAAATCAGATAGAGAAACACGAGTGAACAGAGAAACCACATCAAACTACAGCTATTTTCTCAATTCAACAATCCTTCCACCCCATTCTTCTACTCCCATTACATATGCATATCTTTGCCCATCTCTTCTCACATGTGCATTCAAATCCCCCATGACTATAATGCTCTGCCCACTTAACTGTTGTAACTTCTCCTCAAATTCTTCCTTCCTTTGAGCTGTACATTCACGTTGAGGGTCATATACCTGAGCTATTCCAAGCTTCTTCCCTTTAGAGTTACCCAGACCTTCATAATTCTGTCACTTATTCCCTTTAACTCTCCTTCCTACCATCCCCTACAACTACTCCCATACCACTTCTCTGTTTCCACTCTAGTACAATCAATGGCATTTCTGCAGTTCCATGTGTGTCCTTCTCCTTTCCACCTTGTCTCTGTCATCCCTAGTACATCCAACTTTCTTCTTTGTATTAGATCCATGATCACATCCATCTTTCCTGTTAGCATCTGAATGTTCAGTGTTCAGATTCTCTGTCTATTTGCACAGCTGGGTGGTTGTCGTTGAGATTCGTCCACTCTGAGGCTTGTTCCTGTTTTGAAAGCAATACACACATCACACAATAATTATCAGCTCAAAATAGTTGAAATCTTAGTACGACAAATAACAAGTCAACACTCCTAAATTCACACTAACTGTCCAGTTGCAATTCCAAAAAGATATTGTAAATAGCTAAAGTTCTGAAAGGGGCATGCATTAACTCTTGCCAAAGCACTTCAGAAAACCAGGCAGAACCTCCTCCTTCCAAGACTGAACATAACGTGTTCTTATAGTCCCAAGGAGGTCTCCACATGAACTGCCCAAGTATTATACCTACCCACAGCAGTTTTCTGCCCTAGCCACTTCCTCATTGGCAGATCACCATCCCCTCCAAAAGTAGCAGAGTTCGTAACATTTAAGATCTGTTTTGACTTAACTTTGACCACTTCCACACTAACTTTTTTTCACAATATTAAAAAAAAAGTTATAAATAAAAAAAATCACTTACCTTGGTGCTGTTTATCAGCTTTATAAATAATGCATTAAAGAAGGAAATAATCCAGTCTTCATAAGTGTGACCACTCACACTACTCACTATTACAGGCACAATAGACAAATATTCAATAAATAGCTACACGACCATGATCAGAGGTGCATATCATGCTGCTGCAGTTTCTGAGGTACTATGCAGGCTACAATGATCTGATTGTACTCCCATAATAAATTGATATAACAAGTGTAACAAATTCTATAATAATCTTATGTATTAAAAGAATCTATGAAAACTAAAGTCAATCGGCCAGACCAAACTACCCAGTCGATTTCCTTCATTTTTGTTTTAAATCAAAAGTATTCATCCACAGATTTGCTGTCAAGTATCAGAATTTATATAACTCTTGACTTCCTTTTTATATACTGAAATGCAATTTCCTTCTGTATATTTTTTATGGGGATGTCCTTGCTGTAAAATAAAGTCAGGCCGTTCTAGCTGACAGATTTCCATCATTTTTGCTTTAAATGAAAGGTCATTTGCAGATTTGTCCTCAAGTATCAGAATTAATTTAAGTCTCTCCATCCTTTATTTTTATTCAAACACGATATCCTTCTGTCCTTGCAATGAATAATTTAACCAGTTTGTTTTACAATATTTTCGGTTCTAATTAAGGTATGCAGTTCTTTTTTACCTAACACCACTTAGTGGATCAAGCTCTTTCATTTGCGCTTTTAATCACTTGCATTGATTGATTCTGAAGAAAGCTATGCATGAACATTCAACTTTACTTCCATTTTTTCCCAGTAACGGTGTGAAGTATTCACATGGATCTTCTGGTTAGATAACTTTTGCTTTTAGGATGATAGCTTGAGGTAATAAGCTGTCATCTAAGACACAGTTTCTTGACATCATGTGACACATTCAAAAGTTGGTCATTTTCATTTTGCTATATTCAGTTATTGCTAACATTAAATTTTGTAGTTTTCATGATATTAAAAATTATTGCTAATTCATGAGATGTGTTTAATTTTCTTATACTGTAGATACCTTCATTACTGTAATCTAGTACTTATTTCTAAGTTAAGAATGTCCATTTTTAAGTATCTGCCAGAGCTTCCCATAAGAGATTTCCATTTTGCCTTAGCTCCCCCCAGAAGCATGGGTTTTCCAATTCCGGCAGTTCTACATCTACATAAATACTCTGCAAGTCACATTTAAGTGCATGGGAGAGGGTTCATTGAACCACTTTTATGATGTTTTCCTACAGTTCCATTCTCTAAAAGCTCACAGAAAAAAAAACACCCAAATCTTTCCTTTTTTGATCTGATTTCTCTTATTTTATCTGGATGAGCATGTCTTCCTATGCAGGTAGTTCCTAACAAAATCTGTTAACGTTCAGGAGAGAAAATTGGTGAAAGAAATTTCACACATTGCTCTCGTCGCAATGAGTAATAGCTTTCTTTTAATGATTTCCACCCCAACATGTGCATCATTTCCATGACACTCTCTCCCCTATATCGCAATAATACAAAATGAACTGTACTTCCCTAATATCACTTCAGTTCTACTCGATGACTTTCAGTCAATTACAATGTACTGTGATCATTGTCCACCAGGGTCTTACTCGGTCTTTAAACAGTTGCTGGCTACCCAATGGCTAACCTGTCCCTCCCAAACAGAAATAGCATGTTTTACCCACTTGCACGAGTGTTGCCCTGCCTTCCATACAATTGCAGAATTAGAATAATAGTGTGACATACAGGGCAAGTATCAGTAATGTCAAAAGAGGCCAGGGCGCCTGTGAAAGCAGCCATGTGATTTAGCAACTATACACTTTTCTTGTTGTCTGCTGCTACAATGAGTTCGGTGTCTTTGACTGTAAAAATTTATATAAATATAGGTGACAGGGTGTGTGAAGTAGTGCAGCATGGCTTGTCGACGCGGTCTCTCAGATGATCACCTGTTAGTGTTGCTAAATAGTTTTGAGGAAAATTAATCCGAAGGAGAATATGTAAATGGTATTTAAACTAATTCTAATTAGGATGCAAAAAGAAGTACGACGGAGAGCTCAAATGAATCAGACGGCAGTGATGAACATTCTGATAAATCTCCGCATGTGCAGAGTAGTGGAAAGGGTAAGAAGTTTCTGAGATCATATATTTTTTCCCTCGTTTATCATTGCTGCTATTATCATTCCATGAATAACTTTCATTGCACTGATCTGTAGGTGCCACCTCTTGCAAAGGATCCTGGATCATGGAAATGGCAGCAGAAATTATTCTACCACAGTGGTTCGGGGTAGTGCTGTCAGAGATGCTATGGCTGACATTTTACAAGGTGACATGGGTGAGCAGTTTACATCTACAGACAAAGGCAATTATCATTCAACTGACACAGAAATGAGCTATACATAATCAAAAGGGCGGCGTAAATCAGGTAAACGATGCCGTTTCAGTAATGTGACTGTTGGTACAGAGGTTGAAGCTGTTGATGGAACAAAGTGGGAAGTACCTACTAACATTGGAATTCCTGGAAGACGCGAACAACAAAATGTTCTTTGGGAGTATTTCGGTCCTTCTCCATATGCGAAAAGATGTGATATTAGAGGTTTTCCTTTGAGAGCTTGGCGTTTGTTTATTAAGAAACCTATTCTCAAACTCATTCAAAAATGTACTGAAGCAGAAGCGTGTAGAGTGTTGGGAACAGAAGAAGGGTCTTTAACTGATAGAAGAGCTGGATGCATTTCTTGCCATCCTGCATGTTAGGGGTGCCACTGAATCCAAAGGAATAGAAGTGGACTTTCTTTGGTCAGAGAATTGGGGAATGCCATTTTACAAGTCTGTGATGTCACGTAATCGCTTCAGGGAAATCCGTGAGGTCCCGCAGTTCTAGAGTTAGCAGGCATCAATGCTTGGGTAATCTACAAAGAAGTGACGAACACCAAAATAACACGACATTATTTCCTTCTAAAGCTTGCAGATGAACATGCCACAGACTATACAGAAACCAGGGTCAGATCTATACCAGTTCACGTTGAAGCATCAGAAGTAGGTGGCGGCCGCAGCCGTTATCAGGTTCAAAAATCTTGCAGAGAAGGAAAATGTTCATACAAATGTGCGCTGTGTGACCAACCAGTTTACAAGAAATGTGTTGTTGCATTTTCCTACATCTGTACAGATTGCAAAGTACAGTCTACAGACAATGATGACCAGTAGGTGTCTAAAAGGAATTACATAGACTGTAATTTTATTTTTGGAAAATGTATCAAATTGCAGAATTACATTAGACTAAGGTAATATGTTGATGGTGTATATGTGTTCTTCTTACTTGTAGAAAATATCATTTTGAACTGAAAACTTCATACTATGGCTGGATTTCTATTGAAAAAACTTGATTTCGTTATGAACTAATGAACGATTTTCAGGTATTTGCATTCTGTTTTGATTTGTCTAAAAATAAAGAAAATATTCCATACTTATGTTGTAACATGAAACCGTTTTGAATTAAATTGTATCTAGCCCATTGTACTTAATATTAAGAATAAAAACAATATAACAGACCATCAGAGTCAATATTTTTTACAGAAATAGCGGGCCCTTAAAATTAAAAGGCTAGGAACAAACAAAACACATTGATTTGAAATGGGATACTTTTTTTCCGTTGGCAGTTTAGGGTGTTAAAAACTCTGGTGGTTCTAGTGTTAAGTCCCTATTTATTTTTAGATTTCTGCTAAAAACATTGTTATTGTTTACATTTGGTTTCAGCCAACGTTCCATCCCTAGTACTATGTGGGCATTGTGACCGTTTATTATCTGTTGGCTAGGCCTTTTATGTTCACTGCCCACATACTTGTAGTGGGCAGTCTCTGAGTGACTACAGTAAGCACTTCCAAAATTTCCTGTTGCATAACTCTCGCTGCATATTATTCGCCCTCCACAGTAGTAAGTAATAGTGCTATCTCTAGAAGTCGCTTCCACTTGCAAATTTAAAAGCTAAAGTGACTTTTGACAAGATAATATATATTTTATCTTGGCCACCTTCAATTTTCTGTGGATTAGTAACTTGGGGATGTGGCGTAGAGGCATATGGCATTTTTATATTCACCAAAAACTGCATGCATAGTCCATATGAATAATTGGGGAATATATTTCCTAAAAGGATCAGTATAAAACACCAAAATGCGCCAAACTGCAAGTTCAAATTGGAAACCTCAGACTAACAACTATTGAACTTTATAGTAATTCAAAAACAAGGTATGAGCAATTTTTAGTCTGGCTTAGACCATTAACACTGTACGAAATGGAAGTGAAGAATGTAAGAAATAAATGAAATAGATTTGAAGAACTAAAAGTAGATGAAAATAAATTATCAATCACTGCTTGTGATAGTCTTAAGTAGAACATCTCTTAGCCTAATAATGATGGGGAAGACCATCGGAGCAAGCTGAGTAGCTTGTAAATGTAGCTTTTATTGAGTTTGTAAAACAATATCAGTTATCAATGAATGGCTTATTTCATTTTAAGCGCTGTCAGAAACGGGTGAAACAGAACCGTGGGAAGATCCTGAATCTCGCCCGAAACTTGCCAAATGATGAACTACAGAATGTTTTATCAGATACAATACGTGATGAAGTTATGGATATAATTGAATCACCCTCAGAAAATGGCGATGGGGATTTTGAGAAGGAATTTGCAACAGAAGAAGAAACTCTCCATAAAGAAGGTGAATTAATTTACTTTTGTTTAACAGTATAATAGATAGTAACATGACAATCCACCCAAGATGTCCTTTATATCTTACATGCCAAATTCTTATGACTATGGACTATATTTTAAAGCGTGGTTAATTGACTCCGATCACATTGTAATGCAGGCTAGAAAATGAATACCACACACACACACACACACACACACACACACGCGCGCATTCTAGAACTAACTTAAAGTTTCCTGTAGCTTCACTAAAATGATAATTACTACTATTTCATAATATGTTGTACACAGGGATGTAGTTGGCTGCAAATTCTCTCTTCCACTTGAAAATCGGAATGTGCTTTAGACTCTTTCACAGCTTCAAAGTGTCACTCCTACTTGATTGCAATTACAAAAGCCACAGGAGGGTGTCCCAAGATTCCCAGATACTTTGGAAGACACTTTTAACTGGCGTGTTTACAAAGCCTTCCTGATAAAACACTTTAAACCTTGCATTACTAACATCTCGCTACTAACACCCATCTTTCAGGGGGTTTTGAACTTTCATTAGTAACACCCGTCAATTCGGCGAGTGTGATTCCAAACTAACACTTTACCAGTGTACACTTGTTAATCAATTGTTCCTGAAAATGTCACAGTTCACTGACAATTTGAACGTAGCCATCATTTTGACGGCTGTTACTAAGCTAGGGTTAACCCACTTTATGATTATTTTCTTCATGGAGGATGTTGTCAGCCAGCAATGTCATGTAATTAAACTGTGTCCATTTTACTAGGAGAACACAATTATTCCTCATGTCTTGACATCAGTGTGACAATATTTATTTTCATGTTTCAAAAGTGAATGGCAAACTTCCAGCATTTAAATTGTGTTCTGTTTCCACATTATCTTGCTGTAGTGTACCCTCTTGTTGTATAGTACAATGAAATTAACCATTTGCACAAACAGAATAATGTCAAAGAACTACAGTCATGACACTGCAGTTCACCATTAATGACAGGTTGCTGTAAGAGTGTGAATTAGTAGTAGTAAAGGAGAAGTAAGCACAATTAATTTTCACCTCACTGCTCTATACAGCTTGTGAAAAAGCATGCTAAAATTAGCATAAAAGAAATTGCTATCAAAGATGTCTGATGTATTTTCATTTGTTTTAAACAGCTGCTGCTCATCTCCTATAGCTAGCTTAGCCTTTATGTTACAAAGTTTCACAAGAAAGTAATTTAGCTAAATTTGTGACTTAATAGACCTGTTTACAGTTTACAATGCTACTAATTGAGTAGCAAACTATTTCCTCCAGTCTTGAATTTGGTTGATAGATACATACTTTATTCAAGGAATGGCCAGAAAGAAACGATTGTAATAAGTCTCTTGCTTTTCACAGTAAAAACTAAAAACTTATTAAAATCTATGTAGAAATGTTTTTCTCATATTGTGGCTGAATAAATCCATTCACGTGCATAATTTTTAATACTAAGAAGGGATACTGTTCGGGATAAATATTTATTGGGAATGGAGAATAACAACTTTGCTCACTATTGTTGCTCTTTCCACATGACTAATGAAACGTAACTCATCAAAAACATAAAATGTACAGAAATGCAATAATGAGGGATAGATAACTCATCGTAAGCACATTTGCTGAATCACTGATAGGCACGTAAGATAGACAATCACATTCGCACAACTTTAGTTTTTGCCCATAGCCTTCATCAGAAAAAGAAACACATACATTTGCACAATCAGTCAGACAACTATACACACATAACTACCATATCTGGCCACTCCAACACTACAAGCATCGTGACAGCAAGTGAAAGTGATGAGGGGGGTGGAGGGGGAAGGATACCAGGTAAGGATGGAAAGTTCCACATTGCGTAATAGATTGTAAAGGCTCTGATAGGTGGGAATGTGACATGCAGTACTGAATGTAGTGAAGAGAAGGAGCAGGAGAGGACAAAAGGGAGGTGTGGGGAGGCAGGAGGGATTTGAAATAATAAAAAATAATAAAATAAAATGACAAAAGTAAATTTAAAAATTTAATTAAAGGGATATTGTAAGGGGTGATATGTGGTTGGAAGTTTGACCAGAATTGATAGGATACAGGAAAATGAGTGGGGAATAGGGTATTAGGTACAGGGTGTAGGGATGGCAAGTCATCTGAGGTTGAGGCCAGAATGGTTGTAGGGGTCATAGAATGTTTTGAAGAGACAACTTCCGTCTGCATAGTTCAGAAGAGCTGGTGATGGTGGTGAGAAATCAGGTGGCTCAGATAGTAAAGAAGCCATTAAACTCAAGAGTGTTGTGCCCAGCCACATGCTGTGCCACAGGGTGGTCCATCTTGCTTTTTGGCACAGTCTGACGGTGACCATTCATTCTGATGGACAGATGGTTTTTGTAATACCAATGGAAAATGCTACACAATAATTGCAGCAGAGTTGGTAAATCACATGATTGCTTTCACAGGTGGCCTGACCTCTGATGGGGTAAGATAAGCCTGTGACAGGACTGGAATAAGAAGTGCTGGGTGGGTGGATTGCACAGGGCTTGCATCAGGGTCCTTCACAGGGATGTGATCACTGTGGTAAGCAGTTGGGTGTGGGAGTGGCATAGGGATGGACGAGGATGTTGTGGAGGTTTGGTGGGTGACGGAACACCACTCTAGGGTGGGTCAGAAGGATCTTGGGTAGGATGTCTCTCATTTCAGGGCATGATGACAGATAATCAAAGCCCTGATGAAGGATGTAACTTAATTGTGGCAGTCTGAGGTGGTATTGGGTGACAAGGACACTCATTTCTGACTGGTTATTGAGGGTGGAGGGAGGATTGGCGGTGTGTGGGAGATATGGAAAATCTGTTGGCAGACTGTGAGGAGGGTAATGTCTGACTGTGAAGGCCTCTTTGTGAGGCCTTTGGCATATTGGGTAAGACTTATCACTGCAAATTCATCATCCAGAGAAACCAGGCATCTCACCTTCCTGTATGTTGGCCTCCACCTCACTGACTGCTCCGGGCACACCTCCGTCCACATTAAACTTACCAACAGTACCTGCACTTTGACAGCTCCATACATGCCACAAAAAAAAAAAAAAAAAAAAAAAAAAAAAAAAACACCCTTCATACCCCACTCAGGGGCTCAGCATTAATGTGCTGAGTACAGGCTTGGCGAATCATGGGTCCGAGCTGTGGGCTGTGTCACACCAACAGTCCACCACACCATAAGCTCTTTGCATGCTTCAGCCTCTATAAAAAAAAAAAAAAAAAAACCCTCAATCTCAAGGTGTGGTATGTGCCGAGGAGGTGCCTGGCTGTTGAGGTTGAACAGTCGTTAGCTGGCAACCTCTGGGGAACTTGCTGCACCTCAGTTGTATAAGGCTTACCGAGATAAGTGGGGCTCTGCCTGGGCAGACATATAGTTTCTAGATCATGGAAATAAAGATCTTGGAGCGGCTATCATACAATGAGGCAAGAAACAAGTACAAAGCAACTCCATCCAGTAAACATGAACTCGTCTTTTGCTTCTATAACCTCATCCCCGCACACTACGGATACAACTCATAACAAGGTATCGCCTCCTGTAGGACCTAGAGGCCATAAATCTTCCACTGCCCCCTTGTTGGGTGGGGGTGCTCCTCCATCAAGGACACCATTCCCCAGCCAGAGAAGCAACAGTTTTCTCTGGCACCTCTTGCTCGGAGGAGGTCCCTTGGGACGGTGCCTTCCGAGGATTCTCGAAGTGCACCAGGGGATCCCAGTCGACGACTGAAGTATCTACCAACTGCTGGTCGAAGGGCTTCCAGCTCTTTGTCAGTCCCTGATTCACTCCTGAGAAGCCCTCCCAGCCTTTAACACCAAAGGGCCAGCAAGAGGGGAAGGAGGAGGAGGAGAAGAAGAAAGAATCTTAAGTAGCTCAAAACACTCGATTACATCTTCTGCCTCTGAAGATGAAGTGGAGATCTTCGCTTCCCCCAAAGATCTCGATATAACAGGATCACCAGAACCCATGGTTCTAGATCCCACAGCTTCTTAGGAGTTGACAGCAGGTGCCCCTGTGGAATAACCTGCTTGTCCCTTACATTATGGCTATTTGGCTCGGTGCAAAAGAAATCTTGCAGTGGAATTGTGGCTGGTTTTTTTTTTTTTTTTTTTTTTTTTCCACCATCTGGCTGAGCTGCAGCAGTTACTTTGTCGCTTCCTTGTGCTCTGTTTAACCCTACAGGAAACTTGGGTACCGCACCTTCGCCAACTCAAACAAAAAAGCTGGTGACATCTAAACATCCTGTGCTGTCTGAACCACACTGTTTAGGGAGCTACACACCCGACGCTCCTGCAACTTTGAGACTCTCATTCAGTCGCGCCTCGACTATGGATGCATAGTCTATGATTTGGCTGTGGCTTCAACGTTGCAGGCATTCGACCCAATACTACATACTGGTGTCCGTTTGGCGACTGGGGCTTTTCGCATGAGCCCTGTGACAAGCCTCCTAGTTGAAGCTGGGGTCCTTTCCCTGCAGCTCTGATGGCAACACTTGCTATGTTCTTGTGTTGCCGGGTAGCAGAGTACTTGTGGAGTGCACATGGGGGTTTTTTAGGCTAGGCACTAACTCTGATGAGCACTCGCCTGTCAGCATTCAAACAGCGAATTCAGGCCACGTTCGAAACAAAAATTCGAACATAAAAATATTAGCCGGGAACTTACAAAGTATTAGAAACAAAGTTCCCGAATTTGCAGCGCTGCATGGAAGTTATTGCGCTCAGATAGTTTTAGGCACCGAAAGCTGGCTAAATGATGATGTGGCAAGTTCAGAAATATTTAGCGAAGCGTGGAATGTATATCGGAAAGATAGATCTGATACAACTGGAGGAGGAGTGTTCATCGCTGTGGACAAAGATATTGTTTCTACTGAGATCGAGGTTGAAAGTAACTGTGAAGTTATCTGGGCACGCATAACAGGTCTAAAAGAAGTAAAGTTAATAGTTGGGTGTTTTTACCGGCCCCCCAGTGCTGCTGTAGCAGTTTTAGAATCATTCAAGGAAAGTCTACACCAGGTAGTGCATAGGTATCCGGGCCATGCAATATTAGTCGGAGGTGACTTCAACCTTAAGAGTATAGATTGGGACCTCGCTAGTTACATTTCAGGCGGTACAGACAAGCAGTCTTGCGAGCTACTTTTGGACACATTCTCCGAAAACTGTCTTGAGCAGTTAAACCGGCAACCCACGCGCAATGGAAATATTCTAGACCTTATAGCCACAAACAGGCCTGACCTTATTAACGATGTCTGTGTAGAGACAGGAATTAGTGATCATGATATCGTCATAGCGTCGATGGTGACCAAAGTTCATAAACCAGTCAAGAAGGCTAGGAGCGTGTTTTTGTTGGGAAAAGCCGACAAGCAAATGTTACGATCGCACTTAGAAAATGAATGGGCATCGTTCAATTCCGGGACTATGGATGTAGAGGAATTGTGGGCTAAATTTAAGTGCATTGTAAATAAAGGGTTAGAGAAATATGTGCCAGTAAAGACGATTAAGGATGGAAAAGATCCACCGTGGTATAATAATAAAGTGAGAAAGCTGCTGAGAAAGCAAAGGCTGTTGCACTCTCGATTCAAAAAAGAACACGCAAATGATGACAGGCAAAAGTTAGTAGAGATTCGTGCGTCTATAAAAAGATCGATGCGTGAAGCATACAATAATTATCACAGCCATACCTTAGCAAAAGATCTTTCCGAAAACCCGAAAAAATTCTGGTCCTATGTAAAATCGATAAGCGAGTCAAAGCCCACTGTCCAGTCACTAGTTGATCATTCCGGGGCAGTAATAGAAGAAAGCAAACGGAAAGCTGAAGTTCTAAATTTAACCTTTAAGAAATCTTTCACGCAGGAGGACCGCACAAATATACCATCATTTGATCAACGTACTAATTCCGAAATGGGGGACATAGCAATAGGTATTTCCGGTGTAGAGAAGCAGCTGAGAGAGCTAAATACGAAAAAGTCTGCTGGTCCGGATGGAATACCAGTTCGGTTTTACAAAGACTATTCTGCGGCATTGGCCCCCTACTTAGCTTGCATTTATAGCGAATCTTTAATTCAGCGCAAAGTTCCTAGTGATTGGAAAAAAGCGCAGGTGACTCCCGTGTATAAGAAAGGAAAGAGAACTGACCCATACAATTACAGGCCAATATCGTTGACATCGGTTTCATGTAGAATTTTGGAGCATATTCTCAGTTCGAATATAGTAAATTTCCTTGAAACGGAAAAGCTTCTTTCCATGAATCAGCACGGGTTTAGGAAACATCGTTCATGTGAAACTCAGCTTGCCCTTTTCTCACATGACATCTTGCGAGCCATGGACGAAGGGCAACAGGCGGATTGTGTTTTTCTCGACTTCAAAAAGGCGTTCGACACGGTGCCACACTGCAGACTGCTAACGAAGATACGAGCTTATGGAATAGGTTCACAGATTTGTGACTGGCTGGAAGACTTCCTAAGTAATAGAACGCAGTACGTTGTTCTCGACGGCGAGTGTTCATCAGAGACGAGTGTATCGTCAGGCGTGCCCCAGGGGAGTGTGATAGGACCGCTATTATTTTCTATCTATATAAATGATCTGATGGACAGAGTAAGTTGTAATTTGCGGCTGTTTGCTGATGATGCTGTGGTGTATGGGAGGGTGTCGTCTGTAACGGACTGTAATAGCATACAGGTTGACTTAGACAAAATTTCTAGTTGGTGCGAAGAATGGCAGCTAGCTCTCAATGTAGAAAAATGTAAGGTGATGCGCATGAGTAGAAAAAGCAATCCTATAATGTTCGAATACAGCATCAGTAGTGAGCTTCTTGATGCGGTCGCGTCGTTCAAATATCTAGGCGTAACATTGCAGAGCGATATGAAATGGAACGAGCATGTAAGGACAGTTGTGAGTAGGGCGGACAGCCGACTTCGGTTTATTGGGAGAATTTTGGGAAGATGTACTTCAACTGTAAAGGAGACCGCGTATAAAACGCTTGTATGACCACGTCTTGAGTATTGCTCAAGTATTTGGGACCCGCAGCAGATCGGTTTGAAGGAAGACATAGAGGCGGTTCAGAGGCGAGCAGCTAGATTTGTTACCGGTAGGTTCGACCAATGCGCGAGTGTCACGGAAATGCTCCGGCAACTCAATTGGGGATCGCTGGAAGAAAGACGACGTTCTTTTCGTGAATTTCTGTTAAGTAAATTTAGAGGGCCGGAATTTGAAGCTGAGTGTAGTACGATCTTGCTGCCGCCTACTTACATTTCGCGTAAAGATCACAAAGACAAGATAAGAGAAATTAGGGCTCGTACGGAGGCATATAGGCATTCTTTTTTTCCTCGTTCAATTTGGGAGTGGAATAGGAAAGGAAATGCCTAGTAGTGGTACAGTGTACCCTCCGCCACGCACCTTACGGTGAATTGCGGAGTATGTATGTAGATGTAGATGTAGATGTTCAGGCCTCACCCGATCACCCAGTCAGTCAGCTCCTTTTTCATATGTTGCACTCCCTATCCCTCCGTGACAGCCCAAGTCGTTACCCGACTGCAGTCCATGTTCATTCCCTTCTTTCGTCACTCAAATCCCATCCGCTCCCTGTCACTTTCCAATATTTCTTTCAAACCCCTCCTTGGTCAATTCCTCATTTGTGGCTCTGTTTGGATCTGCCCCATGCATTGAAGGACTCAGTCTCCTCAACACATCTCTGTCGCCAGTTTCTATAACTCCTCGATTCGTTCCATGGCACCGAAGCCATTTACACCAGTGGCTCCCTAGCAGATGGTCTTGCTGGGTATGTCTATTTTCATGATCATGTTGAACAGCATTCTTTGCCGCTTGAGAGTAGCGTCTACCACAGAGCTGTTTGCCATTATAAAGGCTCCGGAATATCTCAAAGCCTGCCTCTAGGGGTCATTTGTCATCTTAGTGACTCTTTGAGGCCTTACAGTCCATCAACCAGTATTTTTCTCACCATCCATTAGTACGGTCAATCCTGGACACTGCTTACTCTCGGTAGATCTGGCTGTTCTGTGGTCTTTGTGTGGACCCCGTGCTACATCAGCACATCGGGAAGCAAACGTGTCAGTCGGTTGGCCAAGCAGGCCACTATGGCACCTCCTCTAGATATTGGCGTCACGGAATCGGACCTCAAGTTGGTGTTGCACCAGAAGGTCCGTGAGGCTTGGAGCACCAAATGGTCTATCACAAGTGCACCGAATAAGCTTCGAGCAGTGAAGCTATCCACGGCTCTGTAGAAATATTCACTGTGGCCATAATTTGAGAGTTGGATGTCCTCTGCCCCCTCTGTATTGGGCATACATTAGCCACGGCTATCTCCTTCGCCGTGAGGCCCCGCCCGTGTGTCGGTGTGTTGCAGTGCTGACAGCAGTCCGTCTTCTGATGGACTGTGCACTTTTAGCCAACTTGTGGCAGTCTTTTAATCTACCAGACACACTACCCCTGCCACTTGTTATTTAGATTCTTTGGAAAAGCTTTTGCTACAGATACCTTTTCCTTTCTTCTTTTTTTTAAATGTGAATTGTATTCTTCATATAGCACCTTCAACCAGTGAAGGATTTTAAGGACTCTTTATCTGTGATACTATCTGGTAATTCAAGAACATTTGAATAGGTTTAATGTTTCTTTGAATAAAGTGTGTTTTATTCATTACATCTTGCTCCTATTCGACTGGGAGTGAGATGGGTTTGGTAGGTGTGTTTACCTATCCATGTGGAATGCCGTGGATCGTAACTCTGTCTCATTTGTCAGGACATTATTTTTTCTTATTTTATTTTATTTTCAACCTTGTCTTTTAGATATTAATAATGGTTTTAGTTCCTTCATCTATTACTCAAATTAACTCACATCAGTCTAAGAGGAACAACAAAGTTTCATCCTGTTATCAAGTCAGGTAGGGGTCAGAGATGGAATTGAGCTTCTTACTGCAGGTGATCCCAGTGGGCCCTGCTCCTCCTCCCCGGTCATGAAGCTGACCCAGATTGACAATCACGTCATATCTCACATAGCTAATTAATCAACAAGTATTGTTATTCCCATAATTACTCTGATTTGCGATTACTACTACATACCAGGCAGCAAGAACAAACAGCCTTTGCACTAACCGGAAACCTAATTCTTTCGGACTTCTTTTGTAAAAACGAGACTACTTATGGCTTAGTTTGGACCTTTAACCCCAGAAAACTAACAAATAGTATGTTTTAACACATATATTTCTCAGAAAAGTGTTGAAAATGCTTGCTTCATTTCCAGAATAACAAGAGCAGCTTGGAATTATATGGCTAAAGTGTATGGTTTGAAGTGTTCTTGAGTTGGTAGTGTTTAAATGTTGCTAACATTTTCTATAGTTCAATTTCAATTGATTCCTTAATAACCCTATTCCACAGCATGGAAGTCAGAGTGAAGATTTTTATTAGATGGTAAGTTGTGGTGTGTTTTTATTCAAAACAGTGCCAAGCCACTGCATGATTTAATGGGTTGACTGAGCCTGGTGTTGCATTAGTGTTTAACAGATCTTACCTATCTGTTCTGGAAATTTGGGTAATTTATGAAATACCACACTCACCTTGAATATTGTATATGGCTTGTGTAAGCTTAAATTGTTCTTTACATTGCCTATCAGGTGGTCTGTCTTTGTCATGGGCATGTCACACAGTGACACAACTTTTCTAGAAGATTTTCTAGTATTGACATTTTTCTTATCTTTTCAGAAATTGCAGCTTCATATTGGTTGTAGTGTGGCCTTTTACTGCTTTCTGTGGTTTCTTTCTATGATTATATTGACGTGTGAAATGTACATTCAGTTTGGACAAAGTAATAAGACATTTTTGTGGAAATCCCCTTCCAGATAATAAAATTCAATCACCAAGCTCTCTTCGTCTGATAGGATTTATTGAGATACTGAAGACACCACACTTACTTAAAGTAGGATGGTGAAAGGTATTTTTCCCTAGCAACCTATCAGTCTGGCACTTCTTTAGGACTAGTTCCAGAGTTCCCTTTTCACCTGAACTCATATCACGCTAACATTGTAGAGCTGGAAAAAAGTGGGCAAATATTGTTTTAGACATCTTACTAAGGCGTATCTCAATAATGATAATATCTGAGCTGCAGATAGGTACATAGAAAAGGCAATCACATTTTGGCCACAGCTTTCATCAAAAGAAGAGCGATCTCATAATCACTTGGGTTCAACTCATGCATACATGGCTGCTACAGTCTGGTTGGTGCTTTAACAGTAAATGAGGAGAGTGGGAGGATAAGGATGCAGGGCAAGGGTGGAGAGAGAGCATTCAGCACTGCTTAGCCGAGTGTGGGAATGTGACTTGAGCTTCAAATGCAAATGCAGTGAAAAGGGAAAAGGGGGGGGGAGTGAAAAAAGAAAGATTCAGAGAAGATTGTGGTATTCAGAGACACGTGGATGGTGGGAAGGGACTAAAGACTTCTTGATGTGCGGTTAGGACCTATAGGTTACTTATGTCGAGTCCAGTATGGTTGAGGGGAGGAACCATATGGCCCAGGTTGTAAAGCAGCAGCTGGTCCACCCGCCTTCCAAGTTTTCCAGTAACCATTTGTTCTGATGGACAGCTGGTTTGTAAGCTTTCCAAGAAAAATGATGGAAAGAAAAAGGGGAAGCTGTGCAGTGATTACATGAGGGTTGGTAAATCACATGGCTGCTTTCAGAGGTGGCTCAACCTTTGATGGTGTAGGATAAGTGTCTAGTGGGACTGGAATAGAAGGTAGGCCTACATTTGGTGTGGCAGGTCTTGTAGTGGGGTCTTCCACAGAGATATAGCAGGGGGTTGGGGATGGCATGGGAGGGGCTAGGATGTTGTGGAGGTTGAGTGTGCAATGGAACACCACTTCAGGGGGGGTTAGTAGGATCTTGGGCAGGATGTCTCTTATTTCCTGGCATAATGATACATAAAAGACCTGTTGCAGTTTTTTCAGTCCGAAGTGGCACTGGTTGACAAGGGTAGTGATCTTAGTGGTGGTTATTGGGGAGTGGAGGGAAGATGTGTGGTATTTAGTCATATGACACAAAAAATCTCTTTGTGGACTAGGTCCAGGGGATAATGCCTGTCTGTGAAGGCCTTCGTGAGACCTTCAGCATATTGGTCAAAAAAGTCATTATTATCACATGAGTGTCAAGGATGTATGGGAGGAATTTTTTGATGTGGCAGTTATCAAAGTGCAGATACTGTTGTGGTTGGAGTAGACTTAAGTGGACAGAGGTGTGAATGGAGCCATTTGTAAAGTAGAGTTGAACATCTAGGTTTGGTGGAATATCGGGTTAGAGGAGGACCAGGTTGTGACATACCTGGTCGTTGATGGACGGTTCTCAAAGTTCTTGATGTAGTTGACGATCGTTGCTCTTGGTAGCAGTTGGCTGTTATCTCATGGGGTGAAAAGTAATTCACTACAAATGATGAAGGCAACACACATAATTGTACTTTGTTAACACTTTTAATGATGTATTATTATTAGTGCCCAATTGTCCCAACTTATGGCCACCTTAAAAGTCTCATTAATTAAAACTATTAATGCCAGGCACACACATTCCATGCACCAATAATATGACTTTGCAACACAGGCTTGTGAACTTGCATAGATTATACATAACACAACTGAAGAAACAATACTCTTAACTAGCCTGGATTCTGAGTCAGACAACGGATGAAACAAGACTCTGATACATGCCTCGAGTGCATCCTATTTATGTGTTTCAAACAATTTCACTGAAAATTGCATATTTTTAATTATGTTCATTACATTAATTATAATGGAAAAGTAAACAGTTACATACAACTTTCTATAGTAAAAGATATAAAAATAATACTGATAAAATTAATATACAAATGTCGAACGCATTATCGCAGTGAAGATATACATGAAGCCAACACCGACCACAGTAGTGCAAGTTTATATGCCAACTAGCATGGCCGATGATGAGGATATCAAAAAAATGTATGAGGAGATAAAAGAAATAATTCAGAAAGTTAAGGGAGACGAAAACTTGATTGTGATGGGGGACTGGAACTCGGTAGTAGGAACTGGAAGAGAAGGAAATGTAGTAGGTGAATATGGACTGGGAAAAAGGAATGAAAGAGGAGATCGCTTGGTAGAATTTTGTGCAGAGCACAATTTAATGATCACCAACACTTGGTTCAAACATCATGAAAGAAGGCTGTATACGTGGAAGAGACCAGGAGACACTGGATAGTACCAGATTGGCTTTATAATGGTAAGGAATAGATTTAGAAACCAGGTTCTAAACTGTAAGACATATCCAGGGGCAGATATAGACTCTGACCATAACTTACTGGTTATGAACTGCAGATTAAAACTTAAGAGACTGCAGAAAGGTAGAAAAGTTAGGAGATGGAACCTGGACAAATTGAAGGAACCAGAGGTGGTTGAGAATTTCAGAGGGAGGATTAGGCAAGGATTGTCTGAAATGGGGGAAAGTAATACAGTAGAAAAGAATGGGTAGCTCTGAGAGATAGGGTAGTAAAGGCTGCGGAGGACCATATAGGCAGAAGGACAAGGCCTAATAGAAATCCCTGGATAACACAGGATATACTGAACCTAATTGATGAGAGGAGAAAATATAAAAAATCAGCAAGTGAAACAGGAAAAAGGGAGTACAAACATCTGAAAAATGAGATTGACAGGAAGTGCAAACTGGCTGAGCAGGAGTGGCTAGAGGATAAATGCAGAACCATAGAAGAATGCATAACCAGGGGAAAGATAGATACTGCCTACAGGAAAATAAAGGAGATGTTTGGAGACAAGAAAAGCAGCTGTATAAATATCAAGAACTCAGATGGAAAACCAGTATTAAGCAAAGAGGGGAAAGCTGAACTGTGGAAGGAATACGGGTGATGATATAGGCGATATTATACTGCGAGAAGAATTTAACAGAGCGCTGAAGGACTTGAGTTGAAACAAGGCACCTGGAGTAGATGATTCCGTCTGAACTGCTGATGTCGTTAGGAGAGCCAGTTGTGAAAAAATTGTATCACCTGGTATGCAAGATGTATGAAACAGGGGAAATACCCTCTGACTTCAAGAAGAATATTTTAATTCCAATTCCAAAGAAAGCAAGTGCAGACAAGTGTGAAAATTACAGAACTATCAGCTTAATAAGTCATAGTTGCAAAATACTAACACGAATTATTTACAGACGAATGGAAAAAATTGTGGAATCCAACCTCGGGTAAGATCAGTTTGGATTTAAAAGAAATGTAGGAACACGAGAGGCAATACTCACATTACGACTTATCTTAGAAGATAGGCTAAGGACAGGGAAACGTACGTTTTTAGTGTTTTGCCGACTTGAATACACGTTTCCAAATTCTGAAGGTATCTGGGGTAAAATATAGTGAGCGAAGAGTTATATTCAACCTATACAAAAACCAGATGGCGGTTATTAAAGTCGTAGGGCAAGAAAGGGATGCAGAGGTTGGGAAGGGAGTAAGACAGGGTTGTAGCCTTTCCCCAATGTTGTTCAATCTATACATTGAACAGGCAGTGAAGGAATGGAAGGAGAAATTTGGACAGGGCATTAAAGTGCAGAGAGAAGAAATAAAAACATTGTGGTTTGCCGATGACATAGTAATTCTGTCAGAGACTGCAAAAGATTTAGAAGAGCAATTGAATGGGATGGACAGTGTCTTGAAAGAAAGATATAAGATGAACATTAACAAGAGTAAAGTGAAGGTAATGGAATGCAATGTCAGAAAATCAGACGATGCTGAAGGAATTAGATTAAGTAATGAGACAATAAAAGTAGTAGATGAATTTTGTTATTTGGGTAGCAAGATAATTTCTGATGGCCAAAGTAAAGAAGATATAAAATGCAGAATGGCTATGGGAAGAAAAGTGTTTCTAAAGAAGTAAAACTTGTTAACATCCAACATTAATTTCAATGTTAGGAAGTCCTTTCTGAAAGCATTTGTCTGGAGCATAGCATTGTATGGGACTGAAACGTGGATGATAATAGGCTCAGATGAAAAGATGATAGAAGCTTTTGAAATGTGGTGCTACAGACGAATGATGAAAATTAGATGGGTAGATCATGTAACTAATGAGGAGGTGCTTAACCGAATTGGGGAGAAAAGGAGTTTCTGGCATATCCTGACTAAGAGAAGGGATAGATTGGTTGGACACATTCTGAGACAACAAGGAATTGTCAACTTAGCATTAGAAGGAAGCGTGTGGGGTAAAAATCAAAGAGGGAGACCGAGGGACGAATATAGTAAGCAGATTCAAAAGGATTTAGGTTGCCGAACGTATTCTCAGAAGATACTTGCACAGGATAGGGTAGCGTGGAGAGCTGCATCACACCAGTCTGCGGACTGAAGACCACAACAACAACTATTATTATGCAGCAGTGGTACCAGGAGAGTCAGTAATGCAAGCAGATGGGAATAAATCCTAACAAAAGTTTTGGAAAAGAAAATGATAATAGACTAATTACACGCATATCTATTATTGTGCAACAGTGGTATCGGGAGATTCAGTAATGCAATCAGATGGGAATAAATCCTAACATGCATTGTTACAAAATGAAGGGTTTGGGAGGAGGAGCTGATACTGTGAAGGAACTAAGATAGGGAATCCTGTCCCAGAGTCCAAATCATAAAAATATCATCAATGAACCTGAAGCAGATTTGCGGTTTAGGAAGCTCAAAAAGTTTTTCTGCAGTCTGCTTATAAATAGGTTGGCATAAGATTGTGTCATATGGGTGCCCAGGGCTGTACTGCAGATTTGATTGTACTTGGTCTATTCAGAAAGTTCTAGAACATTCATAATTTCGTGCCAGTGTAATACTGGAGTGAAATGTGATTGGCAACCTTGCACATGTCTGTGTTGAATGTGTTACTACCAGAAGTTTCAGTATTGTGTGTGTGGTAGTTTACACACGCCAAATGTTCCAGGAAGCCTACACTGATAAGTGCTTAAAGTCGTACTGTGTGTTACGAATGGGACACCTGGTTTAAAATATGGCCCATGGAAATTAACATTGGCCCTTGTTTAGGACTGTCAGAGAAATAGCAGAATAATGTGAATATTTGAGTTGGATCATCTCACAAAATCCTGACACAGGATCTTGGAATGCATTGTGATGCCACCAAGATCACCACCATGTACCCATACATTCATCCCTTCCTCCACCCCCACCCCCCTTAAAGTTAAAAACCCCAATGATATGAAAAATTGCAACAATAGACGAGATAAAATAAAATTTGCAGACAAACGCTTCATGAAATCCAGCAAGAGGCAGACCAAGACTGCTTCAAGAAATGGAAACAGCATTAGGAGTGGTGCATTCACTGCATGGAATGGCCACATGGCCTAAGGAATTGCAACGAAACCAAGCCAGCGCTTATCACCAATTTTGACATAACTGCTCAACCTGGATTAGGCCACAAAGTTTACAGTCCTTCAGCATGTTCTGTTCAGTACATTTAAAGTATTTCCTTGTTATCTCAGGTTTGGTGTAACTTCTTGTAACTTAGTATCTGAAATATCAATATTACAGCAACCTGGATTACGTGGAATAGGAACAGCTGCACTCATTTAATGTGCACGAATTGGTTTTAAAAATATTCAGAGCCATACCAGGTGAGTTTGAAACATTAATTGAATCCAACATTTTAAATAAACTGGCAGATGCACAATAATTACTTGCAACAATGAAGAGTCAATGTGCCGATGAGCATAGTGACTGGCTCGAAATCGGATTCAAAACTGCACTTCCACGAATTCTGTAGGCTACCTTTATATACAATTCTCCACAGTGCCTTGCATTGTTAAGAGTTGTTAATAATATGAAATAATTTATAATCAGTTTTCTCAGTCTTAACAATATTTCATATTCTATAAAACAAGTATAAATTTGTCTTTATCTCTTAATAAGATTTAAACCTTTGTAAATGTTTCTAATTACCGAAAATATACGTAGGCCTAAATATGAAAAGTGACAATGAATATTACATTTTTCATAATAACTTGAAAATATTAATATGAAAATGTTTGCTATACATTGCAGCGCAAAGCACACTAATTACGCACCGCCACATATGGTTATGCCACCAACTACGAGACGGTGACACTAGCGCAGACCAGTGTTACCGTCCTGCCACCTAGCGGCCGCCGTCACAGCGAAGCCAAGCGAACTGCAACCTGGCTCAGTTGTGTGTGAGACTTGTTCGAGCGTGCATAGTATTGAGTGTTGTATAGTGTCATACTGACGGTCGGTTCTTTTGTGTTAATCTACTCGACACCATTATTAGTGCTCGTTACAATACTACTGAGAAGTTATACAACACTCAGTACTATGCACGCTCGACCAAGTCTCACACGGCAAGGTTGCGGTTCACTTGGCTTCCCTGTGCCGGCGGCCGCTAGGTTTCAGGTCGGTAACACTGGTACATGCTAGTGTCGCCGTCTCGTAGCTGGTGGCGTAACCACCTGTGGCGGTGCATAATTAGTGTGCTGTGCGCTGTGATGTATAGCAATGTTCCTAACATTTACAGAGCTATAATTCATGAGTATTTTCAGTTCTTTATGATTGATTGGAAAGAATACTCTTGAGTTTATCTACACAGTGGATTTGGCATTTAGGACTTACTATGTAATTCTGTCAAAATATAATCGAATAATGGAAAGTCCAGGTTGGAATTAACAATACAGTAATAGGACAGTTTACAACTCTTCGCAAAGACGTAATGATGAGCAATGACAGGCACACAAAAAAGACACACACACACACACACACACACACACACAACACTTTCAGCTATCGGCCATGGCCTTCTTCAGAATTAGGAACATTCACGCAATCACATAGGCACACAACACAGTCACCCGACTGTCAGTGCAGACGTGGGGCAGCCGGATCTGACGGTTGAGTCACTGAAATGTAATCTAAAATTGATTATTACTAAAAACTTACATGCCCACATATGATCTTATTTATATTACACAACTTTAATTTAATATTTGAGATGAAATTCATGATGTCTATTTAGTCAGCCATGTGCTCTTGTATATGTGCAGATTTACATTACAATTTCAGTTTGTATAGGTTAGGTTTCCCTCTTTTGCATCTGTAAATTGGTCTAATTCAGACCAGATGTGTTACACTTTATTTCAAAGCATCTTCAGTGCTCAAGTTTTAATGTTGCCTCTTTACCTGTTTTTTGTAGCACTCACATTGTCTCTCGCTGTCTCTATTTTTAATTCTTTTTTACAAAAGTTGCTGAAAACTAGCCATTTCTTTAGCCAGTTATAGTTGCAAAAGACAGTAACCTAACCTATATAAAGTATATAACTGCAGAGGAAGAGGCGCAAAAAAAAAAAAAAAAAAAAAAAAAAAAAAAAAAAAAAAAAAAAAAAGGAAAGAAAGAAAGAAAAAATACAATTCAATCTTTTTAACCCAGACTAAGGGGTAGTGACTGTGTTCCAATATTATACGTTTCGTCTGTTGCATGTCAGCATCATGCTACAGACTGGGCAGTGGGCAGCCATTCCCATCGAAGGTTCGGGTATTACCTTGGACATATACATGTGTGTGCCGTCCTTAGTGTAAGTTAGTTTAAGTAATTTAGACTGATGACCATATCAGTTTGGTCCAGTAGATTTACAAACATTTTAACATTTAGAGTGGTGCATCCATTGTGGAGGAGACTATTTTGAGGAAGACCATGCACAATAAGTAAAAGTTTAGTGTAGAAAACATTTGGGCAAGATTCTAAAAGTATTTTGAACAGACCTTGTAGACTTTCCTTTTACAGAAAAAGTAGTTGTTTCTTAGAATGTAGTTGGTGAGGTTTAGGAAGAAAGAGGTATTGGGCTTGAAGCCTGAAAATTGAGAGTCATGCCTGATTGACGGTGTAAGTGTATTTATGCTAATATTCTGATGAAGGCCTGACCAAAAATTTAAAGTTGTGTAAATGTGATTGTCTTTTCTGCTTCATACCTTCCATACAGTGAGTTTATATCCATTTTCATATTATTGACAGTCTAACCTGGACTTACCGTTAAATGATACTAGCTGAAAACCCAGCATTGCCGGCCGGCTATTTATTTATTTATTCCAGCCTTAAGTTAGTATTTCCACTACCTTTCTCTCTCTGTCCATCTCCTCTTTTCTAAAAACATGTTACATTTATGGGAGAGTATGTAAGAAATTAGGCTGTCTTGTACAAAATCATAAGTGCAGTATCCAAACAAAGAAAGATAGTAGCAAAATACAAATGATATGTAACACTCATATAATTCAAAACTTGGCTATAAACTATTTCTTGTGACTTTTCCAGCATCTAATATGAATAAATTCTTTGGCGAGCCCACTGCTGATCAAGCAACATAAAGTTGTCCGTATAAAAATGTGGAAATTTCAAATCCACTTTGTAGTATTTAATAGCTTGCCTTGTGATTTATTAATCATAATAGAAAACACAAGTCTCACTGGAAATTAAAAGGTAGATCTGTCGGAAATAATCTGTTCTTGCTGGATTTACACTGTTTCATTCTCTTCCTTACCTTATAGCTCTGCAGAAGTGTATTGCTTACACCTGCAGCCGTGTTGATTCAGATTTGTCAACAGCACGCTGTCATCTTTCAGAAATTTCCTGAAGCTGACTGGAATACAAGATTGTCTTAGTAGAAATACTTGAATGTTTTAAAATGTGGTACATGATGTGAAAGGTTATTATCATCACAGTATATATGATCTCATATTTCTTGAACTATATGTTGTACAGTTGTATATGTTTGCACATACATATTCATTTCTATAACAGCTGTATGACAGTAAAATCTGTTGTGAATACAGTTAGTGGTGAAGATGTAATAGAGCAGCTGAAAAATGCTACTGCCAGAGCACAGAAAAGGCGAATATGTTCTCTGACACAAAAGTGTGGAACCAGCTGCCTCAATCCTCATTCCGACTTCCTCACCAAACATTTTGGCATGCGAACATATTCGCGCACTTTGTAAATACTTTTACCCAGTTCAGCCATCATAGTCAGCAATGTCATCTCAGTGTCAGTGTCTAATATGTCTCTGTATGTTTGCTGCCTCTTCCACTGCCGCTTTCTGTCTGTGTCAAACTTTCAATGTCTTCATCCCCTTCCCTCTCGATTCCTCACCGCTGTCAGTCTCTGACACTTTCATCGTCTCTCTGCCCCACTGAAGTTGTCCCATTCACTTCCTGTCCTGTTGCCAGTATCCTTCCTTTCTCACTTAGAGTCGACTTTTATTGTCTTCAATCACGATTGTCTCCTTTACAAATATGTCCATGTGGATAGTTTGCTCGGGGTTTGACCTGTAAACCGAAAAACTTTAGCATGTGGGTACTGGGGATGGGAAAAATTGGACAAATTGTTTCGTACTATAGTATTGGAGAGCCGCACACTCATGCTTTATGTATGGTCTCCATTCGTCTCAGTTTCCCACTGTTTTCTCTTTTCCTCCAATTGCTGCTATCTGCATCTGTCTTAGTTTGTTGTTGCTACTGTTCCTGACTTGCGACATCTCGTTTCCCTTCCCACTGCTGTTTTCATGCGTATGCCTTCCTCCTGAACTGACACTTTCTCTGTTCCATCATATATGGCTCTCTGTCACACTCACATTCAGCCGAAAAAAACGTGAATATGTTCACATGCCAAAAATTTTTATGAGAAAGTCTGAATGAATTGCGGCAGCTGGTTCCACACTTTTGTGTCAGAGAACATATTCACCTTTTCTGTGCTCCGGCAGGAGCATTTTTCAGCTGGTTCCCATCTTTTTCCTGTTACATCAGTGTGTACTGCTTATATAACATGAAATCAATGGTGAGTAAAATTTGGGTAGTATTTTATATTTCAAAGCTTTACATAATTGTAATATTAGAACACATTGTAAAAGTTTCCATGATTTGCCATGAATAAAAGTGTAGATTTGCCAATGCATGCAGTTGGATCTTTTGATACCAAAAATTATGATTTTTTTTAGCGTATCGTGATAACGAATACACATTTCCAAAAATGGGAAATGGATTTTCCAGATAAACACCTAAACAACATACACACAACATTTTACTCATTTCCTGTTCCTCAAGAAACATTACCTCACAATCAGAAATAGCCTTTTCGAACCTATTACTGTCACGTGCTATCATTCACGGACCGATATCTCAAGAACCACATAAGATATCATTCTGCTCTAAACTTTTCATATAATTTTGATATGTTATCTACATTCCATATGCAGATATGTGTAACCTAAACTCAACCATACGAGAAATCTATGTAATGTGTTTTTATCTCTGCAAACTCTTTAAAATATGTTGCAATAGTTCACTAAACCGGATGCTGCATATTAACTGTAAAGGAAATGAAAACAAAAATCACCCCTTCATCGACCAAAGATTTCAGTCTTTAAGATGTACAAAAATCAAATTTTTTCGCCGAGTACATTTTTTCAAATCGCATAGTAAGTTTTAGAGCTACCCGAACGCCGTCTTTCAGCACAATATGCACTTTTTTTAGCAAAAATTTTGGTTTTTCGGCTGTATCTTGCTTACGAACTAAGATTTTTGAAAAATGCCATTTATAGATAAATGTTTACAGGATGTATTGTAAATATTTGAACAATTTTCTATGGTTAGTTATTTAGATATTTGCGATTCACAGTGGTAAAATGGCTAAAAATTGGGTTTTGTGATTTTGTGCAAAACTGTGATAAGTTTCAACCTCTTGATCTCGGCACTGGATGACGCTATCGAATAAAATTTAAAAACGGCCTCAAGAATAATGTCATAAAAACATATGGTAAAAATTTCGAGGATTTGGAATGATTAAAAAGTATGTAAGTGACCATCCCCACAATTCGTTTTTTGTTCCCAAAAATCATGGGTGTTTTTAGATTTTTCTCAGGTACCGCCCATGTATGAATGGTGCTTTTGTAAGCCGTTTAAAGCCCACCATAGACTACATGTCATATTCAAAAGCCAACTGATATGCTCAATTTGGATGGGCTCCAGGAAGTGTGTAACTTTGAAAATTTTGATGATGTACGGTACGATAGCTTTAGTATATCCATTCTTCTCATATGTACACAAATGATCACTAGGCCATCATCTATCCAGGTACACTTTACCCCATCACTCTGAGATGAATAGAACCTGAAATATGGGCCCCTAAAGAATTGCAAATTCGCACGTGCTATGCATGGTATTATTAAAACCTGATGGTTGACGGGGCGGTTTATGCCTCATGAACTGTGTCACATTATGATACAATTTCTAAGGTACAAACAACTGTGTGTGTGTATACCAAATGTACAATTTGTAGTGTAGAAATTATAAATTGTAATGTCAGACCGAATGCCATAGTTTTACTTAATGAACAGTGAGAAAATTCTTTCCTTACATCATTTTGATCTGATTGTCTTTGAGAAGAAGTATAATAAAGGTTTGAAATTATGTTTAAAGTTTGTTGCTAAGTATTCTCATTTTTCATATAGTGGATGAAAAATGTCTCATCGCATGATGTGGCAGTTTTTTGTGACTCCTATTGTTTATAACTTTACATCTCCTGAACCATGTGTCTATGTGGTTGTTATCCCTGCAGCAATTCTTACCTCACAATATATGTATACCAAATTTGGTTGAAATTGGTTCAGTGGTTTAGGAGGAAATGTGCAGCATTGTTGTTTGATGCAGAAACTTTTCACACATCTCATTAATATGACATCATATCTCGTGAACTATGTGTTGTATGTGATCCTTACACTTACTGTCCTCATGGATTGAAGCTCACATGTACAAAATTTCATAGAGACTGGAACAAAACTGTAAATTTGTATGGAATACATACACTCCGACTCTCTGCTTTATATATAAAGACTAGCAAACCCGTAACACTTCGCAGTAGCTTCTCCCTATGTTTACCCCTTCCTTCCCCTACCTTTGTCCATCTCCTCCTCCCCCTACCTTCACACCACTCCCTCTTACCCCATACCATATCCATCTCCTGTGTCTATATCATCTCCCCTTTTTAAATCAATTTCATTTCCCTGTACTCTGTCTCCTCTTTCCCAGCTCTCTAATCTTATTTATTGTTACTGCAATCGGGAACTTGATTGGGGATAGAAGTCGAAAAGGACAGGTAAATCAATTGTGAACAGGTTATTAGAGAGACGTTTTGAGCTGCTCTATCTCTGAGGTTAGTAGCTTCAATGGCTGCATGTTTAACGGTTGCATTGTACGAACAGGTATGATTATAAGTGTAGGCATAAAAACAACTTTCCTGGTTTATGTTAAAAAAACCCGCACATACTTACTGCACTGCTTAGCATATTTTTCTCGCAGCGAGCAGTATAGAAATGTTTCTTATAACACATGTACATCTTCTTAAGAGTTTTTTAATTAGGTACAAAGTAATTGTAGCATGATCATACTTTAATGAATTCCATACAAAAAACAATTAACTGAAATAAAATAAGTGGCATGGCAATACAATGTTTCAAAAGTCTTTCTGTTGAGTTCATTTCTTGTCTTATTAGGAATCTAATTAAAACACGATTAACAACATTGCTACATACCGATAAAATTTTACAATCCACAACACATGCATGGTATAGCTATGTTGGCAACAGCTGTTGGATCGTAGGAATGAAGCCCACCAATTGTGGCAAAGCTTGAGATAGGCAATGAAATTTTATATGGCGACAGTTTGTTCCGAAGCCAACTGATGCATCTGTTGTGTAATCAACTGCTGGATTGTATCTGTACCCCAAACGTTCAATTATAATTGCCACGCATGGTCGTCTGTTTGTCGACGACCCAAATTAATTTGTGCGTAAACTGCAACTGAGGGAGTCGAACTCGACTGTACCCTTTGTTTTAGAGTCATAATAGATCACGCTTGAGAATTTCTATTTGATTTACCTCCAAGCGCTGTGTACGATCTTAGTCTGTCTGATTGACTACGATTACATAGTAAGATTGCGTTGCACGTACGCCAACACAATGGAGACATTGTTCTAAAAAATAAACCATAATCTGTACTTCATTTGTTTGTAACACTTAAAAATACCACGAAATAACATCAATTCTGACTTGGCAATGCTCCAAAGATATGATCACCACCGATAACATCATGGAGGTAAGAATAATATTGTCGCGTTGAAATGGGAGCTGGCTTGACTTCGAAGGGAACTGAACACAGCACTTATACTCAGAGCACGTTTATTACGAACTCAACATACACGCAGCACTGACTGCATCTCAGGCAGACTGCTCTACTATTTATACACAGACAGAATTTACCAGAAATTAGAAGAACAGTTAACATAAGAAACAAGTAGAATTTACAAGTGAACATAAGAAAGATGTAGAATCTTCTGGAATTGTTAATTACAAAGAAATAAATTTTTGCTGGTGGGCAGATTGAACCGGCGACCTTCAGCATCGCAGTCCGTAACGCTATCCCTTGCGCCACGCCGGCAGTCGATGTTTGTAGTCTCTCGCGGCAATATGGAGGGGCTTGTAAAGAAACATTACATGTTAAATCTGTCTGACAGTTTTAACTTTGTGTGCGTAACGCCATCTCCCTTTATTCTAACCTCCTCGGCATATTTGTTCTGTTACAGCGTATTTGGTCACTAGGTGAGTAGCAAATGAATAATCTGATTGTTGGAGAATCGAGAAAATGATCCGCAAGCGTACTTTCAGTTTTTCTCAAATTTTGATGTAATACACAGTCAAACGGGACAAAAAGTATCCTATGTCTGTCTCCTGCTTCTAAGCTACCTCCCCACCAATTTTGAGCCAAATGGGTTCAGACGTTCTTTAGCTATAAATAGTGTAAGTAACACAACTTTTATATATATATATATATATATATATATATATATATATATATATATATATATATATATATAAAAGTTGTGTTACTTACACTATTTATAGCTAAAGAACGTCTGAACCCATTTGGCTCAAAATTGGTGGGGAGGTATATATATATATATATATATATATATATATATGATGTGCAATTGTATAATTTTTCAGGTATATATTCATTTGTAAGAGTGCCGTATGTCTGTAAAATCTGTTATGAATACAATTGATAGTAAAGAAGTAATAGATTAAAACTTGATGTGTGATGGGCCAGTTTTCCATGAACGTTACTATTTATGTGCTCATAACTCATTAAGGTCGCGGGTTCGATCCCCGCCAGGTCCTAAGATTTTTATCTGTCACTTTCCACTTCTTTCACCTCTGGCAATATTGCTCATGTGAAAAATACCGAGTAGCACCGTGGTTCGGAACCCACGTTAAACTGTAGGTCCCCCTATAACTGGCTGGGTAAGTCAGTTTGAAGGTCGGAGGAAGGCAACAGCATACCACCTCCAAACAGGACCATGCCTAGTAAAGCACTGTGGTGTTCAA
Organism: Locusta migratoria; assembly: GCA_026315105.1. Lineage (NCBI taxonomy): Eukaryota > Metazoa > Arthropoda > Insecta > Orthoptera > Acrididae > Locusta > Locusta migratoria. Next base: position 676,985,965 of record CM048744.1, read on the forward strand.
ACCAATCTTTGGATTGTTGACTGCTTTACCTTAACTCATGAACTATGTGTCATACTGATATACATTTTTGAAGGCACATTCTACTATATGTGTGTATACTGCCTGTCAAGTTTCCTGCAGCTACAATTTGTAGTGTAGAAATTATAATTTGGAACATCACACCGAATGCTGTCAATTTAGTCCATGAACAACAGAAAAGTAATAGGTGAGAACCTTTTTTCCTTTCAGCATTATACTGTGGTTGCAAGCGAGAAAAAATATAATAAAGGTTTGAAATTATCTTTAAAGTTTGTTACAAGTTACTAAGTACTCTCATTCTCATACAGTGTATGAAAAAAGTATTGTTGCATTTTGTGGCAGTTTTTTTAGATTTCTATTGTTTATGATGTCAAGCCAAGTCATATTGTGGGACGAGGTCATGGGCAAATTGAGACTAAGCTAAAAGGAAATCCTTGGGAAGCAAGCTTAAATCACTGAATGAGAAACATGCCCCTCACTTATGCAGTAAGTCATATGCTAATATGGACTACATTGGCATGAATGCACATTACATCACCAATGAAAAAAAGGGAAAATTGTCAATTTAGTGTTACACACAAGAGATTTCATGAGTAAGGTAAACACCTGGAGAAAATGATAAAGCACTCCAGTCCTCCTTTATATTTAGCACTACGTAAAATCTAAAGTTTTTCACTGTTAGAACATCAACATTGTGTGAGTAATTGCTCTTCATCAGTATAAGAGACTTTTATCCTAAGTGCAAGTATACTGTGGAGTGTTGTCCCTTGCTGTGAATTATCAGATGTGCTGGCACTGGAGAGCACTGTGATAGACCGCCCACACTTTACATGATCAACACGTTTCTAGATCCCACACCACACAATAGACCTGGGGAACTACGTCTGCTTTGTACTCACTACATCTTACTTCCTCCCATTTCAATAAGGAACAATGTCATTTTGAGAAATCTGTTTCAATAAATAACTCTGAAAGTTTAAACAACTCATGTGGCAAGATTTAGTTTTCATATTGCAGCTACCTTCTGATATCTGTGAATGCAGATAAGTGTCTTGTGGGTGCAGATACCAATTTTCATATCCACCCTAACCTACTCTTTTCAGTCGGTCTTGTTTACATTTGACAGTTCCTCATACTTAAGAGGGAATAGTGTTGGAAAAGGATTATTTTGTTTTGTAAAATCATAAAATTTGTATTTTTTTCCAGACTATAAAAAATAAATTATGCATGAACTGTTTGCGATGTCCATATTTTCAAGAAAATGTTTTCATTCAAAACTTATTAGTGGTTGTTGTTGCTTTGAGACAAAGTAATTCGACTGGAATGATGGTGTAAAATGCAATCCAAAAAATTAAGTAAATTCGTATTACTTAAGAAACTAATCTCATTTCAGCTCAGGCACGGCTTATGGAGTGTTACGAGCTGCTGCTAGAGGAGGAATACCTGGAAGCTATTCTGGCCGAAGCACCTGCATGTTGGTGTCCATTGTGCCAACGTGGTGCTTTGGTGCATATGCCTGATGGGGAATTTGTGTGCACGCGCTGTGCTGCTCGTATGGCTTCACATGGATGTTCCTCATTATCATCTTTAGCAAATAGATTGATTGACTGCAGTCAGAGTCATGAAGAGATGTGTGCTTGCCCACCACAGTTTCTGTTGACTACTGATGAGGAAGGAGGGCATTTGTTGGCAGTTTGTAGCATCTGCAACACAGTTGAAACATTGTTGTGATCTTTGTTGTTGTTGTATTTTGTGCTTTGTAACAGTATCTAATTAAGTATCTCAAATTTGTTTTCCATCCTAGCACTTTTGGTTATATTTGTTTTTAAACACTGTAAATGACGTAAAGTATCTTTGAAATAAATTGTACCTGATGCACTTATTGTTTTATGTACTGCATTTGTTGGTGGTGATTATTCACATTTTTTCATTGAATGAATAACACTGTTAATTATATATCAGTAAAAGTAAATGGTTGTATATTTTTGACTAGGTCTTATTATGACCTACTGAGTACCAATCCTTTTCTAATTCTCATAAGTATTTTCATATGCAGTAGCATACTGGAATAAATTTTGGAAATTTTGTGATATGTAGTACTTACGTACTGGAAGAGTAGTTGAATGGATTTTACCTTGAATGGTGGGCACAAGATGAACAGTAATAAGAGCAATTATAAGGGCAGTGGAATGTAGTTGATTAAATCAGGTGATATTGGAAGAATTGGAAACAAGACAATAAAGAGTTTTGTTGATTTGGCACAGGATGTATACACTCTGGGAGATATGGTAAAACCCAGGAATTTTTTTATCCAGCAAATACCCAGTATTTTTCCATTGTTTAAGGGATATGTTAATTTTTTTTTTTATTTTGGCTGGTAAGAACTTTACTTAAGCTCACTACTGCAGAGTAGAACTGCAGTTTGAAACATAAACAGAAGAATAACACAAAAATAAAACATTTCAAGAAAATTCACAATTTACAACAAAACACTGTGTAAATAGCCTAGAAGCATCTGCCAAGTGCGTTACTTATCAAAGGCATTAGGACAAAGAGTATGCAATACTTCACAACAAACTGCTTTTGATAACGTCATGTCTGATCTGTTTACGTTTCTAGCAAGTTGCAGTTAAAAATTGCAAATAAACTAGTAGTTTGAGAAGTGATACTTACATAAAATCAATTATGGTAATAGTGAAAATGTGCTATAAATTTATGAAAACATGAACTGGTTGACTCCTGTCTGAAACTTCTTAACACTTTTCTGACTAGCACGTGGAGAAATTTAGATCTCTCAAGAGCAACCATTTACGCAATTACTTAAAAAATATTACAACATATCTTAAAGGATAACACATCATAAAAAAGACCTAGCTGCAAGGTTAGTATATTTATTTCAGTTCTTTAATAGCTAAATTACAAATTATCAATAATGATAGCAAAAAGTATAATTGAAGTAAACTCCGTTTGGCACAAACACTTTGACGATTCTGAGTATACTCTAAGATTGAGCTGGCTGTCACTGTCGGCCGTATGACAGCACACTGCCGGCAGATGGGGTGCAACTCGTGTCAGCTGTCTTAGACAGCCGTAACCTCCCGTGGCTAAGCCGCGAACTATCGCGGCCGAGCCAATGCAAGCCAACAGAGCATAAGACAGGTGCGTGCAATCTGAATGGCCTGCTAGGCCATAACATCCCTCCCCCCTAGGGGCGAGGGGGCAGAATCCGGAACAGCAGCAAAGAAGTCTGGCTGCTGGGACTGCTCCACCTCCATCCGATTGTCAGGCGGCTCCATCCACTCCGTAGCCGGAACCGCCTCATACGGACGAAACCCCCTTTGAGTGATGAGAGGTTCGCCCTCATGAGCGACGTCCTGCCGCTCCCAGCACTGGCGATGGCGGTGGGTCCTCCATCCCCCCCTCCTGTGGGACTTCCATGGGAATGCGAAAATATATTGTTGACTCCCACTTATGTAGGTAGAAATGATCATCAGAGAAATCAGAGCTCAAACAGAGAGATTCAGGTGTTCTTTGTTCCCGCGTGCTATTCGAGAATGGAATGGGAGATAAATAGTGTAATGGTGGTTCGATGAACCCTCTGCCAGGCACTTATATGTGATTTGATGTAGATGTAGATGAGACTCTGGGCCCCTGTTGGCTGGCAGCAAGCCCCCTACCACCACCGGCGACTGGAGCTGTCCACTCCTTGGAGCTGGGTCACTGAGGCTGTGGTGAGGAAATGGGCCCCAGACGCTGACAGCAGCGGAACCTCACCCCGCCAACCTTCCGGCATCAGCGGAAATGAAGTTGGTAGAGAACAGTCCCCTGAGGGTGCTGCAGACAGAGGGGGGCGTGACCTGGAAAATGGGGAAGGGACTGTTGGTGTGGGAGAAGGATGGTGGACCCAGAGCTGATCGTGGTGGCGGGTGAAAATACCAGTGGGAGAACGGAGCTCACAGAGACAACGGCCTTGCCCCCCAATGACCACAGCGGGAACCCAACAAGGATGGCGGCTATAGTCTCAAGTCCAGACAGCCGAACTTGGGGCAAAACGTGATGGAGGATGCGGAAAAGCCCAGATGCAAGAGGGACAACAGCGTCCGATGAGGGTGGCTGAGAACGAGGTCGGAGAGGCTATGCTGACTGGCCAGAGTGGATTGATATGATGACAGGAATCAAAGGAGGGCCTCCTCCACTGAAAGACGCGACACATACTTCCGTATTTGTGTCTTGAAAGTGCGGACAAATCTCTCCGCTGCCCCATTTGACTGTGGGTGAAAAGGTGCGGCAAGAACATGGCAGATCCCATCCTTGTCGCCACTGATATAAACTGTTTGGCACAAATACTTTATTGACGGTTCCAAGTCCACTCGAAGACTGAACCGGATGTCACTGCTGGCCATTTGACAGTGTGCCGCCGGCACATGCCGCGCAGCTCATGTCAGCTGTCTTAGACGGCCGTGACCTCTTGTGGCTTACGGCCGAGCCGGTGCAAGCCAACGGAGCGTAATATGTGCACTTGTGGTCTGAATGGGCCCACTAGGCCATGACAATAATTATTCTTAAAAATTATAGGAAATGAAGGCAGCCAATCAGGTGTTTGTAAATAAGTGTTCTGGTCATACGTTTGTTGTTTTATTAGGTTCATGCCTAACAACTTAGGCACATTCAAAGAAAATGGTGAAATATTTCTGACAAGCAATTAAAGCTTTTCCATCAAGTTCCATGTAACAACACATATGAGAATCTTTACATATTTGTAGATAACAGATAAGTATTCTACAAAACAACATGTATGGGAAACGACTGAGAAAAATGAAATCTATGTGGGCTGCATGTACAAAACAGAAATAGTGTGTGTATATATAAAGACCTCATTCTTGCTGGTTGTTTCCACCTGACTCGAGACTGGCTGTATTTATTTCCCATCAATTTTCACGCTGTTACCAACATCTAAGGTCGCGAAAAAAATTACACTGATATCATAACTGCTTTTTATCACAGAAGTTTTACGTCTAAAAAATTTATACTCTGTACTGCCCCTTTCCAAGTAAATCATCTCTTATAACATAAAAGTGTAATTCATCCAGGAGAAAGTGTATTTTCACCCGGGAAAAACTTTAATTTTTACCCAGGAAATCTGGGAAAAATCCAGGCATTTTTTGTTCTGCATGTCTACACCCTGTAGGCAGTAAAATAATGTGCAATAGTTAGAACACAGAAGTTATAAAATACAGTATAGTAATGAGAAGAAAATCTGTTCCAAAGAGGTGTCTTTTTTTAACACTGAATATTCATTCAACCTATTCATTACAGCAGTCTACTCCACTGCAGTGACGCCCCTGAATGCTGAGCTGGTGCCAGTAAGTAGTGCAGCGTGCCTCAAACTGCGCACTTGCACATCAGTAAGCCGATGTGCAGGTACCTTATTTAATCAGTGGATGATTATTGGCTATTGGATGTTGAAATTCTATACTTTGATGATTCTTTTCCAGTATTTCCCTGATAGACTGAAATTGAAATTTTTCCATGGATATCGGTTCTTTCCTCTTGTGTTTATAATGTCCAACAGCTTGTACACACATATCAGTGCATGTATGCACTCAAATTGTGACACTGATAAACATTGGTCAGCAAGTGGATGTTGGCTAATGGCACTCATATATACAGAGCATCTCGCAAACGCTAGGAAACTAGGGTGCTCTTGCACACAGAGCAAAGAATGGATGCCAGCTGAATACAGCACTCATAATGAAAGGTATAAATATTGAGAAGTCTTTTATGAAGGCATTTGTCTGGATTGCAGCCTTGTATGGGAGTGAAATACAGACAATTAAAAGTTCAAACAAAAAGAAAATTGAAGCTTTTGAAAAGTGGTGTTACATATGAATGCTGAAGACTAGACAAGTAGATCACATAACTAATACTGAGATACTGACCAGAACCAGAGAGAAGAGAAATTTGTGGTATTCCTTGTCAAAATGAAAGGCTCGATACATAGGACACATTCTGAAGTATGAAGGAATGATCAATTTGAGGGGAAGTGTGGAGAGTGAAAATCATTTCAAATGGATGTGTGTTGCCATTAATCGGAGATGAAAAGGCTTCTACAGGATAGAGAACTGTGGAGCGCTGTATCAAACTAGTCTTTGCACTGAATACCATCAAAATAACAGCAGTGTGTAAATCGAATATTTCTTAAATCAGTTTTTATATACTGTTCTGAAGAAGGAAAATCTTTTAATAACTTGTCAGTTTGTGTAACACCTAAACTTACTGTCCCTCCTCCCTTCCCGCTATCACAGTCGCAAACATGTTGTGTGAGATTGAACTTTACAGGAGTGGAAAAATATAGAAGTATTTCACTAATTACTCAAAACAAAAACGGATACAGACTCAAATTGATAGTGGCATAAATATTACACGCCATGTGCACATACAAGAGGCAGACAAAATAATATGAACACCTAACCTAGACACATTATTTATGCAATAATAAAGGAAATGTAGAGGGACACTGCTGCCAGGATCAGATATCACAGTACGCTGTCAGACAGCTTTGAAATAAAAACTGGAGTCTGACAACGGAATGTACTGTCACCAGTTTTATTTATCTTGTTTTTGGATGAAGTAGTGAAACAATGGAGACAACTAAATAGTAATATGAAAATCAAATGTACAAATAGGTTAAAGGTCAAACATATTGCTATAGTGGTGGACAGCCTGTCATTCGCAGATGACATGGCACTGTTAAATGAGACAGAAAAGGCAAGCACAGCACTAAAAAATCTAGCTGAAGTAGCAAAAAAGGTCAGACTGAAGTTTTCTTATAACAAGACTAAGACATTGAACACTGGGTCTCACTGGAAGATAGATGGTCAAGTGGTTGAGAAAGTCAACAGTTTTCATTATTTGGGAGAGAAGATAACTGGTGGAATATAGAGCAGCAGTAGACAGGGCACAGCATTTGCAGAAGCTTCAGTATGCATTGAAAACAACATATGGGAACAAAAATCTGTCATGGAATGCTAAATTGCGACACTACATGGCAACTGGAAGAAATGCTGCACTGTTGTATCAGGAACGATCACACTCAGTAAGAGAGCTTGTATAACAGTTGGAGGAGGAGGAGTGGAAATTTTTGAGAGATATGGGAGGGGGGGGGGATATCTGGAGACACAGAACACAACAGGAACTGTATGAAAATTTTGAACCTATATCGAGTGAGATACGGAAAAGATTTATTGGGCTCATCATGAGGATGGACAATGAGAGGTTGACTAAGAAGAAATGGAATGCAACATGCCATACGGGAAACAGCTGGGTGAAGGAAGTCAGAGACAAATGGAAGACTCTAGGATTAACAGTAAAGAATTTTCCGGCAATAGTAAAGGACAGGGGAAAGTATAAAGGGTTGGTGGATGGTCACAGGTGGCTGGACACCAAAATCAAAGTCATCTTACCATAAGAAGAAAGAAACAGAAGCAGCAAGAGAATGAAGAGGCATTGGGAAGAAGAAGAAACATTATTTATTTATTAGTAATGAGTTGGCCCATCTTTGGCCGTGAGAACACCTGCAACTCTTTGAATAACAGATACGTAAAGTGTTTTAATAGCTTCCCACATAATGTTATCTCTTCTTGTACCAAAATATCTGTCAATTACTTCAACAGTGTTGTAGCTCTAAATTTGGTCCACACACACTACTCCAAAACTCCTCATTCCAGTTCAATTATGTTGAGTAACGGACGCTGTATAAAGCACACCTGAACCTTTTTGGTCATGTGTATAGACACATTATCATTTTGGAATATGGCAGTGTTTTTAACAGTATATTTGTCATAGTTTACTGACATTCTGAAAATTCAAGTAAGCAAGCCCTACAATCTTTAATAGCATCCGATCTCACCAGGAACCAGTTACTGTTATGCCAGAAATGTGGGAATCATGGAAGAAATGGTCAAAGTATTTTAATTGAATGTCATTTGCAAAGACATTTTATTAACAAATAACATAATAGATTATATTAACATCAATTTCATCAAAATCTAAAGGTTATTACATATGTTGCCAAAAAGCAAAATACTTCTGTAAAGTACAAAATGGACTCCCCCATCCCGTGTCACCGGTGTTCGCACAATCCAGGGAAACACTCACTTGTGAGTGAGTGGTCTAACATAAAGGTGTTATGTTTGTCCTCGGCAGATTGTCAATTCACAGTATTACTGCTTGTCTGAAATAAGGCATTTGTTTTTCGAGAAGATTGTAATGGGAATGTTATGATGATTAAAGTCTAAGGAAATGAATTGCTGGGGTTCATTCTTTATTTGAACAATACACACCAGGACACTAAATGCAGCGAGGAGATAAATCCTGAGTATAAAAGATAAGTAAAACTTGATGTGGTACCTGAAATGTAAATCATTATTCAGAATTCATTGCTTCTTGAAAGACAGAGTAATGACAAAATATACATCAAATGGATAGCACCTGTTTGAAACTTAACACACAGCATCCCAACTGTCACATAAAGAGCAGAGAAGAAAAGAAAGGGAAAAAATGAAAAGAAAACAACATTTTTGGTTGTTAAAACACTACTGAAATCAAACTACATTTGACAACAAATTATATAAATGGAAATAATCAATTAACCTTGAATAGCCACCCTTTTCTATAACTTTAGCAAAAACTGATGGCATAGAAATAGGTCTAAAGTTGTCTATATACTTCAAAAACAGAAGGTGTATGAAGATTCAGATTCTTTATCTGAATGGAGATCTCAACTAACCCACATTCTTATCTGTGCAGTTACCGCCACATCTTAATTTAAATAAGACAACTAACCATTAATAGGTATTATGTTACATTGTTTGAAACAGGTCTAAAGTTGTCTACATTATCCCCTTATCTCTTTTTATACAGTGGTTTCACTACTTAGTATGATTACCTGTAGGAGCTAATTCTGCTATATTCAGAAAATTATCATTAAATACTGTACATATATCTGACATATCAGTAACAGAACAGTATCCATTATCAACTTACTTTATATCCAGAACTCTGTTCTACTGACCAGATACTGCCTTCACAACTGACTATATGGTTTTAATCTTCCTTTTACGTGCCACCTACTGTTTACCTTCTTAATTACATTTTTCAGAACCCTATAATACTGTTTGATATGGGCTACTGCAGCTTGATTCTGATATAATTCCCACTTTGTTCTACATTATATTCTTATTCCTCTTGTCAGCCACCCAGACTGCCTGTTGGCAGTAGTACTATATCCCAATTCTGTAGTGTATGGAGCTAAGCGAACTGACTAATGAATCATTGTCTACATCATCAGGCTGAATTGGAAAGACAGTGTCCATAGTTGTTGTTGCTTCATGACCATGCACCAAGAATAATGGCACAAATCTGGTGGTCTCTTGTTTGACAGAGTTTTGGGTCAACATTACAAAGGCAACACCTCATTCAAGTTGCACTGATCAGTGTTGACAGCATGTTAGCTAATGTCTTATTAAGACATTTGATGAGCCCATTAGTATGAGAACAGTAGGCATTTGCCATGTGATGTGTAATGTTGCACTTCATGTGGCTCGGCTGTTTCACAACTTTTGTAATTGCATATTGGGTTATATAATCAGTAGAAACAATAATCTATTTATTGCCATTAGCAGAAGTTGGAAATCATCCAAGTAGGTCAATCACAGCACTTTGGAAAGGTGTTTCTACTATTGGAACTGATACAAGACATTCTGGTTGTTTGTAAGGAACCGAATTCCTTCTCTTCTAGAACTCTCAGAACATAGTGATTAAAACTTTGTAATAATTCTGGGCTGGAAAACCTCTTGCAGATTATGTCATATGCTTTTATAAATCCTAGATGACTGGCCTCAGGTGCATAATGGAATTTCTGTAGAACATCTTAGTGTAGGTATTAAGGAATCACTGATGGACAGCAGTTTTCAAATGGGTCAAAATTTTATCGCAAATTAATGCATTGATTTTCTTTAATTCTTCTTTAACAAGTTCTGATTGATTCCAGGCATGGATAATTTGTGATAGCTTGGTATCATTTATCTATTCAAAAGAAAGCTCATGGAGTGTAGCAAGATATTCACTATCTTTGTCATTCTTTTGATAATGCTCCACCACATTTCTCGAAAGGCAGTTAGCATCTTGATGTCTTCTTCCACTCTTGTATACTATAGTAATGTTATGTTCATGAAGACGTAGTAACTCACCTGACAAGTCATCCTCATGCGTCTGTGAGAGTCACAAGTACTGGTAGATGCACACGCAGAGGGCATCGCGCACACATTGAGTTCTATTGTCCCATCAGGTAGTACAGGAGGGGGAGGTAGACGATGTGCGGTAGGGCCTGCAACAATGAAATTCTACAATCTAGGAGGCAGGGTAACTTGTCGTGAGAGTCGCCGGGTTGAGTGGGAGCCACAGACCAGAACTATGACTAGCAAAGTACTCGACAAGAGCAGGAAGGTCCAAGCCTCGGAAGGAGCAGAATCACGGGCCTGTTGGAAACATTTGATAAACTCACATTTAGCAGACGATGTGGACATGTTGAATATGTTATAGAGGTGTACCATGACGGACAGCTCATTGTGAGTGGTGGGGGAACAGGGACAGAGAATTGAAAGCAGGGATCGGAGGGGGTAAGGGGACAAGAGAATCCTCTAAAGGGGGAGAACGGACAGAAGGAAAAGAATATTAATGACAGAAGAAGGTGTGTGAACCAAAAGTGAAGGAGAGGGGGAGAAAGCGCAGGAGAGAGAGGTTGGGGAGGCCTCGAGCAAGGAAAGGAAGAGTAAGTAGCCTCGACCTTGGGAGGGAAAGCAGGATCGAGGTGCGTGGGTTTTAGGTGATTAATGCAGATGGCGTAGAAGGATGGTGTAGGTGTTAGTTGCACAAGGGAGGACAAGATAAGGATCAGTGTAAGGGGGCTGTAAGGGGGGGTAGATGGTGTCATCATGCAAGAACTCCCAAGTCTGCAGGTCCGAAGGTACCCTTACAGGCGAGTAGCTGGCAGGAGGGGGAGGGGGAGTGGACACCACAGCACAGATGAGGTGGACTCGGACTACCAGGAAAAGGGAGATCCTCGAGTGAGAGGGCGACGAACTTGCCCGGTAAGGCAAGTTGTCGCCCGTATACGAATTCCGCAATGGTGCCACGGAGGTCCTCCTTGTTGGTCGAACGCAGGCCAAGGAGGACCAGGATAAGGGCATCAAGCCAATTCGACCCGTGGCACTGAAGGGTTCGGTGCCACCACTCCACCAGCTTGTTGCTCTGCGGATGGTAGACGATGGTGTGGATCCAGCGGACGCCGCAAAAGTGGCAGATGTTATTGAAAAGGGCACTCTCGAATTGGCGTCCATGGTCAGCTGTAATGACAGAGGGGCATCCAAAGCAAGCAATCCAGGTGGATATGAAAGCACGAGTGACGGACTCAGCAATGATGTTGAGCAGAGTTGTGGCCTCCATCCACCTCATGGTGTGGTCAATCATGGAAAGCATGTACCGGTGACCATCAACTGGCGGAAGGGGACCAACGAGATCCACATGGCCACGCTGCACTATGCCAGATGGAGGAGCAAGGAACAGATCAAGAGGGAGGTGTGAAACGAGACCCTGTTCCACTGACATGCGACACAAGAGTGGGCCCATGCATGACAATCTTGCTTCATGTAATTCCAAACAAAATGCTTACACACCAGGTGTGTTGAGGATTTGACACCCAGCTGTGTGTACTTGTGCAACTTTTGGAAAATAGAATGTTGAAGATAGCGAGGAATAAAGGAACAGAGTTTGACCGTCGAGTTATTGCGCCATACCTCACCAGTGATGGCCGGAAAGGTGGTGCAGATGGGATATAGGGAAGAGGAAGGGTGAGAGATGAGAACAAGGAGATCATCATCGGCAGATTGCAGGGTGGAAAGGTTGGAGAGATCGATGACGGTAGAGACAGAATTGATCTGAGAGAAGAAATCCACCTCCACATTATCTGTGCCCTTGATGTAACACGTTTGTTGTGAATGGCGAGATGTAGTTGAGGTAGAGGAAATGTCTAGGGGGCGGGTTCATCTGGGGGAATTTTTAATGGCAGCAGCCAGCAGTTTGTGATCGGTAAGAAAGTGAAAGGCGCGACCTTTAAGTTCTGCACGGAAATGTTGATGGCCTCATAGATGGCTAGAAGTTCCCTGTCAAAGAGCAAGTACTTGCATTGTGTATTGTTTAATTTTTTTTGAAAAAACAGCAGGGGAGAGGTTACACCGTTATGAGATTGGCTGAGAACCTCATCGATAGCGGTGTCGCTTGCATTGGTAGTGAGAAAAACTTCCATGTCGGGATGTAGATGAGCAACCGTGATCGCTTGAGCAAGTAATCCCTTAAGTGCATTGAATGATTCAGTCATTTGGTTCATCCAGGGCATTGCATGGTCACCCAATGTGTGCCTGCCAGCCAACGCGTCTGTAAGGGTGGCCTGAACCTCATCCACGTTGGGCAGGTGCCACCTGTAGTAGTTAATGGTGCCGAGGAACCAACTTCCTGGCAGATTAAAATTGTGTGCCAGAACTGGGACTCGTACCTGGGACCTTTGCCTTTCACGGGCAAGCGCACTACCATTGAGCTATCCAGACACGACTCGCAGTCCATCCTCACGACTTTACTTCCGCCAGTACCTCGCCTTCTATTTTCCAAACTTCACAGAGATTCTCCTGCGAACCTTGCAAGAATAGTACTCCTGGAAGAAAGGATATGGTGGAGACATGGCTTAGCTACTGCAGCAGAGTGTATGCTGATATGAACTTCCTGGCAGATTAAAACTGTGTTCCTACAGGAAGCGCGGTGGTGAAGGTGACATGTCCTCTTTCGCTAGAGCTGGCACCCTCCAGTGCTGGCAGCAGCTGCAGCGTTGCCATGACGATGCGGCGCAGAATGCCAGACTAATCCATGATCTCCTCCAGGAAGCAGGAACGACCTCATGCCAAGGTAGGAGGACGTGGTGCAGGGCCCAGAGAGGTAGAAAGCGCAAGATGGGCTTCTCGAAGAGGTGCTTCATACAATTGGTCTGCAATGCGTATACACTCACTGGGGGACTCGAGCACACTGTACATTAATGCTGTTTACACAGCCAGAGGGAGTATACTCTTCCAGATTGCAATGAGTGAGGGGTCAAGCAAGACCTGCTCATTAACCAAGAGCCGAAGGTGTCACCATAGTTCCAAAGGACATTTGTCACCAAGGTTATCCTCTTGAATAGTGTGTCGAAGAGTCTTCTCCATAGACCGGTTGACATTCTCCCTGATTGTCTTTTTAGCACTGTCATAGCAGGCCCGACTGGGGGGAAGGTAACCATGTCACAAAACAGATCCACATGGTCACGCAGAGAAGTGTTTAAACAGAGGTAGTGAGCAGAGTCGTCAAAATTGTAATGCTCGAATATATGCTTGATTAGAGCGAACCAGGTGGTCAGAGAGTCAAATGAAAATTGAGGCAGCTTCATGTGACGGTGGTTTCTCTGTACTAAAACAGTTCTATGTGTTTGGTACAGTGTTGTTACACAGTTGTCGGTGTGTTCTTTCGGCCGTACTCACTTAAGCTCGGTACACTAATGTTTCTGCACCCAAGTTTGTGATGTGGACGCCCGTGCAACCTCCGCCTGGACTTGCACTTCCTCGGCAACCTGTGGTTTCCAGCATTCTCATGAGTGTTAGCAGTTTGCATGATGCCAGGCTGCCGCACTTGTCTGGACATTCGCCACAGGACTTCTTCACGTTACCTCAGTTTAGCAATGCCTAGCATCAGCAATGTGATTCTGGCTTTGTCACTGCACAGACTCTTTCGAGTGCTGCTTTTGATGCTACACTGCCATTCGAGCAGTCTCAGCTCTTCCATGCTTTTGACAATGCCTGCTGCAATGTGGACTTTGGTAAAAATTCAAACGTGCGACTATCTGCCGCCATGCCGGGTACTCCAGTGTATCACTCCGCTGGTCACGTGCCCAGCCACCAATGGCCAGATGGGCTACGAACTTTTGTCTCTTTGAGTCCTGTGCATCAGAGTGTACCATATGAACTTCACCAGCATAGTTACTGTACCCATGTTTGTGCTGAACATTGTGCTAACTTGGCGAGTGAACCTCTTCATGCAAGCTCATCTTCGGCAGCTCATCTCCTCACCTCTGTACCAGCTCATCTGCCAACGACACCGATGCTGCAGTACCTCTGCTACTTCTTGGCTTGCCTCCTTCTCCACTGCCAGGCCGCCTGCCGAAGCTTCCTCAATTTTCATTCGACTCTTTGACCACCTGGTTTGCTCTCATCGAGTGTATTTTTGAGCATTACAATTTGGATGGCTTCACTCGCTACCTCTGTTTAATCACTTCGCTGCCAGACCATGTGGACCTGATTTGTGACCTGGTTACCTCCACTCAAAGTCAGGACTTAAAAATGCCACACAGACCTGGCAACGGTTTATCAGTGTACTTAGATGACATTCTAATTTTCAGCTCACGGTCGAGGAAAGGAAAAGCCATTTGCAAATCACTCTTGATAGGCTGGCTGAGGCAGGAATTGAGTTGAATGATGACAAACGCTAACTGCATCTCCCCTCGGTACAGTTCCTCAGGTATACAGTCTTGTCGCAGGGCATCGCCCTCCTCGTTGACAATTTTACCTTGCTGCAGAACATCATGCACCCCTCCACTTACAAAGAACTTCTTAGTTTCCTCGGCACCATTAACTACTACAGGCAGCACCTGCCCCCCCCCCCCCCTCCCCACTTACATATGCGTTGGCTGACCGTGCAGTGCCCTGGAAAGACCAAATGTCCTAATCATTCAGTGCACTCAAGGAATTACTTGCTCGAGTGATCACAGTTGCTCATCCGATTCCCGACGCGAAAGTTGTTCCCACTAATGACGCGAGTGACACCACTATCTGTGTGTTTCTCAGCCAATCTCATGATGGTGTAATCTCTCCCCTGCAGTTCTTTTCCAAAAAATTAAACAATGCACAATTCAAGTACTTGGCCTTTGACAGGGAACTTCTTGCCATCTATGAGGCCATCAAACATTTCCGTGCAGAACTTGAAGGTTGCACATTTCAAATTCTTACTGATCACAAACCATTGGCTGCTGCCATCAAAAATCCCCCAGCTGACCCGCCCCCTAGACGCTTTCTCTACCTTGACTTCATCTCACCATTCACAATGGAAATGTTTTACATCAAGGGCATGGATAATGTGGTAGCACGTGGGAACAATCCTGTCTCTACCGAAATCGATCTCTCCAACCTTTCTGTACCGCAGTCCGCTGCTGACTATCTCCTTGCTCTCGTCTGTGACCCATCCTCTTCCCTACAACCCATCCGCACCACTTTTCTGGGCATCACTAGTCAGGTATGGTGTGATGACTAAATAGGCAAACTCCATCACTTTATTGCATGCTATCTTCAACATCCTATTTTCCAAATGATTCACGAGCTCATGCACCCGGGTGTCAAAGTCTCAACACGCCTCGTGTGTGAGCGTTTTGTTTGGAGTGACATGAGAGGGGATTGTCAGGCTTGGGCCCACTCTGGTGTCGCAAGTCAGTGGAAAAGGGTCTTGTCTCACACCTCCACTTCTTTTGGTTCCTTCCCTCCTCTGTCCGCAGATTCTAGACGCTCACTTTGCTCTTGTTGGTCCCCTTCCGCTGGTCGATGGTCAGCTGTACATCCTTTATATGATCGACTGCACCACTTGGTGAATGGAGACCACACCTCTGCTCAACATCATTGCCAAGTCCAACACTTGTGCTTTCGTATCCACCTGGATTGATCACTTTAGTTGGACCTCAGTCACCACAACTGACCAGGAACAGCAATTTGGGAGTGCCCTTTTCACTAACATCTGTCACTTTTGCAGCATCTGCCGGATCCACACCACTGCCTATCATCTGCAGAGCAACGGGCTGGTGGAGCGGTGGCACTGAACCCTAAAAATGGCCCTTTGGTGCCATGGGTTGCTTTGGCTTGATGCCCTTATCCTGGTCCTCCTTGCCCTGCATTCGACCTACAAGGAGGACCAACGTGGCACCATTGTGGAATTCGTATATGGGCAACAACTCGCCTTATTGGACAAGCTTGTCAGCCCATCCCTGACCCGCTCACTGCCTCAACTGTGCTGTGGCTTCCCCCTCCCGCCCCCCCCCCCCTTTCTGACAGTCACTCTCCTCCACCTGTAAGTGAACGTTCAAACCTGCAGACTTTCGAGTTTGTATTCTTGCGTGATGACACTGTCCACCCACCCTTACAGCCCACTTAGTTTGATCCTTATCCTCTCCTCCTTCATGCAGTGAACATTTACACTATCTTTCTCAATGGCCAACCTTCCGCCGCCTCCATTAATTACTTAAAACCTGTGCACCTCGATGCTGCTTCCCTTTCCAAGGTTGAGGCTCCCTCTTTCTCCTTGTTCGTGGTCCCTCCATGTTCTCCCTCCTGCTCTCTCCCCCCCCCCTCCTTTTCCTTCCATTCACATACCTTCTTCTGCCATTGACTCCTCTTCCTCCTGTCCATCCTCTCCCTTTAGAGGATTCCTTTTTCCCCTTGCCCCTCTGATCCCTGCTATCAATTCTCCGTCCCTGTTCCCCCTCCACTCACAACTGAGCTGTCCATCATGGTACACGACTTTAACATATTCATCATGTGCACATCATGTACTAAATGTAAGTTCATCAGATGTTTCCAACTGGCCTGTGATTCCACTCCTTTCGAGGCTTGAACCTTCCTGCACCTGCCGAGTACTGTGCTAGCCATAGCACCTGTCTGTGGCTCCCTCTCAAGCCGGCAACTCTCGCGCCAAGTTACACTGCCTTCTAGATTGCAGAATTTCATTGTTTGAGGCCCTACCACATGTCTGCTTCCTCCCCCTCACGTACTACCGGATGGGACAATAGAACTCACCGTGCGTGCAATGCCCTCTGCATGTGCATCTACCAGTGCTTGTGACTCTTCTGCCGCCCCCCCCCCCGCCCCCCACAGTCTAAGGCAGGGCCACACAAACACAGAAAACCGCACATGTGCAAAGCGAGGTGCAGAGAGTGTTTGCAGAGTGCATCGGTTCAACTCGGCATACTTCGCCTCAACTTGGCTTGCTGGGTGAGGCCGTCGCCGTACGCTGCCGAATGCGCTGCCAGATGGCTTAGTCAACATTGGATTAAGTAAGCACAAGACAATTACTACATTAATGGAACCACCTGCTCAAAAAAAGCAAAAATTCCTGAAAGTCAATTTCAACTGGAATGGGAACACTCTTACTTTTTTGTTCATTGTGATGATAAAGCCAAATGTCTAATCTGCAGTACACTAATTAAGTGTGTCAGAAAATCATCTATTGAAAGACACTACAGCAAATTACATTCAGAAAAGTATAGTGATATCACAGGTGATGCCAAAGAGGAAGAATTACGGAAGCTGAAAACTCTTGCAGAAGAGAATTCTGTATCTACAAACGAGGTTGGTACAAGTACTTTAGTATGTATATTTTGATAAAGGTCATGCGAAATGAAATAAAAGTTGTTTATATTCCTCTCAAACGTGTATTAGTTTTTGTTTTTTCTTAAATTATTTCTAACACTTTTTTTTTCTCTCTAATTTAGTGTGAAGAAGCTGAGGGGGTACTGCGAAAGGACTCTCAGAGCTAGTTACAAAGTTGCTCTACATTTAGCAAGAGCTGGGAGGCTATTTATGGATGGGCCATTAATAAAAAACATCATGTTGGACGTAGTAGAGACAATGAATCCCACATTAACTCCCACGTTCAGCAGAATACCACTTTCCAGAATGACAATATCTTGGAGAATCAACGACATTGCTGAGGATTTGCACGAACAGTTGGCAGCCAAAATTGAAAACTTCCTAGCGTACTCCATCGCACTTGATGACTGCATGGATATTAATGACATGTCTCAGTTAGCAATTTTTTTGCGTGGCATGGACGATGACCTACATGGAATGGAAGATATCCTGGGTATGATTTCTGTGAAGGACACTGTTACAGGGGCGTATAACTTAGTAGCTGTAGAAATGGCAGCTGAAGGAATAGGACTCTCTGTTTTCATAACCACAGACGGGGTACCAGCAATGTGCGGTAAAGCAAACGGGTTTATTGGCCTACTGCGGAAAAAGCTTAACATGTCGAATTTACTTTCCGTTCATTGCTTTGCACACCAGGAGGCTCTTTGTGCAAAATTTATCGGTCTTCAAGAAGTGATGAATGTAGAGGTGCGTATCGTGAACTACATTCGTTCTCATGGACTCACTCATTGTCAATTCAAAGAATTTTTGATTTTCTTGGAAAAGGAGTATCCAGATATTCCCTACCATGCTGAGGTGCGCTGGTTGAGCAAAGGAAAAAGTGATTTCCCACATTTTTCGACTACACCACACCGTGGCTCAGTTTTTGGAGAACAAAGGACGTCCGGAGCCAGTTTTTCATGACCCTGAATGGGTAGCTGATTTGGGATTTTTGGCAGACATTATGGCTCTCCTAAATGATTTAAGTCTGAAACTCCAAAAAGAAAATAATCTCATCAATGATATGATGAGCAAAATAAACACTTTCCAATATAAACTGCAGCTCCTCAAAAACAACCTCTCAGAGAAAAATACGCAACACTTTCCTGAACTAAGTAAGCGAAATATAAATTGTACCTTTAATAAGACAGCCTGATTTTTATAACCGCTCTAATCAAAATGGTACTATGTTTTTGTTTGACAGCATTTGTGCAGGAAGTAGTGCACTTTGAAAAATATGTCGAGGTGCTACAATTCCTTGAAAATGCTTTTAACAACTGGTTCCAGGTAATAACAAACAGCTAAATAAATGAGATTGCATTATATATACAAGTGTAAAATTACATTAAAAGCAGTAGTACACAGTACATGTTTACTAAAACCTATCCCTTTTTAGTACTTCGAAACAACTACTTACTTTACTTTCATTTATTAACATTGGTTTTGTTATTGTTTCAGGAAATTACCAACCTGCAGCCAATTCTCGATGTTCTTGTGAAACCCTTTTTGATGGATTCTGAAAGTGCACCTTCAGATTTACATTTCGAACTGATTGATTTGCAAACCGATGTTCACCAAAAGGATTTGTCTTACAACACAAAAGGTTTGCTCCAGTTCTACCAGAATTTGTCGAAGGAAGAATTTCCCAAGTTACACAGAGAAGCAGTGAAGATTATTTCCATGTTTGGCTCCACATGTGTATATGAAAGGTTTTTTTCTGTTTTGTCTTGTACGAAAACTAGATTGCATGCAAGTATTTCTAATAGTAAATTTATATATATATATATATATATATATATATATATATATATATATATAGAGAGAGAGAGAGAGAGAGAGAGAGAGAGAGAGAACATAGAAGAGATAAATTTGTGTTGAAACCAAATTTAAAATTGATACCATTACAATTATTACTATTATTTAAATCTCTTTTATACCGGTAATCGTGTTCCACCAAACTAAGCTCTCCACCTAGTGAAAATAAGTATTTGGCAATGAAGAAGAAAACAGGGTAAAAGTTTTGGTCGAGACAGGCGGCATGAGTGACGCAAGCGTAAGGAAAGAGAGCAGCAGCGCTATTGCGCAACACCAAGGAGTGGGGGGTTTGCACCATCATCAACACGGCGCAGCCGTCTGCTGCACTCTGCACTGTGCGATGTGCCACTGCATGCACCGTGAGCGGCCCTGGTCTAAGGGCTACTCTTTACTGTGGTGGGAGTGGGGAAGGAGGCTGAGTGGTGGCACTAGCCATCAATGTGAGTGTCTATCTGTCAGACTACCTTTGGTTCATGCTCTTCTTATTTCATCCCGTATGTTTAATTTAATCTGTGCTTATTCGCTGCACTGGCAACATTGAATAATGCATGTGCAATGTAAACTGTGTGTTCATTGGCCTCCACTGCCCCTAGTAACCTCCACAGTGGCGACCCCATACTAAAATGGTTCTACACATTTGGTACAGTGTTTTCCTGCAGTTCTTGGTGTGTTCTTTCGACTGTAACTTGCTTGCTCTCGGTACACTAAAGTTCTTGCGCCCAAGTTTGTCATGTCGACCCCTGTGCAACTGCCACCAATTCTGCAAACACGTGTGCTACACAGCATATGCTACAATGCGCCATGCCTCTGGGTGTGCCCTCCATGACATGAAGTGGTCCCCTCCCACACCCAAACTTTGCCAGACATTTCTTTGGTTCTCCAGCACCGCCTCTGCCATGCCCTGCAAGGCTTCCGTGCCTTCGCCCATCGATGACGCCGATGCTGCAGCACCTCCGCAACTTTCTGGCTCGCCTCCTTCTCCGCCACCAGGCCACCTGCCAAAGCTGCCTCAATTTTCATTTGACTCTCCAACCAACTGGTTTGCTCTCATCGAGCATATATTCGAGCATTACAAATTGGACTACTTTGCTCGCTACCTCTGCTTAATTACTTTGTTGCACGACCACATGGATCTGATTTGTGACCTGGTTACATGCCCTCCCAGTTGGGACTGCTATGACAGTGCTAAAAAGACAGTCCTGGCATGAGTCACTCGGTCTGTGGAGGAGACTGTTCGACACATAATTGAAGAGGAGAACTTTGGTGACAAACGTCCATCTGAACTATGGTGATGCCTTCAGCTGTTGGTTAGCGATCACGTCATGCCTGGCCCCTTGCTTATGGCAATCTGGAAAAGTAAACTCCCTCTGGCCATGTAAACAGCATTAATGTACAGTGTGCTTGAGTCCCCCAGTGAGCATATTTGAATGCAGACCAAGTGCATGAAGCGCATCTGCGAGAATCTCATCTTGTGCAATCCACCGCACTGAGCCTTACACTATGCCCACCAACCTTTGCATGGGGCTGTTCCCACTTCCTCAAGGAGATCATGGATCCACCTGGCATTCCACGCCGCATTGTCACTGTAAACGCTACAACAGCTGCCAGCACCGGAGGGCATCAGCTCTGGCGAAGAGGAATTGCCCCCATCCCCTCCACGCTTCCAGCAGGAACAGCGACCTCACTACCCATATTGCTTTTTTCAAGCCCATTTTGGCAGTGCTGCAAGGAAGTGTAGGTCCCCTTGCAGTTACTCAAATGAGGTGGGTGGGTTGGTCTAGGCGCCACTGCCTACCCTGAAGATTGCAGGCACCTACCTACTCTCCACTCCATTGCGCCGCTGCTGCTGCCACTGCAGCTGCGCATCTATATGTTACTGATACAAACTTCCTCATTGACACTGATGCTGATGTCTCGCTTCTGCCTCCTGGACTGTCTTTGAACCCTGTGCAAATGACTAACATGCTTCTTCGAGCTGGCAACACCTCACGACTTCGCTGCTCGGCCTCCACAACTCTCACAGTCAGACTCTCACCTTTGCATGTGATTGAATGGGATTTTCTAGTGGCCAGTGTTCCCGAGCCTATTCTCGGAATTAACTTTCTCTTATTTCATGGACTGTCTTCTGATGTCATTCAACGTGCAGTGTTTCACTTACCCTCACAAACTTTTATCGAGTGTGCTCCATCGAGCTGTTCTAATCTTTTGTGGCATAAAGTCAGCGTCACACGCCAGGCGCAAAAGAATGATTGTGGCGCAGGCAGCGATCATCCAGCAGCAGTCGTCCAACAGCCAGTCGCACGCTGGTGCTGCACCTCTTGAAGGGATACCTTAGATGTGCGCCCTCTACAAGTGGCTATATCTAGGCCAACATGCATCAGGAAGCTAGGCCAACATGCATCAGGAAGAGCCCATCAGAACACGGCTACGAACTAGGCAGTCACGAGAACTTAGCACAGCTAGCATCATACAAAAGATGACGATGTGAGAAGAGACGGGATAAGAACAGATAGAAGTTGACTATTGTATTCTTTAGTAAATAAAACTTGTAATACTAATCTGTAAAGATGTTCTAGATGTCTATGAATCCTGCACCAAACCTTTCCCGAAAGGAGAGCTAGACTGGGACAAGAACTCAACAAATAGTGATGAGGATGACTCAATAAATAGCAATGAGGATGACTCAACAAATGGTGACCAGGTGTTAAACTGCAGACAACGACCAATATTGCGACGAGTTGTTAAATTTCAGTTGCGCCATTATTTTTCTTGTTACTTTGTTACAGTTCTGAGGCTGTAGCATATAATCTTTTGTGAACTATTATTGTGGGGAATATTGTAAAATTTCTATATATTTTTGCTTTATTTCTTCTTGTTGTTGTTTTTGCACAATGACTACCCCCACTAACACAAGCATCCCTGCCACTGCGCCTCAGCTTCCTGTGCTCGATGCACAGAAACTAATGCAAATGTTTCAGTTTCAGAGTCAACAAATTGCCTATCTACTATATACTGAGCAACTTCTAGTCACACCTGTGTCACAAAATACGCAAGTATCGTTGCAGCAGCCACCACCTCTAGTAATTCCGCCAGTTTGACGAAACAGAAGAGGAATGGTTGGAATAGTTGCAACAGTTTGAAGCCTAAGCCACAGTGCACAGGATACAAGTCTTTTCGGAATGACTCAAACTGAGCCCTAATATATTCCTGAATCACAGAAATGTTTATTAGTTCACAGTCAATAACAAAGTCATTCCACTGTAGGTGAAGTTGAACTTATATTATATGCTGGCTGAAGTCCATTGCGTTGTGAGCTGTCTTCGGCATTCACTAAAGCATTTGATTTTACAGGATCTTTTCATAAATTAAAACCATCTCAGTTGATATGGAAACGATTTTATTTCCACTTAAACATTGCACAATCAAGAAATGCAGCAGCAAGCCAACAGAGCTGCTTACAGGTTTCTGGCCACTCCAAAAACTCTATAGAAGACTCAACAAACAATGGTTTCTCTCAAACATCTTTCTGCGTAACCACATAATAAGATTGATGACAAAGTTTTGTAATTCACAATTAAACAATATTCTTTTACATTAAATTTGCCAAAATATAGAAATTAAAACATTACATTTAAGCTTTGACTATTTATGTCAATGTATGCACTTGTTTCATGAAATTTGCATTTAATGTAGTACACAAATTTAACGTCATCCTTTTGACTAGTGTTTTCAGTGCTCAAATTATTTACATTATGTGTGTTTTCGAAATGCACACATATTTCTTTTGCCAATATTGTGTAGGCGTACTATTATTGTGACATGGAATTTTAATGTGTTTCAGTTTGCGGTCAAATTATTTATTAATACGGATTTGTATATGGTTGTCGTAGTTTTGTTAATTTTGAAGATAGTTTCTTAGTACCAAACGGATTATTAATTTTAGTCAATGAAAAATTATCAGTATTTAATTTAGGATCTAGTGATATATAAAACATGGTCTGCCCTAATTTATTTAAACAAAAGGTATATATGAAATCATGTTGTGCAATAGTTTATAACATGTAGCATTGTTGTTTTTATACAAATTAGTATCATATAGGTTCAGCAATTTCCGAAACTAAGTGTAATGCATTTTTAGTGTTTGCAGCTAATATTTACAAAAGTATTAAAAACTGAGAATTACGTAAAAGATCAGCCAAAGTTATATATAAATCAGTGTACTATTTCTTAAAAGCGTTTTACTAATGGTGTTAATAGAATTTCAAACAGAAGGCGAATATGTAAATATCACATGTCCGGTAATGAAGTTTTACTTTAGGTATCAGATATTTCGTGTTTCTATGTTGGCAACTGATTTTTAGGAGTTTGCAACATAGCAGAAACGTTACACACCCCCCTACATAGTGTACCTGAAATGTAATGTAAGGTTCACTGTGTACTATCGTTTCAATATGTTGTGATTTAGGTGTACATAATGAGTCTGTATTAGTTTAAGCTAAAAAAAAAATTGTATGTTGATTGTAGTCTTGCGAATGATGGTGGTTGTTGATGTTGCATGATGCGCCGACAGTGGTATATCTGCAAACTGCTGTTGGTGATGTAGTGGCTCGCAGCTTCAGCTGACTGTAGATACAGGCATTCAAGACGGTTCCTACAACATGGTTGTATTTTTTCTCAGAACCACATACTATTTTTCCCTAACTACATACATAAATAAGCATACTGTTATCAGGCTATTGGAAAGAATAATCAATTTTCTCAATACGGTACTTTAAACAAATTCAAATTATGGGTTCAAATTAACCCTTAAATGTTACTGAAAATGAACGAGAAATCTCTCTAATTTACTTTAGTTTGAATAATGAAATAGCAAGCTTTTACAACTTTTTTTTAAGAGCATTGATATTCATATTGTAAACAGTTATGTTTGGTATTCATTCATATAAAAAAGTATTTTACTAGTTTGAATAACTGTTTTTTTCTATGTGTACATGTA
Organism: Locusta migratoria; assembly: GCA_026315105.1. Taxonomy (NCBI): domain Eukaryota; kingdom Metazoa; phylum Arthropoda; class Insecta; order Orthoptera; family Acrididae; genus Locusta; species Locusta migratoria. Next base: position 677,010,376 of record CM048744.1, read on the forward strand.
TGTAAATGCCATTATGTGAGACCTAAGCTCCTAATTCCTCTAGAAAGGGTGTTGTACATTGTAATAACTTCACAATTTATAGTCAATTTACTAAGTGAAATGAATGACATAATTAAATAGTAAAACAATGGATAGAAACAAGCTCTCAGTGAGCACATCAAACATTAATCATTCAAAATTATGGTATAGTTAAAATGGTTATATAGACAGAAAATGTAATCACGGTTTTGAAACTGTGGGTATTGAATATTTCTCATACTGTTTGAGATTAGAATAAGTAGTAGTAAACAGTATAAACAAATTAGATCATAGTATTACATAATATTTTACTTATTAAAAAAAAATATATGCATTAATAAAGATTCAAAAACTAACCCCCCTGCGAGTAGTTAGCAGTGGCATTGGTTAATTTCATAGCTCAAATCAAGCATGAAAAATAAAGTAATAAGTGTCAGTTCTCAACCGATCCACCAAAGTGTCAAATTTTTCCCAAATCATGGAAAAATTTAAAGAAAAATGAAAAAGTTTTTGTTTTAACTGCCAAAATACACCCAATCTCAAGGCAGTAATCAAGAGAGGGCGGAAAAATACGCTGCCATTAAATTACGTCCACGGCCAGGACAGGTAACTGACTCGCAAACGGCTACATAAGCAGAAAAAGACTATGGTTGCATTTACCTATATGTTGTTTAACAACTTAGTGTTCGTAAGGTATTACGATACACCGCTTAGTTTTCATAGATTATCTTCTAAACGGAATGTTTGTATTAATGGTAACTACCTTACCAAGAGTTACAAGATGCAACTGGCAACTTGACTATTTCCGCAGAAGTAAAAAACAGTACATAGTTTTTGTTCTTCTTTGGACAAACTGCCCCAATCAAACACAACACAGTCCAGAGTACCCTGTATTTGTTGAATGGTGAACAGTTACTACCCCCCAATAATTCAAAATCAACGTTCAATGTTGTCCAGTAGTGTTTGAAAATGAGTGACAATCATACAGTAGAAGTGAATGAAAATAAGTAACTATCTTAAGTGTTCTGAAAGTCTATACATGTCTACGTTAACAGTGTAAAATCTCATAATTATATACTAAACAAAAGTCAAAATTGACATATGGTCTATCTGATCATTTTCAGATACAGTACCATATCAAAACTAAACACTCTGTAATCAACTACAAATTGATACACAAAAGCTTGCATGCATGAGCAAGTCAACAAGTGTGTCATGAACTAAACACATGTGTTCCTCATGAAAAATACAAAATTAAACCTTGCATCAGCCAAAAGCTGTGTCATATATACAATATACTATAATATGGTCATCTTAAACCAGTATTAAATATTTTCCTATTAAGCTGTAAGCTCAAGGATAGAAATTGAATTTTACATTGGTTAACACTTGTGTGGTCTATGTGTCCTCCCATGCTTATAGTCACTTTTGTACTAATTGTTAGCAAGTCCCTCTTGACACATCAAAGTACAACACAAAATGCAACCAACAACACAAAAATACTAATGAATGACTAACTAGAGTGAAAATAATTTGAATTGTAATGCACTGTGGACGTGATTAATAGAAAGATCACAGTACATAACTGAGGTAAGCTTCTGCATATATACAACGACATTTCAAGCCATAAACAAATAATGAACACTTCAACATACCTTTGACTATGCATATGAGGTTAATAAATTAATTATTGTGTGCCATATTCATAAATGGTATCAAAATTATGAATGAGTATTTTCCTTCTAGGTTTCAGAGTATGAGCAAGGTAAAATTCACAAGACAATTAACTTTTCTGTAGGTAGGATTTAAACGCATTATTCTATCTGAGACCGATCAACTTTATGGATCGTGGATAAACAAAACTATAAGAATACAGCTAAGGGTTTCAGTTAACATCAAGTGGCTCAATGTATGTATGTAGATAAACTTCAACTCAGATCTTAACAAATGGACTACTGACATAGTGAAACATTACTTGGTTTCAGGTCCAGTTACTAGATTTTTTAAACTTCCTCAAAATTCATGTTACTAGAATCACAAGTTAAGTTGACAAACAGAAGGTATACTTTCATATTTACTTTCACTTATTTCTTTAACATTTCAGTAGATGACTTAACATTTATATCAGGGTTGGATCTAACATTTTCAGTACACTTAACACTATCATTTTGAGATTACTCATCAGTATCAAGCAATTCAACATCTTAGACTTCCAGTAAAGTATCTGTTCAGAGATTACACTATTCTTAAACACTACATCAACATTTTTCATTTAAATATTCATTATTTTCATAGTCATTTTCTTTATGACACATTAATTCTTTCTTTTCAATATATGAAGCATTTTCCACTTCCATTTCAGTACACTTAATAACTATTTGTTCAGTACTTCACTGACAATTCTTAACCTAACTTAAATTTCTCATGAACAGCACTTCCCCTTTTTTCTACTCTGTCATTTCTTTTGATGACTACACAAAGACTTCCACATTAGCTAGTGGTTTATAAACATCATAACATAGATTCCAAAATTCCTGTCAAACACATTAAATAAACCCCCATCATCTACCTGTTTTTCACATTGTATTTTAATTCAAAACTCCTCAATGTTTGTTATTATTTGCAACTGTATTAACTGTAAACATGAATTCACTATTTGGTTCAAACTGTATTTCAGTATATTTACTTCTTAGCTCTTAAGTCCATTGGCCTATACACTGGCATAAGTAAAAACAATTCTTATTGAAAACCCCCAACAGGTATATCATATTAGGTACAGTATTAGTATTTGGTATAAAGTTCTTCTGAACTGATGGTTAACATATACCTACACATTTTTTTCATATTTTCTCAAAAATTCCAACGGGTAATAAAGTTTAGGCGTCACCTATTTTAAGTTTCAATAAGCATATAGCAAAAATGTATATATCAAAAGGTATGTCTCAGCTTCTTTCATTTGTCAGTGGTAATTAAAAAGTTTTTCAAATAATCATAAATATTTACACCGAAGGAAAAATTAAAGCATAGAATTTATTCTGCACTGTGAAAATGATCAATAGAAGTACACAGCACACGACTGGGGACCTGAACTGGTGTCAGCAGTTTCATAACTACAGAGTAATTATTCCCCTAAGGTATTACATCAACACATAGTCTGATGCATCTCATTTTGTCTGTCATCAGGTAGAATAGGTAATGGTACACTACTACTAGGTCCAAAATTAAATGCAAACAGTTGGGTCTGGTTTGCCCAAGAACATACTTTACACCTTAGACTTTGCTTAAGTAACATAATTTCTGAAGTGTCATTCAAATCTGATGAAAAACAATCATTGTCATGTGGCATAAAATAAATAGGACGAAATTTCTTTTTAGGCCTACCAGGTAACTTTACTACTGGTAAACTAATTACATTAGTACATCTAGGAATATGTGACTTTTCTTGCATTTCGTCTACACACTGTGGTAATTCTGTGACTGTACAATTACTTTCGAGTTCTTGCTCAAGTTTATCTATAAAAGAGTTACATTCAGTTTCTACATTCAAATCAGAAATATTAAGTTTGCTATTACATTGTTCAACATCGCGAATCTTTCCAGTTAACTCTGTTTTAGTCTCCTGGCTCTGAGAATTTGTATTACATGAACTGTCATCTATTTTTTCAACACTGTCACTCGTCTGTGAAACTTCTGCAGTAGCAGCTACCATAACACTTTTTTCTACACTATTGAGTTTTGCACTAAGTTTTGTGTCTAAAATACTTTGTTTTATTTCGGTCATTGCGCCATTTGTTTTACAAATTTCAAATTTAATCGAGTTTGTTTGAGATTTCATATCAGATATCATGGTTTTCATTTGTAATAAAAGTTCCAAGATTAATTTTCTTTTTCTTTCTATTTCCATGTTTCCTGCCATATTACTAATCTGTTGGCCAGTCTCTTGTAAATCACTAGAAAAATGGGACCTGCTCCTTTCTTAAAATCGGCGTAGAACTCGCAATACTAGAACCTCCTACCCCACTGTCAAAGTCCGAAACTTGAGTACTATTATCTCCCTCCTTTCTTACTGTATCCATTTTAAAATAAGTTTTCAGTCCACATAAAACCCCTATCACACAAACAGTCACTACAAAAGTTACAAAAAAAGTACTTAGCTCGTCACAAGGATGCGGCGATACAGGAATCTAGTAGTTCAAATTACTGCCATCTTCCTCCATTAAATTTTGACATCGTAGGTGTGGATAGTATTGTAGTCAAATTCTGCACTTTTATGATGGTTTTACTGCACATCCATCATATACATTATTTTCCTTGTATCCTGTAACACATTTTACATTAGTGAATACTCTTTAAAATCCTTTGGTCACGTCACCACTTCTAACGTTTTACATTAGTGAATACTCTTTAAAATGAATCCTGGTCACGGCACCACTTCTAACGTCCATCACCTCTTTTCGGAATGACTCAAACTGAGCCCTAATATATTCCTGAATCACGGAAATGTTTATTAGTTCACAGTCAATAACAAAGTCATTCCACTGTAGGTGAAGTTGAACTTATCTTATATGCTGGCTGAAGTCCATTGCGTTGTGAGCTGTCTTAAGTGTTTTGGTTGTGGTGGATTTGGCCATATTAAAAAATGTGCTCAAGTGTTAAACAAAAACGTGTCCATAACCAAAACAAAAGTGATTTACCTTACCAGGCGTTCATTGGTAAAATAATGCATGCAGAATTGGATGAAGACTCGTGGATTGCTGATTGTGGAACTACAAATCACATGGCTAAGAAGATTGAATGGTATACATCTTTTACAAAGTTTGAAAAACCACTGCAGCTATGTATGGCCAACGATTTGACTATGAACACAGTAGGAACTGGAACTATTTATTTTGAAGCTTTTGTTGATGGAGAGTGGAAGTTATGCCATATGAATAATGTTTTGTGCACTCCAGAAGGGTGAAGAAATCTTTTTTTTCTGTGTCGTCTGCTATGGACAAGGGATTAGACTTTCATTCATCAAAAGACAAGTGTGAGTTCTGAAACAATGGTATTGTAAAAGTGTTTGGTATACACAGTGGTAACCTATTGAAGATGCTGATTCCAGTAACAAAACCAGATCATCCCATTAATGCTGAGGTAAATCTTGCATCTAAAGAATCATTGCAAATTTGGCATGAACATTTGGGTTATCAGAACAAATGTCATCTTCAGCAACGTTTGAAGCAATGTGGTGTGTAAGTCGAAGACTTTGGCAAAGATTTTTGTGAAGCTTGTGTTAAGGGGAAGCAGCATTGAAGCATTTTTCTGACACGTCAACAGCATTCTACACACCCTGGAGAAGTGCTCCATGCAGATTTGTGTGGGCCTATGGAGTGTAAATCACTGGGAGAAGCTGACTACTTTCTGTGCTTTACTTGTGACTACTCAAGAATACGCTTTGTGTATTTTCTGAAGCGAAAGTCTGAGACAGTAGAGAAAATTTCAGAAATGTCGAGTATTGGGAAGAATATTTGTGGTCAATCACCAAAAGTGTTTCGGTGTGATAGTGGACGTGAGTTTGACAATTGTGCAGTGACGGAGCTGATGAAACTAAATGGCATACAATTTATTGTCACAAATCCTTACACTCCAGAGCAGAACAGGTGTGCTGAGCATGCCAACAGAACTGTTGTGGAATTAGCTCAAACCATGCTGCTAGCTCAAGTTTTGTCATAATTTTTGTGGGCAGAAGCAGTAAACACAGCTGTTTATGTTAAACAGAACTGGTACAAGTCATGTAAATAGTAAAACACCATTCGAGGTATTTACTGGAAAGACAGTACAGCTAAATAAGCTTCATATTTTTGGAACTAAGTGTTTTGTTCATATTCCAAAAGAAAAGTGAAAGAAATTGGATCCAAAAGGGAAAGCAGGTATCTTTGTTGGTTATTCTGATGGCATTGATGGTTTTCGAGTGTCAATTGAATTGGTCCATTTACAATGAAGAAAGGCAATGGAGGAAGAAATGGCTTCATTAAAGGAAAATGCTACATGGAGTTTGGAACATTTGCCACCAGATCGAAAGCCCGTTACAAATCGTTGGGTTTATAGAATTAAGCATAAAGCTGATGGTGAAATTGGTCGCTATAAAGCAAGACTAGTTGCTCGTGGATTTAGTCAACAAGAAGGTACTGACTATAATGAAACATTTAGCCTGTTGCTAGATATGATACAATTTGAGCAATTTTGAGTGTTGCCACTAGTGAGCATCTTCATTTGGTACAGTTTGATGTAAAATCTGCTTTTTTTAATGGCTTCCTAAGAGAAGAGATTTATATGCAACAGCCTGAGGGATTTGCTGATGGCACTGATCGGATGTGCAAGCTGCATAAAAGTTTATATGGACTGAAACAATCACCGAGGTGCTGGAATCAAAGATTCAAAGACTTTCTAGTGAATCTTGGGCTTGTGGAAAAGCAAGGCAGATCCCTGCCTATTCTTTCATAAAAACTGTAATGACAAATTTATGGTTGTTCTGTAGGTAGATGATGGATTATTATCTGCTAGTAAAAACGACATTGAAGTTTTCCTGAGGAAAATGCAAGATGAGTTCATGATTACTATTGAGCCGGTGGGATATTTCTTAAATATTAATATTATATGTCAAGAGAATGGATAAATAGAAAGTTATGCTAAAGATATACTGCGTTGTTTTAACAAGACAGAAGCAAATCCTGTGTCAACCCCAATCTTGCAATATCTACAGCTGGATGAGTTGACTAATGATAAACCAACGAATGCTCCATATCAAAAAGCAGTTGACTGTCTTATGTATTTAGCTGTTGCTACAAGACCTGTTTGCAGTGAGTTACATCTCAAGATTTTTAGAGAATCCTCAAGAAATTCTCTGGTCTTTGGTAAAAAGGATTCTAAAATACATTAAATGTTTAGTGTCATTGGGTATAAAGTATGAACCTAGCCTTGCAAGCGGAAGGCTTGAGATATATACCAATGCTGATTATGCTAGTGATCCAGCAACTCGACGCTCTGTTAGTGGAATGGTTGCAAAATTTTGTGGAGAAACAGTTACCTCAACAAGTAAGCATCAACAGTGCATATCATTGTCAACAACTGAGTCGGAATATGTAGCTGCCAGTGAAGGGAGCAAGAGAAGCAATGTGGCTATTAAAACTATATCAGGAAATTTTATCATTAAAGTGTGTGCCTGTTCTCCTTGTCGATAATGAAAATGTCATAAATGTGCCAAAAATCCTGAGTTTCACAAGAGATCAAAGCATATTGATGTTCATATGCACTACATCCATGAGGACATTCAAGAAGGCCAGTTAACTATTGAGCATGTAGCAGGGAGTAAGCAAGCTGGAGACATTCTCACCAAACCGGTACCACATGTTTGATTTCAATTTTTAAAATCATTAATTGGAATGTGTTAAGTACTTATTTGACAATATAAACATTTGGGGGAAGTGTTAAAGTGAAATGTTTATATTTACATCTTTGGTGTGTTGCATATCTTTGTATGTTTTGTTTTGTTTGTTGCTGTTGAAAATACACATTCTTAAGAAGTGTGTCATGTCTTTAATGTGTTTCATAAAGTAAAGCATATTGTGCCCTTTTCTGGAATTCAACAAGTTTAAATGTTCGTGTGGAGCTTTTTATTCAGATGTGATGTTACATGACACTATTATCTATAATGTAACTGATGTCAGACTTAGGGAGCAGATTCTAAAAATGTCAGATCCGTCTTTCCATCAAGTAGAACAGATTTTGGAACAGTACAATTCAGGTACCGTGGCAGCGGAAAACTTTGATTCAATTCCACTGTGTACTATAGTGATGTAACGCGCCGGCATTTCCGCCTGCCCGCTCAAAGCGTAAACACATTGAGAGACACAGAGCCTTGCCAAATAATGAATTGAAGTCTTGCCTTGAAAAGGCAGTACTGTCTGTCCCTGCCAGCAAAATGCTATGCATGCAGCAAGAAAGGTCACATACAAACAGTTTGCTTGAAGCAAAAGAAACAGGATTTGTCCTTCCGGCCCAAACAGTGACATGACAATACTTATTCAATAAGTGCAGTATTTTGCAAACCCGTGGCTGCCCCTCGTTACGTCAAGAACATGGAAGTAGCACAAGTTGTACACCAGGCCAGAAAAATGTGTGTCAATTTGCGTATGAATGACATTTCTGTAAAATTTCAACTAGACACAGGTGCATCAGTCACATTGCTCAATCATAAAACTTAAGCCTTTCTCACGCTAAAACAAGATTAACGGCATACAATGGCAATGAAATTCTTGTACTAGGACAGTGTTCACTACCTGCAGATTACCATTTGCAGGCACTGTGATCAAATTCATCCTTGTTGTGTTTCCTGTGATCCTTCTGCATTTCTCTCAGCCTCCTGCGCGACCTCAGCAGCCACCCCAGCAGCAGATCTCCACAGCACCGCAAGTGTTCTGACATCATGGAAATGGAGACCTCGCCGCCTCTGCCTCCACTGGACATCCGCGTGGACCTCGACCCACACAACCAGCACACGATGCAGCAGCTGAGGCCGACGTCACCACCAATGTCACCATCTACGTCATCACCTGGGCAACAGGTTGTGGACGTGGGCTATTCAGGGGTTTCCTCGGAGGACGTTCTGCCGCGAGTTCAGGCTGGATGTCGGGGCCCGGCCAGAAGTCTGACGTCCTCTGAAGTTACAGACTCCGGTTCATTTGTGTGGTGAAGCGTCAGTTGGGGTGGCCATTGGTAATCAATCCTGCTAATGTATTGCGATTGATTGAGATGAAGTTACGAAGAACCCTTCTTCGTGAAGATAGTATTAGTGTAGAAGATGAATCATTCACATGCTTTCTTGTATCTGTTATGGTACAGAAATATGAGCATAAGTTAAATACTGTTGTGACACTAACACATAATGATGATAATAGGGATGATAACGACAAACAACTCATTGCAAGCGGTAGTGCTATGGTAAGTGCGGGAAGAGGCAATGGAAGCAGTGGTAGTGAATACCAATAATCTTCCAAGAAGAAGGTTAAAGTTGCAAATATCATCATGGCTTTTGATGACAATATGCTAGAGAAGATGTATGATTATTATTATATAAGTTATAGTTAAGATATCTGCATTACGTATGGCATCTACAGTTACATCTACAGTCCTGTCTGGAGCACGATTGCAGAGTTTTGAATAAAAACGACACCCACCAGCACATTGAGGTGTACATAGAGATCCTGTAAGCAAACATTCATACAGATATGTTTGTTCGAGCCCATGTACTTTCATTGTGAGTAACTACAATCTACAACTGATTGGGAACCCTTTAGGAATTCTTTTCTGAGAATGACATCATGACTGCATTCTTGATAAATGAGGAACTCAAAAGACTCCATACGCTCCTTTATACAGGAATGACAAAGCATCTTCCTGTAGGCTGCATATACCTCATATTAGCCACCTTCAGCTGCACGTTTTCATTGTTGGCAAAAGTTGTCTTCTACAAATGGCAACAGAACTTCTTCAATATAAATGACTATGAGGCTCTCGAGACCACAAGAGCTCATGTGTGTCAGGTATCCATGAGGATATTAATGTAGTTTCACATCATTTTAGCAGTGACTAAAGGCAAAGGATTTTGCTGTTTAGTTGCCTAATCTCCAAGGAAGGCTTCACTCTTTATTTTTCCTGGTTATATATCACTGGGTGATCACCTGAAGCTTCTTAATTGGTATGGAGTCCTCGATCATCATGTTGGGGGAGTGTCCTCTCCAGTGACTAGCTTGTAGAGATGGAGATCTATGGCAGCCTTGAAACACACCCTCTTGTCTTTCTTTTACTGGAATTGATGCTGCCATAAGTCAGTTTGCAGCCTGCTTGCACTTGCATCATCAAATATTTGTTATTGCTCCCAGCACTAGCATACCACATGACCTTGTTACCAATATTGGAAACATGCCAGTTGGTTGTCTCAGGTCTCCCAAATGTCAGTCTTTCTTGGGGCATAAACCAGTTCCTTATACTCTGTTCCAGAAGTGTAAACCTGCCTTGGCCTTGACAGTTTCAGTTTTTTATGAAATCAGATGGAAAGACCTTGGAGCCTGCATTTGTTCCACTTCTTTCCTTATTATCTCTTAAAGTGTTTCAGTTTTCAGCTCACTGTGCATTTCCAGTGCCTTTTGAACTTCTTCTCTATTTCATGAATGGCATCTGCAAGATCATTTTCTTTCTCTGTCACAGCCATCGATATATTTGGAATTCAATCAAACTTTTTATGTCCAATTAGATTTTGATGCAGCATCTGGCACCATTTTATGGAGTCATCTGCTGATGAAATTTCCTTCATGCTTTCTGCAGTTCTGTCTGGTATACCACCCAGCTTGTATCTTCTGCTCATTACTTCATACCATTGCTTGGTGGTACCCTCCAAATAGCAATACACATTTGTCAGGAATACTGTCTCTTCCCAGTTGTTGAATATAAAGATACACTCATATCCCTTTTACCACTTGTTTGATTCTTGACCAATAATACCAGAGAACACTAAAGGATGTTTCACAAGTTGGCAGCAAACTGTTGATATCATGTATGTCATTTACTCTTCTGCGGTTTCTGAAGTCTTCCACTTGGTAGGACATGGCTTTAACTCTGGTTTCATGACATGTATGGAACAGCTCTTTTGTAGCCTGACAGTAGCCACTTTGCTGATGAGGATGCTTATGATTAGCAGTACCCACCATTGCTACTGGAATGTCACATAGCAGTCATGTAGAACGTAGCTACTTGATTAAATAACATTGGTTTGAATTCAGCAATGATTTATTAAGCACTTATCTCAGACATACAAGAGCACATGATGAACTAACTCCAGCCAGAGTTTTACACAGTTTCTGTTAGTATATAATAAAAAGGACAGTTTACAACTCACCACAAAGATGCGGTGACGAGCTGCAACAGGCACATAAAAAAGACACACGCACATACAATATTCTCAGCTAGCGACCATGGCCTTCTTCAGAAAATAGAACATTCATGCAATCACACAGACATACAACACAGTCATACAATCATCACCTAAGGTTGCCGCACTTTGAATCACAGTGTGTATATAGGGAAGGGGAGGGGGGGATAGAAAGGTTGTGCCACGGTGGTGGGGATGGGTACAGAATGGCCTAGATGGGAGCAATGAGATGCAGCTTGGCGGGTGAGGGGAGGGAAAAAAAAAAAAAAATAGGTATATGTGCCCGCTTGTGTGGCGCATGCACGCACGTTCTGTGCTCTCTCTCTCTCTCTCTCTCTCTCTCTCTCTCTCTCTCTCTCTCTCTCTCTCTCTCTCTCACACACCACTCAAAATAGGAGACGTTTAGGACAGAAAGGTAGGAACTGTAGGGTGTAGAAAAAGGGAAGTTGTCGCAGGTTGAGGCCTAGGTAATTTCAGGATCAGAGAATGTACTGTAGGGAACGTCAACCTCCATCTCACTGTTGGCTCTATCCACACTTCCATCCATATTAAACATACCAACCACCAACAGTACCTACCCTTTGACAGTCGCCATCCCTTCCACATAAAAAAAGAATCCCTCCCTTACATACACACATGCACACACATTCAAATGAACATGACTGCTGTCTCCAGCCATTGTGGCTTGACTGCAGAACTCAGGATAGCTCAAAGTTAAAGTAACCAATGGTGGGAGTGAGGAGACAACATGGAGAGGGAAACAGGAAGGGAGGGGAGGGATGCAAGTTGAGGATGGAGGAAAATGCCAATGCTATCTGACATAATAATGTGCTTGACCAGCCATGGGAGGCAGTGATGAAGGAAAGGGACAGACTAGAGTTCATGGCAGAATGGAAAAACATGTGAGGCTAGAGTGTGGGCAGATAAGGGGAGGGAAGGTGAGTGGGGCTTGGAACTAGTAACAGTTTAGTAGGATATATTGTAGCAACAGTGCCCACTTGCACAATTCAGATAATCTCATGTTTGTGCTGGCTGTGCAATAGTCACTGTGGTGTGTTACATCATGCAGGACTTCATGCCTTGCAACAGGTTGGACAAGCCATCTCCTGGCCACAGTGCGATGATGGCTATTCATACAGACAGTTTGCTACTGGTCATAAGAAAGGCCCATGATGGTGTAACGAAGCATGTTGGGATCTTTCCCATCTGCTTGTATTACTGAAACTCCCGATACCAGTGTTTTATAATAATAGGTATGAATGTAATTAGTCTATTATCATTTTCTTTTCTAAAACTTTTGACTAGCTGAAGTCATTTTCTATTATTTGACATCTGAGAAGTTTTGTAATTAGCGAATAGTAATTAGTTAATGCAAGAGGCCTCTTGTTGTGGATCATATATTAGGCTAATTAGTATCTCTGATAAAACTAATTAAATTCTTTTCTCATAACATTAAAGTAGGTATTGTTATGTTTCATGAGTAATTTTAGGAAACTTGTGTCTATTAGTTCCATATAATTATCGTTTATTCCACAATTATTGTTGAGAAACATATTTAACTGTATTTATAGGTGAAATATAATTAATATAGTACAGATTTGTATATCAATTTATCCAATATTATGTATGCTATCTTTTACTATAGTCAGTTGTATGTAATTTTCAGTGACTTTTTTGTATCAGTGGTGGACTAAGACTGTTGGAGGCCCAGGGCAGAGGCAAAACAAAATGAGGCCCCCTACAGGTATTACTATTTTAAAAAAAAGTATTTAGAGCCCTACTCCCCCCCCCCCCCAAGAGAAGATTCAGGACAGTCCCCCCCCCCACCCCCCCACCCCGCATTCCCCCACCCCACCCCTCGCATTCCCTCCCCCCCTAGTCTGCCACTGATTTGGATTATATAAATAGGATGCTTTCAAGCCATGTAAATGAGTCTTGTTTCATCTTTGTTAGGAGGCACAATCCACACCAGTAGAGAGTCTGGTTTCATCTTTGATCTGTAGAGAGTCTGGTTTCATCTTTGATCTGAGGCACATTCCATGTCACTCTGAACTCTAATTTGAACAACTATGTAAAAGTTCATCAGTATTAGTCATATGGAAAGCATTTCTACCATTATGATTAAGAGCTAATTCTTCATAATCATGCCACAATAAAATGTACACTTAAGGCTTTTGTATTCCACACATGAACTGTGAAAACTTGTATTATTGATGTGTGGAATGTGTATACTGGGTAGGGTGTCTGTTATTAATGAGACTCATACACTGGCCATAAATGGGGACAACTGGGCACTACTGCAATTCTATGTGTCACCTACATTATTTGTAGTGCAGTAGTTTTGCCCCATCGAATTTCAGCCAGTCGTGACCAAGAGTGCTGATCTACAAGAACTTCAAGAGGCAACAAACTACAACCCAATACATCAGAATGGGACTGGAGAAGATGGTTGTGTGATAGTGGATAGGACAGGTTTTGCATCTAGGTTTATTGCAGGAACATGAGCAAGGAGCAAGGGGCTGGAAGAAGTGATGAAGAAGGGATGGGTTTTGTGGGTGGCGGAATACCACTATAGGAGTGTTGGGGAGGATTGTGGGTATGGTATTTCTCACAGAACAGGATGAAAGGTAGTCAAAACCCGGGCAGAGAATGTGGTTTGACTGCTCTGGTCCTGGGTTGTACTGGGTCACAAGAGGGGTGGTCTTTGTGGATGAACGGTGTGAGTGGTGGTGGTGGTGGTGGTGGTGGTGGTGTGAGTGGACAGTCAAGGAACATGATATCTGTTTCTGTTAAAGTTTTGGAGGATCATTATGGTCTGTGAAGGTCCCAGTGAGGCTTTTGGCGTATTTGGAGAGGGACTGCCTGTCACTTCAGATGAGACAATGATGGGTGATTAGACTGTATGGAAGGGACTTTTTTGGTGAGGAATGGATGGCAGCTGCCGAAATGGAGGTATTGTTGAGGGTTGATAGGTTTGATGTGGATTGAGTTACTGATGAGGCCATTCTTGAAATGGTGGTACATGTTGAGGAAGATGGCTCATTATGTTGAGTAGGACCAAGACCAGATTATGAAGATGTCATCAATGAATCTGAAACAGATGAGGGGTGTGGGATTCTGGGTAATTACAAAGGATTCCTCTAGATGGCCCATGAACATGTTGGCACAGGAAGGTGCCATATGGGTGCCCATTACTGTTCCATGGATTTTTTTGTATGTGATGCCTTCAAAAGAGAAGTAATTGTGTGCAAGGATGTAGTTGATCATGGTGACAAGAAAGAAGGTTGTGGGAGTGGAGTCAGTCTGGTATTGTGAAAAGCAGAGTTCAACAGAAACAAGGCCATGCGCATTGGGGATGTTAGTGTAGAGGGAGGTGGTATCACACTTGATGAACATGGTGCCAGGTAGTAAACAAACAGGGAATGTGGAGAGTCAGTGGAGGAAATGGATGGTGTCTTTCATATAGGAGGGTAGATTGAAGGTAATAGGTTGAAGGTATTGGTCCATGAGAGCAAAAATTCTTTCATTTGTGGCACAATAACTGACCATATAGGGAAGTCCAGGATGGTTGGGTTTGTGTTCTTTAGGGAGCATGTAAATGGTTGGGCAGGGGGAGGGAGGGTGTAAGAGAGATGAGAAGAGACATAGGCTAAGGGGAGAGATTCAGTGATGAGTCTAAGTATTTGAGGAGGGACTGGAGATCCTGTAGGATTTTTGGAATGGGATCATTGTGGCAGGGGTATGTATGTATGTGGAAGAATTTGACAGCTGGCAGAGGCCCTCTGCCACATAGTCCTTGCGGTCTAAAACTACAGAGGTTGAGTCTTGTCAGCAGATAGGATCATGAGGTCAGGATCAGTTTTTAGGTGGTTGATCGCATTTCTCACTGAAAATTTAAAGGAACATGATTTTGGAGCAGTGAGGGTGGATCTCGACTGGATGGAGGAGTGAAGTGGTTCAGGCAGGATTCAACATGGGTATTATATTAATTCTGGTGGTGGGGTTTCTAGCAAAAAAGTGTTTCCATTGTAAGGACTGAGAAAAGGAGAAAAAATCCTTAATAGTCTGGCATGGTTGAATTTGGTGGGAGGGGGGGGGCAAAGGTTGTACTGTAACAAGTGACACTACATTCCTTCCTATCAACTCAAGATGACCAAATTAATTAATTTAAGGAATTTAGCGTGGTGTGGAACGAGATTCTGCCTAGGGTTTTCTGTCTTCCTAGGTGGAAACTCCTGGTGGCACCTGCTACGGGCAGAGAAGTGTATGTGCAGGTTTACCAACATGATATGCAGGAGCATGTATAGAGGATGCAGCATGGAGTCCTTAATTACATAAGTGTTCCATGGTGCAACGAAAAAACAGATGCGTGTAGTGTTGAAGGTTGTTGTCATTTTTGTGATGTATGAGAAGTTATATAGTCAGAACTATCAGCGACTGGAACTGATCATAAAATGCAATTTGATTCTATGTAAATGTATATAGTGTGAATGAAGTTCTGTAAGTCACATTACAATAAAAGAGTACTGTTATTTGTTTCCGACATACAATTCATTTGAGTAGAAGTAGTATTTATGGATTGAAATGATAATTTTTCTTCCTCTCAAGCTCTGATCAACTTTGAATACGATTGTCAGATGCCTGCTACCTCAAGAAAGAGACTTCTTCCTCGAGGAACAGACTAGCTGGGCCTCATAAGCCAAGGAGTAAATTAAACAGCAGACTTCTAAAAACTTGACTCAATGTTACCTAAAACCAGTACTAACTTATATATATTCTTGTGGTGTCTTGCAATGAACAGACAAGGATAATATGGTTACAGCTCAAGGCAAGGCCTTTGGAAAGGACTGATACTACCATGGGACTGAATATTTTTGAGGAAAGTTACACTACTGGCTGTTAAAATTGCTACACCAAGAAAAAATGTAGATGATAAACAGGTATTCATTGGAAAAATATGTTATACTAGAAATGCCATGTGATTATATTTTCACACAATTTGGGCGCATAGATCCTGAGAAATCAGTACGCAGAACAACCACCTCTGGCCGTAATAACAGCCTTGATACGCCTGGGCATTGAGTCAAACAGAGCTTGGATGGTGTGTACAGGTACAGATGCCCATGCAGCTTCAACACGATACCACAGTTCACCAAGAGTAGTGACTGGCGTATTGTGATTAGCTAGTTGCTCAGCCACCATTGAGCAGACATTTTCAATTGGCGAAAGATCTGGAGAATGTGCTGGCCAGGGCAGCAGTCGAACATTTTCCGTATCCAGAAACGCCCGTACAGGACCTGCAACATGCGGTCGTGCATTATCCTGCTGAAATGATCGAATGAAGGGTAGAGCTATGGCTCGTAACACATCTGAAATGATTCGCCCACTGTTCAAATTGCTGTCAATGCGAACAAGAGGTGACTGAGACATGTAACCAATGGCACCCCATACCATCATGCTGCGTGAGACGCCAGTATGGCGATGACAAATACGTGCTTCCAATGTGCATTCACCATGATGTCACCAAACAAGGATGTGACCATCATGATGCTGTAAACAGAACCTGGATTCATCCAAAAAAATGATGTTTTGTCATTCGTGCACCCAGGTTCGTCTTTGCGTTCTCCATCGCAGGCGCTCCTGTCTGTGATGCAGTGTTAAGGGTAATCGCAGCCATGGTCTCCGAGCTGATAGTCCATGCTGCTGCAAACTTCATCGAACTGTTCGTGCAGATGGTTGTTGTATTGCAAACGTCCCCATCTGTTGACTCAGGGATCGAGATGTGGCTGCACAATCCATTACAGCCATTTCAATAAGATGCCTGTCATTTCAACTGCTAGTGATACGAGGCCATTAGGATCCAGCACGGCATTCCATATTGCCCTCCTGAACCCTCCGTTTCCATATTCTGCTAACAGTCATTGGATCACAACCCACCTGGGCAGCAATGTAATGATACGATAAACCGCAATCACGATAGGCTACAATTCGATCTTTATAGAAGTTGGAAACATGATGGTATGCATTTCTCCTCCTTACATGAGGCGTCACAACAACATTTCACCAGGCAGCACTGATCAACTGATGTTTGTGTATGAGAAATCGGTTGGAAACTTTCCAACCAGCTGTCACCAGTGCCACATCGTAAACAGCGCTAAGTATCTGAATTTAATTTGTGTCAAATTTAATTTGCCAGTCTAGTTCATTTTCGTTAGTACTCTGTTTTAAGAGGTTTATTCCCGCGTACTTGCAGATTTCATTTGTACTACTGTTTTAATAGTTTATTCTATGGTATTTGATAAATACCGTTGTTTAGTCTTCGTTTTTGACCAGTGTATTTCAAAACAAGTCAGAGACCGTTACTAAAACTCGTTATCAGTCAGTCCAGTGCCAGCTGTCACCAGTGCCACATCGTAAACAAGCGCTAAGTATCTGAATTTAATTTGTGTCAAATTTAATTTGCCAGTCTAGTTCATTTTCGTTATTACTCTGTTTTAAGAGGTTTATTCCCGCGTACTTGCAGATTTCATTTGTACAACTGTTTTAAAAGTTTACTCTATCATATTTGATAAATACCGTTGTGTTTAGTCTTCGTTTTTACTGGTGTAATTCAAAACAAGTCAGAGACCGTTACTAAAGCTCGTTATCAGTCAGTCCAGTGCCAGCTGTTACCAGTGCCGCATTGTCAACAGCGCTAAGCTGCCGGACTCAGTTTTGTTGATTTGACAGTGTAGTTACCACTGACCACAGTTCAGTCAGCAGCCAGCCGCCTTCATTAGAGTACTAGGCTTCTTTAAAGTTGATTATTTAATTTTCTACTTTCTGCAGTTAATTGTATCGATATGATGGATAGGATGTGTGCCTGCTGTGTGCGGACGCAGGAGGAGTTGGCCGCGGTTCACGAACAGCTGAGCGTGCTGTTGTCTACGGTCAGCCATCTTCAGGCTGCTGTCTGCAGCTATGGTGGGGAGTCTGGTGCGTCGAGTGGGACACCTCAGGTGTCTTACGCTTCGCTCTCTGTCCCTGCTACCGAGGCACCTTCAGGTGTACCGGACGTCGTCGAGCCGCCTTCTCCGCAAGGGGAGTGGCGGGTTGTACGGCGTTCGCGTCGCTCGAGGCGGAAGGCCAAGGTGGAGGCTGGACGTCCGTCCGTGCCCGTTCATCCTGTGACTGAAAGTGTGGCCACTCCTTCAGCAGGGTCCGAGCAGGTGCACAGGGGGAGGGGATTATTAGTTATTGGGAGCTCCAATGTTAGGCGCGTGATGGAGCCCCTTAGGCAGATAGCGTCCAGATTTGGAAGGAATTCCAACGTGCACTTGGTGTGTCTGCTGGGGGGCCTCATCCGAGATGTGGAGGCGGCCTTGCCGGCGGCTATCGAGGGTGCGGGTTGCAGTCGACTGCAAGTCGTGGCTCACGTCGGCACCAATGACCCTTGTCGCTTGGGTTCTGGGGACATGCTCAGGTCCTATGGGCGGCTGGCGGAATTGGTGAAGGCTGCTGCCTTCGCACGCGGGGTGCAAGCAGAGCTGTCGATTTGTAGCATTGTTCCCAGGGTTGATCGGGGAGCTGAGTGAGGGTATGAACCAGAGGCTTCGCTGACTCTGTGACAGTCATGGCTGCAGATTTCTGGATCTGCGTTATCGGGTGGGGAATTGTAAGGTGCCTCTAGATAGATCAGGGGTGCACTACACTAAGGAAGTGGCTACTCGGGTAGCAGAGTACTTGTGGAGTGCACATGGGGGTTTTTTAGGCTAGGCACTAACTCTGATGAGCACTCGCCTGTCAGCATTCAAACAGCAAATTCAGGCCACATTCAGAACAAAAATTCGAACATAAAAATATTAGCCGCAAACTTACAGAGTATTAGAAACAAAGTTCCCGAATTTGCAGCGCTGCATGGAAGTTATTGCACTCAGATAGTTTTAGGCACCGAAAGCTGGCTAAATGATGATGTGGCAAGTTCAGAAATATTTAGCGAAGCGTGGAATGTATATCGGGAAGATAGATCTGATACAACTGGAGGAGGAGTGTTCATCGCTGTGGACAAAGATATTGTTTCTACTGAGATTGAGGTTGAAAGTAACTGTGAAGTTATCTGGGCACGTATAACAGGTCTAAAAGAAGTAAAGTTAATAGTTGGGTGTTTCACTGGCCCCCCCAGTGCTGCTGTAGCAGTTTTAGAATCATTCAAGGAAAGTCTACACCAGGTAGTGCATAGGTATCCGGGCCATGTAATATTAGTCGGAGGTGACTTCAACCTTAAGAGTATAGATTGGGACCTAGCTAGTTACATTTCAGGCGGTACAGACAAGCAGTATTGTGAGCTACTTTTGAACACATTCTCCGAAAACTGTTTTGAGCAGTTAAACCGGCAACCCACGCGCAATGGAAATATTCTAGACCTAATAGCCACAAACAGGCCTGACCTTATTAAAGATGTCTGTGTAGAGACAGGAATTAGTGATCATGATATTGTCATAGCGTCGATGGTGACCAAAGTTCATAAACCAATCAAGAAGGCTAGGAGCGTGTTTTTGTTGGGAAGAGCCGACAAGCAAATGTTACGATCGCACTTAGAAAATGAATGGGCATCATTTAATTCTGGGACTATGTATGTAGAGGAATTATGGACTAAATTTAAGTGCATTGTTAATAAAGGGTTAGAGAAATATGTGCCAGTAAAGACGATTAAGGATGGAAAAGATCCACCGTGGTATAATAATAATGTTAGAAAGCTGCTGAGAAAGCAAAGGCTGTTGCACTCTCGATTCAAAAAAGACCACGCAAATGATGACAGGGAAAAGTTAGTAGAGATTTGTGCGTCTATAAAAAGATCGATGTGTGAAGCATACAATAATTATCACAGCCATACCTTAGCAAAAGATCTTTCCGAGAACCCGAAAAAATTCTGGTCCTATGTAAAATCGATAAGCGGGTCAAAGCCCACTGTCCAGTCACTAGTTGATCATTCCGGGGCAGTAATAGAAGTAAGCAAACGGAAAGCTGAAGTTCTAAATTTAACCTTTAAGAAATCTTTCACGCAGGAGGACCGCGCAAATATACCATCATTTGATCAACGTACTAATTCCGAAATGGGGGCCATAGCAATAGGTATTTCTGGTGTAGAGAAGCAGCTGAGAGAGCTAAATACAAAAAAGTCTGCTGGTCCGGATGGAATACCAGTTCGGTTTTACAAAGACTATTCTGCGGCGTTGGCCCCCTACTTAGCTTGCATTTATAGTGAATCTTTAATTCAGCGCAAAGTTCCTAGTGATTGGAAAAAAGTGCAGGTGACTCCTGTGTATAAGAAAGGAAAGAGAACTGACCCATACAATTACAGGCCAATATCTTTGACATCAGTTTCATGTAGAATTTTGGAGCATATTCTCATTTTGAATATAGTAAATTTCCTTGAAACGGAAAAGCTTCTTTCCATGAATCAGCATGGGTTTAGCAAACATCATTCATGTGAAACTCAGCTTGCCCTTTTCTCACATGACATCTTGCGAGCCATGGACGAAGGGCAACAGGCGGATTGTGTTTTTCTCGACTTCAAAACTGCGTTCGACACGGTGCCACACTGAAGACTGATAATGAAGATACGAGCTTATGGAATAGGTTCAACAGATTTGTGACTGGCTGGAAGACTTCCTAAGTAATAGAACGCGGTATGTTGTTCTCGATGGCGAGTGTTCATCAGAGACGAGTGTATCATCAGGCGTGCCCCAGGGAAGTGTGATAGGATCGCTATTATTTTCTATCTATATAAATGATCTGATGGATAGAGTAAGGTGTAATTTGCGGCTGTTTGCTGATGATGCTGTGGTGTATGGGAGGGTGTCATCTGTAACTGACTGTAATAGCATAAAGGTTGACTTAGACAAAATTTCTAGCTGGTGCGAAGAATGGCAGCTAGCTCTCAATGTAGAAAAATGTAAGGTGATGCGCATGAGTAGAAAAAACAATCCTATAATGTTCGAAATTCTTGATGCTGTCATGTCGTTCAAATATCTAGGCGTAACATTGCAGAGCGATATGAAATGGAACGAGCATGTAAGGACAGTTGTGAGTAAGGCAGACAGCCGACTTCGGTTTATTGGGAGAATTTTGGGAAGATGTACTTCACCTGTAAAGGAGACCACGTATAAAACGCTTGTACGACCACGTCTTGAGTATTGCTCAAGTACTTGGGACCCGCAGCAGATCGGTTTGAAGGAAGACATAGAGGCGGTTCAGAGGCGAGCAGCTAGATTTGTTACCGGTAGGTTCGACCAATGCGCGAGTGTCATGGAAATGCTCCGGCAACTCAATTGGGGATCACTGGAAGAAATACGACGTTCTTTTCGTGAATTTCTGTTAAGTAAATTTAGAGGGCCGGAATTTGAAGATGAGTGTAGTACGATCTTGCTGCCGCCTACTTAAATTTCGCGTAAAGATCACAAAGACAAGATAAGAGAAATTAGGGCTCTTACGGAGGCATATAGGCATTCTTTCTTTCCTCGTTCAATTTGGGAGTGGAATAGGAAAGCAAATGCCTAGTAGTGGTACAGTGTACCCTCCGCCACGCACCTTACGGTGAATTTCGGAGTATGTATGTAGATGTAGATGTAGATCATGTTGTAGATGTCGCCACTGGCGCCAACTTTATGTGGATGCTCTGGAAAGGTAATCATTTGCATATCACAGCATCTTCTTTTTGTTGGTTAAATTTTTCATCTGTAGCATGTCATCTCCGTGGTGTAGCAATTTTAATGGTCAGGAGTGTATGACTGTGTTTCTGGTCTATTTAGGTTGTGGATTTTGTGTGGTGGTGGTGTGGGAGTTTTTGATGCTTTGGTAAATGTAAAAGGTCTGCTATGCTATGAGGTGCTGTAGGGTATGTTTTGAAGATCTCATGGAGGGGTTGGATAATGGTAATCTATGGTAGGATTAGGAGATGAAAAAGTTAGCGTTTTTTGAGGTGGCATTGTGCATGCTACTCTAGTACTTATAGGGCAACGGTATCAGTCTGGAAGGCAGGATGCAGGTATTTTGGGTTGCAGAGCAGGAGAATTTTTCAAATAGATTTACGGTGCTACAAGACTGTTTGGACGTGATTTACATGATGTTGTACGATTAGTTTGGTGAGGTTTGTGGACTGACGAAGTCTGAACAGGAGGAGGTCATTGTGGTAGGAGGTAATGCAGCCAAAGATGGGTAATTTGATGGTCAATCCATTTGGGTAGATTCCATGAACTAAGCAATAACTTAGGAATAGTATTTAAGACTGGATTCTGTCTAGGGTTAGGGAAACTTTTCTGCATTGGTGCAGATAGAAAGGGCAAGGATCCATGGTGCAGTATTAAAAATGGATTAAATCATGCCAAGTCATGGACAAACATGCAAGGTCAAGAATAAGTCACTATGTACTGTAGAGATATGCAAATATCTAAAAACTGTGAAAATTTTGTAAGAAATATGAGACAAACAGAGTAATATGTGAAAACCCTGTGGGAAAGCATCAAAACCTCGTGAGAAGGTATTAAAAACTCATAGGAATAATGATAATAATAATAAAGGATAGCTAACAACTCACTGTATGTTCACTGAACCACTGACAGGCACTTAAAACAGAAAATCACATTCACACAACTTAAATTTTAGACCAAGGCCTTCATCAGAAAAAGAAACACATTCATTCACACAATCACTCTGACAACAGTATACAAGTGGTCACCAATGATGATGGGTAAAGGTGAGAATGTGAGATGCAGCATTGAATGCAGTGAAGGGAAGGGGTGGGAAAGGATAAAAGGGAGGTGTAGAGATGTGTGGGGAGGCAGAGGGGTTATGAAATGATCAAAATAATATGGAAAAATTTTTAAAAGGGAAGGGGTGGGAAAGAACGACAGGGAGGTGTAGAGATGTGTGGGGAGGGAGAGACTTATGAAATGATAAAAATGATAAGGAATTTTTTTTAAATATGGTATACAAATAAATTTAAAAAAAACTACAAAAGTAATTAATTAAGGCGATATTGTAAGGGGCCCACTTCCATGAACCACAGAAATGGCCGAGGTGGGGCGGCTTGCATGCCTCAACGATACAGATAGCCGTATCGTAGGTGCAACCACAATGGAGGGGTATCTGTGGAGAGGCCAGATAAACATGTGGTTCCTGAAGAGGGGCAGCAGCCTTTTCAGTAGTTACAGGGACAAGTCTGGATGATTGACTCAGCTGGCCTTGTAACATCAGCTTATGTGGCTTTGCCATACACTTAATGTGAACAGCTGGAAGCAATGGGAAATTATAGCCATTATGGCATCCTCTCGGGTAAAATATTCCGGAGGTAAAATAGTCCCCCATTCGGATTTCTGGGTGGGGACTACTCAGGAGTATGTGATCTTCAGGAAAGACAACACTGGCATTCTACGGATCAGAGCATGGAATGTTAGATCCCTTAATCAGGTAGGGAAGTTAGAAAATTTAAAAATAGAAATGGATAGGTTGACGTTAGATATAGTGGGGATTAGTGAAGTTCAGTTGAAACAGGAACAGGATTTCTGGTCAGGTGAGTACAGGATTATAAATACGAAATCATTTGGGGGTATTACAGGAGTAGGTCTGATAATGAATAAGGAAGTAGGAATGCGGGTATACTACTATGAGCAACACATTGATCACATTATCATAGTCAATATAGATACGAATCAACACATACCACAATAGTACAGGTTTACATGCCAACTAGCTCTGCCGATGATGAGGAGATCAAAGAAATATATGAGGAGCTAAAGGAAATTATTCAGTCAGTTAAGGGAGAGGAAAACTTAATTGTTATGGGTGACTGGAATTTGGTAGTAGGACAAGGAAGAGAAGGGAAGATAGTAGGTGAATATGATCTGGGCAAAAGGAATGAAAGAGGAAGCCGCCTGGTAGAATTTTGCACGGAACATAATTTAGTTATAACAAACACCTGGTTCAAGAATCATGAAAGATGGTTGTATACGTGGAAGAGACCAGGAGACACCGGGAGATACCAGATAGATTTTATAATGGTAATACATAGATTTCGGAACCAGGTTTTAAACTGTAAGACATACCCAGGGGCAGATATAAACTCTGACTACAACTCATTGGTCATGAATGGTAGGCTGAAATTGAAAACAACTGCAGAAAGGTAGGAAGGTAAGGAGATGGGACCTCGATAAACTAAAGGAACCTGAAGTTCTTGAGAATTTCAGTGGGAGCTTTAGGCAACAATTGACAGAAATGGGGGGGAAATAAAACAGTAGAGGAGGAATGGATAGCATTGAGAGATGAAATAGTGAAGGCAGCAGAGAACAAAATAGATAGGAAGGCAATACCTACAAAAAAAAAAAAACCTTGGATTTCACAGGACATACTAAATTTAATCAATGAAAGGAGAAAATATAAAAATGCAGTAAATGAAACAGGCAAAATGGAGTACAGACGACTAAGAAATGAGATTGACAGGAAGTGCAAAATGGCTATGCAGGAGTGGCTAGAAGGCAAATGCAAGGATGTAGAAGAATGTATACATAGTGGAAAAATAGATACTGCCTACAGGAAAATAAAAGAGACATTTGGAGATAAGAAAAACAGCTCTATGAATATCAATAACACATGTGTAAAACCAGTTCTCAGCAAAGAAGGGAAAGCTGAAAGGTGGAAAGAGTATATAGAGAGGCTCTACAAAGGAAATGAACTTAGAGGCAATATTGTAGAAAGGGGAGAAGATGTAGATGATGATGAAATCATAGATACTATACTGAGAGATGAATTTGACAGAGCACTGAAAGACCTAAGTCGAAACAAGGCCCCTGGAGTAGATAACATTCCCTCAGAGCTACTGAAGTCTCTGGGAGAACCAGCCATGACAAAACTGTTTCACCTGGAATGTAAGATGTATGATACAGGCGAAGTAGCCTCAGACTTTCAGAAAAATGTAATAATCCCCATTCCAAAGAAAGCGGGCACAGACATGTGTGAAAACTACAGAACCATCAGTTTAGTAAGTCATGGTTGGAAATATTAACACAAATTATTTACAGATGGATGGAGAAGTTGGTAGAAGCCGACCTCGGGGAAGATCAGTTTGGGTTCAGGAGAAATGTAGGAATACGAGAGGCAATCCTCACTTTACAGCTTATCTTAGAAGATGGATTAAGGAAAGGCAAACCTACAGCTTTTGTAGATTTGGAGAAGGCTTTTGACAATGTTGATTGGAATAAACTCTTTCACGTTTTGAAGCAAGCAGGAGTAAAATATAGGGAGCATAAGGTTATTTACAACTTGTACAAAAACCAGACAGCAGTTATCAGATTTGAAGGGCGTGAAAGAGATGCAGTGGTTGGGAAGAGAGTAAGACCGGGTTGTAGCCTTTCTCCAATGTTGTTCAATTTGTACAATAAGCAAGCTATAAAGGAAAGAAAGGAGAAATTTAGAGAAGGAATTGAAGTTCAGGGTGAAGAATTAAAAACATTGCATTTTTCTGACGACATAGTAATTCTGTCAGAGACAGCAAAGGACCTAGAAGAGCAGCTGAACAGAATGGACAGTGTGCTGAAAGGTGCATATAAGATGAACATTAACAAATGCAAAACAAGGGCAATGGAGTGCAGTCTAAGAAATTTAGGCGATGCTGAAGGAATTAGATTAGGTAACGAAACAATAAAGGAGGTAGACGAGTTTTGTTGCTTGGGCAGTAAAATGGTGACAGTACAGAGAATATAAAAAGCAGAATGGCAATGGGTAGAAAAGCGTTCTTCAAGAAGAGAAATTTGTTAACATTGAATATTGATTTAAGCCTAAGGAAGTCCTTTCTGAAGGCATCTGGGTGGAGTGTTGCCTTATATGGGAGTGAAACATGGATGATAAACAGTGTGGACAGGAAGAGGATAGAGGCTTTTGAAATGCGGTGCTACAGAAAAATGCTTAAGATGAGGTAGGTGGACCACGTAACTAATGAGGAGGTACTTAACAGAATTGGAGAGAAAAGGAATTTCTGGCATACCTTGACTAAAATAAGGTATCAATTGGTAAGACACATTCTTAGACATCAAGGACTTGTGAATTTAGCATTGGAGGGAAGTATTGGGGAAAAAACTGCAGAGGAAGACCAAGAGATGGATAGAGTAAGCAGATTCAAACAGATGTAGGTTGCCGTTCTTATGTGGAGTTGAAGAGGCTTGCTCAGGATAGGGTATTGTGGAGAGCTGCATCAAACCAGTCTCCGGACTGAAGACCACAACAAAAAAATTGTAAGGGGCAACTTGCAGTTGGAAGGAAAACAAGAATTGGAGGGATACAGGATAATGAGTGGGAAGGCATAGGGTGTAGATATGGCAAGTTATCTTAGGTTGAGGCCAGGGTGGCTGCAAGACTATGGAAAGTGTTGAAGGGCAACTCTCATCTGTAATGCTCTGAAGAGCCGGTCATGGAGGAGATGATCCATACAACATGATTAGTAAAGCAGCCATTGAAATCAAGAGTGTTATGTTCATTCACATGCTGTGCCATAGGGTGGTCCATCTTGCTTTTCATCATAGTTTGACGGAGGCCATTCATCCTGATGGACAGCTGGTTTGTTTCATGTCAATATTAAACACTGTGCAATGATTGAAGCAGAGTTGATAAATAACATGGCTGCTTTCATAGATGACCTGACATCCGATGGGGGTAGGATTAGACTGTGACAGGACTGGAATAAGAAGTGCTTGATGAATGGATTGGGCAGGTTTTGCATCAGGGTCTTCCACAGGGATACGATCACAGTTGTTAAGGGTTTGGAGTAGCATAGAGATGGATTAGGATGTTGTAGAGGCTGGATGGGAAGCAGATAGGGATGATAGTAGGTAGGGCATTTCTCTTTTCAGGGCAGGATGAAAGGTAGTCAAATCCCCGCCTGAAAATGTGATTTAATTGCTCCAGTCCTGAGTGGTACTATGTCACAAGAGGAATGCTCCTTTGTGGCTGGAGAGTGGGTGAGAGGAAGGAGGTAGGTACTGGACAGTCAGGCACATGAGATCTTTTTTCTGGACAGGGCTGGACAGGCCTGTGGCATATTTGGATAGGGACTGCTTATCACTGCAGATGCAACAATGAAAGGTGACATTGAAGGGACTTTTTGGTGTGTAATGGATGGCAGCTGTCAAAATGGAGGTATTGTTGAAAGCTGGGAAGTTCAATGTAGACAGAGGTACTAATGAGTCATTCCTTGAGGTGAAGGTCAATGTTGAGGAAGATGGCTCAATATGTTGAGTAGAAACAAGTCCAGATTATGAAGATGTCATCGATGAACCTTAACTAGACCAAGGGTTTGGGTTTTGAGGAGGCTAGGAAGGTTTCCCTAGAATGCTCATAAATAGGTTGACATAGTAAGGTGACAAAAGGGGGCCCATGGCTACGCAGTGGATTTCATTTTATACTTTTCTTTCAAAGGAAAAGTAATTAATTATTAGGATGTAATTGGAAAGGGTTATGAGGAATGAGATGTTGAACTTGGAGTCTGAAGGGTGCTGAGAAAGGTAGTGTTCAAGAGCAGCAAGTCCATGGGCATGTGGTATATTGATGTATAGGAAAGTGGCATCAACAGTGACAAGTAAGAATCCAGAACGTAAAGGGATTGATGGATGTGGAGAATCAGTGAAGGAAGTATTTGGTATCTTCGAGGTGGGAAGCTAGGCTTCAAACAATTGGTTGGAGCTGCTAGTCAACAAGGGCTGAAATTCTTCCAGTGGCAGCACAGTAACCAGCCACAATTGGGCATCCAGGATTGTTAGGTTTATGATTTCTGGGAGAATGTGAAAGGTAAGTGTGTGGGATGTTGTTGGGGTGAGGAGGGAGATGGATTTGGAGGGGACGGCCATAAAATTTTAGAAGGGATTGTAGGTCATGTTGGACTTTTGGGATGGGATCATCCTGGCACAACTGGTAGACTGAAGAATTAGACAATTGATGTAAGCCTCATGCTACATAATGACTGTGATTCATCACATCAGTGGTGTAACCTTCATCTGCAGGGAGGGTGACTGGTTTGGGATCTGTTTTGCGATTTGTAAGGCTGTTCTTTCTTCTGCTGAAAGCTTGGTTTTCTAAGACAAGTACTTGGTTAAATGTGTAAAGCCAATGAGAAGCTATACTTTGAGCGTTGCAGTAACCAGGACAATGTTGCAACATAACTGGTGACCATACTGATCAGTCACTTGCAGTATCAATGACAGTGGTACCAGGCTATGCAATCAGAGGCACTGGTCATGTGATGATATTATATGTTTACAAGCTGTGGGTATCTACCCAACTAAAATAGCAGAATTCAGCATGAAAGAGGTGTGCTTAATGACTGTCAACCATTCATCACTGTTTGGTACTACTGTGTGGTTGATAGCCACCCAGTCTGTTCCACACAGACATTGTTATCGCCACTGGAACGAGTGCAGCGGACAATGGTAGTGCACACATCTGTACTGCAAACCACGACAACTCATCACTGTCTTACTCCAGACACTGGACTGCACTGCATGGCACACAAATTGGTGACCACTGGCGAACTGGTGGTGACGCCTTTTGTCTTCGTAAATAGTTGGGCCACCAGAGTCCCACTAGACAGACATCTCAGTAGATGGACTAGAGGACAGGTTGCTAACCTGCCCACTCTCATACACACTGCTATGTGTGATATCGGAGATGGTGACTACGGTTCATCATCACAGAGGATGTTAGATCAGCAGTCCCTACCACATTAACTATCCCATGTGCCCACTGCCATCAACATTGGAATGTTACAACGAGGCCAAAAAGCACTCATAGGGGACATTCTGATGTTTTTGTTAGTTAATAAGTCTAACTCAAAATAAAGACATTTGTACACTCCTCAAAGAGTAGTTAGACTGTTCCACTGAGACAACCCAACCCATAAACCGACTATCTATATCACCAATAACAAGACTTTATTCATACACTGTTTCAGAATGAAAGCACTTAGTGAGTTTCAAAAAGATTTATACATTATGTCAAACGTTTATGAAACAAATGATGAAATAAAAGAGGTTTGTCACTTACTACTTTCCCACTACATGTACTTTTACACTACTAATTGTATTTGTGAGACATTTTACAGACATATATCCATATACCACTGTATGTACCTTCAGAATTATATCAGAATACCACACATATCTAAGGAAACATGACATCATAAACAACGAAATTCACTGAGGCTGCAATTTTTTACCAACTTACATCAGCTCTATTTGCTACACTTTTCACAGGATTTTCCCTAATAGGGCATTCTAAAATTTTTATATTATTGTATGACATGTTTTTCATCAGGGATATAGCACCATAAGGCTTGCACTCCATAATTATAGAAATGGAATGGACAAGCAATAGACATAGGAGGATGAAAGAGAAGGACTAACAAGAATTGAATAAATACACACCTGGGAAATGCTGGGAACTAATGCTAGTCTTAGATAACTTAGTGTAACATATTATGAGATGCATACAATTAAAACTTTCATAATGGAAGGTAAGTGTCAAATTGTTTGACAGATCTAAAACTATTGTGTACAAATAAGGCAGGAAGACAACTAAATCACATTAACAGGAGTAGCTAACTGTTACCAAAAAAAAAAAAAAAAAAAAAAAAAAAAAAAAAAAAAAAAAAAAAAAAAAAAACCACACACATGGCTGGACCGACCACCCTGATAATATATTAAAATCTTTGCCTGAAAATTTGAAGGAACAACTCTTAAATTGCTCAAAATGATAAAAGCTGTACCACATTTGTTTAATCAGCAGCTAAAATAGAGGACAGATCTCTTGGCACATTAGATGCTGTCCCTTGGTGTGGAAATAAAAGACAGTTTTTTTTTTTTTTTTTTTATCTGGTGCACTTACCTGGACACCACTAACATGGAGGAATCCTCTCAGTGGGTGGAGAAGCCACGTGTCATAGGGCTATGGTCCATACCAAAATGGTTACGGAAGGGCTCATCCTACTTTTATGGTGAAAGGGGGTATGTTGCATCCATGCGGTGGACTTGACCATGGGTAGCTTATTGTTAGTCACTTCCAGACATCCACCATCTCATCAATGCATGACTGTGTACCTCAACACAAAGATGGTCACATGTAGGGGTAAGTAGATTAATGATTAACACATACACATATCCAGGAAATGGAAACATATCTTTGCAACCAAAGCCTTTAAAATTTGCACTCTAAGTTGTAACTGCTAAGGTATTATAACAGTACTAGAGGAAAAACAGAAAACTTGAAAGTCACCCACAAATAAAGATAATTCTACAAGACTCTGTACAGTGTACATCACACTTAAAACACTGCTCCCAAGAAAGGCCATTCTCCTGCTCAAAAATATTCAACAGCGCATCACCAACTCACAACCTAAAGAAGTGTCTCAATAGGAAGGACCATGTGAACATGTGGGACCACTGCAGAAGCCCCACTGGTTGTGTGTCCCCAAATAGTGTTGTGCATGATACCAGTGTTGAAGAATATACCCATACAATGCTGCTTACATAGAAAAACCTGTTGGACAGCTGACTCCAATAGGGTCATATTATCAGCGGAAGGGTGATACTCCCTGAACCTTTACTAAGAGTGGCTAAGGAGCTGCCTGGATGACCAGATGACTGCTAACCATTTGATCCAGGTCTTTTATACACAGATTTTCAAGGCAAC
Organism: Locusta migratoria; assembly: GCA_026315105.1. Classification (NCBI taxonomy): domain Eukaryota; kingdom Metazoa; phylum Arthropoda; class Insecta; order Orthoptera; family Acrididae; genus Locusta; species Locusta migratoria. The sequence continues at coordinate 677,041,070 of CM048744.1, forward strand.
ACTGTGGTAACTACTGGGGCACATTCATTCCTCTTCTAGTTTGAGGAGAGATATCAAAGTTTTCTTTCTCCAGGTCTTACCTTACCATATAGAATAAAAACATTAAAAGGGGATTTCTTTTGATGCTACTGGCGAATGTCAAAGCATGATTGAACTGGATTTGGTTGTGACAATGAGCAGTATTACAAGTTGCAGACGGTGCCAAATCCGGCTGACATATGAAGAAAGGGCAGTTGTAAGACAGCATTGAATCTGAAGTCCAATTTACCTTTCTTCATGGTCATTCAGTAGCAGCATAACCCTAGACCTTGGTGTATTTGTGTTTGTAGTCCTTGCAAAGTGTTTTCCATTATCTGGGTGATGTTTCCAGGTGGTGTTTGGAGACATCCATTACAATACTGCTGCTTTTTGTAAACAAATGCATTTACCAGATATCCTGCTGATGACTTCCATACTTTTTCAGGGCTAATGGAAATATTGATTCAGCTCAGAAACAATTGGTGTTACCTTTTCTTGCTCTCCTTTATAATGCATCTTGCCACTGAAGAGTTCCAATGAAAATTAAGATTGTGGTTTAACTCAGTTGCCCCGAATAACACTTATCTCAATTTTATGGGATCCACTCACTGATGCTAAGGTCCATTTCATTGATGTCAGATCCAACAGATGACTGCTGAAGAAGATGAAGAAGTGTGAAATAGGTTCCAACTCACTAATGATTAAACTCCACACAAAGTGTTCTTGCTTTATAAGGGGTGTGTTTTTTTTTTTTTTTTTTTTTTTTTTTTTTTAATAAAACTACTACATATTTAGTGTCTAACAACTCACTGTAAACTGGACCTCCTTCACTATAAATACATTATTTTAAAATAATATTATGAAAATTACAATTATTAAATTTATACCATTTTGGGTACTACATGAGTTTCAGTATTTCATCACACTTCTTTACACTAATTAGTTTTGTAAGTATAATAAGCTTTTTCTAGCAGAATGGCTTTAAATGTGTTTTCATTAACTTAATTGCATCACCTAATGATTGAAATTATTCTTACAAACATAAATTCAGATCTTCTGGTATTTGCAGCTTGAAAATACATAACAGGCTAGATTGAAATATACTTGTAAATAGGACAAATTGTATTTGTTTATATTTTTGTTAATCATTTTCTTGGAATTATCTTAATATAATTAGATATAATCGGTCATTTTGGTTATTATTCACACACTGTCTCAAACCAAACAGTTCCTGCCAAAACACTGACTTAATAATGTTGGAAAATAAAATGATGTATTTTTCATTATGTTGTTTAAGCATCGAAACGGCCGATATGGTAAGTCTAGTGGAATCCAAAAATGAAATTATAAAGTTACTGCAAAACGACATTGAAGCATTAAAAACGGAAATACTGTGTTTAACGGAAGAAAATGCTAGATTATTACAAGAAAAATAGTGCACTGTGGGTGGAAAACATCAAGAAGAGCAGCAAGATTGTGCAAATACGTGTGTGCATGAAATCCAGCAAATGCAAAAAGAAACTCGCGAAAAAATGTGTGCTCATAATACGGACGTTGTAAACGAAAACATATCTAGTGCTGTCAATGTCACGGTAAATCCAACGTGCAAAAAACCAGCAGATAAATATAAATGGCAGTTAGTGAAAACAGAAGAACACAGCTAGGCCTACACAAGAGGACGACAACGAATTTCTAATAATTGGCGATTCATTGCTGAAAAATGTTGCAGTCCCAAACAGCAAAATTGATGTGCGCCCAGGAATTAGAACACAGCATCTCGGCAAACATTTTAAGAACTTGGAAAATGCAAAATCTGCAGAACGAGACTGTGAACCCAAGCGTAATTACAGAGGCATTTTTGTGCATGTCGGAACAAACTCGTTAAGAAGCAGCAGCGAAGAACAAATTATTAATGATACCATAAATGTGATTCGCTCGGCAAGAAGTGTATATGTGAGATCCAAGCTTGTAATTAGCAGAATAATAAAAAGGAGGTCAGTGAGTGACAAATATATCTCGCAAATAAACTACGCCATCAAAGAACAATGCGATAGCCTAGGGGCAATTTTCATAGATCCAAACAAATTTCTATAAGAAAACTGTCTTGGAAAGGATGGCTTGCACTTAAATAAACTGGGATCTGTGACACTCAGTAGAATGTTTACAGATGTCTGTAAAATCATCAGAAATGAGGGAAACTAAGATGGACTACTGGGGTGATAAACCAGATATTTTCGCTGAAAAAGCAAATTTTAAACATCGTTCAAAAGTGAAGGAAATACAGAATAGGATCCCAAAACAAAAGCCTCAACATTTAAGCCAGCAATACGAAAGTTACTTTAAAGTGCTACATCAGAATATACAATCCATTGGCAACAAAAAATTGGAAGTGGAAATGCTTTTAAGTGAATATCAAAGCAGAAAAGTGGAGGTATATATATATATATATATATATATATATATATATATATATATATATATATATATATATAAACAGGATAGCTAGAAACTGCAAACAATAAAGGTGTGAAACTCCCAACAGTAAAAGAAAAAGACTTTGAAATTACTGGTGTAATGATAGAAGGGTTAAAGTATGTTCTGTGTGTACAGATCACCAAGTGGCGATATTAGCATCTTCCTGAAAAAATTTGCTAATTTACTACGAATGAATATGAAGAGAAACATTATTATATGTGGAGATATCAATATTGACATGGTAAAAGGATCAAAAATTAGGCAAGATTTTGAAGAACTACTACTGCAGTATCACATGGAGGCAACAATATCTACACCAACAAGAGTAACATCTCATAGTCAGTCAGTTATTGACAACATCATTACCAATATCAGTAGATCAGATTATGAATCACATGTTAATCAAACAGCAATAACTGATCATGATGGACAAATGTTCTACATGGCAGGGCATGTGAAACAAAAGCCAAAATCAAAGAAATCAGAGTCATGAGTGAACAAAATACAAACACCTTTAGAACAATTTTAAGCAGAGAAACCTGGACTGAAACTCTGCAGGCACAAACGGTAAATGAAAAGTATGATGCTTTTATAGTAACAATTAACAGCAACAACAACAGTGGATAACCAGAGAAGTATTAGAACAACGTAGGAAGCTACAGGAATTGAGACAGATGGGAGATGTTGAAGGCTATAAAACATTACAAAAAACTTACAGGAAGACAATAAGGAAGGCAAAAGCAAACTCAATTAACATCACCATATTAAACTTGTGGGGATCGATACTAAACAACTTTGGAGAAGTGTAGTATCTTTGTGTGATTCGAAAGGTCTTTGCTGTAAGGAAGCGGAAACATGAGTTCCCGCCTGACATTTGTACAGTGTAAAACGTGTAATAATAAAGTCAGTGTAATAAGTTGGAGTGTCTCGTGTCTTATCCGACCCGATCCTATAAACCTCCACATTGGTGACCCCGATCAAGTGTCGCTTTCGAGTTACCGCCCGAAGTGCTTTCCATCCGCGTCTACCGCGATATTCGCGCTCCCGCGTTCGCATGCCGCCTATTGTCCGTACTGTGCACAATGGCTTCACCTAACGGACCTCCGCCGCCCGGATTCTGCCGTCCCGTGAGTGTGCCTCCACCTGACGAATCCCGTCGAGGACAGCAAATTTCTTACAGCTCCGGGATTGCTACTCCGTGTGCAAGCTTCGTCAGTATACCCGTGCCTACTATGGACTCCGGCTTTGTTAGCCCGCCAAAATGCAATCTTACAAGGGACAGCAGTGCTGGAGAGGTTCTCTCCTCTACGCCGAGGTTTCCTTCCGCTCCTGCTAATGCAGAGGAATTTTTAAGGTTGAACTCTACTCAACAGAACGCTACGGCATTTGAAAGGCCGCCCGGTACGTATCATTCCGCGCCTGTTGTATCTCGTGTGCAGGACACCTTTTTCGCCACACCGGGTGTAAACAACGTGTGTAATAGAGTTCATGAGGGTGCCTCGAACGTTTACGACCATAGCTTCAGTGTTCCTGCGTCGGTCGGAAATGTTTTGAACACGAACAATGCGGCAGCCGGCGTTCAAACTCCTAACCGTCAGCAGTGCAGTATTCATCCGCCACGCCAGTGGGACCCATCTACCCGACTTCCGACACACGATGTTGCCTCTGAGGCTCTGCACGCGAACTCTTTTCACCAATTTTATAATGTGTCGCTGCAGTTTCTCCACAATTCATCGCCTGCTAACAGGGACAATTCGCTCGCACACACTGTTGTTCAACGGTTGGAGAACATGCCCACGCTACCTCCTTTCAAACCTGCTCACCCAGAGTTTTGGTTTAACTTGATAGAGCAAACTTTCAACGTTTACGGGCTTGATGACGACGCGCGTTTTTACTGCCTTATGAACCATCTCCACGAGCGCGTCGAATTAATCTACGACCTAGTCAAGAACCCTCCCTCGACAGGGAAGTACACGGCAGCCAAGCAGACGATTCTGCAACGTGTGTCCAAAACAAGGAGAGAGAATGTCAGACAACTAATATATGAAGAGCGTCTCGGCGACAGGTCTCCATCACAGTTGTGGCGATGCCTCCGTTTACTTGTCAGCGAACACGACTTGCCAAACGACACACTAACCGAAATTTGGACAGAAATCTGCCTCTGCCTGTACAGACTGCAATCTCCGCGTACGAGGACAGGTCAGTCAACGAACTCTTACGCGCCGCCGATAGAGTTCATTCTGCCCGGCTACGCGAACTCCGCGCCAGCACTTCCAGACCGTCTAATACAAGGCCTGTCAAGTCAACTGCTCTACCGGCACCTTCATCTCGACGCAGCGACGGCGCCTCTGACTCCGCGGAGGATCATGGGCTGCAGCTTCCTCCGCCCCCAGCAACGACATACTGTTTCTTCCATCATAGATTTGGAGAGCAAGCACGCAATTGTAAACCACCGTGCTCCTACCCAAACTACAATCGCAGGTAGGCAGCGGCGCCACCTCCTGCAAAGTAAACGAGCGCCACCCAACTTTGCATTCTGTGTCAGACGCCACTAGAAACCATGGCCGGGTGTACGTGAAAGACCTCTCCTCTGGCACAAATTTTCTAGTAGACACCGGAGCCGACGTGTCACTGCTCCCCGCTCGCCTCGCTAACAGGAAGATTCACCGGCAGAAGACTACACTCCGAGCAGTCAACGCATCGCATCTCCAGTGCACCGGCTTAACCTCTTTTAATGTCACCCTCGCCCCCAAGTGCGAGTTAGAGTGGAGATTTTTAGTTGCCCAAGTCGAAGAACCTATAATAGGTATAGATTTTCTTAGGCATTACAAAATAACAATCGATTTAGCAAGCGATCGTGTGTTCTATCCGGCGTGTAACTTGTATATTTCTTGTGTGCCTGCCAGCGTTCTAGCTAAGGACGAAGGTAACGTTCGCCTAGCTACCAAAAGCGCTAACCTCCCCAGCGAGTCTCCCGAGTGGTCAAATAAGTGGCTCGCAGAGCGCATCGAATCTATGAATCACGAACTTCATCGTCGGCTGCAGGATTTAAACTCAGAGCTGTCATCTGTCCGCAAACAGCTCAACAGTCTTCAAGCATCCTGCCCGCCTTCAGTAATACAGGTTAGTCAGTGTTCTTGTGATTCTGCGCCCGCGCGCAACTGTGACAGGGATTCCTCTCTTTGTAACTACGTTCGTCCTCATTCTGACAGTGTTATTACGGGTGCTACCCCGCCCTCCCGCCTACCCGGACAGGCAAATTTCCGCGCGCAGGCTAGTGTCAATAACTCACAGCCATCAGCTGTTTCTATGCGCCCGCTGCTGCCCTCAGCCTCGCCAGCGGCGACTTCCGCAACTATTACTCAGTGTACCAACTCAACCCAACGCGGCTCGCCTGTTTGCAACCCTCTACCTACGGGCAGTTGGCAATCGTGTAAACTCGCGACGCCAGCGCCGCAGCTTCGCTCGGAGGCCAATACGCTCGCGCCTATACAAACTGTTTCCTCGCACACGGCGCCACGCGTTGCCTTAGTGACTAACGGAACTGTTCATAGACTACGTTTGATTGACGGACCGCCTATTTCGTGCCGCCCTCGTCGTCTCAAACCCGAACTTATGCCCGTTGCTCGCGAACAGATCGACGAACTAATAAAAGGTGGAATTATTGAACCCTCTTCGGGATGTTGGTCGAGTCCGATTCATTTCGTCGCAAAGAAAGACGGCACTTGGCGCATGGTAGGAGACTATACGAAGCTTAATTCTCGTACCATCATCGATAAATATCCCGTCCCCAACGTGTCAGACTTTAACCACGCTTTGGCCGGCGCCCGGTGTTTCTCGGTGATAGACTGTAAACGTGCCTATCACCAGATTCCTATGGCCCCAGAGGACATAGAAAAAACGGCAATCACCACACCTTTCGGACTGTTCCAATACAGATTCATGCCTTTCGGGTTGCGGAATGCTGCTCAAACCTGGCAAAGGTTTATCAACGAGGTACTCTTCAACTTAGACTTTTGTTTCGCCTACCTCGATGATATTTTGATATTCAGCCCTACTGTCGAAAAGAATAAGGAACATTTGCAGATAGTTAAGGACACTCTCGTTGCAGCTGGTGTAGAGCTTAATAATAAGAAGCTGCAACTTCACAAACCTTCAGTTCTGTTTTTGGGATATGTTGTTTCAGCTGAGGGCCTCACACCCCCTGTTGACAAGGTCAAACCTGTTTTAGAATTACCACGACCTGACACTTATAAAGAATTACGTCGTTTCCTAGGAACAGTTAACTATTATAGGAAACATTTGCCAGCTGCTGCTGAGGTTCAGGCACCACTCACAGATGCCTTGGCAGGCCAAAACACTACCGGCATCCGGCAGGTTCTGTGGACCCCAGTAATGGAAACAGCCTTCGAGAAACTGAAGCATCTGTTAGCAAATGCTGTAACTGTGGCTCACCCGCATCCAGATGCCACCCTCTTTATTACGACAGATGCAAGTGACTGTGCTATAGGTGCTGTTTTGAGTCAATCTGTCGGAGACGTTACATCCCCCCTCCAGTTCTTCTCTAAGAAGCTGAATAATGCGCAAAAGAAATATTCTGCCTTTGACAGAGAATTGCTGGCTGTCTATGAGGCAGTGAAACATTTTCGTACGGAAGTTGAGGGACGTGGCTTTTATATCCTCACGGATCACAAACCCCTTGTGGCCGCCATCCAGAAACCTCCGTCTGACCCTCCGCCGCGACGTTTCCGTCATCTTGATTACATCCTACAATTTACAAGTGACGTCAGATACATTAAAGGTGCAGACAATATTGTAGCAGATTTCCTGTCCCGTGTCGGAGCTGTCACTTCGGTTCTCGACCTATCAGACCTCCCACAGCGGCAGTCAGCTGACCCAAACATAATGCAGCTCATCAATGACCACGACTCTTCCCTTAAACCTGTCAAAACTACTTTCCCAGGTGTGACCGGAGAAGTGTGGTGTGACGAATCTACCGGTTCTCTGCGACCTTTCATTCCCAAGGACCTACAGAGACAAGTTTTTGACAAACTGCATAGCCTAGCCCATCCTGGAGTGCGAGCCTCCACCAGACTAGTTACTGAGCGTTTTGTGTGGCATGACATGCGACGCGATTGCCAAGCCTGGGCCCGATCGTGCATTCCATGTCAGCAAAACAAAGTTTCCAGGCACACCACCCCCCCGCTGGGTACTTTCTCCCAACCACACAAACGTTTCCAACACCTACACATAGACTTGGTAGGCCCACTCACTCCTTCTGAGGGTTTCAGATACGTACTCTCCATCATAGATAGGACTACACGTTGGTTCGAAGCCACCCCACTCCCGAACATCACTTCTGAGACCGTTGCTCGTGCCTTTATAGACACTTGGATAGCACGCTTCGGGTGCCCGGCAGTGTTGACAACTGATCAGGGGCGCCAATTCGAATCCGCTCTGTTTTCTGACATTTGTAGGCTGTGCGGCATTTCCAAGATCCATACAACTGCCTACCATCCTCAGAGCAACGGACTCGTCGAGAGATGGCATAGGACTCTTAAAACTGCCTTACGCTGCCATGGCCCTCTTTGGACTGAGGCCCTACCCTTCGTACTTTTGGGGTTATGCACCACTTTTAAAGAAGATTTAAAAGGTTCAGTAGCTGAATTTGTCTATGGTCAACCCCTCGTTTTACCAGGTGAACTAGTTGCCCCCACGCCCGTGGCTTCGCCTTCAGAGCTTCCATCCCTGGTAGAACGCGTCAAACTACATTGTAGAAAACTTCACCCACAACCTCCGGCACACCACACACCACCTCGTACTTATGTACCTGTTGCACTTAGTTCGTGCACATATGTTTTCCTGCGTGACGACACCATTAAGGCCCCCCTTCAGCCGCCTTATACTGGTCCTCACAAGGTGCTCCATCGTGCAGCAAACACCATGGACATTCTCCTGCACGGTTCCAAAACTACCGTCTCACTGAACCGAGTGAAACCGGCTCTAGTTGAGCCCGCTTCCGATGACTCCCCCACACCCTCACCCCCACCCTCTTCGAACGACTCAGGCAATCGGAGTCATTCTTCTTCACAACCCCTCACCCATTCTTCGAACAACTACCCTTCTGGTGGTCCACAACATTCGAGTCAGCCCTCTGATCCCCATCCTTTCCGAGGATTTTCACCTCGCATGACTGACTCCTCACGAAACTTCACCCTTTCAACCCCTTCTTCCTGCACAAGTTCGTTGCGCCCATCAAGCGGCAAGAAATGGTGTCCACATCAGTCCTCCACACCTGTTTCCCCTGGCCGTTTGCCTGCCACAACTACTCCTACCACACCCGCCTCGGATGCATCAACCTCCTTATGTCGGGGTTTTGCCACCCCCACTTGCAGCCGTACGCCTCCCTCCACTGCTACCGAGGTAGAATTCAAAACTAGGGTTGACCCAGATCACATCTGTAACCTCAGCGTGTTAGTGCAGGGTGTTTCAGTGTTCATCATGCTCGCGTGTGACGAAAAAAGTGATCAGGCAGGTGGTGTAGTGCAACGTGTGGTTCGACGCATCACAGCTTCCCACCTCGCCTCTGCAGGCAATCTACGTGCGTTCGTCCGCCCGAACGGAACCGTCATTGTGCGGTTCCCAGCTGACCATCGAGGCCCCCCACAGCAATCGACAAGATTCGGACGTCGGCTTCGCCCGCCATCCACCCTCAAGGACTTCGAGACTACCGTGCCGGGTTTTGCCCCACGGTCACCCACCATCCGCCCCCTACCTGAGGATGCACAAGAGCTGCCAGTCACCTTTCTGCATCCCCTACCAGCTGTGTAATTTTAATCTTTTAAGTTTTTTTTTTTCTGTACTCCATACTGCCGGGGGGGGGGCTATGTGGGGATCGATACTAAACAACTTTGGAGAAGTGTAGTATCTTTGTGTGATTCGAAAGGTCTTTGCTGTAAGGAAGCGGAAACATGAGTTCCCGCCTGACATTTGTACAGTGTAAAACGTGTAATAATAAAGTCAGTGTAATAAGTTGGAGTGTCTCGTGTCTTATCCGACCCGATCCTATAAACCTCCACAAACTCAAAAAACAAGATAAAGGCAGCCTGGAATGTATAAACGCAGAAAGAAAGGAAAATGCTGGACCAAACAAAGAAACGGAGATAAAGTCAATGAAAATTGACAATAGAATTGTTACAGGAGGTACCAAAATAGCAAAAATTCTCAATGACAATTTTATAAATGTGGTTGAGAACTTAAAACTGGAAAGAAAGAGTCCAAAGAAAAAGGGTACAAAGTTAACAAAACATTCATACAGCACTATGTTCTTGAGGCCTGTTACAGAAGATGAGCTAAGGAAAACTAAACAGAAACTGAAGGCCAAGATACAGATAGTAAGTGAGCACATACTCACACCGTTAGTAGATATAACAAACAGCTCTTTTAGAGATGGAATTTTTCCAGAGAAATTGAAGACAAGTAAGGTAGTGCCAGTGTACAAGAAAGGAAACAAGGATGACCCCAACAACTATAGACCAGTCTCGCTGATATCAGGATTCTCAAAAATATTGGAAATGCTCTTGTATAATAGATTAGTTGACTATCTGGACAAACAGAATACTCTTGTACCATCACAGCATGGTTTCAGAATGGGTAAATCTACAGAATCTGCCATTGCTAGTCTGACAGAATATGTTATACAGTGTTTAGATGAAAAGAGAGTTGTAGCTGCGATGTTTCTGGACCTCTCCAAAGCATTTGACACTATTGAACATGACATACTGATGAAAAACTGGAAAATTATGGCATTCGTGGGCTATAAGGTGAATGGATTGAATCATACCTGTGCAACAGGAAACATGTTTCAATAGGGAACTCATTTAGATCAGAAACCAAAACCATCAAATATGGAGTACCGCAGGGTTCCGTAATTGGGCCCCTGCTGTTTAATCTCTGTGTAAATGATATAGGTGATGAAGAGAAAGAGAAAAAAATATTGTATGCTGATGACATGACAGTATTGAACCATGGGCAAAATATGCAACAACTTGAGAGAAGAGCATTTATTTCAGCAAACATGACAGCTCAGTGGCTTACAGAGAATGAGCTAGTTATAAACCTAAAAAAGACTATGTTTACAGTGTTCAGAAACAAAGAGAAGTCAGTGCAAATGAATTTAAAGGTCAATGATATGTATCTGGAAGAAGTAGAATCCACAAAATTTTTAGGTGTTATTGTAGACAATGGAAAGAGCATATTAACAATGTCTGCAAAAAACTAAGCTCTGTTATATTCATCATGAAACAACTGTCACAATATGCAGACAAACTGCTATTGTGCACAGTATATCATGGACTCTTTGAACCATACCTGCAGTATGGAGTGACAGTGTGGGGAAACTCAAATATCCAAGAAACGAAAAAATTGTTCACTTTACAAAAGAAAGCAATCAGGATCATACTAAGAAGAAAGAACTCGGAGACCTGTAGAAACTGCTTCAAAAGTCTAGGCATCTTAACTTTCATGTCTTTATACATCTATAAAACAATAATGTACACCACAAAAGAGATCTTACTGTATGATACAAATGCTAGTGTGCATACCCACAACACACGGAGTAAGAACGAAATAAGAAACATACGCCACCGACTGACAATCCTTGAAAAAGGACCTCGGTATTTGGGCATCAAGTTCTTAAGAAACCTGCCTAAAAATCTTCGTGCTAATATACATGGCAATAATTTCTCAAGGAAACTGAAAGACTATCTAATGGAAAAAGAATTTTACAGCATTGAAGAATACTTGCTTAATTAATTTTGTACAAAATGTTAATACATTCTAGTGAATTTGTGAAAAGTGACATTTGATTTTTATATACATGACATAACTTGTATTAAATTAAATATGTATATCTTTGCTGTTGCACATGAAGAGATAAGTGAAAATGAATATATAATGCTATTGGTGTATCCTATGTTACACGTACATGTATTGTAAACAATGTAATCCTACAGGATCAAATAAAATTCAATTCAATCTGTTTTCCCTAAGGAAGGGGGCTGGCTTTGGTGCTTTACAGACACCACCAGTGGGTCACACACAGTGACTATATGCAAAACACTGTTTCAGTATAACCTAATAAGACCAGTCTTAACAGTATGTGTCACAAGGTAAAAAAAGTAAAAGTCAAATCATTACAATGTCCCTGAAGTTCACTAAACTACCAATTACATTCTAATCAGAAAAGTAACTATAATTAACAATTAAAATCGTTATTTACATTTTTTCTAGTCTGGTTATTGGCATTTCACAGCATTCTCTACAGTCTTTGGTATTCACATCAGAGTTTGATCAATCCATTTATGGTATTATCCATCAAGTTCAGTTCTGAAACTAGTTCCTTTCCAATGCTCTCAAAGTTACAACTGCACTCACAAGTTCAAAATTTCAAGTCTCAAAGGTTACAACAAGAGTTGAAACAGTAAAAAGTCATTTCTCAATTATGTAATTTCACAGATTCTGTGTAACATATATTCATGTGCTGAAGAAAAATCATGGGTTGTTGCATAATAACACGTTTTTGAAATTTCCCTTCATAATTTCTTTCTCTCACCTCTCCAGGTTATTGTGTATAAAATAAAATAATTATGCTTAACCTATCCTATTATTCATATGTAGCTATAGTAAAAGAATCAAATGATAAGATCACAAGTCAAGAAGCTTCTCATTGGATCTGTGTAATAGCTACATCTCACTCATTCTTAATACACGAGTACAATAATGGAAAAGTTCTAATGAAAATGTGTAATATGGGTAATGCATAACTCAATGTTTGTGTATTACATCTTAAACAAGTCAGTAGATAATCAAATGTACAAATAAAATTTAAGATTGTGGTCCATATATTCCATTATAGTGGTTAGTATGTACCAAGAAATATTAACATACCAATATAGTGCGTTTTTGCTGCAGAGTGGAGGTTTCATTCTAGTGTGTTTCTCCATAAATCCGTGTTGAGAAGATCCTCATGGATGAGGAACATGTCCCATTTTTATAAACAGTTAATAATATAATGCTAACTTTTTGCAAGCTGATAATTTAATAATACTAATAATATGCATGCAGATACATATATCATTTGGTTGTATTTAAAAATTTATCAGTGGTTTAGAAGGAGTTGGCCGCTAAAAAATCTTTTAGGTTCCTCTTAAACTGATCTTTATTTGTAGCTAAATTTTTTATAGTTGCTGGCAAATTATTGAAAATATGTGTTCCTGAGTAGTGGACCACTTTTTCAACTAAAGTGAATGCTTTTAAGTCCTTGTGCAGATCATTTTTGTTGTTAGTATTGTACGTATCAAGTGAGCTGTTTGTTAGTAAAAGGAATATATAATTTATGGCAGTTTCATTAAGGAATAAATATACTGAGAGGAATTAGTTACTGTACCCAGTTCTGTGAAGAGGCTTCTACAGGATGACCATGAATTTACTCCACAAATAATACGTATTACACACTTTTGGACTCTGAAAACTTTTGCATGACTTGAAGAGTTACCACAAAATATTATACCACATAACATTATGGAATGAAAGTAAGCAAAGTATGCAAGCTTTTTTATCTTTATGTCTCCTATGTCTGATACCACTCGTTTCGCAAATACGGATTTGTTAAGTTTTTTCTGCAGTTCTGTGGTGTGTTCCTTCCAAATGAATTTATTATCAAGCTGTAATCCCAGGAATTTAATACTGTCAACCTCTTCTATCTACTCTTCTTCATACATTATGCATATGCAGGGTGGTCTTACATGTTCTGAACAGCTGTAGTGAGTCTTTTCAAAGTTTAATGTCAATGAGTGGGCTTTAAACCATCTATTAATGTTAATGAAAATATCACTAGCAGACCTTTCTAGAACTATGCTCGGCATGCTATTTATTGCAATACCTGTATCATCTGTAAAAAAACGAACTCTGCTTTGGGTGTATAACTGATATGTCATTAATGTACACACAAAAAACAATGGCCCTAAAATGGATCCTTGTGGGACACCACATGTAATTTCTTCCCCATCTAAAAAAGGAGCTGCATATCATGATGTGATATGCCATTAATTATTGGTTTTGTGATGTCAATGGTTGTCTTAGAGGATTTAGTTTTCCTAGTTGGAAAGTTTACAGTATGAAAATCTGTAGTAAAGTCACTGGCAACCAAGATTTCTTTGTTTTCTTCCTGTTAAATATTCCAATAGAGTTTCTAGATGATTTAGGAATAGATTATAATTTCTTGCAGGTGCTCGGTAAATAGTTACTGTTATGTAGCATCTGTTATGGAAATCTACTTCTGTTGCAAAACCTTCTAAATGCTGATCTAGACAGAATTTATTGATATAAATAGTTTTGAATTTAGGGCAGTTTTTAATAAATGTGGCAATTCCTCCTCCCTCCATATCTACACTACAGAAGTATGAAGCTAAATTAAATCCTGGAATATTTAACATATCTATACCAGTGGTCACGTGATGTTCAGAGAGGCAAATAATATCAATAGGGTTAGAGAAATCTATTTCATAAATAAAAATTAGTAATTCATCAAGTTTATTTTGTAGTGGCACAATGACTACACTGCATTTTTACTCACTTTGAGCTATCTAAATATTTATTAGTTTATTTGTTACATTAAATTTAGATATATTTAAAGTAGTGGCAGCTGCCGGATTTGGTTTGTTGCAGATTCTGCAAGAGGCTGCAAGAAAATTTTTGTGTCCCAGCCTCGTCGCCGCTTTTGTGTCTCGTTTCCGTCGTAGGTGTCAGTGGCCGAGTAGGAAGGCCGACACAGGAATAAAGGTAGCACGCTGGTGCAGGTACGGAAGGGAGCAGCCAGAAACTAGAAACACTAGAGTAAATTAGAACGAGATATATATTGCACAGAATTTATACAATACTTAACTTTTATATAGTTCAGTATAGCAGAATGCTGATACATACTTGAGCTAGATTCCTGCCTAGTGCCTGTCTGATAGCCAAGTCTTCACTGGTGCCTATCTGATTCCGAAGTGTTAACTGGTTCCTATCTCAGTCCCAAGTGAACGATGTCGTTCAGTGGTGGCCACGAGCGGAGTAGTAACAGAGGGCGCTCGTGGCTGACGTCCTAAGAACGCCGCGCCGTGCGTACATGGCGGCGCGCGGCGAAAGTAGGTGGCGCGCACTTTGGACTTGTGCGACACCACACCCCTCCCCCCCAAACCGCCGCGCCGTCGTGGCGTAGGGCTGAGGGCCACGCCGACGGCACTGGGAGGAGGGCTTGGGCGGGGGCGTTACTGGTGGGACAGGCGTCGTAGCTGAGGCTGGGATCGAGATGCCGTCCGCGCCCTGGCATCTGCCTTGCGATCCTCCAGGAAACCCACAGAAACCTGGGGAAGGGCGCACACCCCCGCCCAGAGGGAGCAGGTCATCTTCTTCTGAGGTGCGTGGCCCAAGCTGGGGGAGCCCGCACGGTCCCGGAGTCCCTCTTGGTGACGCTGTCATCTGCGGCGGCGACAGCGGCGGCGACGACTGCGTCGGAGGTGCGTCGACGTCCATAGGGATCTCGTAGTCCGGGGACGAACGATGTGGCTGTGCTCCCTGGCGGTGAACTGGGTCTGGAATCAAGAAACCGGAGACAGGATCGCGCGGCCTGTGCAGGAGCAATTGGTTTGCGTGGCGCCACAGCTCCGACCCTATGGAAGAATGTACAACATACATATTGCAACCAAGCACGCGTTGAATGGTGCCCGGCAGACATTTCGTACATCCAGCAAACACCCTGTACAGCACCGGCGTAGAAACCTGAAAACGTGTAGCGCCATACGAACCGACTCGGTGCGTGGGAGGCTGCAGCAGGTGAAGGAGAGTGCGGTGACGGTGGCCATGTAGCAGCTCGGCAGGAGACGGGCCGTCACGTGGCATGCACCGATACGTAGACAGGAAAATTTGAAGAGCTTGCTGCCTGGAGTGCTGACCTTTCATCTTTTCCATGTGTGACTTGAATGTTCGAACGAAACATTCTGCTTCACCATTGGACTGAGGCTGAAAAGGTGCAGTGGTGATGTGCTGAATGCCATTCACACGACAAAACTGTTGAAATTCCGCACTAACAAACTGAGGTCCATTGTCACTGACGATAGTTTCAGGCAAACCTTCGATGCAAAACACTGATGTTAAGGCACTGATTGTACTAGACGCCGTCGTTGAGTTCATGGCAATCACAAAAGGAAACTTGCTGAAAGCGTCTACAACGATTAACCAGTGCGTATTCCAGAAAGGTCCGGCAAAGTCAATGTGTAAACGTTGCCATAGTCCCTTGGGGCGTGGCCAGTCTGAGAAACGTTGCGGAGGAGCTGCCTGATGCTCCGCACAAAGTGTACACTGTGACGTCATATTCTCTATCTGGGCGTCCATACCAACCCAGGTACAATGACGTCTGGCCAGTTGCTTTGTCCTAACAATACCCCAAGGTCCTTGATGCAGGAGGCGTAATACTTCTCGTTGCAGGGAACGAGGAACAATCACTCTTGTTTGGTCGTTATCCGTATGTAACAACAGAATACCCTCACTTAAAGATAATGCATGACGTTGTGCAAAATAACATCGAACCAGAGGCCGTTGAATGTCTTTGGCTCTGGCAGGCCACCCAGAGCGAACAAAACGCGCTACCACACTTAGGTCTGCATCCGCAGCTGTTTCCTGAGCAACCCGACGAGAGTTCAAAGGGAAATCTGCGACAGCGGAAGCATCTTTGGAGTCTATCTGACAACATGCCATTTCTGAAGAATCAAACGACACATCCTTGCCAACCGTAAGTCGGGAAAGTGTGTCCGCGTTGGCATGTTGAGTGGTAGGTCGGCACAAAATCTCATACTGATAATTAGACAATATCAAGGACCATCTCTGAAGCTTTTGTGCCGTTCGTGGCGGAATTGGCTTTGTGGGTGAGAACAACGACGTGAGAGGCTTGTGGTCTGTCAACAAATAGAATTTTCTGCCATAGAGATAATGATGAAACTTTGTGACGCCGTAAATGATTGCTAAGGCCTCCTTTTCTATCTGACTGTAATTCTGTTGCGTTGGCGTCAGTAGCTTGGATGCAAAGGCAATAGTTCAATCGTGAGATCCAATGCGATGTGACAAAACTGCACCCAGACCATACGACGAGGCATCAACTGCTAACACTACAGGCTTCTGTGGGTCAAAGGGAATCAAACATGCATCACTGAGTAGTGCAGACTTTAATTTGTCAAAGGCAACTTGGCAATCTTTAGACCACACAAAAGGAACATTTTTCCTACGTAAGTGATGCAGTGGAGCTGCAATCTGAGAGGCATTGGGAATAAATCTGAAATAATAGTTAAGCTTACACATTACTGCTTGCAATTCATGCACATTCTTAGGAGGAGGCAAGTCTTTGATTGCTCGAAGATGTGACTGTAAGGGATGGATTCCTTGGGCATTAATCACATGACCTAAGTACTCTATTTCAGTTTGAAAAAACGAACACTTTGCTTTATTACAACGTAGACCTGCTGCAGTCAACACTTTGAAAAGACACTCCAGGTTTGCTAAATGTTCTGCAACTGTACGTCCTGATACCACAATATCATCTAAATAGTTCGAACAACATGGTACAGAAACCGTCAGCTGTTCCAAAAAACGCTGAAAAATAGCGGGGGCGGAAGAACTGCCAAAGGGTAGGCGTTGAAATTGAAAAAGGACCATGTGAGTATTAATGACGAAAAACTATTTTGACTCGTCATCAAGTGGAATCTGTAAGTATGCCTCTGCTAAATCAATCTTAGAAAAGAAGCGAGACTGTCCTAATTTGTCCATCAGTTCCTCAGGTCTGGGCAGGGGATAAGTGTCTACAATTGTTTGACTGTTCACTGTTGATTTAAAGTCCGCACAGAGACGAAGTTTTCCTGACGGTTTGGGTATAATTACTATAGGCGAGGCCCGCTGACTCGCAGAAACAGGAGAAATCACCCCACTATCTTGCCAACGTTTAAGTTCTTCGGCAACTGTATCACGAAATGTGATAGGCACTGGTCTAGCTTTACAAAATTTTGGAACTGCAGATTCTTTTAAAGTTACATGTGCCACGAAGTCTTTTGCACAACCTAGTTCCGGCGAAAACAAGTCACTGTATTTTTCACACAATGCATTTATTTTGTCCTGAGGCACTACTGACGAAATCTGAAGCACATCCCTTTGAATAGATAAACCAAACAAGTCAAATGCATCTAGTCCAAAAATGTTCTGTGTAGATTTGGCCTGAAGAACTACAAAAGAAACTGTTTTTGTTACACCTTGAAAAGAGGCGGGCAGGCTACACGTTCCTAGCACGGGAATATTTTGACCTGTATAAGCTGTTAACACTTGCTGTGACGGCGACAATTTTGGTGAACCCAGAAGTTCATAAGTGTCTTTATTCATTAAAGTGACAGCGGAACCAGTATCCGTCTTACTGTCAATGTAAAGAGTCACAAAAAGTTTTTGCTTGCGGTGCTCGACAGGTGCGCGAATGTAGGCAACGTCTAATACAGCTTGATTGCTGCGCATGCGCGGGCCGCGTAGTGAAGTAAGCGGCGCAGACTCGGCACACAGCGGATTAACAACACTGTCTCTAGATGGCACTACCGCCGGATCGGCGTCCGCGCATTGCGAGGTTACTACAGATTTTCTAACTACTGCACTAAACTTTTGAGTAGCTACATCAAGTCTACAGTCACTAGCTACACAGTACTGGGCACTATCACAGGGAGAAGTTGTAGAAGGCACTAGGTTCACTACAGGATTGCACTGCACATAGTCATTTTGCTTGTCCCGAACACTTTTTCGTTGCACAGTTTTACGCGCTCGTTGGCGCTTGCGGCGTGGCCAACTACATAGTTTTGCATTAGGTGCAGAAGAATTTTCTTGCATTTTAGAATCAAGCAAAGCACTGTTCAATTCCACAGCGTCTATGACATTGACAGCATGAACTGTTTTTGCATTGTGCGAAGCACTGTACTTAACAGCACCGTTCTTAGAATTTTTGTTTTGCATACACACTGTCCGTACATGACCTGATTTGCCACATTGATAACAAGTTGCATTGCGGCTAGGGCAATGCGCACGCTTGTGGCGAGATACACACTGAGAGTAAGATTTACGAACATTTTTCGGAAATGAGCGTTGGCGCCTGTTATTCAAATTACTGTTTCTAACACGACGGGGCGACCTTTGTGTCGCACTTACACACTGGCTACTATTCACTGTCTGTGCAGCACGGCCGGCACAAAAATAAGAATCACTAGGGCTACACTGAGAACTACAGCTAGGAAAGCGTCCGTTGCGGCGCACTGAATTTACACTGTGGCTTTGCATTTCTACATCTGCTAAGTCGAATGTATCATGCGCTTCAATAAGCTGCAGTACACTGTCTAATGAGGGGTCAGACTGTTTCAGAATTGCTGCTCTAATTCTGGGGTCCTGAATGTTCTGCGTGATCGCATCTCTCAACATCACGTCACTATAAGAAAGTCCACAAGAGCAAGTAAATTTACATTTGCGGGTTAAGCCCTTCAACTCAGTGATCCACTCTTGGTGTGACTGCTCAGGTAATTTTTTAAGTCTGAAAAATCGGTACCGTGCCGCAGCTACGAGAACTTTTCTCTCATAATGAGCATTTAGTGCCTCTACTATTTTTTCAAAGTCTACATCACGAGGAGATGCTTGCGGAAAAAGTTTCTGCAGTAACACGAAAGTCTTGGTGCCAACTACGGCGAGAAAGAAATGTTTAACTGTCTGACCTGTTATTTGATGAGCCACGACGAGTTCTTGAAATTGAGCGAAGTAGTCACTCCATTCTTCCACTCGTTCATTGTACTGGCGAAACGTAGGAAGCGTTGCAGCGGCAGGTGTGGGCTGCTGAAGCGACGGCTGGTTTTGTTGTTGGTTAGCGGCTTGCGCCGTTAGCTGGGACACCGCTTGGAGGAGCTGGGTGATTTGCGCCGTCTGTAACTGAATAATTTCCATTAAGTTTGGGTTCGGGGTAGTGGCCATGCTGACCGATTAGGTGCCACGTATACAAGTAACTTATAACAAAACACAAATGCAATATGAAAGAGGACGCTCTGCAACAAAAAAGTCCACAAAACACGTGACTGAAAATGTTCCCCCAAAAATCTTATAATAAGGGTGGGTGGGCGGGAGCAATTTCTGCGTGCTCCGCAACTGCACTCTGGCTGCTGCAAGTGGGCTGGTCCATGGTTCGTCTATCACTCCTCGTCGCCGCTTTTGTGTCCCAGCCTCGTCGCCGCTTTTGTGTCTCGTTTCCGTAGTAGGTGTTGGTGGCCGAGTAGGAAGGCCGACACAGGAATAAAGGTAGCACGCTGGTGCAGGTACGGAGGGGAGCAGCCAGAAACTAGAAACACTAGAGTAAATTAGAACGAGATATATATTGCACAGAATTTATACAATACTTAACTTTTATATAGTTCAGTACGGCAGAATGCTGATACATAGTTGAGCTAGATTCCTGCCTAGTGCCTGTCCGATAGCCAAGTCTTCACTGGTGCCTATCTGATTCCGAAGTGTTAACTGGTTCCTATCTCAGTCCCAAGTGAACGATGTCGTTCAGTGGTGGCCACGAGCGGAGTTGTAACAGAGGGCGCTCGTGGCTGACGTCCTAAGAACGCCGCGCCGTGCGTGCATGGCAGCGCGCGGCGAAAGTAGGTGGCGCGCACTTTGGACTTGTGCGACACCACAAAAATAGTGGTCAGAGACTGTATGTAACATATAGTTATGGAATATTAAACATCATTACTCTGTGCAACTGGAATAAAGAAGTGATGTTGGAAAAACAAGTGAAATACCATTGATTGTTCTATGTTTTTGAAGTAACTCTCATTTTAATTAATTATAACTATCTTGACAAATGTGTATGTTTTATGTTAATAGTTGAAATATACTCATTGTTGAACTCTTTATTTGTATGTGGTGTAAAATGTGAAGTCAAGATATTCTCATTTTATTATTATATTGACATCAAAGGCAATGGAAATTAGAGGCACAGCATAAACTGGATCTCTAAAGCTGTTCAATACCGGAGTTATATTCAAATTTTAATAGTATTAACCTCATGCTTCAAGAGTCTGAAAATTTCAAAAGTCTTCATTAACTGGAGTTTTACTTGTAATTATTTAAAGAAGTGTTATCTTGCTTGGTAAGGAATGCTGCTTCATACAAGACCAAGGGTAACAGTTCAGTTTCTGAGTTCTGGAATGTTATGATGCAATGAAGAAACTGATATTGTATACTAATGGTTAAACAAAGATTTACTGGCAGTTTCTGAGTACTTCCTGATAAACATTGCTTGCTAAAATCTACCTCCTGATAATCTTTTTCTCAAACTGAGGGTGTCTTCAAAGCTCTATCAAAACTGGTTTTTCTTTCCCCCTCCCTATCCTAAAAAGGCATCCCTATGACACCTGTAACCACTAGTATTTCACCATTTGTGTCAGTGCCCCCCCTCCCCCCTGTAAGTTACTTGCAATCAACCCAGTCAGTTTTCCCTTTTCTTTCCTGTTGAGCTGTAGGCCATGCCTAGTGTAGTCCCACATGCAGACAGCATCCCCAGGAATCAAACCAATATGGGACCCTATATCTGACATGACGAGCCTTCCAGCTCCAATTTTGCCTAATTTACAGTTAATCAAATGGTATCTAACAAGATAAAATTCTTTACCTCCTACATTGATAAGCTCAGTGTTGACACACATGCAATGACATGGGATTGCCCATAATACTTAGCAACCTCACTTCCAGTTTTACACAATTGATTATCCTATATACAATCCCCTACTTACTACTTAGGTAATCTCAGTATTATAATAAGTGCAATAACATGTTCTAGTTTATAATATAACTACATTTTAAATTATCTGCAAATAATGATTCTTTCTCTATCTCAAGTTTAAATTATGTTAGTACAGCAACCAATAACTATATACAAACTAATGACACAAAATATCTCACAAAATATTGCTAATCAGTGATGAACTGCATACTGTGATATGACAAATTGTGAAATACTAAGTGTTTGTGACATAGCATCATGCTGGATATAACTAGCATCATTTCAGGACCATGATGTAATCATAAAAATATATGTAAACTTTTTAAAATAGTTCTTCAAACAGAAGCTTACTACTCACTTCACAAAAAATTCATAGTAAATGTAAAATAACTAACTACATTAGGAAAGAATCACAAGTTTTCAGTGAAATTCTCCATAATAATGGTCTCTGTTCAATTTATAAATTGCTTTAATCAAATTAATATTTCAAGTTATCACAGGAGAAGATATAGTGTAAAGAGTCAGAATTATGGTACAGGCAAATAAAATAGGACAGAAATAGAAAAATGTGACAACAGAAAATGATAAGTTAAATAATTTTTCACATAGCTGAGGCCATTGAGTTATCTCATGCGTGATTCAAGAAGTGAGTATGCAGCCCCCTGAGGTTCTCAAATCTTAATTCACGAAATGTCACTATTGTTCTTGTTTGTACTGTTTAAGTTGTATAATGTTTCTAAGGCCAAATAATTTTCTTGATTATATAATGTCCAATCTACAAGACATTTGTGTGTGGAATCTCACAGCAACCAATGTAAAAAGAAAATTATGGCCAGCTTACAAGTCTCATTAATTACAGTTAATATAGCCAGGTATGTACATTACACACATCAATAATACTAGTTTACACGGTTTGTGTGTGGAATACTAAAGAGGTGTACAATGTGGCACAAATATGGAAAAATCACTGTAGATACACCTAACATTGAAGAACTTTTAACATGCTGTTTAAACTTAAAAGTTCGAAGTTGCATGGATTGTGTCTCAGATCATGGACAAAACAATACTCTATTACATGGCACGAACGCATCCTATGATACTGGAAATTGCGTATTGTTAATTATGTACATTAAATTAATTATAATGGAAAAGTAAACATTTACATATCACTGTCAATAGTAAAAGGTAGTATAAATAATAAATTAATATACAAATCTTCGTTCAATTAATAGTATTTCATTTATGCATTTAAGAAAATAAGTTATCAAAAATACTTTCATAATTAATGGTGATTATACAGAAAGTAATGAGGGCAAGACTTTCTTAACGTTACTTCTGAAACATAGTAAAACCTACTTTAATATTATGAGACAAGAATTTACTTAGTTTTATCAGAAATACTAATTAGCATTCTATCTGAAATATAATAATACTGCTTTGGCATTAACTAATTAATATTTGCTAATTAAACAAACTTCTCTGACACTAAATAATAGTAAATAACTTCAGCTAGCCACATTAGAAAAAAGAATAACAAAAGTTTTGGAATAGAAAATTATAATAGACTAATTACTTTCATATCTATTATTATACAACAGTGGTATCGGGAGGTTCCGTGATGCAAGCAAATGGAAATAAATCCCAACATGCTTCATTTACACCTACAATGCTAAATTCCTTGATGTCACAGAATGTGTTCCACCAATCAATCCCTTCTCTTAGTTAAGATATGGCGGAAATTTCTTCTCTCTCCAATTTGGTTCAGCAACTCCTCATTAGTTACGCGATATACCCACATAATCTTCAGCATTCGTCTCTAGTACCAGATTTGTTGTCTGAACTCCTCATCGCCCATACAATGCTACACTCTACACAAATGCTTTCAGAAAGGACTTTCTAAAATTTAAATTAATTTAGGATGTGAACAAATTTCACTTCTTCAGAAATGCTTTTGTTCCATAGCCATTCTTCATTTCGTGTCTTCTATACTTAAGCCATCAGAAGTTATTTTGCTACCCAAATAACAAAACCCACCTACTACTTTCAGTGTCTCATTATAGTCATTAACTAATCTAATTCCTTCAGTATCACCTGATTTTCTTAGACTACATTCCATTACCCTTGTTTCAATCGTTACTGTTCATCTTCAAGACACTGTCCATTCTGTTTGTGGTAACGCGCGGCGCGTGTGTTTAGACGGCGCGCCACCCGTTACCAGAACTGGCCACTGTGCGGCGCTGGCAGCACTACCACGCTGCACCCAGCCGGCCGCGCGGCGTTTGAGAGAGGCACAGGGACAGCTGAGAACCTCCCCTCAGTCGCCTACTGTGTGTGCTGACGAACGTGTCTCCGGAGATTGCTATACTGACCAGGATAAGAGTGGGTGCTCACGGACATATCTATTGTGACTTTGATGGGACAGCTCAAAGTCCTAGCAACAGTGTTAGCCGGTATATTGTGTATAATTGTGTTAGTAGTCATAACACAATTGGCGACGGAGGTGGTGTTTGAATTGGCGTGTGCTCCATCGTGGAAGATGGTAGACAACGAAGGACTGACTCCAGCAGACTTTCAGCTGCTCCCGTGGGGCCAAATCTTGCAGCAATCGTTACAGACTATAGTTGAGTCCGTTCAGCGGTTAACGACGATTGTGTCGGGTCAGGCGGACCGTTTTGACTCCCTAGTGTCGCGGTTGCCGTCGGCTCCTCGGCTGGTGTTTGATTCCAGTTCTGTGTCTTCCACTACTGTGTTTCCGCCTCCGTTCTCAACCTTTGACGATTCTTTAGAAAATTGGGACTCTTATGAAAACCGACTGCGTCAACATTTCCTTGCGTTCGAGGTATCCGACCCGGCGTTGTGTAAGGCTTTATTTCTTTCGTGGGTCTCCCCCCACATTTATCAACTTTTGTGTCAACTAGCCCCCCTGCAGGAACCGGCTGCTTTGTCTTTTGATGAGATGTGTCGTTTGTTGTCGGCCCATTACCGTCCGCGCACGCATGTTATTGCGGCGCGGGTTGAATTTTACCGGTCACATAAGAAACCCAATCAGTCCTACCGAGCGTGGGCCGCAGAGCTGCACGGTCTTAGCCGCCGGTGTATGTTCATTACTCCGACCCACAAAGAGTCGTATGCCGACGATATGGTTCGGGACGCAATTCTCCGGCTCGCTCCAGATAGGGAAGTGCGCCAATGCACGTTACAGCTGGAGAATCCCACCTTGACGGATGTTTTAGACATTGCGCAGTCTTTTGAAGTTTCACGGGTTGCAGGGGACCAAACTGAGACTTGGGGTGATGTCGCTGCAGTTTCGCAGTCGGGCTCGGCACTTTTGAATTACGCGGACGTCACTTTCGTACGGGAGCGCCCCACTCGCAGCGAGCGCGGTCGTAAACAGGACGCACTCTCCCGCTCGCGTGCAGCGGCCCTTTCCATCCTGTCCTCTTTGTTTTGTACAACATGACAGGGCTGATTGCCCCAAGCAATGGGTTACCTGTCACTCGTGCAAGAAAAAAGGCCACATGGCTTCTGTCTGCCGTTCTCGGCCGAATGAGCAAGATGACGAGATGGATGTTAATCTTGTCCAGACTGTTTACTCTTCGTCTCCCAAACTTTTTGTTGACATTCAGATTTTTGACAGGGCAGTTACCTTACTTGTTGATACGGGAGCTTCCGTTTCTCTTCTCAATTATATCACATATGTACGACTTGGTTCGCCCCCTCTGGCAGCTGTCAACCGTTCTTTGCGTGGCTACAGCCGCCAGCGCATTCCTCTCTTGGGTCAATTCACGGCGTATAAATCTGTCGTCAGGCTGGTCACTTTTCTTGTTGTTGATGACACTGCAGCTGCTAACATTTTCGGGCTGGATGCTTTTAATGTTTTTGGTTTTTCTATCGATGATTCTGTCAACCTCCTGCTGGATTCGGTTCCTTTCTCGGATTTAGATGCTCTTTGTCGGGAATTTTCTTCCTTGTTTTCGGGGGGCCTGGGTTGTGCCATGGGCTTTACCGCCCACATTACTATGAAACCGACGGTGCGACCCAAGTTTTTTTGCGCGCGCCAGGTGCCGGTGGCCCTGCGCGATCAACTTAAGGCGGAATTAGATCACTTACTTTTTTTTTTTTACAGGAGTTATCTCCCATTTCTTCCTGTGAATGGGCTACGCCACTGGTTATTGTAAAGAAGCCTGGGGGGTCTTTACGTATATGTGGGGATTTTAAAGTCACCATCAATGTACAGTCTGTGTTTGACTCATACCCAATGCCTCGGACAGACGAACTCCTTGCTTTTTTTCTGGTTCCCACTCTTTTTCTCACATTGATTTAGCGGAAGCCTATCTTCAGCTCCCTTTGGACGATGACACTAAACATCTGTTGGTTGTCAACACTCCCTTTGGGTTATATCAATATCAGCGACTCCCTTTCAGGGTCGCTAGTGCCCCGGCTATTTTTCAGCGCTACTTAGAGCAGCTTCTCCGTCCGATTCCGGGCTGTGTTAACTACTTAGACGATATTGTTGTGACTGGGGCCTCCCCACACGAGCATTTACAAAACCTGCGGGCACTCTTCTCTGTCCTACAAGCAGCTGGGCTCCGCTGCAACCTGGCAAAGTCCCGTTTTTTTTTTCCAACCTTCTATTCCTTATTTGGGGTTTGAGGTGTCTTCAGCGGGCGTCCGCCCGTTGCCAGATCGCGTGACCGCGGTACAGTCCCTGCTGCGTCCCACATCTGTTAAGGATGTACAGGTCTTCTTGGGCAACATTGCCTATTACCACCGTTTTTTACCGGGGACTGCCTCAGTAGCGCATCCTTTACATCGTCTGCTTCACAAGGGTGTTCCCTTTCCCTGGTCGTCTGAGTGTGAACGGGCGTTTTGCACATTAAAGCGCTTACTGGTTTCTGCACCTTGTTTGAAGGCGTATGTCCCCGGACAACATTTGGTTCTGGCCACAGATGCGTCCCAACATGGCATTGGAGCGGTTTTGGCCCATAAGTATCCCGATGGGATATGCATCTAAGACGTTGATGGCAACCCAGCAACGGTACTCTCAAATTGAAAAGGAGGCATTAGCCATTGTGTATGCTCTGAAAAAGTTTCACGTTTACTTGTGTGGGGGTCAAATTTCATCTTATTACTGATCATAAGCCCTTGGTGTCTCTATTTCACCCTACAGCAGCGCTTCCTGACAAGGCAGCTCATAGGTTGCAACGTTGGGCTCTCTTTCTTTCCCAATATAATTATGAAATCCATTTCCATCCCATGGCACAGCATGCTAACGCAGACACATTATTGCGCCTTCCGGCGGGGCCTGATCCTGACTTTGACTGAGAAGAATTTTTATGCTTTTATTTGGATGAGGAAGCTCAGGCTACTGTTGATGGTTTTCCTATTATGGCGCCAGTGTTGGCCAAGGCGGTGTCGTCAGATCCCGTGCTGCGGCGTGTCCTTCACTACATTCGAGTAGGCTGGCCTGACCTCCCTCCACGTCGGGCTTCAGATCCCCTCCGTAACTATTATTCCTTCCGTTTTCGCCTGTCTGAATGGGACGGGGTTCTCCTTTTGGCTACAGACGGACAGGCTCCGCGGGTGCTGATTCCGGCGGATCTCCATTCCAAAGTGCTTCAGATTCTTCGTGAAGGACACTGGGGAATATCCCGCACGATAACATTGGCTCGCCAGCATGTGTTTCGGCCCGGCATCGATGGTGACATTACGAGGCTGGTGGCTAAGTGCTCGTTGTGTGCTTTACAGCAAGCAGCGCCTCGGGCGTCTCTCTCTTGTTGGCCGCAGCCCCGGCAGCCTTGGGAGCGGGTGCACATAGATTACGCGGGCCCCTTCCTGAACTCTTATTGGTTTTTTCTCGTAGATGCGTACTCAAACTTTCCATAAATTTTTCGTTGCCATACCATGTCCACTGCAGTAACTATTCAGTCACTGTCTAAGGTTTTTGCTTTGGAGGGTTTTCCACACACACTCGTTTCAGATAATGGCACCCCTTTCACTTCTTCTGTTTTTTGAGATTTTTGTGCTTGTCTGGGTATTCGCCATATTACGGCCCCTCCGTTTCATCCCCAGTCTAATGGCGAAGTGGAAAGATTTGTGCGTACGTTTAAAGCTCCAATGCGCAAATATGTGACATCTTGCTCTGTGGATGATGCCATTATCCGTTTCTTGATGTCGTATCAGTTCACTCTGGCGGGGAAACGCAGCCCAGCGGAACTGCTTCATGGCCGGCAACCTCGCACTCTCATTTTTTGTGTCTCAGCCACTGAGTGTGCCCCCACGGCCATCAGGTCGGTATATTCCGTGGTCGCTAGTGTGGTTGCGCGGATTTGGCCGGCATCCTCGTTGGCTGCCGGGTAAGTTGAAGTCATGTCTCGGCCGTCGCCTTTGCACTGTGGACACTGCTGTGGGCACTCTTCGTCGACACTGGGATCAGTTGCGCCCACGACTCCCGGGAGATTCACAGGCACCTCCTCCAACCCCGCCTCCTCCGGGCCTGTTTCGCTGGCATACTCTGTGCCAACGTCTTTGGGGGGGGGGGGGGAGGGGAGCAGACTTCTGCACTGCGTTCTGTGTCCGCCCGAGCTCTGTCAGCGGTAAGGGCGCCTTTCCCGGCACTGGCACCAGTCCCAGCAGCCACATTCCTGAGCGACGCGTCACCTCCTCCTTTGGTTCCCCTCACTGAGCATCCGGCACTGGACGGGGGGGGGGGGGGGGGGGGGAAGGGAGCCACTGCTTCTGAGGCTATGGTCATCCAGACACCAGAAAGGACCATGACTCAACCTGTGAGTAATGAAACTGCTCCTTTTTTATCTCCAATTCTGGGAGCAGAGAGTGCGCCTTCATCCCCGGTCATTGCGAGCAACATACACAGAGGTACCAGCCACTCCTAGCACAGACGAACAGGACATTATCAGCCATATGGGGTAGTACCTGCCCAACACTGGCAGCCAGAGATGGACGAGGCCTCACCCATGGACATAGCCTGGGTGCGGTTGGCACCCCTGGACATTACACCGTAAAGGAGGAGGAATGTGATAACGCGTGGCGCTTGTGTTTAGGCGGCACGCCGCCCATTACCAGGACTGGCCACTATGCGGCGCTGGCGGCACTACCGTGCTGCACCCTGCCGGCTGCGTGGCGTTTGAGAGAGGCACGGGGACAGCCGAGAACCTCGCCTCAGTTATGTACTGTGTTTGCTGACGAACGTGTCTCCGGACATTGCTATACTGACCAGGATAAGAGTGGGTGCTCACGGACATATCTATTGTGACTTTGATGGGACGGCTCAAAGTCCTAGCAACAGTATTAGCCGGTATATTGTGTATAATTGTGTTAGTAGTCATAACACTGTTCAAATGCTCTTCCAGGTTTCTTGCTTTCTCCGAATGAATTACAATGCCAGTGTCGAACAGCAAAACTTTTATTTCTTCTACCTGAACTTTTAGCTCCTTCTCCAATTTTCTCCTTGCATTCTTTCAAAGTGTGGTAAAGGTACAGATTGAATAACGTGGGAAAAGGCTGCAACCCTGTCTTACTCCCTTGACAACCACTATGCCCATCAACTCTAACTGCTGCCTGGTTTTCTTTACAAGTTGCATATAACTTTTCATATATTTTACCACTGCTACCCTCAGAATTTGAAAGAGTGTATTCCAGTTATCATTGTCAAGAGCTTTCTCCAAATCTAAAAAAGCTAAAAATGTAGGTTTGTCTTTCCTTAACCTATTTTCTAAGATAAGTCATAACGTGAGTATTGCCTTGTGTGTGTTCCTTTATTTCTCCTAAATCCAAAGTGATCTTTCCTGAGATCAGATTCTACCAGTTTTCCTATTTGTGTTAGTATTTTGCCACCATGATTTATTAAACTGATTGTTCTGTAATTTTCACACTTGTCTGCACTTCCAAGGGCCTAGTTTAGACTAAAATATTTCAGTACTCTGTCAAATTCTTGCATTAATTTTTGTTTGTTTGTTTGTTTTTTGTTTTATTTTTATTTTTTTATTTGTAGGCGGTATATGTCTTTCGCCTAATTATACATTTTTCTACAGACACAATTGTCCTCTAGCCACTTCTGTGCAGCCAGTCTGCTCTGCCTATCAACCTCATTTTTCAGCTGTATTTACTCCCTTCTGCCTGTTTCACTTACTGCAAATTTCTTTGTTCTTGTTTCATCAATTAAGTTCACTATCTCCTGTGTTACCCAAGGATTTTTATTGGGCCTCGTCCTTCCACCTATATGATTCTATGTGGCCTTCACTACAGCCTACTGTGTTCCTCAGGGCTACCCATTCTTCTTCTGTGCTATTAGTCTCCCATTTTGGTGAATGCTTCCTTAATGCTTCATCTGAAACTCTCAACAACCTCTCTTTTCTTCAATTTATCTAGATTCCATCTCCTTTTTCCAGTTTATTAAGTTTTTATTTACAGCTATTAACCAATAGGTTATGGTCACAGTCTATATCTGCTCCAGGATATGTCTTACAGTTTAAAACCTGCTTTCAAAATCTATGTCTGACCATCACAGTCAGTCTACTGTTCTCTTCCATGTATATAACCTTCTTGCATGGTGCTTAAACCAGTGTTTGTAATGATTAAATTTTTCTCTGCACAAAATTCTACCAGATGACCACCTCTTTCATTCCTTTTCCTTAGTCCATATTCCCCTACAATTTTTCCTACCCTATCTTTTTCTGCTACTGAGTTCCAGTCCCCCATCACAATCTATTTTTCCTGGGCCCTTCTTTAAATAACTTGTTTTATATTATACGTTTTTTCAATATCATCATCATCATCATCATGCAAGCTAGTTGACACAAACGTGTGGTCAGTCTTCGCTTTGTGCCTATCTTCGCTAATGATAATGCTCTCACTACGCAGCTTATAGTAACTTCCCTGCCTACCTATTTCCTTAGTCATTGTTTGACTTACTCCTGTGTTACTCCCAACTTATTTAGTATTTATAACCCCGTAATCACCTGACCAGAAATCTTGTTCATCCTACCACTGAACTTTGCTAATTCCATATTTAACTTCACCCCCCTCCCTTTCTCTTTTCAAATATTCCAACTTACCTACCTGCTTACGGGATAGAACATTCCACACTCTTATCCGTAGAATGCCTGTTTCATTTTTCTTGATGATGGGATCCTGCTGAGTAGTTCCTTTCCACTCGTTATTGGGGCAGTCAAGGCTACATCCACATTTCCTGTGACATACAACATTTTACAACTGCACTGCACAGAGGTTGATGAAGCATGCCAAGAGTCTAGATTGAGTGAGAACTGACAGTGTAAACCAGCCCCTGGCTCAGGAAACCCAGGTTTGCCACGCCCATACCCAGCAAATAAATGCTGAGTTACATGGGTGGATCTGTTTTTAGTAGCAGTTGCGACTCCAGATTCTCTATGGCTTCAAGGACAATCCAGGAAAATGAATGAAGTGGTTGCATTACTACAAAAAATTTCACTTTGGCAACAATACTATGCTGCTTCCTTATTCAACCCTGCGTTACAGACCTTTGCACAAGTCTGTGTATGTGTTAGTTCACCAAAAAGAGTTTCAACACAAATCTTTTTGAGCCTTGTCTTATACCCTGAATGAGCTAACACCTGAGTGTTCTTCAACTCTCTCACCTACCACATTTAGGTGGTCCTTTGGTGAATGACGAATAGTCTGTTAAAATATGTATTTGGCCACACAATGGATGAATTCTTGGCATATATTAAAGTAGCACAGAAAAAGGTTTACACAATCCTCATGACAATGTACGTCTGTAGTAGTGGTTATTAACACTCAATGTGGGAGCCATAACATATTCAATTCCCTTTGAATTCTGTTTGTTTTATGCTGTAAGCGTAAGCATACTACACTGTATGCAACGATTACTCTGTTCAATTAATCTAGAACTGTATCTGTTTTGTGTTTGAAATATAATGCTCATCAAAGTAATTCTGTAAATTGGAACCTGCAAAGGAGTCCTTACCTGCTCAGTATTCATAGAGCAACAATGTGGTGTCAATATCTTGCATGCAAGTGCAAGAGTAAGAGTGCCACAATATTTAGTATGCAATATTTGTGTCTGGAGTAAGTCTACCTTTGTGGCAAAGACACCAATGCTCAACAAAGAATATTCATAATGCAGCTGAGTGGTTTGCTTTTAAAACAAAAGAGAAAATTATGCAGAATACATTAAATTGAATTTACCTTCCAGTAAACATTTCTAGGGTCTAGTGGTTCATTCACTGCTGCACAAATTTGTAAATCACAACAAAAAGCAATTACACATGAAACAAGTGAACTGTGTAATATACCATGTACAGCCGGTGACAGAATTCGCGAGACCCCTCGCCTAATCGCTATACACAACCGCAAAGTTCTGCTGCTTGGTGGGAAGTATATACAGCTAGGCAACACGATCGTACATACTGTCGATTACCAATCTGACACGAAATCTGAGAGGAAAACTGTTATCTTCCAATATCGCAGCCAGTCGTAAAAATACGCGTGCTTTCTATGCGACGTGAAGGCGACTTCGAAAACTGATTTTAGAAAATGCTTTGCGTATTAGCCATAGCGTTTTAAGCTGTTCGCGACCGACAAATTCCTTTCCACATTTCTTTTCTTTTAGTTTCAATGAACAAAGACTGCAATTAGAATTGAGATGCTGCAGTCCATGAATATTTTCAGACGTTACTGACACATTCAAATGGAAAAATTGCATGCATATCATAGAATTAATTCAATTACATGAATGGACTTTGTTATGAAGCTAAGTGTTCCATCATGGTGCATCATGTTCCGAGTATCGCTGACGGTTTCCGCCCACCGCCTCGGTTGCGCTATAAAGACGAAAACCGTTTTGCGCCGCAGATCACTGATGGTATTTCCGAGAGTGAAGGTATCGTGTCATTTCCACCGTTTCTCTTTCGGTTGATGTTGCAACTAAGATATCAGCACAAATTTAACAAACATAAGCCAACTGTGTCACCACAAATTACAGTTCTCCTCAGATGTTTGGTACTTTTGCCTACTCCTTGTCTTATTGAAATGCCTAATATTAAGCATTCGACAACATATTGGGCTATTCCACTCCCATGAACCACAGACATTGCCGAGGTGGGGTGGCTTGCGTGCCTCAACGATACAGATAGCCGTGCCGTAGGTGCAACCACAGCGGAGGGGTATCTGTGGAGAGGCCAGACAAACGTGTGGTTCCTGAAGAGGGGCAGCAGCCTTTTCAGTAGTTACAGGGGCAACAGTCTGGATGATTGACTGAGCTGGCCTTGTAACATCAGCTAATGTGGCTTTGCCACACAGCTACTGCGAACGGCTGAAAGCAAGGGGAAACTACAGCCGTTATTTTTCCCGAGGACAT
Organism: Locusta migratoria; assembly: GCA_026315105.1. NCBI lineage: Eukaryota > Metazoa > Arthropoda > Insecta > Orthoptera > Acrididae > Locusta > Locusta migratoria. The sequence goes on from CM048744.1 coordinate 677,073,808, forward strand.
GCAGCTCTACTGTATGAACATATGATGATGGCATCCTCTCGGGTAAAATATTCCGGAGGTAAAATAGTCCCCCATTCGGATCTCCGGGCGGGGACTACTCAGGAGGATGTGATCATCAGGAAAGACAATACTGGCATTCTACGGGTCGGAGCGTGGAATGTTAGATCCCTTAATCGAGTAGGAAAATTAGAAAATTTAAAAAGGGAAATGGATAGGTTGAAGTTAGATATAGTGGGGATTAGTGAAGTTCGGTGGCAGGATGAACGGGATTTCTGGTCAGGTGAGTACAGGATTATAAATACAAAATCAGTTGGGGGTATTACAGGAGTAGGATTGATAATGAATAAGAAAATAGGAATGCGGGTAAACTACTATGACCAGCACAGCGATCGCATTATCATTGTCAAGATAGATACGAAGCCAACACCGACAACAGTAGTACAGGTTTATATGCCAACTAGCTCTGCCGATGATGAGGAGATCGAAGAAATATATGAGGAGCTAAAGGAAATTATTCAGACAATTAAGGGAGAGGAAAACTTGATTGTTATGGGAGACTGGAATTCGGTAGTAGGACAAGGAAGGGAAGGGAAGATAGTGGGTGAATATGGTCTGGGCAAAAGGAATGAAAGAGGAAGCCGCCTGGTAGAATTTTTCACGGAACATAATTTAGTTATAACAAACACCTGGTTTAAGAATCACAAAAGACGGTTGTATACGTGGAAGAGACCAGGAGACACCGGAAGATACCAGATAGATTTTATAATGGTAAGACATAGATTTCGGAACCAGGTTTTGAAGTGTAGGACATACCCAGGGGCAGACATAGACTCTGACCATAACTTGTTGGTTATGAACTGTAGGCTGAAACTGAAGAAACTACAAAAATGTAGGAAAATAAGGAGATGGGACCTGAATAAATTGAAGGAACCTGAGGTTCTTAAGAATTTCAGAGGGAGCTTCAGGCAACAATTGACAGAAACAGGGGAAAATAAAACAGTTGAGGAGGAATGGGTAAAATTGAGAGATGAAATAGTGAAGGTAGCAGAGGACAAAATAGGTAGGAAGGAAAGACCTACAAAGAATCCTTGGATATCACAGGAGATACTAAATTTAATCGATGAAAGGAGAAAGTATAAAAATGCAGTAAATGAAACAGGTAAAATGGAGTACAGACGACTTAGAAATGAGATTGACAGGAAGTGCAAAATGGCTAAGCAGGAATGGCTAGAAGTCAAATGCAAGGATGTAGAAGAATTTATAAATAGGGGAAAAATAGATACAGCCTACCGGAAAATAAAAGGAACATTTGGCGATAAGAAAAACAGCTCTATGAATATCAAGGACACTGATGGAAAACCAGTTCTCAGCAAAGAATGGAAAGCTGAAAGGTGGAAAGAGTATATAGAGGCGCTCTACAAAGGAAATGAACTTCGAGACACTATTGTAGGAAGGGAAGAGGATGTAGATGAAGATGAAATAGGAGATACTGTACTGAGAGAAGAATTTGACAGAACACTGAATGACCTAAGTCGAAACAAGGCTCCTGGAGTAGATGATATTCCCTCAGAGCTACTGAAGTCTCTGGGAGAACCAGCCATGACAAGCCTGTTTCACCTGGTGTGTAAGATGTATGAGACAGGCGAAGTACCCTCGGACTTTAAGAAAAATGTTATAATCCCCATTCCAAAGAAAGCAGGCGCAGACAGGTCTGAAAACTACAGAACCATCAATTTAATAGCTCATGGTTGCAAAATATTAACACGAATTATATACAGAAGGATGGAAAAGCTGGTAGAAGCCGACCTCGGGGAAGATCAGTTTGGGTTCAGGAGAAATGTAGGAACACGGGAAGCAATACTCACTTTACGGCTTATCCTAGAAGATAGATTAAGAAAAGACAAACCTACATTTCTAGCTTTTGTAGATTTGGAGAAGGCTTTTGACAATGTTGATTGGCATAAAGTCTATCAAGTTCTGAAGCAAGCAGGAGTAAAATATAGGGAGCGTAAGGTTATTTACAACTTGTACAAAAACCAGACAGCGGTTGTCATAGTTGAAGGGCATGAAAGGGATGCAGTGGTTGAAAAGGGAGTAAGACAGGGTTGTAGTCTTTCTCCATTGTTATTCAATTTGTACATTGAGCAAGCTATAAAGGAAAGCAAGGAGAAATTTAGTGAAGGAATTAAAGTTCAGGGTGAAGAATTAAAAACAATGCGTTTTGCCGACGACATAGTAATTCTGTCAGATACAGCAAAGGACCTGGAAGAGCAATTGAACGGAATGGGCAGTGTGCTGAAAGGTGCATATAAGATGAACATTAACAAGAGCAAAACTAGGGTAATGGAGTGCAGTGTAAGAAAATCAGGTGATGCTGAAGGAATTAGATTAGGTAACGAAACAATAAAGGAGGTAGATGAGTTTTGTTACTTGGGCAGTAAAATACAAATGATGGTCGCAGTACAGATGATATAAAATGCAGAATGGCAATGGGTAGAAAGGCGTTTTTGAAAAAGGGAAATTTGTTAACATCGAATATTGATTTAAGCCTAAGGAAGTCCTTTCTGAAGGCATTTGTATGGAGTGTTGCCTTGTATGGGAGTGAAACATGGACGATAAGCAGTGTGGACAGAAAGAGGATAGAGGCTTTTGAAATGTGGTGCTACAGAAGAATGCTGAAGATTAGGTGGGTGGATCGCGTAACTAATGAGGAGGTACTGAACCGAATTGGGGAGAAAAGAAATTTCTGGCATACCTTGACTAAAAGAAGGGATAGATTGGTAGGACACATTCTTAGACATCAAGGAATTGTGAATTTAGCGTTGGAGGGAAGTGTGTGGGGTAAAAATCGTAGAGGGAGACCAAGAGACGCGTATAGTAAGCAGATTCAAGTGGACGTGGGTTGTCGTTCTTATGAGGAGATGAAAAGGCTTGCTCAGGATAGAATAGGGTGGAGAGCTGCATCAAACCAGTCTCTGGACTGAAGACCACAACAACAACATTGGGCTATTATAATACCAGATACGATTATGTCAAATGAATGTGCAGAGAAGCAAACAAATGATGAAGATAAGCTTATATATCTCGCCAAATGGCCAACTACTGATCAACGAGCGACAGATCGATTACTGACTCTTTCACATTTTTTCTTCTATTTTGAAATATGTCTCATTATGTTTCTCACGTAACAATAACAAACACACATGATAATTGCCGTGGTGGAGTAGCCGAGCGGTCTAAAGCGCCTCGCTGCGGAGCGCGCGGTTGCTTGCCATGGAGGTTCGAGTCCTCCCAGGGACATGGGTGTGTGTGTTTGTCCTTAGGTTAGTTTACCTAGGTTTAAGCAGTTTGTAAGCGACGGACTGATGACCACGCAGTTTGGTCAGATAGATTTACAGACAATTGAACACATGATAATTGAGTAACAATCTGTATCGCAATCATTGTGAGGAAATTATTATTCCGTAACCATGAATATATATTGATAATACTATATGAAACGTGTGCAACAGAGAATACTGGCGAGCTCGGTGTTCGCCACTTGGCTTCCCCAGAGGTTAAAGAGATCTTTTGGTGTGAGTTGGTCACTGGCCAGTATCGAAGACGATATGTTTCGCATACTAATCAAAAATATAAACCCGCCAAACCACCCACACCTAGTAATACATCATGCAGGAAGTAGAGGTTTGAACAATCAAATGTTCAAATGTTTGTTAAGCTTATGGGACTTAACTACGCGGTCATCAGTCCCTAAACTTACAAACTACTTATCAACTACCTTATACTAAGGACGGCACAAATATCCATGCCCGAGGGGAGATTCGAATCCCCGACCGTAGTCGCCGTGCAGAACGTGACTGGAGCGCCTCAGTCCCCTCGGCCACCGCGGCCGGCTCTGAACAATCACTTAGAATATAGTCGGTCATCTATTCAAAGAAGAAGGCATTAATTTGATAATGCAAACGGCAAAAACAAGTAGATTGAATAATTTGTAAAATCTCAAACCTAAGAGTCGACTTTTGGTGATTCTCCATCGTAGCAATTAGAGGAGTGAAAGATTCTAAAGCTAATTTATTGGTTTTAGAAGCCGCAGACTTTTTTTCTTTTTTTTTTTTTTTTTTTACTAGGACAGCATTACACACAGGTTGGTTTCAGTTACTGTACAGAATACAATACCACGGTTTTTCGTCAAAAGCGTGCGTAGTTTCCTGCCACTTATGAATAGGTAGTAGACCTATGTTCCTGCAGAGATTCGATAAACGGCTATGCTATAGTATGTGTGGGTGGCGCCGGCATAAATGCGCAGATGCGTAACACGAGGTCCTAGGATCGATGTGACATCTGCAGCACTTTTATTTTTAATTATTCACTCATTTTCACGAGTTTCATCCGTATTTTTCACATACGTAACTTTTCTGCTCAGTAACAACTTTGGTAGCGAATATAGTATCAAAAAGTTTTAATTCTTCATACAGCCAGTTGATATGATAACAAAGAAAGTTTTGAATGAATGATCGAAATAGACAGTCTATTTGCGTCAGATGTTCTGAGCAGATTGACACTGCCGCCAGAAAAATGCAACAGATCGTGAGAGTCATAGCGTTAAGTTTTTCCACAGACAGATAATAAACGTTGGTTTCAGGGCACATATCGTATGGATTTATAAATATCAAACAATATAGTAGTCACAATTTATTAGCTGAAATCGCGGGATGAGTGTCACCTACTTGGCCCAATCTGTGCGAGAAGAAAGACGAATATGAACCTTTTAAATTCCTACAATATCTCCCCTGTGTATGCCATAGGGAAAGAGAAAACTCACGCCAAATGATCCAACTACAGATAGGTGCAATATCAGCTAATATTTTGAGGCTCACCATTGCTGATGACGGTGTTTTCGGTGTTGCGAAGTAGCTAAACGATTAGCTTTTGAATGAAACAGCAAGGGTTTGAATCCCGTCCCTTCCAAAATACTTTTATTATATTAACCCTTGTAGTTTTAATTATCAATTATAAAAATTTCAATGCATAGTATATATATTTGGTTTCGTATAACTAATTTAATTAATTAATACATCTTATTTCATCATTTACTTTTCATAATTCTGTGAAGTATTAAATGAAAATAATATTTCAAAAATTGTAGCACGTATTTATACGACGAAGTTATATTACATTCCTTAGGGTGTTCATCGCCAAAGAAAATCTCCACACTATGCAGACTTTACCGAAGTATTTTAAGCGAGAAATTTTATCCCAAATATGCTTTAGTGCAAAGCATACTTTATTCAAGTTTTTAAGTAAATAACTTTTCACTGCTAATTTTTGTGCATACCAAGTGTATGGACGGGAATTGTGGCACTGGACTGATGCTGTAGGACTGAATGTGTTTTAATTGAGACACCTCTTGACGTCAACGTTCGTGGCACACTGAAACGTTTATGTAAATTTAAATTTCATAAATAAAAGGTTTACATTGCGAGGGGTAATATGAAATGAACAAAAATGTAAGAAGTACTGGGTAATCGAACCTTGACTTCCAACTTTGCACTCCAAGCACTTGTCCACTACGCTAGGCATACTGGTCAAAGTCCGAAAGTTAATAAGCAGCTTATATAACACCTATTTGTCTGTGAGAAAGAATCGCTGAGGAAATGTCTGCACCCTCCCCCCACCCCAATCCTTGAGGGTTAAAATTCTAGGAGTAGGAACGTCCTCATCCATAATCCACTGACTGAGACGCGATATTTTTGTGAAATTCAGTATCCTGTTACGGCGACAGTCGTAAAAATTGTGGGAATAAAGTTATCAAGTAGTTTCTGTTAATATTTATACAGAAACTTTACGCTGTAGATACGAATGCCTGATCTGCGAAACAGCAACGAATCTAAATCATTAATATGAACGTGTTTCTGACAGCATTTTGACTCGTGAGTGTTCTATAGTTCAGAGGCACATGCAGTAACTTGAGAGTAATTTTGCGAAAAATTTGTAACAAAAAGTGAGGGAGACGTATGTCGACCACGCTACTAAACACCCACATGCAAGGTCTTGGTATTCTGGGGTGTTCATTCTACTATCAATCGCTGTTTTATGTCCTCTGACTTTATTGATAGCAGTACGGTTTTTTTAAATAAATGAAGCATGTCAAGTTATCAAAAAAAAGGTGGTCTTATTTTTGTCACTTTTTTGTCATTTTTTCTTTAATGAACAGTTTCATATTAACAACATACCTAACGCAAGAATCATTTATGAAACGTATGAGACCAAGATTTAGCTGTAGTAGATTGTCGTGTAAGGAAGTATGTTTACACGCGCTAGCCGTGCTGTGAAGTGCCCCGTTTACTTCCGTTCAAACCTCTGGCCGGCCACAAGCACTGACTGGAGGACGAGACATTCGCTGCGATTGAGAAGAGGCTTGCCTCGCCTCTTCTCGATTGCCCACTGATGTGTCTGGGCATGTCTTTTCTTAAATGGACTGTTTGCCTTATGAAGCCTGGTTATTCTGATACTGATCTCCTAATGGATTTTCGTTCTAGCTTATATTATTGTGCACGGAATTAAAAATGTTATTATTGGATGGTTTCAGATTGCCCGCCTGTTAGTTGCCATATTTAGCGGCAATTCTTAGTACATTATTAAACAATAAGTCTATAATAACTTCTTTATATTTGAACATTAACATGTCGTGACGCTGAAAAAAAGGCGTGTATGGTCTATTAAAATTGTATTCTGTTGAATGTGTAACACATTAATCTCGAAGCAACTATCAAATTATATCTTAATAATGACATGGCCGCGGAGGAATGGCCGAGTGCATTGAGGCGCCTAACTACGATGTGCGAGGCCGTTCCCAAAAAAATGTTCAAATGTTTGTTAAGCTTATGGGACTCAACTACGGGGTTATCAGTCCCTAAACTTACAAACTACTTATCAACTAGCTTATCCTAAGGACGGCACAAATATCCATGCCCGAGGAGGGATTCGAACCCCCGACCGTAGTGGCCGTGCAGACCGTGACTGAAGCGCCTCAGTCCCCTCAAGCCACCGCGGCCGGCGAGGCCGTCCCCCCTCGGGGGTTCGAATCCCCCCCTTGGGCATGGATGTTTGTACCGTCTGCAGTATAAGGTTGTTCATAAGTAGTTTGTGAGTTTAGGGACTGATGTCCCCGCAGTTAGAGTTTTTAATACCATTTCGATAGTCTTAGCTGCAAGCAAAGAACTAACCTTCGGCAAATCTAATGGTGAAACAAAGTACGATGTTGTATGGATCAAAAATACAAAAGTTTCGAACCTCTGTTATAGTCTCTGTATCTGTTAGCTGGTACAGAAGTGAGTTTTATACACAGCTTCAAGACGAATTTGAAAGTAATGTATAAAATCCATTACTCCACGACCCAAGTTATTGGCGCTTACCTTGTATACTATCGATATGCCTGGAATAGTGCTACTATATATCGTACATAGAGCTTTGCAACCTACTTCGAGAAACCTACTGGAAACCTCTGGCCTGAATAAAAAGACATGTCGTTTATGGCTGCTTACCATCAACAATAGTTATGACAAAGGGTTTCATTGTGTTTTATTTTTCATTTGGCCTTCATCGCCCTTCCAGACGAACCTGCTCCTTCCACAACGCTTTTTTATACTTGCTTAGTCTTCTGTACTATAATTGTTCTCAATATGTTATTCATTCCCTAAATTAATGTTTAAAAGTAATACTGTTCTCCCTCATTGAAAAAAAAGTACACAATATTAAAATGAAATCATAGATTAGAACGTTAAAACATACATCCGCTTTAAAAGAAATAAACTAAAAATGATTTCATTTCGTAGGTGAAGTTTTTTTCTATTCTATTGAACCTCGGAGTTTCTCAAACAGTTTGACTCGTTTGTTTTTTTGCCAATGGTAGCGAAACAGTGGGTCCTATGAGTAGCACTCTTATACTGTTACATACTAAACCATTATAAATAAATGAACGTCTTCTGTTTATACTGCTTCCGCGACGATTCGAAGCCTATTGGGTATTCTCGTTTCTTATTATATTGGTGTGGTGTCTGTTATTTCGGGCATATCCGAAGTAACAGACCCATACCAATATAATTAATTACGACTCGCGAAGACGGCGTTTCTTCAATCACTTCACCGCATATGCGGGCATACGTTCGACCTCGCACGATGTGGGCGCTACAGCCATAGCGTGCAACTAGTGGAAGTTTGAGGCAGACGCTGGGCGAGCACCGGTAGCCACGTGGTTAAGTTCACCGCTGGTCCCAAGCGGGAGAGACGCGTTAGATTCCCGTCCCGCTTCATATTTTCACTTATCGCCATTGTTTAATTTCAATGCCCTAATTCAGCACTATCATTCCTTTCCTTCCTAATTCTTATTCCTTTACAACTGTGGGTTTCAGTTACTACGCAGAATACAAAACCACGATTTTTCGTCAAAAGGGTGCGTGGTTTTCAGATAAGGCCTGCCGCTTCTGAATAGGTAGTGGGTCTGTTTTTCGACAACAGTTCGAAAAACGGCTATGCTACAGTATGTGTTGGTGGCGCCGGCGTAAATGCGCAGATGCGTAAGACGAGGTCCTAGGATCGAGCCGATATTCGCAGCAGGTTTGCTTTTTTAATGTCCACTCATTTGCACGAGTGCACGAGAAGACAAGCGGCAAGCCGTATATTTCACATACGTAACATTTCTGCCCAGTAAGAATTTTGGAAGCGAATATAGTATCAAAGAGTTTTAACTCTACACTCAACCAGTTCGTATGATGACTTATAATAACAAAGAGAACTTTTGGATGACTGAACGAAATAGACAGTCTATTTGCGTGCAGATGTCCTGAGCAGATTATTCTTCCACAGAAAATGCAACAGAAATCCTATGAGTCACATCGTAAATTTTTTCACAGACAGATAATTTTTCATCAGTTTGGGCCAAGTAGGTGAGACCCATCCAGACTTTCAACACGCAAACGCATGAGGGGCAATTATCAGCCTCTGTCGAGACAATCGCATTCGGAGATTGTCGTTGTAGCTATTACACTCTTGGTACGTGCTTGTCAAGTTTTGAATCCACATAAAGGCAGCGTTTTTCAATATCCACTTATTTCAGCTAATAAATTGTGTCTACTATCATGTTTTATATTTATAAATGCATACGATATGCGCCCGATACCTACGTTTAAGGAAATTATTTATGTAGAAACATGATCAAAAATTATCTGTCTGTGAAAAAATTTACGCTGTGACCCATAGGATTTCTGTTGCATTTTCTGTGGCAGAAATAATCTGCTCAGAACATCTGTCTATTTCGTTCAGTCATCCAAAAGTTCTCTTTGTTATTATAAGTCATCATATGAACTGGCTGATTGTAGAGTTAAAACTCTTTGATACTATATTCGCTTCCAAAATTCTTACTGGGCAGAAATGTTACGTATGTGAAATATACGGCTTGCCGCTTGTCTTCTCGTGCACTCGTGCAAATGAGTGGATATTAAAAAAGCAAACCTGCTGCGAGTATCGGCTCGATCCTAGGACCTCGACTTACGCATCTGCGCATTTACGCCGGCGCCACCAACACATACTGTAGCATAGCCGTTTTTCGAACTGTTGTGGAAAAACAGGCCTACTACCTATTCAGAAGCGGCAGGCCTTATCTGAAAACCACGCACCATTTTGACGAAAAACCGTGGTTTTGTATTCTGTAACTGAAACCCACCAGTGTGTAATGCTGTCCTACTGCATCAGCGTTCGTATCATTGTATTAATACACTAACACGAAACTGAGGGTACAGATTTTTAATCTTATTGGACTTTACTACTTAACTGCGGGATCGTCAGTCCCTAAACTTACAAACTACTTATAAACTAACTTATACTAACGACAGCACAAACATCTATGCCCGAGGGGGATTCGAACCGCCGACTGGGAACGGCTTCCCACTTCGGAGCATAGCACCTCAATATGCTCGGTCATTCCGCTGCAGCCTTCGTTTTTTAACCAGTCAAATAATTTATTTCCTGTAAAGAACAGTATTTACTTTTATTTTAAGGAAAAGGTGTAAGTTTATCAGGACGCAAAAACTAATTTTTATCAGGATTCGTAATATTTATTTTACTGAGAGATGCAGTACTCATTTTCTAAATTTAATCAATATCTAAAAACACATGGTTGTGCGGAATAGTTTTTAAAACATCTGCAAAATTTTTAAAGTAGAAGCTCGCCGACGAAGGCGTAATTTGAGAGCAAAGTTCAGGCTACAAGGGGAGATAAATAGGCCCACAGAAAAAGCGACAAGTATTTGCAAATATTTATGAAGGAGGTGAAAGAAGAAGGATTAGGAAGGAAAGACTTGGCAGTGGCTGCATTAGGGCGATAAAACTAAACAATGCGTGCCGGGCCGAGAATCGAACGCGTGTCTCCTCCTCCTTCGAACAGACGTCTCCACAAACACTTTCCTTCACGAGGTCGCTCGCCCCTCCCCCATCCGTGTCAAACTTCCACAAGTCTCACGCTATGGTTGTAGCGCCCATATTACACGCGCCGGTACGGATTTCAGTGTGAGGTCGAACGTGTGACCGCATCTGCGGTGAAGTGAATGAAGTAAACGCCATCTTCGCGTGTGAATACGTATTATATTCGTGTGGTGTCCGATATTTCGGACATATCCGAAATAACAGACACCACACCAATACAATAAGAAACAAGAATACCCAATAGGCTACGAATCCTATGAGTCACATCGTTCAGTACAAGATCGCCGATGAAAGCGTAATTTGTGAGCGAAGTTCAGTTCAGCCTAGAAGAGCAGATAAGGAAGTCCAAAGAAAAAGAAACAAGAACTGGCAAATATTTATGAACGAAGTGAAGGAATAAGAATTAGGAAGGAAAGGAATGATAGTGCTGAATTAGGGCATTGAAATTAAACAATGGCGACAAGTGAAAATATGAAGCGGGACGGGAATCTAACCCGTCTCTCCCGCTTGGGACCAGCGGTGAACTTAACCACGTGGCTACCGGTGCTCGCCCAGCGTCTGCCTCAAACTTCCACTAGTTGCACGCTATGGCTGTAGCGCCCATATCGTGCAAGGTCGAACGTATGACCGCATATGTGGTGAAGTGATTGAAGAAACGCCGTCTTCGCGAGTCGTAATTAATTATATTGGTATGGGTCTGTTACTTCGGATATGCCCGAAATAACAGACACCACACCAATATAATAAGAAACGAGAATACCCAATAGGCTTCGAATCGTCGCGGAAGCAGTATAAACAGAAGACGTTCATTTATTTATAATGGTTTAGTATGTAACAGTATAAGAGTGCTACTCATAGGACCCACTGTTTCGCTACCATTGGCAAAAAAACAAACGAGTCAAACTGTTTGAGAAACTCCGAGGTTCAATAGAATAGAAAAAAACTTCACCTACGAAATGAAATCATTTTTAGTTTATTTCTTTTAAAGCGGATGTATGTTTTAACGTTCTAATCTATGATTTCATTTTAATATTGTGTACATTTTTTTTCAATGAGGGAGAACAGTATTACTTTTAAACATTAATTTAGGGAATGAATAACATATTGAGAACAATTATAGTACAGAAGACTAAGCAAGTATAAAAAAGCGTTGTGGAAGGAGCAGGTTCGTCTGGAAGGGCGATGAGGCCAAATGAAAAATAAAACACAATGAAACCCTTTGTCATAACTATTGTTGATGGTAAGCAGCCATAAACGACATGTCTTTTTATTCAGGCCAGAGGTTTCCAGTAGGTTTCTCGAAGTAGGTTGCAAAGCTCTTTGTACGATATATAGTAGCACTATTCCAGGCATATCGATAGTATACAAGGTAAGCGCCAATAACTTGGGTCGTGGAGTAATGGATTTTATACATTACTTTCAAATTCGTCTTGAAGCTGTGTATAAAACTCACTTCTGTACCAGCTAACAGATACAGAGACTATAACAGAGGTTCGAAACTTTTGTATTTTTTGTCCATACAACAGCGTACTTTGTTTCACCATTAGATTTGCCGAAGGTTAGTTCTTTGCTTGCAGCTAAGACTATCGAAATAGTATTAAAAACATTAACTGCGGGGACATCAGTCCCTAAACTCACAAACTACTTATGAACAACCTTATACTGCAGACGGTACAAACATCCATGCCCAAGGGGGGGATTCGAACCCCCGAGGGGGGACGGCCTCGCCGGCCGCGGTGGCTGAGGGGACTGAGGCGCTTCAGTCACGGTCTGCACGGCCACTACGGTCGGGCGTTCGAATCCCTCCTCGGGCATGGATATTTGTGCCGTCCTTAGGATAAGCTAGTTGATTAATGTGTTACACATTCAACAGAATACAATTTTAATAGACCATACACGCCTTTTTTTCAGCGTCACGACATGTTAATGTTCAAATATAAAGAAGTTATTATAGACTTATTGTTTAATAATGTCCTAAGAATTGCCGCTAAATATGGCAACTAACAGGTGGGCAATCTGAAACCATCCAATAATAACATTTTTAATTCCATGCACAATAATATAACCTAGAACGAAAATCCATTAGGAGATCAGTATCAGAATAACCAGGCATCATAAGGCAAACAGTCCATTTAAGAAAAGACATGCCCAGACACATCAGTGGGCAATCGAGAAGAGGCGAGGCAAGCCTCTTCTCAATCGCAGCGAATGTCTCGTCCTCCAGTCAGTGCTTGTGGCCGGCCAGAGGTTTGAACGGAAGTAAACGGGGCACTTCACAGCACGGCTAGCGCGTGTAAACAAACTTCCTTACACGACAATCTACTACAGCTAAATCTTACCGTTATTCAGTTGGTCTCAGACGTTTCATAAATGATTCTTGCGTTAGGTATGTTGTTAATATGAAACTGTTCATTAAAGAAATCAGGGTGACAAAAATAAGACCACCTTTTTTTTGGTACCTTGACATGCTTCATTTATTAAAAAAACCGTACTGTTATCAATAAAGTCAGAGGACATAAAACAGCGATTGATAGTAGAATGAACACCCCAGAATACCAAGACCTTGCATGTGGGTGTTTAGTAGCGTCGTCGACATACGTCTCCCTCACTTTTTGTTACAAATTTTTCGCAAAATTACTCTCAAGTTACTGCATGTGCCTCTGAACTATAGAACACTCACGAGTCAAAATGCTGTCAGAAACACGTTCATATTAATGATTTAGATTCGTTGCTGTTTCGCAGATCAGGCATTCGTATCTACAGCGTAAAGTTTCTTTATAAATATTAACAGAAACTACTTGATAACTTTATTCCCACAATTTTTACGACTGTCGCCGTAACAGGACACTGAATTTCACAAATATATCGCGTCTCAGTCCGTGGATTATGGATGAGGACGTTCCTACTCCTAGAATTTTAACCCTCAAGGATTGGGGAGGGGGGGGGTGCAGACATTTCCTCAGCGATTCTGTCTTTCAGTTTATACTGTAGAATGTTTATGATTGACAGAGTATTTTGCGCGAAGGTTTTCAAAGATTTTGTTCAAACCCTGCGAGAAGGAAATTGACAAACCTTTCAAATTCCCAAAATATCCCATCCGAGTTGTCTAAAGGGAACGCGAATACGGTGGCGAAAATTTCTCACAGACAAATAGGTGTTATATAAGTTGCTTATTAACTTTCGGACTTCGACCAGTGTGCCTAGCGTAGTGGACAAGTGCTTGGAGTGCAAAGTTGGAAGTCAAGGTTCGATTACCCAGTACTTCTTACATTTTTGTTCATTTCATATTACCCCTCGCAATGTAAACCTTTTATTTATGAAATTTAAATTTACATAAACGTTTCAGTGTGCCACGAACGTTGACGTCAAGAGGTGTCTCAATTAAAACACATTCAGTCCTACAGCATCAGTCCAGTGCCACAATTCCCGTCCATACACTTGGTATGCACAAAAATTAGCAGTGAAAAGTTATTTACTTAAAAACTTGAATAAAGTATGCTTTGCACTAAAGCATATTTGGGATAAAATTTCTCGCTTAAAATACTTCGGTAAAGTCTGCATAGTGTGGAGATTTTCTTTGGCGATGAACACCCTAAGGAATGTAATATAACTTCGTCGTATAAATACGTGCTACAATTTTTGAAATATTATTTTCATTTAATACTTCACAGAATTATGAAAAGAAAATGATGAAATAAGATTTATTAATTAATTAAATTAGTTATACGAAACCAAATATATATACTATGCATTGAAATTTTTATAATTGATAATTAAAACTACAAGGGTTAATATAATAAAAGTATTTTGGAATGGACGGGATTCAAACCCTTGTTGTTTCATTCAAAAGCTAATCGTTTAGCTACTTCGCAACACCGAAAACACCGTCATCAGCAATGGTGAGCCTCAATATTAGCTGATATTGCACCTATCTGTAGTTGGATCATTTGGCGTGAGTTTTCTCTTTCCCTATGGCATACACAGGGGAGATATTGTAGGAATTTAAAAGGTTCATATTTGTCTTTCTTCTCGCACAGATTGAGCCAAGTACGTGACACTCATCCAGCGATCCCAAGTGGTGAGGCTTTCAACACGCAAACGTATAAGGGGATATTATTAGCCTTTGTCAAGACAATCGCATTCGAAGATTGTCGTTGTAGCAATTACAGTCTTGGTATGTGTCAAGTTTTGAACCCACATAAAGGCAACGTTTTCCAGTATGCACTTATTTCAGCTAATAAATTGTGACTACTATATTGTTTGATATTTATAAATCCATACGATATGTGCCCTGAAACCAACGTTTATTATCTGTCTGTGGAAAAACTTAACGCTATGACTCTCACGATCTGTTGCATTTTTCTGGTGGCAGTGTCAATCTGCTCAGAACATCTGACGCAAATAGACTGTCTATTTCGATCATTCATTCAAAACTTTCTTTGTTATCATATCAACTGGCTGTATGAAGAATTAAAACTTTTTGATACTATATTCGCTACCAAAGTTGTTACTGAGCAGAAAAGTTACGTATGTGAAAAATACGGATGAAACTCGTGAAAATGAGTGAATAATTAAAAATAAAAGTGCTGCAGATGTCAGATCGATCCTAGGACCTCGTGTTACGCATCTGCGCATTTATGCCGGCGCCACCCACACATACTATAGCATAGCCGTTTATCGAATCTCTGCAGGAACATAGGTCTACTACCTATTCATAAGTGGCAGGAAACTACGCATGCTTTTGACGAAAAACCGTGGTTTTGTGTTCTGCACAGTAACTGAAACCAACCTGTTTGTAATGCTGTCCTACTACATCAGCCAATAAATTAGCTTTAGAATCTTTCACTCCTCTAATTGCTACGAAGGAGAATCACCAAAAGTCGACTCTTAGGTTTGAGATTTTACAAATTATTCAATCTACTTGTTTTTGCCGTTTGCATTGTCAAATTAATTCCTGTTTCTTTGAATAGATGACCGACTATATTCTAAGTGATTGTTCAGAGCCGGCCGCGGTGGCCGAGGGGACTGAGGCGCTCCAGTCACGCTCTGCACAGCGACTACGGTCGGGGATTCGAATCTCCCCTAGGGGCATGGATATTTGTGCCGTCCTTAGTATAAGGTAGTTGATAAGTAGTTTGTAAGTTTAGGGACTGATCACCCCGTAGTTAAGCCCCATAAGCTTAACAAACATTTGAACATTTGATTGTTCAGACGTCTACTTCCTGCATGATGTATTACTAGGTGTGTGTGGTTTGGCGGGTTTATATTTTTATTAGTATGCGAAACATATCGTCTTCGATACTTGCCAGTGACCAACTCACACCAAAAGATCTCTTTAACCTCTGGGGAAGCCAAGTGGCGAACACCGAGCTCGCCAGTATTCTCTGTTGCACACGTTTCATATAGTATTATCAATATATTTTCATGGTTACGGAATAATAATTTCCTCACAATGATTGCGATACAGATTGTTACTCAATTATCGTGTGTTCAAATGTCTGTAAATCTATTGGACCAAACTGCGTGGTCATCAGTCCGTCGCTTACAAACTGCTTAAACCTAGGTAAACTAACCTAAGGACAAACACACACACCCATGTCCCTGGGAGGACTCGAACCTCCAAGGCGAGCAACCGCGCGCTCCGCAGCGAGGCGCTTTAGACCGCTCGGCTACTCCACCACGGCAATTATCATGTGTGTTTGTTATTGTTACGTGAGAAACATTAATGAGACATATTTCAAAATAGAAGTAAAATGTGAAAGAGTAAGTAATCGATCTGTCACTCGTTGATCAGTAGTTGGACATTTGGCGAGATAAATAAGCTTATCTTTATCATTTGTTTGCTTCTCTGCACACTCATTTGACATAATCGTATCTGGTATTATAATAGCCCAATATGTTGTCGAATGCTTAATATTAGGCATTTCAATAAGACAAGGAGTAGGCAAAAGTACCAAACATCTGAGGAGAACTGTAATTTGTGGTGACACAGCTGGCTTATGTTTGTTAAATTTGTGGTGATATCTTAGTTGCAACATCAACCGAAAGAGAACCAGTGGAAATGACACGATACCTTCACTCTCGGAAATACCATCAGTGATCTGCGGCGCAAAACGGTTTTCGTCTTTATAGCGCAACCGAGGCGGTGGGCGGAAACCGTCAGCGATACTCGGAACATGATGCACCATGATGGAACACTTAGCTTCATAACAAAGTCCATTCATGTAATTGAATTTATTCTATGATATGCATGCAATGTTTCCATTTGAATGTGTCAGTAACGTCTGAAAATATTCATGGACTGCAGCATCTCAATTCTAATTGCAGTCTTTGTTCATTGAAATTAAAAGAAAAGAAATGTGGAAAGGAATTTGTCTGTCGTGAACAGCTTAAAATGCTATGGCTAATACGCAAAGCAGTTTCTAAAATCAGTTTTCGATGTCACCTTCACGTCGCATAGAAAGCACGCATGGTGTTACAGCTGGCTGCTATACTGGAAGATAACAGGTTTCCTCTCAGATTTCGTGTCAGATGGGTAATCGACAGTATGTACGATCGTGTTGCCTAGCTGTATATACTTCCCACCAAGCAGCAGAACTTTGCGGTTGTGTATAGCGATTAGGCGAGGGGTCTCGAGAATTCTGTCACCGGCTGTACATTTGCTATTTTATTTAAAACAATCATCATTTATTGTCAGTCAAATGTTCAAATTTTTGTACAGTTTATGGGACTTAACAACGGGGTCATCAGTCCCTAAACTACAAACTACTTATGAACTAGGACGGCACAAATATCCGTGCCTGAGGGGGGATTCGAACCCCCAACCATAGTGGCCATGCAGACCGTGACTGGAGCACCTCAATCCTCTCGGCCACCGCGGCCGGCTTATTGTCAGTCAACAGTTGTAAATGGTTTCTGTTCAATTAGATGTTTTGATCCACGGGACAATCACCTGATCTTGATGAAATCTGTGATATTCAAACTGTCTATGAAGATTCTCTGGCAGATTCACTTTTCTCATTGTATCAAATTGAATATTATCTTCAATGGGTACCTCATAAGACCTTATAACAACACCAGGTGAATCCTTCAGAGGCAAGAGTGAATTTGACACTCCTGTTGGAGTTCTTGACAGCATGTTGCTAGTAACTGTACTTAAATACTGATTCTCGAACAGGACTGTTGTGTTCCAAACTTTGGTTCTTTTCTTTAGACACAGACTTAAACATAGCTACTTTTATTTTACCTTCTAGTATATTTTCTTTCTGTGTGCCACAAGAAGCTGAAGGCAAAGTCATTTGATAGTCATCGTCATACTTCTGTACCTGTAATGAGAAGGCTAATATTCATTATGTGTAAGTGACCACTCCCCATCAAGCAAGAAATTCTCCTATCAAATCAATTGTTCCCATTGTATGTAATTCTTTCTTATTAACACAACTCATTAAACCTCCGGTATAAATTTATGATGCACCTCGTCCAGTCGGCTTTGATCCTTGATCTCATCAACATGGCTGCAATGACATACACTCAGAGCCAATATCGCCGCGAGAGACCACGAACACCGACTTCTGGTGTGGCGCAGGGGATAGCGTCATGGACTGCGGTGCTGAAGGTTGCCGGTTCAATCCTGCCCACCGGCAAAAATTTATTTCTTTGTAATTAATAATTCCAGAAGGTTCTACATCTTTCTTACGTTCACTTGTAAATTCTACTTGTTTCTTATGTTAACTTTTCTTCTAATTTCTGGTAAATTCTGTCTGTGTATAAATAGTAGAGCAGTCTGCCTGAGAGGCAGTCAGTGCTGCGTGTATGTTGAGTTCCTAATAAACGTGCTTTGAGTATAAGTGCTGTGTTCAGTTGCCTTCGAAGTCAAGCCTGCTCCCTTTTCAACGCGACATTGTTTGGTGGAGGCGCCGGGTACCCTGTGCAACAGCTGCATCACCGTGGCTCTGATAAGACAACGCAAAAGGCGTCGCTTACACGGAATGGAATCGGAATACAAGGGATACACCGAGTACATCCTTCCAAAAGTCCGTATCATCAGAAGGACCATGGACACATAACCAGCAGTAAGCCAGCTGCACATAAGACACCCATTGGTGTTCTCTGGAAATGCTGGACAGGACCCCAACAAATGGCTAAAAGGGTTCGACCGAGTCGCCAAGTACAACAGGTGGGATCATACGATGTGCTTGGCCAACGTTTATTTCTACCTGGATGGAACAGCCCAGCACTGGTTTGAGAACAACGAAGACAAGCTGAATGACTGGGAGACGTTCCAGGAGGAACTGAAGAAGACGTTTGGAGACTGCCAGCGACAAATCCGCTCGGCGGAAGAACAACTGAAGATCCGAGCCCAACGACATAGTGAGCCGACACAATCGTACATGTTTTGGCCCTGTGTAACATAGTCAACCCGAACATGACTCAGGTGGACAAAATCATGCACCTGATGAAGGGAATTGAAGAAGGTATGTACCAAGCTCTTCCGATCAAAGACGTTCCTACAACTGAAGAGTTCATCAAATGGTGCCAGCGTATTGAAGAGATGCAACAAAGGAGGGTTGGACGAAAGAAGTATGACAGACTTCCGAATGTAGTCCCTATGGCCGTCGTGGAAGACCAGCATGACTTCGCTTCTCTCATACGACAAATTGTGAGGGAAAAACTGCAACAATTTATGGCAGCTGGGACTGTTAGTCCGAGCAAGCATCAGATTATGGCCATGGACGTAAGCCCCCTAAGTCATGAGGGAGCCGACGCCGCTGTGGAAGAGGTATTTCAGACATTAGGCTTCTGTCTGCCCCGCCACTCGCACCCGACGTGAAGAATGGCGTTGCCCTGCTATGACTTACGGTGCAGCCGCCAAACGGCAGCCTATGAACCGACCGATGCAACCACAACAAATTCCCCCGGCAACAACGACGCCCCCAGGATGAAGAGACATCTGGAGGACGGAAGACAACACACCACTGTGATTCCACTGTGGGCACCCTGGACATGTCGTACGCTACTGCAGAGAGAGTAGGCGAGTGTTCGACGATTATTTTGCCGCAAGACGTCAGCCGTTGGAACAGTTCCATCCCAGGCAATCACCTGCTGATGAGTTCAGTCGACCTATGGGAAGAAGCCCATCGCCGTACCCTAGACGAGGTCGCTCCCCGACGCGCCGCATCCGGTCACCGTAGCTGTACAGAGGTACCAGCCGCTCCCCTAGCGCCCAGGAAAACTAAGCGAGGCAACCATCTATGGAGGTGAGGCCGCCGCAGATGAAAATCCTCCATGGACGACAGTCGCCAAGATGTCGGGAAATCTCATCGACGTCATAATCGACGGCCAACCTGTCCGGGCACTTGTTGATTCAGGAGCCTCTTTTTCTACGTTATCGGATAATTACCGCCGCACACTAAAGAAGACAATGTTCTGTGATACGGGGGCAACTGTGCTGAAGGTCATGAGTGGAAACTACGTCCATCCAGCAGGAACTTGTGTCGCAAGAATAACCATCAACAACAGTACTCAGCCGTTTGAATTTGTCATGTTAACAGAATGTAGTCACAATGTCATCCTTGGATGGAACTTCCTCCATGCATCCTAAGCTATCATTAGCGGTGGAAGATCTGAGCTGCAAATTTAAGAAGTTGTTCCACCGTATACACATAATACAGAATTATCTGGGAAGTTCTTCGTCGTTGACAATGTGACGATACCGCCGTTGACAACGAGAAGAGTTGCAGTCACAAACACAGATGACTGGTTAAACTGTGAAGTTCTTGTTGGTAGTAAAAAGTTTATCAGGCTCACAAAAGAAATTTACATACCAGTGCATACCAGTGACTATCATAAGCATTACCGGTGGTCAAGGAGAGATTTGGATCACAAATGTCATGAGCAGTCACAACTTATCCCCAAGGGAATGTGTATCGGGACAGCTGAACCAATCCAGGACGGTGAGCTCAACGTCATCAATGAAGACACTGTTAGTACAGACAACACGCTGGAGGAAACAAACGTGGAATTGCCAATAGGGCCTGGACTGACCAAGGAACAACGCCAGCGGGTGTTAGGTATACTACGCCAATTTTCGGGTGCATTCACACCTCAGCAGGGGAAAAGTCAGACGAAACAGCCCACGATAAAGCACCGTATCAATACTGGGGATCATCCGCCAATTAGCCAGCGTTCGTATAGAGTGTCGCCAGCTGAAAGACGGATAATTCGGGAAGAAGTGGAGAAGATGTTGCGAGATGACATTATTCAACCTTCGGAGAGTCCTTGGTCGTCTCCGGTGGTCCTCGTAAAGAAGGGTGGCACGTGGCGATTCTGTGTCAACTATCGGTGGCTGAACAGAATCACAAAGAAAGATGTCCACCCATTGCCGCGCATTGACGATACCTTAGACTGCTTGAAAGGAGCTACATACTTCTCAACTATGTACATGCAGACAGGTTAATGGCAAATCAAGGTTGACGAAGCAGACAGGGAGAAGACGGCTTTTATTACACCTGATGGCCTCTATGAATTTAAAGTAATGCCATTTGGATTATGTAATGCTCCAGCCACATTCGAACGCATGATGGACAACTTGCTTCGACACCTTAAGTGGACGATGTGTCTCTGCTATTTAGATGACATTGACGTTTTCTCGAAAACATTTGAAGAACATCTGAGTCACCTGTCAACTGTGTTGAAGTGTGTTCAGACTGCAGGTCTCCACCTCAATCCAAAGAAGTGCCTCTTCGTCGCCAAAGATATAAAAATTCTGGGGCACCTAGTCAACAGAGATGGTGTCCGTCCTGATCTAGATAAAGTAAGGGCAGTCACAAAATTTCCAACTCCTCAACACATTCGTGATGTGAGAAGTTTTCTCGGGCTGTGCTCATACTACCGACGTTTCAAAAAAGGATTTTGTAACAAGGCACGTCCATTACAAGAACTCCTGCAGGGAGACGCCAAATTTGACTGGGATGAGACAAAAGAAAGAGCTTTCCGGACACTTAAGGAGGCTGTAACTTCCGCACCAGTGCTAGCCTTGTACGACGAGAATGTAGAAATGGAACTTCACACAGACGCCAGTGGTTATGGGATTGGTGCAGTGCTTGTACAAGTTCAGGAAGGTGCTGTAAAAGTGATAGCCTATGTGTCAAGAGTACTCTCATAGTCCGAGATAAACTACTCTACAACTGAGAAAGAATGTCTCACAGTTATCTGGGCTATCAACAAGTTCCGGCAGTAATTATTCGGCAAACCATTCACCGTCGTGACAGACCACCATTCTTTGTGTTGGCTGACTATCTTGAAGGATCCATCAGGTTAACTAGCAAAATGGGCACTAAGACTCCAAGAGTACCATGTCACAGTGGTATTCAAGAACGGGTGCAAACACAAGGATGTCGACTGCCTTTCGAGGAATCCATTAGTGGAACACAACAGCATGAATGAAATTTCAGCCTTCACTGAATTAGATGACGATACAGCTGAACAGAGGGAAGATCCAGCACTATTAAAAACGATAGAGACCTTGGAGAAAGGAGAACCGACCAATGGAGAGTTCCAACTTATAAACGGAACATTGTATAAGAGCAACTATGATCCAGTGGGCCCCAAATGGCTCATCTCCAGCCAGTTATTCTCAAATATTTCCACGATGCTCCAATATCCGGTCATCTGGGATTCGTGAAGACCCTAGACAGAATCAGATGCAGGTATTACTGGAAAGGTCTCTACCGATCTGTCAAGCACTATGTGAGTCACTGTGAAGAGTGCCAGCGACGGAAGCTTGTGCCGCAATTACCTCCAGGACATCTCGTACCGATTCCACCGGCAGCAGCTCCATTCCACTGACTACCTCACACACTACCCTGTCACCAAACCTGTGCAGACTGCAGAAGCTCCAGAGATCCCAAAATTCCTTGTAAAAGACATTATTTTGAGGCATGGAGCACCACGTGTCATGATATCTGATCGTGGAAAAGTATTCCAGTCAAAACTAAAATCAGAGGTAATGTCACGGTGCGACATTGTCCACAGAATGACAACTGCATACCATCCTCAGACAAATGGTCTTACGGAATGTTTTAACAAGATGTTAACCGACATGCTGTCGATGTACGTCGATGTTGAGCAGAAGGATTGGGATACAATTCTGCCAGTCATGACATTTGCTTACAACATATCAAGACAAGACACCACAGGCTTCACTCCATTTTTCCTGCTCCATGGCCGTGAAGCGGAGACGAAAATGGATAGGCTGTTCCCTTTCCAACCGGACGACAATCAGGATGACTATGTTAAACAGCTCATCACCAGGGTCGAAGAACAAGACAGCTGGCTCGCATACGGACACTGAATGCCCAGGAGAAGGACCGTCAGCAGTATAATGACAAGCACCGACCTGTTGTGTACAGTCCAGATCTGGTATGGATTTTTACCCTGTACGGAAGGTTGGACTGTCAGAAAAATTATTGAAGCGATACTTTGGTCCGTATTGTGTCATACGCCACCTGTCAGACGTCACATACAAAGTTGAGGATTATGAGCCGTCGTCAAAAAGTCAAAAACAAAGACATTGTTCACGTCCTGCGCATGAAGCCTTACTACGATCCTGAAGAGCAGGTAGACGACAATGGCTTCTTGTTCAAGGACTTTAAGGACGGAAATGTTCCTGATGAAGCCACGACAGGAACGTCCGTCGTCGATAATGGCGGAGAAGGGAAGGATTCTCTTGAACTGTCATACAGAGGACCCATGACACGGTCAAGATCCAGGAGATTGCAGCTTGCTCCACAGGGATCATAACAGCGGGTCGCTGTTTCTCCAGGAGAGGGAGCAATGCCGCGAGAGACCACGAACACCGACTGCCAGCGTGGCGCAGGGGATAGCGTCATGGACTGCGGTGCTGAAGGTCGTCGGTTCAATCCCGCACACCGGCAAAAATTTATTTCTTTGTAATTAACAATTCCAGAAGGTTCTACATCTTTCTCATGTTCACTTGTAAATTCTACTTGTTTCTTATGTTAACTGTTCTTCTAATTTCTGGTAAATTCTGTCTGTGTATAAATAGCAGAGCACTGTGCCTGAGAGGCAGTCAGTGCTGCATGTACGTTGAGTTCATAATAAACGTGCTTTGAGTGTAAGTGCTGTGTTCAGTTGCCTTCGAAGTCAAGCCTGCTCCCATTTCAATGCGACAATATGGTGACCATAAAATCACGAAAAATAGTGAAAAATACAAATAAAAATACACAAAATTAATGTAAAATCAATAAAATGAATTAACGGTACATGGGTGTGAATATGGGGGATTTGGGCAGGGGCATTCTAAAGCCATCCTCACAGGGAACATGTTGCTCCGACGTTACACATGCCAGACCAGCTGTCTATCTATCTATCTACAGTATGCTCTGAAACAACCTGCTACATCCCACAGAACATGCTGCCCATCGTGATTTGTGACTGAAGTGCTCTCCAGCACCCGTTGCATGCCCGCGAGTTGATAATTGTGTTTACAAAGATGGATGTGCATAAAATTACACAGTATCTTTGTTAGAAATCATCAAAACAAAAAAGAAAAAATAAATAAAACACCTGAAACTGCAACTTTTTTATGCTTGCATGTGGCATGCAATATTCTTCGAGAGATTTTAATCCCCCCCCCCCCCCAAGAAACACAATGATTGTACTTTAATCTTAAAGTAGTTGCTAATAATAACAAAATGTACAAACAAACCACTTTTGGAAAGTCATTAAGAAAATTTATCTTTTACTTTGGCATTCCTTCGGCGATACCACGTGCTAGACATGTTTTCTTTGCACTGTGAAACTGACCTATTGCAAAACTGTACGGAACTGCATAAAAATTCAAACACCGCGGAGAAAACAGCGTGACGTAGGGTACTGTCTTGAAATTTATTGATTCCTGCGCTCTAGCACAAAAAAATCAACAAATTCTCTTGTAAACACATTACCGAATATTATAATTGTGTTAAATTTTAAAAAATTACAAAAAATCTATTTAAACAAAATTGTTAAAAATATCTGGGGGTGTGTAGATAAAAAAAAAGAGAGAATATCAGATATTATATATTACACTTAAATTAACAAGAAAGAACCGTTTTCACCTTCCCTTATTTTAGGTATACTATATACGTAAAACATGTTGTAATATGTTATTTCTCTATAACACAGCATCACAAAGCTGTTACTTTGATAGAATGGCATTATACTGTAGAACAGGAACCATATTCTTTCACAATATACAAATAATAACAATATTTTTGAGAAGTATAGGTTGCTTACTCACCACAGAGATGTCCAGATGAGCCATAGAAAGCCACAAATAACAAAATACAACATTAGAGCTTTCTAACTGACGAGGCCTAAACGTCCGAAAGAGACACAAACATAAACAACTACCATCTCCGGCTGCAGTGGCCGGAAACAGGGGTCATGTCTGTGTGAGTGTGTGTATGTTTGCATCTCTCTAACTGAAGCTCTAATGCTGTATTCTGTTATTTGTGCCTTTCTGTGTCTCGTCGGACATCTCTGTGGTAAGCAACCTATCCTCCTCAAAAAGATTGTTTAATCATTCCTGTAATTTCCATTGTTTCATTATAAAACACACACACACACACACACACACACACACACACACACACACACACACACACTTTAAAATGTTGTTTCTGGTAATTTATTGTAACAAATCGTATAAAAAATGACACGTTTTCAAAAGTTACTCAATTTTCCGACACTTTAAAAAAGATTGGTTCGGTTTGCAATATGGTGGCTCAAAAGTTCTGCTTATGTGAAAAACAAGTAGCTTCTCATTGGCCACATTCCATTCCACTAACATGCCAGATCCTTCATTTCACACTTTGGAGGGAAGTGGAACGCGAAATTCCACTCTGCAACGTCACCACTTCCTCCTACCCGTGTGTTTCCACATCCTGTGGAGGGACAGCATAAGCAGGAAAAAAATGACAAAAAGCCAACTGAAAAACACAAAAATATAATTTAAAGAACATACAAAATAAAAACTCAAAACAACCAAAAAAACTATACATGGAAGTGAATAGTTCAACTGACCTATAACACTTCAAATGAAGCCAGTGATACCAATCAATACCCTTGCACAATACCAAATAACTTAAAAACAATATTGAGTAGAAGAATGAAACTTTCACTCTGCAGCGGAGTGTGCGCTGATATGAAACTTCCTGGCAGATTAAAATTGTGTGCCGGAACCGGGACTCGAACCTGGGACCTTTGCCTTTAGCGGGCAAGCGCTCTACCGACTGAGCTACGCCGACACGACTCACGATGCCGCCTCACAACTTTACTTCCGCCAGTACCTCGCCTCCTACTTTCCAAACTTCACAGAAGCTCATTCTGGAAACATCCCTTAGGCTGTGGCTAAGCCATGTCTCCACCATATCCTTTCTTCCAGGAGTGCTAGTCTTGCATGTTTGCAAGAGAGCTTCTGTGAAGTTTGGAAAGTAGGAGGCGAGGTACTGGCGGAAGTAAAGTTGTGAGGCGGCATCGTGAGTCGTGTCGGGGTAGCTCAGTCGGTAGAGCGCTTGCCCGCGAAAGGCAAAGGTCCCAGGTTCGAGTCCCGGTTCCGGCACACAATTTTAATCTGCCAGGAAGTTTCATATCAGCGCACACTCCGCTGCAGAGTGAAAGTTTCATTCTGGAAACATCCCTTAGGCTGTGGCTAAGCCATGTCTCCACCATATCCTCTCTTCCGGGAGTGCTAGTCTTGCTTGTTTGCAAGAGAGCTTCTGTGAAGTTTGGAAAGTAGGAGGCGAGGTACTGGCGGAAGTAAAGTTGTGAGGCGGCATCGTGAGTCGTGTCGGGGTAGCTCAGTCGGTAGAGCGCTTGCCCGCGAAAGGCAAAGGTCCCAGGTTCGAGTCCCGGTTCCGGCACACAATTTTAATCTGCCAGGAAGTTTCAATATTGAGTACTTCAATTAACTTATACTACACCTAAAAATCAAGGTATCATGGTACCAATCAACTGCCGTCTAAATCTCACCAACATTAAAATAGTATTGAATGCTTAAATTGACCTATAATACATATCAAATGAAGACATAAATGTAAATTTAATCTCCCCCTCCCCCCAAGCAACAAAGAAATTGTGGTGTCGCACAAGTACAAAGTGCGCGCCACCTACTTTCGCCGCGCGCCGCCATGCATGCACGGCGCGGCGTTCTTCCGACGACAGCCACGAGCGCCCTCTGGTAGAACTCCGCTCGTGGCCACCACTGAAGGACATCGGGCACTTCGGACTGAGATAGCAACGAGTTAGGACCTTCGTAATCAGATAGGCACCAGTGAAGACTTTGCTATTGTACAGGCACTAGGCAGGCCTCTAACAACTATGTATCAACATTCTGCAGTACTATGTAAAAGTTAAGTATTGTTACATTCTGTGCAATATATCTCTTTCTAATTTACTCGAGTGTTTATAGTTTCTGGCTGCTCCCCTCCGTACCTGCACCAGCGTGTCGGTCTTATTCCACTCGGCCACCGACACCTACGACGAGGCTGGGACACAAAAGCGGCGACGAAGTTGGGACGCAAAAGTGGCGACGAGGAGTGATAGAACCTTGGACCAGCCCGCTTACAGCAGCCAGACAGCAGCAGTCGGAGCACGCAAAAATTGCTCCCGCCCACCCACCCTTATTATAAGATTTTTGGGGAAAGATACTTTGTTACGTGTTTTGTGGACTTTTTTGTTGCAGGGCGTCCTCTTTCATATTGCATTTGTGTTTTGTACTAAGTTACTTGTATACGCGGCGCCTAATCGGTCAGCATGGCCACTACCCCGAACCCAAACTTAATGGAAATTATTCAGTTACAGACGGCGCAAATTACCCAGCTTCTCCAGGCCGTGTCGCAGTTGACGACACAGGCTGCTCACCAACAACAACAGTCGTCACATCAGCAGCCCACACCTGCCGCCGCACCGCTTCCGACGTTCCGCCAGTACAACGAACGTGAGGAAGAATGGAGTGACTATTTCGCGCAGTTTCAAGAACTCGTCGCGGCTCATCAAATTACAGGTCAGAGAGTGAAGAACCTTTTCTTATCGATTGTGGGCCCCCAGACTTTCGTACTATTGCAAAAACTTTTCCCTCTCGCATCTCCTCGTGATGTAGACTTTGAACAAATTGTAGATGCACTGAATGCTCATTATGAGAGAAAAGTTCTTGTAGCCGCTGCGCGGTACCGATTTTTCAGACTTACAAAATTACCGCAGCAGTCACACCAAGAGTGGATTACGGAATTGAAGGGCTTAACCCGCCAATGTAAATTTACTTGCTCTTGTGGACTTTCGTATAGTGACGTGATGTTGAGGGATGCGATTACGCAGAATATTCAGGACCCCAGAATTAGAGCAGCAATTCTGAAACAGTCTGACCCCTCATTAGACAGTGTACTGCAGCTTATAGAAGCGCATGATACTTTTGACTTAGCTGATGTAGAAATGCAAAGCCACAGTGTAAATTCAGTGCGCCGCAACGGACGCTTTCCCAGCCGTAGTTCTCAGTATAGCACTAGTGATTCTTATTTTTCTACCGGCCGTGCTGAACAGACAGTGAACAGTAGCCAGTGTAAGGGTGCGACGCAAAGGTCGCCCCGTAGTGTTAGAAACAGTAATTTGAATTACGGGCGCCAACGCCCATTTCAGAAAAATGTACGTAAGTCTTGCCCCCAGTGTGTGTCTCGCCATAAGCGTGCTCATTGCCCTAGTCGCAACGCGACCTGTTATCAATGTGGCAAATCAGGTCATGTACAGTCTGTGTGTATGCAAGTTAAAAACTCAAAGAACGGTGCCGTTAGGAATAGTGCTTCGCACAGTGCGAGAACGGTTCATACTGTAAATGTCATACACGCTGTGGATTTGGGCAGTGTTTCTCTTGATTCAACAGTGCAAAACAATTTTTGTGCGCCTATGGCAAAACTATATAGTGCACCACGTAGCAAGCGCCGACGAGCGCGTAAAACAGTGCAACAGAAAAGGGTTCGGGACAAGCAAAATGACTATGAACAGTGCATTCCTGTAGTGAAAATAGTGCCTTCTGCAACTGCTCCTTGTAATAGTGCCCAGTACTGTGTAGCTAGTGACAGTAGAATTGGTGTAGCTACTCAAAGTAATTTTAGTGCAGTAGCCTCGCATTGCGCGGACGCCGATCCGGCGGTAGTGTCATCTAGTGACAGTGTGGTTAATCCGCTGTGTGCCGAGTATGCGCCGCTTCCTACCGCACGCAACCCGCGCAAGCGCAGAAAACAAACCGTAGCAGACGTTGCCCACATTCGCGCACCTGTCGAGCGCCGCAAGCAAAAACTTTTTGTGAATCTTTCCATTGACAATAAGACTGTGCAACTTCAGCTTGATACTGGTTCCGCTGTCACCTTAATTAATAAAGATACTTATGAACTTCTGGGTTCGCCAAAATTGTCGCCGTCACAGCAAGTGTTAACAGCGTACACGGGTCAAAATATTCCCGTGCTAGGAACGTGTAGCCTGCCTGCCTCTTTTCAAGGTGTTACGAAAACAGTTGCTTTTGTTGTTCTTCAGGCCAAATCGACACAGAACATTTTTGGATTAGATGCTTTTGACTTGTTTGGTTTATCAATTCAAAGAGATGTGCTTCAAATTTCGTCAATAGTGCCTCAGGATAAAATCAATGCATTGTGTGACAAATACAGTGACTTGTTTTCGCCGGAACTAGGTTGTGCAAAAGACTTCGTGGCACATGTAACTTTAAAAGAATCTGCAGTTCCAAAATTTCGTAAAGCTAGACCAGTGCCTATCGCCTTGCGTGATACAGTTGCCGAAGAACTTAAACGTTGGCAAGATAGTGGGGTGATTTCTCCTGTTTCTGCGAGTCAGTGGGCCTCGCCTATAGTAATTATACCCAAGCCGTCAGGAAAACTTCGTCTCTGTGCGGACTTCAAATCAACAGTGAACAATCAAACAATTGTAGACACTTACCCTCTGCCCAGACCTGAGGAACTGATGGGGACAAATTAGGACAGTCTCGCTTCTTTTCCAAGATTGATTTAGCAGAGGCATACTTACAGATTCCACTTGATGACGAGTCCGAAAAGTTTTTCGTCATTAATACTCACATGGGCCTTTTTCAATTTCAACGCCTACCATTTGGCAGTTCTTCCGCTCCCGCTATTTTTCAGCGTTTTTTGGAACAGCTGACAGTTTCTGTACCGTGTTGTTCGAACTATTTAGATGACATTGTGGTATCCGGACGTACAGTTGAAGAACATTTAGCAAACCTGGAGTGCCTTTTCAAAGTTTTGACTGCAGCAGGTCTACGTTGCAATAAAGCAAAGTGTTCGTTTTTTCAAACTGAAATAGAGTACCTAGGCCATGTGATTAATGCCCAAGGAATTCATCCTTTACAGTCACATCTTCGAGCAATCAAAGACTTGCCTCCTCCTAAGAATGTGCACGAATTGCAAGCAGTAATGGGAAAGCTGAACTATTATTTCAGATTTATTCCCAATGCCTCTCAGATTGCAGCTCCACTGCATCACTTACGTAGGAAGAATGTTCCTTTTGTATGGTCTAAAGATTGTCAGGTTGCCTTTGACAAACTAAAGTCTGCACTACTCAGTGATGCATGTCTGATTCCCTTCGACCCCCAGAAGCCTGTAGTGTTAGCAGTTGACGCCTCATCGTACGGTCTCGGCGCAGTAATCTCACATCGTATTGGTTCTCACGATCGTCCTATTGCCTTTGCATCCAAGCTACTGACGCCGACGCAACAGAATTACAGTCAGATAGAAAAGGAGGCCTTAGCAATCATTTACGGTGTCACAAAGTTTCATCATTATCTCTATGGCAGAAAATTCTATTTGTTGACAGACCACAAGCCTCTCACGTCGTTGTTCTCACCCACAAAGCCGATTCCGCCACGTACGGCACAAAAGCTTCAGAGATGGTCCTTGATATTGTCTAATTATCAGTATGAGATTTTGTACCGACCTACCACTAAACATGCTAACGCGGACACACTTTCCCGACTTCCGGTTGGCCAGGATGTGTCGTTTGATTCTTCAGAAATGGCATGTTGTCAGATAGACTCCAGAGATGCTTCCGCTGTCGCAGACTTTCCTTTGAACTCTCGTCGGGTTGCACAGGAAACAGCTGCGGATGCAGACCTAAGTGTGGTAGCACGTTTTGTTCGCTCAGGGTGGCCTGCCAGAGCCAAAGACATTGATCGGCCTCTGGTTCGACGTTATTTTGCACAACGTCATGCATTATCTTTAAGTCAGGGTGTACTGTTGTTGCATACCGACAACGACCAAGCAAGAGTGATTGTTCCTCGTTCCCTGCAACGAGAAGTGTTACGCCTCCTGCATCAAGGACATTGGGGCATTGTTAGGACAAAGCAATTGGCCAGACGTCATTGTACCTGGGTTGGTATGGACGCTCAGATAGAGAGCATGACGTCACAGTGTACGGTTTGTGCGGAGCATCAGGCGGCTCCTCCGCAACGTTTCTCAGACTGGCCACGCCCCAAGGGACCATGGCAACGTTTACATATTGACTTTGCCGGACCTTTCTGGAATACGCGCTGGTTAATTGTTGTAGACGCTTTCAGCAAGTTTCCTTTTGTGATTGCCATGAACTCAACGACAGCTTCTAGTACAATCAGTGCCTTAACATCAGTGTTTTGCATCGAGGGCTTGCCTGAAACTATCGTCAGTGACAATGGTCCTCAGTTTGTTAGTGCGGAATTTCAACAGTTTTGTCGTATGAATGGCATTCAGCATATTACCACTGCACCTTTTCACCCTCAGTCCAATGGTGAAGCAGAACGTTTCGTTCAAACATTCAAGTCACACATGGAAAAGATGAAAGGTCAGCACTCCAGGCAGCAAGCTCTTCAAATTTTCCTGTCTACGTATCGGTGCATGCCACGTGACGGCCCGTCTCCTGCCGAGCTGCTACACGGCCGCCGTCACCGCACTCTCCTTCACCTGCTGCAGCCTCCCACGCACCGAGTCGGTTCGTATGGCGCTACGCGTTTTCAGGTTTCCACGCCGGTGCTGTACAGGGTGTTTGCTGGAAACAAGAAGACATGGTTGCCGGGCACCATTCAGCGCGTGCTTGGTCGCAATATGTTTATTGTACGTTCTTCCACAGGGTCGGAGCTGCGGCGCCACGCAAACCAATTGCGCCTGCACAGACCGCGCGATCCTGTCTCCGGTTTCTTGATTCCAGACCCAGTTCTGCGGCAGGGAGCACAACCACATCGTTCGTCCCCGGACTACGAGATCCCTATGGACGTCGACGTACATCCGACGCAGTCGTCGCCGCCGCTGTCGCCGCCGCAGATGACAGCGTCACCGAGAGGGACTCCGGGACCGTGCGGGCCCCCCCAGCTTGGGCCACGCACCTCAGAAGAAGATGACCTGCTCCCTCTGGGCGGGGGCGGGCGCCCTTCCCCAGGTTTCGGCGGGTTCCCTGGAGGATCGCAAGGCGGATGCCGGGGCGCGGACGGCGTCTCGATCCCGGCCTCCGCTACGACGCCCGTCCCACCAGTAACGCCCCCGCCCAGGCCCTCCTCCCAGTGCCGTCGCCGTGGCCCTCAGCCCTACGCCACGACGGCGCGGCGGTTTGGGGGGGAGGGGTGTGGTGTCGCACAAGTACAAAGTGCGCGCCACCTACTTTCGCCGCGCGCCGCCATGCATGCACGGCGCGGCGTTCTTCCGACGACAGCCACGAGCGCCCTCTGGTAGAACTCCGCTCGTGGCCACTACTGAAGGACACCGGTCACTTCGGACTGAGATAGCAACGAGTTAGGACCTTCGTAATCAGATAGGCACCAGTGAAGACTTTGCTATTGTACAGGCACTAGGCAGGCCTCTAACAACTATGTATCAACATTCTGCAGTACTATGTAAAAGTTAAGTATTGTTACATTCTGTGCAATATATCTCTTTCTAATTTACTCGAGTGTTTATAGTTTCTGGCTGCTCCCCTCCGTACCTGCACCAGCGTGTCGGTCTTATTCCACTCAGCCACCGACACCTACGACGAGGCTGGGACACAAAAGCGGCGACGAAGTTGGGACACAAAAGAAATAGCATCAAATGCTTCAGTCATCTCAAATGTTCCATTCGAAAATAATCTTCCTGACCATAACCACTTCTATATTTTCACATCTTTGTTGGCTTCTCCAACTCAACCAAATTGCTGTCACTCTACCTAACCTACACCTCAGGCTACAATACAAATCAGTCTAACATCACAACCAGGTTCATGCTTTTCACATTCCTTTGATTGCCAAAAGCAATAATCATACTACACCACCTACATGCAATATGGTATTTTGCCAAATTACACACACTATGGGAATGCCGCTGAAAATCCTCATTACAGTGATCTGAACTTTGTGCAAACACCTCAACTACCACCAACACCAATAGAAACAACACTACAAAATACAAAAAATAAACAAACACACACACACACACACACACACACACACACACACACACACACAATCCCCTCCACCCACCTCAGTACAACATTTGTTAGCTTTATTGGTTGCCGACATCTTGTACACTGAACACAATCAACTATAACACCTAGCAACAGTAGAAATTTTATCATGGCCAACATAAACATAGTCTCTGCCCAGTATGCCATGCAGCGAGGAAGAATTAAATGTATTCGTCATATCCATTCTAAGAAATACACATTCTAACACATGGAATTATGGAATGCCAAACTGAACCAGAAACATCACTCTACTAAAACCCGTAGTAACATACACATGACAGAAAACCACATCGCCCGAATATGAAGATGTCACACACAATATGGAACTTACAACCAAAAACAACCATGAACCACTGACCTTTCACCACAAGAGCACACCAACACATGTCTACACACATCAACTATAATTACAAATAGCTCAAAATTATTGCACAATGATGATTCCACAGGTCTAAGCTGATGGGTGGAACTGCATCCTACAAATGACCTCACTTCCAAAGCTATATTTAATGTTATCTCTTTTCTTATACTTGCACCTCACGAGTGCTGTCGTGATACCGTTACACGACACTTGTATTCAGTTTTCTCAGCTATTGTGGACAACAAGGCATCTGGCATTTCCTAATCAATCAGTTCATTTCGATTTTAAAAGTACCACATGATACTTCAATATACATCCCCCATCCCAAATCCTTATCTATCTGTGATTTAGTTTTACAGTTGTGTGTGAAAAATAATTCTAACTGAGTTGGATTTCTCTTGGTCTTGATATGAGCTACTGTTTATTGCCCAATGCCACCCTTACAAAACACAACATATTGCACAATATAAACAGTGCATACCAATATTTTTCTTTGCAATCTCCTTCAATGTATTGTGCTCAATTTCAACACTGCTCTAAGATGGTTAACTTGTAGTGCAATACTTGATATTTAGGAACAAGAAAGTGAATTATTAGCTGTTTATTCCACATTTATAAAAGACTCTTCTTTTATTACAAATATATTATTACAAATTTTTTCAGTGTCCAGAATGACCACATACATTTTTTTATAAATTTTATGTACACATATCACATTATTAGATAGAAACAGCACAGAGTGGAGCAGAACAGCAATTTTCATTGTTTTAAGAAAAGCACATAACAAAATGTTGATCACTTGGTGCAGTTACTATCAAGGTATAATGCTTTATACAGAGCACAGAAATGCATTTTGAAAAAAGGAAAAATATCCACATTACATATTTGTATTACAATGACAAGTAAAAGGATAAAAAAAACCTAAATACAGGCATTATATATGATGTATTCTTGCGAAGTTTCAGAAATATTTTCATTTAAATGTATGAAAACATCCAAGTTTCTCATATTACTGTAGATGAATGAGTAGATACAACTTTAGCAGAAATGGATAATTTAGTAGGTCTGCTTTCTGTTTTGTAAATTACAACATGAAATACATGTATATGAACAACATTATGAAAAAGATAAGATTGTAACTTGCCATGAAGGCAATATGTTGAGCCACAGACAGGCATCATGAAAAGACAAGTCACAAATACAGAACTTGACTTTAGGCGAAAGACTTTGAAAAAGAACACACACATACTCATATGCACAACTGATGCACATGACAGCTGTCTCTGGTAGCTGCATCCCAGAACATGTTAATGGAAATAGCGGTCATGTGTTAGCGAGTTGTGTCTGTATGATTATAGGATTGTGTGTGCATTATTTTTCTACAAAGGCTTTGGCCTAAAGATAATGGTGGGAGATTGTGACTTTGTTGTGTCTCTAAAACTCACTGTATCGACTTCATGGTGAATTGCAATCAACACTTTTCACAACAATGTTGATATTCCAAACTGGACTTCCCACTGTTTGAAATATATATGTGATAATTATTTCATGTTGTGTCAGTTTGAAATTATAAGCTTCTATATGATTCAATGAACTACTGTACAAATACAAATTTTGGCTTTGATATACTTTATGACATTCTTTGAGAAAGTAAACATGAAACACATCAAATACAAGCTTGTCTTTCATACACATAATGATCTGTCCATCATGCCGACTATTATTTACTCCACTAGATTTTAGATTATTCTTGTTTAAATAGTTGTTTCTCACTGTAGGCAAGATTGAGTTGCAGTACAACTCTATATACAGAATTTTCTTATTTCTGGACTCTCTCTCTCTCTCTCTCTCTCTCTCTCTCTCTCTCTCTCTCTCTCTCTCTCTCTCTCTCTCTCTCTCTCTCTCTCAAAACTGTGACAAATATCAGCCAGAAACCATTTGTATTTGTGTCCTGATGTAAATCTGCTAAAGAGATTCTGATAATGATATACAGAATGTACAGTTTACACTGCCTGTTCATTCTTGGGACTGTTCTTAAAAACACCACTATTAGCTGTTGCTAAAAAAGTAAAATTGTAGAACACATTTACCTTCAATGAAGAAAGACAACATTTTCTAGTAGGCCCCTAAAATTCATCAATGACATTTAAAGTGAACTACAGTTGTGTAGTCATTTTAAATCACATGGAAAGTTACCCTTTAGGGTAATTTTTTAAAATTATTCCTCCATAATTTCACTCTCAAAATATCATGTATTCAATGTTATTAGCAGGATGTTTGTATAGCAATATTAAAATAATTCATGTTATGAAGAGAGCTTCCATAAATTCCACATCTCATAAGTTGAATGTAAGTGTTGTGAGAAAAATTATCTCATGGTAATAAATCTATGCTATGTGATATCTTCTTTTGTTATCTAAATGTTTCATGTAAAAGAATGTTACTGCTGTTACTTCAAATGACAATGAACTGGAGCCTCAAAATGGTGTACTTTTTTATTTGTTAAAACATGACCCAATTTCAAATTTACTATTCTGCAAGAGACTCTTTACTTGAAATACTGACTAAGATGATGTGTTTTGAGATATTTGCTTTCACCAATGGAAGTCTTAACTGACAAAGATGACAGAAAAGAATGACTAAATTAAATGCAACATTCAGAAGGAGCTGAAAACGATCAAGAATACATACAATGGGAAGAAGCAGCAAAATCAAATGAAACTGCATCTTGAAACTGTCTTTTCAATCAAATATCATCATACTGTTTAGCAGCCTAGAGTTGGTAATAATAATTTTGAAATATAATGAATTTCAGTTGACATGTTTGTTGTTGTTGTACCCTAATTTTCACATTCATGAAATTGTAATGGTGCAAGATGAGGTATAGACTGAAAAGAATTAATGTTAACACCCAGTTTGCACTTACAATTGCAGATATTAGTCAGTTGTCAGCTCATAAAATAAATCTTCAAACAATTTTTATTTACATGGCATGTTAAAGAATACTGTTGAAATAAATGGAAATATTTTCAATCCGTTCAGTACATTAAGAGTAGCACTGCATTAGAAATAAACTAGCTACATTAGATAAGCTTTTAAATTCTATTAGCTACTCTGCCTTTCTGAAATTTGATTGAACAGTTGAAAATAAAACAATGATCATTTTGGAATGAATGAGGACACCACATTCAATATAAGAATTTGAATAGTAGCTTACAAAGTTGGTGACAACTTATGACTCCATTGAAGCAATCTTGCTTCAAAACGTACATTAGATAATATATTTTGTAACTTCAATACACTGTTGGGAATGGTGCCCTACATAACTATACAAAATGTAAAAAGATTCATGGGAGTTGAACTGATAACACAGAACCAGAAACAATAATTCATAGGTTATAAAACTAATGAAGCTTATTGTACTTGCAATGATAGCACGTGGAATGAAAAATCCAGATTTTCCTATTTCTCATGTCTGAGTGTGAAATATGATTTTTTTTTTTTTACATCTCTTCAGCTCCAATACTGAATGTGTAACAAGCTATTTTGTAATTTCTCTGAAATAATTATTGTCCACAGTTTTACTGTAGCACTTTTATCATATAGTACACATGCGTACACTATTTAACAACAGCCCTAGGAAGAATTGGGAAAATGAGTGTTCTCACATAAGGCCACTGAAAGCATATAGAATGAATCAGACAATACTACAGAATCACAAACTATTCATTTTATCTTGAAAACAAAGACCTAAAATGAATTACAAATCAGGTCACAAAATACAGGGAATAGGATAGTGGCATGTCACTATTAATGAGAAAATGCTGCTTTAACTCTCTCTCTCTCTCTCTCTCTCTCTCTCTCTCACACACACACACACACACACACACACACACACACACACACACTGTGGAGTAAATAAAGCTGGCATTAAATAAGTACTGTATAGTCAATTACTTTCCTGACTTCACTGCACCAGCAACCATTCACACAACAAACTTAATTTTGCTGTTGATAAATTCTAATCACTATTTCATATCACAGCACTGGCAGACTTGTTTGCATTATAAACATTTGAAATATAACAAAATCATACATCATTTATTACTCATTACAAAAACTGAAGGTAACTAGTATATAAATCAAAACAAAAAAAAATATGCAATAATTAAGACTGTTATATATACAACCACTTTATATTTAAAAATTCCTATTTATAAAAGTAATTGAGCCATTATTTGTACATTTATTTTGAGTTTATTTTTGTTGTAATTATGAACAGAGACTCCGTATGACATGAACACAATCCACATAACCAGAAAATATGGGCATAAAGGAGGTTAAGAGGAATCAATTTATTTTAACAATGAATTCATCAATTTTTTATACTGTAGTTACTCAACATTCAGTGTGAAAAGGTGATTTGACAAAATATGATGTCATGTGCAATTTCAGTCAACAAGAATTCATCATAATATTGGAACTAAAAGATGGATCAAAGTAGTGCCTAGTGGTGAAATAATTTTGTTATGCCTAAAGAACAACATGATGCAGAGATCAGTGACAGGCCATAATATAGGCCTCTCATTTATGCAATGCAGTCACTTGCATAAATAAAATTAATTGTAATGGAACCATTTTAAGAATGGTACTTTTCCCACTGCAGGAAAATCTAAGGTATTCACATAATTAAAAAAACCTGATTATAAAAATATAATGATAATGGTTTACAAGTTTTACACTGTGATTGTGATGCAGCACTAATAATACAATGATTTAACTTTTATAAGTAACAGTGAAA
This sequence comes from Locusta migratoria, assembly GCA_026315105.1. Classification (NCBI taxonomy): domain Eukaryota; kingdom Metazoa; phylum Arthropoda; class Insecta; order Orthoptera; family Acrididae; genus Locusta; species Locusta migratoria. The sequence continues at coordinate 677,111,991 of CM048744.1, forward strand.
GACAGTTACTGTTCCCTTCATAAGAGAAAAAAGTTCCAAAACATCTGAAACAGTCCTACCAAATACTTGTTTATGAAACTTTATTGACAAAAGACACATTAAAGACAGAACAATCACATCATAACCACATGATGATGTCAGCCACTTGAAATTTCTCACAAAAGTAATTAAATCAAGAATCTGTCCAGAGGCAGCTGAAAATCAACAGAATTCTTTACACATAACAAACTCCAAGCACATTTGCTTTGATTCTTCTCCCCTACTTATTGCTGATATGTAACAAGCAGGTGAATAAATAATGAAGATAATCAGGTATCTTGAGTAAGTACTGTCTCTTCTCACATACATCCTTCCATGCAGTAGCTTGACAGCACTCCACTGAAATGAACAGATATGGAAAGAAGATTATTATAATTACACTAAACGAAATAACAACACATACAACATGTCAACAAAGGCGAGATCTTTGGACTCAGAACAATCTTTGGATGTAGCATAGCTGAAGAATCAGGTGTTTTTGTATTAAAAGGGAAATACAGAAACTAGAGAACTAACTGTTAATGGTTACAATATTAAAATATTACATCATCCCAGAAACATAGATGTTTCTTTTAAAAACTATCAAGGTATCAAATCTCTTCGTTACAAACGGACACAAGTAAAAGACATTATTGATAGATCTGAAGCATTGAATTAAAATTTGTGGTGCGGCCGGGAATCGAACCCGGACCTCCATGCTTACTAGGCAGACGTCTTAACCGTTAGACTACCACCCCACTAACGATTAAGGCGCCTCGGAATAGTCTATGTACGATTTCCCTCCACAACACAAACTTTAATTCAGCTTCTTTGTTCCAAAGATAATTGCCACCACTGCCAAGGCTCTCCATGCAGCGGAATAGCACCTCAGCAATGGACATGGTGGAACAATCCTGTTATGGTGATATAAATATCAATTAATTTGAATAAATAATCCCTGAGACGGATTTACGTCTCAAATATGTCAAAGACATTATTGATAGATCTGAAGCATTGAATTAAAATTTGTGGTGCGGCCGGGAATCGAACCCGGACCTCCATGCTTACTAGGCAGACGTCTTAACCGTTAGACTACCACACCACTAACGATTAAGGCGCCTCGGAATAGTCAGGGATTATTTATTCAAATTAATTGATATTTATATCACCATAACAGGATTGTTCCACCATGTCCATTGCTGAGGTGCTATTCCGCTGCATGGAGAGCCTTGGCAGTGGTGGCAATTATCTTTGGAACAAAGAAGCTGAATTAAAGTTTGTGTTGTGGAGGGAAATCGTACATAGACTATTCCGAGGCGCCTTAATCGTTAGTGGTGTGGTAGTCTAACGGTTAAGACGTCTGCCTAGTAAGCATGGAGGTCCGGGTTCGATTCCCGGCCGCACCACAAATTTTAATTCAATGCTTCAGATCTATCAATAATGTCTTTGACATATTTGAGACGTAAATCCGTCTCAGGGATTATTTATTCAAATTAACAAGTAAAAGATATATAATATGATATAAATACATATTCATGGTTTTAAAGAAGAGAATGGCATATTAAATAAGAATCATATAATGGATGGAGCAAACATATGCACTTGCTGGCAAACCTTCAACTGATCATAGATTTAGTGCCTATTACTTCAGATATGTCCGAAACATCAGACAACACACCTATAATCATATGAATGCATCCATCAAGACTAATGACACTTTCTGTGTGGACGCACAAACATGCCCAATACCTTGTAGGAATACAGTGGAAGCTGCTAGCAATAAGAAGTAATGGGTAGGGGCCCTACTATCATAGTGAGTGATAAGCTGAGAATTTGGGCAGGATAGAAGCAGTCTGGACAGCTTAATTGGTTAAGGCGACCACTGGTTCGAAGCAGATCTGACTTTGAATCCCAGTAAAGTATAGATGTTCAAATTCGCCTTTAAAATCCTTTCATTGTCCAGAAATGGTCAATATATTTGAATATTTGAAATTGTAAACCTTCAATTGTTGAACTGGGTAGGAAGGCACACACACATTTTTCAAAGAATAACCTTGGCTCACGGAAGCAGTCTGGCCCTAGAACAGGCCTGCTCTAACAGCACAGTCTTTTTACCAGAGAACACTCACAAACCACCGCTTTGCTACAGTTTAGTGAACAGCACAGTTCACCTCTCACTGCAGAATACAACATACCCAAGTTCAATAACTGCATCAGAACCTGTGTGATATTGGTACCCTCAAAACCAACTTACCTTAAAAGATCCCTTCAATCCTCCTGGCCTTTATCTCTGTTTGTCTTTGACCCAACAACAATGACCACCCTATCCCTATGTCAGTCACTTTGTTACTCAAGTTCTCTTTTATGTGTCTCACTTTTTCCAAGTTATCTATAGAAGTCACTTCTCTACAATTCATTATGTGCAACATACAATTCCACAAGTAAGCTACTAAAGGTCCCTTTACTGTATCCCAATTCTCCATCCTGTTACCTACTTTTCCTTACTCCAATACACCCCCCTCCAAAGCTCCTTTTACTTACACAATCTCATAAGGGGGGAGCGGGGGAGTTTTCTGTATCAATGAAAAGTCTAGATACGAATATAAAAATGTTATGAGGATAAATGGAACTCACTGTAAAGACTATCACTGAACTACAGTCATACAATGACACACAAACAATTCAAGCACATGACCACAATTATAGGTACCTGCAGAGGTGGCAGGGCCTGTAATGGGGTAGGATAATTTGTATTGTAACAACAGTTTTGATTGATCACTTATTTGGTGGACTCAGAACTGACATGTCAACCTCACTTGCTGTATCCATGGATGATATCATAAGGTCAGCTGTCTGTGATGCTAATGAAATAAACAAAAAGAGTTTGACTTACCAGGCTGAAGGCACCCCCCCCCCCCAACACACACACACACACACACACACACACACACACACACACACACACACACACACACACACACACACAAAACAAAACAAAACAAAAAAAACTGAGCTTTTACAACCTTAGGTTGCTTCTTCTGAAAGAGCAGGGAAGGAGAGGGAAAAGGAAAGGATGGGGGTTTTAAGGGAGTGGGTAAGGAGCCATTCCAATCCCTCACTCTTTTTCCCTCCAAGGTAAGTCTTTCCTCTCCCGGGATTGGAATGGCTCCTTACCCATCCCTTAAAACTCTCAATTTCCTTTTTCCTCTCCTTCCCTTCTGCGTGAAGAAGCAGCTAGGCTGCAAAAGCTAGAGTTGTGTGTGTGTGTGTGTGTGTGTGTGTGTGTGTGTGTGTGTGTGTGTGTTATTTATTTGTGTTACTATCACTACTGGTGCTCCTTCGCCTGGAAAGTAATCTTTATATACTATGCAATGCTATTAGATGCACTCAAACACTGAATGATCGGTGTGGCTACAAACATATAAACTTACTCTAATAATGAATAATAGTCTTTCAAGTGTCTTTTAAAGATTAAATTAAGAAATCCTGAAATCACCGCTGTACAACAATGCACTAACAAGCTCACTCCTGCAATGGAGATGGCCATGCTGACTGAGCGCTCTTTGTCTTGTACACCCCTCGACAGCAGTGCTGTGGTCACGCAGCTTGTGATGTTTACAGTAATGGAGTATAGTTAAACATGCTTCTAAAAACTCGCATTTGTTTACTAGCCCCTCCTGCTTAGCCTGTCAACATCATTTTTATTTTTTTTATTTTTCTTTACTTCCTGACATTTACATTTTTGCCTTTTATCAATTAAGTATCTCCTGTGTTATCCAAATAATTCTATTATGTGTTGTCCTTCTTCCTACCATCACTACCTTATCTCGCAAACCTATCCATTCTTCTTCCATGTATTACTTCATTTCAGTCAATCCTTTCATAATGCTCGCTCTGAAACTCTCGACAATATTTGGTCCCTTCTATTTATATAGGTTTCATCTCCTTGCTATTCTACTAATCTGCAGTTCATAACCAATAAGCTGTGGTCTTTATCTGCTCCTTGATATGTCTTAGTGTTTAAAACCTGGTTTCTAAATTTGTGTCTTGTTGTAGTGGTTTTCAGTCTAGAGACTGGTTTGATGCAGCTCTCCACCCTATTGTATCCCGAGCGAGGCTCTTCATCTCTTCATAAGATCAGCAATTCACATCCATCTGAACCTGCTTCTATATATGTCTCTTCGTCTCCCTCTGCAATTTTTCCCATCACACACTTCCCTCCAGTGCTAAATTTACAATTCCTTGATATCTAAGAATGTGTCCTATTAATCGATCCCTTCTTTTAGTCTAGGTGTGCTAAAGTTTTCCTTTTCTCCCCAATTCTGTTCAATACCTCTTCATTAGTTACACGATCTACACACCTAATCTTCAACATTCTTCTGTAGCACCACATTTAAAAGCCTCTATTTTTTCCTGTCCAAACTATTTAACGTCCAAGTTTCACCCCTGTGCAAGGCAACACTCCACACAAATGCCTTCAGAAAAAGACTTCCTTAAATTTAAATTAATACTCAATGTTAGCAAATTGTTAAGGTAGTAACACTAAAAGTGGGCCTTTGCGAACACCTTTTGACTGCTCGAAATTTATATGAAAATAACAGCTTTACCATCCAATTTCTTTTTCAAAAACACTTTTCTTCCCACTGCCATTCTGCATTTTATATCCTCTGGACTGCAACCATCTTATGTTATTTTACTGCCTAAGTAACAAAACTCAACTACCACCCTTATTGTTTTGTCACCTAATTTAATTCCTTCAGCATCGCCTGATTTTCTAAGAGTGCATTCCATTACCCTTGTTTTGCTCTCATTAATGTTCATCTTATATGCTCCATTCAACACACTGTCCATTCCGTTCAATTGCTCCTCCAGGTCCTTTGCTGTCTATGACAGAATTAAAATGTCATCAGTAAAACAAAATGTTTTTATTTCTTCACCCTGAACTCTAATTCCTTCTCCAAATTTCTTTTTTTCTTTCCTTCACAGCTTGCTCAATGTACAAATTGAATAATATTGGAGAAAGGCTACACCCCTGGCTTATTACCTTCACAACCACTGTGTCCCATTCATGACATTCTACTCTAATAACTGCTGTTTGGTTAATGCACAAGTTGTAAATAACCTCCCATTCCCTATTTTTTACCCTTGCTGATTTCAGAATTTGAAATAGTGTATTCCAATTCACATTTTCAAAAGCCTTCTCCAAATCTACAAAAGCTGGAAATGTAGGTTTCCCTTTCCTTAATCTATCTTGTAAGTTAAGCCATAAGGTAATTATTGCCTCCCCTGTTCCTACATTTCTACTAAATCCAACCTGATCGTCCCTGAGCTCAGAATCTATTAGCCTTTCCATCCTCCTGTTAATAATTCATCTGTGTCTTACCATTATAAAACTAATCTGAAACTTTCCTGTGTCTTCTGGTTTCTTCTAAATAAAGAACCTTTTTTCCATGAGTCTTAAAGCAAATGTCTGTGATGATTAAATTGGGCTCTATAAAAAATTATACCAGCCGAGCTCCTTTTTCATTCCTTTTCCTCAGTCCAAATCACCTATTATTTTTCCTTCTCTTCCTTTTCCTACTACAAACTTCACATTCCCTATCACAACCACTTCACTAATCCCCACTACATCTAACTTCAACCTACCCATTTCTCTGTTCACATTTATTAACTTACGTACCTGATTAAGGGACTCTCTCTCTCTCTCTCTCTCTCTCTCTCTCTCTCTCTCTCTCTCTCTCTCTCTCTCTCTCATTTATTTATTTATTGGTTTTTTCTGTTCCATAGGACCCAATTGAGAAGTGAGACTCCATGGACATGGAACAAGTCGATACATTAATTGTTATACAAGAATGGTAATAGAAATTTTTTAAGTAGTCCTTTACACACGACAATCTTAAGACAAAGTGAAAAGAATCAATAAAGAAACAAATGATTTAGCTTAATTGTTTAACTTTTCTAGAAGTTCCTCGACAGAATAAAAGGAGTGAGCCATGAGGTAACTCTTCAATTTTGATTTGAAAGCGTGTGGATTAGTGCTAAGAGTCTTTAGTTCTTGTGGCAGTTTATTCAAAATGGATGCCGCAGAATACTGTACCCCTTTCTGCACAAGTGTTAAGGTGGTGTGATGCAAATGCAGATTCGACTTCTGTCTAGTATTCACCGAGTGACAGCTACTAACTCGTGGGAATAAGCTGATATTATTAACAACAAACGACATTAAAGAGAAAACGTATTGTGACGCCAGAGTCAAAATTCCCAGACTACTGAAAAGGGGTCGACATGACGTTCGCGAACTTACACCAGATATTGCTCGAACCGCCCGTTTTTGAGCCAGAAATATCCTTTTTGCATCAGGCGAGTTACCCCAAAAAACAATGCCGAACGTCATAAGTGAGTGAAAGTAAGCGTAATTGACTACTTTTCGTGTTGAAAAATCACTTATCTCAGATATTGTTCTAATGGTAAATATGTGTTAGAAATTGTAAAAACTTAAGTTTTACTGTGATTTAACATCAACTTGTTTTCTACAAGCCATGAACTTATCTCTTGAACTGCATTATTTGATACTGTGTCAATATTACGAGCAACATCCTTCACTACCAATCTGGTATCATCAGCAAACAAATATATTTTACTGTCACCTGTTATACTCGAAGGCATATCATTTATATAAATAAGAAACAGCAATGGTCCCAAAACAGACACCTGGGGCACCCCGTACTTAATTGTGCCCCATTGGGATTGCACGTCATAGCCATTTTCTACAATGCGGAGAATTACCTTCTGTTGTCTATTATTAAAGTAAGAGGTGAACCAGTTGTGGGCGACTCTCCGTATTCCATAATGTTCCAACTTCTGCAACAATATTTTGTGATTAACGTTTTTGTTAAATTAAAGAAGACGCCTAATGTCCGTAGCCTCTTATTTAACCCATCAAGTGCCTCACAGAGAAACAAAAATATAGCGTTTTCAGTTGTTAAACCACTTCTAAAACCAAACTGTATGTTTGACAATAAATTATATGAACTGAAATGATCAATTAATCTTGAATATACAGCCTTTTCAATAACTTTAGAAAAAACCAATGGCATAGAAATAGATCTATAGTTGTCTACATGATCCCTTTCTCCTTTTTTATAAAGTGGTTTAACTACTGAGTACTTTAATCTGTTAGGAAACTGACCATTCTGGAAGGAAAAATTACAAATATGGCTTAGTACTGGGCTAACATATGGAGAACAGTACTTTAGAATTCTGCTAGATACCCCATCATATCCACAAGAGTCCTTAGTCTTTAGTGATTTAATTATTGACTCAATCTCACTTATGGAAGTATCAAGAAGGACCATTTCAGGTAACAGCCTCGAAAAGGCATTTTCTAAAAACGTTATATGATTACCTGTAGAAACTAGAGTTTTGTTTAGTTCCCCTACTATATTCAGAAAGTGATTATTGAATATTGCACATATATCTAACTTGTCAGTAACAGAAACATTCCTACTAAGCACTGACGTTATATCTTCTACCTGTTGCTGCCGACCAGACACTTCCTTCACGACTGACCAGATAGTTTTAATTTTATCCCGAGAGTTTGCTACTCTTTTTGCATACCACATACTTTTTGCATTCTTAATGACATTTTTCAGAACCTTACAGTACTGTTTGTAATGAGCTACTGCATCTTCATTCTGACTGCTTCTAACATTTTGATACAACTCCCGCTTAGTTCTACATGATTCTCTTATCCCCTTTGTCAGCCACCCTGGCTGTCTGTTACTGGAAGTACCTTGTTTTGAGCGTTCTAGTGGAAAGCAACTTTCAAACAGCATAAGAAATGCGTTCAGAAAAGCATTATATTTATCATCTGCATTATCAGCACTATAAACATCCTGCCATTCTTGTTCCTTAATTAAGCTTAAAAAGGTCTCAATTGCAACTGGATTAACTTTTCTGCGTAGTTGATATTTATGTTTAACATTTGTTTGAGAACAAATACTTTTTAGAATTAAAAGTTGGGCATCGTGGTCTGATAGGCCATTTACTATTCTGCTGACAGAGTGCCCCTCTAATAATGAAGAATGAACAAAAATATTGTCAATGGTAGAACTGCTATTTCCTTGCACTCTTGTTGGAAAAAATACTGTTTGCATCATGTTATAGGAATTAAATAGATCTAACAGCTGACTTTTCCTTAAGCTATCACCTACACAATTAATGTTGAAATCTCCATACACAATTAAATTTTTATACATCCTATACAGTGAACCCAGAACCAATTCCAGCTTGGGCAGAAACATTTTAAAATCTGAGTCGGGGGATCTATAAATAACAATTATTACTAGTTTAGTTCCATTAACATTAGCAACTCCTGCACAACATTCAAATATCTCTTCTGTGCAGTGTTTAGAAAAATCGATTGACTCCGATGAAAAATCTTTTTTTTACATCCATGGCCACTCCCCCACACTGCAAGGAACTCCTAGAGTGGAAGGCAGCTAACCTGTATCCTGGCAAAGGAAGTCTCTGAATTGTCACACCACTTAAAAGTGCTCTGAAATACCAATAATATCAGAATCAGTATCAATAAGCAGTTCATTAACTTTATCTCTGATACCCTGTATATTTTGATGAAAAACAGTAATTCCCTTATTACTTATATACTTAGACTTTGTCAGAGGTGGTTCCTTTCTTAGAGGGACTTCCTTTAAGCAGGAATACCTATCAGCTGTCTTCAGTCTAAAAAAAAAAGTGCAGCTGTAACACCAACTACTACAGGAATTTTTCCATGAGTGGCACCCCCACCCCCTACTACACTTTCACCTATGAGCTTTGCCAACCTCCCCTTCCCATACCTATTGAGGTGCAGACCATGCCTAGTAAAATCCGACCTTTGGATAGTCTCAACTGGCACCACGCAATGTGATCCATGCCCTCCTTCATCAGTGCCTTCTCAAGCCCCATGTTAACACGGCTGACAGCCGTATTAAGACAAGGCCTATCATGACGCTGAAACAGCCGCACAAAATGCACATTTGTGCCACCAGTTCGAGTTGCTATCCTTTCCAGATCACCACCTATATCATATTCCCCGTCCCTATCAAGACTATTCCTGGCCCCACCCACTATAACTGCCTGATCCTCTTTTGAGAAATTTCTACGTAAGTCCCATATGTTACAAGTGACCTGAGCTAACCCTGCACTAGGCTTCACTATGCTGGTGACCTGGTAGTCACTCCCAAGTACTTCTTGCAACTGTTGGCCAACACCTCTGCCATGAGAACTGCCTAGCAGCAGAACTTTCTTCTTCCTAAGAGCCCTCTCTACAAATTTCGGCTTCCTAACAGCTGAGGTCTGCTGCGTACTTCCTACACCTACAGCTACAGGAGGTTCATCTCCACTCAACTCTGATAGTTGGTCAAACCTATTTGCAACTTGCAATGTAAAGCTATCTGAATACCTTCTCCTAGCTACCTTCTTGCCAACTGGCAGTTCCCATTCCCCAGCCCCCCTTCCCCTCCTCAACCTACCTAGTTCCTCTTCAGCATTTTTCAACTGCACCTGAAGGGCGCAGATCAAATGCTCCTGCTCCTCTATCATCTTATTCCTGCTGCAAATCCTACAGTTCCAGGAGAGAACCTCACCACATGCCCACTGGTTTCCCCACTGCACTCCCCCCCCCCCCCCCCCCCATGAAAATACTTACTACAAATCTTATGTCATGTCATTTAAGAATTTAAAGTAAGTTCATGAAGTATTTCTTGAGATTTTTGTTACTGACATTAAAAATAATAAACAACAACAACAACAACAGGTTGTCTTTATATAGCAGTGCAGATATGATGTCACAATCAGTCAATTGATTTTATGTCAAAATGGAGAAATTAAATTATTGCATCTGTTTATTTTCTTTTGGCAATAATTTCAGCTTGTAAATACTTGGAATGAGATTTAATCACCTACTCCATCTGTTACTCTCTGTATTTAATTGTAGCATAAGTTTGGTTTTTTTGAAATACTCAAATAGCTGGAGGGTGCAATCAAGAGAAGGGAAGGAGTTCCTGATTATAGACAACCTAACCACTTTCATTTTATAGACTGTGCTGAAATTAATGAATACACAAATGTAATAAACAGCACTATATTATTTTGCATTGCACAATGTTATACAATTAGTAGATACATGCCTGCTTTGCACTTTGTCAGAGGTGCATGTCTCTTTTCAGAACAGCTCTCCGAGCCTCTTCTGGTAACCTCGCAGGATCTGTCAAAATATCTGTTGCTCTACTCAGGTACCTCAGTGAATTCAGAACCCCTGTAAATTTACAAGAGATAATTAAGAACGTTAATATCAGACTATAATCAGAAAACACTAGCAAATTAAGAGGGAGCAGTGATGTGGGAGATTATTAGTATCAACATTCTAGTTATCTCATTGAACAAGTAATACTTGCAATTATATTTAACAATGGAAAGTCCAGGAGGGAATATCAATAATAATGAGAACTTGCAACTAACTGTAAAGATTATCACCTTGATGTAGACAGGCATGTAGAAAAGATAATGTCATTCAGGCAACTTAAATGCGCACACACACACACACACACACACACACACACACACACACACACACAACCTGCCATCTTTGGTTGCCACATTCACACAGAAGTCAACTACATGTTTTGGAAGGTGAAATGTAGCAACCAAGTGTCTTCACTCCCACTGGGGTTATTGCAAAAGGAGTAAAAATTGTTTCACTACTATCTGCTCATTACCACTTCCAATGTCAACCAACTTGCATTTGACATTTTTAGTTTTAAAAAGGCAGCCTGTAAGACTAATAACACTACTAACATGGAAATCTAAGTAGCTAAGTATGTATGCCAGAGCATTTTTGATATCAAATTCAGTGAGAACATAGACCCTCTCAGCAACAAATCTGTCATAACTTGATAATTTTCATTAAAATAAATAAATAAATAAATAAAAAACTATGAAGCTTGGAACTTAAATATTGACAACTATTTATTCATAACCGATACACAAGCGTTATATGTTTGCACCTGTTACTGTCCTTCAAAGTAGTCATCAGTGTTGTGTAGAACCCATTGCCAGTGATGTGGAAGGCATAGTATACCATTAGCAGAGTCTGTGATGACATGAATGGAGTGGTCTACTGCCTGTCAAATCTATGGAACAGGTCTGAAGCGAATGCCACAAAGTGGTTCCTTCACCTTTGGAATCAAATCAAACTCACAAGGACTTAAGTCTGGGGACTATGGTGGATGGTACAGTACTTTACAGTCCCATCAACCGAACAGAGTAGCCACAGCTAGTGTTATATGCACATGGGGATTTGTCATGCCAAATAATGGGTGGGTTGCACAGAAAGTGTTGCTGCTTCTTTCGCAAAGCTGGTCGCAGGTGATGCTTCAAAAACGAACAGTAATAAAACTCTGTTGTTGCTGTTTCGAAAACATAGTGACACTATTACGTTGGACCACTCACTCACAAGTAACTGTGTTTCCCTTGATTATGAGCACACCAGTAATATGGGATAGCTGATCCATTTGCTCAGAAGTAAGGTAGATATATCAACAATGTGTGCTATCAATGACAATATTAGATTCCTTTGTATTGTGTCTCCACAGCAGTGTTGCCACTATTTAAGTACCAGCTCTCGTAAATAAGTAAAAGTGTGACAGCTTCAATCCACATAGACTATCTAACCAAGTATGGGCAGGTTCAGGTAGAAACACAAGATTCAGTGGCAACTCTCTATAAAGCTACTCACTGCCGAATGGAAACCAAACCACCTTGCGAGCACGGAGATGACCAAGAGTCAGCCAAGTAAGACTGATGTAGAGTAGGTGAAGGATGACGGGAATCCTTACAGCAGGCCCACATGCAAGACTTCCACAAATTTGTGGTCTCCTTTATAGCCTGTAGTTTGTTCAAAGAAGTCATAGTGTACTATTCTACGTTCATCCTAGATGAACAGTTTCTCTGGCCTTGTGAAAGGTCAATACAGAGCTGTAGCTGGACAATGCACCATGAAGATGTATATGAGCAGGCCCAGAAAAGATGTGGTACAGGGGGAAAATGGATTTTAGAGAAAAGAGACCAGGAGAAGATAGCGATTTTAACTCCAGACCTGGGCCACCATTGTGGGAGGATGATCACTGGAAGGAGGATATGGTAATTGGGGTTCCGTGGGGAGCAGAGGATGCATAGTGCACATGCAAACAGCTGTTATTAGTGTGAAATCTGTAATGGTGCACTCATCTCTCTGCAAGGAGGCTGGTCGCGGGACTAGTCCAAAAGCCTCCAGATGTCACTCATAGCTTACAATAGTGGGTGGATAGTCTCCTGATGTTAAAGATTACTCTGTGTTATACGTGACTTGGAGAAGTCTGGACGAGACTGGACCAAAGCTTTGTGAATAGACATCAGAATAGTGGGGTCTGCACCCCAGGATGTATTTCTGAGGTATTAAATAGCACTGAGGTGTGGCCAACATGTCTGCTGAAGTTGACCAAGATGGGAAGCAACATCAACTGCATCAAGGACCAGTCCTAAAAAACAAGGAATGTATACTACTTTGAGGGACTGACTGTTGAGGTACAGATCCAGATGGGGATGGATCATACAGCAATGACATAAAGGCACAATGTAGGTCTTGGCAGCTGAAAACTTACATCCTTGCGTTAGACCCCAAATGTGACATGATAGTTCCAAATTACAGTTGGGGACATATTATGGTGGCCCCAATCATGTAGGATGGCAAGGATCGGGCCACACCATATGGTACCACAAGCTTTATGCAGGTCAAAGAAGACCGCAAAAAGGTTTTGGCAGTGGGCAAAACCCATTTCAACAGTATATGCTAGTTGTCTGCAGCAGAGTGGGCTCAGGAAAAGCCATTGTGGTCAAAACCAAAATGCTTCTGGACTCAAGGATCCAATACCAGCTTGTGACTAACCATATATTCCAATAATATCAGAGGACATTTCTGACAATAGATTGGACAACAACTGCCCACCTAGAGAGATGGCTTGCCCAACTTCAAAATTGGAATAACAATGCTTTCTCATCATTGGGAAAGGAATTATCTCTTACTACAGATATGGTTAAAAAGGACCAGTATATGTCAGTGATTAGACAGAAGTAAATGTAGAACAATTTGTAGTGTACCCAAAGGCCACTTGTCAACAGGACAGATCAATGGAACTGGCTAATTCTCACTCATTAAATGGGGTGTCAGAAGGCTCCACACGATGGGGAACAAAAAATATAGGAAGTTGTTCCAAATTGTATTTTAGAAGATGGAACACAGGCAGATAGAGAACCAATGCTACAGTTTGCATAAAATGCTGAAGTTAGGGTGAAATTCTGAGTCTGGGGTAGTGAGGATAACATCATTCAGGAAAATTGCTGGGACACCTTTGGAGGGCTATCAACCAAAAATGCATCTGCTCTTTTCCTGTACCTGCCAAGGAGGAGCTTGTGGCACTATGACATTGACACTTTGTTCCCAACATATTTGTTTCTGGTATTTAAGAAGATAATGGATCCAGACACAGAGCTGTTTATAGGCCATAAGTAGTCAGGAGCAAGATGCTGTTTGCAGCAGTCTGGAAACAGTGGTGAACTTTAATAGCTGTAGCAATTTCAAGGATCCATCAAGGAAATGTTTTCCACTGGAGAGTGTCCTAGTAAGAAGGAATTGTTGCTACGAAGATTATGTCAGTCAAACTACATATAGACCCATCAATGCCAAGGTACGGTGATGTGGTTATAATTGCTGATGAGGAAAAGGCATCCAAACAAGTGATGCTGAAGAAGAGGTAAGACAATCAGAAAATGATCATTATCATATGAATCACCAGGAATGCCTCACTGAACAGAGGTACGCATATAAATCATCACGAACATCCCACTGAATCAGGTAGAGAGAGTAGATTCACAGAAAGATCAACAGCTGAGATAGTGTCGTGGGCTACACTGGAGGCTCCAGTGTCAAGAAGGCAGAAGTCGAGAAGTACCATCCCGTGGAGGGTTACCGGCATTAAAAAGTCCCACAGAGTAGGAAGTTGGTGCAAGTGACAAGGAGCTGTTTCCATGGAAGATGGCAGATTCACACCTTCCCATTAGCACGGTGAAGAAGGTACTGGAATTTATCAGACAATGCAATTGTGTTTGGGTCAAAACTTCAATGCACTTGCGGATCCAACCCCCATGTGAAATTCAATGAGGTTATTAGCGGTTGGGAAGTGGATAAATAGAGCATTACTTCTGGTGTGGGTCACATGGGAGGCTTGTCACAAGTGAACCCACAATGCCTGTGTGTTGTAACTGGATGTCATTTCCAAGTTTGTCCAATGGCCATAAGTTAGTATAAGTAAACAATAACTTGAAAACAATGCAATTTCAAGTTTGAACGTACATACCTGGTCGAAGTTCAACAAGAGAACAGTGCTGCTCAACCCACAACAAGGTGGATCGGTATAAGTCATCAAGGCTAGCAGTGCTCACAGCTGCTGTATATGATGACAAAAGTGGTTCAAACAATATGCTGAACTAAATACTCGTTAAGGTAAAACAATGGAACACCAACATGAAACATGATTACATCTTACCAACAAAGCACCCAGTAATTTTATTAAATGATAAGGAATGAGTAAGAGAAAGTAATTGAATGTAAGGTCAGATGTGGGGGAAAAACTTGCAGCAGACTGTTAAATAAAGAACTGTTGACAAAAGAAAAATTTCAAAAGTAGCTACTGCAAGATAAAACCTGACGCACAAGAATGTACTAAGCAATGTTTCAGCTAAGATCCTAAAATAATTTCAGTATTCAGAAATTTATTTATAAATGATGTATAAATAAAATCCTTCTATATGTTTACTATAGTGGATCTTAAAAGGCAGGAAAAGTATTTAAAATAAAATTTAAAAATATCATTCTTATAGAATACTGAAAAATTGTATTTTTTATTTAATGTCAAAAACAGAGTTGATCAAGAGGAACTAGTTATGTCCCCCAATGTGTGATAAAGTTTGTATGCACAGTTTGCAGTGGGTTGTAACCTATCTTCACTATACTATTGGCATACATCAACAATAAATTATCCTCAAACAATTGAAATATCTCTTGGGATTCAACAATATTTTGAAAAGGATAGAGTGCTACTCACGACAGAGACACCCAATTATTACAAAAAATGAAGCTTTTGGTTGTTAAGCCTTCATCTGCCACAGAGAATGCGACCAACACACACACACACACACACACACACACACACACACACACACACACAACTGGCATCTCCAGCACTGTGCCACAGTTAGAGAGAGAACACACACAGACACAGACAACACACACACACACACACACACACACACACACACACACACACACACACACACACACAGACAGACAGACAGACATAACTGCCACCTCCAGCTGCTGTGCCACAGTAGCCGGAGATGGCAGTCGCGCGCGCGCGCGCGTGTGTGTGTGTGTGTGTGTGTGTAACCTTAAAGGCTGAAAGCTCTAATGTTGTATTTTATTATTTGTGCCTTTCTGGGGCTCATTGATTGTCTCTATGGTGAGTAAGCAACCTATCCTTCTCAAAAATGTTGTAGAACAACAGATTTAGCATACGTTCATTCTGCAATCAATTAAGGCATAACCTTATGTGGATCAAATGAGCAGCACAGAAACAACTCTTAGACTATGACAGAGGACTCTATGACTAAAACCTAGCATTACTCATTTTATGAGGATTTTAAATATATGGGGATAATGTCTATTTCATGTGAATAAATTTTAGAAACAGTACTCCACATCTGGAGAAGCACTGACCAGTACCCATCTAACATGTCCAGAAACCAGATGGAGCTATCATATATGTGTACCTCAGTAGTAACAAAAATAGTATGGTATACAATGGAAATAAATTCTATGACGAACTTCAAGTAATCAAAAGATAAAATGAAGTGCACATCTTTAGAAACACTATTAGTGTTACTTATTATAATTATTACACTGTTAAGAATTACCTGAAATAGGACTGAGTTTGTTGACAGTTATTGATTAACTGCTGTGATTAAAATGAATTTTACAATATGTTTAAACAAGAGGTAGTGAATTATGATGAGCAAATATGTAATGTAGCAAAATAAAGAATACATTATCTATGTATACTCCTGGCCATTAAAACAGCTACACCACAAAGATGACATGCTACAGACGCAAAATTTAACTGACAGGAAGAAGATGCTGTGATATGCAAATTATTAGCTTTTCAGAGCATTCACACAATATTGGCGCCAGTGGCGACACCTACAACGTGCTGACATGAGGAAAGTTTCCAACTGATTTCTCATACACAAACAGCAGTTGACCGGCATTGCCTGGTGAAACGTCATTGTGATGCCTCGTGTAAGGAGGAGAAATGTGTACCATCATGTTTCCAACTTTGATAAAGGTCAGCTTGTAGCCTATCGCAATTGTGGTTTATCGTATCGCAACATTGCTGCTTGCATTGGTCGCGATCCAATGACTGTTAGCAGAATATGGAATCGGTGGGTTCAGGAGAGCAATACGGAATGCCGTGCTGGATCCCAATGGCCTCTTATCCGCATGGCTGTAATGGATCGTGGCAGCCACGGCTCAATCCCTGAGTCAACAGATGGGGATGTTTGCAAGACAACAACCATCTGCACGAACAGTTCGACGACGTATGCAGCAGCGTCGACTATCAGCTCAGAAGACCCTTGATGTTGCATCACAGACAGGACCGCCTGTGATGGTGTATGCAACAATGTAATTGTGTCAAATGAGTCTGCTCCAGTCCCGAATCTCTGAACCAGTACACCAATAACCTAATAAAAGCTTTCACACCCCGCAGCTATCCTCCTAATCTGGTACAGAAGCAAATTGCCAGAGCCACTTCCTCATCCTCCCAAATTCAGAACCTTCAACATAAGAATCCGAGAAGTGCCCCTCTTGTCACCGGATACTTTCCGAGACTGGAGCGGACTCTGAATGTGGCTCTCCAGCAAGGATACGACTTCCTGAAATCCTGCCCTGATATGAGATCCATCCTTCATGACATCCTCCCCAATCCACCGAGTGTGTCTTTCCGCCGCCCACCTAACCTTCGTAACCTCCTAGTCCATCCCTATGAAATTCCCAAACCACCTTCTATACCTTCTGGCTCCTACCCTTGTAACTGCCCCCATTGTAAAACCTGCCCTATGCACCCTTCCACCACCACTTACTCCAGTCCCGTAACCCGGAAGGTGTACACAATCAAAGGCAGAGCCACTTGCGATAGTACCCACGTGATTTACCAACTGACATGCCTGCACTGTGAAGCGTTCTATGTGGGAATGACCAGCAACAAACTGTCCATTCGCATGAACGGTCACAGGCAGACAGTGTTTGTTGGTAATGAGGATTACCCTGTGGCTAAACACGCCTTGGTGCATGGCCAGCACATCTTGGCACAGTGTTACACCGTCCGGGTTATCTGGATACTTCCCACCAACACCGATCCTTCAGAACTCCAGTGATGGGAACTAGCCCTTCAGCATATTCTCTCTTCCCGTTGGCCACCTGGTCTCAACCTCCGCTAAATTCAAATTCCCACCCACCAGCTTTAACATCTTTGCCTCGATTCTTTGGAAAGAGCCTCTGCCTCAAGTGGTATCTCTGTCCAACTTCTTTGCTTTCTACAGTATGTCTGCCTAGGTGTGTTTACGTCTGCGTAAATGTGTGTGTGTGTGTGTGTGTGTGTGTGTGTGTGTGTGTGTGTGTTTTTTTTATTTGTGCTACTATCCCCACCTGTGCTCCTTCGCCTGGTGAGTAATCTTCACCTATTTATTATTTTCTTTTTTTCCTGTTAGGAATTTTTTCGTCTATAATATTCGTATCAACAATGAACTTGAGTGCACAAGTGGCAAAACTTTTTTTTTTTTTTTTTGAATGAATCCAGGTTCTGTTTACAGCATCACGATGGTCGCATCCGTGTTTGGCGACATCGCACTGAACGCACATTGGAAGCATATATTCATCATCACCATACAGGCATATTACCAAGCATGATGGTATGGGGTGCCATTGGTTTCACATCTCGGTCACCTCTTGTTCGCGTCGACGGCACTTTGAACAGTGGCCGTTACATTTCAGATGTGTTACGACCCGTGGTTCTACCCTTCATTGGATCCCTGCGAAACCGTACATTTTAGCAGGATAATGCACAACTGCATCTTGCACGTCCTGTACGGGTCTTTCTGGATACGGGAAATGTTTGACTGCTGCCCTGGCCAGCACAATCTCCAGATCTCTTACCAATTGAAAACGTCTGGTCAAGCAACTGGCTCATCACAATACGCCAGTCACTACTCTTGATGAACTGTGATATCATGTTGAAGCTGCATTGGCATTTGTACCTGTACATGCCATCCAATCTCTGTTTGACTCAATGCCCAGGCGTATCAAGGCCGTTATTACGGCCAGAGGTGGTTGTTCTGGGTACTGATTTCTCAGGATCTATGCGCCCAAATTGTGTGAAAATGTAATCACATGGCATTTCTAGTATAATATATTTCTCCAATGAATACCCATTTATCATCTACATTTCTTCTTGGTGTAGCAATTTTAATGGCCAGTAGTGTATCTGCTAATTGTATAATTTAGGCCTACATATTTAATTACCTGTACTATATTTTTGTGTGTTTACAACAATCATAGAATTCACAATGTATACAGCTGATTGTAAATAAATTAATACAAGCTGCAATTTTCACAAAGAGTAATCATTTGGTCTGTAATTGTGATCCACAGCCTACATTAAAGGTATCATGTTGCCACAGCCACTTCACTTCATTTCTTTGTTGCATTCATCATGACTGTGTTACATATTACAGGAAAGTTTACTACTAGTTGTCTTTGAAAGCCACTTTTTTAATCTAATACAGTTGGTAATTGGTTTCAGCTGGCCATAATAGCCCTGTTCAGGAATGCCAAAATAGACACAAAAATTGATAAATATACAGAACCAAATTGACCATTTTTGTTGATCTGAATGTGTTTTCCAATGCTTCAAGCTACTGAACAATTTACAGGCAACTCTGATTCTGATAAATAATCCATTATGAATTTCCAAACAGTCGCTTTCCTTGTGGGAGAAATTACACTACTGTTGTTGCTAAAGAAATTTACATTCTTCAGGAGACATTAATATGTGGGTGTCCCCAATATAGGTTGTTACTAGAAGCTGAAAACATGAAGCATTATACTTGGATCTGCTATGGGCTCAAATAGAATTTTATGTATCACCACCCATCAATATGCTAAAGTGAATTAGGTATGGCTCATTAATTTCCTTGTAATGTGTTGTTTTTTTAATGTATATATATAACCTTCGTAACCTCCTAGTCCATCCCTATGAAACCCCCAAACCACCTTCCTTACTCTCTGGCTCCTACCCATGCAACCGCCCCCGTTGTAAAACCTGCCCTATGCACCCTTCCACCACCACTTACTCCAGTCCAGTAACCCGGAAGGTGTACACGATCAAGGGCAGAGCCACTTGCGATATCACCCACGTGATTTACCAACTAACATGCCTGCACTGTGAAGCGTTCTATGTGGGAATGACCAGCAACAAACTGTCCATTCGCATGAACGGTCACAGGCAGACAGTGTTTGTTGGTAATGAGGATCACCCTGTGGCTAAACATGCCTTGGTGCACGGCCAGCACATCTTGGCGCAGTGTTACACCGTCCGGGTTATCTGGATACTTCCCACCGACACCAACCTTTCAGAACTCCGGAGATGGGAACTTGCCCTTCAGCTTATTCTTTCCTCCCGTTGCCCACCTGGTCTCAATCTCCGCTAACTCAAATTCCCGCCCACTATCTTTAGCATCTTTGCCTGGGTTCTGTGGACAGAGCCTCTGCCTCAATTGGTATCTCTGTCCAACTTCTTTGCTTTTCACAAATGTCTGTCTAGGTGTGTTTGCGTTGCGATATGTCCGAGTGTGTGTGTATTTGTTTACCTTCCTTTTTTCCCCCTAAGGTAAGTCCTTCCACTCCTGGGATTGGAATGACTCCTTTTCCACTTCCTTAAAACCCATATCCTTCCCTTTTCCTCCCCTTTTTTCCTCTTTTTCCTGAAGAAGCTGCCAGTGGTGGCGAAAGCTTGTATGTGTGTTTGTGTGTGATTTTATTTGTTTCTCTCGACGAGCCGGTCCTTTTGCTAAGTCATCTCTTTTCTGGAGTGCAGTGTAAGAAAATCAGGTGATGCTGAAGGAATTAGATTAGGTAACGAAACAATAAAGGAGGTAGATGAGTTTTGTTACTTGGGCAGTAAAATAACAAATGATGGTCGCAGTACAGATGATATAAAATGCAGAATGGCAATGGGTAGAAAGGCGTTTTTGAAAAAGAGAAATTTGTTAACATCGAATATTGATTTAAGCCTAAGGAAGTCCTTTCTGAAGGCATTTGTATGGAGTGTTGCCTTGTATGGGAGTGAAACATGGACGATAAGCAGTGTGGACAGAAAGAGGATAGAGGCTTTTGAAATGTGGTGCTACAGAAGAATGCTGAAGATTAGGTGGGTGGATCGCGTAACTAATGAGGAGGTACTGAACCGAATTGGGGAGAAAAGAAATTTCTGGCATACCTTGACTAAAAGAAGGGATAGATTGGTAGGACACATTCTTAGACATCAAGGAATTGTGAATTTAGCGTTGGAGGGAAGTGTGTGGGGTAAAAATCGCAGAGGGAGACCAAGAGACGCGTATAGTAAGCAGATTCAAGTGGATGTGGGTTGTCGTTCTTATGAGGAGATGAAAAGGCTTGCTCAGGATAGAGTAGGGTGGAGAGCTGCATCAAACCAGTCTCCGGACTGAAGACCATAACAAACAACACATATATAATTGAACTTCAAGGCTTCCTCTTTCCCTTTTATAAGCAGTTTTCCATGTATCACAAAAAATATTGTCACAAAATTGAAACAAACATGTACCTCACTAATGTTTGTTTGGAATATCCACTAAAGATTCAGTTTATTAGTAAACTTTTCGCAAAAGGCAACGAAACATCACTTTATTGGGGAGCACTGTTGCCCATCCGAGAATGAAACTTTAAACATGTTTCAGAAAACCACAAACAATTCTCATGTTGCTTGAGACCAACATTGCCAAATAAAGGGTCAAATCTTTGCCCACAGGTACAGAAAGGTGTGACTGTTGTAACTTCTATTTGCTGATTTATGGTCATAACACAAATACATTCTTATTTATACAGGAAATAACTGATGTTTCATGAATTTACTGCTGTTAAACATTAATAACTATTTAGTAGACATACAATGATGTCTAAAAGGATACAATCCAGAACTTCCAGTTCTCTAGTGTCCTTACACGAACATATTCATCGAACATCTCTTTCATTTTGCTGGTACGTTGCCGTGAGACAGGTGCTCCAGTAGCTGGGAGCAGTGCCTGGCAATTGCTGCAACAAATATGTTACATTAAGACCCAAAAAATTGGTTTAATATTCTTGCAATATTTCCAGTTATAGATTTTCCCCACACTCACAAACACATGAATAATTTCCCACATTACAATGAACCATGTGTGGAATACAAAGTGCACACAGGGTTGGCAAGAAAAAATCCATTGAAATGATACCCTTAACAGCAACACAAAAAACAATTTCACTAATATCTCCCTAAAAGAAATTACTTGCTGGAATATATGTAGACGAACTTGTACAATAGCCAAAAGAGTACTCAAAATCTCATATTTTTTCTGCTGACCACAAATAAAAACAATAGCATGAAGAATGACAGCTCCAAATCCACAGAAAAATAGAATGGTTTTTATTTCTCCCTGGTATAACCAGTGAGTTCAAAGATAATCAGGAGGCAGTACTGGGTATTACAAAGTTGTGATCCTCAAACCCATATTGGTGAACGTGTAACTGTCACCCTTTATCTATTGTCAATTTTATGCCCTTACAAAGAATTTAACTTTCTGAAATTCCTAATTGTTTGTTCCCATTTTGCATATGTCTGCCTTGCTATGTGTGCAAGTATGTGTGTGTGTTTGTTTACCTATCCTTTTCCCCCCAAGATAAGTCCTTCCTCTCCGGGGTTTAGAATGACTCCTCACCTGCTCCTTTAAACCCGTATCCTTTCCTTTATCCTCTCCTTCCCTGATCTTTTTCTGAAGAATCAACCCAGGGTTGCAAAAGCTCAGCATTTGTGTTTGTGTGTTTTTATTTGTGTTTCTGTCTGCATACCTGTACTCTTTCGCCTGGTAAGTAAACCACATCTACCAGCGGCTCAACATTCGTCTTTATGGTGAGTCATTCCCTATCTACATATTATTATAGACATCCAAAATGGTGTGTTTTACAGCTGTTATACTAGGTACCTGAATAACCACATATCCAAATCTTGACTTAATTGGAAATTGTCAACTCGTGCAATGAACCTAAAGCATTTTTGATCTTTATGTAAAGCTATTTATTTTTGTTGCTAAGAAAATTTTCAAGGCTGCTTCATTTGGAGATAAATAATACTGCATTTCTCTTTCCTTGGCTGGATGATGCATTGCAATGTAATGGTCAAATTTCAATAAAATGTATATTAATCTTCTACTGTATTTCGTCTTTTCTTTTAATTTATATTTTTACAAGCACAGAAGTTTTGGCACAACAATTTACATTTGAGCATGCAAACGATATGCACCACTGCTGATATCTGAAGGTAAACGTTATTGTGGTGGTTCCTAGTTTCATTTACCAGAACTTACATTTGATTTGCTCCTGATTTTAGGCCACATGAAGTTCTTTGGATGTCAAAAATGGGAGTGGGGGTTACAGATTAGATTTGGGTTCATACAGTACATTACTTTATCCTTGTTTATTCTTGTTGCCCTTCATTGGACAACTATTTTTCAAGACAAACAATTCCATTCAATTGCTCTCATTAAGTCCTTTGTCGTCTCTGACAGAATTACAATGTCACTGGCACACCATGTTGTTGTTCCCCCGGACTTGCAATTTTAATCTTGGTTTCCTTTATTGCTTGCTCAGAGAGACTGGCTACCATATGGGATAGACTTCAACACTGTCTCACTCTGTTCTCTAAATCTGCTCTCCTTTAATGTCCCAAGACAATTACAATTGCAGTATAGTTACAGTACAAGTTGTTGATAACCTTTCACACTCTATTATTCTACAACTACATCTACAATCATACTCTGCAATCCACCATAAGCCATGTGACAGAGTGCACCGCATACCACTACTAGTCATTTCCTTTTGTGTTCCACTCCCAAATAGGTTGGAGGAAAATGTAATGTCTTTACACTGTCTTCAGAATTTGAAAGAATGTATTCAGGTCAACATTGTAAAAAGGTGTCTCTAAATTTAAATACACTAAATGCAATAACTGTAGGTATGTTTGCCTTTCTTTAGTTTATCTATCTTTACAGATACATCACCAAAACAAGCCAGTATTAGTTTACTTGTTCCAACAGTTCTTTGGATCCTGAACTAATGTTCGTCTGAGGCCAGCTTCTGTCATTCATCTGCAACAATAAATTTAAACTGAAAGTTCTCTGATATTCACACTTGTCAGCAGCGCTCTTTACTGAAGTGGAATTATGTCATTCTTCTTTAAATCTAACAATATTTTTTCTGATAACGGGAAGTCCAGGTTGGAATTATACAATTGTCGAATATTCTATGTGATTTATATAATGAGTTGGTATTGTGTTAGACATTTATTCTGTGGTAATGATTCCCAACCCCCTGGAGAACAATGGAAACATCAATAATAAAATGTCCTCTGGTCATACCTAATTGATGCATTGAGGCACTCTATTTCCTGTCGGAGACTTAGCATCTCCTCTCGCAATTGATCCCGTTCTGCTCTCAGCTGCTGAATGTATTCTGCACCTTTCTGCAACATTGCTGCTTTACTAAGCTGTGAACATACAAAATCAACAAAGAAATATGTTAACATATACATTGTGATTACATTTACATTTCTGTTGTCATTGGTTGAGTACAAACATATGTTCAATACTGCTCCAAGGGAAGCAAAACCAGAGTAAATTTTCATATGTACAGTTCAATAAACAAATCGACACACACTTACCTCTGTACTTGTATTTTAAATACTGCAATCAAATATGGAAATATTAATGGCCATGCAAGCTCTTGAGCTTATGTGAAGTTCCTAATGTATCTTCAGTCTCATACAACAGGTAACAATTAAAATTATGCAGTTATTCAGAGTGTTAACTATCAGTTGAGGACTGCTGATTTTAAGCCACGCACTATACTGCTCCACAGCAGCACTTGCAGGCTAAGAAGAAGGCGTTGTCTGTTCCTTGATGAGTGGACAGTAGTGACTAACAAAAGTAGATTTTCGTTGATTTCAGCAACAGCAATTTGGCAGTGGGTGGTTCTCTTCCTCTATGCCAGGTGCAAGGATAAGTTTGATAGATCTGGTAAATATTTTCATTTGAAGGGTTTGATTGCTGCTGAAATCAAAACTGAATGGAATGAAATTGAAGAAAACTCTGCACCAACATTGAAGACCATTTATTTTTGGAATAATAAATTTAAACACAGGAAAAATTATTCAAAAGAGATAAAGTGGTTGGCCAGTACTTACTTCGACTCAGTACTGCCACAGTCACTCACACACACACACACACACACACACACACACACATACACTTCAGAATATGTAAGAGATTTCCCACCAGCATATGCATATATGCATTAAGTATGAAGAAGAGCAGATAGAAGAGGTTGACAGTATTAAATTCCTAGGATTACAGCTTGATAATAAATTTAGTTGGGAGGAGCACACCACAGAACTGCAGAAATGACTCAACAAATCTGTATTTTCAATACGAGTATTATCAGACATAGGAGACATAAAAATAACAAAGCTTGCAAAGTTTCATTCCATAATGTCATACGGTATAATATTTTGGGGTAACTCTTCAAGTCGGTCAAAAGTCTTCCGAGTCCAAAAGCATGTAATATGTATTATTTGTGGAGTAAATTCACGGACGTCCTGTAGAAGCCTCTTCAAAGAACTGGGTATATTAACTACTGCCTCTCAGTATATTTATTCCTTAATGAAATTTGTCATAATATATCCCTTTTTCCAACAAACAGCTCAGTTTATACATACAATACTAGGAATAAAAATGATCTACACAAGGACTTAAAAGCACTTACTTTAGTTCAAAAAGGGGTCCACAACAGAGAAACACAAATTTTCAATAATTTACCATCAAATATAAAAAATTTAGCTACAAATACAGATGAGTTTAAGAAGTACCTAAAAGACTTTCTAGTGCCCAACTCCTTCTACTCCATTAGTGAATTTCTAAACTGTACCAAATGATGCATGTATTGGTACTAATAATACATTAGTATTATTATATTATCAGCTGAAGAAGAGAGGAGAGAGAAAAAAAAAAAAAAACTTCAAGATGTATGCACAGTAAAACCTCGTTTTTATGTTTTCCCACCATTTACACAATATTTTGTCGGTCCCGTCAAATTTCCTATGTTTACAATGTTAATTCGCCCACATTTTTGCATTAACATATTTACTCTTTTCCCCGCGTTTTACGCTTTTCGAAACCATATTCATGAAGAAAAATGACAATGTACATAAATTGATGCTAGCATGGCTTTCCCATTAAAGTATAGCACTTAAGAATTATTCGCAGTCGAGTTGCTTGACACTTTGCATTTATTCAAAAGTATATTTCGCATTTCGTTGTTGACTTATGATGCGTCGATTTGTGGTGATGTAGTTCCTCTTTCCACCAGCTTCTTTGCCAGAGCGGCTGGCGTGTACTAAGACAAACAGAACAGTTTGCTGACGTGAAGGGGCCCTCAGACGTTCAATACGTATTGACAATAATATTGTCAATAATACATTGTCAAACCTTCAATACATTTCAGTGGTCCTCTCACCATCAATAATATTGTCATCACTTTCAATTGGTGACGTGATTACGTGAAGTAAACATATCCGACTGGCAGAAAGCATGTGCTTTAATCATCTTGGCGATGGCTGCGGAAGAAAAAAAGACAACCGAGAACAACAAAAAGAAGGAAATGTGTTCGTGAGTAGTTAAATAAAAAGAACGACTTTTCGCATGTGAATCGGCTTACGGAATTCCGAACTACTGACCCAAAAGATTTTTTTAAATTATTTTAGAATGAGCCTAGAATCATATGACAAATTACTCACTATGATATGGGGCAAAATTGAAAAAATAAATAAATAAATAAATAAAATAAAAAACAATTATGAGATCCACGATTCCTGTCGATGAAAGATTAGGTGTTACTTTACGGTTCTTGGCCACAGGAAGGTTACATGAATGTTAGAAGTTCAGCGCACTCATGTCTGCTAACACAATTAGTAAAATTGTCATTGAAACTGTGAAACAATTATATCTGCTCTGCAAGGATACATACAGGTAATTTAATCCATAAAAAGCAAAACATTTCGCTGTCTCAAGTCCTGCATGCATTGTACTTCCCGAAATATTTGTTTTCACTTGCAGTGTGCAGAACTACTGTATAGTGATAACACAAAGTGTGTCAGGAAATCTTCCATTTCACATTTACTACAAACTTGTGTCGTTTCACAAAGGCTACATAAAATCAACTGTATACTGCATGCAACTTTAAAGCTATGCCAACATCTGAAAGGAGAGTATTGTCAAATCATCAGTATTGGACTTCACATGCTCAATATACATTGACAATACTGAAAATATTTTTGTGGTCATCAATACTTTTCGTCAATATTTTAAGTATTGACAATACGTCAATACGCATCCTTAGACGGTCAATGTACTGAGGCTTGACAATATTATTAACGTGTAAGGGCCCCTTTAGAATAACGCTGATTTGTGGTGGTGTAGTTCCTCTTTCCGCTAGCTTCTTTACCAGAGCGTCTGGCGTGTACTCAATCAGAACCAGTTGCTTTGTTGATGTGAGAATAAAGAGTTGCATTGTTTTTGCGATACATATTTCTGATTAATAAAGAACATTATCTGTCAAAATTTGGTATCATAATACCCACAACCTCAAAACAGCGATAATAGTGAGAGATGCCGATCCTATGCAAACGTCACAAAAATACTTATGCATGTGTTTGTACTCGAGAACGTGAATAAATTCTCTAATATTGTCATGTGAAACATCTAAAAATACAAAAGGAACGGAACTCTAGGAGTTTTACTACGTAAATAATTAATGCTGGTAAAAGGCAGTAATTTTGAAGATGTTATACATAGCCTGGCAGCGGCGTCCAAACGATATCTATCAAAGTGGTTCAGGTAATTCTGAGGATGTGTTACATAGCCCAGCAGCGGCGTCCTCGATTATAATGAATGAAATTACGTATAAAATTTCTACTTCCCATAAAATTACCAGTTTTGCATGGCGCTTAAAATAGTAAAAATTTGGATAACCTTTATTGTATAATAAACTTCCTGGTGAGTATTTAGATACCTATTATGTACATATATCACAAACTGCCAAAAGGCAAGGATGATCCAGTAAGCATATTTTAGCATTTAAAACATTATTTCCTGCATTTTTACTTTGCCTGCATTTTACACCATTTCACTGAAGTCCTTTGAAAAGTGTAAAAACAAGGTTCTACTGTAGCTGTATTTATATTATTAGTATTATCTATTATTCATCTATTATTCAGATTGTAAATTTTGTTTCTTGACATGTTCCACATCCACGAGGATCTCCTCAATATGGATCTACGGAACACAAAACTAATCTAATCACGCGTTAATTTCATTATCACGTGAAACAGTATAGAAGGAAAGGGATACTCATAACTAGGCCCTGAGATAAGGATGGAGTGAAGGATAATATGTGAAAGACCTCCATGTATCAACTTTCTTTCCATCCTTACACCAAGACCTAGGTTGTAAGTAACCCTTCCCTTCTATCCCATTTCTCCTCCATAGTCTTTCCTATCTGATGAAAGAAGTAACTTCTGAGAGATTACATTAATGTCTTTGTTTTGTGACTATTGGCAGTACTAAGCTGAGGTAAAGTACTGCCCCCCCCCCCCCCCCCCTGTCTCTCTTGAATTTTTTTTTTCATCTCTTTGGAGAATTTACATCATATTTACCGAAAATTTAAACACGGGTGGGTAAGCATCAAAGGCAAATATTGCATCGTCAATCTAATTGAGAACATGACAAAGGAAACCATTTACAAAATCCATGAAATGGTAATGTAAGACTGCCAATTAAAAATTTTAAGGCTACTATGGTTGCAAACATCTAAAATGAGGCAGATGGCAATGAAGACACTGCGTGCAAGATAGTTTCTGTGATTGCTCACAGTCAACTGAAGAGTGCTTCTGTCACAACACTTGAACATAATATCTGGAGATGTTTAATCACCATCTCCAAGACTTTTTACACTTATTTGTGACTTTTGATTTAACCTGAATCCACTGGTATACAGAGTAAAATAATAATAATTATTATAATTATAATAATAAATAAAAGAGCACAAATAGTGAAAGTGCACCAAAGGAGGCAAAGACCACTTTGTCAGCTGGTTAAGATAATGGCTACTGTTTTTTCTGGGATTTGCAAAGAATATTCTTCATAGATTACTTCTGAAAAGGCAGAACCAGTCATTGACACTATTGTGCTTCATTGTTGGATTGTTTGTAAGTTGTGTTGGTTTATAAAAGACCAATGCAGGTAGGTAAAAAGTGCTCTTTCATCAGGATAATGCACCATCCTGTACAACAGCAATAACAATGTTGAAAATGCATGAATTGGGCTTTGAACTGGTTCCCCATCAACCCTATTTACCAGACATAACCTGACACTTTGGTTTCCTGGAAAGAAAGTTCCATCAAATGATCATGTTACAATTATAGTGAATGTAGTGCAGACTCACAGAAAAAGATGGAGGGTCATTGGACAAAACAAACCTACTTTTTATTTATTTATTTTTACTACGCTAACATGCATCAACAACATCAGATGACTGCAATATACTGTGGTTCAACTAATGAACAAACAGGAAATGGTTATGATCAGCCCCTGGACATAATAGTGTATTCAGTCTGTCATTTATAAATTTGTGTTTAGGTTGTATAGAGTCATTAATGCTAGTCAATATTCTAAAAAGAAATTCAAATACATCCATGAAGTTCATTTGTGTATCAGTTAATTTCACAGCATTTTGCCAATTTTACAATTTAATGTCAATATTAGGGTATAGACACCAACTTACTGTACTGATGACCTAGCTGTTTGGTCCCATCCACCCATCAACCAACTCACTGTAAAGCCAATTGCTGTTCATGGTGAGTTGTTATCTATCCTCCATTACTGCCATCCAAAGCAGGATTTTCCATTGTTAAAGTTTAATATGTAACAACGGCAAGTCCATGTTGGAAAATCAACAGACTGGGTGCAGTGGCTGTCATGTCATAGCCCACTAGTATGCTCTAACAGCCTCAGCACTCCTTACATGCACTTGTTATACCATGTAATTCAGCCGATCACCGCAGAGATCTAATTGCCGACTGCTACCGAATGGAGGATTTATGGTGTTAAACATGTAGCTCCTTCACTTTCAGTGATTCGGAGTTCAACAACTTTAGTGTTTTGCAAGCTTTTTAAGTAAAGGAAGCTATCTGCTTCAGCACAAATGCTGAGAAATATTTACACATAAGAGCACAAGCAGTATTGCATGGTTATCTCCACAGCATTTACTGGCTAAAATAATTTTTTATCTTTTTCTCTATAAAAGAGATTAAATGTGTACTATATTGGTACACCCCGTGTACCTGTTACAGCAATTATTAACACTTAGTACAGTGTAAATATGCAGTACCTTTCGATCCAGTGGTATGGAGTTGAAAATATGGCTGTTCCTCAGTTTCTATAGTAATGAAATCCGTTTGATTTTAACATAACTGGTAAGAAATATTTACACACAAGACCACTGAGAAGAGTGGACAACTTTTCCCACTGTTACAAGAAAACTATTAATGATTCAAGATTTCTATGATATACCGTACTTTGTTTTTGTACTTTTCAAGTTGCACTGTAAGCACGCAAATTTTACATTCTTGGTTATTTAGTTTGTTGTTTAGTCTCCATGTTTTAGTTACCTGTGGCATTAGCTCTTTTTCCAAGGCTTTCAGTTCGGAAATCTTGTCTTCTCTTTAAACCCCAGATATTTCCCATATATGTAGGTGAGGAAAGCTGGTGCTGAGTGGAAGGATACAGATGGCAGAGCATGTGAAAAAGTCAATAAAACAGTCTGTTGTGCTCAACACCACATTCCGCCACTGTGTTGTCAACTCTGTTGTTAGCTTGGTGACAGCATTCATTTTGGTGGTCAGTAAGTTAGTGTTCATGCCCACATAAAATTACGTGCAAAAATTGCAGCTGGTATAGAAACTGTGGTGTCGCACAAGTACAAAGTGCGCGCCCCCTACTTTCGCCGCGCGCCGTCATGCACGCACGGCGCGGCGATCTTACGACGACAGCCACGAGCGCCCTCTGCTGCAACCCCGCTCGTGGCCACCACTGAACGAGATCGGTCACTTCGGACTGAGATAGCAACGCGTTAGGACCTTCGTAATCCGATAGGCACGAGTGAAGACTTTGCTATTGTACAGGCACTAGGCAGGCCTCTAACAACTATGTGTCAACATTCTGCAGTACTATGTAAAAGTTAAGTATTGTTACATTCTGTGCAAAATATATCTCTTTCTAATTTACTCTAGTGTTTGTAGTTTCTGGCTGCTCCCCTCCGTACCTGCACCGGCGTGCTATTTTGTTCCTGTGTCGGGCTCATTCCACTCGGCCACCGACACCTACGACGAGGCTGGGACACAAAAGCGGCGACGAAGTCGGGACACAAAAGTGGCGACGAGGAGTGATAGAACCTTGGACCAGCCCGCTTGCAGCAGCCAGACAGCAGCAGTCGGAGCACGCAGAAATTGCTCCCGCCCACCCACCCTTATTATAAGAATTTTGGGGGAACATTTTCAGTTACGTGTTTTGTGGACTTTTTTGTTGCAGAGCGTCCTCTTTCATATTGCATTTGTGTTTTGTTATAATTTACTTGTATGCGCGGCGCCTAATCGGTCAGCATGGCCACTACCCCGAACCCAAACTTAATGGAAATTATTCAGTTACAGACGGCGCAGATAACACAACTTCTCCAGGCTGTGTCCCAGCTCACAGCGCAGGCAGCTAACCAACAACAACAGCCGCCGCTTCAGCAGCCCACACCTGCCGCTGCACCTCTTCCTACGTTTCGCCAGTACAACGAACGTGAGGAAGAATGGAGTGACTACTTTGCACAGTTTCAAGAACTCGTCGCGGCTCATCAAATTACAGGTCAGAAAGTGAAGCCTCTGCTATTATCTGTGGTGGGCACCAACACCTTCGTGTTACTGCAAAAACTATTCCCCAACGCATCTCCTCGTGATGTAGACTTTGAACAAATAGTAGAGGCACTAAATGCTCATTATGAGAGAAAGGTTCTCGTAGCTGCGGCACGGTACCGATTTTTCAGACTTAAAAAATTACCGCAGCAATCACACCAAGAGTGGATTACGGAATTGAAGGGCTTAACCTGCCAATGTAAATTTACTTGCTCTTGTGGACTTTCTTTTAGTGACGTTATGTTGCGAGATGCGATTACGCAGAATATTCAGGACCCCAGAATTAGAGCAGCAATTCTGAAACAGTCTGACCCCTCCTTAGACAGTGTACTGCAGCTTATAGAAGCGCATGATACTTTTGACTTAGCTGATGTAGAAATGCAAAGCCATAGTGTAAATTCAGTGCGCCGCAACGGACGCTTTCCTAGCCGTAGTTCTCAGTATAGCACTAGTGATTCTTATTTTTCTACCGGCCGTGCTGAACAGACAGTGAACAGTAGCCAGTGTAAAAGTGCGACGCAAAGGTCGCCCCGTCGTGTTAGAAACAGTAATTTGAATAACGGGCGCCAACGCTCATTTCAGAAAAATGTACGTAAATCTTGCCCCCAGTGTGTGTCTCGCCACAAGCGTGCTCATTGCCCTAGTCGCAACGCAATCTGTTATCAATGTGGCAAATTGGGACATGTGCAGTCTGTGTGTATACAAATTAAAAACTCAAAGAACAGTAACGTTAGAAACAGTGCTTCGCAGAGTGCGAGAACAGTTCATTCTGTAAATGTTATACGGGCTGTGGAATTGAACACTGCTTTCCTTGGATCTCAATTGCAAGAAAGTAGTTCTGCGCCTATGGCAAATCTATATAGTGCACCACGTAGCAAGCGCCGACGAGCGCGTAAAACAGTGCAACGGAAAAAGGCTCGGGACAAGCAAAATGACTATGAACAGTGCATTCCTGTAGTGAAAATAGTGCCTTCTGCAACTGCTCCTTGTAATAGTGCCCAGTACTGTGTAGCTAGTGACAGTAGACACCAAGTAGCTACTCAAAAGTGTAGTGCAGTAGTTAGAAAATCTGTAGTAACCTCGCAATGCGCGGACGCCGTTCCGGCGGTAGTGTCATCTAGTGACAGTGTGGTTAATCCGCTGCGTGCCGAGTCTGCGCCGCTTACTTCACTACGCGGCCCGCGCAAGAGCAGTAAACAAACCGTAGCAGACGTTGCCCACATTCGCGCACCTGTCGTGCGCCAGAAGCACAAACTTTTTGTAAATCTCTCCATAGAAAATAAGACTGTGCAATTTCAGCTTGATACTGGTTCCGCTGTTACATTAATTAATAAAGATACTTATGAACTTCTGGGTTCGCCAAAATTGTCGCCGTCACAGCAAGTGTTAACAGCTTATACAGGTGAAAATATTCCCATGCTAGGAACATGTAGCCTGCCCGCCTCTTTTCAAGGTGTAACAAAAACAGTTGCTTTTGTAGTTCTTCAGACCAAATCGACACAGAACATTTTTGGACTAGATGCTTTTGACTTGTTTAGTTTATCAATTCAAAGAAATGTGCTTCAAATTTCGTCAGTAGTGCCTCAGGACAAAATCAATGCTTTATGTGACAAATATAGTGACTTGTTTTCGCCGGAACTAGGTTGTGCAAAAGACTTCGTGGCACATGTAACTTTAAAAGAATCTGCAGTTCCAAAATTTCGTAAAGCTAGACCAGTGCCTATCGCATTGCGTGATACAGTTGCCGAAGAACTTAAACGTTGGCAAGATAGTGGGGTGATTTCTCCTGTTTCTGCGAGTCAGTGGGCCTCGCCTATAGTAATTATACCCAAGCCGACAGTAAAACTTTGTCTCTGTGCGGACTTCAAATCTACAGTGAACAGTCAAACAATTGTCGACACTTATCCCCTGCCCAGACCTGAGGAACTGATGGACAAATTAGGACAGTCTCGCTTCTTTTCCAAGATTGATTTAGCAGAGGCATACTTACAGATTCCACTTGATGACGAGTCAAAAAAGTTTTTCGTCATTAATACTCACATGGGCCTTTTTCAATTTCAACGCCTACCCTTTGGCAGTTCTTCCGCCCCCGCTATTTTTCAGCGTTTTTTGGAACAGCTGACAGTTTCTGTACCGTGTTGCTCGAACTATTTAGATGATATTGTGGTATCCGGACGTACAGTTGAAGAACATTTAGCAAACCTGGAGTGCCTTTTCAAAGTTTTGACTGCAGCAGGTCTACGTTGCAATAAAGCAAAGTGTTCGTTTTTTCAAACTGAAATAGAGTACCTAGGCCATGTGATTAATGCCCAAGGAATTCATCCCTTACAGTCACATCTTCGAGCAATCAAAGACTTGCCTCCTCCTAAGAATGTGCATGAATTGCAAGCAGTGATGGGAAAGCTTAACTATTATTTCAGGTTTATTCCCAATGCCTCTCAGATTGCAGTTCCACTGCATCACTTACGTAGGAAGAATGTTCCTTTTGTATGGTCTAAAGATTGTCAGGTTGCCTTTGACAAACTAAAGTCGGCACTACTCAGTGATGCATGTTTGATTCCCTTTGACCCGCAGAAGCCTGTAGTGTTAGCAGTTGACGCCTCATCGTACGGTCTGGGCGCGGTAATCTCACATCGCATTGGATCTCACGATCGTCCTATTGCCTTTGCATCCAAGCTACTGACGCCAACGCAACAGAATTACAGTCAGATAGAAAAGGAGGCCTTAGCAATCATTTACGGCGTCACAAAGTTTCATCATTATCTCTATGGCAGAAAATTCTATTTGTTGACAGACCACAAGCCTCTCACGTCGTTGTTCTCACCCACAAAGCCGATTCCACCAAAAGCTTCAGAGATGGTCCTTAATACTGTCTAATTATCAGTATGATATTTTGTACCGACCTACCACTCAACATGCTAACGCGGACACACTTTCCCGACTTCCGGTTGGCCAGGATGTATCATTTGATTCTTCAGAAATGGCATGTTGTCAGATAGACTCCAGAGATGCTTCCGCTGTCGCAGACTTTCCTTTGAACTCTCGTCGGGTTGCACAGGAAACAGCTGCGGATGCAGACCTAAGTGTGGTAGCACGTTTTGTTCGCTCAGGGTGGCCTGCCAGAGCCAAAGACATTGATCGGCCTCTGGTTCGACGTTATTTTGCACAACGTCATGCATTATCTTTAAGTCAGGGTGTACTGTTGTTGCATACCGACAACGACCAAGCAAGAGTGATTGTTCCTCGTTCCCTGCAACGAGAAGTGTTACGCCTCCTGCATCAAGGACATTGGGGCATTGTTAGGACAAAGCAATTGGCCAGACGTCATTGTACCTGGGTTGGTATGGACGCTCAGATAGAGAGCATGACATCACAGTGTACAGTTTGTGCGGAGCATCAGGCGGCTCCTCCACAGCGTTTCTCAGATTGGCCACGCCCCAAGGGACCATGGCAACGTTTACATATTGACTTTGCCGGACCTTTCTGGAATACGCGCTGGTTAATTGTTGTAGACGCTTTCAGCAAGTTTCCTTTTGTGATTGCCATGAACTCAACGACGGCGTCTAGTACAATCAGTGCCTTAACATCAGTGTTTTGCATCGAAGGTTTGCCTGAAACTATCGTCAGTGACAATGGACCTCAGTTTGTTAGTGCGGAATTTCAACAGTTTTGTCGCGTGAATGGTATTCAGCATATCACCACCGCACCTTTTCACCCTCAGTTCAATGGTGAAGCAGAACGTTTCGTTCGAACATTCAAGTCTCACATGGAGAAGATGAAAGGTCAGCACTCCAGGCAGCAAGCTCTTCAAATTTTCCTGTCTACGTATCGGTGCATGCCACGTGACGGCCCGTCTCCTGCCGAGCTGCTACACGGCCGCCGTCACCGCACTCTCCTTCACCTGCTGCAGCCTCCCACGCACTGAGTCGGTTCGTATGGCGCTACGCGTTTTCAGGTTTCTACGCCGGTGCTGTACAGGGTGTTTGCTGGAAACAAGAAGACATGGTTGCCGGGCACCATTCAGCACGTGCTCGGTAGCAATATGTATGTTGTACGTTCTTCCACAGGGTCGGAGCTGCGGCGCCACGCAAACCAATTGCGTCTGCATAGGCCACGCGATCCTGTCTCCGGTTTCTTGATTCCAGACCCAGTTCACCGCCAGGGAGCACAACCACATCGTTCGTCCCCGGACTACGAGATCGTCCCGATGGAGATCGACGCGCCGCCGCCGCTGTCGCCGCTGCAGATGACAGCGTCACCGAGAGGGACTCCGGGACCGTGCGTGCCGCCGCCGCCTGGGCCACGCACCTCAGAAGAAGATGACCTGCTCCCTCTGGGCGGGGGCGGGCGCCCTTCCCCAGGTTTCGGCGGGTTCCCTGGAGGATCTCAAGGCAGATGCCGGGGCGCGGACGGCGTCTCGATCCCGGCCTCAGCTACGACGCCCGTCCCACCAGTAATGCCCCCGCCCAGGTCCTCCACCCAGTGCCGTCGCCGTGGCCCTCAGCCCTACGCCACGACG
The DNA here is from genome assembly GCA_026315105.1 of Locusta migratoria. Lineage (NCBI taxonomy): Eukaryota > Metazoa > Arthropoda > Insecta > Orthoptera > Acrididae > Locusta > Locusta migratoria. The sequence goes on from CM048744.1 coordinate 677,148,069, forward strand.
GCGCGGCGGTTTGGGGGGGAGGGGTGTGGTGTCGCACAAGTACAAAGTGCGCGCCACCTACTTTCGCCGCGCGCCGTCATGCACGCACGGCGTGGCGATCTTACGACGACAGCCACGAGCGCCCTCTGCTGCAACCCCGCTCGTGGCCACCACTGAACGAGATCGGTCACTTCGGACTGAGATAGCAACGTGTTAGGACCTTCGTAATCCGATAGGCACGAGTGAAGACTTTGCTATTGTACAGGCACTAGGCAGGCCTCTAACAACTATGTGTCAACATTCTGCAGTACTATGTAAAAGTTAAGTATTGTTACATTCTGTGCAAAATATATCTCTTTCTAATTTACTCTAGTGTTTGTAGTTTCTGGCTGCTCCCCTCCGTACCTGCACCGGCGTGCTATTTTGTTCCTGTGTCGGGCTCATTCCACTCGGCCACCGACACCTACGGCGAGGCTGGGACACAAAAGCGGCGACGAAGTCGGGACACAAAAGAAACATTCCTGCTTTCATAGTCTGCCCTATCTGTGGTGAAGAATGTAATGTAACCGGATTAGAAGTGCTGAGTGAGTGAATGAATGAGACAGACATTGCACATAGGGGTTCCAAAGGGATATCAATGTGGCAAGGAAGTAGTAGTGGATGTGGTATCAGAGTTTGACCAAGATATTGTGGGTGCCAAAATAGCACTTAAGGAGAGGTGGAACGGAGTATGGATAATTCTTTTATATCATTGCAGAAGCAAAAAACATCAGTCTTAATGCAATATTACAATTAAAATAAAATGAAAAGTTTAGATCACAATACACAGACAGATCACATTTAATGGACAGATAAATCAATTTGGTCAAATAAAGATTTTCTTCAGATTCTGTGCACCATGGTGGCAGGGGATGAGCACAAATTCAGACTACACAAACATCAACTGCTCAAGCTGCATGGCAATTGATGTTTGTTCAGCAACAATACCTGCCCCATCCACCACCACCAAACACCAAGGTGCACAGGATCTGAAGGTGGTATTTAATTAAGCGAAACTGGTTACTTGTACAATAACTGCTATAATGTGATGTGGACTGTTTTAACTGTGTGTATATATCTGGGCATGATGATAGACAGATGTAGCTATAGTGGAGGAAATGGTTCAGTTGTCCCAGTTTGGGATTACAATGGATGATGTAGAGGATTCTTTGCACTGAAAACCTGTCTACTGACTATGTTGGGCAGGCAGTGCCTGTCTGAGATACCTTTTCTTTAATTGGCAAGTGAATTATGTCACTGCAAATGATTCACCAATGGATGTTTGTGAAGTTTATGGAACTTAACTGTGGGGTCACCAGTCCCTAAACTTACGAACTACTTACGAACTACCTTATACTAAAGACAGCACAAACATCCATGCTCAAGGGGGGGATTTGAACCCCCGACGAGGAATGGTCTCACGCATCGCAGCATGTGCCTCAATGCGCTCTGCCACAACCTTCACCAATGGACATTCAGACTATCTGATAATGATTTTTTTGCTATGAAAGTGACATCAGTCATAATTATAGAACATAACTGTCAAAAATCTCAAAAATATGAATCCAACAATGGAAAATACAGGTTGGAATATAAATAACAGAGCACAGATAGCAACTCACCCTAAGACAATTTCTGAGCCACAACCATGCATGTAAAATACACGTTCACAGTCATATAACCGAAAATTTAAGTTGTGTATGCGTACCTCAGGATCATCTGTAATAACAATCATATGAATGTTAAACTCTATACAACAAAAATTAAGTTATTGTCTGATTCTTAAACCACTCGTTCTTTCTAACTAGCCTTCGGGTGTTACAGTCCTCTCTCTTCTCTCTCTCTCTCTCTCTCTCTCTCTCTCTCTCTCTCTCTCACACACACACAGACTGCTGTCTCCAGCCGTTGTGGCCAAACTAAGGGACTAGGACAGACGAGGTGAAAGCAACCAATGGACAGGGTGAGGAGGCAGTGTAGAGAGGGAAGCAGGAAGGAAGAGGTGGGATGCAGAGGAGGGGACGGGGGGGGGGGGGGGGATACGCCAGTGCTGTCTGATGGACAGGGAGGAAGGGAACAGGAGAGACTGGACTATGTGGCAGAATGGAAGACGTATGTGAGGCCAGAGTGCAGACAGGAAGGGGAGGGAAGAGGAGGGGAGGGTGTTTGGGGCAGGAACTAGCAAAGGTTAAAATGGTGTTTGTGAGGAGGGTCCATATGGTACAGGCTGTGTATTGTGTAGCAGTAATTGAAGTGAGCCCCTTCATGCAGGGTTGCATACTTTGCAACAGCATGGTCTACCTGTCTCCTGGCCACAGTTTGATGATGGCCATTCATGAGAGCAGGATGACAGGTTTTGCATCTAGGTCTATTGCAGGGATATGAGCCATGGGGTTAAGGAGTTGGGCACAGGGATGGACAAGGATATTAGGTGGGTTTGGTGGGTGCCAGAATACCTATGTAAGAATGGTGTGGAGGATATTGGGTAGGGTATTTCTCATTTCAGGGCAGGATGAAAAGTATTTGAAAGCCGGGCAGACAATGTGGTGTAACTGCTCCAGTCTTGGATGGTACTGGGTCCCAAGAGGAATGCTGCACTGTGACTGCACAGTAGGTGTGAAGGAGGTGGAGGATGACTGGACAGTCGGGACATGTGAGATCTATTTCTGGACAAGGTTGGGAGGGTAATTACGGCCAGTGAAGGTCTCAGTGAGTGGGAGAGTCTGCTCATCACTGTAGATGTGACATCAATGTACGGAAGGGACTTTTTGGAAATGGAGGTATCACTGATGGTTGGTATGTTTGTTGAGGATGAGGCTCTCCAATGGAGGTCAATGTTGAGGAAGGAGGCTTACTGAGTTGAGAGGGACCAGGTGGAATAAATAGTGGAGCAGGTGTAGAGTTTTAGAAGGAATGTGGATATGTGTCAGCCCAGATTATGAAGATTCCATCAATGAATCTGAAGCAGATGAGGGTTTGTGATTCTGGGTAATCAGGAAGGATTCCTCTAGATCAGTGTTTTTCAACCTTTTCGACTATGCAATCCCCTTTCAAGTAATATTCTGGCAAACCCCCTCCACATGAACCATAACAAAACTGTGTTATCTCAAAGGAAACAAATTTAATCACCTTTCTCTTGCTACAGTTTCTTTTTAAATTGTTGAACGAAGGTTTTTTTCAGAATTAAAAACTTATTGTTATTTTATGGTGCAATTACTTCCTCCTGTGAGGGCGACCCTCGAGCAGGATTCTGTGACTTTCCTGGTGGTCCTGACCCACAGGTTGAAAAAAACATTGATTTAGATGACCCATGAACATATTGACTTAGAAAGGTTCCACATGGGTGTCCACGGCTGCACTGCAATTTTTTTTATAGGTGATGCCTTCAAAAGAGAAGTAATTGTAGGCAGGAAAGTAGTTGGTTTTGGTGACGAGGAAGGTGGTTGTGGGCTTGGAGTCAGTCGGGCATAGTGAAAGTAGTGTTCAAAAGCATCAAGGCCACGAACATTGGGAATGTTGGTGTAGAGGGAGATGACATCAATCATGATGAACATAGTGTCAGTTGGTAAACCAATAGGAACTATGGAGAGCCAGTGGAGGAAACGGTTGGTGTCAATTATATAGGAGGGTAGGTTGAGAGTATCGGGTTGAAAGTGTTGGTTCACAAGAGCAGATATCCTCTCAAGGGGGATGCAACCTTCCTCCACGGATGGCATCATCAATACCTCCATCCAAATCAAACTTACAAACCATCAAACCATCAACCATACCTCTACTTAGGCAGCTACCTTCCATTCCACATCAAAAAGTCCCTTCTGTGGAGCCTAGCCAATCATGCTTGTTGAATCTGCAATGACGAGTTGTAGCTCTTGAAATATGCCAAAGGCCTCACTGAGGCCTTCACTGCCCATGCCCAGAAACATATCTCATGTGAAACAACAATAAAGTTAGTCCCCCTGTTGCTGATAATTATTTTATTACTAATGCGACAGATGTAATTTTTAATTTAAGCCGTAAAAATTGCAGAAATTTGCCCATAGTTTCTTTTGATTGTGTCATCAACCTTTTGGACAGTTCCCTGTAGCTCGGCTACAGGGAACACCAATACTAACAGCTAAAATACAAACAAAAGTAATCAGCAAACAAGGAACTAGATATCGATGACCCCACTGCTGCAACAAGACGACTTATTGTGATTGCAAATAGTGGTACATTAAGAATGGAGAACCATGGGACATTGTTCCCTTGAACATGAGGTGAGCTAAGAGAGAGACCAACCCTAACCCAAAAAGAGTGATGGGAAAGGAAATTCTGTAGAAAGATTGGAAGTGGACCCTGTATGCCACAATTGTACAGCATAGCCAGTGTAACACACCTTTTGGAGATCAAAAAAGACTACAACAAGATGTTCATGGCAAGTGAAAGCTGTACGGATGGCCGACTCCAGTGACAAGGATGTCAACGGTGGACCAGCCCCCCTCCCCCCCCCCCCCAGTTCTGAGGCCAAGAGTCCCTTATCTTCCAGGATCCACATGAGCCACCAACATACATTCAAACAGTAGCAGAGAACTTTGGTGAGGCTGATCGGGTGGTAATTGTCAGTCACCAGCAGATCTGCTCCAGATTTCAACACTAGGATGATGGTGCCTTCCTGCCATTTGGATAAAAAAAAATCCCCTCTGCCCATAGACGGTTAAAAAGGGTGTTGAGACTCTGCTTAAAGGTGACAGGGAACTGGCTGTGAATCCTATTTGGTCCTGGAGAGGTATAAGGGAATGCAGCATGGGCAGTTTGTAATTCCCACTCACGGGGCATTGTACAGTTCCCAGTGGTGTGTGCAGAACAGTATCTGCTTCCACTCAACCTGCTCTTTGAGGGCATGGAAGTCCTCATTGTAGGTTGCAGTCGCAGAGCAACATGCATAGTGCTCTGCCATGTGCTAGAAGATAGCATTTGGCTCAGTGCAGAGAATACCCTGGGTTTGAAGGATGAGATTCCTATCGGTGGGCGGTAGCCAAAGACGCGCCGTACTTGTGTCCATACCTGAGAAGAGGAGGCACGAGAGCTGATATTGGCTACATAGATCTTCCAGGAGTTCTACTTACTTCACTGCGTCAATCACTAAGCTTGTTTACAAAGCCATCTATGGAAGGGTGGCACTGGTGGCGTCGAAGTATTCGCTGACGTTTCCGGATGGCCTGAGGTATCTCTGGTGTCCACCAGGGCAGAAACTTGGGCCAAGAGGAACCAGTGGTAGTTGAAACAGTGGCCTTGGCAGGGGAAACAATTGTGTCAGCCACCTGTTGCACTGCAATATCAATGTTGGTTACTAGTTGAGCAGCAAGTACAGCAGCCGAGTTGTAAGTCTGCCAATCAGCCCTATGGAGAGAGATCACCAGGGCAAGTGTTCTGCAGATTGATACTGGAGGAGCGACATGATGATTAGGAAATGGTTGCTCCCATGTAGATCATCATGGACCATTGGTTAAGGTTCAGTTGAAAGTTTGGGCTACAAGCAGACAGCTCTATGGCTGAATATGTGCCTTGCACCATGCAAAAATGCTTGGGGGCACCAGTGTTCAGGAGGCAAAGATCTGCCACTGCCTCAAGAGCTGTGGAGGTGCCCAGGGGCATTGGTGACAGTTGCTAGGACATAGAGACAGACAAAACAGATACCCTGTCATAGTTGGATTGGTTTTTAATGTAGTCTCAACAGCCATGATGGGCAGGGGTTTGATGGGCAGGAAACCAGGTTTCCTGGAGGGATAAAATGTGGGGTAGCAGCAAAATAATTGTCACAGCTCAGTGATACAGTGAAAAAAGTTGCCGTCATTCAACTGGAGGATTATATTTTCTCCATGCTGGAAGGCCATGAGAAAAGGAGAAAAAGGGTCATTCCATAGAATCACTTGCTGCTGAAGGTTCAGAACCTACAGATACTAGAACTGTGGGTTCTAGGGATCCAGTTCATGTGATATCCTTGAAGATACAAGGATCTCCATGTCGTCTTCTGAAGCAGAAGATGTAGTAGGCTGTGGCTTTGGAGTCAGCGAAAATTCATTTTTCTTTTTATGGCTCTGCTGACCCTTTGGTTTAATGGGCAGGGAGGGCTTTTCAGATGTGGCTTCAGGGGCAGACAGAGAGCAGGAGGCCCTTCGACTGGCAGCTTGGGGATCCCTCAGCAACTGGCTGGAATCCTCTTTTGCACTTGGAGAAGCCTCCAAAGGGAGCATCCCAAAGAACCCCTGATGAGCGAGAGGGGCTCGAGAAGGCTTCTGCATCTCCAGCTGGGGGGTGGGGACCGTGTATCCGGTGTATGCAGTTGGGAAGATTGGGAGCAACCAAAAGGGAAGGGCCCCCAATTATCAAGTGGGCAGGCAGGTACGATCACACCTGGTGGATCACATGTGTCGGTTTTAATGGTTGAGGTACTTCTGCCGGGGATGGCGATGATGAAGCTGCTGTGGCATTTCTGTTTTGCTTCCAACTAGGCCAACCTGTCCAGGGTTTTATTTTCCATTACCTTCTATTCCTTGTGGAGAACAGTGCAATCTGCTGAGCATGGGTGTGGTGCTGGCTGCAGCTAATGCAGACCAGAGGAGGGGCACAAGGGACAAGGATGAGATGCATGTCCGCACTCCTAACAGGTGGGATTGGCATCAAACCGGGAGGACATGTGTCTGAACCTCCAGCACCTTAAACACCACATGAGGAGAGGAATGTAGGTTTTATTAATCCACCGGTAGATCATCACCTTTACCTTCTTAGGCAATAATTTGCCCTCAAGGGCCAAGATGATGGCACTGGTGGAAACCCATCATCCAGCCCATCACAGGCAAGCAACGCCTGTGACCAGGCTGGGGATGACATCGTTATAAGGACTGACCCAGATCTCATTTTTGACATGACCTCCACCTCCCTGAACTTGTCCTCTAGGTTTTCTACAAAAAACAACAGGCTTTGTCGTTGTAAAAAATTCCCCATCTGTTTGACTGCATACCAAATATTTAGAGGCGTAAGCCTCTCCTTCATTGCGGGCCCTACATTCCTCCCACACTCCCATGGTGTGGCCAGGGAAGGGAACGAGTGAGGGTTGTACATTGCTACATTATAGTCAGGTCTCACACACTTCGAGAAGGTGACTGTACATCCACAAACATTATTCTTTGCAGTTAGGAAAATATACATCCGCCCAGTCAGCACATAGTACACCTTGAGATTGAGGTTTTTTTCATTTTCGTGACTCGGGTGATTAAGCCAACTTCCTGGGCTCTGCAACGTACAACATTCCACCATCATGCTCTATTTTGGTCGCAGAGGTACGCACAGAGCTTACGGCACGGAGGACTGTTGGCATGACGCAGTCCAAGCTCAGGGACCCCAGGTTTGCTCAAGCCCATACCCAGCAAATTAATGCTGTCCCCACTGATGAGACTGCAGTGGTATTCCCCCACGCACCAACCCTACATAATATCTTTGTCCATTCCTACTCCATGCCTGCGCCAAACCGCTTTGCCCCACGGCTCATAACCCTGCAATAGACCTACATTCAAAGCCTGTCCTATCCAACACCACAACCACCACCACATACTCCAGTACCGTCACATGCATTTCATATCATATAAAAGACAGAGCAAAGTGTGAAAACAGTAATTTACTCTGCAAACTGAGCTACAACCACTGTGCAGCTTTCTATGTGGGCATGCCCAACAACAAGCTGTCTGTCTGCATAAATGGCCATTGTCTGACTGTGGCTACGAGACAGTGGACCACCTGTTGCAGAGCGTGTCCTACATGATGTGCTGTATGGACCCACCAGCTTTTCTGAATTGCACAGGTGGGAAATCTCCCTACAATAGAAACAATGCCCTCGTGACCCCTAAATCTTCGCTAGCTCCTGTGCCCACCACCCTCCTGTCCCCTGCCCACAATCTAGTCTCACTTATGACTTCCATTCTGCCACACTTTCCAGTCTCTCCCCTTCCCTTCCTCCCTGTCCACCAGACGCACTGGCTTATTCCCCCACCCTTGCCATTCATCTCTCCCCTCCTTTCCTCTCCGTGCAGCCTCCGTGCAACCCCTGGTTGCTTTTGCCTGGGCCGTCCTAGTCCCACAGTCTGGCCACAACAGCTGGGTTTGGAGGTCATATCTCTCTCTCTCTCTCTCTCTCTCTCTCTCTCTCTCTCTCTCTCTCTCTCTCTCTCTCTCTCTCTCTCTGTGTGTGTGTGTGTGTGTGTGTGTGTGTGTGTGTGTGTGTGTGTTTCTACATCTGACGGTCATAATGCATAATGGCTGAAAGCTATTTGATAAGTTGTATTCTGTCGTGTTCCTTTCTACGACTCATCAAGACACCTGTGGTGAGTAGCAAACTGTCCTCCTCAAAAATATTGTCAATTACTTTGTTTCAAGAAAAATAAGTATAATATCTTTAAAATTATACATTATTCATCATCATTCTGTCTCATACCTTGGCATTTGGGTTCTGACTCAGTTGAGGTATCAGAGAATGCAACATGTCGAAACCATTTTTAATGTTGCAACGTCGCTTCTGCTCTGCATTTATATGGCACATGCGGCGATGTTCCTGAAGTATAAAATAATAAATAATTGTGACCTTTTTTGTTAATTTATACATAACAGAAAATATATAATCAATCTCTCACATCCACTGATTTTTATTCAGAATTAATAAGAAAGACTGTTAGCATAAATAGTATGATTTTAAACATTGTCTGTCTGCAGCAGCAACTGTATTAGGCTGAAGTGCAGTTTATGAGTCTGTGAATGGCGTTTCATGTGTAGACGATGTTGGCAACAGTGTCGCAGCCAATTAGGGGTCTTGTTAGCATGGCCAATAAGAAATAGCTTTGCTCGTTATGGCTTGTAAACAAATCGGTTTATTACATGTAAAGATCTTTAGATCAATATACTGCATTTCAATAAATGTGAAATTTATATTTATGTTCTTTAATGGAGATTGAGTATAAGATAATGACCTGGATGTACTATGTAGTCATACTACGAGAAAAAACTTCTTGTGTAACCTTTATCTAACCTTCAGGCTGTGCTGACCTGTTATTGGTTTTGAAGTTATCGATAGTTTGTTAAAGAATGGTCTTAAAGTGTGATGGAGACGACATTTCACTTAAAAAAGTGATCTGTAGATAAGGTTAGATGTAGGTTAAACAAGAATTATTTATTTATTTTGTTTGTTTGTGAAGGCGCGTACTGCCCAAATCTCCAGTTCAAGATCGAAACTGCAGGATACACGGATTCAACCAAATTACCTAACACTTTTTTTTTTTTTTTTAATTTTTTCCCCCTTACGGAAGTGAACAATAATTTTAATAACATTCATTAGTTACATATTGCAAGGCACTGGAAAAATTGTGTCATATCAGTTGCGAGAGAAATGCGTATTTCAATTTTACGCTGTAAGAAATTATTAAATCTGAATGGAAAAGTGGTGCATATGAACAAAAGCCAAATTCACAACACATGAAATGCGGAATCTTATTGGACACCAGTGGGCCACTCCTAATTAGCCGCCTTCACCTGCATCATTCATCGCACCTTTACCAACGTCTACACATGAAGCACCACTCGTGGACTCATAAACTGCACTTTTACCCTGAAAATTCAGCCTCACCGTTGCTTTAAAATAATTGTACTTTGCCTAGATTTTGACTAAAACTAAGATTGTCTTCATCAGAAATAAAATTAAAACCTAGAAATGAATCACAATGTATTAGAAGTTATAGCATGAAAATTTGTTTTTTTATTAGGACAATGGTCATAATACATACTCACAAATGACATTCACATTGCTATTAATGACAGAGTCTGAGCAGTAAAAATTAACATAGCCGCTGGCTGGTATGGGCTGCCGATGTGTCCGCAGGTCAAAGTGGACACAGACTGGAGTGGGGAGCATGCAGGCTGTGGCCGCATTGAGTGCAGCTCCATCTCATAGTGGCTATATGAAGGAGCTGCTTAAAGCAGACGGTTGTAAATATAATTCAAAACATTGTTTTACCAATCTATACACAAAACTATATCAAATGCCATACTTCTTACTGATAATATAGTAAGGACAGTTTACAACTCACCGCAAAGACGTGGCGACGAGCTGCGACAGGCACATACAAAAGACACACACATACAACACTTTCAGCTCTCGGCCATGGCCTTCTTCAGAAAATAGAACACTCACGCAATCACACAGGCACACAACACAGTCATATAACCATCACATCCGGCTGCCACACTTTGATTCATGCTCTGAGGCGAGTAAATCAGGGACAGGAGAGAAGAGAGTGGATAGGAAGGTTACATCATGGTGGTGGGGATGGGTTAGGTGGGAATAACGACATGCAGCTTAGGAATGGAGTGGGGAGGTGGGTGAGGGGAGACAAATAAAATAAATATACAAAATGCATGCACACTGCAAGTACACAAGACCAAGTACACACACAAGATTTCACATTCACGCACCACTCAAAATAGGTGAGATTTGGGATAGAGGGGTAAGAACTGTAAGGTATGGGAAAAACTGTAAGGTATGGGGGTGGTGTGAGGTAAGTGAAGTTATCGTAGGTTGAAGCCATGGCCATGGCCAAAAGTGTTGTATGTGTGTGTCTTTTGTACGTGCCTGTCGCAGCTCGTCGCCACATCTTTGCGGTGAGTTGTAAACTGTCCTTACTATATTATTAATTCCAACTTGGACTTTCCATTTTTATACTTCTTACTGATGTAGATAAAGACTAACAATTTTGGGTGAGGTTAAAGACTATTACAGAGATAAAGGTAAAGCAGCAAACAATCTGAAGATTGGTTTGAACACCACAGTGCTTTACTACACATGGTTCTGTTTGAAGGTTGTATGCAGTTGCCTTTCTCCAACCTTCAAACTGACTTATCCACACAGTAATAGGAGGACCTACATTTTAACGTGGGTTCCGAACCACAGTGCTACTCAATACTTTTACACTTTAACAACACTGCCAGAGGTGAAAGAAGTGGAAAGTGATCGATAAAAATCCTAGGAACTTTGGATTTACATTATAAGGATATGCTATAATAATATTTTTTCATTTACAGGTACAACAAAACTCTCTGATCTTATGCTTGTGGTCACTTTGTGAGATATACATAGGACAAAGCAATATATTGGTTAACTCTTCATGAAACGTTTTGTCTCTGAACTTTGACAAAAGTGCGTACTGCTATAAGAACATCTCTTCAAATGTCTAAGAACATGAACAATGTTTCTCATATTTTGAGTAATTTTTCACCGAAAACATATGATTATATCGTATATTTGTGAAAGCCTGTAACATCACAAAAAAAAAAAAAAGAAAAGAAAAAAATGTTCTGTATCTATATCAGGAGAAATGTATGGCATTTCATATAGTTTTTGTGGATTCATTGGTCAAACAATGTTTTGAAATATGTCTACAACCATCTACATGTAGGAGCTGATTCATACAGCCACTACGAGATGACACTGCGCTCGACTCGGTCACGGCCTGCACACCTCACAGTGTGTGGCAGAGGGTACTTTACATACCATTTCCACTTCCTCCTATTCCAGTTGAGTACAGTTAGTGGGAAAAATTATTGCCTGTATGCCTATGTGGACCCAAAACTCTCTGATCTTATCCTTGTGGTCACTTTGTGAGATATACATAGGACAAAGCAATACATTGGTTAACTCTTCATGAAACGTTTTGTCTCTGAACTTTGACAAAAGTGCGTACTGCTATAAGAACATCTCTTCAAATGTCTAAGAACATGAACAAGTATGACAGATTTAACACATGTAGGAAGACTGAGCACAGGAAATTCTCACCATGAATACCTATCAGCTGCTATATAAACCTAAGTTCTCTTATAATTCCATACAATTTTATCCATTTGCTTGGTAAACTGATCTGGAGAACAAATTCACAATAGTGATTTGCCTCTTCTCTTAAATAATTCTACTCTCTCCATCGCTGAGACATGACAAAGCTGACTGCTAGCAACTGTTTCTCAGCCTGATAACACAACTTGGAAATTAGGATGGCCTTCCAGGTACCCATGATTTGCTCAATCTCATTATTTTTGCAAATAAGTCTTTAAATTTAAACCAAAATCTTGGCAAAGGATAGAGTCTAATTATGTTGGGAAAACAAATTAATTAGCTGCAAATATAGTAAAATAAGTCACAACAAGAAAAGGAGAGAGATTGCACTAAGCTAAAAACATAAACAAATAAAAAATAAACCTAGCTGCAAACCATTTTTATCAAATGTGTCCAGAGCACATGAAGGTGATTTATCATCTTGTGAGTACAAGGAGGACACTCATTACCTTTGGGGGTGGACCAGAGTCCCTCCTTGAACTACGGTATGGTGGAGACTGTGGACTCCCGAGTGGTGACGTTCCAAGAGGTGAGCTTAAATCTGATGGCGAGTTCTTACATGGGCTCACCATGCTTATCTGCAAGAGAGAGAGAGGATTATACATTTTTGCACCACAAAATTGTGTTCAGTGCAATACAATATTGTACACATGAAATTCAGCACACAGTACAAATTACCATATAATTATAGAAAACAAATGCTCCATAACAGCAATAAATGCCATAATTTAAATAATGAATCAAAAGCCAACAATTCCCAAGGTTGCATTTCCGAATGTCAAACATTTTTTCAACTATATTTCTAAGCAATTTATATAAAATACTCAAGTTTTATAACAGTTTTTCCTTTATGTGTGATTTTCCCCATAAATTATGGTGAGAGCCGAGGGAATGAATAATTAAATGGCCTTATAAAGTCACATATTTCACTTTAATTCATACAGTTGTATAAAGTTTGGCCACATAATCATTATAGTCAGATTTCATTAATGCTAAACTTTAAATTTCAACAATATTTTGGAAAGGATGGATTGCTACGCACCACAGAGATGCCTTATGAGCAGCAGAAAGACACTCATAAAAGAATAAACAAAAATGAAGCTTTTGGCTGTTAAGCCTTCCTCTGCCATAGAGAACACACACACACACACACACACACACACACACACACACACTCACTCACTCACTCAGAAACCCAACATCCATCTCCAGCTGCTGCAATAACCGGAGATGGCCGTTGGGTTTGTTTGTGTGTGTGTGTGTGTGTGTGTGTGTGTGTGTGTGTGTGTGTGTGTGTGTGTATGTATGTATGGGGGGGAGGGAGAGCAGATGAAGGCTTAATAGCCTAAAGCTTCATTTTTGTTTATTCTTTTATGTGTGCCTTTCTGTGGCTCATCGGGCATCTCTGTGGTGAGTAGCAATCTATTCATTCCAAAAAATTGTTGAATCCTTTAAGGTATTTCCATTGTTTAAACTTTCAATTTCGACAATTTTTTGTCACCCCTGGAGTCTGTAAGCATGTGTGTTCTAAAAGAACTTAAGGAAAAGTAATATGTCAATATCAGTTTATATAATTTAAGAACACATTTAATACTTCACTAAATAGTAAGGATACTGACTTAACAGGCACATAAACAAGCCTGAGGACTTTTTTCCTAAATTTTTCATATATCATTTATCAGAGTATCCTCCTCTACCCTACATGCACATGCATGTAGACAAACTGTTTCACCTGACTACACTGTCCTGGTACTGCAGTTTGAAGTGGTGGTGGTGGTGGGGGGGGGGGGGTCGTGTAGAATGGGCAAGGGGGGAAAGAAGAGGTGAAACAGGATTCAGTGTTGGCGAGGTGTGGTTGATGTCAACAAATTTCACTGATGTTTTTATGTGCCTTTCGGTGACTCAGTACCTCTACCATTTAATGAGTTACTAAATTTGCACATAAAATTCTTTAGATTCCCCTAGGCCATTCCACGATATTAATATACTAATATTTCTCAAAGCCAATGGAACCCTTGAAATGCAGCAATTTAATGTAAAGAACAATAGAGTTAGTTGCCTTATTAAAGTTTCCTCAATACTTCTACCCATTCTTAGTACTGGCATAAAAAGTTAGTATAAAAATAAATAAATAAATAAATAATTAAAATTATTAGAAGAAGAAGATCAATATACTGTACCTATTGCACAAATATGTCATGTTATTTAATAATCACTATAAAAGTTAATATTACTAATGTATCTGGTTTAAATCATAACATTTGTTACACAGTGAGAATATCACTACTGGTAAGATACAAAAAAAATCTGAGCAACTAAAATATTTAAAAGCCAGCCCTGTTACCCTATTATTGAATCTGTTCTTGAAAAATGTTCCTCTGTATCAGACTTAAACTCAATTCAAATGCCTGTTGGGTCGGGAAATCAGGTAAAAATAAACCCTTCCTTAGCTAAAAACCAGTGATATAAATTTAAGTGTACAGCATACTATACACAAGATCTATAGAAAACATTTAATACAACATTATCATCTGAAAGAAAAGAAGTAGTACTCATTTGCAACCCTATCATCAAGGAAGGAAATATGAATGGTATTCCTTATCTGTTACAAGTCTGATACATTGTGTGATTAGTCATGGATTACGTGTCATGTATGTATGTCAGTGTAAACACTTAAGGATATACATTGTGAGGCTGCTCACTCTGTGAAGCTGTAGCAATAATGAACAGCCAACATTGCCCATACCTGCCAACTATTCAAAACTACTATCAGCAAAAATCAGATGTTGAAAAAACATCTGATAAATTTTGACATACCCAACCTGACAAAAATGGTAATACTTCTGGGCTACAAAATACAATAATTCATGCTTCAAACAGGATACTTAAATGAAATCATATCTACTTACATCATAGGCCAATGATTTGCAGATGAACATATCAAGAATAAATCCATGTTAAATAGTGGCAGGCATGATGACTATTGGTTTGCAGCATTCATAACAGGACTTCCTTGATAAATTAAGCAGATATGTGATAGTTGAAAAAGGCTTTACACAATAAAATTATTTTAATGTAATAAAGGCAAGTAATAATACAATACACACTGCAAATCACATGCTAGTTAGTCATAGTTATAATCCTTTTAGCTTCTTGCGAGAAGACCTATTGGTCTTCAAAATATAAACAGAGTCCAGAGATTCACTGGACACAGTTAAATTTGAACTGTGTTCAATTTTTCCAACAAGGCTGAAAACACTTTCACATTATGCATTGCTATGTGTGAGTGGTGGGAACAGAAATTTAGTTATATTTAAGAAGTCCATCGGCTCTATGAATTCTTTGTATTGGTGTCCCAACTGCAATTACTCGCAGCATCTTGATTTCCAACAAAACTGTCATCTACATGAAAAGCTGTGAACTGTCTCTGAAGCTCATTCACCACCTTATCTGTGGTTTCATTCTCTTCCTTGCGTAACACAACAGAAAAATTTCCCAAGAAATAGCAAGTGGAAGAAACCTGTGCATCTTCAATTTTGTCTAACCTTGAGTGCAAACATGTAAGTGATGTAGTCACAGTCAGTATGTAGAAAAGTAATTTCTCCTTGATGAAAAGAAAAAGGGTTTTATCTGAATACTGGACAACAATCACTATGTTCTAGATCTCAATGCCAGTAACTGATTGATCATCACTTCCTTTAATTTGGGGAGCAGAGCATGCAACACCCTAAGATTCAGCTGGAAGAACTGTTATCCCAGCTTTTAAATTCAATTCCAATGACGATACAAACATCACACTGTTAAAGGTGTGCAAAGAAAATTTGCAAAGAATGAGTTATCAACTATCGTAGACTTGCCTTTGACCCATGCAAACAAAACAATTGTAGTGAAGGGATTATCAAATGTTAATGTTTCAAATTTTTGTCTGCAAAATCATAAAATAACACAGTCCATCCATAAAACTGTAAATTGCTTCAATATCCATAAATGTTATGGATAAACCATAGTGTCCAATGGGTATAATATTTCAGCAACCATACATCTCGTCATCATCAAGTGCACTGACTAAGTGATCTGGAGTGTGACTGTCTTATATGCCCTTCCCCCACAGGCTACTCCCTATGTGATTTGTACCAAGATGTGACTGTCACTACCCATGGAAACAGTGGCATTGGCTGTAGTTAGTAATGGTGTAGGTATAGTTACTCTGCTCACTAAATCTATGAGGTATAGTGCCAGTTGTGGAGATTGTCTTGGTGCAGATTAGAGATGGCCTCTCTAATGACACTGATCCAGTATTTCAAAGTCTGTGCCCAGAGCATTTGCATTCTGTAACATGAAAACAGTGCTCTGGAACCACTGACTTGTTTGAATTCAGTAGTCAGATGTACTGCAGGTGTCCTCAAGATTATCTTCAACAATTTGCACTGTCTGTCCAATATACACTTTGCCACAATGTGACGGAATTCGATATGCCGCAGCCTTCCACAAACCAAGGTAATCTTTGACGATCCACACAAAGTTTGTGTTTCATTGTGAGGGCAAAATAGAGTTTCTGCTCAGTGCATTTTCGTGTGTGTCCAATTTTGCCTAAAAGTGTACCAGTATACTGTAGGTAGTCAGTGCCTACCTCATTATCTATGGCTTCTTCCATCCCTACAGGTTTAAACTGTGGTGGTGGAGTGGAGAGCACACTGAATCTGCCATTTCTGGTAACCCTTTTTTCAGAACACAGTTCACAACGTTCTAGATCCTGGGGCAAACTCTCTGCACCTGAGATAGTATGAGGCAGCTGTCTGTATGCAAATATAGATCTGCATGTGTCTTCTTTTGGTACACACTGAGGTCCACCATCACATCACTTAGTCTCTTGACCAGGGTATTCAGGAACAGTAGTTTTCCTTCTGTTTTGGCCGCCATAGTGAATTTCATGTTTGGATTTATGGAATTAGGTAGAATAAGGAATTCAAGGAGTTCATCCCTAGATAACAGGCATGTCATCCACATAAAAGAAAAAGCAGTTGGGTTTCGATTAGGGTGACATAATGGCCACTTCTTTGAAATGCTCCATACATAAATTCACTACCATAAGTGGTGGTGGGCTGCCCACTGCAACTCCTCCTGTTTGTTTATAGTATTACTCATTAAAAGGAAGCTACTCATAGGTCAGGGCAATGTCTGAAGAAGTTGAAGGTCTTCTAGTAAAAAGTGGCACCCTGGTGAACAACAAAACAATGTCAAGGCTCACCAGGATATCAGAGTCTTTCAGCCTAAAATATTTGTGGCGATTTACAAAATCCACAGACTACTTTAAGTAATTGGGCATTTAGCCACATACCAGCTTAATATTTTTTCAGCTATTTTGCCATTAAATAAGTAAGAGCCCTTGGGTATTGCTGACAATGGTGTCGTATAGGTTGTTGTGATAATTTATTGATGAACTACTTTACATCCGAGTCCTTAATAAGCACTCTGGTCATGTTCTCCACCTTTTTGGCGGTCAGCACTTATCTTCCTGTAGGAGTTGTCATCTAGCAGGCACTTTATCTTCTCAGTTGAATTTTTCTGGGATAGAGCAGCAGCAGCAGCAGCAGCAGCAATGCTTTTTGCCTCAGGAGACACAGATTTTTAAAGACCAACCTCTCACTGCTGGACATGTTAGACTTTGTAGGCTAAGTTCGCGTCACTGCCTAACAATTTTCATATTTTACTTCTTCCGCTGCCTCAGGTGGTAGTCACACTGTAATCTGTTCTACTTCACTGAAGATGTGTGCAACCAGTGTGAATTTGGGATGGGGGTAAAATTAAATACCCTCTCCAAGACTGAAACATCACCACTCAGGTGCATGCTACTCATACATGTTTGCATGGGATTTCTGAAGATGATTTATAAATGAGATGTAAAAATTTTTATGTTTGTCATCCTGTAGCCTTCCTATGTGCAGAAGTGACTTTTACACATGTAGCCCCGTCAGATCAGTCACAGGTCTGGACATTAAAATGATTGGTTAGTTGTAGGCTGTAGTGTAACAAGTTACACTAATAGCTCTGGGACTTGCAAGATATCAAATCATTTCATTGGAGAGTAATTTTAAGTAAATTGGAGATCAGACACTGGAATTCTGTTCTACAGGAGTTTTTTCTGGGTGACTATGCAAGACAACAGGTGAAGTGATGCAGCTCCTTGTCATAGGCAGTTAGCCTAAGGAATAGCACCTGATCTCCACAAAAGATGTAAATAGCTAGTAATTACATTAAGCTCTCTGGGCTTCATGTGATGTCCCATTCTTTTGTTCTAATGTGAAACATTGGCATTATAGAGTCTGAATCTATTGTACAGACTTTTAGTAGAGAACTAAAGGAAGAAATAAATCCCAACTTAAAGTTCGTCTGCCATGTCAGACTTCCTCATTTAATGTTCCAGAAATAGAAACTTTCAGCTACTATAAGAAGACATAAGACATCGGAGAAGGGTTTAGACAAATGTAAACGACCAAGTCCAGCTTTGAAATTCGTGGCTAATTTGGATTCACCGGGATTTTGGATTTTGGATTCATGGTTAGCAGGGCACAGACTTATAAACAATGAATCAGTTCCTATTGTTGACAATATACAAACTTTTATATTCTGATTATTTTATGCAGTCATAAATTAAAAACACACAGTCACATTGCAAGGTGTAGCTTAAAAGAGTTCCAGGGAGTTATAGTCAGCCTGTGACAGAGCAAGTGTACCCTCTCACATACCATGGCAATGCTAGCTATCATCCGAGTTCTCTTGGCTGTCATGGAGTCAGTAAGACATGTGAAAGTTTGGCACAAACTGCTTAGCACAATGTATCTCCAGCAATTCAAAAGCATTCAGCAAACAGCATCTTCTGTGGTGCAACTTGACAAATTTCTTCATGCTGTGCTACATATCC
This sequence comes from Locusta migratoria, assembly GCA_026315105.1. NCBI lineage: Eukaryota > Metazoa > Arthropoda > Insecta > Orthoptera > Acrididae > Locusta > Locusta migratoria. Next base: position 677,166,911 of record CM048744.1, read on the forward strand.
TGCCTGTAAAGATATCTGATGTGATGAGGCCGCCCAGAGCTAGTTCGTCAGCACACCTGACAATGGTGGTATGTCTGCTCTTCAAAATACTGTGCCCATTGTATACTACAAACCAGCAGTACACTCGGTGACCCTTAGATCAACAAATATGATGGAAGAAACTGAATCACAACGCCAACGATGTTAGAGCTGCAAGCAGTACTGAGGTACGAGAATTTGGGCTGCGAGCAAGAGGAATCAATGAGCAGAAGGCTAGAAGTTGAGAATTGGTTTGGAAGGGAAGCATGCCTGGATAGGTTAATTGGCAATCGCTGGCCCGAAGTGGGAAATCTGGGTTCAAATGCCGATCCAGCAAAAAATTTTCAACTTTGTCATTTAATTTAATTCAACTCCCCAAAATGGTCGAAATTAAATATTTTGATTTCGACTATGTGGAAATAAAATTTCGAGGATGAGCAATACAGTTTACCATCCACTAAATTTCCGTTCATGGTAAGAATCCATATTACTGAAACTTGTAACTGTAATTTTAACAAAGCTTATACAATTTAAAAACCTCAATGGCTGTTTCATTTATGTCGCATATAATTTTGTGATTTGCCATGACTGTTTTCTCAAATAATACAAGTTGTTTTTATGAAAAATGACAATACTAACCGTAAATATTCACTTAAGTCAAAAGAGCAGAGAAAACAGCAAGTACGCAAAATAAAATAGAATTCAACATTATTTACTCTTAAACAAGTATTTTTGGTTTAACAAAAATACTCGCATTCTGGTGGTCATTTTGAATCAGTAAGTAAATTGTTCAATATTGTTAAAAATGAGATAGACTGGCTGGCCAGTACTTACCATTGTGCTGTACCGCCGATAGTCAAACAAATGAAGAATCAGAAAAAAGGGGACAAAAAGGACAAGCTTTCGGAACACAGTTCCTTCATCAGGTGGGAGAGAAGGGAAGAAGAAAGGATGGGAACAGAAGGGAAAGGTAGTTCACGACCTAGGTCATGAAGGTGGTGTTTCAGGACACTCCTGGAGCACAGAACAACAAGAAGAAGAAATACAGATAGTTCGTGTATTTCACGCATTGTAGCTCGTGCAACTTGACAATGAAAACGTTTCTGTTCGGCTTTAGTTAATATACTTGCATTAATATTTTCCTGTGAAACAATTAACTATTCTAGACTAAATAATAAAAATATTCGTGCATTCAAGGTATATTGGAAACTAATTAATGGAAAAAGAAACAGGTAACAACATACCCTTCATTTAATCTCAGATATGTAATGAAGAAACCCCTACCGTTGGAACGACTTGAGTGGGTGCAGTGGTTATAAGCAGTGCTGCTGGAGACGATTGCTGCTGTACAGGCAGGGATGGCAATATGCTTGAGGCTTGTTTCGTTGGCACATGAGTTGCTAGTGTTGGCCTCTCAGATGTTGCCGTGAAGTTGAAGACTGTATTTGTAGAGGGAGCTGAAACAAGAAATAAAAAATCATTAAATAAAACAAAATTACAAAAAGTGAAAGCACACAGACATGGACCAGGCAACATTAACAAAAGCAGAGTACACAAAACTATTGAACAAGTGTCAAGGTACGTTTTATGCAAAAGTCTGAATGTCATGAATCATAATTGACGTCTCTTATTTATGGAAGTTTAGAGATACTGCAAAATATGAGCACAACATTAAACCCAGATAGAGCAGAAATATTTTTGGTTTAAATTTTTTTCAGAAGCTATTAATTACCTTCATATGATTGCACAAGATCGTTATAAATGACTTTTTTCACAATCATGCCATTAGTTTTGCCATACTGCACTTCTTTCTGGAAGAGTGTCAAAATTAATGTTTTAGAATTTTAATATGGTGAATCATTATTATTAAAATATCATTTAAAATGGAATATATAGATATAAATATCACAAAAATTAAATAATGTTCAAGAAATACAAACCCTACTATGAGGTGGTCTTCAATATCTGCTGTATGAAGGAAGGAATCTTAGGGTTTAACATCCCGTCGACAGCATGGTCGTTAGAGACGGAGCTAATGCTCAGATTTTTGGGTGAGGATGAGGGAAGGAAATCGGCCGTGCCCTTTGAAAGGAACAGTCACGGCATTTGCCTGGAGTGATTTAGGAAAATCACAGAAAACCTAAATCTGGATGCCGGATGTGGATTTGAACCACCATCCTTCCGAATACGAGTCCAGTGCATTACCACTGTGCCACCTCGCTCGGTCTTCTGTATGAACATCAACTTCGAAGCCATATCCAACCACTTTGCAATTAACAATACAAGCTAAAATTGATCTGCAATGGGAGCAAGCTACTCAAAAAAATAAAGTACAACACTGTGCACGAGTTCTTAAATAAAAGAATGAAAAAGTAATTTGCCGTTCTCGTCATCCTGGAAGGATGTCAGCCCTATCCGGGTTAACTCTTAGCCTTTCACAAGACAGAAGTGTATCTCATTTTAAACTCATGTCTCACCACTGTTCTTCACGTTTCATGCCAAGAGACACTACTTCTATGTAGCTCACTTTGTGATCTATGATGACAATTTTTTCAAGAACAATTAACAGGCTTGCCCATTACAATTTATTATTTTACATTTACTAACACACTTAATCTTATGGAAGTTCTCCACTGAGATATGAAAATATTGTTAAAAAGATGAAGATTACTCACCAGGCGAAGGAGCACAGGTGTGACAGCATCACAAATAAATAAATGAACACACACACACACACACACACACACACACACACACACACACACACACAAACACAAACGCAAGCTTTCGCAACCCGTTGCTTCTTCAGGCAGAAGGGAAGGAGAGGGGAAAAGGAAATGATGAGGGTTTTAAGGGAGAGGGTAAGGAGCCATTCCAATCCCAGGAGTGGAAAGACTTACCTTGGGGAACAAAAAGGAAGGTAAATACACACACACCCACACATTTACACAAACACACCTAGGCAGACATACTGGGAATTGAATTTATTTCAATGGCGAAATTGAATATTGTGCTATACTGGGATTTGAACCCAGATTTTCCGCTTCGGGCCATTCACAACTTATAGCACACTGAAATAATATTACTCCCTGCACATTACTTGCTCCTGTTCAAAGTTTTGACTGTACTTCTGTAGAAATTGTCAGTTGCCTGTTGGGATATATACTGTTATACATATGTTATAGACATGTGCGAAAGAACAAACACCATATCCAAAATACTATTTATTATTTATGTTTCATAATTATGTATAACATCAAATAACAATCTGAAATGTTTAACAACTTTAGATATGAATGCATGAAAATGCGCAAGTCAGACCTCTGCTTCAGCTTCCTCTCCATAACAAACATATTTGTTTAATAATAAAATGAGGATGTGTTGCAACTTACTAGATTAGATTAGATTAGATTAATACTTGTTCCTTAGATCATGTATACGACATTTCGTAATGATGTGGAACGTGTCAGTTTAGTAAATTTTGTCTATACTTGACAATCTATATTTTAAGAATTTTTTTGTAAATTTTTTTTATTTATTTTTTTTTAAATATATTTTTTTATGTTTTATCTAAAAATTCATCTACATTGTAGAAGGAGTTGCCATTCAGAAATTCCTTTAATTTCTTTTTAAATACTAGTTGGCTATCTGTCAGACTTTTGATGCTACTTGGTAAGTGACCAAAGACTTTTGTGGCAGCATAATTCACCCCTTTTTGAGCCAAAGTTAGATTTAACCTTGAATAGTGAATATCATCCTTTCTCCTAGTGTCGTAGCTATGCACACTGCTATTACTTTTGAATTGAGTCGGATTGTTAATAACAAATTTCATGAGTGAATATATATATTGTGAAGCTACAGTGAGTATCCCTAGATCCCTAAATAAATGTCTGCAGGATGCTCTTGGGTGGGCTCCAGCAATTATTCTGATTACACGCTTTTGTGCAATGAATATTTTTTTACTCAACGTTGAATTGCCCCAGAATATGATCCCATATGTAAGCAGTGAATGAAAATAGGCGTAGTAAGCTAATTTACTGAGATTTATATCACCAAATTTTGCAATGACTCTGATAGCATAAATAGCTGAACTCAGACGTTTCAGGAGATCTTCAATATGTTTCTTCCAATTCAGTCCCTCGTCAATGCAAACACCTAAAAATTTTGAATATTCTACCTTAGCTACAGATTTATGTTCAAAGTCTAAATTTATTAATGGTGTCATGCCATTTACTGTATGAAACTGTATATACTGGGTTTTATCAAAGTTTAATGAGAGTCCATTTGTAGAGAACCACTTAATGACTTTCTGGAAGATATCATTTACAATTTCATCAGTTAATTCCTGTTTGTCAGGTGTGATAGCTATACTTGTATCATCAGCAAAAAGTACTAGCTTAGCATCTTCATGTATGTAGAATGGCAAGTCATTAATACATATTAAGAACAGCAGAGGACCCAAGACCGAACCTTGTGGGACCCCATTTTTAATAACTCCCCAGTTAGCAGAATTAATTGTCTCATCTACATCATGTGAACTGCTAATTTCAACTTTCTGCACTCTTCCAGTTAAGTATGATTTAAACCATTTGTGCACTGTCCCACTCATACCACAATACTTAAGCTTATCTAGAAGAATCTATTAAGATGACTGCTGAACTGCAGACAGGCATGTACAAATGATGATCACATACACAGAACTAAGAGCTGTCAGCCACAGCCTTCTGCAGACAGGAGAGGCCACGAACACATTCAGAAAAATCACACAGTCACAAGACACGCACACAGGACTGCCATCTCCGGACATAGCAACTAGAGCAATTTGCAATGGTAAACGAAAGGGAGAGGGTAAGGGAAAATATGAAGCGATGCAGATGGTGGAAGATATATCCACACTGCTTCACAGAATGGTGAGGTACTATATGGGTAGATAAAAATATGATCTGTAGTTTGGAAACACAGTAGGGAAAGGTCACAAAAGAGGGAAAAGGGGCAGAGTGTTGGGAGAGTGACAAGAATTGGGAGAATGTATAAGATAGACCAGGAAATTTCAAGAATGCAGAACATGATGTATGGATAACTCCAATTTGCAGAGTTTAGAAATATGTAAGAGGAGGGGAGGGTCCTGATGCCTGGGCTGTGAAGTAGCCATGAAGTCAAGCATGTTATGTCCAACTGCATGTTGTGGCACTGGGTGGTCTAAATTGCTTTTTCACCGTTTGACAGTGTGTGTGATATCTGATGGACAGCTATTTGATAGTTATGTGCAATGATTGTAGCAGAGTTAGTAAATGAGTAAATAACAAGACTGATTTCACAAGTGAGCTAAACACTCTGGAGTAGGATAAGACTATGATGAGAATGGAATAAGAAGCATTGTTGGGTGAACTGGGCAGGTCTTGCATGGGGAGTCTTCTGCAGTGATATTATCCCTCTGGTAAGTAGTTGGGTTTGTGAGTGGTCTAGGGCTGGACTAAGATGTTGTGGCACCTGGGTGGGTGATGGAACAGTATTTTTGTAGGAGTGGTAAGGATCTTGGGTAGGATGTCTCATGTCCCAGCATGATGGAAGATAACTGAAGCTGAAGAAGGTTTAGTTATCTCTGTCCAGGGTGGTACTTGGTGACGAGGAAGGTGGGGGTTCTCTTTTGTGACTGGTTATTTTGAGTGGAAAGAGGACTAGAGGTATGAGGAAATGGCAAGGGAGATATGTCTGAGGAATAAATAGTTCTACAGAGTAAAGCATTTTTAAAATTAATAATTCAGGAGATAAGACATCATAAACATTGAAAGTGAAAAAGAAAAAAAAGTTGCATCATGCAATGCATGAATAACAAGACTTTATTCATTCACTGTTTTAGAATGAAACCACTTAATGACTTGAAGCAAACTTAGATGTGATTTAAAACCTTTCTGAAACATTTTCTTACTGTCAACATTATATATATATATATATATGAGTGGTCTTTTTACAAATGTCTGTCTAGGTGTGTTTGCGTTTCGATACGTGTGAGTGTGTGTGTATTTGTTTACCTTCCTTTCCCCCCCCCCCCCCTAAGGTAAGTCCTTCAACTCCTGGGATTGGAATGACTCCTTTTCCACTTCTTTAAAACCCAATCCTTCCCTTTCTCCTCCCCTTTCTTCCTCTTTTTCCTGAAGAAGCTGCCAGTGGTGGTGAAAGCTTGTATGTCTGTTTGTGTGTGATTATTTGTGCCTATCGACGAGCCGGTCCTTTTGGTAAGTCATCCGATTTCTATTTTTTATATTTGTTTATCCCACCAGGAAATGGATGACTTACCAAAAGGACCGGCTTATCGTTAGGCACAAATAAATAAAATCACACACAAACACACATACAAGCTTTCGCAACCATTGGTCGCTTTTTCAGGATAAGAGGAAAAAAGGGGAGGAGAAAGGGAAGGATATGGGTTTTAAGGAAGTGGAAAAGGAGTCATTCCAATCCCAGGAGTGAAAGGACTTACCTTAGGGGAAAAAAAGGAAGGTAAACAAACGCGCACACACACTCACACATATCCAAACGCAAACACACCTAGACAGACATTTGTAAAAAGCAAAGAAGTTGGACAGAGATACCACTTGAGGCAGAGGCTCTTCCCACAGAACCGAGGCAAAGATGCTAAAGATGGTGGGCGGGAATTTGAATTAGCGGAGGTTGAGACAGGTGGGCAACGGGAGGAGCATGCCACCCTCCACCTCAAAAAACTATCCAAACTCCTGGTCACCCACCTCCGGAAAGGCAATACACTCTCCCTCAACAACCTCTCCAATAAACCTCAAGCTCCTCTTATTGCACAGAAACCCAGTCTCTCCCACCTACTCAATCTCCCACTTCCAGCTCCACTCGCCCCCAAACCTCACAATCCTAATCCACACAATCCTGAACCACAACATTCCAATTCAGTAGTCAACCTCTCCTCTAAACCTCTCTCCCAATCTGAAACCTCCGTCCTATCCAAAGGCCTCACCTTTAGTCCCACTCCCAAATTCAACCAAACAGCCCTTGTCAAAGACCTACTATCCTATACTCGTAGCCTTGGCTGGAGATATCATTTTGCCATGAGGAAAAATAATCCTACTCCTGATGATCCAGTTCCCCAAGACATCATTCAAATTGAACCCTGCCTAGAACAGTTCCATCCTCCATCACAGCGAGACCCACCCGCTCTTCCTCAAAATCACCCCCTTCAAACCTTCCAGGAATTCCTTACTTCCAACCTTGTCTCTCAGTCCTTCCTGAAAAACCTAAATCCTACTCCCAACTTTACCACAGCTGAATCCCGAGCTATCCGTGATCTGAAGGCTGACCATTGCATCATCATTCTCCCCGCCGACAAGGGATCCACGACCGTGGTACTTGATCGGCGGGAGTATGTGGCTGAGGAACTGTGTCAGCTTTCAGACAACACTACCTACAAAGTCTGTCAAGACGACTCCATTCCTGATGTCCAGGCAAAGCTTCAGTGAATTCTCAGATCCTTAGGCCCCCTTCAAAACCTTTCACCTGAGTCCATCAAACTCATGACCCCACCGACGCCCCGCACCCCTACCTACTTCCTAAGATTCACAAACCTAATGATCCAGGCCGGCCGATTGTGGCCGGTTACCAAGCACCCACAGAACGAATCTCTGCCTACATAGACCAACACCTTCAACCCATCATGTGCAGTCTCCCATCCTTCGTCAAAGACACCAACCACTTCCTCGATCGCCTGAAATCCTTACCCAGCCTGTTACCTCCTGAAACCATCCTTGTAACCATTGATGCCACTTCCTTATACACAAATATCCCACATGCCCAGGGCCTCACTGCGATGGAGTATTTCCTTTCACGCCAACCACCCACTTCCCTATCTAAAACCTCTTTCCTTAATACCCTAACCAGGTTCATCCTAACTCATAACTTCTTCACCTTTGAGGGCCAGACATACCAACAACTAAAGGGAACAGCCATGGAAACCAGGATGGCCCCCTCGTACGCAAACTTATTTATGGGACGCTTAGAGGAAGCCTTCCTGGATACCCAAGCCTGTCAACCCAAAGTATGGTACAGATTCATTGATGACATCTTCATGATCTCGACTAACAGTGAAGAAGAACTCCAGAATTTCCTCTCCAGCCTCAACTCCTTTCGTCCCATCAAATTCACCTGGTTCTATTCCAAATCCCATGCCACTTTCCTTGATGTTGACCTACATCTGTCCAACGGCCAACTTCACACATCCGTCCACATCAAACCAACCAACAAACAATAATACCTCCATATGACAGCTGCCATCCATTCCACATCAAACGTTCCCTTCCCTACAGATTAGGTCTTCGTGGCAGAAGAGTCTGCTCCAGTCTCGAATCCCCGAACCAGTACACCAATAACATAATAAGAGCTTTCACAGCCCGCAGCTATCCTCCTGATCTGGTTCAGAAGCAAATTACCAGAGCCACCACCTCATCCCCCCTAATCCAGAATCTTCCACCGAAGAACCCCAGAAGTGCACCTTTTGTCACCAGATACTTTCCGGGACTGGAGTGGACTCCAAATGTGGTCTCCAGCAGGAATATGACTTCCTTAAATCCTGCCCCGAAATGAGATCCATCCTTAATGAAATCCTTCCCACTCCACCAAGAGTGTCTTTCCACCGCCCACCTAACCTTCGTAATCTCCTAGTCCATCCCATGAAATCCCCAAACCACCTTCCCTACCTTCTGGCTCCTACCCATGCAACCGCCCCCGGTGTAAAACCTGCCCTATGCACCCTTCCACCACCACTTACTCCAGTCCAGTAACTCGGAAGGTGTGCACAATGAAAGGCAGAGCCACTTGCGAGAGCACCCACGTGATTTACCAACTTCCCACATAGAACTCTTCATAGTGCAGGCATGTCAGTAGGTAAATCACGTGGGTGCTCTCGCAAGTGGCTCTGCCTTTGATTGTGTACACCTTCCGGGTTACGGGACTGGAGTAAGTGGTGGTGGAAGGGTGCATAGGGCAGGTTTTACAACGGGGGCAGTTGCATGGGTAGGAGCCAGAAGGTAGGGAAGGTGGTTTGGGGTTTTCATGGGATGGACTAGGAGGTTACGAACGTTAGGTGGGCGGCGGAAAGACACTCTTGGTGGAGTGGGAAGGATGTCATGAAGGATGGATCTCATTTCGGGGCAGGATTTAAGGAAGTCATATTCCTGCTGGAGAGCCACATTCTGAGTCCACTCCAGTCCCGGAAAGTATCCGGTGACAAAAGGTGCACTTCTGGGGTTCTTCGGTGGAAGGTTCTGGATTTGGGGGGGATGAGGTGGTGGCTTTGGTAATTTGCTTCTGAACCAGATCAGGATTATAGCTGCGGGATGTGAAAGCTGTTATTAGGTTATTGGTGTACTGGTTCGGAGCTTCAGGACTGGAGCAGACTCTTTTGCCATGAAGACCTAAGCTGTAGGGAAGGGAACGTTTGATGTGGAATGGATGGCAGTTGTCATAATGGAGGTACTGTTGTGTGTTGGTTGGTTTGATGTGGACGGATGTGTGAAGTTGGCCGTTGGACAGATGGAGGTCAACATCAAGGAAAGTGGCATGGGATTTGGAATAGGACCGGGTGAATTTGATGGGACCAAAGGAGTTGAGGTTGGAGAAGAAATTCTGGAGTTCTTCTCCACTACTAGTCCTGAAGATGTCATCAATGAATCTGTACCAATCTTTGGGTTGACAGGCTTGGGTATCCAGGAAGGCTTTCTCTAAGCGTCCCATGAATAAGTTTGCATACGAGGGGGCCATCCTGGTTCCCACGGCTGTTCCCTTTAGTTGTTGGTATGTCTGGCCCTCAAAACTGAAGAAGCACTATATAAAAGCAAAATTACACTCACTCACTGACTGACTGACTAGAGACAAAAATCTCGAAAAGTACTTCACCCATGAAGCTGAGATTAGGCAGGAATGTAGTTTATAGGTAGAAAACGTCAGTTAAGAAAGTATTTTGTGATAGGTGCATGGTGGAGCATACTTCTCCTACAGACTCACGAAATCTACAGTTTGATTCCGATCTTCACGAATTTTTGCATGCTTTACCTCCAAAACAAGAGGAATGTCACCATCTATCTCAAGTTTCATACTGTGCATGGGGGAGGGTACTTTGAAACACAAAAATGGATCCCTAAATACCTTGGTCACGCCATAACTTGAGAACGGCTTGACCAATTTCACAGATCCTTTTTTGTTGTTGTTGTTTTTATTATTCTCAGAACAATGGTTGTATGAAATAAAACTGGAATATTCCGGAACAACAAAGTGTGTGTATCAATGTGACCATGTGTTTTTATTGCATAGAAATCTGTAGTTTTGTTCCAATATTGATGAAATTTTGTACACTCTACCTTAAAAATGAGAGGAATGTCACTGTCTATATAAAATTTCGTTCGGTGCATGGCGGAGGGTACTTAACATATGGAATTTTCCAAAATGCATAGTTTTGTTCCAATCTCCATGAATTTTTGCACAGATGACCTTTAAACCAAGAGGAAGATCACTGGGTACATAAAGTTTTGTATGGTACATGACAGAGAGTACCTTGCAGAAAACTTTACTGAGAGAGGGAAAGGTGAAAATGAACAGAGAGATGGGAGAGAAAGATGTGGATGCAGAGAGAGGGGGGAGGGGAAGTGGACTAAGAGTGTAAACACCTGGGCAACGCCGGGTTTATCAGCTAGTAAAATGATAAAAATATCTTTTCATTTACAACATTTCCACTGTTCACGCTGTAAAACTGGAAGTCAATATATTACAGTTGATTATTTACACACAAATGATTCTATTTATGAGACATTTTATGGCCAGTATGCACATTTACCACTGTACAAAACTTTAAAATTATACCATAAACAATTATCTGTATTATTAACTGTCGCATCAAGGATGACGTTTTAATTTAATATACGTGTACAATAACTCTATTTACAACACACTTTACAGAGAGCATGAACATATAGCACTGCACATACCTTCAAAATCATATCGTACTACAATCATTACACAGAGGATATGAAGTCATGACTGAGCTGTGTGTTAGAGAGTGGGGGCAGAAGAGGGTGGAGAAGGATATTGATTAATATAAGAATAGAATAAAAGACCTGGGAAACACTGGGTAGCAACACTACTTGAAATATAAAAAAGCTGTAAAAGAGTTGAAGCCTGGACAAATGAAGGAAAAGAAAAGCAGGGAGATGGAACATGTTGCAAATACAGAAACAAGCATTCAAAGGCTTGAACAAGTCCTCAATAACTGAGTTAAAAAACACCAACTGTTTCCAACATCTTGATGGTGTGTGTGTGTGTGTGTGTGTGTGTGTGTGTGTGTGTGTGTGTGTGTAATCATAACTTTTACATTTATTAAAAGAAAAAAAGTATATAGCCAACTACATAAAGTAGTCATCAATCCAAGGTGCTTTACTAGGCATGGTCCTGATGGAGGTGTTATGCTGTTACCTTCCTCCTACCTCCTGAACTGACTTACCAAGCCAAGTATAAAGGAACCTGCGGTTTAATGTACTTATGAACCGCAGTGCAACTTGTATTTTTTCATATCATTAACATTGTCAGAGGTTAAATAATTGAAAAGTGCCAGAAAAAATCCTAGGATTGACCAGGGATCAAACCTGCAACCTTTATATTTGTAGTCTGACACTTTGCCATTTAGCCGCCGATAGCACACTATGCCTAATAAAATGCAACATCAGCACACTTACAGTTTGATAGCAACTGTGCTAACAGCAATGGCTGCAATACTTGACTGCCACCAACAACTGTTGGAATTTCTTGGGTTGTGGTTTGAGGCAGTGACACAGTTGGTACGGATGTCGAGGGCCTGTTTGCACTCGCAAGCAGGTTTGGACCACTCCGAGATCGTGTGCGTACTGCTTTCATCTGGTTCTCCTGTAACCGAAAAGATGTCTGTCAGGATGAAAAAGATTTTACTTACAGGTCTTCTGCACTAGTACATACAATGGAAGTACAAAAGAAGGAATCTAATAACAAACAGTTAAACTAAAAAATATATAATTACCTGAATATAGAAAATTAATAGAAGTCTACATAGTTTCTTCCTTTTATTTTAAAAAAGGAACAAAAGTCATGGATACCTTCAGCTTATTTAGTACTAGCTTATATGCCCATGCTTGGCAATGGTTGTTAAAGAAGGGCCTGTGTATATAATGGCTTTTTAGGGTTCCGGAACTCAGTTTTAAACATAAATAAATGTGCCAAAAGACGCTAAGAAATGTTGTTAATTATGTAACACACAAAGCAGAATCATTAACACTATGCTCAATGTTTGTTGGAATTGCTGTACTACCCCATACTTATTTCACAGAAGCGGTGGTTATTAGTTCTTTGGTGGATTACGGCGCCTCTATCGCTTGTTTGCTGTACTACGCCATCCATACTTCAATTAAAGCCTACATCTAAGAAATTTTCCGAGTTACCAATTTTATGAAACAAAGTTCCTCCATGCAAATCTGTGAAGTAGTTTAGGAGATTAGGGATTTCTAAAATATGATCTGATTTCCAAGATCTGATTTTGATGAAATCATGCTTGTATGTTGCCCCAATCTTAAGTTTCCTGCGAAAACAATATGAAAATGTGTCAACGTTCGCAGATTGTGTTATAATATGGTGTACCTTACATCATACATCAGTGATATTCACCATTTTAAACCTTTATTTCATAATCATTCATATCACTTGACGAAGTACTGAGGCATCGAAAGATGAAATATAGTAAGTATTTCCCAAGAAGGTTGGTATTTCCTTAATGAAGTAGAAATATCACTGAAAACAATCATCATTCTTATGGTTGGCTCTCTTTCCACTAGAGGCGCTATTGTCGCTCCAAGTGCGAGACTTAAACCTCCAAAGCAGTTGTATGCATGTGTTAGACTTTGATATCAGTATGTAAATATGGACTAAATACGGTGAGGATTTTATCATTTTTGTATTCATTGCATTTGAATCATATTTCGTAGAACATAGCAACCAAGAAAACGAATTTCAGAAATATAGTAAATTTTGAAAAGTAAAATAGTGAATAGCATTTTCAAAGGGTTATAATCCCATCACTACCAAACTTCACACGAACACCAGCAGCACACTGTTAGTTTTCTAGTGCACTATGACACTAACAGCGCCTCTATTAGTTCCTTGCTGAATTAAGTGGTTCTTTCCAAACATGAAATACAACTAAAATTTCAAATTACGATATATTTTATTTTCCTGATCTGATTTTGATTAAATGAAGCCTCTATGTTACCCCCGGCTATTCTCAATTTATCTGTTATACCCCATGAATGTTCGTTTAGTACTTTTAGATATTTGCCATACTACACTGAGCTTATAAGAATACTGTGCACATAAACCTTCAAAGTATGATACATTTCCTTCACCTGATCCAATTTTGATGGAAAGAAGCCTACATTATGCTCCAAGCTATTTTAAAATTACATATGAATCCCCATGAATGTTCATGTAGTACTATTGGAGATTACCCTCAACAAATAAATACATGCGATTACTTTCAAAGAAATGTTTAAATTATGATATATTTACTTTCTCTAATCCAACTTTGTGAAATGAAGCGTTTATGTAACAGCATGAAACCCTCTTGTTACCTGTGAAAAAAACCTGAAAATTCGTCTATTAGTTTTGGAGATTAAGGTGATGAACGAGAGACAGTTGTAGATGAAAAACGTTAAATTGCGATATTCATTTTTCTGTGAGCCAATTTTTAATAAATAAAGTCTGTATGTTGCCCCAAGCTAAGCTGAAGTTACCTGTGAAAACCCCATGCGATTTCGTGAAGCAGTTTTGGAGATAAGTGGTTTCTAATAGATGAACACACAGCCACAATAGTTACTGAAAACACTTAAAATTACGATCTCTCTTCTTTCTTTTTCGTGAGTCTATTTTGATAAAATCTTGCCTAGATCCTAAACCAATCTTTGCTCATGTTTCCTGTGTAAACTGCATGAAGATTTGTCCAGTAGTTTTGAAGACTGAAGCGAACATCGACATTCCTCCATTTACAGATTTATTATTAGTATGATGATGATGAGCCCCTATTTGTTCTTTACTGTACTAAACCATTTTCTGTGCATTTTTAAACAGAAAGGACTCAAGATCTAATAAGTACGCACTGAAATAAGAAAGGAAACTAAAGAAATTCGATTTTCCTTGCAAAGAATTGTTGTTGTTGTTGTTGTTGTTGTTGTGGTCGTCAGTTTGTGGTCTGGTTTGATGCAGCTCTCCACAATACCCTATCCTGAGCAAGCCTCTTCATCTCCACATAAGAACGGCAACCTACATCTGTCTGAATCTGCTTACTGTATCCATCTCTTGGTCTTCCTCTGCGATTTTTACCCCACACCCTTCCCTCTAATGCTAAATTCACAATTCCTTGATGTCTAAGAATGTGTCCCACCAATCTATCCCTTCTTTTAGTCAAGGTACCTCCTCATTAGTTACGCGATCCACCCACCTAATCTTCAGCATTCTTCTGTAGCACCATATTTCAAAAGCCTCAATCCTCTTCCTGTCCGCACTGTTTATCGTCCATGTCTCACTCCCATACAAGGCAACACTCCATACAAATGCCCTCAGAAAGGACTTCCTTAGGCTTAAATCAATATTCGATGTTAACAAATTTCTCTTTTTCAAGAACGCTTTTCTACCCATTGCCATTCTGCAATTTATATCCTCTGTACTGCGACCATCATTTGTTATTTTACTGCCCAAGTAACAAAACTCATCTACCTCCTTTATTGCTTCGTTTCCCAATCTAATTCCTTCAGCATCACCTGATTTTCTTACACTGCACTCCATTACCCTAGTTTTGCTCTTGTTAATGTTCATCTTATATGCACCTTTCAGCACACTGTCCAATCCGTTCAATTGCTCTTACAGGTCATTTGCTGTATCTGACAGAATTACTATGTCGTCGCCAAAACGCAATGTTTTTAATTCTTCCCCCTGAACTTTTATTCCTTCACCAAATTTCTCCTTGCTTTCCTTTATAGCTTGTTCAATGTACAAATTGAATAACATTGGAGAAAGGCTACAACCCTGTCTCACTCCCTTCCCAACCACTGCATCCCTTTCATGCCCTTCATCTCTGACAACCGCTGTCTGGTTTTTGTACAAGTTGCAAACAACCTTACGCTCTCTATATTTTACT
Source organism: Locusta migratoria (assembly GCA_026315105.1). NCBI lineage: Eukaryota > Metazoa > Arthropoda > Insecta > Orthoptera > Acrididae > Locusta > Locusta migratoria. The sequence goes on from CM048744.1 coordinate 677,182,152, forward strand.
CCTGCTTGCTTCAGAACTTGAAAGAGTTTATTCCAATCAACATTGTCAAAAGCCTTCTCCAAATCTACAAAAGCTAGAAATGTAGGTTTGCCTTTTCTTAATCTATCTTCTAGGATAAGCCGTAAAGTGAGTATTGCATTCCGAGTTCCTACATTTCTCCTGAACCCAAACTGATCTTCCCCGAGGTCGGCTTCTACCAGTTTTTCCATCCTTCTGCATATAATTCGTGTTAATATTTTGCAACCATGACTTAGTAAACTGATGGTTCTGTAGTTTTCACACCTGCCTGCACCTGCTTTCTTTGGAATGGGGATTATAACATTTTTCTTAAAGTCTGAGGGTACTTCACCTGTCTCATACATCTTACACACCAGGTGAAACAATTTTATCATGGCTGGTTCTCCCAGAGACTTCAGTAGCTCTGAGGGAATATCATCTACTCCAGGAGCCTTGTTCCGACTTAGGTCTTTCAGGGCTCTGTCAAATTCTTCTCTCAGTACAGTATCTCCTATTTCATCTTCATCTACATCCTCTTCCCTTCCTACAATATTGTCTCTAAGTTCATTTCCTTTGTAGAGCCCCTCTATATACTCTTTCCACCTTTCAGCTTTCCCTTCTTTGCTGAGAACTGGTTTTCCATCTGTGTCCTTGATATTCATAGAGCTGTTTTTCTTATCTCCAAATGTTTCTTTTATTTTCCTGCAGGCTGTATCTATTTTTTCCCCTATTTATACATTCTTCTACATCCTTGCATTTTGCCTGTTTCATTTACTGCATTTTTATATTTTCTCCTTTCTTCGATTAAATTTAGTATCTCCTGTGATATCCAAGGATTTTTTGTAGGTCTTTCCTTCCTACCTATTTTGTCCTCTGCTACCTTCACTATTTCATCTCTCAATTTCACCCATTCCTCCTCTACTGTTTTATTTTCCCCTGTTTCTGTCAACTGTTGCCTAAAGCTCCCTCTGAAATTCTTAAGAACCTCAGGTTCCTTCAATTTATCGAGGTCCCATCTCCTTATTTTCCTACCTTTTTGTAGTTTATTCAGTTTCAGCCTACAGTTCATAACCAACAAGTTATGGTCAGAGTCTATATCTGCCCCTGGTTATGTTTTACAGTTTAAAACCTGGTTCCGAAATCTATGTCTTACCATTATAAAATCTATCTGGTATCTCCCGGTGTCTCCTGGTCTCTTCCACGTATACAACCTTCTTTTGTGATTCTTGAACCAGGTGTTTGTTATAACTAAATTATGTTCTGTGCAAAATTCTACCAGGCGGCTTCCTCTTTCATTCCTTTTGCCCAGACCATATTCACCTACTAGCTTCCCTTCCCTTCCTTGTCCTACTACCGAATTCCAGTCTCCCATCACAATTAAGTTTTCCTCTCCCTTAATTGTCTGAATAATTTCCTTTAGCTCCTCATATATTTCTTTGATTTCCTCATCATCGGCAGAGCTAGTTGGCATATAAACCTGCACTACTGTTGTCGGTGTTGGCTTCGTATCTATCTTGACAATGATAATGCGATCACTGTGCTGGTCATAGTAGTTTACCCGCATTCCTATTTTCTTATTCATTATCAATCCTACTCCTGTGATACCCCCAATTGATTTTGTATTTATAATCCTGTACTCACCTGACCAGAAATACTGTTCATCCTGCCACCGAACTTCACTAATCCCCACTATATCTAACTTCAACCTATCCATTTCCCTTTTTAAATTTTCTAATTTTCCTACTCTATTAAGGGATCTAACATTCCATGCTCCGACCCATAGAATGCCAGTATTGTCTTTCCTGATGATCACATCCTCCTGAGTAGTCCCCGCCCGGAGATCCGAATGGGGGAATATTTTACCTCCGGAATATTTTACCCGAGAGGATGCCATCATCATATGTTCATACAGTAGAGCTGCATGTCCTCGGGAAAGGTAACGGCTGTAGTTTCCCCTTGCTTTCAGCCGATCGCAGTAGCTGTGTGGCAAAGCCACATTAGCTGATGTTACAAGGCCAGCTCAGTCAATCATCCAGACTGTTGCCCCTGTAACTACTGAAAAGGCTGCTGCCCCTCTTCAGGAACCACACGCTTGTCTGGCCTCTCCACAGATACCCCTCCGCTGTGGTTGTACCTACGGTACGGCTATCTGTATCGTTGAGGCACGCAAGCCACCCCACCTCGGCAATGTCTGTGGTTCATTATTATTAAATGAAAACATTGATAGTCACGAAGGAATGTCATTACTTCTTAAATTCAAATTATACCTGCCGAAAGATGCACTTCTTTTCTTTCCATGACATTGCAAAACATATGGAACCCTACCTCGGTTAAATTGTACTTGCAGTAGCAGCGGTTTAGTTTGCTTTCATTGGAATGTACGTTACTTTTATTCTTTTTTTATCAGCAAACAATTTTTTTAATGCCAAAATCATAAAAAAACTACTCTGGCTTGAACAATCCACAGATGGCAAAGAAAGTTCACTGTTATATATACGGTTGTTACATGAATTTGTGAGATGTCCAACTGAAGAATCTTGTTTCAGACATGAACAGTAATTTGAGCAAAAAATGCCAAGCTTTTTCATTAGAAGAAAATATCCATAAAGCCTACTAAAACTAGTTGATGCTAAGACAAAGCCTTTTGCACAGTTATTTGCATCTCTTGGAATCCCAGTGATGCCTTTAAATATTATTGTGAAGAAACTTTAAGAAATTGAGAAGTACTTATACATTTGAAAATCTGCTTCTAAGAAGAGTAAATCAATGAAGACATCATCACTTGAATCAGTTCTCGCCACTTGGTTGAAGTAAGACTATACAGCAGATGTTGCCACAGATGACACTATCTTGATAGAAATGGCCTTATGTATTGGTGCCAGTTGGGAACTGATAATTTATGAGCATCCAATGGACGGAAAGACCTCTCAAAAACTTGTATTTTGACATATAATTTGTAGTTGTAGCATGTCAGAAAATAGCTCAATTACCTTGTACCCAGACATCAATTTCAATTTTTGACAATTTTATACTTTCTGTCACACATCTATGATTTCTAAGAACCGATGATGAGTTCATAACTACAAATTATTGTATAAACATAGTAAAGTACGCTCAAGTCTCCCAGAACCAGCAGCAGCATTTCCCTATTGCTCATAGGTTGGCAACACAACACTTCACGTAGCCAATGGTATGTTACTTTCATATAACCAATGTAAGGCAAGAAAATGTGTAATGAATTTATACCAGTGAATTTGGAATCTGGTTTGGTATGTTTAGAAGTGCTTATTTGCTGTTGTGTGTCGTAGTTTTGTGTACTTATTGTGGGCCATTCCATTCCATTTATTCAATTAATTGAATTGGTATTATTTTTTACAATCCATCTACCTAGCACCACAATTTAATTGAAAAACAATTATTTGAAACATTGATTGTCTGACATGGAGATTGCTTCTCTTGTGCGAAGCCAAACCCTCATATTTCATCGCACTTTTCTTCATATCATCGAATCCGTTTCCTATTGTCTTATTTTGTACTCACAGTGAGCACTGACAACATTCCTGCGCTGCATGCATAAGTACGTCACTGGCAGTCTTCTAGACATTTGTAGAAAGCAAAGAGGTTGGACAGAGAGCACAGTTGAGGCAGAGGCTCTGTCCAGAGAACCGAGGCAAAGATGTTAAAGATGGTGGGCGGGAATTTGAATTTAGCAGAGATTGAGACCAGGTGGGCAACAGGAAGAGAGAATATGCTGAAGGGCAAGTTCCCATCTCCGGACTTCTGAAAGATTGGTGCCGGTGGGATGTATCCAGATAACCCAGACGGCGTAACACTGTGCCAAGATGTGCTGGCCGTGCACCAAGCCACATTTAGCCACAGGGTGATCTTCATTACCAACAAAGACTGTCTGCCTGTGACCGTTCTTGTGAATGGGCAGTTTGTTGCTGGTCATTCCCACATAGAACTCTTCACAGTGCAGGCATGTCAGTTGGTAAATCATGTGGGTGCTATCACAATTGGCTCTGCCCTCAATCGTGTACACCTTCCGGGTTACGGGACTGGAGTAAGTGATGGTGGAAGGGAGTATAGGGCAGGTTTTACAACTTGCATGAATGGTAACAGGCAGACAAGTGTTCGTTGGTAATGAAGATCACTCTGTGGCTAAATATGCCTCTGTGCACGGCCAGCATATCTTGGCACAGTGTTACACCGTTCGGGTTATCTGGATACTTCCCACCGACACCAATCTTTCAGAACTCCGGAGATGGTAACTCTGGTATCCTGGAACGATATGTTTGAGAGCCCGCCAGACCACATGGACTATGACAGCAGCCGTTAGGCGGCGCGCACAACCTACTAGCGCTGCCATCGCCACGAGAGCGCTGCACGCCGTGGCGCGCCTACCGCGCCGGTCATCTGCGCAGAGAGCCACAGCTCGCTCCTCAGTCTTGTGTTGACTGCGCTCCGTTTACCTTCGCTATTCATTGGTTATCTGGCTTCGTACTCTGTTCTGTCACGGTTCCAATTTGGCTTTCGTTTGGATCTTTGTTTTTCGATTAGTTGTTGTTATTGTCGTATCTGTGGTTTCGTGGAGTGTTTCTCGTCAGCGGCGACGCTTGATCGGTCGGTCGTCGCTAGTTGCTCCCGAACCAGTCAGGTCTTCGGTCACTATAGTAACTTCCCCTTCACCATATTCTCTCTTCCCATTGCCCACCTGGTGTCAACCTCTGCGAAATTCAAATTCCCGCCCACCATCTTTAACATCTTTGTCTCGGTTCTCTGGACAGAGCCTCTCCAACTGTTATCTCTGTCCAACCTCTTTGCTTTCTACAAATGTCTACCTTGAAAACCCCCTATTCTTCCCTTTCTCCCCTCCTTCCTTCCTCTTTTCCTGAAGAAGTGACCAGAGGTTGCAAAAGCTTGTGTGTGTGTGTGTGTGTGTGTATGTGTGTGTGTGTGTGTGTTTATTTGTATCTGTCGACGAGCCTGTGCTTTGGGTACCCTATCCGATTTCTATTTTTTATACATATTTATCCCACTAGGAAAGTTTCCTTCTATAATATTAATTTCATCCACATACACAGATAATATATAATGTAGGCCTACTGGAGAGGATTATGATTTTTAATAATGTACAAATGTCAATTACATTTGTTTTTGCTTGTATTTAGGAGATTTTAACATTTGTTCTCCGTTTTTGTCAATTTTGCATTCTTCTTTTTGTTAAGTCTGGACCACGCGAAAACGTAGAATAGGGATTTCACTGTTACTGTGACTCCAATGAAGAATTTTTACACATCTGTTTCTGGTGTGACAACTCTGAAGTGGGTTGTCCTGTCTCCATTTCATTGTCAAAGTGCAAAATGGAGTTTCCATTGATAGGTATTTTAATTTTCAGATTCGGCTATCGAGAATGACTAAAAAACCCACTTTTGCACTTTTCAAGGGACATTAAAATTTTAAAATACAGGAAATATCTTGCATCCAATTGTTTTTACTATGTTCAACTGCTGTCATAACTATAAATGGATGATGTAAGATCTGTGTTATTCAGCACTTAAATACTTAAAACACTGCACCAGTTAATACGTTTTCATGCTAAGCATGACATGTTTCGAAAATTATTCATATTATTGGTGACACACACACACACACACACACACACACAACACACACACACACAAATTCTTGAATCACATTGTGCTATGAATGAAAAACTACCACTGATGATGAAACTACGTGGGTACGAAGTGCAGAGGTTGATGGAAGAGAAACTAAATGGGAAATGCCTTTATGGTCACTCCCACCAACCAATGCACCATGAGACAGCTTAAGTTTTCACATACTATTTGAGCAGTGTTTCATTATTAACCATAAACATTACAACAATGCAAAAAAGAGCAAAGATGCAAATTAGTGCATTGTTTGGCCAAACAACAGAACACAAGAAATGTGTTTGTGCATAAATACAAAGTGGTGCATGCCACTAGAGCTTCCTGCTTTATGTTTGTGACCATTACTGGAAGACCATCTTATACCAATGTCCATCTATGCCAGTTACATCAGGTTTTCTCCTTCTTCTACATCTACAAACACACTCCGCAATCCATCCGAAGGTGCGTGGTGGAGGGTACTCAGTACCACTACGAATGACTTGCTTTCCTGTTCCACTCCCATGTAGAATGAGGAAAAAATGAATACTTGAGTGGACCCGTATGAGCCCTAATCTCTCAATTTTATCCTTGTAATTTTTATGCGAAATGTAGGTTGGCAGCAGTAGAATCGTTCTGCAGTCCGCATCAAATTCAAGCCCTCTAGATTTCTTCAACAGTGCTTCTCCCCTCCACCGACTCCCATTTCGGTTCCCGAAACATTTTGGTGACACTCGCACAATGATCGAATCTACCAGTTACAAACCTCACTGACTGCCTCTATGTCTTCCTTTAAACCGATCTGGTGGGGATCTCAAACACTTGAGCAATACTAGAGACAGTCATACAAGCATTTTATATGCGGTCTCCTTTAAAGACGAATCAAACATTTCCAAAATTCTCCCAATAACGCGAAGTCGACCATTTGCATTCCTCATGACTGTCCTTATATGCTCGTTCCATTTCAGTTTGCTGTGCAGTGTTATGCCTAGGTTTTTAATTGACATAACTCTGTCAAGCAGCACATTACTAATGCTGTATCCAAATATTATGGGATTGTTTCTCCTACTCATCCGCATCTCGTTATATTTCTCTACATTTAGCGCTAGTTGCCATTCCTCACACCACCTAAAAATTTGGTCCAAGTCAACCTGCATTCTACTACAGTCATTCAATGACGACACCCTCATGTACACCACAGCATCATCAGCAAATAGCCACAGATTCTTCTTCACTAACATTATAATACGTAAATAATGGGGAAAATTGTAAATATGTTAATACAAAAATTGTAAACATAAATTTGACAGGAATAATAAAAAATATTGCAAAAAATGGGGGGGGGGAGGGGGAATTCTAGGAATTTTAAAGTGGGTTATACTGTATTACATAAAATAATAATAATGAAAGTATAAGAACACAATGAACTACACAATATACCTTTGGAACAGCGAACAGATTACAATCTGTGACACTGTTCGAGCGGGATGTAACGTGGTGGGGATGAGGAGGCTGATAAGCTGTTGTCTGGGGCAAAGCTTGTGGCTGTTGATGCCTCTGTAACTGCTGTGGCGGTGACAACTGTGGAGGCTGACGTTGCTGCTGTTGCTGTTGATAAGGTAGTGTCTTGTCCAGCAGCTGTTGTGGCTGAGGCTGTGTTATAACCTGGCGCTGAATGGATGGTTGTGCTTCTTGTTTGCAAAAAGCCTGAATTGTTGTTGGAGGTTTTTCAGTCAATGCTACAGGCTGCCCTGTAAATAGTTCACACAATTTAATTATAACTACTGTACTAGAAAACAATATCACATATTTATTTTGTCATGTATCATATTGCTGACCTAGTACATCTAGCATATATGTATTCTTGTTCAACTGGAACAGAAAAGAACACCTAAACTAGTATATAGCAGAGAAAATACTCCCTTTCAATGTGTTTCAACAGAGTATAGAGGTAATATATAACAGAGAACGTAGAAACCCAACATTTTAAAAAGTGCCCTCTCTTACAAGGCATAATGTTAGTTTCAGCTTTATTAATCAGAGGCTTCAGCATCCATATCACATCTCTTTGCTTTTAACTCGTTATTATCAGTCTCAAGACTAACCCACCACATTGCCACTCAAAAATGCCCTCACAAGCGTTAACTAATGCACCGTGTCTGTGTTCACACCAGATATGAAGTATCTCGGCCAACACTATGATTAACGTGCAATCTTGAGTAGTCTCCACTAGAGATACACTAAGATCCGCTCAGACATGAATGAGGCCAAAAAAATTAAAAATACATAAATAAAATAAAAAATCACACAAAAATACAATATTATTGTCTACACAACTGGATGCTTTTGTTGTTGCCACAACTGTGGTTCAACTTGATGAAAGTCCAGCTCCAGTTGCATTAATTGGAACTTCTAAGTCCACACGACTGGTTTCAGCCTCTATGTTGGACCATTTTCAAATGTAACAGAACGTTATGCCAATTTAATGTTGCGCACTCTACGGCATAATGTTTTGTTACACTTGAAAATGGCCTAACATAGAGGCTGAAACCAGTCATGTGGACTTAGAAGTTCCAAATAATACAACTGGAGCTGGACTTTCATTGGAAATACAATAAATACACACATTTTCACCATCACCATGACATGACAAAATATTAGAAACAGACATTAATGACAATGACACATTATTCATTAGCGCCCACATGTCTACTGTCAAAGTTATTGATTTTTGTTTTAAATCCTCATGTCAAAAATATACTGCTTCAACATAGCCTTTCAATATGCACTTGCACAGTAACAAGTTCACTAAAACTGTGATTATGTACTCCACAGGAAGTTAAAAAAAAAAAAAAATGAGAACATGTACAATTATTTTCAACAACTGTGGGTACAAATGAAACTGATTCTGTAAAATCTAATCTTTCACAGTCACAAATATCACCACATTAAAATAATCTGCACTGAAATGAAATTAGCCAAATAGGTGACTGAAGGGGTATATACTCTTTATTTACTGTGAACAAATGGTCAGTTTATTCCATTTCCCTATGGGAAATTGGCTGTGCTCTGCCAAACAATGATCTGGCAGTCATCTCTCTGTTGCATCAATGCTGTTGGTCTTTGGGCCATGGTAAAATGTGTTTAGGGCTATTGGCAGGCTGAGTAACTTTATCACAACAATTTTCATAACTTTCTGATGACTACTATAAAATTGTTTTACTAATTAATAACAATTTAGAGGTACATTTCCTCCTCAGTCACATTTTCTTCTACTGTAGTCACAGCCATTTTATTGTGTTGTTAATGTTCTTTTTAGCATATTCTCTGACTACAGAACAAATATTAAATAACTACTTACAGTGTAATCTCGTTACTATGTTGTTCATTGCCACATTTTCTTGCATAGTACGTGCATTTTTGTAAGTCTCAATCACAAATTTTTTGTTAATAACCTAACCCAATCCAATTGAAAAGTAAAAGCAATGTGCAAAGCTACAACATTAGGAGAAAAGATCTTCTTCACTATTCAAGCTGAAATCTAACTTTAACTTGGCTGGGTGCTGCCACGAAAGTCTATAGCCACTTACCACAAAGCATAAAAAATCTGACTGATAGTCAATCAGTGTATTTAAAAAAAATAAAAAATACAGTTCAAGATAAAAGTTCACAATTTGTAGAAAATATATTGATACTACATCACAGTTTTTATAGTTTTTAACAGAAATTTCAACAAAAACTAACATTTTGATTGCACAGAATGGGCATATGATAAGTGAGACTGAACTGTTCAAATTTCTAGTTGTTCAGATAGATAGTAAGCTGTTGTGGAAAGAGCTCTTTCAGGATCTCTTAAAAAAAATTAAAATAAAAAAAATGTTGATTTATGTACCATTAGAACAGTATCTGAAATAAGTTACAGTTCAACACAAAATCAGCCCACTTCACTTATTTTTATTTGCTTATGATGTGTGGTGTTATTTTTGGCTCAGAAACAAAAAATAGAACATTATTCAGGAAGTGGACAAAAATTCACACACAAAGTGTTTGTTATTGCAGAGGAGCTGTACATTCCTCCTTCGACATTACACACAATATTGAACGAGTGTTTGTCTGGAAGAAAGGAACAGCAAAAGAAAAAGCGTGTGCAACAGTCAGTTTCCAGAAGTGGAAAATGTCCTACTGAAATGGTTTAACTGGCAGTATATGCAGGTATTCTGTAAACCAAGGAGAACATTTTCACATAAAAACAATGTCTGAAGTTTAACTCCAAGAAGCTAACTTTTCAGTACTTTTAAGTGAGCGTAATAGGAGTTTTTGATATGGTGTATCTGATATTTCAAGAATAGTACTTGCAGTTAGATTACAACATTCAGGGTCTCATAGACGAGCTATGTGTATTGGTGTTGTGACAGTGCGTCGTAAATTCAAATCTGTCGCCGCGCGTAATGCATGCAAAGTAATGTAATGTAAGGGTGCTACGGCAACTAGACAGCACCACCTAGGTGAACTGGGGCCCCCCTGTGACTCAGCGGAGCACGACAGTCTGGAGTGAACATTTGAGCCATACACTCAATGAAGAGAGTTTGTTTTCTTTTTGTGTTAACAACACCTAAGTGGTGACGAGTGTTAAAATGCCCCATGCTTTGTCACCGGTGGTGTCTTGTTATGGAGACTTTAGACCAGCAACGCGCACACTCATTGAGCGACAACCTACTCTAATAGCATCGTTACGTGAATAACACCAGCATTTACATCAGTGGTGTCAATGTCTCTGACTATTGGGTTGCACCGTGTTCTCTGCCTCCATTCCCTCCATAAGAGGAAGCTGTAGAAGAATGGGAGAACTATGAAAAGCATCTGTGACAACATTTTGTGGCTTTTGGCGTTGTCGATAACCAGCTCTGCAAATCTGTTCCTTTCATTGATTTCACCGGAGGTGTATCAACTACTGTCTCAGCTAGCCTTGTTGCAAGATCCATCTTCATTGTCTTTTAATGAAATGTGTGGCATGCTTTCTAAATATTATTTCTAAAACACCTGTGTTGTTGCTTCCCGGGTGACTTTTTACATGTGCCGCAAGCAGCCTCATCAATCATACCGTGACTGGGCTGCAGAATTACAGGGGATTAGTAGAAAAATGTCAATTCATAACAGATGTGCATCACTAGTCATATGCCAATTCTATGGTTTGAGAACCTATACTTCGGTTAGCACCGGATAAGGAAGTCAGGCAATGGGACCTCCAGCTCCGGAACCTCTCTTTATCTGAAGTATTGCTCAATTGTATGAAATCTCTCATGCCGTCGGTGCCCAAATTGACGAATACATGGATGTCAGTGTTGTGCAGTCTGATCCCGCAGCTCACAACACTTTTGTTTAGTATGTTGGGGACGTTGCTGCTACCCACGCGTATCAAAAATGACAGCAGGGCAATCAAACATTAAAAAGAAACAACAGCAGCAGTCACAGAAGCTTCAGTGCAAAATCAGGTTCATTCAGCACTTCCATCCTGTCTACATTGCTTTATCAAACATGAAAAAGTAGATTGTCCTGAACATTGGGCTACATGTCACTCCTATAATACAAAAGGTCACATTTCCACTGTCTGCCAGTCTAACAAGGCAGCCACTGCTGTTGAAGATGATGACTCTGCCACGACTGTCAATTGTGTGCTCTCATAAACTAGCAAGTTATACACAGATGTTCAGCTCCTTGACAAAAACATTTCCATGCAGGTTGACATGGGTTCTGTTGTCACTCTCATAAACTCCCACACATATTTGGAATTATGTTCGCCACTGTTGTCTCCTGCTACACGAAATTTGCAGACAACAAACAGAAGATTCCAACTATTAGCCAGTTTGAGGCGTCCACTGCTTACAAGTCGGTTGTTCGTTCTCTCACCTCTTATGTTGTTGATCATGCAGGAATGAAAAAAGTCTTTGGATATGGTGCCTTCCAACTTTTTTGGATTCTCCATTAAAGATGTACATCGTCTTGTATCTGATGATATACCTTACACTTTATTAGATGCATTGTGTGCAGAATTTTCCTCCATTTTCTTTTCTGACCTGGGTCGTACTATTAATTTTGAGGCACATATAACGCTTAAACTGGTGGTCCACTCGAAGTTTTTCCCATACCCACCCCCTTTGGTGGCATTACGTGACCCAGGCAAGGCTGAATTGGACAGGTTGGTGTCTTTGGGGGCACTCCTACCTGTTACTTCTAGTGAATGGGCATCCTCTCTCATTGTGGTTGTATGGAGATTTCAAAAAGACAATCAATGTCCAAAGTCTTGTTGATTCTTATCTGTTTCCTTGTCCTGATGAGTTGTTTGCTAAATGTGCAGGTGGACAATTCTTCTCCAAAAACTGATTTATCACAGGCATATCATCACCAGCTGCCCTTGGTCCCCGATTCCAAAAAATTCCTTATCTTAAACACTCCTTTTGGCCTGTATCAATACCAACAGTAGCTGTTTGGCATTGCTTGTGTGCAAGCTATATTTTAGCATTTTTTTAACAGCTGACTGCTTCTGTGCCTGGTTGCATAAACTATCAAGATGAGATTGTTGTCACTGGTGCTTCCATGGATGAGCACCTTGCCAATCTCCACACACTTTTTGAAGTTCTGTCGGTGGGTCTATAGTGTAATCTCGCTAAATGTAAATTTTTTTCAGTCTTCCATTGTGTATTTTGGTTTTCAACTGTCATGTGAAGGGATCTGTCCCTTAAGTCAGCATGTTGATGCTATTGTGACCCTCCCACGGCCGTCTACTGTTAAAGACCTTCAGGTATTTCTTGGTAAAATTGCCTACTATCATAAATTCCGACCTACCACGAGTGATGTGACTCATGTGACTCACTGGTGTTGGCCATGGACGTGTCCCAACATGGTCTTGGAGCCATCTTCACACACCGCACACCGTTATGACGATGGATCAGAGCGGACTATTGTGTATGCTTCAAAGACGCTCAAAGGAGTTATTTTCAGACTGAGAAAGAGTCACTTACCATATGTAGGCTTTAAGAAAATTCCATGGTTTCTTTTTTTTTTTTTTTTTTTTTTTTGTATGGTTCTAAGTTTCATCTCATCACCAACCATAAGGCTCTGGCTTCCTTTTTTCATCCTTCAGCACTGCTTCCAGATAAGGCCACACGCAGTTTGTAACATTGGACTTTATACTTGTCTCAGTTTCACTATGAGATTGATTACCATCCCACGGCCCAGCATGCAAATGCCAACAACTTATCGGGACTGCCTATTGTCCTAACCCCATCTTCGACTGTGATTAGTTATTCTGTTTCCACCCTGCATCAGTGTGTCCTTTGGCTGTTACACCAGGGACAGTGGGGCGTTTCCCGCACTAAAAATCTGTCTCACAGACATGTTTACAGGGCAGAAATTGATGTGGACATTTTGCGCATGGTCATCTTGCATACCAAATGAGCTGAGCACTCAGCAGCCCCCCCCCCCCCCCGAGCTGAACCTTCCCCGGGGCCCACCCCGGAGTGCCCATGGGAACACGTCCACGCCGATTTTGCCAGCCCATTTCTTGGTACTTACAGGTCACTCATCATTGACACTTATTCCAAATTGCCTTTTATGGTTTGCTCTGCATCCCCTGCCACTGTGGCAACCACAAATACATTGGCAAAGATTTTTGCTGTAGACGGTCTACCCTCTACTCTTGTCACGGACAATGGTCCTCAGTTTTCCTCACAGGCTTTTGCAGATTTCCAGCCATGGTGCTCATCATGTCACAGCGTCAGCCTTCCATCCACAGTTGAATGGGGAGTTCGAGCATCTTGTTTGCACATTCAGTGTCAGATAAAGACGTTCCTCACTGAGTTTTCTACGGATGGCGCCTTACTCTACTTTAAGTTCTTATCACTTTACGCCCATGGGTGATCACAGCCTCTTCAGGTTATCAGCTGCGCACAATGATCTTCTTTGCTCTCACCAGTTTCGGGCTCTTTCTCAACCTCCTGACACAATCGGGGAAGGTACTCCTGTCTTCCCCAACAATTGTAGATTGGTCGTTTCAATATCAGTTTAAAGTACTGGAAAACAGAAGATTGCTCAAATCACCTCTTAAGCATTCTAAACCTTTCTCAGAAGAAGAAAGATAGCAGCAAATGTGTGTATACCATAGTAATTATTATAGCAATGAAAAAATCAAAGTGACAACGAAAAATATTGTCATATGTGGCTAAAATCTGTCACTGAAAAACTTCTGGCGCATGCGAATTTGCGATTCTTTAGGGGCCCATATCTCTGGTTCTATTCATCTCGGAGTGAAGGGGTAAAGTGTTCTGGATAGATCTTCGCCTAGTGATCATTTGTGTACATATTAAGAGAAAGGGTACACTATAGCTATCATACAGTACATCATCAAAATTTTCAAAGTTACACACTTCCTGGAGCCCATCCAAACTGGCTTTTGTACATGACGTGTAGTCTATGGTGGGCTTTAAGTGGCTTACAAAAGTACCATTCATTCATGGGCGGTTCCTGAGAAAATCTAAAAAAAAAAAAAAAAAAAAAAAAACAAACATGATTTTTGGGTACCAAAAAAGGAATTGTTGGGATGGTCACTTAGATACTTTCTATTCACTGCAAATCCTCGAAATTTTTACCATATGTTCTTATGATGATATTCTCAAGGCTGTTTTTAAATTTTTTTGATATTGTTATCTGTTACCAAGATCCAGAGGTTGAAACTTATAGTTTTGCACAAAATCACAAAACCCAATTTTTGGCCACTTTAGCACTGTGAATCGCAAATATCTAAATAACCTTAGAAAATTGTTCATATTTACAATATATCCTGTAGACATTTATCTATAAACAGCATTTTTCAGTTTTTGTAAATCATAAAAATACGACCGAAAAACCACGATAGTTTGCTAGAGAAAGTGTGTATTGTGCTGACAGACGGCATTCAGACAGCTCTGAAACTTACCATGCGATTTGAAAAAATGTAGTTGGCAAAAAAATTTGATTTTTTAAATCTTTAAGATTGAAATTTTCGGTTTCATGAAGGGGTGATTTTTGTTTTCGTTTACTTTACAGTTAATAAGCAGCATCCAATTTAGTGAACTATTGCCACATATTTGAAAGAGTTTGCAGAGGTAAAAACACATTGCGTAGACTTCTCATACGGTTGATTTTAGGTTACACATAGCTGCATATAAAATGTAGATAACATATTGAAATTTTATTTAAAGTTTAGAGCAGAATGACATCTTATGTGGTTCTTGAGATATCGGTCCGTGAATGATACCACGCAACAGTAATAGGTTCTAAAACGCTATTTATGATTGTGAGGTAATGTATCTTGAGGAATAGGAAATGACTAAAATGTTATGTGTATGTTGTTTAGGTGTTTATCTGGAAAATCCATTTCCTTTTTTGGAAATGTGTAATCGTTATCGCGATACGCTGCAAAAATCATAATTTTTGGTATCAAAAGATCCAAGTGCATGCATTGGCAAATCGTCAAAATTTTTATGATGTGTTCTAAATTATGATTCCGGAAAGTTTAGAAAGTTTTTCCGATAATACTATCCATTACCAAGATCTGTAGATTACAAGTTACCGCACATATATTCATTTCAAATACATATGTGATATCCGGTCTAATGTGTAATTATGGTTTTAACTAACGTAGTGAATGTACAGCAAGGGTTCTTGGTTTGATAGCGTTTAACAATGTTCTTTGAAATAGTTAAGTGTGTTTAGCAATCATTTGAAGATGAAGCTCTTTTTAGAAAGTAAACTACTACATAGTCCATTTGGTTTGACGTTTGCACAAATGTATCAAGGTATATAAAATACTATCCAAATTTTACTCACCATTGATTTAATGTTATATAATCAGTACACTCTGATGTAACAGGAAAAAGATGGAAACCAGCTGAAAAATGCTCCTGCCGGAACACAGAAAAGGCGAATATGTTCTCTAACACAAAAGGGTGGAACCAGCTGCCTCAATCCGCATTTTGACTTCCTCACCAAAACTTTTGGCATGCGAACATATTAAAGTTTTTATCAGCTGAATGTGAGTATGACGGAGACAGTGCAACATGCAGAGAGAGCCATATATGATGGAACAGAGAAAGTGTCAGTTCAGGAGAAAGTCATATGCATCAAAATAGCAGTAGAAGCTAAATGAGATGTTGGAAGTGAGGAACAGTGGCAACAACAAAGACAGATGCAGATAGTACCAATTGGAACAAAAGAGAAAACAGTGGGAAACAGATGAATGGAGACCATACACAAAGCACGAGAATGCAGCTCTCCAATACTATAGCACGAAACAATTTGTCTAATTTTTCCCATCCTCAGTACCCGCGCGCTAACGTTTTCTGGTCTACAGGTCAAACCCCACACAAACCATCCCCACGGACATATGTATAAAGGAGACAATCATTATTGAAGATAATGAAAGCTGACTAAGTGAGAGAGAAAGGATACTGGCCACAGAACAGGAAGTGAATGGGACAACGCCAGTGGGGCAGAGAGATGATAAAAGTGGCAAAAACAGACAGCGGTGAGGAATCGCGAGGGAAAGGGATGAAGACATTGAAAGTTTGGCACAAACAGAAAGTGGCAGTGGGAGAGACAGCACACAAATGGACAAAGACATATATAAACACTGACAGTGAGACGACATAGCTGACTATGACTGCTTAACTGGGAAAAAGTATTTACAAAGTTATACACTAAACGTGCGGAAATATGATAGCATGCCAAAATTTTTTGTGAGGAAGTCGGAATGAGGATTGAGGCAGCTGGTTTCACACTTTGTGTCAGAACATATTTGCCTTTTCTGTGCTCCGGCAGGAGCATGCTTGCTGTGTTCAATGAAATCTGTTGCTAGTCATCCTACTGTCTGGCAATAAAGGTTACAGTCTCTGTCCTTTTCTTCTTTATCACATTAACATCATATTGCCTATTTGTTGATATCTTCAGAATTGGTATTTACTGTAACTGCCACTGATTCCTTGCTGTATACACCAAGAGATTTCTCTTTTCTTCAGCTCTTAACCATTTATTCTCAAATCTCAGAATACAGTATTGAATTTGACATTGTTTTGGAGACCTTAGCTTAAATTTACCAAAAAATAACTGAACAAACCTTGTGTGAACACTGGATCCTGTTGTTGAGAGGTGTACGTGGCAGTGGGAATACCAACAAGAGGATCAGCCAAAACATCCACAGCACTTGTACTGCTTGAGGAATCGAACACTGTGGATGTAGTACTCTCCTCAGGGACAGCTGGCAGTTTGGAATAAGACAGGAGCTCTGCAGGTGAAGGAAATGTGACCATAAAAAACTGCACTTTTGCCTTAAAGCAGATACTGTAACTATAGAACTAAGGGTGTCTGAAACAAACACTGATAATCTCTGATAATTTCAAATTAATAATACAAAGATGATACATAATATTGTCAGAGCCAATGTTTACACTTTGCTTTCAAATTGATTTCTTCAGAAAAGTCACCTTCAGGTAACAGCTACAGTGGCTATGAAGATTATTTTTTTTTTATTTTTTTTATTTTATCTCACACATGACATTTTTCAATGCACTATGACATTTTCAAATGTAATACATTATTAATGACTCAAAAATTGCTTAAGAGAAAATAAAATATTCTTTTCCCTTAAGCTATTTTTTTGAGCCATTCATAATATATTACTCAAATCTGAAAATAATATAGTACATCAACACACATCATGTGGAAAAAAAAAGAAAAAAATTCCCTCACAGTGACAGTGCCTGTTACCTCAGGGTGGCTTTTTTTTTTTTTTTTTTTTTTTTTTTTCCCCTCTCTCTACATATTTCGATTTGTACATCTTACCAACAATGTCAGCAATGATAATTAAATTCTTCATTCATGTGAATAAAATGGCATACTATTATAATGAATAATAATAAAATAGGTAGCAACTCATGATAGACAATCACTGCACTACAGACAAGCACTTGGAAGATACAATCATATTCATACAACTTAAATTTCCAGCCACTGCCTTTGTCAGGAAAACACCCACCCACCCACCCACCCACACCCACCCACACACACACACACACACACACACATTCACATTCACACACTCAGATGTAATTCATGCACATGACTGCCCCAAGTTGTGCTGGAGTGGCCAGAGCTGATGGTCATGTGTGTGTGAGTTATGTCTGAGTGATTGTGTGAATGTATGTTTATTTTTTTCTAAGGAAGGCTGTGGCCAAATATTTAAGTTGCGTCTTTTCCACGTGCCTTTCTGCGGCTCAGTAATAGTCTTCTTTAAAACTGTGTGCTATAGTTCGGTGCCTCAAATATTATTGTTCTATACATTTCTATGATGGTTGTTACTGCAGCATGTGGGAGACCTCAATTATTGCATTAATTATTGGTCATTGACATTTTTACACATCTAAATTATGAAGATAATCACAAGAATCTTGAATTCATCTCTAAATGTCTGTAATTTGGAAAACTGAATTTTCTTTGTACCAAGTCCCAAATATCTGGGGTACATTCGTAGTTACGTGAGTTTCACACCCACATTTGGCAGCAGTGATGCAATTTTCAACATGTCAGTCCCCACCAACTTAACAGCTGGAGTTTTTCTGGGTAAAAATCACATATTATGCAAAGTTCATTCTCCAAGTAGTGCAGTAGTGCAGCCACTTGGGAAGAATACCAAAGCCATGTGTTAAGCCACCTACCAATAGGCTTCTTTTTTAATTTTGAAAACATCTTAAGATGACTCTTGCATATTGCCGCGAGATACCACATAAACCAACTGCTGGCGTAGCGCAAGGCATAGCGTCACCGACTGTGGTGCTGAAGGTCGCCGGTTCAATCCCGCCCACCGGCAAAAAATTTATTTCTTTGTAATTAACAATTCCAGAATGTTCTACAGCTTTCTTATGTTCACTTATAAATTCTACTTGTTTCTTATGTTAACTGTTCTAATTTCTGGTAAATTCTGTACGTGTATAAATAGCAGAGCACTCTGCCCGAGAGGCAGTTAGTGCTGCGTGTATGTTGAGTTCGTAATAAACCTGCTTTCAGTATAAGTGCTGTGTTCAGTTGTTAAGCCTGCTTCCATTTCAATGCGACATTGCTTGATGGAGGCGCCGGGTACTATGTGCAACAGCTGCAGCACCGTGGCTCCGATTAGGCAACATAGAAGCTGTCGCTTACACGGACTAGAACCGGAATACAAGGGATATACCAAGTATATCCTTCCGAAGGTCCGTATCATCAGAAGAACAGAACGATGGACATGAAATCAACGGTAGTCCAGCTGCACATCAGACACCTGTCGGTGTTCTCTGGAAACGCTGGACAGGATCCCAACAAATGGCTAAAAAGGTTCAACCAAGGCGCCAAGTACAACAGGTGGAATCATACAATGTGCTTGGCCAACATTTATTCTACCTGAATGGAACGGCTCAGCAATGGATTGAGAACAATGAAGACAAGCTGAATGACGGGAAGACATTCCAGATGGAACTTAAGAAGATGTTTGGAGATCACCAGTGACAAATCCGCTCGGCGGAAGAACAACTGAAGAACCGGACCCAACGACATGGCGTGCCGACACAGTCGTACATACGGAATGTTTTAGCCCTGTGTAACACAGTCAATCCAAATATGACTGAGGCCGACAAAATCACGCACCTGATGAAGGGTATAGCAGAAGACATGTACCAAGCTCTTCTGAGAAAAGACGTTGCTATGACGGAAGAGTTCATCAAGTGGTGCCAGCGTATCAAAGAGCTGCAACAGAGGAGGGTTGGATGCAAGAAGTATGACAGACTCCCGAATGTAGTCCCTACGGCCGTTGTGGAAGACCAATATGACTTCGCTTCTATCATAAGGCAAATTGAGAGAGAAGAATTACAACAATTTATGGAAGCCGGGACTGTTATACCGAGCGAGCATCAAATTATGGCCATGGATGTAAGCCCTGTAAGTCACGAGGGAGCCGATGTCACTGAGGAAGAGGTATTTCAGACATTAGCTCCTGTCTGCCCTGTCAGTCGCACCTGACGTGAACAATGGCATTGTCCTGCTATGACTTACACTGCAGCTGCCAAACAGCAGCCTATGAACCGGCTGACACGGCCACAACCAACTCCCCCGGTAACTATGATACCCCGTAGAAGAATAGCCGTTTGGAGGACGGAAGACAACACGCCACTGCGTTTCCACTGTTGGCGCCCTAGACATGTCGTACTCTACTGCAGAGAGAGAAGGCGGGTATTTGACGATTATTTTGCCTCAAGACGTCAGCCATCCGAGCAGTTCTGTCCCAGGTGGTCACCCGCTGAGGAGTTCAGTCGACCTATGGGAAGAACCCATAGCCGTACCCTAGACGAGGTCGCTTCCCAATGCGCCGCAGCCGTTCACCGTCGCCGTACACAGGTACCAGCCGCTCCCCTAGCCGCCGTGCCCAGGAAAACTAAGCGAGGCGACCATCTACAGAGGTGAGGCCGCCGCAGATGAAAATCCTCCATGGACGACAGTCGCTCAGATGTCGGGAAATCTCATCAACAACATAATCAACGGCCAACCTGTCCGGGAACTTGTTGATTCAGGAGCGCCTTTCTCAGTATTGTCGGATAATTACCGCTGCACACTAAAGAAGACAATGTTCTGTGATATGGGGGCAACTGTGCTAACACCCAACCAGCAGGAACTTGTGTCGCAAGAATAACCATCAACAACAAGACGCAGCCGTTTGAATTTGTCGTGTTAACAGAATGTAGTCACAATGTCATCCTCGAATGGGACTTCCTTCACGCACCCCAAGCTGATCATTGACTGTGGAAGATCTGAGCTGCAAATTGAAGAAGTTGTTCCAATGGGTACACATAATACAGAATTTTCTGGGAAGTTATTTGCCGTTGACAATGTGATGATCCCGCCGTTGACGATAAGAAGAGTTGCAGTCACAAACACAGATGAGTGATTAAACTGTGAAGTGCTTGTTGATAGTAAAAGGTTTATCAGGCTCACCAAAGAAATTTACATACCACCGGCTATCATAAGCATTACCGGAGGTCAAGGAGAGATTTGGATCACTAATTGTCACGAGCAGTTGCAACTTATCCCCAAAGGAATGTGTATCGGGACAGCTGAACCAATCCAGGATGGTGAGCTCAACGTCATCAACAAAGACCCACACTCTGCTGTTAGTACAGACAACACACTGGAGGAAACACACGTGGAACTGCCAATAGGGCCCGGACAGACCAAGGAATAACGCCAGCGGGTGTTAGCTATACTACGTCAATTTTCAGGTGCATTCATACTTCCACAGGGAAAAAGTCAGACGAAACGGCCCACGATAAGGCATCATATCAATACTGGGGATCTTCCACCAATTAGCCAGCGTTCGTATAGAGTGTCGCCAGCTGAAAGACAGATAATTTGGGAAGAAGTGGAGAAGATGCTGCACAATGGCATTATTCAACCTTCGGAGAGTCCTTGGTCGTCTCCGGTGGTCCTTGTAAAGAAGAAGGATGGCACGTGGCGATTCTGTGTCGACTATCGGCAGCTGAACAGAATCACAAAGAAAGATGTCTACCCATTGCCACGCATTGATGAAACCTTAGACTGCTTGAAAGGAGCTACATACTTCTCAACTATTGACATGCAGACAGATTACTGGCAAATCGAGGTTGACGAAGCTGACAGGGAGAAGATGGCTTTTATTACACCTGACGGCCTCTATGAATACAAAGTAATGCCATTTGGATTATGTAATGCTCCGGCCACATTCGAATCCATGATGGACAACTTGCTTTGATACTTTAAGTGGATGATGTGTCTTTGCTAATTAGATGACATTTTCGTTTTCTCGAAAACATTTGAAGAACATTTGAGTTGCCTGTCAACTGTGTTGGAGTGTGTTCAGGCTGCAGGACTCAATCCAAAGAAGTGCCTCTTCGTCGCCAAAGAGATAAAAATCCTGAGGCACCTAGTCAACGGAGATGGTGTCTGTCCAGATAAAGTAAGGGCAGTCAAAAAATTTCCAACTCACATCACGAATGTGCTGAGGAGAAGTTTTCTCGGGGTGTGCTCATACTACCGACGTTTCATAAAAGGATTTTGTAACAAGGCACGTCCATTACAAGAACTTCTGCAGGGAGATGCCAAATTTTACTGGGATGAGACAAAAGAAAGAGCTTTCCGGACACTTAAGGAGGCTCTAACTTCCGCACCAGTGCTAGCCTTGTACGACGAGAATGCGGAAACGGAACTTCACTCAGATGCTGGTCGTTATGGGATTGGTGCAGTGCTTGTACAAGTTCAGGAAGGTGCTGTAAAAGTGATAGCCTATGCATCAAGAGTACTCTCAAAGTCCGGGATAAACTACTCTACAACTGAGAAAGAATGTCTCGCAGTTATCTGGGCTATCAACAAGTTCCGGCAGTAATTATTCGGCAAACCATTCACCGTCGTGACAAACCACCATTCTTTGTGTTGGCTGACTATCTTGAAGGATCCATCAGGTCGACTAGCAAGATGGGCACTAAGACTCCAAGAGTACCATGTCACAGTGGTATTCAAGAATGGGCACAAACACAAGGATGCCGACTGCCTTTCGGGGAATCCATTGGTGGAATACAACAGCATGAATGAAATTTCAGCCCTCACTGAATTAGATGACGTTACAGCTGAACAGAGGGAAGATCCAGTAGAATTAAAAACGATAGATGCCTTGGAGAAAGGAGAACAGACCAATGGTGAGTTCCAATTTCTAAACAGAACATTGTACAAGAGGAACTACGATCCACTGGGCCCTAAATGGCTACTGGTCGTTCCAGCTCATCTCCAGCCAGCTAGTCTCATATATTTCAACAATGCTCCAATATCTGGTCATCTGGGATTCGTGAAGACCGTAGACAAAATCAGATGCAGGTATTACTGGAAAGGTCTCTACCGATCTCTCCAGCACTTTGTGAATCATTGTAAAGACTGCCATCGACGGAAGCGTGTGCCGCAATTACCTCCAGGGCATCTCGTACCGATTACGCCGGCAGCAGCTCCATTCCACCGAGTTGGGATCGATCTTTTAGGGAGGTTCCCAAAGTCGACAACCGGTAATCTATGGATTATAGTCTGCACTGACTACCTCACATGCTACGCTGTCACCAAACCTGAGCCGACTGCAGAAGCTCCAGAGATCGCAAAATTCCTTGTAGAAGACATTATTTTAAAGCATGGAGCACCATGTGTCATGATATCTGATCGTGGAAAAGTATTCCAGTCAAAACTAGTATCAGAGGTAATGTCACGGTGCAACATTGTCCACAGAATGACAACTGCATATCATCCTCAGACAAATGGTCTTATGGAACGTTTTAACAAGACGTTAGTCGACATGCTGTCGATGTACGTCGATGTTGAGCAGAAGGATTGGAATACAATTCTGCCAGTCGTGACATTTGCTTACAATACCGCAAGACAAGACACCACAGACTTCACGCCGTTTTTCCTGCTCCATGGCCGTGAAGCTGAGACAACAACGGATATGCTGTACCCAATCAGAGGACAATCAGGATGACTATGTTAAACAGCTCATTACCAGGGTCGAAGAAGCAAGACAGCTGGCTCGCATACGGACACTGGACGCCCAGGAGAAGGACTGTCAGCGATATAACAACAAGCAACAACCTGTTTGTACAGCCCAGGAGATCTGGTATGGATTTTTACCCCTGTACGGAAGGTTGGACTATCAGAAAAGTTATTGAAGTGATACTTTGGTCCACACGATAGTGTCGTACGCCGCCTGTCAAGACATCACATACGAAGTTGAGGATTATGAGCCGTTGTCGAAACGACAAAAACAAAGAGACATTGTTCATGTCCTGCGCATGAAGCCTTATTACGATTCTGAAGAGCAGACAGGTGACAATGGCTTCTTGTTCGAGGACTCTAAGGACAGTAATGTTACTGATAGAGCCACAACAGGAAAGTCTGTCGCCGATAATTGTAGAGAGGGGGAGGATTCTCTTGAGCTGCCATACAGAGGACCTATGACAAGATCAAGATCCAGGACATTGCAGCTGACTCTACAGAAAACATAACAGCGGGTCGCTGTTTTTCCAGGAGAGGGAGCAATGCCGCGAGACACCACGTAAACCGACTGCTGGCGTGGCGCAGGGGATAGCGTCACCGACTGTGGTGCTGAAGGTTGCTGGTTCAATCCCACCCACCGGCAAAAAAATTTATTTCTTTGTAATTAACAATTCCAGAATGTTCTACAGCTTTCTTATGTTCACTTATAAATTCTACTTGTTTCTTATGTTAACTGTTCTAATTTCTGGTAAATTCTGTACGTGTATAAATAGTAGAGCACTCTGCCCGAGAGGCAGTTAGTGCTGCGTGTATGTTGAGTTCGTAATAAACCTGCTTTCAGTATAAGTGCTGTGTTCAGTTGTTAAGCCTGCTTCCATTTCAACTTGACAATACGATGGCATACACATTGTGTCTGCCATTAACAATGACATGTGTCGATTTTGGCACACAGGATGTTTTGGTGCACACAATTGTCTCTGTCTCCAATATTTTAAACTCTCCATAGCTCAACAACCACCCAATTAAGAAGATGACTTTAGCAATTACTTTGGGAGTCAAGAGGTTACATGTATTAATTATCTCCAAAAGAAAAAACGCCAAGATATCAGGATGATTGATTAATTTGTTGATGACCGGCTATGCCATTACCTTCCGGTCATCTAAATTCTACAATGTGGTCATGTGTAAACAGAACCTGCATCATAGCATTTGGTCATTGGTTAAAATAAAAAAAATATACATTTTATATTATGGACTTCTTGTAAGAGACTGGCACAAATCATACTGCAATCTTTACGTTTTTCCTTTTGGAAATAATTAATCAACGTAGATCAACTCCATCTTGTGATTCGGGTAATGTCAATTACATGTATATTTATATGGACTTAAATTTTACATTACAAATCCTTGGTTTCTTTGTGTTTAAACAATGGTCTACACTCCCTGTTAGATGGAGTAATGCTTGCAGCATTGGCCATTGTTTTCCAGGTATCAATATGAAGTTCATCACCACTCTGCCACACACTGCAGATATCCTGTCATCCTCCTTCCTGGACCTGACAAGGATTTCATACATTATTAAGCTGTTTGCTTTTCTTTGGATCGACATTTACAACCAACTGATGACATGAGAGATTGCCGTGGCAATGGCCTGTGATCACGTCTACTGCAAGGTTTGCTCAGTGGTCCAGAAATGATGGCCATAACATGCTTTCTGTCAGGTGGTTCTAGATTTCTGTAAGCATTTTGTGATGCACAACCAGTACAACCCTTCACAGAGTGTCTTCACATCAATCATTGAAGGCTCTGGCTGAGTCATTGTATCTACTTTCCAGCTCTGCAGTCTCCAGCTTCTCCATGTCACACATGCAATTTATTAGAAGACATACCTAAATGAAAATTCTGCTACAGTAGGTGGTGGGAAATTTTTTTTCATGTAATAAATATGTATGATAATTATGACATCACTAAATCTTGACTTTTCTATAACATACCTTGATTCCCCTGAAACTAATTAAATTCAAAGATAATTGCAATCAAAGGGCATGGTAATCCTAATTTCAGAGCACAGTTAAATGTAGTGAATGCTAAGTGGAATATAAGACGGAATTGTTTCTTAATTTCACTCCACATTTCAATACACTGATATTCTATGGACTCTTCAATAAAATAGTTTAAAATATGCAATGAAATGTCTTAATGAATTCATGCAGCAACTGTATGTTTCAGAGTTGTTAATAAGTCTTGCATGCATTTTTCATTGTAATTTCATGTTAAGGTTTGGTGCATTATTGGTAAAACAGCATGTATTTTGACAGGAGTTTTTATTTAAGTCATTTATATAATAGATTTACTGTAAATAAATTAAAATAAATAGCAGAGAGATTAGGAAAAAAATTAAAGACAAAAGGTAACCTTGAAGAGGCTCAAATGTGTCCATGAAGTCATCAAGATTTGGCTGAAGCTGCACCAAGCTAGGCTGGATGAAGTCTGCAAGACCAGCTCCTCGTGCTGTAATAAATGTACATAAACATTAACAAACAGCAATTGAACATGCTAAGTTACTACAAATTATTATTATTATTATTATTATTATTATTTGGGGGAGGGGGGATGCGGTGCAAGAATTTCAATGTTCATAAGAAAGTCTGAAGCAAATATAGCTGCTTTTTCTTTATCAATTGCTGAAAGGTTTATTATTTGCTATTCCCAATTCATTTTTTGATCTTTCAGCTCTCTAGATAGATTGAGTTTTGTCAATGAAATGTTTCGAGATCAAGTCAAGGATAAGCCTCAGTCTACCTGCTGCCAGTGTGCACGCGCAACACACCCCTAGCTGATGCTGAAGTTATCCCAGCCCTAGTTCACTGCCAGAAATAAAAATTAGTACACCCTCTTAAGAGTTTTCCCAATTCATTCAAGATTTAGTGTTGGGACACTGCATATGGAGAAGGTGAAATGAGTGCATTTCCAGATTAATATCTTAAGTGATTATGAGATTGCAGATGTTCATCTATGCCAAAACACCCATACTGGTATGTGGTGTAGCCTCTATGGGTGACAATGCAGGTGCTAATTTCTTGCATCCATTTGATCATACACATGTCAAATACTGACTTAGGATGCATTTTTTCACTTCTGTTCAACCACGTAGTTCTGCAAGACTTAGAGGTTGACAAGTCGCAATTGTCAATTGTCACCAATCGAGCTCTTGACAGATACGATGGGCCGAAAAGTCCAGAGACCGTACTGGACAGGGAAGTTGCTATATGTCTCGTGGATCTTGTCTAGTTTCGAGCGCAGTGTGTGGATAACAATTATCCTGTTGAAAAAACAACCCACCCATCTTGCCATTGCAAGAATGAAAAAAGAATGGGTCTCACATCATTGTGCATGTACTGAGCACAGGTCAATGTTCCCACCACAAACACCAAAGGTGAACGGTAGCAGTTTTAGTAGTCTTAGTTCACCCCAGAACCCAAGCCCCATAGTGACTTGAACAAATGCACTCTTTGATATTGTGCTCACCAGATGTACATCAAATGAACAAACTACCAAAACATGCAGCAGGCAGAATCTGCTTTCATCACTGAAGCCCATGGTCTGCCATACCATCTTCCAAGTGATCCTCTGTTGGCACCAGTCGAACCATGCAAGTTGTTGTTGGAGCACGAATGGAAGATAGGCTATAGTTGTGCATGCCTGTAGTCATTCTGCCAGTAGCAGCTCATAAATCTCTGATCTGTGCTGTGGTAGCTGTACAATCTGTCACTGCTGCCCTTACAATACAACTATCTTAGCAGACATCTGTGCTGCGTGGACATCTAGAAACTCAAATACGGGTGTTAGAATTTTCATGTATCTATTTCCACTGGCATCATTGTACAAATTTCGCAGCATGTTCAACTTGTTTGGCAAATTTCCTGACACTATCAAAGCTACACTTTGGCCCCTTTCAAACTCACTCAGTTAGCAGCAATAAGCATGAGTGTCTCCTCGGCATGACGCCAGTTTGCTTCACTTACTAAGCCTTATGGTTGTAATCATTCTCTATGGAACTGTACACATAAATAAAATCAGTCTGTTGAATCTTTAGCATTATTATCTGCAAATTCTTTGACATGCCACGGATTTCAATTCATCTGGCTGGAGGGCCCAATCAAACGTGTCAGACCAACCTATCTGAAAGCCTTCCACTTACTGTCCCTCATTATATGTAAGGTACAATTAGTAATGTAATAGCTCTGCACACATGTGCACTGCGCTCCTTCCTCTCCCATGTACAGTCAGCTCTTTCCCAGTCTTGCACTCTTTTATAGCATTAAAGGGATTCTAGTATTTTCGTGTGTGAAAGAAAGTGTACAATTTATGAGAAAGCTAAGATTTCAGACAAGTGAATTTGCAGTGTACCCTGTATATGGGAGCCTAATAACAAAGTGATTTGAACTCATCAGTAAAATATTAAAAAGTACAGTTTGCCTACATAGATGCAAAATGAATGACTTACAAATCACAGTAGAAATACAGCATGATTTAAAATAATCTTTGACATCACATTTACCAAATGACAAACATTTCGCTATAACTTCAGTACAGGTGCTCTTTTAAAAAAGTTATAACAAAATAAGACAAGGAAAATTTCAGACAATACAGGAAATATTCTACATATATTACTTATGTAAAGTTGATAGCAAGAGAACAGGGTGTACCTAAAAACAAATCTTAATTGTACGAAGGTATTAAATATTTACATTCAAAATATTCTGGGTATAATTAAAATAGGTTACACTGGTCCCATACAATTAAAATAATTTTATAAGTAAATGTGTAACATGACACACCAATTTCACGTTGGTCTGGAAAGGCATACGGCTGATTTGCAGATATTGTAGTGAACAAAGTATCACTCATAAATTCCATATAGTCTTCATCCACCATCATAGAGCCCACAGAATGCATACTGTCATTGCTGTGCGGCTGCCAATCAAAGATATCTGCCTCCGACAACTATAAAAAGAGAAACAATCAATGTTTCCTTTTTTCTTATGAACAATAAGTAAATATGAGTAATGTACGTTTCATGCACTGGTGTCCATTTGTAATAAGCAAAATATATTTTACTCTTAATTCCACAAATGTTTTACACGTTATAATGTTTTGAATAAATTTCTGAATTTTTACTACAATTCTTTTTAAATATAAGAAATGAGCGTGTTCTCTCTCTCTCTCTCTCTCTCTCTCTCTCTCTCACACACACACACACACACACACACACACACACCTTTCACATATTTATCAAAATAATAAAAAATAATAAAATATTGTTAAAACAAAATTCATTCACACCTGAACTAATTCAATGAGATATTAGGTATTTTAGTTTTAATAATGCAATATTACACTATACTACTTAAAGGTAACTTTTACTAACCACCTCATTGTTTCCATCTTTTGATGACCAGCCAGCCAACCTGTTCCTGTAAAACATCCTCCATTTCTTGTACTCTGCTGTTACCGCTGCCAGTTTACGCTTCCAGTATTTCCCCTCCAGGACCACTGCCTTAAAAAGAATTTCAGTATATTCTGACTGTGTCAGTATTAAGGAGGTTAAGCAAAAGTAAATTGAAACCTATGCATCTGATCTTACAGTAACAGCAATCTGCAAAATGCGTTTCTTAAATTATGCTATGTTGATTTATATGCCAATTTCATATTGAAGTAGGATGTTCTGAACATAATATGGCATAATACATTAGTATGGACTGGGAAAGAATGACAATTTGATGGGGTAAAACTTTACAACTTTTATCTTTAGAAATTTTATATATTTACAATTTAAAATTCAGCACTCCCAATAGGAATGAAATCTAACTATGGGTAAATCATTACACAAAATGAGAATAAAAAGGAGACAAATAACCATTAACAAAAATCTATATGTATAAAAATGAATTGCTGTTCGTTAGTCTCGCTAAAACTCGGAAACGGCTGAACCGATTTGGCAACTTTTTGTCTTGAAATATTCGTGTAAGTCCAGGGAAGGTTTAAATGGTGATAAAATATGGAAAAGTTGTCCGGAAAAGAGGAAAAATGATAAAAACTGAACAAATTTTTCCAGTGAGCTATCAATACCGTTCGTCCAATTGCGATAAAATTTTGTACATTTCATAATAAAAGTTTGGAAAAGTCACCCGGAAAGTAGGAAAATACAGAAAAAACTGAAAGCAATTTTTTTCTATGAATAAAAATCAATTTCCACATGGTTGCAAGAACATCACTTGAGTACGGCTTGACAGGACAAGGTTTGTATGAAATAAATGTACTGGAAAATCGGAAAATTTGAGAAAAACTGAAAGTTCATTTTTCAATGTGTTTTTGATTGAATTCAGCACTTTAACTGACTATTCACATGAGGGGCATTTCTTTTTTCGTTTTGTTCATTATGGCCTTGGAAAAGTTTTCAGTTAAAAAACAATTAAAAAGGAAAGTCACAAAATTTCAACCCAGTTCCTTTTTCAATGTGTTTCTAAATGTACTCAACACTATAAGTTGAAAACCGTTCATCTGAATGTGATAAAAAAATTGATCATTTGACTTTCTACGAAATATGAACACTCTCATGAACTAAAAATTTCAGAATTTTTTTTTATACCTGGAAAATTTGAAAGACCTTTTTTCAATGGGATATTGATATCATTCGTCTGATTGTGATACAATTTTGCATATTTTATGTTCAAAGCAAGATAACGTTCTCATGAAATAAAAATCTGGTAAAGTTTCCTGGAAAATTCAGAAAAAATAGAGAGAGATTTTATGCAAAACTGTAAGGTATCAGCATTTATTGTTAAACATTCATCACATCTTAATTTTTTTGTGGAACCAGGACAGGTACTTCTGTTCTACCATTCTATCCACTTTTTATGAAAGGGACAATGCATTTTTAAAATTTTATGAAAAATAGTTGTCAAAGAGTAAATAGCTTTAGACTATCTGATGATGCCTTTATAAAGCTACTTCATGTAAAATACATATGATTAAAATTAATATGGTTCATATTAAGAAGTAAGTGATACGAAGTTCACCGGGTCATCTAGTGAAGTATAATACAGCAGCATTCAATTTCCAAGTCCTACCATAGCTATCCCAATAATTCAATTAAATTTTTTGGGCTGACAGGCTGTAGTTGATAAGTAAAAATGTATCCTAATCTATAATCCCTGGATGTAGAAGATGTCATCAGACAAAGTGGTGATCTACCTCACCACTACCTTCTGTACAACATCAAATTCTATGAACAGATTGGCTATGGGCAGTCCTTTGATTTTAGATGCTGCCAATTTATTTATTGAGCCTTTTTAACAATAGGCATTGCAGATTGCTAGTAAAAACCAACCAGGTCGTATTGCTATGCCAATGATACTTTTGTTGTACGGACACAGTACTGCCTTCTTCATATATCATAACAGAAGTAACCCCTGAAATCCAGTTTATAATAATAATTATTATTATTATTTCAAATGGCTCGTTGGCCTGGTGCAAGTCTTTCAATTGGACGCCACTTTCCTAGCCTATCCCAGTTATCCAACCAAGGAAAGGGGACCTACAGCTTAACATGGAATCAGAACTAAGTGTCGTTTCTGGCGATTCCTCACGTCATTGAGAGGTGAAGGATGGGTTAAAGTGCAGATTGAAAAAAATCAGAGGTCCGACCAGGTTTCGAACCCGCAACCCTTCGCTTTCCAGTCGAGCACTTTACCCGAAGACCACCGGGCCTGACATCCAGTTTATTACAGAAAGACTGTAATGGGCAGCTGAATTTTTTCTCTGTGTCAAGTGGATGAGACATTGCGTCATAGCATTTACAGGAAGGCTACATTTATGGATCACTACATTCTTGAGGACTAACTACCACCAAAGAAGAAAAAAAAAACAGGCTGTGGTTAGAACTTTGGTCAACAGGGAACACAAAATTTGGAAACCAATTTCTTTGAAGAGTTGAACATCTATGACTGATTGTAAAAGAAGAATGGTTATACCACCAAAGAGAGACTGAGCACTTTACACTTTACCCTATGGATATAACTGAACCACCTAATGGCAAAGTTTTTCTTCAGTTAACAGGAAAACTAATAGGCAAGTAATGGGTGTAAAATATTTTCAGACAAACCAGGATGGTTAAATACTAATAAGAACTGCAAAATATAAGAAAAAAATTTAATGATACAAGAGTTATATCAAAAAGTTCACAAACCAAGAAGAATAGGCATGTACATAAAGATAAACCATTGAGATTTAACAACACAAGAATAGTGAATGTAAGGAGAGGCATTGAATTAAAATTTGTGCTTTGGCCGGGATTCGAACCCGGAACCTCCTGCTTACTAGGCAGACACTTTAAACCACTCAGCTAACAAAGCATTACGGAAAAGGCAGCTACACTGTCTTAAAGCATAGCTCCCTCCACAACATATTCTGCCTCAATGTCCCATTACAAAATATGCTTCATAGTTGCCAAGACTATGGGACCTATAAAAGCCTACAGCTGCACAATTTCTGGTCAGTTAGGTTTATAATATTAACTGCACAGGTCTAAAAAATCAACGTCAGATTCGAAAACTTGTCCTTTACGTTCATAAATCACCATTCCATCCACTCCACCAGAGGAGGAGATAATCGTTCATTGTTACAATAATGTTTCAAGGTGTTGGAATAATAATTTTCAAAGAAATGATGAGTTAAATTGTACTGAATCCTGACTTATACTGTAACATAATTGTTATATTGCTTCTATTTGTTGATGTAAAAACCAAGCTAAAGTTTCTTGAACTTCTTGAGTTGGAAACACTGGCATTTCTGAACTTGGGCATAAGCAGTGAGTGCTCTGTCATGGACTCTAAAAACTATTCTGGTCAGGCATTTTTTCTTTTTTTGTTTGTTTCCTTCTCCTCATTGTATGTAGCCATTCCAAGAGAACGGGGGTTGGGGGAGATAGAAATGGTGAATGGTTGATACAATGTAACAGAAATGGAGCAAGCCTGATCTGTGGAGAAAGACAATTTCTTGAAACTCAACGAGAATGGAGAAATATAAGGCATCAAGAGATTACAAATCACCAGCTTTATGTAAACTTGTAATATGTAAGACATTGTTACAATCATCACCATTGGCATAAACATAACATATGATTTTAATTAAGGAGAGGAACACATTGGTTTGTATAAGAGGATGTGATTCAATGGTCTTATTGAAAGCCATGAAAGAAATTATGGAACACAGCAGCTAATACAAATTACTACTTCATTTGGGATTCATAAATTTTAAGAAAGCATTTTGGTACATTTTCAACAAACTTAACACAACTGACTCTTATAAACCTAAACAGTAATTAACATTATGTTAATTTACTGAAGAATGCTACAGGTTCAGTTTACCTTTATAGAGAGGGCCCAAGAAAGGAAATGCCATCCAAGAAAATCTATTCTCAGCAGTCCTAGGTGAAGTTTCCAGACCATTAACTGGGACAAATATGATTATCTTGATGGGACACATCTGAACCAACTTCAAAAATGCACTGAAAATGTAATGTAATATCCAGAATGATATTTTCACTCTGCAATGGAGTGTGCACTGCTATGAAACTGCCTGGCAAATAAAAAGTGACCCCAACCCTACTAAGAGTCCTGGCCCATGAAAAGCGGAGGTACCAGGTTCGAATCTCAGTTCCAGCACACAGTTTTGATCTGCCAGATGCAATGTGTTTTAAAGTTAATGAAATCAATTATAAAATGATTCAACAACTGAAAAGAAAATTGAGCAAATTAGTAATGACATCATAGACTCAACTGTTAGGTTTCTGTAATAGGGCCAGTTACAAGCCTTGACTTAACAGGCACAAAAGAAAGAAGAGTAGAGACGTTTTGCAATACTTTTAGTAAATTAACCACCATTTTTCAAACTAAGCTCCGGATGAAACTGAAAAGCAAAGTTTACAATCACTATATAATTCAATTTCTCATTTATGGCAGTAAGTCATGAACTATTATGTAATAACTTGTAATAAATTGAAGCTTGCCTAGCTAACAATGAATTAATACTAGAGAACTGCTAGGAGAGACAGTTAAACAAACAAATCAGCTAAGGAACATGTTTGAGCAGGGCATTTAATTATGGCTTCAACATAAAAACAAAGAATGAACTGGAAATGCTTATAACCAGGTGAATGTATGGTATTAGATGGAGCAAAGATGTCCTTCCTTGATTCTAAAACATGAGAAAAAAAGCGAGGCATCAACCTAAGGAATAGGTGGTTGATGGCATTAGGGAAAAATGCTGGAATGCCACAGACATTTTCTTACAGTAATGGAGTAGTGGAGAATAATCGTACCATAAGTGGAGTAGGAGATGCAGTGATGACGGCAGTGGTGGTTCTCTCTTAAAGGAATATTAACTTACGTAGAATGTAATTATAAAATTACACCAAAGAGCACAATCTTAAGCAACAAATTAAATACTAGAAGAAAAATACATCCACTGACTGACATTTAAAGGCATTCAAACCAAACTGATGTTAAAGAACCCAAAATATCCAGAATAATACCATTTTTAAATGTAAAATGTCACTATTTACGTAAATTTATAAGCTTTTACACCACTTTTGAATATTCATTAAAACAGAATACAACACCATTAAATACAGGCACATAATCTACACATGTAGTTGATCTTGCCACATAACTCTGAAGGAGACTGTGCCGCAGAACAACAGTGGACAGAAATGAGATACAACTGCTGAGATGAAGTGGGCAGATGTTTGGCTTCGCTAAGAATCTCCTCAAGTGACAGCCGCCAGGCTCCGATCAACACTGCTTGCTGCAGACCTGACACTGGGTCCAGTATACTGATGCTTAAAGTAATTTACATCTGTTTCATTAATAAATAAATAAATGATACCAAAATCATAACTGCAAAGTAGGGACAGATACAAACTAACTAAAAAATGTTAGCTATTTACAAGCCATGTTTTCATAAATGCACTGTGGACAGCAGAATTTTACCCACAAACATTCTGTTTTTTTCCCCCTCCATATAACATTTTAAAGAATAAAATATGTAATGTAATGGTATCGTGTAAGTGATATGATTGGAATGGAATGATGGGAATGTCAATTATCACCACTTCATGCACATAGGAAATTCAGACAAGTGGAATGAGATGTTCTAAAATGTTTTGTATACTTTTTTTCCCACGTTCACAAAATGAAAACTGTCTGGGATTATCAGACTGTACTACGGTATAACATAGGGTGACCAGACGTCCCGTATTTTATGGGATTGTTCCGTTTTTTACAAAGCGTCCCATATATTTTGAAGACACATATTTTAGGCAATGTACAGTGTAACCAAATGGAGAACAAATGTGGCTATTACTAAACAAAAAAGAAAATAAGCTATAATTCAGAATAAGGCACAATTTTTAAATTTCCTTGGTCACGTCTTCACGTGACATGTGCCGATTTTGCAACAATAAAAATTCAGTTATTAATTACCCATTTTACACCCTGAAAGCATGTAACTGGGATTAGGTCAAATATCATCTTATTTGGAAATTTGTTCAGTAAAACCTTAAATCTTTAGCGGAGTTTGATGAAAATATTTTTAAGAAAGACGTGAAGAACAACTTTTTCATGAAGTGAACCATGCGAAAAATATAAGTGAAGAGAAAAGCATGGTCATTAGAGACGAAGATCACATTTGGATTTTTGAAAAATAAGGTTGGGGAAGGAAATCGGACCAGCCCTTTCAATTAAACTGTCCCAGCATTCGCCTGGAGCGACCTTGCAAAATCATGGAAAATGTAAATCTGCATGAACGGAGGTAGATTTGAACCATCGTCCCCCCGAATATGATTCCAATCTATTGCCACTGCGCCATCTTACTGTGTTTTTATACTCGAAAAGTCACACTTTCTGTACACAACATATAGTACTAAAAAAGAAAGAGTAGCTAATGTTAATAAGAGATCCACCAAATATGACACGTTAACTTCGGGTTGCGGGGAGGGAAACAGAGAGAAAAAAACAACAAACTATTGTCTTACTATACTGCATGTGTGCATTAAGTCGTGTGTTTATATCTGCATTAATAAGTGACATCAAGGCCATTATATTTTATTCACTTTAAGGGATATCAATCGTGCTGATGTCGCCACAGGTTTTGGCATCATTTGGTTTCATAATCTTCGGTTCACGTATGTGTCTCATATTTTGATTTTGGAAATCTGGTCACCCTAGTATAGCAAATTAGTCAACTGAACAAAGAACACTAACCACTCAACCATGCTCTACAAACTGAGTTTGATCCTGCAGTCATAACATTCAAGAGAACATACAAAATGTATTTCGTTTTTTACATAGCAGCAACGATCAACTGAACATTTTCACATTGTTGTTTTGACAATAGGTTGTTAACAACCACAATTAATCGTTGAATAGTTTGTAATTCCTCATCTGGGTGCCAACTACAAATTAATAATTGTATACCTTTTTTTTTTCTCTTTTCCTTTTGGAGGGTGGGGGGGTGCAATTTTTTTAGGACTCTGATTTTCCAATGCATTACTCAAACAACATTACTCTGTCAGAAGAATAGTAAATGGCATATCAGACCATGATGCCCAACTTTTAATTCTAAAAAGTGTTTGTTCTCAAACAAATGTTAAACATGAATATCAACTACGCAGAAAAGTTAATCCAGTTGCAATTGAAACCTTTTTAAGCTTAATTAAGGAACAAGAATGGCAGGATGTTTATAGTGCTGATAATGCAGATGATAAATATAATGCTTTTCTGAACGCATTTCTTATGCTGTTTGAAAGTTGCTTTCCACTAGAACGCTCAAAACAAGGTACTTCCAGTAACAGACAGCCAGGGTGGCTGACAAAGGGGATAAGAGAATCATGTAGAACTAAGCGGGAGTTGTATCAAAATGTTAGAAGCAGTCAGAATGAAGATGCAGTAGCTCATTACAAACAGTACTGTAAGGTTCTGAAAAATGTCATTAAGAATGCAAAAAGTATGTGGTATGCAATAAGAATAGCAAACTCTCGGGATAAAATTAAAACTATCTGGTCAGTCGTGAAGGAAGTGTCTGGTCGGCAGCAGCAGGTAGAAGATATAACGTCAGTGCTTAGTAGGAATGTTTCTGTTACTGACAAGTTAGATATATGTGCAATATTCAATAATCACTTTCTGAATATAGTAGGGGAACTAAACAAAACTCTAGTTTCTACAGGTAATCATATAGTGTTATTAGAAAATGCCTTTCCGAGGCTGTTACCTGAAATGGTCCTTCATGATACTTCCATAGGCGAGATTGAGTCAATAATTAAATCACTAAAGACTAAGGACTCTTGTGGGTATGATGGGGTATCTAGCAGAATTCTAAAGTACTGTTCTCCACATGTTAGCCCAGTACTAAGCCTTATTTGTAATTTTTCCTTTCAGAATGGTCAGTTTCCTAACAGATTAAAGTACTCAGTAGTGAAACCACTTTATAAAAAAGGAGAAAGGGATAATGTAGACAACTATAGATCTATTTCTATGCCATTGGTTTTTTCTAAAGTTATTGAAAAGGCTGTATATTCAAGATTAATTGATCCTTTCAGTTATTGTCAAACATACAGTTTGGTGTTAGAAGTGGTTTAACGACTGAAAATGCTATATTTTCATTTCTCCGTGAGGCACTTGATGGGTTAAATAAGAAGCTACGGACATTAGGCGTCTTCTTTGATTTAACAAAAGCGTTCGATTGAGTTGATCACAAAATATTGTTGCAGAAGTTGGAACATTATGGAATACGGGGAGTAGTCCACAACTGGTTCACCTCTTACTTTAATAATAGACAACAGAAGGTAATTCTCCGCAGTGTAGAAAATGGCTATGACGTGCAATCCCAATTGGGCACAATTAAGTATGGGGTGCCCCAGGGGTCTGTTTTGGGACCATTACTATTTCTTATTTACATAAATGATATGACTTCGAGTATAACAGGTGACTGTAAAATATTTTTGTTTGCTGATGATACCAGCTTGGTAGTGAAGGATGTTGCTCGTAATATTGACACAGTATCAAATAATGCAGTTCAAGAGATAAGTTCATGGCTTGTAGGAAACAAGTTGATGTTAAATCACAGTAAAACTTAGTTTTTACAATTTCTAACACATAATTTGACGAAAGCTGACATTCTGATTACACATTATGAGCATGTGATAAGTGAAACTGAACAGTTCAAATTTCTAGGTATTCATATAGACAGTAAGCTGTCATTGAAAGACCATGTTCAGGATCTTGTTCCAAAACTAAATTCTGCTATATTTACCATTAGAACAATATCTGAGATAAGTGATTTTTCAACACGGAAAGTAGTCTATTATGCTTACTTTCACTCACTTATGACGTACGGCATTGTTTTTTGGGGTAACTCACCTGATGCAAAAAGGATATTTCTGGCTCAAAAATGGGTGGTTCGAGCAATATCTGGTGTAAGTTCGCGAACGTCATGTCGACCCCTTTTCAGTAGTCTGGGAATTTTGACTCTGGCGTCACAATACGTTTTTTTCTTTAATGTCATTTGTTGTTAATAATATCAGCTTATTCCCACGAGTTAGTAACTTTCACTCAGTGAATACTAGACAGAAGTCGAATCTACATTTGCATCACACCACCTTAACACTTGTGCAGAAAGATGTACAGTATTCTTCAGCACCCATTTTCAATAAGCTGCCACAAGAACTAAAGAATCTTAGCACTAATCTACACGCTTTCAAATCTAAATTGCAGAGTTACCTCATGGCTCACTCCTTTTATTCTGTCGAGGAACTCCTAGAAAAGTTAAACAATTAAGTTAATTCATTTTTTTCTTTATTGATTCTTTTCACTTTGTCTTATGATTGTCGTGTGCAAAGGACTTCTTAAAATTTCTTTAGTACCATTCTTGTGTAACAATGTATTGACTTGTTCCATGACCATGGAGTCTCTCTGCTCAATTGGGTCCTACGGCACAGAAAAAAAAAAAAAACCTTGAGATGGCGATTTAAGAAAAGTAGACCATGAGATACTATTATGGCACTTCACACTTATTGACTCCCACATACATAGGTAGAAGTGATCATCAGAATAAAATATGAGAAATCAGAGCTCAAACGGAGAGATTCAGGTGTTCTTTCTTTCCACATGCTATTCGAGAGTGGAATGGTAGATTAATAGTATAAAGGTAGTTCGATGAACCCTCTGCCAGGCACTTAAATGTGATTTGCCGAGTATCCCGTGTAGATGTAGATTGTTGCACTATTCATCAAAGGATGTAATCCTTGTAATCTATAACTATTTTATTACCTTCTAAGACTACCTGTGATGTACGGTGGTCCCACATAATGCCACCCCAAAACGTAAGAGAACCACCACCTTGCTGCACTCGTTGGATGTGTGTCTAATATGTTGGGATTTATGTGGCTGCCAACAAAAGTTCTCTGTTTATTGTCTGGTTGAATGCAGATGCAAGTCTCATCTGTAAATAGCACTTCATGCCAATTCTGACAAGTCCATTCAATAGACTGTTGGGCCCATTTGCACTGCGTTGCATGATTATCTGTGTGGTAAAACAGGACCTGGCCAAGGATGATGGAAGTAAAATTGTGTATCATGCAGCCAATTACCTACAGTCTAATTTGAAACAACTTCCTGAGTCTGCACAAAAATCATTAATCAGCTTGGTGGTGTTCTTCTCTGGGATCCTCCAAGCTGAAATCTGCAAGTTAACGGTTATCAGCTGCTGTGGCAGCCTTTGGGCAACAGAGTGAGAAGCAAGTCATTGGAATTCCTTTATCTCAGTACCTCCTCTATGTCCGAAAAGTATGCTTTGGTTCACCCCAAAATAATTGAAAACTTCCCTTGATGAAAGTCCCTCCTGACACAAAAAACAATGCAAACAAACTTTGGAACTGAACTTCTAGGCATGGCAGAATACAGACAGCACAATCAGTGTAATAACTTCCTGATTTTATAACTGGAACAGATGGGCCATCCTACACACTCCATTGCATTGGTATTGCTAATGTGTGGTTGTTTACATTTTTGTGCAAGTTGAGTGTCGTCTATCAACGATCTAAGAAACTATGTTCTTTATGCAGTAAACACATTCAACATCAGTGTTCACGAGACCTTGGAACCAAGGTGATGAAATACTTTTTTGTGTCTTAAGGCTAAGAGAAGCTGTTGTCTGGTGAACTGTAATTGCTTCATTGTGCCTTGAAGTTGCTAATGCCTAAATCAGCTTAGTCACTGTTGAAACAGAATATACATACCTCAGGTTTGTTGTGAGTATCGACATCGAGAGGAGATGCGAACTGACACACAAGTGTGTTCTGCTTCCTTATGACTGAAAACAAACAGATTGTCAAGTATATTGAAATTCCAATTAAATCAGCTTGAAAGAGGTATATTAAATTACACAGTTTATCAACAAATAATAAGATTTAAAATGAGATGTAGGTGAGCCAGTAGAATTTCAGGGGCAAGGAAAAACCCTTCAGTTTGCTGATGACATTGTTTTGTCAGAGACAGGAAAGGATCTGGGAAAAAAGTGGACAGTGTCCTGAAAGAGAGTAAAGCAGTCTAATTAAATCAGGTGATGCTGAGGGTATTAGATTAGGAAACAGCACTATTAAGTTGGTAGACGAGTTTTTTTTTTAACTTCAGAGTGCTGGAGTAGATAAGATATAAAATGCAGAATGGCAATGGGAAGAAAAACTCTTCTGGACAAGAGATATTAGTTAACATCAAATATATTGTAAATGTTAGGAAGTCATTTTCTGAAACATCGATGGAACACAGTTCAGACAAGAAAAGAAGAGAAGCTTTTGAAATTTGGTGCTATAGAAAAATGCTGAAGATTAGATGGATAGACTGCATATCCAATGAGAAGGTACTGAGCAGGTTTGGGACGACAAGAAAATTGTGGCATATCTTCATTAAAAGAAAGGCTTGATTGGTAGGAATCATCAATTTAGTACTGAAGGTTTGAGGGAAGTGTGTGTGTGTGTGTGTGTGTGTGTGTGTGTGTGTGTGTGGATGAATGATGATTACAGCTGGAGACCAATACATTAACCAAGTTCAAATGGATGTGAGTTACAGTTCTTATTGAGAGATGATAAGGCTTGCACAGGATAGAGTTGCATTGCACCAAATCAGTATTCAGACTGAGAGCCTCAACAACTAACTACACCTGCCATCGTTGTTGTTGTTGTTGTTGTTGTCGTCGTCGTCGTCGTGTCGCGTCGTCATCATTGTCGTCTTCTTCTTATTCTTCAGTCCGCAGACTGGTTTCATGCAGCTCCCCATGCTACCATGTTCTGTGCAAGCCTTTTCATCTCCAAATAAAATGGCAACCTGTATCTCCCTCTACGATTTTTACCTCATACACTCCCTTCTAATGCTAAACTGACAAATCCTTGACATTTCTTGAATAAAAGACTGCCTTGTTTGCAAAATCCTGTTCTTATTCTGATATAGCTCGTTTCACCTGGTTGGGGCATCTTCAGATAGCTATGAAGAACAAAGAAGAAAACTAGTACATACAATACAACATTAAAAATACAGAATTAAAAAGAAAGGAAATTTTTCTTTAGCTATGAAACAATGTTGAAATCAGAACTAAATAACTGTGATAATAATCTATGGTAATAATGCAATGTCTACTCCGTGATGGTGTGTGCTTTGATTAAAATGTAAAATTCAGCCTTAGGATGTCATACAGAGACAATAATAATTAAATCACTGGATCTACAGTAGCAATGATCCAAAGAAACTGAATACTGGACTTACATTCCTTGATATCTCAATTTGCTCCACCAACCTACTATTAGTCAAGATATGTTATATTTCTTTTCTCCACAATTTCATTAAGGATCTCCTCATTAATTACAAGATCTATCCATCTAATCTTCTAACATTCGTCTATAGTGCTACATTTCATAAGCTCCTATCATCTTTTCATCTGGACTGCTAATCATTCACATTTCAATCATGTACTATGCTGCACTCAAGACAAATGCTTTTAGAAAGAACTTACTAGCATTTAAATTAACACATAATTTAAAAAAAAAAAAAAAAAAAAAAAAAAAAACCTTCCCTTCTTCAGAAATGATTTTCATCCCACACCAATTCTGCATTTTATATAATGATGTATGTTAGTCATCAGAAGTTATTTGGTACCCAAATAACAAAACTTGTCTACTAATTTTATTGCCTAATTACCTAATCTAATTCCTTCAGCATTGTCCAATTTTCTTACACTCCATTCCATTACCCTTGTTATACATCTTGTTAATGTTTATCTTAAACTTCATTTCAAGACATTTCCATCCTATTTATTGCTTTCCAGGTCCTTTGCTGTCATTGGCAAATAGCAAAGTTTTTATTTCTCCTCCCTGAACTTTAATTCCTTCTACAACTTTCTCCTTGCAATCTTTCATAGTTTGCTCAATGTGAAAATTGAGCAACATTGGAGAAAAGCTACAAACCTGTCTTATTCTCTTCCGAACCACTGCGACCCTTTCTTGCACTTTGACTCTAATACCAGGTGTCTGGTTTGGTACAAGTTAGTTATAACTTTTTCTTCTCTATATTTTACACATGCTTCTTCAGAATTTGAAAGAGTGTATTCCAGTCAACATTTTCAAAAGCTTTCTCAAAATCCTTGAAAGCTAAAAACATAGCTTTGTTTTCCTTAACCTATCTTCTCACATAAGTCATTATGTGAATATTGCCTCATGTGTTCCTACATTTCTCATAAATCCTAACAGATCTTTCCCAAGATCGGATCTGCCAGTTTTCCTGTTCATCAATTAATATTCTGTGTCAATATTTTACAAACATGACTGATAATTCTTTATTTTTCACATTTGTCTGCACTAGCTCCTTTTTAGAATTGGAATTACAAGGTGGAATCCAAAATTTTAAGGAGTGGTGCTGGCATCTGGAAAGTAGGAGTATAGATCTTTGCACCGCTAGGTGGTGAGAGCTGCATATCTGAGTCAGTGTGCAGAGTGGAATTCAGCTAGGAGGACGTGTTGCGTGTCACAGTGATTTCGTAATACTCTGTGTTGGTGTGTGGCGATTTTACAATGGATCCACGAACAGAACAGCGTGTATGTATCATATTCTGTGCAAATCTCAGGCAAAGTGCTACAGAGACCCTTCCTATGATTCAACAAGTATTTGGGGGACAGAGGATCAGCTGTACGTGTGAGTGCCATGCTCGTTCAGGGCCAGGTGTAGAGGTATAGAAGATGATGCTCACACTGAAAGGTCTGTTAGCCGCACAATGCCAAACACTCTTGCCAAACTACATCTACATCTACATACATACTCCACAATTCACCGTAAGTTGCATGGTGGAGGGTACACTGTACCACTACTAGGTATTTTCTTTCCTATTCCACTCCCAAATTGAATGAGGAAAAAAAGAATGCCTATATGCCTCCATACGAGCCCTAATTTCTCTTATCTTGTCTTTGTGATTTTTAGGCGAAATGTAAGTAGGCGGCAACAAGATCGTACTACACTCAGCTTCAAATTCAGGCCCTCTAAATTTACCTAAAAGAAATTCACGAAAAGAAAGTCGTCTTTCTTCCAGCGATCCCCAATTGAGTTGCCGGAGCATTTGACACTCGCGCATTGATTGAACCTACCAGTAACAAACCTAGCTGCTCGCCTCTGAACTGCTTCTATGTCTTCCTTTAAACTGATCTGCTGCGGGTCCCAAACACTTGAGCAATACTCAAGACGTGGTCGTACAAGCGTTTTATACGCGGCCTCCTTTACAGGTGAAGTACATTTCCCAAAATTCTTCCAATAAACCGAAGTCGGCTGTCCGCCTTACTCACAACTGTCCTTACATGCTTGTTCCATTTCATATCGCTCTGCAATGTTACGCCTAGATATTTGAACGACGCAATAGCATTAAGAAGCTCACTACTAATGCTGTATTCGAACAACAATGAGTTAGTGCGGATCGACGTCGAGCCATTCAAGACCTTGCAGATGAAGTGGGTATTAGTTATGGGAGATATCAACAAATGT
This sequence comes from Locusta migratoria, assembly GCA_026315105.1. Classification (NCBI taxonomy): domain Eukaryota; kingdom Metazoa; phylum Arthropoda; class Insecta; order Orthoptera; family Acrididae; genus Locusta; species Locusta migratoria. The sequence goes on from CM048744.1 coordinate 677,225,551, forward strand.
TGACTGATGAATTGGGCATGTATCATGTCGCTGCAAAATTTGTGCCAAGAATCTTGACTGTCGATTAGAAGAGACAGGACGTTGAAGTGTACGAAGACCTTCATCAGTCTGCACCTGATGATTCAACCTTGTCACGGGTTAAGAGAGCTGGTTTTATGGATATGAGCCAGAAACAAAGCAACAATCATCTCAGTGGAAGAGCACGGGTTCTCCAAGTCGCAAAAAAGCGAGACAGGTGAAGAGCACGATCATAGTTTTCTTTGATACCAAGGGAATTGTACACAAAGAATTAACCCCACCCAACAAAACAGTGAATTCTGTGGCGTTTTGCAACGGCTTCGTGAGAATGTGTGGCGATGATGGCCTGAACTTTGGCATCAAGGGAACTGGCTGCTGCTTCACGACAACGCACCCTGTTACACGTCCTTGCTCGCAAGGACCTTTTTGGCAAAAAACAATGTGACAGTTGTAAATGTAGACTTTCTTGGCAGATCTCAATGAGAAAATCTTCTCACATTGACAGCCGAATCAGTGCCTTGTTCTGAGGCAACGTTTCGGCAAGTTTGCTATTTGCCATCTTCAAGCAAAGTGTCGGGTTCATATCCTGTCCGGGCCTATATAGCCGCTGGACCAGCAGCCTCCCTAAACTTACTGCGCCGGATGGGCCAATCATGTACGCGAGGAATCAGCACCGCGGCGCGTGGAGCGGGGAAGCCATGCCAGGTGGTGGGGGGTACTCGCAGAAAGTCTGAGCGTCTCGGCATCTCATCTCTGTTCATTCCATCCGACGCTGCCGTCGTGTGCAGGTTTGTGCACGGTGCTGAGATGGAAACCACTGTCACAATCGACCAAATTGTTGTAGATCTTTATCTCCATTGCTTCTTTAAATATAGAGTTCCAGAAGCAATTCACTTGACACAGCAATTTGGTGTTTTCGAAATGGAACATGTGATTCTGGCAGATTTCTCATTCTGTCCTAGTCAAACGCTTCTGACATGTTGTGAGAGGCGCTGCGTGTTGCATCGTGCGTCTGTCCACTGTATTGTTTTCCAAATTCGCAGGAAACACTGTAGACCCCTGGCGTTTTGAGTCCCATTTTGTCTTTCATTGAGCCCAGCATATTCTTGATTTTGGCTGGGGGCCAGAAAAGATGGTCTTGATTTTATTCTTCTTAAGTATCCTGGCAATCTTTGATATGGGCGGCCCAGCATATGGGAGGAACACTAGGCGTTTGTTGTCCTCCTCTTCCTGAAGGCCATCTTGTCTTGTCTTGTCTTGATAGCGCATTTCATTTGCCATTTGCATATCATTGTAGCTATTCTTGTGGAAGGTTTTCCTATGGTGCTGCATCTCAGAAGGTAGACTTTCCTCGTCAAATATATCCTGTGCTCTGTGCTCTAGGATAGTGAGCATATATTTTTGTTGTTCAGGATGATGGCAGTTGTTGACAATAAGATACAAGTCTGTGTGTGTTTTCTTCCAATAGACTAAGTGCCCCAGTGTGCCAACTGTTTTCTTCTTTATCAGAATACCTAGGAAGGGAAAGTACCCATTTTCTTCTAACTCTATCATAAACTTGATGTTGTTGTGTATACTATTCAAATGGTTAAGGAATTCCTGTAGAATAGAGTATTCTCACCATGAGGCCACACTGCAAAGGTGTCGTCCATGTATCTATAGCAGACCTTGTGTTTCAGTGGTGCGTTTCCAAGGCGATTTCTTCAAAGCTTTCCATGTAAAAGTTTGCTATACATGGAACCAATGGGAATCCCATGGCGACTCCGTCCACCTGTTGGTAAAACTTGCTCCCATACTGAAAGTATGTGGTTGTCCATGCATAATGGAACAATTGCAGTTTCTCTTTGTCATCCAGTGGTACCCTCGTGAAGAGCGACGAAACGTCAAAACTGACTAGTAAATCAGTTGTATCTAGTCGCAATTCCTTGAGCCTTAACAAACTCTGTGAAATTCTTGACGTGGTGTGCACACCTACCCACCAGACATTTGAGAAGTTACACCAGGTGTTTTGCTATTCAATAGGATGGAAATTTATCATGTCTACTATTGGGTGAAGAGGAACCTCCTTTTTGTGTATCTTGGGGAGTCAGTGTAGTCGAGGTGGAACTGGTGCTCTGGGTATAGTTTCCTCACTGTGTCCTGGTCCAAACCAGAGTTGTTGAGAAGTGAAATTGTATTCTTTGTCACAGTTGTTGTAGGGTCTTTCCCCAATTGTCTGTAGACATGGTCCTTCAAGAGCTATTCAATCTTGTGCCAGTAGTCATCTGCTCTTAGCAACACAGTAGTATTCCCTTTGTCCGCTGGTAGTACAACTGTTTCGTCATCGGTTTCACTTCACAACTACTCGGGTTTGGACAAGGATAGGGTGAGGAAGCTATACCCCAGAGCACCGTTTCCACCTTGGCTATACAGACTCCCTAAGATACACAAAAAGGAGGTTCCTCTAGGCCCAACAGTGGGCACTTCACCTGAAGGTGGCAAGTAGGAAACTTGACGAAACATTGCCAGAGAACGAGTCACTGACTCTGTCAACCCGTCCTCGCCAGACTTGGCATCTTGCGACTTCACGCTTTCCCAACTGAAACTCAAATAGAAAGGCCATGCCGGCCACGGTGGCCAAGGGGACTAAGGCGCTCCAGTCTCGGTCTACACGGCCACTACGGTCGGAGGTTCGAATCCCCCCTCGGGTGTGGATATTTGTGCCATCCTAGTTCGTAAGTAGTTCATAAGTAGTTTGTAAGTCTAGGGACTGATGACCCCGTAGTTAAGTCCCATAGACTTTACAAACATTTGAACATTTTAGAAAGGCCATCAGTTCAACACTCTAGAGAGGATTCAAGAAGCATCTCTGATGGTGCTGACGCTCTCAAAGAACACGACTTCCAGAAAACATTTTACCAGTGACATAAGCATTGGGATCGGTGTGTATGTGCAGATGAGAACTACTCTGATGCCGATGGTGACCTTTACTCCAAAGTTAAGGTTTTCAACAGATGGCAGCACCAGTCCTGAAAATTTTTGATAGCACCTTGTCTTATATTCTCCTTGAAGTCTGAGTGTATTTCCCGTCTCATCTGTCTTACATATCAGATGGAACAATTTCTGCATGACTAGCTCTTCTAATGATATTAACAGTTCAGACAGGATATCGTCTAATACACAGAACTTGTTTCAATTTAAATCTTCTCAAAATTCTTCAAATTCTTCTCACAGTATCATATCTCCTATCTCATCATCTAATTCCTCTTTCATTTCTACAATACTGCCTTCAAGTTCATTTCCTTTGTATAGGCCCTCTATATTATTCCTTCCTCCTTTCAGACTTCCCTTCTTTGCTTAGTAGTGGTTTTCCAGTTGAGCTCTTGATAATTATGCAGCTGCATTTCTAGTCTCCAAACAGATTTTTATTTTCCTGTAGGTAGTATCTATCTCCCCCCTAGTTATACATTCTTCTACAGACTTGCATTTGTCCTCTGGCCACTCCTGCTTAGGCAGACTGCACTTCCTGTCAATCTCCTTTCATTTCGCTTGCTACATTTTTACATTGTCTCCTTTCTTCAATTAAGTTTTGTATTTCCTGTGTCATCCAAATATTTCAATTAGACCAAACCCTCTTGTCTATATGATCATCTGCAGCCTTTACTATTCTACTTTTCAAAACTACCCATTCTTCTTCTACTGTATTACGTCCCCCCCCCCCCCCCTTTTGAGCAAACATTGCCTAATGCTCCTTCTGAAACTTTCAACAACCTCTGGTTCCTTTAATTTATCCAAGTTTCATCATCATCATTATTATTATTATTTGTAGTTTCTTAGGTTTTTACCTGCAGTTCATAACCAATTAGTTATGGTCAGTCTATATCTGCCTCTGGATATGTCTTAAGTTTAAAAATTGGTTTCTAAATCTATGTCTTACCATTATACAGTGAATCTTCTTTCATAATAATTAAATTGTACTCTGCACAAAATCCTACCAGGGGCAACCTCCTCTTACATTCCTTTTCCCCAGTACATATTAATCTACCAGTTTTTCCTTTCTTCCTTTTTCTACTACTGAGTTCCAGACCTCCACTCCACAACAAACAAGTTCTCTTCTCCCTTGACTGAGTAATTTCTTTTATCTCCCCATATATTTCTTCAATCTGTTCATCATTGTCAGAAGTAGTTGGCATCCAAACTTATACTATTGCAGTCAGTGTTGGCTTCATGTCTATCTTTGCTATGATAATGCATTTACTATGCTGTTTTAAGTGATTTTGCGGTATTCCTATTTTCTTCTTCATTATCAGACCATACTCCTGCTTTACGGCCAACTGATTTTGTATTTATAATCCTACTCATCCTGCCACTGAACTTCACTAATCTTCACCATATCTAACTTCAAGCTAACCATTTATCTTTTCAAATTTTTTAACTTACCTACCTGATTACGAATAGAACATTCTTAGCTCTTATCCACAGAATGCTTGTTTCATGTTTCTTGATAACAACATCCTCCTGAGTAGTCTTGTCCAGAGATCTGAATGGGAGACTATTTGATCCAAGAAGATGCCATCATCATGTATTCATACCGTAGATCTGCATGTCCTCAGAAAAATTAATGACTGTAGTTTTCCCTTGTTTTCAGCCGTTCGCAGTAACTGCATAGCAAAGCCACTGTAGCTGAAGTTAAAAAGCCAGTTCAGTCAATCATTTAGACTGCTGCCCCTATAACTACTGGAAAGGCTGCTACTCCTCTCCAGGAACCACACATTTTTCTGGCATCTCCACAGATATTCTTCCACTGTGGTTACGTCTACTGTACAGCTGTCTGTTTTGTTGTGGCATGTAAGCCTCCCCACCTTGGCTGTGTGTGTGGTTCATGAGAGTAGTATACAACACAGTATCAATAAAACTGAATTACATAAAGCTACCATCACTTCACACAGGAATTGTCAAGTATGGGCAGTATAATATTATTTCATGTGCATTCTTGTGGTGAGACTCACTGCAATTAGTTATACCTTTTTCTTTAAATAGGCTGTATTTATCATTAAGGACATGGTAGGAGGTCATATCTCAGTGAATAGATAGTTTACAAAGGCTTTGCTATGAGCCACAACAATGAATGTAGGAAGTAGATCATTTTTTGCAGTTACCAACACCAATAGGCACACAGATACTATGGCAGCAGTTGACAAGAAAGCTGTACAAATGCAATGTAATGATCACAAAAAGGGGCAAGAATTTTGTGGGGATTTTATAGCTATTCCTGGACAGTATACATGTATATAAAACTACTAGTTCAGACAGAAACTTTAATATTAACCATTCAATAGGCATGGGTTGCTCTGCAGCAATGGAGAGATGTTTGTTGATTACTAGATAGGAGAACATACGAGTAGATTAAGAATACATGGAAAAGACCTGTATTCAGCAATTGATATTAAGTGGCACATGATAACAACATCCTTCTCACAAAAGGTGTTGCATACTTTGGGTTTGTGTAAACGAGGCTATGGGTCTTGTTTAGTTGAATTTTCATTTAACTAAAGAAAGTGAGACTAACATTAAAGTGTCAATGTCTGCTAAATTATGTCTTGTACAGAGTGCACTGTTTGTGGTTCTGAGTGATGTGTGTACATTTGTACAGTTATGTTTCAGCACTTATTGTCAACTGTGTGTGTGCTCTGTTTCGTCACTTTGTTTTAAAAGTACACAATAATCATAAGACAATGCAAAATAAATGGTATTTTCTTTGTTCCACTTAACACCATTTACTCTGTAAACATGTATTACAGCAAGATTTTACAACAATCCACTTGGCAGCTGGAAACCAGTATGTTTTTACTAGACTTCTTAAAGACAGAAAAAATTACTGTTAAGTACCTGGAGCCTACTAAGCTTCCTCTCCTGTCATCTGCTGAACAATAATATACAAAGCTAACATGTGGGGGCAAGGAGAATTAAATCATTATAAAAGAAATTGCATTTCGATTCCCAACCACTTGTATGCTACGAAAAAAAGAAAGAAAGAGGAGAGACAATTATGTTACCCTATATAATATGCCTAACTTCTAACAAATATATGCCACTAAACAGTAACAATTCAAAATGCTGCCAGAGGAATCAGAAAAGCAAGGAAAATAAATGATGCTTACACTGCATATGCCAACAACGCCAGATGACGTTGTTCAGCCTTATTTTGTCCTTCCACCGAAGGCGAATACCCTTGAAACGATTCCATTTTGGCGATGTCAGCTTCTGCCTGCAACAGATTATCAAACCAATGCTTTTTAATAAAAGTATAATCTATGGATGTCAAATAATATTTATGATAGGTTTGAGGATTTACTGCTAGGAAGGGGCAAAGCATGCCATCACCAATGGAGAGTCATCAAATGAAGAAGAAGTAAGATCAGGAATGCCACAGGAAAAGTGTTGGTACCCTTTATGTACATGTTGTCCATTACCCTTGTGATGCATGAATTATTAATAAATAGGGACATCAATTGAAAAGCCGTTAATATAACAATGAATGTCTATTATCATATAACACAACAAGTATTCAAATGCACTATTCACAAAGAAAATTACAATGATCTGTTGGAATATTGTGACATCTATCTACCATCAATATAAACCCATTCCGATGATGGCAGTGACCAGACTATGAATGACTGCTAGCTTGACACCCACATGAGCATGTTGTCCCTATCTAGAATGGAGGCGCATGATCTATACAAAGGGCATAATTTCAGGCCCAGGGGTTCAGCATGACTTGTAGGGTATACAGTTAGTGCTGTGCAGATTGTCTTCAACAAGTGGCACAAACAAGGAAAAACCAATGTCGAGAGGTTGGGCAGCCACCCCTCGTTATATCTGTCAACCATCATAGGCAGGACAGACTCGTAAAACATGACAGGTGGCAAAATGTGGTGGTATTCACGTTGCACATTAATGCTGGGCAGAGATCAAATGTGCACCAAAAACTCCAAAAGATAGTCACCTGTACCCGATGACCAATGAATGGGCCAATGTTAAGACCATGACACTGGCAACAATGGCAGAGCGTAACATGGTTCGATAAATCCTGATACCTTCTTTATCATGCCAATGGGAGGGTGGGAATCAAGTCATCTTCCAGGGGAACAACTTCTTTATACCTGTAATGCAAGAAGGAGACATGCTGGCAGTGGCTCAATTAGGCTCTGGGGAACATTCATGTAAACATTCATGTGTGCAAAGCACCATGAGGGTCAAGAAGTATCTTGCAATGGCTGCAGACCGTATTCACACCTACATGAAGATCATGTTCCCCAATGGCAGTTGCATTTCTCAACAAAGATAATGTGCCACCTCACAAGGCCATGAGTGTGATGGAATGATTCAAGGAAGATACTGGCTTGTTGCAACTGATGTGATGGAACTCCAGCTCGCAAGATTTTAACCAATAATAATAATAATAATAATAATAATAATAATAATAATAATAATAATAATAATTATTATTATTATTATTATTATTAACACATACAGGATGTGATTGAATGTGGTGTCAACAGTTCATCGACACCATCGCTGGAAGTTAAGGGAATTTGGTGACTTGTGCCTGCAGATACAGTGTCAACTACCTCCAGTGAACTACCGAGGCCAGTTCACATACCAAGATGCATCGGCAATTTTATCCGTGCCAAATGTCGACATACCAGGTATTAGCTAGGTGGTCATAATGTTCTGGCTGATCATTACATAGAAAATAAGTCTGTTCTCATGAAGTACAAAAGAAAAATACTTTCATGCCCAGTGAAGTTGCCACTGTGCACTTGATATCTGCAGAATCCTCTCTGTGAGCTTTCCTTTGTTGAAAGCAAACTTTCGAAGCAAATTGGACCTATAGGCTGTTTGGCATTTAGTGCAAATTTAGTTCTTTTCTGTGTATGAAATTAGTGCAATGCTGTTCGAAACCGTTTGTTGATGCTTCATGCTAATACCTTGGCGATAAAATTTGACGCTCTTTATTTCAACTGGAGACACCTATACTGCGGCACCCCACGTTTAAGAGTTGAAAAAGGTTGCGCGTGCTCAGAAAATCGCCGATGGCCGGTGGAAAATAGCCTCCAAGTGGGCATTTCTGTTGGATCTATGCAAACAGTCCTGCATGAGGATCTAACATGGAAAAAGTTACTCTACGTGAGTGCCGTGAACACTGACATTACCACAAGGCTGCGCGCGTGCCATGTTGTCAGGCAACGTTGATGCGTGATGGCGGCACGAATGGGACTTTCTTTCCATCCATTGTGACAATAGATGAAAAATGTATACCGTGTTTCAATCCTGAAACGAAGCGCCAGTCTGCTCAAATGCATCAGAGGTTTTCCAGTGACCCAAGCAGCCTCCTAAGGAAGAGTTCGCAGCGGCCATGGAATCATGGCGATGTGGTGAAAAATGTTTACACCTGCAGCGAGATAAAGTCGAGAAATTACAGAGGTTTCCACTTGATTAGTTGTGAGACACAAATCGGAGGTGTTTTCATTTGAATTCATCTCTTATTGTGGGGAGAGAGGGGGGAATAATGGGGGCTGAATACCCCCTGCATCTCCCAAAGATTTTTTTTTTTAAGCAGGCTGGTACCGGAAATTTGAAATAGTACACATGTAATAAATCACAACGTAACTATAATTTGCCAAGCACAAGCTAACGGACAGCGGGTCGCCAACATAATGCCGCGATTAAGAACGCTGCTGTTACTGCGAGCTGTTGTAATGCCGCCGCGACCAGCTTTGCTGCTGCCGCTGTTGTTACTGCTATGCTGCAGTTGCGAGCCATTTGTTCACGTGCGGTGATCCTCTGCTTAGCAGGTCAAGGGCGCCACAGAGGGGATTCTTATGAAGGCCTCCAAAAACTAAGAATGACAATAGTTTTATTTTAGTTCAATTTTTACACAGAGTCTCATGTTAATTAAAGAGTTATAATATCTGTGAGCTTCTTATATTCCTTATAGCGAATAGTAACAACCCTTTACAATTAATAAATTTAGTATGCCAGAGGTGCCCGCAGGGAGGGGGGAGGGGCATTGCGCAACTGCGTCACTGAAATTTCTGGAGGAAGGGCGTGGAATGAAAAATGAGCACTTTGGCCAGCATGGGTCGGGGGTTTATAAAATAATCTACAAAACGTGAAGTAAAAAGATATTTGACTTTAATATTAAATGGCAATACCATTTTTATAAGGTAATAAAATAGGAATTCAGGACCTAATATCTCGGGTGTCGGGACGGGGGAGTTATAGTTTGAGGGGGTGAGTCATTGGCCAAGGGGGGGTGCACCTCGACAGTAGACTATATTTTTAAAAAATGATTCCCCCCCCCCCCCCACCATAACCAAATCCTGGCTACACCACTGGTTCATACGAGGTGGCTAAAAAATACTGTGTTTCTCAATAAAAGCACTACTTCTCAGGTGATTGTTGTACTTTGTCACAAGCAGGAAAGAGGCAGATTGAACATATGATCACTTTTTGAGACAAATGACTCTTTAGTGGAAATAGTCGGGCCGATACTTCAGCACTTGAGGCGTTGCCTGGTAATGTGTTGTTCAAGTCTTCTGTTAGTGTATCTCCTCGTCCATTCTCTCTCTGCCAATCTCATCGTTAACCGCCCCCCCCCTCCCCCAACACCTCGCAGAGAACATCTCGTCTTTTCCCTGTATCTTAAGGCAGCCAACCGTCCCGGATTCTGCAGGTCCATCCCGGAATCTGCCACTCCGTCCCGCACTGGAAGACTCGTATGTCCCACAAAACTCTTAATTTGTCCCGCAAGTCCCGCATTCCGGTGATTTTCACTTTTCACCAACCGCAGTTTATTCCCACGCATTACAAATCCGAATATGAACTTTGGATTTATGAGTGTGATATGTGCATTCGTTATCTAGTGTACATAAAAAAGAAATAAATGTGTAGTAAGACTTGCTCTTAGCCTGGGGTGACCACTTTTAGGTCTCTGAGGTTGACAGCGACCTGAAAAGTAACAGGTTCCAACACCACTAGGTTGTTGCCCGCAAGGAGGAATTCTTTCCCCTTTATTGTGGAATCTAGTGGTGAATGATCTCATTGGAGAATTAAACTCTAGGCAGTACTTTTGCCAAGGATACGCAGATGATCTTGTCATAGTAATACTTGGCAAATTTGCTGACACAGTGAAGAATATGGCACAAGGTGCATTGGACATTGTGCAAGACTGGTGCAGAAAACAGGAGCTGGGGGTTAGTCCTAAGACGACTGCTGTTGTACCAATCACAAAGAAGCATATCCAACACTCAAATTGGAATCTAAAGCTTTTCAATGAAGCACTACCTGTGAAGGGGACAGTGAAATATCTAGGGGTTACCCTAGATGAGAAACTGACATGGACCCCTCACATTAGGAATATTTGCTCCAAGGCAAAAGGTACTCTAGTAAATACCAGGAGAGCTTGTGGCAAAAATTGGGGCCTGAGCCCCAAGGGTATGCACTGGATATACACCACAGTGATTAGACCCAGGGTCACCTATGGGGCGGTCGTGTGGTGGAAGAAGGTAGAACAGCAGGTTGCTGCTAAGGAGCTTGCTAAGGTGCAGAGATTAGCCTGCTTAGCCATAACAGGCGGAATTAGCAGCACACAAACTGCTGAGATGGAAACCATGCTGGATATGCCCCATTACACCTTTGGGTCAAGATGGAGGCAGCGGCTGGTGCATACTGACTCAAATCTGGCAACAACTGGAACTCTTTGGGATATCCAGAATCACACACTAAAATAGTGAGTGAGGTAAATATAGGAAAGGTTGGGAAATGCCAGCTGACTATATTATAACCTCATACTGCTTCAACAATCCTTTCAATATAACAACTGGAAGTAGGGAGCAGTGGGAGAAAATAGTTCGACACCGTACGGGGGATATTGTCTGGTTCACTGACGGGTTGAAATCAGACCAAGGCGTTGGGGCCGGGGTATACGGGGTGCAGCCAAGACTGGAGGGCGTCATCTCTCTAGGGAAACTGGCCTCAGTATTCCAGGCCGAAATCACTGCCATCAGGGCATGTATGGAGGAGAATTTGCGTAGGTGCTATAAAGATCGAAGCATCGATATCTATTCAGACAGCCTTGAGATCACTGGCATCTCCTGCAACAAGGTCTAAAATTGTTGCAGAATGTCACAGGGTTCTGGTGGAGCTAGGGAAAAGCAATAGAGTAAACCTATTGTAGGTCCCTGGCCACTCGGGGATCAGTGGCAACGAACTTGCCGACAGATTAGTCAGTATGGGGGCAGAGACTCCATTTATTGGACCGGAACCTGTCCTCATAATCACCAAGGCAATGATCAAATTGGAGCTACATAACTGGCTCAGAAGACAGCACGTAGAATACTGGACCAAAGTCCGTCATCAAAAACATGGCAAGGTAATGATGCCAAAGCCATGTTTTAAAAGAAGCTCTGCAATCCTGGGTCTGAACAGGAGAGAGATTAGACTCATGGTTCGATTGCTGACAGGCCATGGGAATTTCAAAAAACACCTACGTACAATGGGAATAACAGAAGAGGACCCTAAATGTAGGCTCTGTGATGACGGTGATGAAACTGCATCACATCTAATCTTCGAATGCATTGCATTGGAGAGTAAAAGGCACAGAACATTTGGGACAACCAGACCCGAAGAAATTGTGTCTAATAAAGAACTGGTAAAGGGACTCCTTGCACTGTTCAAGGGCATTGGTTGGCTTTACTAGATATACAGGGAGCGATACTGCACAATAAACTTAGTTTCGGTACGGGCAGTGGCGGGTTGGACCAAGTCTGTTTTGGCTTCCCTGAAAAAAATCAAGTCAAATCAACAGGTTCCAAACGAAGATTTCCGGGTGGCGCCGAAGTTCAACGGGCGGTTGTTCACGTTGTAACAATCTGCGCGGAGACTCGACGCTGTTGATTTGTTTTTGTGCACTTATTCGATTCCCGTGAACTAATTTGTTTGTTTTACTTAGCAATGCCGCCAGCTGTTGTCAACTTACGAAGGATTTGCAAAAGGAGTCCCCCCCTTTTTTTTTTCACAAAAATGTATTACACGGTTAGAAGAGCGGGGCAAAACATCTAATGGGGGTGTTCTTCCCTGCTAAAGGTACTAAACACGGTTAATAACGTCATTTAACATCTGACAAACATACAGTGTATCATCACTCTCAACTTATTTCCGTCAGGAAAACTTCGCTTACAAGAGCTGTAGGTTTGTGGGCTTTCCACGCGTTAAGTGTCAATCAGAACTTTCGATCAACGGAATTCCCTTCTAAACTGATTCAAAAGAAGTTACGCTGCGCGAAAACTGAGTGCTAGGCAATAATAAATAATGTGATTGCACCTTTTTCTTTAGATAACTTGAACGCCTGTCCTAAACACGTCCCATTTATCTCTATCTGTAGAGACGTTCCAAACCACAAAGACCTTTAAATATTTCCAATAATCGTGTGTAATTTTATTGGAATTTATGTAAAAAAATAATATATATCCTTCATTTACCTGCTGAAACTGCAGTTATTATATATGATTCTTTAATTAACATTCTGGAAAAACTCCGACTTCAGGAGAAAGTCATGAGAATTTGTGAAGACAAATGCCTGTATAAATTTTGTCGGAATTGAACATGAAGGACAATGTAATGTACTCATCAAACTTCACTTACAGCTGAAATACTAAGTGCAATGCTGATTGTAAAATTTAATATGGGAACTTGCGAAAATATTAAAAAATTATAAATCAAAACCGTCAGAAATATGGATTAAAAAAACGAAAAATTAATAAACTATCTTTTTATATCAAATTTTAGCACTATCAGGATAAATGGTCACTTACACTCAATTTCCATCCACATGCACATAACGTCCTACACTGACCTTGGCCGTGATAAGCAAAACCATTCAAAACTTGTCTACTCAAAAATTTAATATAGGCGCTTTGCAAAAATATTTATGAATCTGTAATTAAGATCTGTGCGCCTCGGTTGCACAGTGGTAGAGTGCCAGACTACAAATCCAAAGGTCGCGGGTTCGATCCCCGCCGTTCCTAGGATTTTTATCTGTCACTTTCCACTTCTTTCACCTCTGGCAGTATTGCTCATGTGAAAAATACCGAGTAGCACCGTGGTTCGGAACCCACGTTAAACTGTAGGTCCCCCTATAACTGGCTGGGTAAGTCAGTTCGAAGGTCGGAGGAAGGCAAAGGCATACCACCTCCAAGCAGGACCATGCCTAGTAAGCACTGTGGTGTTCAAACCAATCTTCGGATTGTTGACTGCTTTACCTTTTAATTAAGATCTACAGTTGACAATAGACCATCATTATTGCTAAATGTATTTCAAAAGAAAATTAGTTCTTTTGTTGCCTTCGTTTCTGTACTAATTTCAGAATAAAGGACACACTGTCACTGAGTACCGTGTTGATAGTACCCATCCACATCCTCGAAACGTCCCGCATTTGGATTTGAAAAAGTTGGCCGCCTTACTGTATCTACCTCTTGCTTCTTCCTCCTATCCGTTCTCTGAGTCCTGCCCTGCTCAGCCTTCTTTCCTGATATAACAGTGTTACGTGTAGTACACTGTGACACTTCCTGCATTATGTATTTATGCACCCCTGGTCTACGGATAGCTTCTTTGATTCATAATCAAAACGTCCTCTCTCTCGGATTAGAACACAGCCACTGCTTACGTTTTCAATAAAAATTGAGTAATGGCGACTGAAACCTTCCGGAATAAGTCATCCGCGTTTTTTCAACGGCCACGTCAAAGACGGAGAATCGGATAGAGGTTCAGGGCAAAGCTTGCCCTCGGGAAACTGCCCCAAAGGGCCCAACAATCCGCAACGATCAAAAGCGCGACGATGCAACGACAACAAAACTGTGCATTAAAAGATGAAAGTCGTATGTCACGAATGGCTGGGAGAGCCCGAAGTGCGGGTTCAACCGCCTAATTGGATAGGTTTTCCTTGTCCTTCACGCCAGCAAGCACCTTTCCTTCGTGAAGTGTGTGCTGAAGTTTCTATGTTAAGTGCAGTGGGTGCGTGTGCAGTGTCGTGTTCGAGTTTGAGATGATGGGAGAAGGGAGAGGGTCAAATCCGGTAAAAACACGTAACGCGTATTTGAAGGACATGGTGGCCTGTTATTGATAAACGTTTCATGATGCTCACGCATAAGATTTCGGTACAGTTCCTAGTTCGGATCTTCGAGGAGGGACTGCCAAAGAAGACAATTATATATTTTGACGACATTACAGTGTTCAACAAATGAAGTAAACGCAATTTGCGACCAGTTATCTCTTTGGGTGTGGCGGGAGACGTGCAGGGAAGAGTCCTCTGCAATGGGGCTGGTCACTGTGTCCTCGGTGGCGGAGTGGTCAACGCGTCTACCTAGTAAGCGGGAGATCCCGGGTTCGAATCCCGGCCGGGCACAAATTTTTATTCGCCGTACTTTGGTATTCCATCTAAACCTTGTACAGTGAAGTCCACAACTGATCGCAAATTGCGATTTATTTCTTGCCAAAGAAGAGGTGAGCATGAGAAAATACTGAATAATCAAAGAAGACATACAATTTAAGACTCTGAGCATAGAATGTCACAATCCTTAACATAGAGAAGCTAGAAAATGTGAAAAGGGAAATACCAAGGCTCAATCTAGCTATAGTAGGGGTCAGTCAATTCAGAATAATGGAAAGAAAATAAAAATTTCTGAAAAGAGGAGAATGCAATACCAACAGCAGCAAAGAAAAAAAAATGTACAATGGCAGTAGGATACGTATAAGAGAATGAGCTAATGTGAACAGTTCAGCGACAAGATTGTTCTTATCAGATTCGACAGCAAACCAGCACAGACAAAAATATTTCACGTACAGACGCCAGTGTCCTAAGCAGATGATCAGGGTATGCTAAAATATATAGGGAGGGTAATTCGGTTAGTGAATTAATGTGAAAATCTAATAATCATGGGGACTGGAATGCGGTTTGTAGAGGAAGGAAGCCGGCCGCGGTGGCCGAGGGGACTGAGGCGCTCCAGTCACGGTCTGCATGGCCACTACGGTCGGGAGTTCGAATCCCCCCTCGGGCATGGATATTTGTGCCGTCCTTAGGATTAGCTAGTTCATAAGTAGTTTGTAAGTTTAGGGACTGATGACCCCGTAGTTAAGTCCCATAAGCTATACAAACATTTTTTTTGAAAGAAGTTTCAGCAAGCTGAAACTAATTAAATACACTTGAGGAGCATGGCTGCTTAACAAATCTGAATATAATATCCATAGAGCACAAACGAGCTGCTTCTCTAAACTATGATGATATCAAAAACAGTTTTACAGCAAAAAAAGCTCGAAAAGCGAAATTTTGAATTGATTTTTGTACGATGAGTAATGTTTTAATATTTTTGTATGTATTAAAATTGTTCTGTTTTCCTTTGATCTTCATTCAGTCAATAAAATAAGTTCGTGTTGTGAGATTGTGACATTTATTTAGAAATATGTAACCCAATTAGCGTCAAAAAGTCGATTCTTACAGTGTGGGGGGGGGGGGGGGTGAAAGAAGGGGCGGCAAATTTAAGCATGCCCCCCTTGACAAATGTCCTAGATCCGGCCCTGCATCAACGGATCTCTTATAGCTTCTGAGACGCTTGAAGACTCCTTGAAAAATATATTTTTTCGTTGACGTTCGAAATTTATCAGGTTTATAAAAATACTTTCAATGGTGATATGCTGTACGTAACACGACTCAACATAATGAATACAATGCTTCCACAAGACGTCAACGTCTTAAAACCGCCGAACCGACTTCGATGAGCCGCGGCCGAGCGCATTGAGGCGCTATGCTCCGATGCACGGGGCCATTCCGCGTCGGGGTTTCGAATCCCCTCTCGGGCATGGATGTTGTCTTTAATATAAGGTAGTTCATAAGTAGTTTGTAAGTTTAGGAACTGATGACCCCGCAGTTAAGTCCCACAAGCTTTACACACATTTGAACATTTTTGTCGTTCATGTTAGTTAAACGATTGTCAATAGATGGTACCTTTTACAGTGCTTTCATATCGGCCGCGCAAACTAAGTTGATAGTCAGCGAGGTGGCTGTTGGGAGCAACCGTCAATACATGTGCCGTTTACGATCGATAGACGGGTATCAACTTCGATTGTACGAACAGTATAAATTTGTTCATGTTGTGTTGTGGTCTTCAGTCCGGAGACTGGATTGATGCAGCTCTCCATAATACCCTATACTGAGCAAGCCTCTTCATCTCCACATAAGAGCGGCAACCTACATCTGTCTGAATCTGCTTACGGTATCCATCTCTTTGTCTTCCTCTGCGGTTTTTACCCCACTTCCCTCCAATGCTAAATTCACAATTCCTTGATGTCTAAGAATGTGTCCTACCAATCTATTCCTTCTTTTAGTCAAGGTATGCCAGAAATTTCTTTTCTCCCCAAATTCTGTTCAGTACCTCCTCATTAGCTAAGCGAACCACCCACCTAATCTTCAGCATTCTTCTGTAGCACCATATTTCAAAAGCCTCTATCCTCTTCCTGTCCGCACTGTTTATCGTCCATGTCTCATTCCCATACAAATGCCTTCAGAAAGGACTTCCTTAGGCTTAAATCAATATTCGATGTTAACAAATTTCTCTTTTTCAAAAACGCTTTTCTACCCATTGCCATTCTGCAATTTATATCCTCTGTACTGCGACCATCATTTGTTATTTTACTGCCCAAGTAACAAAACTCATCTACCTCCTTTATTGCTTCGTTTCCCAATCTAATTCCTTCAGCATCACCTGATTTTCTTACACTGCACTCCATTACCCTAGTTTTGCTCTTGTTAATGTTCATCTTATATGCACCTTTCAGCACACTGTCCATTCCGTTCAATTGCTCTTCCAGGTCCTTTGCTGTATCTGACATAATTACTATGTCGTCGCCAAAACGCAATGTTTTCAATTCTTCACCCTGAAATTTAATTCCTTCTCCAAATTTCTCCTTGCTGTCCTTTATAGCTTGCTCAATGTACAAATTGAATAACAATGGAGAAAGACTACAATCCTGTCTTACTCCCTTCCCAACCACTGCATCCCTTTCATGCCCTTCAACTCTGACAACCGCTGTCTGGTTCTTGTACAAGTTGTAAATAACCTTACACTCCCTATATTTTACTCCTGCTTGCTTCAGAACTTGAAAGAGTTTATTCCAATCAACATTGTCAAAAGCCTTCTCCAAATCTACAAAAGCTACAAATGTTGGTTTGCCTTTTCTTAATCTATCTTCTAGGATAAGCCGTAAAGTGAGTATTGCCTCCCGTGTTCCTACATTTCTCCTGAACCCAAACTGATCTTCCCCGAGGTCGGCTTCTACCAAGTTCTCCATCCATCTGTAAATAATTCGTGTTAATATTTTGCAACCATGACTTATTAAACTCATGGTTCTGTAGTTTTCACACCTATCTGCGCCCACTTTCTTTGGAATGGGGATTATAACATTTTTCTTAAAGTCTGAGGGTACTTCACCTGTCTCATACATCTTACACACCAGGTGAAACAGGTTTGTCATGGCTAGTTCTCCCAGAGACTTCAGTAGCTCTGAGGAAATATCATCTACTCCAGGGGCCTTGTTTCGACTTAGGTCTTTCAGGGCTTTGTTCATAATAAAGTTTTTTTGTGGAAACAACTTTAAAATTTTTCATCATTAGTGGAGAACTAAACTTTGAAAATGATACCTCAGACATTAATTTTGGATACTTAATAGGGGAGATCACAATAAAACACAAATGAGAAATAATACATAATTATGCTAGGTGGGAGCAATTAGCATGATCCCCATGTAATGTTGGGTCGTGCGGGATGCCAGCTGGCAGGCGCAAATGAAGAGTGGGTCTAATGTCGTGGTTCTCAATTGTTTGAGCTTCGGGCGCATTTAAAAGGCTGCAAATAATTGTGGGCGCACTATATCAACATTTCTCACGACAATTTTACAAAAATAAAGATTGTGGTAAAATAACAATTAAGTCATTCTATTTTGCATTTCGCGTCCAGACTTCAAAAAATACAATTTGTATTAATAAAGAACATACATTATGATGTGAACAAAACTTTGTGTGTAAAGCACGATTGTCACCCAAATGCGACGGCCGAGCACCGTACTGCCTCCTACCCTACCAAGACGAAAGGCAAGAGAAACTTAAGTGAAACGAAATGAAGTAATGCAATAAAGTTAACGATTAATTGAAATTATAGCAATGCAATACAAATGAAAAGTATCTCACGTCTATTTTCTTTCTAGCAATTATGAGAAACATGCGCCAGGTCTCGCGCTTTCTTCAATGTTTGGAGATACCGGGTGATCAAAATGTCAGTATAAATTTGAAAACTTAATAAATCACAGAATAATGTAGATAGAGAGGTAAAAATTTATACACATGCTTGAAATGACATGGGGTTTTATTAGAACTATATATTGATGGACGCGTGAAAGATCTCTTGCGAGGGCCGTTTGGTGAGATCGTGTGCTCAGCCGCCACTTTCGTCATGCTTCGCCTCCCAGGTCCCCAGACGTCAGTCCGTGCGATTATTGGCTTTGGGGTTACCTGAAGTCGCAAGTGTATCGTGATCGACAGACATCTCTAGGGATGCTGAAAGACAACATCCGATGCCAATGCCTCACCATAACTCCGGACATGCTTTACAGTGCTGTTCACTACATTATTCCTCGACTACAGCTGTTGTTGGATGATAGTGAACATATTGAGCATATCCTGTAAAGAAAATCATCTTTGCTTTGACTTAATTTGTTATACTAATTATTGGGTTTCTGATCAGATGAAGCGCTATCTGCCGGACATTTTTTTGATTTTTTTTCTTATAAAAACCCATGTCATTCCAAGAATGTGTGTCAATTTTTATCTCTCTATCTACATTATTCCGTGATTTATTAAGTTTTCAAATTTATACTGACTTTTTGATCACCCGGTGTATTTGAAAGACAAACTCTCATTTCTTCCTCAATACTTTGAAAAGTTCCTCCCTTTTTAAATTGCATTGTGAGGGCAGTAAGTCCAAAGTCACAAATATGTAAATCCTAATTCACATAAATGTGTAAAATGTTCATAGCATTTTTTGATAACAAGACATTTTTCTTTTATAAAAATCCAATATCTTCAAGAGATATACGAGTATGTTTTCCTAAAATATTACAGGGCGCACCCGAAGCTGTTCTAGGGCGCACAAATGCACCCTGGACCACACTTTGAGAACCACTGATCTAGGGTTACGTTATATCTCTCTGGCTACGATAGAACACCGATTTCTCGATATATCGATACAGAACAACAAGGCTAGAAATCGTTTGTATCGAGACAGATTAAAAAGATACACACACACACACACACACACACACACACACACACACACACACACACACACACACACACACAAATATATATATATATATTCTTTTTAATCTTTAATTCGAGCAACAGCCAGCTGTTTTTATCGTTCTGTGTAGTGTATGATAGAAATCAACTAATTGCTAATACACGTTAGAGACTTCTGAAGAAAATGAAATACAACTGTAGTATTATTATCTTAAGACAAGTGTCAATGTAAGTGCAGTACACAACAATGTAATCGGTGTAATCAGTATTTTTTTCTCTCGTTGTATTTTACTGTTTACTAACCGAATTTAAAAGCTACGGTTTCAAATGAGTTTATACGTCAAACGGTTATTGTTGTTTAGGTTTTGTTGCACCGGCTTTGAAAGAAGTCTTTTCGCTTGGAACTGACGTTGCTACAATTGTCACCGCTTGGCCTTGTCAAACAGCAGTGCTGCTGTCAGTGACGGGCACCGCAAGATGTATTTATATTGGTCCACCCGTCAGCGATGTAGCATTTCGTGTCTACTTCTGTTATCTTGAGAACGGTAGCAGAGGAGAAGGAATGAGAGTAGGGTTTAACCTCCAGTCGACAGCGTCGTCATTACCGACTGAACTCACGGTCAGATTTTTGCGTAAGGCTAAGAGGAAATCGGCCTGCCCTTTCACAGAAACGATTCCGGCATTTGCCTGGAGTGATTTAGGGAAATCACAGAAAACCTAAATCTTTATGGCGAGAGGTGGATTTTAACTACCGTCCTTTCCGAATGCGAGTCCAGTGTGTTATCACTGCGCCACATCGCTTAGTAGAACGGTAACTGCATGTTCGTGGGAAGTGCTGTAACATCTAACACAAGGGCTATCGGCATGAGCCCAATGGACCCTAATGACCAGCTGAATTCAGAGATGGAGAGCTGGGGAATTTATTAGACTCGTAGGCGGCAAAGACGTGAGACACTTGTTAAGACCGAATGTGGCCCGCCTCTTAACTGTCAGCCGTCCTTGTTCCACTACATTTGCATAACAATTTGTTACAAGTTCTTAACGGCAAGTCTGAAATGCGTTGTGCGTCCAAGTGAGCTACATATATAATCGCACTGTAATGTCTGGCAGGTGGTTCATTCTATTTGTCTATCTATCTAATCTCGAATAGCAGGAAGAAGGAACACGTCTATCTCCCCACTTCAACTCTGATTTATTTTATTGCGATGATCATTTCTCACTGTTTACGTGGAGGTCAAACAATATATTTTCGCATTCGGTTGAGAAAGCCTGAGATCTTAATTTCGTAAGTGCATGTCGCCGCAACGAAACGCGCCGTCGTCGTAATGATTATCACTCCAACTGATGTTGACATTTCCGTGACACTCTATCCTCTGCATCGCGATAATACAAATCTTTGTACTCTTTCGATGCTCTCTGTCAATACTTGTGTTCTACCAATAAAATGAAGTCTCTGGTTCGTCTTCCCCCACAACATTTTTTTGTATGAAGTATCTAGCTGAATTCGCGGTCTTCAGATTCAAGTGATTTATCTTGTAAACGAATTGACGACTTCACACTTTTACTATTTAGGTTCAGTTGCCAATTTTTACACTTTACAGATCTCTAATTCGTTCTGCAGATCGTTCTGATCTTCTGATGAATCTAATAGACAACAAACGACAGCGGCAGCTGCAAACAGCCTAAGAGGACAGCTCAGATTTTTCTCCCACACCGTTTCTGCAGATAAGGAACAGCAGAGGACCTATAACACTATCCTGAGGAACGCCAGATAGCTCTGTTTTAGCCGATGTCTTCCGTCAATTATTAAACATTGTACCTTCTATGACAGGAAATCTCGAATCCAAACAAAACATTTAGATGGCACTGCATAACCATGTAAATGGATTAGTATTTCAAAGCCATTTGTATCGCATGGTGTCAAAAGCATTCTGGACTTCTAGAAAGATGGAATCAAATTGAGATCCTTTATTGATAGCACTTACCACGTCCTGTAAATAAAGATGCAGATTGTTTCAGAAGGGCAACAGTTTCAAAATCCAGTCGACATTGGGTCAATAGATGCTTCTGTTCAACGTAATTCATAATGTTTGAAGACAGGACATGTTCCAAAACCTTGCTGCAAATTGATAATGATACAGCCCTATAATTTAGTGGGTTACTCCTGTCGCCTGCCTTGAACATCGGTGTGACCTGTGAAACTTTTCAGTCTTTGGGTAGAGATAGATCGTTGAGCGTATGACTGGAACTAACGCGTCAGCGCAACCTGATAGGATCCTGATCGGTATCTGGAGCAGAAATTTTTATTATGCGATTTAAATTGCTTCACTACTCCGAGGATGTCTACTACGTGACTGATGTTGGCAGTTGTACTTACTTCGGAATCTGGAATTTTGACTCTTCTTCGGTGAAGGAAGCTAACGAATACATTTCTCCCCCCCCCCTCTCTCTCTCTATCTCTCTCGATATTCCGAATCAGCAACTTGTGTTCCCAGCTTGGAGCAGATCTAACAATGTGCCTGAGCGACTCATCGTGTTGATTGTTTTTGTCGGAAGTAGTAAGCTAAGACGACGGTTCTGCCTGGTTTTACCTACGCTTATGCCAGTGGTAACTTATACCTTTGTGGCGTACTATCTCTCTGTTGCAGGTTTTTGTTGAATTTGTTCTTCCCGAGCTGCTTTTTTTTCCTCCTCATGACTTCGTTTCTGCT
The DNA here is from genome assembly GCA_026315105.1 of Locusta migratoria. Taxonomy (NCBI): domain Eukaryota; kingdom Metazoa; phylum Arthropoda; class Insecta; order Orthoptera; family Acrididae; genus Locusta; species Locusta migratoria. The sequence continues at coordinate 677,247,670 of CM048744.1, forward strand.
TTCCTTTCTACTCCTAGTACGCACAAAGCACCGAAGAAATAAAGCAGTTCATTTGTCTTAGTAGTTTTTCTGGTTTGATGCCTCTGTGTAACACGCCTTTTGATACAGAAAACCCCTTTCGACATAAAAACTGCGCAAGGTAGCACACTGGACTCGCATTGGGGAGGTTTAAGTCCACCTCCGGCCATCCAGATTTAATTTTCCGTCATTTCCCAAAATCACTCCAAGCAAATGCAGCGATTGTTACTTTGAAAGAGGACGACCGATTTCCTTCCCCCACCCTTACCCAAAAATCAGAGCGTGAGGTCCGTTTATAATGAGCACTTTGTCGATGGGACGGGAAGCCGTAAACTTGCTTTCTTTCTTCCTTCCTTCCTTCCTATCTTAATTCCTTCTCCCCCCTATAACATCAGCATTCCAGGATATCGGAATCAAAGAATACAGTAAAAGTGACAAAAAGGCAAAAAGTGACTGTAGGTGACGTACGTGGCTCTACGGCACCACAATGAAAACTGTTTATGGCGCTTTGACTAGGCTAGCAGAAAGTGCAATACCTCAGACTATCGTCTCGCAGAACTAGTAAATGTTCTTCATCCACCGGCACTGCCTAGTGTGACTACTGTAAGCCTAACTTGGAACACACTGCCATGCACTTCACAGCGGTTTGCACAGCTCAGATGTAAATTAAGATTCATATATGCATGTAGCTTTCTCAGCGTGTACTGCTGATAGTCTTTCGGGTGTGCAGCCGAGTAGCGGCGCTGACGGCTAGTATGACACTTGACGAAACGTCGCGATACATCAACGCCACCACCCGACTGAAGGCTAGAGGCCGGCCGCGGTGGCCGAGGGGACTGAGGCGCTTCAGTCACGGTCTGCACGGCCACTACGGTCGGGGGTTCGAATCCCCCCTCGGGCATGGATATTTGTGCCGTCCTAGTTCGTAAGTAGTTCATAAGTAGTTTGTAAGTTTAGGGACTGATGACCCCGTAGTTAAGTCCCATAAGCTTTACAAACATTTGAACATTTTTTTTTGAAGGCTAGAGCCGGTCAGCAGGCGCCAGACACTCGCTCGTTACTCGTTTGCGCGGCCGCTGCTCGGGAGTGGCACAGCGAGCAGCTCGTAGCTCGAGCACAGGCGCGAGCCAGCGAGCGAGGCGACTCGGTCAGACTCGTAGCGGAAGCGAAATCGCCTAAGTGTGCTGTGGCATACGAAAAGACTTAATAATAATAATAATAATAATAATAAACATAAATTGTTAACAGCTGACTGTGTTATAAAAGACAACACTTGAGAAAGTATTCCTTCCGTGTAGAAATACGGTGGGTAATAAATATTACAAAAGACAATGACTGAATGATCATGAACGACAGCAGAGATAAAAAAGAACAATATCGCTATACTAGATAACATAAAATGGTAATATTTTGTCTGGTAGTCTGTTGGTACTGTTGCCGATCCGCTCAGGACTCTAACGAGTACTGTATTTAGATTGACAAGGGAATATATTTTACTATGTATACATGTTTTTATTAATATACAATAGTACCCTTTACTGCATATCACCGCTATGGCAATATTTGCTGGCGAGATTAGCGGCGTCAGTACACTTTTTAATCCACTGTCGCTGAATGCCACCAATACATTTTCACTTAAACAGGACCACAAGAACCGCTAACATCTGAAGGACAATAGTTCATAGCTCCCCTTCTATAAAACCTAAACATCGCAAGAAGGAAAGCCTGTGAGACATCAGAAAGATAAAGTAATAGGCATTTATTTAATTTGCTTCTCTAAGAGAATACATAAATAGAATACAACAATGTTAGGCAGCACTTCCGTATTTCACTGGTAAACTGCCGAGCCATTCCTAGGATTTTTATCCCTCACTTATGACGTCTTTCATTTCTGGTAATGTAACTTCCTGGCAGATTTAAATGGTGTGTCGGAACCGGGATTCGAACCCGGGACCTTTGTTTATCGTGGGCAAGCGCTCCGAGCTATCACGGTAGGCTTCGCGGACCGTTCTCATAACTAAACTTCTGCAAGTACCTCGCCCCCCTACTTCATAAACTTCTCACGCGAACTAGTAGGACTAGCATTCCTAGAAGATAGGATGGCTTAATCATAGATTAAGGGATGTTTTCAGAATGAAATTTTCACTCTACAGCGGAGTGTGCGTTGAGATGAAAAGGCGAAGGTCCCAGGTTAGAAATCCGGCTCAGTCACACAATAGTAATCTGACAGGAAGTTTCGTATCAGCGGCACTCCGCCGCAGAGTGAAAATTTCATTCTGTATTTCTGGTAATGTGTATAAACGTGAAAAATACCAAGGCACAACATGCTAAGGATTCCGACTTTCACTGTAGGTCCTCCTGTAAATGACTGGTTAAGTCAGTTCGAAGGTTGGAAAAGCAAACGGCATACCACCTCTAACAGCCCTATGTTTGGCTAAGCACTACAGTATTAAAACAATCTTCTGGTTGATAACTGGTTTACTCAACTTTGAACTACATTAAATGGTTTTCTGTAAAACATATTTGGAGGTCTCTTTAGTGATTCATTGTGCTGAATGTAACATCAAATCCTTTGTTCTTTAAAAACAGTGCCTACTTCGGCTAAGAAATAAACTACAGAATGTGTCTGTAACGATAGTTTCAATTGTCACTTCGACTTTATTTCTGTCACAAAGTATCTAATACTCGTGTCGGCGATAGTAACACACCCAAAGAACATTATGTGGTCCTTCTTGCTTTGCGTAATTTGTAGTTAAATGTACGCCTTTCATCGGTTAATTATCTACGAGCAGCCTCATTCTACTTTTTTGAGTGGAAACGTAATCTTCTTTCGGGAAAGATTTACGTACCAGAAGGTGTTATTTGTACGCCCAACGTTCTGGAAATCTAGCGTTAATAGTGATATAAACCTAAGAATTATTATGGTCACGTTAAAGAACTCACTAAAACCGAGTGCAGGTTCCAAATTGTCATGATGTGGCAGAAAAAAGAGCCGGATAACGAAATGTAGCACTGCTCACCACAATATTATTAATCCACTAGATCAGAACCCTCTATAGAAAATGTAATCTTTAATAGAAGTCTCTTTAATAAACTTTCATTTCATTCACCTGATGCCTTATCAAAAAACTACATAATCAGCGAAGTGCGTCACTAATTAGGCCTAATTTGAGATGTGATATTGAGGTGATTTAAATCATGTATGCAAAAATCTGATAGAAATGATTTATAGCCACTATTAAATAAAAATCATACCTTTTCTAAGAAGTTCTGAACAGACGAAGTGACCATTAGAAGTAAACACTGTTGAAAGTTAGAGGGACGAAATTTGAAGCCGACTGCAGAACTATTCTCCTGTCGCCAACTTACAACAAAATTAGAGCTCATAGAAAGACATACGGCCATTCGTTTTTCCCCTCATTCTACTTCGGAATGGGATATATAAGGGAATCAAGACTAGTGGGGCGAGAAACCCTCCGCTACGCACCTTAATGTTGATTGCGGTGTTACGTTCATACCTCGATGTAGATATAAATGAGTGTGTGGAAGAAATTTATTGCAAAGCTTGCAAAATGTTTAACTCAATATTTCAGTTTAGGTTCTCTTACTCAAAGAATATGCGTTATGAGCGCACAACACGCGCATCTACAACAACATTCTCAAACAGAACACTTAAATATCATAATTACCACAAGTTTAATGTGTAACTGTTTGTAAGGTAAGTAATATGAAAATAAATCTTCAGCACTCTTGTTTAACATTGCTATAAAAATGAACTTCAGAAAAATCGGATGTATTAAGATGGGCACAGCTTTCATCTAACATGAAATGACACAAGTTTCCTATTAAATTGGTACGTTAAATTTATCCCAGCAGGAAGTACCGCTACTTGTTCCAGGCCTGTACAGCATAACGTAGTTTCCGACTGCTAACACTAGCATAACGTCCTTTTTGGTCATTGTAAGAAACGGCGCTGCGAGTTTCCATGGACATTACGAGTCTGCGAGTTTCTTACGAGCCTGTTACTAGTTCTATGCCATTAAGCCCGTTTTCAACGATCAACGAACTTGTAATAGATTGCTAACAAGTTGCGTTACTGGCGGCCGTCAGTCGTTTGAACGGCTGCACTAGTATGATCGCGCTAGTATCGAAGCGCGATAATTATAGCGATAAAGAAATAGGACGAGTTCTAAATTCGATACTAGTGGGTTCACTGCGCATGCGCGAGCTAGCAGCTGTCTGCTGCAGTCGCCGCTCCAGTTAGTCCGCCATTTTCCTTCGTATTTACGTATATTTTGCGTTATGTCGAAGTTTATGATCAGAATGTATTGCAAAATGTATTTCTAATGACGGCATTCACACTGTCCGTCACCAGACCGTCACCTAACGTCAACGCCACGTTAAGCTTTCTCAAGAAGATTGTTTTGATTGAACGGTCATCTGCTGACATCGGAAGTTAACCTATTTTCGTCACGAGATTTTCATTCTGTAGTCGACAATTACACGGTTTGCACGCAAACGTGTCTTATTAATCTTTAGTTTATTATTATACTTTGGTTTAGTAGTAAATTGCAAATTTTTCATGACGACTTAAATATTTATCTCAATTATTGTCCACCGAAAAGCGAGGTCGTACATCTGAAACCGAAAAATGGTTTATGATTTGCAATATCGTAACAGAAAAGACTGAATCCAATTGTTTATTTGAATAAGATTGTAATTTGATGATGCAATTTTCATTAAATAGCATTTTAAATGAAAAAGTCAGTCCAAATTAAAGACAAAAATTCAGTTGTGCATGACGTTATTAACAATGTCATTGGGCAAATCGTAGTGGATAAAGTAAAGGAGGTCTATTTACGCTCTTATAAATATTGCATGATGTGTTCATAAGTTTATTTTTTTTTCGCTTGAAAATAGATGTGCATATTTTGAAATGTTGTTTCACTACCCAGAACTTTACCACACTAAGTTGACCAAAAACATCAATTGCAAGGTTTTCTTTGGCCGTCAATAACATTTAGCGTTGTTTCCTCAATTCCAGTATTAAACTATGACTTCCTACATAACAAATCGGCTTTTATAACCTCACTTTCAACATCGATTATTACTGTTCTATTACGTTTATCGTCTAAACACGCTGCCACAAGATCTTGCTCGAGTTTGTAGTTCACGGCTAGTACGCTATGAGCGCTTCAGTAGACTATTATCTATCTTGTTCAAAGATGTTTCAGGCGTGCAGCCGCATAAAATTTAATTCTTCTAATATTTCGGCTGAAAAACGTTCAGCCATCTTCAGAGACGAGTCGAAGACTGACGCTCCAGCACACGCTTCTTGCTTATAAACGCGCGGGCCGCGCTACTGCGTATGCGGCCACAGATACAAGGCGCCAAAGACGTTACTCGGCGCCAAGGAAGGACACGTATGTGTAAATTATGTCTGTGGCTGCATGGTCGATTACTGCGGAGAAATCTGTGTGTTATGATCTGTGCTGTGGCGGCGTCTTTGTAAATTTATTAAAGAAAGTGCCGGATTCCATGATTTATCTAAACTGAAGCCGCTGTCTCTGTTAATTAAATTCGTCCCCAAGCGAATTTATATTGCTTCTTTCACCACTGAGTCCCAGAAAGATGAAGTGGAGGCTAAAATTTTGACGTTTTCATACGCCATGGAGTGTCCAGTATCTATCTTGTTCACCTCCGTTCATCGTTTAAAAAGGGCTTTACTCTCTCCGCAGGGAACGTCGGTTCTCTTTGTGGTGTTAGCCCGCAGAGCCGGCAGTGCGTCGCATTTCGAGTTACGCGGAACGGACCCCGGAAACGGCGGCCGACGCGTCGTGCGCAGTGGACGAGGGAAGTGAAGGAAAGGGCAGCGCGCGCTTCTGCGAAGCGCCCCACGCCGTGTAAGCAGGCAGGCGGGCGCATTCTGCGGCGATAACGCGGGGTTGCCTTACGAGATGCCGGCGCCGCCGAGCCGCAGTCTCAGCACCGCGCAGGTAATTACAGCGGAAATGTCACAGTCTGCACAGTTCTCCCGAGATAACTGCCCCATTTGACACACACTGCTGGCTATTCAAAGGACCGGAGATATCACAGAGATTCCAACTTTTGAATATGGCAAATAGTAATGCGACGTAATGTGTATGAGCGGGGAGGGAGTTGGGGGGGTGGGGGTTGTTTCAAGGTTTCCAAGGAGAAAAAGTGAATACAAAATTATTAAAACGGTGAAGCCAGTTTTGTAAGATTGAGATGATATATGGTTAACGTATTACTACATCGTTCTGATGTGTACAGCAGGAATATATGTGGGTGGGGAGAGGTGATACAAAACTAATTGTTTTCTTCCTCAGAACCGAACATATTAGATTTGGTGATTTCCAGACATATACGGAAGAATCATTATAACTTGCACACAACAACAAGATAACGTAAAATCATAAGTTACAGAAACAAATCACGTTAAGATATTTCGGCGAGTGAGCAGGTTATGTAAGAAACAAGTCAAGTGACATGCCGCATTTTCATTGGCTGCTGCCGGATTCCAGAATGGCGCGCCTTTGTGGATTCCTCCCGTATGCCGTATTGCGTAGTTTTCGAGTTCGTAGAAGTTACTGTCAATACCGGTGATTTCCACAAGAACACGCTCGAAGATGCTGCTCAGAACCACTTTACTTTTGTCGATGACGTCACACGATCGAAATCAAAGTGAAACGAGTTTTACCGACGGGAAATAAATGACCCATTTGTTATTTAAACCTGAAAATCGGAATCGGAACCACACCAATCGTAAACTTGTAATTTTAAACAATTTTCGTAACAGTTACGATTAAATCGTAATAATTGGAACCTCTGATATCACAGCCGAATTTACTTTGAGAGGTAACACGCTATACGAAGATCTACGTCTACATACATACTCCGCAATTCACCGTAAGGTGCGTGGCGGAGGGTACACTGTACTACTACTAGGCATTTCCTTTACTATTCCACTCCCAAATTGAACGACGAAAAGAAAGAATGCCTTTATGCCTCCGTGCGAGCCCTAACTTCTCTTATTTTTGTGATCTTTACGCGAAATGTAAGTAGGCGGCAGCAAGATCGTACTACACTCAGCTTCAAATTCCGGCCCTCTAAATTTCCGCAACAGAATTTTGCGAAAAGAACGCCTTTCTTCCAGCGATCCCCAATTGAGTTGTCGGAGCATTTCCGTGACACTCGCGCATTGGTCGAACCTACCGGTAACAAATCTAGCTGCTCGTCTCTGAACCGCCTGTATGTCTTCCTTTAAACTGATCTGCTGCGGGTCCCAAACACTTGAGCAATACTCAACACGTGGCCGTACAAGCGTTTTATACGCGGTCTCCTCTACAGATGAAGCATATCTTCCCAAAATTCTCCCAATAAACCGAAGTCGGCTGTCCGCCTTACTCACAACTGTCCTTACATGCGCTTTCCATTTCATATCGCTCTGCAATGTTACGCCTAGATATATGAACGACGCGACAGCTTCAAGAAGCTCACTACTAATGCTGTGTTGGAACATTATGGGATGGTTTTTTCTACTCATGCGCATCACCTTACATTTTTCTACATTGAGAGCTAGCTGCCATTCTTCGCACCAACTAGAAATTTTGTCTAAGTCATCCTGTAAGCTATTACAGTCAGTTACAGACGACACCCTCCCATACACCACAGCATCATCAGCAAACAGCCGCAAATTAAAACTTACTCTGTCCATCAGATCATTTATATAGATAGAAAATAATAGCGGTCCTATCACGCTCCCCTGGGGCATGCCTGACGATACACTCGTCTCTGATGAACACCCGCCGTCGAGAACAACGTACTGCGTTCTATTACTTAGGAAGTCTTCCAGCCAGTCACAAATCTGTGAACCTATTCCGTAAGCTCGTATCTTCGTTAGCAGATCACGTGATTGACACAGTAGGGATGGGACTGTGAGGCTCAGCGACTCGAGCGCACCGAGAATTTCTCGAGCTGCCGGTGCTCGAGCGACTATCGAGAAGCTCGCGAGCTGACTGGGGCAGCGCGCTGCGCCACCCGCTGCGTTTATTTCAACTGCCTGCTGACGCTGACGGGCAACGATCGTAACTCGCTGTGCCTGTTATTCAAACATGAATACACGGATACTGTGAGATTACCGCCCAATAGAAATATTGGTAATTAATAGCATTTGATAATTAAACTGTATGAAGTTCACTGCAAACATTGACCATGCCAATGCACTAAATGTTACACAATTTTTATCTTATTAATTATGGTAGCAATGTATGTACGCAGTTGGGTGACAACATTTATAGTTAGGCCATACGTAGAAATTCTCCACGTTGAGATTTGCTGTGTGCTTGTAGCTGACGGGAGGCCAGCGAGCAGGCCGACGTTGGTGGCTTGTTCCACCTTAGGATTTTCCAGGTTCGTTTCCGGTGAGGGGAGAGAGGGACAATGGCGAGTGCCAGGTGCAGTGCAGTGAAATAAAATATTCTAATACTACTGGCATTTGAAGTAATACGATGCAGTTAGGAACCTGTAAGGCCCTCATTACAAAATAGCCTGTTGACGAATAAACAATACATTATCTGATATAGTCACATTTGGCGTAATATGTTTAATTGACAATGAAAAGTAATAAATTACCAATGAATACAGGACACACAACAAGCATGGCTATGTTTGTTTATAAAAGTAATATATTAACTATTTCTCATTTTATTTTTAATTAATCTTGTGTATTTTATCTTGAAATATTCAGTTAAATCACTTATCTATGATATAAGAAATTGCACGATTGTAATAAATAGTGCAAATGATGTTTATACCAATATAAAAAATTATAAGAAATTTGTTTAATGTGTAGTATAATTATTTTGATTTTAAGTAAAGGTTTAGAAATGTATTGGCTGAGCGCTGTACGTTGGAAGTCGGCAGGAAGTGACGAGTCGGGAGCAAGTGGGGTAGCTGGCCGGGCGGCGTCGTCCTACGGCAGTTGGCATGTGGATCTCCAGGTGGAGACTATAGATTTTGTGTGGCAATTGCCAAGTGTGGTTGCTCGTCGTAGACTGCACCAAGTTGTCTCGAGTGCTACTGTGTGTTGTGAATATTTAGCAGGTGGAACAAGGTGTGCATCGCACTAAATTAAAGTGACTGTGTTTTGTTAATGTAACATGTGTCGTTGCATAGGCATGAACATAAACGGTGTTTGAGACAGGCACATGGTATGAAAACAATTTGCGACAAATGTTCATTTTGTCTGGGGGGCTCACGAGCTATAACTTTATTTGATAAATGTGTCGACGTACAGACGTATCTGCCACAGGGTTTTAATATGGTGTAATAAACAACAAAGTGAACTTTCACGTGTTTTCAAAAATAGTAGTTAGTACACCCTTTTCTCTCATGAACTTGACTTTATTATGAATTTTGTTGTTAATCATATGCAGGAAAGGAAAGCTGCGAACGTGTGATATCATCCCCTGGAAAACGAGTCAAATAATACCAATCACAGTTCCAGTGTTTTTGCATGTTTAGGAATTTGGTTCGCAGTTGGTGGTTGTGAGTCTTAAAAATTAAACTTTCCCTATTTTAAACTCTCACCCCGACCTTCACCCTTGCAATACCGAAGTCACGGAACTTGCATACTTTTCGACTGTTGCAACAGACGTTTTAAAAAGCTCCGCAACGTTGTGTGGTATCGCACAAGTCTGAAGTGCGCGCCACGTTCTTTCGCCGCGCGCCGCCATGCACGCACGGCGCGGCATTCTTACGACGTCGGCCACGAGCGCCCTCTACTGCAATCCCGCTCGTGGCCACCACTGAACGGCATCGGCCACTTTGGGATTAAGACCGGCACTAGAAAAGTCTCTCATCAGTAGGCAGGCCTCTATCGACTTAAACTATGCATCTGCTTTTCACTAGACTTTAGTTAACAAAGCCAAGTATTTGTACTCCATCTGTGACATATATGTTGTTCTAATCGAGCTCAGTGTTTCTAGTTTTCTGCTGTCCCACTGGCTGGTCACCTCAGACTCTGTACCCGCACACGCGTGCATCCTATTTCCCTGTGTCGGTAGTAATATTCCTGGCCTATGGCCACTTCATATTTCTGGCCGCTGGCCGTTTCTTTGCTAACATCGTACGTGTCTTAAACGCGGAAGTAAGACAGATGTGCAGCATATGTTGAAATGTGGGGTGAGGAGCAGTAGCATATGGCACAGTAGGTGCTGGTTCCCGTGGGAAAGCCCGCCTATGTTACTGGTACTCTCCTCGCATTGGCTGCTGCGTTTCACGTCACGTGATTTCTTTTGAAATTAGTTTTGTTTATTATACACCAAATATTAATTATTCAGAGCTGAGAATTTGTAATAAATATCTCTCAAGGACAGGCTAGATTTTGACAGTTTAAAAAGTTTAAGGTGCCTTCTCTTATTGTAACAACAGAAGAGCGATTTTGCAGAAGGCGCGCGACGGCCCTGTTTTGGCGCGAAATGGAGCATCAGGTGCCATCTCGCAAAGCGCCGCAGTTTCAGTCTCGAGCTGACCACTATACGCGCCGGACCGCGCCGGTCATGAGTAAAGATTTGCGTAAATGTGATAACAGTCGAGATCTCAACATGAGCTATGGGCAGCATAGGGCGTGTCATTAACAATAGTTGCTCATTTTTTTATTATTTAGTTAATAAATGACATCCCTGAAAATTAAAAATCTCGCGAGTCGTTTCTTATGCTTCCATCATACAGAACTTATTTTAGCCTCACTTGTATGCTGTAGAAGAACCAACGACCTGTGTGCTGTCTTCTGCGCTGGGGACACAACTATAGAAGACAACAGGTTAGTCAGAACTCTATGCTTGCCATAAAGTCTTGGACAGCAACTACGGCACCTCGTGCGTACTGTAGGGCGGTACAAATGCACACTGCTACGCAATAACATCCGCAAGGATGCGGAGGTTTAAGGGGACTTGTGGGAGGAAGCAAATAAAACCCTAGGAAGCTTGTACGGTCTCTCTCTCTCTCTCTCTACTCGGCCACCGACACCCAGGACAACCGGCGGGAAACGAGACACAAAATTGGCGACGAGGATGGGATACAAAACTTTGAAAAAAATACAACAGGCTTGATAAGACATTCAAAATTACTCAACACATCTAGCAATATACGGACGTCCACGGGTACAGAAGCTCATTGTATTAATGCAAGTCAGACCCCAAACTACCCAAATGCCAACACAAGGAGGAGGATCGGCGGACCATGTCCGAATCAAATAACGATCCCTATCACTCAATCTCTAACAAAATGTGCCCCCACAGCACAACCGAAAGCTGCAGCAAAATGGGGCACATGCAGGCCGAGCCGGACCTCTCGTGTCGGCACGGCAGGGTCGGTGTTGCGCCTAGTGTAGTCGGCGCAGAGCTGTCACACAAGTTGGAAACAGCACAGTGAGTGCCAGTATGTCTCGTCCGTGTCAAAGGGAGTCTATCGGCACGTGAACGAGTTCGAAAGGGCCGAGTGATCGGTGTCCAAGAAATGGGGTTGTCATACCGTGAAATTTCGACTCACACAGGGGCTGAAGCTACAACAGCGATGCGCGTGTGGAAGCAGTGGATAGAGGAAGGTCGAACGCAGCGACGAGCGGGAACCGGGCCACGAAACATGGCCATAGCACGGGATGCCCGCATGGCCTCAGAAGACCTTACAGCGTCATCCACAGTGTTGTCTCGTCGCTGGAGCACTGCAACAGGTGTCAACTTGTCTGTATAGACGGTTCATCGCCGTCTGCTGCAGGTTGGAGTGGTTACACGCAATGAGTTTAGAATACAAGGAGATGCCCTTGCGCTGAAAAAGTGAAGCCTGCCCCGCTATATTGTTAAGTCTTCGAGAAGTAGTCGTATTGTAGAGCTGATGTTTTATATCACTTAAAACAGGAATAAAACTTCCGACTATTTTGCCATGATGTACAACATGTTTAAAGAGTGCAAATTAGCCATTAAAAATCAAGTTTTCAAATGTATTATGATGGGTATTTATTACTAATTATTCATTAAAGTATATTGTTTGAAATTACATACTTTGCACTGACTGTTCAATGCATTAATAGTAAGAGGGTCCACTTAACGCATAGTTTTAACGGAGAAATAGCATTCCAAAACTGACCAAGATGGCGAACACGCCTCGACTGGCGTATGTGCGTGGCATAGATAATGTCATCTGCCATTAGTCTAACATCCTTGGTTACACGCATGCGATTACGTCGGCTTCTATTGTCCAGAAACCACAGCTCCTCCGACTGCAATGGGCACGTGAACACCGTCACCGGGGTCGTGAGTGGCAAAATGTGATCTATTCGGACGAGCCCCGCTTCAACGTGTTCTACAGTGATAACCGCATACGTGTCCGGCGGTACCATGGTGAGCATAACCTGGGGGCTGCATTGTGGAGTGGCATAGCGGACAAGCACCAGGTGCGACGGTTTGGGGCGTAATTAGTTACAACACCCTATCTCGCCTCCTACGTATTGAAGGCAATTTTGAACAGCAACCGATACTTAACGGTAGTTGTGTAACATGAAAGAATGATAATTGTTCTATCAATGGTGACGCTCCATCTTGTAATGATAAGTTTGATCATGTTGCCATATTTTCTAATACTCCTTCAGGCATCTCCCCAGGCCACAACCCAACAGGACGATGTCCGGACTGTACAGGCCTTATTCGAAGAGCAACAGATACCACTACTCCCCTGGCCTGCACGTTCGCCAGACATGCCGCCCATGGACGTGTTTCGGATCTGGTTGGTCGTCACGTGCCACGTGCGGCGGCGCATTATCCTGTCGCAAGGAGGCCGTCTGCAACCTCCACAGGTATGCGCGGACAACAGGCCCAAACACTCGAGACATGTGCCGCTACCTTGCTGGTGTACTGGGGGCGTGCGGGAATGGAACCCAATACTGTGGCAAACCCGAACTAGCGGGGGAGACGGACCAGTGGGGCTAAGCATAAGGTAACAGCACAACACTCACGACGGTGTCTCAAGAGTAATCCGGCCATCGTTATGGTAAAGGCAGAATAGGGACTGGAACGACATTGTTTGTACCGACGAACAGAAGTGATTACCCATCCTACCTGGAGATGTTAAGTTATTCAATTTTGGGATTCAGGCAAAAAAATCAAGTTTGCAACAGTCCAAATCCGGTCTGAGCGTGTTTATTTCAAAGACTTAACTATTTCATAGAAAAGAGACGAAAGTAGGCACGACGAGCCCAACAAAGTTGCAGAAAATGTTTTTGCACAATTTCAACATGCTGTAAAAAATCGTTACCTATTCTTGATTCAGATATTCGCAGATGGGCCTTGAATGCTAGCAGGCAACTGCCATAATCGACTAACTTTTGTAGTGCATCCGACAAATGGGCATATAATTTCAAAACATTCTCAGAATTATTCTGAAGATAGAAGCTGATAAATTCGTTGTAAGAGGAAACTCGGTATCTGAACTAGTTTGAGAAGTAAGGGTTCACAACTTAGAAACACACAAATGACGTAATTTATCTTACGAAAATAAATAATCCAAACTTGATGACGCACACTTAGACAATTCACATGTTCAAATGTTTGTAAAACTTATGGGACTTAACTACGGGGTCATCAGTCCCTAAGCTTACAAACTACTTATGAACTAGCTAAGACTAAAGACGGCACAAATACCCATGCCCGAGGGGGGATTCGAACCCCCGACCGTAGTGGCCGTACAGACCGTGACTGGAGCGCCTCAGTCCCCTCGGCCACCGCGGCCGGCCTTACACAATTCAGCTTATAATAACTAAGTGGTTCCCTCTTACCAGCGATATTAATTACTTTACAGCAAAAACAGGAAGTCTGCGAGCCTCGAGTAAAGGCAAATCTTTTCACTCCAGAGAATACTCTCGTATTAGCTTTAAAATCGGGTAAGATGATGACCAACAATGTAAAACCATGGTTCATAAATGTTTATCTTCCTAAATGCAAACACGATTCAGTTTTGCTGCCATACTCGAGGATCGGCTTTAGTCCGAGAACAAAGACCAATTTACCAAAAAATGCAAAAATATTAACAATTTCCAGAGAGCGACTGCAATATTTCAACCTCGTGATGTTTTAGGCTTCAGAAATTAGAATAATAATAAACATTTTTCAGATATGATGTATATTTACGAAATAACATTATCAAATTTCAATCGCTCCCCTGGTTTATAAAATTATTTAAGTATTCATGGTACAAAAGTGGATATTTAACAATCCTGTATACCACTTGTGAGCTGAATGCAGAATATGCAATGTTTTATGTCGCGTTGCCAACCGTACGATTTGAAAATTCGTGAAGTAAGTTTGAGAAACTTCTCCACTTTCGAAGCGAGTACTTAGCTGCTTGATAATACCAACAATAAAGATTTCACGTGGAAGACGTACCTGAGCTGTTTGGGATGCTGTTCGAGATAGGAACAATAATTTACGTACCAGTTTAACACATTACATGTGAGTGTCTTTAGAAATAATGAACAGATTTATTAAGAACTGTATAAATTTTATGTTCGTCTTATTTCCCGAGTCCTCTGATGTAAAAGATTTAAGGAAGATTGTATTTCAGTTTCGACGAGCTGAATTGTGGACTAGCTGACTAAAGATTAAGAGCTGTGGGTTCAAATGTTTAAAGGTTTGTAGAGCTTATGGAACTTAACTACGGGGTCATCAGTCCCTAAACTTACAAACTACTTATCAACTACCTTATACTAAGGACGCGATAAATATACATGCCCCAGGGGGGATTCGAACCCCCGACCGTAGTGGCCGTGCAGAACCTGACTAAGGCGCCGCAGACTGTTCGGCCACCGCGGCCGGCAGCAGTGGTTTCTCCATCGCTTTTTGATACTCGTAACATAAATTTTCAGGCTCTAGAAAAGGTAGCGGTAGACAAAAAGCATGCATATAAACAAAATATACTTTACAGAAACAAACGTTAGGAGTGAACAAACGACCCACCGGATAGGACGTAGTTAGCACACCTCCCAAACCGTAGAGCAGGTAATTCTCAGTCGGTCTCGCCTTAAAATTCTCTAACCAAGGTACAATCCCTAGCAGTAGTGGGTATCGAACAGTGTGTTCACCGCATCACAGGCGTGCACGCTGCAGAAACGCAGAAACGGAGCACTATGGAACAAATACAAGGTGTCCAGAAAAGGTCTCCCTGATTTCAAAATTAAATGTCTCGAAAACAAAGATCGATAGAGGAATGCAGTAAACGGTATGTTTATTGTGAAAGCTGTAAGAAGTTTATACAGCAGTCTGAAATAATAGTTACAAAAGCTGCTAACAGATGGCGCTGTATGCTGTACAGCTCATATCAGCATACATAAGTGAAATAATCGTATGAAAACACTATTTGCAAACAATCACATCACAATGTTTTCAAAATGCTCACCATTGGCACTACAGAGGTGGCGCAAACGAGGAATGAAATTCGCCATCACATTTCATAGTGTATCAACCGAAATGGATTCACATGCCACAGTGATCGCCGATTCAAGATCGTCCAGCGTGGGGGGTGCTTCGGGTAGACTACGTCTTTCACTGTGCCCCACAAAAGAAAGTCACAGGGAGTCATATCCGGCGAATATGGAGGCCAATCCATGCCTTCACCAGTAAGTTTCGGATATTCCAAAGCAATGACTCGATTCCCGAGGTATTCCCCAAGAAAGCGAAACACTTGTTCGATCCGATGTGGTTGGGCTCCATCTTGCATAAACCATTCAGTACCTGGTCGATCCTCTAACGCTTGCTGTGTGGCGACAAATTGTTCCAAAATTGCAATGTAACGTGCACCAGCGACCGTATCTCGAATGAAAAAAGGGCCAATAATGCCTCTGCTGCATACTGCAGCCCACACAGTAACATTAGAATACAGGGGTTTCGCTTCACACCAATATGCCTTTTCGGAACCCCAAAATCGCTAGTTCTGCTTATTGACGTATCCATTCACGTGGAAGTGTGCTTCATCTGTAAACCAGATGCAGCCTATATCAAATCCTTCACTATCAATCGTTGTGAGCATCTGATTAGCAAAGGCAACCCTTTGTTGAGCAGCTCGCACGGGTATGGCCTGTTGCGTTTGAATTGTGAATGGGGACGTGTAGGCTCTTTCTCAATATTTTATGCGTGCTGGAATGCTTCAAAGCAGTCTCAGGTGTAATTTTACGGACGGATGACATTGGATTTTGCTGAATAATTCCAGAAACAGTGACGATATTTTCAGGCGTAACTGCGGTTTACTTGCGGCCAACATGCTCCACTAGATCATCAGTTACGCTGCCTGTTCGTTGAAATTTTGCGAAGAGCGTACGAATGGTTTTCGCATCGGGTCCTTTTTGGAACATTAAATCGTGCTGGAAAACTTCGCCTTGTTGCCGTAGGACTCTCTTGTAACCTGTGGTACTCTAGCACCAGAAAAACGCGTTGTTCAATGGAGTACATGGTTTTAATCTCTTCCTTCGGTACGCTAACCTCCTTTCACGTTTCAATACTGGAACTGATCGCTCTGGGCTTCGGATCACTATTTATACTAGGCATTACATATGGCGATTACAGCGCCCTCTGTTAGCAGCTTTCGTAACTATTATTTCAAACTGCTGTATAAACTTCTTACAGCTTTCACAATAAACATACTGTTTACTGCATTCCTCTATCGATCTTTGTTTTCGAGATATTTAATTTTGAAATCAGGGAGTCCTTTTCTGAACACCCTGTACCTACAAAGGTTGAAAAGGAATCGTACCGAAGATGAACACCGCACACAGAGACAGCTAAAGGTATAATCAGCGACGTCACAAGGTCGATGAACGTGTGCACCGAGAGACTGAGATGAAAAAACAAGAGAACAAGGGGTGCAAAGAGTCACTACAGAAATGAATATAGCACTCTCGGCTCAAAACAAAAATAGAAATCCTAAATCAGTGAACTGTAGAGCAAGCTGGAGTCCCAAAACAACACATCAGAGTATAAATGCTTGTGACGAGAGGACATAGTGACGTAGCCACATTATCTTCACTGGAACGAAGTCAAAACGCCTTTGACAGGATGACTTGTATCACACGGTTTCCGACTTCTGGCTGAGATAACGCCTGGTGTATGGCGTCCTAAGTCTATGATGCAGACTGCGTGCTGCCGAGAGTGAGACCTGAATGAAGTTCGTTGATTATTTGGGAATCAAATCACGATATTCTATGGGCCCCTCTAGTACTCTGCAAGGTCGTACTGCAGCCGAGGACTGTGTGGCCATTTTGGATTATCAGATCCATCCCATGGTACAATGTTTAATTCCACGTGGCGATGCAGTGTTCTAAGACGACAGGGCCCTTGTTCACAAAGCTCGCATCGTGAAGGACTGGTTTTGTCGCATCTCCATTGGCCATGCAGTGCCCTGATACTGCTACTATGGAGCGTTTCTGTCTACTTTAGGGAGAAGGAAGCGTAATAGCTACCCTACATCTAAACTTCCCACTACTTAGCAGAGAGAATGGTAGAAGATTCCCTGGAAAATCATGAACGACCTCCATTCCCAAATGAATGGTAGGCAGTTCCGAAAGCTGGTGCTTGTCCTACACACTATTAAGTACAGAAGTAGGCTGTGGCTTTTGTATTTCCACATTTTGTCCACCCATTGCAAATCTTTCGAAATGTATTTTATTACTTTCGACTGCTGAACTTTGTTTTGGTTCAGATAGAGAATATCTTCAGATAAAAGTAGTTGCAGAGTAGTCAGTTTCAAGAGACGTGTTCCTCGTTCATGAATACGACTTTCAGACTGTAATAGCAGACTGGGTAAATTATTGGTATGTGTATTACCTTTTTCGCAACGGATAAATGCTTGCCCTTATTGGATCACTTTGTTTAATTATGTAGGACATTGAACAGAATGAGACTTCTTCAAACAAGCTATAAAGATTATGGCATGACGACTCGTATCTGCAGTTTATTGTTTAGTTTAGATTAGTTGTTCCTTACACAGATCCCTATTGAGGACTATCTTCGTGGATGTCGAACATGTAAGAATATATTTCTTTTCTATTTTTTTCATTTTCATTTTTTACAAGCTGATATAATAATACTAATAGTATAAATACATACATCATTTGGTTCTGTAAAAATATTGTCAATGGAGTAGAAGGACTTTGTCAATAGTAAATCTTTCAGGTTCCTCTTTCCTGATATTTATTTGCAGCTAAATTTTTATGGTTGCTGGTAAATTATTAAAAATGTGTGATCCTGAGTAGTGGACCCCAAATTCAAATGGTTGTAAATCTATGGGACTTCTTTGGTTATTAGTCCATAGGCTCACAAACTACTTCAACTAACTTAAACTGACCTAAGGGCAACACACACACACACACACTTTTTGGTTCTAATAAAACCCCATGTCATTTCAAGCATGTGTGGTAATTTTTACCTCTCTATCTACATTATTCCGTGATTTATTAATTTTTCAAATTTATACTGACTTTTTGATCGTGTGTGTGTGTGTGTGTGTGTGTGTGTGTGTGTACCGGGTGATCAGAAAGTCAGTATAAATTTGAAAACTTAATAAATCACGGAATAATGTAGATAGAGAGGTAAAAATTGACACACACGCATGGAATGACATGGGGTTTTATTAGAACCAAAATAATAATAAAAGTTCAAAAATGTCCGACAGATGGTGCTTCATATGATCAGAAAAGCAATAATTAGCAGATGATGTTCTTTACAGGAAATGCTCAATATGTTCACCATCATTCCTCAAAAACAGCTGTGGTCGAGGAATAATGTTATGAACAGAATTGTAAAGCATGTCCGGAGCTATGGTGAGGCATTGACATCGGATGTTGTCTTTCAGCATCCCTCGAAATGTCAGTCGATCACGATACACGATACACGATCACGATACACAAAGCCAATAATCGGACGGACTGAGGTCTGGGGACCTGGGAGTCCAAGCATGACGAAAGTGGCGGCTGAGCACACGATCATCACCAGACGCGCTAGAGATCTTTCACGCGTCTAGCAATACTTTGTTTCTTTTTTGGTTCTAATAAAACCTCATGTCATTCCAAGAATGTGTCAATTTCTACCTCTCTATCTACATTATTCCGTGACCGGTATATGCCCGAAGGACGGCTCGAACCTCCAACAGCGGGCAACCGCGCGCTCCGCAGCATGGCGCCTTAGACCGCTCGGCCACTCCAACACGGCGTAGTGAACTCCTTTTTTAACTAAATTAAATGCTTTTCAGTCTTCGTGTAGATTGTTTTTGTTCCTAGAATTGTATGTATGAACTGATCTGCTCGTTGGAAAAAGGTATATATTATTTATGACAAATTTCAATACGGAAAAATATATTGAGAGGCAGCACTTGGTATAGACAGTCCTTTGAAGTCCGTGAAATTACTCTACAAATGATACGTATTACACACTTTTGGACTATGAAAACTTTTGCTTCACTTGAAGAGTTGTTGTTGTTGTGGTCTTCAGTCCGGAGACTGGTTTGATGCAGCTCTCCACAATACCCTATCCTGAGCAAGCCTCTTCATCTCCACATAAGAACGACAACCTACATCTGTCTGAATCTGCTTACTGTATCCATCTCTTGGTTTTCCCCTGCGATTTTTCCCCCACACACTTCCCTCCAACGCTAAATTCACAATTCCTTGATGTCTAAGAATGTGTCCTACCAATCTATCCCTTCTTTTAGTCAAGGTATGCCAGAAATTCCTTTTCTCCCCAATTCTGTTCAGTACCTCCTCATTAGTTACACGATCCACCCACCTAATCTTCAGCATTCTTCTGTAGCACCATATTTCAAAAGCCTCTATCCTCTTCCTGTCCGCACTGTTTATCGTCCATGTCTCATTCCCATACAAATGCCTTCAGAAAGGACTTCCTTAGGTTTAAATCAATATTCGATGTTAACAAATTTCTCTTTTTCAAGAACGCTTTTCTACCCATTGCCATTCTGCATTTTATATCCTCTGTACTGCGACCATCGTTTGTTATTTTACAGCCCAAGGAACAAAACTCATCTACCTCCTTTATTGCTTCGTTTCCCAATCTAATTCCTTCAGCATCACCTGATTTTCTTACACTGCACTCCATTACCCTAGTTTTACTCTTGTTAATGTTCATCTTATATGCACCTTCCAGCACACTGTCCATTCCGTTCAATTGCTCTTCCAGGTCGTTTGCTGCATCCGACAGAATTACTATGTCGTCGGCAAAACGCAATGTTTTTAATTCTTCCCCCTGAACTTTTATTCCTTCTCCAAATTTCTCCTTGCTTTCCTTTATAGCTTGCTCAATGTACAAATTGGACAACAATGGAGAAAGACTACAATCCTGTCTCACTCCCTTCCCAACCACTGCATCCCTTTCATGCCCTTCAACTCTGACAACCGCTGTCTGGTTTTTGTACAAGTTGTAAATAACCTTACGCTCCCTATATTTTACTCCTGCTTGCTTCAGAACTTGGAAGAGTTTATTCCAATCAACATTGTCAAAAGCCTTCTCCAAATCTACAAAAGCTAGAAATGTAGGTTTGCCTTTTCTTAATCTATCTTCTAGAATAAGCCGTAAAGTGAGTATTGCCTCCCGTGTTCCTACATTTCTCCTGAACCCAAACTGATCTTCCCCGAGGTCTGCTTCTACCAGCTTTTCCATCCTTCTGTATATAATTCGTGTTAATATTTTGCAGCCATGAGCTATTAAACTGATGGTTCTGTAGTTTTCACACCTGTCTGCACCTGCTTTCTTAGGGATGGGGATTATAACATTTTTCTTAAAGTCTGAGGGTACTTCACCTGTCTCATACATCTTACACACCAGGTGAAACAATTTTGTCATGGCTGGTTCTCCCAGAGACTTCAGTAGCCCTGAGGGAATATCATCTACTCCAGGGGCCTTGTTTCGACTTAGGTCTTTCAGGGCTCTGTCAAATTCTTCTCTCAGTACAGTATCTCCTATTTCATCTACATCTACATCCTCTTCCCTTCCTACAATATTGTCTCGAAGTTCATTTCCTTAAGCTTTTTTTATTATTTTTATATCACCTATGTCTGATAACACTTGAATTGCAAATACAGATTTGTTAAGTTCGTTCCGCAGTTCTGCAGTGTGCTCCTCCGAACTGAATTAATTATCAAGTTGCAATCCTAGGAATTTAATACTGTCAACCTCTTCTATCTGCTCTTCTTCATACTTTTTTTTGCATCTGTTGGATGGAAACCTCTTATACGTTCTAAACTGCATGTAGCGAGTCTCTTCAAAGTTTAATGTCAATGAGTTGGCTTTAAACAACTTATAAATGTCCATGAAAATATCATTAGCAGATCTTTCTAGAACTATGCTCGACATGCTACTGATTGCAATACTTGTATCATCCGCAAACATAACCACCACTGCTTATGGCAGTGTAACTTTTGAGAGGTCAATGTACACAAGAAAAAGCAATGGCCCTCAGATGGATCCATGTGGGACACCATATGTAATTTATTCCCAATGCGATGATGATTGGTGGCTTAATTCACTCGTCCCTTGCACTGGCACCCTTGGACTCCGAATAATGAAAATAAGCTGTGAATGTACAAATATATGTACAAATTATTATGGTTGCTATTGAAGACGTTAAAAAACAAGTTATTAAATCTTTCAGGTGTGTTACTAACAAACACGGTTAATGGCTGAGTGTACCGGTACCTGTCATCCTCCCCTCCGCTAAGTAATTCAATAACCAAGCACTTTTTAACTGTAAATGGTTAAAACTATACAGCTAAGACGAACAATATGGAGTCAATGAGACGTCGTCCTTCGCGATTCACATGACAACTACCGCGACTTTTGAAGGTTTCGCGTGGAACTCGCTAACTTAGCATGACAATCATGAATGGATTACGACGTCTCTACAGTCCATTCGCGTTGTCAGGTTGCGCGTTCCAGTTATCAGCAACAGAGGTTACTACTTTCTGCTTAGTATCGATAGAACACTTTTCTGACTTCTCGAGAGTCAAGGCCTCAGCACTTATCATAAAACGTGTAATGCGCTACTGCGCAAGCGAAATATTAAGAATTTGGCAACAACAACATACAGAACCGTAAAATAAAACGTCTCTTGTGATGAAACGAATAAAGAGAAACATGAAAGACGATGTTCAACATACAACAGTGTTGGAAGATGAAGTAGGGCGTCGGGGACTGGTTGTCCTTTATCTTTTCGAGTACAGACATAAAGAGCATTGTACGAGAAGTTACTTGGCTTGCGTACTAAAAGACGACAGCAACATCAGTGTAGGCTATACCAATACAAAGCGTAAAAATGTATAGTAAAATTTGACTGCTTCAAGTCATCATCACACTAGCTCATTGTTGGATGGCGACTTAAAGACTAGAGTTTGAGAATCACAGTGAATGAATTCTTAATATTATCAAATTCTTTTTTGGAGAACGATAAAATGCAAAAGAAATGTTTCATGGAACAGCCTTCCTATGAGACGGTGATAATTTCGGTCAACGAAGTTAAGCGAAGTAGGACTAGTATCAAAGACAGAATAAAAAATTTCAAATGTTTGTAAAGCTTATGGGACTTAACTGCGGAGTCAGCAGTCCCTAAACTTACAAACTACTTATAAACTACCTTATACTGAAGACAGCACAAACATTCACGCCCGGGGGGATTCGAAACCCCGACGGGGAACGGCCTCGCGCATCGGAGCATAGCGTCTCAATGCGCTCGGCATTTCAGCCAAGGCACCGATAGAATCCACGTTACTGTTTTGGCAGACGGTCAAGTGAAACTGCTTGTGTTAGCAGACGCCACAGGTATTTCAAATGAGTTCATTTTATTTTGCACTAGCTGAAAATATGTCGTTCCCATCAGTGGAACACTGTCAACATTTATGGCACTTGCAGTTTTTTTACTGTCCATGAAAACATTAATACATGATAGAACTTTCTAATAATTAGTAAAACTGTGTCGAAAAAACGTAAAGGAAGAAAAGTTAGGGTGTAACGTCCCGTTGATTAGAGACGGAGCTCACACTCGGAAATTCCGGTCAAGGAAACATCCCGGTATTAGTCTCGTGTGATTAAGGCCAATATTACACTATCAAATTTTCTTTCACAAAGAACATACCAAAGTCCACTGAAAATGGCTGATGAAAATTTCTTATTAACCTCATATGTCATGTGCATAGAGTATAAATATCTATTTATACATATGGTTGCATGTACACTAATCGCAGTGGCTACACTTCTGGAAGGCTGTCAATATTGGTGACGCCTGTATCAGCAGTCATATTCCGCCCTAAAAATTTTAAGAGGTATGGTTGGTAATGGAGCTGCGCACGGTTTCCAATTTTACTAGCACTCTCTCGCATCTGCAGCAAACAAAAACATTCGTAATATTTGTATTTTGTGTAACTATATGGAGATATATAACGTGTAAATATTATTTATCTGACTAAATGTAGTGAATTAAACACGGTGTCATTATGTACTTTTGCCTTCTGCGCTGCATAACTGGTGCTGAGACTTATTTTTTACGTCGCCTGCTGTGCAGCCACTCCTAATCGCTGATGACCTCCACAACTGTCTTGTCGCTTTCAGCTCGATGCAGCAGGTTTTTATAAACAGCCTCATACAACTGTATTAATTTAGTTGTTGCGGCGGCACAACTTAAGAATTTTGCGGTCATATTTTCAAACAATACTTCAAAAACTGCTAGTGCAATGCTACTACTGCATGCGGTCACATTTGTCACTTCAGTTAACGTAAGGCGGACGCTTTCTTGAGCAAATCTAATGCGAGCTGCTAGATGTGACCCAAGAATTTTCGACGAAAAGCAACTTTGACAAAATTTCAATACTGTACTTTCAAATTTTCTTTGACAAAGATGGTTTGTCAAATATCTGATTTCATGGTGTAACACAGGTCTTAGGGAAATCACCAAAAATCGAAGTCTGTTGTAAGATACTTTTGTTTTGATGGTCAAGTGTGCAAAAATTTCTTCAGGATCGGAATAAAACTGGAGATTTTGTATGAATTTCAAACAAAGAAGTCCATAAAGAGGCAGTCTTCTTTATATACAAAAAAGATAAGATTAAATAGCGGTACTTGAATTTTCGTGTTTACGTATTAATATTCTGATGCATCAAAGGAGTAGCAGTGTACCCCTCTTTCTTCACACGGCTGCTGCTCATGACAGTTGTCTTTCGAGAAAATAATAAGCGTCGGATTTTTAGCCGTTGCTTTGAATTTTCCTTGTTCTTTTTTTAAAAGTGAAAAAATTGATCACATTTTTCTGAGTTTTATCGATACTAATACACACTATTCATTTCCATGTATAACTAAGATTATGAATTGAACGTGTCGAAGGTTCGCGCCAAGATGGGTGCCGCGATCGCTGACTGCTCAGATAAGACGAAATCGCATGCGAACATCTCATGAGTGTCGGCAGCAATTCACGAAAGACCCAACGGATTTCTTGGATAGTTTTGTTGCCGTGGACAAAACGAATTTACCACTGCACTCCCAAAACATAAACAACTGTCAAAATAATGGACTGCAACTGGAAAAGCGGTTCCAAAAAAGACGGAATATAATCCATCAGCTGGGAAGGTGACGGCGTCCGCCTTCTGGGATGCTTAAGGGATTCAGACTACCTCAAAAACGGAAAACCCATCATCGCATTATGCTATACAGCCCTTCTGGACAAAAGCAAGGCAGGTAAAGCGAATAAATGTCCGGGAATGAAAATGAAAAAGTGTTGACTCATCACTGTAATGCAACAGCACGTTCACGCCGTTTCGTTCAGCAAAAATTGACTGAACTTTCTGTTTCATCTACTTCCACTTCAAACGTATCCACCTGGTTTGCTCCCCTACCCTTGGTGTTTCATTTGTGCCCAAAATTAAAAACTTTCCTGCCGGGACAAAAATTTGCGATAAGTAAAGAAGCCTCCCATATGATCAATGACAACTTCATGGGTTTCGAAGAAAATACCTTCAGAGAAGTGATCTTTGACGTGAAGAAACGCTGGACGAAGTGCGTTGATATTCGAGGGGATTACTCTGAAAAGTAAGGAAAGAAAACATACTGTTGTCTTTTATATAGAATCTAGTTACGAATCGAACCACCCTCGTAGAAACAACAGTTCTGTATTACATAAGGTTGGGTCCAGGTGAAACCCAGGGTTACGAACCTGAATTTATGTGAGCTACGGGGACATATATTGAAAGCAGAACTAATGACTAACACTGTACCGTATTTTTCAAGGATAATGTATTAATATAAAAGCCTCCACACTACCAGATACCTATAAAATCCGGTAGCAGTATAAAGACGCAACAGTTTTATTTTTACCCACTAACGAATGCTATATATATGTAGAGGTTTTTTGATTATGCAGAAGAAAGTGGTATTTCTCATACTGTGCAATACGAAACTACGTGCCATGGCAGTTTAGCATGCACGCAGCCACACTCAGGAATACTTGCTACTACAGATGCTGCCCTCTCCAGAGTACACTGTGCTGAAAGTTACCACGTAAAAAAGCGCGAATGTGTAATATATTTTTTTCCTACAAGTTTTTATAAATGACAGATAAGTTGAGAAGCTAGTCCTCTTTTACATCTTTGACCAGGGCATATTCGCTTTTTATTGTTTTGTGATAAGATTTTTCATTCTGGTTTTCAACTTTCATTCGCCCATAATTGGTTAACAGTCTTAGTCGAAAGGATATGTGAATTACAATGTCTTCAAAATTTCTTCGCAAAAAATTAAGTAAGTGCAGTCTTTGTGACACTTTTCTGTACTCAAGTTGTAATTGTCTTCAGTCCGCAGACTGGTTTGATGCAGCTCTCCACGTTACCCTGTCCTGTGCAAGCCTCTTCATCTGAGAATAAGAACGGCAAACTCCACCCTTCAGTATCTGCTTACTCTATTTGTCCCTCGGTCTCGGTCTACGATTTTTACGCCTCACTCTTCTAATGCTAAGTTGACGATTCCTTGATGTATCAGAATGTGTACCATCAACCTATCCTTTCCATTAGACACAATATCCCAGAAACTCCCTTTTCCACCCAATTCTGTTGAGCACCTCATTACTTACGTGATCTACCCATCTAATCATCATTCATCTGTGGTACCACAATTCAAAAGCTATCATCTTTTTATCTGAACTCCTTATCGCCATGTTTCACTCCCATATAATGCTACACTCCAGACAAATTCTTTCTGAAAGGACTTCCTAACATTTAAACTAATATTGGATGACAACAAATTTACCTTCTTCAGAAACGTTTTTCTTCCCATAGCCATTCAGCATTTTTATATCTTCTTTACTTCGCCCATCAGAAGTTATTTTGCTGCCGAAATAAATCATCTATTTTTGTCTCACAAGGATAGTACTTGGGCTCGAACAAACACATACACATCAAAATCGTACGAGAGATAATGTAAAGATCCCTTATTGCACTAGTAACACTCCCGCATCTGCAAAACACTGCAGTCGTCCGTTAGAGGCCTCTGCGTGTACTTTGACCTGTCGGTTCGCCAGTAGGGACGGTGCAGTGTGCCTCCAAAGTTGCGTTTTGTGACATTTGTGTGTTGAAGCGTCAGATGGAGCGATTGCGATTGGTTGAGATGACGTTACGAAGACTCATTCTTCGTGAAGATGGTATTAGTGTAGAAGATGAATCATTTGCATGCTTTCTCGTATCTGTTGTTGTTGTTGTTGTTGTTGTGTTGTTGTGGTCTTCAGTCCGGAGACTGGTTTGATGCAGCTCTCCACGATAACCTATCCTGAGCAAGCCTCTTCATCTCCACATAAGAACGGCAACCTACATCTGTCTGAATCTGCGTAATGTATCCATCTCTTGGTCTTCCTCTGCGGTTTTTACCCCACACACTTCCCTCCAACGATAAATTCACAATTCCTTGATGTCTAAGAATGTGTCCTACCAATCGATCCCTTCTTTTAGTCAAGGTATGCCAGAAATTTCTTTTCTCCCCAATTGTGTTCAGTACCTCCTCATTAGTTACGCGATCCACCCACCTAATCTTCAGCATTCTTCTGTAGCACCATATTTCAAAAGCCTCAATCCTCTTCCTGTCCGCACTGTTTATCGTCCATGTCTCACTCCCATACAAGGCCACACTCCATACAAATGCCTTCAGAAAGGACTTCCTTAGGCTTAAATCAATATTCGAGGTTAACAAATTTCTCTTTTTCAAGAACGCTTTTCTACCCATTGCCATTCTGCATTTTACATCCTCTGTACTGCGACCATCATTTGTTATTTTACTGCCCAAGTGACAAAATTCATCTACCTCCTTTATTGCTTCATTACCCAATCTAATTCCTTCAGCATCACCTGATTTTCTTACACTGCACTCCATTACCCTAGTTTTACTCTTGTTAATCTTCATCTTATATGCACCTTTCAACACACTGTCCATTCCGTTTAACTGCTCTTCCAGGTCCTTTGCTGTCTCTGACAGAATTACTATGTCGTCGGCAAAACGCAAAGTTTTTAATTCTTCCCCCTGAACTTTTATTCCTTCACCAAATTTCTCCTTGCTTTCCTTTATAGCTTGTTCAATGTACAAATTGAATAACATTGGAGAAAGGCTACAACCCTGTCTCACTCCCTTCCCAACCACTGAATCCCTTTCATGCCCTTCATCTCTGACAACCGCTGTCTGGTTTTTGTACAAGTTGTAAATAACCTTACGCTCCCTATATTTTCCTCCTGCTTGCTTCAGAACTTGAGTTTATTCCAATCAACATTGTCAAAAGCCTTCTCCAAATCTACAAAAGCTAGAAATGTAGGTTTGCCTTTTCTTAATCTATCTTCTAGGATAAGCCGT
Source organism: Locusta migratoria (assembly GCA_026315105.1). Lineage (NCBI taxonomy): Eukaryota > Metazoa > Arthropoda > Insecta > Orthoptera > Acrididae > Locusta > Locusta migratoria. Next base: position 677,275,623 of record CM048744.1, read on the forward strand.
AAAGTGAGTATTGCCTCACGTGTTCCTACATTTCTCCTGAACCCAAACTGATCTTCCCCGAGGTCGGCTTCTACCAGTTTTTCCATCCTTCTGTATATAATTCGTGTTAATATTTTGCAACCATGACTTATTAAACTGATGGTTCTGTAGTTTTCACACCTGTCTGCACCTGCTTTCTTTGGAATGGGGATAATAACATTTTTCTTAAAGTCTGAGGGTACTTCACCTGTCTCATACATCTTACACACCAGGTGAAACAATTTTGACATGGCTGGTTCTCCCAGAGACTTCAGAAGCCCTGAGGGAATATCATCTACTCCAGGGGCCTTGTTTCGACTTAGGTCTTTCAGGGCTCTGTCAAATTCTTCTCTCAGTACAGTGTCTCCTATTTCATCTACATCTACATCCTCTTCCCTTCCTACAATATTGTCTCGAAGTTCATTTCCTTCATAGAGCCCCTCTATATACTCTTTCCACCTTTCAGCTTTCCCTTCTTTGCTGAGACTGGTTTTCCATCAGTGTCCTTGATATTCATAGAGCTGTTTTTCTTATCTCCAAATGTTTCTTTTATTTTCCTGTAGGCTGTATCTATTTTTCCCCTATTTATACATTCTTCTATATCCTTGCATTTGCCTTCTAACCACTCCTGCTTAGCAATTTTGCACTTCCTGCCAATCTCATTTCTTAGTCGTCTGTACTCCATTTTGCCTGTTTCATTTACTGCATTTTTATATTTTCTCCTTTCATCGATTAAATTTAATATCTCCTGTGATATCCAAGGATTTTTTGCAGGTCTTGCCTTCCTACCTATTTTGTCCTCTGCTGCCTTCACTATTTCGCCTCTCAATTTTACCCATTCCTCCTCTACTGTTGTATTTTCTCCTGTTTCTGTCAATAGTTGCCTAAAGCTCCCTCTGAAATTTTTAAGAACTTCAGGTTCCTTCAATTTATCCAGGTCCCATCTCCTTATTTTCCTACCTTTTTGTAGTTTCTTCAGTTTCAGCCTACAGTTCATAACCAACAAGTTATGGTCAGAGTCTATATCTGCCCCTGTGTATGTCGTACAATTTAAAACCTGGTTCCGAAATCTATGTTTTACCATTATAAAATCTATCTGGTATCTCCCGGTGTCTCCTGGTCTCTTCCACGTGTAAAACCTTCTTTTGTGATTCTTAAACCAGGTGTTTGTAATAACTAAATTATGTTCTGTGCAAAATTCTACCAGGCGGCTTCCTCTTTCATTCCTTTTGTCCAGACCATATTCACCTATTATCTTACCTTCCCTTCCTTGTCCTACTACCGAATTCCAGTCGCCCATAACAATTAAGTTTTCCTCTCCCTTAATTGTCTGAATAATTTCCTTTAGCTCCTCATATATTTCTTCGATTTCCTCATCATCGGCAGAGCTAGTTGGCATATAAACCTGTACTACTGTTGTCGGTGTTGGCTTCGTATCTATCTTGACAATGATAATGCGATCACTGTGCTGGTCATAGTAGTTTACCCGCATTCCTGTTTTCTTATTCATTATCAATCCTACTCCTGTGATACCTCCATTTGATTTTGTATTTATAATCCTATACTCACCTGACCAGAAATCCTGTTCATCCTGCCACCGAACTTCACTAATCCCCACTATATCTAACTTCAACCTATCCATTTCCCTTTTTAAATTTTCTAATTTTCCTACTCGATTAAGGGATCTAACATTCCACGCTCCGACCCGTAGAATGCCAGTATTGTCTCTCCTGATGAACACATCCTCCTGAGTAGTCCCCGCCCGGAGATCCGAATGGGGGACTATTTTACCTCCGGAATATTTTACCCAAGAGGATGCCATCATCATATGTTCATACAGTAGAGCTGCATGCCCTCGGGAAAAATAACGGCTGTAGTTTCCCCTTGCTTTCAGCCGTTCGCAGTAGCTGTGTGGCAAAGCCACATTAGCTGATGTTACAAGGCCAGCTCAGTCAATCATCCAGACTGTTGCCCCTGTAACTACTGAAAAGGCTGCTGCCCCTCTTCAGGAACCACACGTTTGTCTGTTATGTCGTATCTGTTATGGTACAGAAATATGAGTATAAGTTACTGTTGTAACACTAACACATAATGATAATAGGTATGATAATGACGAAGAACTCATTGTTAGCAGTAGTGCAACGGTAAGTGCGGGAAAATGCGATGGAAGCAGTGGCAGTGAATACCAACAGTCTTTCGAGAAGAAGGTCAAAGTTGCAACTATCATCACGGATTTTGATTACAAGACGCTAGAGAACATGTACAATGATTATTACGTAAGTTATAATTCAGATATCTGCATTACTCATGGCGTCTACAATTACATCTAAAGTGCTATCTAGAGCATGATTGCAAAGTTTTGCATAAAAACGGCACCCACCAGCACATGGAGGTGTACGTAGAGATACTGTAAGCAAACGTTCATACAGATATGTTTGTTAGAGCCCAACTGCTTTCCTTGTCAGTACCTAATCACTTCAGCATCGCCTGTTTTTCTGACACTACATTCAATTATCTTTGTTTTACTCTTGTCAATGTTCATCTTTTACCCACCTTTCAAGACTATTCCGTTCAATTGCTCTTCCAGGTCCCTTGCTGTCTGACAAAATTACTATTTCATCGGCAAACCGCAAGGTTTTTATTCGCTCTCCCTGGACTTTAATTCCCTCTCCTAATTTCTGGTTGTATTCCTTCACGGCTGCTCAATGTACAGATTGAACAACATTGGGGAAAGGCTACAACCCTGTTTTACTCCCCAACGACTGCGAACCTTTCATGCCCTTCGATTCTAATAACTGCTGTCTGGTTCTTGTACAAGTTGAATATAACTCTTCAGCCGGTATATTTTACCCCCGCTACCTTTAGAATTTGAAAGATGTACTGCAATCAACATTGTCAAAAGCTTTATCCAGATCTACAAATGCTAAAAACGTAGGTTTGCCTTCCCTTAAAGTATCTTCTACGGTTAGTCGTAATGTGAATATTGCCTGTCGTGCTCAGTGTTGCCAGATGGCATAGAGAGAAAATACCTACAGTCTCACAAAAATGTACCTACGTTTTCCCTACTTTCTCCCTACCACCTCATTAATGTCCCTACATCAAGGTCGTAGCCAGGATTTGGGCTTGAGAGTGGCTGAATCCAGGAGTCCAGCCAGCAGAGGTTAACGAATTGATTAATGTGACATGTTAAAATTTTGAAAATCTCTAAAATATTTGGCGTCATGCTTCTCTTGCTGGATAAGTTTTTCCATTGACTGATCTTTACTGATTGATGGAGTCAAGTGTAGATTATGCCGCGAATTCCAAGTGCTATATTACAAGAGGATCACTGATTTATCGGACAAGGGTATATTAAGAACCTCTCAACCATAGAGAGGCACAGCATTAATTATTTTCCCGAAATATGCCGCTATTTCCTAGTGCACTGTTACACGAGGATAACTGATTTATTGAGCGCAGAAGGATACATCGAGACACTATCAACCATAGAGTAGGAACAGCAGTAATTATTTAGTTCAGCCAGCACAAAAAAGGAAGTCCGTCAGTCTGCACGATTCGATTTTCAAAGAGTAATGCTATGTTGAAAACGAATGTCTGGGCTTTGTTCATTATAACTTTGGCTGTCTGAAAAGTTTTAGCGTTTTCTTGTGAGCATCTTCTCATTTACAAGTACTAACTAATATATCGTCCTGACGTAAATAAATAGCAGTCTAGTCAAGGTAATAAAACGTCTTTCGTTCATGGAAACAATGAATTTTCCTTGAGTTGACATTTTCTAACATTATTTCCAAACCGACACTCTATTCCACTGATGTATATTGAAATCATATTTCGCATCAATTTTAATGTGTCAAATTAAGTTTCCAAATTAATATTGTTTACTATGAACAGAAAACAACTATGCCGTCTAAAATATTATTGGCTACTTCAAACTTTGACACAATCGGTCGGCTTCATTCGCGCGTGCTGACAACTGTTCTGTTGACAACATTACCCGCTAGGCATATGTCGGCGCTTGTAAAATTTTACCAAAGTACCTACGCGTTGGGGACTTCTGGATGAAAATTCCCTACATGATGCTTAAAAGTATTTAAGTGTAGGGATAATTCCCTACGTCTGGCAACACTGGTCGTGTTGTACTCAAGAGCGTATTGAAATTTAAGATAACACTTTACTTCATTCTTCAATTTCCGTAAGACAAAATCAGAGAATTTCAAATGTTCAAATGTTTGTAAATCTATCGGACCAAGCTGCGTGGTCATCAGTCCATAGCTTACAAACTACTTAAAACTAGGTAAACTAATCTAATCACAACACACACACACACACACACACACACACACCCATGCCCCAGGGAGGACTCGAACCTCCACGGCGAGCAACCGTGCGCTCCGCAGCGAGACGCCCTAAGGCTAGTTTACACGACACTACGTTTCACGAAACTGCGCTACTGGCCAGTGCGCATGCGCGGCAGGCGTTCGCGCAACTCGTTGGCGAAACTAAACAGTTACGGCACATCCCAACTTTGACAAAACTGATTGCGCGTGTTATTAGGTTAGGTTATAACCAATATAGAACAAAATACAACAAAAGGGAGGGAACGGAAGAAATAATTCGGTGTTTGAACATTTATGCGATGCATATGTGTTTGTGCGATTTTAACTATGAAAATTTCAGGCGTGTTAGTGCTCTTGAAGCAGTTATTCGTCAATTAAATATTGATGGGTTGACGATTAGTGAATTGTAGACAAATACATTCATTTCGAAATACCTATACAAACGATGGCAACTGTGGATTTGGGAACACGGTACATGTACTGTAGAGACGAATATCTACTTGACAAGAAACGTAATGCAATTTGTAATTTCAGTTCTGGTAACAATTCATCACGCATAAAAGTGTCCTTTTTTTTATTGCAATACTAACTCTGTTTAAAAGGAACACGAACTGCTCTGGTGACATTCTAAGTTGATTAAAATAACTTCTAGGGTCTTCAGTTACAATTTCTTTCAGCAAGGCCGCTAAGCAACCGAGCTCACGTCTTTTTTTAATCCACTCTCAAAGCCAAACACGTTTCTTATTCTTTTTATGTTTAGTCTTATGCAGCGACTTCACACAGAGAAGCAATAGTTCCGCCACAATCCTTACAGCTACCGAAACTTTCATTCTACGCCGACTCCGGCACTCACAAAACAACGAAACTCAAGTATTGGCGCCGATATACACGAAACCAGTTGCGCGCAATTCATTTAAGGAACCGAGTGTCGCAACCTAGAGTCGTCGTGTAGACTAGCCTCTAGACTCGAGAGAATTTGTAGCTTGTTATTTACGACGAGCTTACTGTTGTTGATGCGGTAGCGGTGACAGGTGTAAACGCGAAGCGGCGTCCTTCATTAAGCAGAGCGGGAGGTGTCTGGTAGCGGCAGAGCAGCGGCAGGTTATCGCGCTGGTGGCGTCGTGTCAATCACGGGGCCCAGCAGGCCAAACAGCGGCCAGGCAAACAGCCGGCGAGCAAACAGCGCCCAGGACAGGCCAGCGCCACCTGGATACAAGGCCTGTGCGCTGCCTGCCAAGAGTAGTCATGACACGAGCAAACCATTCGTCTTACGTAGTACATAAAACGAACAGTAGTCACACGCTATCTGGGTGTCCACATTGATGAAAGACAAAATTTCCACCAACACATTAACCCTTACGTGCATGGTGTTGCATATCTGCAACATCGATTTTTGTATTGTTTTATACGCGTCTAGTGGGAATTTTTGTGATTTAACACATGTTTAACAGATACAGCAGAGTTTGTAGAAAGTGTCTGTGGTGTTTTTTGGGTCGAGGTTGACTGTAGTATGAACTTCTGTTAACATCATTGCTTGTGTTTTGAGAAAACGGCAGATATTGCAGATTTTGACGTTTCGTTTTCGACATAAAGAGCCAGTTTTCGAAGGAGGAAAAAATCACACCAATTGTGACAGATATGCAGAACCATAAAAAGCACAAAAAATTGTTTATACTATCCCAATCTGAAAATTATATAACAAGATTCTGTATGGTGCTTATTTGATTTCTTGGAAAACTAGCAATAGGATTTTTTTTTCCTATTTTTTTCCTTTATTTGTACAACTTATAAAACATGAAAAAAATTATTTTTTGAAATTAAAAAATCGTGCATTTAAGGGTTAAGATAACCACAGACAAAGCAGAGAAAATACTACACAAGTTGGCAAGGCTTAAAATGCAACCACGTACATACTACCTCTGCCAACGAACATATCACTGTGCTCTCTTCGAGTCAGTATTATGCTTTGCAGCTATTACCTGTGCTCAAAGATTGAGCCTAGTAACCAACAAAACAATTGTGAGACGTGGGCAGAGAAGTGTGTTAGTTGTAATAACAGGTGCATTCAAATCAACACCGATAGAAACGCTACGCGTCCTTCTCGGTATCTGTCCAGTTGAAAACACAATAAAATATAGAGCTGCAGCGTACTGGCTTAAAACGGGGAACACACATCGTAACAAACCGCCAACTGAGAACATGGCGAACGGACACATGGCAACAGGAATGGGAGGCCTGCGAAAAGGGACGTAGACTATATACACTGCTACCGGACATTAGAGAAAGATAAAGGATGAAGCATATCGCCCCCAGCCGCGGTATGGTTCACTTCCTTACAGGACATGGTCCATATCCCACTCACCTGTTCCGAATGGAACTGGGCGACACCAACACTTGCACCTGCCAAAACACCGAAGGCTCCACTGAACACATCGTCTTACTCTGCGGACGATACACACATGTTGTTGTTGTTGTTGTTGTTGTTGTTGTTGGTTTTGAGGGGACTAAACAGCTATGTCATCAGTCCCCTGTTCCTAGCTAAGAGTCTTCTGTCAAGAGCATAAAAAGTAAAACACAGCTCCGAAGATGAAAACTCACAAATGGGGTAAGCTGACATTGGACAAGTCGCTGACAACACAAAACGAAGACACACAGTAGGTAAAACGAAGTCGGGATCTCACCTAAAACTGGACAGCAGAAGAACATGGCTGGCTGATCACAGAGAAAAAACAGGATGAGCCAGCCATGCTGCACACACTAAAAATCGCTTGGTAATTTACAGAAGGGTCTTAAAAGGGTGTAATATCGCTGGCTAGGTGGGGACCTGAAGTATCAGGCTATAGCACCCACCACTAAATGGAGTTGTAAAAACCAGCTGCGCGAATAAAACTTAAAACAGAATGAGCCATGGAGGCATCGTCGCCTAAAACTAAGGGTAGCGCGTCTGGTAGGTTAAAAGACTGCCGCAAGGTAGCTAAAACTGGGCAGTCCATCAAATACACAAATGTCAGAGACACACAGCAGCTTGACTTTGCAACAGACGATACGATATATGGCACAATAAGAGACGAACAAAAATGGACACCACTCAACACACTAGCAGACAAGATATCCAAAGCAACCTACGAAGAATACAAAAGGACAAGGCCCTGCAGGAGGCGTGCCTATGTGCCCCGCAGAGTGGACAGGTGTAGTTGGGAACAAACAGAGGAGGAAGAAGGCGATGAAACTTTCACAAATGAAGGAAGTGACACCGATGAGACTCAAGATTGACAGGGGAGCAATCTCCCACTGTCAACAACCCAAACCAGACCACCTTTACATTAATATGGATACTAACAGCTGAAACACAAGAAAGAGCAAACAATATAAAGAAGAGAGACTAATATCACCAAAACCATGGAAACTGTGCTGGGTGATCAGTGGCTTGAAGAAAACATTCCAAGGTACTCAACGCCCAGCACGGTACAATGCAGCTAACCATAAGGACAGAAAACCCCCTATATATTTTTAGATATCATTCCTTTCTTTCCCATTTCGTTGTTTAGCCCAATTAAAATTAACAAATTTCAGAATACATTAAATTTCAACATATGTATAACAACCATGTAACCAATCATGTCTTCATGTTCTCCAATATATCTAATTATTGTAAAATCCACGAATTGTAATTTTTATATTATAATTGTAGCAACAACTGTAAGCACTTTTATATATGTATTTTCTCTTTGCTTTTATTTTTCCCCTCTAATTTATTTATCTAAAACAATCAAATTATGTAACATTACTGAACAAATGTATAACATGTAAAACTACAAATGTACGTCCTGCTTTATATTAAAAGGTAGCAGGATTATAAATGAGAAATAAATAAATAATGTAGTGTTGTGATGAGCTTGGGAATACGTACACGTTTCGAAGTTTGTTACAGTGTGTTCTTAATGTTTTTATGTGAATCTCCGTGCAGATTTTTGCTGGTGCGAGACAAAATGCCTAATACGAATCGCCTGATTCCAATATCGGTAACATATCTTACTATTTGTTATTCAATTTGTACATTGAGCAAGCTATAAAGGAAAGCAAGGAGAAATTTGAAATAGGGATTAAAGTTCAGGGTGAAGAATTAAAAACATTGCGTTTTGCCGACGACATAGTAATTATGTCAGATACAGCAAAGGACCTGGAAGAGCAATTGAATGGGATGGACAGTGTGCTGAAAGGTGCATATAAGATGAACATTAACAAGAGCAAAACTAGGGTGATGGAGTGCAGTGTAAGAAAATCAGGTGATGCTGAAGGAATTAGATTAGATAACGAAGCAATAAAGGAGGTAGATGAGTTTTGTTACTTGGGCAGTAAAATAACAAATGATGGTCGCAGTACAGAGGATATAAAATGCAGAATGGCAATGGGTAGAAAAGCGTTCTTGAAAAAGAGAAATTTGTTAACATCGAATATTGATTTAAGCCTAAGGAAGTCCTTTCTGAAGGCATTTGTATGGAGTGTTGCCTTGTATGGGAGTGAGACATGGACGATAAACAGTGCGGACAGGAAGAGGATTGAGGCTTTTGAAATATGGTGCTACAGAAGAATGCTGAAGATTAGGTGGGTGGATCGCGTAACTAATGAGGAGGTACTGAACAGAATTGGGGAGAAAAGAAATTTCTGGCATACCTTGACTAAAAGAAGGGATAGATTAGTAGGACACATTCTTAGACATCAAGGAATTGTGAATTTAGCATTAGAGGGAAGTGTGTGGGGTAAAAATCGCAGAGGTAGACCAAGAGATGGATACAGTAAGCAGATTCAGACAGATGTAGGTTGCCGTTCTTATGTGGAGATGAAGAGGCTTGCTCAGGATAGGGTATTGTGGAGAGCTGCATCAAACCAGTCTCCGGACTGAAGACCACAACAACAACATATCTTACTATTAGTTCAGAAATATATTATACCAATGCAAATTTGTGTGTGAATCACATAAATAACATTAAGAACATTCTAAAACACACTGTGCAATGTGTGAATGTTCCAAAATTCAGTAAAACGCTACGTTAGACGAATGGTTTGCTTGTGTTATGACTAGGCCTATTCTTGGCAGGCAGCGCACAGGCCTTGTATCACCTTGTGTCTAGGAGGCGTTGACTAATCTCAGGCGGGCGCGCGGATTTCTGCTGGAGGCTGGCACATTCCAAGCTCTGAATATTCCTTCACCAGGGCTGGGAAAGTTACTTTTTTAAAGTAACTGAGTTACAGTTACATCCCTGAAAGGTAACTTAGTTACAGTTACTTTTAAAAATTGTAATTGTAACTCATTTGTAAATCAATAGTAAACCTTAATTTGGTTTGCTTTTCTCAGGGAAGCCAAAACAGTCTTGATCCAACCCGCCACTGCCCGCACCGAAACTAAGTTTATTATGCGGTATCGCTCCCTGTATATCTAGTAAAGCCAACCAATGCCCTTGAACAGTGCAAGGAGTCCCTTTACCAGTTCTTTATTAGACACAATTTCTTCGGGTCTGGTTGTCCCAAATGTTCTGTGCCTTTTACTCTCCAATGCAATGCATTCGAATATTAGATGTGATGTAGTTTCATCACCGTCATCACAGATCCTACATTTAGGGTCCTCTTCTGTTATTCCCATTGTATGTAGGCGATTTTTTGAAATTCCCATGGCCTGTCAGCAATCCAACTATGAGTCTTATCTCTCTCCTGTTCAGACCCAGGATTGCAGAGCTTCTTTTAAAACATGGCTTTGGCATCATTACCTTGCCATGTTTTTTTTATGGACTTTGGTCCAATATACTACGTGCTGTCTTCTGAGCCAGTTACGTAGCTCCAATTTGATCATGCCTTGGTGATTGTCAGGACAGGTTCCGGTCCAATAAATGGAGTGTCTGCCCCCATCCTGGCTAATCTGTCGGCATGTTCGTTGCCACTGATCCCCGAGTGGCCAGGGACCCACAATAGGTTTACTGTATTGCTTTCCCCTAGCTCCACCAGAACCCTGTGACATTCTGCAACAATTTTAGACCTTGTTGCAGGAGCTGCCAGTGATCTCAGGGCTGCCTGGCTGTCTGAATAGATATAGATGCTACGATCTTTGTAGCACCTACGCAAATTCTCCTCCACACACGCCCTGATGGCAGATAATAAACCTTACTCGTGTAGAAAGGAAACAAGCTTCAATGTTAAAAAAAGAAAAAATATTTGTCAAGCTTAAGAGACTGAACTGCGGGGTCATCAGTCCCTAAACTTACGAGCTACCTTATACTGAAGACGACACAAACAGCCATGCCCGAGGGGGGATTCGAACATCCGACGGGGGATGGCCTCGCGCATCGTAGCATAGCGCCTCAATGCGCCCGGCGCCGCGGCGTTCTAATGGCAATCTATAATTAAATACATTAATACATACATAATTGATAATAATACAGAATTAATGCGTTATTAAATAAATTTTCCACAGGATCTTCTATCTCGTTGCATCTCAATTTTAACGTTTGTTCATTTTCACGAAATGTAGTTTTTCGAACGTTCCATCTCGGGAAAGTTACGTTTCACGTTGTTCGCGTCTCCGTGAAAACTGCCGAATTTGTTGTCTACTATATATTCGTAGAGTTTGTTACTCTGAAAAGGCAGCAATGAGCAAACTTTTCAAACTATGTATTCGCACCAAGAGCTACGCTATGACAGGTGGAGAAGAAGAATTAGTGATATGGGAAGCTCCATTAATAGTAGGCTACTCTATTAAATATGCAGACGAAGAGTATTTAGTTGTCCGAAGAGGGCAAAATACAAACTGTAGAAGATGTGATGGGAATGACACGCTGCCGCGCGGGAGTGGCCGCGTGGTCTAAGGCATCTTGCTACGGTCTGGGCGGTCGCCCCGCCGGGGGTCAAGTTCTCCCTCGGGCATGTGTGTGTCTGTTGTCCTTAAGTTTAAGTAGTTTGTAAGTCTAGGGACTGATGACCATAGCAGTTTCGTCCCAGCTCTCTGACAGGCTGTGAGAGCTGAATTTGGAAAATATTTCTCCTTTTTGTACCTTCACCAAGATATCGCCGTCAGATTTTGAAATTATATTGAATATTCCAAAGAAAGAAAGTGCAGACAAAAGTGAAAATTACAGAACTATCAGTTTGATAAGTCATGATTGCAAAATACTAACACGAATTATTTACAGACGAATGAAAAAACTTATGGAATCCAACCTCGGGGAAGATCAGTTTGGATTTACGAGAAATGTAGGAACACGGGAGGCAATACTCACATTACGACTTATCTTAGACGATAGGCTAATGAAAGGCAAACCTACATTTTTAGCATTTGGAGAAAGCTTTTGACAATGTCGACTAGAATACACTCTTCCGAATTCTGAAGGTAGCAGGGGTAAAATATAGGGAACGAAGAGTTATATTCAACCTGTACAAAAACCAGACAGCGGTTATTAGAGTCGAAGGACAAGAAAGGGACGCAGAGGTTGGGAAGGGAGTAAGACAGGATTGTAGCCTTTCCCCAGTGTTGTTTAACCTGCATACTGAGCAAGCAGTGAAGGAATTCAAGGAGAAATTTGGAGAGTGAATTAAAGTTCAGGGAGAAGAAGTAAAAACTTTGCGGTTTGCCGATGACAAAGTAATTTTGTCAGAGACTGCAAAAGATCTGGAAGAGCAACTGAATGCAATGGACAGTTTCTTGAAAGTAAGATATAAGATGAACATTAACAAGAGTAAAACGAAGGTAATGGAATGCAATATCAGAAAATCGGGTGATGCTGAAGGAATTAGATTAGATAATCAGACAATAATAGTAGTAGATGAGTTTTGTTATTTGGGTAGCAAAATAAATTCTGATGGACGCAGTAAAGAAGATATAAAATGCAGAATGGCTATGGGAAGAAAAGCGTTTCTTAAGAAGCGAAACTTGTTAACATCCAATATTAATTTAAATGTTAGGAAGCCCTTCCTGAAAGCATTTGTCTGGAGTGTAGCATTGTATGGGAGTAAAACGTGGACGATAAGGAGTTCAGATAAAAAGATGATAGAAGCTTTTGAAATGTGTTGCTACAGACAAATGATGAAAATTAGATGGGTAGATCACGTAACTAATGAGGTGCTTAACCGAATTGGGGAGAAAAGGAGTTTCTGGCATCTCCTGACTAAGAGAAGGGATAAATTGGTTGGACACATTCTTAGACATCGAGGAATTGTCATCTTAGTATTAGAAGGAAGTGTGTGGGGTAAAATTCGTAGAGGGAGACCGAGAGACGAATACAGTAAGCAGATCCAAAAGGATGTAGACTGCCTATGTTGTTCTCAGATGATGAGGCTTGCACAGGACAGGGTAGCGTAGAGAGCTGCTTCAAACCAGTCTGCGGACTGAAGACCACAACAACAACATTATAGGGCCAGTTGTTTCAAAGAAGGGCACTAAGTTCAGAAACACAACTCCTGTGAAGAAAACACTAGCTGTTACTCTTCCACAATTCAAAATGAGAACTGCTGCAAACATAACATATAAGTAAATACCTTTGGTGATGCAAAGCAAATCACCCAATCAAATAAGTGATGTTGCAGACGAATGATCAAATATGTTTTCAAAAGTTTCTAATTCATAAGCAAAATACTTCTAATACATTTGTTTATGATATTCTTTTGTAACAATTATTTTTAGACAGTTAGCTCCTTGCCTTGTTTCCATAGCTTTTACTGTCCTGATTGAAGGTAAACAACAACATGGCGAGAAGCTTTAATTTTTAAGGACTACAGCTAAATGTACTTCATGAGATCTACGTCTGCTATTATGTTATTTCTATCCTTGTCTAATTTTGGAGATATGGGAATTATTTCAACACTACAGCTGTCGAACTTGTCAATCTTAAGAGCAGATCTGTTTTAGGGCGTGTATTTTAAATGCAATTCTAAAGTTCAGATTCTTTTTAAAACCTAAAGTGTGCCTTATCAGTTTAACAAAAATGATATTTTTAGGAGCTAATTGCGGCTCAATAACTAGAACACATTTCCGCACACGCTCGGAAAAAATATTCCGAAAAATGAATCTAAGTTCAAGAGTCTAAGTTAAACATGCTAGTCAATGAATCGCTATCATCTCCACAAGCACAAGACAAGAACCAACCTTACCTTGCGGCTCTGAAGTTACAGGAATAATTTTAGAACTCACTATCATTGACGGTATGGCCATAATGTTAGAAGGTAAATGTCCAGAAGCAAGGGGTCTAAAATGCATACTATCGGAGCCTTGAGCACTTCTTCATCATAGATATTGTGAAAGATGTCTGCTTTAGAGCTCACGTGTTCGTTACTGTTAACGTTTTCAGGTAAGAGTCCATGTAATTTCTTTCCCCCATACTACCTCTTCCCAAAATATGCAAAGCAAAGAGCTTCCAATAGAAGAGACTTGTTTCATACCATCAACGATGTACTCATGGCGTCGTTGGATGACATTTTCGGACATGGTTTCTTATTCAAAATATTTGTACTCACTCGTCTATACAGTGTACAAGTCCTCGAAGTTTGTAAACGGTTTTTTAATCACCCTGTATATTTGTATAAAACATAAATACAAGAAAAACCAACTACGTCCATACAACCTATGTTTTTGCGCGTTAACAACGCTTTGAATAGTAGGCCTCTGATCTTCTGATGCCGCGTATTTAGGTGTCTCGCAACGTTCCCAGCGGTCAATGCTTGGCTAACCCGGAATTGCCAACGTAGAATACGTTCGACAACTTTGCCTCACTGTAGTGACACTTTTACAGTCAGCCAATGTCATCATGGCGTTATGGCAGCAGCGATTTAACGCTTATATTAACAGCTCTGAACAAATACTTTATTAGTAAAATCCTGTCAACTGTTTTCTCGAGCGAAAGCTTCTTGTTTTGGGATCACATATTTGCATTTCCTCTCCTCAGGGAGTTCTTATAGCCAAAGCGAAAATTTGGAACGTATACTTTGTCCGAACATGCAGAATCACCTCGAAGAGGGCAATCTGTTGACCCTTCCTCAACAAGGATTGAGGAAGTATCGTTCATGTGAAAAACAACTAACTATTTCCTCACACAAATAAAGTACTGTCGACAAAGGATATCAAATCGATTCCATCTTTTTAGATTTCCGAAAGGCTTTAGACTGCGTACCTCACAGACGGCTTCTAATGAAATTGCGTTCTTATAGAATATCGTCTCAACAGTGTGACTGGATTCGCGATTTCCTGTCTAAAAGGACGCTGTTCGTAGTGACTGACAAAAACATCATCGACTAAAACAGAGGTGATATGTGGCGTTCCCCTGGGAAGTGTATAGGGCCCTTACTGATCCTAGTCTTCATAAACTGAGCGAGGGGGGAATTGGTACTACAATAGACTCGCATTCAGGACGACGGTGGTTCAAATCCACCTCCAGCCATCCAGATTTCGGTTTTCAGTGGTTTCTCTAAATCATTCCAGGCAAATGACGAGATGGTTCCTTCGAAAGAGCATAGCCGATTTCCTTATGCTTCCTTACACCCCCCCTGCCTCCCCCCCTCCCCCAAATCGTAAGCTCCATCTCTAGTGACCATGTTGTCGATGGGGCATTAAACCCCTTTAGGCTGTTTGCGAATGATGCTGTCGTTTAGCGACTAGGAAATTCAAGGGAGAATTAATACCTACCGCAAAACGGTTTAGTTTGGTGAAAAAATGGCAATTGGCTCTAAATAAAGAAGGATATACAGTTGTCCATATGAGTACTAAAAGAAGTCGGTTGCACTTTATTTATACTATAAATTAGTCAAATCTATGGGCCATGAATTCAACGAAATACGTAGGAATTATAATTACGAACAACTATCATTGGAAGGAGCACAAAGAAAATGTTGTCGGGAAGGTAAACCAAAGGCTACGTTCCCACTGGCAGTACACTTAGAAGACGCAACAGTTATACTAGAGATACCACCTACACCACACTTGTTCGCCCCTTTTGGAGTATCGCTGCACAACGTGGGAGCTCCACCAGGTGCGATGACGGAGGACACAAAAAGTTCAGACAGATGGCGTAAAAGATTATTTATATAATTTTATACTATTTGGTTCAGAGGACAGCTGCGATTCAGAAGGAAGTGTGTAACGGAAATGATGCACGATTTGGGGTGGAAATGATAGGCGTTGTTCGTTGCGCAGAGATGTAGTTACGAAGTTTCTTACACCAACTTTCTCCTATGAATGCGAAGGTATTTTGTTGACACTCACTTAGACAGGTATATAAGATCATGAGATAAAAGAAAGATGGTGTTTCTTCTCCCGCGCTCTACTCGAGAATGGAACGGTAGAGAAATGCTCTGAAAGCAGTTCGATGAAGCCACTGCCAGGCACTTAAATGTGAATTGCAGAGTGTAGGCAGAGACTCGCCTTGCCATTAACCAATGGGCGGGAGAGGCCAGGGACACATTCGGCTAACTGGGGGATAACATTAGAATGACATTCACTCCGCGTGTCCATGCGCAAGACACCATCTTGACCTGTGTAAATTCTCAGTTTTGGTACTGTAACACTCAGTATGTTTTTTCATGCCAACAAAACAATGATGCACCATAAAATTCATCCTTGGTTCATTGACTTCAACTATCTGAAAGTAATAGCACAACAGCGGTAGAAATTATCCGCTCGACGTGTCAACTTCAGTGTAGAAAACGCGTGTTCGCTTTGTTAAGATGGCAGCACAGAGTCTACGACACTAAGTTATCGTCCATATACCCCCTTTATCAGCAAACACGCCAGGAATTAAGCGTTTTTATGACGCTATCAGCTTAAGACGTTCTCAAACATGACGCCTTATTTCACAGTTACAGAAGACAATGGGATGTCCCGACATAAACGAGATTTCACACGAATATTCTTATAACCTATAAACTTGAATACAAACAAGCTTCCATCACATCCGTCTAAGAGAACGGTTATATGATCGCCAACACACATTTTACACGCTGTTTTTTCTGCTACTGCTGCAGTGTCATCGTCGTCGTCATTCTTAAGTCTGATTTGATGCAACACCTCACTACAATCTGTCTTGAGTATACCTCATCATCTCTATATGAAATCATCGCAAATGTAGCGTAATTTGCTTATTTCATCTTATATTCGTGTTTGTGCAAGTAAAGCTTAAAATAGACTTTACATAGGTGTCTATGCAACGGATATGTTCTTGTAGTCCAATTCATATTTTCGACGTCGCTAAATGTTCCTGACATGGCGCCTAGGACCAAAAAGCCCCGGTAACCTAAGGCTTCTAACTCACAACCATTGAAATATTGATTTAACCTGGAAAGAATGTATACTGAATTCATAATTAAAGTAAAAAATTACTTAAATAATCATATGAGTATTTTATTGGCTTTTTGCGTTTGTTCATCTTACAGTGGAAGCAAGGAATAAGAAAATATATTATTTAAAATAACACGGAAAAGAAGAATTTGTATACAAATATGAAGTTTACAAAAATGTCAAGAAGACAAAATGCCGTTATTGGCGGCTTTCAATAGGATTTAAACCTCCTGTCCGCCCTCTGCGGTTTACAATCATCTCTTTAGCGAGACCGTATACGAGTCCTTACAAATAGCTTGAGTTCAACACACCAAAATAAATCACGAAACAACCTGAAAAATAAAATGGCGTGGTATGGGAATATATTTCTGATTCAACCAAACGAACAAAATGTAGTGAAATACGGAGTTTTTGCCGCATAATTATTACTGAAAAAATATTGTCACTATGTGGTTCGTCTACCTTATTTTTTGAATTCATAATATTTAATGACACTGTAGTAATGGGTGGATGTGGTTCGTCTACCTTATTTTTTGAATTCATAATATTTAATGACACTGTAGTAATGGGTGGAAGTCGTGTTTATTGTGGATTGAAAAACATTCTTTAACCCCTCCCCCCCCCCTTCATCGCAGCTGAACTTATAAATGCATGGCGAAACAGGATAGTAATTTTCATATACACACTGGTTCAAAACTGTTCAGATCGGGTTCCTGTTACCGATATGACTTACAGTCATCCAACGTAAACTACGGTTTGTAGTTTTGAATAAAGAGTGAATAGAAGCAAAATACACTGCCAACTGAGCACTGGGCGAACTTCGAAATATCGCACCCAAACAATAAAAGTGACAACTCAAAAATCGGCTATTTAACCTTACGCCACTGAAATATATGTCTAAAGAGCTCCAAAGTATTCGGGAAAGTTAACATCTCGCACTTTACCTCCTTCAGGTCAATGGAGTCATTTTTGTCGCTTTTCTGAAGTCTCGTATCTTTATTCTGTGTTTTGATTTTGTTCGTCTGTTATGTGTTGCGCACAGAAAAATATATTTAAAAATAAATCGAGTGGTTGCACCAGGCAGGCCGAACACGATCCCAGCTAGGGTCTAACAGCCAAAAAATGCCACACGAAATCATCTAATAAAAGGGGGACTGCGTGTTGTATCGGCGGAGAGATTCCAGCAGAGTGGGTTTTTGTAGTTGGCAGAGGACCATACTATCTATGACAATGGTTTTCTGGTACTCTCTAAGATCTTTTGGCACCGAGAATCACTGCATTGTTGTGAAGTACAGCGTATTCTGTCCTAGCCATCAGTTTATAGTAATTTGTTACGTTGGTTTTTGAAACTTTTTCTGGCGAACGGTTCCACTAGTTACTTGAAGCTGGCTGATGAAAATGTTGGCACACGTCCCAGATGATCATTCGCCCCTGTTTGCAACCAGTCGGTTGCGGTCCTTCTGCAAGAAATCAACATCTAATTAACTGATCCCCCAACTGCTTTGAATAGTGCACACCTTGGGTCTTCCGTTACCACATTTATTCTTGTGCAGAAAAATTAATTTACGCGGTTATTATTTATCTATTTTTCTTCAGTCTTCTGATAAACCTGCTCTTATTATTCGAATGACGAGCGACTTATTAATTACCACTTTTTTGGCCTGTACTCTCTCAATTGCAACGTGAAACGAGCACACTAGTTCAATTACCGAATATATGTTATTTGCACACATAGTACATACGTATTTTCTGCTCAAGACAGTTTCCATCCTCGTTCTCCTGAATAGTAACAAAGAACAGCAGTTAAGCTTCATCTTACCGTACAGGACAGCATAAGGCAAGAGTCGCTCTGGAATATAGCGTTACTCTTAAGTTTTAAAGTCACATAAATAAGTTACTTTCCATCCATAAAAGACGAACAACACGGCGATAAAAATGGCAAGTGCCTACATTATTTGCGGACCCTCATGGCCGACTGATAAGATTTGTTCTTAGCGCGAACTCACATATGACAGGACAATTGTGTCTCCTCTCGTATCTCTCCCAAGGCACTGCGGTATTACTGCGACACGAGCTGTAAGTCGTTTCACTACCAATACGATTTTCTTTCGTTTTTTTTCCACAACAGAAAGGTTATTGACTAGCAGCAAGTTATACTGAGTAAAGATACGACCTCCATATCGTGCATTTATGACCCTGAATCAGTAGGCGTGCCTTCTAGGAGCTATGCTGAATTGGTGGAGAAGTGAGGGCGCGAAACTGTAAAATCTCTGGTTGCGACAAAACTGGGTCGAACTGCTGTTCACGCCGATTGGTCAGCAGGCGTGCCGTCAGAACACCGGGATTGGCTGAGACGGGTCTCCTCAGGGGCATGCTGCTGACCTTAGGGCGATAGGAATTTCTTGCAAGCTCTTATCGCCGAACAACTGGTGAAGGTCTTCTGATTTTTTGAACTATCAGGCGCACCGTTTGATGCTTTTAGCAGAGATACTTTATACACTCTCTACAATTAGAACGAGACCCCAGTATTTACCCACAAAATATCAGTAATGTAATACGTGAACTGTCCGTCTGACGAGAGAGATAAATCATTTCGTTTTTATTGGTGCGACTGATACGATAATTTTCTAGTCTCTCTCTCTCTCTCTCTCTCTCTCTCTCTCTATCTCTATGTGTGTGTGTGTGTGTGTGTGTGTGTGTGTGTGTGTGTGTGTGAATGTCTGTTCGGTGTACGTTTATCACGTCTGAACCACAAGACAAAGAGCTAAAAATTTGTATAGTTACTAATGTCTACCCGGGGAAGGCTTTAGGCACGGTTTTATGGTGATCAGATAGCTATTTATCTATATATATTAATGTGAATTTCTGTACGGTGTGTGCTTACCACGTCCGAACGACAAAACGCAGAGACTTAAATTGGGATGGAGACTTAAATTGGGATGGCAACGCCGGGTTTTCAGCTAGTAATATATATATATATATATATATATATATATATATATATATATATATATATATATATACACAATAATGCAGCAATCAGTTGCAATTAATTTTACTGCATATTTTGTTAGCACCCACCTACACAGGGAGACTCTATCAGAGAATGGAACGGTAGAAATACATTATGAAAGTGGTTCGATGAACCCTCGGGCACGAACTTACATATGATTTGCAGAGTAAATATGCAGATGTTGGTAACTAAATTTATCTGTAAGTATAAATGGACCAAAGAGGACAACGTGTACATTAGGGTGTCATTAACCTACATTTTTCTGCACTGAAGATGATCACACAGTGAACCGTAATCTAGATCTACAGTAAAATTTTTGACTCCCCCCAGTCGGAATGAACGTCATCGCTTGCTATTATACCCCACTTCGCCATGTTAGACTTGACGGATGCAACGCCGGTACGCATACCATTAAGCATGCGCCAGGTTTTCCATTTTAGCTCCATTCCCTGCGAGGGTTCCTGGTGGAGAGGGTAGATTTTTGGGGATTGTGTGTTGACAGATTTCATGAAACGACTCGTGGACTTTAGCCGGCTGAATCCATGAAGTTCCTCGAGCTGGTAT
This sequence comes from Locusta migratoria, assembly GCA_026315105.1. Classification (NCBI taxonomy): domain Eukaryota; kingdom Metazoa; phylum Arthropoda; class Insecta; order Orthoptera; family Acrididae; genus Locusta; species Locusta migratoria. The sequence continues at coordinate 677,295,865 of CM048744.1, forward strand.
ATGAGGTGTCTGTCATTCCAGATACTGGGCACTGTCTCTTCGATCTTATAGAGATGCGACGCCCGTTGTAATGGTAATGGAACAGGCTTCATGCAGCCCGTAATTATACAACAGGTATCATTTAGAGCCTGGATCTACCCCACACTGGACAGGCATATTCTGCAGCTGAGAAACACAAGGTCTTTGGTCTATGTGTGCTACATTGTCTTCAGCTCTTTCTCTGTAAGGATAAGCATACGAATAAGGAAATATAAGAATAAATAAATAACGCAGTAAAACAAACTTCTTTTAATACATCTATTTAAAAAAAATCGATTTGACGTTTCGCGCATTACATCAAGTGAACCATCTGATATTATTGCAATCATTATTGTTGAATTTCGTGATTGGATTCTTCGAAACGAGTGCATTTTTACCCGTGATTTCTTATATATTCTTTGATGAATGTAACATCGTTTTAGGAAGAAGGAGATGGACAGAGAGAGAGAGTGAATAGGAAAAGTATTAACTCAAGGTTCGAATAAATAAATAAATACCCGGGCAACGCCGGGTTTTCAGCTAGTAATATATATATATATATATATATATATATATATACAATAATGCAGCAATCAGTTGCAATTAATTTTACTGCATATTTTGTTAGCACCCACCTACACAGGGAGACTCTATCAGAGAATGGAACGGTAGAAATACATTATGAAAGTGGTTCGATGAACCCTCGGGCACGAACTTACATATGATTTGCAGAGTAAATATGCAGATGTTGGTAACTAAATTTATCTGTAAGTATAAATGGACCAAAGAGGACAACGTGTACATTAGGGTGTCATTAACCTACATTTTTCTGCACTGAAGATGATCACACAGTGAACCGTAATCTAGATCTACAGTAAAATTTTTGACTCATTGCTGTAATTTTTTAGTGCCTGATCAAAAAAGAGGTTGAGCGCTTCTGTATTAGAAACGGAATCAGAGCCAATATAAACAATTAGTAGAACCCTGCAGTTTTACTCATTATAAGTACAGTCTTTGCCAAACTAAATTATTTAAGAAATACGTAAATTATTCTTTTCAGTTAACATATCCCAAATTAAGTTTTTTTGTTACTAAATATCTAATAATACGACAAAAAAAACCGACCAACATCGCCAATTCAAAGGAAGATTGCGGATTATGTACCATAGACAAGGTCCTTACAATCAGAGTGAAAACTCGGAAGGGAAAGATGGGGAGTAAGTTTGGACGTGACTTCTGCAAAAGAAGCATTCCAACATTCGCTTTTTGCCGAAAATTAAAACTGAATGGCCGAACGACGACTAAAACCAACGTCCTGTCACATCAGAGTTCAGATAAAAATTATAAAGAATATAATTATTGAAACTTCCTGGCAGATTAAAATTGTGTGCCGGAACCGGGACTCGAACCTGGGACCTTTGCCTTTCGCGAGCAAGCGCACTACCGACTGTGCTATCCCGACACGACTCACGATGCGGCCTCACAACTTCCGCCAGTACCTCGCCTCCTACTTTCCAAACTTCACAGAAGCTCTGCTGCGAACCATGCAAGACTAGCACTTGTGGAAGAAAGGATATGGTGGAGACATGGCCTAAGGGATGTTTCCAGAATGAAACTTTCACTCTGCAGCAGAGTGTGCGCTGATATGAAACTTCCTGGCAGATTGGTTCGCAGGAGAGCTTTTGTGAAGTTTGGAAAGTAGGAGGCGAGGTACTGGCGGAAGTAAAGTTGTGAGGCGGCATCGTGAGTCGTGTCGGGATAGCACAATCGGTAGTGCGCTTGCCCGCGAAAGGCAAAGGTCCCAGGTTCGAGTCCCGGTTCCGGCACACAATTTTAATCTGCCAGAAAGTTTCAAATCAGCGCACACTCCGCTGCAGAGTGAAAGTTTCATTCTGAATATAACTTTTTTCTAAATATTATATAACGATACCAAAATTGGCACAAAAGAAAAGTCAATGAATGCTCAATACAATACACATCAGACCTCCGATTTCAGGGTGGATAAATCGCTCTTTTTGTCGTTGTTTCGGGGTATTTAATGGGACTACACAACAGGGTCATCAGTCCACTGTTCGTAACTGAGACGAGTCGATACAGTAAAACCTAACGCTCAGCACCCAGAGGGGAAATCCTCAAGGTGTACAGACCGACAAAGGAACGCTACAGTAGCAACACAGAACAAGGAAAACACAGAGGGACTGCGACAAGTAGTTAATTAAGTAAAAGGTTACAGCAGAATACTGTTGCTGGCTGATTACAAGGATAATAATGGATGAGCCAGCCGCTATGAACACACCAAAATACTGCAGCCGGAAGCAGGACAGGTAACACAAAAATGAGGGGCAGATTAAAACTGCTGAACGGTTGATGACTTGAGAGAGCAAACTAAGGTACCCACCACTAAATGGAACTGTAAAAAACACCTGCACCGATATAACGTAAAATACTAAGGGTTAAAGGAAGCGCAACAGGTAAATTGAAGGGCACCAGCAAGTGGCTAAAGGGAGACAATCGCTTAGCATGTGGACCACTATCAAGGGAGTACCACATCGGTGGGTCCTCACGACGAAGTAAGTGGCTGTGCGATTATCAGGTATGACCAATACGTAGGCGGCGGAGAGCAACTAGGTGCCTACGAGCGGCCTTCAGTGAGAAAATCCATGCGGCCGTGGAGCTTGAGCGAGCGCATGGAGCTTAAAACACACAATATCTAAAAGTAAGCGATATGGCGCAACTTGCTAAGACTGATTTAAATGTTCAGAAATGTAAAACTGTGCACTTTAAAAAACCAGAAAAACACTGTAGTCTCTTATGGTTACATCATCATCGCTCGATTCATGCAAGTATATTTTGTAAGAAATGGAAGTCAAGCGATCGCTTACATAATAAATCAAGAGTTAGACTACTAGGCAACGGAACTCACAGTGTACTACGGGCAAATGCGTACAAAACAATCAAACAAACCATTGTATGATAGAATACTGCTCAAGTGTGCGAGACAAGTACAAAAGAAGAAAACAAGACTAACAACAGATACTGACAGTGTACGAAAAAGCAAATGATTAGTTTTGTTTGACCCATTTGAGAGTGTTAAGAAGATGATAGAAAAACTGAATAGCCATAATTCTGAAGATAGTCGTACATTACCCAGACTTCAGAAACGGCCTACGTCTACAGCATCATTGTTAGCGAACCATAAATCATTGAGGGTGCTTGTTGAGGGGCACAGCTCGCATGTAGTCAAATCTGTCATATTCTGTATTTCCCCCCAGTCGGAATGAACGTCATCGCTTGCTATTATACCCCACTTCGCCATGTTAGACTTGACGGATGCAACGCCGGTACGCATACCATTAAGCATGCGCCAGGTTTTCCATTTTAGCTCCATTCCCTGCGAGGGTTCCTGGTGGAGAGGGTAGATTTTTGGGGATTGTGTGTTGACAGATTTCATGAAACGACTCGTGGACTTTAGCCGGCTGAATCCATGAAGTTCCTCGAGCTGGTATATGAGGTGTCTGTCATTCCAGATACTGGGCACTGTCTCTTCGATCTTATAGAGATGCGACGCCCGCTGTAATGGTAATGGAACAGGCTTCATGCAGCCCGTAATTATACAACAGGTATCATTTAGAGCCTGGATCTACCCCACACTGGACAGGCATATTCTGCAGCTGAGAAACACAAGGTCTTTGGTCTATGTGTGCTACATTGTCTTCAGCTCTTTCTCTGTAAGGATAAGCATACGAATAAGGAAATATAAGAATAAATAAATAACGCAGTAAAACAAACTTCTTTTAATACATCTATTTAAAAAAAATCGATTTGACGTTTCGCGCATTACATCAAGTGAACCATCTGATATTATTGCAATCATTATTGTTGAATTTCGTGATTGGATTCTTCGAAACGAGTGCATTTTTACCCGTGATTTCTTATATATTCTTTGATGAATGTAACATCGTTTTAGGAAGAAGGAGATGGACAGAGAGAGAGAGTGAATAGGAAAAGTATTAACTCAAGGTTCGAATAAATAAATAAATACCCGGGCAACGCCGGGTTTTCAGCTAGTAATATATATATATATATATATATATATATATATATATATATATATATATATATACAATAATGCAGCAATCAGTTGCAATTAATTTTACTGCATATTTTGTTAGCACCCACCTACACAGGGAGACTCTATCAGAGAATGGAACGGTAGAAATACATTATGAAAGTGGTTCGATGAACCCTCGGGCACGAACTTACATATGATTTGCAGAGTAAATATGCAGATGTTGGTAACTAAATTTATCTGTAAGTATAAATGGACCAAAGAGGACAACGTGTACATTAGGGTGTCATTAACCTACATTTTTCTGCACTGAAGATGATCACACAGTGAACCGTAATCTAGATCTACAGTAAAATTTTTGACTCATTGCTGTAATTTTTTAGTGCCTGATCAAAAAAGAGGTTGAGCGCTTCTGTATTAGAAACGGAATCAGAGCCAATATAAACAATTAGTAGAACCCTGCAGTTTTACTCATTATAAGTACAGTCTTTGCCAAACTAAATTATTTAAGAAATACGTAAATTATTCTTTTCAGTTAACATATCCCAAATTAAGTTTTTTTGTTACTAAATATCTAATAATACGACAAAAAAAACCGACCAACATCGCCAATTCAAAGGAAGATTGCGGATTATGTACCATAGACAAGGTCCTTACAATCAGAGTGAAAACTCGGAAGGGAAAGATGGGGAGTAAGTTTGGACGTGACTTCTGCAAAAGAAGCATTCCAACATTCGCTTTTTGCCGAAAATTAAAACTGAATGGCCGAACGACGACTAAAACCAACGTCCTGTCACATCAGAGTTCAGATAAAAATTATAAAGAATATAATTATTGAAACTTCCTGGCAGATTAAAATTGTGTGCCGGAACCGGGACTCGAACCTGGGACCTTTGCCTTTCGCGAGCAAGCGCACTACCGACTGTGCTATCCCGACACGACTCACGATGCGGCCTCACAACTTCCGCCAGTACCTCGCCTCCTACTTTCCAAACTTCACAGAAGCTCTGCTGCGAACCATGCAAGACTAGCACTTGTGGAAGAAAGGATATGGTGGAGACATGGCCTAAGGGATGTTTCCAGAATGAAACTTTCACTCTGCAGCAGAGTGTGCGCTGATATGAAACTTCCTGGCAGATTGGTTCGCAGGAGAGCTTTTGTGAAGTTTGGAAAGTAGGAGGCGAGGTACTGGCGGAAGTAAAGTTGTGAGGCGGCATCGTGAGTCGTGTCGGGATAGCACAATCGGTAGTGCGCTTGCCCGCGAAAGGCAAAGGTCCCAGGTTCGAGTCCCGGTTCCGGCACACAATTTTAATCTGCCAGAAAGTTTCAAATCAGCGCACACTCCGCTGCAGAGTGAAAGTTTCATTCTGAATATAACTTTTTTCTAAATATTATATAACGATACCAAAATTGGCACAAAAGAAAAGTCAATGAATGCTCAATACAATACACATCAGACCTCCGATTTCAGGGTGGATAAATCGCTCTTTTTGTCGTTGTTTCGGGGTATTTAATGGGACTACACAACAGGGTCATCAGTCCACTGTTCGTAACTGAGACGAGTCGATACAGTAAAACCTAACGCTCAGCACCCAGAGGGGAAATCCTCAAGGTGTACAGACCGACAAAGGAACGCTACAGTAGCAACACAGAACAAGGAAAACACAGAGGGACTGCGACAAGTAGTTAATTAAGTAAAAGGTTACAGCAGAATACTGTTGCTGGCTGATTACAAGGATAATAATGGATGAGCCAGCCGCTATGAACACACCAAAATACTGCAGCCGGAAGCAGGACAGGTAACACAAAAATGAGGGGCAGATTAAAACTGCTGAACGGTTGATGACTTGAGAGAGCAAACTAAGGTACCCACCACTAAATGGAACTGTAAAAAACACCTGCACCGATATAACGTAAAATACTAAGGGTTAAAGGAAGCGCAACAGGTAAATTGAAGGGCACCAGCAAGTGGCTAAAGGGAGACAATCGCTTAGCATGTGGACCACTATCAAGGGAGTACCACATCGGTGGGTCCTCACGACGAAGTAAGTGGCTGTGCGATTATCAGGTATGACCAATACGTAGGCGGCGGAGAGCAACTAGGTGCCTACGAGCGGCCTTCAGTGAGAAAATCCATGCGGCCGTGGAGCTTGAGCGAGCGCATGGAGCTTAAAACACACAATATCTAAAAGTAAGCGATATGGCGCAACTTGCTAAGACTGATTTAAATGTTCAGAAATGTAAAACTGTGCACTTTAAAAAACCAGAAAAACACTGTAGTCTCTTATGGTTACATCATCATCGCTCGATTCATGCAAGTATATTTTGTAAGAAATGGAAGTCAAGCGATCGCTTACATAATAAATCAAGAGTTAGACTACTAGGCAACGGAACTCACAGTGTACTACGGACAAATGCGTACAAAACAATCAAACAAACCATTGTATGATAGAATACTGCTCAAGTGTGCGAGACAAGTACAAAAGAAGAAAACAAGACTAACAACAGATACTGACAGTGTACGAAAAAGCAAATGATTAGTTTTGTTTGACCCATTTGAGAGTGTTAAGAAGATGATAGAAAAACTGAATAGCCATAATTCTGAAGATAGTCGTACATTACCCAGACTTCAGAAACGGCCTACGTCTACAGCATCATTGTTAGCGAACCATAAATCATTGAGGGTGCTTGTTGAGGGGCACAGCTCGCATGTAGTCAAATCTGTCATATTCTGTATTTCCCCCCAGTCGGAATGAACGTCATCGCTTGCTATTATACCCCACTTCGCCATGTTAGACTTGACGGATGCAACGCCGGTACGCATACCATTAAGCATGCGCCAGGTTTTCCATTTTAGCTCCATTCCCTGCGAGGGTTCCTGGTGGAGAGGGTAGATTTTTGGGGATTGTGTGTTGACAGATTTCATGAAACGACTCGTGGACTTTAGCCGGCTGAATCCATGAAGTTCCTCGAGCTGGTATATGAGGTGTCTGTCATTCCAGATACTGGGCACTGTCTCTTCGATCTTATAGAGATGCGACGCCCGCTGTAATGGTAATGGAACAGGCTTCATGCAGCCCGTAATTATACAACAGGTATCATTTAGAGCCTGGATCTACCCCACACTGGACAGGCATATTCTGCAGCTGAGAAACACAAGGTCTCGCCGGTTGTCCTTAGAACTTTTGGGCTTGCTCCCTACTAGTTTTTTTTTTTTTTTTTTTTTTTTTTTTTTTTTTTTTTTTTTTTTGTAGTAAACTTTTGCCTTGTGTTTTGGCAGTGGTATTTATATTTTACCTAGACAAATCTCAATTACAAAGTTCCAGGATCCAGCTCCGAATTAAGACTTTACGAGTACAGTATACTCAACAGTCAAAGTATCGCGCCAGTAACCACCACGAAAACATCTATTACGTACTAAAGAAAGAGTTAACACTAGAAACTTGTATTTAACAGACTGGTGGGATATATATATTTTACAACAGTGGACTGTGGATTAAGGTTAAAATGTTGGAGGTCTCTCCTTCCTAAATAATTTTAGTTAAAGATGTTAAATACATCATAGACATCAGGGCACACAATTCCAACGAATACCGCTTGATACCCCGTTAAGAAACCAGATGTGCTGCCGTGCCTGGCCTGCATGCACTTTCGCGGGAGGTCTGGGTCAGCTAGTCATCAGCTATCAGACTCAAAGGCGTGCGCTGCTTTTTTCCAGTCTCTACATGACAGCTGAAGTTGAACCTTCAAGAAGAGATCATACGACTTACTATCACGAGCTTAAAAAACCTGACCTCTTGACGAATCTAATTCAAGTTGAGCTTTGCATTTCATAGTTGAAACCGCATCTATAGGTCGTTTATTTCTTTGTTTACAGACTTATGTTGTGATTTATAATTGCAAGTACACGTTCGAATGTATTTTGCACTGGTTCACAGAGGTCCTCAACTAGAGTCCCACTCCCTTCCTTATTACTGAGTAGTTCTCCAGAGAGGCAAACGTTTTTGATGACTTTCTACCACATTCATCAAAGTAATGGATGAAACGGTGCACCAAAGACCATCGTGACCACAGAACATGCATATGTGGGGCATTTTAATTTCTTGCGACTGCTAACACTGTTCGTAAGTTAGATAAACATAGAAGCACAAAAAATAAATTTCTCCTGTACTGAGTGGTATTCTACACAAGTTTTTTTTAACTTACAAACTACTTATGAACTAGCTTATACTAAAGACGGCTTACATCGCCCGAGGGGGGATTCGAGCCCCCGACGGGGAACGGCTTTGCGCATCGTAACATGGCGCGTCAATGCGCTCGGCCGCTACGCCGCGGCTACTGGTGTTTGAAACTGAAGTTTGGGGATTATCCCCCCAGAGGCTGCTACCTTCATTTTGTGTGTTATCAAGCTACACGTTATAACGTAATTTTAGGGCAATAAAGTTCATACTGACTATCCACTTTGCTGTTCTTTAATATATATGTTGCTTCTTTTGCGAAACAAGTCTTCATACAATATCTGTTGTTCGGATCTGTTATTTATGTTTCGTTACGTAGCCGCCATAGAGCGAGCAACAACATTAGAAAACGTTTTTGTGCGGTTAGTTCTGGTGAGTGACTAGATGACTCTGGTGTTGCTCTTTATGTCTACAGTTGGTAAAACTAGTACAAACAGTTGCGCTTAAATCTCTTGTTCGTCTAGTTGGAGTCTCATGTTTATAAAAACAAACTACCTTTGAGAAAGAAATTTTTAAAATGTAGTACATCAGATAAAGATCACTGCTAAAGGGCTTACTGCACTTATGCACGTATTTCCGCCACTATGTATATGTTAGTAAACATACGACATCGTGGCTGTAACTGTCAAAATACCAAATCAGGTTTAAAAATACCAACCAATTATGACATTCAATCTACAGACGCCTTAGATCTCTTATGTATGTCAGGCCATCTATATATAACCGTCACTTGAAAACGGCAGATTAAGCCTAAACTGGACCGTCGTGTTCAAATAAATAATATTAAATAGCAGCGTTTTGGTTAATTATTATTATTATTATTATTATGTCACTTGCTGACCTTTACCAAGTTGCGGGCCCTATGAACATAAAATGTTACTGATAATGCTTGGCATTACATCTGGAGGTCGTAACTGTAAGTTAGGAGGCAGTGTTTCTTCAATGGACTGTGAACCGCTAAACAGCTCTTGAACACAAATGCAGGATTCGACATGTAAATAACCTTGACAGGTGGTAGGCTAGACACGCCCCCATAATTTAAAAATCATTTTGGAGTTCGAGCTGGATTACTTCCCTTCTCAGTCCGAGTTCAAGCGTTTTTAACAACTAAAACACGAGGATCTGTACTTACGAAAATAACTTGAGACAGCAGAATACTGATTTGGAACTAAAATTAACAAGGAATTTACACACAGTTTCTTTGTCTTATTGAAACGATACAACAAAAAATTACCGACCTAAGATATTTTAATCGAGGAGCGTTTTTCTCTCTCTGAACCTTAAGCTACCTTTCCTTGTTTCTGTCTGACGAGAGAAAGAACAACGCTCCGATTCATCTAAGTTCGGCCTCTGATTAGTACAGACGTATCTATAGCAGCTCCTATTGTTTCATTTATCCAGCATGTAAGTAAAGAGCTTTTGTGAGTTAAATACATCATGAAATATTTAAAAATTTAATATGACGGGTTTTTATTTATCATTCCGGTAATGAATCTGGCCTAAATAATTTTTTCCCTTGAAGTTGTGTGGTGGGTTTGGACGCCACTACGGCAGACAAGATATCGTGCAGTGATTGTTATAAGTTTCACCATTTTTCAATCCTTATCAGTCCCTATAATAATTAAACGGCTTTTTAGAACCTGCAATCTCGTTTCCTTTTTTTTATGTTAAATTTCGATGTTCGATATTGTTCCGCGTAATATTTTTTTCCCGTAACTCAGTTTGGATACTGAAATAAAAATTAACGCACGGTCCGCTGCACGAACAAATTACGTAACAAGTCCAACCCCACATCACGACGGTGTCATACCATTATAAATATGAATTGTTATATTGCAGCAAAACATGCCAAATGTTCCAGAAGGCCCCGTCTCTTTTTATAATGTAACTGCCGCCAACATCTACTCTTTAATCGTCAAAGATATTTAAAAATAAAATTATTTCCCCTGTTTATTTATGAATCATAATCTCTGCAGTCAGAACTTACGTAATTTTTGGCTAATTTAATCCCATTGATATCTTGCAAAGTATTTACGAATTTGATTAAATACTAAAAGTTAAACCTCAACCCACAAGGCAGTTAACATATTATATACACTGACCTTCATGGGGAAAAGATTACTAGCGTAAAACGCAAGTTTTAATCCAACTGAAATAACTACATGTATCTACAAGATATCCAACATCCAAAGATACTCAAAGCTTCTTACTATCCGATAAATCGTGCAAATAGGAAATTTCTAGTAATGATACTGCCAACTTTGAGAAGTTTTTGTATTCAAATGTCAATATCCTAAATGAAATAAATTACAAATATGATGAAATTTAAAGTTCAGCTGGGACACCAAGTTGTGATTCTTCCTTCCGTATTTCTCCCTTACCTTCGCAGTAACAATGGATCACCAGCACCGCCAATATTCGTCTCCGCGATACTGAACTCGGACCTCGTGACACTTGCCTATCTACTATTTCAAAACGCCGAGTGTCTCCGAGTGCTATCGCACCGATTGCAGCATCAGTGGAGAGTGAAAGCCACTACCACTGCGCAGATTCATTCGTCTTCAGCAGGAGACCGCACAGTCTGTAGCGCGTGTACCTACACCTGTGCCGTGACGCCTGTATAAATACCAAGTGCTCCACTAATTTGATGCTGGAAACTGTCAAGCACGCGCTGTAGAATATTGAAAGGAACGTAGGAAGGCTAAATGGTAGAGCGTGGAACTGAACCGAGCTTTTCCGCATACAAGCCTTCGTTGTCAATACGTATTACTATCATAAGGCAAGAAATGCACTGATCAGGCCTGACATAGATAACAATCCTCTGTCGGTAAAAAAATTAGGAGATAACAGTGTGAAAAGTGACAAGCGAAAAGAAACCATAGTTATATCATCAATAAAGGGACTTAATAATTTATGGTAAATTAGAAGCTGACAAGCTTTGTTTCGAAACTTTTGTTTGGAGACATTTTGATTTTCTGTACGTGCTTTTCAAACGTTGGTTTCAAATAGTTAATAATTTATTGGAGGATAATGAACACTGTTCTACAGTTCTACACATTACTGACTATGGTGTTGTTCAGAAGCTATTAATTTTGACACTATATACTTTGATGATTTTTTTGAGTCATTTTGACGTGAAAATTAAGATGTCACATTTTACGTCTAAAGCTGCGTGTACCTAAAATTGTACACAATTACATCGCTAAACTAAATATTAATAAGAAATGATGTGCGGCCTTAGCGCTCTTCGCTAAGTTCGCTAGTTACGTCTTCTATGTTGCTACATCGGGTCTAGCGCTGCATATTCGCGTGCCACAATTCGCTTACGAATCCAATAACAGCTTCGCAACCTTAGGCCTGTATCAGGTGGCCTAGTGCATATTAGCTGTCGGACTGCGTAATGTATTATCGTCACGTTTGTCATTAGTGTATCGATTCCGTACCGAAGAGACAATAGCTACCCAGCCCATATGGCGTGCAGGTCTACATGTTATCATTCATTCCCATATTTCATTGTTCTTCAGAAGCAGGAAAACTTGCGTCTGCTTAATTTCACGTTGACGTCAACCATTAATCGATCGGAGGGTAGTTTCCGCAATAAGAGATCAGAGATTCACTTTACTAGAATTTAGCTCAAGTAAATCAGGTAATATTGGGGGAATTGGATTACGAAATGAGATATTACAAGTAAGAGATGAATCTTATTATTGGAGCAGCAAAGTAAATTATGATGGCTGCAGTGTAGAGGATATAAAATGCAGACTGACAACACCAAAAAGAAAACTTCTCAACAAAGTAAATTTGTTAGGCTTACTATCGAATAAAAAACCATTCTTCCGATTCTTCCGTGGCGGTGTTTGTCACGAGTAGACAAAAAAGAGCTCAAATGCGAACTGAGGATTTTGAAATGAGTTACGTTGGACAGCTGACTATCCTACGTAGATCATAGAAAATAATGAGGTTGAATTTCAGATAAAAATATAGCACAACTTGACTAACAGAAAGGATGGTTGATAAGATACACCCAAAGCCACAGAGTACGAAACAACGTGCATGAAGCAGAAATATCGAACACCAAGGCTCGAACTCATTGGTGTAGCCAGGATATAATTTCGGGAGGGGTTTTCAATTAATTGGCTTTATAACAACATTTACTCTTAACAGAACTGCAAACGGCACTAAACACTGTATTCCAAAGGACTGTATAGTAGAGGCTCACCATGGTGCAGAAACAAAATTAGTATACGTCTGAAGAATCTATGTATTCTTCCAAACAGAAACAAGGCAAATCATATCATGAAGATAAGTAACTGCGGATCTAAACACGGATGGCAATCAGATAGGCTGTGCGTGAAGCTTTCAATAACTTCCAAGACATCAAAGAAGCACTCCCCTACAACAAATTTTTACGGTACGTGAAAGTTCTCTAGGGCAAGGAAAAAAAAGTACAAATACTCTTTTGAGTAGACAAGAACCTTGATTCGTTTACATAAGAACACAAAGAAAACTGCCAACCGACACTGTAATTACTAGTAGTGGTATTGAAAAACAGCTCAAATCTCTAAAGCACAATGAAGCTCCAGGTGCGAACAGGGTCTCCAGGTGCGAACAGGGTCATTGACAGTTTCTACACAGAATCTTCGCCGGATGTAGTCCTCCCCTCTTTACCATAATTTACCTTAGGTGCCTTAAGCAAGAAATTGTTCCTCGTGATTGGAAAACAGGCAAATCACACTCCTCTACAAGGAGCAGACAAATTAGAAGAAGATACCTGGGAAAAATTATTTCAGTCCGGGAGTAATCACCATAACTGTTAATACATTTAACCCATTGTTGAACAATACAGTCAGTACCTCCATGCACAGATGTTTACAATTAGCTACAGGACCATTATTTTTCACCGACGTATGCACCTCTTCGTCCGAAACATACCAATGTCCATGAATGGCTTCCTTCAGAGCTCCAAAAAATATGGGAATATTGTGGGGAGAAACCGGGAATGTGTGGAGCATGTGTAACGGCTTCCGAGCCTAGGTGACATGTAGGCGGACCTTACCCTGATACAGAATGATGCCATATTTAGAGATGTCTATGTTTCAGAAGGGGTTTTTAACTTCACAAACCCTCATCTGGCTACGCTCATGCTTGGACTACGATAAATGTGTTCAAACACTTGTAGTTTGCAGTAGTTTTCCTAGATGAAGAGACTCCACTAGCATGGATAGGTGCGTGAAACCAAGCTTCGGACATAAGATCCTGCGCATGAATCATATGAAGACCAGCAGGAGGAGGACGAGGAAAGCTGAGTAGGGAGAAAATAATACGAGGGCTCTACCCAAAGTAATGCAAAATCAGCAAACACTTCTTTAGTGGCTCATTAGATCGTCCACACTAAGCATTTAGTTGGAGCGCCTCTTCCTTTACATGTGCTCCATTTCCCTCTAGAAGCTTGATGAGTGAATAATGACTTCCAAGCAAAGAAAACGCGCTCACTGAATCCTTGGCGGAAGAGGGTTTTACAGCCCCTTAAAGACACGATTTATTCTAGTCTCGCCGGACGCGGTGGCCGAGGGGACTGAGCGCTCGTCACGGTCTGCACGGCCACTACAATCGGGGGTTCGAATCCCCCCTCGAGCATGGATATTTGTGCCGTCCTTAGGATTAGCTAGTTCATAAGTAGTTTGTAAGTTTCGGGGCTGAGGACCCCGTAGTTAAGTCCCATAAACTATACAAACATTTGAACATTTTATTCTAGTCTCAATTGACTAATGGAGGCAAACAAAATCGATTTCTATAACAGGGGTCAGCGTAGATAGAATATGTAAGTTCCAATGTTAGCAGACGCCGTCACGGTCCCCCACTTATAGCACATTCGGAATTTAGAACACGCTTAACACTATCTACACATAACCGACGTCACCAACACACTAGCGAAATTGTTGACGGCTGATTTACACGCAAGCAAGAAAGGTGCACGCGTTCTGAGTAGTCTCCTTTCACCAGGAAGTCTCGCCTCTGCCATTTTAAGTTAAATACACATACAACTACAATATGTACACGTAAATAGCACAACTCCTGTATAAGGGATAACTACAAATAGAAAGTTTAATGAGAAACTGTCTGCGGAGAAACTTTTAACGGAGAAAAGTGGACGAGTTCATTCTTGTTGACAGACGTACATTATTCTCGACGCAAAGAGAGATAAAAAAAATTAATAAAATTAAAAAAATGTTCAAATGTTTGTGTAGCTTATGGGACTTAACTGCGGGGTCATCAGTCCCTAAACTTACACACTACTGATGAACCTACGTATACTGATGACAATAAAAACATCCATGCCCGAGGGAGGATTCGAACCTCCGACGCGAGAGGCCGCGCGATCCGCAACGTGGCGCTCCAGACCACTCAGCTACACCCGCGCGGCGAAGTAATATCCGAGCGGGAAAAGGCGACGGGAAATTTCTGGTAGACCGTAGGAATGTGTCATAAAACAACCATATATGGGAGTGTCTTCGGAGGACAGGCTGAATACATAGTAGACCGAGAGATATTCCTAAACACACTACGGAGAATGTATTCTACAAATAAATACACGCTTACACAAAATATGTCTTCTGCAAAACTCGTTGTACTATTTCGTTTATTCGTTTTTATGATAAGTTTCACTTACTCATTATTTTCATTGTTGTTGATTGTTGTTGTTGCCGTTGTTGTTGCTGTGGCCTTCAGTCCGGAACGGCTTTGCTACAGCTCCCCACACTATCCTGAGCAAGCCTTTTCATCTCATAATAACGGCAACCCACATCTATTTTAACCTGCTTACTGGTCTCCCCCTGCGATTTTTACCTCAGACTTTTCCCTCCGGTGCTAAATTTACGATTCCTCGACGTCTAAAAGTGACCTACGAACTGATCCCTTCCTTTATTCTACATATGTCAGAAATTCTTGTTCTCCATAATTTTGTTCAATATCTCCTCATTAGTTAGGAGATCTACTCACCTTATTATCAGCTTTCTTCTGTAGCCCCACATTCCTCAAACTTCTGTCCTCTCCCTGTCTGAACTATCGATGTCAACAATTTTCTTTTTATCAGAAACGCTTTTCTTCCCATTACAATTCTGAATTTTATATCTTCTACACTGCGACTATCGTATGTTATTTTATTGCTCCAGTAATAAACCTTATCTACCACTTTTATTGCCTCATTATCTAAAATAACTCCTTTAGCATAGGCTGATTTTCTTAGACCACATTCCATTACCCTTTACTTCAGCCATCAGAAGTTATTTTGCTACCCAAATAACAAAACTCGTCTGCTACTTTTACTGTCGCATTGTCTAATCCGATTCATTCAGTATCGCCCGATTTTTTGACCTATAGAAATGTTTGTTAAGCTTAAGGGACTTAACTACGGGGTCATCAGTCCCTAAACTTACAAACTACTTATGAACTAACTAAGACTAAGGACGGCACAAATATCCATGCCCGAGGGGGGATTCGAACCCCCGACCGTAGTGGCCGTGCAGACCGTGACTGAAGCGCCTCAGTCCCCTCGGCCACCGCGGCCGGCAAACTATATTTCGATACCCTTGTTTTACTCTTGTTAATGTTCATCTTATACGCTCGTTTCAAGACACCGTCCATTCCGTTCGGTTACTCTTCCAGGTTCTTTGCTGTCTCTGACAGAATTACCATGTCATCAGCAAAATATTATGTTTCTATTTCTTCACCCTGAACTTTAATTCCTTCTCCAAATTTCTTCTTGGTCTCCTTTATGGCTTGCTAGATGTACAGATTGAAGAACATTCGGGAAAGGCTAAAACATTGTCTTACTACCTTCCCAACAAATGCTTCCCTTTCATTTCCTTCGGCTCATAACTGCTATCTGCTATTTTCGGAGAAGCCCGTAAATTTCTGTAAAAATATTAAACAAAGTTCCTTATTGGGTTAGTATGTGTAGAAATATGTACATTTTCACCTGAAATTGCCTTAATTTAAAGATGAAATTGTAAAGGCTGACTCTGCATTCTACGAAACTTCCTGGCATATTAAAAGTATGCGCCGAACCGGGATTCGAACCCAGGACCTTTGCCTTTCGCGAGCAAGCGCTGTACCGACCTACCTGGCACTCCTTACGCAAACACCCTTTCGGCTGCGGCTACTCCATGTCTACATAATATCCTCCTTCCAGGGTGCTAGATCTTCAAGGTTCGCAGGACAGCTTCTGTGAAGTTCAAATGTTAGGAGGCGAGGCACTGGAGGAAGTAAAGCTGTGAGGACGGACCGTCAGGCGTGCCAAGGTAGCTCAGCCGGTACAGCGCTTTCCCGCGGAGGGAAAAGGCCCCAGGTTCGAATCCCGGCCCGGCACAGTGTCAGGAAATTTCATATCAGCGCACACCCCGCTGCAGAAGGAAAATAGCATTCTAAAAGTTTTGTACGTGCAAAGCTCCAGGTATGATACCACCGGTGCGTATCGATGTCACGTTTAGTTAGGAGCAAGAACGCACACCACGTTTCAGCCGTATTGCTCTATTTCTTTCTGATTGGTATTCGTCAAAGAATGGACGAAAAAGAGTTTTGTGTGGTGATTGAACATTACTTTATGTAAGACAAAATGCCTTAGGAGACTAAAGAGAAGCTTAATAAACATTATGGTAACTCTGAACCTTCGATTAAAACAGTTTATAAGAGGTTTCAAAACTTTCGGAATGTCCATATGGGCACAAGTGACGCTGAATGTTCAGTACGCTCTGTGGAGGTTATGATTCCAGAAATCATTGATAAAATCCATGATCTAGTGGTGAATGACAGAAGAGTTAAGGTGATGAGATTGCTAGTGCTGTGGGCATCTAGAATGAACGGGTACCTAATATTTTGCATAAACATTTGGACATGAGAAAGCTATCTGCAAGACGGGTGCCGCGATTGCTCACGCCTCACCAAAAACGGAATCGTGTGAAGTGTTGCAAGGAAGGTTTTCGGCTGTTCAGGAAGAATCCGCAGACCTTTACGCGTCGTTTCGTCACTGTGGATGAAACATGGATACATTGCTATATTCCTGCGACCAAAGAACAATCTAAACAATGGGTTACCAAGGGAGAATCTGAACCAAAAAAGGCGGAGACCGGTTCTTCGACCGGAAAGGTTATGGCGACGGTCTTTTGGGATTCGCAAGGGATAATCCTCATCGACTATCTAGAAGAGGGTAAAACTATTACAGGTGTATATTATTCATCGTTATTGGATCGTTCGAAAACCGAAAAACAAGAAAAACGCCGGCGATTGAGCCACAAAAATGTCCTTTTCTAGCATGAATATGCACCAGCACACACCTCAGCAGTTGTGGTCACAAAAATTTTGGAAATAGGATTCCAACTCGTTTTACATGCCCTCTAATCTCCAGACTTTGCTCCCTCTGACTGCTATCTGTTCCCCAATTTGAAGAAATGGCGGGCGGGACGAAGATTTCATTCAAACGAGGTGGTGATTGCAGAAGCTAATAGCTATTTTACAGGCCTGAAGTATGTAGAAAAATAAAAAAAAGTTTTCCCCAAACACGTTAGTCGTTTTTATTTTTTGCACGGACTTTTCAAACGGCCCTCATATGTTTTAAAGCGGCGTGAATATACTAGTGTAGTGCAAATAAGTCTCTGTCCTTACAGATCGATATAATTATTTTCTTTTGACACATACCAGCCTATTACGCTACTGATTGGAGATAAACGGAATGACGGAGGCAGCAGCAGCATTTTCCTGAAAGAAGTGATTTTTTTCTTATTTACTAGGCTACATTTAGTTCGCACAATGAAAAATCAGCATCCATCAGTATAATGGTGGTTCATTGCTAATGACGTGCGCAGTTATAAGTATTATGCTGTTTTTTTTTTCCTTTCTTTATGAATACCATGAATTGTTTAATACCGCTGTTACCCTTCATTAAGGCTCTACAGAACATAATGAACGTAAAAAAAAGGTAAAGAGGTCAGCAATCAGAACATTGGTTTAAACACCACAGTGCTTTACTAGGCATGGTCCTGTTTGGAGGTGGTATGCCGTTGCCTTCCTCCGGCCTTCGAACTGATTTACCCAGCCAGTTATAGGGGTACCTACAGTTTAAGGTGGGTTCCGAAACACGGTGTTGCTCGATATTTTTAACATCTACAACAATGCCATAATGAATGTATGAATCAATAAATGAAAATGAACCGGAATTCACAAATAAGCCTGGAAATGTGCCGGCCGAAGCAAAGTAACTCGGATAACACTATGTAGCGCAGAGAGCGCACAGCCGACGTTAAGCCAAATATTTTCCATCAGCGACGTTCTCGCCGTTGTGGGATTCGCAATCATCGCTTCATATATATTGCTGGGATGCGTCCTATCGCCAGAACTTAATATAACAATCCAAGACGATTCGAGTTGTCTTTATGGCCCGTGATATATTTCAGTCGTTCATGTATTTTGTGTAGAAAACCAAAATAGGGAAAGAATCCGCAGAAAGACTTCAACCAAACAAACTAATATCTACAAAAAGAACGGCCGTTAATATCGACGGCTATCTAATCTCATCTACTTTTAATTCTGTTTCGAAAGTAATACACCCATCTCGCTGTCCTTTATTATCACATTATTCAGCTACGGCTACCGTGATGTATCGCGCGAGGGGAAAAATGAAGGTTAGAGTTTAAGGTCGCGTCGACGCCGAGGTCATTAGAGACGGAGCCATATCTCAGCTGGACAAGGCCGAGAAAGGAAATCGGCTGCTGATTTGTTTAGCGCAACGTTGAGATTCAGTCCGTCAAGGAAACCACGGAAAATAAAGTGAAGACGAATTGGACACAAGAGATTTAAAGCACTCCTTCTCAGGGTGGTGTGAAAATGAAATTAAAATTATTATTTTAAAGACATATTCCTTCAGACACGTACACAACTACACTCAACCCGTTCCTATGGTGCCTCTCAAAACTGAATTTCATAAACCGATTTCAAAAGTCCGCTTCTTGTTTTGCAATTTCCCACATCGTCAATCTAGTTTCGTGTCCACGCTACTGTTCTTGCATGGGTTGTCAGGTTATGTCTTGTTTATTTTCGCCTATGCGGACAGAGCGACTTTTTATGCACTGAAGAGTAAGTATAAGTATTATTAGACTGAGAATGAAGCTGTCTATCTGTAACCCTGAAGAGGTATAGCGATTGTACTGACTAAATCAGGGGGACTGATGACCTAGATGTTTAGTCCCCTCAAAACAACAACTAAATCAGAATCTGAAGTAGTTGTTTTCCAAATGGCAAGTTTTGATTGGCTAGCCAATCGTCTTCAGTCTTTGAAATGTACTCACGACAGCGAAAAACAACAAAACTCGGTTTTCGTCTTTCGGAAGATGTGTCGCTCATAATCGTAGCGAGTATGTAAGTCGCAGTTACTACAGCAACACCCTAGCACGCGAGAACTCGTGCCTTTAAAAGTTACGCGATCGATTTTTTGTATAGCATTTTTTCTGACAGTCAAAGAACAGTTTGTAATGTACTTAATGTGTCTAAATAAGTATTTCTTGTTGCGTTTATAACACAAATATTTGACTATTTAAAATTGGTAAAATGCCGATTTTTTAAAATTACTGTGAGCAAAATGCTCACGCGCGAGTCCTCGCGGGCTAGAGAACTGCGTGAAAGCAGAATTTGCTATTGTTGGACGAGAACAACATAAACCGTTTTTCGAGTTACTCGATGGACGCAGGCTGGTAAAAGTGACACATTCTGTAAGAATAATCCCCTACTAACAACACTGTGTCTGTTTATTAACAGGCTTTTACTGACTTATTTTTCACTTATCGTCGCTATGATGACATCATTACTAATCCCTACCTCTATACTTCAATTGTCGATAAGAACAGGCCTCTTCGTAAGGTCTAAAATATTTCCACTGAGTTTGAATTGTCGAATTGCTGCTCAACGCACTTTTTTTTTTTTTTTTTTTTTTTTTTTTTTTTTTGGCGTTTCCGCGCGACTGAGCATCGAAGTGTTACATTCAAATGTTTGTATAGTCTATGGGACTTAGCTACGGGGTCATCAGTCCCTAAACTTAGAAACTACTTACGAACTAGGACGGCACAAATATCCATGGCCGAGGGGGGATTCGAAACCCCGACCGTAGTGGCTGTGCAGACTGTGACTGGAGCGCCTCAGTCCCCTCGGCCACCGCGGCCGGCGAAGTGTTAGAGCGTAATCGGGTAACTTACAACATTCTACAACGACTTAACCTACGACGCTTACACACGTCAACGTAATGTCGCAGGCAGACTCAGTTTCGGCCTCTACAGATACACTGTCTCGTTGTGTGATTTGTTTCACTGAGAGATGTAATAAAGGAATTAATTCTGTTCCATCTGCTAGGTAAACGCAACCTGGAGACATCGTCCGACCTGTAAGTTCAATCGAACAACACAGATTTGCAACGTGCCCACTTTTCATTCGTCGTGAGACAATGTCTCCAAGACGACTATTTAACGAGCAGCACTTGCGGCTTCCTTTCATAGTCATCTCCAGGATTTTGTTCGTTTCAACAAGCCATGCAACGGCAGTAATAAAGGTACTGAAAATTCTGCATTCAGATTTCTCATTGGTTTACTGCAATTAGTTCAAGACTGACACCCGTATTCAATGTTGGTAGTGAAATGTGGTCGTTCTGATTTGAAAACAATAAGTGGGTGTTGTTACGAGAGCTGAGTATGCCAGTAAATGCACAAGGGAACAGCAGAGATGACAGTAGGTGCAGCAAAATCGATTTTCCAAGAGATGCTGCACGTTTTATTCAACAATGCAATTGTACCTGTGTTGCGAGTCCTGCCAGTCTGGTGGCGTGGGGCTGGGACCAATGGCGGTTATGTTTATGTAAACACTAACACGGTAACTTAGCCTCCAGCATGCTGTCGAAACATTAATCGCTCAGTAGTTTGGACAGAAATAAACTCACGAGGCAGTACAGCTTCCAGAGACTGTAGCAATCAGGAAAAACAAAGATTCTTCCTGGCCTCTTTACACCGCCTCAAAATGAAAACCCTATCATACGTAGTAAATGAAAAAAAACTTCAAATATCAATGATTAAAAGTTATAATTATATAATAACATTTCACGCCTTTCAATCTTGTTTGAAATCATTTACAGGAAATGAGGAACTAAAATCACTCCACTCCATACTTTTGTGGTGCTGGCACAGCAACCGTAATTGATATTTTGGTAAAAAAACAGTCTTGTTTGCATAACTTGACGTTTCATTTATTTATACATGACGCGTTTCGCATCTTCTCGGCATCATCGGACGTTGAAAGGGGGAAGAATTACAAACTTACTTAAAACAACTAAAATAATATTATGTTAAATCTTTCCTCAGCGAGAAGTAATACAATAGGGAAGGTGCACACTGGAAAAAAACTGCAGGCCACGTGACCACATTCGCATAGCTTAAAAAATACAATTACTTATCTCTGGGGTTGCAGAGCGTTTTTTGTCGCGTCGTTACCTTTTTAGCGTATAAAATATTACCAAGTACAACTACCACATCTGCCAACGGAAGTACGTGGGCTGTGGAAACGTCAAAATAGTTATTGAAAGGAAGGGAGTTGGTAGCGAAACAATTGATGTGTCCGTCACTGAAGGCACTTGCTGGGAAGATGTTATGAAATTGTAAAGAGATTTCCTATTAACTGCTTCCCAGTTTAAAAGATCTGGTATGTTCAATATTTGCCGTTATCTGTTTTGTGCACACACATACGGATTTCTGCAACTACGAAAGAACTTTGAGGCACCACTGATTTCGCGGGGGACAATATTATCCAGTCGTCAGCATCAGCATCGATTCACAAAGATCTTGCACACTCTATCGGTTTTTTCTGAATTATAAGTATTGGGCAGAATAGTTAAAAAGCAAATGATCCCGTCCGTTGGAGGATCAAGATGGTGCCGTGCGGGAGTTGCCGTGCGCCCTAAGGCGCCTTGCTGCAGAGTGCGCTTCTGGGCGAGTCGTCCCTCGGGCATGGGTGTTTATGTTGTACTTAGAATAAGTTAAAGTAGTCTGTAAGTCTTGGGACTGATTCAAATATTTGAACTAGATAGTCGCCTAGTGGGACGCAGAGGTATCTGTAGTGTTAAACAGAAGGTATCTGAGACATTATTATGTAAGAAAAAGGAAGGAAGCTTTGGAGTCAAACGTCGCGTCGACACCGTGGCAATTAGCGACGAGTAATAAGGAAAACATTATTTCTACCACCTTGTTCTCAAAATACTACTTCATTAAGCACTACTGGCTAGTTTCAGGCTCTGCTAATTCTCTAGATAATCGACAGATATAACAGACCAGAATTAAATGAAAAACAAAATATAAAAGTCACTACAACTGCACTGGATGCAGAGTTCTCTCAGATGTGGATACATCATCCTTGTAAGTTGTATGAAAACAAACATGACATATAAACGGCTCCTGCATAGCATTGCCGCCAAAGTAAAAAGTAAAACAATCAACAATCCGAAGATTGGTTTGAACACTGCAGTGCTTTACAAGGCACTGTTTGGAGGTGATATGCCGTTGCCTTCCTCCGACCTTCGAACTGACTTACTCGGCCAGTTATAGAGGGACCTACAGTTTAACGTTGATTCCGAACCATGGTGCTACTCGGTATTTATCACACCAGCAACATTCCCAGAGGTGAAAGACGTGGAAAGTGACAGATAAAAATCCTAGGACCTGGCGGAAATCGAACCCGCGGCCGTTGGATTCATAGTATGGCACTCTACCACTGTGCTACCGAGCCACACGGTACACGACTGTCGACACACATGAGGTGCGGAATGCTTGTAAAAAAGATGAATGATTTAAATTGAAAGAACAAAAAAGATAGCAGCCTAAAAAGTAAAGTGTCTATCATTACGAAGGCCCGTGCAGACAGGTGTGAAAACTACAGAACCTTCAGTTTAATAAGTCATGGTTGCAAAATATTAACACGAATTATATACAGACGGATGGAAAAGCTGGTAGAAGCCGACCTCGGGGAAGATCAGTTTGGGTTCAGGAGAAATGTAGGAACACGGGAGGCAATACTCACTTTACAACTTATCCTAGAAGATAGATTGAGAAAAGGCAAACCTACATTTCTAGCTTTTGTAGATTTGGGGAAGGCTTTTGACAATGTTGATTGGAATAGACTCTTTCAAGTTCTGAAGCGAGCAGGAGTAAAATATAGGGAGCCTAAGGTTATTTACAACTTTTACAAAAACCAGACAGCGGTTGTCAGAGTTGAAGGGCATGAAAGGGATGCAGTGGTTGGAAAGGGAGTAAGACAGGGTTGTAGTCTTTCTCCATTGATATTCAATTTGTACATTGAGGAAGCTATAAAGTAAGGCAAGGAGAAATTTGGAGAAGGAATTAAAGTTCAGGGTGAAGAATTAAAAACATTGCGTTTTGCCGACGACATAGTAATTCTGTCAGATACAGCGAAGGACCTGGAAGAGCAATTGAACGAAATGGACAGTGTGCTGAAAGGTGCATATAAGACGAACATTAACAAGAGCAAAACTAGGGTAATGGAGTGCAGTGTAAGAAAATCAGGTGATGCTGAAGGAATTAGATTGGGAAACGAAGCAATAAAGGAGGTAGATGAGTTTTGTTACTTGGGCAGTAAAATAACAAATGATGGTCGCAGTACGGAGGATATAAAATGCAGAATGGCAATGGGTAGAAAAGCGTTCTTGAAAAAGAGAAATTTGTTAACATCGAATACTGATTTAAGCCTAAGGAAGTTTTTCTGAAGGCATTTGTATGGAGTGTTGCCTTGTATGGGAGTGAGACATGGACGATAAATAGTGCGAACAGGAAGAGGATTGAGGCTTTTGAAATATGGTGCTACAGAAGAATGCTGAAGATTAGGTGGGTGGATCGCGTAACTAATGAGGAGGTAATGAACAGAATTGGGGAGAAAAGAAATTTTTGGCAAACCTTGACTAAAAGAAGGGATAGATTGGTAGGACACATTCTTAGACATCAAGGAATTGTGAATTTAGCGTTGGAGGGAAGTGTGTGGGGAAAAAATCGCAGAGGTAGACCAAGAGATGGATACAGTAAACAGATTCAGACAGATGTAGGTTGCCGTTCTTATGTGCAGATGAAGAGGCTTGCTCAGGATAGGGTATTGTGGAGAGCTGCATCAAACCAGTCTCCGGACTGAAGACCACAACAACAACAACAACAACAACAACAACAAAGTCAACAGAAGATCAAAAGCAACTGCAAAATGATTTAGATATCAGTATGGTGCAAAAATTGGCAATTGACCTTTAATAATGATAATTGAGGTCATCCATATGACCACTAAAAGAAATCCGTTGAATTTTTAGTTACACGACAAAACAGTCAAACCTACAGGCCGGCTATTCTACTGCATACCAACAATTACGAACAACTTAAATTGGAAAGAACATACAGAAAATACTGTAGGAAAGGTGAACCGAAGACTACGTTTCATTGGCAGTGAGGCTGTCTGAATTCAAACCAAACGACCAGCCGTCCAACCGACGACGACTGAGGCGATACGTTTAAGGTACGTTTAAGGCTAGTCTACACGACGACACTAGGTTGCGAAACTCGCTGCATGAAATGAATTGCGCGCAACTGCTTTCCTGTATGTCTGTAGACACAGCGCCAATACTATACACTTCAGTTTCGTTGTTTTGTGAGTGCCGTAGTCGCTGAAAAATGAAAGTTTTGGTAGGTGTAAGAGTTGTGGCGGAGCTATTGCTTGTATGTGTGAAGTTGCTGCATAAGACTAAACATAAAAAGAATAAGAAACGTGTTGGGTTCGTGAATGGATTAACAAAAGGCGTCAGGTCTGTTGCCCAGCGAACTTGCTGAAAGAAATTGTGATTGAAGACCCTGGAAGTTATTTTAATCAACTTAGAATGTCACCAGAGCAATTATCGTTCCTTTTAAACAGAGTTAGTAATGCAATAAAGAAACAAGATACTGTTATGCATGAAGCATTGTTATCAGAACTGAAATTACACATTGCATTACGTTTCTTGTCAAGTAGATATTCGTCTCTGCACTACTTTTACCATGTTCCGAAATCTATAGTTGCCATACTTCGTTTATATAGGTATTTCGAATTGGATGTATTTTAGTCTGCAATTCACTAATCGTCAACCCATCAATACTTAATTTCACAAATAATTGCTAGAAGAGCACTAACACGCCGTTAAAATCGCACAAACACCATTGCAAAGGCATATATGTTCAAAACCCGAATTATTTCTTCCGTTCCCCCCTGTACACTGTATTTTGTTCTGTATTCGTTATAACCTAACCTAAAAACACGCGCAATCAGTTTCGACAAAGTTGGAAGGTGCCGAAACTGTTAAGTTTCGCCAACGAGTTGCGCGAATGCCTACAGCACATGCGCATTGGCCAGTTGCGCAGTTTCATGAAACGTAGTGTCGTCGTGTAAACTAGCCTTTATAAGTGACGGGGGGGGGGGGGCAAACCACGACTCGGTTCACAGAATAATATGTTAGATACGTCTCCCAGTGGACAATTCGTAGGAACACGATGAGTTCCATGGGGCATGGGAGCCGGCGCCGTACACGGGTGAAAATGGTAACACTTCATCTTGCGTAACGACTCGCATTTGTCGCCAGTCACCAGACATGGACACTGGAACAGTGGAAGGAAGGCAGGAAAGAAGATTAGTGTATAAAACCCCGTCGACAGCGTGGTCATTAGAGGTGGAGCTTACTCTCGGGTTGTTTGGGTAAGGATGGGGAAGAAAATTGGCCATGACGTTTGAAAGGAACCATCCCGGCATTTGCCAGGAATGATTTAGGGAAATTACGGAAAACCTAAATCTGGATGGTCGGACGTGGATTTGAACCACCGCCCTTCCGAATACGAGTCCAGTGTGTTACCACTGCGCCACCTCGTTCGTTAGACTAGAACAATGGCGGAACGTGACAGGGTAGGGCTAATCTCGATTTCAGCTGCACCATGCCGATGGGAGGAACCGTTTGTGGCACATAATACATAAATCGACGGATCCCGCCAATGAAGGAGGTGTGGTCCAAGGCGGTGGTGTGTGTGTGTGTGTGTGTGTCGTAATCAGGGATTCATTTTCCTGGTACGGAATACGCTCCCTATTGTTCTCGAAGACACTGAATGCTCCGCCGAATGCTGAGCTACTAGGAAGACCACCTTCACCAATTTTTGGACTTTCAAAACCCTGTCGGTTCTGTGGTGTTGTAGGACGATCACGCGTCACCATATTGTCCCCACCCGTAAATGGGTTCAGGAATATGCATCCATAGACTGAGTTGGCCAACCGGAGCTCCGATTTATACAGAACTAGCTGTAACCCCGGCGTTGCCGGTTGTTTGTTTATCCTACACACTCTTAATCCACATCCCCTTCCTCCCCGCCCCCTCCCGCAACCATCTCTTTATCTCACATCTCTGTTCGCTTACACCTTTCCCTCTCTCGGCGAAGTTTTCTGCAAGGTACCCTCTTCAATGTCCTCTTGATTTAAAGGTCATGTGTGCAAAAATTCATAAATATTGAGGCAAAACAATGCAAAATTCCGTAAGTTAAGTACCTTCCACCATGCACCGAACGAAATTTTATACAGACAGCAACATTCCTCTCGTTAGGTCTGCCGCGTAATAGCAACGTCACCTAGATACAAGGCCTGTGTGCTGCCTGCCAAGAGTAGTCATAACAGAGCAAACTATTTGTCTTATGAAGCGTTGTGTTGAGTTTGGGAATACGTGTACGTTGCACAATATGTTGCAGAATGTTTTTCGTGTTATCTATGTGATTCTCCGTGCAGATTTTTGCTGTTGTAAGACAGCCTAATATGAATCGTCCGATTCCAATATCGGTAAGATATCTTACTAAGGCCGGTAACGCACTAGGCAGCCAGGCTGGGGCAGCCAATGAAACAACGGTGGTATACGGCAGGCCGCTATAAGCACTGGGCAGCCAGGAATTTGTGGCTGCGGCAGCGGCAGCCGTCAAAACGCGGCCGACTGCACGGCAGTGGCAGCCAGTGCCAACAGCGAGCCTCGCAGTGAACGCGTTTGGCTGCCAGCAATCTCCGCGCACTTGACCAAGCAGCCACACCTTGTCTCCAAGTTGTCATGACGTTCAACACAGACAAATTTATTCATGAAATTCAAAGACGAAGAGAAATCTGAAATGTGTCTTCTAAGCAATATAGTGATTGTGATGTGGATAGAAGGAGGGGAGGAAATCGCAAACGTAATGTGAGAGGAGAACATGTCTGAAAATGAAAATAATGAATTCGGTAAGTTATTTATTATTTATTACATAGAAAAAAATGCTTACATACATAATATGTAATTACAACCCCAATGCAATTCTGTTTTGCCATTCCGGCGGATTTTCATTCGTAAAGTAATCCGCAAATAAATCTCTATATGGTGATACTGATGAACGGCCCCCTGCTGTTGCAGGACCTGGGGAAACTTCCAGTTCTGGAGGGACATACAGTATGTCTTCAAATTTGTAGCCATCTCTTTCTCGCACATAGTTATGTAAAACACAGCATGTTTTTATTATGGCGAACATCCATGGGGCGATGAAAAATTCTCCATTTATTTGCCAGAATGCCAAACGATTATCGCATCTTCCAGGTTCATATCGCTCGGCCGATTGGCTGCCAACGCTGGCTGCCACCAACTGGCTGCTCAATATTTTGGCTGCCGCAGCCTGGCTGCCTAGTGCGTTACCGGCCTTTTAATAGTTCATAAATATCTTATACCAGTGGCGTAACTACGGGGGGGGGGATGAGGGGGATAGAAACCCCCCCCCCCCAAACCCGAAAAAAAAGAAAAAAATCGTTTAACAGCAATCTGGTAAAGGTCAAGATTGAAAACTTGGGGTGTTTTACACTAATCTTTCATTGGATGGGAGTGAATTAGTTTCTTCAGCGGGAGTGGTAGATGGTAGTCTGTATGGAAACTGACAAATTTTGCTCGTCAAGTAGATCTATCCCCCCCCCCCAAAGCCAAGTCCTAGTTACGCCACTGTTTTATACCATAACAAATGTGACTGTGAATCACATAAATAATATTAAGAACATTCCAAAACAGTGTGCAACGTGTACGTATTACCAAACTCAGCAGAACGCTACACAAGACAAATAATTTGCTTTTGTTATGAGTGATCTCGGCAGGCAGCGCACAGGCCTTGTACCTAGGTGGCGTCGGTAATAGGGCGGACGAAAACGTTGTCGGTCGCAGACTTCCACGGTTGGGGCGCTGGTGCTGTCGCGTACCGCGGCCTTTCTTTGCGGCTGTGGTGGCGAGCGTCCTTGCCGGGCGGTGGCCGGCCGCTGCTGGCAGCGTGTCAGTGGGTCCGCCGCCAGCAGGGCGATTCGCGGGCGGATATTACCGGTTCGCGGGCCGCCTGCGCGACAGATAGCGGCCGGCCGCGGATTATTGCTCCCCAAGGCACGCGGCCCCGAGCTGCGGCAGCGGCGGCGGCAGCGGCAGCGGCCGGCGAAATGCCTGCCACCCAACGCGCCCGCGCCATCTGTAATTACAGAGCCTGTTTACTGCTGTCAGCATACCGGGAGCGGCTCCAGCGTCACGCACTCTGAGAACGCTGGGAAGCTGCCAGGCAGCACTTCCTCCCTCTCACCGCTTCAGGGCTGCTGGTACATTTTGTGTACCACCATTCCTCCTCCCATAAATGCATCGTGGCACAAAAAACGTACGACATCATTATGTAGTTCTGTCTCATCCAGCATGAAAGTTCATTTCCTAAACCACCCACTGTATGTCATGAGGTGATTCCCACAATGACCAAGAGGTGTCAGAAGTAGTTTTGCTTTTCTATGGCGATAGCTGTTCCCACAGCTTGTACAGGACATCGAAAGAGTCCAAAGAAGGGCAGCTCGTTTCGTATTGTCACGGTACACGGGAGACAGCGTTACGGAAATGATACAGGATCTGGGATGGGAATCATTACAACAACGACGCTTATCGCTGCGGCGTGGGCTGCTTACGAAACTACAATCGCCAACATTCTTCTCCGAATGCGAAAATATATTGACTCCCACTTACATAGGTAGAAATGATCATCAGAGTAAAATACGATAAATCAGAGCCCGAACCGAGAGATTCAGGTGTTCATTCTTGCCGCGTGCTATTCGAGAATGGAATTGGAGATAAAATACTATAACGGTGGTTCGATGAATCCTCTGCCAGGCACTTAAATGTGATTTGCAGAGTATCCCATGTAGATGTAGATATAGTATTGTTGCCCCCCCCCCCCCCAACTGCGGTCAAGTGCATATTTTGTCTGTCTTTATGTGATATCCAGTGAGTGCAGTCTGGCTAAATATTTTTTTGAACCTACCTAGTCTCTATCACCTTAAATGAAATGAATACAAAATCTAATGAGCTAATCCTGTATTATTTTCCAATGAAAGTAAATTTAACGTTTTTGTGTCAGGTGGCTGGGGAATGTTGTGGAGGAAGAAAACCGGAAATATTGTCGGAGAACCTTGTTTCAACGGTGATACACAGTGGCGACTTCCTGATGATGTGTGGATGTAATGAGTGCTGCAGTTGTGGGAAAATTACATTTATAGAGGGCACGGTGAACCTGAAACTGTGTATCAAAACGTTACAGAAAAATTTAAACGTTAGTGCCGAAAAATTAGGCCTTGAAGGAAATTACATTTTTCAACAAGACAACGGTACCCGAAGAACACGACTCTAAATACTAATCTGTGGCTGCTGTACAATACACCGAAGCAACTGAACAGACCTCATCAGAGCCCGGACATTAATGACACTCCACAACTGTCGAAAGTACTGGAAGGTAACATCGAAGAAGACACTTTTCTAACAAGAAAGTGAAAAGAAGCACTTAAGAATGGGACAAAATTCCGTCCTCTCTTACGGCAAAGTTACTCAGCCCGATACTCAGTCAACTACAAGTAGTAATAACTACAAAGGGAAACCCCACCAAATATTAATTTTTGTAACTTAAATAATATCCTCAGACTTTAAATGTAAAAAAATATGCGTCGACTTTTTGAAACAGATTTTGTATACTTTCTTCATTTTGTTAACTTTGTTATTGATGTATTTATTTCTTTGTACATCAATAAAAATGATTTACTGAGGATCTTTCCACTGGACTTATAGATCACATTTTATATTTACTCTTTTTACGTGACACACAGTTATTTAAAAAACTTACAGGTAGACGAATACTTCTTGGACTCACTGTATAGTTGATTTACCTCTTTCATAGAGGCTAGATAATTGATGTATATCCATTTGGAACTACTGTCAACTTCACAGTTCTTGGATTTATTCTATGGAAAATGAATAATTCATGAGTAAGTCAAGAATTCAAATATCTGTACCACCATGCATGAAAGGTCTTCCACGTAACTCGAGGCGTTACCTTCCATTTCAGTTTATAATGAAACGCTTTAGGGAAATACTAAATGATGATTAGTTAATGCCAAAACTCTATGCAGAGATACCCTCGGATCATAGTCAGCTGAAGAGGCAGATTTTAGTGACGACGCCCCAGGGTGGGGGTACACTTAATGTACCACCACTGTTTTCGAAAAACTTAAGAAAATCATATTATAATGTTTATTAATATTGTCATTATAATTCTATAACATTTCACAATTTTTAATGAAATTGTTCAATAAAAAAGTTCTTGTCCAACAAGGGTATAAATTTGTCCTATATTGCTGGGCATGAAATAGTTAAAAGAGAATGTCGCAGCGAAAGTATCGTTTTTGTCTTTTTAAACATTGTATTTGTTGATGTTGTGGTCTTCAGTCCGGAGACTGGTTTGATGCAGCTCTCCACAATACCCTATACTGAGCAAGCCTCTTCATCTCCACATAAGAACGGCAACCTACATCTGTCTGAATATGCTTACTGTATCCATCTCTTGGTCTTCCTCTGCGATTTTTACCCCATACACTTCCCTCCAACGCTAAATTCACAATTCCTTGATGTCTAAGAATGTGTCCTACCAATCTATCCCTTATTTTAGTCAGGGTATGCCAAAAATTCCTTTTCTCCCCAATTCTGTTCAGTACCCACCCAATCTTCAGCATTCAACTGTAGCACCATATTTCAAAAGCCTGAATTCTCTTCCTGTCCGCACAGTTTATCGTCCATGTCTCACTCCCATACAAGGCAACACTCCATACAAATGCCTTCAGAAAGGACTTCCTTAGGCGTAAATCAATATTCGATGTTAACAAATTTCTCTTTTTCAAGAACGCTTTTCTACCCATTGCCATTCTGCATTTTATATCCTCTGTACTGTGACCATCATTTGTTATTTTACTGCCCAAGTAACAAAACTCATCTACCTCCTTTATTGCTTCGTTTCCCAATCTAATTCCTTCAGCATCACCTGATTTTCTTACACTGCACTCCATTACCCTAGTTTTGCTCTTGTTAATGTTCATCTTATATGCACCTTTCAGCACACTGTCCATTCCGTTCAATTGCTCTTCCAGGTCATTTGCTGTATCTGACAGAATTACTATGTCGTCGCCAAAACGCAATGTTTTTAATTCTTCCCCCTGAACTTTTATTCCTTCACCAAATTTCTCCTTGCTTTCCTTTATAGCTTGTTCAATGTACAAATTGAATAACATTGGAGAAAGGCTACAACCCTGTCTCACTCCCTTCCCAACCACTGAATCCCTTTCATGCCCTTCATCTCTGACAACCGCTGTCTGGTTTTTGTACAAGTTGCAAACAACCTTACGCTCTCTATATTTTACTCCTGCTTGCTTCAGAACTAGAAAGAGTTTATTCCAATCAACATTGTCAAAAGCCTTCTCCAAATCTACAAAAGCTAGAAATGTAGGTTTGCCTTTTCTTAATCTATCTTCTAGGATAAGCCGTAAAGTGAGTATTGCCTCCCGTGTTCCTACATTTCTCCTGAACCCAAACTGATCTTCCCCGAGGTCGGCTTCTACCAGCTTTTCCATCCTTCTGTATATAATTCATGTTAATATTTTGCAACCATGAGCTATTAAATTGATGGTTCTGTAGTTTTCACACCTGTCTGCGCCTGCTTTCTTTGGAATGGGGATTATAACATTTTTCTTAAAGTCCGAGGGTACTTCGCCTGTCTCATACATCTTACACACCAGGTGAAACAGGCTTGTCATGGCTGGTTCTCCCAGAGACTTCAGTAGCTCTGAGGGAATATCATCTACTCCAGGAGCCTTGTTTCGACTTAGGTCTTTCAGTGCTCTGTCAAATTCTTCTCTCAGTACAGTATCTCCTATTTCATCTTCATCTACATCCTCTTCCCTACCTACAATATTGTCTCTAAGTTCATTTCCTTTGTAGAGCCCCTCTATATACTCTTTCCACCTTTCAGCTTTCCCTTCTTTGCTTAGAACTGGTTTTCCATCTGTGTCCTTGATATTCATAGAGCTGTTTTTCTTATCTCCAAATGTTTCTTTTATTTTCCTGTAGGCTGTATCTATTTTTCCCCTATTTATACATTCTTCTACATCCTTGCATTTACCTTCCAGCCATTCCTGTTTAGCCATTTTGCACTTCCTGTCAATCTCATTTCTTAGTCGTCTGTACTCCATTTTGCCTGTTTCATTTACTGCATTTTTATATTTTCTCCTTTCATCGATTTAATTTAGTATCTCCTGTGATATCCTCGGATTTTTTGTAGGTCTTGTCTTCCTACCTATTTTGTCCTCTGCTGCCTTCACTATTTCATCTCTAGATTTTACCCATTCCTCCTCTACTGTTTTATTTTCTCCTGTTTCTGTCAATTGTTGCCTAAAGCTCCCTCTGAAGTTCTTAAGAACTTCAGGTTCCTTCAACTTATCCAGGTCCCATCTACTTATTTTCCTACCTTTTTGTGGTTTCTTCAGTTTCAGCCTACAGTTCATAAGCAACAAGTTATGGTCAGAGTCTATATCTGCCCCTGTGTATGTCGTACAATTTAAAACCTGGTTCCGAAATCTATGTTTTACCATTATAAAATCTATCTGGTATCTCCCGGTGTCTCCTGGTCTCTTCCACGTGTAAAACCTTCTTTTGTGATTCTTAAACCAGGTGTTTGTAATAACTAAATTATGTTCTGTGCAAAATTCTACCAGGCGGCTTCCTCTTTCATTCCTTTTGCCCAGACCATATTCACCTACTATCTTCCCTTCCCTTCCTTGTCCTACTACCGAATTCCAGTCTCCCATCACAATTAAGTTTTCCTCTCCCTTAATTGTCTGAATAATTTCCTTTAGCTCCTCATATATTTCTTCGATTTCCTCATCATCGGCAGAGCTAGTTGGCTTATAAACCTGTACTACTGTTGTCGGTGTTGGCTTCGTATCTATCTTGACAATGATAATGCGATCACTGTGCTGCTCATAGTAGTTTACCCGCATTCCTATTTTCTTATTCATTATCAATCCTACTCCTGTGATACCCCCAACTGATTTTGTATTTATAATCCTGTACTCACCTGACCACCGAACTTCACTAATCCCCACTAAAATAGAAAAATTCAAATGTCTCGAACCGCGAACGTCAAATTCAGGCTGTTTCTTAAATTCTATGGAAAGAAACGAAAGGAACGAATTGAATAGAGATTGAGCAAGGGGCGACGATACATAGAAATCAACAGCACTGATAGGGGGGGGGGGCGGGCGGTGGACGTGCAAGAGATACCAGGGATTCTCTAACACTCACCGTGGTTTTACTAGATGATGCGCACAGTGCTTATCAGCTTGGGAATCTCGAGTTGAAGTGTCTGGTAAGAGTGCTCTGTACAAGAGTCCAACAGCTCCCAGATGATGATGAAACGCCACTGTCCATAAACACCTGCATCGTCTACATGATACACGTCCGTTTTTTCTCGGCAGGAAATCACTCTGGCTGAGCCATATAAGTTCAAGACGACGACACACTCTTATAATTCTTAACTGAATATCTCTTATATAGCAAGTCGACCGCTTACGGCTTTTTTCAAAATAAAACAGTAATTTCTCCGTTTCCTGCAACGTAAATTCTTTGGCAATTGCTTTTGCTCGCGCGCACTTGTATGAAATGTCTGACATAACTAACTATCGACATTTAGTGAATACTTTTGTCGTGGCGACAGTAGACCCGTGTGAGCGTTTCTGCGTAGTCAGAGAAACCACAAATTCTAAATCCTTTCTTCTGAACCTAAGCTGCTTCCTTCTAAACGGAGGCCACAGCTACACAAATGGATTTCTTAATTAGTTACTCGATCTAGTCACCTAATCGTTAGCGTTCTTTAGTATCGCTTCATTTCGAAGATCGCTTTACAAACAACGTAAGGAAGACTAGCTTTGTCGGTTGAGTGAAATACCGTTCTTGCTGAACCACTAACACATACACTCATAATATTTCCTGTGCCTTTTCACGTAAGTGCTTTACATTTTGTAAGGCTAGCGTATTGTATTAAGTGTCCTTGAGAGCTTGGGATTAGAAAATAAGATTATAAAGGCAGTAGACAAGTTTTGCTATATCTATCTGTCTCTCTTTGGCCCTTCTCCCGCACATGCGGGGTCGGCACCGTATTAAACGCGGATTTGGCATGTGTTAACATTTACAGCGTGGCCGGATGCTCTTCCTGCCGCCAACAAGTTTTGCTGTATGGGCAGCTAAAAACTATGGTGAACTACAGAAGAAATGAAGACTGGCAATAGCAAGCAAAGCTTTCCTGGATACTCCCAATGACACTGACATAAATTTAAATGCTGGAAATTTGTTTGGTTTCTTATACGAAAGAAAAACGTGCACAGAAAAGAAGAGCTGCGTATCAAATTATGGGCTGCTGCCACACTTTTAATATTAGTTAATTTCATATACTACCCAACTAAGTTCGTTCCATCATTTTTTGTAGCAACTGAAGATGGTATTTATATCCTGAAATCCGGGCCGTGTATACGATTTTATGCGAAAAAAGGATTTGTCAATTACAACTGGAGAAGATATAATGAGACAGTTTTTTAAGTGCAAGCGAATAACTCGGAAGATTGGTTCATATTACAAAACCAATAGATAACGAAAAATCTCCTTGGTACTAAACCGCGAAGAAAATGTTGATTGGGAACGCCCCGACAAATCTAGAAACAGCAGTATGGTCAAGGATAGCTCAACTGAAGAAAGCCAAAAGAAGTCATGGATAATGACCAGCAGAAAGTAGCTTAGGTAGAAACCTCAGAATTATTTCATTAAAAGAGAAACTAACATGTGTTAGCCGCCTGCCTCTAGATTATGGGATAGCAGGTTCGATTTCGGTCGGGTCGGAGATTTTATCCACTAGCAGACAGTGTTGGTTTATCACCACCACCATCATCGACGAAAAAGTTGAGTAAGTAGCATCAACTAAAGAAATTGCACTGGGCGATGGAACACAACCGCAGATGGGGTCTCCCGTCAGTAATGCCGTACGATCATCCCAACTTATGCAAACAGAAATAATGTAATGGAGGAGTTGAATGGCCGTTGGTCTTTCGTAATTCGCTAGTAAATACACTTCCTCTATTTACTGCCACAGATAAAGTGCAATGAAGGTGCAGTTAGTAGACTGGAAACTGAAACAATAAAATGTGTGTAACAATTTATGGCCTCTCTTCAATAGACATTATGTCTGTAAATGGCAAAAAATTAAGAAAATCTTGTCTAACAAACATTTCAATACATCCATAGTATCATTTCTGACATACAATGTTATGAGCCGTATTTCCGTTACAATAATTATTAAGCAGGGGACTGATCGACCACGCAGTCTAGTCTCCTCAAAATTCCTCAACAACAACAATTACTCAGTCCATCTATGCATTTTACAGAGCTAAATGAAAGTTTCAACTTATGATGATGCAGATCTGTCGAAACTTTTATATGAATTAAAGACCAGTTGTGTTCCTAATAGGTGAGCCTGGGTTTCCTGTAATCAAGATGTGCTAGTTCCTCAAAATATGTGTTATCACACTACAAGCGAACTATCGAAAGCCTACACTGATTCCGTATGAGCACTGAAAAATCAATTCATTCTTCCATAAAATCAATTCATTCTTCCATAAATTTCAACTGGGGCGTAAACGTTCTTTCACACACAGTAGAATAGCCAAACAGAGAAAAGGTCACGTTTCTGAAAATAGGGTTCGACCTTGCTCCAGTGGGCGACATGCTAACCGCACGCTCACTGGGACTACTTGATTAGTATCTTCACTAAAGCTGCTAAATGTTCAAATGTTTGTATAGCTTATGGGACTTAACTACGGGGTCATCAGTCCCTAAACTTACAAACTACTTATGAACTTGCTAATCCTAAGTACGGCACAAATATCCATGCCCGAGGAGGGATTCGAAAGCTGCTAAAACTGTGTGTGTACATAGAATTCTCATACGAGACGTCCAACAATTGCAGGAACAGGTGCATCACTAACCACTAGCGTTTGTCAGCAGCTAATACAAACAGGACCGAGGCTGATCACATTACAAATCAATGTTTGTTCTTTTAGCTCAGTTCTTTTAGCTCCTATAGCCTGCAACAGGTTTTAACTTTTTCGATTAACTAAATGGGTATGGATAAGCAGCTAACTACGGACGTGTTCGTAAGCTGCTTCAGAAGGTGTAAAGAGGGGGATTTCCTGCTTCCATCACAAAAGGAAATGAAGAAATATTTTCAATACCGTACACTCAGGTTTGTAATAGGTGCTATTATAAATCAACCCACTACTGAAACAATTTGCTGATAAAGGAAATTTGCACTACGAATCTCGTCTTTTGTGTCGATCTCGGACACACTCGTTTTACTATATCGAGGAAGATATCTGTAAGTGACTGATCCTCTGTAACTTGCGTCCGTCGAGCAAGTTCAATCTTGTCAGAGCGTACCAACACAAAACACAGCCGGAAAGATGTGAAATATTACCAAGACTTGCTTAAACCCGCCGCTCCGCACGCGTTGATTGTGATAGATAATGCGCGAAACGATAAATTTTTTTTTTTTTTTTTTTTTTTTTTTTTGAAGTGATGTATTAAAATACATTTCTTTTTTACTGCTTTATTTATTTATTCTTTTATTTCCCTATTCGTATGCTTATCCTTACAGAGAAAGAGCTGAACACATTCTAGCACGAATAGACCAAAGATATGGTCTGTGGCATCACGTTTCGCTATATGTAACCTCCTTACTATAGAGTCGCTAATGTCATCCCTGGCCTTCAGTCCGATTTTTTAAAATAATTTGACGACTTTCAACCACGATATCTTCCACCACCTTATAGCTATCGGCATGGAACTGCTATGGTGTGCAACGGGAGATTTCGGACAACAATTACACACAGACCATTCGTTTGCGTTCTGTACTTTTCGCTGCAGACCGAATTATGAACCCCCCCCCCCCCCCACACACACACACACACGCGCGTAGAATTTTATACACAGAGATAACTTTACATCCCAATATACTCTACCCTTTTATCATTATCAACCCTCAAGCAACAATGCAACAAATAAAACGATTTTGAAAGAGTAAAAATAATTTTCAAAGAGTAATTATAGTTCCGCATTTCGCGTTATATTCTTCAAATTACTAAATATCTATCAGATCGCTATAAAACCGTGCCTAAAACCTCCAAGTATAAATTAGTAACTGTACAAATATTTAAGTCTCTGCGTCTTCTCGTTCGGACGTGATAAGCGTACACCGAACAGACCTACACATTAATATATATATAGATAAATAGCTATCCGATCGCCATAAAACCGTGTCTAAAGGATTCGCAAATTAGCCATTAGTAACTGTACAATTTTTTTAGCTGTTTATGTCTTGTGGTTCAGACGTGATAAACGTACACCGAACATACATTCACATTTATAGATGTAGATAAAATATTCTCTAGTTATGCAAGCACTGCTGACAAATGTGTCTTAAGGGTACATTACACGGAGCATATTTGGTCGCTAGACGCTGGCGTATGGGCGAATAGCGAATGAATACGCTGACGCAATGACACGCAGCGACTTCAGACGCTAGCGTCTTCGTAAAAACAATTGAAACACGACGTAGCATATGATATATTGTTTTGGAGGTTAGGTGATACCAAACAGTTCTGTTTCCCAAGGTGCGACACATTCGCGAATTTATATCAGTGATCCATTTTGTAATTACTTTTAATATCTTTATTTACGTCGATCACAAAATTTCTCGTCGTTTTGACGACCGCTTTCGGTCAATATAAAAAAACGTGTTAAAAATATTATACATCATAGCCGTTGTTACATTCCTCAATGAAGATACACTTATGCTGTGATGAAACCATATGGCTATATTACATGTATTGACGACTGTAAGTTAATGCCTTATTTATGTTATCTAAGGTAGTGTAATACTTTATGTATCCTTCTGTTTCTGATTTGCTGTGGACTTGAAAATGTCATCCTGACCGGAACCGGTCGTCAAAATAACGAGAAATTTTGTGATCATCAACGTAAATAAATATATTAAAAGTTCTGTGTCCCACCAAACAAAATATGAAGTGTAATTGTAATCAAATTTCTGGAAATTTATCGAAGTTTTCCAGTATTATGAGACATTAAAAATAACGATTATTTAAATTTCATTCTTGGCGAGATCGCCATCCTCATGATGGTATTCTGTTCCCTTATTTTATGCTATACCATTTACAGTAATCTATCAAAATTTTCTTATATGTGATCCTCATTATATTTCTGTAGGCAGAAGGACCTTCACACGATTATTCACCCAAAAGATTTGCAGAAGCACCATATTCATCCCTCCTCGCAATCCACCTTCTAATCCATTTTCTTTTATTCTTTTATACGTTTCCGTTTTGCTTTGGATTCATTAATTGTTCTTTTAAAACTGTTGCGAGAAACACAACGCCAGCATTTACAATTTCCTTCGACATTTTGACTCGACTGGTGGTTACTTTAGACGCTCCCGTATATGACAAGGGGGCGACCAAAAACGCCAGCGACCAGCGTCTAAAGTAACCCACCCTTCAACTTTAGACGCTCGCGTTTCGGAGCAGCGACTTTGTTCGCTGTACCTGTTTACACGGAACGAATTTAGCAGCTGCGTCCAAAATACGCCAGCGACTAGCAACCAAATACGCTCCGTGTAATATACTCTTTAGGAAAACGGGTGTGTTCTTTTATATCTTTGATACTTATAATACGCACATTAATAAAAAATAGAATTTAAAATATAAAAATAATTCATCAAAGCCCACAAAAATATTTTGTTTCATGGGTTATGCCATAAATATCAGTACTAAAACAGAAACGGGAACTCTTTGAATAAAACCTAGCTTTTGTGACCAATCTCAGTTGTTATTGCATCAAATACTTATGTTATAAAAAATTTAATTGTCTCACAAACAAAAATCTGGTGCGCTACACTGGCTGTACTCTCCTCATCCTTTTACATCCCCCTCCCACACAGAAACAGCTGTTACTGACAACAGATGGCGCACAGCTACGGCAACTGGACATATTTCTACAGCACTTGTCTGACAGTCGCAGGAGAGTGGCACGCTTCAACCGAGACACTGACCTTTCGGCTGCGCGGCGCTTAGCAGCTCCCGAATTTCACAATACAACCGCGAGCGAAACAACCAGCGCGGTCCGAGACCCAACAGCGGCTAGTAAGCAACTGCGTACCATACGCCCACATTCCCAAAGAAATGCAACAGAACAATAGACAACGCGTTAGACATTGGTAAGCAATGTACTGAAGACGAACCCAACAAGACCTTAACTCTGTATAGGAACTTTGCAACGAATGGCCCATATACAGCATAGCACTAGACCGTTAACAACGGTCGAAGAGAGAAAATATATAGGAACTTCAGGGGGTTTCACTCGTCTACATCTACATAGATACTCTGCAAATCACATTTAAGTGCCTGGCAGAGGGTTTATTAACCACTTTCATAACTTTTCTCTACCGTTCCATTCTCTAATAGAGCGCGGGAAGAAAGAACACCTAAATCGTTCCGTTTTCGATCTGATTTCTCTTATTTTATTGGGATGGACATGTCTCCCTAAGTAGGTAGGTGCTAGCAAAATATTTTCACATTCAGAAGTAAAAGTCGGTGATTGAAACTTCGCAAACAGATCACGCCGCAATGAATAACGTCTTTCTTTTAATGATTTCCACCCCAATTCGTGCAACATTTCCGTGACGCCCCCCCCCCCGTAACGTGATAAAATAAAACGAGCTGCTATTCTTTGAACCTTCTCAATGTCTTCCGTCAGTCCCACCTGGTGAGGGTCCCATAAGGGGCAACAGTACTCCAGGAGAGGACGTGCAAGTGTGATGTAGGCAGTCTCTTTGGTGGAGCTGGTGCATCTTCGAAGCGTTCTGCCAAAGAAACGCAACCTTTGGTTTGCCTTCCCCACAATATTTTCTGCGTGTTCTCTCCATTCAAAGTTATTCGTAATTGTAGCTCCTAGGTATTTGGTAGAATTTACGTCCTTAAGGTTTGACTGATTTATCGCGTAACTTAAGTTCTTTTAGTGGTCATGTGGATTACTTCACACTTTTCTTCATTTAGTGTCAATTGCCAATTTTCGCACCATGTAGAAATTTTGTCTAAATCGCTTTGCAGTTGCTTTTACTTCTGACGTGAAGAAGTTGAGACTGTCCTCAAACATGCAACACTGAAAATAGTTTCTTGTATATATGTTGCTCTCTCTCTTTTATTATTATTATTATTTTTATTATTATTATTTCATTGTAAGACTTGTTGACAGCTGACCCAAGGTTTACGTTAGGTTAAAAATGACAGTTTGGATGGAAGTTAGTGAAGTCAACGAAACCGAAGAAGAAAACAAATTCGTGGTGCTCATCAGTCTCGTCGAGGGGCTTTTGTGTGCCGTTTTGATCATATCACTGGCCAAAACAGACGAGTGAATCCAGCGGGCTCAGTATTTTCTACGATTTCTGTGGTATGGCTCACGGTGTGAAGCGGTCTTCGACTTTCCTATACCACTAACGAGCTTGGTTTTGTCTTGTGAAATTCTGGCTGTCTTGGTACTCCAGAGCTAACACATCAAGCTGTTTCCCAACTCCGTTACCGGCATTTACTATGCAACACCAGTGTAATAAGCTTCTTATAGCTGTCTTAAACACATTCCCTCGCGTATAATTCTAGTCATTTTCTTGTGAGACGGGATTTCCACAGTGGGACAGATCTGCACGTTTCTGAACGAGGGGCTTCGTGCACGCATAATCCTCTTCAATGTTTCAATAATGTTACCGTGCGTGTGCATGGTAATAGTTCTGGTGACTCATCGCCATTCAAACAAATGGCGTGACAGGAGCTCAATTGTTATCTGCTGCGTAAACTGTGTTTTTGCAGAGACTAGTATTTCTGGGTAGTGAAATGCACGTGGTGCTATTCGTTACAAACAAGACAAGGTAAACAGGAGCAACCAGATCTGACGATTAAGTTTAAGGGAAACTAATGGGGCGACCTACATAATGGCACTGTAAAAGAGTAAAGTCTGGATGTACTTAAATTATTGTTTATGAAAAATGAATTACACATTCTCGACAACCCTGTGGCTGTTGAAATTGCTTGTTTCAGTAGCACCTAGCCACCGTGCCTAGTCGTCGTAAATTTCTTGTTGCGTTTTGCACTCGACCTCCCTCTCTCTCTCTCTCTCTCTCTCTCTCTCTCTCTTTCTTTCTTTCACCCACCCACCCCCAGGCGCCTGCTGGCAGCGCGGATAGGCCACGCGGTTACAGTGCTCTCTCGTCTATCGTCAGTCGACAATGTAAAAAGAAATACGCTTATCATTAGTCCTACAAATATTGGTTTTTTACGAATACAAAAATAAAATACATGATACAACAATATTTCCATTAGACTTTTGTATCAAGCACACAGAGATATATCATCTATATACACCGTTTACACCCTGGCGCCTTACACCGTTTATACCCTGTATAATAAAGACTCCAGACGACATTCAGTGTGGATGCACACCAGGTCTGAACTCACGGGAATCGGCGAAATGCTGCGAGTAATGAGTGTAACTGGTAGAGGTACTTTACCAGTAGTGTTTGGATAAGTTCAAAATTTCGGTCCGCCGGGAGCAGTGCTGAAGAAGACCATTCAATCGCGGCGCTCACTGCGTCCCAGTGGCCTAGTGGTCAGCGCAAATGCCTAGTAAGCAGGAAACTCGGCTTCGAAACCAGACTGGCACAAATTTTCAACTTTCGTATTCATTTAATTCCATGCACACTAGCAGCTAATGCCATGAACTACTTTGTCTCTTAATGTCGTTTTAGTGTACTGACATGCAGAGATGTCACTAGCCGCCGGCGGATGGCTTGTAGTGATCTACAGTACCGTACGCCGCATTTCTAGATAACAACTGAGCCGTCCTGTCACGAACTCGTGCATTCGACATGGTGACGAACAGATAATATATATTTTATGCCGTGATGCCACGTTGCAATGGCCGAACGCTCTAAGGCGCCTTGCTGCCGATTGCGCGGTTGCTCGCCGTCGGAGGATCGAGTCCTCCCTCTGGTTTTGTGTGTGTGTGTGTGTGTGTGTGTGTGTGCTTAGCGTAAGTTCGTTTAAGTAGTTTGTAAGCCTAGGGGCGGCAGTAATTAAGTCTCTTAGATTTCAAAACATTTGAATTTTTTGATAATGAATTTTGATTTCCAGTTGATACTGCCAGAAAGGAAAAGCGGATGTAAAAATACATCCAACGATGTGCTCGAGGCCGTGAACACTGTTTTTCCTGCTTTTACGACGGTTACCACTCTGGCATAAGTAACAACTCATCTGTGATGTAAAATAATGAACCTAGTCCCAATGAAAAGTATATGAATTTTCAGTAATGCTACAAAAAAAGGTAGCTTGTAACTATTGAAATT
This sequence comes from Locusta migratoria, assembly GCA_026315105.1. Taxonomy (NCBI): domain Eukaryota; kingdom Metazoa; phylum Arthropoda; class Insecta; order Orthoptera; family Acrididae; genus Locusta; species Locusta migratoria. The sequence goes on from CM048744.1 coordinate 677,339,175, forward strand.
GAAAAAAATCGTGATAAACCTTCTATAAAATACCAAATATTGAGAATAAAAAGACGTGCATTTTTTCATAAAAATGTGATTAGGTATGTGTTGATTACAATCTGTTGATGACTTTTATATTTAAATAGTGTAGGTATTCAAAGACGAAGAAAAATAGAAAGGTATGGCGAGATTCAAACCATCGATCAAACTATTACTTGTATGTCGATTTACTACAGGTAATTAAAGGTCTTCAAAGCTCTACGTAATCAATTATCTAAAGAGTTTTTGAGAACTGCATCGAATGGCTTGGCAAGTTCAAAATATACAAATGTTAGTGAACATATTGTACCAATCTGCTATGGTCATCAGTATATTTTGCCGCGCGGAGGAGCCGCGCGATCTAAAGGCGGCGTCAAGCTACGGACTAGGCTGCCGTTCCCGCAGGATGTTCAAGTCCTACCTCGGGCATGGAGGTATTTTTTTTAAGTTTGTAAGTCTAAGGACTGATGACGGTAGCAGTTTGTTCCATTAAATTTACGAACATTTGAACATTTTGAACTTATAAACTACTTAAACTTCCACTAACGACAAAACACACAGCCGTAACCGAGGGAGGACTGGAACCTCGGGTGTGAACGGCTGCCCAGTCCGTAGCATGACGTCTTGGACCACGCGGCCTATAATTTGAGTCAACTTGAATATTAAGAAATCGCAATTACGGCCCACTGTAGATTTGTAGTTTTATAAGTTTTTGCAAACATTTTGGACCAAAACAATAATCTAAATAATAAAAGATTAATAAGAGTGTCTGAAACAGTATTAGGAAAAAAATTAAGGCAGTGGCGGGTTGCGAACCACTAATCTTCAGCGCCATAGTCCAAAGCGTTGCCTACTACGCTACACCTAACAGAAGTTGCGTTCTATATTTTCATACTATTGATGACCGTTGTTAACTGATGCTAATATGGTATTTGTAGACACTAGATCATCATTTATCATACAAAGAACGAGTGTTTTTGTTAATTATTCAGTGCGCCATTGCTCTGAAATGACAAGTGTCAGTAACAATAACAAAATCATCAAATACGCAACGCAAGATGGTGTATGCCAGAGAGAGTTCTGGGCGAAGAATGTCAGGTGACATCTGCGAACGGCTGGTTTTCGTTAATCCAATGGAGGGTGTCAAGACTCCGTTACTTTTGCAAATATCTCTCAAACGATACGAGATATGAAAAAAAAACCTAAGGAAGCTAAGTGGTAGAGAATTTTCTCCTCTACAAATTCGGTTATTCAATTTTCGTGTCAGAAGAATGGTTAACCCGTTATTATCATTTAAATTTCGAGCTGTCAAAAGACGTTCGCAAAGGCCCAGTTTTAGTGTTACTACCGTAACCTAAAGTCGGTCAAAAAATGTCAAAATCCGATAGCGATGTGATCTCTCTGTCAAGACTTACTAGCGCTTATTGATGGTATCCAGCCCTGCGTGGAACAGAAATCCCCCGTGGACAGCGCTTTCCGGCCGAGCAGCACAAACCGACACCTGACAGCGCGCGGACTCATTTCCTAGAGTGGCCGAGCACACACGCGGCCGCGGCGACAGGCGCTGCGGACGCCGCACCAGTTTCCTGCAGATGCCAGTTTCAGTGAACAAAACCTGTGAGAGTCCGCCAGGGCGGAAGGATTAGCGCAGGGAATTCGCACTAACCTCATTAGCACACAGGGTGTTGCAGAAGGATGCGGAACAGAGAACTGGCCGCAGTCTATTGTAGTTGGCGGTCTGACCTTCACCTGAGGCGAGGGAGGAAGTGGTAGATAGCGTAAGAGTTCCGCTCCTACCGCATACGGCCCTGCTATCTTACACACAAGGCTGTGTCCTAATTACACGAATAGCGACAGAATACTAAAAAGAATACAGACTTCCGTGGGCAGTGATTTTATCAACTACTAGCTGAAAACCCGGCTTTGCCCAGGTATTTATTTATTTATTCAACCTACTACTGAAACAATTTGCTGATAAAGGAAATTTGCACTACGAATCTCGTCTTTTGTGTCGATCTCGGACACACTCGTTTTACTATATCGAGGAAGATATCTGTAAGTGACTGATTCTCTGTAATTTGCGTCCGTCGAGCAAGTTCAATCTTGTCAGAGCGTACCAACACAAAACACAGCCGGAAAGATGTGAAATATTACCAAGACTTGCTTAAACCCGCCGCTCCGCACGCGTTGATTGTGATAGATAATGCGCGAAACGACAAATCTATTTTTTTTTTTTTTTTTTTTTGAAGAGATGTATTACAATACATTTCTTTTTTACTGCTTTATTTATTTATTCTTGTATTTCCCTATTCGTATGCTTATCCTTACAGAGAAAGAGCTGAACACATTCTAGCACGAATAGACCAAAGATATGGTCTGTGGCATCACGTTTCGCTATATGTAACCTCCTTACTATAGAGTCGCTAACGTCATCCCTGGCCTTCAGTCCGATTTTTTAAAATAATTTGACGACTTTCAACCACGATATCTTCCACCACCTTATAGCTATCGGCATGGAACTGCTATGGTGTACAGCGGGAGACTTCGGATAACAATTACACACAGACCATTCGTTTGCATTAAGTAGTTTTCGCTTTAGAGCGAAATATTAACACACACACACACACACACACACACACACACACACACACACACACAGCATACACACGTAGAATTTTATATACACCGATAACTTTCCATCCCAATGTACTCCACCCTTTCATCAGTATCAACCCTCAAGCAACAATGCAACCAATAAACCCATTTTCAAAGAGTAAATATAATTTTCAAAGAGTAATTATTATTGTTTCGCATTTCGCTTTATATTTTTCGAATTACTAAATATCTATCAGACCGCTATAAAACCATGTCTTACACCTTCCTCAGGTATAAATAAGTAACTGTACAAATATTTCAATCTTTGCGTCTTGTCGTTCGGATGTGATAAGCGTACACCGAACAGACATTCACTATATATATATATATATATATATATATATATATATAGCTATCCGATCGCCATAGAACCGTGCCTAAAGCCTTCCCCGGGTAGACATTAGTGACTGTACACGTTTTTAGGTCTCTCTGTCTTGTGGTTCAGACGTGGTAAACGTACACCGAACAGACATTCACATTTATAGATATAGATTTAGGCATCATTCATGAAATACCCAAATACTAGAAAACTCTAGTGAAAACCAGGCTAAACTAGAAGAAAGTATATTTAGTCTAGGACTTTTAAGCAATGAATAGGAAAAAGTAGGGGAGAGATGAAATCTTCTGCAATAGACTCCTAGTTAACAAAGTCCCCGAAACCTGGCTGTGGAATCGGTCTTATGACGTCATCAACATGGTAGCCGTAAGAATTTGTAGAGTAATTTTTGAACGGCTATGAACTGCCACATAATTAACATGTAAAGGTCATTTTCGCACTACATTACAGAAGAAGGGTTGAAAAGTGATTATGTAGCAATATCTTACATCGAATATTTATTCCAATTTATATGAAGGAAGAATATAGAATATAAATTTTTCAACGTTTTTTTTTTTTTTTTTTTTAAGTTTGGAAATAACTACGTAGTTATGCGACAGAGCGACAATTTTTCTCATGAGTCATGTCACACAATCTCAGAGTTTTAAAATATTTCGAATACCCGTGCCCGAGGGCCAGTACGTTCAGACTTGGAAATCGCAACAAGAAAGTGATAATATCTATTGTTCAAAAGTGGTAGCGTGGTTTGTCTCATTCTTTGGTCACAAATCGTTCTGAACTCATATCGTTATCAAGTGGCATTACAGAAAGTGATGCTATAAATTGTGGAGATGTAGAAAAAGCAGCAGCTGGACGAATTATAGGGAAAACTTTCATGGATGTTCTTTTATATTGAAATTACAAGGTGCGAACATTAGCACATATTACTGACAAGATCAACGATGACACAATATAAAAACCATGCAGTTATTATTCAGAGTAAGTTATGTTCCAAAAACCGATGAGGACCTCCAGGAATGTTTAAGCAATCTTTGTTTGATACTTATTACAATAGAAAAACACGGAAATCAGTATTGTATTAGATAATTATATCAAAGGCGACAAGCATCTCTCTCCTACTCAGAATTGTGCCTTTCTTGTAGATGGTGGATATTGACTGTTTGGCTACAATGTCTGCCTTATCAAGTGTTTTCCTGAACTGTACCTAATACTATATGTGTTGACTTTGATGGCTATTCTACGCTCCGCACATAAAAGAGAAGAGCACAGACGCCCTCAGGCAAAATGTCAGTCAACTGAAACCCACCTCTCACAAAATTTGTGCTCGGTGGGCGATTTACTTCCAAAAATCAGCTGAGAAATTCCGTTCGCGGACTCATGTTACGTACGTCTCTTCTAGACGCACTTTAAGACGTGTGTCAGATGATGCTATTTCTGCATGCTGGATCCGGATGTGACGTCATCTTTATTTGGCCAAGAAAAGAAAAAAAAAAGCATTCCGCCTCCTCCAACCTCACCGAATCTACGACAAATCACTTCAGTACCCTATAATCCCAACGCAAATTCTCAAAAAGTAACAGTTTCTGCTGCCGTTGCGATCCTAAAGGAACGACGTCTTCAGTCTTGGATACCTGCGTTTCTTAAAGGCACTGGCAGCCGTCCCACCACCGTTCAGATGTCAATGGCCGTACCGCGGTGCGTTCGCCGGTTATCGCCAGATCACCGACGTTAAGCACCGTCGGGCGTGGCAACGTGCTGCTGACAATTTTCTCTTAGCCTTACGACAGAGGGGACAGCAATTAAATTCCAAACCTCTTCCATGGAGTGAGGGCATGTGTTGATCCGTCCGTCGGATGGAGTCGTTAAGCTCGGTGACCCCCATCGTGCTTTTCGAGGAGTAGGCCGTGTGCACTCTTCCTTATCCCATCATCTCCAACACGAATACGACAGCACACTACACACGCACACATTACAGTCACCTACACTGCCTAATGCATCGCTTTATCTGTCAACGATGATGTCTCCAGCACTGGATGACGAAACGTTCAGTAAAGAATATGTCTTGAAACACGGCCCTCATGCCCATAAAACAAAAGTCAGTATGGTTGCATATACCGGACGTAAAAGCCTTCATTCTAAAACTTTGTACATTTAAATTTTAGCATATTTCCGCCAATCAAACTAACACGTCGTCCATCAGACTTTATCGTAATTATTTATACTCATGAGCAGTGGTTAACCTACTGAACTTGCAATCAAGAGCGGACATTCGATTAGGTTTCCTTCACGCGGACCTATCTAAAGTGATCCCACTGTCGGTAATTCGTTAAGTCTGATAGTCACTTTATTTCTTTACATTTGTCTCCATATTATCACCTAGTGACGAGCTTAGTCTTGAGCAATGTATACTGAAACCCGGCTGTGCTCTGCAATGGCCTTTGCAGTTTTGTTGCGTCTACTGTAGTTTCTCTTTGGTTTATCCCAGATTCACCTTACCCGCTTTAGTCCGTGCATTCCAGTGAGAACTAACTTTGGAACGCGGTTACTTTTTGCCAGATGGAAAAGCAAATTCAGCCATGAAACTACTTTACTTTTTGTTCTCTTGTTCGTACTTTTGCTGCCTTTTGTTCCTTTTGTTTCCTTGGCCTCTCGATACGAACTAAACGATGTCGTCGCCAAGCATGCATGTTCGATTTGCTTCACAGTCAGCGATTCCTATTATATCCAACTTCACTACAGATTCTCACTTATAGGCCAGTAAACTGCTATAAATTCAACTTAAACGCAAGACAGCTGAGTAATTGGATAACCAATGTCGATATGTTCATAATTTTTTAAATATACTCTTGTGATGCAAATGAGATCAGACCTCGGCTCAGACAGTTGAGAACGCTTCAGTCATAGGTGGTATGGAACACAAGCTGGCACACTTTGCTTTCGCTAGGAGGTTGCGTGCTAACGCGATCCTGTTTGGATCCGTACGTCTCTAATTTTAGAATGGTTACTTGGCGCTTGAAAATATTCGAAATCGTCTATCTGTGTGGTATCGTCAGAAGCACCACAAACGTTTCTGTCATCTATAGCAACGGAAGGTGCGATCATTTGTGAATGGGGACACTCAAATGAAAACGAAGGGTGGGAACAAGTTGATTATCATATGAAAAGCAATGTAACTGTCACTGTAGTTATCTGACTCACAAAGAAAGTACTAGGCTCGAACAAACATCTGTATTAACGTTTGGTTATAGGACCTCTACGTACATCAATGCGCTGATGGGTGTAGTTTTCCTGCAAAACTCTGCAATCATGCTATAGATAACACTGAAGATGTAATCATTACAATTATTATAGGGCCAAACGCATTCCAGAAATCTTAACTATGACTTCTGTAATAATCGTCGCACCTGTCCTCTAGAGTGTTATTCATTAATTAAGTGCAAGCTTTTATATATTAACGAATATTAAAAAAAAAATAAAAATACAGCAACTAAATTAAAAGGAAAAAAAAACAAATTATAGTTAGTTCCTTCCAGATTGAAATACATAATAATAATAATAATAATAATAATAATAATAATACTGGCAGTCTCGGAAGAACGCAAAGTTTGTCGACTAACTACGGGCTATTACGACTTCAAGAGCTACAGTAACTATACCGCTGTACAGCACCCATACTGGTATATGCGTGGGTCACAAAATCCTGGAATCTACACAAATCTGTGTAGGTAACTGAAACTTTAAGTTTTATTTTTTATCCACTACTTATGAAGCAACTCGGTAACACGATAGTAGAGTGGCAGACTATCAATTCCAATGTCCCCGTATCGATCCCCGCTAGTAACAGCATTTTAATCTGCCACTTTTCGCTTCCTTAGCCTCAGGATATGTTGTTCATGTGAAAAGTGCTAAGTTCCACCGTGGTTCGGAACCCACGTTAAATATTAGGCCTTCCTATAACTGTCTGGGTAAGTCAGTTCAAAATTCGGAGAAAGGCGACATAGCACCTCCAAACAACTCCATGCCTAGTAAATCACTGTGGAGTTCAAACCGATCTTACACTTTACTACTTTTGATCTGTTGACATTTTTGATATTGGAATAGGATGTCCATTTTTTATATTGGAATAGGAAGTCCATATCATTTTTATTAGAAAGGGAGACATTTAAAAAATCAGGAAAAAATCCTGGGAGAAATAAGGAAACAAACGGGACACAATTAGTATTGACAAAATTTAATAGACACTGACGTTTACCTATTCATAGTACACTCAAATGAATGTTTATATTTCTTCTGCTGCGCTCTTACCATACTTTTCAATTTTCTGTGTTTTATCAAAAAGCGCTTTTTTTGACACTGTATCATGACAGTGAGCACATGATACAAGATTAAAGTGTGTTTTGACAATAAGTAAGGCCTTCACTGTCTGAACTTTCATTCTGATTTTTGTTTTGTTTTTGTTTTTCGTAGTGATGTTTTTAACATTGTTAAATAATCACTCACACTTTTGTTTGCACTTTTCATTTGACCACTCATGCGATGTTTCTTCGTCATAATGTGATTCACAATGTCAGACTGCACAGAGTTAGAACTTTGTCGTGTCCACTACAACGCCTTCAGACTGCTTACCGCAATCATTCGTAAGTAAAACTTAACATGAATCGATAATATGATGCGAACTAACTCGATACTCGAAGCGGTGATTGATAGGAGCGATCTTAAATGAGAAATTCCTTTATAATTCCTTCCAGCCGCTACTGCGCTGAGTTCAACTTATTTTGCACCGACAGTAGTACCAACAGTGCTTTGCTTGTTGTGTTCTCATCTCTGAATTCTTTCTAGGTGAGTAGTAAATAGAGTGCTAAAAGTCGTCATACCTTTAATTAATTGTGAAACATAACAGAAAATAAACCAAGAATGATAACGATTTCTACAGGCAGCTCTTCCTAGAGTATATATTTGCACAATTAACTGAACATTAAACATCTGATATTATAAAATACTTCAGTCAATCGGAACCACAAAAAACGGGACATTTGAGCGTCCCCAGCATAACTTTCGGGACAGCGGGACGTTATGGAAAGAAACAAAAACGGGACGAATAGACACCCTATATTAGGAACGTCCACTTTATTTTAAAGACTAGAAGTTTAGCAGGTGCCTCAGATATTCGGTGACCAACCACTGAACTGTGTGCCATAAAATATTGGTCCCTTACTAATGACTGCAAATCGCAGGCTAATTATCTGCATTCTCTCTCTACCTGGAAACGGGAACAATTGAAAAAGGACGTGATCAGCAGTACCACTGTTGCATTCACAGATTGGTGTGTTGTTACATCCCACTCGATGCAGTTGTTTCGGATAAGTATCATGACCTATTACAGAGGCCAACAGGATAAAATTAGAGATTAGGACTCTCGCGGAGACATACCGACAATCACTTTTTCTGCGAACCAAACGCGACTGGAATATCTACATACATAGTCCGCAATCCACCGTAAGGTGCGTGGCGGAGGGTACACTGTACCACTACTAGGCATTTCGCCGGCCGCGGTGGCCGAAGAGACTGAGGCGTTTCAGTCACGGTCTGCACGGCCACTACGGTCGGGGGTTCGAATCCCCCATCGGGCATGGATATTTGTGCCGTCTTTAGTATAAGGTAGTTCATAAGTAGTTTGTAAGTTTAGGGACTGATGACCCCGTAGTTAAGTCCCATAAGCTTAACAAACATTTGAACATTTTTTGTAGGCATTTCCTATTCCACTCCCAAATAGAACGAGGAGAAAAGGAATGCCTATATGCCTCCGTAAGAGCCCTAATTTCTCTTGTCTTTGTGAACACTATGCGAAATGTAAGTAGGAGGCAGCAAGATCGTACTTCACTCAGCTTCAAATTCCGGCCCTCTAAATTTCCTCAACCGAAATTCACGAGAACGTCCTCTTTCCTTCAGCGATCCCCAATTGAGTTGCCGGAGCATTTCCGTGACACTCGCGCATTGGTCGAACCAACCAGTAACAAATCTAGATGCTCGCCTCTGAACTGCTTTTGTCTTCCTTTAAACTGATTTTCTGCGGGTCCCAAACACTTGAGAAATTCTCAAGACGTGGTCGTACAAGCGTTTTATACGCGGTGTCCTTTACAGGTGAAGTACATCTTCCCTTAATTCTCCCAATAAATCGAAGTCGGTTGTCCGCCTTACTCACAACTGTCCTTACATGTTCGTTCCATTTCAGATCGCTCTGCAATGTTACGCCTAGATATTTGAACGACGCGATAGCACCAAGAAGCTCACTACTAATGCTGTGTTCGAACATTATGGGATTGTTTTTCCTACTCATGAGCGTCACCTTACATTTTTCTGCATTGAGAGCTAGCTGCCATTCTTCGAAGAAGAAGAAGATTTTGTCTAAGTCATCCTGTATGCTATTACAGTCAGTTACAGACGACACCCTCCCATACACCACAGCATCATCAGCAAACAGCCGCAAATTACAAGTTACTCTGTATGTCAAATCATTTATATAGATAGAAAATAATAGCGGTCCTATCTCACTCCCCTGGGGGCACGTCTGACGATACACTCGTCTCTGCCAAACACTCGCCGTCGAGAACAACGTACTGCGTTCTATTACGAGTAAGTCACAATGGTACGCTAAGCACCCTCCGCCACACATCGTTAAGTGGCTTGCGGAGTATGGATGGAGATGTAGAAATGCTATGGAAAGTAAGTATAATATATATAATGCTGAGAAAAAGCTGCCGGCCGCGGTGGCCGAGGGGACTGAGGCGCTTCAGTCACGGTCTGCACGGCCACTACGGTCGGGTGTTCGAATCCCCTCTCGGGCATGGATATTTGTGCCGTCCTTAGTCTTAGCTACTTCATAAGTAGTTTGTAAGCTTAGGGACTGATGACCCCGTAGTTAAGTCCCATAAGTTCTACAAACATTTGAACATTTAGAAAAAGCTGTATAGTTGAACTATGAATCATACTAAATGAAACTTTCACTCTGCAGCGGAGTGTGCGCTGATATGAAACTTCCTGGCAGATTAAAATTGTGTGCCGGAACCGGGACTCGAACCTGGGACCTTTGCCTTTCGCGGGCAAGCGCACTACCGACTGTGCTATCCCGACACGACTCACGATGCCACCGCGGAAGTAAAGTTGTGAGGCGGCATCGTGAGTCGTGTCGGGATAGCACAGTCGGTAGTGCGCTTGCCCGCGAAAGGCAAAGGTCCCAGGTTCGAGTCCCGGTTCCGGCACATAATTTTAATCTGCCAGGAAGTTTTATGAATCATAAATTTCGGAAATGATACTTGGTGAACTTTGACTCTGATACTAAACCCTAGTGCTTAATGCTACTGCTCTCAGAAACGAGTTTATGCGTGTGACGTGAGACTGTTATGGTCAGCGCCACACAAGGTCGGTTGTTGGCTGGCCGTCGGACATCATTCATCACACATTTTGCCGCCGTTAGACGAGCAGAAATCACGTCCGGACCACGGAGGGGACGTGACCGAGCGGATTTACATAAGGCGTAGGAGCCACGGGCGCAGCGCGCGCTGAAAACATCGTTATGAGTATTAGCGGCTCCTCCCGCTTGAACTCGGCCATGACGAAGCTCTTGCTACGTTCACGCTGTGGCGGTCACGTCCAGGACCCGATCCCCGCTAGCAAACATTGATACTCCGCGGATATATACACAGGGAAAGATTTTGGTGTGCAATCTATTAACGCGTAATCTACTTACTGAGCTCTCAGTTACCTACTACGCGGAACTACATTTACGGGATGCAGGCGAAGGATCCTTTGTGAAGGGAGAAAGGAAGACTGCGGTTTAACAGTCCCGTCGACATTGTGGTCATTTGAGACGCACAAGCTTTAATAGTTTTTGTCAGGAATGGGGAAGCAAACCGGCCGAACACTTTGAAAGGAACTATCCCAGTATTTGCCAGGAGTGATTTGGGAAAGTCAAGGAAATACCTCAGTCAAGATGGACAGAGGTAGGTTTGAACTGCCGTCCTCTCGAATTCGAGTCCAATGTGAAGACAAGGCTCCGTGTAGCATGTAATGTGTTCAACGTAGTGCTTAAAAGAGAAACTAAGAACTGGAACTTTCTGGTCTAGCTATCGAAGTGGGCACAACTTCTCTTCGATATAACCAACTGATCAATGTCCATATGTTTGTAAACCAATTGGACCAAACTGCTATGGTCATTAGTCCCTTGACTTACAAACTACTTAAACACACACACACACACACACACACACACACACACACACACACACACACACAATTTGCGCGCGCGCCCCCGAGGGAGGACTCGAATCTCCGGCGGGAGCGGCCGCCCAGCACATAGCATGATGCCTTAGACCACGCGGCCATCCCGCGCGGCTAACCATCTGATAGAGTGATGATAAATATAGGTTGCACTTCTCCTACCCGCAACTTCTCAGAAATATTCCAGCAAACTGCAATTTGGCATCTGCCTTTCTGCGTTATCTTTATTTAGTAGCAGAATTGTAACACGCCAAAACAAACGAGAAATGTGTTTATTATTAGAATTTGTTCAACCAGTTGACGAGGCGATCATTAAAGTGGATCTTCCATGAAATTTCATCTATACTCAGCAATCAAATTTCATGGAAGATCCACTTTAATGATGAAAATGTTTCCTTTAAGCCTTAGCCCATTTTAGTTGCAACTGATTTAATTTTGAACACTAGTTACATTTAAGAGTTACATAAGTCTAGATTTGGTCTCGAAATTTGATAGATCCGATATCATAATTTTTATCATAATCATCGGGCGATGTTTTCATTCAAGAAGCAAGAAAATTCGATGGGAACAGCATCAGGGCAGCGGCCTTGTTTCGGTATCGTTTCTGGTATTCGTCTGGTTATTGGGAAATAATTATTAAATTAACCAGGATGGGCTGGAAATGATTATAAGCCGATTAGCCTCTATTCTCTCCTAACGACTTTAATAATTCGCAACTCCTTTAGTTAGACATGAAGTAAAAACAGCATTCTTGCAGACGTCAGCTGCCTTCCTTAGACACACTGTGACGGTATCACAAAGTTGAACGGGATACGGCGACCTGGACATTTATTTAATAAAAACAGCTTAAAACTAACTAAAAAGAATAAAGTAGTCACTAACACGGCATTTCGACTACATAATGAGTTACAATGAAATTCACCTTGTGGTGCCGCGGTTAAATAAATGGCTGAGCTTTCTGAGGCACCTCGCTGCTGACCGCGAGGTTGCTCCCGTCGGAGGTTCGAGTCCTTCCTCTGGCATGGGCGTATGAGTTGACCTTAGGTTAGTTTAAGTAGTTTGTAAGCCTAGGGACTGATAATCATAACAGGTAAGTCCCACAGATTTACCAATCTCTTGTGGTGGTACACTGTATTCACACCCGAGACATGCACTGTTACACGGGAGCGGGATGAATAATAGTTACAAAAGGTTGATATATTATGACTGTCATTAACGTTGACTATGAAAGCTTCGTTTAAAATAACTTCCGTTGCACGTTTCAGTTGATTCTCTCGATCAGGGGGAAGCGACGAGTCGGAACAGCAAATTACATACCGCGGGGAAAAGCAAACGTTTATGTCGTATTCGTTCCGAGTTTTAGGAAATAAGTCATTGTCTTATCATCTATGAGACACTTATCGGTCTCACGATTGGAGCTTACAGCCGGCGGTTAGTGCCAACAGCAACCTGTTAGCACTAGTTATAAGGTGATTCGCTGTGATCGTTGGCGTGAGCCGCAGTGAACTGCCTCATCACCGTGAGACACACAAAGAACCACTGAATTAGTTGGCGCGAGACGTGTTTGCGCCTTGTAGAAAAATGTAGGAGATGATCAAAATGTTCAAATGTTTGTATAGTCTATGCGACGTACTACGGGGTCATCAGTCCCTAAACTTACAAACTACTTATGAACTAACTAAGACTAAGGACGGCACAGATATCCATGCCCGAGGGGGGATTCGAACCCCCGACCGTAGTGGCCGTGCAGAGCGTGACTGAAGCGCCTCAGTCCCCTCAGCCACCGCGGCCGGCGTAGGAGATGAAGCAGCGATTAAAACCAACAAGAAAACATTTCAGGCTAGACAATGCTTCCAACGGTCCTGCAACAAGGTCTAAAATTGTTGCAGAATGTCACAGAGTTCTGGTGGAGCTAGGGGAAAGCAATAGAATAAACCTATTGTGGGTCCCTGGCGACTCGGGGATCAGTGACAACGAACATGCCGACAGATTAGCCAGGTTGGGGGCAGAGACTCCATTTATTGGACCGGAACCTGTCATGAAAATTACCAAGGCAATGTTCAAATTGGAGCTATGTAACTGGCTCAGAAGACAGCACATAGAATATTGGACCAAAGTCTATCAACAAAAACATGGCAAGGTAATGATGCCAAAGCCATGTTTTAAAAGAAGCTCTACAATCCTGGGCCTGAACAGGAGAGAGATTAGACTCATGGTTCGATTGCTGACAGGCCATGGGAATTTCAAAAAACACCTACATACAATGGGAATAACAGAAGAGGACCCTAAATGTAGGATCTTTGATGACGGTGATTAAACTGCATCACATCTAATCTTCGAATGCATTGCATTGGAGAGTAAAAGGCACAATCAGGCCTGAAGAAATTGTGTCTAATAAAGAACTGGTAAAGGGACTCCTTGCACTTTTCAAGGGCATTGGTTGGCTTTACTAGATATACAGGGAGCGATACCGCACAATAAACTTAGTTTCGGTGCGGGCAGTGGCGGTTTGGACCAAGACTGTTTTGGCTTCCCTGAGAAATCAATCAATCAATCAAATCAATCAATGCTTCCAACGGACGACAATCTGAGGGTAACTATTTCGCCCAGAAGGGTTTTTGGGCTCTCCAGTCCAAATACTGGTTGATGCAGCTCTCCATGCTAGCCTATCCTGAGCAAGGCTTTTCATCTCTGAATGAGAACGGCAGCAGACATACTTTTCTCGTTCTTACGGTATTCCTCTGTTTTTCTCCCTCTTCGATTTTTACCCCCACACACTTACCTCCAATGCTAAATTGAAGATTCCTTGATGACTGACAATGTGTCCCACCAATCGAGCTCTTCTTTTAGTCAAGATATGTCAGAAATTTCTTTACTCCCAGTGCTGTTCAGTACTTCATTAGTTCGTTTGTAGCACCACTTTTCAAAAGCTTTTACCATCGTTTTATTTGAACTCCTTCTCGTCAAATCCCGTCCAATGCTACACAATCCTTACGTCGTGGTTGTAAAATACCAATACTAATCTATTACAGACGAATGGAAAAACTGGTAGAATCTGATCTCGGGAAGACCAGTTTGGAGTTAGGAGAATGTAGCAACATTTGATGCAATACGCACCTTAGGACTTAACTTCAATGATAAAACTGAGTTTGTGAATTTTGTAGATGTAGACAATACGTTTGTAAATGTTAACTGGAATACACTCTGTAAAATTCTGACGGTATAAGACGTAAAATATAGGGAATCAAAAGACAGCAGTTATAAGAGTTGAAGGGCATGAAATGGACGTATTGGTTGAGATGGGAGTAAGATAGGATTGTGGCCTTTCTTCGGTGTTATCCAATCTCTACAACGAACAAGCTGTAAAGGAAAGAAAGTAGAAATTTAGAAACAAATATAAGTTCAGGAAGAAAAACTTAAAACTTTGCGGTTTGTCGATGACATTGTAATTCTATCAAGGACAGCATACAACCCGGAAGAGTAATGTAACAAAATGAACAGTATATTAAAAGTACATATAAGATAAACAAAAACTAGAGCAAAACAAATGTAATGGGATGTAGTCTAAGAAAATCAGGCGATGCTGAAGGAATTAGATTAGGTAATGAGACAATAAAAGTAGTAGATGAGTTTTGTTATTAAATCCTTTTAAAAGTTCAACGAAACTGATATGGTCATCAGTGCCTAGACTTACAGACAACTATAACTCGTAGTAAGCACAACACACACACCCTTGCCCGAGGGCAGGCTCCGACGTTCTGTGGGAACGGCCGCCCCGTCCGCAGCTTGACGCCTTAGACCGGTAACGCACTAGGCAGCCAGGCTGCGGCAGTCACTGAAACAACGGTGGTACACGGCAGGCCGCTATAAGCACTGGGCAGCCAGGAATTGGTGGCTGCGGCAGCGGCAGCCATCAAAACGCGGCCGACTGCACGGCAGAGCCTCGCAGTGAACGCGTGTGGCTGCCAGCAATCTCCGCGCACTTGACCAAGCAGCCACACCTTGTTTCCAAGTTTTCATGGCGTTCGACACAGAGAAATTTATTCATGAAAATAAAAGACGAAGAGAAATCCGGGTTGTGTCTTGTGAGCAATATAGTGATCGTGATGTGACGAGAATCAGTTGGGAGGAAATCGCAAATGTAACGTGTGAGGAGAACATGTCTGAAAATGAAAAGAATGAATTCGGCCAATTATTTATTACATAGAAAAAATTGCTTACAGCTACAATAAGGAAGAAGGGGGTTTCATTGTACACTTAATACACACTAATTCACATGAAAACTACAATAGTTACATACATAATATGTAATTACTACCCCAATGCAATTCTAGTTTGCCATTCCAGTGGATTTTCATTTGTAAAGTAATCCGCAAATAAATCTCTATATGCTGATGCTGATGAACGGCCCCCTGCTGTTGCAGGACCTGGGGAAACTTCCAGTTCTAGAGGGACAGGGACATACAGTGTCTCTTCAAATTTGTAGCCATCTCTTTCTCGCACATAGTTATGTAAAACACAGCATGATTTTATTATGGCAATTGCAAATTCTTCCCGAACATCCATTGGGCGATGAAAAATTCTCCATTTATTTGCCAGAATGCCAAACGTACATTCTATGAAGCGCCTAGCACGCGACAGTCGGTAGTTAAAGATTCTTTTATATTTTCCAGAAGGTTATCAAAAGATTCGACTGACATCCTTGTATAGTTAAAAAAGCGATCTGGGTAGTATCGAAGAACCCTGAAGTAATTGTTAAAGAAACCCTCCGAGTGCCGCTCCGCAAGCAGAGGATGAATCCAATATCTCTTTTTTTGCTTTGCGTTTCCTTTGAGACAACAGGTGGACGATTATCGCACCTTCTACGTCCATGTCGCTCGGCCGATTGGACACAACTGTCCGTCAGCTGGCTGCCACCAACTGGCTGCTCAATATTTTGGCTGTCGCAGCCTGGCTGCCTAGTGCGTTACCGGCCTTAGACCACGCGGCCATTCAAAATGTCCAAATGTTTGTAGAACTTATGGGACTTAACTAAGGGGTCATCAGTCCCTAAGCTTACAAACTACTTATGAACTAGGACGGCACAAATATCCATGCCCGAGGGGGGATGCGAACCCCCGACCGTAGTGGCCGTGCAGACCGTGACAGAAGCGCCTCAGTCCCCTCGGCCACCGCGGCCGGCTCGGTCATTCCGCAGGACATTGATGTTCTTTCTGAAAGCTTCTGTGTGAGAGGGGTAGAGGAACTGGTTATCCCCAGAATGTGAGAGAAAAAACACACACACGGAGGCGGGGGAAGAGGAGAGAGAGAGAGAGAGAGAGAGAGAGAGAGAGAGAGAGAGAGAGAGAGAGAGAGAGAGAGGGGGGGGGGGTGGGGGGGCAAGGGATGAGCGAACCAGTGATGAATGAGGAAGAGGTTTTTTTGCTATAAGCGACGAGCGTTAAATGGTTGCACGAGTGCCAGGATAACTGGAAATATTCAGAGCGAGCGTCACAGACTGCTGAGTACCGGCCTGTTCTGAGAAGACGGGCGACTGCGGGGCTTCCCTCTCCCTGCTAAGGCAAGGTCGATTTCCAGCACGCCTTTCTTCAAATACAAAACTGCGACGGCGCTGTTCTCCAGTTTTATGAACCTCCGATGTGCAACGAGTGGACGCTTCCAGTGTGTTAGGCGACTTCCAGGAAGGAGAATAAGAAAGCGCCGGACTCGCCTGTTTTACAGCGAGATACAATCTCTGCAACACAAGTTACAGCCACTTGTTTAAGGCGAAGTGGAAGCCGTAGCAACAGCATTGTCGGACAATACGTTGGACAAAAACAGTTAGCACACGAGTGAGACCTTCTGTAGAGGCACGCCTGGACGTCAGCCGTCTATCGCCGGCTACGTCACCGGCAGGCGTCCTGCTTCAACGATATCTACAGTGGAATACTCCGACGTCTAGCCGTGGACGCCAGCATGCTTCTCCACGCACTTAGCGCACACAGTTATTGGCACAACACTGCGCCGTGGTACCAAGTCCATTGTCCTTTTCCGTATTCTTACTTCAGGACGATTAGCGTTTACGTCAGTTTTAATCATTCTTTATGGAGTGTTCGCTTACGTCTGTAAAATAACGACAGCTTTAGCGTTTTATCGACAACAACTTTTACCGTAACGGATTCGAGCATAACATCGAGTATCTTGAAAAGGTATCTGAGTTTTTTCGCCATGAAAATATTTGGAAACAAAAATAAACGAAAAAGAACAGATGATAATAGTTTGAAGAAGTACTCTATGAGAACAACTGAAGTAGTACTCGATGAGAATAACTGAAGACTGAAGAAGTACTCGAAAATAGTAACGGAAGAAGTAATTGACAACAGTAATAGCAATCTGAAGAAGAAACTGGGTTCGTAGAAGTAGTGCACACTAAAACGGCTAATGGCTGCGTATCATTCGAGGCGCTATGTGTGTGGGAGGGGGGGGGGGGCGGGGGGAGGAATGTAAAATATAAATCCCAATGAGCGTATGCAAATTAGATAGATACGCAGCCGGAACAAAAATACAAATTGTCCTGATTACTCTGTTAATCAGCACACGTGATATAACGCAAACCAAGTCTCAGATATAGGATGCACATGACAGACTTTTGCATTGTTTCCATCAATCAACATGGACACTGCACGAGGTATTTAAATGAGCCTCAGCAAATCTTACAACAATTGTAGTGAAGCCGTCCTCCTGAGAGAGACTTTAAAGTGAAATGTTCAGGCACAAATGGACAGTAAGCAATGTGTGGTACTTAGAAGTCTGGGTCAGTCCGGGAGGCGTGCGCGGATAGCTTAATCGTTAACACGACCGCTCGCGAAAAGCGGGATATCCTGGTTCGAATCCCGGTTTGACACAAAATCTCTCATGTCACCATTAAATCGCATAGCTGATTGTGATTCATATTTGCGATTCCGGAAACATTTCTTTTATTTACTAATAGCTGAAAACCCGGCTTTGCCCGGATATTTATTCCTGCTTTGAGTTAGTACTTCTCCTATCCTTTCTTTCTCTGCACATCTGTCTGTAAATCTATCGGACCAAACTGCGTGGTCATCAGTCCGTAGCTTACAAACTACTTAAACCTAGGTAAACTAACCTACGGACAAACACACACACCCATGCCCCAGGGAGGACTGGAACCTCCACGGCGAGCAACCGCGCGCTCCGCAGCGAGCTGCTTTAGACCGCTCGGCTACTCCACCGCGGCTCTGCACATCTCCTTTTTTCTAAAAACATGCTCTATTTATCGGAGAATAAATAAGAAATAAGGCTGTCTCGGATAATGTACAAAATTATAAGTATCCAAACAAAGAAAGACAGTACGTACACCAACAGACAGTCACAATAATACATAAAGATAAATAGCTATCCGATCGCCATTATAACCGTGCCTAAAGCCTTCCCCGGGTAGACATTAGTAACTGTACAAATTTTTAGCTCTTTATCTCTTGTGGTTCAGAAGTGCTAAACGTACACCGAACACACATTCACATTTATAGATATAGATAGGCCCGGATTTGTGTTCCAATAGCGGTGTAAGCGGGTGTAAATAAAGAGATACTGCATTAACAAGACCGACTTTCAAGAGTGGAAGGGAGCACGACCGGTGCATTGAGTTTTCCGATTGATTTGACTTTCAAATTTTGGTGGCCACAGAAGTCGTCACACGCTTCGACCGCCGCCGTCATTCGAGGCAGCAAAGGGCGGGCACCTGCTGTTGAATTCACACTCGACTCATGCCGGCTGAAAAAGGGAGAGGCCGCCACACTGCCACTGCCTTACGAACGTTCCTGAGCTCGCTGTTGCGCAGTTTAAACTTCGTATTCTATTCCTGTCGAGCCTTCGTTTGGTTTGAGGTAACCTGTCTATGTGGACTGTCTTGCGGTAATGTGATGTTACCTCCTGAATTTACAGCAAGACTTAAGACCGACAAATTGTTGATCTGATGCGGAAATAAGTGTTGTTGGCCTAGGTTCCTGATGAGCCGATCACTTCTTCATGTAACTGTCAGACCATACGCCGGATTCGGCCTTGAAGAGGTGAGATCCCTGTCCCTTCGTGTAAGAGGAGCGTCGGGTATTTCCTGGTACGAGAGCGGCACAGCAACCAGGAAACAAAATCCAGGAGCGCGTGTGAGAGAGAATAATAAAACGCCCCGTGTCGCTGCGCAGGCGCGGCGTTGATGAGCGAATGTTTACTGTCGGCGAGCTCGCGATAGTCTCGGCCTTGAACAGTGAGGCTGGGCGAAGAATGCCGCCGTCATCGATGACGTAAGTAGGCGCCGTTGCTGTGCAACTCGAGCTGTAAACAGGGCGACGCGACGAGAACTACTGCGCCCGCCAGCGACCAGGAAGCAATCCCTCAATGCTAGTGTCAAAACGTGAAAGGAAAATTGGGTTTTAACATTACATCGGCACAAACTGTACCCAAATGCTGATAGGTAAAAGGTAAAGCAGTCAACAATCCGAAGATTGGTTTGAACGCCACAGTGCTTTACTAGGCATGGTCCTGTTTGGAGGTGGTATGCCTTTGCCTTCCTCCGACCTTCGAACTGACTTACCCAGCCAGTTATAGGGGGACTTACAGTTTAACGTGGGTTCCGAAGCACGGTGCTACTCGGTATTTTTCACATGAGCAATACTGCCAGAGGTGAAAGAAGTGGAAAGTGACAGATAAAAATCCTAGGACCTGGCGGGGATCGAACCCGCGACCTTTTTTTTTTAATACATTTATTAAACATTACAATGGTTTCATAACTTTTATGTTAACAGCTGACACACAAGAACCATGCACTCTTCCTCACTTGTTTCCTTCTTGCTAACAAGGATTACTTTCACTTCAGTTTGTCGCAAAGATTGTCCATATTGGATTAGTAGTCTGGCACTCTACCACTGTGCTACGGAGCCGCACTGCTGGTAGGTATAAACACAAAAGGAAATATGCTGTACTCTTTTTCAAAAGCAGTTATCCCGTTATTTGTCACAAGTGATTTTGGAAAGCCGCGGAAAACTATAAATGCCCGGTCGGGATCTGAACTGCCCTTGTCTTGAATGATAGTCTAGTGTGCCATCACTTTTTGAAGCATTCATTTGTATACCGTAATTCAACTTACCACTATTCGCAGGAAACGGCCTGATAAAATAATTATCTCCTGTAAACCTTACTTCAGACACAGTCTAAGAGTTCAGCTAATTTGAAAGACACTCTACTACAGGACACAACTACGAAAATGCTTGAACCATGCAGGACCCTATGCAGTCTGTAAACTGAATAATGACATGACTCTTACAGAAGAGCCAAAATAGTACATCTACATGGGATACTCTGCAAATGACATTTGAGTGCCTGGCAGAGGTAAATAAAAACGACACAGGAAATAACATGTTAACGTGTGCAAAGTAGAGTAGTTGAAAACAGATATCGAGTACATTTTTGGTAATGCTTACTGCTGTTGGAATTACTGATGATTTAACAGAGGACATGAGTATCTGGCTGTAGAAACGAGCGATATAGAGAATCACCCTACAACTAAGTTCAGAAGGGTTGTGAAACAGATGACACCCGTAACATGGAATTTTTCGAAAGTTGAAAATGGGACCATCATCCAACCAGAGATGTCGATAATAATAAAGAGAACGAAAGCAAAACTCATCTTGAAACATTACCGAGAGAAAACGGTTTGAGGTTCCATGACAGAACAATGAGGTAAGCTGACTGCAATTTAAACCCAGACACTTGCATGCAAAATAGCTAATCCGGCGTGGCAGATTAACAGACGTTCATTATGTCTAGTGAAACACTGTGGTGTTCAAACCAATCTTGGTACTGTTCATTGCTTTACCTTTTCATTACAGAGACAAATTTTGTTACTACAATGTGAAAATCCGAAATCCATCAGCAGATGACCAACGTTTATTCTAAACTAAATACCAGTTAATATAAATTCCCCAGCAATTATGTCAACTTCATTACCTACACTGTATCCGTTTGTAAGATCAAACGTGAACTAGAATTCTGAGGCATATGCATCAACAGATGAAACAAAATTCTCGAAGGAAAGTACAATGTCGTCGTTTCGTGGCTTTTGTAGAATCTCTGTGAAACAATAGTGTAGCAGCTGATCAGCATGTCGGCAGCTGACAGAAAACATTGCTTCGTGGCGTGACGCGTCAGCCAGTTACGTCACGAGCAGATGCAGCGGCGCATTCTGTATTATCAGTAGCAGAATAAATTCTCTCTGTCTCTGTCTCTCTCTAGCCAATACAATAATCGTGCAGTAGTAATGTGTTAGCTGTCTGGTGATTTGTATCCAAGATCAATACATTCGCTACTTCATGCCACATAAAATGAAGACAGTTTAGTGACGTGGCAACCAGTCTTCGAAGATCCAGTAATCATTACTTGTGCGTCTGGACGTCACTTAGTTCCCGACGACAAAAAAGGTTGAGAACACCCTGTGCCCTTACCGGAATGTGTGTACAAGGTAAAGCAGTCAACAATCTGAAGATTGTGCTTTACTAGGCATGTTCCTAGTCGACCTTCGGTTTCCGGCCAAGCGCTTTACCCCGACACCGTCGTGGCTGATCGGTATACCCATAACTCTTATGTTAGCACTGAAATTTAAAATTTCAGCATTTTCCCTTTTACAACCACTTCTGCTCAATGAATCCTTACTACTTACCTTAATCACCCTTTCCTCCAAGGCAAAGAGCTAAATGCCCCGCCCCCTCTCCAGGTTCGTGAGTGGCGAGCACGTGGACTCAGGCTAATGCAGTCTTTCTTCCGTTTGTCTTACCTGGACTACATTTTCTCCTCCTTTCCTATCCTCACTCCTTCCTCTCCACACCGGGGGGAATGATGACCTAATTCGATCGGACCAAACTGCGTGGTCATTAGTCCGTAGCTTACAAACTACTTAAACCTAGGTAAACTAACCTAAGGACAACACACACACACCCATGCCCCAGGGAGGACTCGAACCTCCACGGCGAGCAACCGCGCGCTCCGCAGCGAGACGCTTTATACCGCTCGGCTACTCCACCGCGGCTGCACTGTGGCCCCCCTGTCCGTAACAACACAACAAACCAAACAGCTAATGTGGCGTATTTTCAGAATTTCCTGTGGGTAATATAGTATTATTAATGTGAGGAGAGGCGCGAAGTTCCCATTTTTATTAGTCGGGAGGACGCAAAGAAGAAAAGTTTGGGAAGGCATGATTTATACGCGACAAATGGGTCACTGGCCGCTGTCTGGCACGCAGTCTAGCGCCGCTAGGCGGCGACTAATCGCACGCAAATGCCGACCCCTCCATCACAAGTAACAAGTGCTCATTTACATCGCTGCCGCTGCCGCGTCATCGAATTATCTTAAGCTTAATGGCTACTGTCTCTGCAGCAAGCGCTCGTACGCAGAGCAACTTCGCAAGCAATATGCGTGTAGCTCATGGGATTTAACTACGGGGTCATCAGTCCCTAAACTTTCAAACTACTTATGACCTGAATGAAACTTTCACTCTGCACCGGAATGTGCGCTGATATGAAACTACCTGGCAGATTAAAATTGTGTGCCGGAACCGGGACTCGAACCTGGGACCTTTGCCTTTCGCGGGCAAGCGCACTACCGACTGTGCTAACCCGACACGACTCACGATGCCGACCCACAACTTTACTTCCGCCAGTACCTCGCCTCCTACTTTCCAAACTTCACCATATCCTTTCTTCCAGGAGTACTAGTCTTGCATGGTTCGCAGGAGAGCGTCTGTGAAGTTTGGAAAGTAGGAGGCGAGGTACTGGCGGAAGTAAAGTTGTGGGGCGGCATCGTGAGTCGTGTCGGGATAGCACAGTCGGTAGTGCGCTTGCCCGCGAAAGGCAAAGGTCCCAGGTTCAAGTCCCGGTTCCGGCACACAATTTTAATCTGCCAGGAAGTTACTTATGACCTAGCTAACACTAAGGACGGCACAAATATCCATGCCCGAGGAGGGATTCGAACCCCCTGACCGTAGTGGCCGTGCAGACTGTGACTGGAGCGCCTCAGTCCACTCGACCACCGCGGCCGACCAGTCAACAGGTGCCATCGTCAAGCGTTTGCGAATTGTCTTACCATGTCGAACACAACGCTACTTAATATTCCTTACAATCAGGGAGTGCTGGGAATAGTTTGTGCAGCTGGCCACATATTTAAGCAACAGACTTCAGAACTACCATTAGTATGATCAAGAATAAGGATAATCTTATAAAATAGGCTGCATGTGTGTATGTGGATATGTTCCACATCTACTCCTGAACTGGGGAACCGATTTCGAGCAAACTTGGTATACACGTTACTTACTATTAGGCAACAATCGTTGTCCGTCTTAAAACCACCTGCAACACATACGTAAGGAGATATGACGATATAAACAATGACACTCGTGAAAAACGGCCGCATCATGTGTTAATATTATAAATGTTTGTATAGCTTATGGGACTTAACTACGGGGTCATCAGTCCCTAAACTTACAAACTACTTACGAACTAGCTAACACTAAGGACGGCACAAATATCCATGCCCGAGGGGGGGATTCAAACCTCCGACCGTAGTGGCCGTGCAGACCGTGACTGGAGCGCCTCAGTCCCCTCGGCCACCGCGGCCGGCGTTAATATTCTAATCTGCTCCTAAACTAATGGACCGATTTCAACCAAATTTGCTACATATATTCTTTAAGGTCAAGAATCATTTACTGTGACTTTATTCATCAACTATTTGACAATGAGACCACTTAGCGACTTGCAATAAACTTTGAACATAATTTCAAATCTTTGCGAAATTTTTTCTCGCTGACAACTGAACAAAATGATGAAAGGGAAAAAGTTGATCTCTTACTACTTTTCTGATGTTCATGATGTATATCTACGGCATTTGGCATGACGTTACAAGTTATTACTTCTACACTGTAAATTGTATTCGCGAGACAATTCACAGATAGTACACATACCTACGCTACTATATCACACTTTGACAAATAGTTCATGAGATATGAAGTCATAAACAATTTGGTTAATGAAAAACCGCTTCATCACGCATGAGGTTTCGATTTATTACATCTTTCCGACGTGTTTTGCAGACATTAGGCACATATACCACTGAATGTACCTTCGAATTTACATCATAGTATGACACATATTTCAGAAGATATGTCATAAGCAATGACATTTCATAATAACTGCTACATCATGCTCTATTTTTCCATATCTCCTCCTAAAATAATGGACCGATTACAACTAAACTTAATACACATATTGCTTACTATACGACAACAATCACTATGGGGTTAAAAAAATGTTCAAATGTTTGTAAAGCTTATGGGACTTAACTACGTAGTCATCAGTCCCTAAACTTACCAACTACTTATGAACTACTTACGAACTAGGACGGCACAAATATCCATGCCCGAGGGGGGATTCGAACCCCCGACCGTAGTGGCCGTGCAGACGGTGACTGAAGCGCCTCAGTCTCCTCGGCCACCGCGGCCGGCGGTTAAAAACTACCCATGACACACAGTTTCAGGACATGACGTCGTAAACAATGTCACAAAAACTTTCCCATCACGGTCGCGTGATTTACGAGACTTCATTTATCCACTATTTCTTCATCGCAGTTTCCTAATATTACACTCCACAAATTTGGAAAATCAGTCAAGGATATATGATGTCATAAGTACTGACTGAGCTGCGTGAAAACGAAACTTAAATGGACACATTACAGTAGAAACCGATGGACGGAAAGGGAAGGCACATAGAAAAGGGGATTGGGAGGGAGGGAGGGAGGGAGGGAGGGAGGGAGAGAGGGAGAGGGAGAGAGGGAGAGAGAGAGAGAGAGAGAGAGAGAGAGGGGGGGGGGGAGGGGGAGAAGGAAGAGTTAGATATAAAGGAGACGGAACGGAGAGATGAGGAGCAGGAGGACATAGGAAAACAGAGTGAGTAGGAAGAGACATGCGAGGAAGGGAGTGACAGGAGGGTGAGTTGGCATGAGACACTATGGAGGAGTAGATGCAGAGAGAGGGCAGGGAGGGAGACAGAAACGGGGAAGATGGACAGGAGTGTTGAGGATGAGGTTAACGGATGACATTAATGAACAGAATCTGAACAGGAAATACATACAAAAACGTATTCATTTCATGGTGACAGATTACAGTGGTCTAATAATGTTTGACGAAATTATTTGCAACTGCGATTTTCTTACAACTCCACTGTATTAGGCATAGATATTTTCCCAATTCGTCACATATGAAAATTTGTGCCAGGCCGGGACTCGAACCCGGATTTCCCCCTTTTCGCGTGCGGTCGTCTTAACCACTAGGCTACCCGAACACGACTTCAGGACCGTCTCAAACTTCTATATGCCGCACTGACTACGTATATGACAGTCAATTACATTCATCCCTTAGCACTCGCAGCCTATACTGTATGAAATGAGTGTTAGAAATGCAATAGCGAGGCAATGAGAACAAAAACGTAAGGTAATGCCTTGTTTTCATTCTCCCTGGCGCGGGAATACAGTAAAGGCTGCGAGTCCTAAGGAATGAATGTAATTGACACTCATATAGATTGTCAGTGTGACATATGGAAGTTTGGATCGGTCCTGGAGTCGTGTTCGGGTAGCCTAGTGGTTAAGGCGACCGCTCGCGAAAAGCGGAAAACCCGGGTTTGAGTCCCGGCCCGGCACAAATTTTCATGTGTCACCATTTGGTAAAAACATCTATGCCTAATACAGTGGAGCTGTAAGAAAATCGCAACTGCGAATAAGTTCATTAAAAATAAAAAAAATGTGCAGAATAGATGTTTTGTTTCTAATATGAGCCTGGAAAAATCATACACCCGGGAAATGACGGGTTTCACAGCTAGTAAATAAATAAACCACTTACCTGCGAAAAGATCTCCTTTAACAGGCTTATCTTTACGTGCGCTTTAAGGTTTTCATATAATTGTATGTAAAGATATTATTAAAGACTGCAAAAAGGAATTTGCTTCATATACAACGTATATATAATCAATTGCAGTGCATTAGTTTCGCTAAAACTCGGAAATGGCTTAATCAATTTGACTTTTTGTTTGCCTTGATACAGGGTGGTTAGGAAAAAAAAAAAAAAATAAATAAAATGTACAGTTGTAAGGTCGAAGTTGGTAATTTTGTAAACGTGAAGTGAGGTGATAGTATGGCATTTTCGGTCGGGAGATCCCGTGTGGGATTTTTCGGCCGCCTATCGCAAGACGCCACTTCTGCGACTTGGATGTCGATGATGATGATGATGATGAAAATGATGATGAGGACAACACAGAACAACCAGTCCCCTGCCTGGAATCGAGCCCGCCCCCCTGCGTGGTAGTCAGCAACACTGTCCTCTGAACTACGGGAGCGGACTTTGAAAAGTATCGCCACTTCGAATTAGATTAGTATTTTAAGTGCTGCCATACCTTTCATCTGAGTGCCAAGAAATATTGAACACTTGATCTCCAAAGAAAGAGGGAGGTCACTGACTCACATATTCGATCACCCAGTCCCTCCATCAGTGTTCTCCACACATCCTTTCCTTGTTTATCATCAGTTCACCAATTTTCACCATTCTCGTGCTACACACATCTCACTTCTTTTCCGCTGTTCCAAAAGTCCGTCGTGCACGTTCATATAATGTTCTACTGCATAGTTAAATCACCAGACATTTCTTCCTCATATTAAGTCCTTTCAGTCAGCAAGGCCTGTCAGCCTGCTCCTACGCGAGTACTAACGCGGACTTGCATTTTCGCCAACACGTGACTAAGAACCTTTCATAAGAGCCTACAATAAACTAGTGGATGAGGTGTTTCTTACGCATTAGTTCAATCTCTATCGCGCGGGAATGGCCGTGCGGCCTGGAGCGTCACGTTACGGATCACACGATCGCTCGCGTCGGAGATTCGAGTCCTCCCTCTGGTATTGGCGTTTGTGTTGTTCTTACTATAAGCTAGTTCAAGTAATTTGTAAGCCCAGGGACCGATGACCAGAGTATGTCGATCCCACAGATTTACAAACTTTGATTTTGAATTTGTTACATCTGTCACATTT
This sequence comes from Locusta migratoria, assembly GCA_026315105.1. NCBI lineage: Eukaryota > Metazoa > Arthropoda > Insecta > Orthoptera > Acrididae > Locusta > Locusta migratoria. The sequence continues at coordinate 677,366,575 of CM048744.1, forward strand.
ACCAAAAGCATGCTTTAGCTTTAATTGTGCTTGGCTGAGCTAATCTCTCTTAACGAGATCTAGGCGAAGTTCTTTGTGATTAGCTATCCAATGCACATTTTTTTTTAAGAACACTCCTAACCTCGAGAGTCTGATAAGTGATCACGCCTCTACAAGGCCACGGGTTGTTGAGTGGAACAGATCAGATATAATTCTGTCACATTCATCCGAATCATAAACCACGGCTATCAGAAATACCTAAAAAACAACCTGCACAGGGAGATAAAATAAACGACCTATATACGATGGTTGGAAATTATTCACAACAATACAAAAGCGTTACATGTTTGTATCTGTTACTGTACTTCAAAGTAATCGCCAGCGTTGTGTAGAACCCGTCGCCAGCGATGTGGAAAACTTAGTACATCGTTAGCAGAGCCTGTTCTGTTGAAGGTGCGAATGGGGCGACCTACTGCTTGTCGAATCTCTGGAACAATTCTGAAGCGAATGCCACGAAGTGGTTCCTCTAAGTCCCATCGGCCGAATAGAGTAGCCACTGCTTGCGCTGTATGCGACCGCTCATTGTCGTGCAAAATGACGGGTGGGTTGCGCTGAAAGAGTTACCGCTTCTTCCGCAAAGCTGTTTGCAGCTGATGCTCCAAAAACGAGCAGTAATAAGCTAGGACGCCTTCCTGATTCATGTCTGTCAGTTTGCCGACCTTCGTTTTAGGCTTTTACCCAACGTGCTATTGTTCTGTACGACAATGCCGATTCCCCGCACGCCTCTTTGAAGACATTGGTACACTGTCGTGCTGTGACCTCTGGCGCATTTAATCTTGCTCCAAGTCCGTTGTTTCCGTTTGGGAAACGTAGTGACATCGTTACCTTAGATCGCTCTCTCACAAGTGACTGTGTTTCTCTCGACTGTACGCACGCTAGTGACGTGGGACGGTTGAATCCATTTGGTTGGAGGTAAGCTAGTTATGTCAACAACGTGAGCTAGGAGCGACAATAGTTGATTCCATTGCATAGTGTCTCCACAGCAGTTTTGCCGCTATTTAAGTTCCAACCCTCGTAAAACAAGATCTTATAGAAGGGCACAAACTGGTGAAAATTTCTTACTCTCAGGGGACACTATGGTATTCAAGTGTCAAGCAAGCAGCTGGCACGAGCACAATTTGCCACAATTACGCGAGTTTGATTTCCTGCTACGTCATACTCTTTCCACATAGAGGTGTGTGTGTGTGTGTGTGTGTTTGTAATGTTTTTCGGGTATCATGTACGATTTTCAAAAGTAACACCGAAATCACTATCCCTCCACTGCCACTTTTCGTACCTATTATTTAATAAACTGCGAGGTATAGCTGCATAACGGAAATATTTCCTTCAGATGTGTTATCAAGGTAGTCTCACGTTCCTGTGTGATTCACACACATAAAATACATACTATTATTTATAGGTTGTTTTTATATAACACTTTGGATTTCGATACTGTGTAACAATATCCCACCCGTTGTTAACTACCGGGCACAGTAACACGATTAATAATGGAGTATTTTGTAATTTTACAAATGCATAACTCAAGAACGTGTAATTTTTCTTTACGAATTGAAACTTCACCATAATGCTTATAGATAGATCGAATGAGGATCTGATGATCAAATAATATCCCAATAAGTTATTAAGTGACCGAGCAAAACTATCTAACGTTGGTAGTTAGTAGCAACTCGTATGTAAAACCACTGAGACCATCGAGAACAAGGAATAGTGTGTTTCGTTGAGTTCTGCTTTGTGAAACTGTAAGAGGCATGTCACTCGACGTCGCTGGCTTAAGCGAAAGGTACACAGACTTTTACAGGCTATTCACCCTACGATAACATGGCTTTTGTTGAACGCATTATCTATCAGTTCTTGAAAAGAATGTGAGCAAGAACTGAGCCCTGTAAAGTCGTTGCTTATAGATAAGCAAGTTATAACAGTTAATAGAAGCAATGATAATTTTTATTAACTTCAAGCAGCAAGAAAACGAATGCCGAAACTGTCTTTTGCTATTCTATTAAAAACGTATCTACATTCAGCTCTGTTGACTAACTAAAACCTTCTTAAGTATCTTTTCTTTCTTGGTATGTGTAAATGATTCACAATAAAGCACTGGTCGAGCATAGGCAACTTCTGATTGGTGTCTTCAGTGAAAACTGTCAAAATCGTCCACTAGTAGCAATAAGGCGTAGGTATCTCACTTGACAAAAGATTTGTTATATCCTCCAAGCAATAAAACCCCTTTTGTGCTACTTTGGTCGAATTTTACACTGATTTGTCATACGAGTGTAGGAAACGATACAGCCAATCACATACAGATAAAAGTAAGAAAGGCACATAGTAAAGTCACATAAAACGGTCGTGTGGATGTCTAGGAACAAATGCTTACATTTTACAAATAAAATTAATGAGCACTGATGCGTTTAACAGCAGCAGAAATACAAATGTAGGAGGGCAAAGTTAACAAGGCGAAGGAAGACATGAAGAATTTAAGAAGTACTATCTGAAAGAAGCTAGAAAAAATTCAACAGAATTAGAAACAAAACTGTTGCCTAATCAAAACTTTGAGTACAGCTGAGTAAAAATAAACAAAAAATGATATCAGAAGAAAGATCAGTTTACCTAAGGAGAGAGTTAAGCAACGTAAGATACAACGTGGGTAACGTATTATAGTTGGTTTCTCACCATATACGTTCCGTAGTGCTCTGGAAAAGACGGCTGGAGCCATCTTCACCGCGACTAAAGTCGCAGTTTTTCATACGTTGTTCAATGCATTGTGTGGAAATTCAACAGATGGAGAAAGTCTGAAAGATACAGCCCTGGCAGTAGTCCACATAATAGAGGCCTTAGTTCGGAAACTAATCTTGGTATGGGTTTCTACTGTCACGATGTTAGTTGTCTGTCACCATGGAGGAAGAACATAGTACTGATCATATAAAATAATTAGAAAGAGACTGTCTATATACGTAACTACATGTCCATCATGGTAACATATGAGGCATTCAAACGGGAGCACTACGAAGTACACAAACAAATCAAATGTTTGTTAAGCTTATGGAACTGAACTGCGGGGTCATCAGTTCCTAAACTTACAAACTACTTATGAACTAGCTAAGACTAAAGACGGCACAAATATCCATGCCCGAAGGGGAATTCGAACCCCCGACCGTAGTGCGGTATTTATCACATGAGCAATACTGCCAGAGGTGAAAGAAGTGGAAAGTGACAGATAAAAATCCTAGAACCTGGCGGGGACAGAACCCGCGACCTTTGGATTTGTAGTCTGGCACTCTACCTACATCTACATCTACATGGGATACTCTACAAATCACATCTAAGTGTCTGGCAGAGGGTTCATCGGAACCACAATTATACTATTTATCTCCCATTCCATTCTCGAATAGCGCGCGGGAAGAAAGAACACCTGAATCTCTCCGTCCGAGCTCTGATTTCTCTTATTTTATTCTGATGATCATTTCTACCTATGTAAGTGGGAGTCAACAATATATTTTCGCATTCGGAGGAGAATGTTGACGATTGGAGTTTCGCAAGTAGCCCACGCCGCAGCGATAAGCGCCGTTGTGTTAATGATCCCCATCCCAGATCCTGTATCATTTCCGTAACGCTGTCTCCCCCGTATCGTGACAATACGAAACGAGCTGCCCTTCTTTCGACTCTTTCGATGTCCTCCGTCAAACCCACCTGATAAGGATCCCACACTGGGCTGCAATACTCCAAAAATGGACGGACAAGCGCAGTGTATGCAGTTTCTTTACTAGTTTTGTTGCATCTTTTAAGGGTTCTGCCAATAAAACGCAGTCTCTGGTTCGCCTTTCCCACGATATTATCTACGTGTTCTTTCCAGTTTAGGTCTGAAGTAATAGTAATTCCTAGGTATTTTGTGGAGCTTACGGCCTTCACATTTGATTGATTTATGTTGTAAACAAAGTTTAACGGATTTCTTTTCGTACTCATGTGGACGACTTCACACTTCTCATTATTTAGAGTCAATTGCCAATTTTTACACCATACTGATATCTTATTCAGATCGTTCTGCAGTTGTTTTTGATCTTCAGATGATTTTACTAGAAGGTAGATGACGGCGTCATCTGCAAACAACCTAAGAGAGCTACTTAGATTTCCCCCTAAATCGTTTATGTAAATAAGGAACAGCAGAGGACCAATGACACTACCCAGTGGAACGCCCGATGTCACACCTGTTTTAGTCGATGCCTTACCATCGATTACTACGAACTGTGTCCTCTCTGACAAGAAATCCCCTATCCAATCGCAAATTTGGGGCGATATACCATAACCACGCAATTTGATTAAAAGCCGTTTGTGAGGTACGGTGTCAAAAGCTTTCTGGAAATCAAGAAATACGGAATCGATTTGCGAACCTTTGTCGATAGCACCCATCACATCGTGCTAATAAAGAGCTAGTTGTGTTTCGCATGAACGATATTTTCTAAATCCGTGTTGACCTTGGGTCAATAGATCGTTCTGTTCGAGATAATTCATAATATTTGAACACAGGATATGTTCTAAAACCCTGCTGCAAATTGACGTCAATGAAATAGGCCTGTAGTTTAGTGGGTTACTCCTACTGCCTTTCTTGAATATAGGTGTGACCTGTGCAACTTTCCAATCTTTTGGTACAGATCCTTCTATGAGAGAGCGGTTGTATATGACTTAAGTAAGGAGCTATCGCTTCAGCATAATCAGATAGAAATCTAATGGGTATACAATCCGGACCAGAAGACTTGTTCTTGTTAAGTGATTTTAGTTGCTGCACTACTCCGATGATATCTACTTCTATGTTACTCATTACGGCATCTGTTCGTAATTTGAAATCTGGAATATTGGTTTCGTCTTCTTTGGTGAATGAGTTTCTAAAAGCTAAGTTTAGTAACTCTGCTTTAGTAGCGCTGTCATCGGCAGGATCGCCATTACTATCACGTAGTGAAGGTATTGTTTGTGATTTGCTCCGAGTATATTTGACATATGACCAAAATCTCTTTGGGTTTTCAGTCAAATTACGAGAAAGAGTTTCGTTGTGATAAATATTGTAGGCATCTCGCATTGAAATCCACGCTAAATTTCGGGCTTCCGAGTACGATCGCAAATCCTGGGGATTTCGTGTTCGTTTAAATTTAGTATGCCTTTTCCTTTGCTTTTGCAACAGTGTCCTGACCTGTTTTGTGTACCAAGGGGGATCGCCTCCTTCTTTTATTAATTTATTAGGTATAAAAATTTCAATTGCTGTCGATACCACTTCTTTGAATTTGAGCCACATCTGGGTGGTGGGTGGGTGGTGCTGGACATGAGGGACCAAACAACGAGGTCATCAGTCCCTTCAACCTCAAATTGAATACGCCATGGAACTCGACAAAAAATAGGTGAAAGCCAAAAGACCATTACACTAGGAAGTAAAATCGACTCGTCAACAAGACTAAGACCAACCCAGGGCAGCAAATGCTACAGTGTCCGAACCCACAGCTCTGGAAGCGACCTCTAGCCTAAACCACAAGGTACAAATGGCACAGTGGTCAACGTATCATAGCTCCAGAGCAGGGAGAAAAAAAACTACATTAAAATGTAAAAGAGTGGGGGGGGGGGGCTGATGGGGATAAGGCTCTAAACCCCACAATCAGCCAAGAATCACAAACCCACTCACCCCGAACAAGCGAGTCCTAGAGCTGACAATAAAATCTACTTTCACGGAGGAAGGCAAGGACGCGATCAACCATCCGTGGGTCATCCGCCAAAACTGAAGGCAATGCAGGCGGTAGGCCATAGTCGCCACGAAGTGTCGAATGGAGAGGACATTCAGTCAGAATATGAGACACGGATTGTACAGCTCCACAATCACAATGTGGTGGATTGTCATTTCGTAAAAGAAATCCATGGGTCAGCCTGCAGTGTCCAAGACGGAGGCGACAGAGGACAATTGATTCTCTCCGGGAAGGGCGTAAAGATGAACTCCAAGCTGCAGTCGTATCTTTGATGGTGCGGAGTTTATTGGAAGGGGCAGTAGCTTTCCAACTGCTATCCCATGAGGAGTGAAGCAAAGATCTGATCTGCACCCGCAGATCCGCACCCGGAATTTGAAAGGGAGACGGGCAGCGAGTAATTGCCGATCTAGCCAACTGGTCAGCTACTTCATTCCCTGTAATACCAACATGGCTTGGCACCCAGAGAAAGGTAACGGAGCAGGCAGCACGATGAAGGTCAGCAAGGAGTTCATGGATGGAAATAACTAAAGGATGGGAGGGGAAACAACGATCAATGGCCTGCAGACTGCTCATGGAGTCAGCACAGATTAAACCACGTTCCACGGCAGAACGTTTAATAAAACAGAGGGTTCTATAAATCGCCATCAGCTCTGCCGTAAACACACTGCATGCCTCTGGCAGAGAATGGCATTCCGCCCCAACAGGAGACGTAAAAGCATATCCGGAGTGGCCCGCTGTTTTCGAGCCATCAGTGTAGAAGATAGAGGCTCCCTGAAACTCTTCTAGTACTGGGCGCACCAAACGCCGAAAGACCATGGGGGAAATTAAAGCTTTTGGGCCCTGGAAGAGATCCGTCCGAATTAGTGGTCGCGGCACCATCCACGGAGGTGTGCGTGCAGTAAAATGGGGGGCGCAATCTAGCGAAGGGAAATGGAAATCCCGGCAAAGAGAGGCAAGCCGCAGTCCGACGGGAAGGCCCGCCCGCGGCCGGGTATCAGGGGGTCGAAGCCCTTCATATGCAAAAAGAACCTGGTAAGCGGGATGAGCAGGATATTGCCGGATGGCGATGGCATGAGACGCCAGAAGCTGATGCCGCCTGACCTGAAGAGGGCAGATTCCCGCCTCAACAAGGAGACTGTCGACCGGGCTAGTCGGGAATGCACCTGTAGCCAAGCGGACACCATAATGGTGAACCGGGTCTAATAATTTCAGGGCAGAAGGAGCTGCCGAGCCATAAACTTGACACCCATAGTCCAATCGGGACAAGATTAGAGCCCGATAGATACGGAGGATAGTTGTTCGGTCTGCACCCCAAGATGAATGAGCAAGGAAACGTAGGGCATTGAGTTTCCTCATACAACTAATCTTTAGGTGGCGAATATGGGGCACCCAAGTCAATTTTTTGTCAAAGAGAAGACCCAGAAAACGATGCTGTGCTACAACTTCCAGGCGCTGATTACCCAAGAACAGTTCTGGATCAGGGTGAACTGTAGTACGACGACAAAAGTGCACCACCCTCGTTTTTGATGAGGAAAACTGGAAACCATGGGACGTAGCCCACACTGAAGCCCACCGAATGGCGCTCTGGAGCTGACGTTCAGTAGAGGCTAATGAGTAGGAGCTGTACCATATGCAAAAGTCGTCGACATACAATGCCGGGGTTACCAGTGACCCAACAGAGCTCACCACCCCATTGATGGCGATTAGAAAAAGTGTAACACTCAACACTGAGCCCTGGGGGACACCGTTCTCCTGTATCCGAGGGGAGCTAAAGGAAGAGCCAACTCTGACACGGAACAGGCAGTGGGATAAAAACTGACGGATAAAAATTGGTAAGGAGCCTCTGAGGCCCCAGTCATGAAGAGAACGTAAAATATGATGACGCCAAGCAGTGTCGTACGCCTTATGCAGATCGAAGAAGACTGCTACCAGATGATGTCTTTTAGAGAAGGCCTGTCTGTTCGCAGTCTCCAGTCGAAGTAAATGGTCAATAGGGGATCGTCCCTCCCGGAACCCACACTGGTAAGGTGAGAGAAGTCCCCAGGATTCAAGAACCCAGCATAATCTGCGGGCTACCATCCGCTCAAGTAGTTTACAGGGGACACTTGTCAGGCTTATTGGTCGATAACTGTCCAGCGCCGACGGGTCCTTGCCAGGCTTGAGGGCAGGGACCACAATACTCTCCCTCCACTGGGAGGGGAACACCCCTTGAAGCCAAATACGGTTAAAAACTTTTAGGAGAAATTGTCGTTGTTAATTGTCGTGGTTAAGGTGTTTCAGCAATTGATTATGGATATCATCAGGGCCAGGTGCTGAATCACGAGAAGAGGAGAGGGCCAGCGACAGCTCCCAGTCAGTAAAAGGTTCGTTATATGGTTCCACCTGGTGAGAAGTAAAGCCTAATTTGAAGGTTTCGGCCTGGTGTTTCTGAAGGAGAAAAGTCGCCGGATATGAAGTTGTCGCCGAGACATTGGCGAAGTGAGTTGCAAGATGTTCTGCAACAACAGATGGCTCCGTGCAGACCCCATCAGGCAGGGCAAGACCAGGGACGGAAGACGGCCGCCAGCTACCTTGGATAGATTGGAGCATAGCCCACACCCTTGTCAAAGGGACAGAAGAACCCAACGAGGAGACAAAATGCTCCCAGCATGTCCGCTTACTTTGTTTGATTAAGTAACGAGCTCTGGCACGCAGACGTTTGAAATTTATTAGACCAGCGAGCGATGGGTGGCGCTTAAGATGTTGCAAGGCCCTACGGCGCTCGCGAATGGCTGCGGCAACAGTTGCATTCCACCAAGGGACAGGCCGGCGAGTAGGAGGGTCTGTCGACCGGGGAACAGCGGCGTTGGCAGCTTGGGTGATCATGTTGGTCATTTGGCTTATAATATCATCTATACAGCCTGAGGGGGAAGATGGAAACACAACCTGGGATGTATATAGCGGCCAATTAGCACGACGGAATACCCAGCGGGGTACCCTGGCTCGTGGTAGGCGTGAGGGAAGTGAAAGGATCAACGGAAAGTGGTCGCTATCGCAGAGGTCGTCATACGCCGACCAGTGAAATAAAGGAAGGAGAGAAGGAGAAGTGAGAGAGAGGTCTATGGCAGAAAAGGTGCCGTGAGCGGCACTAAAATGAGTTGGGGAACCATCATTGAGAAGGCTCAGATTGTGGTCAGCAAGAAACTGGTCAATGAGGCGGCCCCGGCTAGATGTATAAGCACTGCCCCACAAAGGATGGTGGGCATTGAAGTCCCCAAGGATGAGGTAAGGAGGGGGGAGTTGCTGAAGGAGGGCCACTAGGGACGTGAGTGTAGGTGGCCTTTCAGGTGGAAGGTAGAGGTTGCAAATGGTCAGTGGAGTGTCCAAGTGAACCCGGACAGCAACCACTTCCAATGGAGTTTGGAGAGGAATCCAGGTACTGACAATATCTGTCCGGACCAAAGTACAAACCCCACCAGACGCCTGGAGGGGACCAACCCGGTTCCGACAAAAAGCACGGAACCCACGGAGGGTCGGTGAATGTACATCCATAAACCTCGATTCCTGCAAGACGACACAGGCCGCAGAAGAGAGAGAGATTAGCTGTTTAATCTCCAAGAGGTGACGGTAGTAACCATTACAGTTCCATTGGATGATCACATCACGAGGATCTAGGCGGGAAGCGAATGGCATAACGTCTGTCATGCTGCTTTGTCAGCGTCCGTCACCAAAGAAGAAGGGACAACATCCATAAATAGCTGATCAGCCTCGGGCTCAATGGGATGAGCGAGTTGCGAAAGCACAGTCGGCACCTCCGGTGGTACCGGAGGGGCTTTATCTTGTAACTTTGGTTTCTTCTTCTTCTCCTTCTCCTTCTCTTTCTCTTTCTCCTTCTCTCGTGTGGGACGGGCAGGACCCACCCCAGAGAGAGGACTTTTGTCAGTTAGGTCTGGTACTGACGAGGATCGGGCGACCTTTGAACTCACTGACTGGGAGTCCGATGGCCGGCTGGAGGTCGAAGATCTCCGATCTGGGGAACGCCGGGACGGAAGGCCCTGAGATAGGGCACTGTCACCGGCAGGCGACGGAGAAGGGGTGCACTTCTCCGGCTGGGAAGGGGTGGGACACAAAGGGAGGGCTACAGGAGCTACAGGAGAGGGAGATGTGAGGGAGGGGTGTGGACGGGGTGTAGGGGGAGATGGGAGTGGGAAAGGGAGGGTGAAAGGCTAGACGATAACGTCGTAGCGAAGGTCGTCGCCATTTGCACGGGATGCAGACGTTCATATTTACTGCGGGCCTCAGGGTACGTCAAACGCTCCAGGGATTTGTACTCTTGTATCTTCTTTTCTTTTTTGAACATAGGGCAATCTGGCGACCGTGAAGAGTGGTGTTGTTGACAGTTGACGCACACCGGCGGAGGAACACAGGGGCTCCCCTCATGTAGTGGGCGTCCACAATCACCGCAAACTGGGACTGCTGTACAGCGAGAGGACATATGACCAAACCTCATACATCGAAAACACCGCATGGGAGGTGGAATGTAGGGCTTCACTTCACATCGATATATCATGATCTTGACCTTCTCTGGGAGTGTCCCCCCCTCGAAGGCCAAGATAAAGGCCCCAGTATCGACGCGGTTATCTTTAGGTCCCCTCTGAACGCGGCGAACAAAATGTACACCACGCCGATCGAGATAGGCCCTAAGCTCCTCATCAGTTTGAAGGAGGAGGTCCCGGTGGAATATCACATCCTGTACCATATTCAAGGATTTGTGCGGGACAATTGTGACTGCAATGTCGCCAAGGGTGTTGCAGGCGAGCAAAGCTTCAGACTGGGCTTCCGAGACTGTTTTAATGAGTAATGAACCAGATCTAAGCTTACCCATAGATTCCACTTCACCAAACTTGTCCTCTATGGTCTCGACAAAGAACAGAGGTTTGGTGGAAGTGAAAGTTCCTCCATCAGTCCTTGAGCAAACGAGATAGCGAGGAAAGGGTTTTGCTCCTAACCGGCGAGCCTGGCCTTCCTCCCAAGGGGTAGCAAGGGAGGGAAACATCCTCTTATCCGCAGTAGCAGCATTAAACGATCTCTTCCTGTCTTGAGAGACGGCCGATGCACGACCATTTTGGAGTCTAACTCTTTTCATAGTGCTAGACGTCCGCCCTTGTGTCACCCACTCCGAAACCGGGGCTCTCTCCATGGGCGCCATCCAGCCTCAGCAAAGGCCACCTGGCACGATGGCCATTGCCGGGAGTTCTGATACCCCCGAGGACAGGCATCAACTCCTTGGCTTGCATGGCGAGGACGCAGCTCAGACACCAGTAGTGTGATCCCTGTGGTGTCAGGGGGCTCATCCAAAAGGTACATAACAGCCCCCCCACACGGACTGGCTACACGTGCTGGGGACCTAGCGGGGGATGGGGGCTACAGCGAGGAAAGGAAGTGGAAAGGAAAGGATAGGACCCGCGCTGTAGGGGCTAGGTCGGGAGTTCTTCCCCAATTGGCTCACACATTATCGGACAATTTTGGTATGGAAGGTCAAACCCCGAGGGGGACCAAACTGGGCCAAAAACCGGTGTACAAAGCAGACAAAACCAAAGTGCAGGACAATCGGTACCATGGGATAGCCAAGCCGTCATCCAGAGTACCACCGAGAGACGGGGTTGGAGAGGGTGGGAAGGAGGAATTGGGATGGGAAGGAGGGGGAACTAGGAGGGGTAATGCAGCCTGGGGAAAGCAGGAAAAAAGGCTGCAATGGCTCGGGGACCCGTGCGCGCCACACACGTACCCACAAAAGAGCTGTGGGCCCCCTGGGGGGGGGGGGCACATCTGGTCTACACCTACGTTTAGTGTTAGAAACGAGTGGAAGGTGTCTTTCAAGAAGCAATGTATTTTGTTTCTATCTGCTTTCCTGAACAAATATACTTTGCGTTTATTTTTGGTAACTTTGGGACTTTCGATATTCAATTTCGCTACGACAGCTCTGTGTTCACTAATACCAGTATCCGTTTTGATGCTCGTTATGAGCTCAGGATTATTTGTTGCTAAGAGATCAAGTGTGTTTTCACATCCATTTACAATTCTAGTTGGCTCATGAACTAATTGTTCGAAGTAATTCTCAGAGAATGCGTTGAGTACAATTTCGGACAATGTTTTATGCCTACCTCCTGATTTGAAAATATAATTTCGCCAACAGATCGAGGGTAAATTAAAATCACCACCTACTATTATCGTGTGAGTCGGGTACGTTTTTGTAATTAGACTCAGGTTTTCTTTGAACTTTTCTGCTATTGTATCGTCAGAGTCGGGAGACCGCTAAAAGGAACCGATTATTAACTTCTTACGATTTTCGGGTACGACCTCTACCCATAATAGCTCGCACCAACTATCAACTTCAACTTCGCTACATGAAATACTACTTTTGACGGCGACAAACACGCCCCCACCTATTTTGTTTAATCTATCCTTTCTGAACACCGATAGATCTTTTGAAAATACTTCTTCTGAACTTATTTCCGGCTTGAGCCAACTTTCGCTGCCTATAATGATGTGTGTTTCGGTGCTTTCTATTAACGCTTGCAGTTCTGGAACTTTCCCGACACAGCTACGACAATTTACAACTGTTATACCGATAGTTTCCGGATCTACATTTCTCCTGTGATCCACCTGAACCCTTTGAGATTGCCCATTTTCTATTTCCCCGAAGCTCTTTATCCTAAAAAACCGCCCAGTCCACTGTGTAAGTGTAAAAAACAAACTATCCTTGTAATAAAATACACTCTTTGCTACAATGATTTTTTAATGCGTTTCGCTTTTTTGTGTTATCACCAGAATCTGGAAAAATAAGTTAGGGGAAACTTTACAGGCCTAGTCTTATTACGTAGAGTGATGATAAAAAATAGATTACTACTGACATAATAACGTTTTACTTCGGTCAGATGTGACAGGATTTCGCGCCAAAGCCTGGCAGTGTCAGTCAGCATTTAAAGGTACCACTGGGTGCAGAGGACCCGTCAAAAACCTACGCAAACCTAAAAAAATACAAGCGAACTGCACCCAGGGCTACCTTTAAATACTGGCACTCCCGGCTTTGGCTCCTCGAAATTTTTTCACATTTGACCGATGCAAAACTTTATTATAAGGTCAGCAGTAATTTTTTTTTTAATTATCTCTGTTCATGATAAGACTAGGCCTGTAAAGTTCCTCAATTTCGACAACACTGTCAGAGGAGAGAACAGCGATCTATTTGGTATGAACAATATACAAAAAAACAGTCTTGATCGCAGAAATTAACAGTTTCGATTAACCGGCTGATGTAGGTCATCTTCGGAATTACAAGTAGCCCATGTGGCTAGTGCTACACTCGGCAACAGTTACCTACTGGCCGCAGGACAGCCCAGCCCAGCCGAGTCCAGCACTGGCCACATGGGCTACTAGTAATTCCGATGATGACCGACATCAGGTCGAAGCCGGTTAATTGAAACTTAATTTCTGCGATCAAGACTGTTTTTTGTATATTGATCTGTAAAGTTCCGCCTAACTTATTCAGAGATTCCAACTTTTGAATATGGCAAATAGTAATACGACGTAATGTGTATGGTGTATGAGCGGGGAAGGGGGCGGGGGGGGGGGGGTTGTGTCAAGGTTTCCAAGGAGAAAAAGTGAATACAAAATTATTAAAATTGTGAAGCCAGTTTTGTAAGATTGAGATGATATATGGTTAGCGTATTACTACATCGTTCTGATGTGTACAGCAGGAATATATGTGGGTGGGGAGAGGTGAAGCAAAACTAATTGTCTTCTTCCTCAGAACCGAACATATTAGATTTGGTGATTTCAAGAGATATACAGAAGAATCATTATAACTTGCACACAACAACAAGATAACGTGATTTGTTTCTGTAACTTATGATTTTACGTTAAGATATTTCGGCGAGTGAGCAGGTTATGTAAGGTACAAGTCAAGTGACATGCCGCATTTTCATTGGCTGCTGCTGGATTCCAGAATGGCGCGCCTTTGTGGATTCCTCCCGTATGCCGTATTGCGTAGTTTTCGAGTTCGTAGAAGTTACTGTTAATACCGGTCATTTCCACAAGAAAACGCTCGAAGATGCTGCTCAGAACCACTTTATTTTTGTCCATGACATAACACGATCGAAATCAAAGGGAAACGAGTTTTACCGACGGAAAACAAATGACCCATTTGTAATTTCAACCTGAAAATCGGAATCCAAACCACACCAATCGTAGACTCGTAATTTTAAACAATTTTCGTAACAATTACGATTAAATCGTAATGTTTGGAACCTCTGCTTATTTTTCCAGATTCTGGTGATACCCAAAAAACGCACAACGCGTTAAATAAGATAAATCATTGCACCCAAGAGCGTATTTTATTAGAAGTTATATTTTATTGGCTGATTGACCAGACGGAAGACACTTTACAAATTATTCTACTACGGCCTCCTCGCACACGTCGTGGTATACACTCGAGCACTGTATAGTACAAGCAGAACAATCCGCCATTTTGAATTCCACGTTGAAGGCGCGCATTTAAAGACTATGGAACACTTATGCTTTTTAATGTGCTCTTGAGGCCATTAAACATACTTTCCTAACGCAGGAAATATTACAGTGTAGTAAATTTATTGGCTTACATTTCACCGTAAGAGGCAAGCAAAACAAATTGAGTGATTACAGGGATATTTAGAGGTATGATACATTCACTTATGTTCCATATTAAAGCATATGTTGCCGTTCTAAATATTTACCAAATACAGTTAAAAGACTTTACAATTATCGTATGTCCTGGTTAAACATTGTAAATCCACATACGTTTAGGGTAACTAAGAGTTGCATTCGAAACAGTTACGGAATGATGGTAAATTACGATACATTTCAGAGAAGATTTTACGTCAAAATGTGTTGATTAACTTTGAACGTCTGGTTTCGATAAATAACGACTAAATAAAGTCTCTCTGGTAGCATACACTTTGAATAAAGTGAATATTGCATGCTATGTTTTCAATTTAATGCCCTTCATGTACGACTTCTTTCCTGTTCCCATTCTTTGCGAAGTTCAATTTATTTATTTATTTATTTATTTATTTACTCATTTTCAGACATACTATTCACAGCTTGGCTTAGATGTCAGCTGCGCTCATGCATCACTTAAAATACAATTAATAGCCCTTAGAATAACTCTTTGGTTGGTCGAAATAAAACTGAGAAAAGTAGTTTACTTTAAACACGCTGTATGTCGTGTTATGTTAACAATCTGTAGCAAAATTAAAATACACCATTGCTTACATGTTTAGGAGTATATTTTCATTACTACTGCTCTGTGAGATTAACTATTTCTAATACAAATAAAACAAGGTTTTGTTCTTAAAGTTGCAAGATAGTTGCTCGATTTCGGCGTCCATACTTGGCGTCTGGAATTTACTACGCTACACCAGACAAAGCATACGACACTCGTCGGATTGGGATTCAAAATGGCGGATTGTCCAACTCGGTATATCTAGTGCTTTAGTATACACTGCAGCACCTGCAACCGGGCTCACTTGCCCTCCCCTCCCGTCTCCCGCTGCCTCAGCCGGGCTATTTTGTTGCGAGAGGCGGGGCGCCACTCCCCCCCCCCCCCCCCCCCTGCATTGGCAGGCCTTGGCGCGCAGCTGGCGACACCAGCCGCCACCTGAAGATTGGCATTCCGCGCTCCCCCGCCCGCCTTGTTTGTATACTACCGGGAGCAACATCCGCTCACCCGACTCCACTCTGCCGGCTCGCGTGCCAAGCACCGCGTCAGCGGGGAAACCTGTTGTCTGCCCACTGTGTTCACGATAAACACGAACTGCCATCACACACCACTATCAGCATAACTACGATACGACCGAAGTATATTATAACCAACAGCCGTAGCAATAATGGTTTTATTAACTGTCAACTATTCTGATCACCTCATTTGTGCCATCTTCAGGCCTTAAAATAAATACAACAAATACAAATGATTTTGTTTTGTTAATAAATAATTGCATGTTTTATTAAAATACTAGCTTAAACCCGCGGCTCCACTCGCGTGTTGGTTGATTATGATACATAATGCGCGGATGGTCAAATCGATTTTTTTAAATAGATGTATTAAAAGAAATTTCTGTTTTACTGCTTTATTTATCTATTCTTGGATGTATTAAAAGAAATTTCTGTTTTACTGCTTTATTTATCTATTCTTCGGTGCGCCTCGGTTGCACAGTGGTAGAGTGCCAGACTACAAATCCAAAGGTCGCAGGTTCGTTCCCCGCCAGGTCCTAGGATTTTTATCTGTCACTTTCCACTTCTTTCACCTCTGGCAGTATTGCTCATGTGAAATATAGCGAGTAGCGCCGTGGTTCGGAATCCACGTTAAACTGTAGGTCCCCCTATAAGTTCGAAGGTCGGAGGAAGGCAACGGCATACCACCTCCAAACAGGACCATGCCTAGTAAAGCACTGTGGTGTTCAAACCAATCTTCGGATTGTTGACTGCTTTACCTTATATTTCCTTATTCGTATGCTTATCCTTACAGAGAAAGAGCTGAAGACACTGTAGCAAGCATAGACCAAAGATGTGGTCTGTGGCATCACGTTTCGCTGTATGCAACCTCCTTGCTAGAGTCGCAAACGTCGGAAGGAGAAAGGAAGGAATCTTAGGGTTTAACGTCCCGTCGACGGCGTGATCATTAAAGAGACGGAGCTTACGCTCGGATTTTTGGGTGAGGATGGGGGAAGGAAATCGGCCGTGCCCTTTGAAAGGAACCATCCCGGCATTTGCCTGGAGTGATTTAGGGAAATCACGGAAAACCTAAATCTGGATGGCCGGAGATGGATTTGAACCACCATCCTTCCGAATACGAGTCCAGTGCGTTACCACTGCGTCACCTCGCTCGGTTCGTAAACGTCATCGCTGACCTTCAGTCCGATTTTTTTTTTTTTTTTTTTTTATAATTTGACGACTTTCACCACCATATCTTCCACTTCCTTATAGCTATCGGCATGGAACTGCTATGATGTACAACGGGAGACTTCGGACAACAATTACACACAGACCATTCGTTCGTTTTCTGTAGTTTTCGTTGCAGAGCGAAATATTAACACACACATATACACGTAGAATTTTATATACACCGATAACTTAACATCCCAATATACTCCACCCTTTTATGATTATCAACCCTCAAGCAACAATGCAACCAATAAAACCATTTTCAAAGAGTAAATATAATTTTCAAAGAATAATTATTGTTCCACATTTCGCGTTATATTCTTCAAATTACTAAATATCTATCCGATCGCCATAAAACCGTGCCTAAAGCCTTCCCCGGGTAGAATTAGTAACTGTGCAAATTTTTAGCTCCTTATGTCTTGTGGTTCAGACGTGATAAACGTACACCGAACAGACATTCACATTTATAGATATAGATTTAACTTCGAAACAGAATGATGAATAGGTACTATAATATTAAGTGGATGTTTTAATTTTTCAGAGCAAATCAATTAAGCTGTAATGAAGTCCATAGTAGTTTCATACAAACTAACTCCCCTTTTCACAATTTATTATAATGGTAATCAGTAGTGCGGCTATTTACAACATTTCTACAGATACATTGAGGCTGAAAAAAGGAATTGTGTACTGCAGTTACTTGAAGTTAAAACTATAAGACGAAACAATAAAAAGCCGCGGCGGATTAACCGTGCGCACTGGGGCGCCGTGCTACGGTGCGCGCGGCCGTTCGCCGTCGTGGGTTCGAGTCCCCGTGGGTGTTTGTGTTGTCCTTAGGTTAGATTACCTTAGTTTGAGTAGTTCGTAAGATACGGACTAATAACCCAGCAGTTGAGTCCTAACATTTGAACATTTTTGAACCAATAAAAAGGAACTGAACACTAATAAACGAAAAACAAAACGTATTAGTACACTAGAAATATGCATACAACCCATTTGTCGACACTAAAAGTGTAACGTAACCAAACCTTCCCGGGAAAACCGATTCAAGACAAATTTCATAAATTACAATTCCCTTTTTAAAAATTTTTGTTTTAAAAGTATTACTCGTGAGGATGCTTCAAACCAACTGTGACTGCTATTAAAAATAAAAGACCCTTTTCCATTCCAGAATTTGCTGAAATCTGCGTTCGTAATTCTCGCAGAAACTTCCTGACAAATCGGTCATAGAGACTAGCGACGGTTTGCAGCAATGTTGCATGCGACGAATTGCAGTGATTCGTCATTCGTATGTGGGGCCCTTAACAGAGTAAACAAGATGACGTGTACTACGGCCAGACTTACTTAAAGTCTGCCTGCCTGTCTCTGGTACGGTAAATATGATTAGGTATGCGTATTCGGAATACACAATATGCTCTTGATGTACAAAGAAGCTCGATCTAACGGAAGAGCTGGTAGTCAGCTGTGTCGCGAACGTTTTCCGCAAGAAGCGCGCCATCTTAAATTCTTGCTAAGTTTGCGCAGCGGCTTCGAGAAACAGGTGCGTTCACCATGAGGAGGCAGGCCTATGGTGTTCCAGGGCAATGTCGCATACCAGAAACTGAAGATGTATTGTACAGCACTGAAGAGAATTGCGCCAAGTATTCTAACAATTAGCGTACAATATAGGTAAGTCATAGTATCGCCTGATATGTTCAAATGTTTGTAAAGCTTATGGGACTTAACTGCGGGGTCATCAGTCTCTAAACTTACGAACTACTTATGAAATAACTTCTACTAAAGACAGCACAAACATCCATGCCCGAGGGAGGATTCGAATCTCCGACACGGGAGGCCGCGCGATCAGCAACATGGCGCCCCAGACCGCTCGACTACTCCCGCACGGCCCTGGTATGTTCTACGTGAATAGCAATTACAAACGTACCACTGAACAGGGGCAACTGAACACGCCTTGAGCCCAGCCGATTTTCCACGGGTTGCCTGCTGCATCTACACACCCCGATTTCCACGCAGAGTTCTGTTCACAGATGAATGTCCTACGGGGTACAAAACACTGTCGTTGGCGGAGATCGTGTAATACACTTTTCTGCCGCTAAGAGTCTAAACTCGCGGTTTGGTGCTGTCTGCCTCGTCGACGTTACTTGTTCTGTTCGTCTGCAGTGATTGTTTTTGATAGCGCTGTTTCGATTTTGTTTCGTTTTTTTTACGATGGCAAGTGATCAACGTGCAGCTATGAAATTTTGTTTTCTAATAGGTAAAATTTTTATAGTGGAACTATTTTAATGTTGAAAACAGCTTACCAAGATGACACTATGGGAAAAACTGGAGTATACGAGTGGTTTTCTCGATTTAAAAATGGTAACACGTCGATTGATGAACTTCGTTCTGGATATCCATCAACTGCCCGAGATTTGAGTTTGTTCCCTAAGATCAGATGTTAATGAAATTTTTTATACGGAAGTTTTAAGAAGATTGCGCAAAAGAGACCCGATTTGTGGCAGACAGGAGAGTGGTTTTTCCACCATGACAACGCACCTAAACACACAGCCATCTATGCTGGACAGTTTTTGTCTAACAAAAAGCATCGTTCCGCTGTCTCTACGTACCATACTCACCTGACCTTGCTCCGTGAGACTTTTCATTATTTCGAAACATGAAAACACACCGATTTTACGACAATGAAACTCCCCCACCCAAAAGAAAAAAAAAAAGAAAAGTGTATGAAGAGTAGTCAGCTATTTCAATAAAAAAGTTTCGAACAGTGGAAGCACCGATGGGAGAATTCTATTAGTTGAAATTGACAGTATTTTGAAGGGGATCGAGTTTTTTTGTAAACAAATCGGATGAGTAAGTTCACAAGGGATTACAGTCTGAACTCGCGAAACAGCCATGTATGCGCAGACCAAAACCCTCATGTTCAGGGATTTCAGCACTGGTGGAGAGAGTGTATCAGAACATTCATCGTGAGTACCGTGGTGGTCGCCACCTCGAGCTGCTGTTATAACGCATCAGTACCGTTCTGTATGTATGTACAGTAAGCTGTGATCTTTTTAACCCACTTCACTTGTTTTAGAATAACGTAAACATGAATGTTTAAGTGTTAATACATGCAAATGTGATAACAACCACTGTAGCAGTTTCCTGTCCTTTTTCCTCACTTATATTCATAGGAAGATATCTGTTCATAAGAACAGTCTAGGTAACTGAAATAAAACATTTTTTGCCAAATCAATAAACTCTGTAGCAAATATAGCACACAATACTGCCCAATCTCCACAAATAACTCTGCAACCAACAATCAAGAGAGACAAATTCCAGGAATCAGAAATCTACAAACTTTAATGCCAAAGCTTTGATGCAGAGAACACAACAGATGTTGGAAATACGAAACAAATCACTCCACATTTGCAGAGCATTTGATGCGACACAGCCTCATCCAAACAATATAGGCAAAGGCATGAAAATCATCTGGGACAACAAACACCTCAAACAAACACAAGAAAACTAACGTACGCAGAGAGCAAATCTCTTTTAACCAGGCGATGCTACACAACTGTGATGAACATAATACTGACAACGCAGCGGAATCTTTAACTCACTGTTTGTTGCACGTGCATTAAATCCATTAGTTCGTAGCAAGCAATAATCGCGTTTGAGATGTTGCAACTGCTGTGAGAAAACATAGAATCTCACAATCTCCAGCTCATCTTCTCTGCAGATAATACTATCGTTGCTGCAAAGGGATACAAAACACTCAACGTCGACGTATATGCTCCTTTAGTCACTGAAGAGTGCATAACCCCAAAAAATAGACTAGGTTAGATGGAACATTAAGGTATTGATAAACAGACGAAGGAACGGCAAAACGGTGCCAGAGTCTAAGGTACACGCCTTATACCTGCTCCATGAGGCAGTAACTAGAAATTAAGAAATGGGTTCGGGGGGGGGGGGGGCAAATTTAACTGTTAAAAAATAAGCTCCAGGGAATTCGCTAAAGCAGGCAACTCAACTGACCTAGGGATTCAGTTCACAAGTGAAAAGTTTCGGGAAAGAAAAACATATAAAGAATAGGATGAGACCTGTAGCTACATCCTTATATCAATCTAGACATCTCCAGAGGTAATTGGAAATGCCAGACAAAAATAAGTTCAATAACATGTGTGTGTCCCCAAAATAATGATAACTGGAGGAAGTTTTAACCAACCTTGAATAGGTTGTGATAATTACTAAGTTTTAAACATGATTAGAAATCTCGATAAAATACTTTATCTGGGAGAGAAGAAGCTAGGAAAATCTCGGGGTTAGTGTCAACCAATGTATGCAGGGGCTCTCCATTAACAATCATAATGCAGCTGAAAAAACGTCTTCTAAGCTAAACAGATCAGAAAACAAGAAAAAAATGTGGTGTAACTATTAGATACGATCTTGACCTTATTATTTATGCCATACAAGACAAGTAGATCAAAATACATTGTCAAGGATACTAGAAGACAAATTGATCCAACCTTCAATAACAAACTACTGGAAGACATCTCACAAAATCCTACGAGATTTTCGTCGTTTGTGAGTGCTGTCAATGTCGCAAGAATTTATGCCTAGACTCTTGGAAGTCAATGTGTTTGACGAATGAAAGCATCAAGATAATACAGTATTCTTAATTTTTTATTCAGATGTACTTTACAAAGTAAAATAAAATTAATGTTGTTACCACTCTCTCGGAAAATTACTTGCAGTGTTAAAACACCTGAAAATATTAGTAACTCACGACCGTATCCATATTACTATATTCTACGCCTAATTTTGAAGTGAATCAAGTTTATTATTAACTCATTTACCATGGATTCTTAAAAAAAAAAAAGTTTTTTCTGCAACTTGGAAATAATACGTGTCCTATATCCAACCACAAAACTGACCCATACTACTACCGTCGCATATTCCTCACCCATATAACACATCTGATTTCAAATAAAATGATATATATGTTAAAAATTGATCCATTCCGTGTAATCAGCATTTATTTAAAAAAATGTAAAATTCTTGGCCTTCCTACACGACATATGCAATGTCAGATTTAAAAAGGAGGTTGATTCGGGTTTTAAAAAGCTCTTGATTCAGTGTCACACCAATAACAAACGATAATCTGTTCGAAAATGTAATGAAAATTTTCTATCTGGGGATGACGGAAGATCGGGAATTAACATCGTATCAAAAACGTGGGAGAGAGAGAGAGAGAGAGAGAGAGAGAGAGAGAGAGAGAGAGAGAGAGAGAGAGAGAGAGAGAGAGAGAGAGAGCTAGGTGAAGGAATCATTCCAATACACATTTGTAGTACTAGTTGGCTAAACAGATTCGTGCACTGGCTCGATCAAGTAAATTAGCGAAAGTAGCTTTGCGTGTGCCACAGAGTAAAGTTACATCATGACCGCCAATGTTCTCGAAATACATAATCAATATATCAGAAGTTAGCGGCACTCTTAGAAGAAAAAAAAAAAAAAAAAAAAAAAAAAAAGTGGTTTCAGTTTAAGATCTTGCTGACGCCGTAGTCGCTATAGGCGGAGGGCAATCTAGGACGGGGGTAAGATGGAGGGTGTGCCAAATATTGTTTGCTCGAAATTGCCGCATGCTCTTTAATAACGGCTTTGTTTGATATGTAAGTTTATTTTCTATTGACCTCTTTATATCTGGGAACATTTTTCGATGTTTTCCCGAGCTAATTCCCAAATAACTGTCCATTATGTCTTTTCATACTTTACGTGTGGACCAAGAGTTATTCATTTAAATGACTTCTTAATGATATTATTGTTTCTACAAATATCAGTGCATCTGTAACGGCTGTTGAAATCCATTTCCAACAACGCAATGAAGGTAGAGGAGAGTGAGCTGGAAATTGTACAAGTTAAAAACCTCTTTAAGTATTTGAAACGTCTACAATGGTGTTCTGTTTAATATTTACCACTAGTAATTTGGGGCTGAAGCAAGGTTTTCTGTTATGTAATTTTTAAAATAACTGAAGTTTTGTCTGACCTATACATGCGTACGAGTACATAAGGGACATATTCACGGAGCACTTATTCACAGTTTAGGAAACCCTTGTCTAAGGACATATTCCCTTCATCGTTACCGTGTGACTTCAACCACGATGACAAAATTCAAATCGAAGCGATCGGCATCCTGAAACTGTGAGCTCGGTAAGTTTTAGGGCTAAGTTTAATACGTTTCCTTCTTCTTCGAAGGGTGGAGCTAACAGTTCTAGACACGACCTCCGGTAAAGCCCATTCATTTCCAACTAAACGGGGCGGCGATTACGTGACAGGGAAAAATGCTGACTTGCAACACGATTCGAAATCAAACTGTAGTTCCCCTACAGTTGACTAGGCAATTTCGGTGGAAGGTGACGGGGTAATACGTGGAGTTTCCCAGTTACTGCATTTGTCTTGCAACATACAGAGACTTCCTGAAAACCTTTGTCGGAGCCACGGGTTTCAGTTATTTTCAATTTATACTTCACTACTTTTAAATTTTAGAATTCCGTATTAAATCTTGCAATTCTTGTTTTTATTGTGCCGCAAGAGCCAAGATACCATAATTTTCGGAAACATATTTTCGATTTAAAGAGTATAAAATGGTTTTTATTGTCATACTACGTACTTTAAAATATTTAAAAAATTGTATTTGTGAACTGTTTAAATGCGCTGTATTGCGTACCCGATTTGGTGAGGTTAAAATTTACTTCGCCACGGCAGTTTTGAGTTTCATACTTCTACATCTACATGGGATACTCTACAAATCACATTTAAGTGCCTGGCAGAGGGTTCACCGAGCCACCTGTATACTATTCATATACTGTTCCACTCACGAATAGCGTGTGGGAAGAAAGAACATCGGAATATCTCCGTTCGAGCTCTGATTTCTCGTATTTTATTCTGATGATCTTTTCTACCTATGTAAGTGGGAGTCAACAATATATTTTCGCATTCGGAGGAGAATGTTGGCGATTGGAGTTTTGTACGTAACCCACGCCGCAGCGATAAGTGCCATTATGGAATGATTCCCATCCCATATCCTGTATCATTTCTGTGACGCTGTCTCCCTGTATCGTGACAATACAAAACGAGCTGCCCTTTTCTGAACTCTTTCAGTGGCTTCCGTCAAACCCACTTGATAAGCATCCCACACTGGGCAGCAATACTCTAAATGAGGACGGACAAGGGTAGTGTATGCTGTTTCTTTTGTAGTCCTGTTGCATGTTTTAAGGGTTCTGCCAATAAAACGCAGTCTCTGGTTCGCCTTTCCCACGATATTATCTACGTGTTCTTTTCCATTTAAGTCTGAAGTAATAGTAATTCCTAGGTATTTTGTGGAGCTTACGGCCTTCAGTTTTGATTGATTTATCTTGTAAACAAAGTTTAACGGATTTCTTTTCGTACTCATGTGGACGACTTCACACTTCTCATTATTTAGAGTCAATTGCCAATTTTTACACCATACTGATATCTTATTCAGATCGTTCTGCAGTTGGTTTCGATCTTCAGATGAGTTCACTAGACGGTAAATGACAGCGTCATCTGCAAAAAACCTAAGAGCTGCTCACATTTTCTCAGAAATGCTCCATGTACATAAGGAACAGCTGAGGACCAATAACAATATCCTGTGGAGAGCCGGATATCACCCCTGTTTAAGTCGATGCCTTATCATCGATTACTAAAAACTGTGTCCTCTCTGACAGGAAATCCCCTTTCCAGTCACAACATCTGGGGCGATATTCCATAACCACGCAATTTGATTTAAAGCCGTTTGTGAGGTACAGTGTCAATAGCCTTACGTACTAATACATATCGAATGCACCTTACTTATTTCTTTGTGTGTGTGTGTGTGTGTGTGTGTGTGTGTGTGTGTGTGTGTGTGTGTGTAACTACGTTTACATGCAACACATCTTCCGGAAGACGGAAACCTAATTTTGTAAACCGTTTTTCGCTGTCGCGTTTACATGACATAGCCTTAATCGGATTTCCTAGCTCACTTAACATTGCGGCTGGAAAACAGCTGATTCAGTTCCTTATTTAGTCTGCACAGTCGCAATTTTTCTTTATTTAAATATACAGATTTATGTTCACTCTAACACTTATACTTTTATTTCACATTAGAAAATATCACTCTTTCCATATGTGCCGAAAATTCTTACGAAGAAAACACAATCTGACAAGCCAAGAACGCTTCAAAAACGGTTGCGTTTACATGGGAACGAAAATCGATTGTGGAACTGGAAAAGCGCTTTAGAGAAATGGATTTCCAGAATCGATTTTGGAGTGTTTACATGACCAACCAAACGCGGAATTGGGAAATCGGTTTACAAAATCCGGTTTTGGAAGCCCATGTAAACGGCGTGTGTGTGTGTGTGTGTGCGTGTGTGTGTGTGCGCGCGCGCGCGCGCGCGCATGAGCGCACTCGTGACTGTGTATTTTATATTCTACACAAAAATTGAAGGCCTGTGCGTATTTCTGTAACTGTTTGTATGTAGAACATAGAAACATCAAAAATGTTCAAATGTTTGTATAGCTTATGGGACTTAACTACGAGGTCATCAGTCCCAAAACTTACAAACTACTTATGAACTAACTAAGACTAAGGACGGCACAAATATCCATGCCCGAGGGGGGATTCGAACCCCGACCGTAGTGGCCGTGCAGGCCGTGACTGGCGCGCCTCAGTCCCCTCGGCCACACATAGAAACATCAACAGCTTGCTTTTATTGTGAACTTCCCCTGTCGAACTTTTACGATACGTCTAGTATCTGACTGCGGTTGCAGTCATTTCAGCTCCTCTTTAACCACGACCGTTTTCTCAATGCGTTCCAGTGTGTTCTAGGTTGTTCGTATTCGTTGGTACGAACACTGTAATATCGCAATTTCACCCTATTGTAAACGTTTCGACAGGACGCATAACCTGAGATGCTATGTCTTGAGCCAGAACATATGGAGACGTGGTGACGTGTGGCGTGTAGAGGGAGTGTGGCCAACGCGGGAGGCAGAAGAGAGTGTGCAGGGCTGGGTTGCGAGAGGCGAGGCGGCAGACGAGCTATTTGTGACCGGCGACGGCGAGCGCTCGCTAAAGCAGTCTGCGGAGCGACTAGCGGGCTCCCTGCGTTTCGCAAGCGGCCGCCCCACACCATTTTCTGAGGTTTAGGCTCAGCACCTGCGCCTCCAAGTCCCACTCGCTAGCCCTCTGCATTTCCGGAAGGCTTTGTACACTGTTCCTCACAAGCGGCTTCTAATCAAATTGCGTGT
This sequence comes from Locusta migratoria, assembly GCA_026315105.1. Lineage (NCBI taxonomy): Eukaryota > Metazoa > Arthropoda > Insecta > Orthoptera > Acrididae > Locusta > Locusta migratoria. The sequence goes on from CM048744.1 coordinate 677,392,563, forward strand.
TTATATGGAATATCGCAACAGTTGTGCGACTGCACTCGCGATTTCCAGTGAGGAAGGACACAATACACAGCAATTGATGGAAAATCTAAAGAGGAAAACGAGGTGATATCTGGCGTTCCTGAAGAGGAGCAGCAGCCCTTTCAGTAGCTACACGGGCAAAAGTCTGGATAATTAACTAAGCTGGCCTTGTACCATCAGCTAACATGGCTTTGCCATGCAGTTACTGCGAACGGCTGAAAGCAAGGAGAAACTACAGGCGTTAATTTTCCCTGAGGACATGCAGCTCTACTGTATGAATGTATGATGATGGCATCCTCTCGGGTAAAATATTCCGGAAGTATAACAGTCCCCATTCGGATATCCGGGCGGGGACTACTAAGGAGGATGTCGTCAACAAGAGAAATGTTCAAATGTTTGTAAATCTATCGGACCAAACTGCGTGGTCATCAGTCCGTAGCTTACAAACTACTTAAACCTAGGTAAACTAACCTAAGGACAAACGCAGACACCCATGCCCCAGAGAGGACTCGAACCTCCACGGCGAGCAACCGCGCGCTCCGCAGCGAGACGCTTTAGACCGCTCGGCTACTCCACCGCGGCTCAACAAGAGAAACAAAACAGGCTTTCACGAATCGGAGCGTAGAATGTTCTAACTCTTAATCGGGTAGGTAAGTTAGAAAATTTAAAAAAAGAGAAAAAGATAGGTTAAAGTTAGATATGGTGGGTATTAGTGAAGTTCGGTGGCAGCATGAACAGGATTTTTGGTCAGGTGAGTACAAGAAATACAAAATCAGTTGGTGGTAACGCAGGAGTAGATCTGACAATGAATAAGAAAATAGGAATCCAGGTAAGTTACAATGAACAGCATAGTGAACGCATTATCGAAGAAAAGATACACACGAAGCCAACACCGACCATAGTAGTACAACTTTATATGACAACTAGCTCTGCCGGTGATGAGGAGATCGAAGAAATATATGAGGAGATACAAGAAATTATTAGACCGTTAAAGGAGAAAACAATTGTGATGGGGGACTGGAACTCCGTAGTAGGAAAGGTAGCAGGTAAATATGGACTGGGGAAAAATAAGGAGATCGCCTGGTAGAATTTTGGGCAGAGCACACAATTTAATCATCACCAACACTTGGTTTAATCATTGTGAAAGGTTATATACATGGAAGAGACCAGGAGACACAGGGAGTTTCCAGATTGATTTTATAATGGTAAGGCAAAGGTTTAGAAACCAGGTTTTAAACTGTAAGACATTCCAGGGGCAGATATAGACTCTGACCATAACTTATTGGTTATGAACTGCAGATTAAAGTTTAAGAGACTGAAGGAAGGTAGAAAAGTTAGGAGATGGAACCTTGACAAATTGAAACAAGCCGAGGTGGTTGAGAGTTTCAAAGGAAGCATTAAGCAAGAATTGTCTGAAACGGGGGGAAATAATACATTAGAAGAATAATGGGTAGCTCTGAGAGATGGAGTACTGAAGGCCGCAGGCGATCATATAGGCAGAAGGACAAGGACTAATAGAAATTCTTGGGAAAAAAATAGATACTGAATTTAATTGGCGAATGTTTAAGAGAAAATATAAAAATGCATCAAGTGAAGTAGGTACAAGGAAGCACAGACGTCTGGAAAATGAGGTTGGCAAGATGTGCATACTGACTAAACAGGAGTCACTTGAGAAATGCAAGATCGTAGAAGAATGTATAACTAGGGGAAAGATAGCTATCGTCTACAGAAAAAATAAGACATTTGGAGACAAGAAAAGCACCGGTACGAATATCAACAATTCAGATGGAAAACCAGTACTAACCAAGGAACGAAAAGCTGAAAGATGCAAAGAATATTAGAAGGCCTGTACAAAGGAAATAAACTTGAAGGCAGTTCTCTAGATGTAGAAGACGAAGTAGAGGAATATACTGCGAGAAGAATTTGACAGAGCACTGAAAGTTTTTAGTAAAAACAAGTCCGCTGGAGTAGATAGTGTCCCATCTGAGCTGCTATTATCGTTAGTAGAGCCAGTCATGAACATATTGTTCCACTTGGTAAGCAAGATGTATGAGACAGGGAAAATACCCTCAGACTTCAAAAAGAATATAAAATCAAATGTTTGTATAGTCTATGGGACTTAACTAGGGGGTCATCAGTCCCTAAACTTACAAACTACTTATGATCTAGCTAACACTAAGGACGGCACAAATATCCATGCCTGAGGGGGGATTCGAACCCCCGACCGTAGTGGCCATGCGGACCGTGAGTGGAGCGCCTCAATCCCCTCGGCCACCGCGGCCGGCAAAAAAGAATATAGTGATTCCAATTTCTAAGAAAGCAAGTGCAGACAAATGTGAAAAGTACAGAACTATCAGTTTAATAAGTCATGGTTGTAAAATACTAACACGAATTATTTACAGACGAATGGAGAAATTGGCGGAATCCGGCCTTGAGGAAGACCAATTTGGATTTGGGAGAGCCGCGACGGAGTGGCCAAGCGTATTCAGGCGTTATGCTTTGTTACGCGAGGCCGCTCCCCGTCGAGGGTTCCAAACCACTCCCTCGGGCATGGATGTTTGTGTCGTCTTTAGTATAAGTAGTTTTTAAGTTTAGGTACTGATGACCCCATAGTTAAGTCCCATAAGCTCTACAAAAATTTGAACATTTTGATTTAGGAGAAATGTAGTAACACGCGAGGCAATACTCACATTCGACTTATCTTAGAATAAACATTTGTGAATCTAGAAAAAACTTTTAATAATGTTGACTAGAATACACTCTTTCTAATTCTGATGGTAGCAGGGGGAAAAAAAGGAACGAAGAGTTATATTCAACTTGTACAAAAACCAGACAGCAATTATTAGACTCTAAAGTCATGAAAGGGTCGCAGTCGTTGGCAAGGGAGTAAGACAGGGGTGTGTAGCCTTTCCCTGATGATGTTCAATCTGTACACTGAGCAAGCTGTAAAGAAATGCAAGGAGAAATTTGAAAAGGGAATTAAAGTTCAGGGAGAAGAAATAAAAACTTTGGTTTGTCGATGACATAGAAATTTTCTCACAGACTGCAAAAGATCTGGAAGAGCATTTGAATGGAATAAACAGTGTCTTGAAAGGAAGATATAAGATGAACATTAACAAGAGTAAAATGAGGGTAATGGAATGTAATGTCAGAAAATCAGGTGATGCTGAAGGAATTAGATAAGGTAATGAGACTATAAAAGTAGAAGATGAGTTTTGTTATTTGGATACCAAGATAACACCTGATGGCCGAAGTAAAGAAGATATAAAATGCAGACTGGCTATGGGAAGAAAAGCGTTTCTGAAGAAGCGAAATTTGTTGACATCCAATATTAATTTAAATGCATTGTGCGGGAGATAAGGAGTTCAGACAAAAAGATGAAAAAAGTCTTCGAAATGTGGCGCTACACACGAATGATGAAGAGTAGATGGGTAGATCACGTAACTAATGAGGAGGTGCTCAACAGAATTGGGGAGAAAAGGAGTTTCTGGCATATACTGACTAAGAGAAGAGTTAGGTTGATGGTACACTTTCTGAGACATCAAGAAATCGTCAACAACATTAGAAGGAAGTGTGTGGGGTAAAAATCATAGAGGGAGATCGAGGGACGATTACAGTAAGCAGATTCAAAAGGATGTAGGTTTGCTAACGTATTCTCAGATGAAGAGACTTTCACAGGACAGGGTAGTGTGGAGAGCTGCATCAAACCAGTCTGCGGACTGAAGACCACAACACCTGGCGTTTCAAAATCAAATGGTTGTAAATCTATGGGACTTAACTCCTGTGGTTATCAGACCCTAGGCTTACAGACTACTTATCTTAAGTACAACGCACACACGCATGCCCAAGGGAAGACTCTAAACTCCGACGGGGAGCAACCGCGCGCTATGTAGCAAAGCGCCTTAGAACGCTCGGCCATTCCACCGCGGAGTCTGTCCTGGAAGTCTTACGGGGCCCCTGCTGTCCCTTGCCTGTATAAAAGATTAGGAGACAATCTGAGCAGCGGATAATGCTGTTTTTCTATCGTTCAGTAAACTCGCCAGAAGATCAAACGTAACTGCAAAATGTTTTAGATTTCTGCATGGTGCAAAAATTGTCGGTTGACCTTAAATAGTGAAAACTGGAAAGTCATCCATATAAACACTAAAATAAATACTTTGAACTTAATTTAAATGATAAATCAAATCTACAGGTCGTAAATTCAACTAGGTACTCAGGAATAACAATTGCGAACAACTTTAATTGTAACGAACACATAGGAAACATCGTGGTGAAGGCGAATCAAAGGTTACCTTTCATTGGTAGAAGATGCAACAGTTCCACTGAAGAAACTGCCTACACTAAATTTCCCCGTCCTATTTTGGAGTATTGCTACACACTGTGAGATCCCTGCTACGTGGGTATGAGGGAGGATATAGAGAAAGTTCAGAGAAGGGCAGCTCGTTTTGCATTATCGCGGTACATCTGAAAGTGTCACGGAAACGATACACAAGCTGAGGCGGAAATTTGATGCGTTATTCATTGCGGCGAGATATTTGCAAAATTTCTTTCACCGACTATCTTCTCCAAAAGCGAACGTATTTCGTTAGCACCTACATACATAGGAAGGCGTGATCATGATAATAAGAAAAATTAGATCTAAAACGAAAAGATTTCGACGTTTCTTCTTCTCGCGCGCTATTTGAGAATGGAACGGTAGGGAAATATAATGAAAGCGGTTCGATAAACCCTCTGCCAGGCACTTAAACGTGATTGTCAGAATTAACATGTTGATGTAGAAGATGCTTAGTGGGAAAAATCACACTGACGCACCACTCTGATGCAAGATGCAGGTAGATCTTCAGCGCTCAGTTCTGCGTAAAGCTCCCCTAGAAATTAGATTTTCAAAGGATCCGACAAGAAAAAAGGAATTTCATCTAACAGATGTAAAATGGGAACGGTTCTACCCATGAATTAGGACGATTTTTTATTTCAAGCTACTTCTACATAGTTTTCTATAATTATGTATTTAGAAACTCACGAACATAGGCAGCTGCAAATACTACGTTAATTCTGATGTTAAAAGAAAATGGTTCAAATGAAGTTAAGATTGTTTCGAAAGCCCTATCTGCTTACGCCTTCAAAATTAACGTATTTTTCAAACACAAATAATTCCAGCATTTGTTAGTGGTCAGTATACAATATTTGGGACAAATTCAGTAATATAACTCTTCTGTGGGTAACAGACGAACACAAGAAACACAAAACTAATTTAATATGGGGATAACGTGCCTTTGAATGGCGTGTCGCCTTTGTAGTTCACGCCATTTTCTACGGAAACAGGCGTAGTCGAAACGGCTGTTTTACTACACTCTGGACAGAGAAAGGAATGCCAAGTTTCTCGCGGCGCAACGTTTAATCGACTGCAACTGCTGCATAAAATCCACGCCAACAATTACTCCGTAATTTCTTTTCAGACCTACAAAACCATTTCAACACTGGGTTTCTCTCTGTCAACACACACACACACACACACACACACACACACACACACCTTCTCTGGTGCCCCGGCAAATGTAATGATGGGAAAACACATTCATCAAAAACTTTTATAAAAGGAAGAATGAAACTTCGAATGCAGACCCTTCTTACAAGTCATCTCATTCAGCAGTATGAAAATACTTCAGAAATAGTCGTCTTGCAACTTACTCGGTTTCAACCTTCTTAATGCACTTACCGAAACACCCTAGTTCATTATCAGTATCGTCTAATACGAACGCTTTTTAAAAAGCCCAACAATCACATCGTAGAAGAAAAACACTTGTTCTGACGCCCCTAAAATATGTTATGTGAGAAACTTACAGGACTGCGAATGTAAGTGTGTGTGATATGGAACTTTGTTATTTGTATGATAGCCAAGTATACCTGCAAAAACTAGGCATTACTAAATATTTTACTATTCATACGATGTTGAAAAACAAACCAAAAGATTCATGCCACACACACAATGTAAATAATAATAATAATAATAATAATAATAATAATAATAATAATAATAATAATGTCCTTCTGAAACAATTTGTTCATTGAATTATATACTGGAACTGTAGTAGTTTCCTCCAGGTCCAAACTTCTCCGATAACGCGCTTCACGATCGTCTAATGCGCCAATAACTTACAAAACGTTGCTCGATAACTCGTGATATTCGGAAAGTCTGTTGTGTAGCTATAATAGTATTCAAGAAAGTCGGCCTATGTTGCACTGGCATCTGACACAAAACTCGGCTGCTGTCTACTGCATGTTGGTACCAAATTTGGTTTGCAGTTCTACCTCGAAAGAACTCACGCACCGCCTACGGAGCAACTATTTCGGGAAGGCCAGAAACGCCTAGTTGAAGCGAAGGCATAACAGTAAACCACCAGCAGAAGCCTGTGGTAAGCAAGCCGCATCACGAAACGTTTATTGCTCCAAGATGTTTACCCTGCCTCAGACATAGTACGCCCTTTACAAGATCAAGGCTTCTCGAATATTGTTCGCCCTTTTCCTGCGATTCCAAACGGAGAAGTCGATATTTGTTGGGTTACTGCTTTCTTTGTAGATGTCAAATTATTTAACTTGGATTATAAAAAAACACAGAGACGAGACGCTCAGATTTCTACAGTTAACCAAGACGCTATTTATTCGCACTGATTTTAGAAAGCCATGGAGCAACTTATCCCTTTGAATACAACTGGTTTCACACTAAGACAACTTTTAATGTCTCGAAGGCGGTTCAGTGGCTGTTCTGTAAAACCATCACGGCACTGAAGTATACTACCCGCTGTCGTCAAGATATTCAACTCGCTGCCGTCTCGGGTAATACGTTTTCGCGGGAAAGCAACAAAAACATTCAGCTGCGCAGCGTATGCTGGTGAGTAACTGAGGATCGTGATGTTACATATATATTATTTTCCACTGTATTATCCTCTGAGTTGGCATAGTTTTGGGAAGTTACGAAACGTCATGAGTTGTAGAATAGACTAATATTTTAATTTGATCCATATCTTGCAGAACTTTATGTAGTCGACCAATGTTTTCACTACGTAACCATATAATCTAAAAGAGAGAATTATACTTCAGGAGGTCTTGACCCCAGTCAGGACGCAGGCCGCCGCAATGCTCTCATGACATAGACGTTTAAACACAAATTTAAATATTTCTTACTGCTTCGAAAGTTGAGATAAATTACGTAAGCAGGTTATCTTTAAAGTGTATACTTCGTTGAAACAGTCGGAAAGCAAAGAATTTCTTTACTAACATGTTGTTGGGTTAAGTTTCTGATCTTTAGTAAAAAGTTTGTCCTTTATCACAACTTGTATCAATCATCAAGGTAATTCTTCACAAAATCTCTGAATATTCCGGATCATCCTGATACAAGCCGAAAGAGACTCCTGATGGCCCAATAAAACAGTGGGATTGAGTGACTACGGTAGCGAGAGAACCATCACTGGACTTCTTCCATTACAGGGAAACCCATTTCCAAAGTATCACACATCTCGGCCCCCGTCAAGTAACTTGTTGCCAACTTCGTCTGAGGAGGACAACTTCACAAGTTCAAATTTGTTGAGGCTTCGGCTTTTTGAGTAAGTATAAACAACGCTCGGCGAGCTCTCGTCAATGTTAGATTCCGTTTCGATTGCCTAGTGTTTAGTTCAAATGTTTGTATAGTCTATGGGACTTAACTACGGGGTCATCAGTCCCTAAACTTACAAACTACTTATGAACTACTTACGAACTAGGACGGCACAAATATCCATGCCCGAGGGGGGATTCGAACCCCCGACCGTAGTGGCCGTGGAGACCGTGAATGGAGCGCCTTAGTCCCCTCGGCCACCGCGATCGGCTAGTGTTTAGTCCCAATCCACTTCTCAGCTTTGGAAAGACTGCATTTCTCTTCCATGGAATACGTGGCTTCTCACGCAGACATTGAGATCTGAAACAAGGCACTCTTAGTTATTTCAGTTCCTCTTGTTTTGAAGGTCAAGCGTGCAAAATTTCTTGAAGACCGTAACAAAACTGTACATTTGTATTCAATACAAACACACAGAAACTCTATTAAATAGATAAAGAAGTAGACGACGGTATTTACAAGAGATGTGTGTGGGACGAATTCTTTTCTTCTCCAAGTCGTGCAGCGTCGGCTCATCCAGTCAGCTAAACATGTAATACGATCTCCACGTGAGAGCTGCTGCTGTTGTGGTCTTCAGTCCGAAGACTGGTTTGATGCAGCTCTGCACAATACCCTATCCTGAGCAAGCCTCTTCACCTCCACATAAGAACGGCAACCTACAATCTGTCTGAATCTGCTTACTGTATCCATCTCTTGCTCTTCCTCTGCGGTTTTTACCCCAAACTTCCCTCCAACGCTATATTCATAATTCCTTGATGTCTAAGAATGTGTCCTACCAATCGATCCCTTCTTTTAGTCAAGGTATGCCAGAAATTCCTTTTCTCCCCAATTCTGTCCAGCACCTCCTCATTAGTTACGCGATCCACCCACCTAATCTTCAGCATTCTTCTGTAGCACCATATTTCAAAAGCCTCAATCCTCTTCCTGTTTATCGTCCATGTTTCACTCCAATACAAGGCAACACTCCATACAAATGCCTTCAGAAAGGACTTCCTTAGGCTTAAATCAATATTCGATGTTAACAAATTTCTCTTTTTCAAGAATGCTTTTCTACCCACTGCCACTCTGCATTTTATATCCTCTGTACTGCGACCATCATTTGTTATTTTAATGCCCAAGTAACAAAACTCGTCTACCTCCTTTATTGTTTTGTTACCTAATCTAATTCCTTCAGCATCGCCTGATTTTCTTAGACTGCACTTAGACGTGAGAGCTATCATGACAAAGTCTGTACAGCTGGTGCATTTAGATTGTCGAAATCCTGAGGTAGTTGGAGGGCGTTGCCCATAATGTTCCAAACGGTCTCGCTTGGGGTTATGTGGGCAAGTTCGGTTTTGGCAAGCTTGAAGACAAGCACTAAAAACTCTCGTATTGTGCGTCAAGGCATCTTGTTGAAAAGTAGGCCCTGGAGGATTTAACACGAAGGGCGTCAAAACAGGGCTTACAATATTGTCGACGTACCCCACTGTATTGTAAGGGTGCCACGAATGACAACCAAAGTGGGACCCCCAAACGTTCACTCCTGGTTGTAGGATGACGACGGTCAGATTTGTATCCCACAGCTGTCGGAACGTCTCCACACACGTCTTCGCTAGTTACTGGGGCTCAATTCGAATCGGGACTCATCACTGAAGACAGTTGTAACCCAGCAAAGTACATTGAAAGGCGAATGAACATATAAACGAGCTTGTTGGTGTACAGAGATCAATGCTGGTCGGCGCAAGCAGCGCTTTGAGCTCCCCCCCCCCCTTTTCTGTGTGCCGACAATTAATAGTCCGTATGCTCACTGAAGGACAATCGCAAGTTAGATCAAAGATGATGTTGAATGCGTGGCTCTGATGATTGCTCGGTCCACGTGTTGTTTTATCTCTCTAGATCGAACACTTTCTTCTTGTTGCTGTGTTTGACCATGGCTCACTCATTCTTATGAAAATCATAGGATCTTCTCTGAGCCCAAATAGACCTTCTCCAAATGCTGACATCGATATACATTGTTCACCTGCCTGTCTGCGAGGCTTAGTTACTGTCTAACTGATTACACGGAATGAAACTCGAAGACTTTATGGCCTCGTATGGACATGTCCCCTCACTATCCTTGACATCTATGTGGTTAATTACACTTCAGCGCCGCACACTCTTCCATCGATTGCCAAAGTTTACAATTCTGCAATTTCCATCATTATAATAAATTTTGGTTTTAGAAGGAAGGAATGGAGCTTAAGGTTTAACGTCCCGTCGATAGCGTGGACTTCAGAAGAGGGTAAAGAAATCGACCGTGCCCTTTCAAACGAACCATCCCAACATTTGCCGATTTTGATTTAGGAAAAACACGGAAAACCTAAATGGATTGCCGGAGATGGAGTCCTGTGTGTTAGCACTGCGCCAGGTCGCTAGTTACTTTGTGTTTGTTCCCATAGTCAGAAGTGACGCCAAGTTTCAGAAGAAAATCTTAGTGTTACTGAGGGTCTAATCCAAAATTGTTGGATAACCCATTTCAGATTTAAAACCTCAGTTCGTCCCTCTCCACCTCGCCATATAGATGCAAAGTTGTGGTACGGAATTACTCATACTCTATGCACTAACAATGAAACCTCCCCATCGCACCTCCCTCAGATTTCGTTATACGCTGGCGCAGTGGTTAGGCCGTGAATAACTGAACATAGATCAATCGAGAAAACAGGAAGCGCTTGTGTGGAACTATGAAAAAATAAGCAAAATATAAAAACTGAACGGTCCATGCGATGATAGGCAACGTCGAGCACATTGTGAGCACTGAAGCACTGTGGCTAGCGTGAGGATCTGGGCAGCGAGAGGTCCTTGGTTCAAGTCTTGCCTCCAACGAATATTTTAATTTTTTCATTTTCGCAAAAATATCATTTGTCCGTCCATTCATTGTCCATTCTGTTCCCTGTAATCAGTTTGGTGTCAGTGTTTTGCGATCGCACCGCAAAACCGAGCGTTTAGGAGACGAAATGAAGTGCCTCTCCAATAGGAACCTAAAACATTTGATCGCAGGTGACAGGTCAACTGATTCCTTCACAGGAAAACACGTCTGATGTATTCTATATGACACTGGTGACGGTATGTGCGTCATATGACTTGAATCTCTTGTCGACCCACCTAACACTTGGTGAATGGGTAGAGAGATTCTACCTTACCTGATATGAAACTAAACTGAATACAGCTTACAGAGATGTCAATGAGCGGACGGAAAGATCATATTTTTGCGAAAATAAAAAAAATTAAAATATTCGTTGAAGGGAAGACTTGAACAATGAACCCCTCGCTCCCCAGATCCTGACGCTAGCCACAGGATCACAGCGCTTCAGTTCTCACAACGTGCTCGACGTTGCCTATATTCGCATGGACCGTTCAGTTTTTATATTCTGCTTATTTTTTTTTTTTTTTTTTTTTTTTTTTGTAATTCCACACAACTTCTTCCTGTTTTCTCGATCGACCTATGTTCAGTTTTTCACGGCCTATCCACTGCGCCAACTTATAACTAAATCTGATGGGGGGGGGGGGGTGCGATGGGGTGGTTCCCTTGTAAGAAAAATTCAAGAGTACGGCTAATAGTCACAACCATGGGGTAATTACCCGTTTACACTCATCAACCAGAACATTATACCATCTGTTATCGATATAAACCCTTCCAGGCGATGGCAGCGCCACCTGCGAAGGAATGGCTGCTTCTCAGACACACACGGTTCATCTAGTATCAGTGAGCGTACTACTTTTTTTTTTTTTTTTTTTTTTTTTTTTTGTGGTTTTAGGGCGCACAACTGCTGTGGTCATTAGCGCCCAACACTGCCCATAGTAAAAAAGAACCGGGGTTAGAAATTAAATGGCTTTCGCCATATTTGCACGATGTATAAAAAGTAAAACTCTGTTAACCGATTGCGGGTCATCAGCTAAAATGTCAGCCAATTCAAATGGGAAACACAGATCATGACGGAGACGGTTAAAAAATGGACATTGCACTAAAAGATGGTTCACAGTAAAAGGTGCATCACAGTGCTCACATAAGGGAGCAGGACCACCACGTAATAAATGCTGGTGGCTAAAACGGCAGTGGCCAATACGAAGCCGGGCCAGAACAATCTCCTCTCGGCGGGAGGGTCGAGATGACGTTGACCAGAGATCAGGCACAGGTTTAATGGCTCGCAATTTGTTCCCTGACAGGGATGACCAATGTAGATACCAACGGGAGATAATACGCTGGGAGATACCAGCGCGAAGGTCATCAGAGCTGGTGGAAAAGGTAGATAGCCGAGGAAGGAGAACTGCTTCCTTGGCAGCCGTATCCGCAGCCTCATTCCCCAACACTCCCACATGGCCAGGGACCCACAGAAACGTTACCGTAGTTCCGCTCGTTGAAAGAGAAGTAAGGCAATTGCGGATGCTTTGTACCAGGGGATGGGCCGGATATAGCATGCGAAGGCTCAACAAAGCACTCATAGAGTCCGAGCAAATGACAGTCTTACTGAGCGAGTGTCGCCGGACGTATTGTGTGGCTTGGTATAATGCATACAGCTCAGCTGTAAAAATGGAACTCCACTCAGGAAGACGATATTTAAAAGAGACGTTGCCAAGTACAAAAGCACACCCAACACCCTGGTCTGTCTTTGAGCCATCAGTGTAAATGAACAAATTGTCATCAAATTTAAACCGGAGTGCGTGAAATTCTCTCTGGTAGACGAAACGAGGTGTGGAGTCCTTTGGAAGAGAATGAAGATCAAAGTTAACACGGACTTCGGGGCTTCGCCACGGTGGAGAGGTGCTCTCTCCAGCCGAGAAGATAGCAGGCATTGTAACGCCAAGCTGGCCGAGTAGCGAACGCAAGCGTACTCCCGGTGGTAGCAGAGCAGACGGGCGCAGAGCGAAGAGACTGTCAAGTGAGTCGTTAAAAAAAACTGCGTACGTCGGGTGTCCTCGCATGGACGACAAACGACTAGCGTAACGGCTAAGCAGGAGTTCCCGACGGTAAGAAAGGGGTAGTTCGGCGGCCTCGGCATAGAGGCTCTCAACGGGGCTAGTATAAAACGCTCCTGTCGCCAGACGGAGACCTTGGTGGTGGATTGTATTAAGGCGGCGCAGTATGGATGGTCGAGCCGAAGAATAAACGATGCTACCATAGTCCAGTTTGGACCGAACTATGGTGCGATACAGATGGAGGAGAGTAGACCTGTCAGCTCCCCACGAGGTGCCACTTAACACCCGCAGCACATTGAGAGAGCGGGTACAGCGAGCTGCCAAACGGGATATGTGGGGAGACCAACTTAACTTCCTGTCGAGAACAAGTCCCAAGAACGTCGTGGTATCCACAAATGGAAGTACTATGGGGCCCAGACGAAGGGACGGGGGAAGGAACTCCTTCCGCCGCCAGAAGTTCATGCAGACTGTCTTGTCAGCTGAGAATCGAAAGCCAGTGTCCATACTCCACGCGTGGAGATTGTCTAGGCACCGCTGGAGGCGCCGCTCCAGGAAACCCGTTTGCTCAGAGCTGCTGTAGATCGCGAAGTCGTCAACAAATAGGGACGCCGACACTCCCAGTGGAAGGTGATCGGCTATAGAATTGATTGCCACTGCAAATAAAACAACGCTCAGGACCGAGCCCTGGGGGACTCCGTTCTCCTGATTAAAAGTGCTCGATAAAACCGAACCAACACGCACTTTAAAAACACGGTCTGTTAAAAATTCGCGGATAAAAATTGGCAGGCGACCCCGAAAACCCCATGTATGCAGAGTGCGGAGGATGCCCATCCTCCAGCAGGTGTCGTATGCCTTTTCCAGATCAAAGAACACCGCTACTGTCTGGCGCTTCCGTAAAAAGTTATTCATTACTGAGGTAGATAGGGCAACAAGATGATCCACCGCAGAACGGTGCTTGCGAAACCCACATTGGACATTAGACAGGAGATGTCGCGTTTCAAGCCACCATACCAGTCGCCCGTGAATCATGCGTTCCATCACCTTGCATACGCTACTGGTGAGAGAAATGGGGCGGTAGCTGGAAGGGAGACATTTGTCCTTCCCAGGCTTTGGTATGGGAATGACTATGGCTTCACGCCAGCGTCGCGGAAAGGTGCCTTCTATCCATATGCGGTTGTAGGTGGCCAGTAGGAAGTGCAAGCTCGTTGGTGAAAGGTGTTGCAGCATCGCCACGTGAATGCCATCTGGTCCTGGAGCGGAGGACCGCGAAGACGAGAGTGCGTGGTGAAGCTCTCGTACAGTAAACTCGGTATTGTAGCATTCACGGTTCTGAGAGGTAAAGGGCAATGGAGTCGCCTCCACCGTCCGTTTCCTAGCTAGGAAAGCGTCAGTGTAATGTGAAGAGCTAGACACCTCTGCAAAATGTCGACCCAGTGCGTTGGCTATTTGTGGAGGATCGACGACGGTGTCAGTTGCGACACACAGACCGGGAATTGGGGAATGAGCCATAGTGCCCGAAATTTTTCGAAGGTTACCCCAAATGATGGAGGAAGGGGTAGACCTATTAAAAGAGCTCGTGAATGAGCGCCAACTGGCGCGTTTACAGTCGCGAAAGAGGCGACGACAATAGGCCCGCAGCCGTTTGTATCGGATGCAGTTGTCGAGCGTGGGCCGTTGTTTGAAGATTCTAAGGGCACGTCGCCGTGCTCGCAGAGCGTCACGGCATTCCGCGGTCCACCACGGGACAAGGGGACGACGTGCGTGGGAAGTCTTGCAGGGGATGGAACATTCCGCGGCTGTCAGAATAACTGTGGTAATGTGTTCCACTTGGTCGTCTATACTAGGATAATGGTAAGTACCAAAATCCGCCAGTGACGTGTAGAGCTCCCAGTCCGCTTTCGTTAACTGCCAGCGGTGTGGATGCTCAAGGATGTCAGGCATCATTAGGTGAATTACACACGGAAAATGATCGCTCGAATGTGTGTCTGAGAGAGCAGACCATTCAAGACGCCGTGCCAGCTGAGCAGTGCAGATAGCTAGATCTATGTGGCTGAATATTTGTGGTGTCTGAAAGATAAGTTGGTTCACCAGTGTTAAGGCAGATGAGCTGAAGGTGGTTCAGTATATCTGCCAGGAGGGAGCCCCGTGGACATGGTCGTGGGGAGGCCCAAAGGGGGTGGTGGGCATTGAAATCTCCCACCAACAAAAACGGACGCGGAAGCTGGTCAATAAGATCTAGGAGATCTGATCTAGTGACGGGAAAAGAGGAAGGAGCGTAAATATTGCACAGTGTGAAGACAAATCCAGGAAGATATATCCGGACAGCAACAGCTTGTATTGGAGTACACAAAGGGACCGGTGTACTGTGTACGTCATCCCGAATAAGCAACATTACGCCCCCGTGGGCTGGAATTCCTGCCACTGGAGGAAGGTCAAAGCGAACGGCAGTGTAGCGTGGGAAAGTAATTCGAGTACCAGGGAGCAATTTTGTCTCCTGTAGAGAGAAGATGATTGGATGATATGTTCGCGTTAGAAGCTGCAGTTCTGTCCAATTCGACCGGATACCACGAATGTTCCATTGAAGAATATCCATAATGGGATAAAATGAGATGAAGGTGGACATCAGCCCGACGAAGGCGGCGGGCCACAGTGCGAATGTTCGCAACTGGTGGTGTCTGAGACAGGAGGGTCTTGCTCCATATTCTCAGAGGTTACCACAGCAGCTGCGTGAGTGTGGTCGGCAGCCCCATCTTTGGCTGATGCACCTGGAGAGACTATAGGCTTCCATGGGATGCCATCGTCACATTGTGAGGTAGGAGGGGGGAGAGTTTTCCCCCTATTTGATTTCTTGGAGCCCTGGTGAAGCTCCTTGGTTGGCTCAGATGTTTTGGTAGGGGTGCGGAGGAAATCCTCGCGCGAATGCTCTTTCTTAGACTTTCGCGTCTCTATCTGTGGTTTCACAGCTGAAGATGAAGATTTGTTAGAGGTACTCACACTTTTCGTTGAACGTGGCGCCGTTGTCGATGTAGGTTGTTTGACAACTACTGTCGTAAACTGTAGGTCACAAGTCTGTGTGGCCATATCCCGTGTCGGTGGAGGCGTTGCAACTACAGTACTGTAATTACCACGCGGTGGGGTCTTAGGCTTACGACTGGCGTACATTTTACGTGCAACTTGTATGGGAACCTTTTCCTTTACACGGATTTCCTGGATGGCCCGTTCATCAGCAAACACAGGACATTCCCGGGAGGAAGCAGCATGATTCCCGTTACAATTTATGCAATGAGGGGACGGTGGTGGACAAATCCCCTCATGGGCCTCTTTACCACAGGTGACACATATGACCGGGTTCTTACAAGACTGGCTTGTGTGGTTAAATCGATGGCACTGATAACACCGAGTAGGGTTAGGAATATAAGGTCGTACTGTGACGACCTCATACCCTGCCTTGATCTTCGGCGGCAGAGCCACTCGGTCGAAGGTCAGAAACACTGTGCGAGTGGGCACTACAACATTGTTCTCTTTTTTTGTCACCCTGTGTACTGCAACGACGCCTTGAGCTGCCAGATATTCTTTCAGTTCATCATCAGTCAGACCGTCCAAACTGGCCGAGAAGACTACCCCTCGGGAATAATTGAGGGTCGGATGGAGCTCAACACGAACCGGGTAGCTGTGGAGCAGAGTAGCCTTAAGCAGCCGCTGTGCCTGGGAGCCACTTTCTGTTTCTAACAGTAGTGTTCCATTACGTAGGCGGTTGCAGGTCTTAACTGGGCCGGCAATGGCATCAACCCCTTTTTGAATAATAAATGGGTTCACCGACGAAAAGGATTGTCCTTCCTCAGTACGGGTCACCACAAGGAACTTTGATGTCTGTAAATTTTTCTGTTCAGACACACTATTGTCTAATACATCAATTTCTAAAGGCTCTTTCCATTTTCTTTTTTTTTTTTTTGAACCATCGCGGTTGTATCCCCCACGATTGCCAGTGTCTCCGATGGCACGCTCCTTCCTGCTGGGGGCCCCCAACGGAAGCACACCCGCCTTGGGTGATTGTTCACACCCCAGGTCACACCTCCCGATCTACAGACGGAGGGACCAATCGGCGAATCGGGAAGGTATCAGCGCAGGCAATCGCCCCTCCCCTGGCCTGGCCTTAACCAGGGGGTACGCACGCACCCTACATGCCAGCCCGGGGCTGGGACTTACGCATTACCCAGTCACCCATATGGGTGGCCTTCAGGTGTGTACAGGGAGGAGGAAGAGAGAAATAGTAGGAGGAGAAGCCTCAAACGCAGACGCGGAGGCAAAGAAAGAGGTGAAAGAAGACTGTAAAGCCAAAAGGGTCAGAACTTCGGTTCCCCGAAGGATGCACAGACTCAGTCCCCAAGAGAGGGGAAAAGGACAGTAGAAGAAGCGTCATGTAGCACGGAAAGGAAAGAGTGCTACAAAGGCTGGGGCCCCGTGCTCGCCACGCACGTACTCACCACAGAGCGGTGAGTCCCCTGAGGGAGAGCGTACTACTGTCTGTGTGTAGGATGGAGATGGTGGACGATCTGAGTTCAGACGAAGACAGACTGTGATGACCTGGAGGCTCGGCACGAGCATTTCTGAAACTGCATGACTTGTCGTTCGAATGCTGTGGTGTCTTTTCAACAAGTGGCGAAACTAAATTGAAACCATGTCCAAAAGCCTGTGGGTTGGGTGGCCACCCCTCATTACAGTTCCGAGCAACATACACTGGATAGAGTGGTAAAACAGGACAACCGACGAACTGTGCCTGAAAGGCAGAGTACAAGAGTGCATGAAAACACAGCGCACCGAACACTGCTAACGATTGTCCTCTGCAGCCGTCGACCCTTGCATATGCCAATATTAGCAGCCTGACATCGGCAACCACCGCCGCAAACGCAGAGTGTTTCACTGTCTGATGAATCCTGATACCTTCAACGCGCCGAGGGAGGGTGCGAGTCCATCGTCTTCCAGGGAACAGCTCCTTGGCACTGTATTGTGTGATGGAGATAAGTTGGGGCCGTCTCAATAAGTATGATCTTTGGATCCATGGGTTCAGTGAAGCTAGTGCAAGGCAACTTGATGTCCATGAAGTATCGTACACTTGTTGCAGACCATTACACCCCTTCATGACTATTTTTCGCAACGGTAGTTGTGGTGTCGCACAAGTATGAAATGCGCGCCACGTACTTACGCAGCGCGCCGCCATGCACGCACGGCGCGACTTTCTTACGACGTCAGCCACGAGCGCCCTCTGCTACAACTCCGCTCATGGCCACCACTGAACTGCATCGTTCACTTTGGAATCAGATAGCCACCAGTTAAGACTTGGCTATCGGATAGGCACTAGGAATCATCAGTAGGCAGGCCTCTATCTAATCTATATATCAGCATTCTGCAGACAAGACTATGTAAAAGTTAAGTATTACTAAGTCTCTATGAAATATATATCTCGTTCTAATTTACTCTAGTGTTTCTAGTTTCTGCTGTCCCACTGGCTGGTCACCTCCGTACCTGCACCCGCGTGCATCCTTTATTCCTGTGTCGGTCTCCTTGTACTCGGCCACCGACACCCCCGTCTACCGGCGGAAACGAGACACGAAAGTGGCGACGAGGATGGGACACAAAAGTAGTGACATTTTTCAACAAGATAATGCGCCAGGTCACAAGGCTAGGACTTTGATGCAGTGGTTCGATGACCACAGTAGCGAGATGCAAATGATGTGCTCCCCCCCCCTCCCCCCACTCACACAATCTCCTTCAAACTCGCAAGAGCCGAACCCGATGGAACATACCTGGGATGTATTTGAACTTAGAATAAGAGCTTATCTCTCCCTCGGCCCTAATCCCGCCTGAATTTACTGGAATTAGGTGAAGTGTGAGCGCAGTAGTGATGCTAACTTCCTCCAGCGACCTACAAAGGCCTCATTGCTTACATGCTAGGCTGGCGCATCCGCCATTTTCATTCCCTGCGAATGCTAAACACAACTTAGCTTACGCGAACAGAGTTGTTTTGTTAAAATTTAGGGAAATATTTTAGAACTGTCCGGCATTGAGCCTTAGATCGTGCTACTTTGAGCTTGCATTCCGCATTTGTTTACATCCACATGTAAATTAGAAACAAAAAATCTCGGGTTTTCTTTATTTACTGCTGCTTTTCTTTGTTGTCCTCCATAAAGAAAAAAGCGCAATAAACATATATTTCTGTGATAAAAATCGCTTACTACGTTTAATTCTCCTGAAACTAGATAAATGTTTTAAACGATCTCGATCTCATTGAATAATGACTGTCAATATGTGACGTTTGTTTGCCGTCTTACAATAAGTGTGTGTTATCTGCTGTGACAAATACACATCTGATTTTTTGTACTCACATTGCTGAATGTAGTTCTATTATGTTATCGAGAAACGTTCAGAATGTATTACAAAAAAACGAAAAAGAATATTATTGTACAGGATATAAAGTTCACGGCCGTAGAGGTACACGGGCCGGTGTTGGAAACAACCGTTTTATGCTATTTGAAACCCTAATTGTATAAAATGAGGGAATAATCCTTTGTGTTGACCATGAAATAAGTAAATAATTCTGCTCCTTCTCTACGGTTGACAGGTTTTTGTATGTAACAGTACCCTTGTCTTGTCAGTAATTTAATAACCCTTGTAAAGCAAACATTTCGTTGCCAACATTATCGCACTAGGCCGCCGCAGCCGTAAGTAAAATTTACCCAGTACTGTGTGTCAGTTATAGTCTCTTATAGATAAGCGTTAATATTGGCATTTACTAATAAGGAATTGAAATGAGGGTGTATTTTCTGATAAAACATCAGGTACTATTCTTTCAAATTGCATACTACAAGTTATGACCCTAAAACTTCTAAATACCACAAGTAGCATTCAACGGTAGTTGCCTGTATCAGCACAGTACGCAGCCACAGTCGTAACTAAACTTTTGCCCAATATATTTTCCGTTTTAGTGTTTATAATACTTTCTCGCAATGGCGTAATAGAAGTATCTTCGACAATTTGTGCAATGTCAGTACAAAACTTTTTGATGAGGTGTATTTCTCAATATACTATATAAGACACTCATATTGTGCTCGAAAAACAGTATTTTCTGGGATGCTTTGCTGTAATGTGATATTTTACAGCTGCTAATTTCCTACAGGTAGCTTCTCTGTTAACAGGTAGTACTTTCAAAAGAGCTAAACAAAGACTTACGTTCGAATACCACTGACGATTTTTACTATTAAATATAGCTTTAAGTCATAATAATAAATAAAATTTTTGCGCCAACTGTTAACGATCCATTCTATTTTCTTCTCTCAGAATCTCTATGGAAAGTAAACATTCTCTGGAATGGTATGACAGTGTAGGCAACACAAACACCCATAATGTCGTGCTAAAGTGCCGTGACGCAAATCCTATAGCACCGCAGTATGTTTAACTTACGAGCTAGGGGAATAAAAATGGCGGATGCGTCAGATCATACGAGCCTTATTACATGCCAAAACGTGTCGCAATTACTAACCATGACAAAGATGCACATACCACCTATTAGGAAGGTAATCATAATGTTCTGGCTGATCAGTGTGTTTCATCTAGACACAGACGAATTTCATCAAATATGGGAAATCTTTTCTTGTACTGCAGAATTTCTCGGTATCTTGCATACGTGAGAAAATGATCACAATTCAACATATACATGGTGAGTTCGTTCTATAAAAAGTACGGAGGCTATCACAGATCAAGTGTGATTGGCTCCACTGTGCAGTTGTTACCGTTAAGGCGACGTAGCAAGTTAAATGGACACGTCCATTGATTCCAGTAATAAGCTGTACAGGGCGCCCGGTCCGGTAGAGCAAATAAAGGTATATTTCAAAGAACAGGTCCGCTGCGACTGTTAAATTCCTTTATTGAAAGACACACGACCGGTTTCGCAATTTGAAATTGCATCCTATGCTGTTATCTGTTTACAAGTGAATAAGAACTGCTAGAATTTAAGCATTGTTAACATTAATGTAAAGTCGTAATGGACTTAGTCTACTTACGTTAATTCAGTAAGAAGATCTGATACGAAATCTGATGGATCTCATTCCCTTTCATTTAAGTCCAGGATTGTAAAAACTGTCTATGTGAAGGGAAATAAAAACTTTGAATAGACAGTTTTTAAAAATATATATGTTACTAGTCTGGATCAGATCTTTTTACTGAATTAACGTAAGTAGACAGACCATTAGGCCCTACGTCTTTACATTAACGTTAACAATGCCTAAATTCTGACAGTTCTAATTCATTTGTAAACAGATAGAAGCCGAGGATGCAATTTTAAATTGCGAAACTGGTCGTGTGTCCTTCAATAAAGCAATTGAACAGACATAGCGAACCTGTTCTCTGAAGTATGGATTCTTTCGACTGGGGTTGCCCTGCATACAAAGTTTTATGTTTAAAATAAACGCATTTTGAAAGAAGCCACAATAACATCCAATAGCACCGGACAGTGCGGACAGGGCGCCGTTGTTACAGGAAAGATAGTATTTCCACTTGTCGCAATCAGACCCTCATTTAGGACACCTGGACAAAAAACAACATCCCAGTGCTGTCCGCATCCTCTCGATCCTAGACTTTAAATACACAGATTTATTAATGTTTACTTGGCTCGACTTTGTCTCTCTAACAAATGTGAGCTGCAAACCTAAAACTGCTTTTTGATAATTACAAATAAAAACAATCACGAATTATCACGCAATAATTGTACACGAAAAAGAGTATAACCGTGCTTCTCTTTAATATTAAACAGAAACAAACTCAGAAAAGGATCAGCACTGAGAATGGGGTGTTGCTTAACAACAACGATGGGCTTTCCTTTTAGTTACATAGGTGTTTTTTCACAATCATCTACAATTCCTCTTGATGTATATCCAAAATCACAACAAGAAGACGCGAAAATTTCTTTAATTCATTTCTTTACGACATCGATACTATTGACACTCATTTTATTTGGTGATACAATCACAACACAAAATCTATTAACGACAGGGTAACAGTCACTCACTACTTAGTTTAACGATGCAAAGCAATCTCCACCATGTTGTCAGAGTGAAAAGTGTGCGGAGTTGCTTTATTTCCTTGTCACTGGATTGAAAGAGGAGGTCCTGTGAAGTCACCTGACCTAAATCTGATGGGGACAGCTAAAGTCACTTGTATGTGAGACCTCATTGGATACAGAAATGGAATTTGTCGCCAGAATTGTAGCAGCTTGTTACGCGATTCGAAACTCACCAGGGATATTTGACAAGGTGCGTTAGAAACTTCACCAATGTCTTGCTCGCGTTTAGAATGATGGTTGTCAGTTTCAGCACATTTGTAACATACAGAACAAATGAAGTGTTTATTGTGTCAATGATGGTATTTGCAGTTAACTGTTAACTAATGTAAGTAATGTGACTTAAGAAGTGTGCTGCAGAATCATGACTTCTATGTAACCCAACAAAGGATGAGAAGTACCGTAAATGGCGAGGTCAGAAGAATGGAATACCACAAGGGAGGAAAATGAATGTTCTTCCAACATCAACTTCATGATTCTGATTGGCAACTGGAGAATATGCTGCCCCGAATTGGGAGGTGTCTTGCAATTCCAAACAAGTTTAAACCATCAATTTAAATGATGGACTCAGCAAAAATGCTAATTAAACAAGGTTAAGGGGGGAGGAGAGTGAATGTAGAGAAACACAGATAACTGAGGTAGAGGGTGTCTGCATGTTGGAAGATCTATTTTTATGCAATGAAGAAAAGGCCATTAAAGCAGAGGACGTATGGAAGAAGTGTGTTTGCATGTTGTTGCCTCTACATAGAAAGTAAACCATTTATAAAATGCGGAATGATATGGGGTGGATAAACAAGTTAAAAGAGAAACTTCCTGGCAGATTAAAATTGTGTGCCGGAACCGGGACTCACACCTGGGACATTTGCCTTTCGCGGGCAAGCGCACTACTGACTGTGCTATCCCGACACGACTCACGATGCCGCCTCACAACTTTACTTCCGCCAGTACCTCGCCTCCTACTTTCCAAACTTCACAGAAGCTCTCCTGCGAACCATGCAAGACTAGCACTCCTGGAAGAAAGTGCTGTGACGAAGCCACGTCTCCACCATATCCTTTCTTCCAGGAGTGCTAGTCTTGCATGGTTCGCAGGAGAGCTTCTGTGAAGTTTGGAAAGTATGAGGCGAGGTACTGGCGGAAGTAAAGTTGTGAGGCGGCATCGTGAGTCGTGTCGGGATAGCACAGTCGGTAGTGCGCTTGCCCACGAAAGGCAAAGGTCCCAGGTTTGAGTCCCGGTTCCGGCACACAATTTTAATCTGCCAGGAAGTTTCATATCAGCGCACACTCCGCTGCAGAGTGAAAAGTTTCATTCTGGAAGTTAAAAGAGTTTTAGAGAAAGTTAATGGAAAACTTTTGATTTATTCAAGTGGTTCTCAGAAACTACTGTGCATCTATTTAATTAAAAATGCACATATGAGGAAGGTGAGATTTATGCTAAAAACTGCTCTAGTATAGATACCTCAATAACAGACATAAAAGGAATTTAGGGAATAGCTGTGAAAATTAAGTCAGTACAGTCCATACAGAATGGACATTTACTTGAATGGGAAACTCCATGAGGAGCAAAACTGTGTCACAAAAAATGTTGGACCAACTTATGAAGGCAGATAAAAGAATGTTTCACAAATTGAAAATTAATGTCTCTCTATGTAATATACATTATAGCTGTTGATCGCCACTCATGTCTGATCAGGAACAAACAGTAAATATAACACATCAAGGGGACATGTAGGAATCACACTAAATGTGTGCCAGCATTAAAGGATTTAGGCCAATGTGAGATATGAATGTCTGGGTCAGTGTGGAGAGTGTGCTTGGGTGGCCAAGAAAATCAGGAGACCAAGGTTTGAGTCCCTGTCAGACACACATTTTCATGTGTCTCAAAAATGATAAATTAGCTTGTGAAGGCAGCTAAAAGATGAAACATTTTACAAATGGTGAATAAATAAATATTTTTTAGCAATTTAATGAACCAATATAAGAGCATTGTGAAATAATGTATACTTCATGAAGATGTTGTGAAAATACAAAATTTAGAAACAAAGACAAACAACTATCCTTATCCAAGAGAGAGGCTGGAGATGGAACATGATCTAAAGACTCGTCTTTAGTCACTGTTGCTCAATTGTGTTGGATCTCAGTTCAGAGACGGGCAGTTCAAACCCTGGTGTACACAAACGGACACTCTTCTTTATACAGTATATAGGCCTAAGAAAGGTAATGCACTTGCAAGAGAAATAATGGCATGTGTCCCCTCTGAATGCATCTTTCTGCACTCCTTCCACATTAATATTCAACAATAGCCATGTGCAAGCTACAATGCACAAAATTTAGTGCAAACATACTTCAGAAAAAACAGTGGTACATTGAAGAATATAGGAAGACTTACTACATTTCAGAAAATTTTTACAAATAAATCAGCTATGTCTCAAGGTAACCAAATCAATACCATTGTATTTAACCTTTCTCCTAATGAACTACAGAAATAGAAAGGAAATTAAAAACATCCTGGAAAATTTAAACTATGTGCTGTCAGATTAGATTCCTGGTTTGCCACAGTTTCGACCGCCACAAAGTTTCAACAGTGCACACTCCCAACAGAATTGAGGTTCTTTCCGAAAGCACATACAGTACCTTTTGGTCTTGCAATTTGTACTACCAGTACCTTCAATATTTACAGCAGTATTCATTATTAATTTTTTTAGCCTAGAATATAATTTAACTTCTAAGGCAATGAAAGTAGTAAACAGGTTGCTGTGTCAATGAGGTAAAAATTAAAGCCATTATTACCACAATGGCTGTTCCAGATGCTGAAGTGCTGTATTATTAAACACTACTACAGGTGGTATAGAACTGTACTTCTCCAAACAAACCATTTAGTAATTAATTTAATGGAGTGACTCAACCACAGAGCACTCCCCCCCCCCCCTCCCAAATATTTGAAATATTGCAGTACCACTAGGTAAGTCACATTAAGGGACTATAATAATTGTTTGAGCCAACTTTAAACACAAGACTTGTACCTTCGTTGTTGTGTTTTGAAATTTCCTACTCTAACAGGGACCTCACCTTCCTTCCCCTACAGCAGGTAGGATAAACAGGGAATAGTAAAAGTAATAAATTATTATAGGCCTACTCTGATTGTTGTACGGTCTGTATCTCTACAAACCAGGCACCATGCATTTTCCAATCTTCAAATATAAATGTATGTTACTTTATCCATTTGAGATCAACATACTTCAATTCTATTTCAGCAGTCACCAAGAGCTGTAGCACATGTCGATGAAGGTTCTTTTGCTATCCACTTTGCTGTGATGATAAAAGAATGTATGTATGTGCTACATATCCTAAACCAAAGGATCAATTTCAACCAAACTTACTACACATATCACTTACTATGTAGAAAATATTGCTGTGGGGTTAAGAATTACCTAACAGTGAGGTGGGGATGAAAAATAACTATGTCCCTAACAGCCCAATACCCAAACTTTATTAATCCAGTATTTCAGAATGAGGGCACTAAAAGGCTTGCAACAAACTTCCCACACAATTTCATCACTGATCACTTTGTTCCTGTTCATGCAGTAAAACTGTCACATTACATTATGCATAATGTTTCAGTTAATACTCCTAAGCTACTAGCTATATTAATCCACTGTCCACCATGTGAAGTCCAATAGGACATTATTAACTAAGAGCTAAACTGATGACCTTCTGTATGAAACATATAGTCCGACAAAGTTTAAAGGTTAAAGACATTTTCTGGTGTTTCTTATACAACTAACCAATACAAACATGATGGGATATGTGCAGATGCTGACCCCATCTGGTGAATGGTGCTTTACATCCCCATATGGAGGACAGAGGGTTAACCTGCGAGAAGGCGTGCTGAGGTATTGAGTAACCTATTGGGGAATACAGTACTGTAGTGTTGAAGCATAATGTAGGGATATATGGTGTTGCAGCTCTAGGTCTCCAACCCCCCCCCCCCCTCCTCCTCCTTCCCTCTCCACCTTCCAGTACAAGTCAGAGCCCCCTGTATTGTTTTTTATCAAGGAAGACAGCAGTGAGTTTACTCCATACCCCACATGCTTGCTTGTGTTACACTAGGTTCTTTTTCAGAGATTTTTGAAAGTATGTACCATTTTTGCTTTATGTAAGCTCGTAAAAGAATCGTTTCCTAACAGCGTTTATTACATCAAGTAATTTAGCCTTTGTAGTGATGTACTAACACTTGAAAAGGACATCATGAGTAACATAACTGTCGAGCAATGTTGTGGAATTTCTGAAGAGGGAGTTCCCATCACAGCAGGATTCATATGAACTCCAAGTTAAATGCGTGTCATATATAGGCCTAAATTAAATAGGCCTAATGCATTTCATTCCTTTGTTAAATTTGAATTAAAAATTCCTTCATTCAGTTGCTGAATAAAATTCTTGAAATGTTGTTGTTGTTGTGGTCTTCAGTCCAGAGACTGGTTTGATGCAGCTCTCCACAATACCCTATCCTGAGCAAGCCTCTTCATCTCCTCATAAGAACGACAACCCACATCCACTTGAATCTGCTTACTATACGCGTCTCTTGGTCTCCCTCTGCGATTTTTACCCCACACACTTCCCTCCAACACTAAATTCACAATTCCTTGATGTCTAAGAATGTGTCCTACCAATCTATCCCTTCTTTTAGTCAAGGTATGCCAGAAATTTCTTTTCTCCCCAATTCGGTTCAGTACCTCCTCATTAGTTACGCGATCCACCCACCTAATCTTCAGCATTCTTCTGTAGCACCACATTTCAAAAGCCTCTATCCTCTTTCTGTCCACACTGCTTATCGTCCATGTTTCACTCCCATACAAGGCAACACTCCATACAAATGCCTTCAGAAAGGACTTCCTTAGGCTTAAATCAATATTCGATGTTAACAAATTTCTCTTTTTCAAAAACGCCTTTCTACCCATTGCCATTCTGCATTTTATATCATCTGTACTGCGACCATCATTTGTTATTTTACTGCCCAAGTAACAAAACTCATCTACCTCCTTTATTGTTTCGTTACCTAATCTAATTCCTTCAGCATCACCTGATTTTCTTACACTGCATTCCATTACCCTTGTTTTACTCTTGTTAATGTTCATCTTATATGCACCTTTCAGCACACTGTCCATTCCGTTCAATTGCTCTTCCAGGTCCTTTGCTGTATCTGACAGAATTACTATGTCGTCGGCAAAACGCAATGTTTTTAATTCTTCACCCTGAACTCTAATTCCTTCTCCAAATTTCTCCTTGCTTTCCTTTATAGCTTGCTCAATGTACAAATTGAACAACATTGGGGAAAGGCTACAACCCTGTCTTACTCCCTTTCCAACCACTGCATCCCTTTCATGCCCTTCAACTCTGACAACCGCTGTCTGGTTTTTGTACAAGTTGTAAATAACCTTACGCTCCCTATATTTTACTCCTGCTTGCTTCAGAACTTGAAAGAGTTTATTCCAATCAACATTGTCAAAAGCCTTCTCCAAATCTACAAAAGCTAGAAATGTTGGTTTGCCTTTTCTTAATCTATCTTCTAGGATAAGCCGTAAAGTGAGTATTGCCTCCCGTGTTCCTACATTTCTCCTGAACCCAAACTGATCTTCCCCGAGGTCGGCTTCTACCAGCTTTTCCATCCTTCTGTATATAATTCGTGTTAATATTTTGCAACCATGACTTATTAAACTGATGGTTCTGTAGTTTTCACACCTGTCTGCACCCGCTTTCTTTGGAATGGGGATTATAACATTTTTCTTAAAGTCTGAGGGTACTTCACCTGTCTCATACATCTTACACACAATGTGAAACAATTTTGTCATGGCTGGTTCTCCCAGAGACTTCAGTAGCTTTGACGGGATATCATCTACTCCAGGGGCCTTGTTTCGACTTAGATCATTCAGTGCTCTGTCAAATTCATCTCTCAGTATAGTATCTCCTATTTCATCATCATCTACATCCTCTTCCCTTCCTACAATAGTGTCTCGAAGTTCATTTCCTTTGTAGAGCCCCTCTATATACTCTTTCCACCTTTCAGCTTTCCCATCTTTGCTGAGAACTGGTTTTCCATCAGTGTCCTTGATATTCATAGAGCTGTTTTTCTTATCGCCAAATGTTTCTTTTATTTTCCTGTAGGCTGTATCTATTTTTCCCCTATTTATACATTCTTCTACATCCTTGCATTTGCCTTCTAGCCATTCCTGCTTAGCCATTTTGCACTTCCTGTCAATCTCATTTCTTAGTCGTCTGTACTCCATTTTGCCTGTTTCATTTACTGCATTTTTATACTTTCTCCTTTCATCAATTAAATTTAGTATATCCTGTGATATCCAAGGATTCTTTGTAGGTCTTGCCTTCCTACCTATTTTGTCCTCTGCTGCCTTCACTATTTCATCTCTCAATTTTACCCATTCCTCCTCAACTGTTTTATTTTCCCCTGTTTCTGTCAATTGTTGCCTGAAGCTCCCTCTGAAATTCTTAATAACTTCAGGTTCCTTCAATTTATCTAGCTCCCATCTCCTTATTTTCCTACCTTTCTGTAGTTTCTTCAGTTTCAGCCTACAGTTCATAACCAACAAGTTATGGTCAGAGTCTATGTCTGCCCCT
This sequence comes from Locusta migratoria, assembly GCA_026315105.1. Lineage (NCBI taxonomy): Eukaryota > Metazoa > Arthropoda > Insecta > Orthoptera > Acrididae > Locusta > Locusta migratoria. The sequence continues at coordinate 677,420,903 of CM048744.1, forward strand.
GGGTATGTCCTACACTTCAAAACCTGGTTCCGAAATCTATGTCTTACCATTATAAAATCTATCTGGTATCTCCCGGTGTCTCCTGGTCTCTTCCACGTATACAACCTTCTTTTGTGATTCTTAAACCAGGTGTTTGTTATAACTAAATTATCTATGTAATAATATAACTTCAAAATATAAATATTTACCTGATCACTAAGAAAATTGTAAGTTACACTAGAAGGCACGGTGCTGAATGCCCCACATGCCTTCCATTAAAAAAAAAAAAAACATTATGATCCACCTGTCACACCTGTTTTTTTAATTTCATATTTTCTGGTTAATAGAATGTTGTCATACAAACAGAGGTGTTGCCAATATTCACATTATATCATTAAGAAGATTTCAAGTTTCAGTGAATTGAGCAATGAAAGTAAAGAAGGATGGAGGAATATTTAATACTGTTTACCATGTCACCAAAGTTCCATAAATTACAATAATACCTGAAAGTAATGAGAAATGACACCCAAGATCACAAGCAAGGGACACCACATAATAAAATGAACCTGTATGAATAAGTAAATGTACATCTTACATGTGCAGTATTTTCCTTATGGGTAGAACCCCTTCCCTACCAGCCCTTTTCAATGGCTTTTTTTGTGCTTGATAACAAAAGCTGTTAACTAAATTCTGCAGCATTGTTAGGGGATTATTTATACTTGGTTATCGGAGCAAATTTAAAACACACAACCATGCAGAAAACTGGTCCAAGTTCTTCACCAGTTTAGAGCATGTGAATAGATATAATATGCAACCCTACCTACATAATCTCTTCTTACAATAGGCCTATAGCTACATAACAGTGATATCACAAACAAAATACCAATAGCTAGCCTAGCTCTAGAATTACTGAAGTGACAAATTTAATTAGTTACATGTTACAACACTGAATAACTACTGATACAACATAAATTATATCTGAAATAAATCGCGATTTGCGATGGTTATGGCTTCACTGTACTACTTTTAGAAGGAATACCAAAGGATGGCGAATGAAAATTTGTGCCCGGCCGGGATTCGAAACTGGGACCTCCTGCTTACTAGGCAGACGCATTGACCACTCCGCCACCGAGGACACAGCAGAGGACTCTTCCCTGCACGTCTCCCGCCACACCCAAATCTCAATTCGCCACACTGTCTCTTTCCTGTTACCACAGCCTATTTGTTGTGTAATGCTCGCAGCCACAAGACTGTATTCCCGCATCATGAAGAACAGACTACGAGGTTCTGAGACACAATTAATTGTCGTCAGGAGCCCAGCCTTGGCTAGTATACAATTATATATTTTTGACGACGTTACAGAGTTCATTTGATGAAATAAATTGTGATTTGTGATACCACATTACAGAACAAATAGGCTGTGGTAACAGGAAAGAGAGCATGGCGAATGGGGATTTGGGTGTGGTGGGAGACATGCAGGGAAGAGTCCTCTGCAGTTGGGCTGGTCACTGTGTCCTCGGTGGCGGAGTGGTCAACACGTCTGCCTAGTAAGCAGATCCCGGGTTTGAATCCCGGCCGGGCACAAATTTTCATTCACCGCCCTTTGGTATTCCATCTAAACATAGTACAGTGAAGCCATAACTATAGCAAATCACGATTTATTTCATTAAATGAACTCTGTAACATCATCAAAAATATATAATTGTAAATTATATCTGGTTGACTAAAGCCTTTGCAATGGGATGTACACCCGCTGATCTTGTTTGCTGTGCAGAAGTTGGCAACAACTCTGGTTGTATGGCAGAAAAGTAGTTTTATTATTATTATTATTATTATTATTATTATTATTATTATTATTATTATTATTACTACTACTACTTTTACTGGGGGTTGTGATGGGCCTACACAGACACAAATTACTGGCATTGTGTAGATTAACAAATGTGAAAACAGAAGAACTGGTTGTGGTGGTTAAATTGTATGACGTTTCTCGCTGGGCTGCAGTGGTTATGTTGGCACCAGTGGTAATGATTGCAACTCAGATGACCAATAAATGTTTTTTCGTGACAACTTCAATTAAAACGAAAATTATTTTCTTCTGAACGGACAAGGGTACATACAAGAACTTGTCAACTATAGAGCAGGTACGGTATTAACAGTTACTCTGTAGCTCTTGAAAAAATATTAACGCAATTCTACACTTCATTGTTCATCTGTTACCAAGTTTTACTGGGATGAGACAAAAGAAAGAGCTTTCCTGGCACTTAAGGAGGCTAACTTCCGCACCAGTGCTAGGCTTGTACGATGAGAACGTGGAAACGGAACTTCACACAGACGCCAGTGGTTATGGGATTGGTGCAGTGCTTGTAAAAGTTCAGGAAGGTGCTGAAAACGTGATAGCCTATACGTCAAGAGTACTCTCAAAGTCCGAGATAAACTACTCTACAACTGAGAAAGAATGTCTCACAGTTATCTGGGCTATCAACAAGTTCCGGCCGTATTTATTCGGCAAACCATTCACCGTCGTGACAGACCACCATTCTTTGTGTTGGTTGACTAGCTTGAAGGACCCATCAGGTTGACTAGCAAGATGGGCTCTAAGACTCCAAGAGTACCATGTCACAGTGGTATTCAAGAACGGGCGAAAACACAAGGATGCCGACTGCCTTTCGAGAAATCCATTAGTGGAACACAACAACATGAATGAAATTTCAGCCCTCATTGAATTAGACGACGTTACAGCTGAACAGAGGGAAGAGCCAGCACTATTAAGAACGATAGAGGCCTTGGAGAAAGGAGAACCGACCTATGGAGAGTTCCAACTTATAAACGGGGCATTGTATAAAAAGCAACTACGATACACTGGGCCCCAAATGGCTACTGGTCGTCCCAGCTCATCTCCAGCCAGCTATTCTCAAATATTTCCACAATGCTCCAATATCCGGTCATCTGGGATTCGTGAAGACCCTAGACAGAATCAGACGCAGGTATTACTGGAACATTCTCTACCGATCTGTCAAGCACTATGTGGGTCATTGTAAAGAGTGCCAGCGACGGAAGCATGTACCACAATTACCTCCAGGGCATCTCTTACTGATTCCACCAGCAGCAGCTCCATTCCACCGAGTTGGGATCGGTCTTTTAAGGAGGTTCCCAAAGTCGACAACTGGTAACCAATGGATAATAGTCTGCACTGACTACATTGTCCACAGAATGACAACTGCATACCATCCTCCGACAAATGGTCTTACGGAACATTTTAACAAGACGTTAGTCAATATGCTATCGATGTTGAGCAGCAGGATTGGGATACAATTCTGCCAGTCGTGACATTTACTTACATTACCGCAAGACAAGACACCACAGGCTTCACGCCGTTTTCCCTGCTCCATGGCTGTGAAGCTGAGATGACAATGGATACGCTGTTACCATTCCAACTGGACGACACTCAGGATGACTATGTTAAACAGCTCATCACCAGGATCGAAGAAGCAAGACAGCTGGCTCACATACGGACACTGGACTCCCAGGAGAAGGAGTGTCAGCCGTGTAACGACAAGCACCGACCTGTTGTGTACAGCCCAGGAGAACTGGTATGGATTTTTACCCCTGTACAGAAGGCTGGACTGTCAGAAAAGTTATTGAAGTGATACTTTCGTCCGTATCGTGTCATACGCAGCCTGTCAGACGTCACATACGCAGTTGAGGATTATGAGCCATTGTCGAAACGACAAAAACAAAGAGACATTGTTCACGTCTTGCACATGAAACCTTACTACGATCCTAAAGAGCAGATAGGGGACAATGGCTTCTTCTTCGAGGACTCTAAGGATGGTAATGTTACTGTTGAAGCCATGACAGGAACGTCTATCGTCGATAATCGAGGAGAAGGGAAGGATTCTCTAGGCATTACTAATGTATGTACATTTCCAGGTAACAGTATGGATAACCCTTTTTTAAAGTTTTGCCAGAGCAATAGAGCGCAAAAGAATAATCAGAACACAAGTAGGAACTGAACAGAGTTACTGCATGGTGGTGGCAGTCAGAGCAGCAACACCACCATCCTTGTTCGCACTAAGTTCCATTAATTCTTTGTGTTTTTCTGTGCCTGTCAGTACATATCGCTGAACTGAATATTGAATTATAGCAATTTGGGACCACCCTATTAAAAATGTGGGTACAAATTTTGCTCAACTTTTATCCATTTGTAATGAGGAATATTTGTTTGGGATAAGTTCAGCTGCAAACTGAAAAAATAAAACTGCAGAAATATCAGAGAAAATGTTGCTGCCACCTCTTAGGATAGACACCCTCTACTTACGTGTGTTTGTTTAAATATAGTTAAATAGGCCTATGCCAGTTCAATGACTAGTCACAAGATTAACTTCAAAAACAGAAGATAGACAGTATATTTAAAATAATATCTAGAGAAAATTAAATTGTCATATTGAATGGAGGGGAGATCAGTGTACCTAGGGTCACTTCTTTATGATTTCATATAAAAATAAAACTGCTTGACATTTTGAAAAGTGAAAATATCACTGAATGTGGCACTTCATAGACACACCCCAGTGTTCATTTCAGGATTTTAACTCAACTGTAAATGCACTTTTTAAAAAGTTTTCATTTCTTTGAATTTGGCCCTAGGCACAAAGTGGCCTTGTACCTAGGGCCTCTGCTCCGTTTTTGCTGTCCATAATTCTATACATTAATGGAATGGAATTTCATAAAATGTAACAAAGTTACTTTTTGAACAAAGTTAAATTCTGGCCAAAATATGAGGAAACATGCCACTATAATTTTTAGAAATTATCTTAATCTGCTGAAATTCAGATCCATTTTCGTTCCATCTGGGAAACTCAAAAGGAAGTTTCTGACTTCTTTATGTGATAGACCATACTGCATTTTGCTACACTGCAAAAGATACTGTTCAAGTTGGAAGCTCCTCATATTTCATGAAAACAGTCCATACAGCCAATGTTTCAAAGCACCTCCCATGTCCCTGCTTCCCTTTCACTCCTTACAGTTCTTACTGTCTCACCCACCCATCACCTCCCCTCAAAATTATGACGACAGCTCTGGTCTGCACTGCTTCAATGATTGCGGGTAGGTCAGGTTTATGACCTCTTCTTACCCTCTTTTCTTTGTGGTATTTACAGATATAAAATGGTTTTGAAGTCTAGCCTGATATATGTCTATTTATACATGTGAGAATAGCTTAATTTTTTTGATTTAAACTTGCTCATGCTTATAAACCTAACAATGTAATCATAAATAATGGGAACAGATAAAAAGAAAACCGGTTGACTTTTGGCTATGTTGTGAACTTAAAGATCCTTATGGACATTCGCTGTGAAAATTATACACTATCCCATTAAATTTTTTTATGCCTCTTACCTAGCTCCAAGGCCCTAGGTACACATAATACAAAAATTTATAAATATCATTGTTTTAAGCTCTAATTCTTGTACAAACTAAATATCAATAAATAGTGCTTTAAATTCTGAATTAGGTGGTATATGTTGCTAAAGGTGATAACTTATGGACACTTCCAGAGAAAATATTTCGGAAATAAAGACAAGAAATTTTACTTCAGCAACATGAAAACATCTCGACCCCTCTGCCTGCCAAATTCCCTCCAATTATTAACTGGCCCATTGCTGGTACAGCTACCAACCAACTGAGAACCGGGAAACTAAATATCCCTTAATTATTTTCCAAATTAGGTATGTGGCCCTAAGTACACTGGTCTCCCTGTAATATAAATCAAACATCCGATTTCACTGCAGATGGAAATGGATGAAATTGTACTTAATTTCAAAGCTCATGATATCTTCCATGAGACAACACACTGTCAAAAATTCCAAGACATAATATTATAATACAAACTAACTCAAATACAAGTAAAGTGCACACAAAAAGATTAAAAACTGCATAACTTATACACCCCTTCCCCCTTACAGTTATCAGACACTTCACTGCTATTACAGTCTCATAACATCAATTGACACATCTGGGATGAGTAAAATTCAAAATGAAATAAAAAAAAAAAAGTGTGTTATGCCAAGTGTAAACTGCGAAAATCTTCTGAAGGATGTGGAATAATACAAAAAAAAAAACAAACCACTATTTTCTTTTACAAAGTTACACAAATGTATCAAAATCATGTAGCCCTAAATGAATACACACTAAAGTGAATAAGAAAATTTCTAGGTTACTGTAGTAAATCATTATTAAAAGAACTTGTTTCAGTGCATACTTAACTAGGTTACATTACTGTAGGTCTATGGTACTGAAGATGTGTGTAAGCGCTATACATAAGGAATTCTTGTTATGTAATCTCGTTAATACATGCAGGCCTAACTGAATTAGGCCTATGTCTACTAATAAATGTCAAAGCAGTTGGAGAAGTTTATTGCTAGCAAAACTTAATACTCTTTTCAAATTGTGTTTTGTCAGTAGGTAAGTTACATTATTAACAGTTGTTGGACAGTGATTGCTAACGAGAATCACTAGTACGACAGTCAATTGGCAGCCAGATATGAAATTTGGAAAACTGATTTTCTGACAGGCTGAACTGTAGCACAGCAAGAGATAGAGGTTAAATTTGGAGGCATCAGTTTGGTGGAGAGTTGCCGAAGCCAACACATGTGAAACTAGAAAAACTGGTTGAGGTGACAGGTTAATTGACATTAGCTGGAAGGCAACAATTTGGTTCCAAGTTGGCGAAGTCAACGAATGTGAAAGCAGAAAATCTGGCTGTGGTGAAGCACTTTATGTTAAAATCCAGTATTTGAAACTATAGGATTGCTATTAGCTATACAAATCAGCTGTTCTGCCATCATCACGCATGGCAGACCCTTTGTACAGGTTTTGTAAAACAGATGTGACAATGATGCTGTAGTGAATGATGTTACACATGTGTAAATCGGAGCAGAACAAATCTAACCATACTTTTATTATTGATAATGTTGTTTGAACATTTATCTGACAATCTTGCCTAAACATTATAAGTCCACTGCAGCTGTGCTAAATCTAACTTTTCTGCTGAGAACAGCAGGGAAGGTGAGCAGCTTTAGACCAACAAGTACTCTATGATGAAGATCAGTACACATTGTACCTATCACAGTAACAGAAAAAGGCAGACAGGATAATAAAGACGTGAATCAGGTCATTTATAGGATGTGACACCACCCGTTGACTTTGACCAAATTGGCATCAGTGTGTTGTGTAGTAGGCTATGTGGTCACGAGCTGTTTGTTTTATGAGGGCAATTATTTTTACTGAGTGGACAAGAGTACACTGAGAACCTGTCAAACAGAGAACAGCATTATTTATTTACTTCTAGTCTCAATAAAACACTAACCAAGTAATTCTATGTAGTTCAGATTTCTAAGACTATTAACATCTTGGCAAATCAGGTGAGGCCATTGGGATGGGAAGTAATATGTTAAGGAGCTCCATGATTTAATTAAAAATATTAATAATGTGAAACATTGATCATTTGCAGTCGACCAAGACTGAAAATTTTTTAATTTTTTTTTTTTTTGGTCCATGTTGATTGTGTAATGGGTCAAAGCAGACAGGTGGAAATGTGTCATAAAATTATGCCCGTAAGTATTAAGAATTTTGGTTCATATTTAAAGAATATGTTCTAATTACATCAACTTACCGATTCATCACAGCAATAGTGTAACACATCATTGCAGAAAATGATAACGGACCACTTACTGGTACAGTTTATAAGTATTGCATATATAAATGAATTTATTAAACCATGGAAGTATTAGCTTTCTAAACATAGCTGTCGTAAAATCACATTAAATTTGCCATTAATACAAGCATTGAATATTTTAATTTCAGCACAAACTTTTAGCTGAAGCCTACATTCAGCTGTCCATAACACTAATCACTCAAAACATTGGTCATTTGTAATGGTAACTTCTTGACATAACTCTGATTGCAAAGTGAAGTTTCTTTGTGCATAATGGAACATTTTCCTTTTTGAGTAGGCCTATCGTTTTGTGTTTCGGAATGTTGTTTTCCAAAGTTTTTCCCCGTTTATTATGTCGCCGCCAATGATGTCATGGGTCAACGTCAACAGGTGGTATCCCAGTCTTCAATTAGGTCTACACGAAAAATTGGTTGTACTGAAGAATTTATGTTAACATTAAATACACTATTACTTTCTCCAGTGACAAACTAAAACAATGTTCTAATTGGGAGTTCACAAATCAGCCGTTCCACCATCTCACTTTCCTTCGTCACTCATTACTGTAGTCACCAACAACACATCATGTAAAATACAGACAGTCCTTTGTAAACTTGCATGAAGTTTTCTTTTCCTCATTGGTGTCATCTGTCATTTACATTTAGCTGTACAACTTTAAACAATTTTGTCTCTTCAAGGAGACAATGGAAAAAGAATTTCACTGGTAGGCATATCTAATTACAAATTCTAACAGGCTTATAGAACAATTTTATTTTATAACCGAATTTCAAATCAAATGCTCAAGCATTATGTAAGGGCTACTGTCTCTTTTCCAACTATCAAACAAATATCGAAAGACATAACTGGAAATAAGTGACTATAATAGCAACTGAGGGAAGATACTGCAGCCAAAATGCAACCTACTTGCTCCTCCTCCTTTTGAACACATTTTCTTTCAGTTTGCAATGATGTTTGTATAATGTCAACATGTAAAGAACATGAGTTACACATACCATTCATTCACTCAGCACCAAAGTGCAGATACATGTTGTTCAACTTAATGTCTGTCTTTTAAGAATTGTAATGTGCAGCAGACTCAATGCAATTACTTCAATTAGGGTCGTACATCTGTGGGGGCTGCATGTACAGACTGCACCGATGACACATAACTTGTTTACATACAGTTGGTGGACAATTATTTTGATACTGTGACGTTCTGCAGATGTAAAATGTGTATTGTATAACTACCCAAGCCATTGTTAAGTGTAATGCCTCATAACAATATGAATGCTCATGTGTTGTAATTTTGCTGTATTTCGAAGTTTTTTCCCTGCAATTAATAACTCACACAATACTTACAAATGCAACGGTATTGAAAGAAATCTACGTTATCGTTTACGACAGCAGTAAAAAAAGGATCTTTCATATACAGTGAATGAACAATTTGGAAGAAAAGAGTAATGCAAATTGCCGCTTCACAAAATAGCTCTGGAAACCTACGACACGATTGTTTATTGAAACATAGCATATGATTAGAGAAATTTGAGTTATTTACATGCCTGCCTCACCAAATGCATAATATTTTACTCGCGATTTGGCACAAGAAATAATGAAAGTCAGAGAACAATGTTATAATTAGTTTTATTTCACCGTGCACAGTTTGTGTACAATATAAACACAATTAGCTCTCACGAAAGACTAAATGTTCAGATATCAGAGTTCTGCACGAAACGTCTGGATGAAAACATCGTTTGTTTACAATCACACTATATAAACAACAAACTAATAAGATGCTGCAGAGATCTGATAAATTCGTCAACACTGTGCTTTGTTTGTCAGCTTATTGGCGTTTAGATTATGTGAAATAAACACCATTAATCGAATGCCTGAGGAGTAATCTGCAGACAGCAAAGACAGTTTGTTCCCGAGTACAGCCTTAAAAGCACACAACAAAATACCTGCCACAAATTCACTGAATAAAAGAAAGAACTAAATACTCACCTATATGCTAGGGACATGCATTGAAACAGCTTTGCTAACGACGTCTCGATGGAAACTTGTTGCGTTTTTTCTTGGCGATTTGCACTGATAAATGTCTCAGTATTCGAAACGCTAATGGCAACAGCAACCGTTTTGTTTTCTTCTTCGGGCAACGCGACTGCCACATTGAATTCGTCATCTTGTGCTTCAGCTTCAAAATCTGATACCATAAAATGTCCCGAGTGTATTGCTTCTTTCTCGGGCTTCTTCTTCCTCTCACCAAAGGAATCAGCTCCCTGCGTCATACTGTACACTTTTCGATACGCTAGACTACTACACTGCATTTGTACTGCTTTACAAAGTATGTCAATGAAACTCAAATACGAATGTCACTACTTTTCCATTTGCGTCGGGCACTAGCCATCCTCCGAACTGTCGCCATATCACAAACAGATGTACAACGCGTATATTCACGTTAACACAAACGCACTTCTCATGAGCTAAACTTGGTTCCACAGTCGCCTCCAGAGAGCAGCAGTTGTTCATTTAGTTCGTACTCCGCTTTACAGATGGCGCTACAGTTGACAAGCTGAATCAAAGATCTCTTTGAGCTAAGAGTCAAAGAATTTAAATTTTGGCGTTCGTGGTCGGTACCCAATATACTCTATATGAATCCTCAAGTTATCAAACATGATTTGTGTTTACCACGAATAGCAAAATAAACAACTTGTAATAAGTATGTCATCTAAGCGGGTTTATGACTAGCGAGCTTAGCTTTGTAAATGGAAACTGATTTTTGTAGAGCAATCTGATTTATCCCATGACATTTACAACATATATCTAATATGGTTTTATACTTCGATATCGCACTATTGACATTGTAGCACAAAATACCGCGGTGATAACTGGTTCAATGTACGACAGATTTGTGGATCATAATAGCCGAATATTCGGGCCGAGCAGGAAACTGTTTAATACTATTCCTACAGTGTCTTATAATTCCCCTTGTCCGCTAAGTAAATGAACTATCCTCCTGAAGTGCAGCAGTGAATTTTAAAATTTTACTCGCCACGAATATTCGGCTACTGCAATTTATGCACTTCAGTCACTACGTAACAACACCCTCTGAAATCATGTTTACCGGTTTGTGGCGACTAATCATCGTTTACTGTACGTGGTCATCGTGTTTATAAAAAGGATTCGCCCGCCGCCACAGATGTTGTTGCCGCAGCAAGACTGTTTATTCTTTGTTTTTGCGAGTCTCCTGTTTTTTGTTTAGTACCTAGTTACGACTGTGATCTTCTGTTTGAAACATTGTGCTTTTGATGTGACGATTATACTTTAACGTAAAACGTCTCTCATTTGTGTTTAATGTGTTATATCTACAGTCACAGGTCTACTAAATAAATTATTGTAAAAAATGGTTTCTGCAGAGAATAATTCCGCGTTCTAGTGACTTGAAAGATACACGCTAATAAAACGTCGGACAGTTCTGCTTCAACCGCCACGACAATTGGTGACCCCGACGTGATACAAGTCTGCAGAAAACGCGAGAAGATACTAGCAAGATGGAGGAAGAACCTAGAGTTTCAAGAATAGCCGTACGTTTGCCGCCGTTCTGGCCAAATAATCCAGTGTTATGGTTCGCCCAAGTAGAGGCCAGTTTCCGTTGTGCAGGAATTACCGCCGACTCGACGATGTTTTCTTTGGTCGTGAGTCAATTAGATCAACAATATGCCGCGGAAATTCAAGACGTTATAACCGCGCCGCCGACAGCAGATGCATACAAGAAGCTGAAAACAGAGCTGATTCGAAGAGTAGCCGCTTCACAGGAGGAACGCATACGGCAAGTGCTCACACAAGAAGATGTTGGTGATCGCAAACCTTCTCAGTACCTAAGGCATTTGCGAAGCAAGGTAGACGTCGGTATGGTTCCTGACAACTTGTTACGCACAATTTGGAGCAACCGCCTGCCACCACAAGTTAAGGCGATTATAGCGTCTCAAACAGAGATGTCTCTTGACGCTGTAGCGGAACTCGCAGATCGTATTCAAGAAGCAATCACACCAGTGCGTGTCTGCGCCGTATCAGAAGCCGGCAGCAGTACGGCGGCAACGTCGGGAGTTGCGCGTAACGACTATGATTCATTAGCAGCGAAGGTAGACGTTCTTTGTAACCAGCTCAGTGAACTGATGTCTCGACAAAGCGTCAACAAAGGCAGAAACCGTTATCGACGCAGGTCCAGAAGTAGATCTTCGAAAGGCACTTCGTCTTCTGATGCAGAACATTTGACATGCTGGTACCACCGTAAATTTGGGGAACAGGCACATAAATGTACTAGTCCTTGCTCGTTCCCAAATGCCAGCGGCGGTCGACCTTAGGCGCAGCAGACTGCCGAACAGGATCACAGCGCCTGTTTATCAGCGACAGGAAATCTGGAATGAAATTTCTGATAGACACAGGTTCTGATCTGAGTATATTACCACGAACTGCAATATATCGCTGCCGTCCACCGACTGCATTCTGTTTATCAGCCGCTAATAATTCAACAATAAGGACTTATGGAATGCAGAGTATTGAATTGGACTTAGGACTACGTCGCGCCCTGAATTGGAATTTCACCATAGCAGACGTCGCTGAGCCAATCATCGGTGCGGATTTCTTGGCATATTACCGACTGTTGCCTGACGTAGCGAATTCCCGGCTCGTGGACAACGTGACTGGCCTAACTTCACTTGGTTTTCGCCGTAGCACCAACACACCCAGCGCCAAGCTCGTGCAAGCGGAAGACTGTAAGTACTCATCTCTATTATGTCAATTTCCGAGCTTGACTAGGCCCCCTGGAGCCCCAAAACAAGTGCAACATAAGACTGTGCATTATATTAATACCACAGATGGCCCTCCAGTGTCATGTAGGCCCAGAAGGCTGGCACCAGATCGACTAGCAATAGCAAAGGCAGAGTTTGCCACAATGCTAAAGGAAGGCATTATTCGCCCCTCGAGTAGCCCATGGTCTTCAGCGCTTCATCTCGTCCCTAAAAAGAATGGAGCATGGCGCCCCTGCGGCGATTATAGAGCACTTAATGCAAGAACAATACCAGATCGTTATCCAGTTCCGCTGTTGCGAGATTATAATCATGCCCTTCACGGTGCAACGATCTTTACTGTGCTAGATTGTGCCAAAGCTTACACTCAAATACCGGTGGCGGAGAAAGATATACCTAAAACGGCAATTATCACGCCATTTGGCTTATTTGAAAGCATGTTTATGACATACGGATTACGCAATGCAGCTCAGACTTGGCAAAGGTTTATTGATTCAGTATTACAAGGGCTACCTTTTTGTTTCTCTTACCTTGATGATATCCTGATATTTTCGGCCACTGAAGAACAACATCATCAACATCTCAAATCAGTGTTTGAACGCTTGGAACAGTATGGTGTAGTTTTGAACATAGCCAAATGCATATTTGGGCAACCTGAAATCGATTTTCTCGGCCATCGTATTTCAGCTGCGGGCTCCCTTCCCTTACCGGATAAGGTTCAAGCTATCCTAGAAATACAGAAACCAAATACCATCAAAGAGTTACGTAGGTTTCTCGGGATGCTGAATTTTTATCGTCAACATCTGCCACGAGCAGCAGAATTACAAGAACCCTTGACAGCAGCGCTTTCCAGACCCATGATTAAGAGAAATTCATTAGTACTGTGGACTGAAGCAATGAATTCTGCTTTTGAGGCCGCGAAACGTTGCTTGGCGGACGCTGCATTGTTGGCCCATCCTAAACTTGACGCACCGTTAGCGGTTGTAGTTGATGCAAGTTTAAAGGCTACAGGTGCCGTATTACAACAATGGACAAATGGCTCATGGCAACCACTAGCGTTTTATTCGCATAAGCTGTCGCCTTCACAACAAAAGTGGAGTACTTATGACCGGGAACTTCTCGCTATATACAATGCTATTAAATATTTCCGGCCTCAGATAGAAGCGAGGGATTTTGTTATCTACACGGATCATAAGCCACTGACGTATGCATTCCGACGCAATAGTAACAACTGTTCACCTAGGCAATACAATCATTTAGAGTTTATTGCACAGTTTACCACTAAAATAGAGCACGTCTCTGGATTAGATAATGTGGTGGCCGACTGTCTCTCTCGAGTAAACAGTATCTCAAGCCCAATCGACTTCACTGCACTTGCTCAAGCACAACAATCTGACCAAGAGCTCCAGGTATTGCTGAAGGATGACAACACAGCATTACAGATGCAGCTCGTTAGTGTTCCCGGCACAGATGCTAAACTGTACTGTGATGTCTCGACTGGAAGACCAAGACCATTCCTTCCTACTCAATTTCGCAGACAAGCTTTCGACAATTGTCATGGTTTATCTCATCCCGGAATTCGCCCTACGTTCCGCCTCATATCAAAGCGTTTTGTCTGGCCAGGAATGGAAAAGAACTGCCGTGAGTGGACACGTTCATGTGTTCCATGCCAACGCAGTAAAGTGTCTCGTCACGTACATGCTCCAGTGGGCAATTTTCCCGACGTCTCCTCACGTTTTGCACATGTGCATCTTGACGTAGTAGGTCCGTTAAGTCCATCAAATGGGCAACGTTACTTACTTACTATTATGGACCGTTTCACTAGATGGCCGGAGGCGGTACCGCTGGACAACATTACAGCAGAAACACTAGCCTCAGCCTTTGTGTCCACATGGCTGTCAAGATTTGGGTGCCCACTGCATATAACAACAGACCGAGGCAGGCAGTTTGAGTCAGACTTATTCGCCAAGCTTGCACAATTCTGTGGGTATGTTCATCACAAGACTACAAGTTACCATCCAGCAAGCAATGGTTTAATTGAACGATGGCACCGATCGCTCAAGTCTGCTCTAATGTGCCATGACACAGCCTGGACAACCGCGCTACCAATCGTGTTACTGGGTCTACGAAATGCCTACAAACCTGACATAGACGCTTCCTCGGCAGAACTGGTTTTCGGAGAAGCGTTACGTCTTCCAGGTGAATTCGTTGACGTCAGTTCCTTTCAGTCCATTGTGCAAGACCAGCCTGATTTACTACGTCGCTTGCGCGAACGTATCGCATGTTTTCACCCACAACAGGGTTCCAGACATGGCACTCCATACTGTTATATTCATCAAGACTTGGACAAATGTACGCACGTGATGCTTCGCACAGACGGTGTGAAACCTGCTCTGCAAGCTCCATACACAGGTCCACATCGCGTGTTACAACGAGGTGAACGAACATTTGATATTGTCATAAATGGCAAGGCCACGACTGTCTCCATTGACCGCATCAAGCCGGCGTACATCTATCAGGACGCATCACCGGCTGAGGTTTCAAGAGAACAGCTCAAGTCGACAAAGTCAGCGCCTCAAACTCAGTCACAATCGCCAGCTCAACAACAGCCCACCTCTGTTCTACAACCGACACGCACAACCCGTTCCGGACGACACGTACATTTTCCTGCACGTTTTAGAAGATAACGCTCCGCTTCCACCGCGGGGGCTGATGTGGCGACTAATCATCGTTTACTGTACGTGGTCATCGTGTTTATAAAGAGGATTCGCCCGCCGCCACAGATGTTGTTGCCGCAGCAAGACTGTTTATTCTTTGTTTTTGCGAGTCTCCTGTTTTTTGTTTAGTACCTAGTTACGACTGTGATCTTCTGTTTGAAACATTGTGCTTTTGATGTGACGATTATACTTTAACGTAAAACGTCTCTCATTTGTGTTTAATGTGTTATATCTACAGTCACAGGTCTACTAAATAAATTATTGTAAAAAATGGTTTCTGCAGAGAATAATTCCGCGTTCTAGTGACTTGAAAGATACACGCTAATAAAACGTCGGACAGTTCTGCTTCAACCGCCACGACAGGTTCTTGTAAAATATTAAAAGTGAACAGCGAAACATTTAAGTCAAGAGAAAATATAGATATTATTGCTTCTCATTCCACTCGCAGGAGTTTAAGCACTCTTAGGTTCCCGATTAACCACGCCCTTTAAAATTACGACTTATTACTAAAAAACAAATGTACCTGCATTACTTTTGACAAGCAAGAGTAGGGACTCATTACCCCCTATAGTTAAGTCCCATCAGTTCTACAAACATTTGAACAAGCAAGAGTGTAAATATTATTGCTACTCCTTTCTGTAACAGCTTAATCTGTGCTTTCAAGTTCTTGCCTAACCAAATACTCTAAAATCGTGACAAATTAGAAAAAAAGAACAGCTTAATGTATGTGCAGAATTTCCGCTTATTGTACGATATGCGTATTAATTTCGAAAATTAATCATTCCTGTTTGCATGTTGCCGCGATGAGAAAGTGAAGAACCATTGGCTAATTGATCCGCTACTGTGGTTGGCTGTCGAGATCACGTGCTCGCTGCTCACATACGATAACAAATGACATTTGCACAGCGCACTTTACAAGCTTCATTTCATTGTAACGAAGGTATTGTAGATAGATTAGATAGATTATTTATTTGTTCCGTAGATCCATATTGAGGGGATCCTCGTGGATGTGGAACATGTCAAGAAACAAAATTTACAAGTTGAATAACAAATAATACTAATAATATAAATACAAATACATACACTTATAATATAAATACAGATACATAATGTTTTACGATTTTTTTTTTTTTTTTTTTTTTTTTTTTTTTTTTTTTTTTTTTTGCTGATAATATAATAATACTAATATAGTATGAGTGCATGCATCATTTGGTACAATTTAGAAATTCACTAATGGAGTAGAAGGAGTTGGCCACTAGAAAGTCTTTTAGGTTCCTCTTAAACTGATCTTTATTTGTAGCTAAATTTTTTATACTTGATGGTAAATTATTGAAAATGTGTGTTCCTGAGTAGTGGACCCCTTTTTGAACTAAAGTAAGTGCTTTTAAATCCTTGTGTAGATCATTTTTATTTCTAGTATTGTATGTATGAACTGAGCTGTTTGTTGGGAAAAGGGATATATTATTTATGACAAATTTCATTAAGGAATAAATATACTGAGAGGCAGTAGTTAATATACCCAGTTCTTTGAAGAGGCTTCTACAAGACGTCCGTGAATTTACTCCACAAATAATACGTATTACACGTTTTTGGACTCTGAAGACTTTTGACTGACTTGAAGAGTTACCCCAAAATATTATACCATATGACATTAAGGAATGAAAGTAAGCAAAGTATGCAAGCTTTGTTATTTTTATGTCTCCTATGTCTGATAACACTCGTATTGAAAATACGGATTTGTTGAGTCGTTTCTGCAGTTCTGTGGTGTGCTCCTCCCAACTAAATTTATTATCAAGCTGTAATCCCAGGAATTTAATTCTGTCAACCTCTTCTATCTGCTCTTCTTCATATTTAATGCATATGCTGTCAGGAAATCTCTTGCATGTTCTGAACTGCATGTAGTGCGTCTTTTCAAAGTTTAATGACGATGAGTTGGCTTTAAACCATTTATTAATGTTCATGAAAATATCATTAGCAGACTTTTCTATCAATATACTTGACGTACTCTTTATTGCAATACTTGTATCATCTGCAAACAAAACGAACTCTGCTTCTGGTAGTGTAACTGATGAGAGATCATTAATGTACACAAGAAAAAGCAATGGCCCTAAGATGGATCCTTGTGGGACACCACATGTAATTTCTTCCCTACCCGATGATGACTGTTGGCCTAATTCACTAGTCACTTGCACTGACACCCTTTGTTTCCTGTTAGTGAGGTACGACTTGAACCATTTTGCAGCATTTCCCGTGACCCCATAGAATTCT
Source organism: Locusta migratoria (assembly GCA_026315105.1). Taxonomy (NCBI): domain Eukaryota; kingdom Metazoa; phylum Arthropoda; class Insecta; order Orthoptera; family Acrididae; genus Locusta; species Locusta migratoria. The sequence continues at coordinate 677,438,383 of CM048744.1, forward strand.
AATTTACTTAAAAGGATGTTATGGTTCACACAATCAAATGCCTTTGACAAATCACAGAAAATACCTGCTGCTTGCAATTTATTATCTAATGAATTAAGTACATTCTCACTGAAAGTGTAAATAGCCTTCTCAATATCGGAACCTTTGTGCGGTATTTGATGAGTTTTGTAGGGCAAATGAAACGGTGCATTAAACATATCACTAAAACTCGTATTCTAAGATAAGGTAGAGGGGTGAACAAAATAATATTAACACCTTGTAGTATTCTACATATTGTTGTAAGTTGGCAGCACTGCGTTCATTTTAAATCCGAGGCGCGGCCGCAGAGTAGAAATAGATGTACGAAGGTTTCAGATCACTGGAAGGTTTGAATGTTGTTTTGAAGTATGTTATGCGACTCGCAGCACAGTGGTTCAGTGCTAAAGTATGAATTACTAAATTATCAAATTTTTGTCATTCACCAGCCATGTCTGGACAGACAGCGTTAAAGATACAATATTCACACCAAAATAAAATGTGCCCAACAACTGTGACCAGATTACAGATCTTAAGGCAAATTGAGAATATATATACACTTAACAATAACCATACAATAATAATAAAGAATGAGTAAAAAACAGCTTATTCTCGATATCATGTTTGAACTTAGGTAGGCCCTGTGATATCACCAGAGAAAAATTATTCAATGCTGTACATTGGTTTCTCTTTTAACACTAGAATGGTCGCGTAGAATCTCACAGATACGTATTTCCGGTATAGGCAACCTGCGCGTCAGCGGATCTGCACATTATATCATTAATTTTCAGAAAATAAACGTTCAGTTGCTACTTTTATAATACTTACAGGTTTTCCAGGGCTGCCCCGAACACATTCGACGCCCTAGGCAAATTATTTTAATGGCGCCCATTTAATAGAATCACAATAAAACCAATGTAAAATACACAGTGCATCTTTTTTTTTATTCAAATACATAAACATAATCTATACATTACATAAACATATTGCCACACTAAAATGGGACACATCGCACACTTTCATACAATATTACTTTTTTTTATCGTTTTTACGTTTAGTCTTTTAAAAAGGTTTTGGTTGATAGTTTACGTAATTGATACAGTTATAAGCATCCTTATACAAAGAGTCACACAAATTTAATTTTTCTTGCCTTGGATTTTGCAAAATTTGAGACGATCTCCTTTAAATCAATTGTGTCTGCTGTTTCTCGTTCATTTGACAAAGTTGCCAAACGCACAAGTCTTTCTTGAGTCACTGTGCATCGCAGCTGATCTCACCACTTGCTACAGACACATGAAGAGTAACCAACTCTTAGTGCAGTAACTAAATTAGGGTTTTCCTAGACAAAAAGGGCCCCAACAGACAAACTCACTGTTGAAGTGCCGACGGGCAAGGTGAGCTCAAATGGCGGTGGGGGTAGCTGACACGTTACTACAGCTAAACTGAAATGCTTCGTCCTGTTCCGTTCCTGTAGTCTGTGTACGTATAGTTTCGACAGCAACAAATATAAATTGTTGGGAAAGCCCTCTCCTGCTTCACTTGATGAGACATAGCCTATCTCTTCAATAAGAGAGGCACATACTCTACATCTACACCTACATAGATACTCTGCAAATCACATTTAAGTGCCTGGCAGAGGGTTCATTAACCACTTTCATAACTTTTCTCTACCGTTCCATTCTCTAATAGCGCGCAGGAAGAGAGAACACCTAAATCGTTCAGTTTTCAATCTGATTTCTCTTATTTTATTGGGATGGTCATGTCTCCCTAAGTAGGTGGGTGCTAGCAAAATATTTTCACATTCACAAGTAAAAGTCGGTGATTGAAACTTCGCAAACAGATCACTTCGCAATGAATAACGTCTTTCTTTTAATGATTTTCACCCCAATTCGTGCAACATTTCCGTGACGCTTTCCCTCTCGTAATGTGATAAAACAAAACGAGCTGCCCTTCTCTGAACCTCAATATCTTCCGTCAGTCCCACCTTGACTTGGTTTCACTGAACAGAACATCTGTCTGCTGTCCAGCCTAAGCAATATTTTTTTTTTCCTTTTACAAACAATTTAGTATCATCTGAAAACTCTAGTGTGTGTTCATTGGAGCCTAGCTCATTAACAAATATAAGGTTACGGGTTCGATTCCCGCTAAGCCCTTGCCAGCGTTGTAGATCAGCGCGGTCGGTCAGAAAACTCGACACCCTATGACAACAATAAATAATAACAATAGTAGTAATAAACTGAGCACAGTTTGAAACTAACAAACAAGAAAGAACGACCGCAAAGAACAGATCGACCCGAAGAACAGGGGGAAAAAGTCCTAGGATTTTTATCTGTCACTTTTCAATTATTTCACCTCTGGCAATGCTGCTGATGTGAAAAATGTGGAGTAACACTGCGGTTTGGAATGCACGTTAAAGTGTAGGTCGGATGAAGGCAACGGCATACTATTTCCAAACGTAACTATGCCTCAAAGTACTGTGGTGTTCAAACCAGTTTTCGGATAGTTTTTTGCTTTACCTTAAACGTTTTGTTCTGCGACGGTCAGGGCAAATGATGATCGGTGAAATGCGTGATCTAACAGGCTTCCAAAGAGGCCAACTCGATGGTGCCTAATTAGTGGAAGCATGTTGTTGTTGTTGTCCTCAGCCCTGAGAATGGTTTCATGCAACTCTCCACCCTACTCTATTCTGAGCAATCCTCTTCATCTCCTCATAAGTTCGGTACCCTACATACTTTTGAATCTGCTTACTCTATTCATCTCTTGGTCTCCCTCTACGATTTTTACCACACACATTTCCCTCCAATGCTAAATTCGCGATTCCTTAATGTCTAAGAATGTGTCCCACCAATCGATCCCTTCTTCTAGTCAAGGTATGCCAGAAATTCCTTTTCTCCCCAATTCTGCTCAGTACTCCTCAGTTACGCGATGCACCCACCTAATCTTCAGTTCAAAAGCCTCTGTCCACACTGTTTATCGTCCATACAAGGCAACACTCCACACAAATGCCTTCAGAAAGGACTTCTATTTACATAAATTAATATTCGACGTAAACAATTTCTCTTTTTCAAAAACGCTTTTCTTCTCATTGCCATTCTGCATGTAATAACCTCTGTACTGCAACCATCGTGTGGTTTTTACTGTCCAAGTAACAAAACACATCTAACCACCTTTATTGTTTTGTGACCTAATCTAATTCCTTCAGCATCGCCTGATTTTCTTTGACTGCACTCCGTTGCCCTTGTTTTGCTGTTGTTAATTTTCATCCTATATGCTCCTTTCAATACACTGACCATTCCGTTATATCGCTCTTCCAGGGCCTTTTCTGTCTCTGACAAAATTACAATGTCATCGGCAAACCGCAATTTATTTATTTCATCACCGTGAACTTTAATTCCTTCTCCAAATTTCTCCTTGCTTTCCTTTATAGATTAATGTACAAATTGAATATCATTGGAGAAAGGCTACAACCTCTGCACCCCTTTCATGCTCTTCAACTCTGACAACAGCTGTCAGGTTTTTGTACAAATTGTAAATAACCCTCCGTTCCCTATATTTTACTTCTGCTGATTTCAGAATTTGAAAGAGTCTATTCCAATCAACATTGTCAAAAGCTTTTTTCAAATGTACAAAAGCTAGAAATGTAGGTTTGCCTTTCCTTAATCTATCTTCTAAAGGAAGCCGTAAAGTGAGGATTGCCTCCCGTGTTCCTACATTTCTCCGGTGTCCTGACAAAAGCACCCAGTGACATTTGCACCCAGTCGAGGGGCGGTCCGCTAATCTCCCCGTCCGATCTCTGCCCGGCAGGTAGAGGATCCGACTGCTGTGAGGTCGCACTGACACAGGCCGTACTTGACGGCAATGCGTGGCCGCAATAGCATTGCTGAAATTTATAATGGAAGCGAGACTAAAGAAGAACCAAGACATATTAATAAGATTTGTGACCTGGTAAAGGCCTTCGATAATGTAAGGTGTTGCATGATGTTCGCAATTCTGGGAAAATAGGAGTAAGCTCTAGGGAAAGGCGAATAGTACACAGTTTGTATAAGAACCATGTAAATACAATAAGCGTCGAAAGTCAAGAACGAAATGCTCAGATTAAAAAGGGGATAAGAAAAGATTGTGGACTGTCGCCATCATTGCGCAATCAAGACGTAATGTAGGAAATAAAGAAGAGGTTCAAGGCTCTGATAAAAGTTCTGGGTAAAAAGATATCAATGATAAGTTTTTCTGATGACCTTGCTATCATCTGTGAAAGTAAAGGAAAATTACAGGGTCTGTTGAATAGAATGAAAAGACTTATGAGCACAGACCGTGGACTGAAGGTAAACCAAAGTAAGACGAAAGTCATGAGAAGTTACAGAAATAAGAGTAGCGAGAAAATAATATCCGAATTGGTGATCACAATGTACACGAAGACAAGGAATTCTGCTACCTTTGCAGTAAACTAACTCGCGACCGAAGAAGCAAGAGGGACATAAAAAGTAGAGTAACACAAGCAAAGAGGGCATTCATGGGAAAGAGAAATCTACTGCTGTCAAACATCGCCCTGGACTAGTGGCAGAAATTTCGCATAACATACGTTTGCAGTACAACAGTACAACATTGTATGTTTGCGAAGCTTGGACTGCTGGGAAATGAGAACAGAAGAGAGTTGAAGCATTTGAGATTTAGTTTAGAGAGTAGTACAAAAATCACGTAAATATTTTTTGTAGGCACTGCTTGCAAGGTTATTTTTTAAATCCATAAATGCATGGGTATTTATGAATTTTGGGCATTTTCCCAGGAATTTATTCAGAGCATTTGCCCCAGCTTGATAATGTCGAGGCATTTTACATGACTAGGGGAAAAACAGATTGGAATACGTCAAGCAAATTTTTGTATCCCATCCTCGTCGCCACTTTTGTGTCCCAGCCTCGTCGCCGCTTTTGGGTCTCGTTTCCGTCGTAGGAGTCGGTGGCCGAGTAGGAAGACCGACACAGGAATAAAGGTAGCACGCTGGTGCAGGTACGGAGGGGAGCAGCCAGTGGGACAGCAGAAACTTGAAACACTAAAGTGAATTAGAACGAGATATATATTGCACTGAATTTATACAATACTTAACTTTACATAGCTGAGTACTGCAGAAGGCTGATACATAGTTGAGCTAGAGGCCTGCCTAGTGCCTATACGATAGCCAAGTCTTCACTGGTGCCTATCTGATCCCGAAGTGTTAACTGGTTCCTATCTCAGTCCCAAGTGAACGATGTCGTTCAGTGGTGGCCACGAGCGGAGTTGCAGCAGAGGGCGCTCGTGGCTGACGACGTAAGAACGCCGCGCCGTGCGTGCATGGCGGCGCGCGGCGAAAGTAGGTGGCGCGCACTTTGGACTTGTGCGACACCACACAAATAATTGAGGATGTAGGTTGTAATGGTTCTCTGAAATGGAACTGTTGGCTAAGAAGTTGGTGGCAGGTCGCATCAAAGCAGTCAGAAGACTGATGACCAGGCATGCAAACGATACATCGATGTTTTGCCCAAAATATCGATGGTCTGAACAGCGATATATCGCTGATATATCGCCCATGTTTCGGCGATAGAAGTCGAAAACTATAGACACCGTTCTGGTTCTAAGCCTTTTTTACTGTATGTTAAAAGGATGTTCTACAGTATTGTATGATATGATTAGAAAAATAAGGAGGAAACAAATATTTGGGTGTTTATTTCCGAAAAAGTGACAATTTTCAAATGTATGGTTACGTTAAAAAAAAAAAAAAAAAAATCGTTCACAGAATATATGACATCAACTGCGAATGGGCAAAGGTGAAAATGTGTACCCAGCTGGGACTCGAAGCCAGGTCTCCTGCTTTCTAGGCAGTTGCCATGACAATTACAGCACTGGGGACACAGTGATCACCGCACCTGCAAGGTCTACCTAAGCACGCCTCCCGTCAGACACAAATTCCCAGCTCTACCCTGCCCATAATACTCAAACTCGTTGTTTTTGAAACTAATTCCCGTAAGAGTAAGGGCTTCAAACTTACCCACCCCTTCCCACAAACGATAGGATCATTGCCTGTCACTGGGATATTATATATATTCACGTAGCGTCTGTTCCGAAAGAACACACGTCACTTCTGATTCTGCAGTTGTTATTTTTTCATATGCACAGAATATATGACATCAGCTGCGAATGGGCAGGGTACTGTGGGCAGGGTAGAGTTGGGAGTTTGTGACTTGCGAAAGGCGGGCTTAGATAGACCTTGCACTGTGTAGTGGTCAGCTCAACTGCCTAGAAAGCAGGACACCTGGGTTCGAATCCCAGCTGGGTACACAGTTTCAGCTTTGCCCATTCGCAGTTGATTCTGTGAATATGAAAGAATAACAACTGCAGGATCAGAAGTGTTCGGAACAGACGCCACATATATATAAATAAATTCCTTAAAACGAACCATTAATTATTTTCTCAGATGGGTTGAGACGGTGAACCAAGTACATTCTTACGGACAAATTCTTCTGTATTTAAGACATGATAATAGACATTACCAATAGACGAAATCTTTAGAAAACAAAAATGTTTCCACCCTAATAAATTTTCGTCCAAGTAGTGTGTACATAAGAGGATTTTATATGCTGCTTTTGGTCGGCTAAAAAAATAGCACTTAATTGGAACATTGAATGAAATGGTGCACATTAAAAGTCTTTTCTTGTATGGTACCAGCAGTTATTAGATACAGGACTGTAGAAGTTATTGGACCTTTACAACACCGGAGAATGCAGATATTGCAAAAACATATTCCAAATCCTGATTTACAACAAAATTATTTATGGTTTTATGGATATTAATTGACTTACTGCCTGCTGGCGTCTGTCTCTTTTTTTTTATGTCGACGTTCGATAATTAATCCGATGTTTCGCCCACGTGGGTTGCTGGCGTTGCCAAAATTTCATATTCCAGCAGCAGTGGAATCGAAACTTCGACAGTGTTACCACAATCAGATTATGATATCGTGCAGTCTAAACTTTAAGTACCTATAACGACAGATCTCCATTTCTACTAAGTACATGATTTTATAAACGTCATCGATGAATATGCCTATTCGTTTTCAAAATATGTGCATGATTAAATAATAAATGATAGATACATTATGTATTTCTTCTCCACATCGACAGCTAAGAAAAAAGGCAACACGTAAACAAAACGCAAGTTATTTCGCACGTGATCAACACATAGATTTAAATCCCAACTAAATCAGCACAGTACATTTCAAAACATCATTCCCAACTTCGTTTTCATTCAAATCCACCATTTCGCTGTGTATTCGTAGCCTAGACAAACAACATATTGAGGCACACACTTCTCATTTTAATAGCAAATTACAAGCACCCCGCCGCTAACGTCATGTGTAAGTCGAGTTTTGTAAAGAAACAGGTAATTATTTCCAGTTCGATTGTGTTTCAAAATGTCTGAGACAACACATCTTACTTTCAGTTGTTATGATACCGAAAAATAAAATCATTTCAGTGCGCTTTCCATAATATTTTGTAAAAAGTATAAAAACATCGATGTTTTCGCAGTGATGTTTCTTAACATTGATGTTTTTCTGTCTGAACATCGATTTTTTTAGAGCGATGTTGCATCCATACTGATGACACAAAAAAGTATTATTTTCGCAGATGATTGGCTTGTTCTGAAACTGATCATAACTAAAATTTGTGACTGCATCAGAGACCATGTTCTGTCTACCGACAATTCGTAACAAACCGACTCCTATCAGACGTTTATCCAGGCTTTGCACTTTCTTAATGGCAGAAGTAAATTGTAATTTAGGTGTTTAAAATAAGTTTTTTAATTTTTTTAATTTTATATACCTTCTTATTTTAGTCCTTTGTCTTAAGGCTTCCTGGACAGTGCGTTATTCTATGTTTTGAGCAGCGCCAAATCACTGTTCCGACTGCTTTGGTTCTTTTTACGATGTAAGAGTAGCCTTCATAGTAGCCACATGGCTTACCCTTGTTGGACATCGATGTCTCCATATCGAACGTATAAGCTCACAAACATACAAGCTGCACGAACCGAACACTAAAAGCTTCAGAATCGTACTGACAGTTATCCGTCATCCGCTGAGGTAGACAAGGACCTCGGGACTGCAAGCAGACAGTTTCCGGTGAGCGAGGGCTGGGCGGCATGGCATTACCGCGGGCACAGGGGCGGCTTAGCGAGGGTGCGGGCTGCAGGTAGGTCGTGGCGTAGTGAACAGGTAGTTTCCAGTCAGACTGGGTGCAAATGTCGCAGATTTGGGGTTGGGTGCAAATGTCACTGGGTGCAATTGTCACATATCCATTTCTTCTGAACCCAAACTGATCTTCCCCGGCTTCTACCAGCTTTTCCATTCTTCTGTAAATAATTAGTGTTAATATTTTGCAACTATGACTTATTAAACTGATGGATCTGTAGTTATCACACCCGTCTGCGCCTGCTTTCTTTAGACTGGGGATTATAACATTTTTCTTAAAGTCTGAGGGTACTTCGCCTGTCTCATACATCTTACACACCAGGTGCAATAGTTTCGTCACGGTTCGCTCTACCAGAGACTTCAGTAGTTCAGAGGGAATGTCGTCCACTCCAGCGGCCTTGTTTCGACTTAGGTCTTTAAATGCTCTGTGAAATACTTCTCTCAGTCTAGTATCTCCTATTTCATCTTCATCTACATCATCTTCCCTTCTTACTATATTGTCTCTTAAGTTCTTTTCCTTTGTAGAGCCCCTTTATATATTCTTTCCACCTTTCTGCTTTCTTTTCTTTGCTGAGTTCTGGTTTCCCATCTGAGTTCTTTATATTTATACAACTGCTTTTCTTATCTCCATATGTCTTTATTTTCCTATAGGCGGTATCCATTTTTCTCCTATTTAAACATTCTTCTACTGATTTGCATTTGCCTTCTATCCACTCCTGCTTAGCTATTTTGCACTTCCTGTCAATCTCATTAGTTTTTTTTATCTGCTCCATTTTGCCTGTTTCATTTACTGCATTTTTATATTTACTCCTTTCACCTATTGAATTTGGTATATCCTGATTTTTTGTACGTCTCGCCTTTCTACCTATTTAGTCCTCTGCTGCATTCACTATTTCATCTCTCAATGCTACCCATTCCTCCTCTACTGTTTTATTCCCCCCAGTTTCTGTAAATTGTTGCCTAAAGCTATCTCTGAAATTCTCAAGAACGTCAGGTTCGTTTATTTATCCAGGTCCCATCTCCATATGTGCCTAACTTTCTGCAGTTTTTTTCAGTTTCAGCCTACATGAGCAATAAGATATGGTCAGAATCTATATCTGTCCCTAGGTATGTCTTACAGTTTAAAACCTGGTTCCAAATTCGATGTCTTACCATTATAAAATCTATCTGGTACCTTCCGGTGTCTCCTGGTCTCTTCCACGTAACTACCTTCTTTAGTGATTTTTAAACAGGTGTTTGTTATGATTAAATTATATTCCGTGAACAATTCTACCACGCGGCTTACTCTTTCATTCCTTTTGCGAAGACCATTTTCATATTTTTCCTTCCTTTTCCTACTACCGAATTCCAGTCTCCCATCACAATTAAGTTTTCACTTCCCTTCATTGTCTGAATAATTTCCTTTACCACCTCATACATTTCTTCGATCTCCTCATCATCGGTAAAGCTAGTTGGCATACAAACCTGTACTATTGTGGTCGATGTTGGCTTCGTATCTATCTTGACTACGATGTGCGATCACTGCGCTGCTCATAGTAGTTTTCCCGCGTTCCTATTTTCTTATTCATTATCAGACCAATTCCTGTAATATCCCCAACTGATTTTGTATTTATAATCTTGTACTCACCTGACCAGAAATCCTGTTCCTCTTTCCACCAAACTTCAATAATTCTCACTATATCTAACTTCAACCTATCCATTTCTCTTAATTTTATAACCTCCCTACCCGATTAAAAGATCTAACATTCCACGCTCCGAACCGTAGAATGCCAGTATTGTCTTTCCTGATGATCACATCGTCCTGTGTAGTGCCCGTCCGGATCCGAATGGGGACTATTTTACCTCCGGAATATTTTACCCGAGAGGATGCCGTCGTCATATTGCTACAGTAGAGCTGCATGTCCTCGGGGAATGTAACGACTGTAGTTTCCCCTTGCTTTCAGCCGTCTTTCGATACGCGGAACTATTACAATGTTTCAAAACCGCCATGTTTCACGGTTTCGAAACCGTGTTACATTCTGCTCGGTTTCGGATCACTTTAGCGGTCGATACTGAATACTGTTTCTTCCTGTCGGTTTCACTGTTTCAAAAGAGCGGTGTTTCAGATCTATAATCAGGAAGGCGGAACAGACGCATTGATCGAAACAGTGGTGTTTCATTTTTTGAAGTAAAGTAAAGTAAGGTTAAGGTTTAACGTCCCGTCGACAGCGTGGCCATTAGAGTCGGAGCTCACGCTCGGATTTTTGGTTAAGTATGGGGAGGGAGATCGGCCGTGTCCTTTACAAAGGAACCATTTGCCTTGAGTCATTTAGGAACATCACGGAAAACCTAAATCTGGATGGCCGACGATGCATTTGAACCACCTTCCTTCCGAATGCGAGTCCAGTGTGTTACCATTGCTCCACCTCGCTCGGTCATTTTTCTGAAGATCGACTCAGACATTTAACTTACTAGTATAGGGACAGTTTAGAGTGTCAAAAACAAATGGACAGACGTTTGTCTGCAGCTTAAGTTGTGCCGTATTTGACAATTTCGTTTTTATACTTGCATATTACGCAAGTGTGGACCTTAAATGAAACCGCGAATTAAAGATATTTTCAAAACTCGGTTTTTAAAATAAGGTTTATTTTAGTAAAGTTTCCAGAAGTGCGATAATGATGTATATAAACTTTTCTCAAAATGTCAGCTCAATACATGAATGAGCGTATGGCTTTCGGGGCCGGGAGATCCCTTACGGGATTGTTCGGCCGCCTTAGTGTAAGTCTTTCTATTTGACACCGCGTGGGCGACTTAACGTGCCAGTGATGATGAGGAGATGATGATTAGGACAACACACAACACCCAGTCCCCTGCCGGGAATCGAACCCGGGCCTCCTGCGTGATATCGATGCTGCCACTGAGCTACGGAGGCGGACGTCAGCTCCATAAATTTAATGTGATACATGTCTTTTTAATATCACATGTAGGTTAGCGCACACAACACCTATCAAAATTAGGTATTAGAATCCAGGAAAGCAAAATAATTATAGGTACTTTGATAAAAACCAATATATTAGACATAAAAATGTCAATCCTCAGCTAACGGGATAGCAGGAACGTCGCTTATTGCGAAAACAGTACTTTTGGCGCAGGGGTAAATTTTTTTCCTACCATTCCGGTAGCCTCGATTAATTATTATTGGCAACAGAGAAAACTTTGCCAATATGTTAATATTCTCAGAAATCCACATAGAATGACTTGATTGGCGCTTCGTACGGACATTTAAGTAAATAATGTTGTTCGTATCTACGGTTGACAGGTTCTTGTATGTACCCTTATATACTCAGTAAGAGAAGAGAGCCTATATAGGTCCTCTATGTAAAAGTTAATTGTCCTCGTAAAAAGAAGATTCACGACAAAACATTTTGCGTTGTCACGCTATTGGCTAATGACAACGTCACAGGATTGCCAACATTATCACTCGAGGCCCCAGGACAGTAAGTAAAATTTTACCGATTCAGGAAGTATAAAACTCCTATAGTTGCTGTCCCCGCACTATGTTTGCGATTCTATATCAATACTTATACAGTACACATTGGCGATGTTACAATAAACAGGTCGTAATATTACGAAACTCACTGTTTCATGGTTTCGAAACCTCTTACTGTAGAGTTTCATTTGTTCCGAAACTTTCAATGTTTCAGTTTCCCCATCTCTATTTGCTATGTCGATTGAGACAGAGATGATGTTTTAGCACTAGACGAAGCTAAGTAGAATCTTAGCGTCGTCACATCAGCCACCGATTTTCTATTTTTATTTTTTTTAAACATGTGCTACCGGTGAGAACTTCACGTAATTTGTTGACTAGTTTTTGGAAAAACTGTCGGTGGATCGACGGTTTGCTCTTCCTCTGGAGTCGTGGATTCAGCAACGAGCTTGAATTTCATAGAGTGGCGATAGGTCCGCCATGTTTGAGGCAAATTGAACTGACGTCCGCCATGTTGTTTGGGGTATCGGCTGGCATCTGGTATGGCACACCCACTCGAGAATTTTACCTATTTACAGTTCCACATTTTAAATAAAGGTTGAATATTGGATGTGCATCAAGTTCGAAGCTGCGAATTGACGAGCCTGGTAGTAAATTTCCTAAAAATTCTGCAATAAATTATCACGAACCTCTCAGTACTGTATTACAGTTCCAGTTCGAAGTATAACAGTTAGCTGAGGTTTGCAATAACAATGAATGTGCCGCTTCGAAAATATTTGTGTTGATTTTAATGCAAGTACATGGGGTTAAACGAGCTGCGAAACATACAGTGAACATTAATTGCTATGACGAGCAATCATGATTATGGATTTGTGTCTGCTGATAGTGTGTTGTAACAACTGCTTTCGCCGGCCGCGGTGGCTGAGGGGACTGAGGCGCTTCAGTCACAGTCTGCACGGCCACTACGGTCGGGGGTTCGAATCCCCCCTCGAGCATGGATATTTGTGCCGTCCTAGTTCGTAAGTAGTTCACAAGTAGTGTGTAAGTTTAGGGACTGATGACCCCGTAGTTAAGTCCCATAGACTATACAAACATTTGAACATTTGAACAACTGCTTTCATAAAGTGTAGTATACACTTATCTTGTGTTTACTAAACCTATTAAGTGTACAAACTTCTAAAATTGCTGTTAAAGGGTTTGGTTGTAAACTTCGGTGGGCGAAATTTGAGTACAAAGATGGAAGTGACAAAATACTGCAGTTAAAAATACGCTAGGTCATCTGCCACAAACGCATTCCACGTCGTAATAATCCCTCGTTAATAACTTTCCTTGTTTCCACGATGAAGAAAGTGACGTTTGGTACGTGAAATTTGACTAGAAAAAGGAAAGTGACAACAGATTATTGCAATAAAAATGCGCCTGGGTAAGCTGCTACAGAAGCATTCCACACCTAAATAACGCGTAATTAATAACTCGTTGTTGCCACGCTGATGTAAGTACATATTTATTCAAAATAACTAAGTCATATACAAGAGAAAAAATTATAACTGTCACTACTGCTTCCACACTCTGAACTGGATGCGTGTCAACCGTGCTCGATCAAGTATTGTTGACAACAAATAAAAATATTTTTAAGAAGGTGTAGTCAGTCAAAAATGTGGTTTCATCAACCACAGGAGCTACCGAAGAAGAAATATCTCAAAACACACACAAACACTAGGTAGAAAACTGAGCATTATTTTTGTGGTGTGTACTTCAAAGAAATTGCAGGATAGGTCATCTGAAGCTTCATTCTTGGGGCAGCTAAGTGCCATTAGTCAGGAATTTTGAGTATAGACAGGCTGAGATCAAACAAGGCAAAACATTTGTGTTCTTGCACGAATCACTTGTTTTATCATTTCGATTTGCACATTTAAATGCCGGACACACTTTAGACATATTTCAGCAGGAAAATTTGCACAGACAGTACACACTAAACAACACTTCAAGCTCAACAACATTCGATAGACAGATTCCTCGCAAGTGTACTGACCACCAGAAATATGGCGACCGAGTTTATACAGGTTGCCGCAAAGACCGCTGTAGCTCGTGTGTCAGCCACTCTATGAGTGGGATTCCGCGTTTTCTTTTATACATGACAATTCAACAGCGCTATCTGGTGTTCAGACTCCACGTAGAATCGCAACTTTGCAGTTTGCATGAGTTCCTCTTCCTCCATGTACGCAGGTTTAAGTTACTCTATTGAAACTGTCTCGTCCTTGTCGAATTTAAAATTGTTACGTCCTCTTGCAATCGTTCTGTAAGATCCGGATTATGATGATACAAATGGTGGACGCTCAGTACCATCCCTGAGCTACATGTGGGATGTTTCTTCTAGGTCCTTGTGCAAAAACACTTTCCGATTTACATGTCCGACCGGATTGGCAGGTCGAATATCCCTCATTATGTTGCATAGTTCACGAGCGAACTGCGTGAATTGCTCTTGGGCAAACTGTTGGGTTGGTACTGATAAGATTAATTCTTCTGGAACCCCCAGTTGCTCACCATAGGCGAACTGTGCTGGAGAGCCCTGTATCTTCCTTTATCGACGTTCTTAGCCCGATCACGACTAGGGGCAGTGTTTAAGACCATGGTGATGACTTACACATTAAAGTAGTTTTGAGCTTACGATAAAATCGTTTTACCATTCCGTTACTGGCTGGATGACCGTTTGTTGCACGGATATGGTTGCAACCGCAAAATAGTAGAAGTTTTGCGCGGTCCGTGGCTATGTCTACGGAACACCACATCTCGAGACCAAGAATGGACTAGCGCACTCGCAACTGACTTAGCAGACATGTCTTATTATGATAACTTCCGACCACATGGTTAAACGATCGATTACCCTGAGCAAATGACGTTGTCCTGCAAAATATTGTAATGGACCGACGATGTCTACATGAATGTGTGAAAACTGGCCAATGGCGTCGGAAAATGACCAATAGGTGCGAAAACATGTCTGCTGATTTTTTTACGCAGGCATGTCAGACATGCATGTGCCCATGCACGGCAATCTTTGTGTTCGCCTTTTGTACTGCTTTGGAGACAGTAACTTGGCTGCGGCTCGAACCCCGGCTGTGATAGGTTATGCATAGTGTCGAAAACGTCACGACGATAGTGCTCTGGTACATAGGGTCGTTGCTTTCCTTTTGCTACATGACACCAAATTCCGCCCGACGCATTTGACGCTGACACATGCCTCAGCTGCAACGCTGTTCGCTATTCCTGTATAAGACGGCGCAAGAAAGGATCTTTTTGGTTTGACGCTAAATCTACCCAGTGAATGGAGTTTAAACCGGCACATTTCGGGATAGGCAATATGGAGATCTGGTTGACTTTGCCTGCTATGTAACACGCGTCAGTCGTGAATTGTGCAACGTATTCGACCTACCTGACGTGGTGCGTTGAGGTCTATTTCTCGCTGAAAGAAAGATATTATCGGTTTCTGGTCTGTAAAAATTATAAAGTGTCTGCCCTCGACGGATTAGCGGAAGTGCTTGATAGACAATAAAAATAGCAAGCAATTCACGATCAATAGCGCTCCATTTTTGCTGTTGCAGAGTCAAATTCTTAGAGAAAGATGCAAGCGGCTCCCATTTTCCGTAGACTTTTTGTTGTAGGGTCGCTCCCAATGCTGTTTAGCTAGCATCTACTATCAGTGCTAAGAGCGTGTTCCATCTTGGGTGTCCCACTCCCAACAACTTTGCTTGTGGTGGATGATTATTAAGGGTATTGAAATATTCTTCAGCATTAGGAGTCCTTGGGATCTTCCGGCTTCCGGTAGTATTTCTGCAAGTAAGTAACACTGTAAGACGGTATTGAGTGGCAGCTAGCTTAGGCAAGTGACGTCAGTAATAATTCAGTATTCCACGAAATCTGCAAAGCCCTTGTAAGTAGTAGGAAGAGGCATTTGCTGGACTACGGCAACACGCTTTTTTTATAAAAAAAATTACTAACTTAAAAATTTTAAATACATAAAATTGATCACATTTTTACATAATAAAACAGCAGGAGATATTCCTTTAGTCACATATACATATAAATTACCTTCATTCACTCTTAGCATATCATTCAGTTTGTCTCTGATGAGATTTGTGAATATCTCTCTCTCTCTCTCTCTCTCTCTCTCTCTCTCTCTCTCTCTCTCTCTCTCTCTCTACACACACACATGCACACACTCACTCACCCACCCACCCACCCACACACAGACAGAAAATTTACTTTGCATACTCATCTGAGTGTACAGAAATATTAGAGAAAATTTACTGTTCACTACTTGTTTTTCTTGATACACGGAAGAATTTGAGTATGCTACCATCAGTAACTGATCCAGAGCGTTTACGTCACTTAGGGGTGTAATGTGATGATACAACAGCTGCCTCTACAACACACGTTTTTTCTTTCTGTAATTTAGTTAACCAGTCAATATTTTTCTTCTGTTATGGGCTCCAGTTGCAAAAGTGGTGTGGAGACGTTCCGTCTACATCATAATTGGGGAGTTTGTTGGAGAGGAGAATGAATTACGAGGATCATGAATTACGAAATCCAAGCTACTGTCTTCTTTCATATCAGAACTTTTCTCTTCAGGATTGAAAAGTCTCCTAGCACCTCTGGGAGTTCTCTCCATTCCCCATTATTTTCTTTAATTGGTAACAAAACAGATTGCTTTTTATGTGCAGAGCCTTGAGGGTCTTCATCATCCATCATATCTTCCAAGCGCAGACCTGCCAAGGGGACCAAGTAACTCAGGAAATTAACCTCAAGTTTTCCAAACGCGTATTTTGTTTCGATAAGAATTACGCCATATTCCTGTAGGCTCTGGAAAAGCTGCCGCAGGTGTTCAGAATGTGGTTCTGATGAGGTAGAGAATACATGGATGTCTTACATATAGAAAAATGTGAACGGTAACTCTCTAAGTATTTCGTGCGTGAACCGATTCCAAATTTGGGCGTCATTTTGACACCAAATAGCATAAAATTGTCTTCAAATAAGTCGAATGGTGTGATCACTGCTGCCTTTAATTTTAATGTCATGTGGAGCCAAGGAAATCTGGAAAAAAGCCTTAGCGCTGTCGATCACACTGGATACTTTGTCGTTGCTAATGTTGCTCTTAAAATCAGTCACATTGACAATTGGGTAGCAGTGTGGAATTATTCGGGCATTGAGCGCCTTATAGTTTCCACCTACTCTTCAGGAATTATCTTTTTTACGTACCAGGTAATTTGGAGACGCCCGAGGAGTGTCTGATCTAGCCACAATACCTCCCTTAAGAAGCCAGTCGAACTCTGCTTGTGCCGCAAGTAGCTTCTCTGCACGCAGACGCCGCGGGTGGAACGCAACGGGGTGACCTCTCGTCGTGCGAATGTCGTGCTGAGTGTTGTGTAAGCTCTTCTTTGTGACACATGCGGGCCCGGCAAGTGATGGACAGCCTCGAAGCAGATAACGAAAACGTGCCTCTTGAGGCGATGCTGTGATATTGCCTACAGTATACGCCGCCTTCTTGCGTGACGCTCACGAGTGCGCACAGCGATGTGTGGGTTACGGAATCGCCGTATTATATCCAGATGCCAAAGACGTGTTAGCGGTGCCGGACATCTTAGTGCGGAAAGCCACGGGCACATCACACTGCGTATGAGCCGACGCGGAAAGCAATATCTTTTCTATACGCGATTGCAGGCTCTCTCGGCGTATTCCAGCGATGAAATGTTCTCGGGTTATCAGCCGACTTGTGGAGTCGTCTTGGCGCAACGTTTCAATGAGTTTCGTACTCGCCTGAGGATGATGAGTACGAAACTCATTGAAACGTTGCGCCAAGACGACGCCACAGCTCGGCTGATAACCCGAGAACATTTCATTAATAACTTTTCTGTAGGTAACTGTATTAATCGACAGTTGATCAGATCGGGAATTCTTGTTGTTTTTCTACAATTATCTTGATGTTGAAAATATTGTCACTGCACGAGCGTCCATACCTGAGCCGACTTTGCACTTCTCATAGACATGCGCCTGTTATTACTTTCAAGCGATTGTTTATTATTTTCGAGTAAACTTTGTAAACTGTGTTTGAGACTTTGTAAACTGTGTTTGAGACTTATACTCTTACAATTGGCACTTTTAGGAAACAAAACTTATGTCTGTGGTTCTCCAATGATCGGGTATGTTATTGTTTCACTAGCATTCACATTAAATACATGTAAAAGTCTTAGTTCGTACATTTCCCTCCAAATTTGATAAGTTCAGAATTTATTCCATGTGGACCACAGCTTCTGCGATTTTAAAAGTTCTCAGAGCCTGCTGCACCTCATACAAGGTTATTGAGTCGACTGTCTTCTTGTTGTAGGGTGTAAGGTAGTTTTTTTTTATTGCAGCGGTTTCACAACCATAACTTCTTAAATGTTTTATCTACGGTTCTCCATTAATTACATGAATTTTAGCATTGTCTCTTTCTGACTTATTTAACTTTTTAAACATTTTATATGCACATTTCTGTCTTCCATGTATATAGTGTTAATAAATATTAGTTATTAATTTATAAATTAATAAAATTCAGCAACCAGTTGCTTGTGATTATTTTTTTTATTTTAGACGACCGGTTTCGAACGCTTCAGTTCCCTTCTTCTGGTCTATTTTAGTATTGTTGCTTAATTAATGTAGCTACATGCTATTAGGAGAATCAACACTTTATGTGACATGATTTATCACTTTAGTTTGATGTGCATATATCTGCAAATTTATTATCTTTGGATATGAGAGACTACTGAAAATTTGAAACCTATTAATGTCAAATATGTATAAACATGGTTGTCTTTGTTATATTTACGATGTTAAATACTGTGTAAATTGATAATATTGTAGAGGTTCTGACTTAGGGCTTTTGTAAATAATATTCCCGTGTAAAAGATGGAGGTATCCCCGCTTCAAAAGAGTGATGACGTGGAAGTAAAAGGTGGAAAAAGCGCGCCAGATGGTCCGATTTGCGCAGCGAAAAAGTCAGTTGCGAGAAAGTCGTAGTCTGGACGCTGATGAGTGAACAGTGCTTGTGTCTTGTGGCTATCTCGCTTGAGGCTATACTTTTCAAGAAGAGTAGTAAAATGGCCTCGGGTGGAGAATATCTTTCAAAATGTTTACTGACAATGTTTGTGGCTTATTATTCAAATTATTTCGACCCTAAGAAGACTAAATTTGGCTACATGCTGCAAGAGTCAGTAATGGAATATATTACGCCACAACTAACTGCACTGCAGCGGCAATCGTCCACCACACGCAACGTAGACAATTTTTTAGAATTGTAATAACAGCCTGAACCTCACATATGTGAAAAATAATCTTCTTCATAAACTAAACAGAGCTGTTAACCTGTTATTGTCCTACTCCATTATCGTGTATAGGGTCCTTTCCTTTTTTAAAGTCAAATATTCCGAGTGACTGATAGGATGGGTAAATATCAGGACTGAGGGCATCATCTGGGAGAGGCAGGTGGCGAAAGTTACCCTGGGAGAGGATGTGTAGAGAGTGAAGGTGTAGGGAGGGAGCAATATGCTGGTACTGTCGTGGCAGAGGCCCGGTGTTCATCAGGAGGGGAGAGAGAACAGGGCGACTGGATTCAATTTTGCGGGTGGTGTAGAGGATACGGATATGCCGAGGAACTTTAAAAGGTGAGCGAAAGGAATGAGATCTTAGAGGATCCACGTAGGGGAAGGGAGGCGGATGCGGTAAGCGAGGCAGAGGGTGTGGTGTTCTAGGATTTGGATAGATTTATAATTGGTGGGGGAGGCGGATATCCAAGCAGGATGGAAACTGCAAAGGACGGAACACATCAGGGAACGAAAGGTGTATGGGATTGTTGAGGGGTTAAGTCCCCATGTTCCGCCAGAAAGGAGCTCTAGGAGGTTGAGATGGGAAAGGGCTTTCTGACACAATGTTTGAAGGTGAGGGTACAAGGAAAGGGCCACCATGTTGTGGCCAAGGTATTTTAGGGTGGAGGTATGGGGAATGGGACAGTCATGGAGTGTGAGGTAAACATCACGGCGATGGAAGAATTGGATGGTATGACCTATAATGATTGCCTGGGTTTTGGTGGGGTTGACGGAGAGGAGCCACTGGTTACATCAAGTGGAGAATTGGGTGAGGTGAGACTGGAGAAGGTGCTGAAAACATGCAAGGGACAGGGTGAGGCCTAGGAAGGTGGCGTCATCAGCATACTGAAAGAGATGGACATGGGAGGCTGGAGTTGTGCCATGTCAGCCGAGTAAATGAGGTAGAGGAGAGGTGAGAGGACAGACCCCTGGGGTACCCCGGCAGAGGGATAGAACAAGCTGGAGTTAGAGTTGTTGACAATGACATAGATGGGCGGTGGGAGAGAAAGGAAGCGATGAAACGGACGTAATTAATAGGAAGGGCGTAGGTTTGGAGTTGGAAAAGGAGACTGGAATGCCATACTCGATCGTAGGCCTTTTTGATGTCGAGGGAGACAAAGATGGCGGCACGACGGGAATTTAGCTGGACAGAAAGGAGGTGGGTAAGGCAGATGATCTGGTCATCGACAGAGAAGGAATCTCAAAAACCACACTCGGAGAGGGGGAGCAGTTGGTGTTGACGGAGATGCTGACGAATGAGGCGAGAAATGATAGTTTCCAAAACATTGCTGAACATCGAGGTGAGGCTGATAGGGTGATAGGAAGAGGCATCCGAAGGAGGCTTGTCATGTTCGGGAAACATAACAATACGGGAAGTTTTCCACAGGTCATGGAAGAAGCCAGTGTAGAGGATGACATTGTATAAGGGAGGCAAGGGCAGTTTGGAAGGAGTTGGGGCAGGCACAAAGGTGCCTGTAAGTTAAGCGGTCGTGGTCTGGGGTGGTGTTGCATTTCGTGCGTACTGTGAGTGGAATGTCAAGTAATAGGCGTGTTAAGTTCTGAAGGAGGGATGTGGTTCAAGTACTGGAACCTAGGGACAAGTGGTGGGTGGGGGGGGGAGGTATGAAGTATTGCTGCGCTCGTGGATTTGGGCAAAGAGGGAGAAGTCAAATCTGGGATCGTCAGGAACGTAAAAAACATCAGAAAGGTGGGTGGCGAAATGTTCAGCCTTACTGGCATTGTCGGGAAAAGGATGGTCATTGTGGAGGATTGGGTAGGTGGGAGCAGAGCGACTGCCAGTAAGGCGGTGGAAGGCTTGCCAGTACTTGGTGGAACTGATGGGGAGTGAAGCATTAAGACGGGTGCTTGCCTATCGCCAGGCCGGCGTTTTTTTCGCGGCCAAGAGGTTTCTAATATGTCGTTGGAATTTATCCCGGTCATGGGTTTGCAGGAAGGAGCGATAGGAGGGGTGTGATTCACGAAGGAGGAGGATGGCCTGTGGAGGGAGGGAGGGTGGGACGGTGGCGATGGATGGCTCCTGTAGGAATATGGACATGAACGGCATCAGCAACGGATCTGGTGAATGAGGTGTGGTCTATGTTTGCGGGGGTGTGGAGAGGCATAGGGTGGCTAGCAACTGAGGTGTCTATGAAACGACGGTAGGCTCCCAGTCGGCGCGGGAGTAATCACAGAAAACTTTAGGAGGAGGAGTTAGGATGAGAAGCACAGTCAGGACGACTGCAGGGGTCAATGGTAAGGGGTGGTTACTGCGAACGAGGTCAAGGACTTCCCCCTGTAGGCGGCCAAGGAGGTTGGGAGAGGCAAGGACGATTTCAGGGGTAGTGTTACTTTCGGGGCGCGTAGAGCGAGGGCGGGGAACGGTGTCACCCCGAAGTGAGGCGACAAACTGATGCCACCGCTGGGGTTCACCGATGGGATGGGAGGCAAGGTTAAGGTCGACGGCAATCACATTAGTCGTAAAATTCCGGTCAACGTGGGAGAGGAAATCGTAGGGGAGGGGAACGTGACTGCGGATGTAAACATTGGCCTGGGCGACGGTGAGGGAGGGAAGAAAGAGGCTGAGGTTGAGGTGCTCGGTGGGATAGTTTAAGAGAGGCTGTAGCCGGACAGGGTGGTGACGGAAGTGGCCAATCTCCACCCCACCTTGAGCAAGGGGTGGGGGGAATCTGTACAGTGTAGGGAGTGGTGATTATGGAACGACGGGGTTGAAGGAAGGTTTCATTTAGGAGAAAGGCATCCATGCGGTGTTTGGAAAGGATGTGCATGAAAAGGTGCTTGTTGGCAGGGAGGGAACGGACATTGTGATAGAAGATGTGGGGCGGGCTGTTTGAGATCCGGCCCATAAAGAGTCGCGGTTCTATTCAGCCAATTATCAGACAAGCTAATAGTGGGGCGAATGGGGTATCCCAATTGGGAATAAGTGGGAGGGGCTTACCAGCTCCGGCATACGCCTTACAACCAAGGAAAACCTCCCGAAAACCTTGGTCGGAACCGGGGGATTGGGACCAATTTAATTTATCTCTGGGACGTTGCCCCAGACTAAAAATGGATTATCGGGAGAGCACGAGTGCACTCGCGACAATCAAGGATCGGACGCCCGAGTTACTCTCGTAAACTCGTAGAGATCAGTTCGACCAACAGTGGACAAGCTTCTTCTCTAAAGGAACCCCACCCGTGAGCAAGGTATCCTCTGCGTCAGGGATCGAGCACAAGATGACAGAGGCCTTATAATGACAGTGAAATGAAGCCGGCTGCTAGCGCGACACCCAACTAACATGGCGGCCGAGCGCCAGGCGGTCACAGATGCGAGCACAGAGTAGTTCATTTAGCTGTCTGTTCAGTGGCGGACTAAGGCTATCGGAGGCCCGGTGCGGCGGCAAAACAAAATGAGGGCCCCCGTCCACTCGAAAATACATGTGTTACTGTAGAAAAGTAACTTCTGAGATTTGGAGGCCCTCCCAGGACTAGAGGCACGGAACAGTCTAAAAATAAGCATTTAAGATTTGGAAGCCCCAGAACGAGAGGCCAAGTACTCTAAAAGAAAGACGGGGCGGTCTGCTCCCCCCCCCACCCCCCCTCGTGTCTTAATTCCTTTTTCATATGTTTTAAGGCGGTCGTTTTTGACCATCTATTTTTGCCATAAATAATTCCAAGTTTCAGCTAGGTATAGAAAATCATACTATTACATAAAATAGAAGCACACTTTTCCTCTTTCTGCCCCTTTAACCTTTTATAACTCGAGGAGTAATGAAGGAATCGTCATGCGCTTTCTTTTAATTTCTCGTTTAGAATCCTGAGATAACCTTTAATTTCAATACAAATTTGTGAAAAAAAAAAAAAAAAACTAAAATATCAACCATAACGTAGAATCGTTTGCCGCTTCAGCACTTTAGTCAGCTTTAGAGCCTAAACTATAAGAGCTAGGCCATTGTACATAGTATATACTTGCAGAAGTCACAAACATCTAAAAAAAAAAAAAAAAAAAAAAAAAAAAATGCAAGTGCATGTCTAACTCTT
The DNA here is from genome assembly GCA_026315105.1 of Locusta migratoria. Taxonomy (NCBI): domain Eukaryota; kingdom Metazoa; phylum Arthropoda; class Insecta; order Orthoptera; family Acrididae; genus Locusta; species Locusta migratoria. The sequence goes on from CM048744.1 coordinate 677,461,508, forward strand.
ACGAGTGAACCACATTTATCATTTTTCTCTTCTAAAGCGCTGGCGCCAGATGGCTTAAGACTACAATCATAGCGATTGTGGGAGATATGTAAAAGTTAGACATATGATCTCCCGGCTTTTTTTTTTTTTTTTTTTTTAAATCGTCATGTGTTCTGTAATTCTATACTATGTTCTGTGGCGCAGGTTTCATAGTTTACGCTACAAAGATCACTCAAGTTCGGAAGTGGTAAACCATTCTACGTTATTATACTTATTTCAATTATTTCGCACTTAAGCCGCATCACGATACGTTCTGCAGTTCTCGAGTTAAAGATTACCCACGCAAAGCCGGGGCGGCTCAGCTAGTTAGTAAAAAATAAATAAAAAGTGTTGAGTCAATTATTTAACACCGAAAATTGTATCCCAAATTAAAAATGTTTATCAAATTTGGCCACAAAGTACAAGGTGATTGGGCGACAGAATCTGTGCTCGCTGGTAGGCAATCCCGCTGAAAGTAACGAGTGGAATTTGAAAAGGTCCACAGCTCTACTGTATCTAAATTTGTGAAAAAACCAGGGGAGCTATAAAAAAGTTGTTTAAATAAAAAGAAAAAGTTAATTTCATTATCTACAACTTTGTAGCTGACGAAAATTTCCTGACCACAAAACAAATAGTGGTAGGCGACTAACTTTTTCATGGCGTAATTTTTATTTTATATAAAAGTATTAGTTTCAATTATTCACATGTTCACATGTTTGTTAAGCTTATGGGACTTAACTACGGGGTCATCAGTCCCTAAACTTACAAACTACTTATGAACTACTTACGAACTAGGACGGCACAAATATCCATGCTTGAGGGGGGATTCGAACCCCCGACCGTAGTGGCCGTGCAGACCGTGACTGGAGCGCCTCAGTCCCCGCGGCCACCGCGGCCGGCTTCAATTATTATTTTTATAAAAACACAATACGTATTGTACTTGCTAAAACCACTGTTGCATTCCTTCAGTATTCACCTGTCTGCGTAAAAAAAATTGGCTCTGCTGCCCGCACCAAGGGTAGTCTAGTGGGGCCCCATTGCACCGCTGTACACAGCGAGCGAGCTGTGGTGCGCCGTCGAGTCCCGACACTTGCCGGGCGAGCGGGTACCCGCCGGGCCCGTGCAACAGCGCTACACAAGGCGCTGCGAGCGGGGGAATGCAGACAGTTCTGAGCAACACGTTGTAATACTCACAGCGTAGGCTTCACGCGCCTTTTATGTTACCTACATTGCCATTTATAAGTTATCGATCGTTATGTCTGAAATAAATAGCGAACAGGACAGATCGTACCAACGTGCAAGGAATAGACGATCCGAGGATGAAAAAAAACGACGTTTCCAGGAAACTCACGGAGAGAATCTACAAGCGTTTAAAGATATCTGGAAACAGCATTGTATAGCAGCGTTTTATGTTGATTGTAGGTAATGAAAATAAACCTGTGGGATTTGCAGAGTGTAATGGCTGCCGTAAATTATTGTCGTTCTGTGACGGCAGTACCACTACGCTGTTACGGCACCTGAATAGCTGCAAGGCTCATCTGAATACTGATATGAACGGTTGTAGCAATATTCCAGGGTCAGCAAAATCTTTTGTGCTGGAGAAATAAGTAAGAATGTGTGCAATAGATTTGCGGCCCTTCAGCGCAGTTTCAGGAGAAGGATTTCGAGACCTCGCACAGGCACTAAAACAGGTGGGAGCACAGAACCCCACTGCAAGTGCCAAAGACGTTCTTCCTCATCCTTCAACAGTTTCTAGAAACGTAAAAAGAATAACAGACGAATGCCTGTTCGCAAACTACTGGCTTTTTAAGGATTTCCTGTTTACCTTGGCAGAATTTTAGCTAGATAATTAGTTGGACAACTTTGAAGAAAATTAAATATCACATCATCGTAGGGCATATAATTTTTTGTCACATACATGAAATACATAGATTTACTAGCAACAAGGAACTGAAGAGATTTAAGGAATAATCTTGTTCTTTATGTTAGAGCCATCACATAGTTTAATATCAAGTTAAAGTGAAACACTGTAAGTAAATACTGAGCAAAGTATAAAACTATCTACAAATTTGCTGGAGCCGGCTAACGGGAAGCCAACGACTTTCAACATGTTTAATATTTCCTGTGCGTGCCGATTCGGCTACCGTTTTACTTCTGCACCACAAAATTGTACGATCTGCTTTTACCAGGTGCATTACTGCGCACGTCAATTTCTTTTCCTTGCAACTGATAGTACACTGACAATTCAGTCAGTGAGGAAAAATCACAAGTGTTTCAAGATACATGAAAGACTGTCCAGCGATTGCGACCTTGAATGTCACCTCTCGAATAGTGGTGACTCCCTCGGTGTTTCAGCTACCACCGGCCAAAGGGAAGAGGAGGAATATAAAATAAAAGAAAACAACAATGGTCCACACGCCTGTATCGAGGAACAGTAATTAGTTTACTTCCCTTGGAGTGATTAAGCGTGAGCTGAACCTCCTAACATTCTACCTGTTAATCGTTTCTAATGACCTCGATTGCAACTGAACGTTTATTCTTATTTTTATTTATTTACTTATTTTTTCTTAGCAGCAAGGAAATATCAAGCAATTTAGCGAAATGTCCACTGAAACGCTGTCCGAACACGTGCTGAATGCGTATACTTGCTACCGCAGCACTAATGCTACTCATTAACTCGCAATTACTCATGATTTTAGACAGCTCTATTACACTCGCGTTAATGAGTGTTGTAAAATGCATCGGTTAGTAAGCTTCCCGCTATCTAACTTTTTCAATACATGGTTTGTAAATGAAAAGTTGAATGCTTTGTTAGAAAGCTAAGTTGCTGTACTACCAGATGTCCAAAAATCAGATTTGTTAACCTCATAGTTTCTTCAGAATCGAGTGAAAAGCATTATGAAACTGAAAATTCACGCGGAATGAAAAGCAGACATGTTATTTTTTCCAAGGAAAGTAAAGATTTTAAGGTAAAACTAAGTTAATAAACCGATGTGGGATGGTCGTTTGTAACGTGAACTGTTTTTACAGTGTAAAAATCGGAACAGTGTATTTCCCGCTAAGAGTGAAGCGGCTGTCGGGCGCGTGCCCCGGCTAGCAGCAGAGCGGCACGTGCGGACGGGCGGACAGGGGCTCGGCGGGTAGGCGGGTAGGCGGGTAGTCGGGTACCCGCGCTGCCCGCCGCCGTCCGGGGGGGGCTGGTGCCGGCAGGCCGAGCAGCGCGTGGCCAGGCCCGCCCGGGAGGCGCGGCTACGAGCTCGAGCGAGCAGCTCAGGCCGCTGCACGCCTCTGATTGAGACGAGAGCCATTTGAAGAACTACGCCCATATCGGCTGAACTCCGTTTCTACACCGATCCAAGATGGCTGCCGTGCTTCACTGCGTGTACGCTGATGTAGGCGGTATAGCTTCTCCATGTTGTTATGGTTCACACCCACGCGCATCAAACAAGAACAGTCAGATAGTGAATCGGAATGCAATGACACTTCGAGTATAACAGTGGTAAATCCCATTCACATAGACAACTGGTTTAAAACTTTGTTAAAAAACATGAATAGTCAGAACAAAAATATTTGCAACCAAATTAGAGCTTCGAGTAGAGATATAAATCAAATAAAATTGCAAACAGGTGAGATCAACAAAAAGATAAGTGTAACAAAAGAAGTTAAGACCTTTCATAAACGAGTTGATAATTTGCAGACAGATGTAGTGACAGTAAACATGAGGGTACATAATGTTGAATATCTGGTCATTAATTTAGTCAAAAGGTTCGAGACCTAAATTGAGAAAATACGATAACGTGTAGAACCCATAGTACAAAGCGAGGTAGAATCAAAATAAAAGAACAAGTTCATACTGTTGTTGACGAAAAATTTTCATTTTGTACAATTACGTAAAACTATTAATGATTCTGAACAAATTTTAGTAGCACATGTGACCGATTGCAAACAGAAGCGAGAGCAAAACACTTCAAATATTCAGGGTATAGTCATTGAATTGGAAAAGAAAATTCAAAGTAAACCGTCTTATGTAGTTGATAGAATAAATAGTAATAAAATCCTGGAAGGAGAGGAAAAGTTTGACCCATCGAAAAAGTATGATGGATGACATCCTCTAGATTTTTTTGAAAAACTGCGAAAGAATTTTCGCTGATTATTCGACAGATCAGGAGAAAATCAGCCGCACTATTAGTGCAATGACAGGAGAAGCCAAGCGCTGGTGTTTAAACCTAGACACGACTAATATGTCTTTTACTGAATTTAAGGACTTATTTAAAAACGAATACTGGTCCGAAAGTAAACAACAATTTTTGTGGCGTGAATTCGAACGCATAAAAATATTCGATGGAAGACAAAAAGGTATCCTGAAACTTGTAAAAGACAATGGGCCAGAATCCGATTTAATACGGAAATGCTGGTTCAAATTACCGGAAGATTCACAAAGTTTTGTGGGCAGTGCTCACAGAAATTTTGAATCTTTCTTAGAACAGGTCAAAGATGAGGACCAGTGACGTGAAGCGAGAGGCTCACACACAAATTATTACGGCTCTGGCAACCAGCAGAACGGGGAACGGTGCCAGGAAAACATATCACGTCAATGTGACTCAACGAGAAAGAGGAATTAATCGCGTCGGATCATCCGGACGCGGCCAAGGAAGAGGTCGCGGATGGCAAACGAATAATAATGATTCGGAAAACTAAATACCGCGAAAGTTGAGGGTCGATCGTACGCGAATAAACCACACAGACCCAAATTCAGGAAACACAAGTGCGAACGAAATCTGTGTAGCAGTGGCCGCAATGCTGTACACGCCAAGCCGATAACAGAAGTTAGTACAGTAGGCGCTACGCGAAACTTTTAGTCGCCTCGGTAGTACAGATGTCTCTGAGGAAGTTACGGAAATGCACAATACTTGAACATCTGGTCGTGTAACGGGCTGGAGCGATGGACTATTGCCGGCGTTAGCACGTGTTGCTAGACCGACAGTTGATTGTGCATGCAGAAAAGTCAGACGACTTCGTTACAGTCAGGCAAAATAATAAGAGTAATAATATAACAGAAATAAGCGGTAGGAAGAAGGCTTTCCCACGCAGAGGAATGACTTTTGTAAATAATAACAGAGTCTAACGGCCACAATGTTGAAACGAAAGACAGCACAGTGCAGCGCTCGCTGTCTGCTGTAAAATGTAATGCGAAGGAAAAGCCGCGTTGCAATTGCGATATTTAGCTGTATCAACTCTTTACTTGGGGTTTACATGGCGTTTTCTTAGAGCGAAGCACTATGGGGCTACTATAATAACGAAAAAAATCATTATCGTTGCCTTCTAATATGGTGTGTGACACCTCGGACGGCCAGTATAGTCGCAGACCTGCGTAGCATGGATAGTATGAGGTTATAAAGCAGCTCTTGAGGGATATATGGCCATTTTTCAATGAGTAACCGTTGACGGGGATTCTTTTCTGTCTGCAGTGCGTCTGTCAACTGCATCCCAGACATGCTCAAAGGGGATTAAGTCCGGCGAACAAGCTGGCCACTCCGTTCACTTTCCTCGGCTTCAAGAATGTCGACCAGTACAGCTCTGTGGGGGCGAGCGTAATCGTCCACCAGGAGGAACACCTCTCCTACGGCACCAACGTAAGGCACGAAAAAAAGTTCAAAGGATCTCGTCTCTATACGTCTGAGCAGTCAAAGCGCTGTTCTGAACGACGTAGAGGTCTGTACGTCTGCAAGTACTGATTCCTGTCTACACCATATCGTGACTTTTCTGCATCTAAGGAGTGCAGCGAGCTGCACGTTCTCTCCAGAAGAGAGAACGATGATTGTCCAGCTGAGCACAAAACCTTGACTTATATGTGAACTGAACCTGGTGCCATTCGTTACGACTCCAATCCTGATGTTCCTCCGGCAAGTTTCTGCGGGCTAAACGATGTCCTAGTTGTAATGGGACACAAACCATAGGCATCCGTGCGTAAAGGCCACATTACCGAAGGTGATTTCGGACTGTGTGTTGATATTGCGCGTCCTGTTGCTGTCTGGAGAGTGCGTTGCAGCTGAGTTGCATTCAGCCTTCTGTCTCGATGGGCTGTCAACTGGAGTTAACGGTGATCTCTTGCTGATGTTACCCGTGGACGACCTTGGCTGTGCCTTCTTTTGACGGTTCCTGTTGTCTGAAAACGCTTCCGGATCCTGGAAATTACACTTTGGGACATTCCAATAGCTGCAGCCATCGTCCTCTGTTTCTGTCCCGCTTCCAACCTTTTTATGGCTCTCCATGCCATAGCGTCGGGTTCGTCACGTTGTTGTTGCATTGCACTAGCTGCTCTCTACACTATATGAATCCAGTTACTCGTGTAATTAGTTTAGTTGAGTAAACACAAGTCAGCACCAACCCTATCTGCAGCAACTTCCTGGTTGCTGTAATGTTGTTGGTCTCCATTCTGTAGAACCGTCAGAAAGACATTGAAACATTTCAATTCATTCTGCCCATGACGATACCTCAGAAACTAGATATCTAAATTGATCCCATAATTGTTTTGAGCAGTGTACGTCTACTATAAAGCCAAGAATTTCACCATAGACACACAATGCATACATCACGCCAGAAGACAAATTACTTCGAAACTGAGTGCAAATTTTATAAAGTCTCGTAACAAGGACGCCTATATTTTACGGTCTGTTATCCATACGCTAAGGCTTTCAGTGGTCTTCATTGATATGAATTCGAAATATTTAAACATTTCAACCGTTTCAGGGCATTGAAATAAATCCAATAGCAAAGATGAAAATTTGTGCTGGACCGGGTTTCGAACCCGGATTTCCCTATATGGACTAGCGGTTGCCTTAAGCAATTAGGCTATCCAGGCACGCTTCCCTTCCAACCCAAATCCTCATTTTGTAGCAAGAGCACACTACGATTGCAGTGCTCCCTGCCAATTTGATTTCACTTGCTCGTATTGATGCGTTCGCATTGAAACTGTCAATTGCCTGTTGGGCCAGATATACAATTATTTATATGGCGTCTGTTCTTTTCGGAAATGTTCGAATTCATTGATATGACCGAGCGGGCAGCGGTGGCTGAGGGAACTGAGGCGCTCCGGTCACGGTCTGCACGGCCACTGCGGTCGGGGATTCGAATCCCCCCAGGCATGGATATTTGTGCCGTCCTTAGTATTAGTTAGTTCATAAGTAGTTTGTAAGTTTAGGGACTGATGACCCCGTAGTTAAGTTCCATAACCTATACTAACATTTGAACATTTGATATGACCGTGAGTCACATCGCCTGCGAGTTAGACTTCCCTCAAACAGTCCGAGCTGGACTGGGCGGCCGACTCATCAGGCGAAGTTTCAGTGCCTGACAAAGAGATGCACCCGAAGGAATGGTTTGAAACTACATAGAAAGACTACGTGCCATTATTGAACTGATAGTGGCCCGTCCAGGTCACTTTGGTGCGTGGACGGAGAAGAACGTGTGACGAAGTTTTAGCAGATATAGATATAGCTTCAGTGCTTTGCTAAGTCGCAATATTTAATACAAAGGGGAAATTATATTTCTTTTATTAAGTCATCTTAAGGCCAGCAGTTAGACAATGGTTTTAGTTTTTATATTTGAAATAAAAACGCATAAATTTTAAAGTGCGCCAACTCTGGAGCAAGTGACATAGTTGGCCGTTTGAACAACTAGATGCTTCAAATTTAAGCCAGCTATAGTCAACGAACGGCCTTGTGCTTTGTTATTAGTAAGAGCAAAGACAAGACGAAAAGGGAAGCGGAGCCGCTTAAATTAGATTTGTAAATTGTTGCAAATCGTCGGTATCAGTCGAAACAGGACGTCTTCGCCTTGGAATCTGGTGATTGTTGCCTCGATTAAATTCCGTCTCAATTTCTTTATGGTCAGTCTGGTTCCTTTGCACAACTTTGGTGTGGTTAAGTTGCGAATGAGCATCAACGGTGATCCAGCGTTCAATATCAATACCGGAGGTGGCATTCGATGTGGTTCCAATGAGTTCAAAAATTAATCTTATTTCTATAGTGCGATATTAAAAGAAGATGGAATATTATCTTAATTATTTTTTCTTATTCGTATTGGGAAATTCACCACTAGATTTATTGACTGGGAAGTATGGAAATAAGAGCATTATAAAAATAGCAAGTTCTCCGTTTGTATTACGCCACTCTACTGTTACTGCAGTGCTGTCACTTGCGTCACTAGCGTCGCTTCCGTGATTTAGGGGAGTTAATGTCGTTCCAATTGCTAGATGTAAAATTTTACGTGTAGGTTAGACTTTAATATTAGTACGTAAATATGGATGATACAGGCTGAGGATTGTATAAGCATGTTATTCATTCCGTTGAATCATATTACGTAGAACATAACCAATAAAAGCGTTTCCTCAAATAATCTAAAGATGAAAAGTCAAAAAGTTAGTATTTTTTTCAAAGAATAATTGTTTCACATTTCGCGTTATATTCTTAAAATACATCAATATTTTATTCCCATCGCTACCAAACTTCACAGGGTCGTCCTCTGGGCTAGTCTGAAGATTTCAGCAAAATTGCTACAGCCGTCTTTGAGTCTATAGGGAACATACATACACACAGCGATTTTTATAGATATAGATTTACGGTATGGGATGCAAGAGACAAGGCGGCTGGCAGTTACAGGTGGAATGTTGCCACCTCGTCAGTAGGCTGTCGCACCACCTCTGGCCACAATGCGTGCTATTATGCGGTTCGGAATGATGTCAAATCGCCTTTGGATCTGTCCGTGAGATGCGTTTGACTACAGCCGCCCCACAAGATCCCGTGGATTAGTACTGGAACTGAAGCCCCTTCCAATATCATCCCACATGCGCTCAATGAAGCAGAAGCCTGCAGACCTTGCTGGTTACAGGAGGACCCCAACACGTGTAAGCAATCTATCGACACGTGTTGTGTGTGGGCATGCATCATTTGTTTGATCCAGGTTGCTGAGTCATCAAGAATAGGATGTGGACGCAGAGTACATGTTACGTACCGCTATTCCCAAGCACAGCTAGAGGTAACGTAAAGCAAATCCTGTGGCTCCCCACACCATGACACACGTCTTTGTGTCTGTCCAAAATACTGTCCTTGATGCCGCCAAAGCTGAACACGATGGTCGTGGAAGGCTATGGAGAAGCGGGACTCATCACTGACCATGATGGGACGTCATTCATCCTCTGTCCATGCCTCGCGGGCTTGGCACCACACCACATGCCACCATTGTTGTTCTGCCTTTAATGCCAACAGGAACAAGTAGCGGTAAGGCCCTAATACGGTCAATGCGAGCCATTTAGGGAATTACAGGGTGTTGTAAGATCTCCAATACATGTTCGCGAATGATGGGTACCGAGGTCATGGAATCCCGCATTGTTTTGCACGTCATAAGAAAGTCCTCCTTTGGAATGGTGTTTCTTGGTCGACCAGAACCTGCACAATATGACTGTGTGGCATCATGTACCCACTGATTACAACATGGAGCCACTGTGACATCTGAATGGCCCCATGCCTGGCAGTTGCATGGTACGACCACCCCGCTTCACGCAGTCAAACAATGCGACCTCTGTCAAATGCATGCAGTTGTTGGAGTGGCTGCCTTATACGTCTGAGAGAAATCGCGAGTGCTTCTTACCGTACGTAAACGTCTTACTCCACTGTCTGAATCATGGCAGCTGAATAGTAACAACTTCGCAACAACAGGGCGGCGACGTCACGAATGCACTCTGTTGAGCGATCTACAAATCTAATTACTTACTCACAAATCAATAGTACGCATGTATATGTATACTGAAATAGCATAATATTGAACTAATCCTTCTGGATGCAACAGATTTTTTTTCTTTTGTCACGCAGTGTTACTGAGAAGCAAATTCTTGCTAAGTGTTACGGTGATATCAAAGATAAATTAAGGCTTCCGGGAGAAGAAAATGCCGATGACATAGTAATTCTGTTAGAGACAGCAGAGTTCCTGGAAGAACAACTGAATGGTATGGACAGTGTCGTTAAAGGAGGGCATAAGATGAACAGTAACAAGAGTAAACCAAGGTAATGGAATGTTTTAGGAAATTAGGCGGTTCAGAAGGAATTAGATTTAATAATAAGGCAATAAAAGTGATACATCAGTTTTAATATTTGGGTAGAAAAATAACTTTTGACGCTCGAAATAAAGGATGGCTATAGGAAGGAAAGCATTTCTGAAGAAAAGAAGTTTGTCGAGATCCAATATTAATTTAAGTGTTAGGAAGTCCTTTCGGAAAGCATTTGTCTAGAGTGTTGAATTGATTGGGAGAGAAGGACGATGAGGAGTTCAGACAAAAAGATGATGTAAGCTTTCGAAATGTGGTGTTACAGACGAATGATGAAGATTACATGGGTATAACACGTAATTAAAGAGGAAGTGCTGAACAGAATTGGGGAGTAAAGGAGTTTCTGGCATGCGCAGACTAAGAAGGGATGAGTTGGACAGATACTGAGACCTCAACTAATCAACTTAGCATTGGAAGAAAATGTGTGGGCTACAAATCTTAGAGGGAGTTCGAGGGACGAATACAGTAAGCATATTCGAAAGGATGTAAGTTGCTATCCTTATTTTCAGATGAAAAGGCTTGCACAGGACGGGGTAGCATGGAGAGCTGCATCCAACCAGACTGCTGACTGAAGACAACAACAACATTTGGTGTACGTTACAAGAAACGTGTCGTCATTGAAATTCACACCAAAGAGAAAGAAACTGTGGGAAATATTTACAAAACATCAGTGCAAAGTCTATGCAGCATCTTCTGTCAACAGCAATACAGTTAGTCGCGTAGATCGTCAGAAGGCGCTTCGGCGGAGCTCCAAGATTTCCGACGATCTGTGAAGACATACACGGGTCTCCCAGCTTGATGCCGCAGCGATCTGTTTTCATTTCACATCCACTATTTTGGGTTATTAATGGAAGACAGTTTTATAATGACGAGTGCAGTGAAGAAATGGCTCCGTGACCGGAATAAGGAGTCGTACCGACACGACCTTCATGCCCTTGTTTCGCGCTGAAAGGAAGGCCATAGAATGGGACGGAGATTACCTGGAAAATAGGATGTGTATATGAAATATTCTTTCATGTGTGTAGTTTCCATTAAGCGCAATAAATAATTGTTGAAAGTAAAAAATGTTCTGTATTACTTACTCGGTAACCCTTGTATAATTTCACAATTATAATTTCTTTTAGCCTTTTGAAACGGCGTCAGTGTTGCACATGACATGCCCTTCAATCTATACGTACAGTGTTTTCTTGTGTTCTTTAAATAGGAGGGTTGGAATGTAAATAGAGGCAACACTGCTGTGGAGACATTATGCAATGGAATGTACTATTGTCGCTGATAGCAAAAGCTGTTGACATACCTATCTTACCTCTGAGCAAATGAAGTCGCCCGTCCCACGTCATCTGTGTGCGCAGTCACTTGTGTGCGAGTGGTCTAACGTAACGGTGTCACTAATGTTTTCGAAACAGGAACAACGGAGTTGGATCAAGCCTGAATGTGCCAGAGGTCGTACGGCACGACAGTGTCAACAAGGTCTTCAAGAGGCGGCAACGCTTTCTGCGCAACCCACGCATGATTTTGCACGACAATAAACGGGCGCATACAACGCAAGCTGTGGCTGCTCTGTTCGGTCGATGGGATTGGGAAGTATTGTACCATGCACCATACCCCGCGGACTTAAGTCCTTGTGCCTTTGATTTGATTCCGAAATTGAAAGAACCAATTCGTGGCATTTAATTCAGAACTGTTCCAGAGATTCAAAAGGCAGTAGACCGCTCCATTCGCACCATCAACAGAACAGGCTCTGCTGACGGTATACAACGCCTTCCACATCGCTGGCAACGGGTTCTACACAACGCTGGTGACTATTTTGAAGCACAGTAACAGATGCAGACATGTAACGCTTTTGTATCAGTTGTGAATAAATAGTTGCCACTACTTCAGTTCCAACACTAGTATATGAGGGCACATGTCGGTTAGATCGGACTGCGTCCATCTTCCACAATATGACTTTTCGCCGTGCCTGAGGAGCGCAGCGTCATCTCTTTAGTTAGGAGATCGAAGGAGAGTTCGAGGCTCCAGAATTGTACCAAATCCCAAGATAGCTTGGTTAACTATTACAGCATCAAGGAACGGGGTTTTAAAGATCAATTTCTAAGGTCAAATAATTTACTGAGAAACATGAGAAAGTTTGTTATTACTGTGAAGTCCAGGCCAAACAAGTGTTTTATTTTATTTTATTATTTTTTAAAGTGAATAATATTTCTAAGTTTAATTTAGACAGATAATTATGTCTGCCAATTTAAGAGAACTGCACAGTGAAATAACTTGTAAAAACATTTAGATGTACAGTCTTAGACAAAAAAATTGATCGCCGGCCGGCCGACGCAGAATGCTAAGTCCGCCGATGTGCACGATCTGGCAACACTGTAGAATGCGGTACTGTCAGGAGGAAGTGTTATGTCCTTCTCGAGACGTTTCTGTGATATGTGAGCGCGTGGTCTGGCGGTAAGAGTCGCATTTACAAGCGTATGTGTAAGCAGTCGCGAGATCGAATCCACCCACATGCAATTTTTTTTTAAACCGCAAATCGGCTGTCTTCGTTATCAGTGTGGAAGAACCTCAAATATAACAGCGAAAAGTCCCAGAAATATTACACAAAAGAACTTGCTGCAGCATCAAAACTGAACTGTTTACTCTCGGCAGTAGTGGGCACCGGCTACGGCGACGCGCCAGCGGCCGCATCGCGGCTGCCGCCTGCGGACTCAGTGACAGCGGCGCGCCGCTGTGAGTCTATTTACCGGCTGTTATATCCTTACCTCAAGTTCTGGTACTTATATTACAGTCACGTATTGAATTTTTCTGACATATATGAACGTGATCTAAACGTCGTAAAGTAGAATCGGTATATAGAGTCATAAGGGTGACTATTACATTTTTCTTGAACGACATCAGGCCGCTGAATTAGGATTCCTACTCACGGTTGTTACTAGTAACGAGTTATGATGCTCTCATGCTGACATCTTAAGAAGAAATTAATGACTGAGTACTAAAAGATTTTTATACTCAGCAAAATGCAACCACAACGCTAGGGTGCGCCCATTTTTTGCAAACAACTGAGACACCATTTAGTCACACTGTAAGGACAAACGACCTAAAAAATAACATGTGTTAGTACTACAACATAATATTTCCCATTGATTTCACAAAGAATACATCGAATAGTGTGCTTTGGAAGTCACCGATTCCGCACCTACTCTTTCGATCATATGTCCTCAAATGTTTATCTTTCCTGCCCTACTCGAATAACCTTCGACAAAAATTATTTCCAGACGAAAATACACGTCGAACATCGATCGGCGTCAAAATTAGCCTGGAATCAGTTCGATTCTAAAGGGACAGATATGGTAAACTACCAGAAAATTGTCAGACTTTCGCATAATCTGATAGAACATAGCAAGTAACCACAAGAGGTTTCTTGTTGTTTTCGATGTGGATTCGTGCAACTCCTGTCACGAAAACAGCTAAAAAATCCTACTCCAATGAGACCCGAACCAGTGACCAAAGCCACCTCTCCGTGGCAAGTCGACGACTTTACCTCAGACCTGGCGAGGAGCTGTGCATGCCTGTTCTTTCCTACTGCCACATACATCAGTAGAACATATAACTCGCAACGTAAGACAGGAGATTACTTGGAATTTCGCCGTGTAAACAATTTTCTGGATCCAAAAGCATGAACAAATAGCTTCTGTCGCCTCTCGACTGAGAAACCTGTCAGTTTATGCAATTGACATTACGGGAAACATCAAGTGAATTTATGAGCATAGTTCTGTGCCAACCAGGAAGTAAGACCTCGGTAACAGCGTTGACAGACTTACACTCCAATGTTGCCAAGCTTCAGTCATACTATCAACAGGAAGAATAAGAGCCGAGGTGATTGCCAAGCGAGCTCGACAGAGACTTAGCTCGCGCGTCGCGCGCCTGCTGGGGGCCGAACACCTACAGTATATGTCAATGAGCCATGCTCGCAAGTCCGTAACTAGCTTTAATGAGTCGATCGTTGTCACTAATAAAAGTATACAGATGCACCGACCTCTAAAATAGTAATAAGTGTCTCAATTATTTGCGTATTCTGTCTTAAGCGCAATGACAACAAAAGTCATTCACCAGTGCTGTTTTACATTTCTTCGAGCATTTCCATTGATTATACTGAAAACATTAGATGTAAGAGTCAGTTTCCTATACAATTATAGACTCAGAAAGTATCTTTCTTGATATCGCTGTCAGAGGCACAAACGAACGAAGATTGGCAAACAAACGAAGAGAAATCAATGCAGCATTGTTTTCAAGATGTGAACATTTCTGGGAAGGCTTCGTAACACGGTGTGCAAAATAAGAAGAGCTTCTGTTATCCAAACATATAATTAGGGACAGTAATGTATAGATTAATTTCTCCGTCATAATCTCCCATGTTGTATGTTACTTTTTTTTCAGGTTGTTTCCAATTTCTTATTTCATCCTCTTTCGATAGCCGCTAACTTTATTACGTTCTTTAATGTGGTTAGTTCAGATTATTTGATTATGTTCCTTTCTAAGTATTTATTTTCTTTTTCGCACATGCTATTGTTCATTTATTCTTCCAGAAGTATACGAATAATTGTTTCTTTAGCCTTTTATCATTTATTTAATACATATGTCCAACAAAAGGTAACCTCACTTAACCACTCCGACTGATATTGTTTTCCATATTTTTGTAGGTTACATTACTACGGATTTTCCAAATGTCTGTACTTTCTCTTGGACCCATTTTCTTTCTTATAATCCGTCTATTATTCTTTTTGTATCGTCTGCACATTTGATAAGGTGTATATTTACAACACTTAAACGAATATTTAATATTCATTCTAGTATTAGCATCACATAATCATAATGTATAAGAATTTATACAATGCTGGCACTATTTATAATTTTCAACGTCGTTTGTGCGGTCGTTACCTGTAAGGACATCGATCGGAGTTATGTGCTCAGTATTGTTGCAAACACAGAATATCAAACTGTCCAGTGTTTTTTATACCTCCTAAGGAGACCGTTAGACCCGTAAATCAGTAAGTGGCTTTTCCGACGAAATAGATATTGTTTTTGCGCATCTCCTATAGCATTAACGTGAGCGTTGTTCTGAGATATAGGGTGGTGCTGTGGCTATGGTTTGCGGTTGTCATGCGGGCGTGTGCAGAATGTCGTTATAATATGCAATGGAAAATTATTCAGACATGTGCTTTTGTCGTAGCAGTTGCATTAATAAACAAACTTTCTTCGAATATGAGTTATATTTCTGGTAGGTAGAGTCTCACGTGTGTGGATAACATTTGCTTGAGTATACACTGATAAGGCTCTTTTCCATCAAAACTTTGTAGAGAGAAGAAACATAGGCTTTCGCTGTGTAAAATTATACCACGAACTGGTACTCCACTTTACTGGGACGTTTCTTTTTGCAGGCAGGTTGAAGGTTTCACTAAAAATATATAAAGCAGGCAGCTTGCATAAGCCTAATGGAGAAAATATTTCGAGGGAAGTTTCTATAGAAATACAACATTCTGTTCTTCATCTGTTTAAGGTGCCTGCTTTCACAGTAATGATCAGATCTGCGTGATTAACGTAAGAATTGATCGCAGTAATAATAATTTTTAAATTATTTTTCAAAGCGATAGATTGGCTGGCCAGAGCTTACCTGTGTGCTGTACCACCAATAGTGACACAAATGAATAAATAAAGAAAACATACGAAACGGACAAGCTTTCGGAACACAGTTCCTTCTTCAGGCGGGAGAGAAGGGAAGAAAAAATGATGGGAACGGAAAGGGAAGGTAAATCACGACCTAGGTCATGAGGATGTTGTTAAGGAGTGTGGAAGTCAGAGAAACTGTATTTTAGTACTGAGTCAAGTCAGAGAGAATATATAAGCAAAGAGGAAAGAGCAAGCAGAACACACACACGCGCGCGCGCGCACGCATATAATCTACTCTGAGGAGAATTTCCATCATTAATCAAATAATAATAATTTTTGGAATTTAAATAAACTATGTTTTCGGGTATCAGCTGCATATTCCATGAAATGTGGACAGTACTCCAAGAATTGGTGTTTCAGTTACCTGTGCGACAAATTCTGTTCCTAATTCTTTTCTGGTACAGTAAACGAAAATGTCTAAGAAGATACTGCAATACATTCCGTAATAAACGGACTACACATTTGAATAAAGTCTGCTGTAATGATGGTGCTTTATTAAAGAAATTACTGTGTCCAAATTGACAATTTTTGAATAGTCTTACACGACAAACAACTTAATGATGTGGTGTGTTGTTGTTGTTGGTGTTGTTGTATTCAGTCCGTAGACTGGTTTGATGCAGTTCTCCACCTCCACGCTACCCTATCTCGTGCATAACTCTCTACGTTTTATGTCTTCACTACTCCGGGCATCAGATGTTATTTTACAATCCAAATAACAAAGCTCAGCGTAGCGAGGTAGGGCGGTGGTTAGCACACTGGACCCGCATTCGGGAGGATGGTGGTTCAAATCCACCTCCGGCCATCCTGATTTACGTTTGCCACGATTTCCCTACATCAGTCCAGGCGAAAGTCAAGATGCGTCCTTTCAAAGGGCACGCCCGATTTACTTTCCCATCCTTATCCGAAATAGGGATTGATGACCTGAGTCGTCTAGTGCCTCCAAACCACAACCCAAGCCAACCATCCCCCCACACACACAACCAACAAACCTCATCTACAACTTTTAATGTCTCGTTTTCTAAAGTATTATCTTCCACATCACCTGATTTTCTTAGAATAAATTTCATTACTCTTTTTTTGCTGTTGTTAATGTTTATTTCACACCCTCTTTTCAAGACACTGTTCATTCCATACAATTGCTCTTCTAGGTCCATTGCAGTCTGACAGAATTACTACGTCATCGGCTAATCCTTTTCTCCAAATTTCTCCTTTCTCTCCTTCACAGCCTACTCAGTGGACAGACTGAACAACATTGTGGAAAAGCTACAGGCCTGTGTTACTCCCTTCCCAACTACTGTGTCCCTTTCATGCTCTTCGGCTCTTACAAAAGCCGACTGGCGTTTGCACAAATTGTATACTACCCTGCGGTCCTGCTGTACGACGATATGAATAGCTTGTTATCAAAGGCGGACATCTGTCGTTTGTAAATAACTGAGATAAAACATTTTTATTTCGAAACGTGGAGTTAATACGTATACATGTTAGTCTGGTCATCACTTAGTTGCAAATGATCACCAAAGCAGCATGGAAATACACGTTTCGTAATTAAAATGGCGTTTATCTCAGTTATTTGTAAACGACGGATAAGAAGCTACTCATATATTTATGCAGATTCTGACCTGTACTGTTGGCATGGTAACTTCGGACTAAAGCCGCTGCACTTCTGTTAGTTGCTTAATATAGGTATCACGTTAGTGGTATAGATGGTACGCAAAATACTTCAGTTAGACGCCTGGTATTCAGTAGAGGTTCCTCCAGGTTGGGTAACTGATCCGATGGTCTTCTCATCAGCTCCAAACTGCATCGTTTGGTATGATTCAGCCAGCCATGCTCAATCTGACATGATGGACACGGAAATGTTTAACTGACAAAGGCCTCTTAGCGATATTTGAACCCGACTTGTTAGACAGCGTATACAAAACATTAATACAGTGCGTAAATTACAAATACGTTCTTCAAATATAAATAGATGAAGTAACTTGATACCATCCATGAAACCTGCGCCGTTGTTACTTCGATCAAGAAAACGGAAGCGACTATCGGGAAAATATAGAACATTCTTGGTGGCAAATAAACCACTATGAAACATTATGAAGGTAGTTAATAGAGTGCCCCGGTGGAGTAGCCGAGCGGTCTAAAGCGTCTCGCTGCGGAGCGCGCGGTTGCTCGCCGTGGAGTTTCGAGTCCTCCCTGGGGCATGGGTGTGTGTGTTGTCCGCAGGTTAGTTTACCTAGGTTTAAGTAGTTTGTAAGCTACGGACTGCATACCACGCAGTTGAGTCCGATAGATTTACAAACATTTGAACATTTGAATTAGTAGAGTCAGTTCCAAGACGCCTTAGAAAGATATTACGAAATGATGCTGGATGGGTAGGTTATAGGAATAGTCACTTCTCAAAAAATCAAGCAGTGTGTGTGTGTGTGTGTGTGTGTGTGTGTGTGTGTGTGTGCGCGAGTATGTAAAAGACAAGCAACAATAAAAATGCATAAAATATCAATGTGGAATGTTTTAATGACTTCTAAAGCTACAAAATTCAAAATTACCCAAACATTTTCCTATAGATTACATAAAATGTTTGGCAAAGGCAGTGCATTCCGGGTGTAGAGACTCGCAACAAGTGCAGCTGTAAACAGCACCCCACTCCAGTACACGCCAAGACACAAAGAGGAAGACGTCGTCTTGGTTCTGAACGCAGTGTGCCGACACTATCTGCAAAGGTTTCTCGTAACTAAAATCAGACTCTATTCCGATGTCTCTCTTCTTACTCGCACAGGAAGTCAACCTATGTGAGACCAAAATTCATGCAACACACACGAAAATAATTGAGGAGCTTTCCTGCACTCGATAGTGGTACACAAGTAATAACCTGTTGTGAGAAGCATATAATAAATTTCCTTCTCTCGTATCACAGCCCTTGTGTCAGTGTGAAGTGATAAAATCAATATGCTAGGGTTACGAAGTCTGATATGTTGCCTATCCGTAATAGTAGTCTGGATTGTAAACATCATAAACTCCAGGACTTTCCTTTCTACATAACTACACATCACAACCCTTTATTTATGTAACTGCGGACATCAGATTTTTCTTGTGACTGAACGATGTGTTTCTTTACTTACTATGACACCAGCTGTACCCGTCCACGCGTTGCTGTGGCTTGTTACAGATTAAGTAGAAAAGAAAGACATGAGGAATCATACATTTCTTATATACGTAATTTCCTACTGCCTTGTGGAAGAGAATTGGATATACGTTCTACATTCTCACCTCCCCTTATCTCTGTCGCCTCTCTCTCTGCCCCTATCCTCGTCCCCCCCCCCTCTTTGTCCATAACTTCGTCCTTCCCCACTCCCGTCTCTCTTTGTCTATCCGATCCTCCTCCCTCCTCTTTCTGTGCATCTGCAACTCCTCCCTCTCCCTCTACATCTCATCATTAGGCTTTCCCTGTTCGTCTCCTCACTTCTATTTCCTCTTAGAACTCTTTCTAACCTAAAATGTTAAAAATCGTGTATTTCCGAAAGCTTTGAAATGATGACACAACGTTCTAATAAGATATGTGCATGTTTTCATATACCAAATTTTTCAATATGTGTCATATATGAATTTATATAAACTTTGTAATTGGAAAAAGGCTTATACTAAAAATCGCAAAAGTAATGCATTTATAGTTTATATATAATATATCAAGAAAAGTGTACCTAAAAACCTTACTGGGCTAGAATGCAACGTTGAGTCAGAATTTCAAAACAATGGGTCAAGAACTTTCGGAGATTAACAGCTATATGCCTAACATTTTTATATATAGACGTGGGGACCTAAGACGGGA
The DNA here is from genome assembly GCA_026315105.1 of Locusta migratoria. Classification (NCBI taxonomy): domain Eukaryota; kingdom Metazoa; phylum Arthropoda; class Insecta; order Orthoptera; family Acrididae; genus Locusta; species Locusta migratoria. The sequence continues at coordinate 677,481,172 of CM048744.1, forward strand.
AGTACACCCGCCCCCTCCTTTCATCGGTGAATATCGCTGCGCATGTATTCGTTGATCACCCACTCACAGTTGCCACAACGCTTTACAGAATTAACGCAATTGTCAAATCATTCAGAGACAGGAGATGGACTGTAATAAAATTGACGTTGCTTTCCGAGCCATATTCACCCAAAGATTGAATATTACTTAAATCAGATCCAGCAGTTACACTTGGATAATTCCTATATGTTTAATTTGATAGCTGAAAATGTTCGTTAGTGTGGAGCTGCCTGGAATTTATTTAGAACAAACTCAAGAATCGAGGCATGCTGAAACAAAAATTCTAATCTGTAAAGCGCTTCTCACGTTTCGCGGCAAAGCATCCACAGCAGTTATATTGTAACCATCGCTATGTTGGACAGTAGAATTTCTATATCAGAAAAGTATGGATGCTTAGAGAGCGACACGGCGTCATGCTGTCTACCGGCTTTACAACGTGGTAGTCCTGGTGGGCTTAATCTAGCGCTGACATCGTAAGTGTCGGTGGTGTCTTCTCTTCTTATGACCATCAGACCATCAAGAACATGCAGAGAATGGAACCAAGAACCCTTAACATTTGAAACAAAACAATCGTTTGTCTGCTCCAGTCCAATATAGGATACACCTGTCTGAATAGGCATAAGAAGAGACAAAAAGTCGTATGGTAAATAATGAATTCTGCAAATAATTGCTTAGGCAAATTACCGTCTGCTACACAGTTGAAATGATAGCCATTACACAAGTTTATAAGTTACAATTAAGTAATCAGAATGCTGCATTATTTCCACTGTTAGGAAATGTATGACCCATTATTTATTTGAGTAAATACACTTCCCACTCCGAGACAAGTATTTGACATGTTTTGGCCTCTTCACAATCAACGCCTGACGAATGAATACTGTTGAAGTGCCATTACGTTTATTGTCTGACAAACAGTTAAATATCATTCGTGCGTAATAATCAATAATCATAGGAAATTTACGTCTTCGTCTACAACGAGCTCATCTGAAGAGTAAATTACAATGTCTCTCGTAATTTACAGCATGGAAAACCTATTTTCGTAATTCGTTGTTGTGCCATGGATGAAGATGAAGTGTGAGATGTAGTAATCATGATTGATCAAGTGGATTATAAAATGTGTATTATACGATGTCATGCGAAAATGAAGAAATTTACACTATCCGCTACCCATCTAGGCCATGATTTCAGTCAGGACACATGACGAGACATTTCTTTACGCTAGTGGAAGGCACCACTGGGCATCGATTTCTGTTCTCTCTCATTTTTTTTCTTTTTCTAAAGCCTGTGAGAGTTACCTGCGGGTCATCAGTCCCTAAACTTACAAACTACTTATGAACTAGCTTATACTAAAGACGGCACACACATACATGCCCGAGGGAGGATTCGAGCCCCCGACGGGGAACGGCCTCGGCTTTGTAGCATAGCGCCTCAAAGTTCACTCAGTAGCATCGCTTTCCGTCTGAGACTAAAATAGCCTCACTAGAGGGGAGAGTGAACGAAACCGATGCTAAGACAATTTCTTTTACTAACGGATCAGAACGCATAAACGCCTAACGATGAGCAAAACGAGCTTGAAATGTGTTGTAGTATGTCAGGGTATGCTGAGCTGCCAGCGATGGCTGACGTGCGTGGATGAGTTATGCCTGAGTGATTGTGTGTTTGAATGTATCTCTTTCTGAATAAGGCTGCGGCCTAAAATTTAAATTGTCTGAATGTGAATGTCTTATTTGTGTTTGTCTGTGACTCATCGTTCGTCTTTAAGGCGAGTGGTTTCCTATCTTTTTTTATTTTGTTATTATTATTGCAGAATGTTAAATTTGAGATAGATTAAATAGTAATGCGGCCGAACAATCCCGCCTGGGATGTCCCGGACAATAATTCCGTATGATCACTTCATTTCAATAATTTTAACAGCAGCTTCCTAACTTAGCCTGCACTAAAGAAATGAGAGAATCTTCACAGACCCGACAATATATCACCACCTGCGTACTGCTGCAACTGTAACCATACAGTTAAATCCCACGACAAAGTATGTTTACAGCCGGAAGCTTTTACTATTCCTGTATTTTAAATGGGTACGACCGCAACATCAACTACAAGAATCCTCCGAAACACCAGAGTTCGTAATCGTCAGATGACTTATAGAATTCGCCACACTTGCCAGTTACTACTATAATATTGTTTATCTGTTAGATACGAATTTATGTCAGTCATTGAACTGCATTTTGATTGGTGGAGCTGTGAGAATGGAGGCGTTTATGTCTTCAGAATAAAAGTACAATAACCTCTCAAAAAAAAAAAAAAAAAAAAAATGCAATTGTCCCTGTCCGGGAATGGAGTGTGTGTGAATTAAGGTGTGGTGGACTGCAAAAATCGTTTTTCACTTCCAAAACGAGGTGGCAGACTGCTGCAATACAGAAAATAGAAAAACCGAAAAGATAGTCGCTGCCAGAAAGACACGGTCATATTGCATTTCACTGCGATTAACTGGCATATTATTTGTCTGGTTATGTGTGTGGTACCAGAATGTCAATGCTTATTTACCCGCTACTGCAAAACTCTTTCACGGGCAGAAAATAAGTCCTACAAACCGACGTAGCTAAGTGTCAAGAACTAGTAGCGCATGGATAGTCTCTACAAGATCTGTCTGCCTGTCTGTGCCGTCGTACTAAACGCCTACAATAATCATTTGAATATTGTGACAGGGTGGAGGCATCGTTCGTAACTACACCGTGCACCGACTCAGAAGCACTCTATGGAAAATGAGCTCAACGCTAAGCTAGTTGCACGTATTGAAATCTCGGTTAGTCTCTGTTTTGAGCGCAGTGCAAGTTTGAGAGCTCTTTGGCACCGGCGTGACCGCCGAGTTACTTCCGGTATGACACAGAAACATGATAAAGTCACTTAATATTTACCTGTCTGTTTGGTGAATAATCTCAGTTACTTTCTTTAACGGTGCGACGTCGGCGCATTACTTTCTACTTCAAGTGCAAGGAGGTCATACCATGCGTAAATTGGCGATTAGTTGTAACCACCAATGGAACAAGCAGGAAGTGAGACGTAGCAGCGCGTCAGTAGCCCTGAGATGACGTGTCTACGTCTTAAGCGAGGGCTGCTTTAGGTTATGGTACCAGCCCCTCTGTAGATCAGAATTTTAACCCTATTTTAGTAGAGCTACCAGCCATTTATGAAGATAACATAAAGGCTACAGAATTAGTCACTAATAACAGCATTACACTTAATGAGTGAACTAATGACGTTTATGTGCAAACGCAATAATATGGATTTTGTCGCTTTGAAAGTGTGTATGCAATACTCCTGCTCCCAACTTTTGAATCCTGCCTGACCAGTGACAACGTCGCACGATGTTCAACTCATCATAGTTCATGACTTACGTGAGTTATTGAGTCTTCCTTCATGTGTAAAATCATGAATACCGGAAAGATCTTTCTTGAAACGGGAAATCTCTTTTGTGACGTGATTAGCACAAAAGTAATCAATCGCTCCATACATACGTTTCGAACTATCTCCACTACTGTCATACCTATATGAGACTCAGTGACAACATGTTTTGAAACTCTTGAAGCATATTGAATATTATTTGCATAAATAGCCGAGGCGATTCTAGCAGCTCGCTCGGCCCTGAGGAGTGACCGCATCTGTAATTTTTTGTTGTTGTCTCTTTTAAGCGAGGGAAACTGAGATCAATCTTACCAATCAACATAGAACGAAAACTATCCAACGACCGCAGAGAATAGCTCTACTAGGAAAAAGAAAGCAAGGTTCCACTACCACTGCGCTAAAAAATTTTAATATTAGCGCTGTCTACCTGAATTCACTTTCCTGCAACTATCGAGAAGTTCAAAGAATTCGATTAATAAAATGACGTCGTAAAGCCCCTTTAACCAGACTCAAACAACGAATATCATACTGAAAGTGATTGTCAACTCGGTAATAATCGACGGAGTTCCAGGACCTGTAATACTAATGAAATATTCGCATGTATTATCCCTTCTCTAGAGCAAGTGAAATGCACCAAAACAAAAGTAGGGCCTAAGTAATTCATTTCTGTGAAATCCAAGAATTTGTATTGCAGTGGTCTGTAGGTCAAAAAAGTATTTCCATTAACTGTTATTTCATTTTTATTTATTTGCATACAGGCGCTGTTTATTCGCTTAATTCCACAATTTTTTGGTCTGTGGAACTGAAATCGACACCGCAGATATTAAGACAACTGAATATTACTATTAACGTTGAGTATTCATCCTCAGAACAATAGCAGAATACTGTCGGGAAAACTGACATCAATAGCCCCATTAATGTAGATATAAACCTGTACTTTGTGTCATTTATTAGACCTCTACAGTGGGTGTAGGGGTGAGAGCAGGAAGTGGACGTGAACGAGTAGTGATAGACTCATGCTTGTTGAACACTTTCAGTAAGTAATAACACTGTCGTCAAAGAAATTAAATCGCTCGTAGAAAGATCAAATTATAAAATTTAGCTGCGTATAAATGGCATCTGATGGGTTCGTGTTACGTGCAGCGGTGTCGATACTGTCCACTAACTGTTGAGCAACAGAACGTAACAGAACTGTGATATATTTCGAAATAGTGACATTCTGGCGTTATCCATTGGCAGCATAGAGAAAGTCACTGAAATTTCTATAACAATCTGACCAACTGTTTCATCATATTACGGCCCAATGGTTATCATATGAATATTGTGGGAGCTTGTATTCATATGAAAACGACTGGGGTAAAATATAATTAAAAATAAAACACGGTGCGACTGCCGCATACAATATCTGCACCGTACTCTGCTTCGTTAACCCATAGTTATTTTGGATTTAGGGGTCTTTCTGCCTGAATGTTCTGCACAGTCATCAAACGGTTTTCAGTATATCTGCTGCTCGCTTTTGTTAGGGGATTTGATGGGACTCTATACTACAGATGATAGTATCATTTTTGCAATATTTGTAGACTGGATGAGAGTTTGGCTTAAAGATAATTTAATCTATACATTTTTATCCCTAATTATATGTTTGGATAACAGAAGCTCTTCTTATTTTGCACACCATGTTACGAAGCCTTCCCAGAAATGTTCACATCTTGAAAACAATGCTGCATTGATTTCTCTTCGTTTGTTTGCCTCTCTTCGTTCGTTTGTGCCTCTGACAGCGATATCAAGAAAGATACTTTCTGAGTCTATAATTGTATAGGAAACTGACTCTTACATCTAATGTTTTCAGTATAATCAATGGAAATGCTCGAAGAAATGTAAAACAGCACTGGTGAATGACTTTTGTTGTCATTGCGCTTAAGACAGAATACGCAAATAATTGAGACACTTATTACTATTTTAGAGGTCGGTGCATCTGTATACTTTTATTAGTGACAACGATCGACTCATTAAAGCTAGTTACGGACTTGCGAGCATGGCTCATTGACATATACTGTAGGTGTTCGGCCCCCAGCAGGCGCGCGACGCGCGAGCTAAGTCTCTGTCGAGCTCGCTTGGCAATCACCTCGGCTCTTATTCTTCCTGTTGATAGTATGACTGAAGCTTGGCAACATTGGAGTGTAAGTCTGTCAACGCTGTTACCGAGGTCTTACTTCCTGGTTGGCACAGAACTATGCTCATAAATTCACTTGATGTTTCCCGTAATGTCAATTGCATAAACTGACAGGTTTCTCAGTCGAGAGGCGACAGAAGCTATTTGTTCATGCTTTTGGATCCAGAAAATTGTTTACACGGCGAAATTCCAAGTAATCTCCTGTCTTACGTTGCGAGTTATATGTTCTACTGATGTATGTGGCAGTAGGAAAGAACAGGCATGCACAGCTCCTCGCCAGGTCTGAGGTAAAGTCGTCGACTTGCCACGGAGAGGTGGCTTTGGTCACTGGTTCGGGTCTCATTGGAGTAGGATTTTTTAGCTGTTTTCGTGACAGGAGTTGCACGAATCCACATCGAAAACAACAAGAAACCTCTTGTGGTTACTTGCTATGTTCTATCAGATTATGCGAAAGTCTGACAATTTTCTGGTAGTTTACCATATCTGTCCCTTTAGAATCGAACTGATTCCAGGCTAATTTTGACGCCGATCGATGTTCGACGTGTATTTTCGTCTGGAAATAATTTTTGTCGAAGGTTATTCGAGTAGGGCAGGAAAGATAAACATTTGAGGACATATGATCGAAAGAGTAGGTGCGGAATCGGTGACTTCCAAAGCACACTATTCGATGTATTCTTTGTGAAATCAATGGGAAATATTATGTTGTAGTACTAACACATGATGTTATTTTTTAGGTCGTTTGTCCTTACAGTGTGACTAAATGGTGTCTCAGTTGTTTGCAAAAAATGGGCGCACCCTAGCGTTGTGGTTGCATTTTGCTGAGTATAAAAATCTTTTAGTACTCAGTCATTAATTTCTTCTTAAGATGTCAGCATGAGAGCATCATAACTCGTTACTAGTAACAACCGTGAGTAGGAATCCTAATTCAGCGGCCTGATGTCGTTCAAGAAAAATGTAATAGTCACCCTTATGACTCTATATACCGATTCTACTTTACGACGTTTAGATCACGTTCATATATGTCAGAAAAATTCAATACGTGACTGTAATATAAGTACCAGAACTTGAGGTAAGGATATAACAGCCGGTAAATAGACTCACAGTGGCGCGCCGCTGTCACTGAGTCCGCAGGCGGCAGCCGCGATGCGGCCGCTGGCGCGTCGCCGTAGCCGGTGCCCACTACTGCCGAGAGTAAACAGTTCAGTTTTGATGCTGCAGCAAGTTCTTTTGTGTAATATTTCTGGGACTTTTCGCTGTTATATTTGAGGTTCTTCCACACTGATAACGAAGACAGCCGATTTGCGGTTTAAAAAAAAATTGCATGTGGGTGGATTCGATCTCGCGACTGCTTACACATACGCTTGTAAATGCGACTCTTACCGCCAGACCACGCGCTCACATATCACAGAAACGTCTCGAGAAGGACATAACACTTCCTCCTGACAGTACCGCATTCTACAGTGTTGCCAGATCGTGCACATCGGCGGACTTAGCATTCTGCGTCGGCCGGCCGGCGATCAATTTTTTTGTCTAAGACTGTACCTCAGAATGACATTTGTACAATACTACAATCATTTTCAGGAACACAATAGAGAAATCCTCACAGATGATAGCACAGATGTACCGAAACATATGAGAAAATATCTCGAGTGCCTTGCATACGGCGGAATATCCTCACCATTTATTTAAGCAAGCATCTATATAAATACTCTGCAAATAACATTGAAGTGCATGGCAGAGGGTTCATCGAATCGCTTTCATGATATTTATCTACCGTTCCATTCTCTAATATCGGAAGGGAAAAAGGAACACCTAAATCTTTCCGTTTTCGATTTGATTTATCTTATTTTATTACGATAATAATGTCTCCCTTTGTAGATGGATGCTAACAAAATATGTTCGCATTCAGAACAGAATGTTGGTGAAAGAAATTTCGCAAATAAATCTCGCCGGTACGAATAACGCCCCAAACCGTGCATAATATCCGTTACGCTCTCTCCTCTATATCGCGACAACACGAGATGAGCTGCCCATAATGCGCAGAAATACTCCAAAATAGGTCGCAAAAATGAGGTATAGGCAGTTTCTTTAGTATAACTGAAAATGTTCTCACAATGAAACGTAACCTTTGGTTTGCCTTTCCTGCAACATTTTCTATACATTATTTGCAATTTAAGGTGTTCGTAATTGTTGTTCCTAGATATTTAGTTGAATTTCCGGCCTGTAGTTTTGACTGATTTATCGTGTACATGAGGTTTAACGGATTTCTTTTAGTGTTCATATGGATGACTTTACACTTATGATTATTTTGGGTCAATCTTTTCTAAATCAGTTTGCTATAGCTTTTGATCTTCTAGTGAGTTGACTAACCTATGAATGATAGCATCATCTGCTAACAAAATGTTCAAATGTTTGTTAAGCTTATGAGACTTAACTACGGGGTCATCAGTCCCTAAACTTACAAACTACTTATGAACTACTTACGAACTATGACGGCACAAATATCCATGCCCGAGGGGGGAGTCGAACCCCCGACCGTAGTGGCCGTGCAGACCGTGACTGGAGCGCCTCAATCCCCTCGGCCACCGCGGCCGGCCATCTGCTAACAGGCTAAGGGAACTGCTCACATTGTCTACTTAATCGTTTAGAAAGTAAAGGAACAGTAGGCGCCCTATAACACTTCCCTGGGGAACGCCAGATATCACTTCTGTTCTACTAGATGACTTTCCGTCAATTATAATGAACTGTGTTCTTTCTGATAGGAAATATCGAATCCAGTTGCACAACTGTGGCGATATTCCATACGCACGCAATTTGATTAGAAGACGCTTGTGAGTATCGTGTCAAAAGTCTCCCGGAAATCTAGAACTACGAAATCTGTTTGACATCCCTTGTCGATAGCACTCATTACATCATTTAAATAAAGAATTAACTGTTATTCACAAGAACTATACTTTCTGAAACAGTGTTCACTATGGATCAATAAATCGTTCTCTTCGAGGTAATTATTAATGTTGGAGGAAAGTACAAGTTGTAAAATCCTGCTTCAAACGTACGTCAATGACATAGGTCTACCGCAGTGGAGTAGACGAGTGGTCTAATGAAGCGTCTCGCTGTGGAGCGCGCGGTTGCTCGTCGACGGAGGTTCGAGTCCTCCATGGGGCATGGGTGTGTCTGTTGTCCTTAAGTTGGTTTAAGTAGTCTGTAAGTCTAGGGACTTTTCTGAATAAATATATTTTTCAATTTATTTTGGTGGATTTGGGAAATCTGGTATTTTGTCTCGCTACGACAATCCATGTGTCTGTTTTGATGCTCTTTATTAGTTCCTGATATTTTATTGCTAAGATATTTTGTAAATAATGAAATGCCAAGATCGCGGTATTTCGTCTTTATTTATGACAAACGACCGGTTTCGATGTACACAGAAATCTTCTGGTCTCTGCACTAAATAGTAACATTAGTAATAGTGGCATTTCATTATTTACAAACTGCATTTATAAGATCGCTCCCTGCCATGAGCAAATTGTATTATTGCTAAGAGATCAAGTAAACACAGAAGAGAAAAGATGATTAGTGTCGAAGAAAAGTATGCATGTAAGTGACCAATGTAAAACGTAAGTGAGGTTAATTTGATACCCCCCCCCCCCAATTGTTTTTCGCGAAAAACGAAAGTAACCCTTTAAAGAATAAAATATTCTTTGATACTGTCGTTGGATACGGTGGCTCGATCTTGTTTGAAGTTGGTAACAACCTATTTAGAATGTTCGTTTTGTTACTCTTCAGTAGTGAGAACCCTATGTCCAGTATTTTATTTTATAAACTGCTCTGCCTTGTTAGTCTGAAAAATTTTGTAAACATGTACAAATCCAAGACTGTAAGTGAATTTTCCCCACTCCATTTGGACAAACCTTTCAATACACACTGATCAGTCAGAACATTACAACATATCTAATATCCGGCTTGTCCAGATTTGGCAGGAATGCAGTGGCGACGAGTCTTGGCATGGAAACAGTTAGGGTTTGGTTTGGTGCGGCACTGGATGGATTAGATTAATACTTGTTCCGTAGCTCGTGAATACGAGATTTCGTAAGTATGTGGAACGTGTCAGTTTAGTAAAAGCTAACATTACACGACATACATTTTTATTTTATTTTATTTTTACTTAGGAAATTACTAATTTCTATGTAATAATTCAATTAGTTTTTAAATGCTGGCTGGCTATGTGTCAGACATTTGATGTTATCTGGTTAGTGAAACAAAGATTTTTGTGGCAGCGTGTTTCCCCCCTTCTGTGCCAAAGTTAGATTTAACCCTGAATAGTGTAGGTCATACTTACTTCTAGTATTGTAGATATGCGCAGTGCTAGTATGTTTCAATAAGGTTGGATTAAAAGCAACAAATTTCATAAGACAATATGTATATTGTGAAGCTACTGTGTAGATCTCTAGATCCTCTCGAAGATGATCTTGGGTGGGCTTTTGTTCAATGAATATTTTTTGTTAAAAATGTTCAAATGTTTGTAGTTCTATGGGACCAAACTACGTTGTCATCGTCCCTAGTCTTACAAACTAATTAAAATAAGTTGAACTAAACTAAGGACAACACACACAACCATGCCCGAGGGAGGATTCGAACCTTCGACGCGGGAGGCCGCGCGATCCATAACGTGGCGCTCCAGACCGCTCGTCACCTCCCGCGCGGATATATTTGGTCAATGATGAATTATCCCAAAATATGCCATATGAAAGCAGTGAATAAAAATAGGCATAGTAAGCTAATTTAATGAGATGTTTGTCACCAAAATTTGCAATAAACCTAATTGCTGAAGTCAGTAGATCGTCAATGTGTTGCTTCCTATTCCCTTTCTCATCAATGCACACACTTAAGACATTGAATATTGTACCTTAGCTATAGACGTCTGTTCACAGACTATATTTATTAATGGTTTATGTGTATCCAAACTTGTGGATACAAGTGGGACGTCGGCTGGCCATTTCAGTTCTTGCAAAAAAATTTCCAACAGCCGTTCACGTTATAATTTTATTTAGGCGACTAGTTTCGGTTCATCAATTGTACCATCTTCAGGCCCCCACATAGATACAAAACATTAACCAGATTCAGCCATATCATTGCATTGAAATTTTAACAAACAAGTTTATAATTGTTCTATAAGACCAACATATCTTAAGTAAAAACAGATAAATCATATAAAAGAAACAATTGCGTTGTACAATGGTGTCACTGTAATAGAATGTGTCCACTGGGAATGAAAATAAAGTCGTGTACATTAATATCTAAACGAGGGTTTAATATTAAATCACTCTAAAAATGGTAACTATGGTGATCTTCAAATACATGAAATACTCTACCTCTGTAGAGCAGTAAGGGAATTCAGTGTATTTTAATAGCATAAAACTACCAGAACCTAAGCATACTGGACCCTGTAGATGTGAGATACATGTAATAAAAATGGGAAGATGGGTCAATTCAAAACCAAGTACCGCCTTTTAGTTAAACACTATTTTTAGTATAGTAAAAGCCATTCATTGTAAGCATTGACTGAAATAAAACTACTCATCTACAAACATTTTGGAACTACGCAAAACTCATGTCTTGTTATATACTAAAGCGTAGGGCTGGAGTAGGCATAGGTTGAAACTAAATAGGAACAACAGTAACATCAACACCTAACTTCTTACATATCGCAATCTGTATATCGCAGGTGTTAACGCAATTTCATATGGAATCTACCTACACATGGAAACAAAAATATGGTAGAAGCTCATAATATACGTTAGGTAATTTTTTTTTTCAAAAATTAACCATCTATAATTACATTTGAATGAAAGACTTCAAGTTCTATTTCATGGTAAAATTGGAGGGGTGGGGATAAAACTTTGACGAATGTGTGTTATAATGGAAATTAAACTATTGACGGTTTGATGCCATTTACCGTACCGAACTGTGTGTATTGTGTTTTATCAAAATTTAGTACGGGTTCATTTGCTGAGAACCACTTAATTTTCTGAATGACATTATTTACAATTTCATCAGTTAACTCTTGTGTGTCGGGAGTGACTACTGTATTGTATCGTCAACAAGAAGAACTAGCTTTGCACCATCGTGAATGTAAAATGACAAATCAGTAATATTCAGGGTACCTCAACTACAAGTCATCGGGCACATTTTCTCTGGTGTTTGAGCAGATATTTGCAACTTGTTTTTGCAATGTGTAGCTGGACTCAAGCCAAACAAATTCTGCTCATCACGCCATTCCTGCGACGCCTGGTGTAGATGTAAAGCGTCGGATAGTTTCCCGTCACGAACAAAAAAGATTTTTAAAGCGAAAATTTTGTGCTCAATCGATAGAGCAGTCCCAAATTAGTCTAGTGTAATATTCCGTTTATCGAAATGTATTAAAAGAGAGCCGCGGTGGAGTAGCCGAGCGGTCTAAGGCGCCTCGCTGCGGAGCGCGCGGTTGCTCCCCATCGGAGGTTCGAGTCCTCACTGTGTGTGTGTGTGTGTGTGTGTGTGTGTGTGTGTGGCGCTTCCATAAGGAAGTAGCAGGCGCTGCGCAGGGAGGCGACACTCTTGAGAGGGACTTAACTACGGGATCATCAGTCCCTAAACTTACAAACTACTTATGAACTAGCTAACACTAAGGACGGCACAAATATCCATGCCCGAGAGGGGATTCGAACCCCCGACCGTAGTGGCCGTGCAGACCGTGACTGGAGCGTCTCAGTCCCCTCGGCCACCGCGGCCGGCTTTCCTGTTCCATTTCTCATCAATGCACACACGTAAGACATTGAAGATTTTATCTTAGCTATAGACTTCTGTTCATAGACTATATTTGTTAAAGGTGTCATGCTATTTACCGTATCGAACTGTATGTATTGTGTTTTATCAGAATTTAGTACGGGTTCATTTGCAGAGAACCACTTAATTTTCTGAAAGACATTATTTACATCAGTTAACTCTTGTATTTGGGAGTAATTACAATTCTTCTACCATCATCAAGAAGAACTAGCTTTGCTCCATCGTGAATGTAGAGTGACAAATCATGAATATACGGGGTACCTCAACTACGGGTCGACCTGCAGATTTTCTCTGGTATTTGAGAAGATATTTGAAATTTCTGATTTTGCAATGTGTAGCTGGAGTCAGGCCAAACAAATTCTGCTCATCACGCCCTTCCTGCGACGCCAGGTGTAGATGTAAAGCGTCGGATTGTTTCCCGTCACGAACAAAAAGATTTTCAAAGCGAAATTTTTGTGCTCAATCGATAGAGCAGTCCCAAATTAGTGTGATATTCTGTTTATCGAAATGTCTTAACAGAGACAGTAAAACGCGACAATTAATCAGTACTCCTGACGCTGCTGTGTAGTGCTTCCATAAGGCAGAAGCAGACGGCGCGAGGCGTGGCGCCACTCTTGAGATGGGGCACATCGGGCGAGGACGAAGTGGCGAGCCCAGGTGTACCGATACGTCGGTGCCTGTCATGGGTATCAAACGCGTTGGACACCGGCTGACAGCAATGCTAGTAGCCACAGCAGCAATGCAGCACAATACAGTATCATTTTCAAGACGATTTCACGCAACGGCCACGCGTTTCAGCTTCTGTATACCTAACATCATAATATCTATTGAATTTTATTAAGGTCTGAGATTAATAAAACACAGAAAAAAGTAGACAAATTTGTTTTAATTTATCTTAGTTATTGCACTTATTAGTGACAAGACTATACTGTACATTTACGAAGCAATTCCTAAGCAACTGAGCACTTAATATATTACTTAGTTGCTATCAAAGCAATTTCCTGTAACGATTTGCATTCCATAATTAACAAAGATCATATTGATCTCGGACAGATCGGGCGACCTATCTGGCCACTACATCCATATTTCTGCCTATTGTCTTATTGGGAAAAAGATCCCGTGCACCTAGGCGCACTGGAGCAGCAATGCAGTGGCTGGATGCACCATCCCGCTGCATCCACATCATTTGCTTCGTTCTTAATATCGTCGAGCAGAACAATCAGTTTGTTCTGTTTGTATAGTCTATGGGACTTAACTACGGGGTCATCAGTCCCTAAACTTACAAACTACTTATGAACTAACTAAGACTAAGGACGTCACAAAGACTAAGGACGTCACAAAGACTAAGGACGTCACAAAGACTAAGGACGTCACAAAGACTAAGGACGTCACAAAGACTAAGGACGTCACAAAGACTAAGGACGTCACAAAGACTAAGGACGTCACAAAGACTAAGGACGTCACAAAGACTAAGGACGTCACAAAGACTAAGGACGTCACAAAGACTAAGGACGTCACAAAGACTAAGGACGTCACAAAGACTAAGGACGTCACAAAGACTAAGGACGTCACAAAGACTAAGGACGTCACAAAGACTAAGGACGAATCCCGAGGGGGGATTCGAACCCCCGACCGTAGTGGCCGTGCAGACCGTGACTGGAGCGCCTTACTCTCCTCGGCCACCGCGGCCGGCGAAATTTATGTACCATTGCCCAGTTCCGCCTGCCTTCATAGGAATGAGGCCAAACGACACGCTTACCGATTATACCACCCCAGCAATTTACGGTCCATCGGTGTTGATGATCTGCCTCACGCAACCAATGGGCTTTCACGGAGTCCCAAAAGTGATGGGAAGTTCGATTTGGCACGCCTGGGCTGCAAAACGTTGACTCGCCGGTGAATAGAATCTGTTTAAAAAACTCGGGTAATTGGTTAAATGTCCATTCACAAAACATTGTCGCGGTATGGGTTGCATTGTTTGCGTCTTTAAAAACGCCATGCACCGTACAGCGTGAGATGTGTAACTCCCTAGCGAGCGTCGTACTGCTGTGTGGATGTGCATGTACCATATCCAACGCAATGGCATTGTTAAGATTTCGCACAGGCCTGCTTCGCTGATAGTTCGCCGGGCGCAAATCCCCAGTGTCTCGAGCTCGTTTCACTACAACCCGCAACGTTTTGTTTTTTTTTGTGGTTTTAGGGCGCACAACTGCTGTGGTCATTAGCGCCCAACACTGTCCATAGTAAAAAGACCCGGGGTTAGAAATTAAATGGCTTTCGCCATATTTGCACGATGTATAAAAAGTAAAACTCTGTTAACCGATTGCGGGTCATCAGCTAAAATGTCAGACATTTCAAATGGTAAACACAGATCATGACGGAGACGATTAAAAAACGGACATTGCACTAAAAGATGGTTCACAGTAAAAGGTGCACCACAGTGCTCACATAAGGGAGCAGGACCACCACGTAATAAATGCTGGTGACTAAAACGGCAGTGGCCAATACGAAGCCGGGCCAGAACAATCTCCTCTCGGCGGGAGGGTCGAGATGACGTTGACCAGAGATCAGGCACAGGTTTAATGGCTCGCAATTTGTTCCCAGACAGGGATGACCAATGTAGATACCAACGGGAGATAATACGCTGGGAGATACCAGCGCGAAGGTCATCAGAGCTGCTGGAAAAGGTAGATAGCCGAGGAAGGAGAACTGCTTCCTTGGCAGCCGTATCCGCAGCCTCATTCCCCAACACTCCCACATGGCCAGGGACCCACAGAAACGTCACCGTAGTTCCGCTCGTTGAAAGAGAAGTAAGGCAATTGCGGATGCTTTGTACCAGGGGATGGGCCGGATATAGCATGCGAAGGCTCAACAAAGCACTCATAGAGTCCGAGCAAATGACAGTCTTACTGAGCGAGTTTCGCCGGACGTATTGTGTGGCTTGATATAATGCATACAGCTCAGCTGTAAAAATGGAACTCCACTCAGGAAGACGATATTTAAAAGAGACGTTGCCAAGTACAAAAGCACACCCAACACCCTGGTCTGTCTTTGAGCCATCAGTGTAAATGAACAAATTGTCATCAAATTTAAACCGGAGTGCGTGAAATTCTCTCTGGTAGACGAAACGAGGTGTGGAGTCCTTTGGAAGAGAATGAAGATCAAAGTTAACACGGACTTCGGGGCTTCGCCACGGTGGAGAGGTGCTCTCTCCAGTCGAGAAGATAGCAGGCATTGTAACGCCAAGCTGGCCGAGTAGCGAACGCAAGCGTACTCCCGGTGGTAGCAGAGCAGACGGGCGCAGAGCGAAGAGACTGTCAAGTGAGTCGTTAAAAAAAAACTGCGTACGTCGGGTGTCCTCGCATGGACGACAAACGACTAGCGTAACGGCTAAGCAGGAGTTCCCGACGGTAAGAAAGGGGTAGTTCGGCGGCCTCGGCATAGAGGCTCTCAACGGGGCTAGTATAAAACGCTCCTGTCGCCAGACGGAGACCTTGGTGGTGGATTGTATTAAGGCGGCGCAGTATGGACGGTCGAGCCGAAGAATAAACGATGCTACCATAGTCCAGTTTGGACCGAACTATGGTGCGATACAGATGGAGGAGAGTAGACCTGTCAGCTCCCCACGAGGTGCCACTTAACACCCGCAGCACATTGAGAGAGCGGGTACAGCGAGCTGCCAAACGGGATATGTGGGGAGACCAACTTAACTTCCTGTCGAGAACAAGTCCCAAGAACGTCGTGGTATCCACAAATGGAAGTACTATGGGGCCCAGACGAAGCGACGGGGGAAGGAACTCCTTCCGCCGCCAGAAGTTCATGCAGACTGTCTTGTCAGCTGAGAATCGAAAGCCAGTGTCCATACTCCACGCGTGGAGATTGTCTAGGCACCGCTGGAGGCGCCGCTCCAGGAGACCCATTTGCGCAGAGCTGCTGTAGATCGCGAAGTCGTCAACAAATAGGGACGCCGACACTCCCAGTGGAAGGTGATCGGCTATAGAATTGATTGCCACTGCAAATAAAACAACGCTCAGGACCGAGCCCTGGGGGACTCCGTTCTCCTGATTAAAAGTGCTCGATAAAACCGAACCAACACGCACTTTAAAAACACGGTCCGTTAAAAATTCGCGGACAAAAATTGGCAGGCGACCCCGAAAACCCCATGTATGCAGAGTGCGGAGGATGCCCATCCTCCATCAGGTGTCGTATGCCTTTTCCAGATCAAAGAACACCGCTACTGTCTGGCGCTTCCGTAAAAAGTTATTCATTACCGAGGTAGATAGGGCAACAAGATGATCCACCGCAGCACGGTGCTTGCGAAACCCACATTGGACATTAGACAGGAGATGTCGCGTTTCAAGCCACCATACCAGGCGCCCGTGAATCATGCGTTCCATCACCTTGCATACGCTACTGGTGAGGGAAATGGGGCGGTAGCTGGAAGGGAGACATTTGTCCTTCCCAGGCTTTGGTATGGGAATGACTATGGCTTCACGCCAGCGTCGCGGAAAGGTGCCTTCTATCCATATGCGGTTGTAGGTGGCCAGTAGGAAGTGCAAGCTCGTTGGTGAAAGGTGTTGCAGCATCGCCACGTGAATGCCATCTGGTCCTGGAGCTGAGGACCGCGAAGACGAGAGTGCGTGGTGAAGCTCTCGTACAGTAAACTCGGTATTGTAGCATTCACGGTTCTGAGAGGTAAAGGGCAATGGAGTCGCCTCCACCGTCCGTTTCCTAGCTAGGAAAGCGTCAGTGTAATGTGAAGAGCTAGAGACCTCTGCAAAATGTCGACCCAGTGCGTTGGCTATTTGTGGAGGATCGACGACGGTGTCAGTTGCGACACACAGACCGGGAATCGGGGAATGAGCCATAGTGCCCGAAATTTTTCGAAGGTTACCCCAAATGATGGAGGAAGGGGTAGACCTATTAAAAGAGCTCATGAATGAGCGCCAACTGGCGCGTTTACAGTCGCGAAAGAGGCGACGACAATAGGCCCGCAGCCGTTTGTATCGGATGCAGTTGTCGAGCGTGGGCCGTTGTTTGAAGATTCTAAGGGCACGCCGCCGTGCTCGCAGAGCGTCACGGCATTCCGCGGTCCACCACGGGACAAGGGGACGACGTGCGTGGGAAGTCTTGCAGGGGATGGAACATTCCGCGGCTGTCAGAATAACTGTGGTAATGTGTTCCACTTGGTCGTCTATACTAGTATAATGGTAAGTACCGAAATCCGCCAGTGACGTGTAGAGCTCCCAGTCCGCTTTGGTTAACTGCCAGCGGTGTGGATGCTCAAGGGTGTCAGGCATCATTAGGTGAATTACACACGGAAAATGATCGCTCGAATGTGAGTCTGAGAGAGCAGACCATTCAAGACGCCGTGCCAGCTGAGCAGTGCAGATAGCTAGATCTATGTGGCTGAATATTTGTGGTGTCTGAAAGATAAGTTGGTTCACCAGTGTTAAGGCAGATGAGCTGAAGGTGGTTCAGTATATCTGCCAGGAGGGAGCCCCGTGGACATGGTCGTGGGGAGCCCCAAAGGGGGTGGTGGGCATTGAAATCTCCCACCAACAAAAACGGACGCGGAAGCTGGTCAATAAGATCTAGGAGATCTGATCTAGTGACGGGAAAAGAGGAAGGAGCGTAAATATTGCACAGTGTGAAGACAAATCCAGGAAGGTATATCCGGACAGCAACAGCTTGTATTGGAGTACACAAAGGGACCGGTGTACTGTGTACGCCATCCCGAATAAGCAACATTACGCCCCCGTGGGCTGGAATTCCTGCCACTGGAGGAAGGTCAAAGCGAACGGTAGTGTAGCGTGGGAAAGTAATTCGAGTACCAGGGAGCAATTTTGTCTCCTGTAGAGAGAAGATGATTGGATGATATGTTCGCGTTAGAAGCTGCAGTTCTGTCCAATTCGACCGGATACCACGAATGTTCCATTGAAGAATATCCATAATGGGATAAAATGAGATGAAGGTGGACATCAGCCCGACGAAGGCGGCGGGCCACAGTGCGAATGTTCGCAACTGGTGGTGTCTGAGACAGGAGGGTCTTGCTCCATATTCTCAGAGGTTACCACAGCAGCTGCGTGAGTGTGGTCGGCAGCCCCATCTTTGGCTGATGCACCTGGAGAGACTATAGGCTTCCAGGGGATGCCATCGTCACATTGTGAGGTAGGAGGGGGGAGAGTTTTCCCCCTATTTGATTTCTTGGAGCCCTGGTGAAGCTCCTTGGTTGGCTCAGATGTTTTGGTAGGGGTGCGGAGGAAATCCTCGCGCGAATGCTCTTTCTTAGACTTTCGCGTCTCTATCTGTGGTTTCACAGCTGAAGATGAAGATGAAGACTTGGAAGAGGTACTCACACTTTTTGTTGAACGTGACGCCGTTGTCGATGTAGATTGTTTGACAACTACTGTCGTAAACTGTAGGTCACAAGTCTGTGTGGCCATATCCCGTGTTGGTGGAGGCGTTGCAACTACAGTACTGTAGTTACCACGCGGTGGGGTCTTGGGCTTACGACTGGCGTACATCTTACGTGCAACTGGTATGGGAACCTTTTCCTTTACACGGATTTCCTGGATGGCTCGTTCATCGGCAAACACGGGACATTCCCGGGAGGAAGCAGCATGATTCCCGTTACAATTGATGCAATGAGGGGACGGTGGTGGACAAATCCCCTCATGGGCCTCTTTACCACAGGTGACACATATGACTGGGTTCTTGCAAGACTGGCTTGTGTGGTTAAATCGATGGCACTGATAACACCGAGTAGGGTTAGGGATATAAGGTCGTACTGTGATGACCTCATACCCTGCCTTGATCTTCGGCGGCAGAGCCACTCGGTCGAAGGTCAGAAACACTGTGCGAGTGGGCACTACAACATTGTTCTCTTTTTTGTCACTCTGTGTACTGCGACGACGCCTTGAGCTGCCAGATATTCTTTCAGTTCATCCTCAGTCAGACCGTCCAAACTGGCCGAGAAGACTACCCCTCGGGAATAATTGAGGGTTGGATGGAGCTCAACACGAACCGGGTAGCTGTGGAGCAGAGTAGCCTTAAGCAGCCGCTGTGCCTGGGAGCCACTTTCTGTTTCTAACAGTAGTGTTCCATTACGTAGGCGGTTGCAGGTCTTAACTGGGCCAGCAATGGCATCAACCCCTTTTTGAATAATAAATGGGTTCACCGACGAAAAGGATTGTCCTTCCTCAGTACGGGTCACCACAAGGAACTTTGATGTCTGTAAATTTTTCTGTTCAGACACACTATTGTCTAGTACATCAATTTCTAAAGGCTCTTTCCATTTTCTTTTTTTTAGAACCATCGCGGTTGTATCCCCCACGATTGCCAGTGTCTCCGATGGCACGCTCCTTCCTGCTGGGGGCCCCCAACGGAAGCACACCCGCCTTGGGTGATTGTTCACACCCCAGGTCACACCTCCCGATCTACAGACGGAGGGACCAATCGGCGAATCGGGAAGGTATCAGCGCAAGCAATCGCCCCTCCCCTGGCCTGGCCTTAACCAGGGGGTACGCACGCACCCTACATGCCAGCCCGGGGCTGGGACTTACGCATTACCCAGTCACCCATATGGGTGGCCTTCAAGTGCGTACAGGGAGGAGGAAGAGAGAAATAGTAGGAGGAGAAGCCTCAAACGCAGACGCGGAGGCAAAGAAAGAGGTGAAAGAAGACTGTAAAGCCAAAAGGGTCAGAACTTCGGTTCCCCGAAGGATGCACAGACTCGGTCCCCAAGAGAGGGGAAAAGGACAGTAGAAGAAGCGTCATGTAGCACGGAAAGGAAAGAGTGCTACAAAGGCTGGGGCCCCGTGCTCGCCACGCACGTACTCACCACAGAGCGGTGAGCCCCCTGAGGGGAACCCGCAACGTGTCTGCACAGGGATGCCTTCCTTCTCGTTCCGGATACTTTTCAGCATACATCCGAGCTGCCTCCCTGGTGGCCTCATTACACATCCCTAGAATTCGTAGTACGGAATATCGTCAGAAAGATACTGTATATTACAGTAATAATTAAACAGGGTACTTGTACACGTTAACACTAGCAGCACTTATTACCAAAATCAAATCCGCTACTTCTGAAGGTGTGTACATGTTGTATTGTGCAGTACGGTGTGGCCGAAAGAAAACTGACATGCGCCCGCTGCCAGCTACACTGCCGCACAGCACTTTTCATATCGGTGGACACGTATTCGCACCGTCTTCTTTGCCAGAGTTGCCCCGTCGCGTGTAGCGCCACGTCTCGCGCCGTCTGTTACTGCCGTATGGAAGCACTACACAGCTGCTTCAGAAGTACTGGTCAATTGTGTTGTTTTACTGTCTCTTAATACATTTCGATAAACAGAATAACACACTAGACTAATTTGGGACTACTCTAACGATTGAGCAGAAAAAAAATCTGCTTTAAAAATCTTATTGTTTGTGACGGGAAAGAAACCGACGCTTTACATCGACACGGGATGTCGCAGGAATGACGTGAGGAGCAGAATTTTTTTGTCATGAGTCCAGCTACACATCGCGAAAAATAAATTGCAAATATCTGTTCAAACACCAGATAATAGGAGCCTGACAACTCTTAGGCGAGACACCCTGTATATCAAGAACAGCAAAGGACCCAAGACCGAACTCTGTCGGACTCCATTCTTGAAGAATCAGCTGATTTTTGCATCTTACCGGAACCACTTATTTCAACTGTCTTCACTCTTCCAGTTAAATATGAATTAAAGTCTCTGTGCACTGCACGGTAGAATACACGACCGTCTTCAAGCAGGCCAGACAAATACAGAAGTCTCTGTAGCCTTGGTTGTGCGACAGTGTCAGTTCCAGGCTTTGGAGATGATTTCAAGACAAAGGGGATGTTCGTCGTAGGCCAGTACCAGGTCGACCAAGAGCAAACCACCCCATAGCAGGACCGATATCTGGCCTTAACTGCCCGACGAAACCGAAATGCACCTGCACTACAAATGTCTTCAGATCTTGCATCTATCTCAGGGGTTGTATTTTCTCTCCAGAGTGTGCAGCGGAGGCTCAGAATGGCAGGCCTGTTTGCCAGACGTCCAATGGCGTGCGTCCCACACACTCCAGCACAGAGACAGGTCCGTTTGCAGTGGATTTGGCAACATCGAAACTCGACCATGAATGAATGCAGGAATGTGCTCTTCAGATGAATCCCGCTTCAGTTTACAGAATGATTCTCATCGCATATTACTCTGGAGAGAACTTGGTACCAATACCACCACAGAAACATTGTGGAGTGGTATCAGTACTTTGGAGGTAGCGTCATGGTGTGGTTCGGGCATCATGTGGAACGTCTGTACGGACCTGCATATCTACCTTGGTGGTCCGACGAACACTTATCGCTCATACAGGGATGAGGTACTGCCACCACATGTTCGACTCTTCAGAGGTACGATGATACAGACTTGCTCTTCATGGATGATAACACACATGTTCATAGAGATAAAACCCCTCAAAGAAATGTGTCTAATATGCGCCCTCTACAAACCTCCGAAGATAGGTGCGTTGGACTGCTTCGATACTGTCCTCTCAGACCTCGAATCAACTTATGAGCACATAAATACGAGGTCTAGCAATTGGTAAATCAAAATCTGCTATCGAACCTCTAGTTCCTATAGACGATTTTAACGAGTATTTTACCACACCGACATTTGTAATTGACCAACGCACAAAGATGCAAACTATAAATTCCCTTAAAATGTCGGGGTCTGATACAAACCAAAAATTTTCCCTCAGGCCGGTTAAGTCCAGACACAGTCAGGAAATCGATTTTGCGAATTCGTTCAGCAGCTGCAGGGCAAGATAACATTAATGTACACATGATTAGTAGTGTCATCGACCCGCTACTACAAATTATAACTGACATCTTTAACAGTTCTCTGACTTCCAGTACCGTCCCAACATTATGGAAGCATGGTCTTATTAAACCATTACCAAAAAAGGAATCTGCCACAGAAGTTTCCGACTACAGACCTATTTGCATCCTACCATCATTATCCAAGGTCTTGGAATATATAGTCCATGAGCAGATAACTAGCTATTTAACATCACACGACCTACTAGACGAATCTCAATCTGGTTTCCGCCAAAATCTCAGCACGACGACTGCTCTTATAAAAGTTACAGACGATCTCAAGCATGCTATGGATAACCAGCAGGCGACAATGTGTTTTTAGATTTTAGCAAAACTTTCGACATTTTACTTGCTAAACTCTCTAATCTAAATTGCTCTACAGGTGCTATTCAGTAGTTCCACTCATACCTCACTATCCGTTGACAGTGTGTGATAACAGCAAAAAATAGGTCACAATGGAGGGATGTTGTATCAGGGGTTCCACAAGGATCTGTACTGGGGCCTTTACTCTTCTCACTATATGTTAATGATGTGTCCACTGTTCTGTCCCACTGTAAATATCATCTATACCCTGATGACCTACAATTATATCTCAGTGAGTCCTAAAAACCTAAGCACAGACATCCAGCATGTAAATGCGGACTTACTTTCACTATCACGATGGGCACACAGCATGGGCTTGAAACTGAATCCATCAAAAAAGCAAGCAATCTTAGTGGCCCATAAAAGACTCATCACTCCACAGTTCAGAGACACTCTTCCACCTTTAATACTTAACGACACACAAATGCGCTTTTCTCATTCAGCAAAGAACTTAGGAGTAATATTTGATCAGCACTTAGACTGGGCAGAGCACACAACGACAGTCTGTAAGAACGTATACGCATCACTTCATTCACTGCAGAAATACAAAAAAGCATTTCCTTTACAGCTGAAAAAGAAGCTCGTTGAGACACTAATACTTCCCAATCTAGATTATGATGATGCTATTCTGCAAGGACTGTCACACGGAAATTCACGTAGGCTGGAGCTGGCGATGAATTCTTGTATCCGATACATTTGTAACTTACGTTTCTACGACCATATCAGTCCCGCATACCAGCAGTTATCTTGGCTACGTGCAGATAAGCGTCGAAGCTACCAAACACTATGTTTGCTGCATCGCATTCTCAATCATTGCAAACCTTTTTACTTATCCTCAACGGTTATACTACTATCTGAACAGCACAGCAGAAACACACGCTCTCATCAAAATAAAACTCTCTCTCTACCATCACATAACACTGCAATCTTCTCTAAATCATTTTCTGTATCGGGAACACGTCTGTGGAACAATCTTCCTCAAAAGTTAAGAGAGATAAAATCAATTCAAAACTTTAAAAGACAGCTAAGGGTTCACCTGTCAATAGCCATCTTTTTCTCCACTTACCACTCTGTAGCCCACTGTTGTCAATTCCTCCTCCTCCCATAAATGTTTCCCTTTCCTTTCGCCAGCAGAGATCTCCATTCATATATGTCTCCACTTCCACACATCCATTAGCACTGTCATTTTTCAATTTTATCCTCTTTCACTAATCATTTTGCCCCTTCTGTTTGTATTAAACTTAATCCAAACGTGTTAAACATCTCCATGTAAATCTCTTATTATTAGTATAACTGTTTTTTGTGTTATTGTTATTATATTATTATTAGTAGTATTATTTATTGTTATTTAATATTGCCGCGAGAGACCACGAGCACCGACTGCTGGCGTGGCGCAGGCGATAGCGTCACGGACTGCGGTGCTGAAGGTCTCCGGTTCAGTCCCGCCCACCGACAAAAATTAATTTCTTTGTAATTAACAATTCCAGAAGGTTCTACATCTTTCTTATGTTCACTTGTAAATTCTACTTGTTTCTTATTTTAACTGTTGCTCTAATTTCTGGTAAATTCTGTGTGTATAAATAGCAGAGCACTCTGCCTGAGAGGCAGTCAGTGCTGCGTGTATGTTGAGTTCGTAATAAACGTGCTTCGAGTATAAGTGCTGTGTTCAGTTGCCTTCGAAGTCAAGCCTGCTCTCATTTCAACGCGACAATATTATTAATGCAGTGTTTTTGTGATTAAATCCTTTGTTTCTGTTGTTCCGGATCAGATGTAAGAGAGGGCCCTATGGCCCTAATCTGGTCAGGTTAAATAACCAAATAATAATAATAAAAATTATAGCAGGTGACACTAACAAATTTTCTGTTCAACAGTCCGTCCTGTATGAAGTTCAAGCTTACGCTTACGTCTTCGAATCTGACCTTACTTCAGCTTGTACCCACCCATCACACAACAGATAGTCACACTTTAATAGATATATTTGCAACAAGGTTTCCAGACAGAGTAATTCGAACTTCACAAATATCTGCACCTGGTATGTCTGCCCATGATGTAATTTTCATGACGTACTCGCTAGAATGCCCTAGGAAGAAACCACTGATAACTACGTACCGTGACTTAAGACGCGTCAACTTACCTTAACTGACAGCTGATGTACTAGAAATAATTGTCGAGCCAACCTCAGACACCCTCCCGGACGTAAACGAGAAACTTCACAAAATTACCAATAAACTTAACCAGCTGTATGATAAATATGTGCCCATCAAGACCAAAAAAGTGAGAAGGAAACCCGCACCCTGGCTAGCAAATTAACTAAAACAGTTCATGAATCACAGAGACAGTGCACATCGGACATACAAACTGCACCCTACACCTGAAAATCACACCGCTTACAAGCGGAAACGTAACAGAGTCAGCCACTCTGTGAGAAATGCTAAACTCAGATACGCCCATTCATTAACCGACAACATAAATAGACCAGCTGTCCTCTGGAAAAACCTGCGCGGTCTTGGGAAAGTAAAAACTGCAACCAAACCCACTGTCCCCATTGAGAAACTAAATCAGTATTTCACAACGCCTACCACTACAATCGATCACCAAACGAAACAAACACTTATTGACCATATCACGAGGATAAACAACGCTAACCATGATAAGTTTTGTTTAAGCATGTTACTGGAAATACAGTCAAAACAGCCATTGTGCGTATTACATCAGCATCTACTGGGGATGATGGTATCACTATCCAAATGATAAAGCTGATTATTCATCCACTGCTGCCCATCATAACAGATATATTTAATCAGTCCTTAGCCACAAGTGTTTTCCTGATGCATGGAAGCGTGGACTAGTTAAGCCACTGCCAAAAAAAGGACATTGCCACACACCCGCTGATTACCGACCTATCTGCATTCTTCCGGCACTATCCAAAGCCCTAGAATATATAGTACACGATCAACTAACCAGCTACTTGAATATTAATAACCTTCTTGACGAACACCGATAAGGTTTTCGCAAATATCGCAGCACAACATCTGCTTTGATAAAAATAACAGACGATCTTAAGCAGGCAGCGGATAGACAAGAGGCGACTATTATGTGCTTCTTGGACTTTAGCAAAGCTTTCGACACTGTGGACTTTGATATTTTACTTGCTAAACCTAGCAGCCTAAATTTCTCTCAAGGCGTGATGTAATGGTTTCGCTCATACTTGACATCGCGTCTTCAGTGCGTCATGTCCGGCACCGAAAAGTCACAGTGGAGAAAAGTAATATGAGGCTTACCACAGGGCTCGGTATTAGGTCCACTTCTCTTTTCATTGTACGTAAATGACGTATAATAGGTCTTGTCCTTCTGTAAATACCACATGTATTCCGATGACCTCCAGTCGTATTTAAGTGCAAAACCAAAAATCCTGAAGAATTTGAATTCTGACCTATGTGCACTATCAAAGTGGGCACAATATAGGATTAAAGCTCAATCCAAGTAAAACAAGCGATTCTGGTAGGTCATCCTAGGCTCATTAACCACAAATACCGCGAATCGCAACCATCATTAATATTTAATTACACACCTATCTATTTTTCGCCCTCGGCAAAAAGTCTGGGAGTGATAATAGACGACAAACTAAATTGGGTTGAGCACACAGCCGCCGTGTGTAGGAAGGCATCAGCATCTCTTCATGCCCTACAGAGATATAAGAAGTGTTTCCCTCTCGATCTTAAAAAGAAACTTATACCAACACTTGTAATTCCAATTATTGATTACAGTTATGTTATCTGGCAAGGTCTTTCTGGGAAAAGACCACGACGTCTGGAACTAATCATGAATGCCTCCGTTCGATATATATATGTAACATCCGTCTCTTTGATCACATTTCACCGTCTTATAAGCAACTATCCTGGCTCCGTGCTGACAAGCGCAGAGATTTTCATATACTGTTTCCTCTACTCTCTTATCAACGTACACTGTCCCTCATATATTTCCTCGACCTTAACACTTATCTGATCAACATTACAGAACTACACGTTCCTGTCAGAGCAAAATCCTTTCTGTCCCTATCCATCACTCAGCCGGTTTCTCAAAATCTTTTTCAGTAGCAGGAACCAGGCTCTGGAACAATCTACCTCACTATATCGGAGAACTGAATAACACTGTCAGCTTCAAACGACAATTAATAAATTATGTACTAAAGCAATAATTACGCCATTCTTTATTACCCTACGGTCCAGATATGTCACATCCATTCCTCCTCCCAGATATTCTCCGACTGCCATTGCTCTCGCCAGGTACAGCTTTCTTAACTTCCTTCTGTCAGAATTCGCCATGCCTAAACCAGTCTCGATGTATTCAAAAGTACATCTTGTAGCTGCTAATATCAATGTTGTTACTTCTATTATTACACCACCAGCAGCAGAAGGTGTCTCAGAGGTACTGCTAGTATTAATCCTATTAGAGTTAAGTCAATACCTTTTATTTACATCATTTTACATGTAATCAATCTCTATAAATTATGTTGTTTATCTGTAAAAATCATTATGTTATAGGTAACTCACATGTAAAGAAATACTGTATGTGTTAAACCCTGGTCAGGCTAAATAAACGAATAAATAATTAAAAAAAATATTCGTAAGTTCAGAACTGAAGAGACGATTTTTATGTTTAATACAAACGAAAATTCTTTTTGCAGGATTAAATATTCACACCAAAATTTTGTACCACCAGGTCTTTGAAATTCAAGGGAATCTATATCTCGTAAACATGAAAATTAGAAGTCATTGAGGAAAAAGATTGAAACAAATAGTAAGTATTAATTCAGGACAAATTTTTTCTGTATAAAAAAGCAGATGGCTCTAGATCTGCTTGCACACCAATAGATAACCTAGGTAATCTCCCTCTTTCTTCCCTCTTTTTTTGTTATATAAAATAAGGTACCACTATCAATCAAGATTGCAATGAATAAACACTCTTCCCCACAATTTTTTTTGGCTCTGCTACATGGCGTCAATGGCTTCTTTACTTCTGTGACGTTAGGACCATCTCCCCATATTCTAACTTCCTTAGTCTACTCCAATAAAATTTCAGGAACTGTTTGGTGTATTTTAGGGTGGCCTGGAGTGCTGTTGACATAGACGCTGAGGACGCCTCTAGTTTTTAAAATGCTTCGCTTCATAAAGAAAGCTGGCAGTCGAGCCAACAGGAGAAGGAGAATGACAGATCGCTTCTGCCAACAAAACAAGCCGTAGAAACACTTGGGCATTCTATCTCCCCAGAGCGACAAGTGTGAGGTCGCCAAGGCCACCGAAGTAACCGGGAAAATTAATACGAGGTTGGAACTTCAATTGTGATAACTATTTATTCACAACCAATACAAAAGCATTACATGTTTTCACTTGTTACTGTCCTTTAAAGTAGTCACCAGCATTGTGTAAAACCCGATGGCAGCGATGTGGAAGGCGTAGTATATCTTTAGCAGAGCGTGTTCTATTGGTGATGCGAATGGAGCGCCCTACTGCCTGACGAATCTCTGGAACAGTTCTGAAATGAGTGCCACGAAACGGTTCATCTTCGGAATCAAGTCAGTCACAAGGACTTAAGGCCGGGGAGTATGGTGGGTGGTATAGTACATTCCAATCCCATCGGCCAAACAGAGCAGCCACAATTTGCGCTGTATCCGCCCGCGCATTGTCGTGCAAAATGGAGGGTGGGTTGTGCAAAAACTGTTGCCGCTTGTTTCGCAAAGCTGGTCGCAGGTGATGCTCCGAAAACTAACAGTAATACTGTGGATTGACTATCTGCCATGAAGGAACGTAATGCGCTACGATAACACCATTGCAGACGTACACGAGAATCATAATTTTCACCATACTGGGGCTCTCTGCGACCCACAATGACGCCATTCGTTGCACTGGCGTTTCAGTTTTGGCTCGTACTATGTGGTCCACGTCTCATCCAGTGTTACGATACGGCGTAAGAAAGCCTCTCCTTCGTGCTCATAGAGCATGAAGTGCGTCTGAGCAGGGTCGTAACACATCCATTTCTGCGTTCCGTCAATTCATGCAAAACCCATCGTGATGCAATTTTTCACATGCCCAGGCATTCCTTCAGGAAGCGAAGCATAGTCTTATGCGCTAATCCGGTTTCGTGGGCGAGCTCACGAATCGTCTGGCGTCGATCACTTTCCACTAACGCGGCAACAGTATGTACTTCTTCAGAGACGCTAGGACGACCTGCCCGATGCATGTCTGCCACAGTTTACCGACCTTCGATGAAGGCTTTTTACCCAACGTGCCACTGTTCTGTAGGGCAATGGCGATTCCCTGCACACCTCTTGAAGACCTTGATGACACTGTCGTGCTGTACGACCTCTGACACATTCAAGCTTGATTCACCGCTGTTGTTGCTATTTTGAACGCAAAGTGCCATCATTATGTTAGACCTATCGCTCACAAGTGACTGTGTCTCTCTGTTGCGACTTGGGACGGACGAGTCGTTATGCTGGGAGGTAGGGTAGGTATGCCAACAACGTGTGCTATCAGTGACAATAGTAGATTCCATTGCATTGTGTTTCCACAGTAGTGTCGCCACTATTTAAGTTCCAACCCTCGTAGAATAACTGATCTCCTATCCCTGAACATCAATATCACTGCTGTCTTTTGTGCGGTTCGGGATTCTTGGAGACAAACGAATAGACATGGGGGACAGCTACATGTTTTGGCCCATTATCTTTCTGCATTAAAAAATCGAATGTTAACATTTTTGTAAAGCTATTATACCAAACTGCAGTAGTTATCGGTCCCCAGACTTTCAAATTACTTTGACTTACGCTAAGAAGAACACACCACCCATCCACCCAGGGTGGACTCAAACCACCGGCAGGGAGCAACCGCGGTTCCACGAAAAGGCGCCTTGGAGCGCATGGCCATTCCTACGCGGCCTTTGTTTATCATTTCCTATGCCAGACGTAAGATGCGTCTGATACCACTGCTGCTCTTCAGGCTATCAATGACAAATTACAAGTCGTGATAAAACCTTATCGAAAAGCGTAACAATAACCGTAACACCACTTGAAATTATCGCGGTAGCCAGAAACACGTGATGTGAACACAGTAGTCTGGTTTCTTCCCCCCCCCCCCTCCAATAGCCCACCTAACGACAAAAAACAAGCACCGCGTAAGATACACAAGACCTCACTGAGCAGGGACCTGCGCAGAGAAGCCGCTAGCGACCATCTACGGCGCCAGATACATAGTAAATGCTGCGCGGGAGTATCCGAGCGGTCTGGAGCGCCACGTTGCGGTTAAGTAGTTTGTAAGCTAGGGACTAATAACCCAGCAGTTAAGTCCCATAGAATTACAAACATTTCAACATTTTTGAAGTAAGTAAATATTACTTCTGCCGCGGTGACTGCCCCATGTACACGTCGTCGAATTTGACAATTTGCACTTTTCCATTTAGTGAAGGTCACAATCCTACATATCTGTACATATTAGTCCTTTCCACGGGGAAATAATGTTCGAATGTTTGTAAACCTACGTCGCGGCGGAGTGGCTGAGCGAATTGAGGCGCTGAGCTACGATGAGCAAGGCCGTTCGCCGTCGGGGGTTCGAATCCCCCCCTCGGCCATGGATGTTTGTCTCGCCTTTAGTATAAGGTAGTTCATAAGCTGTTTATATGTTTAGGGACCGGTGACCCCGCAGTTAAGTCCATTAAGCTTCACAAACATTTGAACATTTTTTTTTGTAAACCTACTGGACAAAACTGATGTGGTCCTCAGTCCCTAGGCTTACAAACTGCTTAAACTAACTTACACTAAGGACAACAGACACATCCATGCGACAGGGAGGACTCGAACCTCTGGGTCTGTAGGTCTCGGAAATTCAGTTCGGTGTGGGACTTTGCAGGGTAGTAGTATACCCCAAGGTATCCACTGACAGAACTCCTAAAGCGCACTATCCAAAAGAATTCCAAGAAAAAGGTCTTTATACTTTTAAGCGCAGCACACATTTATCTGATACTGTTGTGAGGGAAGACGGTCGATTATTTCACACGGTAGCGTATTCGCTTGTAATGTGGACGCTGCGGGCTCTAACCTACCGTGGAGAAGCATTATTATTTGTATTATTTATTTCACTTCCCGACCGTCTGCCTCTTTGTATATGTACAACAGGGCAACAGCTATACTCTGCTTTTCCACGAAGAAACCGATTGCCCGAATTAGAACGAATATTTGTAATTAGTTATTATATTGGTATGGCTTCGCAGCCATATTGCATTTGCAAATTATTAATGAAGGAGGGGAAGGAAGAAGGATTAGCTAGGAAAGGATTGACAGTAGCTGCATTAGGGCATTGAAATTAAACAATGGCGACAAGTGAAATGTGAGCAGGGCCGGGAATCAAATCAGAGTCTCCCGTTTCGGGCCAGCGGTCGCCTTAACCACTTGGCCACCCGTGCTCGCCTCCCCTGCTTCTCAAACTTCCACACGGCTATGGCTGTATCTCCCCCACCGTCCGTGCCCTCTTACACTCGCCATTACGGATTCCCATGAGAGGTCAAACGTATGACCGCATCTGCGGTGAAGTAAGTAAAGCTAAAGCCGTCTTGGCGTGTAAATACTTATTATATTTATATGGTGTCTGTTCTTTTCGACATGTTCGACATGTCCTAAAGCTTGAGAAGTTGCGTAAATTTGAGACGAACGGGAGGCGAGCACGGGTAAGGCGACCGCTCTCCCTAAGCAGGAGACCCGGGTTCAATTGCCGGCCCGCCTTACATTTTCACTTGTTGCCACTGTTTACTTTCAGTGCCCTAATGCAGTCACTGTCAATCCTTTCCTTCCTAACCCTTCGTCCTTCCCCTCCATCAATAATTTGCAAATATTTGTAATATTTCCACAGCTTGCATATCGCCTAATTTTCTAATAAAATTAAAATGACAATAGTATTGAACGGGTTAATCTTCCTATATTAATTGCAAAACGCATTTGGAATTATTCGACGTTTCAAAAAGAAAAGATTGTAATTAAAAATTTAATTAGCTGCAACCGCCAGTTCATAAATAAAATAAAGTGCTTTATGATGTAATTTGTAAGATTACCGCCCAATAGAAATACTGATAATTAATAGCATTTGATAATTAAACAGTATGAAGTTCACTGCAAACATTGACCATGCCAATGCACTAAATGTTACACAATTTTAATCTTATTAATTATGGTAGCAATGTATGTACGCAGTTAGGTGACAACATTTATAGTTAGGCCATAGGTAGAAATTCTCCACGTTGAGATTTGCTGTGTGCTTGTAGCTGACGGGAGGCCAGCGAGCAGGCTGACGTTGGTGGCTTGTTCCAGCTTAGGATTTTCCAGTTTTCGTTTCCGGTGAGGGGAGAGAGGGACAATGGCGAGTGCCAGGCACAGTGCAGTGCACAGCGTGAAATAAAATATTCTAATACTACTTGGCATTTGAAGTAATACGATGCAGTTAGGAACCTTTAAGGCCCTCATTACAAAATAGCCTGTTGATAAATAAACAATACATTAGCTGATATAGTCACATCTGACGTAATATGTTTAATTGACAATGAAAAGTAATAAATTACCAATGAATACAAGACAGTTACACAACTAGCATGGCAATGTTTGTTTATAAAAATAATATATTAACTATTTCTCATTTTATTTTCAATTAATCTTGTGTATTTAATCTTTAAGTATTCAGTTAAATCACTTATCTGTGATATAAGAAATTGCACGATTATGATAAATACTACAAAGGATGTTTATACCAATATAAAAACCTAAAAGACATTTATTCAATGTGTAGTGTAATGATTTTGATTTTTAGTAAAGTTTTAGAAATGTATTGGCTGAGCGCTGTACGTTGGCAAATCGGTTAGAACAGCTCACATGGGGAAGTTGATGACGTAGGAAAAAAACGGCAGTTGAGCTTTTGGCGCGCACGCGCGTGGGCAGGAAGTGACGAGTCGGGACCACGTGGGCACAGAATAAGGAGTATACAGAAAGGAAACTCCCGCTGCAGTCTGTCGTCCAAAATTTAGTGCGCATGCGCGGAATCGGCCATCTTGAAAAGCAGTAAACGCGTGGTCACTCCCTACTCTGCCGCATGGTAATGCGCCGTCTTTGTTTGTTAATTGTGTATTTTAGCTGCCTGAATCGCATAAAAGTAAACTAGTATTTGGTGCAATGAAAAGAAAGAACTGTGCTCAGTAGGTGTACCTGTTCCGTTTCTATTACGAGCAGCAATAAAAGTAAAGACGGCCGATGGCGTTCAGCACCTAATTGCCGCAATAATTCTCATACAAATAAGGATATAAGCTTCTTCACCTTCCCAAAAGATGTTGAACGGTTAGTGAACGTCGCTATATGTGTGGTAAAAGTTAAATGTTTTGTTTCGAATGAGAGCAATGTGTGCATAATTATTAAAAGTGCGTGTGTAGAAGGAGATTGGTCTTCCTATAACGTGCCTGAAATATTTCGCCTGAGTGGGCCTTAGGAAAGAAGAAAATGCTCTCGAACGTTTTTCCAATAGTACTGTACATCTTATTTAGCTATCTCTCCGTGACTAACGGCGTAGCGTAATGGTCAACCGCATTACTTGCGCAGCTGGCGCCCTGGTATCAGTCCCAGGAGCTTCCTATTTTTATTTTTTTTTACCATTACGCTACGCCGTTTATTCACGAACAGAGCGCTGAATAACATGTACAGTGCTATTGGAAAATACTTTCGAGAGCATTTCCTCCTTTCCTAAGGTCCACTCAGGCGAAATATGTCAGGCACGTTATGTGGAGACCCACCTCCTACACAAGTAACTTGGCCGAAATCGGCGGGTCCCGATTGCCGACCTCCCCTTGTTACAATATTCAAACAAATGGAATAAGGGGAATAATCTTGCTGTTCTTGCTCAATGGTTGGCAGTTTCTTGTATCTACCCTTCTCTGGTCGGTAAAATAATTGTCCTCGTAAAAAGAACATTATGTAGCCAACATTAAAATATTACTCCTCCACTGCCCTAAGTAAAACTGAACCAGTCAAATCGATGACACTCATTCTGCCTCCTCCCCTGGTTCTACGCTGCTTAGGCAGGTAAAATTTTATTTACGGCAATGGAGGCGTAGTGTGCTAATGTTGGCAACGAATGCTCTTCGGATACTGGAACAAATAGATTAAGGGGAAAAATTATTTTATGCTGTTCCTCTCTATGGTTGACAGATTTTTCTATATGCCATTCTCCGATCAGTAAATTAATTATCCTCTTAAAGCAAATACAACTTTTCCAACATTGAAACACAACTACATCACTGTCATAAGTAATATATAACATACAGGTATGTTTTAAAGGCAATATTTATTTCCAGTGCTAAGAAACGGACTGTAAATTCAAGGAGAGCTGATTTACTTAAAAATATATTATCCACTATTTAGTAAAACTATTTGTCAGAGTTAGAATTTTGTATTTCTTGAGATTCACAAACAGACTTGAAATATAAAACCAAAATTGAAAAAAAAATTCAAAGTGATAAAAGTCACCCATCGGTGAGGTACAAATGATGTGTAATGTTCTAGTGAATGCATATTGACAAGAAAGACTAAGAGGAAAATGATGAACACTTTTTCCTTTGCCATAACTGAAACAATGTGTGCCACAATACGACAAGTACAGATTAAGTTTGTTATGTAGTTTTATGTTTCGGCTACCTGCCTTTCATTTGTGTGTAATTTAACAGTTTTATATATGCCCAGACATCATTACTTCTGTGTAATCGCGCTGTACTGCTAAGTCTGACTTGTGTAAATTTATTCGTGTCAAATAAAACCTGGCAGTTGTAAAGTCACTTTCTTCTTTATAAGTAATTTCCTAAACGTAACTTCTCGTTACTCGGGATTTTTTCTGGAAATAAGCACCAAATAAAACGATCATTGATTCCATCGTACATTTTCGCAGTTGTATTAAAATTTAGGCCTACTTTTTTTTCGTTGGGTTACAATTAGATGAAAGAACAGGGCGCAAAATAGAGGAGAGCATAATTAAAAGCCGTTTCCTTTCGTAAAAGTCGGTGAGGTTAGCTGCAGTTCGGAAAAAGTCCATTTCCAGTCAAAGTACTAAGTGGCTATAGTTCCGAGTTTACTGCTTTTCAATATGGCGTCGAGCGCAACGCTTGGTAACATACAGATCAAAGGCGCCGCCTCCAACTTTCCCTTCTGTATACTCCCTATTCTGTCGCTCTGCATCAGTCGGCATGTGGACCTCGAGGTGGAGGTTATAGATTTGTGTGTGTCATTCGCCACGTGTGGTTGCTTGTCATAGACTGCACCAAGTTGAATCGAGTGCTACTGTGTGTTTGAATTTTTTAGCCGGTGGAACAAGGTGTGCATCGCATTGAATTAAAGTGACTGATTTGTTAATGTAACACGTGTCGTCGCATAGGCATGAACATAAACGGTGTTTGAGACAGCCACATGGTGTGAAAACAATTTGCGACAAATATTAATTTTGTCTGGGGGCTCACGAGCTATAATTTTTTTTGATAAATGTGTCGACGTACAGACGTATCAGCCACAGGGTTCTAATATTGTGAAATAAACAACATAAAGTGAACTTTTACGTGTTTTCAAAAATAGTAGTTAGTACACCCTTTTCTCTCATGAACTTGATTTTATATGAATTTGTTTTGTTAATCATATGCAGGGAAGGAAAGTTGCGAACGTGTGATATCATCCCCTAGAAAACGAGTCATCAGTCGCTATCACAGTTCCAGTGTTTTTGCATGTTTAGGAATTTGGTTCGCAGCTGGTGGTTGGGAGTTTTAAAAATTAAACTTTCTCTATTTTAAACTCTCACCCCGACCTTTACTCTGACTTGACAATTTATATAATTAATTTTCTAAAAATTGTTATAATTTTAAAAACATAATAAACGGTCGGGGGTTCGAATCCCCCCTCGGGCATGGATATTTGTGCCGTTCTTAGTTGTAGGTAGTTCATAAGTAGTTTGTTAGTTTAGGGACTGATGACCCCGTAGTTAAGTCCCTTAAGCTTAAAAACATTTGAACATTTTTAACATAATAAAAATATTTTTCCCTCTTGTAGAAACGAAACCTAATCCTCACATGTCAGGCAGGCATGCGAATGCCTGAGCTATATCGCCATATGTGTGGACAGGACTCGTTGACATATACAGGGTGAATCACCGAACACTTGCACCGCAAATATTGCGGAAACGAAAAGTGCGATTGATGTGTGGTTTTTACAAAATGGACTTATTGTTAGCCAATAAAAATCCAATACAAAGAATTTTGAATGACATTTTTATCACTTTTAGTTTGGCGGCTACAACCCTTCAAAATATTGGGGACGGAGGTTACGACAGCGTAGCTGACTGGCTGGTGGTCATGAGACAGTTGGTAGTGCCCCAGTGGCTAGCCACTCCCATTCAGCTTTGAACGGTTGTAGCTGTCAAACTAAACGTGATAAAAATGTCATCCAAAATAGTTTGTACAGAGCTGGTGTCAAAAATTCCAGTGCATCATGGAAACAACCATTGTGCCATTTAAAAAAACTATGTTTGCATAAGTAATATTACAATCTGTTTGTTGGCTAAAAATACGAGCCTCTGAGTACAAATTTATTCTGTGGAAACCGCACATCAATCGCACTTTGTTTCCGAAATATATGCGGTGCAAGTGTTAGATGATTCACCCTGTACATAACGTGTACATGTGTTGCACTTAAATTTTATAGCATCTTTTTTCAGAATGAGGCGCGTCAGTCACGGTCTGCACAGCCACTAAGGTCGGGGGTTCGAATCCCCCTGGGACATGGATATTTGTGGCGTCCTTAGTATTAGCTAGTTCATAAGTAGTTTGTAAGTTTAGGGACTGATGACCCCGTAGTTAGGTCCCATAAGCTATACAAATATTTGAACTTTTTTTTCAGAATTTCCTGCACAGCGGGCTTTAAAACTTCCCTGAGTGGACACACTTGACGTATACCACTAACATGCCAAGTCTCATCCCAAACCAAATTACCAACAGCAGAAGATGTCCTTGTCAGATCGCGTCGCTTCAGTAAATGGGATAATTAGGGAAGGGTGTGCCCATGTCATACTTTATTTACTCTAACGACCACTCATTAAGAAAGCTTTAATAGGATGCACTTCATGTCTTGTAAACATTCAAAATAAATTGCCTTAAATGTATTTTCAATCGGTATTATGTGAATCCAATCAAGACCATCGATTTATTCTTCAGACGGTTCGTATCGACTGTTTTCTTCGAATACACCGATGATGTATTCTGTATCTTGCAAGACTGATTGTGAGTCAAAGTTCTTTTCCGTCGGTGCTTCATAGAAAGTGCCAAGAAAGTGTAGCTGCTCATGGTAGACGTATGCTCATTTAACTGATGCTGATCCGGACCGTGTGTTTAACGACGGCTTTTAAAAGAGGCTTCCCATGCTATTTTCCATCTCGTCTGTCCTTTGTCAACTAAAATAACAAGGAAAACGCTGATAACTTATTACTAGGGACAAGTACATCTATTGTTTTAAAAAGTATTACACCTAAAATGTTCAAATGTTTGTAGAGCTTATAGGACTTAACTACGGGGTCATCAGTCCCTAAACTTCCAAAGTACTTATGAACTACCTAATACTAAGAACGGCACAAATATCCATGCCCCAGGGGGGATTCGAACCGCCGACCGTAGTGGCCGTGCAGACTGTGACTGACGCGCCGCAGACAGCTGGGCCACGGCGGCCGGCAATTACACCTAAGATTTTATCTCAGCTTACTCGAATTAGTCTCTAAGTACATTTACTTTCCAAATATACGTATCAAATATATAACTTTGAACATGGCTGGTTAACAGCAACCGTAATCCAATTATTTTCAAGAATTTTATATATCAGCCAAGCGGTTGCGTAGTTTTAAGGTACTTGACCTAGGTTTCGTTGTCGCTAGGGACATCAGAAGAATAAAAAAAATAACAGTTACCTAAAAATGATAAAAATAAATATCTTATATAAGGAAAGATTTTTTACACAGGCTGAACAGTGAAAACATCAGTACTTACATCAAATATGACGCCAAAAATATTACGAGCAGAATTGCTCAAGCCTGTTACAATAAAAAAACTAGCATTCTTGCCATGCAAATAAAACCAGTATGGTGTGTAGGACAGGAAGGAACTGCCTACAAGGCATCAAACAGGCAGCCACGTAAACGTGCACTAGGGCGCGCCACATACGGGCCACTAGTCACGTTGGCAGCACTAATGTTACGTAATTACGGACACAATAGTCTACATTTGTGAAAGGTTAGACAAAAATTGTTAACATTATATTCTAGGATTAAATGAAAATTCCAAGTAGGAAAATTTTTAGAGAAAATCGTCAGAAGTATGCAAAGCGTACGTACTTACGAAAGACATACGTTAATAGCGAAGTAGTATAAGCAACTGTACATGCACCCCGTTTACATGGGCTCCCAAAACCGGATTTCGTAAACCGATTTCCCAATTCCGCTTTTGGTCATGTAAACACTCCAAAATCGATTCTGGAAATCCGCTTCTCTAAAGCGGTTTTCCAGTTCCACAACCGATTTTCGTGCCCATGTAAACGCAACCGTTTTTGAAGCGTTCTTGGGTTGTCAGATTGTGTTTTCTTGTTAAAAATTTTCGGCACATATTGAAAGAGTGATATTTTCTAATGTGAAATAAAAGTATAAGGGAAGGTTGGGTAGCCACGGACACAAAAATGAATTGCTAATAAAACAACAAACAATTTTTCTGTGTTAACTTTCATCGTAAAATGAAACCAGTAAGTTATTTAGTCATATCACTTAGAACTAAGCATAGATAATTTTTATGAACTATCTTAAATACACTTTTGAATCAATTGATTGGCACTAAAAAATTTGGAGGGTAGCTCCGGACACAGCATTCAGTGGTACTCCACTTGTTTCTTGGCCTTGAAAACATGCAATTCTAATAAATATCTCAAGCATCTACATAAAATCAGTTTTCATGGTACCAGTCCTTGCAGTTATAGCACTGAATACAGTCTTCTTCAAAGATTTCTCCACATGTGATGCATTCTGTCTCTTTTCCTTGATCATCTTCGGAGAGACTGAATATTTGTCTTTGCCATGGACGTTTCTTTAGTGAATTTGCGTTTTTTGTTTTTTCGCCTTTTCCTTTTTATTGCATTTCCTTCTTGTCTCTCTTCTAAACCTCCTTTTCCTTATTAAATCTATGAGGGATTTTCAGAGCTTCTGCAAGATCAAATTCTAATTTCAAAATCTCTTCTTATGGGTCAAAACCGCCAACGAAGTTAAACAGGAACGACGAAAAATTTTTGCGCGAACAAAATTCACCGTTGCGAGTAGCTCGCTCGGTGCCTATGCCACAACTGACTTGCATGTGTTTTTACTCCACAGGGCGCGCATTTCAACTGCAGTCTTGCCAGCGCAACGTGCTTGCTTTCTTAGAAATTGAAACGTACGCGGTTACCCGCCGTCCGGGGCTACCCGACCTTCCCATAAATATTAAAATGAACATGAATCTGTGTATTTAAATAAAGAAAAATAGCGGTTCTGCTGACTAAATCAGGAACGGAATCAGCTGTTTTTCAGCCGCCATATTAAATGTGCTAGGAAATCCGATTCAGGCTATGCCATGTAAACACGACAGCGAAAATCGGTTTTCGTCTTCCGGAAGATGTGTTCCATGTAAACGTAGTGATAGGAAAAACTGAGAAGATCACGGTATAGTAGAAGTAACGAATTAAAGTGAATTAAGGACTACCAATTAAAAGGCAAAGCAATGTTACTGAAGTGGAAGAGGGACAAGACCCGGAATACAGGCATCACCTTAACGCGAGCACCGGCTAGAAAGCGTTAAAGGAAGTTTTATGTTTCAATTGCAAATGTTCATTCAAGGTATCTTATTAGTCAGGTGCCTAAATATTTCTAACTGTTCTAAGATGTCAAGTTTCCACCCTTTCTTTTCTTTATGTAGAATCGTCATTTCATTTAAACTTTTAGGATTATGAAACTTCCTGGCAGATTAAAATTGTGTGTCGGAACCGGGACTCGAACCTGGGACCTTTGCCTTTCGCGGGCAAGCGCACTACCGACTGTGCTCTCCCGACACGACTCACGATGCCCTCTCACAACTTTACTTCCGCCAGTACCTCGCCTCCTACTTTCCAAACTTCACAGAAGTTCTCCTGCAAAACTTGCAAGACTAGCACTCCTGGAAGAAAGGATATGGTGGAGACATGGCTTAGCCACAGTCTGAGGGATGTTTCCAGAATGAAACTTTCACTCTGCAGCGGAGTGTGCGATGATATGAAACTTCCTGGCAGATTAAAATTGTGTGGCGGATTATGTCCTGTGATCAACAGATGTTCTGCAAAAGTTGATTTATGGACGTTAGTACCTTTTCCCCCTAAGAAGTGTTCTTTGTACCTGACCTTAAAAGCTCTGCCTGTCTGTCCAATATAAAAGGCTGAGCATGTGTCACAGGCAATTTTGTACACGCGTGAGCTACGTAAGGGTTCGTTTAAAACTTTTAAATTATGAATTAGATGTTTTTGTAAATTGTCTGTGGAAAAAGCAACTTTGCACCCGTATTTCTTAGATAACAGACGCTGAATCCTGTACGATACGTTACCTAAAAACGGCATTGGAAAGAACAACTTTTTCTCGTTAGAGATTTGACTGGAACCTAAAGTGGTGATTCTTTTATTGGTTTTCTCTTCAAAGATTTTTTAACTAGCGAAGGTTCATAGCCGTTATTGTGTGCTACAATTTTAATCAAATCAATTTCTTCCTTTAGTTTCTCAGATGACAAAGGGGTGATTAGGGCACGGTGAATAGCCGCTGAACCAAAGCACTTTTATGGGACTGAGGGTGTGTTGAGTCTGAAGCTATAGCATGGTCAGTACTCTTAGGTTTGCGATAAATGTCGAAAATTACTTTTCCATCTGCTATCATCAGTTTTAAATCCAAGAAATTTAATTCACGTCTTTCATCTTGAAGCTCACATGTGAAACTAATTTTTTGATAGAGGTTGTTAAATTTGTTGAACAGCTGATCAATTCCTTCATTAGTGCCATTGTAAATAATTAAGATATCTACGTATCTGGAATAAGATAAGACGCCCAGTTCCGCAGAGTTGTATCTACTGAAAAATCTGTCTACAAGTGAATTAATGAAAATGTCTACTGGAAGTCTTGCTAACGGGTTACCCATTTCATAGCTCCTAGGTGCTATGGATGTTCACTGTGAGTTGAACAACATCAAACGAAATGTTGAGTTTATTCGCAGCCATCCTGTTATTGAGGTGGAAGCAAGCTAAATCTGTTTTATTTGAGTTAGACAGTTTCCACATTGAGAAGTAATTTCTTAAGCGAGTAGGTAAGATGCTATTGTAATTTCCGTCACATGGCTGTGTGTGTTGTGACGCAATGGCAATATCAGCAGCATAAACGAAATGTCTTCAACCGCTCGAGGGGATTTTATTACGAGGTATATCCCCAAAGTAAGTTCCGTTTGCTTGCATAAAACAAACGTGTACAGATACAGAAAAAAATTTATTGTACAAAAATATACAACTATTAAACTACATAGTTTACGAAATTTTGTAGGCCCTTGTCATAGCGTGGCACAAGTTGTTGTATGTCTTCTTCGCAGAAGACCTGTGTATTCAAGCATATGGTAAATTGTTCTTTCAGCTAGTCATCATCGTTTAAGTGTTGACCACCATGGACAGGTTTTAGGTGTAAGAAGAATGTCGCTAGGTGGGAGACTGTACGGAGGATTACCAAACAGCCCCAGTGAAATTCCCGTAAGAGTTGTTTGGTCACATTCGCCTTGTCGGGCGTTAACGTGAAGGGGGAAAAATCCCTCCTTTCATCTCTTCTTACACTTAAAATCTGTCCTTGGTGGTCAAAACTTCAACGATGATGAGCTGAAAGAACATGTTTGCCACATGGTTGAATACACAGGCGGCAACCTATGAAGAAGGCACACAAAAACTTGTCCCACGCTATGACAAGTGCCTACAAAATATCTGAAGTTATGTAGAAAAGTAATTGAAGAGTTGCAGATTTTTATACAATAAATATTTTCTTTCTTTCAAATTCTGAAGTTAGCAGGGGTAAAATACAGGGAAAGGAGAGTTATTTACAACTTGTACAAAAGCCAAACAGCAGTTATTAGACTCGAAAGGCATGAAAGGGAAGCATCAGTTGGGAAGGGAGTAAGACAGGGTTGTAGCCTTTCTCCGATGTTATTCAACTTGTACATCGAGCAGGCGGTGAAGGAAAGCAAGGAAAAATTTATAATAGGCATTAAAGTTCAGGGGAAGAAATAAAAACATTGCGTTTTGCTGATGACATTGTAATTCTGTCAGACAGCAAAGGACCTGGAAGAGCAGTTGAATGGAATGGACAGTGTGTTGAAGAGAGCGTATAAAATGAACATTAACAAGAGCAAAACAATAATAATGGAATGCGGTCTTAGAAAATCAGGCGATGCTGAAGGAATTAGATTAGGTAACGAAAGAATGAAGGTGGTGGATGAGTTTTGTTACTTGGGTAGTAAAATAACATGCGATGGTCGCAGTACAGAGGATATAAAATGCAGAATGGCAATGGGAAGAAAAGCATTTTTGAAAAAGAGAAATTTGCTAACATCGAATATTAATTTAAGTGTAAGGAAGTCTTTTCTGAAGGCATTTGTGTGGAGTGTTGCCTTGTACGGGAGTGAAACATGGACGATAAGCAGTGCGGACAGGAAGAGAATAGATGCTTTTGAATTGTGGTGCTACAGAAGAATGCTGAAGATTAGGTGGGTAGATCGCATAACAAATGAAGAGGTACTGAACAGAATTGGTGAGAAAAGATATTTCTGGCATACCTTGACTAAAAGAAGGGATAGATTGGTAGGACACATTCTTAGACATCGAGGAATCGTAAATTTAGCATTGGAGGGAAGTGTGTGGGGTAAAAATCGCAGAGGGAAACCAAGAGGCGCGTATAGTAAGCAGATTCAAGTGGATGTGGGTTGCCGATCTTATGAGGAGATGAAAAGGCTTGCTCAGGATAGAGTAGGGTGGAGAGCTGCATCAAACCAGTCTTCGGACTGAAGACCATAACAACAACAAATATTTTCTGTATCTGTTCACGTTTGGTTTATATAACCAAACGGAACTTACTTTGTGGACATACCTCTTATTATTATGTCCACCTCACGAACAAGGAAACTGTAGTAGTACAAAATCCAAAGTAACGGTTCCGAGTTCCTTGTCTTATTTCACAGCTTCTTCCACCTATTACCGCCTTCATTGTTCTGGATTAACTTCGTATTCTTGTGATGATGCGACGCCTGTGGGTCTTGCATTCTCCATCTCTTAAAGGGACTTCCAACAAGGGGCACGTTTGACTAACGCTCGGCACCTCGCGTAACCATGCTTGGAACAACAGGCAATCAAACAGGACAGTGGTGTGCGTCATTTCCACGCAAA
Organism: Locusta migratoria; assembly: GCA_026315105.1. Classification (NCBI taxonomy): domain Eukaryota; kingdom Metazoa; phylum Arthropoda; class Insecta; order Orthoptera; family Acrididae; genus Locusta; species Locusta migratoria. The sequence continues at coordinate 677,524,395 of CM048744.1, forward strand.
AGTTCCATTGCACCTCGAGTAACGTTTCAACAGATAGAATAAAAAAAGTTCAAATGTTTGTAAAGCTTATGGGACTTAACTATGGGGTCATCAGTCCCTAAACTTACAAACTACTTATGAACTACTTACGAACTAGGACGGCACAAATATCCATGCCCGAGGGGGGATTCGAACCCCCGACCGTAGTGGCCGTGCAGACCGTGACTGAAGCGCGTCAGTATCCTCGGCCACAGAGAATCAAAGTAACGAGATATCAATAACATATGAATAAAATTATATGTAATTTAATGGCATCAGTATATCACATATTCAATCAACAGAGTCAAAACCTCTCTGCTTAAAGTACTTATAATAGCGCAAAACACACATATACAGCAGTACCAATCAGAGTGCAGATATCAGTCCCCTAAGTGCAGATGCGGGATTTCGATGAAGTGGTAAAACAAAGTGGGAGAGAATGTGCACACCTCACTAAAACCACGTTATCACATTCCAAATCACGCAGTCCAATATTAAAAGCCACACTAATTACATTTGCAAATGTTCAAACGTTTGTAAATATATGGGACTTAACTTTCGGTTATTAGTCCTTACGCTTACAGACTACTTAAAATTAAACTAATCTAAGGATAAAACACACACACACACACACACACACACACACACGAGGGAGGACTCTAATCTCCGACGGCGAGCAACCGCACACTCCACAGCAAGCCGCCTTAGAACGCTCGGCCACTCCACCGCGGCAACTTTCAAATTATTGAATTGTAGCCACGATTTTAGTAGACCTCATAAATGTTCACTAGTACGCTGTCATCAATATCTTTTAACACTGGGCCTCATCGTTCTTGGTGGCGAAGGTTTGTACTCACTGTGACTTGACTGTTCCTGTTGCTCTGGAGATGGACGTCGTGTACTGCTTGAAGAGCCACCTTCAGGTTTAGGTTCCTTCTGTCGTACAAATTCCGTGTATCTATCCAGCGTAACGTCGTGTATTTCTGTGTCGTAGCCATTACAGTTCCGAATTATTATGTCATATAATATAACCGCCAACTCCATATCCTCAGCCCCGATATTACTTCCATATTCAGCACGTCACAACTTGGTCTTAAATATTTGGACCACATGCGTAGGATTAATTCTCTTCGCGACTTCACTGCACTGTACACAGTTGACACAGTGACTCGCTTGCGAACACTCCAAGACAAATACGTACTGCAGGTATACGACTCACGCAACTGAAGCACTGGTTAGTGCAGCTACACTATGCCACCGCCTGGTGGCGCTAGCAGACAAGTGTGGCGTTTTGCATGGAAATGACGTACACAACTGTTTTGTTTATAATTGCTTGTTGTTCTAAGCATGCTTTAGTGCGGTTAAAGGCGTTCCTTATAAGTGCTAAAAATGGGGGATTTTCTTGGATATCTGTGCCTCGAACACCAATAACTCTTCTCTGCAGCGCTCAATTGTTAAATTATGTGCTTACGTATCCACACATTGGCTTCTCTCGTCAGGAAAAAAAAAAAAAAAAAAAAAAAAAAAAAAAAAAAAAAAAAAAAAAAAAAAAAGCATTCACAAAGACTAGGACTTTCTTTCGTATGTCATTACAGAGTCGTTGTATACGAAATTATCACATATGTGAGATTTATCTACGCCACTGCTATTATCTTTTGAGCTCACAACCAGAAAAAATTAAATTAAATTGTTGTCATGCTCTGACGTCACAAAAATTTTTTTTTATACAATCATATCAATATACAATGCACATGTGCAGAAAGGATTTACCATTGCTATTCTATAGTAAGCCGGCCGCGGTGGCCGAGCGTTCTGCGGCGCGTCAGTCACAGTCTGCACTGCCACTACGGTCGGGGGTTCGAATCCCCCCTCGAGATGGATATTTGTGCTGTCCTTAATATTAGCTAGTTCATAAGTAGTTCGTAAGTTTAGGGAGTGATGACCCCGTAGTTAAGTCCCATAAGCTCTACAAACATTTGAACATTTGAATTCTACAGTACAGAGTCAAAATTTAAACGTCAACACTCACTCTAACCAAGGAAAAATGAGTGAATCGGTTATTTCTCTTGCAGTAGGTGTGGTCTTAGGTGGGCCTTGTAAAAACACAATTTTTCATGGACATTTGCTCAGAAAACAACGAAAAACAGTGATTTTTCGGTACCAAAAGCACCAGATGGAAGGAATGGCCATTTCAGTCGCAATATTTTTTACCGTATCGTTCTTAAGGTTATATTCTCGAGAAACGTAAACTTTTTCGATATCATTATCCGTTACGAGATACAGAGTTCCGAAGTTACTGTACTTCCGCAGAAAATTTGCAAAAAACCGGTTTCGAGTATTTTTTGCCCTGTACGATATAATTATCTGAATAACTAAGTACAACAAATGTTATTATGTAATACATATTATTGTGAAATGCTGCCTAAAGTAGCGTTGGATGGGAGACAATATAGTGCTAACCTTTTGTAGGTGTACTTATTTGTTGTTTGTATGTATCAAAGTATATAAATACGTCGATGTTTATAAATAAATTGCCAAAACTTCACTGGCCTACACTATTCGGTTCAAATAAGCAGGACACCCCGATGTGGAGAAAAAACGGGAACCATCTGAAAAAAGATCCTGTCGAGCACAAAAAAGGCAACTACGTTTCTCTGTAAACCACTCTGACAGGAAAGTGTCGAACCAGTTGCCTCGATCCATTCCGCCATCCTCACAAAAAATTAAGGCGTGCAAACATATTTGTGCCTTTTCTATGCAGAAAGAGAGTAGCAAGAGATATTTTCTCCGGGGAAGAGAGGAGACTGTGTCAATTGTCAGAAAGAGAAAGGAAACAATATTGGTAGGACACAAAATGTGGCAGAGAGAGAGAGAGAGAGAGAGAGAGAGAGAGAGAGAGAGAGAGAGAGAGAGAGAGAGAGAGAGAGAGAAAGAGAGACCACGACAGCGAGAGCTGAAGGCAGAGGAGATACTGATGATAAGTTACACACAGTAGCAATGTAAGAGACGACAGAGAGAGAGGTAAAAGAGGAAGTGAATAAGGTAGATAATTGGAGAGCCGGCCGCAGTGGCCGAGCGTTCTGCGACGCGCCAGTCACAGTCTGCACGGCCACTACGGTCGGGGGTTCGAATCAAAAATGTTCAAATGTTTGTAGAGTCTATGGGACTTAACTACGGGTTCATCAGTCCCTAAACTTACAAACTACTTATGAACTAGCTAATCCTAAGGACGTCACAAATATCCATGCCCGAGGGGGGATTCGAACCCCCGACCGTAGCGGCCGTTCAGACCGTGACTGGAGCGCCTCAGTCCCCTCGGCCGGCAGGGTTCGAATCCCCCCTGGGCCGTCCTTAGTATTAGCTAGTTCATAATAGAGGTCTGCATTACATCCGATTTTTACCGGCGAGTCCTGCTCGCCCCTCCGTCTCTCGGGAGTACGCGGCCGAGCGTCCTCGTCTACCGATTGTGGGCAACCGATCGCCAGCGCTCGGCCGAGCGCGCCGAACGCTCGGTCGGTCGCCGGTAACCGGCGGACTCAGCGCCAGCGAGCTGCGCTTCGCCCCAATCATTGAGATCAGAGGCCACCGCTTCACATTAACCACTCACTTATTTATTTTACAAATGTCTTTCGTTGTTTACTATCAGTTCTATAGAACTGACAGTAATATTACCATTGAACTGATAGTAATATTACAATTGCATATGTTACATTTGATGTTCGTTAATATGATGCAGACTACTGGAGTTTCTTTCGTCTTTGAGGTGATCTTGTATTCCAGTAATTGTATCGTTCAAACTGTAATGTCTGTATATAGTATTTTGTTCCGTTCGGTAGACAAACGGGAACACAGTAGTCTAATCGTGGACTATTTGTAGCGTTTCTCCAAACTCGGCCTCGTTTACGTTGTACCATGCGCCTAGTCCGGGGTGGTGGTTTCTGGGGTTCAAACCCCTCCCGAAATGTTGACAAAGCTAACAATAATTGGCATCATTGTGTATCAGGATAAACTCCGGCTACATTTTGCCAAGTCTGGGAAACGTGCTCCATACAGTCTCGATTTCTCCCCATGTGATTCCCATATGTTTTGGAACACTGAGAAGAGACATTCATAGCCACCGGTATGTTCCTGGTAAACATGTGTACATCTGGGTAAAAAAACATGGTTCTGTTGCTAACTGCAAACATCTGTGCACGGAGGAATTGACTATCGTGTCTCACAGTGGGTTAAATGCATTAACAGTTATGGTGATTACTTCTGAAATAATGAACAGTTTTACTATCGGTAATTAAAATTTCAGTCATATATTACAATGTCAGTCAGCAATATTTCTTGTTGCTCCTATGTAAACGACTCTAGGTTCCCGTCTAGTCAAAGCGTATTTACACACATCTTTCTTGTCACTGATAGCCTACACGTACTGCAAACATTTGAGTGCTTTTACGTCAAGCTTCACGCACTGCGTTTCCGATTACCGTCCGTGTTTCGATCAGAATTTTCCTATCTTCATTAATTAATTTGCCTTGTTCCTAATTTTGTATCTATAGCCTGATGATTCTCTAGTATACAGTCCTTTGGTATGAAATATAACTTATACACTATTAGTGCCGTTTGCGATTTTATTAAGAGTTCACGTTATTACAATGTTCATTCATTGAAAACCCCTCCCGCAATCCTGGCTACGCCTATGCGTTGTACTAATATTGAATGCAGGATCGGGAAGAAATGACGAAGTTAGGAGTGATATTCACGAAATTTTGTTTTTTATCTACTTGGAATGGAAAGTGGTCGTTGGAATCCTGCTCCGCCTTTACGACCTATAGTTCATTGATCCGTTGCGCTGACTGCGTTCCTGAAAGCGAGGTCGGTTTGTAATGCGATTCTGCAGTGATGACCGCGCGTCGGTCGCGCTGTCACCGGCCGAGACTGCGAGCGCGCTCGAGCGCCCGACAGCGCTCGACACTCCCGCCGATAACCGAGAGGCGGAGGGCGACCGGCCGCATGGGACATTAGACGGCCGCAGCCGTGTCGCATCGTGGGCCGCTTACCCCAGCCGTCGAGCAGCGACACGACACGGGAAATGCTCGAGCGGTTGTTTTCATCGAAATGCAGAGCTCTAGTTCATAAGTAGTTTGAAAGTTTAGGGACTGATGACCCCGTAGTTAAGTCCCATAAGTTATACAAACCTTTGAAAATTTGATAATTGGAGATCATGCGTAAGCTTGTGGATTTCAACCAGTCCCCCCCCCCCCCATCCCTAGAAAATTTGCCCACTTTATTCAATTCCCTATACTCATGTGTTAGAAGTTAATAGTGTATGGGTCAAGGTCCCGAGCAAACCATCCCAAGATCAAGATTGTGTGAAGTGGAGGCAATTGCGGTAGAAGAGAAAGACATTCGACTGTGAGCGAGAAAGAAAGAAACGATGGCGTTGGGAGATAAAGAGAATGGGACAAAAAAAATGGCAGTCGGAAAGAGAGACAGTGAAACTGACAGAAGGAGAAAGTGATGAGGGCGGTGGTAGTGGGAGAGAGAAAAAGAGTGTGATACCGACTGTGAGAGACAGAGACAGTATTTACTATGTGCTCTGTGAGACAGCCAGAATATGCAGGCCAAAATTTTTGGTGAAGGAGGAATGGGATTTCAGGCAATTAGCTTCCCAGTTTTACTATAGTTTTTAAGAGAAGCATATTTGCCTTTTTGTGCTCCGTTGTTCAAGCGGCTCTACTTGCCTTTCAGTTTTGCCTTTGCTATTACCATTAACAAAGCACAAGACCGATCGCTGACTATGTTGTTGTTGTGGTCTTCAGTCCGCAGGCTGGTATGATGCAGCTCTCTACGCTACTATGTCCAGTGCAAGCAAGCCTCTTCTTCTGAGAATACGGGATTCGAACCTCCGACCGTAGCGGCCGTTCAGACCGTGACTGGACCGCCTCAGTCCCCTCGGCCGGCAGGGTTCGAATCCCCCCTGGGCCGTCCTTAGTATTAGCTAGTTCATAAGTAGTTTGAAAGTTTAGGGACCGATGATCCTTTTGAATCTGCTTATTGTATTCGTCCCACGGTCTCCCTCTACGATTTCTACCACACACACTTCCTTCTAATGCTAACTTGACGATTTCTTGATTTCTCAGAATGTGTCCTAGCAACCTATCCCTTCTGTTAGTCAGGATACGCCAGAAACTCCTTTTCTCGCGAGTTCTGTTGAGCACCTCCTCATTAGTTACGTAATCTATACAACTAATCATCATTATTCGTCTGTAGCACCACATTTCAAAAGCTTCTATCATCTTTTTGTCTGAACTCCTTATCGTCCACGTTTCATTCCCATACAATGCTACATCCCAGACAAATGCTTTCAGAAAGGACTTTCTAACATGTAAACTAATATGGATGTCAACAAATTGAGCTACTTCAGAAACGCTTTTCTTCCCATAGCCATTCTGCATTTTATATCTTCTTTACTTCGAGGATCGTTTTCAGCTGGTGATACATACCTATCCTGTAAAGTGGCCTGTTTCACATCATATAGATAAGAGAATCGTCCAAGTAGTCTGTAGAAGATGTAAGTAACTAAATAACAAACATGTAATTAAATAGACAGTCGCTTTATTGACCTGAAAATAACTTGCGCCACATATAGAACACTAGCTGAAAAGCCGGCGTTGTATTCAAGCTTTGAGTTAGTACTTCTCATATCCCTTCTCTCTCTCTCTCTTTTTTCTTTTTTAATTACATGCCATATTTATGGGAGAGTATTCCAGAAGTAAGGTAGTCATCAAGATGCAAATGATATGTAACCTTAATACATTCATTTAATTCCAAACTTGATTATAAACAATATATCTGATTACTTGTCCAAAATCTAATATGAATAAATTCTTTGGGGAGCCCACCCTGAGCAAGCGACATGTAGTTGTTCCTGTGAGAAACACTGTGTAGTATTTAATAGGTTGCCCTGTGATTTATTAATCGTTATAGCAAATGCAAGTGTCACTGGAAACTCAGTCTCTTGAAGTTAAAAGGTAGATCTGCCGGAAACAATGGGCATTTGTTGGATGTACCCTGTTTCATTATCTTCCTTTCCCTGTAGCCCTATAGAAGTCTCTTGCTTTCACTTACAACCAAGTATGCTCCACAGTTGGTTCACAGTTGTCAACAGCACTTCCAGCTTTCAGGAATTTCTTTCATCTGACTGCTATACAGGAGTGTCTTAGTAGTAAATACGTAAATGCATTAAAACTTGGTGCATGATGTGAAAGGTTTCTATCCATCGCAGTGTATACGATCTCATATTTATTGAATATATGTCGTAAAATTGTATAATTTTGTAGGTACATATTCATTTGTATAGGTTCTGCATGTCGGGAAAATCTGTTACGGATATGTTTATGTCCTAATATCTCATGAACAACGTGTTGTACTGTGATACAATTTCGAAGGCACATTCAACTATAAGTACACTGTCTGTAAAATTTCCTGCAGCTACAATTTGTAGTGCAAAAAGTAAATAAATTGTAACGTGATACCAAGTGCCGTAGTTTAGTCCATGAACAGCAGAAAAGTTGTAAGAGAGAAACTTTTTTTCCTTTCATCATTTTGCTATGGAGGAAAAGTATAATAAAGGTTTGAAATTATGCTTAATATGTGTTACAAGTCAAGTACTCTCATTCTCATTCAGTGTATGAATAAAGTCTCATCACACGATGCGGCAGTTTTTTGCGATTCCTATTGTATATGACGTCATATATCTTGAACTATGAGTTGTATGTGATTCTTACACTTACAGCGAGCGTAACGTCGCCGAAACTTACATGTACAAAATTTCATAAAGATTTGAACAAAATTGTAGATTTGTATGCAATAGGTACACATAAACAAACACACGGACACTGTGCTCTATATATAAAGAAAGACGTTGCATGTCACTGCCAAGTAAGCTAAACCATTTTGCACTTATCGGAAGATTTCGACCATAAGTTTAGTACACCGTTACTATCTTCGAATTTCTATATTCGCAACGCTCAGCTTCCATCTTTTCACCATAAAACATGGACTGCTGGTCATTTCACCGAAACTGCTGTTTAAACTATTTGTTTTTTATAAAAGCAAATAACTTCGAAACCAGTAACTGGGCTTCTTAATAAAATAAACCAAAACCAAATTTTGGCTGATGTTTACTGTGCAACCAGATGTAAAGGTTGAGGGTTTTAACACAAGTTGTTTGAGACGTCTCATAGTTCTTACGTAAAAAAGATGTGGAGAGTGGATAACAAGAAATATAGACATCTAGTCGCAAATGAAGGGATTTGGTTCTTACAGTTGATAACTACAACTGTACAGCTCTTTTTTTGTCCTTACTGACGTAGAAGCGATGGATAAGTTCACATGCAATGACGTTACGTATGTCCAGATTAAATGCGTCAGATGTACATCGAGTCGGCAGCTGTTCGATTGTGACAAATCTGTTTCTAACTTTCAGTGGCTGAACGGCTGCAGCGTGATGACGCACGAGATCGGACATCTGCCCTTGCAGGCCGAAGTCACTTCTTACCTGATATACGGCCAGAGCAACAGGATTTCTGTCGCCGCGTCGTCAACAACACTCTGACCAGCACCACCATACCACAGAGAGCGCTGGAGCAGCTGCAAACGTAACGCTCTTTTCCTATTTTGTCCATTCACTTCAGCGTCACAGAACGTTTACTACCAATGTTCTTTCAAGATTTTATTAATTGTTGCATGTCATGTGAATATTTGGGGTCTTCCAGGTACACATTAATTGTAATCCTGCCATTCGTCCCATCTTTTGCTTGTGCTTCTGCAACCCCGCAATATTTGCTGGGACACGTATAGGTCCCGTATTTTCTTGACGCCGTATTCCTTCATTAACAACCGAACTATTGCTATTATTTATTCCGTTCTGTGTGCATTGAAGACAGACAAAGTTTCTTAGTCTAGTATTGGCAAGTAGCGTATAAAGATTACGCTATTTGGTATTGGCCATTGACGAGGTCTGTTGTTATTTACGTGAACTACGCTATTATGCCGAAGCACAAACGCACCCTTCTTCCAACTTAAAGGAAAAATATCCTTTCCACGAAGACACAAAGCTTAGTTATGAACTTCGCTGTAAAATTTCCAATGCCAACTTTTAGATTAGCATGTGGTGGGAACACTGATATTGTTCAGCACAATAAATCAGACAAACATAATCGGGCTTCTCCTGCTGCTGTTGCAACAACTAAAATCAATGACTTCAGTAAAAAATAATGGGCAAATTTGTTTCATAAATCTATGGGGACGCAACCTCTGCCGTCCCCAGACGTCTCTATACAATCTGAATGCATAACTCTGGTGTCTGAGCATAAAATCTGATAAAATTGAAGCGTGCCTGCACATTCATGTGTTTTCCTCATGATTTTGAATTGCCCGTCATGTTGAAAGTTGGCAAGCGAATTTCCATCGGTTTGTATGTCACAAATAATTGTTGATTGCTTCTTGTTTTGAATTGTATGTAAATATGCGATGCAGTAGGATCGTATAGGAACAGAATCAAAAGATATTTTCTTTTCGTATTCTAGTACCATTTCGTAGCAGCCATATTTGAATTTGGCAAGACAGAGGTGTCCACCCCCCTTGGCCTATGACCCACCCTCACCCCCAAACTGCGACCCGCCCCCCTCCCCCCCCCCCCATCATCATCATCACACACCCGAGACATTGGGTCCTGGATTCGAAAGCTAAAATTATTTTGTATAATTATAAACATTGGTTTATTGTTTTTATTTTATTTCACTTTTGTAAATTGTTTTATAAAGCATGCCTCAGACTAGCCGAAAGTACTAATTTTTCACCCCCCCCCCCCCCCCCCCCAGAAATTTCAATGACCGTCCCCCCTCCACTGTGGGCACCTTTGTGGCAAGAAACGAAATATTACCATCTTCGGCCGGCTAACACTCTCAGACAGCTGAAGTTCAACATCCAGTTTTATTAATAACATATCTACAAATATTGTCCTATATTTTCATGGGGGAAATAGTAGTATAATTAATCAGTTAAAATCATTGCACATAACAAGCCAAAATGACTGTAGAGATTAGATTATAAACGGATGTAGCGATTTAATGTGTAGTGATACGTCGATATGAATAACAGAGAAGGTACCAATATTTTAATACTGTATGACACCCCTTGTTCACATTATAGAATATCTGTATGTAATCCGCGATCCATTTCTATTCAACAAAGGAGAGACATTGGCAAGGTCTTTCGGATTTACATAACTCCACAAAAAGAAATACTTTGATGTCAGTTTCGCAATCTAGGTGGCCAAGAGGGGGACAAGCATCGTTATGTTTAGTACAACATATCCAATGTTTAAGATATGTTTATTTTGAAATGTCCGAAACTCCGTTAACCCAAATTGGGGATGCTCCATACTGCTAAAACGTGTAATCCGGGCAATACTTATCAAGATGAGGCATCAGTTACTGCTCAATAATGTCTAACAATAAGCTAATTTTTCTTCTGTGCCTTCATGAAGAAAAATGGTTGATGATTTTTTATCTCACAGGACCCATTAAGTTTTGGTGAATCATGATGATGTTCAATTACACATATACGCTTTTATGCACGCCATTTTCGAAAGCTCTACTTGTTAAGCTTTGTCACTTACGGTATTCGAGACGTGCAGCAAATTTTTCTTTTTCCGCTTTTTCCGGCATTGTTGTACCATAATGTAGAGGTTTGATGTGCCGTAGACTTCCTGTTTCACTTTACGTACCAGTACAGTCTCATTTTCAGCTTCATTTCTAGAACACAACAACCATTGTTTGTGTCATTTGTAGCTTCCTCCAGCGACGACTTTCAGACAAAAGGCTTTACCGGGGCACGGTCCCGATCTGTTGCACACCACGATCTGCAGGGGACAAGTTCGGGGAGTAGGTCGCCTATTGGTCGTGAAAACCCCAAGATGCATGCGGACGAGTTTCTACGTGGGGTCAGTGGCGTATGAATGTCACCATGGACCCCGGGGCAAAAATGACATTGGGGTCCTCTTTAAACTAAAACGACTCAGATGCAAAACTAATATATCATCAGCTCCTTACCGCCCCCTGTAACACATAAAAAGCAAACCTAAATACTACTAAGTAAATTATTGTGTGTTGCATCAGATAATATTTAATTGTACTCTCTAATATAACTGTGAAAGTTTGTTATGCTTTCACGCAAAAATTACTGGGTGGATTTGGATGAAATTTTGCAGAGCGATTGATTTGCAGGTGGGTAGGATGTACAGATAAAACGACCTCATGGGATAGTTTCCTAAGTTGCTCCATACTAGGTGAATGACGTCGCAGGCAGAAGCTAGTAAAAAAGTTCGCCCCCTGCCGCGAAGCAAACCGATAACAGTCAAGTAGGACTCGCGCGTCCGCAGTGACAGCATGAGTACTGTTGTCAGTGCCGACAACTCTCTCTCGCTAAACTATTGCGCTGTTATTTCATTGCTCCATACGAATCACCCCTTATTTCGTTGATAGCCCAGTCAAAGAAGGAAAATCGGGGCAATATTCTTGTAGGATGGTTTGAGCAAAGGACTTCGCCGAATTTGTTTGATGGAACACTTTGGATTGAAGCGTGCCCCTACTATGCTTCATGAAGTAAACATTAGTGTCTGGCCAAGAAAAAATAATAAGTAAAATAACTAAGTCGACATCTTCGCTTATTATCGAGGCATTGGGGTAGAGGGCAGCGTCTTGAATGCACAATTAGACAAAGTAATATTTTCTTCTGGCTGAATTTCAGAGTGCAATTGGTTACAGCTCTTCATTGGGATCTATCATTAAGGAGGGCTCCCTTAATTCACTACAGAAACAGCTGAGTTACCATAATAGTACCTTTCTGTAATAGTACATTCTAGAGACTTCACATTCAAATGTGGTTACACCGTGTATTAAACACACTGCTAGTAATTCAGCCCCGTTCACCGTTACTTCGCAAAGATTGGCAGCCATGGTAACTCCGGCATCAACCAACAACACACTATAACGGTGGCAATGTGCACGTCCTAGCGGACAAACAACAGACTTTGCTATGTTTATATTCTGAGGTGGAAATAATTTTTGGGTTTCACGTCGTGCGTTTGAGGATTCTTGGTCGGGGTTCAAATGTTAAAAGTCGAAAATCCTTCATTCAACTAAAATATTGTATACAGTAGAACGTCGATTATCCGAAGTAATTGGGGGATATGGATGTTCGGAAAGCCGATTATTCCGATAATCGAACTGTACACTTCTATTTGCCAATAATACAGTGAATGTATTTATACAGTATTTGGAGGCACGCGATCCTTCACACTGCGCCGAGCGACACGCCGCAGCCGCAGCTGTTGCTGTGAACAGCTTCGATGCCACCGCTACTCCTGCAGACTGAAATGTGCCGATTGTTGTAAACAGCGACTGGCGGCTTGGCCTGTCAGCAGCGCCACCGAGTGGCGCCATGTGAGGGCCCCACTAGAAGCCGTGTTCCAGCACCTGGTGGCCTAGTGCGGCCACTGTGGGAAGTTTGGTATGAGGGGAGGGGGAGATGGACGGTAGTGTGGGAAAGAAAAAAAAATTAATTCGACGATCTAGTGTAAATTAAAAAAAAAGTTCAAATGTATATATAGCTTATGGGACTTAACTATGGGGTCATCAGTCCCTAAACTTACAAACTACTTATGAACTAACTTATTCTAAAGACGGCACAAACATCCATGCTCGAGGGGGGATTCAACCTTCGACCGCAGCGGCCGTGCAGACCGTGACTGGCACGCCGCAGACCGCTCGGCCACTGCGGTCGGGCCTTTTTTCAAATGTCGCTCACGGAAGCCGAGGGGCCCTTAGAGCTCGAGGGCCCTGGGGCACTGCTCCGCCTAGCCCTTTGATAGCTGCGCCATTGCTTGGGGCTGAAAAATATCATCAACAAAAGGTGTATCTTTTAAAGTTCCACGTAGTGGAAGGGTGGCCATAGTGACCATATCCAACGAATTTTTTTCCAATACGTAAAAATCGCGAGAGACAAAATACCGAATTAGTTAGCTTACTTACTTATTTTTACGCGAAAATTTCCACTTTTAATCTATTTCAGTTATGTGATGAGAAAAACTGTTCTATCTTACTCTGTGAAATGGCATCTGTGCCCTAGTGGGTAGGGCATAATGGCCACTGCGTGGCCACTATGTGCGATATAAGAAACAACTTTTCAACAAAATTTTGTGAATATAATTTTCTGAAGTAATAGGAATTCTGTCATTCCACGGCTTCCACGACCTTTGTCATTGTCTATAAAATATTTCTGGGCACTGGTCCGCATCGTCAGTATATTAAATTCCACCAACTTTTCGGCCACTGTTGCAAGCAGCCTTCTTCTGGGTGTAGTACTGTTTACTGCTGTATGAGGGAAAGCTGGGGACTTGCACACCCTAGCCAGCGCTAGGCAACAGTGCTACATCAACACGATACCACATATCATCAAGAGTAGTGACTGGCATATTGTGACGAGCCAGTTGCTCGGCCACCATTGACCAGACGTTTTCATTTGCTGAGAGAACTGGAGAATGTGTTGGCCAGGGCAGCAATCAATTGTTTTCCATATCCAGAAAGGCCTGTACAGGACCTGCAACATGCGGTCATGCATTATCCTGCTGAAATGTAGGGTTTCGCAAGGATCGAATGAAGGGCAGAGCCATGGGTCATAATACATCTGAAATGTAATGACCACTGTTCAAAGTGCCGTTGATGCGAACAAGAAGAGACCGAAACATGTAATCAATGGACACCATTCCATCACGCCGGGTGATACAACAGTATGGCGATGATGAATACACACTTCCAATGTGAGTTCTCCGTGATGACGCCAAACACGGATGCGACCATCATGATGCCTAATCAGAATCTGGATTCATCCAAAAAAATGACTTTTGCCATTCGTGCAACAACGTTCATCGTTGCGTACACCATCACAGGCGCTCGTATCTGTGATGCAGCATCAAGGGTAACTGCAGCCATTGTCTCTGAGCTGATAGTCATTGCTGCTGCAAACATTGTCAAGCTGTTCTTGCAGATGGTTGTTGTCTTGCAAACGTCCCCATCTGTTGACTCAGGGATTGAGACGTGGCTGCACAATCCATTACAGCCATGTGGGTAAGATGCCTGTCATCTCAACTGTTAGTGATACAAGGCCTTTGGGAGCCAGCACGGCATTCCTTATTACCCCCCTGAACCCTCTGATTCCATATTCTGCAAACAGGTCATTGGATCGGGACCAACAGGAGCAGCAATGCTGCAATACAATAAACCACAATTGTGATAGGCTACAATTCGACCTTTATCAAAGTTGGAAATGTAATGATACGCATTTCTCCTCCTTACACGACGCATCACAACAATGTTTCACCAGGCAACGCTGGTCAACTGCTGTTTGTGTATGAGAAATCTGTTGGAAACTTTCCTCATGTCATAACTGATGCCAACCTTGTGTGAATACTCTGAAAAGCTAATCATTTGCATAGCACAGCATCTTCTTCTTGTCAGTTAAATTTCACGTCTGTAGCACATCATCTACATGGTGTAGCAATTTTAATGGCCAGGAGTGGAGGTGTGATATTTGGTACACTCCCAGTAACATTGGTAGTAGGGTAACAATAGATGTCAAGTTGTGCTGAAATCTTCAGAATAAAGTTATAAAATACAAGCAAATTGGTTAATTTCTTTTACTAAAATTTTCTTCATAAGAGATAGATTGGCTGGCCAGTGCTTACCATAGTGCACTACAGCTTATAGTCACATAAAAAACAGAAATGGAGATAAAAAATGCATACTAGCTTTCAGAACTGTGTTCCTTCATCGGGTAGGAGACAAAGGGAAAAAAAGGGAACAGAAGGGAAAGGTTATTCACAAGCTAAGCAATGTGGTTATGAGGAGTACAGTGTGAAAGTCAGAGAGTATACTATTTTTTAATTTTCTTAGTCTCATTTTTGTGACCATCAGTGGTACAGAACTAAAGTACTTTTGAAGAATATTTTAGTATCTCAGCCAAGAATTCCCAACAGTAACTGTAAAAGACCTTCTTAGAGACATAGACAAACAATATATACAAGAAAACATTTCCTGAAATTTTGTCTCTTGTAAATTTGTTACTTATGAATCACAAATGCCAGTCATATAAATCAGTGAAATAATAATCAGAGTTGAATTTGCTAATAATATGTTAGTACAAATTCATTTTAGAATTTATTCTGTGCATTAGACACTAATTTAGTATGCTTATTGCATATTAAAAGTAGCACGATCCTATTTTTAAAATTATTCAAGTAAATGCTGAACTCAAGAGACACAAGAAATTAAACATATGATTTGTGCTGCAAATAATACATGAAATGCAAATATTATTCCTTGGCAGGGTAAATGGTAACATCATGTACCTCTCCTTCACATTTGACTTCTTCAATTATGCTGGCATTCATCATTCTGTGGTCCTCTATATGACACCAGAGGTCTACATAGATGATGTCACTATCACAACAGACTATTCAGCAGATGGAACTGGTATGTTTTTAGGTTTAATATTGTTTTTGAAAAAAAAAAAAAAAAAAAAAAAAATACACTTGTGTGAAATTATTGGGACATAAATTGATTTTAAGCAAAGTAGCAGCAATGATTTCTCTGATTCTGTTCTCAAAGTCATTAATGGGAAATTGAAAATTACATATATAGGGAAAGGGAGGGTAAGATGACAACAAAAAACTTCTGAATTTTAGTATCATCTTATTTTTGACCTGACATTAAATACTTCAGAGCAACTGTTAGAGTTTTCTTTTCCAACTAAAGAATTCGTAGTTTTTCTAAATGAAACATTTATGAATATTACTTTGCCTTTTTTAAACAATGTCAAATTTGTTTGCAGGTATGATGAAGAATGTAGGTGAGTAATTTGATGAAAGAAAACAAAATTGGGTAAACATCAACTTTCTTCAAGTATTATGAATTACTTTGAAGAGAACGACGTATTGTCCCATAGTCAACATGGATTCAGGAAGTATTGTTCCTGTGACACACAGCTAGCAATTTACTTATATGTTGTGATGAGTACTATTGACAAGGGATGTCAAATAGATTCCATATATCTAGATTTCTGAAAGGCTTTCCACACTGTACCTCACAAGTGTCTTCTAATCAAATTGCGTGCTTATGTTATATTGCCACAGTTGTGTGACTGGATTAATGATTTTCTGTCAGAAAGGTCACAGAATGTTGTAATTGATGGTAAGTCATCAAGTAGAACAAAAGTGATATCTGGCGTACTTCACGAAAGTGTTATAACGTCCCTACTGTTCCTTATTTTTACAAACGATTTAGGAGACAATCTTAGTAGCTCTCTCATAGGAGTAACAATTAAGAACAACTTAAATTGGAAAGAACACATGGAAAATATTGTAGGGTAGGCAAACCAAAGACAAAGTTTCATTGGCAGAATACTTAGAAGATGCAAGATTTCTACTAAAGAAACTGCCTACACTACACTTGTATGTCCTATTTTGGAATATTGCGGTGCATCGTGGGATTCACAAAAGGTGGGACTGATGCACGATTTAGAGAAAATTCAGAGAAGGGCAGCTTGTATTGTATTATGACAATATAGGAGAGAGAGTGTCACAGAAATGATGCATGGGTTGGGGTGGAAATAACTGAAAGAAAGGTGTTATTCATTGTGGCTAGATCTACTTGCAAAATTATTTTCACCAACTTTGTGTTCAGAATGTGGACATATTTTGTTAGCACCCACCTACAGAGGGAGACATGATAATCGTCATAAAATAAGATCAGCAACAGAAAGATTTAGGTGTTCCCTTTTCCTGCAAGATATTAGAGAATGGAACTATAGAGAAAGATCATAAAATTCAATGTATTTCGATGACTGTTGTTACTTATTTTGACAGCTGCTGTCACGTGTGATTTTCACACACATTTATTCAGGATCTGTGAATTGTTAAATAAAAATAATTTACTAGGATATATGTTATGAAATAGTTTGAATATGATATTATTATAATATTGAAATTGGTTGTTCAATAAAACAACAAACTTTATGGCTGTTGGTAAATACATTATTGGAATTAATATCATGAAAGTGGTTGGATGAATCCTCTGCCATGCACTTCAATGTGACTTGCAGAGTATCCATGTAGATGTAGCTCTTTAAAATTATTTATGAAATGTTTTGGTAAGGTGAAGAGCCGTCATCTTGTGCAACCAGTAAATTCGCCAACATACCAGAAATGGCCATTCATATTTAAAACTGAGAACAACTCGTTAAATTCTTTTTGGAGTTTGCTATATCTATTAAAGAAACAGCATGGTTTATAGTTTATGGAAAAAAAGAAATAAAAAAAAAGTGGTAGCAGGTTGGAAAAATTTACCACACGTGTTCCAGATGCTATTTCGGTGTACTGAAATATTGCAACCGACTAGTTAGTAAACATAAATGATAGCGTCTCAGTGCTAAATGATGGTGGTTGGCTTTAAGACATATTGCGGCACACGTAGAATGCTACTAATTAGCAATGCAAGGCCTTCATTTGCTGCTAAGTCTTGACAATCATATTAATTTAATGATATGTAATCTTAGACTCTTCATCATCTTACCCTACATTTTGCTACATGTTATCTCACACCACTGTCTTACTAAATGAAATAAATTACATCTAAAACACACTGAAGAGAAGTTAACAGCAACATCTGTTGGATCTTTGGTGTACTATGCTATACTACTAAGAAGGGCACATTATTTAAAATTTTTATTTACAATGTATTTTTTTCTGGTCCAGTTGTGACAAAAGGAAGACTGTATATTGCTCCAAATAAACTCGTTACCTGTAAAAACCCCATGCATATTTGTTGAGTTGGTTTGCAGATTAGTGTGTTGAAACAGACATAATGATTTTAGGTAAAAAATTTGAAGTATGATATATTTTGTTCCCTTGAACTGATTTATCTGATTTGAAGCCAGTATATAGACCCAAGCCATGCTTATGTTACCTGTGATAACTGCATACAAAATTCTTCTAGTTCAATAAAACATACAGAAACAATGGAGGCAGATAATGGTAGTCTCTTTTTCCACAATCTGATTTTGATGGATAATTCAGCTGTGTTGCCCCAAACATAACTCAACTTACATGTGAAAACATCATGGAAATTCGTCTGGTAGTTTTGGAGTAAATAGCTTAATGACAGAGACATTGCAGATTCACAGTTTTATTACACTGGTGATACAGATTTTCACTCATTGACACACCTTTAAGCTTAATTTTTTGTGCTATGAACTACAGTGTTGTTGCTGGTGGCCAGCTGACTGTTACACCACAATGTGAAGTTGAGTTACTAGATGCCAGTGGATATGTAGTTGCTACAGGGTCTGGTTTCTCAGGAGAACTGACAGTGGCTAATGCAAATGCTTGGTGGCCATATCTAATGAACAACAATCCTGGCTACCTGTACACTTTGAAGGTAAATGCCAAAGCCTATAGTAGCTGATGAAAAGTGCAATAACAACCTATACTTACATTATAGAGATAACTTAAACAGAAAACTTCTCGTGTGGCTTACCGTCTAATGTTGTAGTGTTGGGTTATTCAGTGATAGAAGTAGCCCCCCCTCCCCCCCAACACACAATAACAATGACAGGGAGTGGGAGAGGGATATATGTATAGGTGAGGGATATTGGTACCTGAGGTATAACTGTGTAGTGCAATAGTAAAATCTTAGAAAATAGTACAGGGATGAAATGGCTCATTTATTCATGCATTCACTGATTGGTTTTGTGAATCATCTGGAATGAGAGAAAGGTGATACACAGAAAAAGGTACAAATAAAGTTAAAAAGTATAAAAATTATCAAGGAAAGTTTATGGATGATATGGACTCAGGAGTATATATATAGCAGTAACTGGAGATGGGATATCAGAAGGTTTAAGGCAGGGAGTAGTATCCTTGAGGTCAGAATTTGAGGTAATGAGGCAGATGTTACAGGGACAATTTCTCTCTGTGCAATACAGAAAACTTTGTATTTCAGGGGAGGCACAAGTTTTGAAGCAGTCACTAATAACAACCAATACTGTATATCACCCCATAAGTTGTTTACATACAAGGTGCATCTGTAAAGCTCAGTGAATGGTCTCAGAAAATATAGGAAACAATAGTTATAAAGAAAATACATTTATTGGCCTTCAAAGTAATCACCATCGGCTACAATATACATCGGTTGTACAGCTGTTGGAAACTGTCAGCAAATGCTTCTTGTGGAATCATTCAAAGCACTGAGGATATACAATGTTGGATCTCTGCAACTGTTACAAAGCATAAGCCTATCAGGGCTAATTTAAGGCAGGGAAAAAGAAAGAAGTCTGCCGGCACCAAATATGGAGAATAAGGAAGGTCTGGAAGCATAGTGACCTTATGCCTATGAAGAAATTTGAGCACACAGTTTGCAGTTTGTGTACAGGCATTATTGTGCAGAAAATTACACTATCCACTGCGGTACAGTTCTGGTGAAGCCCCCAAATGCAATGCTATAGCCATTTAAAAACTAGCTCATAAACTTCCATGTTCACAGAATGACCCATTTTACTCTCCATGTCGCAATGACACGAGTTCTCATGCTGACGCTGTTAGCTAGGTAGCAGTGTGTACCAATGCTTTGCTGCAGTGCTTTGCATGATTGGGGATGCTTATTTGCATGTCTCAATTTGTATATGCAGGCACCTCATCCTCCACAGTGCGGTTTGTAAAATATGGGACCATTCACCAAACTTTTCAGATGCACCTTAGCTACATTTTGGTATTTAACATTTATCTAGATAGATGGCTAGTCCTTGAGCAGACTCATAAAGTATGCACTGGTTACTTTGAAATTGGTAGCTCAATAGACAGGAAAGAGGAGTATGTATGTGTGGTGAGTATATGGTATTTTGTTAGTGGAAACATTTATATAAATCATTATATAAATGATATGCCTTTGACTATAACAGGTGATTGCAAAATAATTTTACTTGCTTATGATACCAGCTTGGTAGTGAAGGATGTTCTGTGAAATACTGACACAGTATCGAAATATGCAGTTCAAGAGATAAGTTCATGGCTTGTAGAAAATAAATTGACATAAATCACAATAAAATTATTTTCCACAATTTAAAAGGTAAAGCAGTCAACAATCTGAAGACTGGTTTGAACACCACAGTGCTTTACTAGGCATGGTCCTGTTTGGAGGTGGTATGCCGTTGCCTTCCTCCGACCTTCAAACTGACTTACCCAGCCAGTTATAGGGGGACCTACAGTTTAACATGGGTTCTGAACCACAGTGCTACTCGGTATTTTTCACATGAGCAATACTGCCAGAGGTGAAAGAAGTGGAAAGTGACAGATAAAAATCTTAGGACCTGGCAGGGATTGAACCCGCGACCTTTGGATTTGTAGTCTGGCACTCTACCACTGTGCAACCGAGGCGCACTTTTACAATTTATAACACACAATTCAACAAATGCTGATATCCTGATTACACACAATGGGCATGTGATAAGTGAAACTGAACAGTTCAAATTTTTAGGTGTTCAGATAGATAGCAAGCAGTCGTGGAAAGCCCATGTTCAGGATCTTGCCAAAAACTAAATTCTGCCTGGTTTATCATTAGAAAAGTATCTGAAATAAGTGATTTTTCAACATGAAAAGTAGTCTATTATGCTTAATTTCATTCAGTTATGACATATGATGTTATTTTTTGGGGTAACTCTACTGATTAAAAATGAATATTTTTGGCCAGAAACAGGCAGTTCAAGCAATATGTGGTGTAAGTTTGTGAACTCCCTGTTGATCCCTGTTAAGTAGCATGGGAATTGACATTGGCTTTAAAAAACATATTTTCTTTAATGTCATTTGTTGTTATCAATATCACCTTAATCCCACGAATTTGCAGCTTTCACTCGGTGAATACTAGACAGAAATCAGATCTACATTTGGATCAAACCTCCTTGACTCTTGTGCAGAAAGGTGTATTACCACTCTTGCGTTAAAATTTCATATACTAACTTGTTCCATCACCATTGAGTCTTGCTCCTCAATTAGGTCCTGTGGAATACTAAACATTATTATTATTATCTATAAAACTGCATTTATCTTTCATACCCCAGGTGAATGTGACATCTGTGGATTTGGGCATGGAAGATATTTACAGACTCCCAGTGGGAATACATCGTCTGAGGTGGGACAATTCCTCACTTCTTATCAATGACAAGCCTGTATATCTCAAAGGGTTTGGAAGACAAGAGGATTCTGATGTGATTATGTAAGAAATTATAAAGAAAATTGTGGATTCTATGAATATCAGTAGGGGAGTGTAGAGCTGAAGAGAGTCTAATTTCACAATTAAGCCAGTTTATTGGTTAAAAATTTACAACCCTTTAGTTGTGTTAATAAATGCATCATCATGTATGCTATTGCACTATATAGTCAACTTAAGTTAAAAGATATTTCTGCTTTAAAGAAAATTCGGTTTAAAAATCAAATACATTGAGAGGGGGTGTAATTAAAAAATAAATAAAAATAAATGTTTATTTAAGGTTCTACTCTGCTATTTGTTTTCTTTTTTAATTAATTAAATTTTTATGAGTAGTGTGTGTAGTAGCAAGTGGTGTGATTATTGGCACTGACCTGCGTAGCTGTTTACAGTGGTTTATTTAATTGAACTGACTGTTTTTTATCGAAAATTAAATTATGGACCAAAGCTTCTAATAACAATGGAGCCTGATGTTTAGGTTTTTACATAGAAGGAACTGCCTGCACCCTCAATGATCAAGTCACAAGACAGTCGCAAAACTAGCAAATGATTTACTAACCTCTGCTCCTACTTAAAGCTAATTAGACTAGTGACTGGGCTATTGGAACAAAATTTTGGATGAAAGTGACCATAAATACATTTGTTACCCAAATGGAAAAGGACAGCACAATTACAAGGTAGTGCTTCACAATGGTTATTACTTAAGGCTTGCTAATAAAAGAAACAATCTGTGGTTAGAAAAGTAGACAGTGAAGAGGCAATGAAAAACCTAGTGAACTACTCACATATCCTGCTTGGCTTCTTGGCTTATGAGATGTTATCCCCTTGTGCAAACATAAAACCAGCCACTGCATGTGTGTAGTTATGTCCATGATGGATAGTTTGTCAAGTTAACACTGAAGCTGCGTATACACTACCAACAAGAATGGCTGCTGGCTGGATGGGATGTCGTGGCGTGGAGAAACTGCATCTGAGTCTCATGTCTTGAAAATCAGCATGTGATCAGAATGTGCCCGACAAACACACTCCTCGTGGGGAATGTTAAATGATGATCAATCAGAGCTGTTTTTTGTTAACTATGCTTACCACTCTATGTTGCTGCCACTGCCAGATTGGATCACTTGATACACAAAGAGTTTCTACCAACTATTCATATGTACTCTTACTGCACAGAAGTTACTAGTGAGTGTTCAAGTGCTGAAACTAGCTGAGCAAAAGAATAGATATTAATTGTCAGTGCAATTACACCAGATTAAGCTCTGAAAATAAACAGAAACATACTATGTTCTACACTTGCAAGTGTGAACAGAAGTTATCTACCACCAATTTGTCTCCCAATTCAGAGTCCAAATGAAACTTCAAAGAACTTCACATCTGGCTCTGCAGAAGGCAGACACCAGAATTTAACTCAAGATGATAAATGCCAACATGTCTCGCCAACATGTCTTGCAGGTAGAGACCAGAATTCTCAAACTTTAACTTAAAACTTTCTTTCAGAGTGCTCGCTAGGTGCTCCGGAATAATTCCCTCCTCTTTTCCAGTGTCTAATTCTGAAGCTGGTGCCCAGTTTTACACAATGAAATCCCGCAAGCATAGCTTGGTGGGAATATGGTGTATGAATACATGCTTTCTGCAAACTATAATGATCCCCACATGTTTCTGACACCAAAACCGTAAGTGGGACACTCTTCCCATGCTAACGAAGAGTGTCGCTATATTTCTCTCTCTCAACACCAAAAGGGCTGCTGCCTTACCTTCTTCAGAAAGCGGCACTCCCTTTGTTGGTTCAATGACCCCAACTAACAACATCTGGCTCCGTCCACTGCTGACCACCCAAAACAATGGTATCCTGGGTTCCCATTCATAGCTAGCCTTTCGCCTGCTGGCATGACTCCCTCCTTCACGGTTTAACAAGTCAAGTCCCTTCCTGTGACAGCCATCTGCTAACTTTGGTGTAGTGAAAAAGGATGCCTCACTTCTTTAGTGTTTCTCCCATCCTGGCATTAAGCTAAATTTATCGTCCACCGACACTGTGGCCAGCCAAGTCCTTTTTTCTACTTTAAGGCAGCGTTCACTGACTGTTCCCACTAGACCACCTAGGACATAGAATTTTCCACCATGCTTCCCATGCCAACACCAGTTTCTAACTAAATTCCCCTGCACATCTCAACATCTCATAATTACATGCAGCAACTACAAAAATTAGAAATATGAAAAATGAGAGTGTGTCAAAATAGGCGATGCCTCTCAACTGACCAGCACCTGACTTTAAGATGTTGTGCATGTAATACAGCTAATAGAAACATACATCAGTAAAAATAACACTTCCTATACTTCTCATCAGAGAAGCTGCATCTTGTTATTCCCATCTAGGCTGTGCTGTATCCATCCCCAACACTATGATGCAAACTTCCTATCCCCTCATCCCTCCCCTCCCCGATTTACATCCCACAGAGCGTGATTTGAAATGCGGCAGGTGATGGTTGTATGACTGTGTTGTGTGCCTGTGTGAATGTTCTATTTTATGAAGAAGGCCATGGCCGATAGCTTAAAGTGTTGTATGTGTGTGTCTTTTGTATGTACCTGTCACAGCTCGTCGCCATGTCTTTGCGGTGAGTTGTAAACTGTCATTATTACTATATTATAATTACACACATATTTTTATAATGACACATTTTAAGTTACTGTATTCAACATTTTGGAATGGTTCCATGTTTTTGATAGGGGCTTAAATCTTCCTATGGGTTCTCGATATCACAGTGTACTGAAATGGGTGGGAGCCAATGCATACAGAACATCACACTATCCTTATGCTGAAGAGACAATGGATTTTGCTGATCAACAAGGAATTATGATTATTAATGAATAACCTGGTCTCAAGAGTGAGTGATTGTTATGTTATATGAAAGCTTTATTATATTTGGTTGAAGTGAACATGGATAAATCATTTTCTCTTGGGTAAATTATACTTTGAAAAGGGTTGTACATAATAATCACTACACTGAGTGTATGAATGCATTGTTTTGCAGTGAGTTAAGCTGATAAAGTTTTCACGGGCTTCCATCCGCGTCATGTGGTTTACTGTCTACGATGTTTTGGCTAAGATCTCCTCGGCCATGGTCAAGTGGTTGACTGTTGAGTGATTGCTGCTGTCATCCTTATATACCTGCACTGTGGGCTGTGACGTCACTGGTGCTCCATAACATGACCATAAAAGGCAATATTTTGGTCGCGTGCCTGCTGTGCCTGCTTCAACCTTCTGATCACTGGGTTCCAAGCCACGCTCAGCTGCAAGCTGCTGTCTCTATTAGGAGTATTGTCAGCTATTTTGATCTCAATTGCCTCTTTTATTACACTATCCCAGAAACTGTTTGTTCTCGTAATTATGCATGTCTCCTCAAACACAATATGATGTCTGTTTCCAAGTGCATGCTCCACAATTGCTGACTTGTCGACGTAACGTAAATGATAACATTGTTCGTGTTCCACACAGCATTGTTCAATTGTGTGCACTGTTTGTCCTATATAAAATTGTCCACAGCCACAAGGTATTTTATATACTCCCAGTGTTCTTGGGCCTATGTCATTTTTAACAGGTCACATCAACTGACGTATTTTTGAAGGAGTCATGAAGACCGAGTAGATTTTGTGTTTCTTAAGGAGTCAGTTAATCTTTCCAGTGATTGAGCCACAAAACAGCAAAAAGCAAGTTTCTTTGAATCCTCCTCGGGTGTCTTCTGCTTCTGTGTCTTTGGGAAGATAGCTTTCATAATCTGGCTGTTGCTGTAGCCATTGTCCCTAAAAACTTTCCATAGGTGGCTCAGTTCCTTTTGCAGATTTTCTGTTTCTGACACTATTTCCACTCAGTGCACCAAGGTCTTTAAAACAGGCTGTTTCTGTGATGGGTGATGATAGCTTGTGGCGTGCAGGTACCGGTCTGTGTGGGTGGGTTCCTGTAAATACATGGCTGAGACATCCACGTGCTTTACGGCTGATGAGGATGTCAAGGAACGGCAAGGCACCCTCTTTGTCCACCTCTATCATGAACTTGATCTTGTCATGGATGCTACTTATGGGGTCGAAGAATTCACCGTGTTTTTCACGTCCATGCGGCCAGACAACAAACGTGTCATCAACGTACCGATAAAAACAGCTAGGCCTTTCAGGTGCTGAGTCCAGGGCGACATCTTCAATGTGCTCCATAAACAGGTTTGCCATAACTGGAGCTAATGAGATTCCCATCATGACACCGTCAGTTTGATTAAAATATGAAAGATTAGCTGACTCCTTAAGAGACACAAGATCGAAACGGTCTGCAGGGCTCCTTCAAAAATATGTCCGATGATGAGGCCTGTTAAAGATGATGTAGGCCTAAGAACACTCGGTGTATATAAAATACCTTGTGCCTGTAGACAATTTCATATATGACAAACAGTGCGCACTATTAAACAGAACTGTGTGGAACACGAACAATGTTATCATTTATGTTATCCCGAAAAGTCAGCATTGTGGAGCATGTACTTGAAAACAGACATCGTACTGCGTGTGATGAGACATCCATAATTATAAGAAAGAACAGTTTCTAGGATAGTGTAATAAAAGAGGCGATTGAAATCAAAATAGCTGACAGTACTCTTAATAGAGTATTGGAACCCAACAATCGGAAGGTTGAAGCAGGTGCGGCAGGCACGTGACCAAGACATTGCCTTTTATGGCCATGTCGTGGAGCACAAGTTACGTCACAGCCCACAGTGCAGGTATATAAGGACGACAGCAGCAATCACTCGACAGTGAACCACTTGACAATAGTCGAGGAGATTTCAGCCAAAACATTGTGGACAGTGAACAACATGACATGGCTGGAGCCTGAGAAAATTTTATCAATATACTGAGTGGTTCAGCAACAAATATACATCAAGTGTGATAGCTTATCAAAACTGCTCAAGACATAATGATCTGCATACTATGTTAACCACAGGACCTAATTATTACAGTGCAGTAGGAGAGTGCTGTTGGCTTCAAACTATCTTGACTACAATAATGTAATCACTGTGTTGTCCACACTAGCTTACCAGAATTCTTATTTTCTGAGTCATTATTAGACTTACTCCTGTAACAGCCACAACTGATTTCGTATTTATAACCCTGGACTCATCTGACCAGAAGTCCTGTTCATCTATCCAATGAACTTCACTAATCCACCACAATGTCTGACTTTAACTTACTCATTTTCCTTTTCAAATTTTCTAATGTGCCATTGTGGTTGCACCTATGGTCCAGCTATCTGTATTGTTGCAGCACATAAGCTATCCCACCTTGGTAATTTCTGTGTTCCATGGGGGTATTTTGTTTCAATATTATGCACAAAAACTATATTTGACACACACAACTTATTTGTTAGAAACTGTTCAAAGTTATCATGAAGGAAGTCAGATTCAGAGCAAATGGTATTTATCCAACATTTGTTATCCATTGGAGAAATGTAATGGATTAAATGTAGCCTGTTTTGAAGCTCATTTGATGTACAAACAATAGTGGACCTAAAAGATGACAGTATTTTGTCAGTTGACTGTTATTTTGTTTTTTGTACATTAACTGCAGTTATCTTTTAAGTAAACACAGAAATAACCATAAAGATGGCATTTATTTAACTTTTTATGAAAAAATTTAAGAACATCCATCAGCTATGAAATTTAGCTAACTACAGTGGAATAAAAGTTGGGAATCAGAATGAAAAATGCCCCTATTACAGTGCAAAAAAGGCAAATAAGTCCTACCCAGAGACAAGATGTAAAAGAGGAGGACAAGATTCTCAACTTATCTGGAAACTTCAAAACATATAAATAAAACTTTCTGATATATTTGTGCTTTTTTACTTCCTAGTATTATTGCCCAAGCATAATAAATTGTGCCTCATATCTCATGTTGTGTTCTACATACCATTTCACATCAAATATGCATTATATGCCACATATGATATCCTAGAAAAATCTTGTTACAGTAAATTCTGACATCTAAGATATCACAACAAAAACGTATTGGATGTCACATTTTTGCCAAATGGCAAGTTTCATATAAAGTCTTGGCATGTCATACCATGATGTGGCCCGTGAAACATCATCTTCTTTCAGAATGTTATTTTCACTCTGTAACAGCGTGTGTGCTAATATGAAACTTTCCTGGCAGATCAAAACTGTGTGCCGGAACAGGGATGTGAACCTGGAATCTTTTCCTTTTGTGGGAAGTGCTCTACTGACTGAGCTATCCTGACACACTTCACGGTCCATCCTTACAGCCTTCCTTCCGCCAGTGCCTCACCTCCTACTTTCCAAACTTCAAAGAAGTTCTCCTGAAAAACTTGCAGGACTAGCACTCCTGAAAGAAACAATATCGTGGAGACATGGCTTAGCCACGGTGTAATGTGTGCTAATATGAAACTTTTGTTCCGTGCCTCTCATCCTAGGGGGCAGGAGGGGGGGCTCCAAATCTCGAAAGCAACTTTTTATTTTAGTAATACATCTATTTCCAATTTTCAAGTGGGGCTGGGGTTGAGGGCTCATTTGTTTTGCCATCCTGGGCCTCAGCCAGCCTTAGTCTGCGACTGCCCGTGAGAGTGATATGATTACCTGTAGGAGCTAAGGTTCCGTTAAATTCACCTGCTAAATTCAAAAGTAATTATTAAATACTGTACATATATCTGACATATCAGTTACAGAACAGTTTCCATTACTCACTGACTTAATATCTTCAACTTTTGCTGATACCCAGATACTTCCTTCACATCTGACAATACGGTTTTATTTTATTTTTTCCCCCCTGAGGATTTACTATTCTTTTTGCATACCACATTTTTTGCCTTCTTAATGACACTTTTCAGAACATTACAACACTGTTTGTAAAGGGCTATTGAACTTGATTCTGACTGTGTGTAACATTCTAAGATAATTCCTGATTTGTTCTACACATTATTCTTATTCCTCTTGTCAGCCACACAGGCTGTGGGTTAGCAGTAGTACCTTGTTTTGAGCATTCTAATGGAAAGCAGCTTTCAAAGCGAATGATAAATGTGTTCAGGAAAGCATTATATTTATTGTATATATTATCAGTACATAAAACACCCTGATTAATTAGGTTTGGAAAGACTGGATTAGCTTTTCTATATAGTTTATGAATTGACATCACACAGTTGGACGAGGTGACATGAATTGGAAAGACATGGGAGGGTCTCTTAGGTATGGGGTTGGGAGATGATAGGCTACCTTAGGCTGATAGGATGGTTGAAAACTGTAGAATGTGCCATTTGTACAATTAGTTAAAAAATTATGTGACAACAACCTGTACAAAATAAAGACACATGCCATAATGCATTCAGCATGCACCCACTCTCAGAGACACTTGTCATTACAGATGTTGTCCCCCCCCCCCCCCTTGCACCCCTCCTCCAACACCTCACTGCACTGTGCTATTATGTAACATGTGAAAAACCACAAATGTGTGAAGAAATTTTTTATTTAAATGGTTTTGAAGCTGCCAGATAGGTCAAGAAGCTAGTTGTCCTCTTTTACATCACTGACCCTGGCCAGTGTTGTGCTACAGTAGGATAACACTTAATTTTGGTATTAAATGGCAATTAACTTATTGGCTTCTAGGTGACAGTTATAATTTGAAAGATAGAAACAAGTCAGTCTGAGCATAAAGGTAATGATAATCATGAAATTATACTAAAGTGGAATTAGGAATGGTCATATTACCAATAATTTACTATACATGACTTATATATATATAATATGGACCAGTTCTAGCATTGATAACTTCAATATACTGTTTTCTGGTCTACTACCTTACAGGCTGTATATACATTCTTGACTCTGATTTGTTATTTCAAGAATTATTCTTCAGAGCTGCTGGAAAACCACAAAAGATCAATGACAGAGCTGATTACAAGAGATAAGAACAGGCCAAGTGTTATCATTTGGTCAGTGTCTAATGAACCGCGTACACAACTTGATGGAACTGAAGAATATTACAGGTGATTAGCAACAGTATTAGAAGTTGATTATTGGTAAAGTAGTGGCTTTCAATGTTATTCAGAAACTGCATCTAAAGTCTCTGTGCTATTTACAATGTATTAGAATAAATTTTTCGACAGTCATCATCCATAAGGCACACATTACAAAATGATAAACACCACCGTGAATATAAAGAACATTAGATTCAATTTTGTATTTTTCATTACCATCATTGTACACTTTTGTGGCTGTTTTATTTAGGTGCTTGATATTTGTTGATGCACACATTTGCACTTTTTATTACTGAGGCAGATTCTAATTTGATACCTTTCACCTTATTTTGAAATGTACAGTTACATGCAGTGACATGTTTAGCTGTTATTTCTTCTATCTCAATTTAATTATTTATAGTAATTGTTAAATATATTGAAAATGATCAACTTTATTAATGGAACTGTGACATTAACTAATGAAGTGTAATCAAAATACCAGTTTCAAAAGACTAGTTATATTGCACAGCTGAATTAGGAGCAAACAGAAAATATATATGGTAAGACATTTTTAGACATGCTGCATTATAAATCCATGTATTACAAATTTAGACTTCACAAATTAATAATTTCAGTACTGGAGGATAGGTAACAACTCATCGTAAAGAGGCTCGCTGAGCTGCTGACAGGCATGAAAACAGATAATCACATTCACACTACTTAAATTTTCAGCCATGGCCTTCACCAGAAAAAGAAACACATACATTCACCCAATCACTCAGACAACTATACACACACAACCACCATGTCCAGCCACTCCAGCCCCACAAGCTGTGGCCATTTTGTTTTTTTGTTCATTAATGATTAACTCCATGTTCGTACTTGCCTGTTGGAGAGCTATAATTGTCTCCTCCATTGCTCTTTTGGTTCTGGCAACTGTATGTCATCCACATAGGCCAATATCTGCACTGATTTATAGAAGTTCGTTCCC
This sequence comes from Locusta migratoria, assembly GCA_026315105.1. Taxonomy (NCBI): domain Eukaryota; kingdom Metazoa; phylum Arthropoda; class Insecta; order Orthoptera; family Acrididae; genus Locusta; species Locusta migratoria. Next base: position 677,554,771 of record CM048744.1, read on the forward strand.
CTATTCAGAAGGTTTGCATTTCTCATCACACTCTCCAGGGTGGCATTAAAGAGAAGATATGCCATCCCCTTGTCGCACTCTGTTTTTAATACTCAATGTATTAGACATCATTTCTCCAATTCTTAGACTACCTTGTGTTTCGCTCATTATAAGTCTCACCAGCCTTACCAACTTTCTTGGGATTCCCAGTTTGTCTAGAGCTTGATATAACTACTTATGCTATCATAAACTGCTTTGAAATCTATAAAGAGGTGATGCGTGCCAACGCCGTATTCGTTTATTTTTTCCAGGATTTGTCTTAAGGTGAATATTTGATCTTTAGTTGACTTACCCAGGAAAAATCTGCATTGGTATGGCCTATATCCCTCTGTATGATTGGGAGGATTCTGTGAAATAGTATATTAGAGAATATCTTATATCCCAGATTAAGTATTGTGATCCCTCTGTAATTCCTTGTTTCCAGCTCTCTGCCTCCTTGCTTAAACAGTTCTGCTGGGATACCATCTGTCTCAGCCACATAGTTGTTTTTAAATTTCTTCATGGCAGTTTTCCCTTCTTCTATATTTGGTGGGGTAGTGTTGTTGCCTGGATACTCTTCCCCTCCATTTTTATCGAATTTCCTTTCGCACATTCCCTTCTCTTCACTTATTATGTTCCCTGTCTCATCTTTTATTAAGCTTATTTTGCTACCAAAAGGCTTCCGTGCGACATTCACCTCTCTATAGAAATTTCTTATTTCATTTTTGCTTATCATGAGCTCCATTTCTTTGACACTTGCATACATCGATTCTCTCTTTTTTCTTTGGTGAATCCTCTTTTCAATCCTCCATTTTTCTTTGTATTCTTCAACTATCCTCCTCGTACAGTGTGATTGCAGTGTCCTATATGCTTCATTCTTTTCTTAAATTGCTATTGCATTTAGTATCAAACCAAGATGGTCTTATTTGTCTTGTCCCAATTCCAATTATCTCTCTTTTCGATGTCTCCACCATCTTTTTTATCACTTCCCACTGATCTTCAATGTCATTATATTATCCAACTTTTCCAGAATCCAAGCTATCTTTTCCTGATACCGTTCTCCAACTTCCACTGATTCTGAAGTTGTTATGCTATATTTCTGTGCCCTGGATCAGAGTCCTTTCACTGCATTAGATATCCTCGCCCTCACCCGTGCCCAGATCAAAAAATGATCTGTATCTATGTTTGGGCCTCTGAGACTCCTCACATCCATCAACATGATTGTCGATCTGATTTACTGTGTTTCCAACTGGTGAAGTCCTTGTTCCCTTATGTATTTGTTTATGTGGGTACAATGTTAATCCCATTCCCATATTTCTAGATGCTGCAAAACTTGTTCTGTTCTCATTACTTGTTGAATGTTGGCTGTGGGGACTAATTATCAGTCTAGAAATATGTTCTTTCCTCACCTGAGTGTTTAGGTCTCTGACTATTATTTTAATATCACATGCTATTTCCAATGATTCATAGACTACTTCTTTCTCTTTTTCTTCTGATTATTTTGTTGGTGCATGGCCATTGATTATGGAATAGTGAAAGAATTTACCCTTTATCCTCAGTGCTGATAATCTTGGACTAATAGGTGTAAACCCTATTACCAGATGCTTTAATTGATGATGTACAACAAATCCTGTCCCCAGCTCATGATTTCTTTCACTGTAGCTGTAGAATATATTTGTTTCTTTCTTTTCTAATACTCCACTCCCTGACCATCTAATTTCTTGTAGTGCTATTATACTTTGCTTCAGATTCATTATTTGATCCAGCATTACTTTCAGTGCTTCTGGGAGATGTAGGGATCTCAAATTCCAAGTACCAATGTATAGATCTGATCTGTGCCTCATATTTCTCTACTTTTTTTTTATTTTCTCTCCTTCATTTACTTGTATTCCAGCCTCATTGTCCTTATCATTGGCAGGTCCGTCTTCCTTCATCTGTCCGGCTTTACTTTGTAGAAGTTTTGCAACAATTGTTTTTTACAGAGTGGGCTGTCAACCCTGCATCCAATCCCTAACGGAGGACGAGTGATTTTTAATTTGGGTTTTCTTCCCTTAGCCTTTGGACACCCAACTCCCACCTGCAAGACGGCAGTTGTTGTGCTGCTAGTTTTGATCCACCTCGGGTATTTTATTTCCGCAGTGTCCACCATATCTGGTGAACATTTCTCAATATGTCACCTGGGAAGGCACCCAATGGCAGACTAGCAACTCCACATGGTCCAAACTAGTGTCCTTAAGAGGGGGAGCAACACCTGTACCATTTTGTTGAACAATACCACAACTGTGTCCATTAACAGATTAAAACCGGCTGTTGTTGACTCCACCCCTGTCTATCCTCGTCCCTCAGAATCTGCTCTGCTGTTCCCCTCCCCTCCTCCTCCTCTCTCACCCCTCTCCCATCAACCATGCTTTCTCTGACTTCTCTCCACTCTCTCCTTCGACCCACTTTCAAGGCTTCTTGCAGCCTCCCCTTCCCTCCTCTCCCTTCATAGAATTTGTCGTCACACCATGTGGCCACAGATGTCTCAATTATCTTCCATGACCATACCATCTTCGTCCTATGTCTGTCGTCCTCTGACTCCTCGTCCACTTCCTCTAGTTGGAGGTCCTCGTCATCGTGTCAGTAGGATCTACCTTGCCTGTTGGGTTAACCAACTCACACCACCCGTCAGCCCCGCCACCTTGACATTTTCGTCATTGCTGCACCTCCACTCCGTCAATGCCAGCACACTGAACTTCCCCTGGACTCAGTCAAGTTACTAGTCTCTCAACTTCCATCACTGCAATCTCGACACTTCAGTGGCCCCCCCTTGCCTTCTCAAGATGTGTTCCGCACTGCGATCGGACACGAACAACCAGTGAAATATCTTTCTTTGTAATCTTTGGATGATCAGCCTCTCTGGGCTCCACCCGCCATGTTTCATTTAGTTCTTTCTTGTATGTGCTTGAGTAATAAAACTGTTCACTCAAGAATATATGCGACTTATTTGAACCTAAACCCCATTTAATTCCACAGAGGCAACCAAAAATATACAAAACCAACAAATATGGAAATATATGTAAAAACGTCCACAAAGTATAGGGAAATGATGAGAAAAGGATACCTACTTCCAATTTGTGTCTCTTTTTATGCTACATATCATATTCCCACCTATCAGTGCCTTTACACTCTGCTAGGCAGTGAGGAATGTTCTATCCCAACCCTTGCTCTACATCATCCCCTAGACACCTCTCTCCTCTTCTCCCGTCTGCAATTCATTCACTATTAAGGTGCACGTTGTGGCATAGCAGCCATAGATAGTGGTCATGTGTGCATGAGTTGTGACTGAATAATTATGTGACTGTATGTTTCCAGTTTGAACATAAAAAATAATTGAATGTATTGTTTGTATTTCTATTGGCACATTATTTTGTTTATCATGTGTTGCATACATAATGTTCATTTAAGTTACTTGATTTGAGCATATCGTTACTGCTCAGTTTTCTTATTTTTGGATGGTAATTGTAACATAAAAAGATTTGTAGCATTAAATACACATTATTGGTATGCAATTCACATACAATCTCTTATCAATACAGAGTAAGCCAGCTAAATGTCCAAGAAAAATATGACTGAAATGGGAACAACTGTCTTTAATCGTTACAATGCATGGTACTTTGACAGTGGATTTACAGGAGTCATAGTTCCAAAGTTGCTGGAAGAAATGGAAAACTGGAGAGCAAAATATAAAGCAGTCAACAATCCGAAGATTGGTTTGAACACCACAGTGCTTTACTAGGCATGGTCCTATTTAGAGGTGGTATGCCATTGCCTTCCTCCGACCTTCATACTGACTTTCCCAGACAGTTATAGGGGGACCTACAGTTTAACATGCGTTCCGAACCACGGTGCTACTAGGTATTTTTCACATGAGCAATACTGCCAGAGGGAAAAGAAGTGGAAGGTGACAGATAAAAATCCTAGGACCTGGCGGGGACCGAACCCGTGACCTTTGGATTAGTAGTCTGGCACGCTACCACTGTGCAACCAAGGCGCACAAGCAAAATATAATAAACCAATAATCATGACTGAATATGGAGCCGATAGCATGATAGGGCTGCACACGGTAAGAGAGGGCATAGCAGCATAAAATTATTTTTTTCTGAAAATATGACAGGAATAATATCATGATTAGCCTCCTATTATAAGCAAGTGAACATTATTTATCTTTAACTATTTGTTCCAAGTTTTGTGCAAAATGAGCTGTGGGTATCATTTTTGTTAAGTAACAGGTTTTTATATAGCACTTGAACAACTACAGTGGTAAAAGGGATTAAACTTAGTGAAATGTAACTTTAATAAATGCGATAAATATTAATTATTAGTGTTATTTCCTGTTGGTGGAATAAACCATAACCCACTGCCTTCTTGAACTGAACATATCCAATTAGAAATGTTCAGTTAGCCTCTTTAACAGGTAATGGCAATAGGGTCTTTTTAGTGACAGCTTTTTCAAATATACCATTATCTGTGGATCATTCGTAGGAACGTTGGAGATCTATGAGCCCCCAGTAATTCTAAAATTTCTTAGGATTGCATGACCTCCATATGCACTCCATGTGATTGTCACTTTCATGAGTGTATAACCTTCACCTTCATTCCCCACTGCTTCAAATTTTACCTTATTTTCAAATTTTTTAGTTACTCATTTACCCCTTGTGAATTTCCACCCTCTTTCAGTTGACCCTCCTAGGGGGATCCTTTTAGGGAGTATGTGGGTGGCAACCACATGGGCTCTTAGCTAAGTCTGACATTACTTCCTCTTATTTGTATCAGACTTCTTCTGTTTTCTTTACTATAGGGCTCCTTTGGCCAACTGTATATTGTATATTGTATATTTGACCCCAGTGGTCTTAGGTTCCCAGTCCCAAGGATATCTTTCATTCTCTTCTACATTGCATACTCACCAATTAGAGTTAGTACAATTGGCAGCAGAAGGCAACTGGAAACCACCATTTGTTTCTGAAGATGTTCAGATGTTGTACAAGATTCTGGAGGTAAAATAACAACAATGGAAGGTCCAGTAAGGAATGTTAATAATGATAATATGTAGATAGGGAACAACTAACTGTAAAGACTAACGTTAAGCTTCCAACAGACACAAATAAAAGACACACAAACACACACACAATTATAAATTTTCCGACGTGGCCTTCCTCAGAAAAAGAACACTCATCCACACAATCACTCAGCCACACACATAAGCCATCTCTAGCCACTCAACACAGTCTCAGACCTGAACTTCTGCACAATGTTCCACCAGGCGTTTGCAGATGATTGTGGTTCAAGCACGATGGAGCCACATTGCACTTCAGTTGAAACCTAAGGTATCACCTGGGTGTTGTCTAAGGCCAGCAGAGGTTAGGACAGGGCGGACCAGGGGCCTGACCACCCTGTTCACCTGATTTAACCTACTGGATTTCTTCCTTTGGGTCATATTAAAAGCTTGGTTACATCTGAAGCCTTGTTACTTCTGAAGAATATCTAATGGCCTGTATTTCTGTTGCTGCTGGGCATGTGGTCAACATGCCTGATGTCTTTTATAATGTACATCGATCCATGCACCATCACTATGATTCTTGTATCACTGTTGGTGGCTGCTCTTTCGAGAACCTCTTGTAAACTATCAATAAATATATATGTATTTTTTGTGTTACTATCGGTGGTACAGCACAAAGGTAAGTACTAGCCAGCCATTCTATCTCGTTTCAACAATATTTATCATCTCTGAGGAGAATTTTCATCATTAATCGAATATGTATTTTTTGTCTTTACTTTCCTTTTCAGTTTCTTTTCTTTCATACTTCTGTACATGTTACCACTGTATTATATCATTACCGGCCACACATTCCTATATGGAATCTGCTTATGTCAGTCCCTCTACCTGCCACTTCATTTTTGATATGTATTTTAGGACCACCCTGTATATAGGTTGTCTCCCAATCCATTGCTCTTGTTTACAGATCATGCAATGTCCTGGATATGGTGATCAGGGTAACTCCTTCTGTGGGATTGAGTTTTGGACCTGAGTCTGCTTTCTGCCTTCACTGTGCTGTGTGTTCCTCTCCTGCTGAATTTGGAGAAATTTCAGTGCCAGATCCTACATGTAGCTAGGAAAAAATACATTGTCCTTGAAGCTGTAGTTCTGAAGTAGCTAGATTTTGATAGCCTTGTTATATAGGTCCTACACAATTGAAAAAGAGGAATGTGCTGCACATAACTTCTGTATGTCATTTTGTGGTTACTTTCAAAGCAATGTTCAGCAGTTGATAATTTTATAGGCTGTTGGAGGTGAGTGTGGCCATTATGTTCAATACTCATTTCCTCAACTGTATGAACAGTTTGACTTGTGCATACTCATACTCACATTGTATACAGTGTGCTCCAGATTTCCAGCCTCCCAGACCATCTTTTACTCTCCCTAAAAGGAATCTAATATTTCACAGCAGGCAGAACACACTTTTGATATTTTGTTGCCATATAATTCTTCATATCTTTTCCAATATGTTGCTTCAGTATGGAATGTAGGCTATTGCTTTCATATGGTCATTATTGGGTTTTGGGTGTGGTATGATCTTTTACTTGAAGGCACATTTAATTTGGTGGTTGCTATAGCTATTTTAGGAACACATCCTTGAGATTGTCTAGTTACAGTTTTAGGCTTTCTTCATCAGACATCACACAAGCTCTGTTTCTTTAGCACACCTTTCTTTTGTGATGAGGTGCTAAACATCTTGGTGCACAGAGCTAATGTGATATCCAATGAAGAAAGCTCACTAGTGCAAATAGCATGTGAAATATTAGACTATAACAGCCAAGGAACAGCTGAAATGCAGCACTTACAAGCTGTGTTTTGAATGAACAATTACAACTACTGCCAGATACAATGAGCTTTCAGACTGAAGAAGCTGAGACCACACCCTGCTGTGGACTAAAGACAAACTGGCTGCAACAGTATTATACTATACACAAGGAACTCATTGGAAGAGATCAGGAAGTAAGATAGGAAGATCACGGGTAATGTCACATCAACAATGTGGTCAATAGAGATGGAAAGATAAGGAGAGCTGCGGCAGAGTGGCTGAGAGCATTGAGGTACTATGATACGATGCATGAAGCTGTTCCCTGTCGGGGGTTCAAATCACCTCTTGAGCATGGATGTTTGTGTTGTCTTTAGTATAAGGTAGTTCGTATGTAGTTTGTAAGTTTAGGGACTGATGACCCCACAGTTAAGTCCCTTAAGCTTAACAAATGGTTGAACATTTTTTTTATCAGGAGAATAGTCTGAACAGACAATTTCAAGTGAATGTGTGCCAACTTCCAGCAAGATAAAAATCAGATTTTGGTCACTCATGGATGACCAAGAACTGTGGAAGCATGAAGTCTACCATCTCTTGCTGGAGTGAGAGGGTTATGTAGGCCAGATCATTAAGATGGTACAAAAGACATGCAGTGAGTGTAAACATCACACACACAACTTTAAGCTGACAAAGTACAATGTGGCAGAACACTGCATCTCCCACAAACATGTCATAAATTATGAAGGCACGAAGTTGTGGCAGCTATCTAGCAACTTCTGGGCTTGTGCTCTCAAATAATCTGTACAGATACCACTACATATATTAATAAATAAAGACAAAGGCTTTGAATTGAGCAGAGTGGCAGTCTACTTCAAAACACCCTCCCATCAAGACAGCTGAAAGTAATTACACATTTTCAGCATGGTGACAAATACGTGCACTCAGCTGAGGCCAAATAGCACAGAAACCCAGTATTGAACACTGAGGTAGCACTTACCCCACTTCCAACCCTAGGCTGCCCTAAAGGTGGCCAGCTCTGGGACTGCATGAGGAGAAAGTACAAATGTGGCATCCAGTGGAAATTAAATGGACCCCAGGTATATCTGAAGCTGGTAAGAAGTTGGCTTGCTGAAAAATCATGCCTTTTGGATTGTGCCACCTGGTTGTGAATACCTGAGAAATATTCAAGAGTTCCTTACACTGGGAAAACCTAAAATCACATATATAATTCAATATTCAAGTTTTATCTGTTTATGTATACAAATTAAATATAGTCTTTGTGAATTTATGGCTGTGCATTGATTGTGATAAATTGTCACAGCAACCAGAGTATCAAGTGGTTCTGATGTCTGAGCATTTTAAGGCTTTTGATATACTTAGAGGGAGAGGCTACTTTATTGGAGAACTGATATGGAACTTTGCTGATTTCCATACTGGTCAATGTAAGTATGGTACTTTTGTTGATTTTTTAATGAAACACTATCTTAATGAAATGTCATGCAAGTAATGAACACCAATGAAAGTTTTATTAAGTTAGATTACTTTTGGAAATTCTCCACAGAGGTGATAAATTATCCTTCAAAAGAGATAGATAGGCTGGCAAGTACTTACCTTAGTGCTGTACTGCCGATAGTCACAAAAAGAAGAAAAAGGGGGAAAAATAGCACTAGCTTTCAGAACAGGGTTTCTTCATTGGGGTAGAGAGAAGGGAAGAAAAAAGAAATAGGAGACAGAAGGGGAAGGGTATTTATGACCTAGACCAGGTGGAAGATGTTTGAGGATTGTGGAAGTTTTGTTAAGCTCAAATGGAAGTGCTTACTTCTGTCATAACTGTCCCACAAGAATGAGCAAACTTTTCTCATTTGTAGTATAGATATCTATGTATTATCTATAAACAAAATTTGTGTGTGCACATGTGTGCCTGAGTGGTGTGTGTGTGTGTGTGTGTGTGTGTGTGTGTGTAGCACTTCATTAATATTTTAGATTTTTGGCTTCGTGCATACTGGGCATCTTACCACTAAGACAATAACATTATCTACTCAACCATCAGTGCATAGAACAAATCATAAGTGAATGTAAATTTTTCACATACCTTATCTAATTCAAATTTTAATCCACAATGTTGTCAAGTACAATAATTCTGGTATTGTGTACTTGAGCAGATAAATCTTCATTGTATTGACAGTAATAGCAGACTAAGATAAGATAAGATACTTTATTGTCACATAACATGTTTTTATACAATCATTTGATAGAGAACATTGGTGACTTGCCATGTCTTTAACCTAAAATGTTACATTTATTTATAGATTATAGTAAATATATAGTATATACATTATGAATTATAGGAAGCATATCAAATTTCATTATAAATGTTTCACATCTCATCAAAATTTAACAATAAAACTTCATACACCTATATGGAGTACAGATACATACATATGCCATTTTGGCAGTAAGTTTAGGGCTACCGGTGTATATAAACATGAATATACATTTTTCTAAACTATATCATCATTTGATTTTAATCATTTAAAAATTCTTCTAGACTGTAATAACACTTGCTTTTAAGATATTTAGCAATGGTCCCCAGTGTGGATTCCCAAATTTTTTCCTCATTTTATTTTTTATCTTCAGAGCCATGAAATATGGAGTATTTTCATATAATTTGAGTTTATGGCAAGGTAACATGTATTGTGATTTATGTCTTGTGTTATAGTCATGTATGAATGCATTATCTTCGAACAGATGTTTGTTTTACTGTTCAAAGAGGAGTACTTCATATATAAAGATTGAAGGCACTGTCATTAAGTCCAGGCTTTCAAATAATGGTTTGCATGATTGCCTACTATTTGTTCCTGTCATTGCTCTGATTATTTTCTTTTGCAGTTTGAAAACTCTAAGCAGGTTTGTCTTTTCAACACCCCAGAAAATTATTCAATATTTTATAACAGTTACGAAATAAGCATGATAAACAATTTTCTTCACAGAATGAAACCTTCACTCTGCAGCGGAGTGTGCGCTGATATAAAACTTCCTGGTAGATCAAAATTGTGTGCTGGAACCGGGACTCGAACCTGGGACCTTTGCCTTTCGCGGGCAAGCGCACTACCGACTGTGCTATCCCGACACGAGTCACTTTGCCGCCTCACAACTTTACTTCCGCCAGTACCTCGCCTCCTACTTTCCAAATTTCCCAGAAGCTCTCCTGCGAACCATGCAAGACTAGCACTCCTGGAAGAAAGGATATGGTGGAGACATGGCTTAGCCACAGCCTAAGGGATGTTTCCAGAATGAAACCTTCACTCTGCAGAGTTAATCAGTTTCTGCGAAGTTAATACTTTACAATTGATAAAGCTGTTCGTAACATTCAAGGACTTTTCGGCTTTCTCAAAACTTCCCGGGATTCTTGTAACTCTGTTTACAATCTTTTTCAACAACGCTTCATTCTTTTATCAATTAATAAAAATACAACGAATCTCATTGGATACTGCATACTATCACGTGACTGGCTATTGCAAAAGTCACACGATTCCCAGCATTCAATGTCCGCTGCCAACATTATCTCCCTGGACTGCCGAGCCGTGAAGTAAAATTTAACACCAAAGAGAACTTAACTCAACCGAGGCAAATCGTAAACTAGACGCATAGCCTACACTCTTTGAGACTTACCGTACAATTTTTGGCACACAACATCGTCTCGCCCATAGTGTGGAGTCATGGACGACAAATGTAGACTGTAGACTCGTAGACGTGAAGCGACTTTTCGTGTTGTCCTCTCCGGCTCTTTAAATGGACTGGATATCAGCGGCAGTACGTCTCTTTATACAGACACGGAGGCTTTGTTGAGCTGCCATTTCCGGGGAAACCATGTGCGCTATTGTTACCATGGTTCTAACTAACATCACAGTAATGATTTCTAATTACTAGGCCTTGTCTTTTTAGCTATTTGGTCCTCTGCTGCCTGCGTTGATCTTGCAAAGCTACCCTTTCATCTTCCATTGTATTTCCATTTGTAGTGAAAGGAAAGGTGGTGAAAAGGAAAGGTAAGAAATGACTTTATCCGCACTAGGGCATTGAAATAATTGAATGAGGCAAGTGATAAGTTAATGCGGGCCGGAATTCGAACCCGGGTATCCCGCTTCAGGCCAGTTGTCGCCTTAACCTCTTGTTTCCCATCCGCCTGAGCTGTCCGAAAGAGCAGTCATCACACCATTTATTTATTATGTATTTCTATTACATTCCTTTCTCTACTTTCAACCAGTCGATGCGCAATGCTCGCACCTGAAACTCCCAACAACGTCTGGTTCTTTGAATTTATCCAGATCCCATTTCTTTAATTTAAAACTTTTAGAAAATCCTTCAGTGTCAATCTACAATTCATAACAAGTAGATTATGCTCTAAGTCTATATATTGCAGTGTAAAATGTAGATCCGAAATCTCTCTCTTACTGTTATAAAATCAACCCTCCAGCATCTAAAAGGCATCTTCCACATATACAATCCTCTTTCATGTGTTATTCGATGATTAAATTGTGCTCTTTGCAAAATTCTACCTGGCGGCTTCCTCTATCATTCCTTTTTCCAGTCATTATTCTCGTATTTTTCCTGCTCGTCCTCTTCCTACTATCGAATGAAAGTCCTCATCACAATTAACTATCTAAGTAATTATTTTATCATCATACATTCATTCAATGTCTTCATCATCTGCGGAGATAGGATGCGTATAATCTCGTACAACTGTGGTCGGTGTTGGTTTTTGTCTATTTGGCTATGATAATGCGTTCACTATGCTACTGAAAGTAGCTCATTCCCATTCTTATTTCCTTATTCATAATAAGACGTATCGCTGCATCACTTCTATAGAGTTTAACATCCCACTCAGATTGAGGGGCTGTTCTGTCTCTGCAATTTTTACTGAAGATGAAGTCATCATTACTAATCTACACAGTAGAGCTACATATGATCTAGAAAAGTAACGGCTGTAATTTATCCTTGCTTTTAGCCGTTCGTATTACGTGTGTAGTAATGTCACGTTGACTAATGTTACATGGTTAGATAACTGAATCGTTCAGACTGTTGACCCTGCGATTAACTTCTGAAAAGGTTGCTGCCTATCTTCAGGAACCACACATTTGTCAGGCCTCTCGTAAGACACCCTCCGCTGTGGTTGCACCAGTGTTGCCAGACGTAGGGAATTTTCCCTACACATAGGTACTTTTAAGCATTAAAATCATGTAAGGAATTTTCATCCAAAAGTCCCCAACGCGTAGGTATTTTGGTAAAATTTTACAATCGCCGACACAGGCCTAGCGGGTAATGTTGGCAACAGAACAGTTGTTTGCGCTCGGGAATGAAGCCGACAAAGTTTGAAGTAGCCAATGATACTTTAGACGGCATAGTTGTTTTCATTATTAATTTGAAATTTTAGTTTCAGACACATTAAAATTGATGTGAATTACGATGATTTCAATGTATATCGGTGGAATGGAGAGTCGGTTTGGAAATAATGTTAGAAAATGTCAGCACAAGAAAAATTCATTGTTTACATCAACGAAACAAATTTTATTACCTTGACTAAACTTATTTATTTACGACAGGACGATATACTAGTAAGTACTTGTAAATGAGAAGATGCTGACAAGAAAACGCTAAAACATTTGCGACAGCCAACGTTAAATGAAGAAAGCGCTAGATATTCATTGTCAACATAGCATTACTCTTTGAAAATCGAATCATGTAGTGTGAAGGACTTCCTTTTTTGTGCTGACTGTGAACTAAATAATTACTACTTTTCCTACTCTATGGTTGATAGTGTCTCGATGTATCCTTGTGTGGTCAATAAATCGTGTAACTCGGAATTAGCGGCATATTTGGGGAAACTAATGCTGTTCTTCTCTATGGTTGCCAGATTCTTGATGTCCGATCTTTAAATTAGTAATGTTATTGTTACAGAGCATTTGTAATTAGCGGCATAATCTACACTTGACTCCATCAGTAACGATCAGTCACTGGAAAAACATATCTAGCAAGTGAAGCATGATGCCAAATATTTATTTTAAAGTTTTTCTAAATTGTAACATGTCACATTAATCGACTGGTTAACGTCTGCTGGGCCGGATTCCTGGATTCAGTCCCTCCCAGACCCATGTCTTGGCTACGACCCTGATGTAGGGACATTAATGAGGTGGTAGGGAGAAAGTAGGGAAAACGTAGGTACATTTTTGTGTGCATCTGCTTTACCGACGATTGAATTTATATGGTCTTTCCATTTTAAATCACTCCTAATACCTACTCCGAGATAATTTATGAATTAACTGCTTCCAGTTGCTGACATGCTATAGTGTAGCTAATTGGTACAGGATATTTCTCTCTATGTATTCGCAGCACAATACACTTGTCTACATTGAGATTCAATTGCCATTCCCTGCACCGTAACCTCTCCATACACTACAACACCATCCGCAAAAAGCCTCAGTGAACTTCCGATGTTATCCGCAAGGTCATATATATCGTGAACAGCAACGGACCCACGATACTTCCCTGTGGCACACCTGACATCACTCTTACTTCTGAAGACGTTTCTCCATTGAGAATGACATGCTGCATTCTGTTATCTAGGATGTCGATGTTTTGAAATGTTATTTCACTTCCCAGCACTTTCCACATCAATACCGAAATATACAGTATAAAGTTTGTTTTGGCCGTCATTAAAATGTAGCGTTGTTGTTTCCTCATTTCCGATATTAAACTATGACTTTCTTCGTCACGGATGGTTACTCATCTCCTCACTTTTACAGTTGGGTATTGGGCTGAGCGAATTGACGTGACGAACAGTGTGAATTGGCCTTTAGAATATTAGAGAAGAAGTGGAGAGAGAGAGAGAGAGAGAGAAGAGAGAGAGAGAGAGAGGGGGGACGAACAAGATAAATGGAAAGCTGAGCTTGAGACGTTGTAATAAAATATTTGGGTGATGTCGAGTGCTGGGCCGTCTTTGTTTGCTTTCTCGCAGACCGCAGCGTCGCCCTAAAAGCATGTAGCGGCTTTCTCCAGGCGACATGCGATACAAGATGAGACCACTGGGCTCTTCTGCAGGGACAACGTCGGGGTTCTCATTGAAGTTGTTCACCGACCGTACTGTGGTTACGAAAATCTCTTTCGTTTTTCAGAAATGGAGGAGAACACGCGAACTATACAATTGAACACGGGACACTATTCAAGCTAGATCACTTAATACACTAGCTAAAGCAGGCCGGCAGCGGTGGCCGCGGGGACTGAGGCGCTTCAGTCACGGTCTGCACGGCCACTACGGTCGGGGGTTCGAATCCCCCCTCGGGCATGGATATTTGTGCCGTCCTTAGTTGTAGGTAGTTCATAAATAGTTTGTAAGTTTAGGGACTGATGACCCCGTAGTTAAGTCCCTTAAGCTTAACAAACGTTTGAACATTTGAACTAGCTAAAGCAGAATTACTTAACACAGTTTTCCTACATTCATTCACCACAGAAGACGAAGCAAATACTCCAGAATTTCTATGAAGAATAGTGCCAGCATGTGTAATTTTGAAGTAGACATCCCTGGAGTATTAAAGCAACTAAATATCACTTTAAAAAAGTAAGTCTTCCGGTCCCGATTATATACTAATTAGGTTTCTTTCATAGTATGCGGATGCAATAGCCCCGTACCTTACTATCATAGACAACCGCTCGCTCAGTGAAAGATACACAGACTGAAAAGTTGTACAGGTCACTCCAACATTCAATAAAGGCAATAGGAGTGATCCGAAACATTACAGGTCTATATCAATGACGTCGGTTTGCAGCAGGTTTTTAGTAAATATAATTTCCTCAAATATTATGAACTACCTCGAAGAGAACGAACCCATAGTCGACACGAATTCAGAAAGTATCGATCGTATGAAATTCTTTTCTCAGATGATGTGATGAGTGCTATCGACAAGGGATCTCAAATAGATTCCGTGTTTCTAGATTTACGGAAGGCTTTTGACACTGTACCTCACAAGCGACTTCTAAACAAATTGCGTGCTTATGGAATATCGCCATAGTTGTACGACTGAATTCGTGATTTCCTGTCAGAAAGGACACAGTACGGTTTAATTGACGCTAAGTCATCGAGTAGGACGGAAATCCCTCAGAGAAGTGTTACAGGGCCCCTACCGTTCCTTTTTATTTTTTATTTTTTTTATTAATAAACGATGTAGGAGATAATCTGAGTAGCTCTCTTAGACTGTTCACGGACGATGCAGACATTTATCGGCTAGTCAAGTCACCAGATTATCAAAAGCAGCTGCAATATGATTTAGATAAAATATCTGCTTGGTGCAAAAGTTGGCAATTCAACCTTAATAATAAGTGTGGAGTCATCCATATGGCCATTAAAAGAAATCCGTGAAACTTCATTTACACGATATATCAGTCAAATCTACAGGCCGTAAATTCAACTAAATACCTAGGAGTAGCAAACTGGAAAGAACACGTAGAAAATATTGTAGGGAAGACGAACCAAAGACTACCTTTCATTGGCAGAACAGAAGATGCAACAGGTCCACTAAAGAAACTGCCTACACTACGCTTGTGCGTCCTATATTGGAGTATTGCTGCTTATTCTGGGATCCCAAACAAGTGGGACGGACGGAGGATATAGAGAAAGTTCAGAGAAGGAAAGATCATTTGGTATTATCGCGATATATGGGAGAGAGTGCCGCGAAAATGTTGAGGTGGAAGAAAGGCGTTATTCGTTGCGACTAGATATATTTGCGAAATTTCTTTCACCAACTTTCTCTTCCGAATGAGAAGATATTTTGTTAGCACTCACCTATATAGGAAGATTAGATCATTATAATAAAATAAGAGAAATCAGATCGAAAACGGAAATATTTTGCTGTTTTATTTTTCCCGCGAGATATTAGAGAATGGAACTGTAGAGAAATATCAAAAGTGGTTCGATGAACCCTCTTCCATGCACTTCAATGTGACTTGCAGAATTTTTATGTAGATATAAATATAAGAGATTAAAAAATTTGCAAGTATTATATCTCTACAATCTTACTTTGTGAAGATATAATTGCCTCTGGGAATCAAAGCGTTGTGAATAAGTCCACCTACAAGTGTGGAAGATGCATTCGAACACTGTTGGTTCTTCTGACTTATTTATCTCTATGTAGTAGGTTCCTTATAGAGAGTTTCTCAAACCGACAACCAACTGCCATCAGTCTTTGTCCCAAATGTTGATCAGCTGTAATTTTTATTGTATTTTTCAAAAAATTGCTTTCTGAATATAGCCACTTTGTCCACGAACAGAGTCACGAAGACCCTCTTCTTTTCTTAACCAACTTGGCGGCCTTTTTGGAACTAATATGTTGGAGATGCAATTTTCAAGTGCAGGGGAGCTTTTGACATTTCGATATGAGAATTACACGAGAAAGGAAAGGCAGCTTTCATTTGAGTATAGATTTATTCTTTCGAACAGACTAATTGGACCGTGTTATGCATCACAAGACCAAGCGCCGTAACTTTATATTTCTGAAGTGAGCACAATTAGTGCTGTTTAGTAGTTATTTGCTGTGAGATTTCACTACTAACTGCAAAAACACTAATCCTTCTTTGCTACGAAAAGTTGAGAAACATTCATGAATAAATATATTTTAAGAACATGCAGAATTTAGGTTTCCATTATGTCAGTTATGATGTATGCCGCTTGGACTAGTGCTGCATAACACCGCCCAATTAACGAAGGGCTTCGCCCATTTCGAAGAGATCATCCAGACACTTGCCTTTTGTGTTACCTGAACCATAGAAAATTTAAATCTGGATGTCAGGACAGGAATTTGATCTGTTTTAACTCCCATGCGTGAGTCCACTGGTTTATTACGCCCGTAACTGAAACGATGAAGATCTTTGACTTAAATCTATGTCGTCCACTCACAAGGTCAGGTGTTTGAAGATATTCTTGAATTACACTTTTTTTTCAATTCATCATGAGTAGTAGCGGACCGAGAAGATTTCTTTCACGCTCATCCAAAACTGAGTCACTGTTGTAACGGCATACGAAACCGCGTGGCTCGGTAGCTCGGTGCTTAATTGCCACACTATTAACCACAAGGTCACGGGTTGGATCCAGAATGTAAGAAAAATCCCAGGGTTCTTGTCTGTCACTTATCCTTTCTTTCACTTCTGGTAATAACGTGAAAAAGCACAAACTGCACCCTGTTCGGAATCCACCTTAAACGTAGGTCCCCAAATAACTTACTGGGCAAATCAGGTAAATGTCTCAAGAAGGCAAGGGTATACCACCTCCATCACGATCACTTATCCTTTCTTTCACTTCTGGTAATAACGTGAAAAAGCACAAACTGCACCCTGTTCGGAATCCACCTTAAACGTAGGTCCCCAAATAACTTACTGGGTAAATCAGGTAAATGTCTCAAGAAGGCAAGGGTATACCACCTCCATCACGACCAGGCCTAGTAAAGACCTGCTGTATTCAAACCAATCTTCGGATCGGTGACTGCTTTACCTTTACCATACTAATGACCAATGGAAATCAAGCATGTTACCCTTCTACAGGTTTCCTACGTGTCATTATCGCCATCTGAAATATCAGGAAGACGACTTGTTATTTTGCTGATGATCAGTTACATAAAATAATTTTTCATTTGAAGCGCTCTTTTCGTAATTTATCCTGTATTATGGGTGTTAACTTTTCTAAATGTATTTTGTTGTAATTCATATGGTTAAACCACACAGATGTAGATAAAAGGTTGCTATAAAAACTTTATTACGCCCGAGAAATCAATCACAAAACACTGAATACACACGATTTATAGAGGCAATAATTACAATGGGGTGACTTCCTTGTTAATTAAAACGCAATTGATAAGATCTTCAGTTTTTCGCTGAGTTAGATATTTAAAGAAAATATAGGGAATAGACTCTTTATACACGAAAAAGTAAGCTTGATTGCATATGAAAAAGTAGCTACGTAAGTCTTGTGCGAAGGACTTGCGTCTGTCCTGGTCAACTACTGGTACTTTTTTAAGGTAGCTGCTGACGTGGTATTAAGTTAAGATGCTTCTGGTTGGGCCCTGGACAGAAATAGGGAGTAGAAAGAAATGTCGAACTGAAATTATTGTCGTTTTTAATTAAGCTGCCTACGATCGCTTAAAGATTTTTAAAATTTAGGCTTCCAACGTCAAATATGTAAAAGTTTTTACTTATTAATCTTACATTTCGAAGTGAAGGTGGCTAACATTCACATAAACATCACATGTATTATTAAAGCTGTGCCGGCCGCGGTGCCCGATGGGACTGAGGCGCTTCAGTCACGGTCTGCACGGCCACTACGGTCGGGGGTTCGAATCCCCCCTCGGGCATGGATATTCGTGCCGTCCTAGTTCGTAAGTAGTTCATAAGTAGTTTGTAAGTTTAGGGACTGATGACCCCGTAGTTAAGTCCCATAAGCTTGACAAACATTTGAACATTAAAGCTGTAGAACATAAGTTGTATATAATTAAACGTGTAAAAGCGCAGTTTATGTGTTCGCGAGTGTTGCTTCATGTGTAGACGTGGCAACGGCGCGATGAATGACGCAGGTGAAGGCGGCCAATCAGGAGTTGCGTTCGGGTGGCCAATAAGATTCCGCGTTTAATGTGCACTGAATTTGGCGTTAGTTTTAAAGTTTTTGTCAGGCATTTGTGTGCAGCGTTTTTGCCAGTGATTGCGCAATGAATTTCACTGATCTCGTCATTAAAGATTATAAGGTTTGTTAAATATCGATGTAGTTTTTCGTATATTTCAATACTTAGTGGTGTTTTAAATGTTTTGGACGGAACCTATTTCGTTGATATTTGGAATTCAAAAAAATGTTCGGAAATTAATTAATGCTGTTCCTGCTCTAGGCTTGACAAGCTGTCGATGTACCGTTGTCCGACCAATGAATCAGATATCCTCGTGTAACACTGCCCTCGGAATTCGCGACAAATTTGTGGAAAATAATTAATGTGTTCCTGCTCCATTGCTGATAGGTTTTTGAATGTACCTTCGACCGGTCAATAAATCAGCATTTTAATAGGTTATGTTGAGGTAAAGTACCTAGAAATGCTATTTACATACAGTAAAATTTAACCAATCCGTGTTGTGTATAGCATGTCGACTTCGACATTCGAACAGAATGTTCATAAGATATGAAAAAACGTGTTGACATTGCCGCGGCGGAGCGGCCGAGCGCATTGAGGCGCTATGCTACGATACGCGAGGCCGTTCCCCGTCGGGGGTTCGAATTAGGGATGGGAAAAACCGACCGGTTAAAACCGATACCGGTATTTTAGTTTTGAATAACCGTCTTTTTTCGGTATTTATTTGGTGTCGGTTGTAACCGGTTTTTTTAGTTATTGCCAAGAACCGGGTAAAAAACCGGTACGACTACGTCCTGTAGTAGTGGTTCAAAATGTTTTTTTTTTTTTTTTTTTTTTTTTTTTTTTTTTTTTTTTGTAAATAATTCAAAACAATTAATACTGGTAGACCCTAATATTTAGGGCTATTCCCAAAGTTTCCACTGCTGTGAAATATTAGGTCATCACAGAAACTAAGAAAAGCGATCAGTGATAATTTAAGAACAAACCCGGCAGTCAGAAACGCGTGGCATAAGAAGTTAAGAAGGACTGGTGCAGCTATTGAGGCATCGTTGCACCTGTTGCCGTGTGGCGTGGCCTATTAGACGACGCGCGTGCACCGGCAGTGTACGAGACTTGCCCCCGCCTGGTCATGCGGCAGTTCCTTGCTGTCGTCGCCAGACATCGGTGGTGTCTTAAATGGCACCACCCCGAGTGTGGAAGTACTTCACAAAGTACGGTAGCAATGAGATACAATGCTCCATTTGTTTTAAAAAGCTGAAAACGAGATGAGGTACTACAAATATGCTGTGTCATTTAAGGAGAAAGCATCCAAAATTTTCTTTGGAAGAGAAGGTAAATTCGATTCATATACCTATTATGTAAGCTTGGAATAATAACTTATAATGTATTATCATATTGTTGTGTTACCAAGTTTCATTAAAGTGATTCCTTGAAAGCGAGGTGCTTTTTCAATAATCAATATGGGTTTAGGTAACATTGATCACACCCATTTGAACATTCTTTGATCATGTGGTACAGAGCTTTCATAGTTCAATTTGCGTAAATTTACACTGACAACAATCATACTGTTAGTCGGAACTGTGATTTTATTTTACGAAATACTACTGCAGCTCTGATTGAAGTTCTTTTACTGACTGTAACTTATACATATATTCTGTATATAATGAGATATTCTTATGCGCTGGCTCACAAGTCCAATTTACGGAGTGGTTGGCTCAATATTCGCAGCTCCGCGGTGGAGTAGCAGAGTGTCTAAAGCGCCTCGCTGCGGAGCGCGCGGTTGCTCGCCGTGGAGGTTCGAGTCCTCCCTGGGGCATGGGTGTGTGTGTTGTCCTTAGGTTAGTTTACTAGGTTTAAGTAGTCTGTAAGCTACGGACTGATGACCACGCAGTTTGGTCTGATAGATTTATAGACATTTGAACAATATTCGCAACTGCCGGATGGAAATACTAGGCCAGTAAATCTGTATGCTTCGTATATCGTCTTCTACGGACTCCTGGCTAGGCTCGAGAAGGCGTAGTATTGGGAAGGGATCTTACAAAGTATGGAATGGCTAGTGATTTGCCGTGTCACGTAAATTTACCTAAATTTTAACTAAATTTCGTAATTTTCGGTTTCGGCCGAAACTTATAAGAACCGAAAATTCGATTACGGTTTCTGTTTCGGCCGCAAAATATGTTTCGGTCGAACACTATTGGAAATAATAGCAATAAAAAACCGAAAGCCGATTATTTAAAAAACCGGTTATCTTGAGCAATTATTACTGTGCGGTTAAACTGGAGATGAAAAGAACCGGTATAACCGAAAACCGGTTGTTTGAGCGATAACCGCCATTCCTAGTTCGAATCCCCCTCGGGCATAGATGTTTGTGTCGTCTTTAGTATAAGGTATTTCATAAGTAGTTTGTAAGTTTAGGGACTGATGACCCCGCAGTTAAGTCCCTTAAGCTTAACAAATATTTGAACATTTGATTTCGTGTTGACATTTAGGTTTCGGCTAAACTGTAGAGTCTGTTGCCCACATGCTGAAAATGTTGGCAACAGTACAGAATATCTACGTATACACCACAACTGTCTATCATAAAGCAGGTATAGCATGTTTTATTTATTTTATGATTTGTACGCCTTATTGCTTTCCCATAATCGCTCACGGCAAATTTGCCAACTTACGCGCCATGATAATAACACGGGCAACAGAGTCTGCAGTTTTACCTAAGTTTCAATGACTTTGCTTTCAAAATGAATTACACGATTTGTATAGAAAACATCACATTCTCCTCGATCACGTTTCTTCACATGCACTACTTTTCCGTACAGATTTAATAGTTTCTTGTAACGTAAATTGAAATACGTCTCTCTCTCTCTCTCTCTCTCTCTCTCTCTCAATAATATGACTGACTATAATTATTCCAGTGCCTTGCAAGACGTGAATAATGAATCTTATTAAAATTAATGTTCCCTTCCCTAAGAAATTTCCAAATGTTGTAACATTCCACACGATGTCCATACAAAAAGGCTTCAAAAGTAATGCTGTCACCACAATTAAAATCACCGATGAAAACAATGTTGACTACATAGTACGCCAGGAAACACCGTGCAACGATATTCAAGAGACATTATTTGTCATTACGCTCAATCTCCATTGTAGAACGTAAATGTAAATTTCACATTGATTGAACTGAAATATGTTGATCTAAAGACCTTTACATCCATCACGCCGGTTTGTTTACAAACCATAAAGCGTAAAGCTATTTCTTAATTGCCGCGCGAACGCGACTCCTGATTGGCTGCATCGTCCTTGCCAACGTCTACACATGAAACACCACAAGCGGAGTCATAAATGCACTTCAGCCATTAAACATTCTTGACTAATATGATTGGGGTTGCTTCATAATAGTAGGATATTAAGGACATCAGCGTGTCAAGAGTAAGAACAACACAAAATAAAATATAAAATATTTTTGCTGATATTTTCACGTACTATTTTACTTAATAACACAATGGAGACTGAGCTGACACGAATTTATCAACGATAAGTCTACATATGGTTGTTTCAGATGTTTATATGGTAGTACTCGATAATCGATATAATCTTACATATTTCAGTCAGATGTGCCACAGATAAAGTTTAATTCTCTCCATAATCAGTTTGTTGGGACTACAGGTGATAAATTTCAAGGTGGAAGAAAGTACTAGTAGCTGTATAAATATTAATAAAATTGGAAAACATAGTTTCCTTTTGGAAAACAGTAAGTTACCTTATCTAATAAATTGTTAAATTTAGCGAACTGGATTGTCATTCTCATCTTTTAAATAACGCGACCGGTTTCGGTGTTATGATCACACCTTCAGGCGCCCGTTGTGCCACTGTCAGTAATAGCACATTTGACAAGGGTAGCCGTTACACCGGTAGCCATAAATTTCTTAGTCCATTCATGTCAAAAACCCAACGACAACTCCTTTCTTCCACATTCACAGGGAAATTTCTTCATTCACTCCAATCTCATTAAATTATTTTATAAAATTAGGTAACAATTATTCAATAAAATATGAATTAAAAAACTACATTGCTGTTGTATAAAATTGTAAATTTGGACAAAATATTGTTCAAAATATTTTATCTAGAACACTATATGCATCAGTCCAAAGTATGGAATAAGTAAGATTTGTTATTTGATGTCTGCTCCACATAATATTCGGCGGAACGTAATGATATAAGTGTATGCAAGAGTTTTCTTTAATTATCATTCTGACCTACTGTTAGGTGTATATAGAAGTAGGTAATCATCACACCATACATAATACAATACAGAATTCATATAGGCAAATGATGTGGTGGCGAAGGTCTACATAGGCTACTAGCATTTTCTCATTATACAGCGACAAGTCGTAATAATGTGATGCACACGCTCCTAGGATGATATAAAATTAGTCAAAATACATTAATGTACATGTTCCCTTTCAAGAGAATGACTGACAATTGTAGCGCTCAAACCTGATTCAGTGCTTGAACATAATTAAGAAACTTTCACACAGTTAAAAATTAGATGTTAAAATTGTAATAGTCTGAATGAATTTTAACACCTAATTTTTAATTGTGTGAAAGTTTCTCAATTATGTATAGATATTTTAATTATGTATAGATATTTTAACTGTGGTTGCCCGCCATACAAAGTTCTTTTCAGTGCTTAAAATTTACATTTGGTAAAATACTCTAGGTTCAGTTAATAATTGTCAAGAAAATATACATTTGTTACAATGCTCGAATTTTAATTAGTAATAGGTAAAACGACGGATACGCAGGAAGTAAGCTGCGATCCTTAATAACATTGTATTATTGTTAGCAGTGACGCTGCGGTACAGAGAATGGCTCCTTGACTTACGTACGTCATCACACAATGAACTTGGCGGGAAGCGGCACAAGATTGTCATTTGTCACCTCGCAAGTTCTGCACCGAATGAGTGGGGGAATTCCTGGCCGGTGGATGATCTTCGGGGCATTGGCCCAGGCTGACACATCCTGCTGAGTAAGTTGCTTCGCTAGTCTAAAAGGGGGCTATAACATTGCGCAACAAAATCACTCACTTCGTGTAATTTGTGATGCACAAGTTTGAAATTTGCGTCGAAGTGTTTGCAACCTCCCTCTGCAATGGTGAAAAAGCAGGCTGCACTGCGGGCTCTGTGACGTTCCAAACACTGCAACGTGTAGACGCTTGCGAAGAAAAGGCTGGAGGTGAGGTGTAGAGTCGATTAATGGAGTGACAACGGCATCGTAACTCATCGCTTCAAGAGATGGGAGCGTCGTCACACCCCTCTTTACCAAACTTCGCACCTTCTTTTCACACCTCTGCGATGGAAGTCTGACCCGCGAAGCTCAATGTTGAAGTGCAGTTCCTTATAAGTGGTCGAGGGAATCATTTTAGACGCATGCCGCTCATCCTCGACACGAGTCAGTAAAACCACAGTTTAATATACAGGGTGAAACTAAATTCGCGCACTCGGGCTTCGCAGCGCGATTCCTCGCATGCTAGCAATAAAAAAAGTCTCTCACAAAATTTCGTCCTGCGTATATTTCCGGCAGTAAATGGACGTCGAAGATTGAGCTGGGTGTGTGTCCCATACGTCAGTGTGTTTCAGAGTTACCCCACTACACCATTAAACTGCTAGGGGATGTGGGAGGTGTCTTGAGAAACAAAGTGACATTGGAACCCATGCCCTGGTCGGGAGCTGGTGTCTGTAACTTGGACTCTACGTAGCGCTTTAACAGTGTTTCCGGGCATGGGTTTTCACGCCTAATACATCCCTTACAAGTTTGTTGGTGTAATTATGAAACACACTGACGTATGGAATATACAGCCATCTTAGTCTTTGACCTCTATTTACTGGCGGAAATATGCACAGGATGAAATTTTGTGGGAGACATTTTTCATTGTTGGCAGGTGAGGAATTGCGCTGCGAACCCTGCGAACCCCGAGTGTGCGAATTTAAATTCACCCTGTATATAGTAGCGGCATTCCCACTGATTTTTGTTATACACCACGACAGTAGCGCTCCAAGCGGCCGGCAAATTACATTTCTGAATACGATATCCGATGATGGTGAATGGTGTCGTTTATGATTTTAACATGGATTTTACAAGAGATATCTATGTAGTGGTATAAAACGTCTTTTTTACCATTCCTAAGAACCCTGAAGCAGTACGGTACAGGACAGATTTTTTTACTGAAGAATTTAATTTTTCTATTAAGAACATAAAATTGCCAGAAAACACCAGATCATCTGACCTTTCGCAAAAAAGACGTCGCTTTTCTACTGAGAAACGTTAAGGTTTCTTCATTACAATTCCAATCAAATCAGGATGTTTGAAACATAGGAGACTGATATGGAATGCAACATCTGCATTATTTTATGTATAAAATCAACCACCATAGCCGTAGCTTAAGAATAAACCGTACAGACTTGGCAATAAACGTCAAAAGCTATAAAACAGTTTCCCAACAAAGAAGAAATAAATTCCACAATTGTTGCCACATGTAAACCACAAATGTCAAAGAATATTCCAGACATTCGTTTTTTAAGCAAAATGAATTCCTCACAAAAGTATATATAATAAAATGTGTGTGTGTGTGTGTAAGAAACACTAGTGAAGTGTATACATGTTCGCATTATTAGACTGAACAGGCTACAGAATTTTTATGCGTCAAAGAAAGTGCCTATATATTAATAACAGACCATAACAGGAATTTGATTCTCTTACTTTTATATTTTATTCCTTTTATCAGCGTAAGCTGGAAATAAACACGTATCCTTAAGTATTCCATCATGAATAAATTGTTGTTTATATCACTGAAACCAAGGACGATCAAATGAAGGCTCTTAGAGAAATAATCGTAGAAAATGATTTTGCTACGCGTTTGATAGACCGGTTGTAAAAGACGATAACACGTAAGAATCAATTACCCGAGGAAATGTGTTCAAATGTTCAAATGTTTGTAAAGCTTATTGGACTTAACCAACTGAGGCGCTCCAGTCACGGTCTGCACGGCCACTACGGTCGGGGGTTCGAATCCCCCCTCGGGCATGGATATTTGTGCCGTCCTTAGTATTAGTTAGTTCATAAGTAGTTTGTAAGTTTAGGGACTGATGACCCCGAAGTTAAGTCCCATAAGCTATACAAACATTTGAACATTTGGACTTAACCACCCTTAGGCTGAAGCATAAGATTGGTGAGGGGAGAACTGGATGGGGGAAGCGGGTGTATATCAAATAAAGTGTCAAGATTGTGATATGAAGTACGTAGGACAAACGGGAAGGAATTTTAATGTTCGTTTTAAAGAGCACCTGCGGTAGCGAAGCACCTGAAAATCGAACAACATTCGTTGGGCTCGATAAATGATAGTTTGAAGGTCGTACACTATGAGGACAAAGGTTGGTTGTTATCCAGTTTGGAAGAAATTGAGATCTTTTGTGCATTGAGGGAAGATCCAAAAAGACAGAACTGTCTAAAAGCCATTACTGGGCACATTTTAGCAATTTCCTCCTTGAGAAGAACTGATATGTTCTCCTTTTTTTAAGCATCGATGTTTTGCTTTTAACATAGTTAGGTAACTTACGGCGTATTTCCATTACAACACCTGAAATTTTTAGAGAATGACTTTCTGAATATTTGTTAAGTATTTGGACAATAATATCTTTGGTCACCAATGACAACTGCTATGCATATGGATCATTGATCTCTGTATTATCTGGATGTTGAACTTCAGCTGTCTTAGCGTCCCAGCCACAAATATTCATATTTAGTTTCTTGCCAAACATGGCTGCTATGAAGCATTACAAGAAAAAGAGTAGAAACTATGTTTCGATTCCGCTCCATATCAGCCTACTACATCGAATATTGAATTAAATTCCAAATTAAGAGGTAAGCAAGCAATTTTTTGTCACGTAATAACTGATAGAAACTCGTTGGCCAAATTTAAACAAATGCGAACGATGCGAAATAGTGGGCAAAACATATGAATGTGCAGGCACGCTGCAGTTCTATGCTCAGACACCAGAGTTATACATCCAGTTTTCATAGAGATCACTGATGTGGATACATATGGATAATATTTGAAGTTGAGAATTGCTGTCTGTTAGTGCACAACTTGGTGCCATCCGATGAACCTGTTGTTCAGCACGACGTCTTGTTAAGTTTGACGATATTGCCTGGCGGTGGGTAAGTTATACGGTAGGTTTGTATGTTACTTTCATTTGAATATTTATAGTTAAGTCGTCGATATAGCACCCTACTTTATTTTATGTTTCCTTGGTTTACAGAACTTGATAATGGATAGTGTTGTCCTGAAACATGTCGTTATGACATATAAATTTTATTTTCGACAACTGGTGCGTGATTTGCAATAATAAAATTATCCCTGAAACACCACTAGTAACTTTGTTATATGTTCGTTCTAGCAACTTTGAAATAGGCTGTAAAATAACTGCAGCATGCAACAAGTTACTTTCTCTTTGCTACGTATTTGGTAATGAGTAGAGGTCGAAGAGAAGAAGGTGGAAGTAATAATTATCTATGTATGTTTGATACTAAGCTAAAATACTAAAATTATATAAAATATCATATATACAATGTGTCCGCAAAGTCTTCCCGCAGTGGCGACCTCCGCTCGTCTCGCTTTGCGGGGCGTGTAAGGTTGGCAGCACAGACAACCGCGCCTGCACGTGTTCCCTGGACGTGCAGTGGTAGTAGGGTGGGGGTAGTGTTGCGTGTGCGCTACACCTGTTACTTGTGTTACTGTCTTGTTCTTGTATAAGCTGAGTGCAGTGAGAATGCTTACTGTTGCAGAGAGAGCCTTTTTAGTGGAAGAGGTGTCTCGGATAGGAGGAAACGTCACGGAGCGTGTGAGACGAGAAATTAGATTGTTTTCCTAAGGGCTACGCCGAGGTGTCCACATCGCGACACCGTAAGTGATTTAATTCTCAAATTCCGAACAACAGGTTCAGTTCATGATGCACCACGAACTGGCAGGCCCACGGTTTTAATAGAACGGAAGCTCACATTTCGGACATCATGTTGTAGAGTCCAACAAAATCAGTAAGGAAATTATCACAAGAGGCTAGTCTTTCGTACGACAGCACGTAAGGTCGTAACCACAGAACTGAGACTATATCCGTATAAAATTCTGCAGTGGAACAATTACATTGTATGGACCATACGGAAAGAATAGCATACTATGAATGGTTCCAGCAATTTATTGACACGGAGTTGTTGTTTTAGAGCGAACATTTTTCACTGATGAGGTTTGGTTTCACCTATCTGGCTACATTAATTCTATAAATTCACGTATTTGGTCATCCGAAAATTCACCTGCCTTAAGAGAAACGCCATTGCACATAGAGAAAAGCTATTTATTGCGCTGTTGAATGAAGATGAGAGAAATCGTTGATTTTTCCAGGAAGATGGCGCTACTGCTCATACAGTATACTAATCCATACGAATTTTAGATGCAATCTTCGGAGGCAGAATAATTATAAAAAGGTCTTTTGCCCCCTGGCTCACCGGATTTGTCTCCTCCCGACTATTTTCTTTTGGGCTAAAACATTTGTTTATCAAAATAACCCAAAGACAATACATGAATTTAAGACAGCGATAACTGAATACCTGCATTCGATTTCACGTGAAACATTGGTAAAGGTATTCGAAAATAAATGGAAACGCGTTGAACTATGCCTTCAAGAAAATTATTTCAAGCACCTACTTTGTACAGATGAGTACAGTGTATTTTCTTGTAATTAATATATCTAATTTCATTGTTTTATTTGTAACTAGCTGAACCCCCGCTGCTTCGCATGCGTATGCTGGTTGGTCTACACCAGTTGTTTCTTTTTAATCCTGATGAAGAATCCATATCTTAAGTTTCGTAGTTATAGCTTGAAATTTGAGTTAACAGAACCATATTTTTGAAAATCAATTTTTGCATCTCGTATTTCCCCCCTTATTGGATGAATTTCAAAAAATGCCGAAACACATATTTTTAACGTCTAACCAACTATACAAATATCAATTTTTGCAGCTCTAGCTTCAAAACTGTATCAATACCAACGGGTTTTCAATAAGAATTATTGATCCTCTATTTAACCCTCTTAATTGTTGAATTTCCAAAAATACTAAACATCATGGATTTTTAATCCTGACCAAGATTCCATATCCGAAGTTTCTTAGTTGTAGCTTAAAATTTGAGTTAACAGGAACATATTTTTGAAAATCAATTTTTTTGCGTCATCTATTTTACCCCCTTATTTGTCGAATTTAAAAAAATGCCGAAACACGTGTCTTTTAAATTCGAACCCTGAATTAAAATCCGAAATTTTGTAGTTCTAGCTTCAAAATTGCGTAAATAGCTACGTATTTAAAAAAAAACGTTTCATCCCCTATTTCATCGCCTTACGGACGGAATATCGAAAAATCGCTTCTTAAATGACGCCTACAGAATAAGACCAACACCCTCCACAAATTTCAAGTTTCTATCTTCAATGGTTTGGGCTGGGCGATGATGAGTCAGTCAGTCAGACAGTCAATCGGGACACTTCTTTTTATATATAGAGATAATGTTGAATCCCGTCTCGAAACATAACTGCAACCAGTAGCAGAGTAAGCCGGCCGTTAGCTTACACGACATGAATGTGCTGCCAGTACGTGCACCACAAGGCGAGACACACGGAGGTCTCCAGTCACGGTCTGCACGCCCACTACGGTCGGGGGTTCGAATCCCCCCTCGGGCATGGATATTTGTGCCGTCTTTAGTATCAGGCAGTTGATAAGTAGTTTGTAAGTTTAGGGACTGATGACCCCGTACTCAAGTCCCATAAGCTTAACAAACATTTTGAACACACGGAGCTCGCCGCTGCGGACTTTGCGGACACACTGTATATATGAGTAGCCTAGTTACAAACGTGGCGAACTCCATTTTTCTTTTCAAAATCGGGGTTGTGGTTTATTCTTATAGTTGAGATTACGGGGAATCTGATGACAGGGTTTGTTTGTCTCAAAATCAGCCAGAACAGTATTAATTCAGCAGTAGAAATTCAACCTACGTTACAGAAACATCCAACTCCTTCCTACATTGATAACAAAAGCGACCACCTCCACATCCACCGATCATATGAGTTCGATTTCGTCACGTGAGTGGCACGGGTGTTCATAGACCTGAGAGTTAACAGAGGTTGTTTTCTGCAACTAACCGAGAAAATAAAGTATTAAAGAAACTGAAGATAAATTTGACGTTGCACAAAATGCAAGATAAGGGGTTTTACAAACTTCTCAAAGAGGAAACCTCTGGAGTGTACATCGTATCTTTCGACATGCAGAAGAATCTACCATTCCAAAACTGCCTACATACTATTCCAGACAGTTGTATTGCTACAGTTTTATTGTTGTTTCTAGACATTCTACCGGAAAATTAGCGTTAAGTAAAGAGAATGTTGCGATTTACTCCTTGGGAGAACACGAAATGATAAAGACATCTAATGAAGTGGCTTCTGCAGTGTTTCATGAACTACATAGTAAAGTGGATTCGGATACTTTCAGTGATGTAAACACTACGTCTTGTCGCGGATAGCTGCCCGGAACAAAAAAAGAACAACAGTTTTGACAATGTGCCTTTCCAGGCTATCCCGTACACTACCGAACATTTGGAAGATGGAAATTGTTTTCCCTGTCACTAGTCATGTCATTCATTCATGCCGAGTGATAGCGTTTGGAACAATTGAAAGAGCTTTAAAGAAAAAAAGACACAGTTAGATCTTCAACTGGAAGAGTACCATGAGGTTTTTAGGAAACATGGAATCGTAAAGCTCTTGAATACTCACTGACAGGAAAGATGCAGCTAAAACATGTGTGAAAGATTCAGGAGCACTTCACTTTAAAATTTCACAAATTAAGACTTGTGTTTACTAGGAAGTCAAATTAGGTCACTGTTAGTGGAGAACTGAACTATAGTTTCAAGGTTGCGCAGTCATTGTGAGTTATGAAGAAAGGTAAACGGCCGAAAGACATAAATCTACATCTACATAGATACTCTGCAAATCACATTTAAGTGCCTGGCAGAGGGTTCATTAACCACTTTCATAACTTTTCTCTACCGTTCCATTCTCTAATAGCGCGCGGGAAGAAAGAACACCTAAATCGTTCCGTTTTCGATCTGATTTCTCTTATTTTATTGGGATGGTCATGTCTCCCTAAGTAGGTGGGTGCTAGCAAAATATTTTCACATTCAGAACTAAAAGTCGGTGATTGAAACTTCGCAAACAGATCACGCCGCAATGAATAACGTCTTTCTTTTAATGATTTCCACCCCAATTCGTGCAACATTTCTGTGACGCTTCCCCCCCCCCCCCCGTAACGTGATAAAACAAAACGAGCTGCCCTTCTCTGAACCTTCTCAACATCTTCCGTCAGTCCCACCTGGTGAGGGTCCCACAAGGGGCAACAGTACTCCAAGAGAGGACGCACAAGTGTGATGTAGGCAGTCTCTTTGGTGGAGCTGGTGCATCTTCTAAGCGTTCTGCCAATGAAACGTAACCTTTGGTTCGCCTTCCCCACAATATTTTCTATGTGTTCTCTCCAGTCAAAGTTGTTCGTAATTGTAACTCCTAGGTATTTGGTAGAATTTACGACCTTAAGGTTTGACTGATTTATCGCGTAATTGAAGTTCAGCGGATTTCTTTTAGTGGTCATATGTATTACTTCACACTTTTCTTTATTTAGTGTCAATTGCCAATTTTCGCACCGAGTAGAAATTTTGTCTAAATCGCTTTGCAGTTGCTTTTGATCCTCTGTTGACTTCACTGACCGATAAACGACAGCATCATCCGCGAACAGTCTAAGGGAGCTATTCAGATTATCTCCTAAATCGTTTATAAACACGAGGAAGAGTAGGGGACCTATAACGCTTCCCTGTGGAACGCCAGATATCACTTCTGTTTTACTCGATGACTTACCGTCAATTACAACGAACTGTGTCCTTTCTGATAGGAAATCGTGAATCCAATCGCACAATTGGGGAGATATTCCATAAGCACGCAATTTCATTAGAAGCCGCTTGTGGGGTACAGTATCAAAAGCCTTCCGGAAATCCAGAAATATGGAATCCATTTGAGATCCCTTGTCGATGGCACTTAACACTTCATGTGAATAAAGGGCAAGCTGTGTTTCGCAAGAGCGATACTTTCTGAATCCGTGCTGACTATTGGTTAATAGGTCGTTCTCTTCGAGGTAGTACATAATATTCGAACAATGTACATGTTCCAAAATCCTACTGCAAATCGACGTCAATGAGATAGGCCTGTAATTTTGGGGATCACTCCTATTGCCTTTCTTGAATATTGGAGTAACTTGGGCAACTTTCCAGTCTTTGGGTACGGATCTTTCGCTGAGTGATCGGTTGTAAATTATAGCTAAGTACGGAGCTATTGCATCAGCATACTCTGAGAGGAATCTAGTTGGTATACAATCTGGCCCGGAAGATTTATTTTTGTTTAGTGACTTAAGTTGTTTTACTACTCCAGGAACATCTACTTCTAAGTTTCGCATGCTGGCAGCTGTTCTTGGATTGAATACTGGAGTGTTCACTTCGTCTTCTTTGGTGAAAGAATTTCGTCGTCGGTAGTATTACCATTGCTATCGCGTAGTGAAGGTATTGTTTGTGTTTTGCCGCTAGTGTACTTCACATATGACCAGAATTTCTTTGGATTTTCTGCAAGATTACGAGACAGGATTTCGTTGTGGAAACTACTATAGGCTTCTCGCATTGAAGTCCGCGCTAGGTTGCGAGTTTCAGTAATTGATTGCCAGTCTTGCGGATTCTGTGTCTTTTTAAATTTTGCATGCGTTTTTCTTTGTTTCTGCAACAGTGATCTGACCTGTTTTGTGTACCACGGGGGGTCAGCCCCCTCTTTTATTAATTTATTTGGTATAAATCTCTCGATTGCTACTGATATTATGTCTTTGAAAGTAAGCCACAACTGATCTACACTCGCATTTTTAGTTTTGAAGGATTGGAGACTATCACTCAGGAAAGCGTGAAGCGACTTTTTATCTGCTTTATTGAATAGATATATTTTTCGTTTATTTTTGGTGCATTTGGGAATTTCGATATTCAGTCTCGCTACTACAACTCGATGTTCGCTAATCCCTGTATCTGTTTTGATGCTCTTTACTATCTCGGGATTATTTATTGCTAGGAGATCAAGAGTATTTTCGCAACCACGTACTATTCTAGTGGGTTCATGAACTAACGGAACTAATTCCCGGCATCAGAGTGAAACCCCCAGAAGGTTCAAGATGGCAGAAAGTTGCTTCTAAAACATTACGGGGAGCAATGGAATAACCGTGAGGAACTGAACTGGTTTCAGAAGATCATTGATGAAAATGACACCAAGCAAGAGGAACCGGCAGAAGCTGAGCGCTGCGTCTGCCTCATTCAGAATGGTGAGGCTGATTATAACATTGTGGAAGTGATTGTATAATTTCACGAACTGAACACTGTTGTGAAATGTATAGGCTAACAGAATCACTTTCTTACATTTGTGTCGTTAATGAAGTAATCTCATGTTCTTCAATAAAACTGGTTGTTTTGAGTTTTTGTTGACTATACCTATTATAATGTATAACAATACTGAGAATTTTACAATGTTGGAACACTGCAATTTGCAGAGTTCAGTTAAAGTTACAAATACGGCCAACTCCATTCCTTAATTACATACATGGCCAGCTCCATATTTCGACAGTCATTTCCTACTTAGCTCAAATGTTGAAATGTTTGAAGAGCTTATGGAACTTAACTACGAGGTCATCAGTCCCTAAACTTACAAACTACTTGAGGCGGTGGAAGTGGGATTAACTCCGGAAAGGGGAGGGGGAGGATTACGTTGGTAGTCAATGATTGCAATAGTTATTCCTTTATTTACAGTTCATTAAAAGAAAGGTTTAAATTACACAAACCAATTCCAATTCAAAGTAAGTAAAACGCCCCTTTAAATCACGCCTCCGATCTTTAACATAAACAAACTATAAAAGGTTTGGCACAACATCAATTAGAAAATTACGCCCTTTTAATTCGGGCTGGAGGAACCCTAAATAAAATGAACAAATAAGCAGAAAGAACACAAAACGCCCCTTTAAATCGGGCCTCTGATCTTTAACATAGACAAACGATAAAAGGTTTGGCACAACATGAATTAGAAAATCACGCCCTTTTAATTCGGGCTGGAGGAACCCTAAATAAAATCAACAAGTAAGCAGAAAGAACACAAATTGTCGCCCCTTTAAGCCGGGCTTAAGAATCCTGCACACATTAAAGAGAATAAGTAAATATCACAAACAATCGCCCCTTTAATTTGGGCTTGAAATCTATCAGCTACAATCAGTTTGGAGATATCTAACGCCTATATAACTCAGGTAATAATACATGAGCGGACCTGGAAGGGGACTAGCGGAAAGGGGAGGGGGGAGGCTAGTTAGTTGGTCGGTACAACGTATTCGAATTTAACTACTCACCTTGCACTGGGGACGGCGTTGTTGAAGCACCGCATGCGCCAGAATTTGATTTGCAGAGGCCGGTGGCAATCGAGATTTAGCTGAATACCACGTCTAGCCGGCCCTCCCCTTTACGCCTCCTCCAATCGCCCTCCAAACACAGCGTGGCCCTGAAACATATTCACAACAGGCGCCAGAAATCTGATAGGTAGCTTACATATAAACATAAAACACCAGTTAAACACCTATGACTTCAATAACCGTTCTGAACACGGCCTTAAGGCATTCAAACGCACACAGTATATGAAGGTGCAAAGTCTCTAAGTCACCGTCAACAGGACACTCCTAATGATATAAGAGGAATATACCCTATACGCTACCGTAACACACACGGTTCAGTGCATTTATTTATTTATTTATTTTCATTTATGGGACTCAACTACGGGGTTATCAGTCCCTAAACTTACAAAATACTTATCAACTAGCTTATCCTAAGGACGGCACAAATATCCATGCCCGAGGGGGGATGCGAACTCCCGACCGCAGTGGCCGTGCAGACCGTGACTGAAGCGCCTCAGTCCCCTTGGCCACCGCGGCCGGCGGTTCAGTGCACCCGAATTCAGCTGCACGATAACAAGTACTGATGGTTATCACTAGCGTCAAATCAATTCAGTTACAAAATAACGCCACCCACGTAAAACAACAGACTAACCGAACCCAATGTCCTTCAAATATAACAAGATATGTCGTAGCAATTGCTCAATTTCAATGCGTACATAAATTAATTAAGCAGTTACTAAATCACATGGATGCCTTGTAACAACATTGTAGCATAACAAGTCCTTCCAGATACAGTACGTGTAGGCAACAGTTATCGAATTTCACTGGCATAAACACAATTAGAATCAGTTATAGAATGATGTCGCCTACGTAAAATTGCAGACTAACCGAACACCATAGCCTTCAAGTACAACAAGATATGAGGGCAGCAGTTGCTCAACTTCAGTACGTAAGCAGTTACTACATAACAAAACCTTCCAGATACAGTATGTGTGGGCAACGGTTATCAAATTTCACCGGCATAAACACAAATGGAACTAGCTATAGAATACGGCATTTGCATAACACCACTGTTTAACAGACAAGGTTCTCAATGCCGACCTGACAGTTAACAGGAAGCCGGACACGGCTACCGAGCAAGGAATTTGAGTCGGTGCGGGACTGCTGGTTGGACACAAGGTGCTCACACTTCCACACTCTGCGCGGGGGCTCACCATGGAAAATCCATTTGAGTTGTTGAAGACGCACAGCCAGAGTTCCACTCCGGTCAGCTCTGTCAATACGGAACTGCGATCGGTAATCGATTTGCCGCCATCGGACGCTCCCACGCCGTATATATATATATATATATATTTTTTTTTTTTTTTTTTTTTTTTTTTTTTTTTTTTTTTGGTGGTGTCACGTGGTGCCGCAAGACTGACTCCCTTTGGGAGTTTTTTCTTGGTGTGTGAAAGGTAAGCATAGGAATGCCGCTTTATTTATTATTTATTTGCACTTTGAGAGGAGACTGGGGCGCACTTGGGTCATTAGTTCCTCAATGGGGATGATTTATTGCATTTCTCAGATGGTGGCTTGTAGGCTTTATGTGTCATGTTGTTCATTCATTCGTGTATTTTCAAGGTGGGTGCCAGCGTTCTAGTGAGCGGGGTACCTTGTATTTATGCCAACGTTGTGGGCGTACTGTCCCCACCACGCGGAGTTGCTGTACTTCAGCCCGAAGTAAGTCGACCTTGGCAAATATTTTGGTGGCATAGTCTTCGATCTTATCCTTCAGATAGCGCTCTTGTAGTGTAGCATTAATTTGTCTTGTTCTCGTCCATCTGGGCGCTACTAATGTCCATCGGAGGCATCTATTTTGTATCGGTTGGAGACACTTGATATTTGTATCACAAGTGACACCCGATGCTGCACAGCCGTAAAGAAGCTTTGGTTGTACCGTTGACCGATAAAGCTGGTATTTCGTCTTCGCGTTGAGTTTTTTACTCGTGAATAACGGGATTAGAGCGTTCACCATCTTCAGCGTGTCCTTTTTGCGTTGTTGGGCGTGCAAGGTGAAGGTCAAGGACTTGTCTAACGTTATCCCACCCACGCCGTCTGTCTGCACAACAACCGACGGAACCAGCCAGCACGAAAAAAAATGTTCAAATGTTTGTTAAGCTTAAGGGACTTAACTACGGGGTCATCAGTCCCTAAACTTACAAACTACTTATGAACTACCTACAACTAAGGACGGCACAAATATCCATGCCCGAGGGGGATTCGAACCCCCGACCGTAGTGGCCGTGCAGACCGTGACTGAAGCGCCTCAGTCCCCTCGGCCACCGCGGCCGACCAGCTAGCACGTCGATCGGCCCAACTCGCCGCTGACCGCCACCCGCCCGTAGCAATCACCAGACTCTCCACCAGCCCTCTGCCGCCGCTAAGGAAGACCACAGGCGGCAGAGAGATGATACGAGAACAACGATATGCTCCACCAGCGATAAATCAGGGAGCAACTCACTGGCGCCAGCCGCCCACCGGCTCACTACTTATGAACTACCTACTACTAAGGACGGCACAAACATCCATGCCCGAGGGGGGATTCGAACCCCCGACCGTAGTGGCCGTGCAGACCGTGACTGACACGCCGCAGAACGCTCGGCCACCGCGGTCGGTTCCTACTTAGCTATGCGAAATAATATGAAAATGATGTCATTACGATTGCGATGATGCTAAGAAACTGAAAAACTGAACAACAATAATCAACTAGGAAGGCAAGTTGTAATTTTTTTGTGTGCCTCTCATGAAAACTTTTAAGAAATGGAGTTGGCCGTGTTTGTAACTGGGCTGTTTCACTAAGTATGTTTGCCTCTGTAACTTATAAAATAATAGGTGACGGGAAATTTTAATTCAGTAGGTCAACACAAGAAATGTTACACTTTCTGCAGAACTATGAACATAGTTTATTGTATCATTTTCCAAAGAGTTCCAGCACAAAGATATGATTTTTTAAATGGAAAAATAGTTTTTTCTATCGTGCATTGGATTCGTTGAAACCAGCTGCGTCCAAATCAATTTAAACTACATTTCTATCACCGTTAGTTTGGGAATTACAACCCTTCAAAGTTTCAGGGGCAGATACCACAAGCGCTGCGCATAATGCAATACGCCTTCTAAATGTGGTGCGGCCGAGTTGTAACGTCGCCGGTGTCACGGAGCGAGAAGCTACCTCGATGCGCTGTTAGACTGCCGACTGTGGCCGCACACGGCCGTATACCCGACAGTTGGAGCCACACAAACAACCGGGGCTCAATATACCACAGTTACTGACATCGGATGACGATGGCATACACGAACAACAGCGCATCGAGGAAGCTTCTCGCTCCGTGACACCGGCGACGTTACAACTCGGCCACACCACATTTAGAAGACGCATTGCATTATGCGCAGCGTTTGTGGTATCTGCCCCTGAAACTTTGAAGGGTTGTAGCTCCCAAACTAACAGTGATAGGAATGTAGTTTAAATTGATTTGGACGCAGCTGGTTTCAACGAATGCAATGCACGATAGGAAAAACTATTGTTCCATTAAAAAATTAATTCTTTGTGCTGTAACTCTTTGGAAAATAATACAATAAACTATGTTCATAGCTCCGCAGAAAGTGTAACATTTCTTGTGTTGACCTACCGCATTAAAATTTCCCCTCACCTATTATTTTATAAGTTACAGAGGCTAACACACTTAGTGAAACACCCTATATATTATTTCCTTTTGCTAATATTTCGGATGTATATCGTTCAGCCATCATAGGAGCGATACTGAAGAGTAGAGTGTTGGAAGGGTGCTCCCGTCCAAACAGGATTACGAGAGTGTTCAGATATTATCGTCGGTATCATCCTACTGGATTTAGTTTTTACAGAAAGCATTGAAATTCGGCCGGCGAGTTATTTAATTAATGTGGATGATGGTTTTATTCTTGATAAAATTTGGAATCCCGCACTCACAATTGTACACATTCTAAGACAATTGCACTGTCAGCCTAGAGTGTGATTACATATACTATCCCTAGATGGCATTACGTATTCGTACTTCTCTGCCGTTAAAGTTAACCACAGATTATGATTATATATAATCTAAATGGATGACACTACATCTTAGCCGTCGATTTGCTACAGTTACTCTGTGTGTAAGGTGGACGGGAACACTCAGCCGACATTCTACTAGTCGTCAGTATCGCTCCGATGTTGCCTGAACGATTTACAGCCGAAATATTAGCAATAGGCAATGAATGGTTGCGGCTGAATACCCGTAGTTTTATGTATCATTTAAATGTGGTTTTTAAGAAAAAGGGAAAAATAAATCAATACATTTTTCATCCTGTGTTATTCCAGTAAATGGTGGTACAACTCGAACGTGGAACGTGCATAAAATATTAAGCAGTGCGAAGACCGTACAGTTGGAGGCATGAGTTGGAAGCAGTGACGTCATCGGACGCCGACGCTGTTGTACTTCCAAATTCGTCGCGTGCCCCGAGTGTTAACTGTGGCGCCAGGCGGTATTCTCCGAACGACCGCTGTCCGCTATCTGAGCCGTGAAGGGATTAACCGATGTGGCGAGAGGGAAACACCGACACCAGCAGGTCTACTGAAAGGGAAAGTACACGAGGCAGTAGGGAACTCGAGTGAGTCACACAATTCGTCGTCTGAGGCGCAGTGGGTCACTCGGCCACTAAGCCTAGTCGGGACATGCGTAAAAACAGGGGGGAAAACTAGTGATGATGCTGGTTGTTCACAGCCAAGCGCGCTTGGGGTCTATCGATCACAGACCAAAGCTTATTTGTAACACATACTTCACATTCAAACTGGAGTGAAGCAAACACAACATGATCGGTAACGGAAGGCAATGAGTAAGTTATTGGGGAACTGCAGTCTCCAGACGAGACTGACTATTAAACCTGTATTGCAATACTCATAAGTGTGAGGACTGAACCTATCAGGACTGTCAGACCACGTTAACATGTACATTACAAAAGAGGATAGTTCGATGATAACTTTTGGCCCACTTTAGGTTACGGTAGTAACACTAAAAGTGGGCCTTTGCGATCATCTTTTGACAGCTCGAAATGTATATGAAAGTAACGGCTTAACTATTCATCTGACACGAAAATTGAATAACCGAATTTGTAGAGGAGAAAATTCTCTACAACTTTGCTCTCTTATTTTTTTTTTTTTTCATATCTCGTAGCGTTTCAAAGATATTTGCAAAAATAACGGCGATTTTGGGATGTATGTCTGTCTGTCAGTAACGTGTTCCCTGTTTTTAAGACGAACCGTTCAACCGATCAGCAACAAATTTTACAGACATGACTGTAGGCCGCCAGAGACTAGAACCTCCCTTTTTCAAATTTTTCGGACAAAAAATACGGTAGTAAAATAAAAAAAGCCGTTTGTAATATAATTGTAATTGTAAACGAACCGTTCACCGGACACGAAAACTGAATAACCTAATTGGTAGAGGAGAAAATTCTCTACAACTTAGCTCCCTTATGTTTTTTTTTATATCTCGTATCGTTTTCGACATATTTGCAAAAATAACGGAGATTTGACACCCTCCATTAACGAAAACCAGCTGTTCGGAGATGTCACGTGACATTCCTCGCGTATTTGATGATTTTCTAATTGTAACTTACACATTGTCATTTCAAAGCAACGGCACACTGAGGAATTAACAAACACACATCGTTCTACGTACGATAAATGATAATCTAACGTCTACGAATGCCATGTTAACATCACTTAACAACGGCCATCAATAGTATGAGATTAAATAACTCGTGTTTTGATTTATGGCCCTAGCGTAGTGGGCACGGTGCTGGAGTGTGACGCGAAAGGTCGGTGGTTCGATACCCACCATTACCTAATTTTTTTTCCCTAAAAGGGTTTCAGACACTCTTATTAATTAATTTATTAGTATTTAGATTATTAATATGGTCCAAAATGTTTGCAAAAACATAAAACTACAAATCAAAGGTGGGTCGTAAAACACTTCAGTGCGATTTTATTATGTACATTATTTTTCTGCATATAATATTAATAGATACATTTCTTTACGAAAGCGGTTTTGGCTATTGTTCCATTCTCAAGTAGCAAATCACTATGATAATAATGACAGCTATTTTTATTCTTCTTCAATACAACCCAACATCTAAAGATTACGAAGGATCCTAATAAGCTACTTTAGTGTTGATACATTGTTTCTTTCAAACGGTTACCACTTATTCTAAGTTACTTCGTTTACAGTGTTGATGCACTGTAATTTGTTACTTCAAAACACTTGTACTAGTGAAGTTTACATTTCACTTAAGTTACTTACATTTCAATTATGTTATTAAATTTAGTTTACAGTATTGATACATTGTAATTTGTTATTCCGAACCACTTGTTCTAGGTTAGTATACTTCACAGTCTTTATACATTTCAATTATGTTACTTCAACCCACTTGTCATCCTAAGTTAATTATAGGCCACATACTAGGGTTGGAACTTAAATAGTGGCAACTATTTATTCACAAATGATACAAAAGCGTTACATGTCTGCACCTTTTACTGTCCTTCAAAGTAAACACCAGCGTTGTGTAGAACCTGTTTCCAGCGATGTGGAAGCCGTAGTATACCGTTAACAGAGCCTGTTCTGTCGATGGTGCAAATGGAGCGGTCTAGTGCCTGTCGAATCTCACGAACAGTTCTGAAGCAAATGCCACTAAGTGGTTC
This sequence comes from Locusta migratoria, assembly GCA_026315105.1. Taxonomy (NCBI): domain Eukaryota; kingdom Metazoa; phylum Arthropoda; class Insecta; order Orthoptera; family Acrididae; genus Locusta; species Locusta migratoria. The sequence continues at coordinate 677,595,618 of CM048744.1, forward strand.
CTTCCTTCGGCTGGCTCGTTGTACTCGCTCGGTACTTTTTCGTTGACTTGTTGACAGAGTCCTTCACTGTACTGGCTGTCGTGGCTGTTATGCGCCGCCTATCTAGCCGAGCCCTCTTCTTCCAATTGGCAGGCTCGCGGAGCAGGTAATGACGGTAACGAGGCTGGAGACGCCCCAGGCGGCCGAAATAGTGAGGAGCGAGTTATCGCTCGCCTTCTACTTGCGCGGCGTCTTGCGCGGACCGCCGGCGGGGTGGCGAATAGAGACGCCACAACACTTCTCCCCCAAACCTCCTCACCGCTGTTGTGTAGTGGGCGTAACGACGGTGGAGGGAAGGCGTGCCTGTGGGTGCAGCCGAGGGACCAGGGTCGAATCTGGACCCAGGGCTGATCCACCGGCCGCGACCCGCCATCTGGCCTGCGCTGGGCGGAAACGCACCAAGGTCACGCTCCCATGGACACGGACGTAGAAGGATCAATGCATGTGCAGTTGCGACGATCTCGACGACCGGCACGGTGTAGGCTCCTTGATGGACCGCAGCGTTCGAAGGACCCTCGATGCGCGACGATAAACCCCCGATGGCGGACATCGGTTGTCCCACGACGTCTGATGGAGGATGGGTCGTCGAAAGCGGTGATGCTGGAGGCAAAGCATCCAGCTCCATGGGCTCGTAGCCGAGAAGGGAAGTCTGCTGAATTCACGACGTCGGATGATGCGTGGATGCCACCATCCGAGGGGACAGCGAATCTGTTGACAAACACTCGGCGGCAGCATCCTCCAGTGCACAAGGACGAATTTGGGTTTTCGTGTCTGCACTGCACGCCTTCCGCTAGGCTGTCACCAAACCTGTGTCGACTGCAGAAGCTCCAGAGATCGCAAAATTCATTGTAGAAGATCTTATTTTGAAGCATGGTGCACCAAGTATGATGATATCTGATCTTGGAAAAGTATTCCAATCAAGACTAATATCAGAGGTAATGTCATGTTGCGACATTGTCCACAGAATAACAACTGTCTACCCTCCTCAGACAAATGTTCTTACACACCGTTTTAACAAGACGTGACATTTGCTTATAATACAGCAGGGCAAGACAGCACATGCTTCACGCCGTTTTTCTTGCTTCATAGTCGTGAAGCTGAGATGCAAATGGATACGCTGTTTCAGTTCCAACCGGAAGACACTCAGGATGACTGTGAGCAATAGCTCATCACCAGGATTGAAGAAGCAAGACAGCTGGCTCGCATACGCACACTGGACGCCCAGCAGACGGACCGTCAGCGCTATAACGACAAGCATTGACTGTTATCTACAGCCCAGGAGATCTGGGATGTTTTTTTTAATCCCTCTACGGAATGCTGGGCTATCAGAAAAGTTACTCAAAGGATACTTTGGTCATACGCCGCCTTCCAGACGTCACAACTGACGTCGAGGATTGTGAGCCGTCCTCAAAACGACAAAAACGAAGAGATACCGTGCACGTCCTCGGCAAGAAGCCTTACCACGATCCCAAAGAGCAGATAGATGGCTTCTTGTTCAAGGACTCTGAAGACCGTTATGATAATGATGAATCCACGACAGAAGGTCTGTTGGCGGTCAACGTCATTGTATATAAGGCCTATAGACAGAATGGAAAGATTTTTCTCTCTTGCTGTTATCACAGGCGCCCATAGTGTTGCATATGACAAGCTGTACGCTGAAAAAAAAGGCAACAAACATTATGGAGTGTAGAACAGCTTAATGATATGTAGGTATGAAATTGAATGCTTACACAATGATACGGCGAAAAAGTGTATTCTTTATACTGCAATATGATTCGAAGTTTTGTAACCATGTTATTTGTGCATTGTTTTAGAATAAATACAAAACCCACTGATGATGACGGGACTTCTGCCGAAAATAGTAAGTTTGTGTAAATAAATAAAAGTTTTGCATCAAGGCGGATTCACAACCACACATCTGTAACGCAATCACGGAGATTCAAATCACATTGATTGTAGGTGCGTTGTGCTGCCACCGAGTGTCAGGTACACCATAGCAGCGACGTCCACAGTCATTAGACATCTTGAGAAAACAGAAAGGACCGCTCCGCTGAACGCAAAGACTTCGAACGTGGTAAGGGTGATCGGGTGTCATTTGTATCAGAAGTCCCGCTAGATTTACACACTCCTAAATATTCCTAGGTCCACTGTTTCTAATGCGATAGTGAAGTGGAAATGCGGAGACGTACAGCACGAAAACGTACAGGCCGACCTCATTTGTTGACCGATAGAGGCCGCCGACAGTTGAAGAGGGTCGGTGGTGACGTTGTGTGGTCGTGTTCATCGTGGAGGGGCCTGCACTTCTTATTGTTTTACATGGCACTGTCACAGTACAGGCCTTCTAATGATCACAAATGTTGCTCACTTCCGCATGAAAACAGTAGTGCCAACATTACACGAAAAATACTGCAACACCTATTATAGAATTTATCCGTCATTTCAACATTACAAGGAATATGAACAAACTAATACCATACTAATGTCTAAAGTAGATATATGTCTCTGTTAACATTACGTTAAAACTGAAATTGAACCCAAAACCTAACTCGTAGTTAAAATAAACGTCCTGAACCTAAACATTTACATAATTTGTCATACAAGTAAATATTGCCGAAATATAATATTGCGAAAACTGATAGGTATAAAATATTTCACTTCATACTGCACAACAGTTTCACGGAGACAAGAATTTTTGTCGACGTTTTGAAATTATTTTGAATAATATAACTTTATATCACCATACAAGCACTCGAACATACTGAAAACGATACACTAATTTATTTTGCATGTAACAACGTAATAATCAAATGTAGTGTAAAATAGATTATTTAATATTCGGTAGTTTAATTACTGTCAATTCGCATTTGAAAACTTTGAATATTTGCTCAGAAAATCTAATACATTTTAATAACAAGATTTGTAGTATGTTGAAGTAATACATTTATTCATGAAGAAAACATAAGTTTAAATTTCTCTTTTCAAACTTCCGAAATGTAAGTGAAAACAATTACTAAAATACTGACCGTATTAAAAAATGAATGTTTAATATCAAAAAGAGTTATCATGTACTAAAAGTATTAAATATTCTGCAGTTAAACTATTATAGTTTATTACCGGTTTCTGAACAAAAGTAGGATGTTTAAACTAAAAGTCATTCTTCGATTGGTACTGTAATTATGGTCTTGAGGAAGACGCGGCCGTGTTAAGCCCACTTGTAAACCGGGAGGCACTGTGTACAGACGTATTTATGATGACACGTAGAAAATACCTGTAAAATTATCTGGAACTACGGAAAGGGGGTTAATAAATAAAAAGGATATATGTGGAAGCCTCTGATTTGTCATTTAAATTGACCCAGCGCTTGAAATGTACAGCAAACCAGGATTGCAGAAGTGTCGGCCTCAACGCAAACGTCATACCAAGAGATCTTCATAAGTTTTATTTTATTTATTTATTTATTTATTTATTTATTTTTTTTTTTTTTTGACGTGTGGGCTGCTTTATGGGACATGTCTCCGTAGACTAAGACACAAGTAGTAATACAGCCAAGTTGGGGAGCAAGAGGTGGAGGTTACAGCCCACATTGATGTTTCAAGCACCTCATTGCTTCCCACTGTTAAAGGGCAATATGGGGGTGGCGATTGCATCTCTAAACACGATCGAGCACCTGTTCATAATGCAAGGCGTGTCCCTTTTAGGTCCTGCACGCACAACTGTGCGTTTCTGGTTTTGCTCGCTTTAATTTCTTTGTGATTCACGCTAGGAAGTTCGGGCCTGTATCACACAATCGTGGATGGACTGTGGTAACGCACATATTAGTTCCATATTTCTACACTGTGTGGTAGCAGCAGTCGGCAAACTTGCAGTACACTTACAATGGCGAGAAGAAACACTTGTTGACAAGGTGTTGATATCAGTGTTTTAACACGTGAAGCTATCATATCTGACAGCCAGTTGATTTTATATGATCCTGCGATATCATGTCATTTCTTTCAAAGTCATGTTACTGTAAGATGGTGCAGATCATAAAAATTTGTAGTAAAGGCCCAAAACAGATAATTGTGTGGGTAAAGAATTTTTGAAAATAAATTTATTTCCTTTTTTGTAATGAATTACTGTGTGTATTTTGTATCTTAAACTTACCGCTCTGTGTTATTGTCATGTCACTTACAACCTTGGGTCTGAAAGGGCTATTGCGAAATGGTTACACGACAATAACATCCCTGTAACCGACTGCCCTGAACAAAGTCCTGACTTGTATCCTATAAAACACCTTTGAGATGTTTTGGGAGATTTCGTGCCAGACCTCACCAACCTACCTCGATACATGTCCTCAGTGCAGCAGTCCGTGAAGAAAGGGCTGCCATTCCGCCAAGAAACTTCAAGCATCTGATTAAACGTATATCTGAGAGAGTGGATGCTGTCATCATTCATCAAGGCTAAGGGTGGGCCAGCACCGTATTGAATTCCAGCATTACCGGTTGAGGGCGCCACGAACTTGTGATTCATTTTCAGCCAGGTGTCCGGATACTGTTGATCACGTAGTAAATATCTCGAAAGAGCATGTATGGCTCCTATAAACTATATGCCTAAACAACAAGCGCATCTGAATTTAGGGTGTGAAATGAGGGTAGTCATAATACACAATTTAATTTGCTTGCTTTATATACAGGGTGTCCCAGCTATCTTGTCCACCCAAAATATCTCTGGAACAATAACAGCTATTGGAAAACGGACTTTCTCCGGTATCAACGTACGGCTGGGGATCATGAATGTACATATTTGGAAACATTCTAAAACGAAAGCAAATGTGTTTTTTAACACAAACTTATGTTTTTTTTAAATGGACACCTACATTTTTTCGGCAATCCATAGCATGACAAATCACATAAACAATGACGTTCATTGCATCGCAATATTCCAATTACATCCCGAGATACTGCGACGCGAAGTTGACGCTTGAAATACGCGAAACGCACGTCTTGAGCAGCTTGGGGTTCTGGCCTGAGTCTCAGGACGTGCGCTAGCCGCGCGTTTCGCGTATTTCAAGCGTCAACTTCGCGTCGCAATATCTCGGGATGTAATTGGAATATTGTGATGCTCTATGAAAACTCAGTTACACACAATGTGGCCAATAATGTTCCGTGTTTACCATGAAATTTGACATTAGCAACGAATGCGACAGCTGCCGTAAGTAAAATTAAATCTTCATTTCCAAGTAATTCTACAATGGTAAACGTCAATCTTTTGGCGGCATGGATTTAGAAGCGCACATTCGATATATATCGTTAGGTGCCCGGTTACTTCAATTGCATACATTAGAAAGCATGTGGTTCAAGAGCGTGATGTTTATGTGATTTGTCATGGATTGCTGAAGAAAAAATATAGGGTGTCCATTTGGAAAAACATAAGTTTGTGTTAAAAACACATTTGCTTTTGTTTTAGAATGTTTCCACATATGTACATTCATGGGTCCCATCCGTATATTGATACCGGTGAAAGTCGTTTTCCAATAGCTGTTATTGTTCCAGAGATATTTTGGGTGGACAAGATAGCTGGGATACCCTGTATATTTAAAGAAGTAAAACAAGACAGCATATTTACACCGAATATTTAAAGTAGGAATCCATGTATCGACACATTAAAAAGAATTAATTCTTAAATATAAGCAAAGGCAGGAGCAGAGTAGACGGGTCCAACCACGAAAATTAATAAATTAGAATGGTAACAAAGTTATTATTTGAAGTGACGGACTAAGGTGGGGGGGGGGGCGGGGCGGAGGGGGCGGACCGTCCCGGGCTTCCGATCTTGAGCGGCCACCAAATAACTTTTTTTTTTTTTTTTTTTTTTTTTTTTTTTTTGAGCCCGCTTGACATTTTGTTTTGCTGGGGCCTCAAAATCTCGGAAGCTATTTTTTCAGACTGTCTCGTGCCTTTCGTCCTGGGGGGCCTCCAGTTCTTTTTTATAGTAACACATGTATTTCCAAGTGGACGGGGGGGGGGGGGAGGGTGCCTGATTTCGTTTCGCCGCCGCCCGGGGCCTCTAACAGCATTAGCATTAGTCCGCCACTGCCTGAAGTGATCTTGTCTTGGAGTGCAGTGTAAAGCTGCTCCACTTTGGGTCCAGGCAAAGACGTTGCTACTCCTCTCTTGACTGTAGCCCAAGACAAACTCTCTCACGTGGTCAGTGAAGAGCGTCCCCTCCAAAGAGCTTGTTACAGATGCTCCTCACCAACAACCAGATGTAGGCTTAGCAACGAGAATGCGAGGTATATATTTACCCGGAAGAATGGACAGAGCAGAAAAACTATTTTAGCCCCTGTCGCAGATGTGTCCACCCCCACTGACAAATGACTCACCCTTCCAAACTGCGACCAACCCCCCCCCCCCCCCCCCACACCCGAAATATTTGGATTCCTAGTTTATGACCGATTTGCCGTTTAATATTGACATCTTTTATTTGACGTTTTGTAAAGTGTAACGACTCCCCAGGTTAGCCAAAAGTACTAACCCTCCCCCCTCCCCCAGGAAATTCAATGACGCAGTTTGCGTCATGACCATCCTCCGTGAGCACCTCTGGCCTGGCGTGTATGAATTAAATGTATGGTTGGACCCTTTCATAGTAGAAGGATGAAATTAGAAAGATTAGAGCCCAAACTGAGGCATTTGATTTGATTTTCTCAGGGAAGCCAAAACAGTCTTGGTCCAACCCGCCACTGCCCGCACCGAAACTAAGTTTATTGTGTGGTATCGCCCACAGTATATCTAGTAAAGCCAACCAATACCCTTGAACAGTGCAAGGAGTCCCTTTACCAGTTCTTAATTAAACACAATTCCTTGGGGTCTGGTTGTCTCAAATGTTCTATGCCTTTTACTCTCCAATGCAACGCATTTGAAGATTAGATGTGATGCAGTTTCATCACCGTCATCACAGATCCTACAATTAGGGTCCTCTTCTGTTATTACCATTGTATGTAGGTGTTTTTTGAAATTCCCATGGCCTGTCAGCAATCCAACCATGAGTGTAATATCTCTCCTGTTCAGACCTAGGATTGCAGAGCTTCTTTTAAAACATGGCTTTGGCATCATTACCTTGCCATGTTTTTGTTGATAGACTTTGGTCCAATATTCTACGTGCTGTCTTCTGAGCCAATTACGTAGCTCCAATTTGATCATTGCCTTGGTGATTGCCAGGACAGGTTCCGGTCCAATAAATTGAGTCTCTGCCCCCATCCTGGCTAATCTGTCGGCATGTTCGTTGCTACTGATCCCCGAGTGGCCAGGGACCCACAATAGGTTTACTCTATTGCTTTCCCCTAGCTCCACCAGAACCCTGTGACATTCTGCAACAATTTTAGACCTTGCTGCAGGAGCTGCCAGTGATCTCAGGGCTGCCTGGCTGTCTGAATAGATATAGATGCTACGATCTTTGTAGCACCTCCGCAAATTCTCCTCCACACATGCCCTGATGGCAGTGATTTCGGCCTGGAATACTGACGCCAGTTTCCCTAGAGAGATGACGCCCTCCTCGGCTGCACCCCGTAAACCTCGGACCCAACACCTTGGTCTGATTTTGACCCGTCGATGAACCAGACAATATCCCCAGTACGGTGTCGAACTATTTTCTCTCACTGCTCCCTACTTCCAATTGTTATATTGAAAGGCTTGTTGAAGCAGTATGGGGTTATAATATAGTCGGCTGGCATTTCCGCAACCTTTCCTATATTTACCTAACTCACTGTTTTAGTGTGAGATTCTGGATATCCCAAAGAGTTGCAGTTGTTGCCAGTTTTGAGTATGTACGCAGCAGCCGCTGCCTTCATCTTGACCCAAAGGTGTAATGGGGGCATATCCAGCATGGTTTCCATCCCAGCAGTTGGTGTGCGGCTAATTCCGCCTGTTATGGCTAAGCAGGCTAATCTCTGCAACTTACCAAGCTCCTTAGCAGCAACCTGCTGTTCTACCTTCTTCCACCACACGACCGCCCCATAGGTGATCCTGGGTCTAATCACCGTGGTGTATATCCAGTGCATACCCTTGGGGCTCAGGCCCCAATTTTTGCCACAAGCTCTCCTGGTACTTACAAGAGTACCTTTTGCCTTGGAGCAAATATTCCTAATGTGAGGGGGTCCATGTCAGTTTCTCATCTAGGGTAACCCCTAGATATTTCACTGTCCCCTTGACAGGTAGCGCATCATTGAAAAGTTTTAGATTCCAACTTGAATGTTGGACATGATTCTTTGTGAATGATACAACTACAGTCTTCTCAGGACTAACCCCCAGATCCTGTTTCCTGCACCAGTCTTGCACAATGTCCAATGCACAAACTGAGGCATACCAGAGATCATTCTTTCCGCGAAGCATACGCGAATGGAATAGGAACAGAAGTATTCGTCGGTGATACTGGAACTACCCATCGGTACACACCCTGAGATGGGCTCAGAGTGTGGCTGTAGATGACGTCTGGAGAGGGCAGAATTTGGTACTGTGTGCGGAGCATCAGTGGCGGCTACTCGTTGAGGACTCTGGGTCGGCGCCCTCGCAAAAATATCCATCACGGAATACGTACCAATCGTTAATCACAAATCTACTTGAATAATTTTCGTGCAGCAGCAGCCCGTGTAAGTGAATGATCAATGTTTTTAGTCTAGGTAGTCTGTCAGCCATTGTCAGCGAATGTTTTCAGAATAGGTTGACTGTCGGACTCTACGCGATCCGTCCGCGTCGTGTAAAGGCTGGCAACGGGCGCTTGGGATGAGTGGGGGTACTGGTGGTTGGGTGGGGGTAGTGTGCCGAACCGGGCCGCTTAGGACGGCGTCAAGGGCGTCAAGGGCGCGAAATATACAAAGGCTTACCGGCACCGGTCAGGAAGTTTCTAACAGGTGCCCTGCGTGTGATACTAGTATCGTTGTTGTGAAGGTGCGTGTTGTTGCCTGTTTTTCTAGTTCCCTATTTAGAATGAATAATATAAATAGCGTAAACAACATTTTAACATTTGGTAGTGAAAAATTGACTTTTGTAGGAAAGTTGGAATTAAAAAGGTTAGGACCACCGAGACCTGATTTGAACATTGTACAGACACAAAATGCGTGCAAAAGCAAAAGTAGTTTCACTAGGAAATTTAATCCTGCTTTATATAAACACACCAATATACTGCATAAGCATACCAATGGTATTACTACATTTGTTGGTGACAGTCTTCTAATTTCAGTAACATACGTTTGCCGCTGACGAAGCATTTGTGTTCTCTGAACACTTACTTATATAGTTACACACACAACGAATTTACTTCTTACTTTATATTATTTTAAGGTACAGTTTTGGGTCTCTTGTGAAATCTAATAAAATGGAGTTACAAGGTTTTCAGTGCCTGCAGAAAATATTAAAAACTACATATTTGTGCGTAAATTTGTTCGTATTTTGGTATAGGAGAAAAAAGTCGTTAGATGAAGGGTTAAATTACGTAACTACCAGCTAATAAAATTAATGCTATATTCTCCCGGTTCACGAAATGTTCTGAACGGACAAAATGTCGTGTATAATTGAAGAGGCACGCCTCCCCTCCTAATAAACAGCCCACCAGCCGCCACTGCGGAGCATTCAGTCGGTTTGCCGGTATTTCCGGCACGGATACCTGGGACGGTTAGGTGAAAGACACGAGAGTAAACAAACGTGGAGCCGGCCCGAGATGAAAGTCGGTGTCTTGGCTGGCAGTGGAGGGGGCGGCGGCGACGTCAACAGGACGCGGCGCGGCGCGGTGCGGCGCGACGCTGGCACAGCCACTCGACCGGCCGCGGCCCCCTGCGCTGTGCGCTGCGTGGGCGTAGCAGGCCCTGCCTGCCGCTTATAAAGAGGCGCCGCCCGCCGTCGCCAAGACAACCGCCGCCGCAGCCGACGCGCCCGCTACCACTCCTCACCGGCGGACGCGACGTCACACGAGACCGCACATGACTCCACGCAGGTACGACACCGCCTGGCCGCGCTAGTGTACGTGTAGCTCATGCAAGAAGGGGTGGCCCTAGCCGCGGTGGAGTAGCCGAGCGGTCTAAAGCTCCTCGCTGCGGAGTGCGCGGCTGCTCGCCGTGGAGGTTCGAGTCCTCCCTTGGGGCATGGGTGTGTGTGTGTGTTGTCCTTAGGTTAGTTTACCTAGTATTCACAGAATATATGACATCAACTGCGATTGGGCAAAGCTGAAAATGTGTACCCAGCCGGGATTCGAACCCGGGTCTCCTGCTTTCTAGGCAGTTACGCTGACCCCTACACTACTGGGGACACAGTGATCACCGCACCTGCAAGGACTACCTAAGCACGCCTCCCATCAGATACAAATTCCCAGCTTCACCCTGCCCAAACTCGTAGTTATGAACTAATTCCCGTAAGAGTAAAGGCTTCAAACTTGCCCACCCCTCCCCACTAACGATAGGATCATTGCCCGTCACCGGCATATTATATATATATATATATATACAGGTGGCGTCTGTTCCGAAAGAATAGACGTCACTTCTGATCCTGCAGTTGTTATTATTTAATATTCACAGAATATATGACATCAACTGCGATTGGGCGAAGCTGAAAATGTGTACCCAGCCGGGATTCGAACCCGGGTCTCCTGCTCGAAGCCCTTACTCTTACGGGAATTAGTTAATAACTACGAGTTTGAGTACTGTGGGCAGGGTGAAGGTGGGCATTTGTATCTGACGGGAGGCGTGCTTAGGTAGTCCTTGCAGGTGCGGTGATCACTGTGTCTCCAGTGGTGTAGGGATCAGCGCAACTGCCTAGAAAGCAGGAGACCCGGGTTCGAATCCCGGCTGGGTACACATTTTCAGCTTTCGGAACAGACGCCACCTGTATATAGTTTATCTAGGTTTAAGTAGTTTGTACTACGGTCGGGGGTTCGAATCCACATTTGAACATTTGAAGTAGTTTGTAAGCTACGGACTGATGACCACGCAGTTTGGTCCGATAGATTTACAGACATTTGAACATTTGAAGTACTGGCCCCTACCTGTTGACTTCGGCACTGAACGAATCCATTCCTTTGGTTTGGAGGGGCATCAGCCTCAGAGGCGTGTTGCTTACTGGCCGCGGGGCGCTGGTAACTGCCCAGTTTGTACGGCCCAGCAGGCAACGAGCCACTGAGCAGGCCGTCCCAAAGAAACTAAGGAATGGATTCGCTCAGCGCCAGAGTGGTAGGGGCCACTACTTCTTGCACGAGCTATACCGCAGGCTAAACACAAGCATGGGCCGTATTAACACGCGTCTCCAGCTACCTGATAACCAGGAGACTGTATGACTCTAGTAGCCCATCACTCCTCGGTTATGGATATTTGTGCCGTCTTTAGTATTAGCTAGTTCATAAGTAGTTTGTAAGTTTAGGGACTGATGACCCCGTAGTTAAGTCCCATAAGCTCTACAAACATTTGAACATTTCTAACCTGGGCATTTCGCCTTTTCAATTATTGTGACCTGTTATTGTTGCTGTGGTCTTCAGTCAGCAGACTGGTTTGATGCAGCTCTCCACTCTACCCTGTCCTGTGCAAGCCTCTTCATCTGAAAATACCTACCGCAACCTACATTCTTTTGAATCTGCTTACTGTATTCGTCCCTCGGTCTCCCTCTACCATTTTTACTCCACACACTCCCCTCCAATGCTAAGTCGACAATTCCTTGATGTCTCAGAACGTGTCCTACCAATTTATCCCTTCTCTTAGTCAGGGTGTGTCAGAAATTCCTTTTCTCCCCAATTCGGTTAAGCACCTCATTAGTTACGTCATCTACCCATCCAATTTTCATCATACGTCTGTAGCACCACATTTCAAAAGCTTCTATCATCTTTTTGTCTGCACTTCCATTCAATGCTACACTCCAGACAAATGCTTTCAGAAAGGACTAACTAACATTTAAATTAATATTGGATGTTAACAAGTATCACTTCTTTAGAAACACTTTTCTTTCCATAGCCATTCTGCATTTTTATATCTTCTTTACCTCGGCCATCAGAAGTTATCTTGCTACCTAAATAACAAAATTCAAATGTTCAAATGTTTGTAAATCTATCGGACCAAACTGCGTGGTCATCAGTCCGTAGCTTACAAACTACTTAAACTTAGGTAAACTAATCTAAGGACAACACACACACCCATGCCCCAGGGAGGACTCTAAGTAACAAAACTCATCTACTACTTTTATTGTCTCATTACCTAATTTAATTCCTTCAGCATCGCCTGATTTTCTGACATTCCATTCCATTACCCTCGTTTTACTCTTGTTGATGTTCATCTTATACCTTCCTTTCAAGACACTGTCTATTCCATTCAACTGCTCTTCCAGATCCTTTGCAGTCTCTTACAAAATACTATGTCATCAGCAAACCACAAAATTTTTATTACTTCCTCTCCAAATTTCTCCTTGCATTCCTTCACTGCTTGCTCAATGTACAGATTGAACAACATTGGGGAAAGGCTACAACCTCTGCGTCCCTTTCTTGCCCTTCGACTTTAATAACTGCTGTCTGGTTTGTGTATAGGTTGAATATAACTCTTCGCTCCCTATTTTACCCCTGCTACCTTCAGAATTTGAAAGAGTGTATTCCAGTCGACATTGTCAAAAGCTTTCTCCAAATCTACAAACGCTAAAAACGTAGGTGCGCCTTACCTTAGCCTATCTTCTAAGGTAAGTCCCATAAGCTAATACAAACATTTTAGCCCATCACCTTTATATAGGCATGACTCTGGTACTGCCGAGTCGCAGGCGGTGTGAAAGAAATTACATCAACTAGTATTTATTGTATTGGTGTGGTGTCTGTTCTTTCGGGCGTCCGAATATACGCGCGACGACGGCGTTTGTTTCACCTATTTCACCGCAGGTGCGGTCATACGTCCGACCTCGCACGGGAATCCTTAATGGCGAGTGTAAGAGGGCATGGGCGATAGGGGCGCTACAACCATAAGTGTGCGACTTGTGAGAATTTGAGACGGACGGGAGACGAGCACGGATGGCCAAGTGGTTAAGGCAGCCGCTGGCCCAAAGCGGGAGACCCGGATTCGATTCCCGGTCCGGCTCACAGTTTCACATGTCACCATTGCTTAATTTCAATGCCCAATTGCGGCCACAGTCAATCCTTTCTTTCCTATCCTCTTTCCTTCCTTTACTTATCATTGTCAACTAGTATTGCCTGTCTTCGAAATTCGACCAGTTGTGTTTTCAGTCATGAAAATGAAAAAAGTTAATGTATTTGGAATTTATTGAACACTATATAAACTGAATTGTTTAATTATATTTAAAAGTTAAAAAATGCAACATCAGGAAGAATTTTTTAAAATTGGGGAGGCAATGGGAACAACTCAGGAGCTTAAGATTGGAACTCCAAGCGCTAACTGACTGAGCTAAATTTACCTGTACCAATATGCCTCCCACAACGGGTTATAATATACCGGGTGATCAAAAAGTCAGTATAAATTTGAAAACTTATAAATCACGGAATAATGTAGATAGAGAGGTAAAAATTGACACACATGCTTGGAATGACATGTGGTATTATTATAACCACAATCTACCGTTATCGGGCCTTTTTCCTTGGGGGTACTGCGTGATTCTGGTTTTGTAATTGCTACCGTGATGGTAAGAGGTACGCCGATATTTTACAGAATCGCATCATCCCCAGCCTGGCTGGAACGTACGATTTTTATGCAGGATGGCGCTCCACTCCATATTGCTACATGCGTGAAAGATCTCTTGCGCGCGTCGTTTGGTGATGATCGTGTACTCAACTGCCACTTTCGTCATGCTCGACCTCCCAGGTCCCCAGATCTCTGTCCGTGCGATTATTGGCTTTGGGGTTACATGAAGTCGCAAGTGTATCGTGATCGACCGACATCTCTAGGGATGCTGAAAGACAAAATCCGACGCCAATGCCTCACCATAACTCCGGACATGCTTTACAGTGTTGTTCACAGCATTATTCCTCGACTAAGCTATTGTTGAGTAAAGACGACGAACATATTGAGCATTTCCTGTAAAAAATATCTTCTTTGCTTTGTCTTAAATGTTTGTTAAGCTTATGGAACTTAACTACGGGGTCATCAGTCCCTAAACTTACAAACTACTTATGAACTACCTTATACTAAAGACGGCACAAATATCCATGCCCGAGGGGGGATTCGAACCCCCGACCGTAGTGGCCGTGCAGACCGTGACTGAAGTGCCTCAGTCTCCTCGACCTTGCTTTGTCTTAATTTGTTATGCTAATTATTGCTTTCCTGATCAGATGAATCGCCATCTGTCGGACTTTTTTGAACTTTTTTTTGGTTCTAATAAAACCCTATGTCATTCCAAGCATGTGTGTCAATTTTTACCTCTATCTACATTATTCCGTGATTTATTAAGTTTTCAAATTTATACTGACTTTTTGATAACCGGGTAGTGGAAAAACGTATGGAGAATTGGACGTATAATCCTACAATTTCTTTTTTTTCACCACTCTTAACGGTTACGTGCACAAATACTTTTTATATTCGCAACATCTATGACAAACCACCTTTCGATTTATGTACATTCCATTGGCCTCAGCGGCGGATCCAGGATCGTGGTCTGCGGGGGGCTCAGGTCAGTCAATCACCGAGTAGACAAGATTTCGTTAAAATAATAATAATAATAATAAATATCTTTCGGGCGGGGGGGGGGGGAGCTCTAGGAGGGCCGGGGGGGGGGGGGGCTGCCGCCCGACAGTCCCCCCCCCCTGCCCCCGTGGATACGCCACTGATTGGCCTTCTTGTACCTACATCTACATGAGATACTCTTCAAATCACATTTAAGTGCCTGGCAGAGGATTCATCGAAACAACGTTATACTATTTGTTTCCCATTCCATTCTCAAATAGCGCGCGCGAGGAAAGAACACCTGAATCTCTCCGTTCGAGCTCTGATTTCTCGTATTTTATGCAGATGATCTTTCCTACCTATGTAAGTGGGATTCAACAATATATTTTCGCATTCGGAGGAGAATGTTGGCGATTGTAGTTTCGGAAGTAGTCCACGCCGCAGCGATAAGCGCCGTTGTTGTAATGATTCCCATCCCAGATCCTGTATCATTTCCGTAACGCTGTCTCCCCTGTATCGTGACAATACGAAACGAGCTGCCCTTCTTTGGGCTCTTTCGATGTACTCCGTCAAACCCACCTGATAAGGATCCCACACTGGGCAGCAATACTCCAAAAATGGACGGACAAGCGTAGTGTATGCAGTTACTTTTGTAGTTCTGTTGCATGTTTTAAGGGTTCTGCCAATAAAACGCAGTCTCTGGTTCGCCTTTTCCATGACATTATCTACGTGTTCTTTCCAGTTTAATTCTGAAGTAATAGTAATTCCTAGGTATTTTGTGGAGTTTACGGCCTTCAGTTTTGATTGATTTATGTTGTAAACAAAGTTTAACAGATTTCTTTTCGTAGTCATATGGACGACTTCACACCTCGCATTATTTAGAGTCAATTGCCTATTTTTACACCATAGTGATATCTTATTTAGATCGTTCTGCAGTTGGTTTTGATCTTCAGATGATTTTACTAGACGGTAAATGACGGCGTCATCTGCAAACAACCTAAGAGAACTACTTAGATTTTCTCCCAAATCGTTTATGTAAATAAGGAACAGCAGAGGACCAATGACACTACCCTGTGGAACGCCCGATGTCACATCTGTTTTAGTCGATGCCTTACCATCGATTACTACAAACTGTGTTCTCTCTGACAGGAAATCACCTATCCAGTCGCAAATTTTGGGCGATATAACATAACCACGCAATTTTATTATAAATCGTTTGAGGTACGGTCTCAAAAGCCTTCTGGAAATCAAGAAATACGGAATCGATTTGCGAACCCTTCTCGATAGCACTCATCACTTTGTGTGAGTAAAGACCTAGTTGTGTTTCGCACGAACGATATTTTCTAAATCCGTATTGACCTTGGGTCAATAGATCATTCTGTTCGAGATAATTCATAATATTTGGATAAGTTCCAAAATCCTGCTGCAAATTGACGTCAATGAAATAGGCCTGTAGTTTAGTGGGTTACTCCTACTGCCTTAATAATGATCAATATTAAAAATATGTACCCTCAGTTTCGTGTTAGCGTATGATGTCACTGGCTGTGGGTGACGGAAGCGCCTTTGAGTGCGCCTTGCCGCCTGCAGTACAATATCTAGGGACTTCAGCAGTGACGATGATAATAGAATTAAAACCGAGGGGGCATGCATTTAGATACCTGCGATATGAATAGTTCACAAAAGCCAAGAACGAGAGTGCTGCACTAAAAATTATGTGAAAGGTTGTGTTTTTTCAGAGCAATATCTACTTCTTACAACTATCTGTTCCATTCACCCCACGTTTTTCTTTTTTCAATTATAGAACTACTGTACCTTTGTAAAATTTGCTAGCACAATTTTTAGATCACTTTATGAGATTGGGTACTTTTATGGGATAAGGCTAAATTATTTTTTACTTTTTGGTGGGCTTTAAAAACGAGTTGTATTTTTAACAACTATTTAAATAACTTAATAATTTTCAAAAGTGAATAGCCAAGATCGCAAAAGACGGCACAAACATCAATGCTCGAGGGGGGATTCGAACCCCCGGCGGGGAACGGCCTCGCGCATCGTTGCATAGCGCCTCAATGCATTCGGCCACTCCGCCGCGGCTTGGGATAGGGCCTTACATACTGAGTAAGGGCGAGGATTGTCGGATACCGTTTTGATTTTTGAAAATTAACCTCTTTACAAACAGTTATAACTGATATTACTTGTCGTTAAAACAACCGTTGTACGTCCTACATACTTTGTAAAGGGCATTAGGCCATTCACATAATAAATATTAGCTGTTTAGGTCGTCAAGGGAAAATAGAACGATTATCAGTAATGAAAGGAAGGGAGGGTAATATAGGGTACAAACATCACCTTTATGTATGAAGTGCAAATGTGCACTTAAATCGTATTTATATCATGGGTAGGTAGCTATATACTCTTTACATCAGTTACTAACAGTAATCACACTAAATTGTTGACCACTTTGTACCAGACTTTACAAAGAGTACATTTCATCCCTAGTTCACCTTGTATAGGTCAGAGAATATGCACATGTCTGCATTTTTAGTTTGTTTTTCAGCGTTGTGGACATCAGCAGGCAAACTGCTGGTCGTATTTTTAGTTTTTCCACATTGCCGTAAGCTAGTATCCGAGAGTACCCGACTACACACGCATCCGTGTTTGGCGACATCGCTGTGAAGCGTGTATTCGTCATCGCCATACTGGTGTATCACCCGACGTGATGGTATGGGGTGCCATTGGTTACACGTCTCGGTCATCTCTTATTGGCATCGACAGAACTTTGAACAGTGGCCGTTACATTTCAGGTGTGTTACGATCCGTGGCTCTACCCTTCTTTCCATACCTGCGAAACCCTACATTTCAGCAGGATAATGCACGACCGCATGTTGCACGTTCTGTACGGACCTTTCTGGATACGGAAAATGTTCGACTGCTGCTCAAATGTTCAAATGTTTGTAAAGTCTATGGGACTTAACTACGGGGTCATCAGTCCCTAAACTTACAAACTACTTATGAACTACCTTACACTAAAGACGACACAAACATCCATGCCCGAGGGGGGATTCGAACCCCCGACCGTAGTGGCCGTGCAGACCGTGACTGGAGCGCCTCAGTCTCCTCGGCCACCGCGGCCGGCTCGACTGCTGCCCTGCCAGCACATTCTCCAGATCTCTCAACAACTGGTCAATGGTGGCCGAGCAACTGGGTTGTTACAATACGCCAGTCACTACTCTTGATGAACTGCGGTATCGTGTTGAAGCTGCATTGCCATCTGTACCTGTAGACGCCATGCAAGCTCTGTTTGACTCAATGCCCAGGCTATCAAGGCCGTTATTACGGCCAGAGGTGGTTGTTCTGGGTACTTATTTCTCAGGATCTATGCGCCCAAATTGCGTGAAAATGTAATCACATGTCAATTCTAGTATAATAATTTGTCCAATGAATACCCGTTTATCATCTGCATTTCTTCTTGGTGTAGCAGTTTTAATGGCCAGTAGTGTAATATCACTGCTTCTGTTAATGGCAGTCTACAGTAACAAAAGTCAGTGCATCGTAATTCATGCGGCTCACAACTGGGTCATATTCGTATCTTCAGAAAACGTTTTAGGGGCAGAAATAAATTGCAAACTGATGTGCTCAAGGACAAAGGGAACTGGTTATAATTATATTCGCGGGGTCGATGCTTACTTTCACTTTGCATGTTCAAATGTTTCAAATGTTTGTATAGCTTTTGGGACTTAACTATGGGATCATAAGTCCCTAAACTTACAAACTACTTATGAACTAGCTAATACTAAGGACGGCACAAATATCGATCCCCGAGGGGGGGGATTCGAACCCCCGACTGTAATGGCCGAGCAGACTGTGACTGGCACCCCGCAGTCCGCTCGTAACGCACTTTGCGTAAGTTTTGTTTCAGCATATTTCGTGCACTGTGATATTTTCAAAACGGCTCTTCCTTGAGTTTAGATTCTAGCAGTGGCGGACAAAGGCTGTCGGGGTGGTGGCAAAACAAAATGAGCCCCCCCCCCCGTCCACTTCGAAATAGATGTATTACTACAAAAAAGTATCTTAGCTTTCTAGATTTGGAGGCCCCAGAACGGGAGGCCTGGGGCGGTCGGCCTCCCCCCCCCTTCCCCTTAGTCTGCCAGTGGGTTCTACATCTCCTTACAAACGCTCTTTTCCCTTTGTCCTTGCTTCTGTGGTATGGGTGTTTATGTCGTCTTTAGTATAAAGTAGTTCATAAATAGTTTGTAAGTTTAGGGACTGATGACTCCGCAGTTAAGTCCCTTAAGCTTTACAAACATTTGAAATTTTTTTTTTTTTTTTTTTTTTTTTTTTTTTTTTTTTTTTTTTTTTTTTGACTATATGAAATTAACTGGCTGTCAGATATTATAACTTTACGTGTCGAAAAAAGAATATCAACACCTCGTCATCAAGTCTTTCTTACCGCCATTGTAAGTGTATTGGAAGTTTGTCGACTGCTAGTACCGCACAGTGTAGAAACATGGAACAAAAACACGTTGCGTTCATTACCACAGTCCATCTACGATTGTGTGATGCAGGCCCGAACTTCCTAGCGTGAATCGCAAAGAAATAAAGCGTGCGTTGTGCGTGCTGGACCTGAAAGGGCTAGAAGGACATATTTTCTTCCACAACATACGCATACGCATACACAATTGACGAGTATTGTTAGTTACAATTATTTATCGTGCACTGTGGGTTATTATGCCAACGTTCGTGCCGCAGGAGACACACCGCTTACAGCTGCATTCTTGTTGTCAAAATATCAGCAGTCAACGCGAATTTTGTTATTGCTGTGAAAACATGCTACAGCGGAACTGACAAACCAAACATTACTTTTTTTCATGAAAGCAGGTGAAAGTGGAACTGTATGACTGATAACAACATTTCTTTTATTGAGATTTTCATACAGATATACTAATTCAAAAAATTTTGTCTTTTTCGGTGGATTTTCAAAAACAATTGTTTCACACATGCCTTGTCCTGGCAATTATGAAGAACAACAAAATCAGCCAAATCTGACGAGCTGTTCTGACGTAATGATCTGGCGTCAAAGTCTGCAAGGTATCCTCCGCCATGCACAAACAAATATTTGTAAAATGTTAAAGCAAATATGTCGTCCCTATCGTCAGCTATGATGTATAATGCATTCAAAAATTATGATTTTTGCACTTCGTTGTAATTTTTTACTTTCCTTTGCAGCTGTCCCAAATTTTTGTTCTGAAAACTTTTCCAGGCCAATAAAAAAAATAACAATTACCCCTCCCCAAAGCCCAAATCGTAAGTTATGGTGCTTAAATAATTAAAAAAACAAGTGAAATACTCACTTTTAATTTTTCTAAAACTTTCCAATTTTCCGACAGGTTTTCCAAATATTTTTTTCATTAAACCTTTTCCTGAGAATTACAAACACAATTAAAAAAAAGGTAAGTTCACCCAAATAGTTCAAGACGTTCTCAAGTGATGCACTTACATACAGGATGTTTCACTAAGTGTGTTTGCCTCTGTAACTTATAAAATAATAGGTGACGGGAAATTTTAATGCGGTAGGTCAACACAAGAAATGTTACACTTTCTGCGGAGCTATGAACATAGTTTATTGTATCATTTTCCAAAGAGTTACAGCACAAAGATATAATTTTTTAAATGGACCAATAGTTTTTTTATCGTGCATTGGATTCGATGAAACCAACTGCGTCCAAATCAATTTAAAATACATTCCTATCACTGTTAGTTTGGGAGCTACAACCCTTCAAAGTTTAGGGGGCGGAGGCTACGACAGCGTAGCTTACTGGCTGGATACAGTGGGCCGAGCCCCAGGGGACAGCCACTCGGGCAGTCAGCTACGCTATCGCATTCTCCGCCCCCGGAACTTTGAAGGGTTATAGCTCTCAAACTAACAGTGATAGGAATGCAGTTCAAATTGATTTGGACGCAGCTGGTTTAAAAGAATCCAATACACGATAGAAAAAACTATTGTTCCATTAAAAAAAATTATATCTTTGTGCTGCAACTCTTTGGAAAATGATACAATAAACTATGTTCATAGCTCCGCAGAAAGTGTAACGTTTCTTGTGTTGACCTACCGCATTAAAATTTCCCGTCACCTATTATTTTATAAGTTACAGAGGCAAACACACTTAGTGAAACACCCTGTATATATACGCGGCTTTTCATTTTTAATACTATAGATAGATTATGAATATAGCGGGAGACGCATGGGAAGCACTTATTTCAGAAAATATTTGGGAATAGGAATAAGAAGCAATTTGTAGTGGAAAACAACATAAAATAAATCGTGGGTAAGGGGCAGACGACAAATTACGATTAATTGTACAAATCGACAGGAAGTGATCTACAAAGGGAGTAGGCTACAGGACACTCGTTCGGCCAAAGCGTGTCTGTTGCTCATCAGTGCGGGATTCGTATCGGGTAGGATTGCTAGAAGACAAGATCCAACGGAGCGCAGCATGCGTTTTTAGAGGCTCATTTACTAAGCGCAAAAGCGTCACGGACATGTTCGGGGAACTCTAATGGCAGACGCTACAAGAGATGTATCGCGGTTTGGACTGCTGTCAGAGTTCCGAGAGGATACCTTTCTTGAAGAGTCACATTATACTGCTTCCTCCTACGTATACCTCGCGAAAAGAACGAGGGCAAAATAAGAGATATTAAAGGCCGCCGCGGTGGAGTAGCCGAGCGGTCTAAAGCGTCTCGCTGCGGAGCGCGCGGTTGCTCGCCGTGGAGGTTCGAGTCCTCCCTGGGGCATGGGTGTGTGTGTTTGTCCTTAGGTTAGTTTACCTAGGTTTAAGTAGTTTGTAAGCTACGGACTGATGACCACGCAGTTTGGTCCGACAGAATTACAAACATTTGAACATTAAAGGCCACACGGAGGCATAAAGTAAACAGTTTTTTTCGGTGAAGCATAAGCAACTGGAATAGGAGAAGAAAGTGACAAAGGTAGACAAAATACATTCGGCTACACACTGTGAGGTGGTGTGCGTAATATTCATGTAGATGCTGATGATAAATGGTTAACTCGACGGAGTCGGAGAGCCGGCGCGTCTACAAAGAGGGCAAGTGAATCTTTAAACTCACTTGTGTTCGGTTATTTTTCTTTTCAAAATCATGAATTGTTTCGTTGGGTCACTGACGTGTCTTTTCGCTGTATGAATATTGTGTTGGCTCGTGATATAATGTCCGTTTGGAATATCTAGGTGTAATGAATGGACCTATAATTTGTTCTGCACAGGTACCTTATGTTTTGACTCTTGTGTTCCGTTTTGGAGGTTTGACTCTCGAATTCCTTTTTTCTAACATACTTCATAAATCAATTATTTGTTGCTTTCACTTTGGTGACAGGTCTATGCGGCATTTTCCTGCTCTCACTATCCATCAAAAAATATTCAAATATTTGTAAATCTGTGGGAACAAATTGCAGTGGTTATCAGTCCCTAGAGTTACAAACTACTTAAACCAACTTATGCTAAGGACAATGCATACAGACACACATACACACACTTCGAGGTTATGCGCCTGTGAGAGCGCACGGCCATTCCCGCGCGGCTCACTATGCATCACAGTTACTTGCGACAGTAATATATTTTTACCACAAGACCCATATTGTGTAACCAATGTATCGGGTGATCAAAAAGTCAGTATAAATTTGAAAACTTAATAAATCATGGAATAATGCAGGTAGAGAGGTAAAAATTGACACACATGCTTGGACTGACATGGGGTTTTATTAGAAAAAAAAAAAAAAAAGAAGGTATTGCTAGACGCGTGAAAGATCTCTTGCGCGCGTCGTTGGGTGATGATCGTGTGCTCGGCCGCCACTTTCGTCATGCTTGGCCTCCCAGGTCCCCAGACCTCAGTCCGTGCGATTATTGGCTTTGGGGTTACATGATGCCACGGTGGAGTAGCCGAGCGGTCTAAAGCGTCTCGCTACGGAGTGCGCGGTTGCTCGCCCTGGAGGTTCAAGTCCTCCCTGGGGCATGGGTGTGTGTGGCCGACCGCGGTGGCCGAGGGGACTGAGGCGCTCCAGTCACGGTCTGCACGGCCACTACGGTCGGGGGTTCGAATCCCCCCTCGGGCATGGATATTTGTGCCGTCCTTAGTATTAGCTAGTTCATAAGTAGTTTGTAAGTTTAGGGACTGATGACCCCGTAGTGAAGTCCCATAAGCTTAACAAACATTTGAACATTTGGGTGTGTGTGTTTGTCCTTAGGTTAGTTTACCTAGGTTTAAGTAGTTTGTAAGCTACGGACTGATGACCACGCAGTTTGTTCCGATAGATTTACAAACATTTTTTGGTTACCTGAAGTCGCAAGTGTATCGTGATCAACCGACATCTCTAGTGATGCTGAAAGACAACATCCGACGCCAATGCCTCACCATAACTCCGGACATGCTTTACAGTGCTGATCTCAACATTATTCATCGACTACAGGTATTGTTGAGGAATGATGGTGAACATATTGAGCATTTCCTGTAAAGAACATCATCTTTGCTTTGTCGGACATTTTTTTGAACTTTTTTTCGGTTCTAATAAAACCCGTGTCATTCCAAGCATATGTGTGATTTTTACCTCTCTGTCTGCATTATTCCGTGATTTATTAAGTTTTCAAATTTAGACTGACATTTGGATCACCCGCTATAGTACAATTGACAAGACTACAGAAAAGAGAACAGACATGTCAGACGAATAAACATTTTACCGAGCGACGTGGCGCAGTGGTTAGCAGATAGTTGCTTTGAAAGGACACGGCCAACTTCCCTCCCCATTCTGAGAGAAAGCAATCCGAGTTTGTACTCCGTCTCTAATGACCAGGACGTTAAACCATTTCATAATTTTGTACATAAATTACATGAAGCAATTAAAACCCGTGATCACATGACCAAAACTGCGTGATTTTTCCGATACTATTTCGCTTCTTTCCTCACATTCAGAACATTCCCTGTTTTCATGCTTGATCTGTTTTCAGATTTCGACGGCCCATGCACTGCCTCAACCTGCCACTAAATTGAGGGAGTTGCGATGAAGAATTTCCCTGTCACTCACTGTCAGAGTTCAGGTCCTTTTTCTGTTTCTGTTATCATATCTATAAAACGAATATCGGACTGCCCTGCCGAAATTATGCTTTCGAATAGTTTTATCTGTAGTGCGAAAGAAACCGGTTTTTTTGTTGACAATGGGCGTCTCATAAAATATGTGACGAGTAGAATTTGTTTGTGCGACTCTATCTCTACACTTCAAAAGCAGAAATCCCAGAGAAAATAGTCCTGACATAAAAAACATTCAACTATCAATTTCATGGCAAGTTCAAATGTTTGTAAGGCTAGGGGTCTAATAAAATGTGTGACGAGTAGAATTTGTTTGCGCGACTGTATCAGAAATCGTAGAGAAGATAGTCCTGACGACTGTTAAGAGACACATAATAAACATTCAACAATCAATTTCATGGCAAGTGCAAATGTTTGCAAGGCTAAGGGACCAAACTGAAGTAGTCATTAGTCCCTAGACTTACACACACATACACACACACACACACACACACATACACACACACATACACACACACACACACACACACCTCTCATGTCCTAGGGAGGACTCGAACCTCCGACGGGGAGCAGCAGCGCGTTGCGAACAAGGCGCCTTAGAGCGCTCGGCCATTTCACTATAGTAAGTCTTTAAGATTTGTGACTTGTAGCGGATGCACGGATCTAATAAATTATCGACAGTTTATCTCTGGCACACTCTGGGGCCCATAAGTATAGGAATTATTCGATAGATTGGATCAACTTTCAATTATAGCAATTGTTCCAGTTTACATGATGGACCTATTTTGAATGATTGCAGTCTTCCTGCGAAGGAAATTATTCTTTACGAGATACTTATAAAATCCGAATTCATAACGTGCTTAAGATTCCTCAGCAGGCGAATCTCAGCCGTAGCTGGGTTCATTTCTACTACCTGTGTAGTAGATAGCAGCTGACGTGTGCATTGGAAGAGCATTTGAACGGAATGGACAGTGCTCTGAAAGGAGCGTATACGATAAACATCAACAGGAAGAAAACAGGGGTAATGGAATGTAGTCTAAGAAAGGCCATGCTCAAGGAGTTAGATTAGGTAACGAAACAATACAGGTGCTAGATGTGTTTTGCTACTTGGGACGTAAAATAACATGCGCTGGTCGCAGTACAGATGTAAAATGCTTATTGGCTAAGGGAAGAAAATCATTTCTGAAGAAGCGAAATATGTGAACATGGAATATTGATAGAAGTGTTGGGAAGTCTTATTTGAAGGTGCTTGTCTGGAGTGTTGTACGGTCGGGAAACATGAACGATAAATAGTTGAGGGGGAAAAGGAAAGAACCTCTTCAAATGTGGCGTTACAGATGAATGCTGAAGATTAGGTCGGTAGATCGCGTAACTAATGAGGTGGTACTCAACAGAATTGGGGAGAAGAGCAATTGCTGGCATACTTTGACAGAAAGAAGGGATCGATTGGTAGGACATATCGTGAATTTAGCGTTGGAGGGAAATGTGTGGAGTAAAAATTACAGAGACGAATACAGTAAGGAGGTTTAAATGAATGTGAGTTGTGCCGTTCTTACGGGGACATGAAGAGGCTTGCTCGGGATGGAGTAGGGTGGAGAGCTGCACCAAAACTGCCCGAAGACCACAACAAAACAAGATAAAACATACAGTTTATTGGACAATATAGCGGGTATTAAAAGTCATAGAAAATGCATTTACGACTGCGTAATAGATGTTCTTTGCTATTCTAATTAGCCACGTCATCTATCAGTCACGCTCGCTACTACTGTTCTATAATCTTAGCTTAACACCTGTTAGGCCGCCTATTTGGTCTGGCGCTTGAACCCGTGGCACATTTTGTGTGTTGGCCGCTCCATGTTGTGCCTTCAGAGACGTCGTTGGTGAAGAGAACAGGGGGAGAGACATCCTTTTTTCTTTTCGTCTTTCACTGGTTGCAGAAGTCAGACGAGACATTCGGAGGCAGGACACTCTCTCTGGACCCAGCGGCTTTAGTGGGAGAAAGTGACGTCCTTGGGGCATCTCGTATGTCTGCTCCTGCGCAGAGTTAGCTGGCGGAAGCATCAGGTTATAATACGGCGCGGCAGGTCTCCAACAAGCCAATCATTTTACTCGATGCCTATTTCCCTTAAAATAATTTCTCTGAGCTACTTTTGGCGTTATATTATAACGTATCTCCGTCACTTACGTTGTGAATGGCTTTGATATACATTTTTCAAGAGTTGTGGTGCAATTAAACTACCCCACTTAGCGCGTTAACATGCTTCGTTACTAGTTTCACTCATACGAGAAAATGTCCATTACCTTGGCGGAAACGTATTCTGCGTTCAAAGGTTTCCTCGGTTCTGTCGCCAACACGACACTATGTCAATGGTGGTACCGACTGTAGCTTCATGTGTTTCACGTGTCGGGACCATAAAATTGAATATTGACAGTACGAATTATATCGTTTCCTGACTGTATAGGTTTAATAAATTGTGAAAATGAAGTAAAGGCTTTCAGTAAATAATTATCTGCCTCTACTTTAAAAATGTTCAAATGTTTGTAGAGTCTATGGGACTTAACTACGGGGTCATCAGTCCCTAAACTTACAAACTACTTACGAACTAGTTAATACTAAGGAAGGCACAAATATCCATGCCCGAGGGGGGATTCGAACCCCCGACCGTAGTCTACTTTAAATAAAAGTTTCAAACAGATACGTATTAAAATTGGTTGGGGCGACAGGAGACGATATAATATAGCATCTTCGTCTTTGAATGATATACGTAAGTTGCTAGGTGTCTCATTATTGACCTAAGCTCACACGAAAATACCATAAAGGTTTTGAACAAAAAGAGAAAAACTTTAACCGCAGGTTCGATTTTGCAATAAGATTCAAAAATAATTACTTTCTCTTTCAAGTTATTTAGTTAAAATAATTATTATAAAATGTTACCAGTACGTATTAGGAAGCAACATGGCGTCACACAATCTCCAGAGATCATATGGTAAAAACTACTGAGGATTAAATCAATTTAAATAAAAGAATGAAATCATTAAAGTTCAAATTCATATTTTTATTATTTCATACGAAAATATTGATATTCACACTCACATACCGTAATAAGACTCCCATGAGAACAGCCAGTTCAATTAATCGTTTTAATCCCACTACCAAGACCAAAAGGCATACATCGAAGAACAAAAGCCGACTGATAACGAGCATTGCATTCTCCTTCCTTTTACAATAGAGAAAATGTGACGATCGGTCACGGATAAGAAAGGAGAAGGCCTGCACGGAAACTATATATGGAATGCCGTCAAAGACCGCTTGTAGTGCTTCAGAATACGCCAAATAATCCACGATCTACGCAGACTTAATGGCGGTGTGTCGCCTGTAGGCAATCACGGTGTTTGCTGCAGCACCTGATCAATGAATCCTGTGCATTTACCTTTAGTGTTCGAGGCTACCTTCTCTCTGGGTCGTTACTGGTTTTGTACGTACAGCTACTTACGCTTTGGTTATGTCGAAACACTCGAGGGCGTCAGCTATTCCACATGGGGCTGATCGTCATGGGTACCCCAGTGACGAAGTCATGGCCGTGTATACAGTTTCTGGTGTTTCCTTTGCAGGCCAGTACTGTTCCATAAGCAACGCAGGGGCATTTAAACTCCCGTCTTAGTCCATCTGAGTGTTTGCTAATGTCCAGGCAAACACTTTACTGCAATTACACAGCGCCTCTTCATGTGCGTTTATTCAAAATGTTCAAATATTTGTGTATCTAAGGGACTTTAACTACGTTGGTCATCAGTCCCTAGACTTACAAACTACTTGAACTAACTTCTGCTAAGGACAGCACAAACACCCATGCCCGAGAGAGGACTAACATCCGACGATGAGCAACCGCACGCTCCGCTCGGCCGCTCCACCGTGGCTGCATTTATTCCATCTGAATATTGAATGCAAAATACTTAAAGGAAGAAATTTGTACTATGTGATGAAAACTTCAATTTAATGTTAAACTAAAAATATTAGTTGATTAATCAAATGTTGAGAATAAATTCGTTATCATCATCTATTTGTTTTTTTCTCATTTAATTATTCTTTAATTCTTTTAATTAGATTAGGTTTACAAGAAAAGAACTTTGATTGAACATAATTAATGTAAGGGAAAATATAATGAACAGTTAGAATAGCATTATGGGTGACAGTGGAAATGGAAGTCAAAAAGTACATTTTGCACTGTCCCAGCCAACAAGTGGACCATCAGACTTAGATGAAAAGATCTAATATGTTTTCTTCGGTCCGCAACTTTTTCCACATTAACAGAAATTTTGGTGTCATGTAATTTTATAAGGACCCTGGGTTTGTGCTTAACATTTGATTTTAATTGTTTCCGTGTTGACAATATTTTTGTTCGTTTGAGTGTGAAGAGGCTTTTGGCAACGCAAGAAACAACACTGATGCAAGAAATAGGGTGAATCATTCTCGCTTAGAGAAATACGTTCATGCACTGTTATTGCAGAGGAGTCTGCGTCATTAGGTTTGTGCGTCGCTGAAGCCACAGCTGCGTTCTGCAGCACGGCAAACAGTCAATAGGAAATGTTCAGTACATGTGCCACAAGGTCGGCCCTGTATAACTACGCAAACGCTGCTGTTTATACAGTATCAGTACATTGTGCGGCATTGTTTCCCGCAGCGGCTGTTGTACGCAGAATGACGATGAGAAATTAGCGAGAAAATAAGTCTCCTTTAACATTTCGTTAGTCTAGTTACATTCACCTACATTTGGTAGGGAACTTTCAACTTATTAGGCAGTATTTCCAATTATTTAATCGTCGCAGAGATTACTTTGGCTTTAACAATTACAACTACATCGTCAGTTATTTGTATTAGTATACTCACTTTTTCACTACTTTAAATCAAATATTGCAAGATAAGTATTCTTTTCGCATTAAATATTTATATGCAGAGCTCCGAAGATGAAGACCAGTAATTATGAACAAGGAAAATACACTTTAATGTTGTATCGTAACGTGTATCAACTGTGATGCACGGGGTCTTTGAAAATTCCGGTTAAAAATTTCGTGTACTTGTAGAGTACATAGTATGGAAATATCATCCGGTGACGCTTTATAAAACAAATTTCTTCTACTGTAAGTTTTCTTTACTTCGGAAGGAGGTAATGTTGACAAAAAAATGAATAGCCGCGCGAGAATGACCGCGTAGTCTAAAGCACCAAGTCACCGAATGCGCCGTCGCTCCCGTCGGAGGTTAGAGTCCTCCCCCCCGGGCAGTGTGCATGTATGTTTGTGTGTGTGAGTGTGTGTGTGTGTATGTGTGTGTTGTCGTTAATATAAGTTATTTTAAGTTGTTTGTAAGTCTAGGGGCCGATGACCTAAGCAGTTTGGTCTCTTACATTGACAAACATTTGAACATTTACAAAATAAACATCTTAAGAGCTGATCACGTCTCTTCTACTGGTCAAGTCCATGTTCAACTGAAGTTCTTTTCTCGTTTTCGCCCATACTACATCCTCTCGTAATACAGAAAGCAAAGAGCTTCCAGTAGAAGAAATTTGCTCCAGTATCAAAAATAGAGAAGTGCTCATGCTCTAGTAAGATGTCAGTTTCGGGCAAGAGTTTCTGATCAAAATAATATGTAATCACTCCCCCCCCTCCCAACAGGTCTCGAAGTTTGTAAGAAAGGCGTTAATCATTGCGGTGCAATTTCTCTCATAAATTTCCGCTCCAAATACGAATATACACTGCTCAAAACTATTGGAGGATCAGGTGACATATCATTCACAATATACATATGGTAACGTATTTTATTGAGATATTGGTTACAATTGTAATTTGTGAATGATGAAGTACAATACTTTGCTGTCTCAACTCTTTACTTGACTTTTAAATGACGTTTACTTAGAGCGAGGCACCATAATAGTGAAAAAGTCATTATTGTTGCCTTCTAATATGGTGTGTGGACAGCCAGTACGCTTGCAAACCTGCGTGGCTTCGACACCATGAGGTTATCAATCAAATTTGAGGGATATTGGACCATTCAAAAATGTTCAAATGTTTGTTAAGCTTATGGCACTTAACTACGGGGTCATCAGTCCCTAAACTTACAAACTACTTATGAACTAGCTAATCCTAAGGACGGCACAAATATCCATGCCCGACCGTAGTGGCCGTGCACACCGTGACTGGCGCGCCTCAGTCTCCTCGGCCACCGCGGCCGGCTGGGCCATTCATCCTTGAGTGCAATATCCAGATTTGCACCTGTTGTGGGAGATGCTGGTCTGGCTGAAA
Organism: Locusta migratoria; assembly: GCA_026315105.1. Lineage (NCBI taxonomy): Eukaryota > Metazoa > Arthropoda > Insecta > Orthoptera > Acrididae > Locusta > Locusta migratoria. The sequence goes on from CM048744.1 coordinate 677,625,634, forward strand.
TACGCCTGCCAAGTGTATTCCAGACAAGCTCAATCGGGTTTACGTCCGGTGAACAAGTTAGCCACTCCATTCGTTCAATTTCCTCAGCTTCAAGCATGTTGCAACCCCGAATACGTTGGTCATCGGAGGTCATGGAGAGGCGGGACTCATCACTGAACATGGTATGACGCCATTCGTGCGCTGTCCTTGCCTTGTGGTCACGGCAGCACTCCAAACGCCGTCGTTGGTGATCTGGTGTCAATGCCAACCCTCGAACGGGACAGAAGGGTCTCAGTCCGGCAGATGTCATCATTCATCGAGACATTCCAGGAAGTTTTAGGGTCTATACTACATGTTTGCTGCTGCTGGGTGTCGAAGTCATCGGAACCGTCATCGCTTAGATTACCGCACAGGAAGGTGTTTCTTGGTCGGCCGGAATCTGCACGATGTGACTGAGTTCTTTCATGCACCCATTGATTCCAAAATCAGACCACTATGACAGATTAATGACCTATACGTCTGTAAATCACACGTTAGTGATATATGGCGTGCCACAGGGAAGTGTTATAGGGCCTCTACTGTTCCTTAACTTTATAAACGATTGAGGAGAAAAATCTTGAGACTGATTGCGATTTTGGCATACATTACATTTATCTCGTTACTCAAGAGCTGGAGATTATGGTAGATGGATGTAGGACAATAGTGTTGAGCTCTTGAGTAACAAGATAAGTGTAACATCCTATCACTAACGAGAATATGATATCTCTGTGTGCCGAAACCGGCCATAAATAAAAGTAAGAATACTTTTGCGAATTTGGCAAAACATTTTTTCATTTTAATTATACTTTTATTTTGAATCTGGACGCGGAATATCATCTGCATCTACATATTTACTCTGCAGATCACATTTAAGTGCCTGGTTCATCGGACAGTTTCCATAACATTTCTCTCCGTTCCATTCTCTAAAAGGGCGCGGAAAAAAGAAACGTCTAAAACTTTCCATTTGATAATTTTTCCCTACGTGGATAGGTATGAGCAAAATACATTCGCTTTCGAAGAAAAAAGTTGTGAAAGAAATTTCGCAAATAGATCTCGTGGCAACGAATAACGCCTTTCTGTAAATTATCTTCAGACCAAATCGTGCATCATTTTCGCTACTCTCTCTTCCTTGTAACCAAATGAGCTGCCCTCCTCTGTTCTATATCTCCTCTGTCCTACCTGATGAGGATCCCACAATGCGTAGCAATACTCCAAACTAGGACAGACAAGTGTTGAGTAGGCAGTTCATTTAGTGGATGTTGCATCTTCCGCCAAAGAAATACGGACTTTATTTCAACCCACGCATGTCGACCTCCCAATGCAGCATTTTTTATCCTCACCCTATCAGACTGGCGATAAGAGTTGGTTAAAATCGGTCTGCAGGCACTGACCAAACTACAGAGGCTAGATTGAGTAATGCAAGTGCGTTTATTGCGCCCATGAAGTGGAATAGGGTTGCCATCTCTGAACGTTAAAAGTCACAGATCGAAACTCATCTAAGTCATTATGGCACAGCATTCCCCCTCTACTGGTTGTTGTGGCTACATTCCCAATCCCAGAGCCTCGTCTGGACAAACAACTTAAAGTAGTTGCAGGTGAGGTTGAACAGTTGGATGAGACACAGGCTGTATATTCGCTTCAGCATCCCATTAATCTAATTCCCTCCGCATTGCCTGATTTTCTTAGAGTTCATTCCATTATCCTTGTTTTGCTCTCGTTAATGCTCATCTTAAACCCCATTTTCAGGACACTTTCAAATGCTCTTCCAGGTAGGGTGACCAACGTTTGATCACGGGTTAAGGGATATGACCAAAATCTGATGATGATTATAAAGGAGAATAAGGGTGATTCAGTCACAGTAAATTTCATCTGCACAACTATACATATTTCCTTGGAATGGGGATGTAAACATTAAAAAAAATAGAACATACTTTGCTTATTCTTACTCATTTACCGTGTTTTTGGGTAGCCCTACAACCCGAGTTTTTAAGAGAATAATAGTATTAATAAGACTCATTTCTGGAGAAAATTCAAGAACAGTATGCCAGAAATTATTTGATTTGCTTTTGATATAGCGATTGTTTGTTATATAACAATTGAAGCCATGCTAAAAATTAATAAAATCATCTCTGAAGCATTTTTCCACGGATGGATTTAAGCTGTTCAATAATTTTGCAGTGCTACAAAAAAAGACTCTCGTTAATCTTAATTTTCACTGCGAGATCACATAATGAAAACCGATTTACTTGAAATCAAATGAAAATACACACGAACACGTCGCAGTAGGTATTACGCAAAAACAAAGAAAACGACTCAAACTGAAATATTTGGTGCTAACTTTCCTCTGTTTTCGAGAGCTGACAAGCGATACATTAGTAATGGTTCTTTTGAAGCGTGGAGAAATGTTGTGTGAGTCAACTGAGAAATAACTAATGATACGCTTTCGTTTCATCTCTATAATCCATTTTCGCGAGTCATTACTTCCGCGTGATGTTATCGTAAAAAAACTATGATTGCTAATAGGCATGATGCGATAGCATCCTCGAGTTGCCACTATTGACCAAGAAACCAATGTGCATTTACCCACAGCCCCACGCATTCCAAAGGCCCTAGAAGCACGAACAGTAATCGGAAATAGTATCGATTATAGTAAGAAAGGTTATACGGGATATTTCGCTGAAAAAATTTCAAGTTTCGATAGTACTTCACGGATTTCAGGTATGACAGTGCTCACTGATGAAATATACGGGAGAAAAAGGCAGAAAATAAGGGAGATGGGAGAATTGAGTACGAAAATAAATCCGTTAAACTTTATTTACAAGATAAATCAATCAAAAGTGAAGGCCTTAAACTCCACAAAATACCTAGGAATTACTATTACTTCAGACTTAAATTGTAAAGAACACGTGGATAATGTCGTGGGAAAGGCGAACCAGAGACTACGTTTTATAGGCAGAATCCTTAAAAGAACTACAGAACTGCAAAAGAAACTGCATACACTACGCTTGTCCGTCCATTTTTGGAGTATTGCAGCCCAGTGTGGGATCCTTATCAGGCGGACATCGAGCACATCGAAAGAGTCCAGAGAAGTGCAGCCCGTTTCGTATTGTCACGATACAGGGGAGACAGCGTTACGGAAATGTTACAGGATCTGGGATGGGAATCATTACAACAACGGCGCTTATCGCTGCGGCGTGGGCTACTTACGAAACTCCAATCGCCAACATTCTCCTCCGAATGCGAACATATATCGTTAACTAAATGTTCAAATGTTTGTTAAGCTTATGGGACTTAACTACGGGGTCATCAGTCCCTAAACTTACAAACTACTTATCAACTACCTTATACTAAGGACGGCACAAATATCCATGCCCGAGGGGGGATTCGAACCCCCGACCGTAGTGACCGTGCAGACCGTGACTGGAGTGCCTCAGTCTCCTCGGCCACCGCGGCCGGCTATCGTTAACTCCAACTTACATAGGTGGTAATGATCTTCAGAATAAAACACGAGAAATCAGAGCTCGAACGGAGAGATTCAGGTGTTCTTTCTTCCCGCGCGCTATTCGAGAATGGAATGAGAGATAAATAGTATAATGGTGGTTCAATGAACCCTGTGCCAGGCACTTTAATGTAATTTGCAGAGTATCCTATGTAGATGTAGAATGGACAGACTGAATACCATTGGGGAAAAGCTACAACCAACTCTCTTCCTAAGAAATGTGCTTCGATACTCCTCGACTAACAAGTTGTGTATAACTTTCGTTTTGGATATTTTAAACCTGCTAACTTTAGAATTTGAAAGAGTGTATTCCAGTCAATATTGCCAAAAGGTTTTTCCAAATCAAAAAAGCTAAAACTTATGTTTGCAATTCCTTAAAAGTGGTAGATGGGTTTTGTTACTTGGGTAGAAAAATAACTTATGATGGCCGAAATAGAGAAGAAAAGCATTGCCGCGGTGGAGTAGCCGAGCGGTCTAAAGCGTCTCGCTGCGGAGCACGCGGTTGCTCGCCGTGGAGGTTCGAGTCCTCCCTGGGGCATGGGTGTTTGTGTTTGTCCTTAGGTTAGTTTACCTAGGTTTAAGTAGTTTGTGAGCTACGGACTGATGACCACGCAGTTTGGTCCGATAGATTTACAAACATTTGAACATTTTTTTGAAGAAAAGCATTTATGATGAAGATAAATTTGTTGACATCTGGAGCGTAGCCTTTTAAGTAAGTGAAATGTGGACGATGTCGAGCTCAGACGGAAAAAGATAAAAGCGTGCTTAATGTGGTACTAAAGATAAGGTACTGAACAGAATTGGTAAGAAAATAAATTGCCACGCTGAATGGCCGAGTGGTGTAAGACGTTATGACGCGGACTTGGGAGGCCGTTGCCGCCGCAGCTTCGAGTCGTCCTTCGGGTGTGGCTGTGCCGGTTGTCCTTAACGTAAGTCAGTTTAACTAAAGTATAGGGACTGATGACCATCGCAGAGGGCGACCAAGAGGCGAATACTGTATGCAGATTCTGAGAGAATTGGGTCGCCATTCTTATTCAGGGATGAAGACGCTTGTGCTGTGTAGGGAATCGTGGAGAGCTGCATCGAAACAGACTGCGGACTGAAGACCACCACGACCACTACAATAACCACAACAAATCTCATGAATACCCCGAAAACTAAAAAGGACGTGGAAAAATTAAGTTATTTGCTCGCCAGTGGCCTAAGGACATGATACAAAAAGGAGATGATGGATGATTATTAGGATGATGATGAATCAAATGTGCAAATGTTTGTAAACCTTTTGGACCAAACTGCTATGGTCATTAGTCCCTAGACTTACAAACAACTAAAAATAACTTACACTAACGACAACACGCACACCCATGCCCGAGAAAGCACTCGAACCACCGGCGGGAACGGCCGCCCAATGCGTAGGATGAATAGACCGCACTGCTATTCCGCTTGGTGATGATCATGAATTACCTAACCTCGGAATTCCCCCTAAATCTAATCTTCATGTACATCTACATACTCAGTAATCCACCCAGAGGTACCACTACTAGTTACTTGCTTCCCTGTCCCATATAACGAGGAAAAAACTAATATTTGCATGCATCTGTATGAGCCCTAATTTCTCTGATCTTTATGCTCTTTACGCGAAATGTAGGTTAGCGGCAGTAGAATCTTTCTGCAGTCTGTTTCAAATTCCGGCCTTCTAAATTTCTTCAACAGTGTTTCTCAAAAATAACGTCGCATACCCTCCAGCGACTCCCATTTGAGTTCCCGAAGCACCTCAGTAACACTCGCCCATTGATCGGACCAACCAGTAAAAATCCTAGCGGACCGCCTCTGAATTGCTTCTATATCTTCCAGTAAACTGATCTGGTGGGGATCCGAAACACTTGAGAAATAAGACGGGGTAGTACAAGCGTTTTATATGCGGCCTCCTTTACAGACGAATAACATGTTAACAAAATTCTCCCTATAAACCGAAGTCGACCATCCGCATCCCCCAAGACCGCCCTTATACGTTCTTTCCATTTCATATCACTGTACAGTGCTACGCCTACATTTCTAATTGACGCGACTCTGTCAAGCAGCACACTATTAAAGCTGTATTCGAACTTTACGGGCTTGTTCACAGCAACTAGACATTTTGTCCACGTTATACTGCATCCTAGTACGGTCATTCAATGACGACAGCCTCTTGTGCACCACAGTATCATCAGCAATCAGTTGCAGATTACAACTCTCTCTGTCCGTCAGATTATTTATATAGATAGAAATGTTGAAATTTTTGTAAATATAAGGGACCAAACTCCTGAGCTTCTACCGTCCCTAGACTTTTAAATGACTTAAACTAACTTATACTAAGGACTAGATTAATTCTTGCTGCTTCGCACGTGTAGACTGCATGGTCTGAATTCGTTGTTTCTACTTCTGTATTGCTTTCCTGATGAAGTATTTTGATACAATTTGCCACCTCGTATTGCACCATTGATGGCAGAATTCAAAACATCCCCAAACACATTTTTTAAAATTCTAACCATGGTTCCTAATCCAAATTTTCGCATTTCTAGCATTAAAATAGTCTGAGTAGTATCCTTAAAATATTTTCCCTTATCTCACCCGCTTAATGTTTGAATTTCCAAAAATATCGAAACACGTGTTTTTAAAATTCCAATAAAAATTAAATGCGAAGTTTTGTATTTCTTGCTTCAACATTGCCTTAATAGCAATGTATTTTCGAAAAAAAAAGTTCATCCCCTATTTCACCTCCTTAGGATTGGTAACATCGAAAAATCGCTGATGCCTACAGCGTAAGATGAACAACATCTACAAGATTTAAGTTTCTATCGTCTGTAGATTCAGTTTTCAGCGCCGTGTTTCAGAAACAGATCGAGAACGCGAAATTTCTTTCTCACGCTGTAGCATCTGTCTTGGAAGATTTACTTTTCAACCTACAATATGAACTTATGCTTCTTTTTCGTACGCTTGTTGCAGAAAAACAAATGAAGAATGTGTATCACGTTTCGCTGTATATAACCTCTTTGCTATTATAATGTCAAAAGTCATCGCTGGTCTTCAGTCCGAATTATCCATAAGCTGACGACTTTCAACCACTATATCTTCAACTCTCTTGTAGATATCGACACGCAGCTGCTATGGTGTAAACGGGGGACTTTGTACTGCAACAATACAGACAGATCTTTGGTCTCCATTGTGTAGTTTTAGCTGAAGAGCAAAATATTGACACCTACATGTAGAATTTTATAGAAGTCGGTAACTTTCAACTCCCATATCTTCCACCCCGTTATCGTTATCAACCCTCTATCACCATAGTGCACAATGGGAGACTGATACCTACTGCCATATACAAACACTATTCGTTTGCGATGTGTAGTTTTGGTTACAGAGTGAAATATAGGCATAAACACTTCAATTTTTATATATATTAAGAATAATCGCTCCAGGAAATGATGGAAAATATTGTAAGGGTGGTAAAAATGATTAAACATTGATAAGACCAAAGTCATGAAAATTGCAAAAAAAGATGACACAATCAAAATATCATTAGAGGGAAGAGTATTGGAACAGGTGCAATCGTTTCAATATTTGGACACATGATAACATTCACTGGAAGTTGCACAGAGGAAGTAAGGTGATGAATCTCTATGGGAAAGAAAGCTTTCAGGATAGTAAAAGATTTGCTAACAACCAAAGGTATTCCCATTAATCTAAGGAAGAAGTTCCCCAATTGTTTCGTGTGTAGCGTGGTTTCATATGAATCTGAAACGTGGACAACCAGACAGAAAGAACAAAAATATTTAGAAAATTTTGATATGTGGCTATGGAGAAGAATGGAAAAAGTGAAGTGAACCTTCAGAATGAAAAATGAGGAGGTGTTGAACAGGGTAGGAGAGGGAAGGACCTTCATTAGAACTATCCAGAAGAGGATAACATCTTGGTTGGGGCACTTACTACGTAGGAATTGTTTGCTGCTAAGAATAATGGAAGGAAAAGTAGAAAGAAGAAGAGGGAGAGGAAGGAGAAGATCTGGAATGCTGACTGACCTGAAGAAAGGAAGGAACTACAGGCAAATGAGGGAGGATGCTCAGAACAGAGCGAAGTGGAGGACGTCCAGTTGAAACCTGTCTGAGGACACACCTACTCAAAGAAGAAGAAGATGACACACTCTCCCATGCCCGAGGGACTCGAACCTTCTACGCGACCGGGCGCGCAGTCCGTGATATGGAATCCGCCTGAATCTTGGGTGTAGGTAGAGTGCGCGAGAGGACGACAGCCTCTGGCCAGCTGGTGGTGGTAGCGGGGACAAGTGGTGCGACGTGCCAGCAGGATGACGAGGCTGCGGCGACAGTCGCGCGCGTCCTCTTGAAGGGGCGGCCGTCGAACTCGGCAGTTTGCACAACTGTTTCGGAAGCCCTCGAAGCCCGTCCCGCTCTCGAGAAACCCAATACGGCTGCCCCGCGGCCCACTGGTGAGTCGCTACTGGTACATCTCGGCTGCGGCTCTTAAGGGAAAACAAACACCAGTGGCGGTATTCCGCCTGACGTCAGACCACCAGTCCTGCCCATTAAGAGAGCCACGTCGCACTGGAGTCGTGCAGTGACATTCACTCTCCAGTTACCGTATGAGCCAAATTAAAAGAGCTGTGTTAGGCTGCAGGTTACTCTCAGTTCAGATTTATTTCAAACTGTGACGGTCTGTATTTCAAAGCGACGTCCCAGTTGTTGTTACCGCTATCTCCAGCAGCCCACCACAAGCTACTGCACAGGGAGAGGACAAAGTATCAGGGGTCTTCAAATGAAAAGATACGAAACGACACTGTGGGTCTTGAAGTCTTTATTCAGAAGTAGAGACATCAGGACAACTATCCCATTGTTTAATGAGCCAAGGGATTTCCTGCTCCCCGAATATCTGTGGCTATGACAAAACCTCTACTATGTCCTACAATTCGTCGTCCGAGTTGAAGCACTTCCCTTTGATATATATGTATATATACAGGGTGAATCACCTAACACTAGCACCGCAAATACTGCGGAAACGGAAAGTGCGATGGATGTGCGGTTTTCACAGAATGGTTTCGTAGTCAGGGGGTCGTATTTTTAGCCAACGAACTAATTGTAATATTACTTAGAAAGTGTATTTTTTATGCACACATACAGTTTTTTAAATGGAACAATGGTTGTTTCTATCATGAACTTGAATATTTGACACCAGCTGTGTAGAAAGAATTTTGAATGACATTTTCATCACGTTTAGTTTGGCAGCTACCACCGTTCAAAGTTTTGGGGGCGGAAGCTGTGATTAGCGTAGCTGACTGCCCGAGTGGCTATCCCCTGGGGCACGGCCCACGGTCTCATGACACCAGTCAGTAAGCTACACTGTCGTAGCCTCCGCCCCCAAAACTTTGAATGGTTGTAGCTGCCAAACTAAACGTGATAAAAATGTCATTCAAAATTCTTTGTACACAGCTGGTGTAAAAAATTCCAGTCCATGATAGAAAAACCATTGTTCCATTTGAAAAATTAAATGTTTGCATAAAAATACACTTTCTAGTTATTTTTACAATCCGATTATTGACTAACAATACGAGTCCTTGACTACCAATCCATCTGTGATAACCGCACATCAGTCGCACTTTCCGTTCCCGCAATATTTGCGGTGCAAGTGTTAGCTGATTCACCCTATATTCTCCTATCCCTTCTCTCTCTGTCCATCTCCTTTTTTTTTTAAAAAAAAACATGTTGTTTTTATCGAAGAATATATAAGAAATATAGCTGTCTTCCCTAAAGTACAAAATTATAAGTGCAGTATCTAAACAAAGAAAGATAATAATCAAAGTACAAATTACTTATAAAATTCGTACAATCTCATATTTACTGAGTTATATGTTGTACAATTGTGTAATTTTTCCGGTATATATTTATCTGTATAAGTGCTATTTGTCTATTGCGAATATATTAAAACTTGGCGCGTAATAGGGCGATTTTCAATTAACATCACTGTTTATGTGCTAATATCTTATGAACTACGTGCCGTACTGTGATACAATTTCGAACGTACATTCAACTATATGTGTGTATCCCGTCTGAAAAATTTCCTGCGGCTGCAATTTGTAGTGTAGAAATTATAAATTATAACGTCATACTGAAAGCCGTAGTTTTGCACCACGGGCAGCGGAAAAGTAGTAAGCGTTTATTTTTTTTCCTTTCATAATTTTGCTGTGGTTGTCAGAGAGAAAAAGTTCAATCAAGGTTTGAAATTATGTTTAACGTTTGTTGGAAGTCGCTAAGTAATGTGGTTCCCATACAGTGTCGCATTATGTGGCAGTTTCTTGCAACTCCTATTGTTTATGACGTTATATCTCCTGAACCATGTGTTGTAAAGTGGTTGGTCCTAATATAGCAATTTTTATTTCACGTAAGAAATACATATACTAAATTTGGTTGAAATCGGTCCTGCGGTTTATGAGGAAATGAGCAGCAATTTTGCGTAATGCATCACTCTTTCTCGCATCTCATTGTTTATGACGTCATATCTCCGGAACAGTGGTGTTGTACGTTATTCTTACTGTTTCAGTGATCGTCCTCATGGATTGTAGCTTACATGTGGAAAATTTCATATAGATTCGAACAAAACTGTAGATTTTGTATGCAACACGTACACACAAACAAACACACAAACATACGGTCACTCTGCTTTATATACCGGGTGATCTGAAAATTTAGTATGAATTTGAAAACTTAATAAACACGGAATAATGTAGGTAGAGACGTAAAAATTGACACATATGCATGGAATGGCGTGGGGTTTTATTAGAACCAACAAAAAAAACGTTCAAAATATGTCAGACAGATGGCGCTTCATTTGATCAGAAAAGCAAAAATTAGCATAATAATTTAAGACAAAGCAAAGATGATGTTCTTTATATGAAATACTCAATATGTTCACCATCATTCCTCATCAATAGCTGTAGTCGAGGAATAATGTTGTGAACAGCACTGTGAAGCATTTCCAGAGTTATGGTGAGGCATTGGCGTCGGATGTTGTCTTTCAGTATCCCTAGAGATGTCGGTCGATCACGATACACTTGCGACTTCAGGTAACCCCAAAGCCAATAATCGCACGGATTGAGGTCTGGGGACCTGGGAGGCCAAGCATGACGAAAGTGGCGGCTGAGCACACGATCATCACCAAACGACGCGCGCAAGATATCTTTCACGCGTCTAGCAATATAGGGTGGAGCGCCATCCGCATAAAAAATCGTAGCTTCCAGCAGGTGTTTATCAGTCAGGCTAGGGATGATGCGATTCTGTAACATATCGGTGAACCTCTCACCCGTCACAGTAGAAGTTACAAAACCAGAATCACGCAGTTCGCCCAAGATAACGATAGACATGGTTATAATAAAACCCCATGTCATATCAAGCACGTGTGTCAATTTTTACCTCTCTAACTACGTTATTCCGTGATTTAATAAGTTTTTATTTTATACTGACTTTCAGATCACTCGGTACCTATATATATATATATATATATATATATATATTAGTTGACCAAAAAGATGGAAGTCAGAGAACGACATGTCGAGGCTATAGGGCGAATGCTAAAGCTGCCCCCACTTGAATGTGGCCAGTACACTTTGCGAGAACCTGTAGCAGTGTGGGAGCGCATCATCATACAGCAGAATCTCTCCGACCGTGAGCAGCCCAGGCCGTTTGCTGCTGATGGACTTGCACAGGATACGGAATGTCTCACATTACACGCTACTGTTAATGGCTTTTCCGTGCTCGAGGAATTATCAGATATCGGTCGTCGAAAAAGACGGTGAGCATCACATTTGCCTGCTGAGGGTACAGGCTTGATATTTTTGGCGGGAAGTGACGACGCAAGCTTTGGTTCCCTAGATGTCGCACTACGTTGTCCCAAAGCGGCATATTAAAATTTCAACCGGTTTGTTTGTTAAGACGTTTCGTTCCTTTTCATTCGAACACCCCTCGTAATATAAACATCTGATACAGACACAATATTTATTTGTAAGGAGTTGTCCTACTATTGGTATGAGTACAGTTGCAACTCTTCTAGGAACAGATTCTTGAAGTATGTTCATAGTTTCCAGTAGAATGTAATTCAGTATTGTCCCATAAAATCGGGTAATTACTGCAACAGTGTTGTTGCTGTAAATTTGAACCTCGCTCTGTGGTTTAATACTGCCAGTAAATGTTCAATTATGTTGACACACGGCTCTTTTACTGTCCATAGGATATTTTAGATAATTTCTGACGGTGTACGAAGCACGTCTGACTTTTCTGGCTGTGTATATGGGCGAATTTTCATTTCGGATTTTGGCAGTGTTTGTTACCAATATATTTGTCATAGTAAACAATTTTTTATTGAGGACGGTGAGATATTCATTCACAGTTATCCGACCAGTGAGTAATCATTCTTGACTGTATGAGGTAGACACGCCATATCGTAAGCTTCTTTTGGGGTTTTCGATAAAAAATATAAATAAATAAATAAAATAAAATAAAAATCGGTTATGTAAGCAATGATTCATCGGACCATACCACATACTTCCAGTCAACGAGTGTACATGTTTTATGATCAAGCCATCACGTCACTCGGAGTTCTGGGTTGCTTTTCTTATTTAGGGTTTAGCAACTGAAGACCTTCCACGAGTGTTAAACTCCAGCGGTACTGTTTTTATCGAAATAGTATTACTCAAGTTAGTATTGACTTTATCAGCCACTTTTGCCGAGGTAGCTTTATGCTGTCTGCTCACACTCGTTCTTAATGGTCGTCGGTCGTTGCCAGGTTTCACCCACTATTCTTTTTCATCAACGATGTTTTGTTCTATGTACGCTGCTATTAGGGAGGATTCTGTCGCTAGTAAAACGTTAAACATTGCGGCCGTTTTCCTCACAGATGCTCCCAGTTACTGCACATCATCGAGTTTGCCTCTTTGGAAGATTGAGAGATCACGAATTATGCCGATCATTTGTGTTGACTGTCGCAGAAGTGGTGTGCGCACCACGCTGCAGACGACAGACAAGTGTCAGACAAGTGACCTCTAGAAAGCACAGCTCTTCCGCGGAAACCTTCCGTGGTCGAGGGACCTTGAACTATTCGTCTACTGGATTGCCTTATTCGTCGTCGCGTCGTTGGGCCTAGATGTTGGTGACCTAAAGCTGTTGGCACGCGGAGCGTGTGTCTCACCGTGTGAGGTCAACGTGCTGAGTTTCTGACGTCACAATGTGCGAGACGCACCTTGCGGAGGCATTCCTAAAGTGTAGAGGAATGTCAAACATGTCATAAATTCTCAACGTGCGTCTGAACGACCCCTTGAAACTACTGCTGAGGAAGACAGCTCAGGCTCAAGGGACACAACTGGTCGTCGGCGTGATGACCTACCCGCGGGCTCCCGGTCTGGAGGGCCCTAACCACCCCGAGACTCAGCCGGGCGCGCTAGCTGCGATCATCACGTGTTTCAAACATCAACTTCGCTTTGCGGGTTCTTCGGATGTAATTCACGCTTTGCAGTGCAACAAACGCCAACCTTCTTGTGAATTTTCATGCCATTCTTTGCATAAGAAATAATACAGGGTACCCATTTAAAAACATAAGTCTGTGTTGAAAATAATATTTGCTTACGTCTAGGTCTGTCCCATTGTACTTACTTTCATAAGACCAGCCATACACTCAAGACCGTGAAAGCTGTTTCTCAATATCTAATGTAGTTCCAGAGATATCTGGGGTGAAAATTTGAGTGAGATGCCCTGTATATCAAGAACTCAAGAACATCAAAGGACCCGAGACCGAAACCTGTGAGAACCCATTCCTGATAGCCCCCCCCTCCCCGTTTGAGGAATCAGCTGATTATTGCAGTTTACCTGTACCACTTATTTCAACTGTTTGCAATTAAGTACGAATTAAACCAGTCCTGCACGCACTAATATACTACAATGCTTAAGCTTAAAAATTCCATGAACTACACAATCAAAACTGTTTCAATAATAAATCTTCAGTGAATTTGAGAACACTAAGAGTGTATGCTAATTTTTATTTCCGGCATTGTAGTCTGCTTTAAACTTGTAGCGATGGCACGCTGTTTGCAATGGAATCTATTATTGTCGCTGACAGCACACGCTGTTGACACACCTATCTTACCTCCACGGCACCGGCGACTGCATAATCGAGGGAAACACAGTCATTTGTGAGCGAGCGGCCTAACGCAACGGTGTTACTATGTTTTCGAAACAGAAATAAAGCAGTTAGATCAAGACTGAATGTGTCTTACAGCACGACGGTGTACCTAGGAGTTACAATTACGAACAACTTAGACTAGAGAGAACACACAGAAACTATTGTGGGGAAGGGGAACCAAAGATTACGTTTCATTCGCAGAACGCTTCGAAGATGCACCAGCTCCTCCAAACAGACTGCCTACTTCACACTTGTGCGTCCTCTCCTGGGAGTACTGTTGCCCAGTGTGGCAGTGTGGGACCCTCAACAGGTGGGACTGATAGAAGATACTGAGAAGGTTCGGAGAAGGGCAGCTCGTTTTATCACGTTCGGGGGGGGGGGGGGGGGGAGCGTCATGGAAATGTTGCTCGAATTGGCGTGGAAATCATTAAAAGAACGACGTTATTCATTGCGGCGTGATCTCTTTGCGAAGTTGCAACCACCGAATTTTACTTCTGAATGTGAAAATATTTTGCTACCACCCACCAACTTATGGAGACATGACCATCCCAATAAAATAAGAGAAATCAGATCGAAAATGGAACGATTTAGGTCTTTCTTTCTTTCCGCGCGCTATTAGAGAATAGAACGGTAGAGAAAAATTATGAAAGTGGTTAATGAACCCTCTGCCAGGCACTTAAATGTGATTTGCAGAGTATCTATGGAGATGTAGAAGGTCTTCAAGAGGCGGGTGGGGAATCGGTATTGCCGTACAGAGCAGTGGTACGTTGGGAGAAAGCCCAGACATGCATCGGTCAGGTCGTCCTAGCGTCTCTGAAGAAGTGCATACTGTTGTCGCGTTAGTGGTCAGTGATCGACGCCATACGATTCGTGAACTCGCGCACGAATCCGGATTAGCGCATACGACTGTACTTTGCATCCACAAGGAACGCCTAGGAATGCGAAAAGTTGCATAACGATGGGTTTCGCGTGTTTTTACGGAAATGCTGAGACATACTTGGAGCGCAATTAGCGTGAGGAAGAGGCTTTCGTACGCCGTATAGTAACATGGCCATTGTAAGAGTCATAACTATGACGTCAATCAAACGAATGATGTCATTGTAGGTTGTCACGAAAGTCGAAAGTGCGTCAGAGCCCCAGTATGGTAAAAGTTGTGGTGATTCTCGTGTACGACTGTGTTGGTGTTATCCTAACGCATTACGTTCCTCCGCGGCAGACCGTCAATGCACAGTATCACTGTACGTTTTTGGAGCAACATTGCGACCAGCTTTGCGAAAGAAGTGGCAACACTTTCTGCGCAACCACCCATCAGTGTGCACGGCAATGCGCGGGGGCATTCAGCGCAAGCTGTGACTGCTCTGCTCGGTCGATGGGTCCGGGAAGTACTGTACCATCCACCATACTCCCCAGTCTTAAGTCCTTGTTACTTTCATTTCGTGACATTAGCTTCAGAGCTGTGACATTAGCTTCCGGACTGTATACCCAGTAGATTTCTATCTGATTATGCTGAAGCGATAGGTCCTTACTTAACAGCCATATACAACCGCTCTCTCAAACAAGGATCTATATCAAAAGACTGGAAAGTTGCACAAGTCATACCTGGTAGTAGGAGTAACCCATTAAACTACAGGCCTATTTCATTGACGTCAATTTGCACCAAGGTTTTGGAACATATATGTATTCAAATATTATGAATTATCTCGAAACAGAATGATCTATTGAACCAAGGTCAACACGGATTTAGAAAATATCGTTCATGCCAAACACAACTAGCTCTTTACTCACACGAAATGTGGGTGCTACTGACAAGGGTTCGCAAATTAATTCCGTATTTCTTGATTTCCAGAAGGCTTTTGACACCGTACCTCACAAACGGCTTTTAATCAAATTGCTTGTTTATGGTATAGTGCCCGAAGTTAGCGACTGGATATTGGATTTCCTGCACGAGAGGACACAGTTAGTAGTAATCGATGGTAAGGCATCAACTAAAACAGAGGTGATATCGGGCGATCCACAGGGTAGTGTTATTGGTCCTCTGCTGTTCGTTATTTACATAAACGATTCAGGAGAAAATCTGAGTAGATCTCTTAGGTTGTTTGCAGATGACGCCGTCATTTACCTTCTAGTAAAACCATCTGACGATCAAATCCAACTGCAGAACGATCTGAATAAGACATCGCTATGGTGTATGCAATTGATTCTAAATAATGAGAAATGTGAAGTTGTCCACATGAGTTCGAAAAGAAATCCGTTAAACTTTGTTTACAAGATAAATGAATGAAAAGAGAAGGCCGTAAACTCCACAAAATACCTAGGAATTACTATTACTTCAGACTGAAATTAGAAAGAACACATAGATAATATCGTGGGAAAGGCGAACCAGAGACTGCGTTTTATTGGCAGAACGCTTAAAATATGCAACAGGACTACTAAAGAAACTGGATATACTAAGCTTGTCCGTCCTTTTCTTGAGTATTGCTACGCAATATGGGATTCTTATCAGGTGGATATGACGGAGGACATCGAAAGAGTCCAAAGAAGGGCAGCTCGTTTCGTATTGTCACGATACAGGGTAGACAGCGTTACGGAAATGATACAGGATCTAGGATGGGAATCATTACAACAACGGCGATTGTCGCTGACATGGGCTACTTACGAAACTCCAATCGCCAACATTCTCCTCCGATTGCGAAAATATATTGTTGACTCTCACTTACATAGGTAGAAATGATCATCAGAATAAAATACGAGAAATCAGAGCTCGAACAGAGAGATTCAGGTGTACTTTCTTCCCACGCACTATTCTAGAATGGAATGGGTGATAAAATAGTATAACGGTTGTTCAATGAATCCTCTGCCAGGCACTTAAATGTGATTTGCAGAGTATCCGATGTAGATGTAGAGCTTTCAGAGATTCGACAGGCAGTAGACCGCTCCATTCGCACTATCAACAGAACAGGCTCCGATAACGGTATAATACGCCTTCCACATAACTGGCAACGGGCTCTATACAACGCTGGTGACTACTTTGATGGACAGTAACAGGTGTAAACATGCAACACTTTTATATCTGTTGTGAATAAATAGTTGCCACTGTTTAATTGCAACCCTCGTACTTACACCAACCTAAGGGAAATGTGGCAGCGTATTGTACGGTGAATACTCAGGCAGGTTATTTTGCGGGAGGAGGGAGATGCTGCAAGTCACGTCGCAGACCTGTCCCCGCGGCGGAGCGTTGACATCAGCGGTCGCAATTAGTGAGTCAGTGTTTGCCGTGCCGCCACCTCTGCCTCTGCGAATGGACGGGAGCAGCGTGCTTTGTCCGCTGTTTACCACCTGAGGACGCACACAGTGATGCCCGCGCAGGCTTCCGTCATGCAGCGGCGCGTGGGCCCCTCGCCCCACCTCGACGCCCAATTTGCATTTCTTTACCGTCCCGAATCTTATACGCAGCTTCTCCGCTCATTTGGCTGGCACCAAACGAATATAGGAGTGATTCCATGGAGAAGACAACGGCTGTTTCCTTCCGTATTGATCAGTCTGTTAAACATGCTGTTATTGACTTCGGCTCTACACAATCGGAAGCACATGACATATGGCACAGCGATGACTTTTTTCTTAATGAAAGAAGTCTGTGCCGGCCGCGGTGGCCGAGGGGATTGAGGCGCTCCAGTCACGGTCTGCACGGCCACTACGGTCGGGGGTTCGAATCCCCCCTCGGGCATGGATATTTGTGCCGTCCTTAGTTGTAAGTAGTTCATAAGTAGTTCGTATGTTTAGGGACTGATGACCCCGTAGTTAAGTCCCATAGACTCTACAAACATTTGAACATTTTGAAAGAAGTCTGTGATCCTTATTAGTTACTACTTCTTAATGGGGCTGTAAAATAACAAATGGTGGTCGCAGTACAAAGGATATAAAATGCAAAATGGCAATGGGTAGAAAAGCGTTCTTGAAAAAGAGAAATTTGTTAACATCGAATATTGATTTAAGCCTACGGAAGTCCTTTCTGAAGATATCTGTATGGAGTGTTGCCTTGTATGGGAGTGAAACATAGACGATAAACAGTGCAGACAGGAAAAGGATAGAGGCCTTTGAAATGTGGTGCTACAGAAGAATGCTGAAGATTAGGTGGGTGGAGCTACTGAACAGAATTAGGGAAAAAAGGAATTTCTGGCATACCTTGACTAAAAGAAGGGCTCGATTGGTAGGACACATTCTTAGACATCAAGGAATTGTGAATTTAGCGTTGGAGGGAAGTGTGTAGGCTAAAAACCGCAGAGGGAGACCAAGAGATGAATACAGTGGTCAGATTCAAATAGCTGTAGCTTGGCATTCTTATGAGGAGATGAAGAGGCTTGCTCAGGATAGGGTACTGTGAAGAGCTGCATCAAAGCAGTCTCTGGGCTGAAGACCACAACAACAACAACAACAAAAACAACAACTTGAAAACCCGGAATGTACAGGTGTTTATGTGTTCTATATTATCTATCTCCTCTCCCTCTTTCTCTCTCCATTCCTCTCTCACCTCTTCATCTACACTCCCCCCCCCACCCTGGGTCCATTTATTCCACTCCTCTCCTTCACACTTCCTCAGTTCATCTGTTCCCCTCCACCCTATTCGCAAAAAACTTTCCTGGTGATCACTGCAACGGAATCAAAGTATCCGGACACCTGTCTGAAAATGACTTACAAGTTCGTGGCGCCCTCCATTGGTAATACTGCAATTTAGTATGGTGTTGGGCCACCGTTAGCCTTGATGACAGATTCCGCTCTAGCAGGCATACGTTCAACCAGGTACTGGAGGGTTTCTTGTCGAATGGCAGCCCATTCTTCACGGAGTGTTGAAATGAGGAGAGATATCGATGTAGCCTGGTGAAGCCTGCCGCGATGTCGTCGTTCTAAAACATCCCAAATGTGTTCTGTAGGATTCAAATCAGGACTCTGCGCAGGACCGTCCATTACAGGAATGTTATTGTCGAGTAACTACTCCGCCACAGACCGTGAATTATGAACAGGTACTCGATCATGTTGAAAGATGCGATTTCCGAAAGTATTCACATCTCTTTGTTTTCCTGACCTCTCGTAGTAGCAGCTGAGCCCAGAATATATTGCTAGACACTAAAAATATTTGCTCTGTCCAGAACATATGTGAGAACCATCCTTTTTCTCATTTACTTAGTGAGGTAGTGAAGTGGTTAGCACCTGGAGTCGCCTGAGGACGGCGTTTCAAGTTCATCTTCGTCCGTCCAGATTTAAGTTTTCCGTGATTTCCCTAAATCCTTCCAAGAAACTGCTGGGATGATTCCATTGAAATGAACGGTCGATTTCCCTCACTATTCTAACCAAGCTCTAATGACCACGCAATGGACGGGATGTTAATCTACCATCTTCCTACTTCATTCTTCTTATTGGGTGTAAGCTATTAAGGCCAAATTGTTTTCACTTTATAAACGGTGCTCTCCGCCTTTTATTCAGTCACCCATCACAATGACTCTACTTTTTTAGAACAATTACTGCATAAAGAAACTTAAAGAATATATTTAACACTGTTGTTTCTACGTTAAATAATATAAATACAACCTCTGACAATAAAGTTCGGTGGATAGTCACGTAACATTAACGTAGATGAACTACAGTTACCTTACTGTCCTTCGAAATAGTCACCATTATACCTATGCACCGCTGAGCTCTGCTATACATGTCCTGGAAACTTTGCACGAACTCTTCCTTTGGGATGGTGTTCGAAAGTCTCGTTACGTTTCGTTGGACGTAAGGATTATCGTCGTATCTCTTTCCTTTCAAAGCGACTCGAGGGAATTTTCTAGTGGGTTGAGATCCGGCGGGTGTGGTGGATGTTCAAGTGACATGACAACACATCCCCACATGCAGCCATATAGTCAAACAGTTCCTGGCAAAAAAGGTGGTGGAGCAACTTGAACACCTACCGTACTTGGCTGAATTCAATGCGCTAGACTTCTTATTACATGGGCTCAAACTCGCTTTGAAAGGAAAGAGATTTGATGATATTCGTGAAAACCAATGAAACGCAATGAGGCTTTTGAACACCATACCAAAGGAAGACTTCGCGCAAAGTTTCCAGGATACGTATCGCAGAGCTCAGCGGTGCATAGTTATGGGAGGTGACTACTTAGAAGGACAGTAACGTAACTACTTAGAAGTTCATAGTTCATAGTAGTTCATAGTTCATCTACGTTAATGTTACGGGACTATTCACCGAAATTTATTTGCAGAGGTTGCATTTATGTACATTCACTGTTTCAGAGTAACGAAAACTGGAGAAAAATACTGACAGAATTATTTTTTTTAAACATTTGCACATCAACATTACACTTTCTTCTATAATTTTAATTCCACCGTCATCCTTCATTCAGACTGTTACGTAACAATTGTTTAATCAATAATGAATAACAGAAAACGTAGTATTTATAGAAGATAATATATGATATTGGAAAGCAAGTATTTTGATAAGTGGGAATCTTAAATTATAAACGATTGAGACATCTTGCGGTCACCAATGCAACTGGTTGCATTTGCGCAAAATTATATCGCAATCGGAAGAACGTTATGGCAGCGCACAAAATACGCATCTAATCCGAAATGGTGATGCCCGTAAATCATTTCGATTCTTCATGTTGTCAATCTAAACCATCCAGGGACCCACTCAAATATAGAAATTTTATTGTAGCAGGTCCAGCGTTGAAGTTAGATTTTTTTTTCGTGGCACTGAAAATAATAATAAATAAATAAATAAATAAAACACGGTAATATCGTACGTAAATTTGGAAAACACGAGTAACGTGAAAAGAGTTGTTACATCGAGGAATCAGTTTTAAATATGGCTGTGCAGGCAGCAACCGTACAGAAATTTTATGTCCAGGTTCATAGTTCATTGGATGCGTTAATTGAACGGTAATATTTTCTATGCTTTCGAGACCTAGCTGTGTTCACATCAGAGTAACTTTACAATTACATATAAAAGAAATGTCAATTAGAGCTATAGCGCTCTCGTAATCTGAATTCACTCTGAAGCTATTCCGACGAAGACACCACTACCGAGAGTCTAAACCGCTGTAAATGTTACCGTTCACTTAATGCAACCAGTGGGCTGTGATCCATCGTCTCAACACATTTACGAAAATCTTATACTAGATAAACGGCGCCATCTATTGGATCTTACCAAAGTAGACCAAGAAATTAAATTTGCAACCCGCCACAAAAGATGTATGATGTAAATTGAATATACCTGGTATTTACAGATATCAGCAGGAATTGCAAAACTGAAAACGTTGACAGCCGATGACGTCGCAGCGCAGCTCCATCACGCAGCTGGCAAAGGCAGTAAACAGGCGACAAGTGAATACCGGGCCGTGCAGGAAGTTAGTTCCGTGTACTCAGCTGATCCGTGCCTCATTCACGGGCGCCTGAACAATAACCACAGGTGTCAGCATCTGGCAGAGCTCGTGCCGTTGGGCTCAAAGAAGCAGGAAGGAGTAATTGGCGAATCGCTCGTTTGAATAGGTGCGATGTCATTACTCGACGATGTTGAGAGGAGTGGGAACCATAGCGTCAAGAAAAGAGTAGAGTTAGACAGAAAATGTGTACCGATCAGTCGTCAGAGACATACTTAGAGCCCAGGTTCGTCATCGATCCGAGTGCAGATCGTCCTTCAGTGACCACAAATTCACTAATTGACAGGCATCTCTCCGGCGGTTTAGCTCCTAGAAGCTCCACCATTGACTCCTGTACATCAAGAAGCCCATTTGAGTGGTGTCTGGCTCATACGGCCTGAAATCTCATTGACTGCTGAAGAAATGTCTTCAGTGATGAGTCTCGCTTCATATACAGACAGAGCCAGCAAATATGTTTGGAGACGCCCCCAACAATGTAAATATACCCGCCATACGGCTCGACGTACAGGAGTGGTGATGTGGAGTACCTTCATTTCATAGCATCATCGCTTTGATTGTCGTCCATAACACCATTACAGCACAACGTTATGTTAACGATATTCTGCGACCTGTTTGTTTGGTCTTCGTGGCAAGCCATCCTGGGCTTATTATGCACTTTTCCAGTCTTATATTTCCATACATTTCCTTCAGCACACATCTCCTGTTCCCATCTCTCTTTCTGTCCATTTTCTCCACCTTTCTCTGTGTCTATTCCCTGCACCACTCTTCTCCACCTCCTTCTCCTACTTTCTCTGCCATCGCTTATCCCACTCACACAACCGTCCCCCGTGCCCAGCCATGACCACCAGCACGAGTAATTCACAGATGTATTATATAAGATTTTTGTATGCATTTCCTCTTCCCCATCTCTTTCATCCTCCCTTAATCTGCATCTCATCCTCAGACCTCCTCTCCATCTACCTGCCTCTCTCTTTCTCCAACCCTCCCTTTTCCAGTCCATGTCTCCCTCTGCATCTCCTTCTCTCATTCTATCTGCTGGTATTCTTCTCCCCCAATGTCTCATGCCAACACCCCCTCCTTTCTTTCTTTCTTTTACCACGTCTCTCATACTCACCTCTCCTTCTCCTCCCTATCTCCTTGTTCCACCACATCCTCTCATATCTACCTCTTCCTTTCCACTAGATCTCTCGATCTCATCCCCCTCTATGCCCATATGCCCATCTCCTACACTCAGCTCTACGTCTCTTAGTAGACATCTCTTTCTATCCTTCTACTCTTGTTTGATCATCTTGTCCTTCACCCTCCCTCTCCAACTCTTCCTTCCCCCCTCTCTCTGACCATCATCTCCTTCACTGCAATCTCTCAGACTAATTCATCTCGGCCCTTAGTCTGAGTATCTCCTTCCCTCGCCTAACACTGGCCTTTTATCCACACACCTTCATCTCCTGCTGCCTCCTACCAGTCTGTCTGCCTCCTCCTGTACACCTCAGCCTCCTCATTAACTCTGTTTGCCGTTTCTCTCTCTGTTTCTTGCTCTTGACATGTAGACTGCCCTGGAGAGCAGGTCGATAAATCAGGCACTATTATAACAAATCACACTGGTTGTGCAGGGTAGCCTATATGGTCCGAGTTGAAAAAAACAAAACAACAAAAAACACGGTTTTGTGCTATCTTCTCTCGTGTGGAAGCTAGGAGGTTGTAAACCACATGGTGATGATTCTCTTATTGCAAGAATTGTGTGTATCTACGAAAACTGTCTTGAGCAGTTAAACCGACAACCCACAAGCAATGGAAATATTTTGGACCTTACAAATATGAACAGGCCTCACCTTATTAACGACGTTTGTGTACAGACAGGAGTTAGCGATCATGATATCGTCATAGCGTCGATGGTACTGAAGTTCATAAACCAATCAAGAAGGCTAGGAGCGTATTTTCGTCAGGAAGAGCCGATAAGCAATTGTTAGTTTCGCACTTAGAAAATGAATAGACATCGTTTAGTTCTGGTACAATGGATGTAGAGGAATTGTGGACTAAATTTAAATGTATTGTACATAAAGGAATAGAGAAATATGTGCATGTAAAGTCGATTAACTTTCGCGCCAACCCGTATCAAATGTAGTGCAGACGTTGGGCAGCCTGCTAAGCGAGCAGCGCAGCCGTCATCGCCGGCATGTCAGACGCCGCAAAGGCGGTTGCGCTGAGGACTGATCACCCTGTATAATAACAAACTACTTTAACTTACACTAAGGACAACACACACACACACACACACACACACACACACACACACACACACACACATATGCCTGAGGGAGGAGTCGAACCTCCGATGGAATGGCCGCCAAATCCGTGGCATGACGCCTTAGACCACAAGATCGCTTCAAAATTCTTTATTTCATCATCTAGGCTGCCACCATCATCTGCTGTAAATTATTATCAGGTCATGACTCACATATCAGCCAATGCTTCTGAGTTGTAATTGTATCCTATTGGCAATATCAGCGTGTGAAGAGTTGAAGCAACACCAAAATAAAGTACCTGTTTGGCTGTTTGCTGTTTTGCTATATACTATTTTACTCAATAACACAATGGCGATTGAGCTTACATCAAATTGACAAAGATGAATCTACATTTATAAGCAACAGCGTTTCGAATTTATTTTGCGTTGTTTTTACTATTGTCACGCAGATTTTCTCAGGATCTTGCTAGTACGCCGCAGTACCAACGGTTGAAATGCTAGTCATGATCTGTTAATAGTTCAACCTCTGGCTATAAAGTTCGGTGAATGAAGTCAGAATGGTCTCTCGGGCAACACAGGGGAATTGCTTTCCTTTACAGCTCGTTCAACGTAAAAATTGAATAACATTGGAGAAAGGCTACAACCCTGTCATCCTTCCTTCCCAACCTCTGCATCCTTTCATTTCCTTCAACTCTGGTAACTACTGTCTGGCTTTTGTTCAAGTTGTAAATAATCTTCCATTCCCTATATTTTACTCCTGCTGATTGTAGAATTTGAAAAACTGTGTTCCAATCAATATTGTCAAAAGCTTTCTTCAAATCTACAAAAGCGAGAAATGTAATTTTGCTTTTCAAATGTTCAAATGTTTGTATAGTTTATGGGACTTAACTACGGGGTCATCAGTCCCTAAACTTACAAACTACTTATGAACTAACTATTACTAAGGACGGCACAAATATCCATGCCCGAGGGGGGATTCGAACCCCTGACCGTAGTGGCCGTGCAGACCGTGACAGGAGCGCCGCGGCTAGCAAATTTTGATTTTCCTTAATCAACTTCTAAGATAAACCGTAAAGTGAGTATTGCCTTCCGTATTCCTACATTTCTCATGAATCCAAACTGATCTTTCGCGAAGTTGGCTTCTACCGGCTTTTCAATGCTTCTGTAAATAATTTATGTATGCAACCATGACTGGGCCGGCCGCGGTGGCCGAGGGGACTGCGGCGTGCCAGTCACTGTCTGCACGGCCACTATGGTCGGGGGTTCGATTCCCCCGTCGGGCATGGATATTTGTGCCATCCTTAGTATTAGCTAGTTCATAAGTAGTCTTTAAGTTTAGGGACTGATGACCCCATAGTTTAGTCCCGTAAGCTATACAAACATTTGAACTTTACTTTATATATATATATAAAACTGGTAGTTCTGAAATTTCACATCTGTCTGCAGCTGCTTTCTTTGGGATTATTATAGTTTTCGTAAAGTCTGAGGATATTTTTTAAATTATGGAACGGCTGTATAGTTTTGTTGAATGAAAATAAAGTACTGTCAGATAAAAGATTATTTCAGTAGTCATGGTATACACAAAATTGTAGTGTCTGAGTATCTGTAGCGTATGGATTTAGAAATTGACTATACATTGGTGGACCTTCTACTGTCAAATACATAGGCGTAAAGGGTATCGAATACTTCATTATTCAAGACAAATGGGTTCCCTTTGGAAAAGAGAATCCATAATGGAAATTAAAGAGAAGGACTGATCGCTGGTGTGTCACGCCACAGAGAGTAGGCCACGATCGCGTAGCTGACTGGCTGGCAGCTAACAGACAGTGGGCTGTGTCCCAGCGGGCAGCCAGTGAGCTATGCGATCGCCGTGTGTCGTGTCACGGTAGTAGTCGGGCCTCCTCTTGAGGTGGTGTTGGCCGTACAGACAGACAGACCTGGGTGGTCTCTCAGAGACGTGTGTTGTGTTGTTTCAGGCTGGTGTGGGTGGCGCTGTCACTGGTGGTGGCCGCGGTCGCCGCTTACTCTGCCGCCGGCTCTGGACGAGACGACCTGCCCGTGGGCGTTCCAGACCAGGTCAGCACATTGCCTGCTATACACTTGCTGCTATTCTCGCTTTTAGGAAGAGTACTAAATACTTCAGCAGCGGATGATATAGACCAGCTGCAATAAGAAATGCCACACAACACGTGTCAAGTTTTTATGGAGTTCAGAGGTACGGCTGAGTTCAAGATATTTTTTTGTTTCGTGTGTTAGTACATTACACAAAGAAGATATGCAGATGATAAACGGGTATTCATTAGACAAATATATTATAATAGAACTAACATATAAGTACATTTTTATGCATTTGGATGCATAGATCTTGAGAAATCAGTACCCAGAACAACCACATCTGGCCATAACAACGGCCTTGATACACCTGGGCATTGAATCAAACAGTGCTTCGATAGCGTGTACAGGTACAGATGCCCATGCCGCTTCAACACGATACCACGGTTCATCAAGAGTAGTGACTGGCGTATTGTGACGAGCCAGTTGCTCGGCCACCATTGACCAGACGTTTTCAGTTGGTGAGGGATCTGGAGAATGTGCTGGCCAGGGCAGCAGTCGAACATTTTCCAGATCCAGAAAGGCCCGTTCAGGGTCTGCAACATGCGGCCGTGAATTATCCTGCTGAACTGTAGAGTTTCGCAGGGATCGAATCAAGAGTAGAGCCATGGGTCGTAACACATATGACATGTAACAGCCACTGTTCAAAGTGCCTTCGCTGCGAACAAGAGGTGACCGAGACGCGAAACTAGTGGCACCCCATAGCATCACGCCGGGTGAGACGTCAGTATGGCGAACACGAATACACGCTTCGAATATGCGTTCACCGCGATGTCGCCAAACATGAATGCGACCATCATGATGCTGTAAACAGAATCTGAATTCATCTGAAAAAATGACGTTCTGCCATTTGTGCACCCAGGTTCGTCGTTGCGTACACCATCGCAGGCGCTACTGTCTGTGATGCAGCGTCAAGGGTAACCGCAGCCATGGTCTACGAGCTGATAGTCCATTCTGCTGCAAACGTCGTCGAACTGTTCATGCAGATGGTTGTTGTCTTGCAAACGGCTCCATCAGCTGACTCAGGGATCGAGACGTAACTGCACGATCCGTTACATCCATGCGGATAAGATGCCTGTCATTTCGACTGCTAGTTATACGAGGCCGTTGGGATGCAGCACGGTGTTCTGTATTGCCTTCCTGAACCCACCGATTCCATATTCTGCTAACAGTCATTGGATCGCGACCAACGCGTGCAGCAGTGTCACGATACGATAAACTGCAATCGCGATAAGCTACAATCCGACCTTCATCGAAGTCGGAAACGTGATGGTAAGCATTTCTCCTCCTTAGGCGTCACAACAACGTTTCACCAGGCAACGCCGATCAACTGCTGTTTGTGTAAGAGAAATCGGTTGGAAACTTTCCTCGTGTCAGCACGTTGTAGGTGTCGGCACCATAGCCAACCTTGTGTGAATGCTCTGAAAAGCTAATCATTTGCATTCACAGCATCTTCTTTCTGTCGATTAAATTTTGCTTCTGTGGCACGTCACCTTCGTGGTGTAGCAATTTTAATGGCCAGGAGTGTACTGTCACAAGAATGCAAGACAAACTAAGGCCTCGCAGTGGAGCAGAAGAAAACTCCCCACCACCTGCACCTGCGGCCGTCGGCGGGCTGACATGCCGGCCACTGGATGGCCGCCGACCGGCACAGAGAATCTTCGCCAGGCGGTTGCGCTGAGGAATGATCACCGTTTTATGAAGCGATCTTAGATAACCTGTTGTTTTTTGCAGCTTCTTAAAAAAATATTAGATTGCTGACAAAAACTTACTCTATGTTAGTAAAACTCAACGATCAGTGTACGTAAAAAATAGATCCCGCACTTGAAAGAACACCAGAAGAACAATTTAAAAAAGAAAGATAAGAATTTAATGTTACAGGAGACACGGGTTCGAGTCCAGTTGACGCAAAAAATTGTCATATGTTCGTGTTGTTTAATTACAGCGCGTACCAGCAGCTGAGAGAACAATACCTCAACTAAGTCACTATTTAGAACAGCTGCGGCAGAGACAGCAACGTCTGTTGTTGCAGACATGACTGAAGGAACAGTCGCAGTACTTATTAGTTAGAAAATTGAAATTTTTACTATATACAAAGGTCTATAGTCCGTTCGAAGTGCCAAAAATTTAAACTTCTATGTCAGATTACTCACTTTCATACTCTATAACAGACACATAGAAAACTATAATGTACTCGTTGACATGGAATCATGAAATTTAAGAAGAAGCAACGTTTCAAAATACAATTACAGCCAAAAAAATCGAAATTTGTTAATTTTTTATTTTATCATAAACAACGTTTCCTATTATAAGCCGGCCGCGGTGGCCGAGGAGACTGAGGCGCTTCAGTCACGGTCTGCACGGTCACTACGGTCGGGGGTTCGAATCCCCCCTCGGGCATGGATATTTGTGCCGTCTTTAGTATAAGGTAGTTCATAAGTAGTTTGTAAGTTTAGGGACTGATGACCCCGTAGTTAAGTCCCATAAGCTTAACAAACATTTGAACATCCTATTATAAACTTAATTTGAAATCGTAATCTGCCAAAAATCACTGTAAGCAAAGATCTGGCTTTATATAATAGCTACAGCGATTCCACAGCAAGATTTGAGAATCCATATGTATTATAATAATAGCTGAATCGATTTCAGCCATCTACCTACATCTACATACATACTCCGCAAACCACCACAAGGTGCGTGGCGGAGGGTACACTGTGTACACTGTACCACTACTAAGCATTTCCTTTCCTAATCCACTTTCAAATCGCACGAGGAAGAAAAGAATGCCTATATGCCTCCGTATAAGCACTAAATTCTCTTATCTTGTCTTTTTCTTTGTGATCACTACGCGAAATATAAGTAGGCGGCAGCAATATCGTATTACACTCAGTTTCAAATTCCGTCTCTCTAAATTTCCTCAACAGAAATTCACGAAAAGAACGTCATCTTTCCTCCAGCGATCCCCAATAGAGTTCCCGGAGCATTTTCAAGACACTCGCGCATTGGTCAAACCTACCAGTAACAAACCTAGCTGCTGGCCTCTGAACTGCTTCTATGTTTTCCTTTAAATTGATCTGCTGCGGGTCCCAAACACTTGAGCAATAGTCAAGACGTGGTCGTACAAGTCTTTCACACGAGGTCTCCTTTACAGATGAAGTACATCCTTCCGAAATTCTCCCAATAAAGTCCGGCTTACTCTCAACTGTCGTTACATGTTCGTTCCATTTCATATCGCTCTGCAATGTTACGCCTAGATATTTGAACGACGCGACTGCATCAAGAAGCACAATACTAATGCTGTATTCGAACATTATGAGATTGTTTTTCCTACTCATCCGAATCACCTTACATTTTACTACATTGAGAGTTAGCTGCCATTCTTCGCACCAACTAGAAATTTTGTCTAAGTCATCGTGTATGCTATTTCAGTCCTGAACCCACCGATTCCATATTCTGCTCCCATTGGATCGCGACCAACGTGATCAGCAAAGTCGCGATACGATAAACCGCAATCGCGATAGGCTACAATCCGACCTTTATCAAAGTCGGAAACGTGATGGTACGCATTTTTCCTCCTTACACGAGGCATCACCTGGCAACGCCGGTCAACTACTGTTTGTGCATGCGAAATCGGTAGGTCGCCATCGGCGCCAACCTTGTGTGAATGCTCTGAAAAACTAATGATTTGCATATCACACCATCTTCTTCCTGTCGGTTAAATTTCGCTTCTGTTGCACGTCATCTTCGTGCTGTAGGAATTTTAATGGCCAATTTTAATACGAAACTACAACATCCAGTACAAACCAAAATACTGCTGTTGATCAATTTAAAACTCTAAAAGGACTCATTGAAGATGAGACAACTATAGCGAAACGTGTATGGGTGTGAAAAAAAAAACAAAAAACAAAACAGTATTTTCCTAAAGCATATCCTCCATACATACACAACTCGGAGTCTAACGTTTCACGTGGGGTAAGTTTGGAGAAGGCTTTTGACAATGTTGATTGGAATAAACTCTTTCAGGTTCTGAAGCAAGCAGGAGTAAAATATAAGGAATGTAAGGTTATTTACAACTTGTACGAAAACCAGATAGCGGTTGTGAGAGTTGAAGGGCATGAAAGGGATGCAGTGGTTGGAAAGGGAGTAAGACAGGGCTATAAAGGAAAGCAAGGAGAAATTTGGAGAAGGAATTAAAGTTCAGTGAGAAGAATTAAAAAAATTGCGATTTGCCGACGACATAGTAATTCTGTCAGATACAGGAAAGGACCTGGAAGAGCAATTGAACGGAATGGACAGTGTGCTGGAAGGTGCATATAAGATGAAGATTAACAAGAGCAAAACTATGGTAATGGAGTGCAGTCTAAGAAAATCAGGTGATGCTGAAGGAATTAGATTAGGTAACGAAACAATAAAGGAGGTAGATGAGTTTTGTTACTTGGGCAGTAAAATAACAAATGATGGTCGCAGTACAGAGGATATAAAATTCAGAATGGCAATGAGTAGAAAAGCATTCTTGAAAAAGAGAAATTTGTTAACATCGAATATTGATTTAAGCTTAAGGAAGTCCTTTCTGAAGGTATTTGTATGGAGTGTTGACTTGTATGGGAGTGAAACATGGACGATAAACAGTGCGGACAGGAAGAGGATTGAGGCTTTTGAAATATGGTGCTACGGAAGAATGCTGAAGATTAGGTGGGTGGATCGCGTAACTAATGAGGAGGTACTGAACAGAATTGGGGAGAAAAGAAATATCTGGCATACCTTGACTAAAAGAAGGGATAGATTGGTAGGACACATTCTTAGACATCAAGGAATTGTGAATTTAGCGTTGGAGGGAAGTGCATGGGGTAAAAACCGCAGAGGAAGACCAAGAGATGGATACAGTAAGCAGATTCAGACAGATGTAGGTTGCCGTTCTTATGTGGATATGAAGAGGCTTGCTCAGGATAGGGTATTGTGGAGAGCTGCATCAAACCAGTCTCCGGACTGAAGACCACAACAACAACAACAACAACAACAACAAGTTTTAACAATAATATGGCAATTAATGCGTAACCTACCAAGCATTGCTTCAATGTTCAAATGTTCAAAATGTTCAAATGTTTGTAATCCAAAGGGACTAATCTGCTGTGGTCATTGGACCCTAGACAAATAGCTTACACACACACACACACACACACACACACACACACACACACACACACAAACAGCCAGTCCTGGAACTCGACCCTGCGACGGGAGCGGCCGCGCGTTTTTTTAACATTGCGCCCTAGATCGTGCTGTCCCACTCTCCCCTCTGCGTTTCCACCCAACATAACGCTGTGCCATTGCGAGGAAACCCGCGACAGGGATGAACCAATAATCCTATCAAAATTACTTCGTGAGTTTAAAATTGCAATTGTAAGTAGCTGTTATTTCGTCGTGAAACCAGCTACGTAAGAGAAAGGGCTGAAACACAGCGAGCTTGTGACTCTCAAAAAATTCCTAAGTTTATTGGCGGCTGGTCGCTACCACTCGAGTGGGTATAATGTTAATCAAAAAGTGATTATAATACGGTTTTGAACAATTAAAATTTGTTTATACTTGAAATAATAATAATTAATTAAAATAAGGATAATGGTAGTAAATTGAATGATAAGTAAATAATTAATTAGGATTCCTACAATATTCAAGATTTTTTTGTCCTTAACTGAATTAATGTAAAAAAAAATTATAGTTACTAAATTCAGTCACTGTTGGGCTTGTTTTTATAGTTTTTTGATCTCCGGCTTACTCCTTTAAAATATTATGTAAAAGAGTCATTAGTAATATATTAATGTTTTTAAAGAAATCATTTTATCTTTTCTACCGAGTTTGTGTCATTGATGCTGCGACAGACGTATAAAATCTCAGGCGTAAGTCCAAGTTTAAGGCCATTTCACAATACATGGGTTATCTCCTCTTCAGTGATGAATAAAACAGTACAATTCCAAGAAAACCCCACCTACATTTTGAAGAAAGAAAAACTTTACATTTTGTACATTTACACTTCTTACATTCTCGATCGGCTACGAAAATCATACTGATACTGACTAGTATAAAAAAATAGACGGTCTCTATATGACCTTCGCTTGTTCTATTCATTAACATCTGAAAGTAATTCTTACACTGTTGACTTTATAATTGAACCTCTTTGAAGAAAATACATTAACATTTGCTTTTTTGTGAATTAATTAATCTATAAATGAATATACAGAAAGTAAAAAAAAAAAAAAAAAAAAAAAATGTACACTCGTTACATCAATTGTGAAAATAAACATTGTAAGAAGCCATTAATTCTTCTACCGCTCTTAATGTGTACCTTTTCCCTCCTACCCCTATGGTAACGCTACAGTTTTCACAGGCATGTAGACACAACGTTACTAGGGCCCATCAGGTGGAGCAGTCGGCTCTATTTATAGTTTGAACCTGGTCGAGTCAGCATCTACGTCGCGCATTGGATGGAGGGATGCTTAGGGTTTAACGTCCCGTCGACAGCTTGGCCATTAGAGACTGAGCTAACGCTCGGAGTTTTTGGGTAAGGATGAGGAAGGAAATCGGCCGTGCCCTTTGAAAGGAACCATCCCGGCATTTGCCTGGAGTGATTTAGGGAAATCACGGAAAACCTAAATCTGGATGGCCGGAGGTGGATTTGAACCACCATCCTTCCGAATGCAAGTCCAGTGCGTTACCACTCGTCACGCATTCTCCGACAGCCAGTGGGCGTTCAGTATTGTTATGAACGATCTGCTGCCACTGTTACGGCCATTCCCAAAACTGAACTTGACTGTACCGAATTACTCAGTTATTTGTTGCAAGTTGTCATTGCTGTTGGTGCTGGCATGCAATAAATTCTACTAAGCTTGCGAGAGACATTATTCGCAGGCTATCAAGTTTCTTCTGTTAAACTGTGGTATCTGCGTACGCGACTGTAGAAACGTTGGCGACAGGAAACAATCCCCCCCCCCCAATTCCTCTCCCTCCCTTCTCACCCCCAATGCCACAACCCTGCCTCCTTGCTAAAAGCTCTGTACAATAGAATTTTCAAGAAAGCTTACACTCAAAGCTGTACCCCCTGATATGATGTATATCGAACATGCAACTGTAAATCGATTGAGTGCTTCTGAACCGGAGATTCTGGCGCTCTGCGCCCACACGTACTAAAACATTCTTGTAAATCAATTCTAGAAAGTAATATAAACAACCAGGAGGTCTTTCTATGAATTATTGCAGTCCGCCTTAGCTGTTTTTATACGCCTTTATTGCGTTACTACCGGTTTCGTACCGTTAAAGGTACATCTTCAGGTATCTGTATTAAAAAACAACGAATACTTTTCATAGTAAATAATGTCAGTACGCATCAGTTATATTAACAT
The DNA here is from genome assembly GCA_026315105.1 of Locusta migratoria. Taxonomy (NCBI): domain Eukaryota; kingdom Metazoa; phylum Arthropoda; class Insecta; order Orthoptera; family Acrididae; genus Locusta; species Locusta migratoria. Next base: position 677,658,544 of record CM048744.1, read on the forward strand.
TCTCTCTGCCAAGGAATATTAATTAATACGTCTCTTCTTTTATCATAGGTTTGAATGACAACAAAAAATTTTAATATTCACAGGATATATGACATCAACTGCGATTGGGCAAAGCTGAAAATGTGTACCCAGCCTGGATTCGAACCCGGATCTCCTGCTTTCTAGGCAGTTGCGCTGACACCTACACCACTGGGGACACAGTGATCACCACACCTGCAAGGACTACCCTAGCACGCCTCCCGTCAGATACAAATTCCCAGCTTCGCCCTGCCCACAGTACTCAAACTCGTAGTTATGAAACTAATTCCCGTAAGAGTAAGGGCTTCAAACTTGCCCACCCCTCCCCACTAACGATAGGATCATTGCCCGTCACCGGCATATTACATATATACATGTGGCATCTGTTCCAGCTTCTTAACTACGAGTTTGAGTACTGTGGGCAGGGCGAAGCTGGGAATTTGTATCTGACGGGAGGCGTGCTAGGGTAGTCCTTGCAGGTGTGGTGATCACTGTGTCCCCAGTGGTGTAGGGGTCAGCGCAACTGCCGAGAAAGCAGGAGACCCGGGTTCGAATCCCGGCTGGGTACACATTTTCAGCTTTGCCCAATCGCAGTTGATGTCATATATTCTGTGAATATTAAATAATAACAACTGCAGGATCAGAAGTGACGTCTGTTTCTTTCGGAACAGACGCTACATGTATATAAAATTTTTTAAGTCCTAACGTGCATCTAATGGATTCTAGGAATTTTCTAATTTTGAGAATCATAACACGGACCACGACTCCAAAAAGCTTCTGGTTTTGTCAAATATTTTAATAGCATATGACGCAAACCATTGGTACAATTCGTTTTACTATAGATCCAGGAGATACTGAACCCACCCCTACGTTCAACTTTAAAATTTCTAGCAGTAAACTTGGTGAGTAACACTCCTCTTGTTACGCTTTCCTCTACGGTTACGCCCTCTAAGTTATAGCTCACGATGACTTTTCATTCATTAAGTATACGCAACCGTTGCCCACATAGACGTTTAGTGAAGGGAGTCCCTTGAAAAATTAACATCTTTGAAGAAAACCTCCATGAAACCCGTCAAACCATCAAGGTACGTTAAGACACGCAACAAGTCAAACCACCCCATGTAAATTAAAAAGTTAGTGTTCATCAGGTTTTTTTAATTTGTAAATACTAATAGTTATAAACCCTATGTATAACATATGGTTTTTTAATACAGATACCTGAAGATGTACCTATAACGGTACGAAACCGGTAGTAACGCAATAAAGGCGTATAAAAACATCTAAGGCGGACTGCAATAATTCGTAGAAAGACATCCTGATTGTTTATATTAATTTCTATAATTGATTTACAATGTATTTCAGCTGTGGATGCCCGAAGTATAAAATAGTTTGTAAAACATTCTTGTTTGACCTGTATCTAACCTAACTTTCAGTTTAAAAAGAGTTACCTGTAGCGTAGCCTTAAGAAGGTTAGGTATAGGTTAAACAAGAAGTTTCTCAAGTTTCCTTTAGTAACTGAGGGCGTGTAGCGCCAGAATTTACGGTTTAGAAACACTAAAGCGATTTACAGTTGTACGTTCGATATATAAATGTAATTTCAGGCCGAGCTACTTCGAGTGTAAGATTTCTTGAAAATTACCCTATGTTTGCTATAGATATTTTTACTTTGTTAAGAAACCTCAAAACGGTTTTACAACTGCATTAGGAAACGCTTAAATTTCGTAGTAGCTACCGAATATTTTTAGTGTTCTTTTAGTGTAATCGTTACTTTAAAGTGGACCATGAAGTGGATACTAATAACTCATCTTTGGTTTTGTTAGTAACATATCTTAGATTCAATTGACTTTCAAAAAGTGGGGCTTACAAGGGAACTCCACGAACCCGAGGCGGTAAATTATTTTGAAAAGTTGGGTTTAGGAAGTCCTTACCATGATAAAATTTATGGCGCATTGAAAAGCTGCGGAATTTTATTTTAACCCTGTGGAATTAAGCGTTAAAAATTGAACAAAATCGGACTATCTCAAAAACTATCAAAGATAAAAATACGAACCACTTTTTTTTTCCTATGAAACCGGTAAAAGTAGAGCGTTTGGCGAAAATTTCGAGCATTTTGCGATATCTCCAGCCTTTTGTGAAAAAACTTGAAATTTGTACATTTTTGAACCTCTTTTTGCTTGTAAAAAGTATAATTAGGCAGTAATAAGCAGTGAAACGCATAACGACGTCTGAAGTGATCATTTTAAATATATACCTACCGGTTGGTTTGGTAACTGCACCGACTGAAACCAGAATTTACGCTTTGAAACAAATTGCGCTTGGCCCCCAGGAGTTAGCAAAAGCCGATGCACGTTCGCCGGTCGACGAATGGAACTGTTAAGGCGCGTTCACACGAGTCAAGTTTAGTTGAACGAGTTTACTTGATCAACACAAGCTGAAAGCGACTTGAACCGGTTTTCGTTCACACGTTTCAACTGAAATCGATCAATTCAGTAAAAATGGCTTTAAAAATAAGGGTGCGCCAAGTGGTGCATACTCTAACAGTTATGCTACAAGCAGAGTTGAGAACAATTTTATTAAGTAAAGGGCGAAAGCGTCATTCCCATTCCACTTTTTTTTTTGGATACTAACGAATGTTCCTCTTTGTACATTGTTCAATTTTTTATTTTTTATTTATTTTATTTTATTATTATTATTTATTATTTATTATTATTATTTTTTTTTGCGTCAGCAGTGGTTAAACCGGTACTGTCCATTTCGTTCACGATACCTTGCAAAACATTTTCCCGCACATCTTTATTTTTGTAAGTATCCATACGATGATTCCACAGGCATTTGTGCTTATGGTTCAGTTCTAAAGCGTTTATCATCACGCTTTCTGACCACTCGACTCTCATTTTCTGAGATATTTTACAATACGGAAAACACCGACACACAATCTGCAATTTAAGTTTTAAAATCAGCTAGCAGTTTTACACGTGTAACTAAAGTGGTTGAATTCAAAGCAATGAGATTGATCAGTGGCACTCTGATGGCTACACCACTTCAATGGCTCCCAATATTATGCAACATCGTTCCCCCAGATCTAAGACGGAAGGAAGCCTTAATGAGAGAGTATTATAAGATCTTGTCCACTCCTGAGCTTCCTATCCTGCAAGACCTTCCACCACCGGTCAGCCGGCTGAAATCACGTAAACCACCTCTTAAAACAGCTGTGCAACTACATGAGAGTGGCTTCTCACCTAAATCAAACTGGGCAAGAATTTGGGATTCGTTTAATGGAAAAAACAGCATCTGGATAGACGATCCCTGTAAGCAGCTCCAAGGAATGGACCTTCCCAGGAGAGAATGGTCTTTGATCAACCGTTTCCGAACTGGTGTTGGTCGCTGTAACTATTGGAAATTCAAATGGGGACAGACAGACGACCAGTCATGTGACTGTGGAGCAGACAAACAAACGATGACCCATATAATTACTAATTGCCCATTACGATCATTCTCAGGAGGGATGGCCGAACTCCATATTGTCAGTCAGGAAGCTATCCAGTGGTTAAATGAGTTGGACTTGCCTCTGTGACAGAGATATATTTTATCTTATTAACTAGACACTAGTATATCTTACTGAAGTATTATATGTAGCTGACATTATACCATACGATTTATATATAATTCAAAGTTGAATCACCACTTGAATTGAAAAGTTGGACTCAGTCAATCTTTCCTTGATACACTAAAAAGTTGATCAATGCTATTGAAACGAAGGTTCACACGATGTTTTTCATTCAGTTTTTGTTGATCAAGTAAAATCGTGAACTAAACTTGACTCATGTGAACGCGCCTTTAGGGAATGGAGTCGAGCATCGCTCGTAGTCGTACTCTACTCTGTGAGCCAGCTTGAGCACACGTGCACTGTTCCGCGTTTCCCGGACCCCTTTAATAGCTCATTTGGAGCGAGATTTAAAAAGGTTATCTCGGATATGTGGTAGCCATATCTTATCATAGTAGCGTAATAACTAGCTACTTCTCAATTATACACGTTGCATACCAAACACAGGATATTCAACACTGAAGGATTATTTTAACGCGAATTGGGCCAATTAAGGGGATAAATTCAGTTTAAAAAAATGAGTATAGTAATTACAACTATATCTGCCCCCCCCCCCCCAAAAAAAAAACCAGTCAGGTTTCATAGGTCATTCAAAAACCAGGCAGTCATTTTGTTGTCACTTTTTAGTTAATAGCTGTTTTAAAACAGAAAAATATACAGACTATAAAACAGTAAACAGCTCAAAAGTGCCAATAAATGACTCTGACTTGTGTTTGAACGACCGCTGAAAAGTAACCTGGGTTTTATCGGCATGTATAGAAAATTTTATTTAAAAAACATGAATAAAATTATTGATGTGATTTTTCAGTGTCTCCCGGCGTATTTGATAATCAAAATATCCACGGGTGTACTACCGGTCTATAGTGTCCAACGGGCACAATATTTCGGCGATCATATATGTCGCCATCATCAGGTGAACTGACGGACTGAGCTCCTGGAAACGCGCCGGCACGGAGATCCGCACGCTACGGCTACTCGAAGGGAACTGGGTTCTAGTCCGGTAGCGGGCCATTTTAATACTCTCGGCCCGCGGAGCGACCCCTCCGCGGTCCGCGCCCCGCGCCGCGGCCGCGCAGTGGAACCGATTGCGCCGGCGTCTGAGATGACGCTCCTACCCCCAAGTTCACACCGGTCGCAGAAATTATTAGTGTTGTTGAACAGGTTGCAGCTCGACTTCCGTCTGAATCAGCTGAGGAAATATATCATGAAACGTGTCGTGCGTTGACGAAATCCAAGCGCATGAAGTCGAACATGACTAGTAAATAGAGGGCGGCTATTCGTGACCTGAGGGAGCGTCCTGAAATTGTTGTCTTACCGGTTGACAAAGGCAATTCTACGGTTGTTGTCTCCCATAAGGACTACACTGAAAAGATGCAGGGCCTGCTAAATGACGATTCCTACCGGAAGATCAGCGTTGACACCACAAAGAAGGTGGAGAACAAGACGAGGGCGCTTCTCAAGGATGCGAATTTACCGGAAGGTGTCACCAAGAAACTGCTACCTCAAGGTCCGGTACCGCCAAGACTTTATGGACTCCCTAAGGTTCACAAAGATGGGGTGCCGTTACGTCCCATTGTCAGTAACATCAGAGCACCTACATATTTGTTGGCCAAATACTTGACGGGAATATTAAGTCCTTATGTGGGTAAATGCCCTCATCACATCCGCAATTCCGTGGATTTTGTTAAACACCTTAACAGCTTCAGGCTGGATGAGTCAGATATCATGGTGAGTTTTGACGTTGTTTCCTTGTTTACGAGGGTGCCCATTCGAGAGTCACTAGATTCGATTGGCCAGAAGTTTGATGAGAAGACCATCGAACTTTTTAGGCATGTCTTGACCTCTACGTATTTTCTTTTCAATGGCGAATACTACGAACAAACGGAGGGAGTCGCCTTGGGTAGCCTACTCTCCCCTGCGGTCGCAAATTTGTACATGGAGAATTTCGAGGAGGAGGCCCTGGCATCATCTGAATGGAAACCTACTTTCTTTTCGTTACGCGGATGACACTTTCGTCATCTGGCCACATGGTATGGATAAACTCCTTGACTTACTTACACATCTGAACTCCATACACCCCAACATCAAATTCACTATGGAGACTGAAACGGAGAGTAAATTGCCGTTCCTTGACGTCTTGGTCAAGAGAAGAGCTGATGGCACCCTGGGTCATAGTGTATATCGGAAGACAACGCACACTGATCTGTATTTACACGCAGACAGCTGTCACCACCCTTCACAGAGGAATGGGGTACTTAAAACTCTAGTACATAGGGCGCGCACTATCTCCAACGCAGAGAGTCTACCCCAGGAATTGGAACACCTGAGAACTGTATTTCGAAAAAATGGGTACTCAGAGTGGCAGATTCAGCGGGATCTCCGCCCAAACACTACATCACAACCTGTGGAAACGGATGAAAACACGAGGGAGGATGTAGGCACTGCGTTCGTTCAATATGCTGTTGCGTAGCAGTGTGCGTTTGTATCGCCCTACAGTATGCACGAGGTGCTGTATTTGATGTCCAAGTCTTTATGGAAAACATAGAGTTCTGACTAACCTGTTGTCTTCTATAGTTGTGTCCCCAGCGCAGACGACAGCACACAGGTCGTTGGTTCTTCTACAGCATACAGGTGAGGCTAAAATAAGTTCTGTATGATGGAAGCATAAGAAGCGGCTCGCGAGATTTTTAATTTTCAGGGATGCCATTTATTACTTAAATAATAAAATATGAGCAACTATTGTTAATATGACACGGCCTATGCTGCCCATAGCTTATGTTGAGACCTTGACTGTTATCACTATTACAAAAATCTTTACTCATGACCGGCACGGTCCGGCGTGTATAGTGGTCAGCTCGAGACTGAAACTGCGGCGCGTTGCGAGAGGACACCTGACATTTCGCGCCAAAACAGGGCCGTCGCGCGCCTTCTGCAAAATCGCTCTTCTCTTGTTACAATAAGAGAAGGCACCTTAAACTTTTTAAACTGTCAAAATCTAGCCTGTCCTTGAGAGATATTTATTACAGATTCTCAGCTCTGAATAATTAATATTTGGTATATAATAAACAAAACTAATTTCAAAAGAAATCACATGACGTGAAATGCAGCAGCCAATGCGAGGAGAGCACCAGTAACATAGGCGGGCTTTCCCACGGGAACCAGCACCTACTGTGCCATATGCTACTGCTCCCCACCCCACATTCCAACATATGCTGCACTTCTGTCGTTCTTCCGCGTTTAAGACACGATGTTAGCAAAGAAACGGCCAGCGGCCAGAAATATGAAGTGTCCACAGGCCAGGAATATCAAAGGATTCAAAATTTCAAACTCTCGAGCGTCGAGTTGAGAGAGGACATACAGATCTAAAGCAGTATGCTAAGCATCTCCTAGTACTTAACGTGTTGAGGTATTTGAAAAAAATGTGAGCAACGTAACTACAAAGATCGATGATATTGAGGGCGAAAAAATCACAGCATCTGCTGTTGTTATTGATAAGAATAATAATAATAAGAAGATTAATAATAGCGGCCCTATATAAGAGAGTCTACGACCCGTTCCAATTCCTTTAATACTAAGTACGGTATACCTCGCGACGGCGCGAGGTGTGGCGAGCGGGCATTTTTTTTTTTTCTTTTAATTGCCGTTTGGCGGCGACTTGCGGTTCGGAGGTGACGCGGTCACCGAGACAATTCTTTCGCGTATGCACTCTAGCACAATTACACGATCGAAAGGGGTGGCGTCAGACTGAACATGTCGGTGGCGGCGGCGGCCTGGTGTGTGGTCGAGGGAGCGAGTACAGACATGTCGAGGGGTTGACAGGTCTGGACCTGTCGGAGGTGCTGGTTGTCTGGCGGCGGCGCCGAGGGGTGGAGGGTAGTGTCGTGTTTGGCCGAGGGAGGTGTTGTTTACTTGCAATCATCCTGTGGCGGCGTCCTTTGATGAGCGGTCGGACAAGTAGCGATTCAAAAGGACCTAAATGTAATCATCCTGTCCTTCTGGGAAGACCTATCAATCATCCTGTGGCGGCATCCTTTGATCTGCGGTCCGGGAATTGGCCAAGGGAGGAGGGATGGTGGGTAATTCAAATTTCCCGCCAAAAAAAAAAAAAAAAAAAAAAAGACAGGTGAATCTCACTGCGCGTCAACTGTTGTCATCCCACTACTTACAAAGGTAGAATCACCCCTACTCATTAAAGTTGTTGCACAGGTGGTATTGCTCCAAGAAGTGCTCAAAGCACAGCAGTTGGGTACACCAACTGCATCGAATAAAGTTTCTTTCTTGGCAGTCTTCCTTTTTACAGGTGCCCATATTCGTTTTCAAGCAGTACTCTCCCGGAGTAGCGAAAGGTGTAGGGTGCATCAGGATGTATCCAGCTTCGTACCAACTGTACTTAAACATTTTTTGAACCTCGGAGAACATGAAAGGTTAAAAACTAGCGATTGCAGTTTTATAACATTATTTCGCACTCCGAGTTCAAAGTCATGTTTAAGTAAAAGAATCCTGTCGGAGATCTTCCTGTGCAGATTCTGGTACGGCCGGAAACTACACACATCAATAGGCTGTATCATCCCTGTAGCCCCTTTCGGTATCCGGAGGTCCTTGATATTATATTCTCCTTCGGTATCTACAAAGAGATATAAATAAAAATATATTTGTCTGTAGATAATAACATTATTTTTTCATAGACAAACGGTCGTACCTTCGTCATCAATCGATTTGGCACTTGTACTAGGGCCATCTGTGGCTTTGTTGAACCCTACAAAAGCATCTAGCAGTATGCCGGACTCGGCGACAACCTGTGGCCGGAAAATCTCCTCGCACCAGTCTTTCTAAATTTGACTGGTAAATTTTCCAGACTTGGTAGCGACTATTTTCAAATTCGGTGCCTGAAACAACGATCGAGTATTTTGTATAAAGACAATTATGCTGGCAAATACATTTCTACACAAAGGAAATATCTTTAAGCAATTTAGAGACACGTAAATGCTTACCTGAAAGAGACGTTGCTTAACAAGTGGTCCGAATGACCCACTCGGTTATGGTAAAACTGGCAGCATGGGCTGCGTAAATTCCCCTTCTGCATTCAATATGGGCTGCACTGTGTAACTGTGCCTTGTGCTGTTAACACGCTGCACAACTGCATTCACTTTTTTTACGCCTTTGGTATGCAAAGTCCGGCCGGAGTGCAACTCTAAGTTAAATCCGCTTTGGTCGCTATTGTACGTATTTGCCGGACCAACCCTCTGTATATCCAACTTCGCTTTGGCGACAAAGGACTCGGCAAGTTCCTGGAGGTTCGTTGTCTCCAAAATCTGACTTCTAGTCACAAATCTAGTGCTTTTTCTGCCCCAAATGGAATGTGTTGCCTTGAATTGATGCACCCACCCATTCGAAGCATTAAAATTGGGTAGGAGACCTTCTGAAGCCTGGTGAAAGAAAAAAAAACTCTTCGATATGATACTTTGTTCATAATGTTAATTTTAGAAGAGATCGTCCATAAATAATCTCAACCTTGACGGGGGGGGGGGGGGGGGAGGGGATAGCTTACCTTCATTGTGTAAGGTAGGCGAAGGGTGCGCGAAGGCCAGATTTTATGAGAAAGAGAGGGGGTCGAATAGTAGCAGCAGGTTACGTAGTTTATGGTCGACCCCTAGCAAGGGCAAAAGTTTTTTGGAAAGTACACGGGTCTTTTGAAGAAGTCTGATTTCGTGCTGTAGGCAGGAGACTTATAGCGTAATGCAGAATTTACACGACTGCGTTGCGTTGCGTCGAAGATTAAACAATGGGAATGAGGAGATTCCACGCCCCTGGGATCGATTTGCGTCTCGATGCATCTGGGATTCCCATTTATAATCCTCGACGCAACGCAATGCAGAGATGTAAATTCTGCGTAAAGGTGTCTTTCCACTCATGCGCGTCGCGTTTGACGCGCCTTTTGAGACGAAAAGAAGGCCTGTGCGCATGCGCAACGCCGCACCGCGTCCCTCACCTTGCGTGGCCGCTTTCCCGATTCTGATTGGCTAACGCGCTGCGTTGCCGTGTTTTGACGGGGAAAGGCACCTTTAGACGTACTATTCAATAAGTTAAATCTGTTCAAAATAATGAATCTTTTTCTTACGCGTAATATTAACTGTCCCTTTTGAAGACTGGCCTCTTTAAAACATTTCTTCACCACCACATGTACTAAATAATAATAATATGTTGTGTAGTTCGGGAAATAGCCACACAGGTATTGTTAATAGCAAAGATAGTTAATTAGGAATCAGTTTTACAAGTTTGTACAGGTCATTTGTAAACTAAAGTTTGTGTCGGATACAAAGAAAGTTAGAAAATGGCTGTTGTTGAAATCTTTGGTGAATGAGCGTTAGGAGGGTTACAAACAGCAAGAGCAGGGGGATAGTCAATAACAATGGTTAAAAGATTAGACACCTTAAGAATGCTCGCTAGGTTTCCGTTGTGTTGCTTACCTCAATTCCCTATGATCTTAAATCGGAGTCGTGTACGATTCCATCGTTCTCTTCCACTTCGTCAAAGCTCGTCTTCAATCGCCGTTCAATGTCTTTCGGTTTTTCACTTTTCGTGCCGCCTTTTGTAACAGCTTTTTCCCGATATATATATACCCTCCCCACACACACATGTACACTACTCACCGTTCTAGTTGACGCATCGATTTCACTTTTCTGTATTTTGTTTGTACGCTGGTCAAACTTCTCCTCGCCTTTTTCCCACTACTAAAATATTCGACTGCCCTCTTTTTATAGTCAAGATCGACATCATCTCCGTCTCTCTGCGAAAAATCAGTATCACTACCGGTAACTTCCTCTTCCGTCGTAGCATCAAAAGCTCTCTTTACACCACCGCTTCTGGTCCGGGAAAGATCACACTCTTCGGTAACTAGACGAGGCCCTTCATCTTCCAAACCTTGAGTAGACCTTAAATTTAGGGTGTGCTCGTCAAGTATTCGTAAAGAGAGGAAGCACAGTTGATAATGATTACTTATACGTCAGTACAACTACTACCGCCGTCCTACAAAAAAAAAAAAAAAAAAAAAAAAAAAAAAAAAAAAAAAAAAAAAAAAAAAGGACGTAATAAGCGGTTTCTTGTTACTTCATGAATAGTTAGTTACAATCAGTCATCACAAGAAAAAGTCGGAGAAGCGATTTATGCTTAAAATATTCTAAAAGCAAAAACTCTTCGGTCTAATTCGCACCTGTTATTCTAAATCCCTCCATTGTATAAACAATAGTTTAGAAAAGAAAATCATGTTCACTGTAACCGCTTACAAAGGAAAAGATAAAGTAAATTTAATGACACATTAATCCATTGCAAAGTCACCTGTTATCGTAATCTTCATATTAACTTCTTCTTCTGTGGGTGGAGTTCGCTCCAAATAATTAGACTCTTCCATAAGCATCTCCAGCACGTTACGCGAATTGAAATGATCCATTGATAAAAGAATAATACGCTTTATGAAAATTCTCCAAATAATCACAATGCTATTGGTTCTGAACCGCAGAGCTCTTACGCGACTTATATGGTACTAGAAAACCGCTTGACTCCATTCCCGTCCCCTCCCCTTCACCGCACACAAACAGTTCCATTCGTCGCCTGGCGAACAGGAAGAGCCATGTCGAAAGCCATTGATGCCCCGCTCCGCCTTCCCCCCTCCCCTTTCCCAAAAATACGCACTTTTTCAAAGCTCATTTGCAGTGACAGTTTATCGCTACTTTTGGAAGTGTGGTCGCCATAGTAAAGGGACAGGCAAAGTTGTTCAAACAGAAGATAAAAAATAAACGACAATAAGCCAATTTATTGGAGTTTTTTGCGGGGTCCTATCATAACGTTTTTCTTAAACGTAGCGGTATTTTGTGTGTTTGAAACGCGAATACACAAACACCGGTAAAATTTGGTCATTGCGAACAGTTGACGTGGTTTGTAAAAACGAAAATAGTTTGTGATTCGACCTTGAAAAACGTTCTTCGTATAGTCTATTGTTCAACGCCCATGTATTTGGAAATTATCCCTAAAGAAACTAGTAAAGTAAAACAAAATAACAGCTGATGCGTGGAGCTTTAAAAAAGGGAGGAGGCACGGTAGTTTAAAGAAATGGTTGATACTCAGTCGAACATGCCAACACAACTTCATTTATACAATTCTGCCTGTTCGGGTTCGAATCTCTAAAGAGCCGATTCCCGTTTTTACCATTTTCCGATGTCAGGAGACCAAGAACAAATGTATCAGTGGGGGGGGGGGGGGGGGGATGTAGAGCGGGGCGGGTTCCACCACGCATCAAGTCGACATGCTGATCCCAAAGGCGGAGTGATGAACCGTCGGCCGCAGCGGACCACTGGGCTCCGTGTCTCTCACTGTCCAGACAGATTATGACCGCGGACGTGCATCGCCTCTTGCCTACTCCGGGGTGCCAAGAGCAATTTGTTTCAAAGCGTAAATTGTGGTTTCAATGGGTGCAGTTACCAAACCAACTGGAAGGTATATATTTAAAGTGATCACTTCAGACGTCGTTATGCGTTTCACTGCTTATTACTGCCTAATTATATTTTTTACAAGCAAAAAGAGATTCAAAAATGTACAAATTTCAAGTTTTTTCACAAACGGCTGGATATATCGCAAAATGCTCGAAATTTTCGCCAAAGGCTCTACTTTTACCGGTTTCAAAGGAAAAAAAGTGGTTCGAAATTTTTATCTTTGATAGTTTTTGAGATAGTCCGATTTTGTTCAATTTTAACGCTTAATTCCACAGGGTTAAAATAAAATTCCGCAGCTTTTCAATGCGCCATAAATTTTATCATGGTAAGGACTTCCTAAACCCAACTTTTCAAAAGGTTTGGCCGTTTCGAGTTCGTGGAGTTCCCTTGTTAGCCTACCGGAGGCGGGGTTAGCCTCTAGAGGTGGGGCTTGGTAATGGATTGCTTCCTAGCGACTGGCTGTTGACGTGTAGACGTTGGCAACGGCGCGATGAACGATGGGAGGTGGAGGCGGCCAATGAGGAGTCGCGTTCGGGCGTGTTTGATGTCTTGTAAATTTGCCGTCAGTTTTAAAATGTGTTGTACTGTTTCTGTGCAGCGGATTTGGCAATGGAATTGATATTTCATTTATAATAGGAAGTAACTGCGTTTTCTTACCGGTTTTTAAGATACATGTGGAAGGTGCGATGGTGACGGAGTGAAATACCAAACAACTGACCGTTGACACGTAGTATTTACGAGGATAATTAATTTACTTACCCGAACAAGGGTACATCAACAACCTGTCAACCTTGGAGCAGGAACAGCATTAATTATTTCTTTCACAGTGAGCAGAAAAGAACCCATTGACTGTCCACCGTAAAATAAATAACGCTGGTCCTGCTCTATGGTTGACAGGTTCTTGATGTACCTTTCTCTGGTGAGAATATTAATTATCCTCGTAAGTACTACACGTTTACAAATAAATACTAAAGCTATTTCTTATTGGGCGCAGAATGCGACTTCTGATTACATGCCTTCACTCCCATTATCCATCATATTATTGCAAACTGCACTTTAACCCTTTCTTCAAGCGCAAAGAACGCATATACGCGTAATGTACCCGTCGCTTAAAACCCAGCAAAAATGTTTCTCACATCTTTGTATAGATTTGCGCGACCGGTCATCTTTTGTGGATCGAACTATAGTAGGCTGGTGTGTGTGTTGCAGGAAGCGGACGAGCCAGGGGAGCCGATCTCTGCTGAGGAGTTCGAGCTGTCGGCCATCATTGCTGCAGGTACGTACAGCTGCTTCAAAAAGGCACTAACAGAAACAGCCCTTCGTCCCACACTCCACCCTAAGTTGAATGTGTAGATATTTTAACATTCTTTGCTCTTTGATTTTCAGGGAATAGGGGTAAGGAATCCTTATTTGGTGATACACGTAAGTTCTACCCTATTGAACCACACAGTGCCGAGATGGAGTGGCTTGCGTGCCTCAACGATACACACAGCCGTACTGTAGATGCAACCTCGGTGGTGAGGTGAGACAAACGTGTGGTTCCTGAAGAGGGGCAGCAGCCTTTTCAGTAGTTGCAGGGGCAACAGTCTGGATGATTGACTGAGCTGGCCTTGTAACATCAGCTAATGTGGCTTTGCCATAAAGTTACTGCGAACGGCTGAAAGCAAGGGCAAACTACAGTCGCTACTTTGCCCGAGGACATGCAGCTCTCTGTATGAATATACGATCATGGCATCTTCTCAGGTAAAATATTTCGGAGGTAAAATAGTCCCGCAATCCGGACAGCGACTACTCAGCAGAATGTCGTCATCAAGAAAAACAAAACAGGCATTCTACGGGTCGGAGCATGGAATGTTCTAACCCTGAATCGGGTAGTTAGAAAATATGAATAGAGAATAGAGATTGAACTTAGATGTAGTCACGATTAGAAAAGAGTGGCAGAAAGATGAACAGAAATTCTGAACAGATGAATATAGGGTTATACATACAAAATCAATTGGGTGTAGTGGAGGAATAGGTCTAATAATGAATAAGAAAATAAGAATGCAGGAAAACTACTGTGAACAGCACAGTGATCGCATAATTGTAGTCAAGAGAGACACGAAGCCAACACCCGCAACTACTGTCTTTGGCGATGTGAGGAGATTGAAATGGATGTGATAAGATAAAAGGTTGTGATGGGTGGCTTGAATTCGATAGTAGGAAAAGGAATGAAAGAAGAAGCCGTCTTGTAGAATTTTGTATAGAATATAATTTAATCTTAACAAACTGTTTAAAAATCATGAAAGAAGGTAGTATACGTGGAAGAGACCAGGAGACGCTGGAAGGTAGCAGATAGATTGTATAATGGTAATACGTACGTTTCGGAACCAGGTTTTAAACTATAATACATAGCCGAGGTAGGTGAAGACTCTGACATACCTTATTGGTTATATTCTGTAGACTGAAATTGAAGAAACTGCAGAAAGGGAGGAATATAAGGAGTTGGGACTAGGATAAACTGAAGGACCCTGTGTTTCTTGAAAGTTTCAGGGAACAATTGACGGAAATAAGGGTGCGAAGTAACACAGTAGAAGATGAATGTTTAGCTTTCAGAGATGAAATAGTGAAGGCAATATAGGATCAAATATAAAGACAAGACTAGCAAAAATTGTTCGATATCACAAGAAATACTGAATTTAATTGATGAAAGGAGAAAATATAAAAATGCAGAAAATTAAGCAGTTAAAATGGCGTACGTACGACTGAAAATGAGATCGAATGTAAGAGCAGTATGGCTAGGCAGGAGTGATTATAGGATAAATGTAAGTCTGTTGTAGAATGCATAACTAAGGGAAAGATAGACACGTTTGTCGACAATAATATCTAGATCTCTGATGAAAAACTAGCACTAAGCAAAGAAGATAAAGGTTAAAGTTGGCTATACAAGAGAGACTATACAAAAGAAATGAAGGTAGTCTTGTAGAAAGGGAGGAATTAGTAGATAAAGATGAGATAGGAGATATACTGCGAGAAGAGTTTGACAGACATTTGAAAGATTTGAGTCGAAACACAGCCCCTGTAGTAGACGACATTCCCTTACAGCTTCTCTGGGAGGGCCAGCCCGATAAAACTATTCCACTTGATGTGTAAGGTGTATGAGGCAGGCGGAATACCCTCAGACTCCGAGAAAATGTAATAATCCCAATTCCAAAGAAAGTAGGAGCAGTCAGATATGAAAATTACATAATCGTCAGTTTAATAAATCGTGGCTGCAAAATTCTAACACGAATTATTTACAGAAGAATGGAAAGGGAGGTAGAAGCCGACCTCGGCGTAGATCAATTTGAATTTAGGAGAAATGCACGAACGCGTGAGGTAACTATCACCATACAACTTATCTTAAACGATAGATTAAAGAAAGGCAAACCTACATATCTTGATTTTGTAGATTTGGAGAAAGCTTATGAAAATGTCGACTGGCGTACACTCTTTCAAGGAAGTGCAATTGAAAGGAAGGAACAGTGTCTTGAACAAAGTGTGTAAGATCACATTAACAAGAACAATGCAAAAGTAAAAGAATGTGATGTAAGAAACTCAGGCGCTGCTGAAGAAATAAGATTAGTTAACGAGACAGTAGAGGTGGTATATGAGTCTTGTGACTTGGGCAATAAAATAACTTACGATTGTCGGAGTATAGATGATATAAAATGTAGATTGGCAATGGAAAGAAAAAGAGGAATTACTTAACATCAGATATTAATATAAGTGTTAGCAAGTCTTTTGTGAAGGCGTATTTGGTTTTTAATGTTGCCCTGTACGGGAACGGAACAAGGTCGATTAATAGTTCAGCCAAGAAGAGGATAGCAGGGTTTGAAATGTGGTGTTTTTGGCAAATGCTGAAGATTAGATGGGCAGATCGCGTAACGAATGACGAGATTCTGAACATAATTGGGGATAGAACAAATGTTTTGCATATTTAGGCTAAAGGAAGGGATCGGTTGGTAGGATACAGTCTTAGACATCAATAAATGTCAAATCAGCATTTGAAGGAAGTGTGTAGGGTAAAAGTCGTCGAGGGAACCAAGAGACAAATACAGTAAGCCTGATCAAATCGATGTAGCTTGAGGAATTGAAGAGGCTTGTTCAGGGTAGTATTTGTTGGAGAGCCGCATCAAACCAGTCTCCGGGGCGAAGACAACAACAACAACAACAATACCTACACAACAACAACATCAACAACACACGTAAGTTGATGACGTATAATAATTTTGTCTTTTACCGTCTTAGGAGTGATTTAAATATTTCAAGAGACAAATCACAAATAGTCTTCTTTGTGCTATTGATGCTGCATCACTGATTTGTCATTGTTAGCGTACCGCAGAAAATTTGAAAAGAAACTCGTAGTATTGTTGTAGTAAATTTACTTTGTTTATGAGTAAATTTATGCTTTATTTTGATTTTTAAGTATATATTAATGTAAAGAGTATCTGTCAAATGAATACCACCAACAACACAAAATTTACAAAAATGGTAGCCTCGCAATGGATTCCTTTAAAACCGAGTTGGTTATTTTAATTAGTATCTACGAAAGCTGCTATTCAACAACTTTGTCATCAGTCGTTATCTGATAAGTTACCTATAAACATTTATAGACATCGTATCGGTGTTATAGATGTTTATTTCTATAGTAAATACAGGGATTTGGAAATTGCTTACCACTATGACCTTCTATCTAGAATACTTTTTTGCTTCTTATGAGAATAATTTATTCTTATTTTACAATGTCTATAAGATAATTGAATTTACATGTTCACTACCGAATGTTTTTGATTTTTTAGGCTGCCGCCAAACATAGTTGTTCTCAGAGGCTTTGATGTAACAGTTTTTGAGAAGTCTCGACGGTAATTGCCTCTGTGTCGATTATATTCAGCGGTTGGCGACTCATCAGCTTTGACACCCCCAAAGTCGAAATATGTAATTCGACCAGATTTTTTTACTCGCGTAAGTCTCACTGACGCTTGAGTACCTGTGAACACTGAAATATCGGCGACCGTGAGTGGGCTGTTGACACCTACAGTTCAACGTGTTGTCTCTGATGACTCTTCACACCATGAAGCCTATTTCTATGCGATCAGTTTTTTCTAAAGTTATTGAAAAGGAGGTTCTTCAATGTTAATTGGTCATTTAAGTTCCCATAGTTTGCTGTAAAATGTAGAGTTTGTTTTCAGAACCGAAAATGCTATATTCTCTTTTCTCTCGTGGGCACTTGATGGATGAAATAAGCACTTGATTGTGTTGATCACAAGATAATGTTGCAGAACATGGAACATTATGGAGTCAGGGGAGGAACTCACAACTGGTTCACATCTTACTATAATAGCAGAAGGCAGAAGATGATCCTCTGCCGTGCTCAAAATGGCTGTAATATACACCGACAATGGGGCACAGTCAAGTGGGAAGTGTCCAGGGCTTGTGTTGTCCTTAGGTTAGTTTACCTAGGTTTAAGTAGTTTGTAAGCTACGGACTGATGACCACGCAGTTTGGTCCGATAGATTTACAAACATTGAACATTGAACATCTGTTCTGGGGCAGTTGTTTCTCATTTCCATAAATGACATACCTTTTAGCATAACAGGTAATTCTAAGATATTCCTGTTGTTGATGTCTCTGTATTGGTAGTGGCAATATTGATGCAGTATCAAATAATGAACTTAAGGAAAAGTACATGCTTGTAGAAAATAAATTGGTGTTACATTACAGTAAGACTCAGGTTTTACAGTTTAAAACAAAAACTGACATTTCATTTACACAGAATGGGGCACAGTTCAAATTTCTAGGCATTTCTAAGCTTCATAGTAATTCCATATTGAGGATCTTGTTCAAAAAATAAATACTGCATTGATTACCATTCGAAAAGTTTCTGAAATAAGTAATAGTTCAACAAGAAAGATTGTCTACTTTGCTTATTTTCATTCGATTATGACGTATTTTGTTGTATTTTGAGGTACATTCTCTGTCACAATCGATAAGATTCTCTGTGATTTTGATCTAGATGTATTCCTTTTTGACACTGCCAGACGCGGCGTTATATACACCAGCGCGGCGGCCCTGTTCACGGAAGATGCACTGAACACCGAAGATACACACGTTTGTTACAACACAAGTCAGCTGTGTACCAGTACGGGTCACTCTATGAACTACAGTGACGTGAGAATTTTAACACCGACCTCTTACTCCTGGGATTCCATTTTTAAGGAAGCAATGGAAATGTGATTAGAAGACAACGTAATAAACAGAGACAATAGTTTTAATTTAGATAAGGCTTAGAACCCTGCTCTAAGTGTAATGAAATTGAAAAGACGGCGTCACAGTGCTGCTGCCGCCGAATGTACATCGATCCGCGCAATCCAGTAGCTGATTGCTTCCACCCACAGACATATAGTACTAGACTGGCAATGCCGTATAAGTATCACTGCTGTCACTGAAGTCTCGCCGCCATATTTCTATACTACAACCGTGTGAGCAGTCGTATGTGTATTTACAGAAAACATTCGTAAAAATACAGATGAGCCCACGTAACTACGCTGTCTTTAGAGATTTGACATATTTTTCGTACGGCAAACCGAAGATATAAGGCCAAGTCACACTGTCCGACACGTCTATTCGTTACCTTAATACCCAATTTTCAAAGTGGGATTATGAGTTGCGAAGTTTTATACAGAAAGTCATAGTTTAATACTGGGATTGCGGAAACAACAACGTTAAATGTTTGAGCCATTTGTCGTGGATAACACGTATATTTATTCTTTTCAGTGTTTTTCCTATAATTACAATCTGATTTAAATGTATGTAGCGGTAAAATTTTACTTGCCATCTCAGTGGCCTGGTATGATTATGTTGGCAACATCAACAAAACCAAGATGTTGATGTTCATAGTAAGCCATACAGTGTGAGTTGATTAGTGATTCGTACAGATGATGAAGAAACAAATTATGCTGTTCGTGCTCTACGTTTTTTGTATGTGTCCTCATTCACTTAGTAACGGTAATTGCCCTCGTAAAACGAAGTTGTCATGACAAAACATTTGCATCGTCAAGCGATTGGCTAATGCCAACGTCACACGACTGCGTGGTCATCTGTCCGTAGCTTACAAACTACTTAAACCTAGGTAAACTAACCTAAGGACAACACACACACCCATGTCCCAGGGAGGACTCGAACCTCCACGGCGAGCAACCGCACGCTCCGCAGCGAGACGCTTTAGACCGCTCGGCTACTCCATAGCGGCCCCAGAACAGAGCCCTGGACACTTCCCACTTGACTGTGCTCCATTGTCAGCACGTCAGAGGATCATCTTCTGCCTTCTGCTATTATAGTAAGATGTGAAGCAGTTGTGAGTTCCTCCCCTGACTCCGTAATTTTCCATGTTCTGCAACAATATCTTGTGATCAACACAATCAAAAAAATGTTCAAATGTTAGTGCAGCTTATGGGACTTAACTACGGGGTCATCAGTCCCTAAACTTACAAACTAGTTATGAACTAGCTAACACTAAGGACGGCACAAATATCCATGCCTGAGGGGGGATTCGAAACCCCGACCGCAGTGGCCTCAGTCCCCTCGGCCACTGTGGACGGCACAACACAATAAAGTGCTTATTTAATCCATCAAGTGCCCCTGAGAGAAAACATAATCACGTGAGGCCGCCAGGACAGAAAGTAAAATTTAAGCGTACGTAACACTTTCTTCTCAAAACACGATTCGACAATGTAGGCCTATCTGTTAAATTCAAGTATTGCGGATGTGTTAGCTTAAATGCAAATCATGTTCAAACAACTAGTAGGCTAAAGCTTACAACATCATATCGTGTCAGAAGATCATAATATTACAGTATGGAAACTTTTTGACGTGAGGTGAGGTAAGATGGCAGTATCAGGCTTCAGTCAGAGAGGCAAGATTGCCAGTCTAGTAATGTATGTCTGTGCTTCCAGCACGGGTGCGCGCGCGTGTGAGCGTACATGCCTCTTTGCCGCCGAGTCATCAGAGACGAGTGTATCGTCAGGCGTGCCCCAGGGGAGTGTGATAGGACCGCTATTATTTTCTATCTATATAAATGATCTGATGGACAGAGTAAGTTGTAATTTGCGGCTGTTTGCTGTTGATGCTGTGGTGTATGGGAGGGTGTCGTCTGTAACTGACTGTAATAGCATACAGGTTGACTTAGACAAAATTTCTAGTTGGTGCGAAGAATGGCAGCTAGCTCTCAATGTAGAAAAATGTAAGGTGATGCACATGAGTAGAAAAAACAATCCTATAATGTTCGAATACAGTATTAGTAGTGAGCTTCTTGATACTGTCGCGTCGTTCAAATATCTAGGCGTAACATTGCAGAGCGATATGAAATGGAACGAGCATGTAAGGACAGTTGTGAGTAAGGCAGACAGCCGACTTCGGTTTATTGGGAGAATTTTGGGAAGATGTACTTCACCTGTAAAGGAGACCACGTATAAAACGCTTGTACGACCACGTCTTGAGTATTGTTCAAGTATTTGGGACCCACAGCAGATAGGTTTGAAGGAAGACATAGAGGCGGTTCAGAGGTGAGCAGCTAGATTTGTTACCGGTAGGTTCGACCAATGCGCGAGTGTTACGGAAATGCTCCGGCAACTCAATTGGGGATCGCTGGAAAAAAAAAAAAAAAAAAAAAAAACGACGTCCTTTTCGTGAATTTCTGTTAAGTAAATTTAGAGGGCCGGAATTTGAAGCTGAGTGTAGTACGATCTTGCTGCCGCCTATTTACATTTCGCGTAAAGATCACAAAGACAAGATAAGAGAAATTAGGTCTCGTACGAAGGCATATAGGCATTCTTTTTTTCCTCGTTCAATTTTGGAGTGGAATAGGAACGGAAATGCCTAGTAGTGGTACAGTGTACCCTCCGCCACGCACCTTACGGTGAATTGCGGAGTATGTATGTAGACGTAGATGTAGACCAGCATCTGTGACCCGCCTGCGCAGCGCCGCCGCGCTCGGGCATATAAGGCCGCGTCTGGCACCACGTCGGCAGTCTTGCGACTCACCCTGAAGGTGGCCGGACGTTACTCGTCCGAAACACTAGAAGAAACTCAATTCACGTATCTGCATGCCCGAAATTTATTGGATTACACAATACGCCGGGAAAAGCCGAAAATGCACATAGCCACTTGTCAGTTTGTATCGCACCGCTTGCAGCAATAGCATCTCTTCAGCAGCACTTTTTCCTCTATAGAGTTTCGTGACTGTGTGTGTTAGGCTACGATCGTACCCCGTGACAGTGGCTTCTACATCTACATACATACTCCGCAATTCACCGTAAGGTGCGTGGCGGAGGGTACACTGTACCACTACTAGGCATTTCCTTTCCTATTCCACTCCAAAATTGAACGAGGAAAAAAAAAGAATGCCTATATGCCTCCGTACGAGCCCTAATTTCTCTTATCTTGTCTTTGTGATCTATCCGCGAAATGTAAGTAGGCGGCAGCAAGATCGTTCTACACTCAGCTTCAAATTCCGGCCCTCTAAATTTACTTAACAGAAATTCACGAAAAGGACGTCGTCTATCTTCCAGCGATCCCCAATTGAGTTGCCGGAGCATTTCCGTGACACTCGCGCATTGGTCGAACCTACCGGTAACAAATCTAGCTGCTCGCCTCTGAACCGCCTCTATGTCTTCCTTCAAACCGATCTGCTGCGGATCCTAAATACTTGAGCAATACTCAAGACGTGGTCGTACAAGTGTTTTATACACGGTCTCCTTTACTGGTGAAGTACATCTTCCCAAAATTCTCCCAATAAACCGAAGTCGACTGTATGCCTTACTCACAACTGTCCTTACATGCTCGTTCCATTTCATATCGCTCTGCAATGTTACGCCTAGATATTTGAACGACGCGACAGCATCAAGAAGCTCACTACTAATACTGTATTCGAACATTATGGGATTGTTTTTTCTACTCATGCGCATCACCTTACATTTTTCTACATTGAGAGCTAGCTGCCAATCTTCGCACCAACTAGAAATTTTGTCTAAGTCATCCTGTATGCTATTACAGTCAGTTACAGACGACACCCTCCCATAAACCACAGCATCATCAGCAAACAGCCGCAAATTACAACTTACTCCGTCCATCAGATCAGTTATATACGTATAGAGAGCTCGTGGAGCTTTAACTGCTTAACGCGTACGATAACGCGAGATCTTTACATTCAATGTAATCGTCGCGAGAAGCGTTCTCACATTACGTTGGATACTGTTATCACGTGACTGACAGGAGGGAATGACGGCTCTGTCAGCGGACCGCCCCTGTGCACGCGACGCCATCGCTTTTGCACCTGTCCCCTCAGGTAGGCCTCGCCCCTCCACCCTGGTGAGTGTTATTGTTGTGTGTTGCAGCGCTGGTGGAGCCGCCACAGGACGAGGGGTCGCCGGACCCCATCCTGTCTGCCGGGCTCTTCGAGGGAGACATCGCTGGCGTCTCTCCTAGCGACGTGCTGTCGGTGAGTGGCCCTGCTTTACTAGCCCACAGCCCAGACTGGCTGTCTCACGTAGCAAAAGTAACAGAACACAGAATGGTGTAGGTGTGGCAGGTACGGTACTTTCTAGGATCTATTACATTCTGTAGCTGAAAGGAGCGTGCCAGTATTAATTGAAGACAGTGAAATTCAGTGAGGGTTTAGACCTCTTAGAGGCTGTCAGGACCAGATCTGTAGCTTATGGAAAAGTGCTATGAGTGCATCAGGGAAATGTATCTATCTTTCATAGATCTAGAAAAGGCTTATGACCGTGTTTCCAGGAGGAAGCTACTGTCAGTTCTACAAGATTATGGTATAGGAGGCAAACAGGCAATTAAAGGGCTTTACGTAGACTGTCAGGCAGCAGTTAGAGTAAATGGCAAATTAAGCTCATGGTTCAGGGTAGTTTCAGGGGTAAGACAAGGCTGTAACCTGTCACCACTGTTGTTCATACTATTCATGGATCATACACTGAAAACAGTAGACTGGCAGGGCGGGATTAAAATAGGTGAAAACAAAATAAGCAGTCTCGCATATGTGGATGACTTAGTTGTAATGGCCGATTCAATTGAAAGGTTGCAAACTAATATTTCGGAGCTCGATCAGAGGTGCAAGGGTTATGATATGAAGATATGGGCTTTACGTAGACTGTCAGGCAGCAGTTAGAGTAAATGGCAAATTAAGCTCATGGTTTAGGGCAGTTTCAGGGGTAAGACAAGGCTGTAACCTGTCACCACTGTTGTTCATACTATTCATGGATCATACGCTGAAAACAGTAGACTGGCAGGGCGGGATTAAAATAGGTGAAAACAAAATAAGCAATCTCGCATATGCAGATGACTTAGTTGTAATGGCCGATTCAATTGAAAGGTTGCAAACTAATATTTCGGAGCTCGATCAGAGGTGCAAGGGTTATGATATGAAGATATGGGCTTTACGTAGACTGTCAGGCAGCAGTTAGAGTAAATGGCAAATTAAGCTCATGGTTAAGGGTAGTTTCAGGGGTAAGACAAGGCTGTAACCTGTCACCACTGTTGTTCACACTATTCATGGATCATACGCTGAAAACAGTAGACTGGCAGGGCGGGATTAAAATAGGTGAAAACAAAATCAGCAGTCTCGCATATGCGGATGACTTAGTTGTAATGGCCGATTCAACTGAAAGGTTGCAAACTAATACTTCGGAGCTCGATCAGAGGTGCAAGAGTTATGATATGAAGATCAGCGTCTCCAAAACGAAAGTAATGTCTGTGGGAAAGAGATTTAAACAGATTAAGTGCCACATAGGAGGAACAAAGAAAGTTTCAAGTACCTAGGATGTATTTTCTCACAGAATGGTAACATAGTGAAAGAACTGGAATCACTGAGGCGCTTCAGTCACGGTCTGCACGGCCACTACGGTCGGGGGTTCGAATCCCCCCTTGGGCATGGATATTTGTGCCGTCCTTAGTATTAGCTAGTTCGTAAGTAGTTTGTAAGTTTAGGGACTGATGACCCCGTAGTTAAGTCCCATAAGCTATACAAACATTTGAACTGGAATCGAGGTGTAGCAAAGCCAATGCAGTGAGTGCTCAGCTAAAATCTACTCTCTTCTGCAATTAGGAAGTCAGTACTAAGACTAAGCTAATAGTGCACCGCTCTATCTTTCGACCAACTTTGTTGTATGGGAATGAAAGTTGGGTGGATACAGGATACCTTATTCACAAGGTAGGGGTACAGATATGAAAGTAGCAAGAATGATTGCAGGTACTAATAGATGGGAACAATGGCAGGAGGGTGTCCATAATGAGGAAATCAAAGAAAGCGGAATGAACACCATAGATGAAGCAGTTAGAACGAACAGACTGAGATGGTGGGGTCATATTACACGCATGGGAGAAGCAAGGTTACCTAAGAGACTCATGAGCTCGGCAGCGGAGGGTAAGAGGTAGACCAAGAAGAAAGTACTTAGATTCGGTGAAGAATGATTTTGAAGTAAAAGGCATAACATCAGACGAGGCATCAATGTTAGCATTGAGTAGGAGATCATGGAGGAATTTTATTAGAGGTACTATGCTCCAGACTGAACGCTGAAAGGCATAATCAGTCTCTAATGATGATGATGATGATGATGAGGGTGAGACTGTAAATAACTTGCAAATTGAGGTAGACACGCCAGTACTGCGCACTGTGTGGGAGTATTTCTCTACCACTATGACACGTCCGTCTTGTGGATTGCAGCAGTTTAAGGAAACAAATAAAGTTAGAGTCCGCGCACGATAAGATGGACGATGCGCAGAGACGAGTTTTCGTCCGAAGCGCTGGGCAAGTTCATTCCTTTGTTCGGAAGGGAAGGCCAGGTCAGTCCACTTCCGCCTGCCGTCCAGTGCACGTCGAGTGAGCGCGCCGCTATAAACGGCGCGTCAGCACAGTCTCCACGCGCTGTATAGTTGCAGGAAGAGTTCGTTCTATAATGCACTGACAGAAATACCATCGGTTTTATTAACGCGTTTCGTATTGTGGGTGTTTAATTTTGTACTGTTTCTGATTGAGTGTTTAAGTATCACAAAAGTTAGTGTCAGTTGCAAAATTTTATCTTTTTACTGACGCGTTTCGTCCTTTTGAGGCATCATTAGCTTAGATAAATATGAGTTGAGCTGAAACTTCCTGGGAGAGTAAAACTGTATGCCGGAACCGGGACTCGAATCTGGGACCTTTGCCTTTCGCGGGCAAGCGGTCTACCGACTGAGCTATCCCGACTCGGCTCACGATGCTGCCTCACAACTCTACTTCCGCCAGTACCTCGCCTCCTACTTTCCAAACTTCCAAACTTCACAGAAGCTCTCCTGCGAAACATGCAAGACTAGTACTGCTGGAAGAAAGGATATGGTGGAGACATGGCTTAGCTACAGCCTAAGGGATGTTTCTTGGTAAAATGTTTAGAGCCGCACATTGTTGTGGTTTATCTGAATTTACAATTTCGCTGCTTATAGCAGCACCATCAGATAAAAAGTTGCCAAGTTCACGCATGATCTTTGTCTCAAAATATATCTATAAGGGAGTCAACAATTAAAAGTAAAAAATTAAAGAGAATATTGAGGCGTGTAGTACAGAGGCTGAGGCATAATAAAGTAGTTCGAAATGCAGGATAACATTTCCTAGGAAACCTCATTTAGTTGTATATCCTGTAGTTTGGAGTACCAGGATCGTTTTCAGCCATTGCTCTACTCGCCGCAATGTTCAGCCACTTTTTTTATATATATATTTTTTAATTGTTGTGTTCTTTCTAGACTAAGAACATGCGAGATGTTAAGATGCGTTAAACTGACAACTTTCCGTCTGATGCAGTTGGTTTGAGCAAGGACTTGTAACTTAATTACCACTCAGTAGCATCTGTCGCATATGTGCTTTGGTTTCGCGAGATGATTTATAGTCGGCGTCATGTAGGACGGCGGCCCAGTTTTCAGCCGTTCTGCACATCCCCCTCCATTACACTACCGGCAGCCAATAATATTCATTCTGTAGGCGCATGGGTGGCCGTGGGTTGCACAGTGATTCTCCCGCAGGCTCAACTGTTGGCGCTCAGCCGTAGCTCCTCCCCTTCACACCCCCTCCCCCCTATCGCGCCACCTCTAAGCGCCTTCCTACATGACGCCAACTATAGGAGACTGTTGTGGTGAGACGGCCTGCCTTTGTGTTTCAGAACAGGAACGCCATCCGCGCCGGCTCGACGGGACGCTGGGAGGGCGGAGTGGTGCCGTACGTCATCTCGGCTTCCTTCAGTGAGTCTCGCCACCGCATGCCGCCACTCGCTGCTGCCACCTCCATGAGGGCTGCCCCCGCAATGTTGCATGCTCGCCAATGGGCTGAATCTGTAGATTAAGACACTATTTTATGAAGGCATTAACATTATACTTTGAATAATGTATATCTTTAGGTGTTTGTTTTCAGACTGGGCCGTTCTGTATCTGCTACTAACGATTAGAATGTGTATAAAATTCAACAAATAAATTCATTAACAACGATGGTCAGTCTAGATAATCATTGTCGTGTCCTGGCATAGGAACCGAGGTAGTAGGGAAGCGGCCGTGCGAGAATGGCTCAGCGGTCCAGAGCGCCATGACACGGAGTGCGCGGCTGCTCCCGCCGGAGGTTCAAGTCCTTCTTCTTCCTTTGTGTGTGTGTGTGTGTGTGTGTGTGTGTGTCCGTCGTCTTGTCCTTGGTTCGACTTAGTTTAAATAATTTATAAGTCGAGGAATCATGACGTCAGCAGTTTGGTCCCTTACGTATACAAATATTTGAACGTTTGTAGGGGTTGCGAGTCAGTCTGCACTTCCCGAGAAGTAAGGAGCAACTGCAGAAGACGGACTTGCAGGCTGATAGGGCTTTTCTAGGAGAGAAACATATTGAAGATCTCCTGAAACGTTTGAGTTCAGCTACTTATGCTATCAGAATCATTGCAAAATTTGGTGATATACATCTCAGTAAATTAGCTTACTAAGCCTATTTTCATTCATTGCTTTCATATGGGACCATATTCTGGGGCAATTCAACATTGAGTAATAAAGTATTCATTGCACAAAAGCGGGTAATCAGAATAATTGCTGGAGCCCACCCAAGATCATCCTGCAGACATTTATTTAGGGATCTAGGGATCTTCATTGTAGCTTCACAATACATAAACTCACTCATGAAATTTGTTATTAACAATCCGACCCAATGCAAAAGTAATAGCAGTGTGCATAGTTACAACACCAGGAGAAAGGATGATATTCACTATTCAAGAGTAAATCTTAACTTTGGCTCAGAAAGGGGTGAATTATGCTGCCATAAAAGTCTTTGGTCACTTACCAAGTAGCATCAAAAGTCTGACAGATAGCCAACTAGTATTTAAAAAGAAGTTAAAGGAATTTCTGAATGGCAACTCCTTCTACAATGTAGATGAATTTTTAGATAAAACTTAAAAAAAAGTAATACAATAAATTAAAATAAAAATAAAAAACAACAAAAATGTAATTAAAAAATCCTTAAAGTATTGATTGTCAAGTGTAGACAACATTTACTAGACTGACACGTTCCACATCATTACGAAATGTATATATGATCTATGGAACAAGTATTAATCTAATCAAATCTAATCTAACAGGGAACTGAGAATCAAACAAGGTGTGGGGAAACGTCTAATCTTTAACAAAACAAATATTGTTCAGTCATTCCAAAGACCACATCATAAGATTTAAAAACAAATGACAGATAAAACATTTTAAATATTTCACATTTTTTTTCAACTAACAGTCTTTTCAAGGTATCAACTCCCAGTCACACAATTACAATGCAAAAGGGAAAAACTCTCGAAAGTTCAACTAGACAGAAGACGAGAACCCGGTGCCTGAAAGAAGGACAATACTTAAGTGGGCCAAGCCTCTGCAGTGCTAGTACAAAATACAAATATGCCTTAAGAAATAGCCTCTTGAAAAGAACTTAATAAATTTAAAATTGACACTTAAGGAATAAATCTTAATCTTTTAAAGTAAATCATATACAATAAACAGGACCCACTAACATATCTCAAACATGAAATTCACTGATAATTAATAACACCTGAGAGACTTAAATATATAGTTTTCGTTAATACACTTCAGCCAGGCTCTCCCAGATGGCAATTTTACTACATTATCACAAATAACTATACAAATATAACAATACCAGGGAGAAGTAAACCTAAAAAAAAAAAAAAAAAAAAAAAAAAAAAAAAAAAAAAAAGAAACCTGACGGAACACAAGCTCATACGATACTACCATTAAGATACAGAACTGATTCCCCAAATATTTGACCTTACCCCAAGGCAAAAAGCATCTACATCTACATAGATACTCTGCAAATCACATTTAAGTGCCTGGCAGAGGGTTCATTAACCACCTTCATAACTTTTCTCTACCGTTCCATTCTCTAATAGCGCGCGGGAAGAAAGAAAACCTAAATCGTTCCGTTTTCGATCTGATTTCTCTTATTTTATTGGGATGGTCATGTCTCCCTAAGTAGGTGGGTGCCAGCAAGATATTTTCACATTCAGAACTAAAAGTCGGTGATTGAAACTTCGCAAACAGATCACGCCGCAATGAATAACGTCTTTCTTTTAATGATTTCCACCCCAATTCGTGCAACATTTCCGTGACGCTTTCCCCCCCGTAACGTGATAAAACAAAACGAGCTGCCCTTCTCGGAACCTTCTCAATATCTTCCGTCAGTCCCACCTGGTGAGGGTCCCACAAGGGGCAACAGTACTCCAAGAGAGGACGCACAAGTGTGATGTAGGCAGTCTCTTTGGTGGAGCTGGTGCATCGTCTAAGCGTTCTGCCAATGAAACGTAACCTTTGGTTCGCCTTCCCCACAATATTTTCTATGTGTTCTCTCCAGTCAAAGTTGTTCGTAATTGTAACTCCAAGGTATTTGGTAGAATTTACGACCTTAAGGTTTGACTGATTTATCGCGTAATTGAAATTCAGCGGATTTCTTTTAGTGGTCATGCGTATTACTTCACACTTTTCTTTATTTAGTGTCAATTGCCAATTTTCGCACCAAGTAGAAATTTTGTCTAAATCGCTTTGCAGTTGCTTTTGATCCTCTGTTGACTTCAGTAACCGATAAACGACAGCATCATCCGCGAACAGTCTAAGGGAGCTATTCAGATTATCTCCTAAATCGTTTATAAACACGAGGAAGAGTAGGGGACCAATAACGCTTCCCTGTGGAACGCCAGATATCACTTCTGTTTTACTTGATGACTTACCGTCAATTACAACGAAATGTGTCCTTTCTGATAGGAAATCGTGAATCCAATCGCACAATTGGGGAGATATTCCATAAGCACGCAATTTCATTAGAAGCCGCTTGTGGGGTACTCCATAATCGTAAACACAGAGAATGATTACTAGTGTGTATATTTCGCAGCAGACAGCACTGACCTGTACTCCGCGACCTTCACGGTAAGGAAACACACGTTGCTTCTGCTTCAAAGGTATTTTATCGCTTTTCAGTATCGAACAGGTACAACGGTCTTTACAGCGACTGATTCTCACTGACTTGCCCTCTTTGTTTCTGACTGACTCGACCTATGTGGGCTCTTGATTGACTTCTCTGACTGACTGACTACCCGAGTGCTTTGTGCACTCGCTTTATATATTTTTTAACAATTCTGATATTGTTATAAACAATCCAAAACTCCAATTACAATAATTTTTCGCTAATTTAAATTGAATGGAGGTACAGTGAACATTTAGAACAAACAAATGAAATGTTATTTTCTTATATAATTATCGTAAAAGTTGCAAACAATCTGTGAAATTTGCTACAAACAGTATGTACACTTATTTAACTAATTACATGAAAAATTATGGGATGTTAATGCTGAAGAAATTAGATTAGGTAACGAAAGAATAAAGTTGGTAGATGAGTTTTGTTACTTGGGTAGTAAAATAACATGTTGTTCGCAGTAGAGAGGATATAAAATGCAGTATGCCAATGGGAAGAAAAGTGTTTTTGAAAAAGATAAATTTTCGAACATCGTATATTTATTTAAGTGTAAGAAAGCATTATCTGAAGGCATTTGTGTGGAGTTCTACCTTGTACGGAAGTGAAAATTGGACGATAAATAGTTTAGACAGGAAGAGGATAGAAGGCTTCTCAAATGTGGTGCTACAGAAGAATGCTGAAGATAAATAATAATAATAATATATTTGTAAATCTATGGGGCTTAACTTCTGTGGTCATCAGTTCCCTATGCTTGCAAATTACTTACACTAAGTTAAACTAACAACACACACACAAAGACACACACACACACACACACACATACACACACAACTATGTCCGAGGGAGGACGCGAACCTCCGACGGTGAACAGTCGCGCGCTCCGCAGCGAAGCGCCGAAGACCGTTCGGCCACTCCCCCGCGGCAGTTCTGAAGCGTAGGCGGGTACTGAACGGAATTAGGGAGAAAAGGAATTTGTGACCTATCTTGACTGAAAGAAGCGATCGTTTGCTAGGAGCCGGCCGCGGTGGCCGAGGGGACTGAGGCATTCCACGGCCACTTAGATCGGGGGTTCGAATCCCCCTTCGGGCATGGATATTTGTGCTGTCCTAGTTCGTAAGTAGTTCATAAGTAGGTTTAAGTTGAGGGACTGATGACCACGTTGTTAAGTCGCATAAGCTTAACAAACATTTGAACATTTGATTTGAAGGACTTAAATAAAATAACAAATCTTTAAAACGAATATGTGTTAGTTAGTTCATAAGTAGTTTGTAAGTTTAGGGACTGATGACCCCGTAGTTAAGTCCCGTAAGCTATACAAACATTTGAACATTTGATTGCTAACATGACGGAATCGTAAATTTAGCACTGGAGGGGTGTGTATGGGGAAAATTCGTAGAGGGAGACCAAGAGACGTATATAGTAAGCAGGATCAGATGGATGTGGGTTGCCGTTCTTATGAGGAGATGGAGAGGCTTGCTCAGGATAAAGTAGGGTGGAGAGCTGCATTAAACCAGTCTCCGCACTGAAGACCACAACATTTATCATTCTAATGGTTTGTTATGACATACACCATTTTTCTTTGATGCCGAGATGGAGTAGCCGAGCAATCTTAAGCGTCTCGCTGCGGAGCGCGCGGTTGCTCTCCGTGGAGGTTCGAGTCCTCCCTGGGGCATGTGTGTGTGTGTTGCCCTTAGGTTAGTGTACCTAGGTTTAAGTAGATTGTAAGCTACGGACTGATGACCACGCAGTTTGGTTCGATAGATTTACAAAATTTGAAAATTTTAGTTTCTTTAATGTATCCAATTTGTGAACTTGTATTCCTAGCTCGAAACTAATACATGTGTATTGTTTAGCTACATAGAATTTTGTATGATATTAATAATCATATTAATTACTCGTGCGAATTGATGATTATTTATATATTTCACCATACGTCTGTAGGTCTAAAAAAGGTGTTAGAATACATAAGTAGCCACTAAAGATGTGCGAGAAAATGATAAAATATGAATAATTATAGCGAACGTTCTGGTATTTTAAGAACCAGAGTAGTTCATAACACTCTTCACTGAATGGATACACGTTTTGTTGTGCTTCTATAGGTCTAGAAATGTTGATTATAAACATAAATATTTGTTAAACACACTGGCTCATTAATGTATTAATTAACTGAGGGATTTTGATACGGTAGCAGTATGGATTACATTTACAAGTATGCAGTCGGTAAATATTTTGAATGGTATTCCCAACCAGTCATATTTATAGATGCCGGTAGGTTCTGTTGGGATCACGTAGTTCAGTAAATGATGATGGTAAGTATCTGGTGTTTCATTAAAACTTATCCGAATATTCTGCCGTTTTTTGTAGTGAGTGAGGAAGCCAATGAGTACCAATTGTTAGCTCTCATATAAAATTCAGCACGAAAGCGACCACATACAATCCGTAGAAGCAGTACTAGCACAATCTCTGTTCATCTGGCACAAATATGGGGCGTATTCTGGTGGTCGGGCGTCCGCGCCACACGCGAAGCTCCCATAACGCCGGTCGATGGCCCACTATGGTCAAGCTGCGCGATTCTGCTGACGCCTGCGAACCGAACACACTGTGGTAACAGGAAAGAGACAGCGTGGCGAATGGAGATTTGGGTGTGGCGGGAGACGTGCAGGGAAGAGTCCTCTGCAGTCGGGCTGGTCACTTTGTCCTCGGTCAACGCGTCTGCCTACTAAGCAGGAGAAGAAGATTATTTTATTTTTTATTTTTTTATGGGACTTAACTACGGGGTCATCAGTCCCTAAACTTACAAACTACTTATGAACTACTTACGAACTAGGACGGCACAAATATCCATGCCCGAGGGGGGATTCGAACCTCCGACCGTAGTGGCCGTGCTGACCGTGACTGGAGCGCCTCAGTCACCTCGGCCACCGCGGCCGGCCTACTAAGCAGGAGATCGCGGGTTCGAATCCCGGCCTGGCACGAATTTACATTCGCCGCACTTTGGTATTCCATCTAAACCTAGCACAGTGAAGCCATAACTGATCGAAAAATGCGATTTATTTCATACACTGATAGCCTGTCTAGTGGGAAGCGTATCGCCGTTTCGGTTCTCAACATGTGGCCCTCGCCCCCAAGACCTGCGTCTACATCCACACACTGCAAACCATTTCACGGTGTGTGGCAGAGAGTACTTCGTGTACCATTGTTACTTCCTCCTTTCCCTATTCTAGTCGAGTATGGCCAAGGAAATGACAATAAGAATAATAAAAATAACAGTGAAAGATTGCAGTGTGGGCTATATTTTATCGTCATGTTCTTTTCGCGAGATATACTGTGTGTAGGAGGAAGCAATAATTAGGTGGTCTATTCAAGAAACGTATTTTCTCGAACTTGTACGAAACTCCGCACCGCTTTTCAGAACGTCTCTCTATGCAGAGTCAGCCCATCTGTCACTGGAGTTTGCGATCATCTCTGGAACGATTTCGCGCTTTCTAAATGAGCCAGTAGCAGAATGCAGCATGTATGTCATTCTCAGCGGAGAGAAGCCCTCAGACGTGAAATTAATTTGTGACGAGCTCCAGCGGACTGTTACAGGACCGTTGATTTGCACAATATACACTACTCAAAACAATTAGGAAATCAGGTGTGATATACGCAATATACATATGTAAGCTATTAATTATGTAACATTAGAAGTGAGTAGTGCCCATGTGACTAGTGGTCCGCGTGTGGCGCGCCCTAGTTTCAAATGTTTGTCAAGCTTATGGGACTTAACTCATCAGTCCCTAAACTTACAAACTACTTATGAACTAGCTAAGACTAAGGACGGCACAAATATCCATGCCCGAGAGGGGATTCGAACCCCCGACCGTAGTGGCCGTGCAGACCGTGACTGGAGCGCCTCAGTCCCCTCGGCCACCGCGGCCGGCCGCGCCCTAGTGGCTACATGTTTAGTGCCTCGTAGGCAGTTCCTTCATGCCCTTCACACCATACTGGTGTAATTTGTATTTTATTTCTATGGAAAGCATGCTAATTTTTCTTTTAATTGACCTGAGCAATCCTCCTCGTAATATTTTTGACGGTGATTTTACTGTTTCGCCTGTGTAAAACATTTTCCTTATATAAAATATTTATTCTGCTGTTATCATTTTTCGGTTACTATTTTTATTCTTCTGTTGTCCTTAGTGGCAACGAAACCTAGGACAAGAATCTAAAAATTACGCAACTGGTTGGCTGGTATACAAAACTGTTAAAACATTGGACTACGGTTGCTGTTAATCAGCTATGTTCAAAATTGTACAATATACATATGTTAACGTGCATGCTGATGCCGTCTTCATGCATGTAAGCAGCCCTTAGTGGCTACCCCGTCAATTTTCTTTTAACTAATGTAACTTAAGCTTTATCGCTTAAACGTTATTTTATAATATAAAGTGAATTTTATATTATCCTGATGAAGGCACTCCTAACAGTTGCCGAAACCAGTAATAACTTTTATCTCTGCGAACGAGGGTTGTTTTACTTCTATCTGAAAAGAAATGCCAACGTATCTTATTCAGAAATTGGTTAAAATTGTAATTTGTGTATGATACATTACTATATTTTCCTGTCTGAAATCTTTACTTTAGGTTCACATAGCGTTTACTAAGAGCGAAGCACCGTGGAGCTACCATAATAGCGAAAAAGTCATTGTGTGATCACCTCGGACGGTCAGTACAGTTGCACACATGCGTGGCATGGACAGTACGAAGTTATCAATCAGCTCTCGAGGCCGGCCGCAGTGGCCAAGCGGTCTGCGGCGCGCCACTCATAGACTGCACGGCCGCTACGGTCGGGGGTTATAATCCCCCTTCGGACATGGATGTTTGTGCCGTCTTTAGTGTTAGCTAGTTCATAAGTAGTTTGTAAGTTTAGGGACTGATGACCCTGTAGGTAAGTCCCATAAGCTCTACAAGCGTTTGAACATTTAGCTCTTGAGGGATATTTGGCCATTCTTTCATGAGTGCAGTATCCAGCTCTTCAGTCGTTGTCAGACGTTCTAAATGTTCAAATGTTTGTAAAGTCTATGGGACTTAACTACGGGGTTATCAGTCCCTAAACTTACAAACTACTTATGAACTAACTATGACTAAGGACGGCACAAATATCCATGCCCGAGGGGGGATTCGACCCACCGACCGCAGTGGCCGTGCAGACCGTGACTGAAGCGCCTCAAACCCCTCGGCCACCGCGGCCGGCCAGACGTTCTACTCTGGATGCAATGTATCTGCCAAGTCCATACCAGAGATGCTGAATCGGGTTTAAGTCCGGTGAACAAGATGGCCACTTCTTTCATTCAGTTTCCTCAGCTTCAAGCATGTTGTCCACCAGTCCTTCTCTGTGGGGACGAGCGTTATCGTCCACCAGAAGGAACCCATCACCTATGGAATACGCTCAGGTCACAACAAAAGGTTGAAGGATCTCGTCTCCATACGTCTGAGCAGTCAAAGCGCCATTCTGAACAACATAGAGGTCCGTACGTCTGCCAATACTGACTCCTGCTCACACCAGTTGTCCACCTCAATAATACGGCAATGTTTTCTGTACATAACTAGGATTGTTACAAGTTCCACGTTCTCTCCAGATGAAGGAACGACGATTGTCTGGCTGAATACAAAATCTTGACTCATCTGTGTACAGAACCTGGCGCCATTCGTTACGGCTACAATCCTGATGTTCCTCCACCCACTTACTGCGGGGTAAACGGTGTTGTGATATTCATGTTCAAAATGTTCAAATATTTGTAGAGCTTATGGGACTTAACTACGGGGTCATCAGTCCCTAAACTTACAAACTACTTATGAACCACCTTATACTAAAGACGGCACAAACATCCATGCCCGAGGGGGGATTCGAACCCCCGACCGCAGCGGCCGTGCAGACCGTGACTGGCGCAGCGCAGACCACTCGGCCACCGCGGCCGGCATGGTTTTAATGAGACACACATCATATGCCTCCGTGCGTAGAGGTCACATTCTCGAAGTCGGTTTCGTACTGTTTTTGTTGATTCTGCGCGCCCTGTTGCTGTCTGAAGAGTGAGTTGCAGCTGAGTTGCATTCGTCGTCTACGTGCTGTTAACCGGAGGTAGCGGACATCTTTTGCTGATGTTACCCGTCGACGACCTATTCCTGTTATCTGAAATCGCGTTCAGGTACTGGAAATTACAGTTTGTGACCCTCCAAAAGCTGCAGCGACCCCCTCTATGTTTGTTCAGCTTCCAACCTTCCTATGGCTCTCCATGCCATATTGTCTTCTTGTAAGTCACGTTGTTCTTGTATTGCACTACCTGCATGTAAATAAGAGAAATTATATCGAAACGGAAAGATTTAGGTGTTCTTTTTTCTCGCGAGCTATTAGAGAATGGAACTACAGAGAAGTATCGTAAAAGTGGTGTGACGTGGTAATAGGATAAGAAAATTTCAAGTGGAAGATAGGATCCAGAAGTAACTTGTGATTTCCCGTTACCTCTTTTATTGTGTATCATGTTAATTGCCAAACATTGATTAATTTAATTATAATTTTTTTTAAACAAACAAAGAAAGTTGATTCGGTATGCCGGCCGCGGTGGCCGAGGAGACTGAGGCGCTCCAGTCACGGTCTGCACGGCCACTACGGTCGGGGGTTCGAATCCCCCCTCGGGCATGGATGTTTGTGCCGTCCTAGTTCGTAAGTAGTTCATAAGTAGTTTGTAAGTTTAGGGACTGATGACCCCGTAGTTAAGTCCCATAGACTCTACAAACATTTGAACATTTGATTCGGTATAACAGTGTCCAGAAAATAAGTCACGGCACTCAGACTTCCAGGAAGATAACAAGTTCAGGTAACAGATATTCACTTCTCATTGGCCCAGAAAGGATTACAACAACTGATCACCATTATAGAACATAAACTGACAAGCATTAATTAATTTAATTACAATTGAAGGACTTAGATAAAATAACAAATCTTTAAAACCACCATGAATAATTTAATTTTAGGCAATAACAAAGTCCAGGAAACGAGTGGCAGCACTCAGATCACTCTCCACGAAACAAACAAGTGACGACACTCAGATCGACAGACTTTCATAAATCAGCAAGCACTAATTAACTTAATAATAATAAAAAGACTTAGATAAAATGACAATATCTGTAAACTACGTCAAGAATATGAGTTGCAAATTTAACATAAGGTAAAAAACAGATTTATATAATAAGTAAACAACCTCAGGCTCAGCTGCTGGTATAATTCGGGTGACAAGGGTGAGTTAGAACAACCACACAGAGAAAATGGTAAGAGCCAGTATTTAACGTCACGCTACAGCCAGAGTTATGACGTGTATCCACTTAAACACTACAGGTGTGGCCGGAGTTTCCATCAAACTTTTAAATATGTAATGACGGTCAAATTACCAATGAAACCCACCATTACAGGGAATATTTAACAAGAGCCGCTACTTAACTACAATAATTAGTCTAGAATAATCAATTTCACGACATGTAGGGGTAATCTGCAAATACAAACATAATTCTTTTAAAAACTCAATGGCGAACTTGCAATTTTTCTTAAACGCAGCAATAATCTCATTAAGGTTAAAAAAATCGTACACACAATATATGCGAACGTAGGAGGCTAATCTGATAGCGTGAATACAGTACTTAAGCAAGGTACAGCAATAATCGCAGCTCCATCTTGTTTAAAAAGCAGGTACGAAACAGAGGAAAAGCATACATTAAACCGGCCAGTTTTAATTGGGTTAGGTGTTGAAATTTAGGAAAAGTAAACGATACTCCGTCGTGGCACGAGGTACGAATGTCACTTAACTGGCAAAACAGCAACAGCCCCTGGTAGAAGTCCCGTCACCTTGACTTCGCGCAATGACGAGATGCCGACACCGCAGGTGGCGTATACGTCACTGCTTCGAGCCAAAGAAACAGAAAAGGGACGCACGCTGCCAAGAAATCCTGTAAACATAAATGCAAATAGCGCAGTTTCTTGCCGTAATAGAACACAACAAGTTTACAACCGATTATGAGCAACTAGAGAAATTAAGATGGAGCAGAGTGATAGTTAAACCCAACTGATTATAGTAAGGACATAAGAAGAGATACCGGAAAAATACCACTGGTTGATCTAGTTTAACAACAAGCTTATTATGGATCAAATGTTCAAATGTTTGTAAATCTGCTTGGTTATTAGTCCGTAGCATACAAACTACTTAAACTAAGGTAAACTAACCTAAGGACAACACACACCCCCATGCCCGAGGAGGGACTCGACCCCCGACGGCGAACGGCCGAGCTCACCGCGGCTAATCCGCCGCGGCAAACTTATTATAGATGAGAACAGAAATTTCTCCAGATAAAATGACATTACTACTGTTCGATTTTTCAAATAGGCGTGAATAAATAAAAGTACTTAATCATCTACCGCTACCTATGACAATAGCCCTTTAGAAACACCCGGCTCACTGATCAGACGATGGTGCACGGCTTCAAGAAAATACCAATAAAGACTACTGTTTCTTCAGTTCCAGTTACATATAGACTTCACACAGTCAACATACTGAACTTCGGGAAGGTACCACTAACAGAGAACATGCAAATTAACAACAGTATAACATAATAATCACCAAAATCGGCGTGCTGAAACGAGGCAGAAGCAAGCGCCGCTATCGTAGGCGAAATTCATCTAACCCAGAGGTACCACACAACACAATATACAATAAAACTGCGAAGATGGCTCTGGTCTGTCGTGCCTGATTTGAGATGGTGTGTGAGTATAGCAAAGTTAAGTTGCATTTAGATTAGACCGCGAGCAAACACGCTAACGGCGACATACGGCTACGTTACATAATCGCACTCCACTAATGGTGAAGTGGTTAAAAATCGGATTCATTACACGGCGGACTCTTAAGTTGCAATCTGAGAGTAAACTATCTAGGCACTGGTTTTATGAGAAGTGGCGTGAATTCATGTGAATTCCACGTGGTTCCGAAAACCGGTAAAAACGAATAAATCCAATTTCTGAAAAATAAAGAAAATTAACTACGTCATGCAACCCATAGAACTGGGTAGAATTTCACAAGGAAGCTACTGAAAGGCAGCAACATGCGATTGGGAGCGTTCACAGAGACGGAAGAAGTCCAATCTCAACACCTGGAAAAGTGAAATAATTACAAAGTCGAAAAAATAAAAATACGGCATGCAACCCTTAGAAATGTTTAGAAGTACATAAGGAAACGAATGAAATGCAGATACACACGATAGGGAGCGATTACAGAGACGGATAAAGACCAGTCTCACAAAAACCAGAAAAGTGAAATAATTACAAAGACGGAAAAATGAGAGCTATTGAAGGAGGTTGTACAAGACTTGTCGAGAATTACTGACAAAGACTGAGTGCATACTACAAGTTTGGAGAAGAAACAGCAAAATTAAAATAGGCAGAGAGAGAGAAGATCGCGAAATGTTAGTGGAAATCGTAAGGATACACGCATAGTTACTTGCCTGGTGGGCATGGAACAAATACTAGTGGAAGCTGAAGGCTTTGTACTAAGAACCAAGTATGTGGAACACACATCACTCATGGAAGGAAACGATAAGAAAGATTTTTACATGCAATTTACAGAAATGAACATATCGTCAGTGACAAATTGGGCCCCACAAAGCTAGAAAGAATTTACACAGAGTTTGTACAGCATCACATAATCACAAATGGTTTGAATATACCAGGCCGTTATCAAACTGCAACTAGTAACACATACACCACGTTTATCTGTTGGAAACCACTGTATTGAAAAACTAGAACATATTTCCGCACAGGATCGGAAAAAAAAAATATTCCGAAAAATGAATCTAAGTTCAAGAGTCTAAGTTAAACATGCTAATCAACGAATCACTACCATCTCCACAGACACAAGAGCGGAGCCAACCTTACCTCACCATGATCCCAGCACAAAGTGACCACCGAGTGGCCAGGAGGCGTGAAAGCTACCGAAAACTGGGCAAAACCCATGAGAACAGCAGTGGTGGGGAGACAAGATCGTGAGACTCGCCCTGGAGAGGGCTCGTCGACTGGCTTGTAACCAAAGGGTGTAGAAACCTCTGTGGTCGCATCAGCAGCAGGGGTTGGTAATGACGAACTATCGACTCTGAGCCAGAGAGAACCATGAAAAGCGAGCTATTACCACACACATTCAGACAGCCATTAGGTCCTCGCACATCCACTGAAGTAAAACAAGTACACATTCTCACAGGGACAGTGGCATAGCAGAGAAGCTGTACTTATTACCACATTCATAACTGCAATAATAAATTATTAAAATAACAAAATCCTAGCAATATTAACTAACATTTCAGAAACAAATATTTTAAAACATGAAATAAAAATGCTATTCCTCATGCCTTGAAAAGAGTGGGTTCTAGTTTTAACAAAATGCTAATCTAGTGACATCAAATAAATTACAATTTTATAAAAAAATATATGGAAGACGACAGACGGTCATCTTTCTAGGTATAAGATGAACATCAACAAGAGTAAAACAAAGGTAATGAAATGTAGTTTCAGAAAATCTTGCGATGCTGAAGGAATTAGATTAGGGAATGAAACGGTAAACAATAAAAGTAGTAGATGAGTTTTGTTATTTATGTAGCAAGATAACTTCTGATGGCTGAAGAAGATATAAAATGCAGAATGACTTGACATCTACTATTGGTTCAAATGTTAGGAAGTCCTTTCTGAAAGCAATTGTCTGGACTGTAGCATTGTGTGGGAGTCAAACGTGGACAATAAGTAGTTAGGACAAAAGATGATAGAAGCGTTCGAAATGTGGTGTTTTAGATGAATGATGAACATTAGATGGGTAGATCACGTAGCTGATGAGGTGCTGAACAGAATGTGGAGAATAGAAGTTCCTCGCATATCCTAAGAGAAGAGATAGGTGGTGGGACACATGCTGAGACATCAAGGATTCGTCAACTTAGCTTTAGAAGGAAGTGTGTGGGGTAAAAATCGTAGAGGAAGACCGAGGAACGAATACAGCAAGCAGATTCAAAAGGATGTAGGTTGCTGTACATATTCTGAGATGAAGAGACTTGGACAGGACAGAGCAGCGTTGAGAGCTGCATCAAAGCCGGCCGCGGTGGCCGAGGGGACTGAGGCGCTCCAGTCACGGTCTGCACTGCCACTACGGTCGGGGGTTCGAATCCCCCCTCGGGCATGGTTATTTGTGCCATCCTTAGTATAAGGTAGTTGATAAGTAGTTTGTAAGTTTAGGGACTGATGACCCCGTAGTTAAGTGCCATAAGCTTGACAAACATTTGAACATTTTGAACATTTGAGCTGCATCAAACCAGTCTGTTGTCTGAAGACGACGACAACAACAACAAAAACATGGAGCTGAGTAAGAATCTCAACGTGGTAATGTCGCTTAGTGGGTTGATGTTCAGGAACTCTGTGAAGACAGACAACTGCACGAAGGCAGAAAAAGAAAATGACCAGTTTTAATCTTGGTTTCACAAAACGAGGTTTTTTCGCTTCTGGGTAAAGTTGGGCCCTTTCAGTACGTGGATCTTAGTTTTCGAACAAATTAAGACCATTATCCCCATCGTATTAAAAGTGTGATTATAAACATTTGCAGGAGATTTATTTTGTAGATCGTCAGAATTTTCGGCACCAATGATGCACACAGAAATATATGAGGAGCTAAAGGAAATTATTCAGACCGTTAAGGGAGAGGAAAACTTAATTGTGATGGGAGACTGGAATTCGGTAGTAGGAAAGGGAAGAGAAGGAAAAATAGTAGGTGAATATGGACTGGGCAGAAGGAATGAAAGAGGAAGTCGCCTGGTAGAATTTTGCACGGAACATAATTTAATCATAACAAACACGTGGTTTAAGAATCACAAAAGAAGGTTGTATACTTGGAAGAGACCAGGAGACACTGGAAGGTATCAGATAGATTTTATAATGGTAAAATATAGATTCCGGAATCAGGTTATAAACTGCAAGTTCCAGGGGCAGATATAGACTCTGACCATAACTTGTTAGTCATGAACTGTAGGCTGAAACTGAAAAAACTGCAGAAAGGTAGGAAAATAAGGAGATGGGACCTGGATAAATTGAAGGAACGTGAAGTTCTGGTGAATTTCAGAGGGAGATTTAGGCAACAATTGACAGAAACAGGGGGAAATAAAACAGTAGAAGAGGAATGGGTAGCATTGAGAGATGAAATAGTGAAGGCAGCAGAGGACAAAATAGGTAGAAAGGCAAGACCTGCCAAAAATCCTTGGATAACACAGGAGATACTAAATTTAATTGATGAAAGGAGAAAATATAAAAATGCAGTAAATGAAACAGGCAAAATAGAGTACAGACGACTAAGAAATGAGATTGATAGGAAGTGCAAAATAGCTAAGCAGGAGTGGCTAGAAGCCAAATGCAAATCTGTAGAAGAATGTATAAGAAGGGGAAAAGTAGATACCGCATACAGGAAAATAAGAGAGACATTTGGGGACAAGAAAAGCAATTCTACGAATATCAAGGACTCAGATGGGAAACCAGTTCTCAGCAAAGAAGGGAAAGCTGAAAGGTGGAAAGAGTACATAGAGCAGCTCTACAAAGGAAATGAACTTAGAGACGATGTTGTAGGAAGGGAAGAGGAAGTAGATCAAGATGAAATAGGAGATACTATACTCAGAGATGAATTTGACAGAGCCTTGAAAGACCTAGGCCGGAACAAGGCCCCAGGAGTAGATGATATACCCTCAGAGCTACTAAAGTCTCTGGGAGAGCCAGTCATGACAAGACTATTTGAACTGGTGTGTAGGATGTATGAGACCGGTGAAATGCCCTCGGACTTTAAGAAAAATGTAATAATCCCCATTCCAAAGAAATCAGGTGCAGACAGGTGTGAAAATTACAGAACCATCAGTTTGATAAGTCATGGTTGCAAAATTTTAACACGAATTATCTACAGGAGAATGGAAAAGCTGGTAGAAGCTGACCTAGGGGAAGATCAGTTTGGATTCAGGAGGAACGTAGGAACCCGGGAGGCAATACTCACTTTACGTCTTATCTTAGAAGATAGATTAAGGAAAGGCAAATCTACATTTTTAGCCTT
This sequence comes from Locusta migratoria, assembly GCA_026315105.1. Lineage (NCBI taxonomy): Eukaryota > Metazoa > Arthropoda > Insecta > Orthoptera > Acrididae > Locusta > Locusta migratoria. The sequence goes on from CM048744.1 coordinate 677,701,329, forward strand.
TGTAGATTTGGAGAAAGCGTTTGACAATGTTGACTGGACTACACTCTTTCAAATTCTGAAGTCAGCAGGGGTACAATACAGGGAAAGGAGAGTTATCTACAACTTGTACAAAAGCCAGACCGCAGTTATTAGACTCGAAGGGCATGAAAGGGAAGCATCAGTTGGGAAGGGAGTAAGACAGGGTTGTAGCCTTTCTCCGATGTTATTCAATTTGTACATTGAGCAGGCGATGAAGGAAAGCAAGGAAAATTTTGGAATAGGGATTAAAGTTCAGGGGGAAGAAATAAAAACATTGCGTTTTGCTGATGACATTGTAATTCTGTCAGAGACAGCGAACGACCTGGAAGAGCAGTTGAATGGAATGGACAGTGTGTTGAAGAGAGCGTACAAAATGAACATTAACAAGAGCAAAACAAAAATAATGGAATGCGGTCTTAGAAAATCAGGCGATGCTGAAGGAATTAGATTAGGTAACGAAACAATGAAGGTGGTAGATGAGTTTTGTTACTTAGGTAGTCAAATAACATGCGATGGTCGCAGTACAGAGGATATAAAATGCAGAATGGCAATGGGAAGAAAAGCATTTTTGAAAAAGAGAAAAAATTTGCTAACATCGAATATTAATTTAAGTGTAAGGAAGTCTTTTCTGAAGGCATTTGTGTGGAGTGTTGCCTTGTATGGGAGTGAGACATGGACGATAAACAGTGCGGACAGGAAGAGAATAGAGGCTTTTGAAATGTGGTGCTACAGAAGACTGCTGAAGATTAGGTGGGTAGATCGCATAACTAATGAAGAGGTACTGAACAGAATTGGTGAGAAAAGGAATTTTTGGCATACCCTAACTAAAAGAAGGGATCGCTTGTTAGGACACATTCTTAGACATCGAGGAATCGTAAATTTAGCATTGGAGGGAAGTGTGTGGGGTAAAAATCGCAGAGGGAGGCCAAGAGACGCGTATAGTAAGCAGATTCAAGTGGATATGGGTTGCCGTTCTTATGAGGAGATGAAAAGGCTTGCTCAGGATAGAGTAGGGTGGAGAGCTGCATCAAACCAGTCTCCGGACTGAAGACCATAACAACAACAATATTACTTAAGCAAAATTTTCTTAAATTCATTGTAAATTTCAGAAAACGTTCGAGTACTCAATCGACGCTCATATCGAATCGTATTTCCTATAGTGCGTTTAAAATTACTTGCGACTTTTGACGTTTGGCTTGCTGGGGGTGGCGAGACGCGTTGCCCAGGTAACACCAATGGCGAGACGGGTTTTCCCACGCCTCCGCTACCGGTTCGGCTGGTAAGGCACCGCTGTTGCCAAACCGTGCGTAATCAGTACCTCGTGGTGTTGCGCGTAAGACGGATCTTGTGTTCATCAACTGTCGCTTGCCAAGTGGTGTTTTGTTGTTGTTTAAGTGTTCTGCAGCCGTCAGGTGCTGTGCACGAGTGTTTGTGTTTGCGTTGTATTACAGTAGTAACGACAGTGAGTGCAGCATGTGTGAGCAAGAAGTTCGCAATAAAAGAGGCAGTCCAAGGACACGTTCACCGGTTGCGAAGGTATCGAGAGCTGGAAGAGGAATTCCGATTCGTGGACTAGGCCATGAATAAAATTAGTACGGTCAGTGCGCAGTTATTTTGAACTGGAGTGTAATGGTGGTGGCCCTCTTTTAGTCGTTACAAGAGCGGTGGACAGAACAGCTGCTGCACGTAACATTCACCAATCTGCGGTGGTGAGACTTGGGAAGGAAAAGGAAAGAAAAGAAGACGCGAGTGATGGAGCAACCGCAGCTCTTTCATTATTGGAAACTCCAGGCAAGAAAAGAATTTACGAAAGACGGGTACTGAAGATGGACGCATTCCTGAAAGATGCAATACGCTGACATGTGTATGACTATTGCGAAAGTAAGGAATGCCCTACTTTAAATAAACTTAATTTCACTCTTAAAGAGACGTAGTAGCCTGGAGAGGCCCGTACCTGTGTGCTGTGATGAGCGTTTCATCCGGACATTGTGTGGCTTCACGAGACGTGGATTATGCGTGTCACACGTTGACAAAACGGTGCACGGGTCGCACAGCAGAAGGCACGACGAAAACACCGACAGCAAACGGTGGCAGGATAACTGTCCTTCACGCTGCCTCTGCTCGCGGCGTCATTCCGAACTGTTTATTGCTGTTCCAAATCAAATGTTCAAATGTTTGTTAAGTCATCAGTCCCTAAACATACAAACTACTTACGAACTAGCTTATCCTAAAGATGGCACAAATATCCATGCCCGAGGGGGGATTCGAACCCCCGACCGTAGTGGCCGTACAGACCGTGACTGGAGCGCCTCAGTCCCCTCGGCCACCGCGGCCGGCATTGCTGTTCCGTTCCAGGGAGCAAAGTGACTATCATGAGGAAAAACGCCAAAGTTTTCACGAACTGGTTTGCTGATGTCCTGCTGCAAAATGTTCCCCCGAATTCCACAATAGTTATGGACAATGCACCGTACCACTCAGTTGTGCTGGACAAAGCTCCTACTATGCAATGGAAAACAGCAGATATTTCGCTCTGGCTAGAAGGAAGCGTTCCATCCGATAAAGTAGAAGCTGGTATGAATAAGGCGGAGTTAGTGGAACTTGTAGTGATGTACAAGCCAAAATCTCCCCGCTTAGCAGATCGACGAATTAGCTGAAAACAAAGGACATAATGTGGTTCAATTTCCTCCATATCATGCTCACTTAAATCCAATTGAGAATATATGCGCCCTGGTCTCGTGTTGTCAGCCATACAAAAAAGATTGTTGAAGAAACAATCGACTCGTGGAGACTTACTCGAATTGCATATTGAAGAGATGGTAATTTGCGTCGGCTTCAGTACCATTTCCGAGTCAGAGGAAGACGACAGTGACCGTTCTTCCCTTGGCATTGTTTGACTTACACCGTAACCGCAGTCTAATATACCAGTCGCGACACTCGCTGGTGTATATCTGTTACCGCCTGACAGCTAAGACGACACTAGCGCTCCAAGCGGCGAGCAAGGGAACCGCCTGTTAACGTCATATATACATCGTATGAATAACACTTTATTCTCACACCGTTTTCTACGTAATTCACGATACGACTGTTTTATTTCAGATATAAAGGTTTTAGTCTAACATGAGACGAAACGGAGGATGCATAAATAAACAGAAGAGGAACTAAACCAGGTGAATGAAACGATGAAAGCTATAACCTACTTACCTAGAAACGTGTGCCTCCGTATATTTTTTGCAGCTTCCCCTATTGAAACGGAAGTAATGTAAGCCTATGAAGCGTACCGTGTAGCTCCAAAGTAAACGCGGATGACACATAATTTCTTTTCACTTCCTTTTGTGTTTTAGTTTTTAGGACAACTGTTAGGAAAACTACGACTTTCGTCTTCCTTATTCTTCTGTGTCGAACGAGATACTTTCAATTAATAGTCGAAATACGTAGAAAACTTAGTTGAAAGTTTACGAACTGTCCTTCTTAGGTTTACCAACAACATATGACCATGACCACTGACGCCCAGATTTGAGTTTGGTGTTGATATTTTCTACAAATATTGGCTATTTGCCTATCCCCCTAGATGGTTTTCATCTTATTTTCCGAAATTTTAATTTTTTACTAAAATATAAGGTTTCAGAGTTTTGTAGCACATTCTTCAGAATGTTACTTTATATCTTAGGCCTATCATATGCTTTATTTCTGTACCTTTGGACACCCAGAGTGCAGTACATAGTTGTCTATATACATTATGGCCCTTTTCTTAAAAAAGGTCAAACAATCACTATTATATATAAATATATGCAATTTTCAGGTGAATCGTAACGGAAACTTTCAGCAGAATGTTTGTTACATACCTCTCAATGTCCTTAGGAAATTTGAAAACAGACAAATGAGGCACACAATTTTAATCTGCCAGGAAGTTTCATATCAGCGCACACTCCGTTGCAGAGTGAAAGTTTCATTCTGGAAACATCCCTTAGGCTGTGGCTAAGCCATGTCTCTACCATATCCTTTCTTCCGAGAGTGCCAGTCTTACAAGTTTCGCAGGAGAGCTTCTGTGAAGTTTGGAAAGTAGGAGGCGAGGTACTGGCGGAAGTAAAGTTGTGAGTCGTGTGGGGATACCTCAGTCGGTAGAGCGCTTGCCCGCGAAAGGCAAAGGTCCCAGGTTCGAGTTCCGGTTCCGGCACACAATTTTAATCTGCCAGGAAGTTTCAGAGAAATGTATTTTTCCTGGTTGTTGCTACATTTTATTGTGCTACAAGCGTTTCCCATTCCGGAAAGCATCACGAAAACGAATATACGCTACGAATAACTCAACGAAATAACGCACGAAATACCGCCAACTCTGTAGTGTCCCCTGCTCGCCGCTTGGTGCGCTGCTGTCGCGGTGGGTAACAAAAATTCGCTCGAGTGGCGTGACTGGTATGTTAGACTGTGCAGTAACTCTGAGTATGTATAAAAATATACATTGATGTGCATTGATGTGACTGCTGCGTTCATTGTTGTCCTGTATTATTGTGTGTCTATCCACAAAGAACGTTTCCTGGGCGGTCGGCTGTGGCCGTGGCCTCACTGTTAGGTAGATGTGTCGTCAGTCAAGCTCGAAGAGCTTAAATTTCATAGAGTGTCTAACACACGAGCTACAGCGCTCTTTGCGGCAACCTGTGTAAACTCGGCCGCCATGTTTTCGGAGGTCAACTTACTTGAGAGGAGTTTGTCTGTCGTATGTTGTTGTTGAGCTTGAAGTGCTGTATTGTATGTAGGGTGTACTGTCTGTACAATTTTTCCTGCTGAAATATGCATAAACTGTGTTCAGCATTTAAATCCATAAATCGAAGTGAAAAAAGGATAAGTAATTGATGCAAGGACACCAAATGTTTTGCCTTGTTTGTGCTCAGTTTGTCTATTCTCAAACAAAATTCCTGACTAATGGTACTTAGCTGCACCAGGAGTGAAGCTTCAGATGACTTATCCTGCAGTTCCTTTGAAGTACACTCAATTAAAAAAAATGCTCAGTTTTCTACCTAGTGTTGGTGTGTTTTTTAATAGATATTTCTTCTTCTGTAGCTCCCTACGATTGATGGAACCACACTTTTGAGTGTCTACACCTTCTTCAAAAATATTTTTACTTGTCGCCAATACTTGATTGAACATGGTTGACGTACAAGCAGTGCAAAGTGTGGAAGCAGTAGTGACAGCCAGGACTTTTTCACTTGTATATTTCTGTGTTCTTTGGAACAAATATGCACTTATTTCAGAATGGAAATAATTAAAGTTATTAATGATGCGTTATTTCGGTTAGAAATGTTATTGTGACAGCTGATCCAGGCGCATTTTTATTGCAATATTTAATGTGTCAAACGTTACTTTTTTTTAGCATGGCAACAAGGAAAGTTACAAGTTATTTTGACGTAGATTGCTTTTGTGGCAGATGACCTAGGCGCATTTCTAAGTGCAGTATTTTGTTGTCACTTTTGTCTTTGTACCCAAATTTTATCCACCAAAGTTTACAACCAATTCCTTTAACAGCAATTTTACAAGTTTGTAGACTTAATAGGTTTAGTAAACACAAGATAGGTCTATACTAGACATTATGAAAGCAGTTGTTATAACACAGTAATAGCAGATACAAATCCATGGTCATGATTGTTCGTCATAGCAATTACCGATCAAGGTACGTTTCGCAGCTCCCTCAGACCATGAACATGTATTAAAATCAAGACAAATATTTTCGCAGCGACACTTTCGTTGTTATTGCAAACCTCAGATAACTGTTATTCTTCGAGTTGCGACTGTGTTAATGACAGGTTCGCGATAATTTATTACCGCATTTTTAGGAAATTTACTACCAGGCTCATCAATTCACAGCTTCAAAAAATCTGACGTAACTTGATGCACATCCGTATTCAATAGTCAATCTTTATTTAAAACGTGGAACTGTAAATATGTAAAATACTCGCGTGGGTGTGGCAGTTGTCAGCCGGTACCCCAAATAACATGGCGGACGGCAGTTCAATTTGCCTCAAACATGGCGGGCCTATCGCCACTCTATGGAATTCAAGTTCGTTGGTCGAGCTGCCTGCTGGAGAGCAAAGCACGCGCTGGCAACCACGCGCCCCTTCACTCGCTGCACGCCGACCTGTCAAAAGTCGCAAGAAACTTTAAACGCACTACAGAGATGAAAAGATTGTCGAGGATGTGTAGCCTGCAGCGGCTGCGGCGTCTTCTGTTGCAGCCGTGAAAGCCCCCGTTGTCGAGACTCGCTCCCCGGCACAGAAGCCGGACAGTGGGGATCAACGGGCCAGAGACTGGCAGTCAGGGCAGTAGCGGTGAGTGCTCCCTCCTGCCAGCACGTCTCACTGTCTCACTCCTCTCGCTGCAACACTTTATATCATAAGGTGAAAGTGACACGGGAACACTGGTTCGGAACTAACGGAGCGGTGTTAAAATGGCTCACGACGACGATGGGATGATAACCCTTGCTTATCTTTACATTTCCGCTGGCATGTACAAATGATGCTTATGACATTAAGCTTACAAAATAACTTTGAAGTGAAGCTTCCTGGCCACTTCGTACCAGAAAATTTAAAGGTCAATTTTTTATCTATTTAATTTTTAATTTTGAGTTGGAAATACTAGATCTTAGAAATAACCTTATCCACACTAACTCACAAACTCACTAGATATCATGAGTGTGTTTAGTAACACACTGCTTGGGATGTTGGAGAATTAGTTAGATCTATTTCTACATCTTATAATCCACAATCCACTGTAAGGTGCGTGTCGAAGGGTACACTGTACCACTACTAGGCATTTCCTTTCCTGCTTCACTCCCAAATAGAAAGAGGGAAAAATGAATGTCTATATGCCTCTGTACGAGCGCTAATTTCTTTTTTCTTTGTGATCAAATGTAAGTAGGTGGCAGGAAGATCGTTCTACACTCAGCTTCAAATTCCGGGAACCTAAATTTCAACAGAATTTCTCGAAAAGAACGTCGTGTTTCCTCCAGCGATTCCCATTTGAGTTCCCGAAGCATTTCCGTGACACTCGCCTATTGGTCGAACCTACCATTAAGGAGCCTAGCTACTCGCCTCTGAACTGCTTATATGTCTTTCTTTAAACTGATCTGCTGCGGGTCCCAAACACTTGAGCAATACTCAAGACGTTGTCGTACAATCGTTTTACACGCGGTCTCCTTTACAGATGAAGCACATCTTACCAAAATTCTCCCAATAAAGTCGTCTGTCCGCCTTACAACTGTCCTAACATGTTCGTTCCATTTCATATCGTTCTGCAATTTTCACCCAGATATTTGAACGACGCGACTGCACTGCTCTATTCGAATATTATGGAATTGTTTTTCCTACTCATGCGCATCACCTTATATTTTTCTACATTGAGAGCTAGCTGCCATTCTTCACAGCAACTAGAAATTTTGTCTAAGTCATCCAGTATGCTATTACAATCAATTAAAGACGACACCCTCCCATAGACCACAGCATCATCAGCAAACAACCGCAACTTACAAGTTATTATGTAGAGACGATCATTTATATAGATAGAAAATAATCGCGGTTATATTACACTCCCCTGGGGCACGCCTGACGATACACTCATCTCTGATGAACACTCGCCGTAGAGAACAACGTACTGTGTTCTATTTCTGAGGAAGTCTTCCAGCCAGTCACAAATCTGTGAATTTATTCCATAATCTCGTATCTTCCTCAGCAGTCTGCAGAGTGGCACCGCGCCGAACACCTTTTTGAAGTCGAGAAAAACACAATCCGTCTGTTGCCCTTCGTCCATGGCTCGCAAGATGTCATGTGAGAAAAGGGCAAGCTGAGTTCCACATGACCGAAGTTTCGTAAAGCCGTGTTGACTCATAGAAAGAAGGTGAGACTTTAAGTTCTCCCGGCGTAATGAGTGTTCAAACAACTTACGGGTATGCTGCCGGGTGACGTCGTCGACAACCACCGATATTTCGGCAGGAGAACACCCTGCCATTCTCAAGGCACAACTGCACTTAAGTAAGCAATGTGCAAGCGTATTTAATACCTCGGGTTGCAAAGTGTAAACAAGGAAGATAACACACACAGTTCAAGTCACAGCAGAGTCAACACAACCAAAGGTGACCAAACATCAAAAATATCGATAGTGACTTAATCAACAGGTGAGGCAGCATTAATTTTTTCCCTCTGTTTTTTGACGAGAGACAGTGCCGGATTCCAAGCAGAATTTAAACAAAAACCACCATCTCTGTTTATAAGGTCGCTTGCTAGTTTAATTTCAACAGATTCCTTAATAACACTATCCCAATAGGTGAAGGTGCATGCCAGGATTTCCGTGTTGTTGTATTCCATAGGATGACCGGTGTCAAGACAGTGTTCTGCAACAGCGGATTTGTTGGGCTGTTGTAAGCGCGTGTAACGTTTATGTTCAATACACCGGTCTTCCACAGTCCTGATTGTCTGACCAATATATGACATGCCACAACTGCAAGGAATACGATATACACATGCCTTACGCAAACCAAGATCATCCTTTATGGACCCCAACAGGGCCTTTATCTTAGAAGGTGGTCGAAAAACACATTTCACATCATATTTCCGTAAAATACGACCAATCTTGTTGGAAATACTTCCTGCGTAAGGCAAAAAGGCCATAGATTTAGGTGCCACTTCATTACTATCGTCACTCACCCGTTGCACAGAAGGCTGATAGCGCAATGCACGTTTTATCTGTCTCTCACTATAACCATTCTGACGAAAGGTCACCTCGAGATGGGACAACTCAGCTGACAAACTTTCAGGGTCTGAAATGACATGTGCCCTGTGAACCAAAGTACGAAGTACTCCTTCACGCTGAGCTGGATGGTGACAACTAGCAGATACAAATCTGTGTGAGTAGGCTTCCTATAAACAGTCCCAATGTACCATCAACCTTCCTTCTGACCAACACATCAAGGAAAGGAAGGCAGCCATTCTGTTCCACCTCCATTGTGAACTGAATATTCGGGTGGATTGAATTTAGGTGTTCCAAAAAACCATTTAAATTCTCACTACCATGAGGCCAAACAACAAAAGTGTCGTCTACATATCTGAGAAAACAGGCAGGTTTCAGAGTCGCTGACGCTAAAGCACGTTCCTCAAAATCCTCCATAAACAAATTGGCCACAGTAGGTGACAACGGGCTTCCCATTGCAACTCCATCAGTTTGTTCATAGTACTGACCATTGAATAAAAAGTAAGTGGAAGTCAGCACATGTCGAAAAAGGTTTGTTAACTCGACACCAAACTTAACCTCAATTAGCTGCAACGAATCTGACAGAGGAACGCGAGTGAAGAGAGACACAACATCAAAACTCACTAAAATATCAGAGTCATTCAAACGCAATCCCTGCAATCGACGTAAGAAATCCGCCGAGTTCTTAATGTGGTGTTCACACCTGCCCACCATTGGACTCAACAAACTAGCAAGATGTTTAGCTACACGATATGTCGGAGCACCAATGTTAAACACTATAGGCCTCAGAGGAATGTTCTGTTTGTGAACCTTAGGAAGGCCATACAATCTAGGTGGAACAGCACAGTAAGAATTAAGACTTTTGATGGTCTCCGGAGAGAAAGGACTTTTCTTCAGGAGGTTATTAGTCTTTCTCTCAACACTCGCTGTGGGGTCAGCACCGATCCTACGATATGTCGTATCAGAAAGTAGACATTGCATCTTTTGAATGTAATCATCTTTATTCATCAAAACTGTGGCGTTTCCCTTGTCCGCAGGCAAGATAACAATATCAGGATCCATTCTGAGAGACCGTAAAGCAGACGCCTCAGCTGCTGTCATATTACACTTGGGTGGACGGGCCCCAGTCAACACACGACAAGCTTCCATCCTAGCCTCTTCAGTAGAATCGGTAGGTAGTTTGGAAACAGCCTGTTCAATAGAACTTATGAAATCAACGACCAGCAAACGCTTAGGCGTCGGTGCGAAATTCAAACCCTTCCCCAACACAGATAAAGCTGCGTCGTCATAAGTTTTCTCCGTGAGATTGATCACAGATCGTTGCGAAACTAAATTGGAATCAGACTCTGCGCCAAGGAAACGTTCAAATTTCGCCGAATGCCGTGCCGTTATAGATTGAAATTCCCAATCAGACTGTGTGCAAGAGGCACCGTCCAACCAATCCCAAGAAAATTGAGACACATTAGCAGCAATCATCAAATGAAGCCGAAATAACTCCTTAACAGTATCGTATCAAACACAAATTACAATTATAACCAACATGTGCATAGTGCGATATATCTCATCTGATTCCCTCTTATGACTAAATCAAGTATTGGATGATTCTTGGTATAAAGAAAACAGCAACTAAACACATTTGATTATGCTATTTATTTGAGCTACGTAACTGGCTCAGAAGACAGCACATAGAATATTGGACCAAAGTCCATCAACAAAAGCATGGCAAGGTAATGATGCCAAAGCCATGTTTTAAAAGAAGCTCTGCAATCCTGGGTCTGAACAGGAGAGACTCATGGTTGGATTGCTGACAGGCCATGGGAATTTCAAAAAACACCTACATACAATGGGAATAACAGAAGAGGACCCTAAATGTAGGATCTGTGATGACGGTGATGAAGCTGCATCACATCTAATCTTCGAATGCATTGCATTGGAGAGTAAAAGGCACAGAACACTTGGGACAACCAGACCTGAAGAAATTGTGTCTAATAAAGAACTGGTAAAGGGACTCCTTGCACTGTTCAAGGGCATTGGTTGGCTTTACTAGACATACAGGGAGCGATACCCCACAATAAACTCAGTTTCGGTGCGGGCAGTGGCGAGTTGGACCAACACTGTTTTGGCTTCCCTGAAAAAATCAAATCAAATCAAATGAATGCTATTTATTTACTAAATAGAGTCGTTATCGGTTTTAAACATTTCCGTTCATAATCAGACGGCTTTCACGTGTCATTTACATTTTGCATATGCATCAACACCTATGTATTCTATGTGGCAAACCTTTTTGGTTTGTGCGTGTATATAAGTAGTTAATCGCCCTATGTTGCTCTACATAAGAGACATAAGTGATTCACGAAGTGCTCATTGCATCAACATCTGCAGTAATCAGGAATACAACCGACTTTTCCATGGCACCACGCAAACAAGAACTTTTCGCCACAAGGAAAATTATATGTATAAGCAAAATGTAAATGACATGTATGTGGACGTGAACAGCAGTCTGATGATGAACTGAAAAGTTCGAAACCGGTAACGGCGCTATTTAGTTAATAAATAGCATAATCAAAAGTGGTTGGTTGCTGTGTTCTTTATTGTAAAAATCATCCTGTATTTCAGACACAAACACGGACTCAATATGTCAGTTTTTGACAAAATAAGAAATCAAGTACCGCTTGGCATAGAATACAGAAGTGTGAACCATTTAAGGAGTTGTGATTCTTCAGTTTCTCCCGGCGTATTTGATAGTCAAAATATCCACGGGTGTACTGCCGGTCTATAGTGTCCAACGGGCACAATATTTCGGCGATCATACATGTCGCCATCATCAGGTGAACAGACGGACTGAGCTCCTGGAAACACGCCGGCACGGAGATCCGCACGCTACGGCTGCTCGAAGGGAACTGGGTTCTAGCCCGGTAGCGGGCCATTTAAATACCCTCGGCCCGCGGAGCGACCCCTCCGCGGTCCGCGCCCCGCGCCGCGGCCGCGCAGTGGAACCGATTGCGCCGGCGTCTGAGATGACGTCGGTGTGAGGGCTCTGTCCGCCGTGGTCGTCACTTCGTTACGTTTGCTAGATTTACTCTTAATCAGTTCACCTGATGATGGCGACATGTATGATCGCCGAAATATTGTGCCCGTTGGACACTATAGACCGGCAGTACACCCGTGGATATTTTGACTTTTTAAGGAGTTGTTCTGTCACTGTACCCTGAGCTAGTTGGATTTTTGCTAGGCCTTCAGAACTCACGAAGGACTCCTTCCTCTGATGTCATGCGACTTTTTTTTTTTTTTTTTTTTTTTTTTTTTTTTTTTTTTTTTTCGAACACTCTCCTCAATAATTCACGTTTCCATTTCAAAATCAGTAACACACACACACACACACACACACACACACACACACACACACACACACACACACACATATATATATATATATATATATATATATATATATAGAGAGAGAGAGAGAGAGAGAGAGAGAGAGAGAGAGAGAGAGAGAGAGTTTGACTAAATATGTAAGAAAGCTCCGGGGATTTGCTACAGAACCTGGCTACTAGCAGAACATGCCGAGTACACACGTGGGTTATTTGCTTTCGTTACAAGCGTTTACTATGGTGTACATATCACAGAATACTTCCCTATGCAGGTTGGTCATTAGTGCTGATATAGCGTAATTTACTACGTACAGGCCTCTACAGAAGGTGCTGGAAATGAATACAACGAACAGCCGTGCTCCATTATGCAAGCACAACATCCGTTGAATTAAATAATACATGTCACCTGTGAGCCCTACACAAAAGACCAACCTGCATAATGAATTGGTCTGCCTTATGTTCACCACAACAAATGCCTGTAACACGGTAGGGAAAGAAAAAATCGCACTGACGTGTTTTACGGCCCACTTAAGATTTGTAGTTTTATAAGTTTTTTCAAACATTCTAGGAAAAAATAATAATCTAAATAATAAAAAAATTAATTAATAAGAGTGTCCGAAACCCTTTTAGGAAAAAAAAGTAGGTATTGGTAGGTTTTGAACCACTGACATTCAGCGTCACAATCCAACGCATTGCCCACTACGATACGGATAACAGAAGTTGCATTATTTAATTTAATACTATTGATGGCCGTTGTTAACTGATGCTAATGTGGCTTTTGTAGACACTAGATTATTATTTATCGTACGAAGAACGACGTGTTTTTGTTAATTCTTTATTGCGCCATTGCTTTGAAATGAAAACGTGTAAGTTACAATAAGAAAATCATCAAATACGCAACGCTAGATGGCGTATACCAAAGAGAGTTCTGTGCGAGGAATGTCACGTGACATCTCCGAACGGCTGGTTTTTGTTAATCAATGGAGGGTGTCAAAACTCCGTTATTTTTTCAATTATCTCTCAAACGATATGAGATATGAAAAAAACATAAGGGAACAAAGTTGTAGAGAATTTTCTCCTCTACAAATTCGTTTTTCAATTTTCGCGTCAGATGAACGGTTTATTTGCAATTAAAATTACATTACAAACGGCTTTTTTTTGTATTACTACCGTACTTCTTGTCCGAAATATTTCAAAACGCGAGGTTCTGGTCTCTGGTAGGCAACAATTATGTCTGTAGAATTTGGTGCCGATCGGTTGAACGGTTCGACCTAAAAAGTGGGAACACATTACAGCCAGACAGACATCGTGAAATCGCCGTTATTTTTGCAAATATCTCTGCAATGATGCAAGATATGAAAAAAATCATAATAGAGCGAAGTTGTAGAGAATTTTCTCCTCTACCAATTAGGTTATTCAATTTTCGTGTCAGATGAACGGTTAAGCCGTTATTTTCATTTAAATTTAGAGCTGTCAAAAGACGATCGCAAAGGCCCACTTTTAGTGTTACTAATGAAAGTGGGCCAATAAACCATATGTGTTTACCGGGCATGTTCTGCTTGTTGTCAGGTACTCTAGCAAATGCCCGAAGCTTTTCCACAAAATAATAAAAATGGTTAACGCTGCCCCAAGGCTGAAAATGAAAAAAGTAAAGGAACAAAGAAAGCTGGCGCAGTGGTCGCCTCGGCTGCCTTAAGAAAAAGCCGGCCAGTTATCCTTTCTTCAGTGCGGGTGCACACCAGACCCCGCAGTCTTGGGGAGTCGTCTAAAAGCCGCCAGCAATGCGTGAAAATGTGCAGGGACTCTACGACAGTAGCATGTACACTGCCCAAAGAATTTGGGGATCAGGTGAGTTATCATGCGCAATATACGTGTGGTGACGTATTTTGTTCGGATGTTGGCAACATTAGTAATCTGTGAGTTATAAAGTACGATAGTTTGCTGTCTCAATTCTTTACTTGAAGTTTACATGGCGTTTACTGTACTTAGAGCGAGGAACCATGTGGCTACCATACTAGTAAGAAAAGTCATTCCCGTTGCCTGGTAATATGGTGTGTGATCACCTCGTAAGGCCAGTATAGTTTCAAACCTGCGTGACATTGATAGCATGAGGTTATCAATCAGTTCTTGAGGGATATTTGACCATTCTTCCATGAGTAGAATACCCACCTCTGCGACTGTCGTTGGAGGTTGCTGGTCTGGCTGCCAAGTGCATTCCAGACATGCTCAATTGTGTTTAAGTCTGGCGACGAAGCTGGCCACTCAATTCGTTCAGTTCCCTCAGCTTCTAGCATGTTGTCCACCAGAGCAGCTCTGTGAGGTTATCGTCCACCAGAAGGAGCCCATCTACTATGGTGCAACAAAGGGTCGAAGGACTTCGGCTCTCTACCTCTGAGTAGTGAAAGTGCCATTCTGAACGACGCAGGAAACGCCGACCTTTTGGGCGACATGGAAGGAAGACGATACAAAACAGGGTCAGCAATTATCCTGATGCCCTAATAATGATGATTCATTGTCACCATGCTACGGGGGTTCTGCTTACTCTCTCACAGATGTCTGTAATGAGAGTTGAAGATACCACTCCACTTAAACGTGGGCTCATCTGCGAATAGGATGGATGAAGTAAAATCCCAGTAAATCCCATTTGGGGCGGTTTGTCAATAAGTAAAATTGGCACTTTTGGGGGACCGAGAATCCTCATACTGCGATCAGCAAGTCTCTTCCCCCTCAGCGGGTGAATGAGTGGTGTGAAATGTCCAGTCAAGGAATAATCGGTGCGACATTCCTTGATGTTACTATGACCACCGAACGGCACGTGAGGGTGTTGAAAGATAATTTAACCCCCATTATCCAATGTGACCGTGATTTCAACATGATGTGTTTCATGCAAGACGGAGCTCGATTCCGTCGTAGCAGGAGAGTGTTTGATGACACGGAGGAGCACTCTGGGGCCTCCTTTGGTGTACCCAGAGGACAATGGCATGTGCCTCGATTGGCCGCCGTACTTACCCGTCACCTTTTTGGGGGGATATATAAAAAGGTATATAGCAATATCCCCAAAACCACTGCGGAGCTGAAAACAGCCATTCAGGTCATCGGCAGCATCAGTGGATCATGTAGAATTTTATTATTCGTCTCCGCCACATCATCGCCACGGAAGGCAGGCGTATCGAACATGTCATAACCTAAATCCGAATATCTGTCGCGACGTTTAGATGTTGAATAATTGTGTGTGTATTCCATATTTCACGTTAGATTAGATTAGCTTTTTCGTTCCGTAGATCCATGTTGAGGAGATCCTCGTGGATGTGGAACATGTCGAGAAACAAAATTTACAAGCTGAATAATAGATAATACTAATAATATAAATACAGATACATACATTTTTAAGTTTTTTAGCTGATAATATCGTAATACTAATATAGTATGAGTACTGATACATGCATCATTTGGTACAATTTAGAAATTCACTAATGGAGTAGAAGGAGGTGGCTACAAGAAACTCTTTTAGGCTCCTCTTAAACTGATCTTTATTTGTAGCTAAATTTTTTATACTTGATGGTAAATTATTGAAAATGTGTGTTCCTGAATAGTGGACCCCTTTTTGAACTAAAGTAAGTGCTTTTAAGTCCTAGTGTAGATCATTTTTATTCCTAGTATTGTATGTGTGAAGTGAGCTGCTTGTTGGGAAAAGGGATATATTAATAATGACAAATTTAATTAAGGAATAAATATACTGAGAGGCAGTAGTTAATATGCCCAGTTCTTTGAAGAGGCTCCTACAGGACGTCGGCAAATTTACTCCACACACTTTTCGACTCTGAATACTTTTGACTGACTTGAAGCGTTACCCCAAAATGTTATACCATATGACATTATGGAATGAAAGTAAGCAAAGTATGCAAGCTTTGTTATTTTTATGTCTCCTATGTCTGATAACAGTTGTATTGAAAATACAGGTTTGTTGAGTCGTTTCTACTGTTCTGTGGTGTGCTCCTCCCAACTAAATTTATTATCATGCTGTAATGCCAGAAATTTAATTCTATCAACCTTTTCTATCTGCTCTTCTTCATACTTAATGCATATGCCGGTGGGAAATCTCTTATATGTTCTGAACTGCACGTAGTGAGTCTTTTCAAAGTTTAATGACAATGAGTTGGCTTTAAACCATTTATTAATGTTCATGAAAATATAATTAGCACACCTTTCTATAACTATGCTTGACGTACTTTTTATTGCAATACTTGTATCATCTGCAAACAAAACGAACTCTGCTTCTGGTAGTGTAACTGATGAGAGATCATTAGTGTACACAAGAAAAAGCAATGGCCCTAAGATGGATCTTTGTGGGACACCATATGTAATTTCTTCCCAATCCGATGATGACAGTTGGCTTAATTCACTAGTCCCCTTTACTGTTTTCTGTTAGTGAGGTACAACTTGAACCATTTTGCAGCATTTCCCGTGACCCCATACAATTCTAATTTACTTCACACAATCAAATGCCTTTGACAAATCACAGAAAATACCTGCTGCTTGCAATTTATTATCTAATGAATTAAGTACATTCTCACTGTAAGTGTAAATAGCCTTCTCGATATCGGAACCTTTCAGAAATCCAAACTGTGTTCTAGACAATTTGCCATTTGTAGTTAAGTGGTTGAGAAGCTGCTTGTACATTACCTTTTCTAGAATTTTTGAGAATGCTGGCAAATGTGAAATCGGTCTGTAGTTTGATGGTATCTCTTTATCCCCCTTCTTGAATAGAGGTTTAATATCCGCATATTTTAAACAATCAGGAAATGTTCCAGTTATAATAGACTGGTTACACAAATAACTTAAAATTGTGCTAAGTTCACAAGAACAAGCTTTAATTAACTTTGTTGATATTTCATAGTCACCACTAGAATGCTTTGTTTTTAAAGATTTTATTATGGAATTTATTTCTTGTGGTGAAGTGAGTGACATATTCATGTACGTGAAGTTATTTGTAAATGCTAGTTTCAATAGTTCAAGAGCATAATTTACTGACCCAGATAATCCCATACTATCAGTAACAGATATAAAGTACTTGTTAAATAGATGTGCCACTCTCTATGCCCATCAGTTAGTAATGTCTCATCTACTCTCAATGCTAGTTCAATAACTTAGCTATCAACAGACAGAATACTTGTTTTCTGACAGAGCAAAATAATAGAGGAGTGTCTGCTTCCTTTTATACCGACAAAACTGACTCTCGCCACATCTATCAATGTTTTTCCGCATTATATGCTGGTGTCCAGATATTTCTGATACGAGCTTGTGTATAAAATTAACCCCCCCCCTCCTGCAACTGATTCTGGATCTGGAGACGCTTAGAGTGCTCAGCGTGCTTCCTTCCTTATGTGCAGCGGCCAGCGAGCGTCTGGTGGTGGCGGCGGCCATCCGCGAGATCCACGAGGTGTCGTGCGTGCGCTTCGTGCCGCGCTCCGGACAGGCCAGCTACGTCTTCCTGCGCAAGGGCGCCGGGTGAGTCGCCGCGCGTTATAGCCAACAAAATAGCCTAAAACTACTGAGGGTTTACTACTGTGTGACATATTAAAAAAAAAGACGGCCAGACATTTGTGACAAGTATTAATACTCAAATAATTGTTGGTTCCAGAATATGTCTGAAGCCCGAAAATGGGAGAAAAATGTAACTTCAACCCGGTCGCGAACCCTGTTCCCATGTTTTTAACGACTTGACGATTCTCACATTTCATGATTGTATTACGCTTCTGGAAAATGGAAAAAGAACACCATGAATTCGTGAACCCAGCAGAGCGAAATTTGGTTGACATATTCTTGAGGATGTATACAACACACGATCACGCAGACGGGACCATATGTACGTGAGTACAGTCACTAGAGCGTGCACAATGTCGACGCTAGAACAGTGTGTACCCTCCTTTTGCAGCAATGCGAGCTGCAATTTTACCATCGAGACGATCGCAGATATGCCGAATGAAGTCTTGCGGAATGGCCTGCCATGCAGTTTCCACCTGGTGCCTCAGTTCGTCCAGTGCCGCGGCGGATTAGCCACGCGTGCTGGAGCGCCGTGTTGCGGTGCGCGCGGCAGTCCGCCGTCGGGGGTTCGAATCCCCCCCTCAGTATAAGCTAGTTCATCAGTAGTTTGTAAGTTTAGGGACTGATGACCCCGCAGTTAAGTCCCATAAGCCTTACAAACATTTGAATATTTATTTTAGTTCGTCCAGCTTTCGTGACGGCAGTTCAGACCGCACAAGATGACGTTCCATGCGGTCCCAAACATGCTCAATGGGGGACAGATCTGACGACTGTGCTGGCCAGGGTAGTTGACGTACGTGTTAAAGAGCACGTTGGGTGGTACAGATTACATGTGGATGTGCATTGTCCCGTTAGAAAACCATATTGCCTTCTTGGTGCATGAACGACATGAACGGCATGAATGATGGTTTCAATGTACCGTACACTGTTCAGTGATCCTACAACGATCACCAGAGGAAAACGGCCAGGGTAGGCTATGGCTCCCCAAACCGCACAGCACGATCATGCGTACTGTCAGTGCGTCTTCGGCTCACGCTCCAACATCGTTCAGCCCGCCTCCGGTGATTTCTTGAAATGCGCTTATGGATACGTGTTGTCTTCAGCGAAGAAAGTCGCTTCTCCTTCGGTGCCAATGATGGTGGAACGCGTGTGTGGCGTGAAGCATGGAAGCTCGAAAATCTGGACTGTATGTGACAGAGGCACATGTGGCCGACATCCGGCATCATGGTGTAGGGAGCCATATCCTGCAGTGGCCGTTCTCCTCTGGTGTTCGTCGAGGGAACATTCAACAGTGCACGGTACACTTAAACCATCATTCAACCCGTCTTACTGCCGTCAATGCACCAACAAGGCGATATGCTTTTCCAGCTGGACAATGCACGTCCACATGTATACCGAACCACCAAACGTGCTCTTCAAGGGGTACGTCAACTACCTTGGCCAGCACCATCCCTTCTCCCCCATTGAGCATGTTTGGGACCGCATGAAACGTCATCTTGGCACGCTCTGCACGACCGGCACCAATTCTGATCTAACTGAGGCACCAGGTGGAAACTACATGGCAGGCCGTTCCGCAAGACTACATTCGGCACCTCTACGATCATCTCCATAACAGAACTGCATATTTCATTGCTAAAAAAGGATGTAAACATAGTATTGTCGTCGACAATGTGTACGCTCTGGTGACTGCACTCGCGTGTGTATGGCTCTGTCTGCGTGATCGTTATTATACACACATACTTTGGAACAGATCTAAAAGCTAATTTCTTTGGATAAAATAAATATTATGAGAACTCGGTAATTTAACATTTTTCTTGATATAAAAAAAATAGAAACAAGAACATTATTCATTCATTTGCCATTTTATAAGAAATAATAAATAAATAGTGTAGTAAAGACTGTACAAGTAGTATGTAGTGTTACTATTCTTAGGATATAGAATACCTATGCACTCATTTAAAAAAAAAATCGTTCTGTCATTGTTTTTATTCTGTGCTTTTGTTTCTTAGTGATCGTGTCTTGCTGATGTGTGTTTGTTGTATTAAAAATCTAAGGTGAGAATATATTTGAGAAGTTATCTTAAAACTGGTGTTTCAAAAACTAATTAAAAAGGCCCTTTTCATTATTGACATATTAGTATGTGTGTCGCCAGAGAAAGTAATTGTGGCCTAATGCAATATTTCTGAGGTATTATTCCCGGAACTGTTTTGCGTGTTCTGTGAGATTTATAAGACAATTGAAATTATTTTATGTGGAAAGAATATTTCATAAAAGACATTTAGTAAACTTTCGTGGACGTTCTAAGTGAATATTTTACAATTGACAATATTTCGACCGATGAAAAATCGAACAAACAGCTACAATCGATTTCGTCTTTTCTTATGAAAGAATTTGGTTCAAGATATACAGAAAAATCGTCGGCTGTGCCACGAAGTGTAGCATAATCAGCAAGTAAGAACTGTAATATTATTTTTGATAAACACTGTGGTTCTTTTCTTCTCTATACGAACCTGCATCTGTTATTCCAAAGATTCCATTAGGCACAATAAACGCGGTCAATTCAAATAATTACTTACAGCAGAAATGGGACTTAGACAGATATTTTTCAAGAGTTTGTTAATTTCAATGCATAATTTAAATTCAGAGATCATTTATTACTGACTTTCTAAAAAAAAGAGGCACAATAATATTTAATAATTTTTTTAATTAATTATTAAATCGTGCGTTGTACACATCCTCAAGAATGTGTCAAGAAAATTTCACTCTGTTGGATCAACGAATTCATGGTGTTATTTTTTCATTTTCCATGAGTGTAATATTTTTCATTTTAGAAGGTAGTCAACTATTTTACAGTTGATGCACCATTTACTGCATAAGAAAATGCAGCCCCACAAGTTGCTTCAAAATAATTGAACTTCATCTAGATTTCGATTTCCTCTATGGGTGTCTTCATCAAAAATAAAACCAGATCATGAGACGTTCAAACTTAGAGCTAAATGTGCTCATGTTGTATGAAATTAGTTATGAAACGTATTAGGTAGTTAAGAGCTAGCAGTTTGAACAATTGAATGTTGGAGTTATTTATCAAAAGAAGTCAGACACTTGTCATATCTATATAACACTGCAGTAAATAAATTCTGCCACTACCTACATGTTTTCCATCAAACCATTTTTACACGCTTATGCTAATTCTAGATGCTGTTTACATTGGTGTCCTAAAATAACGAAGTTTTGTGACTATACATATCACAGAGTTTTTACATTTCTGTCCTAAATATATTGGAAGGTGGGGTGGAATGATGGATTAAGGCGGGGAAGTGATCCTGGTAGGTTTTTGCAAAATGGAGTGTGTGGGGGAAGAAAATAACAAAAGGTGGGGAATAGGAATATAAATGAAGTTGGGGAAGATCCAGGCAGGGTTTGTTAAATGCAAGTTATTGGGGATAAGGAAAATGGAACAGTGAAAGATTCTGGCGGGGTTTGCCAAATGTGAGTTTGGAGGTAAAGGATAAATAAAAATATACGATAAGTGTAAATTCTCGCAGGGTTTTGGCACATGAAACATCTAGAGAGGTCAAGAGAAGGATAATAAAGATTTCTGGGAGCACTTTCTATCAAACGATAGGTGCGGCTGAACCTTCAAAAGCTAATTAACTGAACTCTAATACTCAATTACAGTGGGAAAAATCCATAAGTGAAACTCCTCCAAAATAGTGGTAAGCATAATAATGTCAAGAATTGTAACGGAAGTAACCTCTATTCGTTAAACAAATCAATTACAATGACTTTACACAAGTTTTACTATCCTTTCCTATGGTAAATGACTGGCAAGACTTAGGTTACTATCGTCCTCAATGTAGAAAACAAATCACATTGACAGAGAAAAAGAGGTGTAACCGAGAGTAGTATTCCGATAGTGATCCCTAAATGAATACTCTGCCCAAAAGTCAGAGAAAGCATCGAACCCTATGGCGCACAGGCGAGTAGAAGCGGCACATCACCAAACAATGGCGGTGAAGACGCAGCACTGGTGGCGCTCTGTGACAGCGTGCGGTGACAAATGTTCATCGTGGTCACGAAAATGAACTCGGCATCGTATTTCAGAAGCAAAACACAACTACTATCAGCCGCTGTCACCCAGTGAGCCTCAATGACGATGAACTCTCTAGATTGTCTACGTCTTGCCACTTCATCTACATGTATTTCTGCATGCGATTTCTGAATGATCAAGTGACACCAGGATTGCATAATTATTAGACTATCGATGTGACTAATTTCAGACAGGCTGACCTTAATTTGGATTCGTCAGTTTCGGAATGAGGTCAGAAAGTTGCACCAAACTCTAAGTCCACTACGAAAGAAACAAACTATGAGAAGAAGAGAAGGGACTGGTCTAAGAATCGTTCGCTCTATTCCCTTGCTCAAATGGAAGTCCCCGACTGAAATTTTCTCTCTCCTCTCCTGCTAGAGCGCAAGTCAGGGGCACATCCTGCCTAAAGCTCCAATCCTCTTTGAGACAGCAATGTCCGATCAATGCCACATCGCTCTAGGGAGACTGACAGCTAAAACTGCCAAACATCTCAGAATGAGCCAATCAGTGAGGCTCCAATGTTTCTGTGGCCTGAGCGCACTCCCGTATCCCGCGTTCTCAGAGAAAGGGACGATGACCAGAGGGAAACGCCGCAAATACGGTCGCCATAGGTGGATTTTTGAAAGCACCACATTTCAAGAGTTATTCATAGAAATGTCGCCCGCCATCTCGGCGACGGAAGCCCTAGACATCCATGAACGCGGCGTCTTACTGCTCGTACATTACTGCGCGAGTAGCCTGCAGAGTACTATAGCGTCGTGCATCACTGCACTGGCCCAGGCGGCCACAGTGGTGTCGGCGCTGACTTAATGGCCTTAGACTTTCCAAAATAAGGTGAAAGCCATTCACAACTTGGCTGCACTCACACAATATTCCAAACGCACTCAAAGAACGCAGACTGAACAGTCGGCAGAAAGCTCCCGGTATCCCTGCATCCTTCGACCATAGGTCAGGGTCTTCTGTATGGCTAGATCAGGTATCGTTCTCAGAAACAGGGTTTGTACGACCGTGCAGAATACTCATTAGGCGCTTTCACGAGTGTCAGCTCCCAGGGTGCCGACGGAGAGGGAACATCTGCCCTGGCATTTTCTTACTTCTCACGAAGTCCGTTTGTACCGGAATTTTATGAGTAGAAATTAATAGAGGCAAATAGACATAAATTACTCTTCAGAATCAACCTTAATTCTTGCATTGTTTACAAGTAATTTTTTATTGTTTCTATAACCTATACATTGCACTTACCCCAGAATGGAGCGTTACAAAGAGTCATCTCCCTTCCATAATATTTGAGAGGATGCGATTGTGGGAGAGGTGGGTAGTTAAGCAAGGATAGTCAGTTCATGTTCCACTTGTTTCTTACAATAAGAGGCTGAAGGCCCAAGAAGACAGTTCAGATAAGTGATGCAAGGCATAAGGCCAAGTTGAGGGGATCAATTTTTGATAAGTTGATAAGGCTCGAAATTTAGTGATGGCAACTCTTTAAAATACAATAAAAGACACAATGAGCCCAGCAATTTAAGCGAAAGTGGAAAGTTTTAGATGAAAGCAACCCTTTACAAAAGAATTTACAAATGGTCCCTACAATTTAAATGAAAACGGTTCAGCTTAATTATCAAAATCGCACTAAAGTGGGGCTCGAAAACTTAAGTGAACACAGCCCTCTAAAAATACAATTACCAAAACACACTAAAGATAAGCTCAAAAAATTAAGTAAAGTATGAGTTTTATCTTAACTGGTAGCAGGAAACTGTGCTCAATATCAATAGGCAGAAGGCCAATAAAACAACATACAATAAAATTTACAAATGAGACCTGCAATTTAAATTGACAGCAGTTCAGCTTAGTTACAGAAAATCATACTGAGGTGGGGGAGCTTGCTACTCGTTAATTTAATACACCCACACAGGTAAAACAGATGAGCTGACTCAAAACAGGAAGGAGAGGAATAAGGTGCCCAACAGTCAACGACAGGTACAGCTCTGACACAAAGGGGCTTACACAAACGGATAGGGCGCCAAATTACCACCGCGGGGTGGCGATGCTCACGGAGGGAAGATTTCTGCAAGGAGAATAAAAAAATAAAAAAATAAATAAATAAAGGGAGAGAGAGAGAGAGAGAGAGACAAAGCTATACAACACCCGCCCGTGCAGATGAGAGCTAGCACAGGCGCACACACCAGACAAATTCACCAGTTACGTAAACCGAGTTAATGAAAATAGAGTTCTTGCTACTCAGTGTAAAGGGAGCCACAGCGGAGCGGCCGAGCGCATTGAGGTGCTATGCTACGATGCGCGAAGCCGTTCGCCGTCGGGGGTTCGAATCCCCCCTCGGGCATGGATGTTTGCGCCGTCTTTAGTATAAGGTAGTTCATAAGTAGTTTGTAAGTTAGGGACTGATGACCCCGCAGTTAAGTCCCTTAAGCTCTACAACCATTTGAACGTTTTTGAGTAAGCCGGCCGCGGTGGCCGAGGGGAATGAGGCGCTTCAGTCACAGTCTGCACGGCCACTGCGGTCGGGGGTTCGAATCCCCCCTCGGGCATGGATATTTGTGCCGTCCATAGTTCGTAAGTAGTTCATAAGTAGTTTGTAAGTTTAGGGACTGATGACCCCGTAGTTAAGTCCCTTAAGCTTAACAAACTTTTGAACATTTTTTGTTTTTGAGTAAACAGAAAAATATAATTCAATTGAACCGAAGTAAAAGTGTGGTATAACATGAATAAACAACTAACGACGTAGACACAGCCAACGACGGCCCCTGGGGTACGATTACCAATACTGACAAATTCACACACGTAAATTTGCGGAGCAGGACTCTATCAGTCATTTAACTTATTTATTTCTTACGCCACAAGTGCAGGCACCCTCGCGATGGTGTTGGAGGAGGGTGTCAAGGAACGCCCGGAAACATTTCATACACCCCAGATGGAAAGCGGCTGGAACGACGCGTGGCGCAGCAGGGGTAGATTGCAGAGTACCAGTAGTTGACAGCTCCGACGCTTGGCGAGGGACGGACGCGGTGTCGCACGGCACTAGGAACGCGACCACATACCAGGGAGACGAGGTGAAAGCCCGCGCCGAGCTGCTGTTATAACTCCACAGAAAGGCCTCTCGGAACCAACCTCTTCAGCTCATGGCATGCATCGCTTCCCACCGACAGATAGAGCCCCAACCAGAACAACTCCGATGCACACGCCGGGCCCGGTCACAAACGGCCCCTTGATGAAAATAACTCGACCCTGGCGATGCCATGCATCGTATCGAATTACTACCGGATATCCCATCCGCTGTCCCGGCAGCGACCGACCCACTCCTCTCTGCAACTGCCTCAGCGCGCCACCGTCGCGCCACACGCGCAAAGGAAAACATATGCCAGAAGACAATCGACGCGCGATAGATCAAACAGCCCCACGAGCGGTGGATGCGCCAGTAATTAAATCAAAGGCAGGGTCATTCGAAGATACAGGAGTCGGAAAGGCTCAATATCAAAAAGGATGCTTCTGTATGAAGTAAGTCTGCTGCGTTCTGAGGTTCGTGCTGCGAAATTTTTCCTGTATCGTTCCGAAACTTATTGCAACTTACACTACGTCCGGAAATATAGCTTGTAGTGCATCTTCTTTGCAAGGCAACAACGCTAGTGCTATAACAACGGTCATTTGTGAGCCAATGTGAGGAGGCTGTGAGCTACTAGTCGCTGAACATACTTCAACAAGCCCACGCCACGTACTTTCTTGGCGGCCGCGGTGGCCGAGGGTCACGGTCTGCAGGGCCACTACGGTCGGGGGCACGAATCCCCCCTCGGGCATGGATATTTTTGCCGTCCTTAGTCTGAGCTGGTTCATAAGTAGTTTGTAAGCTTAGGGAGTGATGACCCCGTAGTTAAGTCCGATTAGTCCTACAAACATTTGAACATTTTTCGTACTTTCTCCTGCCACTATATCTTGCACTTGCCCATACCTTCTGAGCATCACATTGCACTGTGAAGTGTTACTGCTGTTTTTTCTCTCGTGACCATAGCTACACTCTCTGCAAGTTGGGTCTGTATCACAATTTCTGGCTTCCCAAGGCGGCGGGCGCACCACCTACAGACCAACGATACCCTGTTGCATTGAATTGAAAAGGCAGTCAAAGAAATCGATAGCAGACGCCACAAATTTTGACGTTTGTTTGGAGCCGGCTATCTTTCCTGTTATTGAGATACAGAACGGCAAGAACAGAAGATTCCTCATGTCCTCCTTGGAGCCTTCTACTTACGAGTCCTCGAAAAGATGGCTTCAGAAATCTCATGGTTGCTGCTGCCGTTTTCTTTGAATTTGTTACACGACTCAGTTCCTTCAAAAAGTTTTATGCACCTGAAACGGCTTCCGCTCAATGTGCCAATGTAAACATTACCAGTGTAAACAGTACCATATATCAAGCTGAAGTGAACACCACTGACGCCACAGAATACAGTGCAGATGTAGAAGGAAGTCAGCAAATACCTCTGTTCGGTCATTAATTGAGAATGGCTGGTGGACTTTACACCTTTTGATGCGGCTAGGAGCCCAAGAAAATTTTATCAGTACATATCACAAAGGAACCAGCACTCGCATATCATGGTACAAACATTCTGTTTGTAGTGTTGTTCAACACAAAGAAAATAGAACCCCACACTGATATCTGTACATTTTAAATAGTTGCATTGATATGCTAATAACGACCGTTGCAGTTCTGGTGTCACCTGAGCATTCAGCAATCATGTGTAGAAATGCACATTGCTGAAGTGGCAAGACGTAGCTGAACTGTAGTTGGCGCCGTGTAAGACGGTGCTTCTGCGCAAAAGGCGGAGCGATAGGGGAGGTTTGAAAGGGAGTGTCAACAGCGAGAATGCAGTCAGGCAATCGCCTAGAGAATGAACATTATTGGCTGCTTGTGCGGTATTGGAGGGGGATGCGCAGAACGGCTGAGAACTGGGCCACCTTCCCACATGACGCCGACTATAGTGAAATCATCGACGCTGAGGCCCACCAGGGTCACAGTGGTTGATAGTAGTTTTGTTTTGATTCTGAAATACGAATTGTGGCCGCAATTTAGCAGTTGCCACCGACGCTGCATCTTCACGGTGTTCAGTAATGTACTGCTAGCACTCGCTAGCGTGCCACAGTGTTTGTTACGTTTATGACTGTTGGGAAGACGATTTATTTTGAGATCAGGTACCAGAATATTGCACTCAGCTACACCACAGCTTCTCTGTATTTATGATGCTAGAATCCTATGACTTGCTGGTCATTTACTATAATAATGAATAATAATACATTCTTTAAGGTCTTGTAATTGATTTGATTTACTTTGTTTATTTATGTTACGTTGGTACAACTGATAAATTGATACCATTTACTGTTGAATTTCTATTCCTCTTGCTCTTTGATATGCAGGTTGTGCAGTAGATGAGAAAGTTTTACTTGTGCATGCGCTATTTACTACACATATTGATAAAAGTGTTGCATCACCACTATTGTAGGGATTAATGGCCCTTTACGTTAAAATGTAATAGAGATATACGAAAACATTTCATTTCTCTTCATTGCTCATGGCAATAACCTAGACATTCTGAATCTGTGTTTCAGAATACACCATACACCAGTACTTCTAATACCCTTTAACACTTTTGCACTGAT
This sequence comes from Locusta migratoria, assembly GCA_026315105.1. NCBI lineage: Eukaryota > Metazoa > Arthropoda > Insecta > Orthoptera > Acrididae > Locusta > Locusta migratoria. Next base: position 677,728,740 of record CM048744.1, read on the forward strand.
GCATATTCGTCATGGCATACTGTCCACTACATCATCAAGGGACTGTTGTTCCAGATTTATCACTCCTCAATGGCGGTTCAGTGTACATCTCTGATTCGTTGGTGCATCATCTCATCCAAGTACAGCCCTTTTCAATGGTTCTCAGGTTTGTTTGATATGGTTCATGTCTGGTGAACATGGTGACCATTCTAATCTTGCGAAGTCATTATCATGAAAGAACACATGCGCACGATGTGCGCAAGAATTGGCCCTCACAAAAATTCTGCTGATATGGTTGCACTAAATGCTGGAGGGTGTCATCCCTGTACCGTATAACAGCTTTGTTGCCTTCTACACCCACTCTGACATGCAGTTAGGAAGCTGTTGTGATTTTGATACTACTATTCCAACTGTTTGTAGTGGACAACCTTCTAATGTACCTGAGGCTCCTGCAAGGAGGACATAAACAGCATGGCTCACAGAATTTAGAAAGATGCTCCTTGTCTACCTACAAACAGTGAAACTTTATCATTAATGCAAAGAAAGACATAGATGATGTCTCGGGTAAGAAAATTTTTAAAATTAACAAAGTGTAACTAGTGAGGATCCTTTTTGGTACTTAAGTAATGTCTGTAGTTACTGAAATAAAAAAAAATAGTGATTGTAATTTTTTTTAATTTAAAAAAACTCAAATTAATAAATAAACAAATAAAAATTTTCAAGTTACAGATAGGTTGACAGGATAGAGGAAACGTATAAACAATTTCAAAATGGAATAAAGTTGATAGAATGGCTAAAGAATCGTGCCCACTTGACTTTAAAATTAATTTAATTTCGTCAGATTACGATCAAGGCTGTCGCAATGTCAGAAACGTTATGCGGTGGTAAAAAAAATTGTATTTATTATTACTGTTTGGGGATGGGTGGAGTTCACCTAAAGTGTTCGCACACAATACCATTAACTGCACCGATGGCTGCTAGCTTCATCTTCGCTGAAATCAAAAATAAAAATCGTCTGTCTACATTGATTACTGATGATCACACTTTCCTTGCATCTTGATGAAGTCAAGAATGACCTGTAAATCCTAGCCTGGCTATAAATTGACGTGGTACATCAGTTTCATATTAACCCACTGCATTGCCAACCAAAATTGCGCTCGCAAACATTACCGAATGCACTCTGTCTAGGTCCACACCGGTTATTAAGTATCTCGGTCAAGACTATGAACAGCGCGAAATCCTCAGTACTCTCCACTGGAGATTCACTAAGATCCGGTCCACAACACAGCTGCTCCTTGCAGTGCAATACTGTATAGGAGTATTTATTGCCTCTCCCCACAAAAAAAAAAAAAAAAAAAAAAAAAAAAAAAAAAAAAAAAAAAAAAAAAAAAGATCACTGTGAGAGTGTCACACTGCTAGCTTGAGTGCACAGCGACACACACACAGCCAGTGAGGATGAGAGTGCGATTCTGCCTTAATTTTTCTCACTTTTGTATATCTTTCGGTGACATTGGTGCTTCCATGCCAGTGGCTGATCTACCAATCAGATGGTGCGTCTTAAAATTCTGTATGGCTCGCCGGCCAATAGTGAGTCAGCTAACGTCTCATTTAGGTATTTCCTCTCAGACTTGACAGTGCTAGATTGGAATTCGCGTTCCACCTGCGGTTAAACCTGCAAGTAAACAACTTTTGTTGAGAGCGGTATTGTGTGTCTTTTAAAAGGATTTTAAGCGTCCGTATTTCCCCAAGATGGAAAGTAGCTTTCATGCTGAAGACAGACCGGAATGACAGAGTTGGGTGGGGACCCTTCTGTGTGAGCGTCTTGCCTCACTTTAGAAAAACAATTACGTGACACTTCAGCGTGGATTATCTTGTCGCACATGCAGTATGATCTCGTAATTTGCATATCAGACTGTAATTTATTATCATTAAAAATGCCTGTACTCCATCGAGTTTGTATTCGAACGATTCGTCTTGACGAGTAGAATACGATTTTAAGGTCGGAATATGCAGGAAATGTGGAAAACGTAACTCCTTACACCATCAGTGGTGTACGGTGGCCTCACTTAATGCCACCACAAATTATCAGCATACCATCACCTTTTTGCACTTGCTACACTGTGTCTGACATGTTCAGGCTGACCAATCGTCCCCCAAAAACGTTTTCGATTATTGTCTGGTTGAAGGCAGATGCCGGTCTCATCTGTGAGTAGCAGGTGATACCACTTCTGAAGAGTCGTTTCAGCGTGCTGTTGGACACAACTGTGCCGCACTAAATGCTGTCTAGTAGTCAAAGCTGATTGGATATTGGGAGTGAATGTGCATGTCATGCAGCCTGTTACATAAAGTTTGAGTTGAAACACGACCTTCTGTGGCTGTACGAAAATCATTTTTCACCATGATGGCACTCCTCTCAGGGTTCCTCTGACCTGAAATACGTTAGTAGTGGTAAGCAGCTGCAATGATAGCCTTTGGACAGCCAGAGCGAGGCTAGTAATTGGCAGTTATGTGTCTCTCTGCCTCGTACACCTACTGAGAAACATCACTTTGGTTCACTCTGAGATGTCTGGAAACTTCCCAAGATGAGAGTCCCTCCTGACACAAAGTAGCAATGCAGATACGATCGAACGTCGGAATTGACCTTCTAGCGTTGCAGAGCTACATTCAACACAAGCAGTATTCTTCCTTCGTGGTTTTATTTATTTATTTGTTGTATGGTTTTACAAGTATGCATATATATATAAAATGGAAATATCCAAATTTGACAACCAATCCAGATCACTTTCTGTCACTTGATGTAAACTCTCCAAGTCACCATTAAATGCTCGCAGTGGACACTGCTTGACGATGTGCCCTACGGGTTGCTCCTCGGCCCCGCAGTCACAGTCAGAAGATGGAAGGAAACCCCACTTCTTCATGTTGTAAGCACACCTCCCTTGACCAGTCCTTATGCGGTTCAGTCTCTACAAGGTTTGGCATGGTAGATGGAATCCCTCAACCTTCTTTGATGGAATTTGCACAAGGTGGCCATTGTGCGGTGGATTTTCGTTCCAGTGTCCTTGCCACTTGGAGGTCAGGTCAAAGGAAGTGGTGCTTTCTGTGTGACACCAGGGAGGTTTTCCTAATTTCAGACGACATGCTGGGGGATCCTGTAGAGCATCATACAAGGGAAAGATCTTGTGAGCCTTGAAATTCTTTATCAATTTTACCTTAGCTGCTTTCCTCCTCAGATCTTGCGGAGCAATGTTGGCGTAGATCTGACAGTGCCAGTGGTAACCCTCATTGCTTCATTAAGTTGGACGTCATTCTTTATTGTGTGAGCGCTATTTCCCACACTGGCACGCAGTATACCCCAAGAGAATACATAAGAGCGAGCGCAGCAGAGCGTAGGGTATTGGCGTCCGCACCCCAATAGCTGCCAGCAATCTTACGAAGTAACTTCACTCTTGAGGCAAGTTTCTTTGAAAGCTTTAAGCACTGTTCTTTGACTGTCAAGGATCGATCTAGAGTAATAGCTAGGTGTACCGGATTGTAGTTACGTGGCACTGCAATTCCATCAAAAGTCACAAGCAGTATGTAGCTTTCTTTGGACTTCTTAATTATTCAGGTGGAATGCAGCAACCTCAGTTTTATTTGGATTTGGTTGAAGTCTCCATTTATGAAAGTAATCACTGAATTTAATCAGATCACTCGTCAGTACCTGCTCGCAGTGCTTGAGGTCGTTATTCTGGAAGACTAATGCTAGGTCATCTGCATACTGGATTTTTGTGGAGTTCGTGTCTGGCATGTCATGTATATATAGGTTAAATAGGATGAGCGCCAGATCAGAGCCCTGAGGTAAGCCGTTATTTAGCGTACTCCATTGGCTAGATCCTTCGTGATGTTAGTCTTGAACTGATCGGCCATCAGCCTCTTCGTCACAATGGCACTGCTCGTGAGAGATTGTTTACTTCTTTGTGTGAATTGAGTGACACCTATGGACAATCTAAGGAACTGTGTTCTTGGTGCAATATATTCATAGAACGTTGAAAAAAAGGTGATGTAACAGTGTTTGATGTTTGTTCGTGACTAGGAGCGGTGCGTTAAGTGTGTTGTGTGTGCTGTGCGGCCGCAGGTGCAGCAGCCTGATCGGACGCACGGGCGGCGAGCAGTCGGTGAACCTGGGCCCGGGCTGCGTGTACAAGGGCGTGGTGCAGCACGAGCTGATGCACGTGCTCGGCTTCTGGCACGAGCACAGCCGCGCAGACCGCGACGCCTACATCGTCGTGCTGCTGCAGAACGTCATCCAAGGTGCGTCCGCGATGCACGCCAACTCTCAACACGCACAGTATTGCCACCATCTACCTAGTAGCTAGTATGTCTGTCTTATTTGTTTTATTTATTTATGTAGCCTGATCAGATTAGGGCCATCAGGCCGTCTCGTACATCGGACCAGGGTTTTACACATACAGTATTTCTTTACATGTGAGTTACCTATAACATAACAATGATTTTTACGGATAAACAATTAATAACATAATTTATACAGATTGATTACATGTAAAATGATGTAAAGAAAAGGTATTGACTTAACTCTAATAGGATTAATACTAACAGTACCACTGAGACACCTTCTGCTGCTGCTGGTGTAATAATAGAAGTAACAACATTGATATTAGGAGATACAAGATGTACTTTTGAATATATCGAGACTGGTTTAGGCATGGCGAATTCTGACAGAAGGGAGTTAAGAAAGCTGTACCTGGCGAGAGCAATGGCAGTCGGACAATATCTGGGAGGAGGAATGGATGTGACGTGCCTGGATCGTAGGGTAATAAAGACTGGCGTAATTATTGCTTTAGTAGATAATCCATTAACTGTCGTTTGAAGCTGGCAGTGTTATTCAGTTCTCTGATATACTGAGGTGGACTGTTCCAGAGTCTGGTTCCTGCTACTGAAAAGGATTTTGAGAAACCGGCTGAGTGATGGATATGGACAGGAACGAGTAGTTCTGTCATGTTGATCAGATAAGAGTGTTAAGGTCGAGGAAAGATATGAGGGACAGTGTACGTTGATAAGAGAGTAGAGGAAACAGAGTGTATGAAAATATCTGCGCTTGTCAGCACGGAGCCAGGATAGTTGCTTATAAGATAGTGAAACGTGATCAAAGAGACGGATGTTAAATATGTATCGAACGCAGGCATTCATGATTAGTTCCAGACGTCGTGAGCTTTCCGAAGAAAGAACTTGCGAGATAACGTCACTGTAATCAATAATTGGAATTACAAGTGTTTGTATAAGTTTCTTTTTAAGATCGAGAGGAAAAAACTTCTTATATCTCTGTAGGGCATGAAAAGATGCTGATGCCTCCCTACACACGGCGGCTGTGTGCTCAGCCCAATTTAGGTATGGGTATGGGTATGGGTAACAGCACCAACGCATTTTGGTGTGGAAATAATGACACCTAGGTAGTTTTTCGGAAGGAGTTGGCACAGCATCTGCACCCAAAGGACCTAATTTCCATAAATTCCAGAGAGGCAGGCAATGACCTTTGACGCCATATCCAAACACTTCCCAGATGTGTTTGATAGGGTTCGGATCTGACGAAATGAGGGACCCGCACATCAGCTGTAACTGGCTACTGTGTTCCTGGAACTACTGTATCAAAATCCTGTCTTTCTGACATGGCGCATTATCTTATTGAAAAATGGCACTGTCATTGGGAAGCATGTTCAAGATGTTTGTAAAGTTTATGGGACTTAACTACAGGGTCATCAGTCCGTAAACTTACAGACTACTTATGAACTAACTAATACCATGGACGGCACAAATATCCATGCCCGAGCGGGGATTCGAACCCCCGCACGTGACTGGGCCACCGCAGCCTGCTGGGAAGCATGATGGAGTTTATACAGTCTACAACCAATGTGTGATACTTATTAGCCATTGACTTGCACACGCTCTGCTGGATCCATGACTGACCATGTGAATGTTCCCCACAGCATAACTGAGCTACCACCAACTGAGATGACAAGATGGAGTCGTATCCTCCTTTCAGTATGATGATGAATGCATCGGGAGTGATCAGACGATGCAACGCTGTGCCACTGTGTCAACATCCAGTGACGATGGTCACGTGCCCATTTCAGTCGTGGGTGCAGATGTCGTGATGGTAACATTGCCATATGCATGGTTCAGAGCACTCTGCCCACCTTTAAAGTCGGTTGTTAGTTCTGTCACAATTCACCCATGCCTTATTTCACCAATGCTCAGTGTGCGACGTTCGACATCTATAATTTATATTTATCATATTTTGCACGACCCAACTGAGGAGCCGTGCCACAAGTCAGTACAGCAAATTGTAATGTAAGAGATCTAATAGATAGCCGGCCGTGGTGCACGGTCTGCACGGCCACTACGGTCGTGGGTTCCAAACCCCCCTCGGGCATGGATATTTGTGCCGTCTTTAGTATAGGGTAGTTGATAAGTAGTTTGTAAGTTTAGGGACTGATAACCCCGTAGTTAAGTCCCATAAGCTTAACAAACATTTGAACATTTTTAGCTATTAAAGCATCGATGCACCTGTTGCCGTGTGGCTTGGCCTATTTGACGACGCGCGTGCACCGGCAGTGTACAAGACTTGTCTCCGTCTGGTCATTCGGCAGTTCCTTGCTGTCGTCGCCAGATATCGGTTGTGTCTTAAATGGTACCATCCCAAGTGTGGAAGTACTTCACGAAGTACGGTAGCAGTGAGATACAATGCTCCATTTGCTTTAAAAAGCTGAAAAGGGGTGGAGGTACTATAAACATGCTGTGTCATTTAAGGAAGAAGAATCCAAAATGTTTCTTGGAAGAGAAGGTAAATTCGATTCATATACCTATTATATAAGTTCGGAATAATAACTTTTTTGCTAATATGTTTTATTAATGTGATTCCTTGAAAGCGAGGGGCTTTTTTAATAACCATTATGGGATTAGGTAACATTGATCATTTGGTGCCTTGCGAGGTAGCCGTGCGGTCTGAGGCTCCATGTTACGGACTGCACGGCTGCTGCAGTCGGAGGTTCGAGTCCTCCCTTCTCCCTCGGTCATGGGGGTGTATGTTGTCCTTAGCGTAAGTTAGTTTAAGTAGTTTTTAAGCCTAGGAACCTATGACCTAAGCAGTTACATCTCATAAGAACTCACACCCATTTGAACATTCTTTGATCATGTGGTACAGAACTATTCTAGTTCAATTTGCGTAAATTTACACTGACAACAATCATACTGTTAGTCGGAACTGTGACTTTATTTTTCGAAATACTTCTGCAACACTGATTGAAGTTCATTTACTGACTGTAACTTATATATATTGTGTATATGACGAGATATTCGTATGCGCTGGTTCACAAGTCCAACTTACGGAGTGGTTGGCTCAATATTCGCAACTGCCGGATGGTAATACTAGGCCAGTAAATCTGTATGCTTCATATATCGTCTTCTACGGCCTCGTGACTAGGCTTACACACTCTCAAGAAGGCGTAGTACTGGGAGGGGATCTTGCAAAATATGTAAAGACTAGTGATTTATAGTATAACGTAAATTTACCTAAATTATAACTAAATTACGTAAGTTTATGTTTTGGCCGAAACTAGAAGAACCGAAAATTCGATTTCGGTTTCTGTTTTGGCCGCAAAATTGTTTCGGTCGAACTCTACTGGAAATAATAGCAATAAAAAACCGATAACCGGTTATTTAAAGAAACCGGTTATCTTGGGCAGTTTTTACAGTGCGGTCCAACTGGAGATGAAAAGTATCGGTATAACCTAAAACCGGTTGTTTCACCAATTACCGCCATCCCTAGTGCCGCTCGGCAGTAGCCACGTGGTCTCAGGCTGGCAGCGCATGCACACGCGCCGGTCATATACCGGCCATCCACATTCCGGCAGTGGAGGCTCTGCGGCCTGCACACTTGGCCGCCCACAGACAAGCACCGGAAAAAAGTCTCTCAGCTGCCAGCCGTCACCACTGGCGCCGGGTCGGTGCCGGCGATACAGTGGCGCACGTCGTCGAAACGGAGCTGCACTGGTACACTCACCAATCGTTTACCGGCCGTCCCCCCTACAAAATGCCTTCTCTCCATTGCGCACTTATATATAAAATACATATTCGTCAGTGACTTCTGTTAATAAAGTAAGGTAAAGCAGTCAACAATCCGAAGATTGGTTTGAACACCACAGTGCTTTACTAGGCATGGTCGTATTTGGAGGTGGTATGCCGTTGCCTTCCTCCGACCTTCGAACTGACTTACCCAGCCTGTTATAGGGGGACCTACAGTTTAACGTGAGTTCCGAACCACGGTGCTACTCGGTGAAAGAAGTGGAAAGTGACAGATAAAAATCCTAGGACCTGGCGGGGATCGATCCCGCGACCTTTGGAATCATAGTCTGGCATTCTACCACTGTGCAACCGAGGCGCACCTCTGTACATAATAAATTGCAAATATTTCAGCTCCTTATCTGTTTCAGGGCATTGAATTAAACTCAGTGGCGAAGTTTAAAATTTGTGTCAGGTTGGGACTCGAACCTGCATTTTTATTTTTTTATTTTATTTTACTTTATTTCAGTTATTTATTTATTTATTTCTTGTACCTCGGATAGATAATGTTATATCCAGACATGTTTCTCGTCTTGCCTAACTCGTCAACTTATCGCATACTACGAGGGTCTTTTATTTTACCGTCTCGTAGCTTCCCAGAAGGGATCGGCCTTGTTTCTATATCCATTTGCCTGCACAAATTTTTGTATGCCTTCTTCATAGAAAGTTGCCGCCTGTGTATTCAACCATATGGTAACATGTTATTTTAGCTTTGAAGTGTTGACCTCCAACGACAGATGTAAGAAAAGGGTACCTGTCAAAAGGTGTTGTTTTTTTCCCACGATAATGCCAGACCCCACACGGCGAATGCGAACATACAACTCTTACGGGTATTTCACTGGGACGTGTTTGATCACCGTCCATACAGCCCGCGCCAAGTTCCTAGCACCTTTCTTACACCTAAAATCTGTCCTTCTTAATCAACACTCCAGCGATGATAACGAGCCGATAGAACATGTTACCACATGGTTGAATACACAGACGGCAACCTTCTTTGAAGAAGGCATACAAAAACTTGTGCCGCGCTATGACAAGTGCCTACAAAATTTCGGAAACTATGTAGAAAAGTAGTTTAACAGTTGTAGATTTTTGTATAATAAATATTTTTTCTGTATCTGCATACGTTTGTTTCATATAACCAAATGGAACTTAATTTGAGGACATATGTAAATGTAAACGTTTGTAATGCATTAAATGATTATGACATAGATGATGATATACTTGTTTCAGTAGTGGAAACAAGACCAGTTTTGTAGAAACGTTTAAAGATAGAAATGCGACTAGAGATGCATGAAGACAAGTTCCCTGCGATCCGAATGAGGATTCTGCGGAAATGGAGAGCAAAGAAAAAAAATTCATTTTGTAAGAAGTGAACTAACGTTTCATACTGTACTTTTATTAGTTTTTTGTATCCTGCAACCAATATTTGTCGTATAATATTATACAGACTCTTTTGGGATTCATAAATTTATGTTTTAAATCACCTTCGCTCGACCACAACAGTCAAGCTACTGTTTGTTTGACCGGTAGCATTTCGGCTTGTGTGCAAGCAGCTCTCCACCGATAAAATATCGGCCCATATTTTACCAGCCGTCCAAAATCGGCGTGTGTATGTGTCTCTGTGTGTGTGTGTGTGTTTGTGTGTCATGAGTGTGTGGGTTGTCCTTAGATCAGTAATTTATAAGTCTAGCAGTTTCGACCAATAGGTTTACAAACATTTGAACATTTCAATATCCGTCAACGGTGCTATCGTATGGACAGGTTTATTTCGATAGTAGGTAGCTTTATCGTAATGATCTGACTGATCGCTGTACTTACACCAAAGGTGGGGGCAAACAGAAACCCATTGCTTTCACTGCGGCCTGCAGAAGAAATTCGTCATGGAGAAAGTGAGTGCTTTCTCTACACTCCACCCGGGATATATTTCACATATTCGTATCTCTGTTTTCTTGTTTCGACTTGGATTTCTGTAGAGCTCAGCCGATTTATGGTAAGTTCAAGAAATATAGACTTTTCATACGCTTTGTAGGAAACAATGAAATAATGGGTTAATTCACACTGAGTTATCAAATTACATCGCATGGTGTGGCACAGATGGAACAGGTGTGCTGTTTGCGTCCCACACTTACCTGCACCAGCTGCAGTTTATGTAGACGTTTCTGAGACGTGGTTGTGCAAGTGATCTGTCATCGCGAAATGTTAGAACGGGGTTTGGTGCTCGGTGCCCAACTGACAGGAATTTAGATTTTGGCAATAGTGCAGGAATGCGGCTTGGCACATTCTACCGTGACTGGGGTGTATCGTGAATGGTGTAATGAGGGTGTCACACTTCACAATAGACGAACTACCGGCCGTCCAGTTGCCATTCTTGACAATGACTGCCGATAACGGAGACGGATCGTCAATACTAACAAGAAGAGCCACAGTCAACAAATCACATCGCAATTCAACACAGCACCTACTAGACTCGTCTCCCAGTGGACAATCCGTAGCCACATGGCTTCCATGGGGTATGGTAGCCGGCGCCTGACACAGAGGCCACTGTCAATAAAACGCTATTGGGCCCAACGACTTGGCTTCGTCGCCAATCATCTGGAATGGACACCAGAACAATAGCGGTACGTGATATGGTAGGACGAATCACGATTTCGAGTGCGCCATGCAGAGATGTTCGATGCAGATGCCACCGACAGAAGTGGCGCAGTGGTAACACGCTGGATTCGCATTCGGAAGGACGGTGGTTCAACTCCACCTCCGGCCATCCAGACTTAGGTTTTCCGTGATTTTCCTAAATCAATTCAGGCAAATGCCGGGATGGTTCCTTTCAAAGGGCACAGCCGCTTTCCTCCCCCATCCTTCCCCAAAATTCGAGCGTAAGCTCCGTCTCTAATGACCACCTAAGGCGATGTATCTATCATGGTGCGGTATGATAACGCTAGGCCTATGTTAGAACGTGACTCGAAATGTTCGAACAGCTTACGTCGCAGCGATTCAGTGAATTTTGTTGGTACTATCGCAACAATGGTCTTAGCTTTTCAATGTACAGTGGATGTTTTTATCTTATTTATATATATAAATAAGAGTATCTGTGTGTTTGTGGGTTTGGTGTGTGTACGTACTGCTTACAAATCTACAGTTTTGTTCCGATCTTCAAGATATTTTGCACAGTTAAGCTCCAATCCATGTGGACGTTCGCCGTCGGGTTCACGTACAACAGATAGTTCACGAGACATGACGACATAAATAATGAGATGCACTAAAAACTGCTGCATCAAGCGACACTGGTGCACATTTACTCGTAAACCACTGGACCGATTTCAGCCAAATTTTGTACCGTATCCCTTATCGTGAGCTAACAATTGCCGTAGGTGTAAGAACCATATACGCCACATGGCTTATAAGATATGTTACAAATAATATAATTCGTAAAAAAACTGTAACATTCTTCGTCTTTATTCCTACACTATATGAGTTTGAGAGTACTTAGCGACTTGCAAACAGACTTTAAACATAATTTCATACCTTTATAATTCATTTCTCGCTGATAAGCACATGAAAATGATGAAGGAAAAAAACTTTTCGCTTACTTTCCGCTGTTCATGGAGTAACAATTTATAACTTCTACAGTACAAATTCTAATCGCAATAAATTTTGCAGACAGTGTAGAGACATATAGGTGAATGTACTTTGGAAAACTGGCCCATCGTGCGCCATGTTTTAATCTATAACTTCTTTACTACTAATTGTATTCGCAACAGATTTTACAGACAAACAGCACCTATACAAATGAATATATACCTGCAAATTATACAATTGTTCACCGCATAATTCAATAAGTTTAAGATCATATATACGACTTTGGTAGGAGGATGTCCATAATGAGGAAATCAAAGAAAAACTGGCAATGAACGCCATAGATGAAGCAGTTAGAGCGAACAGGCTTAGATGGTAGGGCCATGTTACACACATGGAAGAATTAAGGTTACCTAAGAGACTCATGAGCTCGGCAGCGAAGTAAAAGGCTTAACATCAGACGAGGCATCAATATTAGCATTGAATAGGATGTCATGGAGAAATTTTATTAGAGGAACTATGCTCCAGACTGAACGCTGAAAGGCATAATCAGTCTCTAGTGATGATGATGATGATGATGATATTGCTATGGGTTAAAACCTGTCACATCATGCACCACGTTTTAATCCATTTCTTATTTACTCCTAAGACAGTCCTCTATGTCAGTCTGCTTAAGGAAATTCCTGAAAGCTGACAGCGCTGTTCACCGAACTGTGAAGCGGACACAGCTGCAGGCGAAAGCAATTGACTTATATAGAACGAGGAAAGTAAGAGACTCAAAATGTGTTCAAATGTTTGTAAAGCATAAGGGACTTAACTGCAGGGTCATCAGTCCCTAAACTGACAAACTACCTTATACTAAAGACGACACAAATATCCATGACCGAGGGGGGATTCGAACCCCCGACCGTAGTGGCCGTGCAGACCGTGACTGGAGCGCCTCAGTCCCCTCGGCCACCGCGGCCGGCACAGGGCATCTGTGGACATCTTCATGTTTCTCACTATACATCGCTTGCTAAGGGGTGGACTCATATGAGATGCTGGAAAAGTAGCAATAAATACTGCTTATAGCCAAGTTCAGAATTAAATGAACGTATGAATGTAACATATCGTTTATCGTTTGATGACTACCATTCTTTGTTTGTATACTGCAGTTATAGTTTTGTACGTTATGCAGAACAGCCGTATCTCGTATATATTCTCTCATAAATAGAACAAGTTTTTAGAGAAAAGGAATGGACACAGAGAGAAGGGATAGGAGAAGTTTGAACTCAAGGCTTGAATAAAGTAATAAATATCTGGACAGTGCCGGGTTTTCAACTAGGATTAACAATAAAATAACTGTGTAACATTGACTGAAATATCTTCTACTGTGTATCTCATGTGTAAAAATGGAAACTAATGATTAACCCATTACTGGCCATTATCCCACTTACGGAACGAAAATATTTTATTTAATCGTACAAGAGCAATGTAACTTTTTGCTTTAATCGTGGTACCTGAAAGTTGAATTGTATGTCTGGAAATACTAAATAAATATTTTTCTTTAATTAGTGGGGTTTAGGAAGAATGCTGCAAAAAGTAACAAAAAAAGTTTTGGTAGGTAATGGGTTAAATAAGAGATTACTGTCATGATCCTGTCCAATTTGCGCGATTTCTCTCGTCCTGATGTAAGATGCAATTATATCCAACACTGGACTTGTCGCTATAATTTATCTCGCACTATAAATTACAGAGACTGCATCCCGATTTATTTCGTTTGTTAGTCATTTAATTCTCGATAACTTCCTTCCTCGTTTCATCTCAATGTTGTATTAAAATTAAAATCTGATAACATTTTAAGTTCTTCTTATAATATGTGAACAGGTATTAAACTGTTCATTTACAGTCGGTTTCGCAAATAATTAAAATCTCTCGTAAATAAACAAATGAAGTATTATATTTGGATGCGTCAGAAATATGTATTGAAGGGGAACATTTTCGCCTTGGCCTGTTACCTTTTAAAAATTATTAAAATGTTTATATATCCACATACAGCGATACTGTTTCAGAAACCTTATTGCAAATTTGTTCTCTTGCAATACGATATTGTACAGTGATCGGATTTAATACAGTTTGCCCCAGTGTTTCAAGAAATTGTGATATTTCAAGCGGCCACAGATTATTCTTGAGGCTAGTCCCTTTCTCATTTGCACTCACACCAAGCGAATCAAGTACCATGGTATTGTTAGAAAAAGTTGGATACTGTATGGAACGCTGTGTCGTATCGGGAAATCTAACGGGAGTATTGTTTGCCAAGCCCTGGATAACGGGCAGTCACATCGCTCGCTCCCATGTCGCACGGGAATGTTTCCAGAAACACGCAGGGGAAGCCCAAAACCTGCGGCGTCCCGTACTGTGTCTATAGCAGCAAGTTGAGCAGCAGGTGGCACCACAGTGGCACTTTTTACCCTCTTACAATTACTATACAGATCTGTTACGTAGAAAACCGTAAACAGGCTTTGCAAAGAATTTTATCCTACAATACAAAACACAGTTTAAAAAGGTTGAAAACTGCATATTACAATTACAGATCTAAACGAAAATATTTTTTAAAGGCTATCGTTTTGGGTCCAATAAGGCCTTTTGGGGTCTCCTGTACGGATGAAGATAAAGAAATAACCTGTTAACAATGCAACGCATACGCCATACGTTTGCCATACACATTTCCGAAAAAGTACTTACAAAATGGACATTAGTTGTGCATTTCGGTATTACCTTAATACTTTCTAGTTTAGGTGCTCCCTGATAGTTTAAAGAAACAAGGTGATTGATACACCAAATGAAATGTGCCAGAATGAACATAACCAAGTCCTACGTCTGAACATTTCAGCATTACAAAGGTTTAATTACTGGCGACTTTGCGACTGTTAATTTTTTAAACTAAAATTAATCCATTTTATTATAAAATTATTCATAATTTTAAATTATACACATTTTGTGCTTAAAATCATCTTGTACTTTTGGAAAGCAGTGTACTTTATGGAAGTAAATTATTTTTTAATTTGATAAAGTACACCGCCTATCAACGGAACATACGGATTTTAAGCAGAAAAAAGTGTGTATTTTTAAATAATGATTAATTTTATAGTATAATAGATTAATTGTATTTAAATAAATTGTTTACAATCACAGTGTCGTCAATAATAATAGTAAACCTTTGTAGTGCTGGCATGTTCTGACGTAGGACCGTCGACCTAGGATTTGATAATGTTCATTGTGGCACAACTCAGACGGTGGTGCACTACTTCACTTTATTTATTGAAACGTTAGACCGCTTTTTATTATTTATTTATTTGGTTAGTGCATGGTAGCGAGGGAAACCATCGCCTTCAAACTTCTTCCTATGAAACTTACTGGTAGATTAAAATTGTGTGCCGGAACCGGGACTCGAGCCTGGGACCTTTGCCTTTCGTGGGCAAGCGCTCTACTAATGAGCTATCCGGACACGACAAGTAAAGTTGTGTTCGAAAGGAAGTTTCATATCAGCGCACACTCCGTTGCAGAGTGTAAGTTTCATTCTGGACACATCCTTTCTTCCAGGAGTGTTGGTCTTGCAAGGTTCGCAGGGGAACATATGTAAAGTTTGGAAAGTAGGAAGCGAGGTACTGGCGGAAGCAAAGTTGTGAGGACGGACCGTGAGTCGTGTCGGTATAGCTCAGTGGGAGAGCGCTTGCCCAAGAAAAGAAAAGGTCTCAGTTTCGAATCCCGGTTCCGGCACACAATTTTAATCTGCCATATCAACGCACACTCCGGTGCAAAGTGAAAGTTTCATTCTTCCTGTGATTTCTCCTTGAAGCTCGATCACTCAAAGTGGGGAAGTCGTCCCGCGAATCACTCGTTACCTCAACTAACCTTCCAGTGTCAAATCCAGATTTATTTCGCACCGTCTCCGGCAGTCGGACCATCTGAAATTCCAGTCAGGTGCCTTGGATGGCGGAGACTCAGTTCGGTGTAATAATTGTCATGGCGATGTGTGCCATTTCTTCAGAACACACAGTGAGCCAGAGATTACAAATTGCTTACTTCGTGGATAGCTCCAATCCAGTGGCCCTGAAGCGTGAATTCCAGTGACCGCAAACCGCAGCCGTTTGCGAGTTCAGCGGTGTCAAGTGTGGGTTCGTTGAGGGCGGAGTGCAGGCCTGTTACCACGTCTCCTGAAAGCCGGTTCTGGCTCTATTCCTAGTGCTGGCCGCGTGTTGGTTAGCAGGGACCAGGAGAGCCACTGCTGCTAACCTGTCTGCGGCCTAGGAGGTTGGGCTGCGGTTTCTCTCTCGTGAGGATCCTGTGCACCATGACCCTGAGTGCAAATATGAGATTCTACCTTTTGTGTTGCCATTCATGTACAGCATTTCGGGGTACATGGTCGACCGCACTGTGGCTTATCATGCACACTGTAATGTAACAACATGATCCTCCATCTAATGTAGTATACGATCTCTCTTAACTGAAACCCAGGATACCCTTCTTTCCTTATAGTGTAGTTTAGCATACTATTCCCTATATACTGAAGCTCCGGATACCTTTCTATCCTGTAGTAAAGTTTGTGATACCACCCATATTCATTTCTACATTATAACAACTACATTGTTTATGTCACTACGTATTAACTCAATTTATTCCCATTAATAAAATCCATTAATTTCATAGTAATTACAGCTTTTATGCCCATTACTAAATTTCTATTACTTCGTAATTACCATTACCATATTTTCCCATTATCAAACCTCATTAATTTCGTAATGCTCAATTACCACTGTTCCCATTATTAAACCCCAGTAATTTCGTAGTATTTATTTTGCAACATTTATTTCCTTTCATTTCCTGTAATAAGATTAGATTAATATTCATAATATTTTTTGCTTGACCAAATTCCAGTATAAATTGTAATTTAAAGTTGTTGTTACATCTAACTGTCATTATTGCTAATTGTCAGACATTGTAGTTCATTGTAAAGCAGATTATTTAACTTCAACCAAACAATATGATTCACTTCATTTATAAAATATTAAAAATATTTAATCAGTTATTTGTTATACTAATACATTGACATTGTATAATAAATATACATTATATGAATTTGTTGTTTATAAAAGAACCGATTCATAAATTATCATTGTGATAATTATGCATCACTCAACATTGTTAATAATGTTATAAATACATGTAATGCGCGGGAATTGGCGGTCAGTCAGTCAGTCGGTCAGTCAGTCAGTCAGTTGTACTTCGGAATTAGAGATCAGTTGTATCTTGTCTTTGGCAATAAATCGAAGTGGATTTCGAAGTATTTGTTCTTTTTGAAAAAAACACCCCTTCACAATTAATATTTATCGTCAAGTTCAAATTTTATTAATTATTAAATGTGGCAATTACCTTATTCAAAGAGGGATCGTCATAACACCCTCTTCACCATTTTCAAAATTCCGCAACCATCGCCTCACATTGGTCACATCTGTTACATCCTCTCCATATAACTTAGCGTCGATGGATTCCAATCGGCATTATTTCTTCAGCAGTGACGAATTCAATCACCAGTCGTTGTTTCATATGTGTGTCCACTTTGAAACTGCTGATACTAATAACCGCAGAAATCGACACCATCTGCAAATGAAAGAGAAAGGTTCGAGCATTAGCCCCACATAAACGTCATTGGGTGAGGACATCCAACGATATCACAAGACGATAGGAGGCAATGCTATCGGATCAACCCTCGTATCTTAACGATCTAAATTTAGATAAATGGAAGCCATGTTCAAAAGTTTTCCTGAATTTAACGCAGACAGAATACAAACAACACATTATGTAGCAGTTTTTGGGTAATCGTAATGTAGAGACAGAACTGTTAGGACAGGGTGAAAAAAAATTAAGGAAACCAGCCAAAGAGTGGTGTCTTTGAAACATATGTTAGCTATGTTACGGGAAGAGTGAGCCTGCCCTCCACCGTTGTATCCACACCTGCTTGGCGGGTGCGTGAGTGGCGCACACTGGTCGCCGATCTGTCGCAGGTTTTCTTCTCTCAAGACGGCACCCCCTTCCCTGTATCCTTCCCATCCTAGCTGCACCCCTCCTGTTCCATCACCGTCGTCGTCATCATTTGCGGGTTTGTGGGCAACAGATCAACCGCGGTGTTTCGTTGCCTGCCATAAGAGGCGACACTGAAACGAGTTACATAGACAGTGATGCTTTAGTTTTATCACGTAGTACTTTGTAAAATAACAACTGATATATATATACGAGGTTGAGCATGTCGTCTAGAAAATGTTATTTTGAAAAATAAGTCCGTTCTGGCTGCAATAAAGTGTAACTGATAAAGCACTATTGGTAATCCGGTTTCGAATCCCGAACCAGCACAAATTTTCATCTTTGCAATTGGATTTATTTCAATGCCCTGAAACGTTCGCAATGTTAAAATATTTCTAATTCTTAAAAACAAAAAAACAAAAATCATACTTTCATAAAATCTCTGGCGAACTTTAAGAAGTTATGGACATCCGGCAGTTCGCCTGAGATTTTATGGAAATATATGTACGCCGGGAATGCTTTAAACATACAAAAAAAAAAAAAAAAAAAAAAAAAAAAAAAAAAAGTCATCTCCCTGCCTTTTAAGCACTGCCCAGCGTTTACGCGAGTTGATTCAAATAACGTTGGAACGTAGCGTTCAGTATTTTAAACAACTGACGTGAACGCTGGACTTCGGTTCAAAGGCTGTGTTAAAATTGGATCAAGAAATTTCTGAGATTAGATGTTAAAAACAAACGAACATAAAATATAAATGTTCCTAATTGCAAGTTCTTGACAAATCACTCTGAAATGTCGACACGATGTTGCCCTTGATTACGCTCGTGATTTTATATACTTTTTAAAATAGGTTTGCGAAACGTGTTGCGAATAGGTATATCTTCATAAATATATTGTAACTTATGTAATAGAATCAGAGATATTCGCCACTTTTTACATTTATTTCACGTTAATTCACAAATGTTCAAATGTTTGTTAAGCTCAAGGGACTTAACTGCGGTGTCATCAGTCCCTAAACTTACAAAAAACTTATGAACTACCTTATACTAAAGACGACATAAACATCCATGCCCGAGGGGAAATTCGAACCCCCGACCGTAGTGACCGTGCAGACCGTGACTGACGCGCCGCAGTCCCTTCGGTCACCATGGCCGGCTGTTCATTCACACAACTTGACAATTTAGTCAGACCTGGAAACCAAAAGTGTAACATGTATTTCTTCAATTGAGGAGAAGAATAACAATACTTATTCTTACGATTGGCTGTCGTTCCACTGGGGGTGGAATTGTCGCTCTTCAGGTGGCAGACGTAAACTTGCATAGCAGTGACTGTTGCGGTTGTACGTATATGTTAGACTGTGGGATTCGTATGTAAATATGGATTAAACACGCCGCGGATTCTATAAGAATTGTATTCATTTCTTTTAATCATTTTTCGTAGAAAAGAGCAACCAATAAAACTATTTTCAGAAAAACGGTAAAGTTGAAAAATAATAGAGTTAGCACCATTTTCAAAGAGTTATTATTGTTCCATATTTCTCGTTGTGTTCTTCAAACCAATAAATATCTTGAGTCTCTCCTAACAAACTTCACACGAACACCCGCTGGGCTATTTTGAAAATTTCGTAGAAGTTTCACTAGAACCGCTCCAGACATTTCGGAGTACATAAACAACATTCACATGTATATATTTATGTACTAGTAAGCCGGCCGCGGTGGCCGAGGGGATTGAGGCGCTCCAGTCACGGTCTGCACGACCACTAAGGTCGGGGGTTCGAATCCCCCCTCGGGCATGGATATTTGTGCCGTCCTTAGGATTAGCTAGTTCATAAGTAGTTTGTAAGTTTAGGGACTGATGACCCCTTAGTTAAGTCCCATAGACTCTATAAACATTTGAACATTTTTGTACTAGTAAAAGTCAGGCAGTCAACAGAATTGGCTGCTGTTCTAGATTTTATGAATAGTGATTAAGAATATCTGTGCGAAGATGTCTGCTAATTCAAATTGAATTTTCCAAGGCATGCGGCGAGGACTACCCTTTGCTTACTGCCTCACGGGGTCCCCCCCCCCCCTCTACTTATTAAATTGCTCAAAGTAGAGTGCAATGAAGGAATATCGATCAACTCTAGCACAGAGCATTACCTCCTCACAGTTTTCACGAAAAAACGTTTACAATATTAATCGGCGACAAAGTGAAACACACGTGAGCTGCAAAACCGCGCATGCGCAGAGCTGCTTATGGAACTCGACAACAGCCCTGCGCACACGCAGTTCTATCGGCGACAAACTAATACACACTTAAGCCGCTTATAATATAATCACCATTGTTCAGAATGTTTGGGATATAAGGTTGGATGAGCTGTTGACGTAGTAGTTGGGTGCTTTTAATAATCAGGCGTCTTTTGCTTTGTCGCAGGTTTGGAGCACAACTTCCAGAAGTATAGCTGGCAGATGGTTCAGAGCCTCGGTCTGCCGTACGACACTGGTGAGTCTAGCGTAGCACTGTGGCAGGTGGAAGCACCTTCAGTTTACAGTCAGTTTACTGTAACGTTTGCAAGTCATATGCAGCAGGTATAAGTTTTAGTGATCAGCTTGTGCTTTTATAAATTGAGAAAGAGAAAATCTCGCAGTATCTATAGTAGTACTTCCGAAACTTGGGGGTAATTAAGCAACAAGGGGTGACGTTTAATTGTCTGAGGGACAAAAGCAAAAGTATTCAATTGTTTTTCAGTCAAAACAAGAAATTGTTTTTACAAGGTCATTACTATTTCTTAAAACCGTAAAACTGATTACTTATATATATTACAAGTCTTTCCTTTACATGGAAAGTAATAATATTGTTATGATATATAAGAATATAATTGCGTTCAATTTTGGCCCACTTTAGCTTACGGTAGTAACTCTAAAAGTGAGTCTCTGCAATCGCATTTTGACAGCTCGAAATTTAAATGAAAATAACGGCTTAACCGTTTATCTGACACGAAAATTGAATACTCGAATTTGTAGAAGAGAAAATTCTGTACAACCTTGCTCTGTTTCATTATTTCCGTAGCTTGCATCGTTTCAGAGCTATTTGAAAAAATAACGGTGTTTTGACACTGTCATTTGATTTTACGTAAAGCTGTTGAGTCAAAGAAAAAAAAAATCTTGGAAAAGAGGAGAAACTGTCAAGGGACGACGGGTATAATATTTCAACGGAAAAAGATAATGAAAATATGGGGCAGATATTTAAATAATAGTTTATAGAGGCAAAAATTAAAAAAGAGGAGTATGTTTGGCAAAGCTAAACTCAAATATGAAATAATTTTGACTGTTAAAATACAGTCAGACAACATATTACGTGTTAAGTGCATATATATTATGACAATAATAGTCATAATCGTATCGTCAATAATTTTTTATTATTTATATTTTTATTCTTTTTGCTTAAATGTTTGAAAAAATCATAAAACTACAGGAAAATCTAAAGTGCGCCGTAAAACACGGCAGTGGGCTTTTGGTCATTGCAACGTATGATTCTAATGCTGAGTAACTGGGGAGTTGTGTTGTTGTGTCTTTCACACCTTATTTAAAAGGGAAGAACACCAACTGGAAAGGATGGAATCGGGAATAAATTGTTTTAAAATACGGAGTTGAGTCTGTTCCAAATTTTGCACTCAGTCAGTAATTGAAGGATAAATTATATAAATACTACATAGCACATGTGCTGAAGAAATAATTCTTTGTAAAAGAGAGCTCAGCAGATTTTCAAGGGTAATGAAAGAAAAAGGAACGAACAATAGGTTTAACGCCTTGTCAGTGTCGGCATCGTTAGAGACAGAAGACAAGCTTAGCACTTGCGGGGAGCGATTTGTGAAAATAACGGAAAATCAGAAAGAGTGTGGTCGGGCGATGTAGCGCTACCTGTCTTCGATATTATGTTTGGTAACTCATCTTTTGCAATATTTACCTCGTATGTTTTTATGAGTTCAATATGATTGTAGTCACTACGTCTTACAGCACATGTTTAATTTGAACTGGTACATATAAATATGCTTAAATGAAAGTGTTCTAAGCTCGTATTAACAGAAAGGTTTAATTTTGTCATTGATAGCTAATTTCTGATCATAGGCTATGAGCAGAACAATGAGGTCTTGTAGCACTACCTTCGGTGAATGATTATTCACCTATTGCGATTGAACGGAACTTTTTGTCCTGACCAAATACTTCTGTTTCATTATCTCATCTAGAGGAAAAGGACAAAGTCTTACCGGAAACTGAAATTAATCTTTTTTGAAAAGATTTTTCGGCCATTTTACTGTGTAAGTGTTATTTTGTTGCACTATATAGATTTCAGCCTTAGGCCGTTTTCAAGTGCTATGCTGGAATCTTCAGTAGAACAGAAAGCGATATAAATCAGAAAAATTAAGGCAAGAATAAATTAATTTAAAGGTTATACGACTTGTAAGCAGCCGGCCGCGGTGGCCGAAGTGACTGAGGCGCTCCAGTCAGGGTCTGCACGGCCACTACGGTCGGGGGCTCGAATCCCCCCCTCGGGCATGGATATTTGTGCCGTCCTTTGTATAAGGTAGTTGATAAGTAGTTTTTAAGTTTAGGGACTGATGACCCCGTAGTTAAGTCCCATAAGCTTAACAAACATTTGTACATTTTGAACTTGTCAGCATAATTAAATATGGTAAACATCATCAAACGTAGGTATGACGCATGTCATTGTTGAAAACATTAAAATGGTTACATACGTGAGAAAACGTGTAATTTGCTGAGAGAAGGCACTCGTAGTATAACTGCCGCTTGTATTCTTTCATATTTTCACTTCTACCCTGATGTTTTAATGCACGTTAGCTATTAAAATCGGACTGAAGTAGCCTCTGAGATATTGCGGAAGGGGGTAAACATTTCTGAGTGTAAAAATTGTGAGGTTTATATATGCTGACGGATGTGAGGCTTGGTAATTAAAACGGCATATTTTGCTCTGGATATCACACCGTTGCCCAAGTATAGCTCGTCTCGCGATGTTTATCTGCGCTCGAAACTATTCAAATGACTTAATAAAATTTTGCTCAGTGTGTGTGATTTGGTCCCAGTTAAACGACAGGATATTTTTTTATTTCGATTAATTGCCTAAAAACCACTTTTATTACAAATTAAAATTTTTATCTAGGTTCGGTAAGTTTCCAATAATTTGCGCTATTCTTAATCTTGAAATATGGACTAGCAACAAAGTACTGTTTTCTATTTTTTCGATTCTTTGCATAGTTATGTTTCGTGCTTGGTCTAAGTTAATAGTTGAAATCTCGGCTGCGGATGCGGACCCTCATTGATGTAAACCCATTAAATCAGTTTGTTTGCGGCGCACGATGTCTTATGGCGTCATTGTTGTTTCCTACGTTTCAACATGCTTAAATCGCGTACCTAAGTTGCTTTTATGTTCTGTACCTCTTACGATCACTTCTTTATTGATGATCGTCTATCAGGTAGAGGAGCTTGGCCGAAAAAAAATTAAAAAAAAAAAAAAAAAAAAAAAAAAAAAAAAAAAAAAAAACAGGCTCTGCCTCGTTGAAATACTGCCCTTTTTCCACAATAACGTCAGATGCAACCCCCTAGATCTAGTACTTTGCAGGCAGTTATTATGTCCGGTAAGTTTCAACAGGGTTGCTTCAAAATATTGGGTAATGAAGAAATGGAAACAGCGACATGTTGGATAAATGCTGGTTATAAAGCTTGTAAGCAGGAGGAGCAGGAGTGACGGCCGTTGTGTGTGTTGCAGGCTCGCTGATGCACTACGGCCGGCTGGCGTTCTCGCGGGACGGCCGGTCGCCCACCATCATGCCGAGGGACCCCAGGGCCACCATCGGCCAGCGCAGGGGCCTCAGCGAGGTGAGGGCGCTGGCTGCTGCTAGTGTTGTCTGCCACGATGTGGCCACTACAGTAGCAACACCTGGCACAGATTAGTCAGCAGCTGGTCTGTTACTGGCCTTTAGAATGGCTGCAACTCTTCCAGGAACAGTGACTTTATACTGTACAGTAGACTGTTATCTATTCTTGTGGCTAAACATCCGCCAAGGAGGTCTACATCATACCTGTTGAAGCTGCCAATTTAGTCCTTACTCTCTGCTCTAATCTCCTAATTACGTCGCAAGCATAGTATGCGGGTAGTTGTCGAAGATCGTGAGTCTCGCATCCCACCAGTGAGTGTACATCTACATATACACGGATACTCTGCAAGTCACATTGAAGTGCATGGCAGAGGGTTCATCGAACCCCTTTTATGACATTTCTCTACCCTTCCATTCTCTAAAAAATGCGCGGAAAAAAGATCAGGCAAATATCTCCATTTTCGATCTGATTTATCTTATTTGATTGTGATGGTCATGTCTCCTTATGTAGGTGGGTGATAAAAAAATATGTTAGCGTTCGGAAGAAATAGTTGGAGAAAGATAGATCTCGTCGCAACAAATAATGCCTTACTCTTAATGATATCTACCCCAACTCGTGCATCATTTCGGTGACGCTCTTCTCCCTATGTCGTGATAATACAAAACGAGCTGCCATTCTCTGAACTTTCTCTAAATCGTCTGTGAGTTCCACTCGGTGGGGAACTCCAAAATAGGACGCACAAGTGTAGTGAAGGCAGTTTCTTTAGTAAAGCTGTTGCATTCTTTAACTGTTCTGCCAACGAAACGTAGTCTTTGGTTCGCTTTCCCTACAATGTTTTCTATATGTTCTCATCAATTCAAGCTGTTAGTCCTATGTATTTAGTTGAATTTACGGCCTGTAGTTTTGACTGATTTATCGTGCAAATGCAGTTTAACGGAGTTTTTGTGATCATATCTGTGACTTCATACTTCTCACTATTACGAGTAAATTGTAATTTTTTGCACCATCCTGATATGTAAATCATTTTGCAGTTGCTTTTGATCTTCTGATGACATTACTAACCGATAAATGACTGCATCATCCGCCAATTATCAATCAGACTACTCAGATTGTCTCCTAAATAGTTTATAAAAATAAGGCACAGTAGTAGCCCTATAACACTTCCCGGGGAACACCAGATGTCACTTCTGTTCTACTCGATGACTTTCCGTCAATTACAACGTACTGTGTCGTTTCTGACAGGAAATACCTAATCCAATCGCATAACTGTGGCGATATTCCATAAGCAAGCAATTTGATGAGAACACGTTTATTAGTTACAATGTCAAAAGCCTTCCGGAAATCTAGAAAAACGAAATCTATTTGGCGTCCCTTGTCGATAACACTCCTCACTTCGTGTAAATAAAGAGCTAACTGTGTTCCACAAGAACGATACATTCTGAATCCATGTTGACTGTGGGTCAACAGATCATTTTCTTCGAGATGGTTAATAATATTTGAGGGAAGTGTATGTACTAAAATCCTGCTGCAAACCGACGTCAGTGATATAGGCCTGTAATTTGGAGATCTCTCCTATTGCCTTTCTTGAATATTGGAGTGACCTGTGCAACTTTCCAGTTTTTGGGTACGAAACGTTCACTGAGAGAGCGGTTGTAAATGATAGGTATAGGGCTTTAGCATCAGAATGCTCTGAAAGGAACCTAATTGGTACACAATCGCGACCGGGGGACTTACTTTTGTTAAGTGATTTAAGTTGCCTTAAGATTGAAGACAACAGAAGCTGAAGTTCAAAATGTCCATTTCTTTGTAAGCCTACTTTGTAGACCCACTTATTTCCTTTTAAAGTAACATACAATATCTAACATGAGTGACATTTTATTCTTAATTTTCAATCTTTATTTACAATTCATAAATATTTCTCGTGTTCCTATTTTGAATTTGAGTCTTACAGATTTTACATATACTTTCTCCGTTACGTTTCTCCGATCATCTTCGTTTTTTATATACCATTATTTGTTCCAGCTCTTAGAGTATCGTGCTCCACACATTTTGATACGCAGCTTAGTCCGCCCAAAGAATTATGTTTTGTATTTGATAAAAAATACTTTTTAAAACCATTTGAACTACTATAATTATAGAAGTTATTTCGATGAAGTGCAGAGTTTAATTGTGCCTTAGTACTTGCAATGGTCACTCACTTTCGTTGTTACATATTCGGATTTCACCATCTTTTTATTACTGAAGGAAGTAAGATGAAGGCTGATATTGTATTTGCATGTCATATTTTAAATACGTTTATACAGACTGTGATATTAAATCATTTTTTCCCACCTCGAGCACCGAAAATTATTCCATTACACTTATTGAAACGTACCTCAGAAGGCACAGAAAATATGCCAGAAACATAATTTTTAGTCAGTCATCATATCATGGAAAGCAGTAGCAGCTTAAAAATAACTTCCACTGCTAGCGAATTTGTCATTTTGAAATAGTCAGATGATGTGTATCTTTTTTCTTTTGTTTTTAATGTAAGATGAGTGTCATTTATTCGTATATGATGTATTGTGAAGTTGACTTGCAAGCATTATAACACAGCGTGCCGTACAGAAATAGCCATTGCTTATGTTGTAAGACCGACAGTTATAAAATTAGTAAAATGCGGGACGCTTCCCTTTTCGCGGGCATTTTAAGTAATGATCGCGATGCGGGACAGTCCCGCAGAATTCGGGACGGTTGGCCGCCTTATATTAACCAAATAGAGTGGAATTATTTTTGGTTTAAATTGTTTTTGGAAAGCTATTAGTTACCTTCTTATGACTGCACAAGATCGTTATAAGTGATTTTTTCACACTCACGTCATTAGTTTTGCCATTCTTTCTGGAAGGAAGTCAAAATGAATGTTTTATAATTCTAATCTGTTGGATCAATACGATTAAAATACCATTTAAAATCAAATACATACATATAAATGTCGCAAAAATTAAAGAATGTCAAGAAATACAAACCGAACTACGAGGTAATCTTTTAATATCTTCTGTATGAACCTCAACTTCGAAGCCGTATCCAAACACTTTTCAATCAAAAATATAAGCTAAAACTGATCTGCAATGGGAGCAGGCTACTGAAAGAAATAAAATATGACACTGTGCACGAATTCTTAAATACAATAATGGAAAAGTAAGTTGCCGTTCTCGTCCTTCTGGAAGGACGAAAGCCATATTTGGGTTAATATGAATTTCCTGTCTCTTGTCGTTCAAGGTATTCTGTTATTTTCCGAACATGAGTGTACACAATGAAACTCTGTAGCGGAGTGTGCGCTGATATGAAACTTCCTGGCAGATTAAAATTGTGTGCCGGAACCGGAACTCGAACCTGGGACCTTTGCCTTTAGCGGGCAAGCGCACTACCGACTGTGCTATCCCGACACGACTCACGATACGGCCTCACAACTTTACTTCCGCCAGTACCTTGCCTCCTACTTTCCAAACTTCACAGATGCTATGCTGCAAAACTTGCAAGACTAGCACTCCTGGAAGAAAGGATGTGGTGGAGACATGGCTTAGCCACAGCCTAGGGGATGTTTCCAGAATGAAGCTTTCACTCTGTAGCGGAGTGTGCGCTGATATGTGAAGTTTGGAAAGTAGTAGGCGAGGTACTGGCGGAAGTAGGGTTGTGAGGTGGCATCGTGAGTCGTGTTGGGATAGCGCAGTCGGTAGTGCGCTTGCCCGCGAAAGGCAAAGGTTCCAGGTTCGAGTCCCGGTTCCGGCACACAATTTTAATCTGCCAGGAAGTTTCATGAGTGTACACAGTTAAGCATTGTAGCAAACAGTGGCCGGTAGTGCGATAACAGTGATCCTTCCTTGGTGTTGCAGGTGGACGTGGCCAAGATAAACGTGCTGTACGGCTGCGGCAACACACTGGTGCGGCCGCCCACGCCGCCGCCGCCGCAGCCCCCTCAGCCCACGTGGCCCAGTGAGTACCGCGCCTCGCCGCCGCCGGCGCTGCTGTAGCTGTAGCTGCGGCTGTGGCGATGTCGGGACCGCCTCGCGGCAGTACGCGCTTGGCTGTTTTGACCAAAGACCTATATAAACAACATAGACTGGCCACAGCGCCGCCATAGTTGAAGCCAATTGGAAAGGTTGCCGCCATCTTTGAGAACGTCAGTGTCACGCCAGGTGTTACTGGGCGTCTGCTATCGCTGAATCACCTACATCTACATAGATACTCTGCAAATCACATTTAAGTACCTGGCAGAGGGTTCATTAACCACTTTCATAACTTTTCTCTACCGTTCCATTCTCTAATAGAGCGCGGGAAGAAAGAACACCTAAATCGTTCCGTTTTCGATCTGATTTCTCTTATTTTATTGGGATGGTCATGTCTCCCTAAGTAGGTGGGTGCTAGCAATATATTTTCACATTCAGAAGTAAAAGTCGGTGACTGAAACTTCGCAAACAGATCACGCCACAATGAATAACGTCTTTCTTTTAATGATTTCCACCTCAATTCGTGCAGCATTTCCGTGACGCTTTCCCCCCCGTAACGTGATAAAACAAAACGAGCTGCCCTTCTCCGAATCTTCTCAATATCTTCCGTCAGTCCCACCTGGTGAGGGTCCCACAAGGGGCAACAATACTCCAGGAGAGGACACACAAGTGTGATGTAGCCAGTCTCTTTGGTGGAGCTGGTGCATCTTCGAAGCATTCTGCCAATGAAACGTAACCTTTGGTTCGCCTTCCCCACAATATTTTCTTTGTGTTCTCTCCAGTCAAAGTTGTTCGTCATTGTAACTCCTAGGTATTTGGTAGAATTTAAGACCTTAAGGTTTGACTGATTTATCGTGTAATTGAAGTTCAGCGGATATCTCTTAGTGGTCATGTGTATTACTTCACACTTTTCTCTATTTAGTGTCAATTGCCAATTTTCGCACCAAGTAGAAATTTTCTCTAAATCGTTTTGCAGTTGCTTTTGATCCTTTGTTGACTTCACTAACTGATAAACTACAGCATCATCCGCGAACAGTCTAAGGGAGCTATTCAGATTATCTCCTAAATCGTTTATAAACACGAGGAAGAGTAGGGGACCTATAACGCTTCCCTGTGGAACGCCAGATATCACTTCTGTTTTACTCGATGACTTACCGTCAATTATAACGAACTGTGTCCTTCCTGATACGAAATGGTGAATCCAATCGCACAATTGGGGAAATATTCCATAATCACGCAATTTCATTAGATGCCGCTTGTGGGGTACAGTATCAAAAGCCTTCCGGAAATCCAGAAATATGGAATCGATTTGAGATCCCTTGTCGATGGCACTTAACACTTCATGTGAATAAATGGCAAGCTGTGCTTCGCAAGAGCGATACTTTCTGAATCCGTGTTGACTATTGGTTAATAGGTCGTTCACTTCGAGGTAGTTCATAATATTCGAACAAAGTATATGTTCCAAAATCCTACTGCAAATCGACGTCAATGAGATAGGCCTGTAATTTTGGGGATCACTCCTATTGCCTTTCTTGAATATTGGAGGATATAGGTTATATATTAATCATTGCCAGTCTTGATTCTTCCTTAATTTCTGGGCGACGGATTTCGGAAAGTAATTCCCACTGCGAATAGCTTTTCTCGTTTACTACTGCATCCTAAGTGCAATGTTTACAATCGTCGAACTGCTGCATTATTTGGTGTTACTATAATGTCCATAATCGTTTGTATTTGCCGACATATGTTCCCTATAAATACAGGCGAATTTCTTTAAAGTCTTTAATTACCTTTATTCTGCCTGTGGTTCAAATGATGTTTCGTGCTTTGAAGTACATTACGTATTTATCAAGCTCTCCACAATCTGACGTTTCGTTGGTACTCTCCTTACAGTTTTCGGTTTCTGTAGGTGCTCAGGAAACGAAAATAGTGTTGGAATGACATTTGCAAGTAGCCGCTTTCGATCGGTGGTAGCACCCATAACTTTTCTTAAAAATGACAAGAGCATAAGTAACTATACTTTGTAGGCTACCACATATCTCGCCTCATACTGGTTGCCCATTGGGTTAGCAACTCCTTGTTTTTCAAAGCAAATCTGTATAAACAATAGTTTAATTACAGTTCATATACCTTGGCTACTTACCCAATGGTTAATACGCTTTTGCACACTATATAAACAACTGTCGTTACAATAAAACACACAAAATACATTCGTCCTCTGCCTAGCTCTTTGATGATCGTGAAGTAAACATAATTTTGAAACTTGGTAAATGCAAAAGTTAAGTATAAACAATGTTTATAGACAAATACACGCTGATACACAGCTACCTATATAATTACATATATGTTTCTTTATGTATGATATTCCAACAGTTTTATTACTGCGATAGCGGCAACTGTACGCCGAACATACACTGGGCTTGATTTACCAGTAATAATAGCGCTTACACGTTAGTTTAGATTACAAACAGAGGCGTCTGCTCACGCTGCTGCTTCAAACTGACGTTCTCAAATATGGCGCCCAGTGTTGCTTAGTGCTGCCACCCAGAGCGCTGTAGCTTGCCTGTAGCCTCTCTGTTGTTTATATACCTCTTTGGTTTTGACATTTGCTGAAATTGACATCACGTGACCAGTCAGTTCGTTCCAAGATGTCATCCATATTCCATTCTAAGCGCTCCGTTTAACTGCTTTCGTTGTTGCAAAACTATTTTGTTTTTACTTCGTTGGTGCTGTTTTTTGTTATTTCATGGTTGCTGTCTTTCGGTGAACATAAGTGAATCGCATAAAATGTTCCAAAACTGTGAAGAATGCAGTTAAGAGTTAAAAATGCAGAAGAAGTTCATGAAATTGAAAACTTTCGCATGTCGAAAGCTGCAAAAAATTAGTGTCCACAGTGCGGAATTGCATTATCTAGATGCAGAAGTTCAAGCTATACACTCCGCAAGCTGCAAGAAAAAATTTGGAGTGGAAATTAAAGAAAAGGGAGAGAGAATAAAAACCTTACGATTTGCTGAGGACATAGTAATTCTGTCAGAGACAGCAAAAGATCTGGAAGAGCAATTAAACAGAATGGGCAGTGTAAAGGAAGGTATAAGATGAACATTAACTAGAGGGTAATGAAATGTAGTGTCAGAAAATTAGTCGTTGCTGAAGGAATTAGATTAGGTAACGGGACAATAAAAGTAGTAAATGCGTTTTATTATTTGGGTAGTGAAATAACTCTGATGGCCGAAGTAAAGAAGATATAAAATGCAGAATGACTATGGGAAGAAAAGCGTTTCTGAATGAGCGAGATTTGTTGAAATTCATTATTAGTTTAAATGTTAGGAAGTCCTTTCTGAAAGTATTTGTCTGGACTGTAGCATTGTATGGGAGTGAAACGTCGACAATAAGGAGTTCAGGCAAAAAGACGATAGAAGCTTTCAAAATGTGGTGCTACAGACAGATGATGAAGATTAGAGGGGTAGATCGCGTAGCTAATGAGGAAGTGCTCAACAGAATTAGGGAGAAAAGGAGTTTCTGGCATATCCTAAGAGAAGGGATAGATTGGTGGGACACATTCTGAGACATCAAGGAATTGTCAACTTGGCATTAAAAGGAAGTGTGTGTGGTAAAAATCGTAGAGGGAGACCGAGGGCCGAATACAGTAAGCACATTCAAAAGCAGTTGCCGAAGCCAACGAATATGAATGCGAAATACGTCGTGGTGCTTAGCGTCAATGTATTCGCCCATTTATTTTGATGTATTTAGCACATTTAATTAGAAGAATTGAAATTATAGATAATGACAAGGAAAAAGAAAACAAATGCATCTCCGTGGAGCATTTTGGTACATCCTTTGCACAAGTAAAATGTAAACTAAGTAAATTGCAACGACGGCCTACTGCGTAACTTTTACGCCGTTTTGTTTATTGTAAATGAACGACTACAACACCAAATGAGAATTGAACAGCACACGTTAAACCGAATCCTTCAATAGTTTCTACAGCAAATTCCGTCAAGAGCAGCACTGCAGGACTTGTTTTTACATATGGGACAGTCACGTGACATAAACGTCTGGCAGCTAAACGTCAGAACAGCCAAGTTGTGGCCAACAATAAAGACAGGCCCTGGCGCGAACGCCATGCCACAAGCAAGATAGTCCTGAGCCGGCGTAATCGCTAGCTGAGTGGCTGGCTACTGTAAGGCAGTGGGCTGTGCCGCAGCGGCCGCCCAATCAGCTAGGACTACCTTGCTTACGTGACATGACGTGCGCGCCGGGGCCTGTCTTTCTCGTTGTCCTCGGCCAAGTGCGTACTCCTGCGAGACAGTCCCTGTCGATGTGGACTGCACAGTGCTTGATGTTCTTGTTGTTGTTGTTGTTGTGTTCCAGCCGGTTGCACGGACAGCAACCGCTTCTGCAACTACTGGGCGCGCTTCGGCGAGTGCCGCCGGAACCCCTACTGGATGAAAGCCTACTGCGCACTCTCCTGCCGGTTCTGCGGTGAGTCCGTGTCGCATATCCACCTCACGCTACTTTCTGTGGGAATTGCAATATTTTAACAAGACAGTGAGTAGTTATAAGAGGAGACTGCAATGGGTACACTTTAAAAATAAGAGTGGAGCTCCCAAGAAGCATACTCAGCTGTCAGGGCCACTTAAGACACATTAACACCAACGTTGGTTATCATAACATTAATACATGAAAACCAACATCCTAGTACCAGTAAAGGGTTTTAATACAATGCTGAAAGTACGAATTAGTACACCCTCACAAGATTTCCCATTTCAGTCGTGTGTTATTGCTGAAGCAGCGCATATGGAGTATATGAAATCATTTCATTTACAGATCACTGGCTAAAGCTATAATGACATATCAGGTGTCGATTCATGCTGAAACAACCATATTAGTACACGCTGTAGCCCACATGGGTGGCAATGCAGGCACTGGTTCTGTTAGCTCATACTGTCTTGGGTTACATCATACCACGCCTCCTTGACCTGCTTACGTCAAGGGTTGATGTTTTGCACATGTCAGTAATTGTGCCGGCATCTCCCAGTTGTATTCAAGTCCGGAGATTGTGCTGACCAGGGAAGTTCTTCCACGTCTTGCGGAGCACGTTGAGTTGAGCGGACGAGAATTGTCCTGTTGGCACAACTCTGTACGTTCCTGTCTCCAAGTATGGCAAAAGAACGGGTGTCACAATATTCTGGATGTACCAAACGGCTGGCCGCGGTGGCCGCGGGGACTGAGGCGCTTCAGTCACGGTCTGCACGGCCACTACGGTCGGGGGTTTGAATCCCCCCTCGGGCATGGATATTTGAGCCGTCTATAGTCTTAGTTAGTTTATAAGTAGTTTGTAAGTTTAGGGACTGATGACCCCGTAGTTAAGTCCCAAAGACTATACATACATTTGAACATTTTGTACCAAACGCTGATCAGCTTTCCCTCCAAAGAAATGGCGATCGACAGTTGCATTTTATACCACTCCGCACCAAAAGACCTGGGTTGGGGTACTGTGTCTTGGAAGAACACACTCTAAAAGACAACACTCGCCAGATCTACATGTTATAAGCAAATGACCATTACTTGCTTAGAGGCAGAATCGGCTTTCATACATGACGACCACAGCCTACCATTCCATCTTCCGAGACATCCTGCGATGGCACCAGTTGAGTCGTTCATGCCGATAATATGGTGTGAATAGAAGACAGGCTAGAGCTGCCTATGCCCGTAAGCCCACTGCTAGTAACTGGTTGGCAACAATTCGTGTTGTTGAGACTTCCGGGACAACAAACCTTCTTATCTCTGCTGTAGTAGATTTACATTCTACCACTGTTTTGTTGCCTTATGAGACAATGATCATGGCCGACGTCTCTGCTTTGTGGAAGTCAAGAAACTCAACTACGAATATGAGAATATTCACATGTCTATTGCAACTAGCGTCGTTGGAGAACTGATGCTGTATGTTAAACTTGTGAAAATTCTTAAAAAGACATCCCGCTAGTTGGATGTCCACAATTTGAAGCCCATATCTGTGCAAGATCTAATGGCAACAACGTTCTGGATTGTGCAATCTCTTGGGTAAGACAGCTGAGTTTATTGACACAGGGATCCAACAAGAACTTTGTTATACTGTATGAGAACCGAAACCCTTATCAGCATTTGTAAACAGAGGCCCCTCTTTGATAATATCCATTGTGAAGCAACGGCATATACAGGGTGGTTATTTTTAAACTGACGGTGTTCCGGGCGTTGCAGTGTGGGCTGTATACACCGTAGGCAGCTGAAACTTTTTTTTAAATTATTTTTTTTTTCGGCAATCGGTTCGTTCGAGGAATGTGATGAAAAAAATTTTCATTTTTTGCAACCAGGCGAATATACGGCACTGTAAGCAGTCAGAATGTGTGTGGGTGCAGAAACAGGGGAGGAAAGATGAAACACATGACAATGGTGCTTCTGGCATATTTATTGTGATGTGGTCACAAGTTACATTAAGTGTTGAGTATGCAGCCTATCCTGAGGCTACATTTGCTGCACAGTACGAATGTTGTAGGGATACCAGTATAAAATGCACGACAAAGTCTTTTGAACTGTGTGACACAAATTGTATGTTTGGTTGAATAGTTGTGGCACCTGTGTGCTCTAAGGGAATGTTCACATGATACTTGTTGGATTTACCGTACAATATTACCAATTTTGAGGTGAATGAGGAATGTTACCTTAAAATATGAGAGAACAAGTTTGAATAAAATTAAGTTTATTAAATTAAAACAGAATGAACATCAAATATAGTTACACTCTGATAAATATATGACAATAATTATAATTTGTTCTACCAAGGATTGGCACAAAACCTAGTTATTCTCATACTTTTCTGCAATAAGTGTTGAAACCTAGTTGGTACAATGAGTCAGTTAGTTTTACGCTGACTGGTTTAGAGTAAGAAGAGTACATTGGAAGCAAACTTTTGGAACAGTATACTCTTATGATTATAAATCCCTATCAGCTTAAGTGCGTATATCACCAACTTCCAAAAGTGTGGTCTTGTTTTAGGTAATTAATGGAGTGTCTGCTGCTGCTGCTGCTACAAACACAGCAATTTTTTTTGACGCAGCTCAGAAATCTCTCCTACTCAATGAATGTAATTAATCGTTCAAAAAACTCCTATGGACAAACTTACTCAAGTAGCATTGTCAGATTCTATTTGCCGTACTGGCTAGGAGTAGATGCCGATCTCCAGTGACGAACGTATATGAGCTCTCTACAGATCAAATACGTTGAATCGAATCATGCATCTGTCACTCTGTTTAAGGAGAAACAAAGTGAATCAACTCTTCAAAACTTATTAAGAGAACAATTACTGAACTCATTGCCAGTGACTCTTAATGAGCATCGTCTCACTAAGGCAGACCAAAGCCAAGTCTCTGCAAAACTCTCCTTGTCCTGCACCCATATGGTTCCACATTGAAATCCGCCAATCACGCCGCTAGATTAAAAAAAGGAGATTCTCAATTTCTTCAGATGACTAACCGTAGCTATGACTACCAGCCGCAACACGTCCCCTTACGTTTGGAGCAAAATGCAGAAAACCACTAGGTTGCACCCTTATAAGCCACCTGTGACCTTGGTCGCCGCCTCCAGAGCCGAGTCGGCTTTTCCCCTCTTGTTATTGTAAGCCTAGGGCAGCTGCCTCGCCTCCCTCACAGAGACCCGTAATCTGTGTGTCCACTGCTCCAAACAGCTCTTTTCCAGCCTACTCTAACCACGCGGAAGTAAAATATGATTTCAACTGTGGCTTCACTGTTACAACTAACGGAATAAAATAGAAAACTTATGTTTCGAAAGATATAGATTGGCTGGCCAGTACTTACCTAGTTGCTGTACCGCAGATACAGCTTTCGGAACTGTGTTCCTTCTTCATGTAAGAGACAAGGGAAAAAAAAAGGAATGGGAAAGGAAGGTGAAGGTAATTCACGACCTAGGTCATGAGGATGGTGTTTGAGGATTGTGGAAGTTAGAGATAGTATCCCCTTCCTTTCCCATTCCTTTTTTCTTCTCTCTTAGCTGAAGAAGGAACACAGTTCCGAAAGCTTGTTTTATTTTCGTCCTTTTTTCTTTCTGTGTCGGCGGTACAGCTACAAGGTAAGTACTGGCCAGCCAATCTATATCTTTCGAAACATAAGTTTTCTCTCTCTTGAAAAATAATTTATCATCTCTGTGGAGAATTTCCATCATTAATTGAATAAAATAGAAGACAGTTCTGACCTGCTTTCGTCATCCCTCAATGTCAATATGCCTAAATGACGTTTTACTTAGGTATTAACGATAATTAATAATTTCGTGTGTGGCCGGCCGCGGTGGCCGAGCGGTCTGCGGCGTGTCAGTCACGGTCTGCACGGTCGCTGCGGTCGGGGGTTCGAATCCCCCTTCGGGCATGGATGTTTGTGCCGTCTTTAGTATAAGTTAGTTCATAAGTAGTTTCTAAGCTTAAGTCCCATAAGCTCTACAAACATTTGAACATTTTAATTTCGTGTGGCTCATTGACCTGGTGCAAGACTTTCAACTGGACGCCACTTCGGCGATTTGCGTGTTCTACCCTACCCCAGTCATCCAACCGGAGAAGGGGACCTACAGATTAATGTGGAATCCGAACCACGTTTCGTTTCTGGCGACTCCTCACATCGTTGAGAGGTGAAGGCTGGATTGAAAAGCAGACTGAAAAAAATCCGAGATCCGACCGGGTTTCGAAACTGCAACGTTTGCAGTTGAGCACACTTTACTCCGAGACCACCAGGCCCGATACTTAGGTATTAATGATTAAATATTCCCTGTTAACTACGTGTAAGGAAGCTCAAATTGCTGCCACGTCACAAGAGTTGACCAGGCAAGAGACAATTCCTGTGCCACAGCTCGAGCATTGGCTGCAAAACTTGTGACATGTGCTGCGCGCCGGCCGCGGTGGCCGAGGGGATTGAGGCGCTTCAGTCACGGTCTGCACGGCCACTACGGTCGGGGGTTCGAATCCCCCCTCGGGCATGGATATTTGTGCCGTCCTAGTTCGTAAGTAGTTCATAAGTAGTTTGTAAGTTTAGGGACTGATGACCCCGTAGTTAAGTCCCATAAGATTTACAAACATTTGAACATTTTTTGAACATGTGCCGCGCAGTCGGCTGCAGCTGTAGCAAACTCAACAATAGCCGCCACGGGAATGGAACTCCTGCCTCTCCCTGCAGTTCCACCTAATACAATGGTTCCTTCAAGTATCTTGACCATTACATTTAGCCCTTGGGGCCTATTTGGAGCTCTTTCTGTCGGCAGATCCCGCAATGGAACGCTACTTTTGCTGCCGTTCCGATGAAAGCAGTCTTTCTTCCTGACAGCTATTGCAGTTTCTCTGGAAAACTTCGACCTTCTTAACCCTTTACAACAATAGTCACCTCATAAACATCAATATGTGTCGCCACACAACCGATAGCATACTGATGTCAACCCAAGAAACATTTCACAATCTGACAAGTTACAGCGCCTTATTCGCCTTGCGACCTTCCTATCAGTATTCACCAATAGGAATTGGGCAATACGTAACTCGGGTAGTAAACGTTTATGGCTCGTTGTCTCTGTACACAGGGGTGAGTTATGAATGTCAGCTTCTGTGCCCTAAACAGCTATCCAATCTGTTTAAACAAGATCAATAATTAATTTGTAGTTTAGCCAGTCTATTAATCTGCAAATGATGACGCGAAAATATATTTAAACAAACATAAATAAAACTCTTTCTGGACATGAAAATACGGAGGTGGTCCCACTTGATATATCGGTAAATAACTGAATATTTCCCCAATTATTGCGCATGAGTGGCACTATACGTATCACTCGCACTTGATAGTAAAAGTTGTAAATTGTCACTCGTAAATTATTGTAGTCCTTCGATCATTTCAGTTCCTAATTAATCCGCGATTAAAGTATTTGTTATAAAACACAGTTTGTAATCACACGAGTACATGATTGCTGAATTATCACAGTTCCACTGCCCTACTACCGTGCATAGTTTATCGCTTTTCAAGCAGTTCTTCAGTCACAGCCCACACATGCCTACCTCTTCAAATCACAAGTTCGTTATGCGGCTTCAGACCGCCTAGCGTCACAACCTTTCACCACCACGTCCAAGTTACGAGTCAGTTCCAAGCGTTCGAAAGCATACTATCTCTGCTCCCAAAATTGTATCCTTCCGCACATCCTAACGCCTCATCTTTAAAATATAATTTCCCTTCCAAAATATTATATATTTGAATATCACAGAATTAAATGCTTTGACCACCTCCCTACAAATGTTATTTACATTTTAAAAACAAATATATATTTAACAATACTAAAAAATGGTTGAGACTGAAGCTCTTTGCTCAGATAGTCATTAAGCGTTGCATCTCACTGTTCAAATATACTGCCGCCGTCGAAATATAATTACACAATTAA
Organism: Locusta migratoria; assembly: GCA_026315105.1. Lineage (NCBI taxonomy): Eukaryota > Metazoa > Arthropoda > Insecta > Orthoptera > Acrididae > Locusta > Locusta migratoria. The sequence continues at coordinate 677,766,778 of CM048744.1, forward strand.
TATTTATCAGGTCTTTTTATACAAATATATTCAATTCTAGTCCACAAATACTTATAATTGTTTATATATATTAATTATCTGCTGCATATCTACTATTTTTATCCGGTCATGAAATATTTAAGTGGCAGTCTACAACATAAAGAACGTACTAAGAATAATATTAAATATAATAAAATACATATATAAATGTAATGCACTTTGCTGGGTTCATGTTTTGTGTTTCTGTGGTGGAATCTGTGTTCTGACACAAGAACATTATTGCCTCAATGAAAAGCATAACAAGAGAGTAAAACAACGTTTATTGAAAGAATACAGAAGTTACGTGGTAATGTTTTAAGATAGGTAGCGTGGTGCAATGCTGCCCTTTTGCTTCTTAATCTGTTACTGATGAACACTACGTATCAATAATTGTAAATATAAGTCTTATATTATTATTATTATTGTAATTATGGCGTTTGATTCTCACAAGTCTCTTGAATACATTGATGTAATTATATTTTCCGTATGATCATTTACTGATTTTATATGGATTTTTAGAATAATGTTTGTGGTTATATTGTATTTCAGTTGCAATCTGGAATAGCCACCCTCGCTCAGTCGCTCCCTGTTTCCGAGCACATTAGGGAAACCCTGAATACCTGCGGTATCCCATTCACTAAGTACAAACTGGTAGCTGGTCGGCTGGGGAACCCAACATCCTGGCAAAACCCGCCTTTCACGTAGAAACAATCAGCTTTCTCCTGTTTTTGTAATATCACAGCCTGGGGGCACAATGGGGAACTAAAATTTTTTGCATCATACTCCACAAATGTTTCTATTAGTGTACAAACCAACGACGTTCCAACGTTCTCTGATGTGTATACAGCCTGCATTGCAGCACTCTAGTGAATGCCGTCAGTTTAATTCTAGGCAACCCATTGATATTTGTTGTAATTAATTTATCAGACAATTTAATACAAATAAACATCCTTGAGACGGATTTTCGTCGCGAAATTGTCAAGGACAATAATGATAAATCTGAAGCATAGAATTAAAATTTGTGATGTGGTCAGGAATCGAACGCGAACCTCCATGTTTACTAGGCAGACGTCTTAACCGTTAGACTACCACACCACTAACGACTAGGGCGCCTCGGTATAGTCTATGTACGATTTCCCTCCACGTCACAAACTTTAATTCAGCTTCTGTGTTCCAAAGATAATTGCCACCACTGCCAAGGCTCTCCACGCAGCGGAATAGCACCTCAGCAATGGACGTATTGGAACAACCCTGTTATGGTGATATAATTGCCCTCGGCAATGGACATATTGGAAGAATCGTGTTATGGTTATAAAAATATCATTACCTCGGCAATGGACATATTGGAACAATCCTGTTATGGCGATAAAAATATCATTACCTTGGCAATGGACATATTGGAACAATCCTGTTATGGTAATAAAAATAATGATATTTATATCACCATAACAGGGTTGTTCCAATACGCCCATTGCTGAAGTGCTATTCCGCTGCGTGGAGGGCGTTGGCAGTGGTGGCAATTATCTTTGGAACACAGAAGCTGAATTAAAGTTTGTGGCGTGGAGGGAAGTCGTACATAGACTATTCCGAGGCGCCTTAGGCGTTAGTGGTGTGGCGGTCTAACGGTTAAGACGTCTGCCTAGTAAGCATGGAGGTTCGGGTTCGATTCCTGGTCACATCACAAATTTTAATTGTATGCTTCAGATTTATGATTATTTAACAGACAACTTGATACATATACTTGTATCGGAAGTTTGATTTGTGCTTTGGTGAGGTTTGCAGGTACAGGGCTATGCCTGGTGCGGTGTTGCAGGCCAGGCGGACGAGCGGTCGTGCGCCGACCAGAACGTGCTGTGCGAGCGCTGGGCGCAGGTGGGCGAGTGCACGCGCTCTCACGACTACATGGCCGCCTTCTGTCCTGCCGCTTGCCACACGTGCTAGCGCCCTCTGCTGCTGTTGCCAAAATAAACTATTTATTAACAACTGTACATACCTGCTGTACTCACATGTCGACACAACACTAAACCCTACACCTCCTTCCTTGCTTCAAACCCAAACTTACAGCAGTCAGGTGTATTCAAGAGTGGTGTGATGTCTGTTTAAATGAAATTATGGTCTGTACAGCGCCAGTCGTGAAAGAACTGTTCCACCTGATGTGCGAGGTGTATGAAACAGAGGAAATACCCCCAGACTTCAATGAGAATATAATAATTCCAATTGCAAAGAAAGAAAGTGCAGACGAGTGTGAAATTTACAGGAGTAGCAGTTTAACTGAAGGACCCTTGCGAATACTTCGCAACTTTAGTGAAAAAAAAAAAAAAAAAAAAAAAAAAAAAAAAAAAAGTTGGGGGAAAATGGAAGTAAAGTTGATGTTCACGCATAGCTTTTTTCAGAATCAATCAATGCAAATGTTTAAAAGCGCAAGTGAAAGAGCTTGATCCGCTGAGTGATGATAGGTCGGAAAGAACTGCGTACCTTAATTAGAACCGAAGATATCGTAAAACAAACCGATTAAAATATTATAGGAAAGACATTTTTATATACTTAACCAAAGCTGCTTTTATTTTAAATGCTTAGTATTTTCGGGCTTTGCCCATTTTCTTAAGCTACAGTCATATATATTTTATTCAGATACTGCGTAGGTCAAGCTGTTTGTTTTAATTAATTTGACACCAAAGTTATTAAAAGAAACTGCGTGACCTACGCAATTTCCAAATAAAATATATATGAATGTGCCTTAAGAAAATAGGCAAAGCCCGAGACTAGTCATCATTTAAAATACAAGCAGCTTTGGTGGAATATATAAAAATGTCTTTCCTACAACATATAAGAGCTGCAAAATATTCAATGGAAGGACAGAACAATATCGCTTTTGAATAAAAATAAAGGATGGAGAGACTTAACTTAATTCTGATACTTGATGAGAAATTAATACCTTTCGTTTAAAGCAAAAATGAAGCAAATCGACTAGTTTACAGCAAGGGCATCCCCATAAGAAATATATAGAAGGAAATCGCGTTTCAGTGTAGGAAAAGGAAGGCGAGAGTTATGTAAATTTTTATACTTGATGCCAAATCTGTGGTTTAATACCATTCCTTTGAAACAAAAATGAAGGAAATTGGACTGGTAGTTTGGTATGGCCGACTAACTTTTGTTTTCGTAGATTCATTTAATGTATTAGTCATGGTTTTCAAATTACTATCACGAATTATTGAGAGAAAGGAGAAGTCTAGAAACAAGGAGGAAATACTCACATTGTGACTTATCTTAGAAAATAGGTTAACAAATTTGACAATGTTGACAAATGCACTCTTTCAATTTCTCAACGTAGCAGGGGTAAAATGTAAGGAACGAAAACTTTTATTCCATTTGTACATAAACCAGACATCAACTGTAAGACTTGAAGGAGCATGTCAGGGACGGAGCATTTCTGCAATGATATTCAATCTGTACACTGAGAGCCGCCGCGGAGTGGCCGAGCGCATTGAGGCGCTATGCTTCGATGTGCGAGGCTGTTCCCCGTCGGGGGTTCGAATTCTCCCTCGGGCATGGATGTTTGTGCTTTCTTTAGTATAAGTTAGTTCATAAGTAGTTTGTAAGTTTAGCATTTTGTTTTGCACATTGAGGTAGCTTTGAAGGAAAGTAAGGGACAATTTGGACAGAGAGTTAAAGTTTAGGGAAAAGAAATAAAAAGTGTGCGGTGTGTCAATGACATTGCGATTCTGTCAGAGATAGCAATGGTCTGGCAGAGCAATTAAACGGAATGGATAGTGTTTCGAAATTAGGGTATAAGATGAACATTAACATTAACACGAACATTAACAACATTCATGGAAGGAATTGTACACAGTTCTGCAAACCGCTTTCAGTTGTTATATCTATTTGTAAAGTAGATGACCTTTAAATTGCTAATATTAATTTCACAAACAAAAATTAGAACTGCAGTGAGGCAACTGATCTCGTGTCTCCAATAGTTATTTTACACTATCAAAAAATGATTTTTTTTTAACTTGCTGTCCACCAGTACTGTCTAACTTAGCTCGTTTTTAAGAGCTACCGGTATTGTAAAAGCCTGTTATTCATTTCATTCAATCCTATATTGTCTTCGCTGACAGCCTGTTTAGCAAGAGTAACTATCTCTAAACACAACTAGTAGGGTTACTTGTATTCCTGACAAATGTAAGTGGGAAGACATTTATTCCTTTCTTAAATCGATTTATGCAGTTCAACACTGAGCAACTCTTCACCATCGTGCTTCATGTACACTGCAATAGTCAAACAGTACAGACGTGACTACCAACTGAGTATATATACCGCAGTAACTATATAATGCACGATTTATCTCCTAACAACACTGGCAATTATCTGACGCTTGCCACTATAATGGCGGACGGCCGTAGGTTCAAATTAGCCTATCCCGCGACAGCAGCGCCGCTAGGGAGTCTAGTTTATTTTACAAGGTCTTTATGTAAGACAGACGCCCGTGTGGAACATTCTCCATTGCATTTGTTACTACCCTTATGATTTCAGCGTATTCAGGGCATACTGACAACAGTATTCCCACCTCAGGAGCAGTTTTGTTACTATTTTGTTCATCAGGCAGCCAAGATACTGGGAACTGCGTCATGCATCCTGTTCGCAGATGAGGCCACCTTTAGGTGGAGTGGTATCTTAAACTTCCATAACAGTCATCTGTGTAACTGTATGCAGAACGCCTACAGTATGGTGACAGCGAACCATCAGCTGCAGTGCAGTTGGAATGTGTAGACCAGTGTAGCCGGCGACCATATTTTGGGGCTTCTAACAGGTCGAATCTATCGAGGTTTCTTTCGGGTGACTTTACTTCCTCTACTGAAAGAAGTGCCAGTGAATTTTCGAAGGGTTATGTGGCTGCTATATGATATTGCTCTACACTTCATGACCAGATGCATCTCAATGGTGGTCGATGGATTAGATGAGGAGGTCTAGTTTCATGGCCTGCTCGTTCACCGGATCTGAACCCATGCTATTTCTGGTTATGGATCCATGTCAAAAGCATCGTGTTTGCAGAGCCGATTTTAAAAGTGAAGAAACCGCAGCAGTGTATTCGTGCTGCCTTTGGCACTGTTCGGATGCTGCCTGGCCAGTGTGAACCTGTGAGGCAGAACGTGCTACAACGCGAAAACGCATGCGTTGAGGCACGTGGAAACCATTTTCAGCATACACTGTAACTGTGGCTGCACGGTGGAAAAACTCTATCATGAACTACTTTCGGTAACAGGCGGTGGTGCAAATTTAAGAAAGATTCTGAAGGCCCATCCGTAAACAATAGGAACAAGGGACCAGCAAAAATCAATCCTTTTAACTTTAACTTCTGTAGAATACCGCCATTATCTGGCCTCGTAGAGGTCGGTTGCTGTGAAAGTCAGCTGGGAAAGAGAAGGTCTTTTACGTAGACTCCACCAGTTCACTTCACCAGACTGAACATCTTTTCCCACCTGACTTCTCCAGCAGTTGACTGCCTGCAAAGCCCCAAATACAGTAAACTGCTGTACAAGTCCACCATAGTTAAAGTATTAATTTCCTTACCTGTCATGTGGATTAGTCCGAATACTTACAGACTTACAAACACATTTGTTATGGTGATATATACACCAAGCCTTTGGTGCGCACTATCGTTCAAGAAACTTTTAGTTTCAGAAACGAAACCACATGCTAAACAGCTGTCAGTAAGTCAGGCAACAGTTCCACAGAAAATGTAGCAGTTCTTACACTTCCAAAGCTCTACATCTACATCTATATGGGATACCCTGCAAATCACATTTAAGTGCCTGGCAGAGCGTTCATCGAACCACCTAAAAAAGTCTAGCTTCAGAGTCCGTTATGAAGGCGCTGAAAATAGAAAGGTGTAGCTTGCAAGCCGACTCTTCAAACGCAGTAGCAATGGTTCGAGCTGCAGCCCAAAGCAAAAATTGATGTGTACACCAGCGTAAGTATACAGAGCCGAAAAATGTTCAAATGTTTGTAACCCTATTGGCCCAAACTGCTATGGTCATGAGTTTATATACTCAAACTAATTTACATTAAGGACAAGACACGCATCCGTGCATGAGGGAGCACTCAAACCTCTGGCGGAAGCGGCTGTCCAGACTGTAGGATGATGCCTTACATCAAGCGGCCATTCCACACAGCTGTACGGTAATTCCTCAGAAATCAGTTCACTCTTTCCTTTTTTGTTAAAATGTGTGTTTTAAAAGAATTTACTTGCAACCAACATGAAACCCCAAACCAGGGATGTCATAAAAATAATGAAAATTGGGTAACCAACTATAAAAAAAAAATAGGATAGTTAAAAGGCATTTTATGCCACTGGAGAGCGATCAACAGTTTATATAAAACACTTCATTCAGCCAAGATCGCTAAAATTTTTTATTTTCGTCCCTTAACCGGTTTCGGTGAGCTCAGTCACCATCTTCAGAAAGTGATTGTACTGGACTTTCTGAAGATGTGACTGAGCTCACCGAAACCGGTTAAGGGACGAAAATAAAAATTTTTAGCGATCTTGGCCTAATGAAGTGTTTTATATAAAAAAATATGCTTGGACATCTAGGCCAGGAAAAGTTTTTCTTTCTATGTTTACATCACTTTCAAGATCAATTGAATCTGAGTGATTGATCTTCTAGTGCGTTTAACTTCAGATGCTGCTAGCCTGTCTCAACAACTGGACAGATGATTTCTTCCACCTTATATTATACGCAAGGACTGATGTGCAATCTTTTGTAACTTAATATGGTTGGTTCTGCAAGTTGAACAAATCTACCGGGACACACATGCTAGACATCAATAAGAAGTGCACACTTCACACACTTCAATCCAAGACAGGTAAGAGGTTCTTAACTGTGCGCTAAATGAACCAACTAACCGTTCCTGTAGGTACAAAATAAAGCAGTTAGCGCTAAATGACCTCACTGGGTACAGGAATGCGGTATTAAGCAATGTTGCAGTAAAAGAAAGGCGCTGTTCGAGTGAAAGGTGGAAATTTAAATTCTTATTTTAAAAATCGAAAATAAATGGAAATTGAAGTATATTCAGTGGAATCACCCTCTTCTAGAGTTTTTTGAACACTGAACCATCACTACTTGAACTATCAACTATACACAAGGAGAATAATAGATTGGAGAAACCACCGAGGCTCTATGGCGGTATCCGGAGTGAGCTGGTCCGTATCTCGGCGGGGACTGGCTGTACCTACTTTTTTATTTTTTATTTTTTTAATTGTAATTTTACACCAGCACAAACATGCCAGTAGGCTGCCAGCAGCATGAAGTGCTGCTCTTCAGCCAAGAGAAACAGTAAAACATGTGTGTGCAAACAGATAACATGAAAAGGACGGTTTATTGGTGAATTAAAATATAGATATGAAGACAAACTTGAAGTACTTTCAGTCTTGACAGATAGATACAAAAACTTATAGTCAGGAAAAAAACTTATAGTCAGTTAAAACTTATAGTCAGTTAAAACAAAGAGCCACGGTGACATTAAAAACATGCATTATGACATCAAAACAGGACGGCGAGCACTCGGAGAGACAGTATTAAAAACAAATGATGCGACACTTGTCTGTAATCGGTGGACGCAGATAAAACACACTGTAGCACTGAGCACGCAACACTGAACGAGGCAATGTCAAAACCGATGTCACAGGACGCCACGGCGTAGAGACGGGTAGGGTGGAAAGCACGGAGGAGGGGGAGGAAAGAGGGTGGATATCAGGCGTAAGGACTCCAGGGCAGGAATAGGAATAGCCAAGAGGGGGAGGGAAGAGTGTATCGTCAGGCGTGCCCCAGGGGAGTGTGATAGGACCGCTATTATTTTCTATTTATATAAATGATCTGATGGACAGAGTAACTGTTTGCTGATGATGCTGTGGTGTAGCTGTAATAGCACACAGTATAACTTAGAAAAAATTTCTAGTTGTTGCGAAGAATGGTAGCTAGCTTTCAATGTAGAAAAATGTAAGGTGATGCGCATGAGTAGGAAAAACAATCCCACAATGTTGGAATACAGCATTAGTAGGGAGCTTCATGATGCTGTTGCGTTGTTCAAATATCTGGGCGTAACATTGCAGAGCGATATGAAATGGAACGAACATGTAAGGACAGTTGTGAGTAAGGCGGGCAGCCGACTTCGGTTTATTGGGAGAATTTTGGGGAGATGTACTTCATCTGTAAAGGAGACCGCGTATAAAACGCTTGTACGACCATGTCTTCAGCATTGCTCAAATGTTTGGGACCCATAGCAGATCAGTTTAAAGGAAGACATAAAAGCAGTTCAGAGGCAAACAGCTAGGTTTGTTACTGGTAAGTTCGACCAATGCGCGAGTGTCACGGAAATGCTCCGGCAACTCAATTGGGGATCGCTGCAGGAAAGACGACGTTCTTTTAGTGAATTTCTGTTGAGTAAATTTAGAGGGTCGGAATTTGAAGCTGAGTGTAGTACGATCTTGCTGCCGCCTACTTACACTTCGCGTACTGATCACAAAGACAAGATGAGAGAAATTAGGGCTCGTACGGAGGCATATAGGCATTCATTTTTTTCCTTGTTCTATTTGGGAGCGGAATAGGAAAGGATGTGCTCTAGTAGTGGTACAGTGTACCCTCCGTCACGCACCTTACGGTGGATTGCGTAGTATGCATGTAGATGTAGAGGGGTGAGGGGGCGCTTCATCCGCGCTTCATCAGGGTTGGTAGGACGGTAATATTTCAGGAGGGAGGGCGTCATCGTGAAGGGGAAGTTGGCGGAAGTGCTGTACCCGCTGCTGCGTTCGTCTTATAAACCTGGCGGAGAATACTTTCCCATGTGTCGTGTGAGGCGACCTAGCATTACTCTCTAGTAAGTTCTGTTTGTTTTTGAGGAACTGTTTGTTTCCAGCTGTGCCTGCAAGTGCTTGAGTATGTTATACGGTGCACTGGGGTGTGATGTGTGTAGTCTTCCATGCAGGTGCTTTCTGTGGGCAGACGTAACGGAAATGAAATAGTGCAAAAATTCATCATCACCATTTGGTTGTCTGCCGTACGGCAGGTTTAGAATGCTTAGCCCTCCATGCTTCTCTGTCTTTTGTGATCATCTTCGTTCTTTAGTACCCTCCTAGTGGCTTGCTGACGTCATCCAGCATCTGGTACCCTCTTCCGCCCCTTCCTCTCTTTCCCGGAATGCAACCCTCAATTGCCTCTACCAGAAGGCAATCTCGTCTTAAACTGTGGCCTAGCCAGTTTAGTTTCCTGATCTTTATCGTCAGCAACATCCTCCGTTCGTCTCCAACTCTATTCAGTACTTCTTCATTTCTGACTTTATCGATCCAGCTGATCTTCTCCACCCTACGCCATATCCACATTTCACAAGCTTCAATTTTCTTCTTATCTTGTTTTCTCAATGTCCACGTTTCTGCTCCATATAAGGCCACACTCCATATTAGACACTTTGTTTAAACCACTGGTTAGGAGTCTTCATTGCTTCTGGAACGCTTCCTTCGCCAGACCCATTCTCGTTTTGATGTCTTGTTGGCAATTCATATCTTCCTTAATCCAACTTCCCAAATATGAATGCTGCAACCTGTTCTATGACCTCTGACTCTAATTTGATTTTCACTTTTCTTTTCTTTAAACCTATAACCATGCTTTTCGTTTTCCCTTTATTAATTTTCATGCCAGGATTGAACCATCAATGGTATTGTTTTGATATTACAAACCCCAAATACAAACAAAATAACAACGAGAAGAAACGTATCTATCAGAGGGTGGCTGAGATGTCACGTCGAGACGTGATTCTAGAATTGAATTGAAATAGAAGAGGCTGATGCTGTAAATACAGTGGATAATGTTGTATTGGTGGCGATGCCGTTGCATGAAAGTGACCTCGCAGAAGCAAAAACTAGCTTTGCATAAGTGTACGAATGCCATTCTCTGTGTCGGCATCGGCTGCGTCCACAACTCTGAACGTCTATCAAATCTAACTGGTTTATTCTGTAGCTAAAATAAATACCCAAAACTTCCTATCGATCTTGATGAAGCCAAGACTCGCTAAATTCCCTAGTCAAAACTATGTTGGCAGGGTACGCTGATTCAACGAACCAGCTCACCGTTGTGCCTTCTCACAATTAACGCAAACGTGAACTAATTGTTATGGATGCGCAAAACACTGCTCGCTCTGTGAAAGGCCTTAATTACATGTGAAGCATGCAACTCAACACTGAGCACCGCACACTGCAAGTCGCTAATTATTGTCACAGAAGCGCACCTTCTCTAGGTTGCACTTCCGACCTCGAGATAGCGTCAATTTGTCGCCAAGTTCGCAGACAGGCATACAGAATTATCGCCAAGAAGGTACACTGATAGAGTTTTTCCGTGACTTGGTCAGCTGTTTATAACTTTCGATATTTTCAGAAATTTGAAACTCGACTCGACAGCCAATGAGAAGCGCTGTACCAAAGTATTGGTGGCCCTGCTACATCGCTTCCAGCCAATGAGAGATTTAGTCTTCAAACCTTTTGACACATGCTAGGTTCTGATACAATTTATCACATTCCTCTAGTTGTGCAGCAGATAAACCAATGTATGAAGCATAATGTACTTAGTTTGTTAGAGTTTGTACGTTATAGTTTATGAACGATATCTCTGGACCTACAGTTATTTATTCATCACATTAACAATTTCAGTTTATTAAACGGAAACAGAATTTTGATGCAATGTCACGATATTTTAACTGTTGCATGTTTTTTTTTTTTTTTTTTTTCATAGAGATATTATACTTGTTGCCTTGAGAGATGTCCTCACAGACTAAACAGTTTGTATTCGGTAATTTTTTCCAAATCTACCTTGAGGTTATGATAATCGGTTAATGCATTTGTGTATTCAAGAACACTGCGTTTAGATCCCATAATACTGAAGTTTTATAGTCACAGTGTAGTTCGTTGTTACACACAATATTTATCAGGTCAAAGATAATCATGTAAATGATGTATTCACTATGTTACAAAAAGGTACGGCTAAACTTTCAGGAAACATTCCTCACACACAAAGACATGTGGACATGTGTCCGTAAACGCTTAATTTCCATGTTAGAGCTCATTTTATTACTTCTCTTCAAATCATATTAATCATGGAATGAAAACACACAGCAACAGAACGTACCAGCGTGACTTCAAACACATTGTTACAGAAAATGTTCAAAATGTCCTCCGTTAGCGAGGATACATGCATCCACCCTCCGTCACATGGAATCCCTGATGTGCTGATGCAGCCCTGGAAGATGGCGTATTGTATCACAGCCGTCCACAATACGAGCACGAAGAGTCTCTACATTTGGTACCGTGGTTGCGTAGACAAGAGCTTTCAAATGCCCCTTTAAATGAAAGAGCGTTGAGGTCAGGGGAGCGTAGAGGCCATGGAATTGGCCCGCCTCTACCAATCCATCGGTCAGCGAATCTGTTGTTGAGAAGCGTACGAACACGTCGACTGAAATGTACAGGAGCTCCATCGTGCATGAACCACATGTTGTGTTGTACTTGTAAAGGCACATGTTCTAGCAGTACAGGTAGAGTACCCGTATGAAATCATGATAACGTGCTCCAGTGAGCGTAGGTGGAAGAACATGAGGCCCAATCAAGACATCGCCAACAATTACCAACATTACCTTCCTTCAATTGGGCCAACTGGCCGTCAATCGAAAAAGTACAGCACATACTAACGAAACAATTCGGTATTTTGACAATTGTCTGCACGAATTATTTCAATTTACATTTAAAGAGAAATACTAAAATGAGCTGTAACATGGATATTAAGCGTTTTCGGACACATGTCCACATAACGTATTTCTTCGTGTGTGAGGAATGTTTCCTGAAAGTTTGGCCGTACCTTTTTGTAACACCCTGTACAGGTGCAAATAAACTTAACTGAGTCATTATATTCAAATCCAGTACAACATGCTATGAAATGAATGAAATGGTTCTTGACTATCGCGATAGGTCCAATTCGAACTCCCACTATAACTTTATGTCATTTAAATTAGATCTGTGTTATAATTAGAGACACACGCATTCCGTTAATGACACATATCAACTGTAAAGTACTATTTAGATACAATATTGTTCCAAATTCACGTTATTTTACATCTCTAAAGCTCGCGTTAAAATTCAATAATGAAATAAAATAATGAAAATTGTACACATTTTACATAACCTTAGTGATAAAACACAGTACACTTATAGAAATGCGGAAATTTTGCTTCTATATGACTACGTGTAGCAAGTACCAATGATCTTATTTTCTCTATATTTTGGTACTCCCTTAATTACTTTCACCAACTGTAAATTCAATTTTCCGCAATAATTTAACTTCCAAGCTTCTCGTTATTATGAAATCCAACTATTTGTCCCAGAATAACAATTAAAAAGAATATTTAAAATACAAACGAGGGGTGATAAATTTTAAGGAAACAAACAAGCCCACATGCAGGTGTCCAGTGTTTTCCGGAAGGTGGATGGTTGCCCAGTGAGTCGCACAGAGTACAAAAGAAATTCTGGAGGATGGGCTGTCATAAACTCCTATGGTCTGCTGAAGCTCTCCGTCGGAAGTGCCCACTGCTCAGGTCTGGGGCCGTCCGTGTGAGGGAGGAAACAGCTCCTTTCTCAAAACACGGCTACCATGCCATGCAGTTTAAAATGTCTGTCTAGCGCCAGGCACTTAATGTGTATGATTTATTGAATACAATGATTTCTGCAAGTGCAGTAACCACTGTCTTTAATTGTCATTACAAATATCATATGAGGGTTGTCAAATTAATCAGCGAAGTAAGCAGAGCACGCTAAAATACCTGAAAATGACATTTAAGGAAGTCGGTGTTCGTTGACTCCTTGCTATCTGACTGAAGCAGAATAGTCTCAATAACACACAAGCTCAGCTGAAAGTGACAGTGTAATGAATGGTCTGGTATTCTTTATTTTGAATTAAATTAATTCCCTTTCGAAACAGATCAAAGGAATCTCAGGCACTCCCACCGATGCAACTCAATAGGTAGTCAGCATGTGTTACAAGTCAACAATCACTGACAAAGTGGTATCATATTACAACTTACCTCCTTATCAGCACATCTCTTCCTGCCATTTTGAAAATTAGCCAAATCCATTATATTTATAAATGGAAAATTACATATAATTAAAATTTCTTACATTACAATAACTTCAATAAAAAGCTAATATTCAAATCTTCCTGTTATTTCATTAATAGGATCACTTTTGTTAAATACATTAGATTACAATGACTTTGTTAAGGAAGTACATATACAAATTTTCTATGACCTTCATTAGACCAGGCTAGAGTAACAATAATGAAAATTCTTAGGCCAGGCGCAACATGCCCGGAAAACAAACGCAATGAATCATTGGGGAATTCAAGTATTTAGAAAAGCACGAATTGTACACTTACTAACAACCCTGATTCAATATTTTAAGGCTCGAGAGAAATTTAACAGGAAAATACAGTTTGCTTCGAGATGAACCATTACATAAACATTTTACAAGTATCACTTACTCTATCCAAAGAGCAGTCGGAAAGCTATCATATTACAATCAGTTTCTTCTGTACACAAGTTGTCTGACCACATAAATAACTCTTGCTAGCAAGCCTGTCATGCATTTATTCACCTTATAGCAAGCACAAAATAAATAGAAAGACTCATGTAACAGTTTACTACCACTGGCACGTTCAATAAAACCACAGAATGGCAGATTATAAACGTTTTCGGTAAGTCACAGTACATTTAAAATACCACAGCCGCTCAAGGGCATTGAGCATAACCTGGAGGTGAATAGCAAAACAGTCACTCAGAATCGTGAAATCCCAATGCTGAGGCCCTTATCACCTCTGACAACATACCCAGACAAATGGACCCGACGCAAAGAACACCAGAGGCTTCAAATAATAACAAAATAATAAAACACATCAGTTGTACAGATACAAGGGTGATTATGGAATGGAGAGGGGTGTCTCGATTAAAAACTACCTCCTTACTTAATGAGTGTACGTTCAGCTCCAGCAATTCGTGGTATCACGCCACAACGCTGCTAAGAAGAACAAAGTGAGCAAATGGGATAGCACGTGTGTTACTAGCCACCGAATGAAAGCATTTACAACACAGAATTAACCATGAAAGAACAATAGTACCCCTCACAGATCTGCCAACGCAAACTGTATGCGAGAGAGAAGGAAAGGAGACAGGAAAACAATGCTTTCCTTTGAATACACCCACAAAACGTGGTAGCTATGATAACGAAGCGGCCAACAGGCAGAAAAGACCGCTGGACCACTTAGATGCCCAAGGGCCAAATAACAATACACAGGTATCGATAAACACCGCGATGATCTCTACAAATAGCATCACGGCACATTTAGGTGTCAAATGCGTGAAAGTAAATGGCTGCCTAACCCACTAAGAGAAGCACATACAATGCCGGAAGATTACGTTACCAGAAGGAAAGCACCGCCGCCTGGAAATTAGCCACCTCTTAGAAGGCTTAATATTTCAGTACAGCACCCCAAGCAAGTACTTCCAGTCCAAGGCAATGAAACGCTCGCACCGCTAAGAGGCATTAAATCAGAACAGGCTGCGACCGTCACACCAGCGGTCCGGTTCCTAATCCAGCACCCCAATCAACTCCACGCGGTGCCCTTTAAGAACTTCCACAGCTCGCGACTCACGCAAGCCTCCAACTGAAGTTCAAACACCGGTGGAGTAACCTCCTTCTTGCATAACAACTGCCAACGGCCAGAGGTTACACTCCAGCCCACGTCCTCCCGGGCTCCAGCTCGGCGCAGCCTGTACTGTCCGTGCACACAATATGCCATCTAAGATTCCCGCGCGCTGACTGTCGATACAGCGCAGCGCCTCTAATGGCGAAGGCGGCGACTAAACATTGAAATTGCAAGACAATGCTTGGGCACCAAAAAGAATTACATCGAGAGAGCTTTAAAAATATTACACAAAATTTCAAATGCACTGAAATGCACATTTTCGAAGAATTAGAAATATACATACACATGGAAGCTTCACCTAACGACATTCTCAATGAGCACACAGCCGGCCGCGGTGGCCGAGGGGACTAAGGCGCTCCAGTCACGGTCTGCACGGCCACTACGGTCGGGGGTTCGAATACCCCCTCGGGCATGGATATCTGTGCCGTCCTAGTTCGTAAGTAGTTCATAAGTAGTTTGTAAGTTTAGGGACTGATGACCCCGTAGTTAAGTCCCGTAGACTATACAAACATTTGAACATTTGAATGAGCACACAAATTTTAAGCACAACATTTATTTAAAAAAAATTATCGATCTAATTAGGCTTGACAACGGCTAAATTCAGAGATGTAATGTTCCACAGTCAAGGATAACACAAAATTTCGATTAACATACAATATCTCAGACACCAGAGAAACGCTATTTCATACTCAAAGATATTACAAAATTCCAAAAGGGAAACAATACCTCCGAGCCGAAAGAGACACACTATTTCATAATCAAGATACTAAAAAATCCAAAGTATAAAATATTTGTAAATACATTGACATTCAAAGATATCGCAAAATTCGAAATTAACCATCTCGGAGAAGCTAGATCATTACCAAAGATATAATGCAGCATAAGATCTTTGTAAACACATAGCAGCAAAACAGCTGTCAAATAAGAAAGTCATTGCATTAAAAATGACTTTCTAAGAGAGGTACATATAAAAATCATATAGAGGTACAGATGCTGTGTGTGTGTGTGTGTGTGTGTGTGTTACCAACAAATGGAATGTCAGTAATAAATGAGTCTCTTAACCTTGCTTCTCCCATGCGTGTAACATGACCCCACCATCTCAGCCTGTTCGCTCTAACTGCTTCATCTTTGGTGCTGCAGACCACTTGACAATGCCAAGTAGGTGTAGTGAATAAATAAACCTAATAAGCAGCAGTAAAGGATATTATACTTATTAAAAATATCATATTACAAATAGTTTCGCTTGCATCTCACCGCAGCATAGCTGAGGGCCAGCGGTCGCAGTGACGTCACAGAGCTGTTTCCCTTTGCCCTCCTTGTTCCTCGCCCTAGTTCTGCTTGGAGTCCGGCAAAGTGGGCCCCAGTGCCCTGGTGAAGCGCGCTGTACCTGTCGTGCTCCCACTCCCCACCCATCGCGCACCTGTCCACAGGTTCGAAGAGTTTGGCGCCGGCAACCCTGGGCCCTTAGCACCTAAGTCAAGTGCCTTACTGGTTTTACAACTTTTTTTCATCTCCCAAGCGAAGTGATTTGTTACAGAGTCTGCAGCAAGAGGTTTCCTTCAGTCTCTTCAAATGGAACTTTCAGTCCAGCCTTGTAAATACTGTCAAAGAAAACACTTTGCACTGATTGGCATGTTTTGAAAAGATTGAAGAAGAGGAGTTCTGGGATGATGTTACAATAAGAAAAGCATTTGCTTTAAGAAATTTACTTCACAATCCAAAATTTTTGTTCCTCCTACATTTTTTCTATATCATGAAACACGTTGATATTTTCTTTAGCACAGTTCAGATGTAGAGTGCAAATGCCGTTAACATATCCAATGCATTACATTATTCTTAGTGTGCTACACCTGAAATAAGTGAGAATATTCAACGGTTTCGAGTTTCTGGTGATGAGTGTATTGCTAATCCAAGAAAACGTTCCACCTGTAGCAATGAACTGAAAGGAAGATATCAAAACTATCGTGTATTTAGCAGCTTCGAAATCATTGATCCAAAAAGAGTTTGCTTCCTTTACAGAACATTTCCCAGCCACTTTAGTCAATACTTTTTCATTAAACTACAATCCGTTTATTTGCTACGATAAATTGAAAAAATGAACTGTGAATGATTTATCGCAGTAATACATTTATAGGCATTACATCGGTTTGTAAGCTGTTTACTGTCTTTGTGGAACATTCCTTTGAACAATCGTTCACTGAAGTGCACACAGTATTACAAATTGCGCTAAAAACATCAGTTTCAACAGCAGAAACTGAGCACAGTTTCAGCACCTTCCTCAGGAACAGTACGAGTCAGGAAAGGCTGAACTCACTGGCTGTTTGTTCCATTCACAAGGAGGAAATCAATGTCATTCCCAACTTCAACAACAGAGTAATTGACACGTTTGCCTGTCAGAAGAACAGACGTGAACATTTACTGTATAAATAACCTGTCAGAACACAGACCTCATTAGTTAACGTGATAGTTAGGTAAAATACACATGAAACTGTTCCTAGCCAACGGTTTTCACAGAGTTTTTACCTTGGCCATAAGACAAAAGCCAGGAGAGATCCTTGATGTCTCTCTGGTGCATTCACAGTGGGGAAGAAGACATATACGTCCTCCCACATTTCATATTTATTTTGAAATCACAATCAGTACACAGAAGCACAACTACAATAAGCACTAATTTCAGCATGAGAAGAGCTGGTGAACTTCTATTCAAATCCAAACACCTCCAAACCCCTCCAAGTTCTTCAATAAATTGTCACCACAGCATAAACTCAGACATCCACAAAATACACGAAAAAACCAACGGAACCCGTGGACCAGATCAACTACAATATTACTCCCATATAATCCCCCCCCCCCAAAAAAAAAGAAAATAATAATAATAAAATAAAAATGTTTATTGCACATTTGTATGAATTTTTATTAGCTATATTGTTTCGTGGATTATATTATTTACAGCATAATTAGCATATGTAATATCTTTAGAATGTGTTTAAATGATGTTATGTAATTGGAGTTTATATAATGAACACTTCAGACTGATTCCATTATACTGGGTTCTAACTTTTGTCTGGGCCCCACCAACAGAACTGAGCACGAGCCCCGCTGTAACAAGGAAAGATACCAGGGATCCAGTGCGGCTCAGTACTACTACAAAAGTGATTAAAAACACACGAAATTATTGAATCTTCTAGTTGAAGAATACGTTCACCTCTGGAAACGAGCCAGCACGGCTAACAGGCTTCTTACATTTGGCTGAAATAACCTCTCCCTGTCCAGTTATGAGCAGTGGTACCGAGTGCCTTCCCGAAGCACGTGGGAAGACCATACTACTGTTGCTGCTATTAATAGTTATTTGTTATAAATATCAAATTTACTGAATCATCATTCTATACTGCTCTGCGCTCCAATAACTCATAGCCTGTGAATACATGCCAAAACACCTGATTTTTGTAAGCAAATAACGAACTTTATTTACTTGCATTCCTGTTCACAAAAAATTCGTCCCTGGGCGTGTACAACAACCACATCACTAAATTGTATTTAAAATATATAACAGTTGCTATAAAATATGGCAAATCATAAAGATTATATTAATTTTTTTAATGAAAACGTATCATTAGAATTCTTGGAGAGACAAATTGGACTTTTAACAACAGATGTGTAAAATTATTTGTGGTCCTTTTGGAACTTAAACTAGGCGTCATAAATAGAACGAAAAACACGCCCTTTTACCAGGACTATTATCTACTTGCATCTGCAATGAAAAAACAGAAAATGAAAGAAAAACCGCGGTGCTGCTATTTGTTGCTGTGACGAAAAGTTGAGACACGCAATAGTAGTTCTTTTCAGTTCACCTTTTTTGAGGGCTTATGAGATATTTAAATTAAAAAACTTATAAAACTGTACATTATTATTTAATTAATTACATTTCTTAAGCAAACGTTTTTCATTGTTTCTAGAAAGTTAGTTACATAATTGTAAAATTCTACATCAAATATTATACAGTTTTAATTCAATTTAGTGATGTGCTTGAAGTACATATCCAGAAATGACATTGTAATGTATCAGTAATGCAAACAGTTCGCCATTGTACTTTGACATGTATTTCAGAGGTTGTAGATGATAGAGCATCTTGCCAATAACGTTACGTCGAGAGAACACAGTACTGCAAAAAAGATACTAGTTAATTTGTTATTTATAACAAATACACATCAGCGTCAGCAGTCGTGGCATCAGCAGCAGCCGCACTGTGACCTTGCTGCTTGCCTCAGCATGATGACTTTGTACCCCTGCCAACAAGGGGAGGGGCAGAGATGATTTCAGCCAAACAGGCACATTTGTAGCAACAGAAGCAGCTTGACGTAGTCGTGTGTATCAGGACTACAACTTGAGATGGTTGTTCCTCTGTTTAAGAACACATGCATAATATTTGGATCACATTATCGATCAAGCGATGTGACGTGTGAGGAGGAAGAGATGGAGAAGAAAGGAAGAACTTTGTCATGTTGCATGCATAGGCCCCACATGTGAATCACAGAATTCCAAGAATGGATATGCTGATAAGGGAGTAAGTTTCTGATATGACACTGGTTGTCTGCAACAAATCCTGTCTACCTACATAGGTAAATGCTAGCTTCAACTGACGTGGTGTAACATTGGACCACACGAAGAATGTGTATTTTTTTCAGTCAGCTTCATGAGCTATCTGCCACTGAGATCACCAAAATCACTACTGCGTCATCAGTACCTAAACCACCGACCCATTACCTCCGTGTCCCCAACTGAGAGCTACTTGTATATCGACTGCTTATGAGCAGTTACTCAGGCGACAGAAATCCGTCACAGTTGTTGCGCCACTCCCTCAGGACATGGGAAACGTTCCCGATGGGATACTCTGCTTTGGCTGAACTGGATGCCTATTCAGGCATTTACCATTCCTGTGCCTTAGCAAACACTTACGTGACAACAAACAGCGTCTGTCATGGACACGGTGGTCGAGGCCTCTTCAAGCCCGTCTTCTGGCCTGGCTCATGCTGACACCTCCAACACGATGACCACTCTGGTGGTCGATGCAGTACACTGTAAGGCCAGGAAGTACAGAAGAGAACAATTGCTAACACTGTGCATAGTATACGCTTAGAGTATTTGCCGCAGTAAATAATTACGAAAATCAATATTTTTAAGCTATTTTTAAACATTTCCAGTTGTTAATAAAGTGTTGCTCCGTTAATGGAAGTATTAGTATGAATTAGGATAACGGTTTTCTTCTCGCATATACAGAACATATTTTAGGCCTAATTTAACGCACACAAAACATAGTAAGCAATGACTTGTATTTAATTACCTGTTCTGCTATTTTTTCTGTCCTTGCATATAGGTGTTAAGATTTATAAAGTATATCAGCCACAAATAAACGGAAAATAGCGTAGATAAAATTTCGTGATCAGCATAAGTGTGAAGTAATAAGAGTTGTTAGGCCTATTTTTTGTGAAAGAGTTTCTATTACTCAGAACCCTATCAATTGATTGTATTTACATTTGAGTTAATAGTTTTTAGTATTTCCTGATGTAATATTTATGTTTTAGCCAGTACTTAGATTACTGTTTTGTACCATGAGAGGGAAGTGAGTGACATGCCGTTACTTCAGGGGTGTTGTGTGTGGGTGTTGTACTTTCATAGGGGAGAATTTAGTTGCTTTGGAAATGAAGAAATAGATGCTCACCAGTGGTGTTGTAGATTCTGAAGTAGAGATATGAAAACAATGGAGAAGGAGGGGAAAATTGTAGCTTTTAAAGCTACAGAGGCAGCTACAGGTAACAGGAGAAACAGGTGTAGGGCAGTTTCAGACCGTTTTGCCAATGATCTGGAAAATAGATTTGGCCTGTTGCTTCAGTCAGTCAGTCAGATGAGCCTCATGTAGCTGAAGCTGTAGAAAGGGCACAGCAACTTTCAAGGTGTATTTGAAAAACATAGGGAAATTTGAAAAGAGAAACAACAGTTCCCATGGTAGAGGTACTGGCCAACTATACAGGAAGAACTAGGTTTTCTAACCTAATGCAGGACTGGGTCAGGTTCCTTATGCAAAGATTTCACATACCGTGGCTATAGTGGATGGTTAGGGAAACAGTACTGGCCGAGACTCGGAATATTCCATAGAGAGTGACCTGATGAAGACAGCATCAGCAGCGATTTATACTAGTGTGTGTGATTTGAGTCTGTTCTGAGACTCCCTGATGAGCCTCTTTTTAACTCTTCCATCAGGAGAGTAAGCTTGAAGTGGCTATGTCAGATATAGGGTGCCATATTGATATGATTCCTGTGGATGCTATCTGTAGGTCGGACTGTGGATGCTTAGTCAGTTGGACTACACTAAGTGTGGCCTACAACGCAGCAGGAAAGGGAAGAGGAAACTGCCTGGGTTGATTGAAGATAACTTAAAGAAATGGTAAAATAACTGTGATTACAGATGTCAGAGGGATGTGCTTTTCAAGTTGTATATAGGGGGAAGAAAACAATGTTTAAGAGAGGTTGGAAGAAACACTCAGTTTGAGAAAACAGATCTACATGAGTTAGATTCTAGAATATAGCGTCCAAGCATACAACGCTAAAAACAAGCTATTTACAAACTGCCAATACGTCTTTATCCAACCAGTTACTATCCCATTAATATGCAATATCAGTTATTTATATTACATCAGAACATTCCAGGGCATAAAGTTGATGAAGTACTCACTTATATCGATTAAATAGATTCGTCTAACCCAACTGACATAATCTGCCTCTCTTTATATCATGTGATCAGTAGTATAGCTCTGTCAAACATTTCAGGAGTTACGTCAGCTTCCTACATCTGTAGAGTAGAAATGGACGGAGGAGGAAATTCCATAACTATTAAAAACTGCCATAAATTCTAGAACATTTACATTAATAAATTCTGTCTAGAGCAGCACTTAGAGGTGTGTGCAACAGAAGTTTAGTTTCGTAGGAGATCCTATTTAATAGCTACTTTGTACTGAGCACCTGCAGGAAAATGTAATGTATTCATAAATCATCTAGAAGCTCTATTGGGTTATTTAACAGGAAGAAACCAAGCAATCTTGGTTGCTAGTAACGTTAATACAGTGTTTTCCAGTAAACATTTGTTGCAGGCAGTAATATCGTCTTTCATTGTGTCATTCTTACTGTAAAGTTTTCACTATGAAAACAAAATCACCTACAAGAGCCATTGATAACATTTTTATAGATAAATCAAAGAAGCAAAATTATATCATAAAACCACTTATCAGTGGCCTAGCTGATCATGAAATGCGAGTCCTTGTTTTAGGTGTAGATTCTAAGTGGGTTATGAAGATTGCTAAATGTGAATAAAGTAGAAGAGTCAGTCTACAGAAATTTGTACGTTTTGGAAAACAGCTCAAAGTTATCAACTAGAAAGATACTTATACTGCTCATGACACGACCAAAAAATATAACATATTGATTAATAATGTCAGTACCATGTTTGAAAACAATTTTTTCTCTAAAAGTAAGTCTATAATAAAACCGTGGATTACACACTGCTGTCATACAAAAAGGAAAATGTATTTTTCATCCAAGAATAGCTCCAATGCTGACGATTTAGATAAATACAAAGAATACTGACACGTTCCACATCATTGCAAAATGTCGCATATTTGATCTATGTAACAAGTATTAATCTAATAATTTATTAAGAAAAGTAATTCAGGCATCTAAACAAATGGACTATAACAAGAAGACATCAATGTGAGGCAACAAATCGAAAACAATACGGGTGAATGAGGAGACTAGTAGAACCATAAATTAACAGGAGCAGATACATTAAGAGTGTATGTTACGCTAGTAACTGATGGATGTAATGTCACAAATCTATTTAACAAGTACTTTACACGTGTTAGTATGGGACTGTCGTGGTCAGTAAATAAAGTCTCTCAATATCTGAAACTATAAAAATAACTTCAGGTACAGTACATGAAAGTGTCACTCACTTCACCACAAGAAAGAACTTCCATAGTAAAATCTTTAAAAACAAAGCATTCTAGTGGTTACTATGAAATATCAACACAATTGACGTCTCGTGGGATAGGGTGTACTGCTCGTGGTCTGCGTCTTCTCAAGACGATATTTCGACGTCTTCTTAAGATATTGCTTGAGACTGATCGGCAAGCCAGCGTCTGGTGTTTCCTATGTGGTCGGCGCCCATTGCGCTCCAGCCTGACGTTACTACATGAATTATGATGTCCCATCGTCGGTCCGCGCCCGGTGGCAGCCGCCTCACGGCGCTCCCTAGGACGTCCACGCCCGCCAGGCGCGTTTCTAGGACTTAAGGCCCATCCTTGTGCTGTGGGTGACCGCTACACAACGTTATCGTGCCCGGGTTGCCCTCCTGGACGATGGAGTTCGTTGTGGGTCTGCGAGGTACGCTCCCCGCAACATCAACCTGCTGTGGGGGTGCCGTGTTTCGCCCGCGCATGCAGCGGCTAACAGAATAAAACATTGTGCCAGTATGGTCTTAGTGAAGGAAAGGATCCGTGACATGCGGCATAGACTGGACGCCATCTCTAGGGAATTACTACAAATTACACTTGTATATGGCTACCAACGCCTAAGGATTAGGACAGAATGGACGACACATCATGATCGCTGGCAGAAAGCATCAAACACAACGCTACAGCCCGACAATTGGCGAAACTTGAGCGCAACAAACACTCGATATCACGATGTAGTGAATATCAGTGGTCGAACATTAGATGATGCTACTTTGAAAGTACTGGGAAGAAGCTTCAACTTTGCCCTCACTCCTAGAGAACTACCGGTTTCCAGTATCATCAGCTCTGTAGAACAGATGGTTGTCTACCATCGTCACGGTCAGCACGGCCACTACGGTCGGGGGTTCGAATCCCCCCTCGGGCATGGATATTTGTGCCGTCCTAGTTCGTAAGTAGTTCATAAGTAGTTTGTAAGTTTAGGGACTGATGACCCCGTAGTTGAGTCCCATAAACTTAAGAAACATTAACATTGTCTACCATCAAGTGTTGCAGAAGAGATCTGGAGAGAGACTCGAAGGGCGCTTACTATAGCGAGAACTCCCAAAACAAACAAGAGACGAGAGAGTGGCCCTGAAGAGTTTACGAGATGATGAAGATTTAGTAGTGCTGCCTGCGGGCAAGAGGAATTCCATGGAATTCTGAAGACCGACTATGACCAGAAGATTTGTCATCTTTTAGAAGACCCTACTTACAGTGCAATAGAGAATGAACCCACTGATAACGTGGATAAGAAAACCATTCTTCGTAAAGAAACAGGGTGACCTGAGATTTTACTTAAATAACTGAGGCCTAAGGCGCTAGCACCACCAAGACAATGTGGATTAACAAAGGTCCTAAACAAGACGTGCCACTTCGCCCGATCGTGGGCAAGTGAAGTCTCATAGATTTACAAACATTTGAAATTTTGAACGAATAAACTTCTAAGGGATTTAGGCGTTTTGAGGAACAAAGTGAGCATAGATACGCATGGTCGGAATCGTCATCCACCCCGTAGGCGTGGCCGCGCGCCGAAGCCGCCTTGCTGCGAAATGCGCTTCTTCTCACCGTCGGAGGTTCGAGTCCTTCCTCGGGCGTCGGTGTGTGTGTGTGTGTGTGTGTGTGTGTGTGTGTGTGTGTGTGTGTGTGTGTGTTATGGTTAGCATAAATTAGTTTGTTTGTAAGTCCAGGTACAGATGACCACTGCAGTTTGGTCCCGTGGCTAAACAATAATAATGAAAAGTGTCATACAACGACGGTACAGAGTGTCGTAATTGCTATAGGGCATGTCTAGCGGCAGGCGCCGGTGACTGTAACTGTAAAAAATGTAAATCACGTTATTTTGATTAAAACCATCATTATTAGCAGCCTTCTATAACATACAGCAAATTACGAATAGACAAAAATAAGTACACTTTTCGTGAAAATTACCATTAGATATTAAAATTGTGTAAGAATTCGAAAACACACACACACACGCGCGCACACAAATCTGTCAAGAGAGGATTCGAACCACCGACCCTTGTGAGGCCAGACCGCTCTTTCTTTTCGTGTTTGTTCGTTGTCGTTCCATGTGTTCCTGGCTCAGCTACTTTTTTTATTAGAGAGGATGATCAGCCGTCTGTCCGAGCCAACTTGAGCTACGTCGACAGATGCAACAATTCATTTAATGATTGGTACTTACGCTTACTTGCGTAACTTGAAAGCCGATTTTCTCCAGAATTTTTGAGAGTTGCGCCGAATGCCTTTGGATGATTGTTATTTGATTTCTGAACTTCACGTACCATAAAATATAAAAAATGGTGATACATGGCAAGCATAATGTAGAGAGACAATGTTGCGCCGTATTTAACGTGACACAGAGGGAGTGGGTGGGAGAGCTAGAGAGAGAGAGAGAGAGAAAGAGAGAGAGAGAGAGAGAGAGAGAGAGAGAGAGAGAGAGAGAGACGAACTTTTTGAGCTGTGTATCTGGTACGGTTAGTAGATGCCTCTCTCTGTTTGTCGGTAATTCCGGCATGGCCAGGTGACACGCACGAGAGTAAACAAACATGTAGCCGGACTGAGATGGTGGCTGGCAGGTAGTGGAGGGGCGGTGTGGGAAGGCGGCGCGGCGCTCACGACCAAACGACGGCCGCGGCCCCCTTTGCTGCGTGCGCGTCAGAGCCACGGCGGCCTATAAAGAGAACAGCGCCGCCCGCCGCCCGCCGCCGCCCACACCACCGCCGACGCAGCGGACGCGCCTGCTCGCTCTCCTCGCCAGCATACACTACACCACGCGACACGACCGCACATGACTGCACACAGGTACGACACGGCCTCGCCGCGCTAGTGTACCTACTAGAGCACTGGTTCCCAATCGTGTTTTTAATGCCACCCACAGGCTCACCAACTTCTCATCGAGAAACTCTACAACACAAAATCCATTTTTCGGTGTCCGTCGTGAACGTCATAATTACGCAGATTTTTAGAAGAATTCGCGTGTTTACTGACTAGAGGTTTGCATATTGGCAATGGTGCTCGCTCGACCTCTTGCTGTTTGGAGTACATTGGTCACAGTAGGCAGGCTGTGCTCCGTAGAGGCTGTTTGTGACAGTTGCCCGGAATGACAATTGACCGGAGAGGGAATGTATTGACACTTGCCCGGAGCCCCGGACACTGCAGGTAATGGACAGTCTGTTCCACAAATAGGGTACACCAGCTGTCCATCGCGGGTACCTTCGGGCTCGCTCGCCGTCTGCGCTGTGAGAGCTCACGGTAAAATCGAACGGTACGACGTCATTTCGTAGCGCAGCACGGCAGAGTGCAAGTGCAGGAGAAGTGCAAGCAATGTGCCGTCCTCAGGCGATTGATCATAATTAGGTTCGTCGTAGACTTATATTCAGTGTATACATCGAAGAGTTTAAACGGAGACACGACCTTAAAATGAAATTTTGGAATAGTGTCTATTATTCCGCAGTGGAGTAGCCGAGCGGTCTAAAGCGTCTCGCTGCGGAGCGCGCGGTTGCTCACCGTGGACGTTCGAGTCTTACCTGGGGCATGGGTGTGTGTGTTTGTCCTTAGGTTAGTTTACCTAGGTTTAAGTAGTTTGTAAGCTACGGACTGATGACCACGCAGTTTGGTCCGATAGATTTACAAACATTTGAACATTTTTTTGTCTATTATGTAAAAATGTAGGTTTTCGAGCTATGAATTTTTAATATGCTTTTAATGGTATTCCAGTAAATGCTTTACACTCAAAGTACTGAAGTACTGAATTCATATATAGAAGCTCACTGGCAGATTTCAACTTAAGAGCTTGTCTTCGAATTAGCATTTCTGGAATAATAGTATCAGACCTTGATCCTTTAGTGAAAAGGAAAACAATATGAATTGATACTCTGTGTGTTTTTATCTTTAATATTTAAATAAAATTACAATGAAATATAAATTTGTCAATTTAAATTTCTTACTAAAACGGAAATTTTCCTAAGGCTGTAACAGTCGTAAGAAATACGATGTTACGTACTTGGCTTCTCCCCTGTCTGTGCGTGATCAAAATTACTACAACAGACTTAAAAATAAATTTGCCACGAAACGCGTTAGTGAGCCACCTCAACGCGATACACAGCTGCTCAAATGGAGTGGTGTGAGCGCCAACAGCACGCCGGAGCAGTTATGCTGAACTGCTGGACTTCTTAGTGCGCCTGTACCTGTGTAAAGCCGGTTACCCTGACAGAAGCCCCGGTCAGATGTCACTCTGGGCAAATGTCACTCCAGGCAAGTGTCACTCTGGGCAACTGTTCCAACCCTGACCTGCGCGCTCGCCGCTCTGCTGAGACAGCAGCTTTGACAGTCCAATTCTGATACACTATATTCCCACCAGCTGCTGGAACTGTATTTACTTCTGCCAAGTTCGAATATCCACAAATGGGAACATCTAAAGCCACAGACAAATAAAAATAAAATATGGCAAAATTCGAAATGTGACGTCTTTTCTTCTTTAGCTCTTGAAACACTGGCGTATCGGCAACTGATACATCTGTAGATAAAATTTTACTTATAGCAGCAGCTTGCGTGTGATGTAAGGCTGAGAACATGCAATGAGTGGTTTCATATTCATCAATAGTCTATTACATTATCTGAAATTGATTTTACTCACTGTTCACACTGTTACTGAGATACGGAGATATAAATTTTAGTTCAATGCCCACAAAGTTCTCTGCATAAGTTGACAACAGATGTACACGATGTCCCTGCCTGGGCTTTACGCTCTATCACATAAACACAATTACCAAGCATTTAGTGGAATATACTTTTGAAAATGAGCATGGATTCTTATTTTC
Source organism: Locusta migratoria (assembly GCA_026315105.1). NCBI lineage: Eukaryota > Metazoa > Arthropoda > Insecta > Orthoptera > Acrididae > Locusta > Locusta migratoria. The sequence goes on from CM048744.1 coordinate 677,794,444, forward strand.
TTCGCTGTCATTTACGATTTCCGTGGAAAGAGAAATGACAAGGCTTACTCACAATTTTTAAATAATGTTACGAAGTCACATCCTATCATGAGCGTCGTAACCACAACACTTCAAAGATATTATTGGCTGGTAGTTTCAGAGTTACTATCGGCGTTACCTTCAGTTTCCCGTAATAATTTGCATCCCTTTTCATATTACTATCAACAATTCAAAAATCACTGAGAAACTTTTTACAACCTTGAAAGAATAACTGGTAGGTATTAAAACCTTAATGTAATTCAAACTATTTGAAAATTACTTGCACTGAGTCTTTAAGACACATTCATAAAATATCATACTTTGTAAAGTGAAGGTTTCTAGATACTTGAAAGAAATGCTGAGTGCATTTAACTTTGGTATATTTTAACTGTTAACAGTAGCATACATTCACCAATGGTACAATCAGCAGCCGCGGCGGGTTAGCCGTGCGTACTGGGGAGCCGTGCTGCGGTGCGCGCGGCCGTTCGCCGTCGGGGGTTCGAGTCCCCTCTCGGACATGGGTGTTTGTGTTGTCCTTAGGTTCGTTTACCTTAGTTTAAGTACTTTGTAAGCTACGAACTAGTAACTACACAGTTGAGTCCGATAGATTTACAAACATTTGAACATTTTTACAATCAGCAAAAATACATTGGCAGAAAGGTAATGGCAAAAGACAGCTCATAATCGCTAACACAGGCTCTGTACTACAAATGACGCCATTACCTACAGTTACTGTGGCCGTAAAAACGTTGGCTCTCTCATTATTTCTTTGATACATTTTACAAAATTTTATAAACGTTTGCACAATTTCCAAGAAAATTTTAATATACAACATTTGAGAATTAATTTTAAACAAATATTTTTAGACCGATGCTATTGACATGAGTAACGGAAATATGTTACAGAAAGTCTAACAGGTCACGTTATGTAAAACCTCGACACGAGTTCACCGTACATGCGATTTTAGACATCGCTTTCAAACATATCAAAACTTCTACAGGTTTGCAGTCATCTTCTTTATATATAAAACAGAGTGTCCATGTGAATGTGCGTTTGTTTGTGTGTACCTATTGCATAAAACATTTTTGTTTCAATCTTTATCAAATTTTGTATACACAAGTTGCAGTCTATGAGGACGGTCGCCGTTAATTGTAAGCATCACGTACAATATATAGTTCACGAGATATGACCTCATAAACAATGAGATGCGCGAAAACTACTGCATTAATCGACAATGCTGCTCATTTTCTCCTAAACCACTGGACCCATTTCAACCTAATTTGTTACACATATTCCTTACTGTGAGGTAACAATTGCTGTAGGGGTAAGAACCATAAGCACACATGGTCCAGGAGCTATGACGTCATAAACAATAGGAAAGCTGCAACATCATACAATTTTTCTCGTTGACAACCACAGCAAAATGATGGAAGGAAGGAAGTTTCTCGCTTACTACTTTTCCGCTGTTCGTGGAGCAAGACTACGGCATTCGGTATGACGTTACAATTTATAATTTCTACACTACAAATTGTAGCCACAGGAAATTATGAATGACAATACGTAATGAATTCTTCAAAAGTAACAAGACAAGCAAGTACCAATGTTAAATAATATTTTTGGATAAACAAACAAGTTTTATTGGACCTAACGTAAGAATGTAAGTTCATAACAAATGCATCTAAACACATTAATCTGTAACTGTTATTACTTTAAATAAAGAAGTTGTAGATGTTGTTACCTTTCTTTATTGAGTGAACAATATTATAAAAAAATAAAACCATACATTTTTTCATGACGTAAGATATTTAGGTTTGAAGTTTTAAAGTCGTCCGACGACCCACCCGAGAAGTTTACGTGACCCACTGATGGGTCGTGACCCGTAGTTTAAGGAACCACTGTGTACGTAATGAAGACCGTGTTCTCTCCTCAGTTTTATTTATTTGTTTGGCCTTCTGAATTTGAAATAAATGTGGTCATCAACAACACACAGTTACAATGTACGTACAATTAAATAAAAAACAGAAAGCCGGCCACGGTGGCCGAGACGACTGAGGCGCTTCAGTCACGGTCTGCACGGCCACTACGGTCGGGGGTTCGAATCCCCCCTCGGGCATGGATATTTGTGCCGTCCTTAGTTGTAGGTAGTTCATAAGTTCATATAGGACATCGAAAGAGTCAAAAAAGGGCAGCTCGTTTCGTATTGTCACGATACAGGGGAGACAGCGTAACGGAAATGACACAGGATCTGGGATGGGAATCATTACAACAACGGTGCTTATCGCTGCGTCGTGGGCTACTTACGAAACTCAAATCGCCAACATTCTCCTCCGAATGCGAAAATATATTGTTGACTCCCACTTACATAGGTAGAAATGATCATCAGAATAAAATACGAGAAATCAGAGCTCGAACGGAGATTTTCAGGTGTTCTTTCTTCCCGAGCGCTATTCGAGAATGGAATGAGAGATAAATAATATAAAGGTGGTTCAATGAACCCTCTGCCAGGCACTTAAATGTAATTTGCAGAGTATCCCATGTAGATGTAGATATGCCATATTTAGCAATATCTGCAGGAAGTTCAACTGTTCACGGTCAAATTTGGGTCACATGGACAGGACGTGGCTGACATCAGCCTCCCAGGCAGGCTCGCTCTCCTCAGTTGCTGTATAAACCGTTGTTACGTGTGCTGTGGGAGGGGGAGGCATTGTGCCCATCCCGCTAATTTTGCGCAGTGTTACTGTGGTATCGATTTAAGTTTTCCGTGATTTCCATAAATCACTTCAGCCAAATGCCGCAATGGTTCCTTTGGAAGGGCACAACCGATTTCCTTTCCTATTCTTAGAAAATTAATCCGGGCGTCTGCTACGTCCGTAATGACCACGATGTCGACGGGACGTTACACCCTAAGCTTCCTACCTTCCTCATGACAGGACCGAAAGAAAATCGTGGTCTGTGGAACATGAGAATTAAGAAAGAAAAGGACAGTTACCATTCGTTATCTCTTCTTCCAACGCAGACGATAACGTCTAGGTATTATTTCTGACTTTTACGGCGGCAATGAAAACGAAGTACTTTATCCGCAAGCTTGCCGCGTGGGTCGCTGTATTTATGCCACTGAAAGGCTGTCCCGACACTCGGTCACCATTCGGGTTAATATTGGTCGATTTAAACATTTAAAATTCTGTCATATTCAAATCATTTAAGAAACACAATCTTACGTATAATATGATAAGACACGTATTACAAGTAACTACCTTGTGTCTGTCTACAAGCTTTCAGCGCTCTAAATTTGTTCATCCAGTAGTCGAAAACGAGAATATACTTCCTACAAACATAAGATACAATCTCTAACTATAAAGTTCGTTGTATAGTCCTGTAATAGTAACGTAGATGAACTAACAACTACAGTTACCTTACTTTGCATACATGTCCTGGAAACTTCGCACGAAGTCTTCCTTTTGGACGGTGTTCAAAACCTTCGTCACGTTTCATTGGATTTCTGGAATATCGTCGAGTCTCTTTCCTTTCAAAGCAGGGGAATAGGGAGAAATCTGGAGGAATGACATTCGGCGGGTATGGTGGATATTAAACTTGTGCGACAACGCTCGCCCAGCCACAGCCAATATCGTCAAGCAGTTCCTGAAAAAAAAAAAAAAAAAAAAAAAAAAAAAAAGCGGGTGGTGCAACTTGAACATCAACCATACTCGCCGGATCACAAGGATCACAATTTCTAAACTTCTTCCTATTCCCTCGACTCAACATCGCTTTGAAAGGAAAGAATTTTGAGGATATTCCTGACATCCAACGAAACGTTATGAGGCTTCTGAACACTATCCCAAAGGGAGACTTCGCGCAAAGATTCGCAGAGCGCAGTGGGGCATAGTTATGAGAGGTGTCTATTTCGAAGGACAGCAAGGTAACTCTAGTTCACTGTTCATCTGCGTAAATGTTACAAGCCTATACTAAAAAAAAAAAAAAGGAAAAAGGATGAAATGATAAACGTTTAACGCTTACCACATTGTCTGTACTGCAAACCATCACTTTAGTCTTTTTCTTGTTTATTCTCACACCATACGGGTTGTAGAGAATCCTATCCATTGTTCTGAGGGAACTTCTTCTAGTATTTCTTTTGTCTCCAGGACTATAGCAACGTCGTCTGAATAGTGTAGCATGTCTTTCCTCTGCCCATTAATCTTGATCTCCACCTCCGTAGTTTCACGAACTTGGTCTATAGCTTCCTGGATTTAGGCGTTGAATATAAGAGGAGTGAGAGCACATCCTTGTCTTACCCCTTTTCTGAGATTTGCTTCTTGATGCTGGTAACAGTTCCTAATCACTGCCACCTCATAGAGACTGAGTATCACACGGATGTCTTTGTATTTCATTGCACTTTTCCTCAGCATTCTGAAATGTTTTGCCAGATAACATTATCAAATGCCTTTTCCAGGTCTACAAAGGCAATATAAGTTGGTGTATTTTTCTGTAATTGCTTTTCCATAAAGGAGTGTCAGTGCCATAATTGCTTCTCTTGTTCCCAATCCCCTTCTGAATCCGAACTGATATTCTCTTAGCATATCCTGAACCTTCTTTTTAATTCTTCTCAAAATTATTTATATGCGAATTTTTTATGCATGTGATATTAGGCTTAAAGTTCGGTACTGTTCACATTATGTAGTTGCTGCCTTCTTAGGTATAGGAACAATGATGCATTTCTGGAAGTCTGTCCGTAGTTCACCTGTATTACAGATGGCCCTAATAAGTTTAAGCAGCATTTTTTTTCACGCTGTCACCAGTATTCTTTATTGGTTCTGCAGGGTGCCATCACTGCCTGTCGCTTTGTTGCCTCGTAGGTCTTTTAGAGCTTTGTCAAATTCCTCTTGCAGAATATTATCTCCCTTGTCATCTTCATCTACTTGCTCTTCTCTTCCTATTACTTCCTCTGAAAGAGGCGTACTAGCATACAGCTCCTCCTTGTATTATTTACATCTCTTTACAATATCTTCACGAAACAAAATTTTTCCATTTTCTGTTGCACCTGAGAGTGTTTTATGTTTGCTAAAAAATGATTTGCTGTTCTGTAGGCTAAATCAGTTCTTTCGTTTTGCATATTTTCTTCCACTTCCCTGCACATTCCCTCGAGAAAGTTTTCATTTCTCTGTTGACTAGATTCCTTAGTCTTATATATTCAGACTTTTCTTGTTGATCAGTTGTGTTTTCGTATAATCTCCTGTTTTCTATTAGCTCAAAAACATCTATTGTAATCCATTTCCTCTTTTTTTTTGGGTTTTGGGTCTTTTCTGCTGCTTTGTATATATCAAATTTAATTTGATTCCAAACTTCATTTACTCCACCTCTGAAAATTTATTGCTAAGCTTCATGAGTGCATTTCTTGGCCAGTTCTGTTTTTAGTTTTTCTAATTCGCATTTGAGTTTTACTGTCTTCTTTTTCAGACATTTAAGTCTGAATGAACTTTTCATCATGACCTATGCCTGCATATGGATAGCTTTTGCTATCTTTTACCGTGTTCTTAAAATGTGATTTCACTAGGATGTAGTCAATCTGGTGTCTCCCTATGTCTCCAGGGGCCTTCTTCGTTTGTGGTGTTGGAAAAATGTGTTTGTAACAACTAATTGGTGCCTGAAGCAGAACTCAATTAGTCTGTTACTTCTTCCATTTCTCTTTCCATGTCCATCTTTGCCAACAATTTCTCCCTCCGGTTCTTCACCCACAGTCTCATTCCAGTTCCTCTTTCACAGGATGTAATATTCGTTAGACAATGGCGGGTATCATACAGAAAACAACTGGATAACAAGTGACCTTAACTCTGAATATGAACCATGTCATCTACCCATCACACTCAGTACTACTTGACGGAAGCTGAGTTCGTGATGTCACAAGATAAACATCAGGGATCGCGTGTGGACAAGGCGGCGGTCTCGGTCGTGCAGGGGCTAGCCGATCGCCGGGTGGCGGGGCATTCCAGCACCGTCTAGAGACAAGGCCTCACAACAGCCCGTGCCACGTCACACCGGCCAGGCCGCGTTCGGTAGCTGAAAGGGTGCCGCTGGAGCACAGCCCATTGCAACGCAGCGGCCAGCCAGTCAGCTACCGAACGCCAGTGTGACGTAGAACGGGCTGTTGTGATGACTTGTCTCTAGACGGTGTTAGGTGGCATGCCCCACTGGCGGTCCCATCAGGGGCCCCATTGAAGACCATCCAGGCAACAGCGATTGGACAACCGAGGACGACGACCCAGACCACAAGCTACGCGAGGACAAAGAAAACCATAATGGAGAGGACCGGATGAAGAACCAGCCAACACCTGAAGTCATCACAGCATACAAAATGTTCAAATGTTTGTAGAGCTTATGGGACTTAAATATGGGGTCATCAGTCCCTAAACTTACAAACTACTTATGAACTAGCTAACACTAAGGACGGCACAAATATCCATGCCCGAGGGGGGATTCGAATCCCCGACCGTAGTGGCCGTGCAGACCGTGACTGAAGCGCCTCAGTCCCCTCGGCCACTGCGGCCGGCTGTGAATGTTCCCCACAGCGTAAATGAACTGACACCAGCTTCCAATACAGGTCTCAATAAGCTCTTTCCCTCTTTCTCTCAAAGACGACAGAAAATGCTTCAGGAATCATCAGACCATGTAAAGTTCTACCACTGCTCTCACATCCAATAACGATGGTCATGTTCCATTCCAATCGTAGTTAGTGTTGGGTGCATTGTGTTTTCACACATACTTGTAATGTGCTACTTTCGCCACAGTCCGTCGTCTGTTATGTTCTGCCAGTGTGATCAGCCTACTAGTTCAACATCTGTAATTTTTATTTATCATGCTTTGCAGGATCCGACTGAGGATCAATCGCTCAAGCCAGAACGACAAATTGTAAGGTAAGAATTGTTATTAAAGTGAAACGTATAGGTGTCCCAGCTGCGGCGGATTAGCCGTGCGCACTGGGGCTCCGTGCTGCGGTGTGCGCGGCCGTTCGCCGTCGGGGGTTCGAGTCCCCCCCCCTCGGGCATGGGACTTAACTATGGGGTCATCAGTCCCTAAACTTACAAACTACTTATGAACTAGCTAACTCTAAGGACGACACAAATATCCATGCCCGAGGGGGATTCGAACCCCCGACCGTAGTGGCCGTGCAGACCGTGACTGGCGCGCCGCAGTCCCCTCAGCCATTGCGGCCGGCTCACGGCATACATCAGAACAACACACGCAACGAGTGTCAACAGCCGACCAAAACTTGTGTGTCGATCCTCGAATGCTGGAATTTGTTTTAGAACATGCAACACTCATCCATTCTGGCGGGAGTCCATATAGAGAGCAACATTCCTCAAGTAAATCGACGACATGTCGCCCATTCGCAATGATGTTAAATGCAGCAGGCGTTCCCATATGGGAAGGAATCTCCTTCACAATAGGACAGGGAAAACAAAGAATTTACCACAAAACAGTACAAACGAGACCACTGATCCAACATAGCTGACCGACGAAAACCCTCGAAAGAGACGAACCCGGGAAAATGTCTTAATATCGAATCTTTGTACGCCCATAATGCCAGCAGACGACGCAGGTCAAAATAGCAAGTCCTAGGAAGCACAAAAAATCATCAAGGAACAGGAACAATCCGCTCTTGCACCGTCTAAACCACATGTGGAAAGAGCCACAACTTCAAAGTACCTAGAACTCAATGGAATTTGGAGGGCAACTTCAAAGCAATCTATCATCGAAATCGTATCGAATACCAGTACAAATCCTCTAGTGACCTTCTTCGTCTACCATCAGATATATTTCTACCTCCACCAATCATAAGAGGACAAGGAATTGAAAATGCTACCCAGATATATTCCAGAGTCTTTCCCAACAAAAGAGGTCATGGCGGTCCTCAATGAAAAAAGGTATAATGTGCACCAATACAAAAAGAGGGGCGAGAAAACACACCAACCCATCGCTAAAAAAAATGTTCAAATGTTTGTAGAACTTATGGGACTTAACTACAGGGTCATCAGCCCCTAAGCTTACAAACTACTTATGAACTACCTACAACTAAGGACGGCACAAATATCCATGCCCGAGGGGGGATTCGAACCACCGACCGTAGTGGCCGTGCAGACGGTGACTGAAACGCCTCAGTCCCCTCGGCCACCGCGGCCGGCACCTATCCCTCAATCGGTATATTGTGTACGTCTGCCAAAGGGGTCAGACAGCTTCAAAATATACGACCTGCAATATTTACCGTCCTCCAGGGTGCGAGTGGAAACCTACCGCATCAAAGACGCAGTGTAAACATTGTCAATGGTTCAAACATATGGACAACTATTGCTCGGTGCCAGCATGGTGTGTGCAGTGTGGGGGCCACCACAACCACTCAAACTGTCCATAACCAGGGACTGAAAATCCAAATTGTGAAAACTATGGCAAAAATTACCCTGCCTCCTATTGAGGTTGTGAACACTACCAGGCACTCTCACGAAAGCATAGGCCAATTCACTCCAGCGCTAACCACCACATCAGACGGCTGTCATTTGAAATTGACCACAGTAAGCTGATTATGACGCTGACCAGAGGCTGACAACACAACCATATCCTCCCTGGGCTCCTACCTCAGGCCACCACAAGCGAAGGGAACGCCAGTAGGTTCACCAACAACAACGACCCTTCCGCACATCACCACCACACTCTTCAACATGATAAAGAGATCCCATCATTCCAAGAATTGCAAATGTAATACTCTTTCCACCATTCTCTCTAATAAGCTCATTAAAACATTTGCAGCGTCTTAAGGTGGATTCACGACGTCATACCACACACATGTGAATATACATTTGTGCATTTGGAATGCGAATTCAGAGTGGAGAAACAATCAACATGACACCAAATGGATGTGGCGTTCGTCTCAGAAATGCATCCCTAGGACAGCAACTTTTACAGCTTCAGGAATGTGAATGTGTACCAGAAGGACAGAAAAGGTCGTCAGGGTGGAGGAACAGGCATCCAGGTCCACAAAGAATATCGACACCACAAGAATATAACTTTGACCACTCCACCACATTGAAGCAACATTGGTCATTATTGCAGCAGCCAAAGCCAACTTTATGTGTGTAGTCTCAGTCCTAAACAACCTCTTCTGGCAGCAGATTTACACAACTTCTTCGACAGCTTTGACAGTCCTGATGCAGCCAGAAATACCCGATCACCAAACCTGAAATTTTGTTCGACTTGGCGGTAGAACGGAACATTTCAGTTCTTGGTCCATGTGAACCTAAAATGATACCTCGTGATTCACGGCAACTGCCAGATGTCTTAGACAGAATGTTGGTCAAGAATGTGAACCTGAACCTCCAACTACGGACAATAAATGATCTCTCTTTAGACGACATCTTCCTCTCCACCAATCTCGCCATGTCGAGTGGTACATATATGAACAACGTTCGGCCCATGATGACTACCACATCGAGTGACGACATAGTTGCCATAGTTGACACCACAGTGGCCAAAATAACAACAGTGAAGAGACATGCAACGACCAGCATGATTAACAACACATAAAAATTTGGACCATTTCCACCTGAATTACAACGAATAACCAGATGAGATGAAAATGGATCCAGTACCTCAATCTGGCCACCCTCGTCGGGATGAGTCGCCTTAATAGAGAACACTGCAAATGTGTTGTGGAATGGAAACAAGAAACCTGGGAATACAAGACGGCAGATTTTCTACACCAGAGAAGAGATAAATGGCGACTGGTCAGAAACCTCAGACAACAGAAGCCGCCAAAACAAGCTGTCAGGGGCCCACATTGGCTGATCTTTGAAGCACTCGCACAAGCCAAACTGCATGCAGGCACAAATAACCTTGCCTCCTCCACCTCCTGGGAGATCACCTCGCCGAGTTTGAAGAACAAATACTATAGGAGGTGGAATTTCATAGACACATGCTGCTACAGACATCTCTGATGGGTCATAGTCTTTATCGAGAACACAACAAATCTAACGGTAAGTACCGAATCTTCAATGAAGACTTGAAGCACCATTGGTGTTACACAGTTCTACAACGCCTGACTACTACGCTCGTACTACTGTCAACCTGGAAAATCGCACAAATAGTACCATTTTCAAAGCCTGACTAGATCTCTCGCAACCCAAAAGTTATCGTCCGATCAGCCTTTTGCCCACTTTGGGAAAAATTTATCAATTTGAATAGGTCAAATGACAACCTTGTTAGCAACGATGTAATACAATCAGAGCAGTTTGACTTCCAAAACTGACTCTCGGTCGAACTTCAGGTTCTGCACGTAACGTAATTCATTCAAGGCAATAAAAGCTAGATTTTCTGAATCTGGAAAAAGCCTGTGATAAAGTGGCACCAGGAGGCAGCGTCGACTAGACATAATGAAACATTCGGCCAATATGACTAGGATCACAACCCATGCAACAAGAGATGGTGCAGTGTTCTTCAACTGAAGACAATGCATCCTTCACATTCAACTAACCCTGGATAACCAAGTACCTGGACGTCCCCTTAGATAAAAAGAACTGCTCTACACCCACCGTGTGAAGGAGAGAAAAGGTCATCAATGAAGGTGGTTCACTCCCTGACACCCACAGCAGGGATCTCAGCATGAAAACCAAACTGCGACTATTCAGAGCGATGGACTTCCTGGGGAACCAAAAACGAATCAAACTTAAAGGCTCTTCAAGTGGTCTAGAATAAGTGCCTCCGCTGGTCTCTTGGAGTCAAGAAATACCGAATTCCTTACATGTAATTTTCAAGCACGTTATTATAAGTTAGACGCTTTGCTGACCCATTTTATACCCCACAAATAATATTTGTGATGGTAATTACTGCACTTGCAGAAATAATTGCATTATATATGCTGCATATATTAAGAGGCAGGTGGTAGAAATTTTAAATTGTGTAACGTTGCACAGAATTCATGTTTGAGGAAGGATCTGTTTTCTGTCTCGCAAGGAAGGCCCGCTCATTGTGTGATCCTGACCAAGAGCTTTTAGTAGACAGTAGGAATTTGTTTCGATAACCATTTGGACATGAATCAGCTAACACCTGCTCTTAGTAAGAAAGCAGCCACGTGTGGAACTCGAAGGTGCCGGAGAGTTGAACTGCAATTTTAACATGCACCATAAAGGTTTAAGACCTAATTTCTCATTGGCTGGAAGTGATGTAACATGGCCATAAATACATTGGTACAGTGCTTCTCATTGGCTGTGGAGAACAGATGCATCTCGGCTGCAGTGTTGTGAAAACATCGAAAGGTATATGCAGTTGAACAAGCTACAGAAAGCCAGTCTGTCAGTCTGTCTGCCTCCTTGGCAACGAGGTAACGCTATCTTGAGCTTGGAAGTGCGACCTAGAGATGGTGCACTTCTGTAAGAACAATTAGTGGCTACGTGTGGGTCACACCTAGTGCCATAAACAGCTGTGAGAGGCGCTCAGTGTTGAGTTGCATGCTTCACGTGTCATTGGCACATTTTCACAAAGTGAGCAGTGAACTTTATTGCCCGTTGACAGTAATTAGTTTTCTTCTGCAGATGATAGCGAGGAAGCACAATGGTGGGCTGGTCTGCTGAATCAGTGTACCCTGCCAACCAAGTTTTGACTAGAGAAGTTACCGAATATTCATCAACATCGATAGGAAGTTTTGGCTGATTCACTACAGCTAAAGATTAAATCAGTTAGTTTTGATAAGAGTTTAGAATCGTGGACGCTGCCGCCGCCGATACAATGAGCATTATTCGTGCGCTTATGCAAAGCTATTTTTGTTTTCGCGAGGTCACTTCCAAGCAAAAGCATCGATAGCAGTACAACACTATTCACTGTAATTTATGTAACAGCCTCTATCAATTCAGTTCAATTGTAGAATCAACTGAAGGCGTGATGTCTCAGCTACCATCTGATAGATGTTTTGGGGGTATAAAACGATGCTGTTAAAGGTAGGATCCTCTTCTCCATTATTAACTTCAGTTGTTTAATTTGTCGTAATTTAATATGCATTTGTTTTTCTGATTGTTGAAAATAATAAATTTAACTTTTACATCTCAGTGGGGCATCATTTTTCATTTACTGAGACACTGCTTAATACCACATTCCTTTACCCGGTGAGGTCATGTAGCAGTAACTATTTTATTTTCTACTTACAGGAGTGGTCTTTTGGTTCATTTTAAGTTCAGTTAAGAGTCTCTTACCGGTATTGGATAGAAACATGTGCTGTTTACTGACGTCTATCCTGTGTGTCACGGTACATTTGTTCGACCTGCAGAGCAAACCCTTTTAGGGTGAAAACCATTGCAGATCAGTCCTTGTGCATAATATAAGGTGAAAGAAATCGTTTGTCCAGTTGTAGAAGCCACAGGCAGGTAAAGACATTGGATAATGAAGGCCCTGACAGGATAGTGAGTGTCGCACATTGTATTGATGATTTTTTTTTTTTTTTTTTTTTTTTTTTTTTTTTTGGATTTTTGATTTTCCATGTTAACGAGACAGCCAGGATAGCATTGTGCTGCTGAAGAAAATTTTTGAATTGTTGTAGATAAACGGAGTTGACAGAATAGGTTGAGTACATAATCGTCTTAATTGAATACAGTGAGGATTGCGTGCTATTCAGTTGGAAAATATATATTTTTTAAATAAGTAATTTCTGTGATTTTTGTTTAATAATTTTTGTGTAATTATAAGTGTTTTCCTTTGCTGGCACACAGGTGTAGTTGATGCAAATACTCATCGTTGTTTTGTTGGTTCATCCAACTGGTTAGTGTGTTGAAGTTTCCTAGGTAGGAGTTGGTTGTTAGAACTGATTAATGAGGCGAAGGTCATATGTTGACTAGGTTTCAGGCAAAGAAGTTACACGAATCTCGAGTACAGTTAGACAACATGGCATCTGACACCAGGGGATGTAATGTGTCTACATCAGATATATACGAAATAGATTTAACAGAGGGAGATAAGTTAGTTGAAAATATGGAAGTTCCTGATCGTATGGTTGCAAAGAGGGCTCATTCAGAGTCAGATATTGTGACAGAATTTACTATGCAGTTGGCAGTTCCACTAGCCCTCATGGCACCCAGGCACATGTGGTTTACACACCTGCACTGACTTCTCAAGTATTCAGCCTGTGTGACTCACGTGAGAATTTCGGTCAGATGAAGTACGGCCTTGAAAAACCCGAGCAGATTTGTGAAGCACGCGTGCCTGGGTTTCCACAAGGGTCAGCGCAGCTGCTAGTAAGGAGGACTGCTGGGTTCAAATCGCAGCCCTGGTACAAATTTTTATATTTCTTTTTTTGGAATAATTTATACTGCAGCAGTCACTTTTTACAAATATTTTTATTAGCACGACGCGTTTCGGCAGCACGCTCCCATCATCGGGTGCATTTTTACAGTAACTGGTTCATTATTAACTTATTATATTTTGTGTTGTGGATGCCAGTGAGTTTATATTTAGACATTTTAACCTGTTCAGGAAGATATAGCTATTTTTAGCTATGCCTACCACACCAATAACTTTAATAAATCAGCAGTAGCTACCCATATAAAGAACACGGGACATCCATTCCAGAATATCAAGAGTGATTTTCATATACTGCATAAAATGGACAAGGGGCATATAATGGACCTCTGTGAAGAATTAGAAAATAGATGGTGACCTTCTGCTAAATGATAAACTGGAAAGCAACAATACTAATTTCTTCAAAAATTTCTCCAGTGTTGAATGTATTTTTCATTAAAATATAAAATTAATAAAAGTTAAATTAATAATGCCACACTGATTGATTAATTCTTTAAAATATAGCAACTTCTGTTTCAACACATGCACTTTTTATGGCATATTCACTGTAAATACTGATGTAAGTAGTTTATCTTAGCTTTTAAGGATCTTTGTACAGTAACCATCAAATGCAAAATGTCTACTTGTACTGTATATGTAACTGTGTTCTTGTGTTGTGTGTGCCAGACAACAAGATCATCAAAACTGTAAGTAAATACAACACTACAATAATCCAAAAACTATAATGATGAAACATAATACTAAAAATAGCTATATCTTCCTGAACAGGTTAAAATGTCGAAACATAACCTCACTGGCTTCCACAACACAAAACATAATAAGTCAATAATGAACCAGTAACTGTAAAAATGCACCCAATGATGGCAGCGTGCTGCCGAAATGCGTCGTGCCAATAAAAATATTACTAAAAAGTGACTGCTGCAGCATTGATTATTCCAAAAAAAAGTTTATAATACAGTCACAGACCTCAGAACAATCCAAATAACATGGATAAATTTAAATTTTTATATGCTTGTGTTGCCTGGTTACAGCACCTCCCAGCAAGCAGACAAAACATACCTCAATTATGTTTAGATATGTCACTCAATTGCAGAGAAAAAGGGGGTTAGCGAGATCGACCAACACAGGCTAAAGAGAAGGCCTGAGCGCTGCCATTGCGGCTGACTGGCTGGTATGAGACAGTGAGCCGGGCCCCAACAGCCAGCCAGTCAGCTGGGTCACCTCACTGTGCGGCGTGACACAGCAGTGTTCAGTCCTCCTCTTGAGGCAGTGTTGGTCGGACAGACAGCAAGAGACCACAGTGAAAAGTCATGTGTGTGGATGCAGCTCAGAGAGGTCTCTGCTGCTGTTTCAGGCTGGTGTGGGTGGCGCTGTCACTGGTGGTGGCCGCGGTCGCCGCTTACTCTGCCGCAGGCTCTGCACGCAAAGACCTTCCATTCGGCGTTCGGTACGAGGTGAGCACACTGCCTCCAAGTCATTTACATAATTGCTGCTATACACGCTGCTTCTGGAGGTGGTGGTATAGATCAACTGCAATAAAAATGCCAGGTGTACAATTTTTGTTGAGTACAGGGGTGCAGTAGAGTTCAGTGTATTTTCGTTTCATGTCTTGGTACACGTGATGTTAGGGGCGTATTTATCGGATTCCAGCAGTAGAGTTGTGAAGTCGTGCTTTAGTTTTACACAAGTTTTCATTGTAATTTTTTGGCGAAGTCTACGATAGCATGTAAACGAGCCGCACATATTCATACTTGCTCAGTATGCCGATATGGTATTTAATCCTTATGAATCCCTTATGAAATCTTTATATTGAGGAAATGTGGTATAAAAAAATTTAAGCAGGCAGTTTCATTCCCAGACCCAGTGTACGGGACTCCTGAGCTAAATAAGGGACGATCGCGTAAAATACGGGACGTGTGGTCACCCTATCGTAGTTTAAGAGGCTTGCAGCCAGCTGGTGTGGGAGTGGTGTCTAGTGGAGTGCGTGTCGTGTGTGTTGCAGGCAGCGGAAGAGCCGGGGGTGCCGCTCTCTGAAGAGGAGTTCGAGCTGAGCGCCAGCGCGCCTGAAGGTACGCCGCAAAGGCAGCCGCCCCTCTCACACTCCAGTCTGATGTCAATTTGTAGACATAGAAACATCCTTTGCTCTTTCATTTGCAACGATCTGGGGTTAGGAATCCTTATGTGCCGTAAGTTAGTAACATAGGATATTTTGGCCTCTCTCTTGGGAGTGTCTCAAGTTGTTCGAGAGACTGAACCAACATGGTGCAAAATGTCCTCTTTGTACTGCTTACGCTTAGTCACCGTTTTATCATTGTTAGCGTATTGCAGATAATGTGAAAGGAAAAGCATGCTATTACAACAGTAATTTTACTTCGTTTTAGAGTAAATTTGTAAATTAATATTCAACTGTATACTGAACCCAATCAAAATCATAAAATGTACAACAATGAAAGTTTCGCGAAGCATTTCTCCCATTGCAAAAATGTTTGAGATCTCATGTATAAACTAAGCTGGTTATTGTAATTAGTGTCTATGGATGCCCTATTCAACAACTTTGTTTGGATGGATGGTTTGCTGTTGAAAGGGACTAAACAACAACTTTGTCATAAGTCGTTATCTAATTAGTTACTTTGCAATATTTACATCCATCTCATCAATATTAGACATCTTTTTTTGTATAATATGTTTAATTCAAGAAAAAACCAGACTATAACACAATTTCTTTTATTTCACTGGTAACTGGTTTTGGTCACTTACTTAACCATCATCAGTCCACAACTGAAATGATACATAATGTACACTACTGACCATTAAAATTGCTACACCAAGAAAAAATGCAGATGGTATACGGGTATTCATTGGACAAATATATTATACTACAACTGACATTTGATTACATTTTCACGCAATTTGGGTGTATACATCTTGTGAAATCAGTACCCATAATAACCACCTCATGCCGTAATAACGGTTGTTGTTGTTGGTTTTTGAGGGGACTAAACAGCTAGGTCATTAGTCCCCTGTTACTAGATGAGAGTCCACTGTCAATAACGAAAAGTAAAACAAAGCTCTAGAACTGGTCACGCACAGAAGGGACAGGTTGACAATGGACAAACCACTGATAACTTAAAACGAAGACACACAGAATTGTTAAAAGAAAGTCAGGAATAAAACTGGATAGCAGAGTACCTTGGCTGGCTGATCACAAAGAAAAAACAGGATGAGCCAGCCATACTGCATACACTAAGAACCCCTAAGGGTGTGAAAAGGTAAAAAGCTGGATTGGTGATGGCCTAAGATATCAGGCCACAGCACCCACCGTTAGATAGAGTCATAAAAACCAGCAGCGCGGATAAAACTTAAAACTGCGTGAGCCATAGAGGCGTCGTCTCCTAAAGCAAATGATAGCGCGTCTGGGATATTAAAAGATTGCTGCAAGTCGGCTAAAAGCGGACAGTCCATCAAAAGATGAGCCACTGTCAACACAGTGCCACATCGACATACGGGTGGAGCCTCGCGCCGAAGGAGATACCCGTGGGTTAGCCACGTATGTCCAATTCGAAGGTGACAGAGGACAACTGACTCTCGGCGGGTCGGCTGCAGTGAAGATTTCCACAAAGCTGTGGACAGCTTCACTGCCCGAAGCTTATTAGGTGCATTCGCCGTAGCCCACTCGGTGCCCCAAGCCTTGCCCACCTTCCGGTGCAACACCAGTTTAACATCCCCTTCCGTGACACCAATAGTGAGAGGTGGTCCCATAGTGACCTGCTTGGCCAATCCATCAACATGTTCATTCCCTGGTATGCCAACATGGCCCGGGGTCCACACAAAGACCACAGAACGGCCTGATTGGCATAGGGAGTGAACAGTATCCTGGATCGACTGCACTATTGGGTGCCGAGAGAAACACTGGTCGATCGCTTGTAAGCCACTGAGGGAGTCAGTACAGATGACGAATGACCCCTGGGGAAGGCTTTGAGATGTTGTAGAGCTCTGAGCATGGCGACCAACTCGGCGGAGAAGATGCTACTCTCACAGGGCAGAGAATGCTGTTCCACGTGGTTGTCATGTAGAAACGCATACCCAGCACGGCCATCTACTACAGAACCATCTGTGTAAATGGCGTCTGCAGCACGGAACGACTCGAGCACTTGCAGAAACTGGTGACGGAGATGTATGGGAGAAACAGAGGCCTTCGATGCATGGGACAGGTCCAGACGGAGCTGCAAACGAGGAATGGACCAGGGAGGGGTGTGATAGGAATAGTGGAAAGCGGTAGATACTGGATAGGATGCGAGAGACGAAAGAAAGATATGAACACGGACCGATATCGGGTAACCCGACCTGGGCCACCGTGGAGGGATAGGTAGTGCAGCGTCTGGAAAAAAGAGCCGACGGTTCGGGTGGAAGGGTGAGGCCTGAACATATGCAACATAAAAAGTTAGCAGGTATTGCCTATGGAACCGCAGTGGGAGGACTCCAGCTTCGACAAGGAGGCTTGTCACAGGGCTTGTGAGAAAAGCCACTGTTGCCAAACGGACACCACAGTGTAAAATTGGGTCCAACGCCTGCAGTGCTGACGGCGCAGCCGAATCGTAGACTATGCAGCCATAGTCTAGGCGCGACTGAATGAGGGCCTTGTGAAGTTGTAAGAGCGTTGGGCCTGAGGCTCCCCAAACAGTGTGGCTGAGACAACGTAGGATGTTGAGGTGTCGCCAGCACTTTCGTTTCAGCTGGCGAAGGTGTTGCACCCAGGTGAGACGGTTGTCGAACAACATGCCTAGAAACGTGTGTGTTTCTTCGACATGTAGCAGGTCTCCAGCTAAATAGAGTTCGGGTTCCGGGTTTACTGTCCGATGTCGGCAGAAATGCATTACCCGGATCTTCGACGCAGAGAACTGAAAACCGTGGGCAAACGCCCACGACTGCGCCTTTCTAATGGCTATTTGCAACCGACGTTCAGCAACACTGATGCTGGTGGAGCTAAACTACATGCAGAAGTCATCAGCATACAAGGAAGTGGATACCGATGACCCCACGGCAGCCGCAAGGCCGTTGATAGCGACTAAAAATAAAGGGACACTGAGAACGGAACCCTGTGGGACTCCGTTCTCTTGACAATGAGGTGAGCTAAAACAAGAACCAACACGAACTAGAAAAGAATGCAACGCCAGGAATTTCTGAATGAACATGGGAAGCAGACCCCGTAAACCCCAGTCGTACAGTGTAGACAGGATATGCTAGCGCCAGGTAGTGTCGTATGCTTCCCGCAGGTCAAAGAATAAGGCAACTGGGTGTTCTCGGCAACTAAATGATGTACGGATGGCCGACTCCAGTGACACAACATTGTCAACAGCGGAGCGACCTTGACGGAACCCACCCTGTTGCGGCACCAAAAGTGCCCGGTCCTCAAGGATCCACATGAGCCTCCGACTCACCAACCGCTCGAGGAGCTTGCATGGAACGTTGGTGAGGCTGATCGGGCGGTAGCTATCTGCCACCTGCGGATCTGCCCCAGGCTTAATCATCTGAATGATAATGCTTTCCTGCCACGAGGACGGAAAAACACCCTCCAGCCATATCCGATTAAGCAGGGCGAGAAGTTGCCTTTTGGCATCCGCTGACAGGAGGAAATGACTGTGAATACGATCGGGTCCAGGGGAGGTATCTGGGCATGCAGTAAGGGCACCTTCAAACTCCCATTCAGTGAATGGGACATGGTATGGTTCCCGACGTTACGTTCGAAATGAAAGCAGATGTCTCTCTGCTCGCCCTTTAAGGGCGCGAAAGTCTGCACCATAAGCAGCAGTCTCTGAGTTGCATGCAAAATGATCTGCCAGGAGCTCAGCGATGGCGACAGGGTCAGTACAGAGCGTACCCTGAACGCTGAGACACGGAATTTCTCGCAGGAAGCCCTCGTACTTTCTTGTATCAGTCGCTGGGCCCGTGCCCGGAGACGCTTGAAGGCTACGAGATGTTCGACACAAGGGTGGCGTCGGTGGCGCTGTAGTGCTCGCCGACGTTCCCGGATGGCCTCAGCGATCTCCGGTGTCCACCAGGGCACCAATGTACGACGGAGCGAACCGGACGTGGTGGGGACAGAGTTTTCGGTTTCAGAAACGACGGCCGCTGTGAACTGCTCAACGGCGGCATCAACATCAGCTGGAAAGTGAGAGGATAGCACAGCAGCTGAGGAATAAGCTGGCCAGTCAGCCCTACGGAGGGACCAGCGAGGCAGGCGGTCGGCAGGCAAACACTGTGGGAGTGACAGGAAGATAGGAAAATGGTCGCTACCACACAGGTCGTCGTGGAGCCTCCAGGTAAAATGCGGAAGAAGGCCAGGGCTGCAGACAGACAAGTCTATTGCAGAATAAATACCATGCACTGCACTAAAGTGGGTAGGAGCACCGGTGTTTAGAAGGCAAAGATTCTGCTCTGATAGGAGAGACTCAACATTCCTACCCTGGGCCGAGGTCTGTGTGCCACCCCACAGTGTGTGGTGGGCGTTGAAGTCCCCCAAAAGAAGAAAGAGTGGGGGAAGTTGGGCGACCAAGGCAGTGAGTTCTACGGGAGAGACGACATCATCTGGTGGAAGGTAGAGCAGATGGTAAAATCTCGTAATAACCAGAGTTGTACAGCGACTGCCTCTAGAGGTGTTTGCAGAGGCACAGCAGCACTGGGGACAGAAGTGTGAACATAACCACATACGCCGCCAGAAACTGTGTTGTAGAAGTTTCGGTTCTTAAAATAGCTCCGATAGCCTCGGAGGGCTGGGGTCCTCTCGATGGGGAACCATGTTTCCTGCAAGGCGAGACAGATGGCAGGGAAGTGGCAGAGTAATTGCCACAGCTCAGCCAGATGGCGGAAGAAACCGCCACAATTCCACTGTCTTTCGCAGCGTGCTGAATATCCATAATTTAAGTTGTTAAATGGTTATTCAGCAGTGGCACCTGCTGCCAACTCCGCAGACTCTGCAGGGTCCAGAACCATTGGTTCTGGCGACCAAAGTATGGCGAGATCCTCAGGCGACGCGAGGATCTCCACCTCATCTTCAGAGGCCGAAGATGTGATGGAGCGTTCCTTCCGAATCGTCGAAGAGTCCTCCTTTGTGTCCGTCTTCTTCTTCTTCTTGCCTTTCTTTTCGCCCTCTCATTGGCCCTTTGGTGTTAAGAGCTGGGAGGACTTCACGGGAGTGGCATCAGGGGCTGTCGAAGAGCCAGAAGCCTTTCGACCAGCAGGCTTCGGATCCTTCGGCCAAAGGCTGGGATCCATGGTGCACCCTGGGACTCCCCAGAAGGGAGCGCCCTGAAGGACCCCTTCCGAGGGAGAGGTGCCGGAGGAAGCTGTTGCTTCTCTGGCTGGGGGTTGGGGACTGGTGTCCCCAATGGTTGTGGGGAAGTTGCCCACACAACAGGTGCTGCAGCAGCAGATGGAGTATCGCCCCACCTAACGAGGGGGCAGTGGTAGTTTTGTGGCCTCTAGGGCCCACAGGCGGAAGCGATATCTTGGTAGGCGTCATATCCGTAGTGTGCAGGGACGACGTTACTACAGCATAGCAATTATTCATAGTCACCGGATGGAGACGCTCGTATTTCTTTCTTGCCTCATTGTACGATAACCGGTCCAAGGTCTTTATTTCCATAATTTTCCTTTCTTTGTGTAGGACTTTACAGTCCGGGGAGCATGGTGGATGCAGCTGGTTACAGTTCACACAGACGGGAGGTGGGGTGCAGGGAGTGTCCGGATGAAATGGACGTCCACATTCGCTGCACGTGGGGCTGGAAGTGCAACTTCCAGCACCTGAAGCACCTCATAGGGGGCGGGACATTCGATGTGACGTCGCACCGGTAGATCATTACCTTGACCTTCTCGGGCAGTGTATCGCCCTCAAGGGCCAGGATGAATGCACCCTATAAATACGTCTAACAAAGTGAACTCCTCTGCGTTCGAGGTTGGTCTGTAATTCTTCATTGGACTGCGACAGTAAGTCACGATGGTAAATTAGACCTTGGACCATATTGAGGGTCTTGTGGGGCGTGACACTGACAGGAATATCACCCAGCTTTTTACAGGCCAATAATGCCCTGGACTGGGCTGGGGAAGCTGTCTGTATCAAAACAGCCCCACTTCTCATTTTCGAGAAAGACTCACCATACTTGTCCTCGAGATGGCCAACGAAGAACTGCGGTTTGGTGGGCAAGAAAGAGTCTCCATCAGTCCGGGAAAAAGCAAGGTATCGCGGCGTGTAGGGATCTGAACTGCGTAAAGCTTTGCGCTCATCTCATGGCGTAGCCAGGGAAGGGAACGTCTTAGGGTCGTATACTGTTGCATCAAAATCGGACTTTCCTCGCTTCGAAACGGCGTTTTTGCGACCGCACACGCTATTTATTGCTCGTTTCATTTCCATCCCACGAGCAGCTAGGGAAAAGAGTTCCACCCAGGCAGAGCCCCACTTGCCTGGGTAAGGCTTATACAACTGAGGTGCGGCAGGTTCCTCAGAGGTAGCTCGCTAGCGGCTGTTCAACCTCAACAGCCATGCATCTCCTCGGCACGTTGCACACCTTGAGATTGAGTTTTTTTTTATAGAGGTTTGTACCGTCCTCGCGACCCGGGCGATTAAGCCAAGATCCCCGGGCTCTGAAATGTACAACGTTCCACCGTCGTGCCGAACGATGGTCGTTGAGGCACGCACAGAGCTTACGGTGTAGCGGACTGTTGGCGCGACACAACCCACAGCTCAGGACCCCGGGTTCGCCAAGCCCGTAATCAGAAAATTAATGCTGAGCCCCTGAGGGACGTAATAACGGCCTTGATACGCCTGGGTAATGAGTCAAACAGAGCTCGAATGGCGTGTACAGGTAACAGATGCCCATGCAGCTTCAACACGATACCACAGTTCATCAAGAGTAGTGATTGGCATATTGTGACGAGCCAGTTGCTCGGTCACCGTTGACCAGACGTTTTCAATTCGTGAGAGATCTGGAGAATGTGCTAGGCAGGGCAGCAGTCGAACATTTTCCGTATCCACAAAGGCCCGTACAGGACCTGCAAGACGCGGTCGTGCATTATCCTGCTGAAATGTGGGGTTTCGTAGGGATCGAATGAAGGGTAGAGCTACGAGTCGTAAGACATCTGAAATGTAACGGCCACTGTTCAAAATGCCGTCTATGCGAACAAGAGGTGACCGAGAAGTATAACCAACTGCACCCAACACCATGACGCCGGGTGATACGCCAGTATGGCGATGACGAATACATGCTTCCAAAGTACGTTCACCGCGATGTCGCCAGACACAGTTGCTACCATCATGATGCGGTAAACAGAACCTTGATTCATCCGAAAAAATGACGTTTTGCCATTCGTGCACCCAGGTTTGTCATTGCGTACACCATCGCAGGCGCTCCTGTCTGTGATGCAACGTCAAGGGTAAAACGTTCAAATGTTTGTAAAGCTTATGGGACTTAACTGTGGGGTCATCAGTCCCTAAACTTACAAACTACTTATGAACTAGGACGGCACAAATATCCATGCCCGAGGGGGGATTCGAACCCCCGACCGTAGTGGCCGTGCAGATCGTGACTGAAGCACCTCAGTCTCCTCGGCCACCGCGGCCGGCGTCAAGGGTAACCGCAGCCATGGTCTTTGAGCTGATAGCCCATGCTTGCTGTAAACGTCATCGAACTGTTCTTGCTGATGGTTGTCGTCTTACAAACGTCCGCATCTGTTGACTCAAGGATCGAGACGTGGCTGTACTATCCGTTACGGCCATGCGGATAAGATGCCTGTCATCTCGACTGCTAGTGATACGAGGCCTTTGGGATCCAGCATGCCCTCCTGCACCCACCGATTCCTTATTCTGATAACAGTCATTGGATCGCGACCAACGCGAGCAGCAGTGTCGCGATACTATAAACCGCAATCGCGATAGGCTACAATCCGACCTTTATCAAAGTCGGAAACGTGATGGTACGCATTTCTCCTCCTTACACAAGGCATCACAACAACGTTTCACCAGGCATCGCCGGTCAACTGCTGTTTGTGTATGAGAAATCGGTTAGAAACTTTCCTCGTGTCAGCACGTTGTAGGTATCACCACCGGCGCCAACCTTGTATGAATGCTCTGAAAAGCTAATCATTTGCATATCACATCATCTTCTTCCTGTCGGTTAAATTTCGCATCTGTAGCACGTCACCTTCGTGGGGTAGCAATTTTAATGGCCAGGAGTGTATTATTAGAGGGATAAATTATTGCTAAATTGAGTATTTAAAATAAGAAAGAAATATATCCGTAATGTTGCTTTCAGCTGGAGCTGCCCAATAATTTATCCTTCTAATAATATATCATGTATCATTACAGTTGTGGCCTGATGATGATCATGTAAGTGGCCGAAACCGGTTACCAGTGAAATAAAAGAAATTGGGATCTGGACTGACTTGTTATTTCAATTAATAATTACTTGTAAGTTCGCTATTATCCATAAATGTTCTCAAAAATAAAATACTTAATTAGTTGAAAATCGCATGAAAATACAAAAGAATAATTTATTCTTATGTGATTATGTCTAATTAGATCATCGAATTTCGATGTTGACTATTAAACATTATATGTTTTCGATTTTCTAGACTGCAAACAAATTTTTTCTCAGAAGCTTTGATGTAACCATTGTTCAGATGTCTGGATGCTAAGTGCTTCTATGTCGATTATATTCAACAATAACGGAGTCTTTATCTTCGATACTACAGAAACCAATATTAATTAGATGTAATCTCTCTAAAGTGCCATGTACGCTTGATATGAAGGCCGAAGACTTGGTGTCCATTAGTGCACCAATTCTCTTTTCTGGCGACTCCTCACATCTTTTTTCAGAGGTGAAGGCTACTTTAAAATGAAGTATGTCTGAGAACACTACGTTACGTCTGTGCTTATCATTGTTTTCTGACGCCTGACTTAGTGGTGACACTTCCATGGCCCCAGATTCCGCTCTCGAATCCTTCCAGACACTTACGTGAAGTATATATTTTAGTTACTTTTTGTATAGGTTTAGTCTCTTAACCACGTTAATGAACTGATTCTACAGATACAAATTCAAAAATCATAATTTTATACTTTTAATTATTTCTGTTATAAGAGACGGGTATACAACCTAATAAATCGGCAGTGGCAGAGCACTGTATTGACACTGGAGACTCCATAACGTACGAAAACGTCAATATTTTAGCCTCTACTTCATCTTTCTGGGACTCAGTGGTGAAAGAAGCAATAGAAATTCGTTTGGGGACGAATTTAATTAACAGAGACAGCGGCTTCAATTTAGATAAATCTTGGAATGCGGCCCTTTATTTAATAAATTTACAAAGACGCCGCTACAGCACAGATCATAACACATCGATTTCTCCGCAGTAATCGACCTTGCAGCGACAGACATAATTTACACATACATGTACTTCCTTGCCTCGTAGTAACGTCTTTGGCACCTTTATAAGCACGTTTATAAGCACGAAGCGCGTGCTGGAGCGTCAGTCTTCGATTCTCTCTGAAGATGGCTGAACGTTTCTCAGCCGAAATATTAGAAAAAGTCAACTTTATGCGGCTGCACGCCCGAAACTTCTTTGAACAGTCATTGCGCCGCGAAAACATGAAGATGCACAATAATTATGTGCAGTTTAGTGTTAACTCGCCGATTTTCGTAAATTTTGTTGGGTTTGCTTTGTAATGATTGTGTACTCTGATGATAGGCCCAATGGTTAGTAATAATGTTACCAGACGTGATGCACAAATTCTGTAGAAGTAAGACTAGATTCAGCGTGGTGATAATTTATCTTTGTTTTTGTTTGGGGCCACACTGATCGTGTATGTTTACCATATCGACGGTCATTGTAATGTATGATTCCCCGCCGGCCGGCCGCGGTGGCCGAGGGGACTAAGGCGCTCCAGTCACGGTCTGCGCGGTCACTACGGTCGGGGGTTCGAATCCCCCCTCGGGCATGGATATTTGTGCCGAATTCCCAGACTACTGAAAAGGGGTCGACATTACGTTCGTGAACTTACATCACATACTGCTCGAACAGCCCGTTTCTAAGCCAAAATTATCCTTTTTGTATCAGTCGAGTTACCGCCCCCATCAAAAAATAAATAAATAAATAATAAAATAACGGCGTACGTCATAAGTGGATGAAACTAAGCGTCGTAGACTACTTTTCGTTGGGAAATATCATTTCAGATATTGTTCTAATGGTAAATCAAGCAGAATTTAGTTTTGGAACAAGGTCCTGAACTTGGGCTTTCCACAACTTTCTATCTGAACACTTAGAAATTTAAACTGTTCAGTCTCACTTATCATATACCCATTATGTGTAATCAAAATGTCAGCTTTCGTTAAATTCTGCATTAGAAATGGTAAAAACTGAGTTTTTACCGTCATTTAACATCCATTTATTTTCTACAAGCCATGAACTTATCTCTTGAACTGCATTATTTGATACTGTGTCAATATTACAAACAACATCCTTCACTATCAAGCTGGTATCATCAACAAACAAAAATATTTTGCAATCACCTGTTATAGGGGAAGGCACATCATTTATATAAATAAGAAACAGCAGTGGTCTCAAAACAGACCCCTGGGGCACCCACACTTAATTGTACTCCATTGTGATTGTACGTCATAGCCATTTTCAACACTGCTGTCTGTTATTAAAGAAAGAGGTGAAAACGTTGTCAGCTACTCCTCGTATTCCATCGTGCAAGGACAGTACCAGACCTTGAAAAACCTACCCCAAGAGTTGAACCAGATATGCAAGGTGTTCAGAAATGACGAATAACATTGTAGTAACGTGACTGTATATAAAAATCACTGTAAGATACAGACTTGGAGCAGGAGAAGAAACTTACTTTACTGCCATCTGTGGTTCTGTGACGCTCTAAATAAGCCACCTGCTGGAAAGACACAAAATTAAATCGCTTTTCAAGCCGCCGAGAAAATGCGGCACTTATTGAGAGCAATTACTTAATCCTTTATCAAACACACACACACACACAAAAACGTAAAGATAAGACATTAATTTACTTCAGTTAGCTGTGTAGGGTCATATGAATAACTTTACATGAATTTTTTCTCTATACAGCTTCTTGATGTTAGTAACGTTTCGCAGAAATAGTGAATGGCTGCTATAATGTAAATAATAATATGGTTTTTACTGTTCTACGGGAGCAATTGAGGAGCAAGACTTCATGGCCATGGAACAAGTCAGTACATGAGATTTAACTCAAGAATGGCGATAGAAGAATTTGAAGTAGTCCTAGGCACACGACCATCTTAAGACTAAGTGAAGAGAATCAATAACGAAAAATTAAAAAAAATGAAAGGAATTAGCTTAATAATTTAACTTTTCTAGGAGCCTCTCGACAGAATAAAAGGAGTAACTCCTATTCTTGTAGAAATTATTATATTTCATGTGAAATATTTGAAAATATGTTCTTTTTCATACAAAAACCAGAACAATCCCACAATTTCCAAGTTTTACAGTCAAGCATCCAAGAAGACAAAAATACATTTTCCTTTTGGTACATAGTGTAGAAAGTGACCGAAACTGTAATTTTATACGAGACAGGCTGTTTCCTTCTTCTTTTATACCGGTTGTCTATTCAGTAGTGATCCACCAGGCCTGCATTTCGCCAATCCATTTTTAGTGTCCCAGATAGGAATTCGGTAACACTTTTGCATAATAAATTACCTTCTGAGCTTCTGCTTTATGAGCAGTTTAATAAGTATAACAAAAAATATTTTCACACAATCGAAAGAAAGTAGTACCTACGTAACTTATGTGTCTGCTAAAGATTCTACAAAAGACAACGCAGCATCGCTGTTTTAGACAGCTTAAATATTGGTTTCAAGGGCACCATTGCCCATCGAAGGACAAAAATTGAAACATGGTGCAGGAAATCTTCTGCAATTTTGATGTTCCTTGAGAGCAACATTGCCAGATAAAGGGAATAGTCGCAGAAGGTCTCAGAGCACCTGGCGTCTACCAGATGCATTATGGGTGTGGCCAGTCGGGCAAACAGTAAGATCTGTAGAACAACGCAGGAAGGAATTGAGAGGTTTTATCGTCGGTAATCTGCTTTAACTGAGCATGATTTACAAAAATGCTACCGAATCAAATTTGATGAATCATCCGTTATGACTCACACTATCGGCTTCTGCCATTATGTAACTAAAGAAGCCATCGAAATAAAAATCACTGACAATGACCTGAACAGAGACGGCGGCTTGCAGCTCAATGCAGGGAGAAATTAAGCGATTACGAGGTTGGAGTGGGTACATCGAATGCCGAGTCGAGGATGAGTGAGGAGGAAAGGTACTGTACATGATTTGAAGGGTAAGACTACTGGTGATACGGAAAAAAAACTTCTTATAAACATATGCCCTTTTCTTAACAGTTTTGGGTAAAAAAAAACAACAACTAGGAACGGGGAAAGTGCAGGTGATAGTGCATTAATTGTGGTTTATTTAATTGTGTAAGTTTCCTCACTGAAAAGGTTCAAACAGCTCATCGATCACTTCACTGCATTTTTCTGCTTTTGTAGACACGTGTTGTGTTGCCGATCGAAGTTCAGTTCTGAATTCCTGTACTTGAGCGCAAGCTTGTGTCCTCTCTGCGCTGGTCTTCTTGGCCCTGCAGCCACCCCCACAAACAGTAATCCAATGGGGTGAGATCGGATGACCTTTGTAGCCAAGTAATGACTCCACGGCGACCGATTCAACCGCTAGGATACGTTGAGTTCAGATACTGTGTCACTGATCATACAGAATGTGTACGAGATCAGGCTGTACATACGAGCTCGTGTTGCCAAAGGCATATCCTCCACGTATTCTGTCAACATATTTTGAAGAAAATCAAGATACCGTGTCCAATTAAGACTTATCTAAAGCCACTGGATCGATAACTTGGTAATGGATAAGTTGGGCTTACTAGTGCTGAATAGGGTCATATGAACATATAGAAATTGCTTCTACGCACATGTGGGGTAAAATCATTATTTATTAACAAATCCCTTTTAAATGCTTTATCATGACAATTTAAAAGCGAATTGCAGTATAAATAAGAAATTAAATGCAAGTTTAGTTTCAATCATCTCATACTACATCCAAATGGGCATTCTAGCATGTTTTCGAATAAAAAGGTTAATCTCGTCACTCGCAAGTATATGGAAGCAAGGAGTATTCTCAGTTTGCTAGCTATCATTTATCGCGTTCACACAAGGCATGCAAACGAGGAATGACTAAGCGAGCCAACTAATTTAAATGCGCGCGGCCGCTACGGGCTAGGGGGCAGAAAAGTGGTGGGGACGGACACATTGGTTAAATACACAAAGTATTACGCGAGAACTGGATTCGCATTACCGACCTACTGATTACTACAAGACCAAACCAGTGGATTACACAACATTACGATACTCGTCGATGTAAATATACACGATCACCGTGGCCCCAAACAAAAACCAAGTTAATCACCACGCTGAATCTCCTCTTACTTCTACGGAATTTGAGTATAATTATTTGAATACACACGTCTGGCAACATTATTACTAACCAGTGGTCCTATCATCGTAGCACACGTTTACTGAGAAACGTCGTTGAATATTTGTTTCGACAGTAGCGTGCACATTTTGATCTGCCGATACATGAGAGTTGCGCATATCGTTGATGCCGTTGCAGGTAAATGTTGACTCATCAGTGAACAGCATTCGTCGAGTTAATCGATCATTAGCAATGATGCAGTGAGAGAATTTTGGCAGGCAGCATCTCCTTCATGCAAATGTTGTACACACTGCCGATGAAATGGTTATATACTTTGTTTGTGCACTCGTGTTTGTGGACCAGCAAGTTGGACAGCAGTTCTTCTAGAGCTAGTACTTGGACTGCGTTCCACTACTTAAAGAATTCTCTCAACTTTCAGATTTTGATGTACGGGACGCTCAGAGACAACATTTACGCTGCACACTTACTGAGTCCTTGAAATAGCCTGCCCAACACCCTGCCATCTGGCACTCTACGATTCGTTAACCTGTGTATTGTCGCACTGCAGCTCTAGAATTCCCATTGGACAAACTATAGGCAGACCATGTCAGCATCCGTGGCATTTTCACTACACTGAACTTTTCTCACTGTAATGCCTTGCACTACGACAAGCACTGTAGGACTCAGACGTGAAGTAAACAACTCCACCACGCGCAAATGAACTGCACTTTTCACTTCCCAAGTTTTCCTTAGTTAAGAAAAGGGCATATGTTTGTTAGAAGCTTTTTTGTTCAAAATCGCGAGTAATATCACTTCTCAAAACACGTATCTTTTCCCGTGACTCACCCTATATATGGTCGTATTATTGGCGACCAGGCACTCACACCACTTGACAATGGCCAGGGAGTGCTTGCCAGAAATCTCGTGCAGTTATAAGCACCTGACGCGGACGAAGTCCGGGATCTTTTTATTCAATGCTGTCGTCCTGAGACTTCATCCTTAAGTTCCGTTGGGTACTTTTCGCATGATTCACAGGAGTACAAATGACTGTCAATGCACCTTGCTTGGATACCTTTGCTACTATATGCGTTCTGTATTCCCAGGACATTTTTGCCCTCTCTGGTAGGTGCGGTGGGACAAAGGTAAAAGGTGATGAAGAACTTTAAACTGTCAAAATAATCTCGTATCATACCAAACTCGTCCTAAATTTGGTTCAGTCTTATTAAGAAAACCTGTTATAGCTCTTATGGTCAGTTGCTAAGTAAATATTTATAAGTTTTCTAATGTCACCTAGCAACTTAACACCTCTTGTGGACCGTGGCACCAAACTTCCCTCCGAAGTCTATGTCCATCGCCTATGTTTTCTTAAAACACTAACAGGTCCTTATACACGCGGGAGAAAGATAAAAGGCCAATATGTAACTTCACATTCAAAGTTTAAACTTTTTAGCACCAATTCAGTTAGGAAAGTGGCTTTCTAAAGAAAATCCACAGCCTACTATATTTTATAATACCACTGTTTCATTTGAATGCGTCTTGAAATTCAATAGCCTGTTATAAACTTTTCAAACTGATTGTGTTTTTTTTCCTAGATGTAGAAGATCATATAAAGTCTTGAAAATTTCCATATTTCACATTAAATAATTCCATATAGATGATGTAATATTTAAAACTCTTCTTCAATCAAACATCACATGTTTACTGACCCACTTGCAATACAAGCATATACTATTTGCTTCTGATCCAGTCACAAGGACACAATCTGAACTGACGAACATCCATAGCAATAATAATCTATATCTATAAATGTGAATGTCTGTTCGGTGTACGTTTATCACGTCTGAACCACAAGACATAAACAGCTAAAGTTTATACAGTTACTGATGTCTACCCGGGGAAGGCTTTAGACACGGTTTTATGGCGATCGGATAGCTATTTATCTATCTATGTATATTAACGTGAATCTCTGTTCGGTGTACGCTTATCACGTCCGAACGACATTACGCAGAGACTTAAATATTTGTACAGTTACTAATTTATACCTGAGGAAGGTTTAGGGCACGGTTTTATAGCGATATGATAAATATTTAGTAATTTGAAGAATATTACGTGAAATGCGGAACAATAACTACTCTTTGAAAATTATATTTACTCTTTGAAAATGGTTTTATTGGTTGCATTGTTGCTTGAGGGTTGATAATGATAAAAGGGTGGAGTATATTGGGATGGAAAGTTATCGGTGTATATAAAATTCTACGTATGTGTGTATTAATATTTCGCTCTGCAGCGAAAACTACAGAAAGCAAATGAATGGTCTGGATGTAATTGTTGTCCGAAGTCTTCAGTTGTACACCATAGCGGTTCCATGCCGATAGCTATTAGGGGGTAGAAGATATGGTGGTTGAAATTCGTCAAAATATATATATATATATATATAAAAAAAAAAAAAAAAAAAAAAAAAATCGGACAATGCCAGCGATGACGTTTGCGACTCTATAGCAAGGAGGTTACATATAGCGAAACGTGATGCCACAGACCATATCTTTGGTCTATGCGTGCTACAATGTCTTCAGCTCTTTCTCTGTAAGGATAAGCATATGAATAAGGAAATATAAGAATAAATAAATAAAGCAGTAAAAAGTGATTTCTTTAATTACATCTCTTTAAAAAATCGATTTGACGTTTAGCGCATTACATCAAAGTGACTCATCTGTGATATTATTGCAATCATTATTGTTGAATTTCGTGTTTGGATTCTTCGAAACGGGTGCATTTTTACCTGTGATTTCTTATATAGTCTCTGATAAATGTAACATGTTTTTAGAAAAAAGGAGATGGACAGAGAGAGAGAGAGTGGATAGGAAAAGTACTAACTCAAGGTTCGAATAAATAAATAAATACCCGGACAACGCCGGATTATCAGCTAGTAGTTTATATTTTTATCTTTTCTTAAAACACAAACAGGTCCTTATACCCGCGGGAGAAAGATAAAAGGCCAGTATGTAACTTCACATTCATAGTTTAAACTCTTTAGCACCAATTTAGTCATGAATGTGGCGTTCGAACGTAAATCCACAGCCTACTATATTTTAATTTCACATTTATAATACCACTGTTTCATTTGAATGCGTCTTGAAATTCAATAGCCTGTTATAAACTTTTCAAACATGGTGTTTTCTTCCTAGATGTAGAAGATCATATAAAGTCTTGAAAGCCGGCCGCGGTGGCCGAGGGGACTGAGGCGCTCCAGTCACGGTCTGCACGGCCACTACGGTCGGGGGTTCGAATCCCCCCTCGGGCATGGATATTTGTGCCGTCCTTAGTATTAGCTAGTTCATAAGTGGTTTGTAAGTTTAGGGACTGATGACCCCGTAATTAAGTCCCATAAGCTATATAAAAAAGGTCTTGAAAATTTCCATATTTAACATTAAATAATTCCATATAGATGATGTAATATTCAAAACTCTTCTTCAGTCAAACATCACATGTTTATTGGCCCACTTGCAATACAAGCATATACTATTTGCTTCTGATCCAGTCACAAGGACATAATCTGAACTAACGAACATCCATAACAATAATACTGTTAAATAATCTACTTAGAGGAAGATCGATGTCCCGCTGCCCCGTGACCGTCGGCTAACTTCATATAGCGGCCAGCTCTATGACGCCGGTCGGTGCTGCGGCGACGCTGCCCCTTTTTTTATTGCAGTACCTCGATCGACCATGAAACAGAAACAAACAAGCATTTTCCTTGGTGTCTCCATTAGATATTTGTGAGACGTGGCCATTTTGATGCACTTGAAATTAACTTTAGAGTCTTGACCACTAATTTCAATTTATTTAGGCCGTTTCGCGTTTCGACGTTCCGTCATTATCGAAGGCTACAGCAAGACAATGGAATTAATATTCGTCAAACATTTCGATAAAACATACATGACAACAATCATAACACTCACAATATCTTTTATAACTTATTAAAAAGTGAAACTAAACATTCCTTTTAAAATAATCACTGTCAAACATAAAATAAATTCAAAATTCCCCTCAGAACATCGCTGTAGGATGGTCAAGTGCATACTGAGGCAAGCAAAGCGGTCAGTTATTAAGTGGAGAATCCGCCAGATGGCGATGTTGTCATTCTACTTCTCTCTCACTCAAATATGCGCACTCACTCCTTCTGGTTTTTATTTTATTTTTATTTATTTTTATTAATAATACCTTAAACCTGCACTATATTTTGTTACTGTTAAGTTATACAATAGGGTATTTTCCTGTGTTAGAAATATGGTTCGAATTGTTGTTATTCTGAATGATTATAACATTCAGACAGCATTTTCGCTCATAATTCTTACAAAACATCTGTTATTTTTATGTAATTAAAGCTTAAAAATCGTCAAATTTCACGATTAGATCACGTGATCGAAAACGCTCCGTTATTGGCTGAAGTACTGGTGACGTCATAGAACACCTACCGCGCAGCAACTAGAAGTCGGAGCTGTATTATTGTACGCGTTTCCTCCATTTCGCAACTTCGCAAGTTCAGTTTTTTCGTGATCTAAACGCGTTTACAGTTTTTATGCCACAATGGAAGATGGTTATGTGAAGCCTGACAGCGGAAACCTCCCTAAAGTTGATGCAATTATGGTGTTTTCATTCTTTAAAAACAATCCAAATGTTTACTTGCCAGAAATAAGAAACGTGAAAACTGCATTGTAAGTAATGCATATCTACATTTTAAAGCTAATTATTTCGAGAGATATTTTATGCCATTGGAAAAAAGTACCCTATTTGTTGATGTCAGTAGACTTAATCTGAAGTTACCATATTATGCAATAAATGGTGAAATTTTATCTTCTATCCAAGCGGCCTTGAGTGATGATGTTGGCAACATCAACAACACGATAGAAAATCTTTGTCCAGATGTTCAGACCACATAGAATAACTAGATTAGTGTATCGTACAGACCATGAAGTAAATAAATAATGCTGTTCCGGCTCTGTGATTCTTGTATGTACCCTTGTCCGGTCGGTAAAAGTAACTGCCCTCGTAAATCAAAAGTTTCACGACAAAATATTTGCGCTGTCACGCGATTGGCAATGGCGACGTCTCATGACTCTTGCTATTCAGCATCTGTTGCCAACATAGTCACAGGAAGCCGCCGGGATAGTTAGTAAACTTTAACCCAGTAAAGCACGCAGTTAAGGGAGTAATTTTATTTAACTACTTCAATACTGGTGCAAAGCGAAACATCAAAATCTGTAAAATACTGCAAAAATGCCTTGTGTATTGTTATACAATATTTCTATAGTGTAGAACAGGGACAGCGGGTTGCGTCGGCGGTGTTTTCGTATCGGTCGTAGGTTGGCAACGCACATTTCGCGTATCCAAAGGCATGTCACTTTCATGTAAACATTGCGAGCGAGACACGATGGAATAAATTTATAACGCCGAAATTAGGGCGCTTTTCTGGTTTGTTGTTTTTGTGAGTGAATGTTTGCGATTGTGTGTAAACGTTATTTACTTGCAATGAAAATTGCTTGGTAGAGCCCTGTGCAGAAGAAAAGGCTTACGTTATTTATTTGCGTTTAGTAAAACTTTTATATTCCATCATATTTTTCGTCGAAACACTGTGTCCTGCTGCCTTACTCAGTGGACATAGTCAACTAACTCACAGAAATACACACATGAAGCAGCCGCTATTTCATTTGGATCTCTTCGCGCCAGTGTCAACCACTTTTTGCGTATCTTCTCATTTTTTGGTACTTGCAAGAACTATTTTTCCGGAGTCTCGACAGATGTATTGGTACAGTGCGGAACTAAGCAATATTTGTAGGTCATTGTGCAAACGTTAACGCCCAAACACGAGGCCTAGCCCCAAACAATATACAGGTATTTGTTTATCTTACGAGAGCAGCAGCAACAGCAGCAGCGTGTTGTATGACGTCACAGGCATCACGTGACTCAAATGTAGCGTTTTAGCGGGCTTTCAAATTGTTTGAATTTCATTTCTTTTTTTTTTTTTTTTTTTTTAAAGTACTGAAATCCACGAGGTAAAAAAGCATGTTCGGACCATAATATGACATAATAAACAATTTAAAACGATTTCCAGAAAACAGTCAAATACCCTATTATAAACTTACAACTATAAAACTTTTACAATTACTATGTACAAAAAATTTTCTTATACAATTATATGCGTGCTGCACCATTTTCTTCTTCTTCTTTTTTTTCCATACTATATTTTGACATTGTTAGGAAAGATAGTGTTTAGTGACACTTTGCTGGCAGTCACCAAAATAATGATATCTATACAGTATTAAGGTGAGGAAAAGTGTGTAGTGGGAGGGAGGGGGTGGATGAAAGGGGGGCATATATGAAAGTGCTGGGAAGGAAGAACAGCCATCATATGTTTGACATATGTCTTTGACAGTGATTATTTTAAAAGGAATGTTTAGTTTCACTTTTTAATAAGTTTTAAAAGATATGGTGAGTGTGATGATTGTTCTCATGTATGTTTTATCGAAATGTTTGATGAATATTAATTCCATTGTCTTGCTGTAGCCTTCGATAATTACGGAACGTCGAAACTTGTAAGGCCTCAATAAATTGAAATTACTGGTCAAGACTCTAAAGTTTATTTCAAGTACAAAACATTTTTTTAAAGCATCACATCACAAAAATCATTAGACAACATTCAATAAATCGTTTTCATTAATACGCAATCTTTAATTTCCATCTCCTGCAAAACAAAGCTGATATGGGAGAGTGTAGGGGCTCACAAATCTGTGCCACTACATGGGCCAGCACCCCTCCACCCTGGTGAGTGTTGTTGTCGTGTGTTGCAGCGCTGGTGGAGCCGCCACAGGACGAGTGGTCGCCGGACCCCATCCTGTCTGCCGGGCTCTTCGAGGGAGACATCGCTGGTGTCGCTCCGGGAGACGCGCTGTCGGCGAGTGGCCCACACTGGCCGCTAACCTATCAAAAGAAACAGAATACAGCAAACAAAGATAGAATGCAGTGCAGATGCCAAAAACATACGAGGGGCGTTTCAAAACTCCGTGCAAACATAAAAACTACTAAAATGTTTCGGGATGTAGTATTACATTGAAAATTTTATTCAGTAAACAATGTATCTACGATGCTTGTCGCTGACACCGCTTTCTCTGGCAGCTATTTAAGCTCTTCATATATTTTTGATGTTCATCTGCCTTTTACGAGCTGTCCAGAACGCGGTTGTGCACTTCGTCTTTTAAGTTTTATCGCTCGATGAGGACCGGCGCACATCAGGGATTTCTTCACTACCAATTGCAAGAGTGTGTATGATCGTTTTCTTTGTGAAATATGATGAAAATATAATCAGCTCAGCTGAAATCTTTTACTTATTTAAAATGACCCACCTTTTAATAATTCATGAAGTGTTTCTATTTTTCCAGCAGTAATCTCCATTATGTAACATGATGCTTGGAGCCATTGTTGGACTTGTATCTATAATTTACTAGAAATTTCTAGATATCATTATCTGTAACTTTCATGAATGTGACTTTATAGTAATGCCTGCAAGGAATCTTCGGAATTAAACGAAATCCGATCGATTTAACCATTCTTTTGTCACAAAAGTTAATATTTTTTCACGGTCATTCAGTTAGCACAATCTGCTCTAAGCAAACCAAGCATCATTTTACACAATGCAGCAAGAATTTTACAGCCTCATCTGCTACATCCAGTCAACTTATTGCTAGTATTTCGATGAGAAAGGTAACAACGAAATCTGTTAGTTTCTTGATGTAATATTGTTCTCATGTGTTGCTTTTATTCCAAATTACCACCGTCGCTAATCTTTAAAGTCAAGATTCCGCCTTCTTTTTTCAGTCTGTTATCTATAAAAAAAAATGTTCAAATTTTTGTATAGCTTATGGGACTTAACTACGGGGTCATCAGTCCCTAAACTTACAAACTACTTATGAACTAATTAAGACTAAGGACGGCACAAATATCCATGCCCGAGGGGGCATTCGAACCCCCGACCGTAGTGGCCGTGCAGACCGTGACTGAAGCGCCTCAGTCCCCTCGGCTACCGCGGCCGGCTGTTATCTGTAAAATTACTTAAATGTGCCTAGTCTGCCAAAGTACTTCTCCGTAATATTACAACGCGAGTGAGACTTTAAAAGCGGTCCCAAATATTAACAACGACTTGTGAGATTACCGCCCATTAGAAATATTGGTAATTAATAGCATTTGTAATTAAACAGTATGAAGTTCACTGCAAACATTGACCATGCCAATGTTCCAAATGTTATACAATTTTAATCTTAATAATTATGGTAGCAATGTATGTACGCAGTTGGGTGACAACATTTATAGATAAGCCATAGGCAGAAATTCTCCACGTTGAGATTTGCTGTGTGCTTGTAGCTGAGGGGAGGCGGCGAGCAGGCCGACGTTGGTGGCTTGTTCCAGCTTAGGATTTTCCAGGCTCGTTTCCGGTGAGGGGAGAGAGGGACAATGGCGAGTGCCAGGTGCAGTGCAGTGCACAGCGTGGAATAAAATATTCTAATACTACTTGCATTTGAAGTAATACGATGCAGTTAGTAACCTTTAAGGCCCTCATTACAAAATAGCCTGTTGATAAATAAACAATACATTAGCTGATATAGTCACATCTGGCATAATATGTTTAATTGACAATGAAAAGTAATAAATTACCAATGAATACAAGACAGTTACACAACTAGCATGGCAATGTTTGTTTATAAAAATAATATATTAACTATTTATCATTTTATTTTCAATTAATCTTGTGTATTTTATCTTGAATATTCAGTTAAATCACTTATCTGTGATATAAGAAATTGCACGATTATAATAAATAGTACAAAGGATGTGTAGTGTAATTATTTTGATTTAAGTAAAGTTTTAGAAATGTATTGGCTGAGCGCTGTACGTTGGCAAGTCGGTTAGAACAGCTCATGTGGGGAAGTTGATGACGTAGGGAAAAAACCCGGCAGTTGGGCTTTTGGCGCGCGCGTGCGCGCTCGGGCAGCAAGTGACGGAGTCGGGAGCAAGGTGTGTAGCTGGCCGGACGCGGCGTCACTCTACGGCAGTCGGCATGTGGATCTCCAGGTGGACACCATAGATCTTTGTGTGGCAATTGCCAGGTGTGGTTGCTCGTCGTAGACTGCACCAACTTGAATCGAGTGCTACTGTGTGTTGCGAATATTTAGCTGGCGGAACAAGGTGTGCATCGCACTGAATTAAAGTGACTGTGTTTTGTTAATGTAACACGTGTCGTCGCATAGGCATGAAAATAAACGGTGTTTGAGATAGGCACATGGTGTGAAAACAATTTGTGACAAATATTCATTTTGTCTGGGGGCGCACGAGCTATAACTTTATTTGATAAATGTGTCGACGTACAGACGTATCAGCCACAGGGTTTTAATATGGTGTAATAAACAACATAAAGTGAACTTTCACGTGTTTTCAAAAATAGTAGTTAGTTCACCGTTTTCTCACATGAACTTACTTTATTATGATTTTTTTAAATCATATGCAGGGAAAGAAAGCTGCAAACGTGTGATATCATCCCGTAGAAAACGAGTCAAACAGTAGCAATCACAGTTCCAGTGTTTTTGCATGTTTCGGAATTTGGTTCGCAGTTGGTGGTTGTGAGTTTTAAAAATTAATCTCTTCCCGATCTTTTCCCTATTTAAACATCACCCTCGCACACTCCAACATCTGATGGGATTTTTTTTAAAAGCGCAATATTACATAAACAACCATTTTTATTTTTCGACGTAGTCTCCTATTCGACTTATATACTTCGTCCAGTGCTGTTCTACTTGGTTGATCCCTTCCGAATAATAGGAATTGTCCAAATCTGCAAAACAGCTATTAGTTTCTGCAATCACCTCGTGCTTTGAACGAAATCTTCGTCCCGCCATTGCACAATTGGGGAACAAATAGTAGTCCGAGGGAGCCAAATCTGCAGAATAGGGGGGATGTGAAGCGAGTTGAAATTCTATATACAATAATTTTGAGACCACAACTGCTGAGGTGTGTGCTGGTGCATTGTCGCGACGGAAAAAGGGAATTTTTTGTGAGCCAATCGCCGGCGTTTCTCTTGCAGCTCGGTTTTCAAACGGTCCAATAACGACGTAATAGTTTTACCGTGTTCCAGATAGTCTGTGATGATTAACCCTTGCGAATCCCAAAAGATCGTAGCCATAACCTTTCCTGCCGAAGAACTGGTCTTCGAATTTTTGGTGCAGATTTTCCCTTGTTAACCTATTGTTTAGATTGTTCTTTGGTATCAGGAGTATAGAAATGTAGCCATTTTTCATCCACAGTGACGAAACGACGCTAAAGACCTGCGGATTCTTCCTGAACAGCTGCAAACCTTTCTTCAACACTTCACAAGATTCAGTTTTTGATCAAGCGTGAGCAATCGCGGATAGCATTCTCGTGTCCAAATGTTTATGCAAAATATTATGTACCAGTTCTTTCGAGATGCCCACAGAACTAACAATCTCACGCACCTTAACTCTTCTGTAATGCATCACTATATCATGGATTCGTAACTTCCACAGGACGTCCAGAACGTAACATGAGCCCATATGGCCATACCGAAAAGTTTGAAACCACTCTATAAAATGTTGTAATCAAAGGTGGTCACAATAATGTTTATTAAGCTTCTCTTTAGTCTCCTTAAGCGTTTTGCTTTTCATAAAGTAATGTTTAAGCATCACACGAAATTCTTTTTCGTCCATTCTTTTACCATTCCTCGACTTCCTTGATTCACACAAATACCAAACAGAAAGAAATAGATCAATATGGCTGAAAGCAACACCGCCTAGAAGACAAGGCCTGACAACTACGTCACGTCACGTCACACCAAGAGGCGGCGGCTGCCACTTGACTGGCTGGCCGCTGGGGCACGCCCACCGCCGTGTAGCAGCCGGCCAGTCAGACTGCTTTCGCCGCCTCTTGGTGTGACGTGACGTGACGTAGTTGTCAGGCCTTGTCTTCTAGGCGGTGATGCTGAAAGTTCTTTCCAAAGTTCTTTCCAAAGATGCTACTAAGTAAACATGATCTCGATACACGCCGGTGGTGCCATCTCTCCGACATTGCACGTCCTTTTCAAACGCCCCTCGTAATACGGCCGTGAACAAACGCTATGATTAGGAACGTAATGTACAGTCTATGGCCCATTACATTCTTTAGCTGAAGGGTTACA
This sequence comes from Locusta migratoria, assembly GCA_026315105.1. Lineage (NCBI taxonomy): Eukaryota > Metazoa > Arthropoda > Insecta > Orthoptera > Acrididae > Locusta > Locusta migratoria. The sequence continues at coordinate 677,834,542 of CM048744.1, forward strand.
ATTATATAATAACAGTTATAAGGAATTGGCTGTCTATCAACAAAACACAGCATAGGGTAGACTTACTGATTATTCTTTTGCTGACGGGCAATGTTTAGGAATATCCATGGATCTAGATTAGAAGCAGACGAAGTCTCTTCTTCTTTTTGGCCCACTTTAGGTTACGGTAGTAACATTAAAAGTGGGCCTTTGCGATCGTCTTTTGACAGCTCGAAATTTAAATGATAATAACGGCTTAACTATTCATCTGCCACGGAAATTGAATAACTGAATTTTTAGAGAAGAAAATTCATTACAACTTTGCTCTCTTATGTTTTTTTCATATCTCGTAGCGTTTCAAAGATATTTCCAAAAATAACGGCGATTTTGGGATGTAGGTATGTCTGCCTGTCAGTCTGTCTGTCTGTCCGTAAAGTGTTCCCTGTTTTTAAGACGAATCGTTCAACCGATCAGCACCAAATTTTACAGACATGATTGTAGCCCACGAGAGACCAGAAGCTCCCTTTTTCAAATTTTTCGGACAAAAAATACGGTAGTAAAACAAAAAAAAAAGCGGTTTGTAATTGTAATTGCAAACGAACCGTTCATCTAACACGAAAATTGAATAACCTAATTGGTAGAGGAGAAAATTCTCTACAGCTTAGCTCCCTTATGTTCTTTTCATATGTCGTATCGTTTGAGACATATTTGCCAAAATAACGGAGATTTGACACCCTCCATTGAATTAACGAAAACCAGCCGTTCGGAGATGTCACGTGACATTCCTCGCGTATTTGATGATTTTCTTATTGTAACTTATACGTTGTCATTTCAAAGCAACGGCACACTGAGGAATTAACACACAAACATCGTTCTTCGAACGATAAATGATAATATAATGTCTACAAATGCCATATTAACATCAGTTAACAACGCCCATTAATAGTATGAGATTAATGAACAACTGTTTTGATTTATAGCCGTAGCGTAGTGCGCAAGGTGCTGCACTATGGCACGAAGGGTCGGTGGTTCTCAACCCACCACTACCTAATTTTTTTTCCTAAATGGGTTTCAGAAACTCTTATTAATAAATTTTTTATTATTTAGATTATCATTTTGGTCCAAAATGATTGCAAAAACTTATAAAACTACAGATCTAAAGTGGGCCGTAAAACACGTCAGAGCGATTTTTTTATATCTCTTTCCGATTTTCTCTTATGCATTTTTTTCTCGGATGGACCAGCTATGGACGACCAACCAATTTCTTCTCCTTTACAGTGCTGTTTCACCTGTTTACCACTTATTTTCTGTCTTACCATCTGGACGATCCAGTTTATGTCACTGTTCCAGCTGGAAACCCTTGCATTACTTTCCCAATGGTCCTTTCTGTCACAGATTTACTTGGGACACTTTTGTCTCGGCTGCTGGTAGCCAGCTGCGCCAACCTTTGCTCCCCCAGGCACGTAGGCCTTCCCTACCGGCGTGGACTGCTCAAGCTTGTGCCCCTTGCTCGACCCAGATACGAAAAATGTTCAAATGTTTGTTAAGCTTATGGGACTAAAAATGTTCAAATTTTTAGTTCAATTGTTTGTTAAGCTTAAGGGACTTAACTACGGGGTTATCAGTCCCTAAACTTACAAACTACTTATGAACTACCTACAACTAAGGACGGCACAAATATCCATGCCCAAGGGGGGATTCGAACCCCCGACCGTAGTGGCCGTGCAGACCGTGACTGAAGCGCCTCAGTCCCCTCGGCCACCGCGGCCGGCCCCAGATACGTTTTTCACTGATCGCTCTAGCCTACTCCATGGCTAGCATCTAACCCTGTATTTCCCTTTTTGCTTAATTGACCTAACTGGTTGACTTTTTTCGCCACAAATTTTCAAGATCGTCCTAATTAATCTGCTTTCTTGCGCCGATCGAAAATAAGGGCGATTTTATGATATTTATCTTGTTGCAGAAAGGAAATGCTTACTAAATTTAATGGCAATATTTTAGAATTAATTGGGTCCTACAACACCAAACGATGGCAATTATTTATTGTGCTTAATGTTTTTGCATCGACGTGATTTGAACTCTGCATTTAAAAGAAGACTTCTCGGTTAGGACAAGCCTCCACATTAGGCGACTTTCACTGATATTGTAATAAAACATTTGGTAATCTAGTTCTACCAGAAGAAAAATACGTTCTACCAATTAATTATTTATTGTAGATATTAGCAAAAGTAAACAGCGCACAAGATCACAAGATCTTGCAGAAAATCAAAATGTTCAAATGTTTGTAAAGTCTATGGGACTTAACTACGCGGTTATCAGTCCCTAACTTACAAACTACTTATGAACTAACTAAGACTAAGGACGTCACAAATATTCATGCCCGAGGGGGGATTCGACCCCCCGACTGCAGTGACCGTGCAGACCATGACTGAAGCGCCTCAGTCCCCTCTGCCACCGCGGCCGGCTGCAGAAAATCCAAAGAAATTCTGGTCATATGTGAAATACACTAGCGGCAAACTACGGGGTCATCAGTCCCTAGACTTACAAACTACTTATGAACTACTTACGAACTATAACGGCACAAATATCCATGCCCGAGGGGGGATTCGAACCCCCGACCGTAGCGGCCGTGCAGAACGTGACTGGAGCGCCTCAGGCTCCTCAGCCACCGCGGCCGGCTTAGTTTGTAAGTTTAGGGACTGATGACCCCGTAGTTAAATCCCATAAGCTCTACAAACATTTGAACATTTTTTGAAGTGACGTTCAGTCTGTGCTGCATGTCACGGATACTTTCCCTCACCAAGGCCATTTTGGCACGATGTTTTATTCTGTTAGGCGCCCTTGATGTAACATGATGCTTTATTTTCCCAAAAACAGGCACCATATCTCCTTCTCTGCATGAGTTCGAAGTTGAGCGAGCTCACCAAGCTCTCTCTGAGCTGTTGTAGCTTGCCTAATAACTTCATCTTCCTGCACATGTCATCAACAGCAGAAGGATCGCCTTAAAAATGTAAGGAATGCGCTTTGCGGGTGCGGACGTCCTATGGAGCGCCGTGAGGCGCCTGCCATCAGGCGCGGACCGACGGTGGAACATCATAAATCATGTAGTAACGCCAGGCTGGAGCGCAATGGACGCGGACCATATAGGAAGCGATCTCAGGTAACACCTGATGATGAGACGAGTTACGACGTCGAAAAAGCCTACGAGATAACATTGCAAGACTCTACGGAGAGGACACGAGCAGGAAAATGAAGTTATTAGACAAGCTGCGACAGCGCTTGTAAAGTAAATTTGGACACATTGGTGGATGGCGAATCGGACCTCTCTTGCTAGTCTGACAATGTAATTCCATGTACAAGGCAGTCAACAATAATTTAAAAAAATCAGAAGATACTGGCAGAAAGTTGCCACGAGCAGTGCAGACGGTGAGGGGAAATAAAGTAGTTCGAAATGCAAACAAACATTCAGATGCTGGAAAAATCACTTAGTAGGAAACCCTGTAGTTCGGTGTCGCAGGTTCGTGTCCAGTCCCCGCATTGCTCGCCCCTAAGCTTTTCCAGTTTTTAATTATTTACTCCACTCCCATGAACCACAGACATTGCCGAGGTGGGGTGGCTTGCGTGCCTCAATGATACAGATAGCCGTACCGTAGGTGCAACCACAGCGGAGGGGTATCTGTGGAGAGGCCAGACAAACGTGTGGTTCCTGAAGAGGGGCAGCAGCCTTTTCAGTAGTTACAGGGGCAACAGTCTGGATGAATGACTGAGCTGGCCTTGTAACATCAGCTAATGTGGCTTTGCCACACAGCTACTACGAACGGCTGAAAGCAAGGGGAAACTACAGCCGTTACCTTTCCCGAGGACATGCAGCTCTACTGTATGAACATATGATGATGGCATCCTCTCGGGTAAAATATTCTGGAGGTAAAATAGTCCCCCATTCGGATCTCCGGGCGGGGACTACTCAGGAGGATGTGATCATCAGGAAAGACAATACTGGCATTCTACGAGTCGGGGCGTGGGATGTTAGATCCCTTAATCGAGTAGGAAAATTAGAAAATTTAAAAAGCGAAATGGATAGGTTGAAATCAGATATAGTGGGGATTAGTGAAGTTCGGTGGCAGGGTGAACAGGATTTCTGGTCAGGTGAGTACAGGATTATAAATACAAAATCAATTGGGGGTATCACAGGAGTAGGATTGATAATGAAAAAGGAACTAGGAATGCGGGTAAACTACTATGACCAGCACAGTGATCGCATTATCATTGTCAAGATAGATACGAAGCCAACACCGACAACAGGTTTATATGCCAACTAGCTCTGCCGATGATGAGGAAATCGAAGAAATGTATGAGGAGCTAAAGGAAATTATTCAGACAATTAAGGGAGAGGAAAACTTAATTGTTATGGGAGACTGGAATTCGGTAGTAGGACAAGGAAAGGAAGGGAGGATAGTAGGTGAATATGGTATGGGCAAAGGAATGAAAGAGGAAGCCGCCTGGTAGAATTTTGCACAGAACATAATTTAGTTATAACAAACACCTGGTTCAAGAATCACAAAAGAAGGTTGTATACGTGGAAGAGACCAGGAGACACCGGAAGATACCAGATAGATTTTATAATGGTAAGACATAGATTTCGGAACCATGTTCTACAGTGTAAGACATACCCAGGGGCAGATATAGACTCTGACCATAACTTGTTGGTTATGAACTGTAGGCTGAAACTAAAGAAACTACAAAAAGGTAGGAAACTAAGGGGATGGGACCTGAATAAATTGAAGGAACCTGAGGTTCTTAAGAATTTCAGAGGGAGCTTTAGGCAACAATTGACAGAAACAGGGGAAAATAAAACAGTAGAGGAGGAATGGGTAAAATTGAGAGATGAAATAGTGAAAGTAGCAGAGGACAAAATAGGCCGGAAGGAAAGACCTACAAAAATTCCTTCGATATCACAGGAGATACTAAATTTAATCGATGAAAGGAGAAAATATAAAAATGCCGTAAATGAAACTGGCAAAATGGAGTACAGACGACTAAGAAATGAGATTGGCAGGAAGTGCAAAATGGCTAAGCAGGAGTGGCTAGAGACAAATGCAAGGATGTAGAAGAATGTATAAATAGGGGAAACATAGATACAGCCTACAGGAAAATAAAAGAAACATTTGCAGACAAGAAAACCAGCTCCATGAATATCAAGGACACTGATGGAAAACCAGTTCTCAGCAAAGAAGGGAAAGCTGAAAGGTGGAAAGAGTATATAGAGGGGCTCTACAAAGGAAATGAACTTCGAGACAATATTGTAGGAAGGGAAGAGGATGTAGATGAAGATGAAATAGGAGATACTGTACTGAGAGAAGAATTTGACAGAGCCCTGAAAGACCTAAGTCGAAACAAGGCCCCTGGAGTAGATGATATTCCCTCAGAGCTACTGAAGGCTCTGGGAGAACCAGCCATGACAAACCTGTTTCACCTGATGTGTTAGATGTATGAGACAGGCGAAGTACCCTCAGACTTTAAGAAAAATGTTATAATCCCCATCCCAAAAAAAGCAGGTGCAGACAGGTGTGAAAACTACAGAACCATCAGTTCAATAAATCATGGTTGCAAAATATTAACACAAATTATATACAGAAGGATGGAAAAGCTGGCAGAAGCCGACCTCGGGGAAGATCAGTTTGGGTTCAGGAGAAATGTAGGAACACGGGAGGCAATACTCACTTTACGGATTATCCTAGAAGATAGATTAAGAAAAGGCAAACCTACATTTCTAGCTTTTGTAGATTTGGAGAAGGTTTTGACAATGTTGATTGGAATAAACTCTTTCAAGTTCTGAAGCAAGCAGGAGTAAAATATAGGGAGCGTAAGGTTTTTTACAACTTGTACAAAAACCAGACAGCGGTTGTCAGAGTTGAAGGGCATGAAAGGGATGCAGTGGTTGGAAAGGGAGTAAGACAGGGTTGTAGTCTTTCTCCATTGTTGTTCAATTTGTACATTGAGCAAGCTATAAAGGAAAGCGAGGAGAAATTTGGAGAAGGAATTAAGGTTCAGGGTGAAGAATTAAAAACATTGCGTTTTGCCGATGACATAGTAATTATGTCAGATACAGCATAGGACCTGGAAGAGCAATTGAACGGAATGGACAGTGTGCTGAAAGGTGCATATATGAAGAATATTAGCAAGAGCAAAACTAGGGTAATGGAGTGCAGTGTAAGAAAATCAGGCGATGCTGAAGGAATTAGATTGGGAAATGAAGTAATAAAGGAGGTAGATGAGTTTTGTTACTTGGGCAGTAAAATAACAAGTGATGGTCGCAGTACAGAGGATATAAAATGCAGAATGGCAATGGGTAGAAAAGCATTCTTGAAAAAGAGAAATTTGTCAACATCGAATATTGATTTAAACCTAAGGAAGTCCTTTCTGAAGGCATTTGTATGGAGTGTTGCCTTGTATGGGAGTGAGACATGGACGATAAACAGTGCGGACAGGAAGAGGATTCAGGCTTTTGAAATATGGTGCTACAGGAGAATGCTGAAGATTAGGTCGGTGGATCGCGTAACTAATGAGGAGGTACTGAACAGAATTGGGGAGAAAAGGAATTTCTGGCATACCTTGACTAAAAGAAGGGATAGATTGGTAGGGCACATTCTTTGACATCAAGGAATTGTGTATTTAGCGTTGGAGGGAAGTGTATGGGGAAAAAATCGCAGGGGAAGACCAAGAGATGGATACAGTAAACAGATTCAGACAGATGTAGGTTGCCGTTCTTATGCGGAGATGAAGAGGCTTGCTCAGGATAGGGTATTTTGGAGAGCTGCATCAAACCAGTCTCCGGACTGAAGACCACAACAACAACAACAATTATTTACTTGTAGGCCCCTTGTTTATGATATTCGATTTTCGGTCTAAGGACTTCAGGGGCGTTGCGACGTCCCTCTTCCTTTTTGCTCTTCCTCCAACTGATATCTTTTTATCCTCTACAGAGACGTAGGATTGGACAATTAAGTATCTGCTGGATGGCTGTTATGGAGAGGAGTCCACTCAGTTAATGTTAAACACACGTCAAATAAAATCTTGTACTTATATTTTATCTTGGCAGGTTGCGCTGCTTGCTGCAATTTTCTTGCGTTGTGTGCCATTAGCTGTCTTGTTATTTCACTGTAAATATTTTTCAGGAAATATTTGTTGAAATGAAAACGCGTAGTAGAGTTTAACTTTTTTATTAACTATTACTGCACTCTTCTGTTGCGCAAACTTTCGCAAATATAAATAACACAATATCAGATACATGGCCTCAGAGCAAGAGTCAGTGCGTCACTGCCGGCCGCGGTGGCCGAGGGGGCTGAGGCGCTTCTGTCACGGTCTGCACGGCCACTACGATCGGGGGTTCGAATCCCCCCTCGGGCATGGATATTTGTGCCGTCCTTAGTTGTAGGTAGTTCATAAGTAGTTTGTAAGTTTAGGGACTGATGACCCCGTAGTTAAATCCCTTAAGCTTAACAAACATTTGAACATTTAGTGCGTCACTGCAAGTGTCCTGCGAGAGTGAGAGTGCCCCAGAGTCTGCGAGTTCGATGCTTTTATTCCCACTCTGAGGTTCACAAGTATGTCTTTATCCACTTACAATTGTAAAGCAAGGTAAATGTTATTTACATATTACGTAAAAGTAGTAAACAATATACATATTTCATTTCTTTAATTTAAGGTGTTTGTGTTTTGTTAGTTATTTGTAAGATAGTTTTAAAATGTACGTCTAACAAAGTAGTTGTCATGACTTTGAAAAATGGCGTCTGTTTGTTTACTTCGAGTATATGAAATGCTTTGACAGATGTGTTTAGAGTTTAATGTTGTTTGTGCGTGTTATTAAATGACTTATTATTTTCGTGAAGATATTTTGGTGTTTCTGTTTCGTTCATCAGTGACCAATGTCTACATGAATTTGGAAAGTCCCGTTATATTTATTAAATCGGCAATTAATGGTAAGATTCAGTGTTAATGAGTCTATAAACATAATATTCGTTATCAGTGAGCATTAAAGTTTCATGTGTGCTAATAGGTTTCGGTGTTCTAATTTTATTTATACTTTTAAATTATTACAACATGTGTCACCTAACACTATTTGCTTCTACTTATTAACAGAAAATATATTCCGGCCTAGGCCTACTATTATGCACTTTTTGCTGTATTATAGCTAATCAATTTTTCGAGTTAGGGAAAATTATGGATGGGCCACTTATGTATTGTTATTCTGGCATTTAGGTGTAATTACAATCAATTTGAATGCATTATATAGTTTTTTTAACTAATGCTGTCTCCCGAAGTTGGGTCTGACACTAATGGGTAGTGATATAGGGTGTGCGTATATATATTAATTTATTAACTGACGATTGTGCTTTAAGCAAGGCGGTGTAAATAAATCAATCCAACAGCTACTTAGATCAGCCCTAGTACCTATAGTAGGTATGTGGAGTGAACGGTTCGTGTATGGTGAAGAGAGTGCATTGCTCGTTAAGGGTGTCTTCCTTGGACATTTTTAGATGAGTGTATATAGCGACCTCTTCATAAAAATTCATGAAATAGCCTTTAAAGAATACTAATTTCTTAGATATCTGCCGCCCAGTAATTGACAAAACTTTTTTAGAAATGCTCCGAAAGTTCGTGGCTGTTTTTGAAACATCTACTACTATTTGTGAACAATACAATGTAAGCAATCAACGACGCGTCCAAACTGCTCTGGAGCCCGCACCAGCGTTCCTGGTTCAAATTTCGCTCGCTAGAGGCCGCTCCTCAACTATAGGCTTGGACGCCTCGTTCGTTGCAATCATTTTACATCCTAAGAATTTTTGTACCTTGTTTAAACAATACAACCAACTTTAATGTAAACTAATTCGAATACAATTGGCCCTCAGCTAAATCATTATACCTCCTGTATCAAAAATTTTAAATTGACGACACGCCCACTTTTCACATAGCCTCATTGGCCGCTACATGTTCCGTTTTTATCCTAACTGACATTTATAATATTTTACTATTGACCTTTACATTTTATCAACTAATGTTTAGAATTTTATGCTTGCAATGATGTAATGTTTATATCAGAAAACATCAGAACATGCCGGTAATAATGATTTGGAATGTTAAATATGACACTCCCATTATTCTCCGTGTCGCCATTGGGTGCCAAAAGTTTTAAATTCTCTGAAATCTATTGTTTTAATTACTTGACGTTGCTTTCTCTACGGCATAACGTAAGTTTCATTCTGCTTTTGTACAGTACCTTTTTATATATGTAACATTCTATCTTGTACCATCTAATTTTTTGTAAATTTATTGCTGCACATTATATGCAGGTTTGTCACACTTGAAAATGGGCTAACATAGAGGCCAAAACCGGTAGTGTGGGCTTAAATAAAGCACCAATAAATGGAACTGGAGCTGGACTTTCATTAAATCGTACCACAGTTGCGGCAACAGCAAGCATCCAGTCATGGGTTTAATATTTTACAATGTTTATTAGTTTCTCCAAGGTCGCTGCTTTTTAATAAATTATTTAATACGACAGGCCTGCTTCTGCGTGAATGCCATTGTCACGTTATCTGTAAAATATATAGGTGGTATACTGTTTAATTTAACAGGATGATTGCAACTCAGAAATATACGCTTTAACATACACTAGTAGCTCTTCTTATACTTATAAGATCGCTGTTTATCTCGTCTGTTTGGTTCTTAATCAACATATTAGAACTGTTGATGTTGTAGTTCTTTATAATTCCTACGTTGCCGATATCTGACAGCTATTTTCAGATATATCAGCGATATTACAAGGTTACATGCAGTTATTTCTTTGCTACTATGTAGAGCAGAGGTCGGCAATTAAAATAAGTAGGGGTCCGGATACTTTTGGAAATTTTTATCAAGGTCCAGATGTAAAAACCGTGAGTTCCTTATAAATTTCTTATTTTAATTTTCACTCATAATATAATATGAAATACAATAGATGTAAAATAACAAACAATCCAGAAAAACTTATATTATTTCCTATTTATTATTACTCAAAAAAGTATGAAATAAAGTGGATAACCTTTTATTGAAAAGTGCAGAAATAGGTCTTACATTATACAACCTATTTTTATTTTAATTTTCACTAAATAAGTATGAAATACAATGAAATGAGCATATACGTGTTAAAAAAAACCTTTGGGAAAAATTACATTTGCGCTCTTCAGCAGGTTCACGTGTGGAGCAGTTACGACAATAGTGTCTTCAAAGTGGATGGTCGTTAGACTTGGGCGAAAGTTATTCTCCAAGAAATTCTTTTTTGAAACACACATTATAATGTGTGTGTGTGTGTGTGTGTGTGTGTGTGTGTGTGGAGTTAAATATATCAGCCAGGTAAATCGCAAATTTTTTGCAATTTTCATATTTTTCCTGGACATGTTGACTCCAAAATTCTTCAGTGGATACACTTCTATACGTTTGCAAGGAAATGGCTTCCTGTAAGTATATTATCTCCATTTGGACTAAAGACTTTGCAAGGTGGAACAAATTCGCAGCCACATCCGTCCATTCTGCTACAGGAGAAACCTCAAAAGGCTTCGTGACAATCTTACTGCAAATTTCTTCTTAAAATCCATCAAGAAATTTGATAATATGGAAATGTCTATTTCAGGATTATTTTCATATTCAGAAATTGTTAAAAAATGAAGAAATTCTTGACTTAAAATATCTATTTCAAAGAATGAGCTTACAACGTAATGATGATACAATATTGTTATCTACAGAAGAAATGTGTTTTTAATAATTGGAGTATGTAAGTTACACTTTGAAATACTTTTGGAGGTTCAGTTTCTCGCCTTCCGCGGTCCGGACCTGGACCACGGTCCGCCAGTTGCCTACCGCTGCTCTACAGCATAATTTGTCTTCGTTGGTATGTTGATACTATAAATGATGGTTTTGCGTTTGTATGTATTTGACTGGCCATATATTAGTTTGTTGAATTCTGATCTAATTTTGTGGTGTTTGAGAATCATAATAATTTATGACGTTTTATTGGCAGAAAATTGTAAGTAATCACTGGAGCCGCGACGGATTAGCCGTGCACAAGGGAGTGCCGCGTTGCGGTGCGCGCGGCCGTCCGCCGTCGGGGGTTCGAATCCCCCCTCGGGCATGGGTGTTTGTGTTGTCCTTCGGTTAGTGTACCTTAGTTTAAGTAGTTTGTAAGCTACGGACTAATAACCAAGCGGTTAAGTCCCATAGATTTACAAACATTTTTAATCACTGTGAAACGTATCCATAGAAAATGTATATTGCTGAATTTGTAAAAAAATGTCTAATATTGTGCCTCCTGTTTTGTGTCGAGTAACTTGCTTGCAAGAAAATGCATAATATTGCTTCTACTGTTTGTATCGATATGTGTACATAAATATGTGAAGTTTCATCTTTGTCAAACATTATGTGTTGCATAGCATTGTAGCTCGGGCAGAGAGACAGAGAGTGAGACTTGTGGATCAGCTCGCTTAGAGAGAAGTTGTGTTGTGTATATGGCACCGATGTAGAGCAGAGGCTGCAGTGCCAGCGAATAATTGTGAAAAAGGTTGTACCACCCATGTAATGAAGGTAATAGCATTTCATGTAATTATGAAAAGGTTGTATCATTTAGGTAATGTAATGGTGCTTATTAATAATAAGTAACAAAGTTGACCTTTCTTTCCTGTTTCATTTATGTAGTTAGAAGATTAACCTACTTACTTTATTTGATAATTAGTTTTTTGTGGATTTAAAGTGCAGTATAGATCTTTGTAATCTTGTTGAACAGATATCTTTATTGGTACCATAGTAAATGATTGTTATGCAACACTGCAGTTAATTGAGTATGATACTGAGTTTTGATAATCGGGTACTGACCTGCATAAAAATCTCGTAGTCGATCATCAAGAAAGTGGTTTGTAATGAAATAACTGGTTTTCGCTTGGTAGGCGATGTGAGATGTTTCTTTTATTTAGCTTTAAAACAACTACCCTCTGCAATATGTGATGAACATTTACGACAGTGTCGCAAAAAAACATGATCAATGCAATAAAAATCAAGATAGTCTAGCAGTAAAACAGCAAAGTCAGTATGTAACGTTGCCATATTATGGCGTAATGAGTATCAGGATTGCGGGCATTTTTAAGAAAAGGAACATAAATATCGCGTTTTCCACAGACAATAAAGTTGGCAGCCGTTCGATCCAAAACATTCAAAAATTTAACCAACATCAAGAATCGGGGGTTTATAGATTATCATGTTCTGACTGTGATGCTGTCTACATCGGACAAACTGGAAGGAAGCTTGAAATCAGATTCCGCGAACATGTGGCGTTAGACAGGCGTGATATTGCTGACAAGTCCAACTTCGCAGCTCACCTTATTAATTCCGGACCTGACCTGACTTCACAGTTGAAACTTTTGCACAGAGGAAATAAGGGGAGGTATCTCGATCTGCTTGAAGAGAGGGAGATTTTCTGTAACGGAAGGATACCTGGATGCACACTGCTCAACGAGCAGATAGCAATGAAAAGCACCCACTTCTGGGAGTTTTTTACATCAACCCTGGTATGAGCTCGTCTACACTGTAGTCGAATGGCTGGAAAGGGCCAAATTTCCCTTTATATCTCCGCAGATGCACATACTACATACGAGAACAATATTTTGTTACAAGCAATAGTCCTATTTCACATGCTTTAGTTCGATGGAGCTCATGTTTGTTTCTAACAACGCCACTCTGCAATGTCCACATGCTGTAATTAGCTTTATTTCAATATATGTTTCTTTAAATAAGTAGCGACGTATGCGCCATGTAGCGCTAATGTGTGTATTCCCCATGTCCTGGATTGCAAGTTCATCCCTTGTGCTCATGCGGTAGTTTGGATACAAAGTCACAGTAGCTGTAGTTATATTGAATGACCTATAAGAACCACATATACCAATGTCACCTGGACAATGTAAACGCAATGGTATTAAAAAAAAGGCCTATTGTTTCTCTCCTATGTAATCATGTTTGAACTTTCATGTATATTTCTATATTCTATGTTTAGAAGCAATGTAATCATCTTTGAACCTTCATGTACATTTGTATATTTTTGATTTTGACGCACTGAACTAACTAAGCAAAGACGGCCAGCATAGTATCATTCTGAAAAACTAGATGGCGTGAACTGCTGTGTATCTCTCTCTCTCTCTCTCTCTCTCTCTCTCTCTCTCTCTCTAACACACTCACACACATGCATTGGTGCTTTGTAACGACTTTACCTTTTATGCTGGTCTCAATTAAAAATGTATATATTTTTTAAACAGAGAGTATTTTATACGTGATACAATGTAACTTATTTTAACAATTGATGGTGACAAATTTTAAAATTTTTAATGATATGTTTTAATAGCTACCCGCCTGAGGGCGCTGATAAATGGTTATTTTTATCATATAATGCATAATCTGTGTATGTTAGTTGTTAAACTTTAATTCACGTATAATCAACATTTTATCTTTTTAAGCTTTTAATATGTTTGAACCCATTTCTTTTTTAAAAATGTAACAATGTAACTGATTTAAACAAAGAGGGCCAGGCACCATCTATGTACAAGCTAAGCTGCGTAGGTGTACGTAAGCGGCTATCGGATTTTATTGTTGTGACTTGTACCGGCAAGACCTTTAAATGTTTTAAGCAGAGCACATAGGTCATCATGACTTGCAATTCTGGTATGTAATTCTATTTTATAACATTCTTGGTGTATGTAATCTTATTGTAATTTCAATGTCTGACCAAGGTACCTTGTTTTTAACAGCACTGATGATGTCCCATCATAGGGACGAAATCGATATGTTTTAAAGCTAAATAAAAGAAACATCTCACATCGCCTACCAAGCGAAAACCAGTTATTTCATTATAATTCTGTGGTGGGCTGGCACACAAAATGGAATCTAGTTACATAAAGTGGTTTGTGTTTTTAATATCTTTCTCGCAGTCAAATTTTTGAGTATAGTCTGTGATTCATGCAGGTTACAAGTCACAGCCACTCCCTGAACCACCGACATTGCCGGGGTGGGGTGGCTTGCGTGCCTCAAAGATACAGATAGCCGTACCGTAGGTGCAACCACAGCGGAGGGGTGTCTGTGGAGAGGCCAGACAAACGTGTGGTTCCTGAAGAGGGGCAGCAGCCTTTTCAGTAGTTGCAGGGGCAACAGTCTGGATGATTGACTGAGCTGGCCTTGTAACATCAGCTAATGTGGCTTTGCCACACACCTACTGCGAACGGCTGAAAGCAAGGGGAAACTACAGCCGCTACCTTCCCGAGGACATGCAGCTGTACTGTATGAACATATGATGATGGCATCCTCTCGGGTAAAATATTCTGGAGGTAAAATAGTCCCCCATTCGGATCTCCGGGCGGGGACTACTCAGGAGGATGTGATCATCAGGAAAGACAATACTGGCATTCTACGAGTCGGGGCGTGGGATGTTAGATCCCTTAATCGAGTAGGAAAATTAGAAAATTTAAAAAGCGAAATGGATAGGTTGAAATCAGATATAGTGGGGATTAGTGAAGTTCGGTGGCAGGGTGAACAGGATTTCTGGTCAGGTGAGTACAGGATTATAAATACAAAATCAATTGGGGGTATCACAGGAGTAGGATTGATAATGAAAAAGGAACTAGGAATGCGGGTAAACTACTATGACCAGCACAGTGATCGCATTATCATTGTCAAGATAGATACGAAGCCAACACCGACAACAGGTTTATATGCCAACTAGCTCTGCCGATGATGAGGAAATCGAAGAATTGTATGAGGAGCTAAAGGAAATTATTCAGACAATTAAGGGAGAGGAAAACTTAATTGTTATGGGAGACTGGAATTCGGTAGTAGGACAAGGAAGGGAAGGGAAGATAGTAGGTGAATATGGTCTGGGCAAAAGGAATGAAAGAGGAAGCCGCCTGGTAGAATTTTGCACAGAACATAATTTAGTTATAACAAACACCTGGTTCAAGAATCGCAAAAGAAGGCTTTATACGTGGAAGAGACCAGGAGACACGGGGAGATACCAGATAGAGTTTATAATGGTAAGACATAGATTTCGGAACCAGGTTTTACAAGGTAAGGCATACCCAGGGGCAGATATAGACTCTGACCATAACTTGTTGGTTATGAACTGTAGGCTGAAACTAAAGAAACTACAAAAAGGTAGGAAACTAAGGGGATGGGACCTGAATAAATTGAAGGAACCTGAGGTTCTTAAGAATTTCAGAGGGAGCTTTAGGCAACAACTGACAGAAACAGGGGAAAATAAAACAGTAGAGGAGGAATGGGTAAAATTGAGAGATGAAAGAGTGAAGACAGCAGAGAACAAAATAGGTAGCAAGGAAAGACCTACAAAAAATCCTTGGATATCACAGGAGATACTAAATTTAATCGATTAAAGGAGAAAATATAAAAATGCAGTAAATGAAACAGGCAAAATAGAGTACAGACGACTAAGAAATGAGATTGACAGGAAGTGCAAAATGGCTAAGCAGGAGTGGCTAGAAGGCAAATGCAAGGATGTAGAAGAATGTATAAATAGGGGAAACATAGATACAGCCTACAGGAAAATAAAAGAAACATTTGCAGACAAGAAAACCAGCTCCATGAATATCAAGGACACTGATGGAAAACCAGTCTCAGCAAAGAAGGGAAAGCTGAAAGGTGGAAAGAGTATATAGAGGGGCTCTACAAAGGAAATGAACTTCGAGACAATATTATAGGAAGGGAAGAGGATGTAGATGAAGATGAAATAGGAGATACTGTACTGAGAGAAGAATTTGACAGAGCCCTGAAAGACCTAAGTCGAAACAAGGCCCCTGGAGTAGATGATATTCCCTCAGAGCTACTGAAGGCTCTGGGAGAACCAGCCATGACAAACCTGTTTCACCTGATGTGTTAGATGTATGAGACAGGCGAAGTACCCTCAGACTTTAAGAAAAATGTTATAATCCTCATCCCAAAAAAGCAGGTGCAGACAGGTGTGAAAACTACAGAACCATCAGTTCAATAAGTCATGGTTGCAAAATATTAACACAAATTATATACAGAAGGATGGAAAAGCTGGCAGAAGCCGACCTCGGGGAAGATCAGTTTGGGTTCAGGAGAAATGTAGGAACACGGGAGGCAATACTCACTTTACGGATTATCCTAGAAGATAGATTAAGAAAAGGAAAACCTACATTTCTAGCTTTTGTAGATTTGGAGAAGGTTTTGACAATGTTGATTGGAATAAACTCTTTCAAGTTCTGAAGCAAGCAGGAGTAAAATATAGGGAGCGTAAGGTTTTTTACAACTTGTACAAAAACCAGACAGCGGTTGTCAGAGTTGAAGGGCATGAAAGGGATGCAGTGGTGGGAAAGGGAGTAAGACAGGGTTGTAGCCTTCCTCCAATGTTATTCAATTTGTACATTGAGCAAGCTATAAAGGAAAGCGAGGAGAAATTTGGAGAAGGAATTAAAGTTCAAGTTGAAGAATTAAAAACATTGCGTTTTGGCGACGACATAGTAATTATGTCAGATACAGCAAAAGACCTGGAAGAGCAATTGAACGGAATGGACAGTGTGCTGAAAGGTGCATATAAGATGAACATTAACAAGAGCAAAACTAGGGTAATGGAGTGCAGTGTAAGAAAATCAGGTGATGCTGAAGAAATTAGATTGGGAAACGAAGTAATAGAGGAGGTAGATGAGTTTTGTTACTTGGGCTGTAAAATAACAAATGATGTTCGAAGTACAGAGGATATAAAATGCAGAATGGCAATGGGTAGAAAAGCGTTCTTGAAAAAGAGAAATTTGTTAACATCGAATATTGATTTAAGCCTAATGAAATCCTTTCTGAAGGCATTTGTATGGAGTGTTGCCTTGTATGGGAGTGAGACATGGACGATAAACAGTGCGGACAGGAAGAGGACTGAGGCTTTTGAAATACGGTGCTACAGAGGAATGCTGTAGATTAGGTGGGTGGACCGCGTAACTAATGCGGAGGTACTGAACAGAATTGTGGAGAAAAGAAATTTCTGGCATACCTTGACTAAAAGAAGGGACAGATTGGTAGGACACATTCTTAGATATAAAGGAATTGTAAATTTAGCATTGGAGGGAAGTGTGTGGGGTAAAAACCGCAGAGGAAGACCAAGAGATGGTACAGTAAGCAGATTCAGACAGATGTAGGTTGCCGCTCTTATGTGGAGATGAAGAGGCTTGCTCAGAATAGGGTATTGTGGAGAGCTGCATCAAACCAGTCTCCGGACTGAAGACCACAACAACAACAACAACAACAACACATGTCACAGCTATTAAAGATCCGTTGCGCACATAATTAGTTTAATGCACTGTTTCTCATTTAACAGTATATACATCAATATCAGGGACATAATTATACCAAATTGCTGTGTTAATAAACAAAGTACGTGTTCAGTTAAATTTTGATGAAGCTATGTGATGACTTAGTGATATTAACTGTTAAACATCAATATATGACAACTCTTTGGACTGCAACTAATACCAGATCAGGTTTTGAATGACTAACTTTAAAACAAACTACTTTTGTTGTCTGATTAAACGATAGATTCAACATGAAACAACACGTACAACGTTTAACTGGAAAGCATACTGATACGAATTTTACGATCTTAAAAACCACAAAATTACACCATAATAAATTCCGCACTAATATGGCAAAAATAAATAAATAAATAAATAAAAATAAAAAAAATTTAAAAAAATTAAAATAAATAAATAAATAACTGCGTGTAACATATATCTCAAAATAGCCGTCAAAAATGGAGAACGTAAGAATTATAAATACATCTACATAAAGAATTACAATATCAACAGTTCTAATACATCTGTTGATTGAGAACCAAACAGATCAGATAAACTACTTTTGTTGTCTGATTAAACGATAGATTCAACATGAAACAACACGTACAACGTTTAACTGGAAAGCATAATGTTACGAATTTTACGATCTTAAAATACCACAAAATTACACCATAATAAATTCCGCACTAATGTGGCAAAAATAAATAAATAAAAATAAAAAATTAAAATAATAAGATAATAAGAGCTATCAATATATGTATAAATCGTATATTTCTGAATTGCTATTATCCTGTTAAATTAAATAGTACACCCACCTATGTATTTTACAGTTAAACTGATGATGAAATTCACGCCGAATCAGGCCTATTCTATTAAATAATTTATTAAAGATCAGCGTTCTTCGATTTAGTATTTTACAGTGTGTCGAGATTGAGAAACTATTCTATGAAGTAACACTGCTCTGTGGATAATGTACATCTGTGTGTGTATTATGTGAGAATGGACCGTTCTGAATTTGATGCTAAACAATTAGAATGTGTATAAAATTGAATAAACAAATTTAGTAGCAACGGCGGTAATATTGCACAGAGAATCACTGTCGCGTCGTAGCATAGGAACGAGGGAAGGTGGGGTTTCGTGTCACCTTGCACTTCCCGAGCGGTAAGGAGCGGTGAGGGCAAGTGCTCACAAGATACGGGGCTCAGTACTGTCACCTGGCACCTGTGACTTATAACGCTCAGTTCAAATTGCGGTACAGGAGACTTAGGTGAATCGTTAGATCTGAGTAGAGATATTTATCGAAAATTATTCTTGAAAATAGATTGGCTGGCCAGTACTTACCTTAGTTCTGTACCACCGACAGACACACAAAAACACGAAAATGGAAATTGCGAGGGTGAAGGTCGGGGTGAGAGTTTAAAATAGGGAAAGATTAATTTTTATAACTCACAACCACAAGCTGCGAACCAAATTCCTAAACATGCAAAAACACTGGAACTGTGATTGCGACTGATTGGCTCGTTTTCTAGGGGATGATATCACACGTTCGCAGCTTTCCTTCCCTGCATATGATTAACAAAACAAATTCATAATAAAATCAAGTTCATGAGAGAAAAGGGTGTACTAACTACTATTTTTGAAAACACGTGAAAGTTCACTTTATGTTGTTTATTTCACAATCTCAGAACCCTGTGGCTGATACGTCTGTACGTCGACACATTTACCAAATAAAGTTATAGCTCGCGAGCCCCCAGACAAAATGAATATTTGTCGCGAATTGTTTTCACACCACGTGGCTGTCTCAAATACCGTTTATGTTTATGCCTATGCGACGACAGGTTTACATTAACAAATCACAGTCACTTTAATTCAATGAAATGCACACCTTGTTCCACCTGCTAAATATTCACAAACACATAGTAGTACTCGATTTAACTTGGTACAGTCTACGACGAGCAACCACACGTGGCGATTGCCACAGACAAATCTCCAGTCACCACCTCGAGCCAGGCAGTCCTGAGATCACTGGCAGCTCCTGCAACAAGGCCTAAAATTGTTGTAGAATGTCACAGGGTTCTGGTGGAGCTAGGGGAAAGCAATAGAGTGAACCTATTGTGTGTCCCTGGCCACTCGGGGATCAGTGGCAACGAACATCCCGACAGATTAGCCAGGATGGAGGCAGAGACTCCATTTATTGGACCGGAACCTGTCCTGACAATCACCAAGGCAATGATCAAATTGGAGCTACGTAACTGGCTCAGTAGACAGCACGTAGAATATTGGACCAAAGTCTATCAACAAAAACATGGCAAGGTAATGATGCCTGAACAGGAGAGAGATTAGACTCATGGTTGGATTGCTGACAGGCCACGGGAATTTCAAAAAACACCTACATACAATGGGATTAACAGAAGAGTACCCTAAATGTAGGATCTGTGATGACGGTGATGAAACTGCATCACATCTAATCTTCGAATGCATTGCATTGGAGAGTAAAAGGCACAGAACATTTGGGACAACCAGACCCGAAGAAACTGTGTCTAATAAAGAACTGGTAAAGGGACTCATTGCACTGTTCAAGGGCACTGGTTGGCTTTACTAGATATACAGGGAGCGATACCGCACAATAAACTTAGTTTCGGTGCGGTCAGTGGCGGGTTGGACCAAGACTGTTTTGGCTTCCCTGAAAAAATCAAATCAAATTAAATCAAAACTAATTTGTGATAAGAAAAACATACACACCCATGCCCGAGGGAGGAGTCGAATCTCTGGGTGGAACATCCGCACACTCCGCAGCAAGGCACTTTAGAGCGCACGGCCATGCCCGGTTGGCTAACCCTTTTGAAGCCCCCGTAAACAGGGGTTAGTACCAAACTTGCTACGTAAGGTTAGAACGTGTCTGTTGACGGCCAGGCATTACTGTGAAAGCATCTAGACACTGTATGTACTTATCTCTTCATTCTGCCAACACAAATGCCTACCATGTGACCGTCGCTAGGAGCGTCTGCAGTGGCCAATGCTTTCACTGTACTGTTTACTTCCCGTTACCTAAATGCTAGCAGTGTGGCGTGATATCCGCGTGGTCTTTAGTTTCCCCGCTTGGAGTGCATCTCTTGGTATCTCAAACCCTCGATTTAACAACAAATAATCGGTAGATGACAGCACTGTCATCAGGCAGAACCACTGCTTATATCTTTGGGTGTGAGTCTGAATCGCAGTTTTTCTTTCTGCAGTGTGTTGCACATTGTGGCTCATATGATCAATATGTCTTACAGGATCTTGTGACTTTGATTTGATTCTGAAGATGAAACAACCACTTCATAGCATTTACTTTGGAAACGAGCAGATACAGTAGTATCGGGACAATCTCTGTTCGTCTCGCGCAAACGTGGTGCATACTGCGGTGATCAGGTGGAACACGCGAAGCTCCAATAATGGCGGTCGATGGCACGATGCCACACGCGTCTGCCCGAAAATCCACGAGCCTAATCTTCGACCGACCGTCACAATAACAGACTACCAGAGGGAAGCGAACCGCCGTTTGGACCTCACCGTTTGAAACTCATCTGCAAAACGGAGACTATCTACATCTACACCCATACTCCTCAAGCGACCTAACCATTGTTATTTCCTATTTATCCTATTTCAGTCACGTATTGGACATTACATTTCAAATCGGAGATCAGTAAACCTTGCATTTTTGTGGATTTCATTTCTCTTTCATAGAGACGTTCCCAAACGAATCTCGTCGTTTTTAGGAGCGAAATGCTATCGACAAGGGATCTCAAATTGATTCCGTATTACTTGATTTCCAGAAGGCTTTCGACATCGTACCTCACAAATGGCTTTTAATCAAATTGCCTGGTTATGGTACATCGCCCCAAATTTGCGACTGCATAGGGGATTTCCTGTCAGAGAGGACACACATTTTGCAGATGACGATGTACCAATCGATCATTTCTTTTAGTCAAGATATGCCAAAAATTCCTTTTCTCTCCAGTCCTGTTCAGTACCTTTTCATTAGTTACGGGATCCACCCACTTAATCTTCAGCATTCCTCTGTAGCACCACATTGCAAAAGCCGCTATCCTCTTCCTGCCTAAAATATTTATCGCCCCACTTTCACTTCCGTACAAGGAAACACACTACACAAATGCCTTCCTTACACTTAATATATGATGACAGCAAATTTCCCTTTTTCGAAAACGCATTTCTTCCCATTGTCATTCTGCATTTTATACACTCTGTACTACGATCATCAAATGTAATTTTACTGCCCAAGTAACAAAAATCATCTTTATTGTTTCGTTACCTAATCTAATTCATTCAGCATCGCCTATTTTCTAAGACTGCATTCCATTACCATTGTTTTGATCTTGTTAATGTCCATCTTATATGCTCGTTTCAACACTCTGTCCATTACGTCCAATTGCTCTCCATGCCCTTTGCTGTCCCTGACAGAATTACAATGTCATCAGAAAAACGCAATGTTTTTATTTCTTCACCCTGAACTCTAATTCCTTCTCCAAATTTCTTTTTTCTTTCCTTCTCAGCTTGATCAATGTGCAAATTGAATAACATTGGAGAAAGGCTATAACCCTGTCTTACTCCCTTCGCAACCACTGCATTCATTTGACGCCATTCAACATAACAGCGATTCATAACATTCATAACAGCGATGTCCTAATGTACAAGTTGTAAATAACCTACGTTTTACCCCTGCTGATTTCATTATTGAAAGACTGTATTTTATTCAACATTGCAAAAGCTTCCTCCAAATCTACAAAACCTAGAAATGTAGGTTTGCCTTTTCTTAATCTATCTTCTAAGATAAGACGTAAGGTGAGTATTGTTTCCCATGTTCCTACACTTCTCCTGAATCGGGACTAATTTCCCTGAGGTCAGCATCTATCAGCCTTTCCATCCTTCTGCAAAAAATTCGTGTTACAATTTTGCAGCCCTGACTTATTAAACTGGTTCTGTAATTTTCCCGCCTGTCTGCGCCTGCTTGCTTTGGAAAGGGGGTTATTACATTTTTCTTAAAGTGTGAGGGTATTTCCCCTGTCTCAAAAATCCTACACACCAGGTGAAATAGTTTTGTCAAGGCTGACTCTCCCAGACTTCAATAGCTTTGAGCGAATGATGTCTACTCCAGGGGCCTCCATCTTTTCCTCCTTTACTCAGAACTGATTTTCCATCTGAGTTCTTGATATTCACACAGCTATTTTTCTTGTCTCCAAATGTTTCTTTTATTTTCTGTAGGCGGAATCTATTTTCCCCTAGTTATTACATTCTTCTACAGACTTACATTTGGCTTCTAGTCACTCCTGCTTAGCCATTTTGCACTCCCAGTCAATCACATTTCTGAGTCGTATTTTCTCCATTTTTGTTGCTTCATTTACTGCATTTTTATAATTTTTCATTTCATCAATGAAATATGTGATATCCAATTATTTTTTTATAGGTCTTGCCTTTCTACTTGTTTGGTTCTCTGCTGCCTTGGCTATTTCATCTCTTGACCCATTTCTCTTGTAGTGTTTTATTTTCCCCATTTCTGCCAATTCTTAGCTAAATCTCCGTCTGAAATTATCAAGAGCTACAGGTTCCTTCAATTTTGCTAGGTCCCATCTTCTTACACTCCTAACTTTCTGCAGTTTCTTCAGTTTCAGTCTAGTCCAAGAGAAAAAAGATATGATTAGAGTCGATATATGCCCCTGGATATGTCTTATAGATTACAACCTGGTCCGAAATCTATGTTTTACTATTATAGAATGTATCTGGTATCTTCCGGTATTTCCTGGTCTCTTCCATGTATACAACCTTCTTTCACGCTTCTCGAACCAAGTGTTTGTTATCATTAAATTATATTCGGTATAAAATGCTACCAGACGGCTTCCTCTTTCATTACTTTTTCCCAGTCGATATTCACCTACTATTTTTCCATTAGCTCCTTTTCCTATTACCGAATTCCAGTACCCTATAACAATTAAATTATCCTCTCCCTTAACTGTCTGAATAATTGCCTTTACCTCCTCACACATTTCTTCGATCTCCTCATCAGCGGCAGAGCTAGTGGGCATATAAACTTGTACTACTGTGGTCGGTGTTAGCTTTGTATCCATCTTGACTACAATAATACGATCACTGCGATAGTTTACCCGCATTCCTATTTTCATATTGATTAGTAGACCGACTCCTGTAATATCCTCAACTGATATTGTTTTTATAATCCTGTACTCCCATGACTGGAAATCCTGTTCCTCTTTCCACCTAACATCACTAAGCTCTATTATATCTAACTTCAACCCATCCGTTTCTTTTTTTAAATATTCTAATCTCCCTAACCGATTAAAAGATCTAACATTTACTCTTCGATCCGCAGAATGCCAGTGTTGTCTATTCTGAAGACGACATCCTCCTGAGTAGTTCACGCCCAGAGATCCGAATGGGGGACTATTTTACCTCCGGATTATTTTACTCAAAATGATGCCATCATCATATATTCATACAGTAGGGCTGCATGTTCTCGGGAAAAGTAACCGCTGTAGTTTACCCTTGCTTTCAGCCGTTCGCAGTAACGGTGTGACAAAGCCACATTAGCTGCCGTTGCAAGGCCAGCTCAGGCAATCATCCAGACTGTTGCCCCTGTAACTACTGAAAAGGCTGCTGCCCCTCTTCAGGAACCACACGTTTGTCTGACCTCTCCACAGATACCCCTCCGCTGTGGTTGCACCTACGGTACGGCTATCTGAATCGTTCAGGTACGCAAGCCACACCACTTCGGCAATGTCTGTGATTCATAGGGTTGGTTTATGAAATTTAAATTCAGGCTAAATCATTTCGTTTCAGGAACTGATTGCAATTTTAGTGTCGCGTTCAGTTTGCTTCCGTACGTCGATAAATCTTTGTATATCTGCGTATCAGGAGAAGAACTGACTATTGTACTTTCTGTGGAAACTTTCGCAACTATCAGTGGTTCTCTGTTTATGGCAGCTTAGTTCTGACGACACTGATTAAGAAAGACTGCGGTTTCGTCTATGTAAGCATCCACTAAGTAGTCACAGATTTACAGACACAGGAATCGCTGAAATTAACTCCTCCATATAATAGGCGACAGCCGTATCAGCAGCCAGCGTTGAAAAACAAAATATGTAAAGGAGAAACTTCCCAATTTCATTTATGGAAGTCATATGCAAGTCCTAACGTTTCGTCACCACCCCTGTGTTACATTAAGTAGAGAACATTGGATTCTTATATCAGTCCCCACATCACATTCAACTTTCATAATGCTTTCTTGAAACTTTGAAAAGGCGGTTGAGAGAGATCAGTTTCTCACATCTGTCAACAACTGACAAGATGACGTTTTACTATCATTCAAGAAAGAAAAAATCATTGGTGTTTAAACATAAGTTCATAATCAATTTTCAACCGGCCTTTTGTTATAAACGCATCTATTTACAACACGTATATTACAATTTGTATGTTTTTACATTCTCATAAGTACAACTAACCAATGCAGCTACTACTATTGTAAAATCAACAACACACAGAACATACAAGTAACTGCACTTCCATTGCAGACAATCTTCAAGAAACTCCAGTACAAGATCTCTCTCTACATCATGTAATTTCTTTACATCAGGTCCCACTGAAATATATCCTATTCCAGTTCAATCTAATACAACACCCAAAAATTTTAATAACTGCTATGAGCCCTCCACTTGAGATTAAACTACTTCTTTCACACTCCCTATAGGTGGATACTAAACAACTTTGAGTCACCTAACAATCAGAGATTTGAGGCCTCTGTTTCTCGGCCGAAGAACGAATTACCATCGTACTAATCTCCGGAACGCTATCGAAATGCCACCATTCTTGTCGTAAGTACCACTAACCGGTGAACTGTATACATTACCCTCGCAGGGATATTACTCCATTATAATTCGTATTTTCATGTATAGCTGCAGTCGTGTACCACATTTGCTTTACAGCCCATTGTATTCTCAGGCTGATTTGAACCCGATATTTCACAATGGGGTCTCTGATTTCTCCATCTCTAGAGCAACTTACCAGAAGGAGTGAACATTAAAACCACTGAAACCACTGACACATTGATATTTTCCAGGTTTTTTTTTTTTTTTTTTTTTTTTTTTTTTTTTTTTTTTTTTTTTTTTTTTTTTTAACAGAATATACGTAAACGATAAATTGTAAAGGCCTCATACTACTCGACAGACCGCCCATGTTTGCAGCGCCAATATCCTCCTATACTTCATATTTTCTTGTAATCATTCGAATGCTTTTCTGCACGCCGGTCATGTGACGCATTTGTCCTTTCTCACCTATTGCAAAGATCTTTTTCCTCTCAGGTAAACTACCCACTACTTGTTTTCCAGATCAGAATCCTTTTTAATTAGCTATGAATTCCCACCGAGACTGCTTTTATATTACATCCTTCGAAAGGATCGATTATAGTGCACTGTAACAGTTGTTGGAATACAGTTTTTTTTTACTGTTATCAGTCGCCTACTTGAATGTAAACATGGCTTTTGGAGGCAAGCTAGCAAGCATCAGAGGAGTGGGTATCTTTCTTTTATAGACTGAAAGACACAACTGCATTCGATATCTCATCCTACATAAAGCAAGGATTTCCGAAAGTATATTCAGTTAGCCATTGTAAATAGGCTAATTTCTTCCAGTCACCTGAGGAAGCAACACATGCAGGATGCTCCAGTTACAGATTTCTGGTATTGGAACATTATCGGTCAGCAGACAGAGTAACAAATGCAACGTAGCATAGAATTACTTTCATTTACCCAAAAATGTTCATATGCCTGTTAAGCTTAATGGATTTAACTGTGGGTCTTCAGTCCCTAAACTTACAAACTAGCTTATACTAAAGACGACACAAACATCCATGCCCGAGGGGGGATTCGAACCTCCGATGGGGAACGGCCTAGCGCATCGGAGCATAGCGCCTCAATGTGCTCGGCCGTTCCGCCGCGGCTACCTTTACCCACCTGACAGAAGCTTGCTAACTTTAAACTGTTTGTCACACAATTGCACCACCAACACGCAATTCTCAATATTACCCACCATGTACAGTGCGATATAAGCAATAAAACATGTTTATAGAGGAAATATTTAACAGGCCACCACATCACGGGCTCTGAATATTGGCCTACCAGAAAGAGACCTCCGATCCCAGTTACGTAGCAGGGTCCTGGGGGTTTGGAACTCTGAGTGGGCGAGCTTGACCGAACCAAACAAGCTCCGCACTTTAAAGCCCTCCACCGCTGCATGGAAGTCCTCACTGCGGGCTTCTCGCAGGGAGTCGGTGGTCCTTTGCCGGCTGCGTATCGGCCATATCTGGCTGACGCATGGACACCTTCTGCGTCGTGAGGACCCTCCTCAATGTCGCTCCGGTGCGACTTTGACAGTCGCCCACATCTCAGTGGAATGCCCCAATTTAGCCGCATAGCGACGGAATTTTAATATCCCTGACGCCTTGACGCTTGTTTTAGCTGACAATGCCTCCATGGTTGATAGTGTTTTAAATTTTATTCGTGAGTGTGGACTGTACCCATCCCTTTAAAGTCTCTTGTGTGTCTGTCATTTATCTGTTCTCCACTTGCCTAAGTCTATTAGGTAGGTGTTTTAATGTGTACCAGAGTGGCTGGATGTGAAACTTATATTTATGTGATCACCCAGCGCCAACACTCTTGTCCTTTCTTCGTTTTTTATGTGGACCCTTTCTTCGTTTTTACATGTTCCTTTTACACTTTGACGTGTTAAAGCATATGCATCGTAACGCTTAACACAATGTTTTAGCTCTAAGACTGGAACAAGGGACTGATAACCGATGATGTTTAGTCCCTTTCAAAAACTACAAACCAACCAACCAAGTAATACCATAGCTGCGTCATTCGCCAGTCAAGACTGGACAGTATATCATCCATCCACCCACATTCGAACCTTCACCCGAAGACATGCCCAGATATGCTCAATCCGGTCCGGTGAACAAGCTTGCCACTCCATTCGTTCAATTCCCTCAGCTTCAAGCATGTTTTCCACCAGAGCAGCTCTGTGGCGACGAGCGTTATCGTCCACCAGAAGGAACCCAGCTGCTATGCCTATGGTACTCCAAAAGGTCAATGGACCTCATCTCTATACTTCTGAGCAGTCAAAGCGCCATTCTGAATGACATAGAGGTCCGTACGTCCGCCAATACTGACTCCTGTCGACACCATTTGTGCACCGTCATGATATGGTGACCTTTTCTGCACATAAGCAGGATTGTTCAAAGATCCGATTTGAACATAAAATCTGTGAACGGATCCTGGAGCCATCCGTTACGACTCGAATCCTGACGTTCCTCCAGGCAGTTTCTGCGAGCTAAACGGTGTCGTTGATTTAATGGACTCAGACCATTGGTTTCCGTGTGTAGAGGCTACATCCCGGAAGGCGATTTCGGACTGTTTGTGATGATATTGCGCGTCCTGTTGCTGCCTGTAGGGTACTTTGCAGATGAGTTGCATTCTGCCTCCTGTCTCGACGGGTTGTTAACCGGAGAATAGTCATCTCTTGCCGATGTTACCCTTGGACGACCTTGGCCTTGTCTTCTTTTATCGGTTCTTGTTGTCTTAAATCGCATCCAGGTCGTGGAAATTACAATTTGGAACACGCTAATAGTCGCAGCCCCCCCCCCTCTCCTATACATGCAACAGCTTCGGGTAAGCCACGTTGTTGTTGCATTGCACTACCTGCTCACTACACTTCCCGAAGCCAACTACTTGTATGATCCGTTTGGTGAATACAGGTCAACACCAATCCCCTCTGCAGCAACTTTCTGTTATTACAACTATCTCGTAATGCCGTAATGTTGTTGTCTCCACTTTGTTGAACCGATAGAGAGACGTCGGACCATTTCAGTACATTCAAAAATTGTTTATAATCATATGGGACCAAACTACGTTGGCCATTACTCCCTAGTCTTACCAACTACTTAAACTAACGTAAAGACAACACATACATCCATGCCCGAGGGAGGATTCGAACCTCCGACGCTAGAGGCCGCGCAATCCGTACATCACAAACGGCTTTTAATCAAACTGCGTGGTATATCGCCCCATATTTGCAACAGTGGATTTCCTGTCAGAGAGGACACAGTTCGTAGTAATAGATAGTAAGGCATCGACTAAAACAGAGGTGATATCAGGCCTTACACAAGGGTAGTGTTATTGGTCCTCAGCTGTTCCTTATTTACATAGACGATTTAGGGGAAAATCTAAGTAGCTCTCTTAGGTTGTTTGCAGATGACTCCGTCATTTACCGTCTAGTAAAATCATCTAAAGATCAAAACCAACTGCAGAACGATCTGAATAAGATATAACTACGGTGTAAAAATTGACAATTGAGTCTAAATAATGAGAAGCGTGAAGTTGTCCACATGAGTACGAAAGGACATTTGTTAAACTTAGTTTACAAGATAAATAAATCGAATGTGAAGGCCGTAAACTCCACTAAATACCTCGGAATTACTATTACTTCAGACTTAAATTGGAAAGAACACGTAGATAATGTCGTGGGAAAGCGAGCCAGAGACTGCGTTTTATTGGCTGAACCCTTAAAAGATGCAACAGAACTACTAAACAGACTGCATACACTACGCTTGTCCGTCCTATTGTGGAGTATTACTGCCCAGTATGCTATCCTTATCAGGTGGGTTTGACAGAGGACATCGAAAGAATCCAGAGAAGGGCAGATCGTTTCGTATTGTCACGATACAGGAGAGACAGCGTTACGGAAATGATACAGGACCTGGGATGGGAATCATTACAACAACGGCGCTTATCGCTGCGGCGTGGGCTACTTACGAAATTCCAATCGCCGACATTCTCCTCCGAATGCGAAAATATATTGTTGACTCCCATTTACATAGAAATGATCATCAGAATGAAATACGAGAAATCAGAGCTCGAACGGAGAGATTCAGGTGTTCTTTATTCACGCGCGCTATTCGAGAATGGAATGAGAGATAAAATAGTATAACGGTGGTTTGATGAATCCTCTGCCAGACACTTAAATGCGATTTGCAGAGTATCCCGTGTAGGTGTAGATCCGTAACGTGGCGCTTCAGACCGCTCGGCTACCCCCGCGCGGCTCAGTTCGTTGTCCCGATCACAATAGTTCAGAACCTAGATATCGCAATTGATCCCCTGATTGTTCTGAGTTCCCTGAAGGCAAAGTCCGCGTGTCTGTTGTTTCTGGCGCATTGAATATTTATCAGGAGCACGTAAATTTTCTTATAACTTAATTTCAACTAATGACACATCAGATTAAAATCCTGTAATCATAAGATTAATAATATCATTGTTCGCCGCAAACTGTGAGAATGGCCGGGTGGTTAAAGACATATTAAGAGGAGGACCGTTAATGAAATTGACCATATTTGTTAGTACAACTAATGGACAATAAGTTCGCAAAGTTTCAATGTTGATATCGCATCCGAAGTGCCTGAAAATGAATTAAAAGTGTGACAAGGCCTCCATGCCACGCCCACGTTTTGAAGCAGCACTTCAGTACCAGCTCAGTGGACAACGATCCTCTGTATTACTGTCAACCAAATATCTGGGGGATACATCTAGAATGCCGTGATACATACTAAATAATAACATCATTTATGACGAAACCTTTTTTTCCCTTATGACGGAGATTTTTATAAGTGTTCGATTCTTTCTTCATTCAGTTATGCCACGTTCACAAAGCATGTATAAAAAACTGGATAATCTGCGTTTGAATAAGTAAGTGAAGAGAAGACGTGAGAAACAACGATAAACCGACAATGAGACTACGTCCAAAGTAAGAACATCTGCTGAAAATGTGAACTCGTCCCTAGCAGTTCCAAGCGAAAAATTAGTGAGGTGAATTTTGCAGACTGCAGTGACGAATCTCCGTACACTGGATTTATATTAATTGACCTTGAATGGTCGACTTCAGCAGTGACATTTTATTGTGACTGTAGGATGTGTGGTAGTGATAACATTCAGATTATAGATGACAAACTGCTCATTGTGTGCAAAAAATGCAATGCTGATAGCTCATTCAAAACTTGTAAATGTAGATACTGGTACTATGAAGCTAATATGAGGTTTTCCTATGGATTGAGGTGCATTGGAGTTGGGAGACAAGGGGGAAATTTATTGTGTGGAATAATGAGTATGCGAGCGCCATGTCTGAGATTTACAAAAATAAAATGTGAACTGGATAATATAATTTCTAACATGTATGAGGACAGTGTGATAGGCCTAGCAGCTACAGTAGAAGCTATTGCAGAAAATAACACGTTAGATGAGAACGATTCTGTTTATGTTAGAACAGATCTTGTTGTGTCATGTAATCGTACATTCATGAAAAGAGGGCGTACGTCTTAATATGGTGTTTCAAGTGTCATACGCAATGACACAGGTAAGGGACTAGATGTTCAAATTATGAGAAAATTCTACCATAACTGTGCACTTGGTGGAGAATGTGAAGGACATACTGCAGCAAAACATTTTCTGGTTCTGGTGGTGGAATGGAAGGAGCTGGTATGCAAATTACGAGATCTGTCAAGTAACTTGGTGTCTGATATGTGAAATATCTTGGGGATAGTTACTCCAGTGCATTCAAGTCTGTGAATGAGAGCAAACCTTATGGAGAACTTTGAATTGCGAAACTTGAATGCATAGGTCACATTCAGAAGAGAATGGGCTCAAGATTGAGGAAACTTGTCAGTGCCATGAAGGGAAAAAATTTGGAAGTTGGAAAGGGCCTTGTTGGACACGACTAATAAAGATGATAGACTCTCTTCAAGTGAATTTTGGCAAGGCCCTCAGAACCTATCCAGTGTAGACGACATGAAAAGTGCAGTATGAGCTACACATTTCCACATGTTGTCAACAGATGAACACCCTATTCATCATCTGTGCCGTATTAACTGGTGTAAATAACTACAACCTCAGACGAATGACAAGCCCTAAATTTCAAGGTGAGGCTTACAAATTGTATCCTGGATCTCGTCAAGCCCACTTACAGGTTTTGGGCTGATCCTAAACTTCTCAACAAGTGTGTTCATTGCATATCCCAGAATCCAAACGTGTCTCTAAATTCACTCATATGGAAACGATGTCCTAAAACCACATTTGCATCTGCTACAGTTGTCAGAATTGCAACTTATGATGCAGTTCTTCTATTTAATTATGGGAATGTCGGGAGAGGGGAGGATGAAGGTATTAGAGGTAGGAAAGTTTACTCAAGACATCCTGAGAAAAATAGATTGACAGCGCGTCTCTGCAACTGAATAATCAGTTGAAGACCTGGTAAAGGAAAGAAGACAGACAACAAGAAACCAGAAGAGAAGCCTTGAAGGGAAAGACGACCCAGACTACAAATGTGGTGTCCTCTGAAAAAGTGACACAAGGAAAAAAGTTAGATAGGAAATTAAATTGCGTTTACTGAAAAGGCTGGTTTTTAAAGTTTATGTACATTTTCCTCAGATTCTATGAATGCTAGAATTATGAAATTTTGTACATATATTTGTGTAAACCTAATAAATGGTGCCTCAAGAGCAAATTTTGAAATTCTGATTGCAAGCTGAGATATGGGGCAAAGTGCTAGGAATTTTGTATGAATTTAAAATTGTTCTTGTAGAATTATAATTAAAAATTGTGCAAATTCACCTATTTGACGTATTCCGAAAACCTCATGAGAGATGCTTAAAACATATAGAGAGATGAAACAGAAATTTTTGTAGAAATCTCTTGAATACTTTCCGACAAAAAGGAACATACATTATTTTTTGAAAATAAAAGTTCAGTTTTCATTAAAATAGTTGAATATATATAATCAAAGGTTTTTATATGTAAATGTGATTCATGTAAAGCGTGGTACAAAATTTCATGCCGTATCTCCAAAACTGTGGATTTGGTGCATTTTTGAGACAGTGTGAGGTTTTCATCAACGTCCCCCTCCGTAAGCTATAAGAGGAACAGAGTTCACGTGTCAATTCGTAACGTTGGTAACAGATTCTTAACAAGTAAAGATTTTTATATTGTTACTCGCCACAAATGTTTCGCCGTTCGTTTTCAAATATTTCTGGAATAAGCGAAACCCAGTCATTTTCCGCAACAGGCGCTACTGCAAGAAAGTAAACATTAAGTTCTGCGTCAAGCTTGTAAAAAGTAGCGATACGTGGCAAGGATTAAGCGAAGTTAGGCAGGCGAGGCACTTTAAAAAAAAGTCCTGTTTTCGAGCTTCACAAAATGTTTCGTGATGGCAAAGATCCCCGATAAGGCCGCCCGTCTAACGATGCAAGAGCAGATAACTCAGTTATTGCAAGGTGACCGTCATGTAACTGCCTGTGCGATATCAAGACAGCTATATTTGTATCGTGATGTCTGTAATAAATGTTTACGCGACCTCTTAAGGGAACGGAAACTTAATGCAAAGGCCGTCCCTTATCCACTAACAAACGGAAAGAGAGAGGACGAATAATTTCTGATCAACTACTGCACTATGGCAGACTCGATCGCACGTTTCTCTCGGAGTTTGTTGCTGGTGCTGAATGTCGGCGCTACCAGTTTGAGCCTCACCAGCCTTGATGAAAGTCAAAGCACTATCTTCGAGAAGAAAGACAATGCTGCTCGCATTCTTTGATAGTAAAGAATAAGTTCCCCGTGAATATGTTCCTCCGGGTTAAAAACCTGTTATATCGGTCCTGAAACCTTCGCGACAAACAATTAGACGTCACAGCATTCTCAGGACTGATTCTTACTATATTACAAGACTCAAAACTGCTTTATTTGTCTGCGAATATCTGGCCAAACATTCTGCTATTGACATCTCACAAGTGTCAAATTCCCCCGATCTCTCAACTTGCAATTTTTTCTTCTTTTCATAAATGGAGGGACATACAAATGGAAGCTTCATCATTATATAGACAGTTAACAAACTGTGAGGAATGAGCTTACAAGCACAGCACTTGAAAATTTTCCCGCTTGATCTCCAGAAACGTTGGAAATTGTGTACAGACGGGACTACTTTGATTTGATTGGAGGTAGTATCAGTACTTGATAAGTGCAGTTTTCTATTAAAAATAAGTATAAGGAAAACTGGCCCCGAAATTTTCTGGTAAAACGAGTATGTTTCGAAACTTTCGACATTCAACATACAAGAATTTTCTCTTATTCACTTATTCCATAGCCCGACACCTAACTCGTTATTAATAGGAGAATTAATACTAAGAATTTGTAACAGCTGATGTCAATATGGTGACAGATATTGCCTCAGAGCGCCTGCAAATCTTGGTCGCAGCTACATTCAATTCACGAAAACAGCCTCTCAGTCTCCACGTTGGATCTAGAAATTTTATTCTCTTTTATCGCTTCAGTATTGCGAGGATGTATATAGGTCTGTTTATTCCCTTGTTACGTTAGCGCCTCTTCTCTCTCTCTCTCTCTCTCTCTCTCTCTCTCTCTCTCTCTCTCTCTCTCTCTCTCTGTTCATCGCCCTCTGCCGCACTCTCAAAACATTAATGTTTGTTTTACATGCAGCTTATAACGTTTTAACAGAATTTAAGTAATTTCAGTTTCATTCTACCGATACTCATCTTTTCAATATTGCGATGTATGGGGGTTCTGCTCGCAGCAACATTATTCTCCTGGGGCGTCGTGGTAGAAATAAATACGCGATGTGTACAATTTTTCACTTCTTCTTTAATTTGAAACAAACTTCTACACTAAAACATAACAAAGTCAACACATTTACAAAGCATCAGAACGGTAGTACTTCCATTTCAAAATAAAGACTGACATAGCTTCCAGAGCACTTGACAAACGACTGAAACTCGAACTCCTCCACGCAAGGCGGTGAGGCAAATATATAACATCGGCAATAATGACATTACATTATCCACTGTTCATAACAATTGAATATAGTAATTTACAATTAACGAACACAACAGTAAAACATTTCATGTATACAAAAATAATCACAATATAACTATGCGTACAATAATTTTAGATGGCACATGTATTTTAAGACGAAATTTCTGATCTTTCTGTTGACAACAAAGTGCGGTGTTAAATATCAATTAATTAGTTAACGAGTACATCATACATGTTCCTAACATATATTGAGCTATCAAGTATCTTGGCAATTCTCAAACTAGATTCTAAATCTCGCGTTAGTCAATATATACAAAGAATTCAATATTGATAATTAATGTAATAGTCGAAATAACACAATTAGCTGATCAACACAACTTGTTTATGAGTCTGACATATATACAATGCTATTTATTTTCATTTATTTATGTTTTACAAAAGTTTTTACCCTTCCTCTGTCTATTTATTGAAAGAATGTACAATGACAAAAGTATTGTTTATAGAACTGTCTAGAACGAAAATATATTAATCTCTTAATTAATGAAATCTATCACTTGTTTCACTCACAGTATAACCGAGACACTGTCCTATACTGATTCCTAGGCTG
Organism: Locusta migratoria; assembly: GCA_026315105.1. Lineage (NCBI taxonomy): Eukaryota > Metazoa > Arthropoda > Insecta > Orthoptera > Acrididae > Locusta > Locusta migratoria. The sequence goes on from CM048744.1 coordinate 677,869,431, forward strand.
GATATTTCGTTTTTAACTTCACACGCAACATATATCACTATTGAATCACACGATTCTGGGTTCGACGTAGACGTACGATAACATTGAGATGAGAGGACCAGGCAGACGGTATCGTACGATAACATTGAGATGAGGGGGTCAGCAGTATCGTTACAAGCTCAATCCTTGATGACATCTTCTGAATAACGTGTCCCAGAATAACATAATTTACCACATACGTGTTTTCTCGTGGAACAAATATTCTACAAATTCTACCACATAGCGAGCAACCTATCACCCACAAGCAGCTTCGGGTGTTTATAAGCCTAAATGTGTAGACAGTCTAGCTGAATACCTGGGACAGACAGGGATGCCATTCAAAACACGATTCAATGAACATCTATTAACAAAAAAAGGGGCAAATATAGAAGTACTCTCCTTTTGCCGAGCACTTAAAAGCTTCTGGGCATCAAGCTCCCACCCTAGACAATTTAGAAATTTTGCATTATGCCCAAAAAGGATGGAAGTTAAGCATCCTGGAAGAATATATCTTAGCGGGTTTATTTTAAACACCCGGGACTTGTAAACGATCAATTGATCTCAAAAGACCAAATATTTTTCGATACTTTTATGGAAATTTTTAAGTAATATCTCTGTTATATGCATTAGCATCGTTTCAAATTTGATTCATGGGATTTTGGGTATTTTTTATGTAAATGGAGCCCATATTTGAAATTAACAACTGTTGTCGACCGACCCAACACCTACAGTGTTGTTGAGCACCATGCTTTACCGGCGGTTACTCGCAGTAGACATTTGGACCTGCCCCAGGCAGTATCAGTACCAATACCGACACAAGTCGTATTAATGGGTTGACGACCTACTCTATGGTACGGGGACATCATACAAGGTAAATCTTGGAATATAAATTATTTCAATAGCCATTCAGTTAAACAATTTATCAAATTGTTTTCAACGGTCATTGTTACTGCAGATCAAGGGATTACATAGTATTGTCTCTGTAAGGTACCCTAGGACCACTTTTTAATCTAAACACGCTATACCGCAGAGTAGATAAAACATTAGTACCGTGCATTATCATAGTTCCTTACTACCAGTATCACATTGGTTTGTAGATAAAATATTTAATTTTTTTAATTATTGTCATGTAAATATTGTAACTTCTATTTCAGTTTTCTTCTTTGTCAGATATCTGAAGATGCCCTAACCCAGCGAAACGCATCATTAAGTAAGAAAATTTTGCAATCAAGACATTCTTTTATTCAAGATATGTAGAATGGAATATTAGGAAACTGTCTTTGAAATCGGCGGTTTTTCAGACATCTCATTGTTTGTGGTGCAATATATCCTGAACCCCAGAGATAGGCAGAATAAGATGAACTCCATGCAGTATACTATATCTTGCTGCAATATGGCACTACTGCTTACGAGTCAACACGGAGACGCTGTGATATTACAGATACAGGGGGAAGCTGATTGTTTCCATGTGAAAAGTGGGTTTTGCCAGATGTTGGATTTCTCAGCCGGCCAGCTAACAGTTTGGACCTAGGTAGTCAGGGTTTCCCTAATGTGCTCGGAAACGGGAAACGCTCTTGGCTGAGTGAGGGCAGCTAACCCAGATTGCAACTGAAATAAATATAGCCACAAACATTATTCTTAAAATCCATATAAAATCAGGAAACGATCATAAGACAAATATAATTATAAGAATGGGTTTAGGAGGCTTGGGAGAATCAAACGTCGAAATAAAATTTAAATATCCCTTACAGGTAACAAGCCGATAAATCTCAGTACTATAATAATAATATTATAAGACTATTATTATTGTTACATAGTGTTTATCAGTAACAGATTAAGAAGCAAGTGGGCAGCATTGCACCACGCTACCTATCTTAAAGGACGTACCACGTTATTTCTGTATTCTTTCAATAAACTTTGTTTTACTCTCTTGTTCTTCTTTCCGTTGAGATAGTAATGCCGTGGTGGAGTAGCCGAGCGGTTTAGGGCTTCTCGCTGAGGAGCGCGCGGTTGCTCGACGTTGAAGGTTCAAGTCCTTCCTAGGGCATGGGCGTGTGTGTTGTCCTTAGATTAGTTTACCTTACTTTAAGTAGTTTGTAAGCTAATGACTGATGGCCATGCAGTTTGGTCCGATAGATTTACAAACATTTGAACATTTGAGGTAGTAATATTCTTGTGTCAAAACATAGATTCCACCACAGAAACACAAAACCATGAATCCAGAAAAGTGCATTACATTTATATATGTATGTTATTATATTTAATATTATTCTTAGTGACGTTCGATTTTTATGTTGTAGACTGCAAATTAAATACTTCATGACCAACTAAAAATTGTAGATATATATAAACAATTATATGTATTTGTGGACAAGATTATAGTTTGTATAAAAAGCCATGATAAATTAAATGTTAATTGTGTGACTATATTTCAACGGCGGCAGTTTATTTGAACTATGAGACGCCACGCTTAATGGCTATCTGAGCAAAGAGCTTCAGTCTCAACAGTTTTTCAGTATTTTAAATATATATTTGTTTGTTAAATGTAAATAACATTTGTAGGAATGTGGTCAAAGCATTTAATCTGTGATTTTCAAATGTATAATATTTTGAAAGGGAAATTATATCTTAAAGATGAGGCGTTAGGATGCGCGGAAGGATACAATTTTGGGAGCAGAGAGAGCACCCTTTCGAACGTTTGGGAAGGGACTCCTAACTTAGACGCGTTGGTGATCGGTTGTGACGCTGAGTGATCTGAAGCCGCGTTACGAACTTGTGTTTTGAAGAGATAGGCATATGTGGACTTAAAAAATTTACGGGACTGTGACTGCTGAACTTAGTCTGCTTGAAAACAGATAAACTATGCACTGTAGTAGGACTGTGGAACTGTGATAATTCAGCAATCGTGTACCCATGTGATTACAAACTGTGTTTTATAAGAAATACTTTAGCCACGGATTAATTTGGAACTTTTATGTTTGATGGTCTACTCTAATGTACGAGTGGTAATTTGGAACTTTTACCAGCGAGTGCGTGTGATACTTATTGTGCCTCCCATGCACAGTTCAGTTATTTACCGATGTATAAACTAGGACCACCTCCACGTTTCGTGTCTAATAAGAGTAATAAACTACATTTCTAAAGAATTACTTCGTGAGTGAATCACTTTTTTATCTTAGAATCCATTTTGTTGGTCATTCAGAGGTTTAATTTGTGTGTTAAATATATTTTCACGTCATCATATGCAGATTAATATATTGCCTAAACTACAGCTTAATTATTGATCTTGTTTAAACAGATTGGGTAGCTGTTTAGGGCATAGACGCTGACATACATAACTCACCCCTATAAACAGAGACAACGAGCCATAAAGCTTTTACTACCCTGAGTTATTCTTATTGTTGGGTACCGATAGGAAGGTTGCAACAGGACCTTTGTTTTTCACGGTATAGACGAGGGTTGGAACTTAAATAGTGGCAACACTTCTATTGAGACACTATTCAATGGAATCTACTATTATCGCTGACAGCACACGTTGTTGACATACATACAAATGGACTCGCCCGTCCCACGTGCGCACAATCGAGGGAAACACATTCACTTCTGAGCAAGCAGTCTAACGTAACGGTATCACTTGATTTTCGAAATAGTCACAAGGGAGTTGGATCAAGATTGAATGTGCCAGAGATTGTGCAGCATGACAGTGTCTTCAAAGTCTCCAAAATGCTTGCGGGAAATCGGCAATGCCGTAGAGAAGAGTGACATGTTGGGTGAAGCCTTCAAGGAAGGTCGACAAACTGTAGCAGACATGCATCGGGCAGGTCGTCTCAGCAAGAAGAAATGTATACTGTTGCCGCGTTATAAGACAGTGATGGATGCCAGACAATTCGTAAGCTCGCCTACGAAACCGGATTAGCGCATATGACTGTGCTTCGCATCCTGAAGGAACGGCTAGGCAAGCGAAAAATTTTACAACGATGGGTGCCATCCACCACGAGGGAACTATTTCATGGTTTTGTTTCAGAAGCGTTCCAGAGATTCGACAATCAGTAGTCCGCTCCATTCACACCATCAACGGATCAGACTGTGCCAACGGTATACTACGCCTTCCACATCGCTGGTAACGGGTTGTACACAACACTGGTGACTGGTTTGAAGGAGAAACATGTAACGTTTTTGTATCGGTTATGAAAAAATATACAGAAGAAATACGATGATCCATGTTTTTTGCGCCAATCGGGTTTGAGCGCCGATTAGGCCAGAAGATCATGGAGTATAAGCCGCGGCGGAGCGGCCGAGCGCATTGAGGCGCTGTGCTACGGTGCGCGAGGTTGTTCCCCGTCGGGGGTTCGAATCCCCCTCGGGCATGGATGTTTGTGCCGTCTTTAGTATAAGCTAGTTCATAAGTAGTTTGTAAGTTTAGGGAATGATGACCCCGCAGTCCCATAAGGCTGACAAAGCATGCGCGCGTCCGTCTGTGCTGTGCGCTTTTGCCCTTTACAGCGACCGTTAGTTATATTGCCCGTCAGCGAACTAACTATTTGGCAACATGGTTTCATCCCGTTTCTCCGATCGGGGCGGCCTCTCAGTAGGTGGAGTCATGGATCACCGTGTTTCGGTCCCACGTAGTTGCCGCTATTTAAGTTGCAACCCTTGTATAAACGACCTCATAGATAACGTGAGGCTTTTGGCGGATGATGCTGTACTGTATTGAGAAGTCGCAAACCTGGAAAAGGGTAGCGATTCAAATGTTTGTTTGTGTAGTCTATGGGACTTAACTACGGGGTCATCAGTCCCTAAACTTACAAACTACTTATGAACTACTTACGAACTAGGACGACACAAATATCCATGCCCGTGGGGGTATTCGAGCCCCCGACCGTAGTGGCCGTACAGACCGCGACTGAAGCGCCTCAGTCCCCGCGGCCACTGCGGCCGGCAAAGGGTAGCGAATTGGAGAATGATCTGCAGCTTAATGACGCACGGTGTAGGTGACGACAATTGGGCATCAACATAAACAAGTGTAAAGTGCTGTGTTTACATAGAAAGAAAAATCCTTTACTACATAACTATGCAATATCAGCACACATACTGGAAGTATTTACGTGCCTAAAATAACTGGGAGTAGAATAAGGGGCGATCTGAACTGGAACGACCATATAAAATCAATCTACATCTACATCTACATCCATAATCCGCAAGCCATCCAATGGTGTCTGGTGGAGGGTACCTTGAGTACCACTATCGGTTATCCCTCCTATTCCAGTCACGTATTATTCGCGGGAACAAAGATTGTCAGTATGGGCTCTAATCTCTCTGATTTTATCCTCATGATCTCTTCGAGAGATATACGTAGGAGGGAACAATATACTGCTAGATTCCTCAGTAAAGGTATATTCTCGAAACTTCGACAAAAGCCCGTACCGAGCGACAGAGCGTCTCTTCTGCAGAGTCTTCCACTGGAGTTTATCGACCATCTCCGTAACGCTTTCACGATTACTAAATTATCCTGTAACGAAGCGCGCTGCTCCTCGTTGGATCTTCTCTACTTCCTCTATCAACCCCACCTGGAACGGATCCCACACTGGCGAGCAGTATTCAAGCTGTGGGCGAACAAGTGTACAGTAAACTACTTCCTTTGTTTTCGGAGTGCTTTTCCTTAGGAGTCTTCCAATGAATCTAAGTCCGGCATCTGATTTCCGACGATTGATTTTATATGGTCGTTCCATTTTAAATCACTTCTAACGCCTACTCCCAGATAATTTATGGAATTAACTGCTTCCTGTTGCTGACCTGCTATAGTGTAGCTAAATGATAAAGGATCTTTCTTTCTGTGTATTCGCAGCACATTACACTTGTCTGCATTGAGATTCAATTGCCATTCCCTGCACCATGCGTCGATTCGATACAGATCCTCCAGCATTTCAATACAATTTTCCATTGTTACAACCTCTCTATATACTACAGCATCATCCGCAAAAAGTCTCAGTTAACTTCCGATGTTATCCGCAAGGTCATTTATATATATCGTGAACAGCAACGGATCCACGACACTCCCCTGTGGCACACCTGACATCTCTCTTACTTCGGAAGACTTGTCTCCATTGAGAATGACATGCTGCATTCTGTTATCTAGGAACTCCTCAAACCAATCACACAGTTGATCTAATAGACCATATGCTCTTACTTTGTTCGTGGGTAAAGCAGATGCCAGAAGGAGATTCATTGGAAGACTCCTCAGGAAGTGTAGTCCGTCAACAAAGGAAGTGGGTTACAGAACTCTCGTTCGGCCGTCGCTCTAGTATTGCTCATCAGTGTGGGATCTGTACAAAGAAGGGTTAATAGAAGACACAGAGAAGATCCAAATGGGAGCAGCACGCTTCGTTACGGGCTCATTTAGAAAGTGCGAAAGCATCACGGAGATGATTAGAAAACTCCAGTGGCAGACGCTGCAAGAGAGGCGTTCTGAATGGCAGTTGTAATTTATTTAGCCATGAGGGTCTCGTTTATTTGTAAGATTGAAGTATTCGATACCATAGTTTGTCGTAGCATTGTAACCTAATATTTCATGTTTATATTACACAAGCATTTTATGGCGCTTCTAGCTGGTCACATTGATTATCACTTTCATTACTGGGATCTTTTAATGAACTAAATAAGTAAATTAATTATTGAAAAGATTAATGTTGGACAATAATGTAAACATATGTTAACACTGCGCTAATTGTTGTTTACTTACGATCTTTTGTATTGATTAATTTTGATATGAGAAAGCTATTATTACATCTGCCATAATTTTGTGTATCTTTACATAAAGCAGGATTCATTAATGTTTATTGAGCAAATTGTTAAATATTTAAATATTGTACTTCCGTGTTCTAGAAGGTTCTAGAAATAGTATTATGTATTAATACGCGCGAATTGGCACGAACTAAGTCTAAGTCAGTCTAAAAGTAGTAATCAGTCAGTAGTTAGCATTGTTGTCAGTCAAAGTGTAGTCATCCAGTCTTACTTTTGTATTACTTCTGTGCTTCATCAAGAATGGATAAATAAATAAATACGTTAAAAATGAAATGTGTCAAATTGAAAGTTTCCATGGCTTGGAAGAACCCGACGTCTTATTATTTTGTGATGTATTATTGGCAGGCGAGCTACGAGATCTACGAGCATTCTATCACCGAACATTTTCAACAGGTGATGTATAGAAAAATGTGGCTTTAAAGTATGTCAAGTAAAAAAAAGCGCCACACAGTACGCGCTTTTGTCAAAGTTCCGAGGCCAGACGTTTTATGAAGAGGCAACTAATATACTGCTTTCTCCTACCTATATTTTGCGAAGCTACCACAAAGATGAGTTCAAAAAAAATTAAGGCCCACACAGAGGCATACAGACAATCATTTCTCCCGGGAACCATACGCGACTGGAGTAGGAGGAAGTGACAATGTAAGGTGTGGTGGTGATAAAATGAAATGGACTGGAATGGTTCCGGGTGGGGAAGGTTAATGTGGGTTAATACAATAGGAAGACAGGAGCGGCTGACCCTGAATTAATTATTGATATTTAACATCATATTAAATAATTTGCATGATAAAATATTTCCCTGTTTCAGTCCTAATTGTAATGAAACTCTTCCGTTTCCTGCAAGTGGCATAAAATATAATTAATAATTTGTCCCCACCAAAAAACCTAACGAACTAACTGGTATCTGACTACTAATAATGTAAAAACATCTTCCAAATCCAACAATATTTATAGCACCTTTTTAAAGCAGGATAAAACACACAATGATTAATCCAATACTAAAATATGAACAGTAACCAATTTATAACCAAATGAGAAAGAAAAATCTAATGCATATGAAGTTGTTACGAAACTGGAAATTAGTAACGACTGGCAAGTAGGAAACCCCTATCGTGAAATAATACAATGTTCTTAGCGGGATAATCGAGTCGGAATACCAGTGCAGGGTTGACTTTCCTAACTACAGAAACCCCACTAAAAGGCAGATCCTGGTGTATCGACTATATGTTGCTGGCGAGCGCTTTGCACTAGTATTGGTTGGCTGACCTTATTCAAAGTGAAAACAAGAACAATCAGCTCAATTATAAATCTCAGAGTGTATCCTGAAACTCATACAAGTTCACTCCTCCAAGTATCGGCTCAATAAGCAAAATCTCCAAGTCCGCACACTGGGAGGACAGGACGCTACCAGACGCGTCCGTACTCCAGCGACTTCTATCACCGCGTCTCCGTGCAAGACCCCCCGAGGAACGCCATTTTTATGTAAAGCCAATCAGCGTCGAGTTCTCGAACTCCAGCCAGCAAAATCTCACAAGACAACCGCTGTACAGGTTGTTAGCTGGCAACAATACAATATGGACGCCGGGCACCATTCAACGCGTGCTCGGTCGCAATATGTATGTTGTACGTTCTTCCACAGGGTCGGAGCTGCGGCGCCACGCAAACCAATTGCGCCTGCACAGGCCGCGCGATCCTGTCTCGGGTTTCTTGATTCCAGACCCAGTTCACCGCCAGGGAGCACAGCCGGGCCCAGCGTCCCCGGACTACGAGATCGTACCCATGGAGGTGGACGCGCCTCCTACGCAGTCCGCCTCTCCGCCTCCGTCGCCGCCGCAGCTGGCAGCGTCAACGAGAAGGACTCCGGGACCGTGCGGGCCCCCGCTGCCTGGGCCACGCACCTCAGAAGAAGATGACCTGCTCCCTCTGGGCGGAGGCGTGCGTCCTTCCCCAGGTTTTGGTGGGTTTCCCGGGGGATCGCAAGGTGGATACCGGGGCGCAGACGGCGTCTCGATCCCAGCCTCAGCTACGACGCCCGCCCCACCAGTAACGCCCCCGCCCAGGCCCTCCTCCCAGTGCCGTCGCCGTGGCCCTCAGCCCTACGCCACGACGACGCGGCGGCGTTTTTTACGACGTCAGCCACGAGCGCCCTCTGCTACAACTCCGCTCGTGGACACCACTGAACGACATCGTTCACTTAGATAGGAACCAGTTAACACTTAGGAATCATTATTGATAGATCTGAAGCATTGAATTAAAATTTGTGGTGCGGCCGGGAATCGAACCCGGACCTCCATGCTTACTAGGCAGACGTCTTAACCGTTAGACTACCACACCACTAACGATTAAGGCGCCTCGGAATAGTCTATGTAAGATTTCACTCCACAACACAAACTTTAATTCAGCTTCTTTGTTCCAAAGATAATTGCCACTACTGCCAAGGCTCTCCATGCAGCGGAATAGCACCTCGGCCATGGACATGGTGGAACAATCCTGATATGGTGATATAAATATCAATTAATACAATGAAAGAATCCCTGAGACGGATTTACGTCTCAAATATGTCAAAGACATTATTGATAGATCTGAAGCATTGAATTAAAATTTGTGGTGCGGCCGGTTAAGACGTCTGCCTAGTACGCATGGAGGTCCGGGTTCGATTCCCGGCCCCACCACAAATTTTAATTCAATGCTTCAGATCTATCAATAATGTCTTTGACATATTTGAGACGTAAATCCGTCTCAGGGATTCTTTCATTGTATTAATTGATACTTAGGAATCAGATAGGCACCAGTGAAGACTTGGCTATCGGATAGGCACTAGGCAGGCCTCTAGATCAAATATGTATCAGCATTCTGCAGTACTGAGCTATGTAAAAGTTAAGGATAGTATAAATTCTGTGCAATATATATCTCGTTCTAATTTACTCTAGTGTTTCTAGTTTCTGCTGTCCCACTGGCTGCTCCCCTTCGTACCTGCACAAGCGTGCTACCTTTATTCCTGTGTCGGTCTTCCTACTCGGCCACCGACACCTACGACGGAAACGAGACACAAAAGCGGCGACGAGGCTGGGACACAAAACCCACGACTAAAAAATGAGATTGACAGGAAGTGCAAAATGGCTAAGCAGGAGTGGTTAGAAGCCACATGCAAATCTGTAGAAGAATGTATAAGAAGGGGAAAAGTAGATACCGCCTACAGGAAAATAAAAGAGACATTTGGGGACAAGAAAAGCAACTTTACGAATATCAAGAACTCAGATGGGAAACCAGTTCTCAGCAAAGAAGGAAAAGCTGAAAGGTGGAAAGAGTACATAGAGCAGCTCTACAAAGGAAATGAACTTAGAGACGATGTTGTAGAAAGGGAAAAGGAAGTAGATCAGTCCGCTCGGCTACTCCCGAGCGGCAATTTGGAGAGATCCATGTGTCCTAGGTACCTTTATAAGGGCTGTGGATTTCAGAATCATGTTGTGAGCTTGGTATAGTTCCATCAGTCTGATGCAATTTTTTGCTTCTTATGTGTTGTGTAGTTTACAACTCTATTTCTGTATTTATTCTCCTTGCGTTTCTGCGCACTGAATTGCGTTATACGTAGGACATTGTGTTTTTGTGGAAACTTTTGCATAATGTCATTTAGCTGGAGCCAAAGACGTTCCAGCTTTTCTTTGTCCTTTCTATTGTTTATGGGAGCATATGCAATCACGATGGTGTAAATTCTATTAACAGATTGGAAAGTAAATGTGGTGAGTCTGTCACATTGTGTTTCAAAGTTGATAAAGAAATCCAAAATATTTTTGTCCAGAATGAAAGTGGTTTTCATCCATGAGTCTGGGTTCTTGTAGGGCCGTTATGAAAATTATGTGGTTTCTGAGTGTGTCAGTAAGATGTTTTAATTTCCCAGGTTTTAGATGAGAATTTACGTTTAAAGTAGGTATGTAACTAGGTATTTTATACTTCATCTTGCTGGAGGTTACAAGACCGCTGACTAATCTTTGTGTAATCCAGCAGATTCCCCACAATCCAAATGTCTACTTGCACACTTTCATGTGGTGGATTGTCCACCTCAGGTAATTTGTTTCACATCACACTCTTCCATGATTGATAATATTATGTTAGGGTGACTCTTGTTGATAGAACTGCTGGTTTACAACCACGGTTGTTAGCCCTGGAGGCTTTACCCGGCCGCCCCTAGCCTGGAGAACAGACGCTGATCAAAGACTGTCTAATCTGGGGACAGCCGCCTTTGGATTTTGATTTCTGTGTTGGTCCGCAGGTGATATTTTATTTTTGACCTACACTGCGTATCTGCAAAGCCTTCCCCTATCCACCACATGGGGATGCGCCCAGTGTGGGAACAGAAACCCAATTTATTATATTATTTTATTTTTCCACCCCCATGAACCACAGACATTGCCGAGGTGGGGTGGCTTGCGTGCCTCAACGATGCAGATAGCCGTACCGTAGGTGCAACCACAGCGGAGGGGTATCTGTGGAGAGGCCAGACAAACGTGTGGTTCCTGAAGAGGGGCAGCAGCCTTTTCAGTAGTTACAGGGGCAACAGTCTGGATGATTGACTGAGCTGGCCTTGTAACATCAGCTAATGTGGTTTTGCCACACAGCTACTGCGAACGGCTGAAAGCAAGGGGAAACTACAGCCGTTATTTTTCCCGAGGACATGCAGCTCTACTGTATGAACATATGATGATGGCATCCTCTCGGGTAAAATATTCCGGAGGTAAAATAGTCCCCCATTCGGATCTCCGGGCGGGGACTACCCAGGAGGATGTGATCATCAGGAAAGACAATACTGGCATTCTACGGGTCGGAGCGTGGAATGTTAGATCCCTTAATCGAGTAGGAAAATTAGAAAATTTAAAAAGGGAAATGGATAGGTTGAAGTTAGATATAGTGGGGATTAGTGAAGTTCGGTGGCAGGATGAACAGGATTTCTGGTCAGGTGAGTACAGGATTATAAATACAAAATCAGTTGGGGGTATCACAGGAGTAGGACTGATAATGAATAAGAAAATAGGAATGCGGGTAAACTACTATGAGCAGCACAGTGATCGCATTATCATTGTCAAGATAGATACGAAGCCAACACCGACAACAGTAGTACAGGTTTATATGCCAACTAGCTCTGCCGATGATGAGGAGATCGAAGAAATATATGAGGCGCTAAAGGAAATTATTCAGACAGTTAAGGGAGAGGAAAACTTAATTGTGATGGGAGACTGGAATTCGGTAGTAGGAAAAGGAAGAGAAGGAAAAATAGTAGGTGAATATGGACTGGGCAGGAGGAATGAAAGAGGAAGTCGCCTGGTAGAATTTTGCACGGAACATGATTTAATCGTAACAAACACGTGGTTTAAGAATCACAAAAGAAGGTTGTATACGTGGAAGAGACCAGGAGACACCGGAAGGTATCAGATAGATTTTATAATGGTACGACATAGGTACCGGAACCAGGTTATAAACTGCAGGACATACCCAGGGGCAGATATAGACTCTGACCATAACTTGTTAGTCATGAGCTGTAGGCTGAAACTGAAAAAACTGCAGAAAGGTAGGAAAATAAGGAGATGGGATTTAGATAGATTGAAGGAAAGTGAAGTTCTGGAGAATTTCAGAGGGAGATTTAGGCAACAATTGACAGAAACAGGGGGAAATAAAACAGTAGAAGAGGAATGGGTAGCATTGAGAGATGAAATAATGAAGGCAGCGGAGGACAAAATAGGTAGAAAGGCAAGACCTACAAAAAATCCATGGATATCACAGGAAATACTACAGTTAATTGATGAAAGGAGAAAATATAAAAATGCAGTAAATGAAACAGGCAAAATGGAGTACAGACGACTAAAAAATGAGATTGACAGGAAGTGCAAAACGGCTAAGCAGGAGTGGCTAGAAGCCAAATGTAAATCTGTAGAAGAATGTATAGCAAGGGGAAAAGTAGATACCGCCTACAGGAAAATAAAAGAAACATTTGGAGATAAGAAAAACAGCTCTACGAATATCAAGAACTCAGATGGGAAACCAGTTCTCAGCAAAGAAGGGAAAGCTGAAAGGTGGAAAGAGTACATAGAGCAGCTCTACAAAGGAAATGAACTTAGAGACGATGTTGTAGGAACGGAAGAGGAAGTCGATCAAGATGAAATAGGAGATACTATACTGAGAGATGAATTTGACAGAGCCTTGAAAGACCTAGGTCGGAACAAGGCCCCAGGAGTAGATGACATACCCTCAGAGCTACTAAAGTATCTGGGAGAGCCAGCCATGACAAGACTATTTGAACTGGTGTGTAGGATGTATGAGACCGGCGAAATGCCCTCAGACTTTAAGAAAAATGTAATAATCCCCATTCCAAAGAAATCAGGCGCAGACAGGTGTGAAAACTACAGAACCATCAGTTTAATAAGTCATGGTTGCAAAATATTAACACGAATTATATACAGAAGGATGGAAAAACTGGTAGAAGCCGACCTCGGGGAAGATCAGTTTGGGTTCAGGAGAAATGTAGGAACTCGGGAGGCAATACTCACTTTACGTCTAATCTTAGAAGACAGATTAAGGAAAGGCAAACCAACATTTTTAGCTTTTGTAGATTTGGAGAAAGCTTTTGACAATGTTGACTGGAATACACTCTTTCAAATTCTGAAGTCAGCAGGGATAAAATACAGGGAAAGGAGAGTTATTTACAACTTGTACAAAAGCCAGACCGCAGTTATTAGACTCGAAGGACATGAAAGGGAAGCATCAGTTGGGAAGGGAGTAAGACAGGGTTGTAGCCTTTCTCCAATGTTATTCAATTTGTACATCGAGCAGGCGGTGAAGGAAAGCAAGGAAAAATTTGGAATAGGGATTAAAGTTCAGGGGGAAGAAATAAAAACATTGCGTTTTGCTGATGACATTGTAATTCTGTCAGAGACAGCAAAGGACCTGGAAGAGCAGTTGAACGGAATGGACAGCGTGTTGAAGAGAGCGTATAAAATGAACATTAACAAGAGCAAAACAAAAATAATGGAATGCGGTCTTAGAAAATCAGGCGATGCTGAACGAATTAGATTAGGTAACGAAACAATGAAGGTGGTAGATGAGTTTTGTTACTTGGGTAGTAAAATAACATGCGATGGTCGCAGTACAGAGGATATAAAATGCAGAATGGCAATGGGAAGAAAAGCATTTTTGAAAAAGAGAAATTTGCTAACATCGAATATTAATTTAAGGGTAAGGAAGTCTTTTCTGAAGGCATTTGTGTGGAGTGTTGCCTTGTACGGGAGTGAAACATGGACGATAAGCAGTGCGGACAGGAAGAGAATAGAGGCTTTTGAAATGTGGTGCTACAGAAGAATGCTGAAGATTAGGTGGGTAGATCGCATAACTAATGAAGAGGTACTGAACAGAATTGGTGAGAAAAGGAATTTTTGGCATACCCTGACTAAAAGAAGGGATCGCTTGGTAGGACACATTCTTAGACATCGGGGAATCGTAAATTTAGCATTGGAGGGAAGTGTGTGGGGTAAAAATCGCAGAGGGAGACCAAGAGACGCGTATAGTAAGCAGATTCAAGTGGATGTGGGTTGCCGTTCTTATGAGGAAATGAAAAGGCTTGCTCAGGATAGAGTAGGGTGGAGAGCTGCATCAAACCAGTCTCCGGACTGAAGACCATAACAACAACATTTTATTTTTACCTTTGTCTCTATAATCCCTACTCTGAAGTATCCGTAAAAGCTTTTCAAATATTTTCTGACCACCTCGTATATGGTGTTTGCGCTTCTGGACATGAGTGAACCCTAATTGACCGAAGCCTGTAAGGCAATATCGATGCTTTCATCAATAAGCATATACAGCATATAAAAAGGTACGGCCAAACTTTCAGGAAAAATTCCTCACACACAAAGAAAGAAAATATGTTATGTGAACATGTATCCGGAAACTCTTAATTTCCATGTTAGAGCTCATTTTATTATTTACGTATGAGGCTTCATTCCAACGTGATCAAACTGTAAATTTTCACAATCAACATGTGTGGGCTGACGAGAATCCGCACGCAATTGTGCAATCACGTCACCAACACAGATTTTCTGTGAACGTTTGGGCAGGAATTGTTGATGTCTTGATTGGGCCTCATGTTCTTCCACCTACGCTCACTGGAGCACGTTATCATGATTTCATACGGGATACTCTACCTGTGCTGCTAGAACATGTACGTTTACAAGTACGACACAACATGTGGGTCATGCACAATGGAGCTCCTGCACATTTTAAGCGACCTGTATGTTTGGTTGAGTAATTGTGGCACCTGTGCGCTCTATGTGAGAAGGTTCAGTTAGTACGTTTTGGATTTGCATTAGAATTTTACGTAATGTGTTGAAAAAGAAGATTTCTGTCATCTTACCTAACTACAGATGTGAATTGGACAACAAATTAGAATAAAATTAAATATTAGAATAGGTCGAGCATCAAAATAGAGTAGCGCCGCTAGAGTATTATTGTAGAAATTTCAGGTAAATGACCAGTATAGTTGCGGTGTGAAAGAAGCAGGCAGCGAGGCGGCAGTTCAGAGTCGGTGGTTGAGGCAAGACTCACATTCCGATACCGCAATAGCTTTGTGTACCAAATACGTGACCCTTGGATGCACATAATGCTCAAATTAGTACAGGAATTAGTAAAGGCCACCAGTGAAAACATAGCAACAGCCGTAGTTGTGTGCCGGCCGCGGTGGCCGAGGTGACTGAGGCGCTCCAGTCACGGTCAGCACGGCCACTACGGTCGGGGGTTCGAATCCCCTCTCGGGCATGGATATTTGTGCTGTGCTAGTTTGTAAGTAGTTCATAAGTAGTTTGTAAGTTTAGGGACTGATGACCCCGTAGTTAAGTCCCATAAGCTTGACAAACATTTGAACATTTTGAGCCGTAGTTGTGTAACGACCAGGTCAATACACCAGGCGTGTGTCGGAGTTGTGGACTTGTATGTGACTTGGAACGAGGCTTTTTGGGAAACATGGCCAAGCCGAGTGAAATATAAAGTAAATGTTCCAGAGCAGTCGGCAGATGGAGTTCGAGTTTGGAGCCCGCAGCTCAGCTCGGAGGACACCAGTGCGGCAGCGAGCAAGCAATCAGTACATCTACATCTACACCGACATGAGATACTCTGAAAATTACATTTAAGTGCCTGGCAGAGAGTTCATCGAACCACCTTTATACTATTTATCTCCCATTCCATTCTCGAATAGCGCGCAGAAAGAAAGAAGACCTGAAGCTCTCCGTTCGAGCTCTCATTTCTCGTATTTTATTTTGATGATCATTTCTACCTATGTAAGTGGGAATCATTCGGAGGAGAATGTTGGCGATTGGAGTTTCGCAAGTAGCCCACGCCGCAGCGATAAGCGCCGTTGTTGTAATGATTCCCATCCCAGATCCTGCATCATTTCCGTAACGCTGTCTCCCCTGTATCGTGACAATACGAAATGAGCTGCCCTTCTTTGGACTCTTTCGATGTCCTCCGTGAAACCCACCTGATAAGGATCCCACCCTGGGCTGCAATTCTCCAAAAATGGACGGACAAGCGTAATGTATGCAGTTTCTTTTGTACTTCTGTTGCATGTTTTAAGGGTTCTGCCAATAAAACGCAGTCTATGGTTCGCATTTGCCAAGGCATTATCTACGTGTTCTTTCCAATTTAAGTCTGAAGTAATAGTAATTCCGAAATATTTTTTGGAGTTTACGGCCTTCACTTTTGACTGATTTATCTTGTAAACAAAGTTTAACGGATTTCTTTTCGTACTCATGTGGACGACTTCACACTTCTCATTATTTAGAGTCAATTGCCAATTCTTACACCATACTGATATCTTATTCAGATCGTTCAGCAGTTGTTTTTGATCTTCAGATGATTTTACTAGACGGTAAATAACGGCATCATCTGCAAACAACCTAAGAGAGCTACTTAGAATTTCCCCTAAATCGTTTTTGTAAATAAGGAACAGCAAAGGACCAATTCCAGTACCCTGTGGAACGCTTGATATCAACTCTGTTTTAGTCGACGCCTTACCATCGATTACTACGAACTGTGTCCTCTCTGACAGGAAATCTCCTATCCAGTCGCAAATTTGGGGCGTTATATCCACGCGATTTGATTAAAAGCCGTTTTTGAGGTACGGTGTCAAAAGAATACTGGAAATCAAGAAATACGGAATCGATTTGCGAACCCTTGTCGATAGCACCCATCACTTCGTGTAGTTGCAGGTCGGTGGTCATCGTCAGCGGGTTGCGGTTCATCTCCCGAGTCCGGACGACGGGCCACTTGAGAGCTCGGCATGACGTCATGCCATAGTGAGGCGCTGGCCAACTCGTAAGCCTTCGGCAGCAACGTCGACGTGACGAGATGCGGACAATTTCCTGATCGGAGGACGGCGCCAGGGTTCGCACCATTCTCCCTGGACACAGCAGCAGCATCGAAGGAGCCTCGTCACCGCCCATCAAGCAGCGAGACATCGGGGGGGGGGGGGGGCGGCGATCGACGACTGGGCAGGCGGCGTGGCCTGCAGTAAAACCGTGTAACGCTTGCCCCGACTCTCTCTACACTGCCACAGTCTACCCGCGACCTCTTCAATAGCTAACCTCTGATGAATCTTTACCAATAACTATGATTTGTCCTACCATGGATTGCCAAACACCTAGTTATCTCGATACTTTTCTGCAGTTTTCAAACTTTTGAATAGTTGGTGTACAATGAGCCTGTCATTTTTATGCTAACTGCCATCTAAGCTGGTTTAGAGCGCACGAGCAGCATGGTTCACGCAAGTTTGTGGAATGGTAATCGTTTATGATTAGGTTATTTATCAGCCTATGTGCAAAATATCACCGACTTTCAGGAGCACGGTCTTGTGGTCGGTCATTGATGGATCGTGTGCTGCAATGTTTCCTGAGACAGCTCACAAAACTCTCCTACTCAGTGAACGCAATTAATCGTAATTAAGTCTCATATGGTAGTGGTATAGCTCACGAAACCAGGTAGATTCTTTTACCGTACTGGCCAGAGTAGATATCAGTCTCTAGTGACGAACATAATGAGTTCTTCAGAGGGCAAAAACGCCGAAGTGAAGTAGGATCTGTCACTCTCTTCAAGGAGAAACAGGGACATAGTACTTCGATACAATCACTGGTATCGTTACCAGTGGCTCCTGATGAACATCCTCTCAATAGGACAGCCCAAAGCCAAGTCTCTCTACCACACGGCCACACGGTTTCACATGAGAGTCCACCAATCACAGCGCTAGATACCAAAACCTCCTCTCCCAGTATTACACTTCTTCTACGTCTGGTTGTGACACCCAAGCTTCTAGTAGATTCTAAAACATGGCTCGCCATTGAAATGACAGTCACGAAACCTCCAATTACCTTTGGCGCAAAATGTGGCAGACCGCTACACTGCATTCTCGTCGGTCAGCTGTGACCTTGGTCGCCGCCTACAGAGCGAGTCGGCCGTCCCCTCTAGTTATTGTCAGCCCGGGCCTCCCTCACAAATAAGACCCATAAATCTGTGTGTCCACTGCACCTGACAGATCTTTTCCAGCCTACTCAGACCTCGCGGAACGAAAATATGATTTCTACATCTACATCCATACTCCGCAAGCCACCTGACGGCGTGTAGCGAAGGGTACCCTCCTATTGCAGTCTCGTATTGTTCGTGAAAAGAAAGAGTCTCGGTATGCCTCTGTGCGGCCTCTAATCTCTTTGATTTTATCTTCATGATCTCTTCGCGAGATATACGTAGGAGGCGGCAATATACTGCTAGACTCCTCGGTGAAGGTATGTTCTCGAAACTTTGACAAAAGCTCGTACCGAGCTACTGAGCATCTCTCTAGCAGAGTCTTCCACTGGAGTTTACCTATCATCTTCGTAACGCTTTCACGATTACCGAATAATCCTGTAACGTTGGATCTTCTATACCTCCTCTATCGACCCCACATGGTACGAATCACACACCAGTGAGCAGTATTCAAACAGTCGGCGAACAAGTGTACTGTAACCTACTTCCTTTGTTTTCTGACTGCATTTCCTTAGGATTCTTCCAATGAATCTCAGTCAGCATCTACTTTAATGACGATTAATTTTATGTGGTCGTTCCATTTTAAATCACTCCTAATGCCTACTCTAAGCTAATTTATGAAATTAACTGCTTCCAGTTGCTCTCCTCTATAGTGTAGCTAAATGATAGAGGATCTTTCTATGTATTCGCAGACATAACACTTGTCTACATTGAGATTCAATTGCCATTCCCTGCACCATGCGTCAATTCGTTGCAGATCCTCCTGCATTTCAATACAAGTTTCCATTGTTACAACCACTCTTTATACTACAGCATCATCCGCAAAAAGCCTCATTGAACTTCCGATGTTATCCACAAGGACATTTATATATATTGTGAATAGCAACGGACCCACGACACTCCTGACATCACTCTTACTTCGGAAGACTTCCCTTCATTGAGAATGACGTGCTGCGTTCTGTTATGCAGGAACTCCTCAATCCAATCACACGATTGGTCTGACAGACCATATACTCTTATTTTGTTCATTAAACGACTGTGGGGAACTGTATCAAACGCCCTGCGGAAGTCAAGAAACTCGGAATATACCTGGGAACCCGTGTCTCGTGGACGAATAGCGCGAGCTGGATTTCAAAAGATCGCCGTTTCTGAAACAGCTCCTACAGAGCAGATTTTTAGTCTCCAGAAAAGTCATTATACTCGAACATAATACATGTTCCAAAATTCTACAACTCAACGACGTTAGAGATATAGGCGGACAATTCTGCACATCTCTTCGACGTCCCTTCTGGAAAACTGAGATTTGCTGCGCCAGTTTCCAATTTTTTGGAACGCTACGTTCTTCTAGAGGCCTACGGTTCACCACTGCAAGAAGAGGGGCAAGTTCTTTCACGTACTCTGTGTAAAAAGGAACTGGTATCCCAGCAGGTCCTGCGACCTTCCCTCTTTTGAGCGATTTTGTTATTCTATCCGTCATTTATTTTGATATATACCATTTTGTTATCTGTGCAACAATCTAGAGAAGGAACTACAGTGCAGTCTTACTCTGTGAAACGGCTTTGAAAAAACACATTTAGTATTTCAGACTTCTGTTTTGACGTAAGACCACAATTTCTTTTGACGTAAGACCACAATTTCTTTTGACGTAAGACCACAATTTCTTAGGATTTTCAGTCAAGTCAGTACATAAAACTTTATTTTCGAATTCATTGAACGCCTCTCGCATAGCCCTCATCACGCTACATTTCGCTTCGTGCAATTTTTCTTTGTCTACAAGGCATTGGCTAAGTTACGTTTGGAGTGAAGTTCCCTTTGCTAACTCGGTTGTTGTATCACGGTAGCTCCTCTTCATCTCTTACGATCTTGTTTAGCACAATTCTAATGCAGATTATAGCTTTGAACTTTGTCCACTGTTCCCTAACACTATCTGTAGTTGAGACAAAACTCTTGTGATGAGCCGTCAAGTACTCTGAAATATTTTTTTCACTTTTGCCAAACAGAAAAATCTTCCTACATTTTATATAGACTTCACATAGAAGAACGCCTAGATCGCATATTTTACTTTATACTTTATTACATGACTAGTTTCGGCAACAAGTTGTCATTTTCAAACGTAAAATTAAAATTATAAATCTGTATAAAAATTTTCGAAGGCACATGCATCTGGTGTACACCGTACATAAAATACTCCACCTGTGTGGTAGTTACTGGGCACCACTGACATGCTTCAACCATTAACATATGGATAACGTATAACATAGGACAGTGGATTACATCAGTTAAGAATAGACAACGACCCCAGAGTACATGGTGCCATATAGTGGAGGTTGCCTGCAGTAATAGCAGACAACCAATGTGAGGAAATTGGCCTTTCATTTGGCGGATGAAATGTTAGCCAGCACAGATACAAATTATAACTGTGTACTACGAGAGCATGAGCACAACTCTTCCTACATTTTTTTTTAAATATTTCTATTTACGGCTGAAATCATCAATGCTGTATCCGCTTTATGATCGCTGGTTATCTGTTCTGCGTTAACTGTTTCGAATAGTTCGGGTCTGTTTGTCACCAGAAGGTCTAGTATGTTATCGTTACAAGTCGGTTCTTTGTTTAACTGCTCAAGGTACTTTTCAGATAATGCACTCCAAACAGTTTCATTGGTTTGTTTGTCCCTGCCACCCGTTATAAACATTTGAGTCTCCCAGTCTATATCCGGTAAATTAGAATCACGTCCCAAAACTATAACATGATCTGGAAATCTATTCCAAATATTTTCCCAATTTTCTTTCAATAGTGGGTTCACTGTACCAACTAACTGAATAAAATAGGAGGCAGTTATTACTTGCTCTTATCATCCCTTCCATATCAATAAGCCTATAAGGTGTATTACTTCATTATTAATTATGAAATATTCCTGATTATCTACGAGTAAAGAAACTCACACAACTGCCACCTTAAAACTGTTGACCAGGCAAGAGACAATTCCCATTCCACATCTGGAGCCCTGGCTGCAATATTTGAGGCAAGTGCTGCTCGGTCACCTACAGATACAACAACTTTGTGAACAAGCGCCACTGGAATGAGACGCCTCCGTCTCCCTGCTGCAACAGCTAATTCAACTTCATCATATCCTTTAGCCCATTTATTGACTGTGTGCTTCTTCAGAGCTATTCTGTCGCCAATATTCCTGTGATGGAGCGCTGATGTTTGCTGCATTTCTAATTAAACATGATCTTTCTTCCCAACAGCCGTTACTTTTCATACAGAAAACTTCAAAGTACTTAACTCTTTACACCAATAGTAACTTCACAAACGACACTAACAAACATAGCCAAATAACCAACAGCTTACTGCTGGCAACCCAGAAAACATTTCATTTCTTACTGCTTACAGCGCCATATTTTCGTCTGGTAGCAGAGAGTGGAACTCCAATGTTTTCGTCACACTCCACAAGCACACCTATTACTGAACATACCCACAAAGTTCCAGCATCATGCAATGTATGTAGCCTGCACTTGACCACTCTAGCTTATTTCTAGCCAACCAATTGATAGTTGTTATAATTAATTTATCAAAGAACTTGAGTCTTTTACTTCTATAAAAGGTGCCCAAAATTACGTTTGTGATTCATGATCTGTAAACATTGTAAACTGGGAGATGTATTTCTGTTTTAGTGAGTGAACAAATTGTTTGGGTGAGGTTAGCAACTACAGGAAAATGCCTGATGTGGTGCTTCAGGCCTGGCGGATGAGCAGCCTTGCGCTGACCAGAACGTGCTGGGATCTGCAGTAGAGATTGGAAAATAATGGAACAGAAGGGTAAAACTGCAACTATTCGAGCTGAATTAGATGAGGCAAGGGAGAATCATAGCAGGTTAAAGAGGGAGAAGGGTGAACAGAGGTGGGAAGTGGCATCGGGTAGCAGGGGGAACAGGCTTATGAGAGTTTCAGACAGCTTTGTCATTAATATGAAAAATATATTGTCCTGTTGCCTCAGTCAGAATCGTATGAGCCTTTGTAGCTGAAGATGTAGAAAGGACACAACGCTTTCAAAATTGATTTGAAAAACGCAGAGAAATCTCTGAAGAGAAAGAAAGTCTTGTTGTTAGTTAGCTCCCATGGTAGAGGTGTTGGCTAACTGCTGCAGGAAGAGCTGGACCCATTGCGGGCCTGTGTCAGGTAACAGAGGATTTCACAAAGGAGAATACTGTGCTTATAGTGCATGGTCCGGGAAATAGCATTGACTGTGAGTATTCCATAGTGACATGGTGAAGATAGCATCAACAACGAAGCCTACTAATGTGGAATTTGTCTTGGGACGCCATGATCGGCCTCATTTAAATTCTTTTGTCAGGAGAGTAAACTTGGAGTCTAACGGCTGCTTATGTCAGATACAGGGTCCCATATTGGTTTGATTCCTGTGGATGCTCTCTGTATGTGGGACTGCACTAGGCATGACCTACAGGAAAGGGAAGGGAGAATTTCCTGAGTTGATTGTAAGTATCTTATGGGGGATTCTGTTAAAAATGGTAAAATACCAGTAGTTATAAGTGTCAGAGGGGATTTTTTTTTCTTAGGGATATGGAGGGAGGGGGCGGAGAAAACCACTTTTGTGAGAGCTTGGAAGACATTCTCAGTTTGAGAAAACAGAGAAAACGAGATAGATTTCAGCAAACAATGTTTAACAGAAAGTTCTCAGAAACAGGAAATCTTTATCCAACCATTAGTATGCAATGTAGTTATCTTTTTTACATCAGAACATTCCAGGACTCAGAAATAAACTTCATGAACTACTCATTTGTATTGATGAAATAGATTCCTCTAACCCAATTGACACAATTTGCCTCTCTGAAAATCATGTGGCCACTGAATATATATGTTAAACATTCTAGAATTTAATTTAGCTTCATACTTCTGTTGAATGGATGTGGAGCGAGCAGGAGTTAACATGTTTATTAAAAACTGCTAAAAATTCAAGAATATTCATATAAATAAACTTTGTCTACAGCATTGAGAAGCGTGTGCAATAAAAGCAGAGTTATATGTTTGTAATCCTATGGGATCAAACTACGTCGGTCATCAGTCCCTGGTCTTACAAACTACGTAAACAACGTTAAATTAGCCTAAGGACAACACACACATCCATGGTCGCGGGAGGATTCGACCTCCGACGAGGGAGGCCGCGCGATCCGTAACGTGAAAGCAGAATTCTGTAACAGATGCTATATAATAGTAAATATTTACCAAACACCTGCAGGAAACTATATTCCTAAATCATTTAGAAGCTCTATTGGGTCATGTAACAAGAAGAAACAAAAAAATCTTGCTTGCTGGTGACTTTAATACAAATTTATTGCAGTCAGTAACATGTCTTTCAATATAACTCAAACTGTAAACATTCCAAATAGGATAACAAAATTCTCTAGGACAGCCATTGTTATATTTTAATAGACAAATTAAAGGAACAAAATCATAGCATAAAACCAATAATCATTGGCCTGTCACATCGCGATATGCAGCAGCTCCTTGTTTTAGATATGGAGTGCAAGCAGATTTTGAAGACTGCTAAATCTGCACAGAGGAATGTGGTCAATCCACCAAAAATTGAGAATTTTAGAAAACTATTCAAACCTGTGAGCTGGAAAGATGTTTTTAGTGCTCATAGCACGAATAAAAAATATAACATATTCATCAAGAATGTCAGTATCATGTTTTAAAACTGTTTTCCACTCAAAGTAACTCAAATGAAACAGAAGTCCTAATATATAAAGCAGTGTGCCCGTATGTTTGCTTGTGTGCGCTACAGTTTTGTTCCAATGTTTATGAAATTTTGTTCACGTAAGTTTCAATACATCAGGACGGTCGCCGTGAGTGTAAGAATCACGTACAACACATAGTTCACGAGATATGACATCATAAACAATGAGATTCGAGCAAAACTGCTGCATTAAGCGACAATGCTGCTCATTTTCTCCTAAACCACAGAACCGACATCAACCAACTTTGATACACATATTCCTTCCCTGGAGTAAAAACTACATACGTCACATGTTTCAGGAAATATGACGTCATAAACAATAGGAATCGCAAAGAACTGCCACGTCGTGTGATGAGACTTTATTAATACACTGTATGAAAATGAGAGTACTTAGCGACTTGTAACACACATTAAACATAATTTCAAACCTTTGTGAGATTACCGCCCAATAGAAATATTAGTAATTAATAGCATTTGATAATTAAACAGTATGAAGTTCACTGCAAACACTGACCATGCCAATGCACTAAATGTTACACAATTTTAATCTTATTAATTATAGTAGCAATGTATGTACACAGTTGGGTGACAACATTTATAGTTAGGCCATAGGTAGAAATTCTCCACGTTGAGATTTGCTGTGTTCTTGTAGCTGACGGGAGGCCAGCGAGCAGGCCGACGTTGGTGGCTTGTTCCAGCTTAGGATTTTCCAGTTCGTTTCCAGTGAGGGGAGAGAGGGACAATGGCGAGTGCCAGGCACAGTGCAGTGCACAGCGTGAAATAAAATATTCTAATACTACTGGCATTTGAAGTAATACGATGCAGTTAGGAACCTTCAAGGCCCTCATTACAAAATAGCCTGTTGATAAATAAACAATACATTAGCTGATATAGTAACATCTGGCGTAATATGTTTAATTGACAATGAAAAGTAATAGCCGGCCACTGTGGCCGAGGGGACTGAGGCGCTCCAGTCACGGTCTGCACGGCCTCTACGGTCGGGGGTTCCAATCCCCCATTGGGCATGGATATTTGTGCCGTCCTTAGGTTAAGCTAGTTGATAAGTGGTTTGTAAGTTTAGGGACTGATGACCCCGTAGTTAAGTCCCATAAACTATACAAACATTTGAACATTTTTTGAAAAGTAATAAATTATCAACGAAGACAAGAAAGTTACACAACTAGCATGGCAATGATTGTTTATAAAAATAATATATTAACTATTTCTCATTTTATTTTCAATTAATCTTGTGTATTTTACCTTGAAATATTCAGTTAAATCACTTATCTGTGATATACGAAATTGCACGATTATAATAAATAGTACAAAGGATGTTTATACTAATATAAAAACGTAATAAATTTGTTTAATGTTTAGTGTAATTATTTTGATTTTAAGTAAAGTTTTAGAAATGTATTGGCTGAGCGCTGTACGTTGGAAAATCGGTTAGAACAGCTCACATGTGGATGTTGTTGACGTAGGGAAAAACCCCGGCAGTGGAGCTTTTGAGGCGCCCGCGCGCGCGTGGGCAGGAAGTGACGAGGCGGGAGCACGTGGGGTAGCTGGCCTGGTGGTGTCGCTCTGCATCAGTCAGCATGTAGATCTCCAGGTGGAGGTTATAGATTTGTGTGTGGGAATCGCCACGTGTGGTTACTCTTCGTAGACTGCACCAAGTTAAATCGAGTGCTACTGTGTGTTTGTGAACATTTTGCCGGTGGAACAAGGTGTGCATCGCATTGAATTAAAGTGACTGTGATTTGTTAATGTAACGCGTGTCGTCGCATAGGCATGAACATAAACGGTGTTTGAGACAGCCACGTGGAGTGAAAACAATTCGCGACAAATATTCATTTTGTCTGGGGGCTCACGAGCTATAACTTTATTTGATAAATGTGTCGACGTACAGACGTATCAGCCACAGGTTTCTAATATTGTGAAATAAACAACATAAAGTGAACTTTCACGTGTTTTCAAAAATAGTAGTTGGTACACCCTTTTCTCTCATGAACTTGATTATATTATGAATTTGTTTTGTTAATCATATGCAGGGTAGGAAAACTGCAAACGTGTGATATCATCCCCTAGAAAATGAGTCAAACAGTCGCAATCACAGTTCCAGTGATTTGCATGTTTAGGAATTTGGTTCGCAGTTGGTGGTTGTGAGTTTTAAAAATTAAACCTTCCCAATTTAAAACTCTCACCCCGATCTTCACTCTCGCATTTGCGGGCTCGTTACGGGATAAGTTCACGTTGGACTTGCTCGGACGGAGAGATTAGGGTGTGTATAGGACAGTGAACAGTTACGAACAGTTGCAAACAAGTGCGCGGACGCGACGGACAATTTCAAGTATGTGTGGCAGCAGAGAGCGGGATAAATTCACACTGGTCTTGCTTGGACAGAGAGGTAGGGTGTGATAGTAGACAAAACAGTTAGCATAATCGGACGATACGTAAACGCGTCGCGCGGTTAACGACGGTTGGTGACTGGCAGAATTCGGACGCCGGCATCCGTAACAGGCGATCGACGGCGCATAGGCCCGGCAGAAGTGAGCGGCGGCGCGAGGGATCCACGCACTCAAATTTCATCTTCTGCAACGGTCGGCATTGATCGTGGGGACTTCGCAAGTCGCCAACGGAGCGTCGGGTCCAGCAGCTTCGATTCTACAAAGGATAAGGGATGCAGTGAGGACATATTCCAGCCACAGCTTCTACAACAAATGGCAGCGAGCGTTGGGGACGTCACAACTCGTTGCAGCAACTTCTGGATTAAAAGATAAGTAAAGCAGCTGGCGCTATTAATTCGTGTGTGATACTCAAGCTTTCTTGTGGCACAAATCATGGATCAGGTTTTTAAAAAAGTCGCCAAGCGACGTAGATTCAGAGGGTAGCATACCAGAAAGTCCAGAGAGGGTAAATACTGGGGGAATGTTGTTGACACCGGAGATGATTGCAGGTATGTTAGAGAGTTTTAGCTCAAATTTAGAATCAAAAATAGAAAATTCAAACTCAAATTTAGAATCCAAAATAAGATCAGAAATAGGAACTGTAAAATCAGAAATAGAAACTGTAAAATCAGAATTGAAAGCAGACTTTAAGGCAGACATTGGGGCACTACAAAATTCAGTATTTGCATTAAAGGCAGAAATAATCACAGACATTGACAAAAAGATAGGAAGTCTAACAGAACGGTTTGAAAATAGGAAAAATGAAATACATGCCAGAATTGGTGCTATTGAGACTGAGGTAGGAGGCAAGTCAGATGATGTGAAACAAATATGTGATCACATGAATGAGGGCACTATGCAGGCATTGGCTGAGGTTGACAAGAGGATGGTGGCAGGTATTGAGGAAACAAAAACTTTATTGTCAGGTAAATTAGAGAATACAGAATGTAACTTTAGGAAAAAGATAGAACAAGTAGTGACAGTAAACAATACTGTGATTGAGAAGGTGAACACTAGAATAAATAATCTAGAATTGTTTACTGCATCAGGAAACACTAATTGGTCCATGGTGCCGACACCTAATGGAAAAAAGTTTTCAGGAGTGGGTAATTATCATCCAGTAGATTTTTTGGCTGCATGCAAGGACCAATTTGTGCCTGGTATGTCAGGCCAGTGCAAAGTGAAGTTAGCAAAGAGAATGCTTGACTGTTCTGCTCAAACTTGGGCAAATCAGTGTGCTGATAACTTTGTTACCTTTGAGGCGTTTGAAAAATTGTTTTTAAATAAGTATTTGGGGGAGGCCAAGCAAGCTAAGATACAAAATGAATTCTTGAATGGGCCAAACTATGTGAAAGGAAACCGAGCATGAAGGAATTTTGTCAGGAGGAACTTGAAAAACTAATGCATTTAGATACACCTTTGAGTCTTTTAGCAGTAATCTCCACTTTGTGTAGGAGGTTACCTGCAGATTTGCATTGGCAGTTAATTCACCATCCCACAGATTCAGCTGACAATTTCATTGAATTTGTAGAAAAAATAGACCAGGGATTAGTTATGGAACGACAGCTCAGGGGAACACAGCATGTGAACCACAATGAAAACAGAGGCAGTAGAAATGTGGGTCACAACCAGGGAAAACACAATAGAGAGAGGAATTTAAATGAAAATTGGAGAGGTAACAATAACAGAGGAGACAACTGGGAGAATAGAAGCCAGAGGGAAACATGGGAAATTGATAGGAGAAATCAAAGGTAGGAAGGTGGAAATAGGAATGGGGATAACAGTAGGAGAGAAAATCAGAGACAGAATCAGGGAAACTAAGATTTGTTCCAAATGAGGTCCGTTTTGGGACAAGGAACTATTCTAATAACAAGACCAGAAGATGGAATAGCAGGGGATCAAATGACCATAATTACAGTAGGAATAGAGGTGGGGAGAGAAGGGAGGAAAAACTATGTCACATGGACAAAGATAATGATAGGAAAGAGGAAGTAGGAGTTCACAAGGGCAAGGATAAAGAAAAGATGGAAGAAAACATAAATAGAGTAAACAAGGAAAGAGACAAAAGAGAGGAAAGTGTGTGTCAGATGGATGCTGTTATAGGGAGTGTGGAAATTTTTGGGGATTGGTTTTTGCAACATGACAAGAGAAATGCAAACAGGAGGAGGAATGATAGAAACAAGGACAGTAAAGGAGAGTATGATGTGGGAAGTTTATCTGATAACAACATTAAAGAGGATAAAAACAGTGTTGGGTTAGCCATAATTTTGGATAGGTCAGAGGCACAAGTGTTGACTGAATGTGAAAGTATGAATGTAAATATTGATGATACTCTAGCCAGCATAGATGTTGTGGAATGTATGAATGAGAATGAATGTTTTTCTAAATTAAATGTAAGTAAATGTGGTCCAGTTGAGACAATAAATGACAATGGACCTACTGTAAATGAAGGCCAAGTTGACAGTGTAGATGCACAAACCAGAAATTTAATTGGGAAAATAAAGTGGATTAGGAAATGGGCACCAGATGATTGGCTATTGCACAAATATGATTACTTGGACAGACTAGGCAAACAATATAATAGAGACCAGACTTATTACAATGTGTTGAAAGAGTTTGTGAATGGGGACAATGAATATGATCAATTAAGGTGATTAGGCATGTGTATCTTAGATCATGATGAGATAAGTGAGGTACATGAACTTATACAGGAGTGGTCAGGTGATAAGGAGAATAAAATACAATTTTTTATGATTCATAATAATGAACAGTGTCATGAAATGGGATGGGTTAAAGTCAGGTTGGGTTAGTAAAGAAGTACATGAGTATGGGCAAGATGATTGGATCCAATTCCTCAAATATTTAAAAAAACAGTAGAGCCAGTGGCATGGAAAAAAGCAAATTATGCTTTTGCAATAAAAATAGGGGTGTTAAATGTAGGGAACTCAGAATTTGAAGTAATCATTGAGGAGGAGCTGTTCATTCAAGATTTATTAGTCATAAAGGGACTTTGTTTAAATATAATGTTAGGAGGTGATTTCCTGTGCAAATATGAAGCTCAGTTGGAGTATAAAGATAAAGTGTTAGAATTACGTCTGGAGGGATGCATGAAGAGGGTGAAATTCAAAAATGTTGTAAGTGATAAAGATTTAATAGCATGTTTACACAAGTAACTGTCATGAAGTATGAGATTCAATGCATTGTAGATAATAGGTTAAGAATTTGTGTATATTTATTCTGTGGTCTGTGTTAGTACCTACTTGTGTGTTTAGATTTAAGCATTGGGTCAAGTTTACAAGTGTTCTTTGTAAACGTTTTTCTTTTGTTGTTTGTGTTAAAACATGTGCTTGTATCAGATTTGCAGTTCAACAGTGGTACATGAGGTAAATATGTATGTATGTATGCCAACACTAAAGGATAGAGGAAGTGGGAGTGTACTGTTTATGTGTGTGTATATATGAGCAGGGCTGGCTATGTGGTGTGAGTTGTGGGGTGATAAGGATGAGAAAGTGGAGGTCATTGATGCAGGCAGTGGGGTCTGTGGCTTAGATAATTTGTGATGAAGGTGTCAGCTGACGGTGTTGCATATATGGGTGTGACTGACCATATGGGTCAGAAGTGAGGAATGTATGTTTGTTGTGGCTGTTTTGGCTAAAGGTGGGTTGGATTGAGAAATGTTTCAATGAGAGAAAGTGTTTGCTCTTTAATGTCTGTATCTTTTGAGTGTTTGGTAGGTAATGTGTCTAATAGGGAATGCTCTGTACTGTTATATTAAACTGATTCTGATAACACATTTTGGTTTCTTTAATGGTGCTCAACTGTTGATTGAAAAATTTCTGCAACAACAGTTGACGAGAACTATTTTTCTGTCTAGCCTGAGTATCAATAGGGCTTGGTGATATTTTATTTAAAAATGTAGATGTTTTGTGATAAACTAATTTTGAAATTAGACTTTAACCTTAGATATTTTATTGTGGGGAGTACTAGTGGAAAGCACAAGAGGCTGATGACAAGGATCCAAATTTAATCTCACACCAGCAAAAATAATTTTTTTTGGTGCGAGGGGGTAGGATTTGTATTTATGCTTGTAGGTGTCATTTTGGTAGAAGAGAAAATTCTCTATGATAACATTCGTTTGGTAGTATTATTTGAGCTTTAAGATATATTTTTGACATAGGCAGGTTGTTTTTTTTTTTTTTTATTTGATGGAGTAATACTCCAAGTATGCCACATATTTTCTTGTCTGTTTCATCTGAAGCTATGGCTGATGAGAATGCAGGCATGGTGGTTTGGGTTAATCTGATAATGACTAACACCAGCCACTTTGAGTTCTTAATTCTGTTGATTTGCATGTTACTGTACATGTCTCAATGCTTAGTTTCAATTGCACCAAGTCTGGATGGCAGACGGGTGGGATACAAATCCAACCGAATCCCGGTGTCCAGACAAACTTTTGTCTATGTTGACTCATGAATGCCTTCTGCTCTTCCTGTTTCATGTAGGGTGCATATGACGTGAGTGAACAAGAACGCTTGATCCACTGACATGAATCTAAGCTGCAACAGCATGTTGGTTAAAATGACGGAGACATAGGACCATACACCATGGACTAGAGTTGCTGTAACGATGACTCTGGAGTTCTCAGTGTCAAAGTGGTGAGAGATTTCCTTTAAACAAGTGGAGTGTACACTGTCAAAAGTTTTTATAATGATAATTTTAGTTTTTCCATGTAGGACAAGATCTTCTAAAGACTAAAGGTTAATACTATTATAAATTTGGTGCCAATTCTGTATATAAACAACAGGCACACTTAAATTTCATGGATGTAATTAGTTATAAGGATTCTTTTCTTAAAAATACGCACACACTATAAGTGGTCTTAATGGTACAAATATTGGGAAATTTTCTCACTGCCCTGTTTATTTATTTATTTATTTATGCGTTAGTTGAGGTCATAATTGGTATAGTGTTTGAGTCAATCCGATTCAATAATTTTGTAATTTTAAATTTTGCTCATTTGAAAGTATTAATTTTGATGCTACTTGCGCCATCCTGCACATGGTTTTGATGCCGCAAGTGGGGGTATTGTGAGATTACCGCCCAATAGAAATATTGGTAATTAATAGCATTTGATAATTAACCAGTATGAAGTTCACTGCAAACTGACCATGCCAATGCACTAAATGTTACACAATTTTAATTTATTAATTATGGTAGCAATGTATGTACACAGTTGGGTGACAACATTTATATTTAGGCCATAGGTAGAAATTCTCCACGTTGAGATTTGCTGTGATCTTGTAGCTGACGGGAGGCCAGCGAGCAGGCCGACGTTGGTGGCTTGTTCCAGCTTAGGATTTTCCAGTTCGTTTCCAGTGAGGGGAGAGAGGGACAATGGCGAGTGCCAGGCACAGTGCAGTGCACAGCGTGAAATAAAATATTCTAATACTACTGGCATTTGAAGTAATACAATGCAGTTAGGAACCTTCAAGGCCCTCATTACAAAATAGCCTGTTGATAAATAAACAATACATTAGCTGATATAGTCACATCTGGAGTAATGTTTAATTGACAACGAAAAGTAATAAATTACCAACGAAGACAAGAAAGTTACACAACTAGCATGGCAATGATTGTTTATAAAAATAATATATTAACTATTTCTCATTTTATTTTCAATTAATCTTGTGTATTTTACCTTGAAATATTCAGTTAAATCACTTATCTGTGATATACGAAATTGCACGATTATAATAAATAGTACAAAGGATGTTTATACTAATATAAAAACGTAATAAATTTGTTTAATGTTTAGTGTAATTATTTTGATTTTAAGTAAAGTTTTAGAAATGTATTGGCTGAGCGCTGTACGTTGGAAAATCGGTTAGAACAGCTCACATGTGGATGTTGTTGACGTAGGGAAAAACCCCGGCAGTGAAGCTTTTGAGGCGCCCGCGCGCGTGTGGGCAGGAAGTGACGAGGCGGGAGCACGTGGGGTAGCTGGCCTGGTGGTGTCGCTCTGCATCAGTCAGCATGTAGATCTCCAGGTGGAGGTTATAGATTTGTGTGTGGGAATCGCCACGTGTGGTTACTCTTCGTAGACTGCACCAAGTTAAATCGAGTGCTACTGTGTGTTTGTGAACATTTTGCCGGTGGAACAAGGTGTGCATCGCATTGAATTAAAGTGACTGTGATTTGTTAATGTAACGCGTGTCGTCGCATAGGCATGAACATAAACGGTGTTTGAGACAGCCACGTGGAGTGAAAACAATTCGTGACAAATATTCATTTTGTCTGGGGGCTCACGAGCTGTAACTTTATTTGATAAATGTGTCGGCGTACATACGTATCAGCTACAGGGTTCTAATATTGTGAAATAAACAACATAAAGTGAACTTTCACGTGTTTTCAAAAATAGTAGTTAGTACACCCTTTTCTCTCATGAACTTGATTTTATTATGAATTTGTTTTGTTAATCATATGCAGGGAAGGAAAGCTGCAAACGTGTGGTATCATCCCCTAGAAAACAAGTCAAACAGTGGCAATCACAGTTCCAGTGTTTTTGCATGTTTAGGAATTTGGTTCACAGTTGGTGGTTGTGAGTTTTAAAAATTAAACCTTCCCAATTTTAAACTCTCACCCCAACCTTTACTCTCGCACCTTTATTACTTTTTTCTCGCTGACAACCACTCAAAATGATGAAAGGAAAAAAAATGTTGTTTACTACTTTTCCGTTGTCCATGGACTAAACTACGGCATTCGATATGACATTACAATCTGTAATTTCTGCAGTACAAATCGTAGCCACAGGAAATTTTACAGGCAATATACAAACATATAGCTCAAATGGCCTTCGAAATTTATTACATTATCCGTTGTTCATGAGATATGAGTACATAAACAGTAACATAAACGAAAAACCGCCACATCATGCACCAGGGTTTAATCTATTATTTCTTTACTACTAACTGTATTCGTAACAGATTTTACCGACATACAGAACTTGTACAAATAAATATATACCTACAATATTATACAATTTTACAACATATAATTCAATAAATATGAGATCGTATATACTGCGATGGGTAAAAAACCTTCACATCACGCACCACGTTTTAACATATTTACGTATTTATTACTAAGAGACACCTGTATTTCAGTTAGCTGAAAGAAATTACTGAATGTGACAATGCTGTTGACCACTGTGAACCAACTGTGAAGTGTAGACGGCTGTAGACGAAAGCTACAGGGAAAGGAAGAGAATGAAACAGTGTGCCCATTAGACTGTAGTGTCCAGTGAGACCTGCATTTTCTATTGCGATTAATAAATCACAGGGTAATCTATTAATTACATGTCCATGTTTCTCACACGGACAACTAAATGTCCTTCGCTCAGGGATGGGCTCCTGAAAGAATTTATTCATATTAGATTTTGAACAAGTAAGCAGAAATGTTGTTTATAATCCAGTTTTGCATTAAATGAATGTATTGAGGTTACATATAATTTACATTTTGATGACTCCTTTCTTTGTTTGGATTCTGCAGTTATTATTTTGTACATTATGCAAGACAGCCTTGTTTCTTGAATACTCTCCCATAAATATACTATGTTATTAAAAAATCGAGATGGGCAGAGAGAGAAGGAATATAAGAAGTACTGACTCAAAGCTTCAATACATAAATAAATATACAGGTAACGCTGGGTTTTCAGATAGTCTATAATAAATAAAACTATGAATTACACAATAAATATACATTTAATGTAAGACAAAAAGGAAAATATATCTATCAGCCAAGAGTAATTCCAATGATGATGAATTAACTAAATATAAGGAATACTATAAAATATTTAAAAAATTAATTCAGACACCTAAACAAATGCACTATGAGAAGAAGATGGCAATGTCAGCCAACAAAATAAAAGTAATATGGGATATAGTGAAATAGGAGACGATATAAACAGAAAGGAACAGGTGCAGATAACATTAAGAGTAGATGATACATTAGTAACTTATGGGAATAGTATTGCAAATCTTTTTAACAAGTACTTAATATCAGTTACTCATAGTATGGGATTGTCAGGGTCAGTAAATAATGCTCTTGAATATCTGAAAGTAGCGTTTAGGTACATGAATATGTCACTCACTTCTCTACAGGAAATAAATTCCATAATAAAAAACTTCAAAAACAAACCATACTAGTGGTTATGATGAAATATCAACAAATTAAAGTGTGTTCTTGTGAATTTAGCACAATTTTTAATTTGTACAACCAGTCTATTATAACTGAAACATTTCCTAATTGGCTAAAATACGCGGATATTAAACTTCTATCCAAGAAAGGGGATAAAGAGATACCATCGAACTACAGACCGATTTCACTTTTGCCAGCATTTTAGAAAATCCTAGAAAAGGTAATGTACAAGCAGCTACTCAACCACCTGAACACGAATGACATATTGTCCAGAACGCAGTTTGAATCGAACTACAAACCGATTTCACTTTTGCCAGCATATTAGAAAATCGTAGAAAAGGTAATGTACAGGCAGCTACTCAACCACCTGAACACGAATGACATATTGTCCAGAACGCAGTTTGAATTTCTGAAATGTAGCGGTAATGTAAGATATGTCAGATATGCTCTTAGTTGAACTTTGTCTCTGCTTCACAGAACGAATTCAGAAAACGGTTGTGTTTTAATTCATCTCTAATCTGCAGTCATCACCTGCCACTGCCGATTCCTGTCTGCTACAAATATTTGGTAATGTGTCGCCTGCATCATTGCTAGGGCCAGTATATTGCTGATTTGATTTTCTCTTTGTTTTCATAACCGCGGTTGTTCAAATTGGAGAACTTCATCTGCCCTTTGAGTTTGTGCATCTGTGGTAGTAAGTTGGATAATTATTCTTCCTGAATAGGTTTCCTTCTCCCTTGACTCAGCCAGTCATTTCTTGATGTAAATATAACGCAACGTAATTTCATGTTATTCATTTTCAATTTTCTTTAACTGTTGTGTATAGGATCTCATTTTGTTTCAAAGTTTGTGTAATGTTGTGTTAGGCTTGTTATGTGACAGGATGAATTGTTTATGGTACATAAATTGAACCTGAAGTATATATATTCCTTCAATTGAAAACTTCCCTATCATTCGTACTTTTGGAGGGGCAAACAGATGTCAGTTAATGTGAGAGTGTACCGATTAAATTAGGTTTTCATTGGTGGTACCTCTCATTGTGATATTGGTTAGGAATTTATAAAATAAATGTGTTTGACCATATCATATGCCACCGAGCAATTGAGGTCAATAAAAACATAATTTTCATATTTTTATAAACATGGTAGCGGTCCAAATTTAATTATCAAAAATATTTTAATATCACTTTGATATCTACAAATTAAAGAATTAATTCAAAATATTTTATCAAGTGGGAATTTGCATACTGAGTACTGTCGCAGACGACAAAACTCGCGCCGGCCGCGGTGGCCGAGGGGACTGAGGCGCTCCAGTCACGGTCTGCACGACCACTACGGTCGGGGGTTCGAATCCCCCCTCGGGCATGGATATTTGTGCCGTCCTTAGAATAAGCTAGTTCATAAGTAGTTTGTAAGTTTAGGGACTGATAACCCCGTAGTTAAGTCCCATAAGCTGTACAAACATTTGAAGAAAACTCGCACACTCACTAGAAGCTTCCACACACAGTAGCATACAGCTTGCAATTGCTACAAATGTTATATGTCGTACCTCGCTAACAAAAAGAAAGTGTATCAGTGCAAGGGACTAGTGAACGAAGCCATCAGTTACACTGCCAGAAGCAGAGTTTGTTTAGTTTGCAGATGATACAAGTATTGCAATAAATGGCATGGCGAGCATAGTTCTAGAAAGGTCTGCTAATGATATTTTCATTAACATTAATAAATGGTTTAAAGCCAGCTGATTGAGATTAAACTTTGAAAAGCCTCACTTAATGCAATTCAGAACAGGTAAGATATTTCCATCCAGCATATGCATAACGTATGCTGAACAAATAGAAGAGGTTGGCAGTATTAAATTCCTGAAATTACAGCTTGTTAATAAATTCATTTGGGAGGAGCACACCACAGAACTGCAGAAACGACTTAACAAATCTGTATTTACAGTACGAGTGTTAACAGACATAAAAATAAAAAAGCTTGCATAATTTGCTAACTTTCATTCGATAACATCATATGGTAAAATATTTTGCGGTGACGCAAGTCTTGCAGACGTTTTCAGAGTCCAAAAGTGTGTAATACGTTTTATTTTTGGAGTAGATTCACGGACTTCCCGTAGGAGTCTCTTTAAAGAACTGGATATACTAACTGCTGCTTCTCAGTTTATTTATTATTTAATACAATTTGCCATAAATGCTACCCCTTTTCTCAGAAAACAGCTGAGTTCATTCATACAATACTAGGAACAAAAACGATCTACACAAGGATTCAAAAGCAAAAAGGGGTCCACTACTCAAGAACAAATAGTTTTACTAATTTATGAGCAACCATAAAAATTTTGCTACTAATAAAGATCAATCAATAATAAATAATAAATAAATAAATAATAAATAATAATCAATCAATAATAAAGATCCGTCTCTGGGATTATTTCTTCGAATTAATTGATATTTATATCACCATAACAGGATTGTTCCACTATGTCCATTGCTGAGGTGCTATTCCGCTGCATGGAGAGCCTTGGCAGTAGTGGCAATTATCTTTGGAACAAAGAAGCTGAATTAAAGTTTGTGTTGTGGAGGGAAATCGTACATAGACTATTCCGAGGCGCCTTAATCGTTAGTGGTGTGGTAGTCTAACGGTTAAGACGTCTGCCTAGTAAGCATGGAGGTCCGGGTACGATTCCTGGCCGCACCACAAATTTTAATTCAATGCTTCAGATCTATTAATAAAGATCAGTTTAAGAGGAGACTAAAAGACTGTTTGTATTCATAGTATTAGTATTATTATATTATCAGCTTGTGAAAAAATACATGTTCCACATCCACGAGGATCTCCCCAAAATGGATCTATGGACAATCAATCGAATCTACTCTGGGTGTATATGGGCGAGTGCGCCAGGTTGAAGGACTATATGGCTGCCTTCTGCCCTTCTGCCTGCCAGACCTGCTAGCGCTCTCTATTGCTGCTGTTGCCAAAATAAATTATTTATTAACAACTCCATACTTGTGCTAATGCTGTACTAACATGTCGACAGAACACTAAACCCTAAACCACCTTCCTTTCTCCAGCCCAAAGTTACAGCAGTAAGGTATACACAAGAGTGGAGAGCATGTCATAGTCCATACACAGCCAGTAATTTACTGTTCCGCCTTGTGCGCAAGATGTATGAAATAGTGGAAATATCCTTAGACTTCAGGAAGAAAATAATAATTCCAATTACAAAAAAAGCAAATGCAGACATGGGTGAAAATTACAGGAATACGTCACGGTTTTCGAAATACTATCACGAATTATTTACAGAACAATGGAAAAACTGGACCTTCGGGGAAATCACTTTGGATTTAGAAGAAACGTAGGAACACACGAGGCAATTCTAACATTACGACTCATCTTAGAAATTAGGTAGACGAAAACTATATTTATAACTTTTGTAGATTTGTAGAAAGCTTTTGACAACTTCTGAAGGTAGCAGGGGTAAAATATAGGGAACGAAAACTTATATTTCACTTGTACAAAAGCCAGACAGCAACTGTAAGAGTTGCTGGACATTAAAGGAACGCAGTAGTTGAGAAGGGAGTAAGACAGGTTTGTAGCCTTCCCATAACATTAGTCAATGTGTACATTGAGCAAGCTTTGAAGAAAAGCAAGCATTAATTTGGAAAAGTATTTCAAGTTCAGGGAGAAGAAATAAAAACTGTGTAGTTTGCCGATGACATTTAATTCTGGCAGAGACAGCAAAGGGCCTGGAAGAGTAATTGTACAGAATGGACAGTGTCCCGAAACGAGTGAATAGGATGAAAGTTAACACGAGCAAAACAAGGGTAATGGAATGCATTCTTAGAAAATAAGGCGTCATAGAAGGAATTAGATTAGGTAAGAGGATAATAAAATTACTAGATGAGTTTTGTTATTTGGGCACCAAAATAACTCTGATGGCCAAAGTGAAGAAGATGTAAAATACAGAATTGCTATGGGAAGAAAAACATTTCTAATGAACATAAATTGTTTCACATTGTAGTTGGACAAGGACCTACATCTCGTCACAAGCCCTATATAAACTCAGTTTGTCAGGTAAGCGTTAAATACGATAATTTGTTTCCTTAAATGTTTTGTAATAATGTTATTAATTTTTATAAATTGTGTACTTACAAGTTTGTATTTGTTTTTCGGTTTCATGTCTCTTCGACAGCGTCACAACGTGGTCAGCACAGTCCTCCTCGCCGGAACCAAAGATGTGATTGTTGACCACCAACCGTCGCAGAGTGGACGGCCATGCGGCGTGAGGAGAAACTGCAGCCCGTTGTTGCGTCGTGATCGAGGAAGACATTTACTTAAAAATTAATAGGTTTCCTCTTTGTAAAAAAGTTATGGAGAAAATTCTTTGAAAAATGAGTTAGTTCTGACTGTCATGTCAAGCTGTACAGATCATGTTATATTAGTAAATGTGAAAGTTTGTTAAAATATATTACTACTTACGAATTTTAATGAAGTTTATAGAAGTTTAAATGGAAATAAATGTTACTTGCCACAGTTATTTCTATGAAGAGTACACTTCAGAAATGTTCTGGAATATATATACACTTCAAAAACATTCTGTAATATATATATATATATATATATATATATATATATATATATATATATATATATATATATATATATATATTCCAGAACATTTCTGAAGCGTACTCTTCATAGAAATAACTGTTAATGGCACTTTATATTTATGTGAACGGCGAAGTTATGAGAGTTTAATTACATGTCATCGTTGGTTATTTAAATTGAAGGGTAACCAACTTTTGAAATTCTTGCAATAACTTCGTGAATTTTTACTTGGTGGAATATTTTGAAGGTAAAACTTTATGAAATCATTTGTGACTCCTGGCTTTTGTGCACATGGACCTAAGTGTTAAATGAAACTAAAATCCTCTTTAAATGTGAGAACTTCTTAGAGACGAAGAACTTAATGATAGCAGACTGAAACTTTCACTCTGCAGCGGAGTGTGCGCTGATATGAAACTTCCTGGCAGATTAAAATTGTGTGTCGGAACCGGGACTCGAACCTGGGACCTTTGCCTTTCGCGGGCGGTAGTGTGCTTGCCCGCAAAAGGCAAAGGTCTCAGTTCCGACACACAATTTTAATCTGCCAGGAAGTTTCAACTTGATGATATTTTTTCGTGTGTTAGTGGGCGGCAAATCGGAACGAAGTGTATCGACGGTTAAACAAAGTTTAAGTTTGTAGGCTTGCCATAACTTCTATGCTGTTATAGTGAGAACGGTAATTTGCTTAGCAGTAAAAAGAATTTACAGTTTTTAGGCAGCCTCTTACCCAATAAAGACTTTTGTTCGCCCGTTCCACTACAACATGCAGTATTAATTTAAATAAAACATTCTTCTGGAGTGTAGCATTGTATGGGAGTGAAATATAGACGATAACGACTTCAGATAAAAAGATGACAAAGGCTTTTGGCATGTTGTGCTACAGGCAAATACTAAAAATTGGATGGGTAGATCGCAAGATCGCATAACCATAGCCTTCTAGCATGCTCTAACAGCCTCAGCACTCTTTACATACGCTTGTTACGGTGTGTAGTTGAGCCGGTAGTGGCAGAGCGCTATCTACCGACTGTTTTGGGTTCTTACGAACAAGGGACACCTTTCGCCTCGAACGTTCGGAACCGTGCTTAGAATAACAAGCAGTAATAAACATAACAGTGGTGTGCGTCATTTCCATGCAAAACGCCGCACTTGTCTGCTAGCGCTACTAGACGGTGACATACAGCAGCTGCACTAACCAGTGCCCCAGCTGCGTGATGGTGTAGCTGCAGGATGTGTTTGTCCCTTCGAGTGTTCTACAGCGAGTCACTCTGTCAACTGTGTACAGTGCAGTGATGTCGCGAAGAGAATTAATCCTACATATGTGGTCCAAAATATTAGGGACCAATTTGCTACGTGCTGAATATGGAAATGATATCGGCACCGTGAATATAGATGTTTGCGGATATATTATACAACATAATAACTCAGAAATATAAAGGCGACGGCACTGAAATACACGACGTTACGCTGGATGGATATACGGTAGTTGAAGGCGGCTCTTCAAGCAGTACACGGCCTTCATCTCGAGAACAACAGTAACAGTGGAGTCACAGAGAATACGCACTCTCGCCACCCAGAAAGATGAGGTGATCGTGTCGAGTGTTTGGCCGTTATAAGCCGACTGGACTCGTTTTTAGCCTGCCTTCTGCACGTATTTTAAGCTGACGTCTTTTCGGCAACTTCCGTGTCAATGATGATGAATGATGATAAGGACAACAAAACACCCAGTCCCCATACAGAGAAAATCTCCAACCAGACCTGGAATCGAACCCGGGCCTCCAGCGTGGATACACAGAATGCTGTCCATTAGACTAGGGAGGCGAAGAGTAAGAGATATAGCAAACTAATGAAGCGCCGTAAGTGAACGACAGTAAAATCAAATTGCGCTTTAATTCTAAATTATGCGTGTAGGAAACGGAGAGCAGGTTCTCGTTTAAAAGGAAACAGACTGTCATAATTACAAACAATAAAAGAGTATGTAATATCGCAATATGGTGGTGCAAGGAGGTATGGATCTACAGTTCACTATTGGAATCTGCAGATGTGGGCATTAGAAGGGGCGATAATGGTTGGCTTGGTCAATTTCAAAGCGTCCATTTCCATTATCGACCATATTAAGGCTGGATATAACATTTCATCAAGGAATATTACTACATTTGTCACACGTAAGAACATAGAAGACGATAAATTAAACATCAGAAGCCCAAAAGTTTGTGAAGGAAGCGAATATGTTTATAATAGAGGAGATGTGGAGAGAGGTAATGTTTGGAACAGTGACCAGAGTCAATTCCAATATGTAACGTCTTTAGCATCAACACAGTCCTACAGAGGATAGAAAAGTACAGGTAGTGTGTTGCAATCTGTTCAGAGCTCTCTCAAACAGCTACACAATTGATGTGGCTTTACCAATACTAGGCGACTAGCAAACAAGTTGTACATCTGCTTTCAAGAGACACAAGGAGCTTTCGGTCCAAATATTTTAAAGAAACTTGAAACAATCTGTCCACGAAACATTCATGTGGAGGCAAGCAAAAGTGGATAAATGTACATATGAAACGTTTTCTAACTTCGGTCCTTTGCGAACAAATAGCGATTGAAAAGAGCCTATTGTCGTGTGATTCCTGGACACACTTCAGTCACAGCATGACTTTAATACGATATTCAGATATATTGACGATTTCTTCAGTCCCAAAGGATCTCTTCTTTTAGTCAAGGTAAGTCAGAAATTTCCTTACTCTCCTATTCTGTTAGTTACGCCAGATGCCAAAGCCTTATAATTCCATCTTCTCTACGGAACTCCTCCGCGACATTTAAGTTCAAATGTTGAAATGTTTGTAAATCTTATGGGACTTAACTACGGGGTCATCAGTCCCTTGACTTACAAACTACTTATGAACTACTTACGAACTAGGACGACACAAATATCCATGCCCGCGGGGGGATTCGAACCCCCGACCGTAATGGCCGTGCAGACCGTGACTGAAGCGCCTCAGTCCCCTCGGCCACCGCGGCCGGCGACATTTAAGTCTAGAGACTGATGACCATTCGAAGACCAAGGTTAGGCTGCGGTCGTCGTAGGGTAATCAATCTTAGGCAGCAGTGTAGTCAGCGTGCGAGAAGCGAAACGAACATTTTAATTTCAATATTTTGTGAATGTAATAACAAACTACTTTTAGTAGTTCATTGTTTCTATGAGATGAGGAACAGTTGAAACAAGTCTAAGTGATTAAAACCATCTTTGTATAGAAAATCGAGCTTTTTCAAATGACGTATTATCTGGCCACATTTGCAAAGTATGATTAACGAAAAAGTCTCTAGGATGGAAACCATGGATTTCCGGATATAAGTTAATTATAACTTTTTTGTTTTGTATCCCCTTCTCGAACTATCCCTAGAGTTTTTACAATGAGAGAAAAAAGTTCTCTGTACATTGCTATATGGTATTTTTGCATTAGGCGGTGGTGGAAACTAAACAAAGAAAGTTTCTTAAGACCCATTGTTAAACAACAGCAACAAGGGCCCTGGAAACAATCCTTTTAACTTCGGCTGACTTCCGTAGAAGACCACCATAATCTTTGTACAGGTCGACTGCTGTGAAAATGAACTGGGAAAAGACGTTCCCTCCAGTACACCATTTCACCAGAGAAGGCACCTGTTTCCCATTTGCCCTCTACGGAAGTCGACCAACTGCGAGGCCCACTTACAGTGGACTGTTGCAGATGTCCGCCATAGTTAAAGGATTAATTTTCATAACTGTGATACGGGTTTGTCAGAACACTTGCACAGACCCACGCTTGCAGATACACTTGTTATGGTCAGATTTACTCCAAGCCTTTGGCCCACAGTATGCTTTAAGAAACTTTAAATTTTAGAAAATAAAAAAATAAAAAAACACGCAGTACAACAATCAGTAACAGCAAATGCAGCAGTGTTTACACTCTTACAACTCTCAAAGTGTCTAACCTCAGAGTCTCTTATGAAGGCGTTGAAGATATGAAGTTAACAGATCTCAAGGTGAGTTTTCGTAGGCAGGAGCAATGGTCCTAGCTGCAGCCCAAAGCAAATGTTCGTACACCTAAGGGACCCAACTGCTAAAGTCGCTAGACTTGGAGACTGATTAAAGTAACTTTCACTACGGACAACAAACACACACACACACACCCATTACATGCCTGCGGGAGGATTAGAACTTCCGGCTGTGACAGGGCGCCTTCGATCACAATGCCATCTTTCAGAGCATCAGATGAGTCTGTCACTTTCTGCGGAATGTGTGTTTTAAAAAAATTTTCTTGCAATGAACA
The DNA here is from genome assembly GCA_026315105.1 of Locusta migratoria. NCBI lineage: Eukaryota > Metazoa > Arthropoda > Insecta > Orthoptera > Acrididae > Locusta > Locusta migratoria. The sequence goes on from CM048744.1 coordinate 677,913,097, forward strand.
TGAAACTCCGTAGCAGAGGTGTCAGAGAAAGATAATTTGGTAACCAAATAAAAAAATTAAAAACCTTAGGGCATATAGGTCAAGAGAAGGTTTTATTTCTCTGTTTACATCACTTTCAAGATCTACTGGATTTGAGTGGATGATCTTACTATGAGAGTGCATAGGCTCAGTACAAACATTGTTTATAATACACAAGCTCTGTTGAAAGTGTGATGAATGACCTCGGGTATTTATCATAAATTAAATTCATTCCCTTTCAAACATTAATGCATAAAGACTACAGAGAAAGGGAATCTGCGGTGTTCTCACTGATGGAACACAGTAGGTAGTCAGGATGGGTTACCCCTGACAAAGTGGTGTCTTATGACAACTTACCTCCTTATCAGAATACCTGTTCCTGTAATTCGGCTACAGTTTCTGCATGTTTAGTGTCAAGATGCTCCCTTCTCCCTTGCTCTCACATAATTACTAAATCGTAGATCAAGCAATCCTGTGCAGGACCGCTGACAGCCAGCACTGGGCCCGGGGCTGCACTCACGTCCAAACACACAAATACCATTTTAATGTTATTTTGAAGACGGTCTGACTTGTTTTAAACGTCACGTAATTCGGAGAACATTGGAAATAACAAAAATACTCAATGGCTTGAGAGATAGATTAAATATAATTTCTTATTAAACAGAAAAGATACGTTCACAAATGTAAATCATACCGTTTTGCACGAGATATTGCTGACAGAAAACCAACGGTTGCTTAGAGCGCAGTGCATTGAATTCTCGGTCTAGTCCTATGCACATGCGTATTATCGATGTTCTATTTGTCACGCCGGCCCCTGACAGTCCGGCAACACACACAACACAGAAGAGGCACGGGTTACCGCTCGCACAGGCGCTCCTCCATCAGCCGCGCGCGCCTATAAACATCAACAGAGCCGGTTGTTTACCAGCGGCGCAAGCCACCTCTGTGCCGGCGCGGTGGATCTATTCCTGCCGCGGCAGCAGGCCACACGTGACCAGCCCGTGTGACCACAATTCTGCAGCTAGTATCACATCGCCGCACACCGGTTGGCTGGAGTGGTATATTCAAGGACTCGCTCCGGCCCTCACCGGCAGTTCGCTTCGCTTCTCGCATTCTGACTACACTGCTGCCTTGGTTTGATTACACTACGACGACCGCTGCCTATACTTGGACTTCGAGAGAACTTTACCCAAGTGTTTACGCTGCCAGATTACCGAACAATCGGCGGAGGTGAAACCTTGTACTTTTGAGAAACTCTGTAGAAGTTTGGTTTGCCTTCTGTACTTTCGTATAATAAGCGTGAGCCTTGTGGGTCTTACCTACATTGCAACTAGTATAACTTGGGAAAATAAAGTTGTGTTATGCAACATCTGACTTTCGAGTCACAACACTATTAACAACACAAACTTCGACTGTGTGTTGGATGAAGTGAAATTCGAGGAAATTGTGCAGATAGTGACGTCATTGTTTTATATTAAACAAAAGCAGATTGGCCCGAAGAAAGCGTGCAGTATCTCGACGCAGAATACTAATTTTGCAGAGCAGTGTATTAACTGTTCTTAATTTTCTATTTTCATCGAGACACGAATATAAACATTATTTATCAATAAAACGTTATTTGAGAAAGCTCGATTTTCTATACAAAGATGGTTTTAATCACTCAGACATGTCTCAACTGTTCCTCATCTCATAGAAACAATAAATTACCAAAAGTAGTTTGTTATTACATTCACAGAATATCAAATTCAAATTAAAATGTTTGTAAAGCTTCTCGCATGTCCTGATCGATTACGCTACGAGGGCCGCTGCCCATACTTGGACTTCGAGTGGTCATCGGTCCGTAGACTTAAACTAACACCCATGCCCGATGGAGGAATCGAACCTCCGACGGAAAATACCCGCATACTCCGCACGAAGGTGCCACAGAGTAACTACTGTAAAATTTGTTTCAGTTATTAATATACATTACATTGTTTTCCACCAGAAGTGTGGAAATATAGACTTACTAATTACGTAACTTAAACGCTAGTTAAAATTCCCGTTTGCAAATGTAATTTTAAGAGCATATTTTCAGTATCATTGCTATCATTCTTTCATTACGCACCTTGTGAGATGTGCCAAAGGTGAAATATTCAGTGTAGGCCAGTTTTTCATGGAAAAAGGTAATGTGGGCAGCCGAGAGAAGCTCATTCTTTGACGTTTCGGCTGTGGAAGGTCGACCTTCAGTTGAGAGAAAGCAGGCGCGGTTGTTTACGGCGTTAGCTGCTCGCTTTTTGCGTTATTTAGTTGAAGGCGTTTGCAAAACTTTTCGCCAACATTCCTGAGCTGAGGTCAGGAGGCTGGCAGCTGTACTGTGCAAAACGTCTGGAAGGACGTTCTGTTCTCAGGTATAGAAAGATACTACAGCGAACCCTCCGGCTCTTTTACGGGGTGAAAGTATGTTTTAGTAAAAGAGCACCCTGTGGTGCGGACATAAGGCAGTGGAATGTCAGGCGTCGGGGGAGGGCAGTGCAGGCAGTTTTGTAATGGGCACCAAAGTCCACCGACTGTCGTCCTGATAGCATTTTGTTTGTGGAAACAGCGTGGGAAAAACGCAAGCTAAGGGAGGAGCAGAAGGCCTAGAACACACGGTCGGTTCTTTTTAGCCGTATTTTTTGACAGTTTAAGGTACTAATCTTCTGAGGGCGTCTTTTCATTGGTAGGCGCTCTGAATTTAATACATCATTGGCTTTAAGAGACGGACATGCCCCCGACACGAGAGAGAGAGAGAGAGAGAGAGAGAGAGAGAGAGAGAGAGAGAGAGAGGTGCTGTGAACAGCAAAACTATGGATCGGATCCAAGGAGTGAGGACGTTGGAGTTGGTTCTTCGGTTCCAGACAGAGGAGTAACTTTATTATATCCATAATGGATGTGAGGTCGCGGTTGTTTTACTTAATTATTTTGTCAAGTAGGCTCAACCACAGAAATCGTGTAAAAACACTAAAATATGACGCGTTTCAAGGGTCAAGTCCTCATCATCAGATAATCGGTACAAGAATCTTAAAACCTGAGACAGTAAAAATCTAAAACGTAATAAAAGAAAACGTGGTTACTTCCCTTCTGCGTAGACACGGTTACAAGGGAAGTAACCATGTTTTCTTTTATTACGTTTTAAATTTTTACTGTCTCAGGTTTTAAGATTCTTGTACCGATTATCTGATGATGAGGACTTGACCCTTGAAACGCGTCATATTTTAGTGTTTTTACACGATTTCTGTGGTTGAGCCTACTTGACAAAATAATTAGGGGAGTAACTTCTGCTTTGGGTTTTCGGACACTTATTTTGTTTAGCTTGAACTTGGAGTCTTGTCATTTGGTGGAAACAACCAGGATCGTTTCCTCTCCCTACCATCTCTTTTTTATTCCTCCATCCTTCCAAATGTACAGGTAAAATCATTACTGAACGTAAAGAAGTTTATCGACAGCATATATAGTGTGTATCAAAAGAGATGGTGCTAACTTACACGGTTCAAAGTACACGATAATAGAAGCAAAAATGTTCCAGTAAACATTGGGGTGCAAACGAGCCGTTGCGAGATAATTACGAATGTACGGTTCCAAGCCACCACTGACGGCGTTGTTTGTAATAGCGCAAGGTTTACCCCTTGCGCAGGCCATCCTATGTTCGTTGTTCATACGACGGAACATTACGGACAGGTGGAGTTGGATTCACACCATACTCGCAGAACGTGCAGGGCGGGTGCAGTATACAGAGGGTATCAGTCAAGTCTGAGGAATGCCACTTGTGCTGTGTTGTAGTTACAATGGAAACATGCAGTAACGAGGAGTATGCGCGTATGCTTTTGATGTACGGTAGGACTAATGGCAATGAACGGGAAGCTGCACACTTGTATCAAAAACGTGTCCTAATCCAAAACAACCCAAATGTCGTACATTTACAAGGGCCCACAGAACCTGAGAGAAGATGGGGTTTTTGCACATGGCAGAGCAAAAGGTAGATGCAAAAGATCTGGAAAGGAGAAAGAATGCCGCATGCGTGGTGAAGCAGTATACTGGCTTCCATATATAAGGGGAAAATGTATATCCAAAACTGTGGCAGTTATAGAGGGATAACACTGATGTCCCATACAATGAAGTTCTGGGAAAGGATAACTGACAAGAGGTTGCCTCTAGAAACTGAAATATGTGAAGAACGGCCTTTGATGACATAGTCTTTGATGTGTCAAAGCCGGCACACAAATAAGGATGCGGACGTGGAAGCAAAGCTAGAACAGCCAATCTCATTGATAGACCAATTTTATTGGACTTACAAAAGAGAATACTTACTTGACGTCTTCAGACCTGAAGTTTGACTTCTGCCAAACATACAACTACGCTACATTCTTCTTACTGCAGCTCTTGAGTACGCTGTTCGACTGCATTTCCAAGATGCTGTGTCGGAGTGCCATGAACTGAAATGTTAACATCCTTCTGCAATGTTTCGGATATTCAGTCTTCGACTAACGCAGACATCGAAGGATTGTGATAAACAATTCGTACAGTAATTTTTAAACCACGTGAGACATTCGTAACACCGAGTACGATTTAACCATTCATCACCAAAGGCTTCCTGCATCATTTGGCGTGTCACTATAAAGATTTTTTTTAAGTATCACACAAAATTTATTGCAAACGTCTTGTCCCTCTAACCCTGTCATCTTAAAATTCCCAAACTGTGTGACACAACGTTTGCACTCAAAACAACCCTGAACAATAACTAGCAGACAAACATTAATGAAGTCCGGCAATTACACATTCAACACAGGTGTGTGCAGAGGCGCCAAACGCGTTACGGTCCAACACTCCACTGGCGTGCCAAATTTTCTGTAATTTTTTGATGAGATCTCTAAAATAAGTACCTAGGCAATACTGGATTTTCAACAAGTCGATAGTATAAAGCAGACGTTTCTTTTCATCTTTTACTTAACTAACATTCCATCGAAGTGCAACACCTTAACACTTTGTTTATTTAAAGGATGTAAGGTACATTGCCACTCCCATGAACCACAGACATTGCCGAGGTGGGGTGGCTTGCGTGCCTCAACGATACAGATAGCCGTACCGTAGGTGCAACCACAGCGGAGGGGTATCTGTGGAGAGGCCAGACAAACGTGTGGTTCCTGAAGAGGGGCAGCAGCCTCTTCAGTAGTTACAGGGGCAACAGTCTGGATGATTGACTGAGCTGGCCTTGTAACATCAGCTAATGTGGCTTTGCCACACAGCTACTGCGAACGGCTGAAAGCAAGGGGAACCTACAGCCGTTACCTTTCCTGAGGACATGCAGCTCTACTGTATGAACATATGATGATGGCATCCTCTCGGGTAAAATATTCCGGAGGTAAAATAGTCCCCCATTCGGATCTCCGGGCGGGGACTACTCAGGAGGATGTGATCATCAGGGAAGACAATACTGGCATTCTACGGGTCGGAGCGTGGAATGTTAGATCCCTTAATCGAGTAGGAAAATTAGAAAATTTAAAAAGGGAAATGGGTAGGTTGAAGTTAGATATAGTGGGGATCAGTGAAGTTCGGTGGCAGGATGAACAGGATTTCTGGTCAGGTGAGTACAGGATTATAAATACAAAATCAATTGGGAGTATCACAGGAGTAGGATTGATAATGAATAAGAAAATAGGAATGCGGGTAAACTACTATGACCAGCACAGTGATCGCATTATCATTGTCAAGATAGATACGAAGCCAACACCGACAACAGTAGTACAGGTTTATATGCCAACTAGCTCTGCCGATGATGAGGAAATCGAAGAAATATATGAGGAGCTAAAGGAAATTATTCAGACAATTAAGGGAGAGGAAAATTTAATTGTTATGGGAGACTGGAATACGGTAGTAGGACAAGGAAGTGAAGGGAAGATAGTAGGTGAATATGGTCTGGGCAAAAGGAATGAAAGAGGAAGCCGCCTGGTAGAATTTTGCACAGAACATAATTTAGTTATAACAAACACCTGGTTCAAGAATCACAAAAGAAGGTTGTATACGTGGAAGAGACCAGGAGACACCGGAAGATATCAGATAGATTTTATAATGGTAAGACATAGATTTCGGAATCAGGTTCTACAGTGTAAGACATACCCAGGGGCAGATATAGACTCTGACCATAACTTGTTGGTTATGAACTGTAGGCTGAAACTAAAGAAACTACAAAAACGTAGGAAAATTAGGAGATGGGACCTGGATAAATTGAAGTAACCTGAGGTTCTTAAAAATTTCAGAGGGATCTTTAGGCAACAATTGACAGAAACGGGGGGAAATAAAACAGTAGAGGAGGAATGGGTAAAATTGAGAGATGAAATAGTGAAGGTAGCAGAGGACAAAATAGGTAGGAAGGAAAGACCTACAAAAAATCCTTGGATATCACAGGAGATACTAAATTTAATCGATGAAAGGAGAAAATATAAAAATGCAGTAAATGAAACAGGCAAAATGGAGTACAGACGACTAAGAAATGAGATTGTCAGGAAATGCAAAATGGCTAAGCAGGAGTGGCTAGAAGGCAAATGCAAGGATGTAGAAGAATGTATAAATACGGGAAAAATAGATACAGCCTACAGGAAAATAAAAGAAACATTTGGAGATAAGAAAAACAGCTCTATGAATATCAAGGACACTGATGGAAAACCAGTTCTCAGCAAAGAAGGGAAAGCTGAAAGGTGGAAAGAATATATAGAGGGGCTCTACAAAGGAAATGAACTTCGAGACAATATTGTAGGAAGGGAAGAGGATGTAGATGAAGATGAAATGGGAGATGCTGTACTGAGAGAAGAATTTGACAGAGCCCTGAAAGACCTAAGTCTAAACAATGCCCCTGGAATAGATGATATTGCCTCAGAGCTACTGAAGTCTCTGGGAGAACCAGCCATGACAAAATTGTTTCACCTGGTGTGTAAGATGTATGAGACAGGTGAAGTACCCTCAGACTTTAAGAAAAATGTTATAGTCCCCATCCCTAAGAAAGCAGGTGCAGACAGGTGTGAAAACTACAGAACCATCAGTTTAATAAGTCATGGCTGGGAAATATTAACGCGAATTATATACAGAAGGATGGAAAAGCTGGTAGAAGCCGACCTCGGGGAAGATCAGTTTGGGTTCAGGAGAAATGTAGGAACACGGGAGGCAATACTCACTTTACGGCTTATCCTAGAAGATAGATTAAGAAAAGGCAAATCTACATTTCTAGCTTTTGTAGATTTGGAGAAGGCTTTTGACAATGTTGATTGGAATAAACTCTTTAAAGTTCTGAAAAAAGCAGGAGTAAATTATAGGGAGCGTAAGGTTATTTACAACTTGTACAAAAACCAGACAGCGGTTGTCAGAGTTGAAGGGCATGAAAGGGATGCAGTGGTTGGGAAGGGAGTGAGACAGGGTTGTAGCCTTTCTCCAATGTTATTCAATTTGTACATTGAACAAGCTATAAAGGAAAGCAAGGAGAAATTTGGTGAAGGAATAAAAGTTCAGGGGGAAGAATTAAAAACATTGTGTTTTGCCGATGACATAGTAATTATGTCAGATACAGCAAAGGACCTGTAAGAGTAATTGAACGGATTGGACAGTGTTCTGAAAGGTGCATATAAAATGAACATTAACAAGAGCAAAACTAGGGTAATGGAGTGCAGTGTAAGAAAATCAGGTGATGCTGAAGGAATTAGATTGGGAAACGAAGCAATAAAGGAGGTAGATGAGTTTTGTTACTTGGGCAGTAAAATAACAAATGATGGGCGCAGTACAGAGGATATAAAATGCAGAATGGCAATGGGTAGAAAAGCGTTTTTGAAAAAGAGAAATTTGTTAACATCGAATATTGATTTAGGCCTAAGGAAGTCCTTTCTGAGGGCATTTGTATGGAGTGTTGCCTTGTATGGGAGTGAGACATGGACGATAAACAGTGCGGACAGGAAGAGGATTGAGGCTTTTGAAATATGGGGCTACAGAAGAATGCTGAAGATTAGGTGGGTGGACCGCGTAACTAATGCGGAGGTATTGAACAGAATTGTGGAGAAAAGAAATTTCTGGCATACCTTGACTAAAAGAAGGGATAGATTGGTAGGACACATTCTTAGACATCAAGGAATTGTTAATTTAGCGTTGGAGGGAAGTGTGTGGGGAAAAAATCGCAGGGGAAGACCAAGAGATGGATACAGTAAGCAGATTCAGACAGATGTAGGTTGCCGTTCTTATGTGGAGATGAAGAGGCTTGCTCAGGATAGGGTATTGTGGAGAGCTGCATCAAACCAGTCTCCGGACTGAAGACCACAACAACAACAAAGGTACATTGTTGTTTTACAGAGAAAAAGCGTAATTCCCGGGATTTTGGCAATAGTAAATATTTCTCCCAATAAAAACAAAATTTGAATGAGAGATCTTCTTTCACGAACAGAAAAAGCCATTTCTTCTGAGCCATCAAAATCGATTGCTGAACAGAATTATGGTTCCTCTTTACCGCCAACAACAGCTCAATATGCGTGAAACACTTCGACGATAGATACTAACAGAGCGGACATACAGAAGAGCAGGTATACACATAACGTGGTTCAAACATAGGAGCCGGCCGCAGTGGCCGAGCGGTCTGCGGCGCGCCAGTCACAGTCTGCACGCTTGCTACGGTCGGGGGTTCGAATCCCCCCCTCGGGCATGTATGTTTGCGTTCATAAGTAGTTTGAAAGTTTAGGGACTGATGACCCCACAATTATGTCCCTTAAGCTTAACAAACATTTGAACATCAAACATAGGACCACCATGATTTTTGGCAAACATTGGCCGGATATAATAAAACAACTCCACTGTTTTCAAGAAGTGCCATCATCTCAAACTAATAATACTTTCATTTGTAATTTCATGTTGTTTGCCTTCACAAAAAGCTCCGTATAATCCTGGGCAAAGCTGTACAACTGCTGTACACTACCACGTGACTGTTGGCAATGCAGTGGTTTAGGTGCAGAAATATTGGTGCCATGAAAGCAATGCCATGCCTAGTCTACATCTATGGTCGAAGGTGAAACAGCAATCTTTATGGACTTTTAAACTTGATGATAGATTCTCTTTTTGCAATATATTTCTCGAATCGTTGATCTCTTCCTCTGTTTCCAGTATGAGAACGATCAGTTTGTAAAAAGTTCCTCATGTCATTTTCTAGCGTTATCTTCACAATATTTAAGAAAGGCCACGGTGGAGTGGCTGACGGCATTGAGGCGCTATGCTAGGATGCCCGAGGCCGTTCCCACACGGGGGTTCCAATGCCCCCTCGGGCATGGATGTTTGTGCCGTCTTTAGTATTATGTAATTCACAAGTAGTTTGTAAGTTTAGGGACTGATGACCCAGCAGTCGAGTCCCACAAGATTCACAAACATTTGAACATTCAACAAAGTTTGTTTACAAAGTTGAAACAATTCTGAATTATTTTTACTTCTACTTCGTTTGTTAATTCTTCTTGGCACTGAAATCAGGAACAGTATTAAGTTCTTCTTGGAATGATTTCAAGTCTTTTATATTTAAAGTTCTCGCCCCAGGCCACTCGTATTGGGGGGCCTCCAAACACGTCGAAAGTTTTTTTTCCTCCTTGTGCCTCCTTGGCCTGTCGTTTTGGGGGCTCCAAATCTCGAAAGCTATTTTGTTTTAGACTGACCCGTGCCTCTCGTACTGAGGGGCCTCCAAATCTCAAAAGGTATTTTTTTATAGTGATACATGTATTTCCAAGTGGACGGGGGCCTCATTTTGTTTTGCCACCGCCCCGGGCCTCCGACAGCCTTAGTCGGCCATTGACCCAGGACTATAATTCTGAAGTATTTCTTAGTCCAATCAAAACACGATAGAAAATGAGTGTAAAAATCTAATAATTATAGAAATAAAATGATTTTAGCTGCTTTTTTAATTTTGTGTTGCGTGACACTTGTTAGAAATAAGTGCGTAACGTAATTTTTTATATTTGTCATTTTTTGGTTACTCACCCTCATTTAACAAGGGGCAAGCCAGCTGGTCAAATACGTTATACGCCCAGAAAAACAGCGATAACTGTCATTTCCTGTACGCAGGTGCCACATCTATCAAAAGCGCACCGATGGTATCTCGATGGCGACCTTTATGAGAAATCCAATACTGGTTCAGAAGGCCGTCACGAACCGCCTGTACAAATGACGCTATCTGCCGGGGGCGGGGTTTACCTGGCTAGCCGCCATGTTGGCTGGCTTTCTTCCTCACCGGACACAGCTATCTCTCTGATGGCCCCACTTCAGTGCATTTATTTGGTTCTTGAAAGCTCTGTAAACGTGCACGGCGTCGCTCTGCTGCTAACATCGGACTGTTCAGCCGTTCTTTAACACACACACACACACACACACACACACACACACACACACACACACATTGTCTTATTTTCTAATCAGTTTGTTGAACAAGTGGCTGCGAATCAAACAAACGATTGAAACAGACGATTAAAATACTTCAGTATCATTATGTTGAATTTTAACAGTCCATCAAAAATAAAATGAAATAAAATAATAATAATAAATAAATAATACGACAATCTGCAAGACATGTGAAAGTGATTTTTATTGTAACTTTTGAGAAAAGAAATAACTAAAACTATGGAACTTGTTCTTGGATATTTAATGAATATGTAACACAAATATTAGACAATTACATATGTTGGCATAAACACAAAGAAAGGTTACAGCATTGAGAAAAATCGTTGGAAGATATACCATACTAGGTACAATTGTCATCACTTACTGATACAATTTTGATCACTGGCATCTTTCATATAAAAAGCACTTTTTCCCTCGGGCACCAAAGCATACTTCATGGTACCAAACACTGTATTTTTGGCAGGAAATCCAGTCACCCTTAGCTACTGATTTACTAGAGCGCGTTAGACTAAGTAGCTTCACTTACCTCTTAACAGGAAAAATTTACATCTCCATAGCACAAAGTGGTGTATTCTTGGAAAAGACAGGAGGAGCTGTAGAGAGCTGCTACACTACAACGCCACACAAAGGCAAGTGCTACCAACACAACGAGACTGACAAATGGCGCGAAACCTTATGTTAATCTGAACTGTACCTATATCGAATTTGTACCAACTTACCCTATAACACAATAATTCCCGGTGACACGGATTAGATTTGGTTAATACTTGTTCCATAGATCATGAATACGACATTTCGTAATGTGGAACGTGTCAGTTTTACTAAAAGGTAACGCTACATGACATGCAATTTTTTTATTTTTATTTCTTTACTTATTTATTTTTGTAAATTACTAATTTTTATTTAAAAATTCATCTACTGAGTAGAAAGCGTTCTCATTCAGAAATTCTTTCAATTGTTTTCATTGCTGGTCCTCTATCTGTCAGACATTTGATATTATCTGGTAAGTGACCAAAGAGTTATATGGCAACATAATTCACCCCCTTCTGTGCCAAAATTAAATTTAAACTTGAATAGTGTAGATCATCCTTTTCTTCTGGTGTTGTAGCTACGCACACTGCTATTGCTTTTGAACTGGATTGGGTTACTACTATGAAGATCCCGAGATCCTTAAATAAATGTCTGCAAGGTGATCTTGGGTGGGCTCCAAAAATTACTCTAACTACATGCTTTTGTCCAATGAATACCATTTCGCTCAAAGATGAATTACTCCGAAATATGATGCCGTAAGAAAGCAATGAAAGAAAGTACCTTAGTAAACCAATTTACTGAGATTTTTTTCACAAGAATTTACAAAAACCATAACAGCAAAAGTTGTTTAACTCAAAAGTTTCAGTGGTTCGCCAATGTGTTGCTTCCTTCTGAAGTTCTCATCAATGCACACACCTACAAACACGATTCATTAAATGCTTTTTCTGGTCGACAGAAATTCACTGGCTGGCTGGAGGGCGTGTAGCTTTAGGCATTCTTATGGAAATGCAAAAATATCCCACCACACGTAAATTGCAATATTCCAACAAATAGTCCATAGTGGAAAGAAGGTGAAGAACGTCTTCAAGACAAGTGAGGATTTGAGGTCCTATTTCGAATGCCGACATCGACGGCTACAAATGCTCCGAAAAACAGAACATCTGGGAAGACAAGAATTATGAAGTACATATTCACAGTTCATACTCATTAGTATGATCTAACGAAATGGTTAACCTATGAAGCATATCGGTCCTCGTTATTTCGGCCTAATTCCACCTACCGGTATGATGCAGCTATAAACCAATGGTAATGGGTTTATGTGATTGGAGAAGACGTACAGGACACGTTTGCACGAATCAAATCAAGGAGTTTGAAATAGGGACGGCGGTAATCCCTCAAACAAATGGTTTTCGGTTACATAGGTATTTCTCATCTCCAGTTTAACCTTACTGTAAAAACCATTCAAGATAAACTGTTTTTTAAATAGCCGGTTTTCGATTTTTATTCCTGTTATTTCCAGTAACAAATGTAGAAATCAAAAGTTGAAAAATTTTAGATTTCCTCAGACGTTTGCATTACAATTTTCTTCAAGATATGTAGAATCGAAACATCTTATAAAATAGGGAACTGAAACAGAACAGTCCGTCAACCATTCGTTGCTTTTATCGAAAAGTAATTCGGGGTTGACTACTACGAATCACCAGTTTCCTCCCATTGATTCTAAATCTTTGCTGAAAAATCATGTTGTAATGAACAACATGCCGAGCCAAGCGGTATTAGGCGCCATGTCAGGGACTGCAGGCCTCTCCTGCAGGAGGTTCGAGTCCTCCCTCGGACATGGGTGTGTGTGTGTGTTGTCCTTGGGTTAGTTTAAGTTATTTTAAGTAGTTTATAAGCCTAGGGACTGATAACCACAGTCGTTAAGTCCCACTGATTTATAAATTTGAACATTAAGTTGTAAAGGATGAAAAGAGAAGTTGGCAAGTTCTGTCAGTAATTTTCAGTTGACTGTTTCCAAGGGCTACAAACTGATACGTGCATGTAATGTAGACACATGTAACAGATTAACCATAGTGCAAATCGGTGTCGTAGTTTCCAACAATGAAGGAAGCTTAGGTTTTAACGTCTCGTCGACAGCTTGGTCATTAGAGACGGAGCTAACGTTCGGAGTTTTGGATAAGGATGGGGAAAGAAATCGGCAGTGTCCTTTGAAAGGAACGATACCGGCATCTGCCTGGAGTGATTTAGGGAAATCACGAAAACCTAAATCTGGATGGCCGAAGATGGATTTGAACCACCGTCTCCCAGAATGCGAGTCCAGTGCGTTACCACTGCGCCACCTCGCTCGGTTTCCAACAAGGATTCCGAAAGTGAAAGAGACGGGAAGGGCGATGTCGAGACCGTAACGTCAAAAGGTCTCACATCGTCACTTTCAGTTGTTATCAATTTTGCACCCTCTAGCAACAACAAAATTAAGTGCTCGGTTATTATTCCAAGATTATGGTACAATACATCAATAACAGCATAGGAATATAAATCGAATATACCTTATCTTTCAACGAAGGCTGTGGATGCTTTCTAATTAAATCAAATGTTCAAATGGTTGTATAGCTTATGGGACTTAACTACGGGGTTATCAGTCCCTAAACTTACAAACTACTTATGAACTAACTAACAAATATCCATGCCCGAGGGGGAATTCGAACCCCTGACGGTAGTGGCCGTGCAGACCGTGACTGGAGCGCCTCAGTCCCCTCGTCCACCGCGGCCGACCGCTTTCTAATTAAATGATACTGCAAGTACGTAGTACTTTCACCCGTTTTCAGCCTTTTAAAGCAAATGGAGCGTTGTCGCTTACTGCTACCGCAGTTTGTAAAGTAATTCCGGACTCGGGATGGTGCCGTTTAAAACACAACTGATAGCCAGCAACGACAGGGAGAAACTGCCTTATGACCAGACGGAGGCGAGTCTTTTACACTCTACATGTGCATACTCCTCGTCTAAAGTCTTCGCAAGTGCACTGATGCCTCAACAATACACTCTACATGTGTATACTCCTCGTATAAAGTCTACGCAAATGCACTGATGCCTTTACAATAGCTACACCAATTGTTATGCTACGCGTTTGTTGCTTTTTTCTGATTTGGCTTTGTTCTTAAATTATCACTTATCGCATTTCCTAGTTTCTAATGTTTACAACAGGGGAAACTTTAGCAACAAATATTAACGCTTTCCAGCCCTATGATGCAATATGGCATCATCATGTTTATGTGTTACACTCGGCCCAACCATTTGACCAAATATTATAAAGAATGCTGCAGAACTTTCCAAAATTCATTGCGGACAGCTTGACTACCATTACCTCGAGGAAACAGAGGAGCGTTAGGCTACAACGCATTGACAAAATGTGTATCGTTGCTTAATATACAAACAGCAAGACTTTCAAAATATTATATCAAGGCAAAGGAAACAATAATTTGAAAATTCCATTAAGAAATTATTGTAAAATATCTAAATTAATTGTAAACAGGTTGAAAAAAGTGCCCAGTATGGTAAAGGAGACACATCCTGTCCAATGATGCCATATGAAGTCATCCCAAATTTCCCTTCAAAAATTAAAAAAATCTCACAAATTAAAAAAAATACATTATTCGAATCATTGTGATTAGAAATAGGCAAAGAAATACTTTTGTTCACGAATTAATAAAATTTGGGCTGGAAAGGGTTAATAGTTTTTAATTTTTTGTTAGAGTTATTTGAAAACAAAACACTTCTAGAACCAACACTACAGAAAGTAGTTATACAAATGTTTTCCCGGTTATCGGTAAAAAAAAAAAATTAAATAAATAAATAAAATAATAAAAAAATAAAAATAAAAAACCGTTACAACCGACAACCAAGTAAATACCGAAATACAGTTACTCAGAGCTAAAATAACGGTATCGGTTTTACCCGGTCGTTGCATGATAGAATGTGATGCTACCAACCGGGAAATTGCTGCTATGTAAGACTGTGGAACGGGTTTGCGCAGAATGGTCCACGGAAGAACACGACGATATGGGTCAGGTCGCTACCCTGCCCCCCCCCCCTTCCCCAAAAGTGAAGGCCGTAAACTCCACAAAAGTCTAGAAATTACTATTACTTCACACTTAAACTGGAAAGAACACGTTGATAATATCGCGAGAAAGGCGAAATAGAGACTGCGTTTTTTTGGCAGAACCCTTAAAAGCTGCAACAGAACTACTAAAGAGACTGCATACACTACTATTGTCCGTCCTTTTTTGGAGTATTGCTGCCCAGTGTGGTATCCTTACCAGGTCGGTTTGACGGAGGAAATCGAAAGATTTGAAAGAGAGGCAGCTCGTTTCGTATTGTCACGATACAGGGGAGACAGCACTATGATGCAGGATCTGGGATGGGAATCATTACAACAACGGCGCTTATCGCTGCGGCGTGGGCTACTTACGAAACTCCAATCACCAACATTCTTCTCCGAATGCGAAAATATATTGTTGACTCCCACTTACATAGATAGAAAAGATCATCAGAATAAAATACGAGAAATCAGAGCTCGAACGGAGAGATTCAGGTGTTCTTTCTTCCAGCGCGCTATTCGAGAATGGAATGGGAAATAAATATTATAACGTTGGTTCGATGAACCCTCTGCCAGGCACTTAAATGTGATTTGCAGAGTAGCCCATGTAGATGTAGATAATGAGAGTGCACCTCTGGTTCCTCCTTCTGTTTGTTTGTTGTTTATAGATCTTATGGAGCTTAACTACGGAGTCCCTAAACTTACAAACTACTTATGAACTAGCTTATACTAAAGACGGCACAAACATCCATGCCCGAGGTAGTTTCGAACGCCCGACCGCAGAGGCCGTGCAGACTGTGTCTGGCACGCCGCAGATCACTCGGTCACTGCGGCCGGCGTTCCTCCTTCACCCAGTTATAAAGTTTTCGAAGGGTGGGTATCTCTTTTTTAATGTCGCTATACTGTAAAAACTTTCTTTTGAGTAAGCACTTATCAAATTCCTCAAGACAGTTGTTTTTTTTCCTCAGTCTGTTCTTCCTCGGTGTTACAGTTTTCTGTCCTGTCTGTCTGTCCTTATCAATATCGTTCATAACATTACGCACTGTCCTTACACTTTTTCCTAGCGCTGCTGCTGATCTCTCCATAACTATTTCCCACGGTATGAGCAAGCCTTTTCGGTCCTCATCTTTACAGAACTGAACAACATTATTTTTTAGCACTTTTCCATCGGAAGGCAATCTCTGATAACGTGTCTTTTCGCGATGCATGTCCATTTCTTCAGCCGCTGAGAATACTGTCACACTACGACAATGACGTCACTGTACAGTGCGCGCGACACGTGCGTCGATCGTGTACTGTCGAATAGAGTTGTGGCGATTCGTGAATGAGTCGTTCATTTGAACGAATACAATTAAAGAATTGTAAGAATCGAGTCGTGATTCGGACGAATCGTCGTTCAAAAAAGTCGTCTGTCTCGTGACGATTGCAAGATCCAACTATTCATGATTCAAAAGCAAGTGGCGAATCGTGCCGAATAATTATGAAAGCCAGAAAGCGTGTGAACAAAGGAAGCACAGAACGATGATTGTGAGCCGTTAGTTATTAGCCTATTCACGAATTACAGTTGACAGAAACAAAACGCAGCGAAATGCACAGCTGTCAATACATACGAATATACGTCTTTTAAATAGTTTACATATTATGTATTTAAACGAGCAATCTTTGAACATTTATATTTCGCGTATCCCGGAAACGGCTGTAACGATTTGGATTATATTTTGAGTTTAGAGAGTTTTAGGCTTTTCGAGTCCATTTACATAGTTGTAGTTTTTGTAAAAATTCAATTTTAGAGAAATATTCTTTTTATATAAAAACGCGATTTTAAATATTTTTAAAGCCATCTTAAAAATCTTTTTTACCATTTTGGTTTCTACGTTATCAGTTTTCCTGAAAGAAACCGATTTTAGAAAAAATAAACATTTTAATAAACACGAATTTCTTGTATCTCGGAAGAAATTTAATATTTAGAGACGGATTTTTATTTTTAATGTTTATTTATATAGACGTGTTTCCTTAGACTAATTGATTTTACGTAATAAGTATTTTATAATGTTTAGATGTATGTTAATTACCATAGATTTAATTAAAATTACATTTAAATGGCCGAAGTATTCAAAAAGAACGAAAAAAATTTATAAGGTTACAGCAGGATTCGAAATAAGTGACCTACGTTCACTAAACCTACAACGCTACTAAATGAGCTATGATGACAGCAGAAATAGTTGGTAATGTAATATGTATTTATAACTGCTAGAAAACTTCGAAGACTATTTTCTCGAGTATGTTTGAGAGCTGAATCGAATAGCTTTGACTTATTGTTATTTTAATTCTGAACTTAACGCACCATAAATAATTAAAAAATCCGATACCCATATTGTCATCTTTTCGGCATTCTGTATGATTCGTGCCGTTGCAGACCAGAAAGAATCGTGAAAGAATCGTAGGAACAGATGCAAAAGGTTAAGATACCAACATCCATGACACAGACATGTACTGCCATCTATGAGCAAGATGTAGAACTAAAGGCCATTCCATACTGCACGAGGCGTGCGTGTGCGGACGTACGCTGGCTACGTTTTGAAAGTGTGGCCTCCCGTGTTATCAAATGGGGCTGTTCAGACTGCAGGCCACGGCCACGCGCCACGCCAGCCACGCCGGACACGCGTGGCTTCCGTTCGCTCCCTGAGAGATCTTGCTAAACGTGGCCGGCCACGTTTTCAGTCCGCGCACGCGCAGAGCGAAGGTAAGACCTCGTGAAAGCCAACCCTCGAGCACTTGGTTGTCTGAGCTGTTGTGTTTATTGTTGATGATTTACAAGTAGTTGGTGTGCCATTGTGTGTTCCAGTAACGTTTTAGGCTCAAAATGGAGCAGTTAATTGAACAAGTACGGTCTCATCCTGTCATTTAGGACTCAACATTGGAAATCTACAGAGATATAACTTTGAAAGAAAAAGCATGGGATGAAATTGCCTAAGCGTTATCAAAAGACCGTAAGTATATACATATCTTGTGGTAATCCTATTAAAGATCTTAGAAAAAAAATTCACAATCTTTTATTAATCCGGAAATATTGATAAATGCAGTAAGTATCCAGTCACCATAATTGTTCATTGTACTTATTAATTATATTTGTCATGTAGGCGACTCCACCCGGGGTCTGGTGCTGAGCGACCACACTAAAATTATTAAAATTGGAAGAACCAGATTTGGCCTCATTGAAATCTTTATATATAATACAGATCGATTTCGGTCAGTGTCTGACCATCCTCAGTGCTAGAATCCAAGCCCTGTGGGCCCACAAAACCTTTTACTTTGCATATTAACATCAAGTAGGCAGTACAGAAGAAGAATGTCAATCATTGAACCCAAAGAATACCATAAAAGCAGCGCATCGTCACTACTGCCGCTGCTGCTGGTGTCATCAAACCAAGGTAAGCCACACGAAAATCCAGACTGACACCACATAACCGTTGTAGCTGACATCTTTCTGCACACTAGCAAAAAACGTGGCGGGTATAGCATCGCAACTGTGGCCACTGTGTGAAATGGTACGTGGCTAGCGTGGCGTGCATCCAGACACGCACGCCACGTGCAGTGTGGAATGGCCTTAAGAATCTTGCCAATGCAGAGTATAAATAAAGAATCGCGAACGAATCGTAGGAATCGATTCACAATGTGGGATTGAATCGCAAGAATCGATTCCTAAAAAAGAATCGTGTTACCCAACTCTACTGTCGAGTATTGTCGGCCGCCTTCGTCCCCATGTGAGCGCAAACAAAGCTTAGTTTCTCGTTCAGGCGTCTGCAATTGTAAAGAGAACGGGTGACAGATGACGGAGGCAGGTGCGTGCAGGTGTAGCCGGATGAGCAGGGAGCATGCGCAGCGGCGTGTGTGGCGCGCTGCGTGGCTCCAGTCAGTCAGTGTGAGTGTTGTATCGGCGATGGCGCAGGCGGCGCTGCGGCGCGTGGCGCGCGACTACCTGGAGCAGACGTCGCTGCACGGCCCGCGCTACCTCACGCTGCCCTGCCCGGAGAGGTGAGAGTCTGCGCACGCTCTAGACCTCCTGAGCACGCACAGCGTCCAGGCGCGCGCCGCCACTCTATTACAAACAATTACACGGTAGCTAAGAGGTAGACAATTTTGATTCTAACGTTACTTGTGGCTTTATATGTCAGCTTCATGTTGAATCGCCTACCATCTCATTAATAGTCACAGTTTGAATGATATTTCCAGTGATGTAAGAGACTGCGCAGGGTAAAAAAGGCGCGATGGAGTGGGCGAGCGTTCTAAAGCGCCTTGTTGCGGAGTGCGCCGCTGTTCGCCTTCGGAGGTTCCAGTCTTCCCTCGGACTTGGATGTATTTGTTTTCCCCAGCACTAGTTAGTTTAAGTATTTGTTAAATAATTGACTGTATTATTTTATTATGTTTCGTCACTGTCCGGATTTCAGATGATAGACTATTATGTCAATTGATTGCTACACATAGGAAACGAAACATATGTAACAGCATATGTAAATTTTTACTCTCAAGAATGACGATTTGGTTTCCTATATGTATCAATCAATTGACATAATTGTACACTTGAAAATGGCTACACAGCCGAAATTCGAATTGTGACGAAACATAATAAAATAATACAGTCAATTGACGGTTAAATTATTCAATAAATATTATATGACTGTGGCTCACGAATAATACAAAATTAGTTTAAGTAGTTTGTAAGTCTAGGGAGTAATGACCGAACTAGTTAAGTCCCGTAGCTCTACAAACATGTGAATATTTGATTTGAACTTTCGAAAAGTTCGCAATGTAAAATAGGGCTTTCTGTGATATTGCGTTTGGTGCGTATTACACAGTATATTGCTGCAGACGAAATTTTTTTACATATTGATCTTTTTTTTAGACTTGGAAGGAGACCTTTGGCTATCACCAATTTCGCGAAAATTTAGTTTATGTAACGAACAGGTTTCAGAGAGCGTGCAAGAGTAATGAAGTCAAAATTAAACAGCTCATACCTCATAAACGGTTAGAGACAAAAAAACAATTTTGCCAAATTATAATAAACAATGAAAAGAGAATTTGGTCTTTTGGTTAATACCCAAAACTTCACAATCCATCGCGTTTTAAAGGAAGTATAGAGTTTTTCAATGGAAAAAAATTGTAAGGTTAGGAAATTATTAATTGATATACCGGTATTCAGTCATTAGTCACAAATTTTTATTTCTATATTTGTTGTTCATCGCGTTTCGGAGCTATATCTCAACTTTAAGGACTAATAGGCTCTACATAGCCTTCAGATTGTCAACTACCGCTAACAGAAGGAAAGAGTTACAATATTAATAAAAAAAAATATCTTCTTCAAGCTATTGAGCCGAGACCGCCGATATATATATATATATATATATATATATATATATATATATATATATATAATCATCTTCAGAAGGTTGCATTTGGCTTTAAAACATATTAACCTTGGAGAATATGTAAAATAAAGGGTATCTTTCAAAGTATAAAATGAGTAAAAGTATAGACTAGAGTCTGTCTTGTACTTATGTGAGAAACAGTCAACATATTTTATCTTTTAATGTAATATGATGATCCATTTTGGTGATGTGTACTTAAGTCGATTAAGTATTTTTACTCATTTTATATTTTGACGAGAAACGCTTTATTTTACATGTTCTCCAAAATGATTCCTTCTGAAGATGATTTATAAAAATCGTAAAAACGAGTAAAGAAAAAAACAGGCATAACATGCCCGTTAACTATAAAAAGTTACAAGTTTTAACGAGATCATCTATGCTATAATACTAGAAAATTAAACATGCTGAGGGTGTGAACTCTTCGAAAGCTAATGAAATGACTTGTTCTCATTTCGTCACTTGACAAAGCACTATTTCAGGGTTCTGTCACAATTATATGTGGACTATTTCACTGTAAGGTTTTAAAATAAATGCCTTTTGCTACTGCAACTGAAGGGTTTTATTTTTATATTTTTAATCACCCATACGCGTTTCGCCCTTTCTCTCAAGGCATCATCAGTGGGTGTCCTGAAATATTTACATCTTTTTGTTTGCACATATAGGTTAAGTCTCTTACATATCTACAAAACATTTCATTTCAGATTTAAAACAGTTCGTTTTTTGGTATAAATGGTGTACTTACAGCACTTGTTACTCCACTTCAGTCTTATTCTGGCAACCAGGTCGACCATATGGTAGACACAAACCCCAACACATAGTCACAACCCCCCCCCCCCCCCACCACACACACTCACATACACACACACACACACACACTCATTCAAACAGAGAGGGAAAAAAAAAACCACCTACCCACCCACATACACACCCACACCCACACACACTCATGCACACAAACACACACACACACACACACAAAGATACCTTCAACACATTTTCAATGAAACAGTTGAATTTCAAATAAGCTAAGGTTGGCAACACTACAAAACAAACAGCAGTAGACACAGTATGGCAGCAGGTGACAGCAGAATCAGAGAACTGCAATGTGGTTCGAAAAACAGTGTAACCTTTCGACCTGGTTGCCAGAATAAGACTGAAGTGGAGTAACAAGTGCTGTAAGTACACCATTTATACCAAAAAACGAACTGTTTTAAATCTGAAATGAAATGTTTTGTAGATATGTAAGAGACTTAACCTATATGTGCAAACAAAAAGATGTAAATATTTCAGGACACCCACTGATGATGCCTTGAGAGAAAGGGCGAAACGCGTATGGGTGATTAAAAATATAAAACTAAAACCCTTCAGTTGCAGTAGCAAAAGGCATTTATTTTAAAACCTTACAGTGAAATACAATTCAGCTGCTGCTTAAAATGGCCACTGCAAGCAACGTATATGTGGACTAGTATATTAAAGGCGTGGAATTGTCGAAAACTTAACTGTGTTTTGACAAAAAATATTGCAATAAGGTAAATATAGATTTTACTCTAAATTCACCGCTAGATGTTTAGAATGTCCTTTTCATCTAACAGAAAAATTATATGTAATATAATAGAAATGTAGCATAGTAGTTCGAAAGTATTAAATCTAATTAGTGAATAAGCCAGAACCAATCTGTGCAACTATGGGTGTTGGTTATTATGCACTTAAAACGTGTGAGTAATTATTAAGAATTACTGGAGACCATTTATTACTTGACGGGAAAGCGGATCCCAGTATGTCATATTTAACTGCCATTATCTTAAGTTATAAAGCTCTCGCAGAGTTCGTATTTGTAGTGAATGATGTATTTTTAAGATTTCGTTCGTTTAATTTCTTCACTTAATTTCAATAACAGAAAAGTTCCCCCGCATGTATAAAATTCCATACCTTCGTCAGGAAAAACATTCTTGTAAACTGTCGGTATATCTTCTCAATAAATAACGACGCAAATAAAAGTAAGCCGCGGTGGAGTAGCCGAGCGGTCTAAAGCGCTACGCTGCGGAGCGCGCGGTTGCTCGCCGTGGAGGTTCGAGTCCTCCCTGGGGCATGGGTGTGTGTGTTGTCCTTGGGTTAGTTTATCTAGGTTTAAGTAGTTTGTAAGCTACGGACTGATGACCACGCAGTTTGGTCCGATATATTTACAGACATTTGAACATTTGAAATAAAAGTAAAATGAAAATGCAGTGCAACTCCTCACGAACACATTGATGCAAGTTCCATGTTTATAAATTGATTGATTTGCGAGTGTGTGCGGGTAACAAGCGTGTACCAGGTAGGCCACGTAGTTTAATGCAGCTGCAAGGCTTCGTCAACGCAAAACACAACGTCCTGTTGTGCCGTTGCCATCTGACAGTCGTGCACGACGTCGCTCTAAAGCCCATTTCACTCGATCGACTTTGTGGTGAAAATTGACTACTCGATATTCGTGCGACTTAACAACTCTGGTCATCATTCCCTAGGGTTACAAAGTACTTATGCTAAGGACTACAAATATACCTATGCCCAAGGGAGGATTCGAACCTCCGACGGCGAGCACCCGCGAGTTCCGTAGCTAGGCGCCTTAAAACGCTCGGCCACTCCACCGCGGCTGTAAATTAGCAGTCAACCCCATTGCGAGTGCGTCTATGACATCAACGATCTATAGATTGGGCCCAGTGTGGAGTTTTAAAATTTCGAGTGTGTCGCAGAATGCGCATGTGGAGAAGCAAGGAACTGCAGTAGCCGCTGTTAACATTGGACGTTACCCTATTCTGGTCGAGCGCATTCATATTACAGAAGTGCTTTCGCATCGTCTTCAAGTTTATTGTTGTTTTCTTTCTGTTTTCATTACGCCGAAAATATTTAGAGCCTAGTACGCTTTTTTCCAATATCGTTCTCCTATAAAAGAGACGAAATATCTGCAAGCAGAAAGATATTTACTTTTTATCGGGGAAAAGCTTACACTATTCATGAATAGGAACGTCAATATATAAACGTGTTTTAATAAAGATTATTTCAACAGCTGAAAGGATTAGTAGATGAGAAAATTATTTTCGTCTTTATTTGACCGTTATCAAGGAAACAAGATATGAAAACCGAAGTAAATAGACGCTTTTTTACAGCATTTTTCGATACTATCTGATATTTTTGCCATTATAAATCTTCTTCGGCAAATAAATGTATTAATTTTGAAATGTTTGGATGACTCCTTTGTTATTGTTTAGGTGCTCAATAGTGTATAGAAATTACCATGTGACATTTCACGACAATATCAACTATGTATTACCCTTTCGTCATTAACAATTATTTTCCTGCTGCTACATGAAAAGTGTCGTCACAACGTCACTTCATCATTCAGATGCAAAAATGCACTGCAGACAGTTCTACAGTTTTGACGTAATAAAACGTCAAGATCACAATTAATTAATTGCGATCTTGGCGTTTTAATACTTCAAAGTATGGAGATTCCCGTCCTACCATGGAAAAATTAAGTTCTATAGTTTTGTTGCTAACGTCTAAACGAAAACGACCACTCGAGACAGACGAGATGTAGTACAGGAATAACACGCCGGGGGGGGGGGGGGGGTACTGCAGAAGACCCACTTATCTCGAGTAGTCAATTGAGATAACAAAGTCTATTGTTTAAGAGGAGCTCAACAAGCTATCCGAGCACGCTTTACTTCGTGCCCCTATTGCCACAGCTATGCCGGTGCTTTCTTTCCTAAGTCCCAAACGCCACACAAACCCTCCTGCACACGGCGATGCACTAGCATCTGTGTAGAGTGGTCGTCAGTCATTACCGATTTTTTTTAAATCTTTATTTCATAATTATACTACAACCCATCACTAATACAATTAATGGGTCCTAATTTATACAACTCTAATTAAAACACTGATTTACTTGACTCTATATAATTCTAAGAAATTACTGCAAAATCTACTAAGGGGTTCCTACTTCGTAATTCTAGGTTGACTACATGTTATTGAGCTACACGAATACTGCAGTGATTACACGTGTGCCAGTGACGTATAAACCTAAGGGTGGCCACGGATGTCCTCCGAGAGAAACCCAGTGGACGCGCCCCTGGCAGAGGGCTGGCCATGACCGTCCCTGCAGCTACTGAAGATCTTTGGAGTTTGATTTAATTTAATGGCTAACTACTATGTCTACTCTAACTTAACCTACAGTCGAATCCGGGAATTGCGCCGAGTCCCCCAGGACCAGAGCACGGCGGATTCCGCCAGGGAACTGGCTGCCGGCCCACACCCCGACGGCATGGCTCTGGGCGCAGGTCATGTCCGTGTGGACACTTTACTGTCCATCCCGGAGGAAGTCCCGATTGCATCATGTTTGATAAACTGTACCAAGCGCATAGCTCTGTGACGCACGCAGCCTTCGAGAGTGCCGATTGGTGGAGGAGGTTGTGGCGGCGTTTGCGCAGGCTGGTGTGGCTGGTGGTGCTGGCGGCGACGGTGTGGGGCGTCGTGGTGGTGATCGTGGACGTGTGGCTGGAGTTCATGCGGCGGCCGACCGTCACCACCATCGACTCGACCACGTTCCCCATCTGGCGCGTGCCCTTCCCCGCCGTCGCCGTCTGCAGCGTCAACAAGATGAGCCTCGCCGCCTCCACCGCGCTCGCCGTAGCCCTGTGAGTATGCCAACCGCTACTCACACTGCAGACACAAAAATGGGGTCCCACGAGGTTCGGTCTTGGGTCCTTTGCTGTTCTTAATATATATTAATGACTTGCCATTCTACATTCACGAAGATGCTAAGCTAGTACTTTTTGCTGATGATACAATTATAGCTATCACACCTTACAAACAGGAATTAACTGATGAAATTGTAAATGATATCTTCCAGAAAGTTATTAAGTGGTTCTCTACAAATGGACTCTCATCAAACTTTGATAAAACCCAGTATATACACATTCATACAGTAAATGGCATGACACCATTAATAAATTTAGACTTTGAACATAAATCTGTAGCTAAGGTAGAATATTCAAAATTTTTAGGTGTTTGCATTGACGAGGGACTGAATTGGAAGAAACATATTGAAGATCTCCTGAAACGTCTGAGTTCAGCTACTTATGCTATCAGAGTCATTGCAAAATTTGGTGATATACATCTCAGTAAATTAGCTTACTACGCGTATTTTCTTTCACTGCTTTCATATGGGATCATATTCTGAGGCAATTCAACATTGAGTAAAAAAAGTATTCATCGCACAAAAGCGTGTAATCAGAATAATTGCTGGAGCCCACCCAAGAACATACTGCAGACATTTATTTAGCGATCTAGGGACACTCACTGTAGCTTCACAATATATATATATCCAATTCAAAAGTAATAGCAGTGTGCATAGCTACAACACTAGGAGAAAGGATGATATTCACTAACTTTGGCTCAGAAAGGGGTGAATTATGCTGCTACAAAAGTCTTTGGTCACTTACCAAGTAGCATCAAAAGTCTGACAGATAGCCACCTAGCATTTAAAAAGAAATTAAATTTCTGAATGGCAACTCCTTCCACAGTGTAGATGAATTTTTAGATTAAACTTAAAAAAGTAAAAAATTAAAACAAAAAATTTAAAAAATCCTTAAAATATTTATTGTCAAGTATAGACAACATTTACTAAACTGACACGTTCCACATCATTACGAATTGTCGTATATATGATCTATGGAACAAGTATTAATATAATCTAATCTAGTGCCGAATGAATGTGTGCATGGTCTCGCGGCGATATGAATGGTTGAAAACCTCTCAAGCCTCCGGCCACGTCATGTGGTTATAATCCCACGAGCTTTCAGCAAAGCTCTCTTTGGCCGTCGTCAAGTGGTAAATTTTTCAATGAAACATCTGTCATTGCTGAAACGAAAGGATATTGTGAAACGATTGGAATTAAAATATCGGAGAACACCATTAATAAGGACGACTGCTTGCAGTTCAGCAGACCTTGACACCCGGACGTTGAAGCTGACGCGGCTGACACGGGACGAAGGCGTCAGCCTCAGTGACGTCACAGCCAGCGGCCAAAAGCGGACGCAACCGACTGGGATCTTAAACATTACATTATATGGCGAAGCAGAAAGCTCCAGTGTCGTCATAGCCAGCAGCGTGGCTGTACAACGGCAAGTCAACCAAGACACAGCAGTCATTTGCCACTTGACAATGGCCAAGAAGAGCTTCGCCGAAAGCTCATGAGATTGTAAACACCTAACGCGGCTGGAGGCCCGAGAAGATTTTATTCATAATGCTGAATGTATTCCAACAATTTCTCCGCCCTCTAAAGACACATACATTTTTATTTTCTGAATAATGCATGACACTCGGCGACACAGGCAGAAACACTTGAAATTCCCCCAACGATATTTTAAAAAATATACGACATTGCAAATCCCAGAAAATGGTGTTTTTCTCTTTCATGTAATAACATGGTACTAGTAACTATTCTACAATTACGGCGTAAGTCGATAAATAATGAGATGCTACTATATTTTTACATACAGGAATGATGAAAATGTATAAAGACTTTGTTCAAGAAAAATAATATAATACGTATTACAGTATTATAGTTACAGTAAGTGCTTAAATCGTGACCACCAGCCACCAAAAATTTTTGAGCATAAAACTCAAATTAATAAAGAAACAAACTAAATTTTTAATATCCAAATTCTGGATAGGTTGATAGGATAGATTAAACGTATAAAGAATTTCAAAATAAAATAAAATAAAGTTGTTAAAATGTCTGAAGAACTGTCCCTACTTGATTTTAAAATTAATTCAGTTTCGTCAGTTTACGTTCAAATATTAAGCAAAGGTAAAAAATGTATTTATTATTGCTGTTTGGGGATGGGTGGAGTTCGCCTAAAGTGTCTACACGCAATACCATTAATTGTGCCAATGGCTGCTGGCTATGTCTTCGCTGAAATCTAAACTAAACATTGTCGCCGGCCGTGGTGGCCGAGGGGACTGAGATGCTTCAGTCACGGTCTGCACGGCCACTACGGTCGGGGGTTCGAATCCCCCCTCGGGCATGGATATTTGTGCCGTCCTTAGTTGTAGGTAGTTCATAAGTAGTTTGTAAGTTTAGGGACTGATGACCCCGTTGTTAAGTCCCTTAAGCTTAACAAACATTTGAAACATTGTCATCTTGATTGACTACTGCCAATCGCACACTTCCTGCATCTTGATGAAGTCAAAAACGACTTATAAATGCTAGTCTGGCTATAAATTGGCATCGTACATCAGTATACTAGCCCCCACGATGCGCTCGATAGCGTTAACCAAAGCACCCTTTCTATGTTCACAGTGGATATGAAGTATGTTGGTCAACACGATTAACAACACATAATCCGTAGCACTTTCCACTGGAGATCCGCTAAGATCCGTTCCACTACATACATGCTCCTTACAGTGCAATACTGTACAGCAGTCTTTATCCACACTCCGCAACAAGAAATCGCTGTGAGAGTGTCGCACCGTTAGCAATGACACACACAGACAGCTCGGGCAAGAGAGCGAGTCTGAAATTTTCTCGTTCTTCTTGTGTACATCTCGCCTACCAATCGGATAGTGCGTCTTAAAATGCTGTAATGGTCACCTGCCAATAATGAGTCAGATAATGTCTCGTTTAAATATTTCCTCTCAGACTTGATGGCACCAGTTGGCGTTCCAGTTGCACGTACGTCGTAAAGCTTTAAGGTGTTTCACCTTTTGTTGAGAGCGGTATTGTGGCTTTTAGAAGGATTTTAAAGCGTCCATACTTCCCCAGGAAGGCAGTGGCTTTCTGGCCAAAGACCCCCTGGGGCGACTGAAGTGGGGATCCTTTCGCCCATCTGTGCTATTGTCACCAGCCACCGCCGCACCGGCGCCTCGCCTCACTTTAGAAATACAAGTGTTTGTTCACTAGTACGCATCAGCCTTGATTATCTTATTGTACTTGTCACATGATCTTGTAATTTGCATGTTGTTGTTGTTGTGGTCTTCAGTCCGGAAACTGGTTTGATGCAGCTCTCCACAATACCCTATCCTGAGCAAGCCTCTTCATCTCCACATAAGAACGGCAACCTACATCTGTCCGAATCTGCTTACTGTATCCATCACTTGGTCTTCCTCTGCAATTTTTACCCCACACACTTCCCTCCAACGCTAAATTCACAATCCCTTGATGTCTAAGAATGTGTCCTACCAATCTATCCCTTCTTTTATTCAAGGTATGCCAGAAATTTCTTTTCTCAGCAAACTGTAATTATTATCATTTAAAATGTCCGTTCCCCATCGAGTTTTCATTTAAATAATTCGTCTTAATGAGTAGAATGTTATTTTGAGATTGGAATATGCAGGAAATGACAGTGAGAAAATCGTGACTCCTTACATATCCCTCCCCTTGTGACAAAACTTTTGTCGGGGGTTTTGTTAATGCCGGGGAAAACAACAAAAGCAGGAAAAAATTCTCTATTCAAAATTATCATTCAGCCATTGGCAACAATTTTAGATTTTCTTTTTTATATATAGATATAAGTACTATTTATACAATTGCGTTTTGTTTTATAGCAAAAATTAACTTTCATAATAGATCTTTTTTTCTTTCTTTTGTTGCCATTAAGTCTTTCTTTTTTTTCACAATTCAACTTTACAATAATTGATTTATTTCTCTAAACTCGTTTGTGTTTAGTGTTAGTATACTTGATCTTTTATGGTTTAATTTTTTAGTTAGCTTTGCATGAAGACTGAAAGAGCTTTTTGTGTTTCTCTGTTGTAATTTTATAATTGATATTATATTATTTGTGCCTTTGTCAATGAATGAAGAAGCTGCTCAACTTTTCTATTCCTCATTACTAGTTTCATTGTTTTTTTATAATATTATAAAATAAAAACTGTTTGCTAACTTTACAAAATACATAGTTTTAAATTTTAGCCGGCCGCGGTGGCCGAGGGGACTGAGGCGCTCCAGTCATGGTCGTCACGGCCACTGCGGTCGGGGGTTCGAATCCCCCCTCGGGCATGGATATTTGTGCCGTCCTAGTTCGTAAGTAGTTCACAAGTAGTTTGTAAGTTTAGGGACTGATGACCCCGTAGTTAAGTCCCATAGACTATACAAACATTTGAAACATTTTTAAATTTTACATACAAATCTATACAATAAATTATATATATACAAAGTGAAATGTTACTTTACATAGATAAATTACATAAGAAAACAGTTATTATCATATTATTGTTATTATTAGTTGCACAAATCACTAATTGAAGACCTCAGGGGTAAATAATGATAACCCTCAAGTATTGGGTGCAAACAAACATATCCAACAATGTTTCATTTTCTTCAAGTAGTACTTGAATCTGCAGAGAGATGTGCAAATATAAATATTAAAACTAACATTAAAACATGTAATAGAAACTATTTTTCAATCACACAAGTCGTCATATCTCAGCACTTTATAAATCAGGGTCATCATTATTTACCCCCCCCCCCCCCCCCCCGATGTCTTCAATTGTTGACGTTTCATGTGTGTCTTTCAATGATGAATTGCTTTTATTTTTATTTTTACTATCACTCGCTTTTTTATGTTTTCACATATTTTTTTGTTCTGCTACATTCTTTGATTTCTTGTCTGCCTATCCACTGTACTTGCGGAATTTTGTCAACTGTCCTTAGAGTGGTATACGTCATGAGAACAGTACTATAGCATGTGATGCTGTATTTTATCGTTGTTGAGGCGTAATTTAGTAGAATTGTGCCTCCAGTTGTCAGCAATTGACGACTGTCAGCTAATGTGGTGAAGAGATGATGTAACTCTTCATTCACACCTGAACCAGTATGACAAGATCTTGGTTTTATGATAGAAGAATCTGCTTTGCAGCAGTATTTCATGTATGATGATGTAAGATATGGCAAGTGCGCTGACCATTCTACAATGATTGTGGAAAGACTTTCATTTACTGTTTTAGGATAGGAGAGAAAGGTATCTCAATCTTCTGCCCACCTTCTGTGCTCTTGCGATCTTGGTTGCTTCTCATCTTCTTTCTTCTCCTCTTTTCTTCTCAGGCTAGAAATAGTGGTTTATTTATGGAATATAAAGGATTTCGGATCTGACTGTCTTTCCAATTGTGTATTGAGATTATTGTAGGTCTCAATATACTGTAGTTTTGCTATACTATTGCAAAATGACTATTCTTTTCTCGTACTCATAGATTATGATCGTAAAATATTACAATGTCTGTGGCATACGTTGTTCTGGTGAACTCCAACCTGGATGCAACCTGCCTCTCCAGTGGAATGCTGATTATTTTGTTAATCATAGTATGAACATAAAATTTTTTACCTCATTTACATTTTCTCCTCTTCTTTACTCCCATTTTCTAATTACTGGTCCTTACAATTACCTAAAGTCTCTTAAGCTTTTAAATTTATTAATGTTTTCTTTTGAATCTATGTTTGATCTTGTAAAAATTATTGTTATTTCGTGATGTTTCCTCTAATGGTGTAATTTTAGAGAGGTCTGCTTCTTTCTAATTTTGTTTTGTGTTTGGTGAAGAATCCCATAGCGGTATCATTTGTGAGATGTCTGTCACTTTCCGTTTTATATCGGCTTCTTCTCTCTCTTTCTCTCTCACTTCAAGACATTCTATTATGTACCCAATTTCAATATCTTCGTGATTATTTGTGTTATATGCTTTACGTGTCTGTTGTTGTGTTTGTTTCTATCTTTGTGCCATTTGCCTGTTTTTGCGACTCGTTTTTATCATCGTTATCATCGTTGGTTTTGTCAAATACATCGACCAACCCTGTGAGTAAATCCCCATCTGTAATTTTTCTAATTCTAGGAAGAGATGGTAACTTGTCTTTGCTTTCGGAATTTAACCAATTAATCTTCCCATGCTTTGTAATGTGCTTCTATTTGTTCTGAAGTTACATTATGGTTTGAATTTTATTTTGTTTGTTTAAACTGTTACTGTTATGAACTGATTAAATTGTATCTGAATTATTTATTTGAATGCAATGAATGTTTTGATTTTGTTGTGCTTGTGTGCGGTCAGTGTGTTGCCTACCCCCTCTGCGTTTTGTGGTCAATACTTAGCTTTTTCTGGATTTCGTGGTCTAACTTCTACATCAGGATGACCTTTGATTTATCTTGTCCATATGGACGTTGATTTCCCTTAAAGTTGTGCATCTTCATGTTTTCGCGGCGAAATGACTGTTCAAAGAAGTTTCGGGCGTGCAGCCGCATAAAGTTGAGAGTCTTCGACTCTCTCTGAAGATGGCTGAACGTTTCTCAGCCGAAATATTAGAAGAAGTCAACTTTATGCGTGGCACGCCCGGAACTTCTTTGAACTCCCTTAAAGTTGTTTGAGCCCTGGTCTCGCCAGTTTCTCATATCATTCCCTCTGTCAACACAACACCTTTCTAGCCGAAGATTGCCCAGGGCGACTTGAGTGAGGACCATTTCATCCTGCGCTATTGTCACTGGCCACCGCTGCATGGGCACCTCGCCTCACTTTAGAAAAACAAGTATTTGTTCACTAGTACCGGTCAGCCTTAATTATCTTGTTGTACTTGTGACATGAACTTGTAATTTGCCTATCAGGCTATAATTATTATCACTGAAAATATCCGTACCCCATCGAGTTTGTATTGAAACGATTCGTTTTGACGAGTAGAGTGCGATTTTGAGATCGGAATATGCAGGAAATGACAGTGAGGAAAAAGTGACTCCTTACAGCATCTCACAAGGCACAACTATGCTGATTGCACAGAATTGGGTGTAACGGAGTGAGTCTACAGTAGTATAATTGTGTAGCCTTCTCTGACTTCGTTTCCCTGGCCAAGCTACTTTTTTTTTTTTTATTTGTGCTTTCACTCTACTGACATCAAGTGGATCAACACAATTAGAGCTACCAAACAACTGGGTTCTACTTAAATCAGAAGTGAAATCCTGTCACAATTTTTTAATCATTCCATGGGTGTTTTATTCACAATTTTGCAAGCAGGTTTCCTTTTTGTAGAAGATTTTCTTAGCTTTAAGGGGTTGACAAATACTTGAGCAATTTGGGAGTTGTGAGGACTAAATTTGGTTTCAAGTGCTAATTAATTGTGGGGAATTTTACTTTCTTTCCATCAATGACGATTTTGTCAGTTTTTAAGCAAAATGAATATTTTAGATGTACGAATTTCTTGTTAGCTTCATGCCTTTTTTCGGTTAGCTTTATTTCCATTTATTAAAATTGTATAAATCTATTGGTGGCTTGAAAAAACGTCTTAGTGCATTGCAACTTCTATATGCTGACTTCAATATAGAAAACTGCATACCCCATATTAATTTCAATCGAATTATTTACTTGGCACTCATTAACAATCTGTGCCACTACACAGTTCCTCATATAAAATAAACAAATCTTCAAGGAATCACCTTATATAGTGTTTATAAATAAAAATACAAGAGCACGCAAAACGATCGCAGCAACGCACAGTGGGAGATCCTCGCACTGATCATATTGTGCCCATGTTTCTGGAGACGACATATCACACTATCTACACTGGTCAAAACAATTAGATCACTTGTGACTTCTAGGTTATGAAACATTGTCTTCGTCAAAATGTACTAAAATGGTTCTACGGAGTGGAGACAACAACAATATAGCTACCAAGATAGTGGTAACAATAGGAAGTTTCTACAGATGGTGTTGACATGTTTACAATAACATACGAATTACACAAGAAGTTGAGATCATATAGTGTAGTGGACAGGTAGTGCAGCGAAACAACAACGTGACTTATCTGAAGCTATGGCATAGAGAGCCATAGGAAGGCTGGAAGCGGGTCAGACACAGAGGGAGGTAGCTGCAGTTGTTGGAGTGTCCCAAAGTGTGATTTCCAAGGAAATGGACGCGATTTCAGACAACAGCAACCGTTAAAGAAGTTTTAGACCGTGCTCGTCCACGGTTAACATCAGCAACAGATGGCCGTTATCTCCAGTTAACAGTTCGTCGAGATAGGAGACTCAGCAACAACGCACCCTGCAAGCGGGAACAGGACGTGCAGTCCGTAATCGACTTCGGAGGCCCTTGGTGTGTGTCCCATTACATCCACGACCCCGTATCCCACGGAAACTGGGCGGAGAAACATCAGTATTGGAGTCGTAGGGAATGGCACCATGTTCTGTTCACAAATGACTGAAGATTTTATTTTCAGCAGGACAATCGTCATTTCCTCATCTTGATAGAACGTGGAAGTCGCAACAATCTTGCTTATGAGCAGGAAAGGTTACCATATCATGGTCGTAGACGAATAGTGTGGGCAGGAGTCAGTATTGGCGGACGTACGGACCTCCTATGTCATTCAGAGAGATCCTTCGACGTATTGTTTTCCTCTACGTTTGTGCCGTATGAGGTGGGGTTCTTCTGGTGGACGATAACGCTCGTTCCCACAGAGCTGCACTGGTGGACATGCTTGAAACTGAGAGAACTAAGCGAATGGAGTAACTAGTTTATTCATCAGACTTAAACCATGTTGACCATTTTGGGTACACTTGGCATACTAAAGACAGCAGTTGCAGATCTGGACATTGAAGTAACGGAATAATGTCAAAATATGCTTCAAGAGCTGATTAATAACCTCATACTGTACACGTGACACAGGTGTGCAACTATACTGCCCGTCCGAGGTGATCACACACCATATTGAAGGGCAACGAGAATGACTTGCTCACTGTTATTGTAGTCCCATCGTGCCTCGCTCTAAGTAAACGCCCCGGAACCCTCAAATAAAGATTTGAGACAGCCCAATATCGTACGGTATTAGACACAAATTACATTGTAAGCAATCAATATGCATATATAAAAATGGAACGTGGGTCGTGTGTCCGTATATTTCACTTGGTAGCCATAATTATTCACTGAAGACCAACGGCGGTTATGCATGAGAGTAGCCTTTAGGTTCGCGGTGTGCACTATGGTGTTTTGGTCGTGGCGTGTGTCGGTGAGTGAGTGTGGCGAACAAAAATCCGAAAAATGTGGAGCAATACGACCATCAACAGATGCTCAAAGATTAAAAGACTGAAAGATAAAACACTGGGAAACGGAGACATATATTAACTGAGCATTAACTACACTGGCATTACACCAATGATCTCAATATAAACATTGGAAAGACAACTGTAGTGCACTGCATTAGCAGTGCCGTGTCGATAGCGATAAGAGGGTGGATGATATAGTAGTTGAAAGTCGTTGAAGATCAATGATGACTTTTGACATTATAATAGCGAAGAGGTTATATACAGTGAAACGCGATGCAGTTGTTTTTCTGCAGCAAGCGTACTAGTAAAGAAAAATAAGTGTGTATTGCGATTAAAAAGTAAAACTACCAAGAAAGATGCCAAAGCGTAAGAAAGAAATTTCGCGTTCTCGATCCGTTTCTAAAAGACAGAAAACGGCGCTGAAAAGTGAATCTATAGACGATAGAAACTTCAGATTTGTAGATGTTGTTTATCTTACACTGTACGTATCTGCGATTTATCGATATTCCCATCCCTAAGGGGGTGAAATAGGGGATGAACGGTTTTTTGAAAACACGTTGCTATTAAGGTAATTTTGAAGAAGAAATACAAAACTTCGGATTTAGATTTTTGATTGGAATTGTAAAAACATATGTTTCGATATTTTTGGAAATTCAACCATTAAGCGGATGAAATAAGGGAAAATCTTTTAATGGTGCTACTAAGACTATTTTGATGCTATAAATGTGAAAATATGGGTTTGGAACCATGGTTACAATTTTTTTAAAAATGCGTTTCAGGATGTTTTGAATTCTGCCAACAATAGTGCAATAGGGAGTGGCAAGTTGTATCAAAATACTTGAATAGGAAAGCATTTTTAAAGCTAAATCTATGAAAATTTATATTTAGAAGTAGAAAGCGTTCTTGAAAAAGAGAAATTTGTTAACCTCGAATATTGATTTAAGCCTAAGGAAGTCCTTTCTGAAGGTATTTTTGTGGAGTGTTGCCTTGTATGGGAGTGAAACATGGACGATAAACAGTGCGGACAGGAAGAGGATTGAGGCTTTTGCAATATGGTGCTACAGAAGAATGCTGAAGATTAGGTGGGTGGATCGCGTAACTAATGAGGAGGTACTGAACAGACTTGGGAAGGAAAGGAATTTCTGGCATATCTTGAGTAAAAGAAGGGATCTATTGGTAGGACACATTCTCAGACATCAAGGAATTTAGCATTGGAGGGAAGTGTGTGGGGTAAAAACCTCAGAGGAAGACCAAGAGATGGATACAGTAAGCAGATTCAGACCGATGTAGGTTGCCGTTCTTATGTGGAGTTGAAGAGGCTTGCTCAGGATAGGGTATTGTGGAGAGCTGCATCAAACCAGTCTCCGGACTGAAGACCATAACAACAACATATGAATATATGTATATTGTGTTTGATATCTCACCTGACCCGCTAACTGTTGTGAGCAGTGTACTTGTGTAGGCTGTGGTGTGATGGGAGTGGTTTGCGGCAGGTCAGAGGAGCGCGGCGTGTCTGTGGACCGCGCGCTGTCGCTGGTGCGGTACGCGGGCAGGCTGTACGACTACGAGAGCAGCGACCTGCCGCACATCGACGCGCTGCACCAGCTGCTCGGCAGGACCTACAACGTCACCAGCATCATGCAGCAGGTCAGCCAGCCGCTCACATGTCCATAAACCTACTGGACCAAAGTCTCTAGACCTACAAACTAACCTACACTACCCGCAAGACTCTCTCTCTCTCACACACACACACAGAGACATGCACGAGGCTCTGATACTATGTTCTATTCAGAATGCATAGACACACTTGTGCTCTCTAACCTGTTGTTGTTGTCTTCAGTCCGGAGACTGGTTTGATGCAGCTCTCCATAATACCCTATCCTGAGCAAGCCTCTTCAACTCCACATAAGAACGGCAACCTACATCTGTCTGAATCTGCTTACTGTATCTATCTCTTGGCCTTCCTCTGCGGTTTTTACCCCACACACTTCCCTCCAATGCTAAATTCACAATTCCTTGATGTCTAAGAATGTGTCCTACCAATCTATCCCTTCTTTTATTCAAGGTATGCCAGAAATTTCTTTTCTCTCCAATTCTGTTCAATACCTCCTCATTAGTTACGCGATCCACCCACCTAATCTTCAGCATTCATCTGTAGCACCATATTTCAAAAACCTCAATTCTCTTCTTGTCCGCACTGTTTATCGTCCATGTCTCACTCCCATACAGGCCGGCCGCGGTGGCCGCGAGGACTGAGGCGCTTCAGTCATAGTCTGCACGGCCACTACGGTCGGGGGTTCGAATCCCCCCTCGGGCATGGATATTTGTGCCGTCCTAGTTCGTAAGTAGTTCATAAGTAGTTTGTAAGTTTAGGGACTGATGACCCCGTAGTTAAGTCCCATAAGCTATACAAACATTTGATTTGATTTGAACTCCTATACAAGGCAACACTCCATACAAATGCCTTCAGAAAGGACTTCCTTAGGCTAAAATCAATATTCGATGTTAACAAATTTCTCTTTTTCAAGAATGCTTTTCTACCCATTGCCATTCTGCATTTTATATCCTCTGTACTGCGACCATCATTTGTTATTTTACTGCCCAAGTAACAAAACTCATCTACCTCCTTTATTGCTTCGTTACCTAATCTAATTCTTTCGGCATCACCTTATTTTCTTAGACTGCACTCCATTACCATAGTTTTGCTCTTGTTAATCATCATCTTATATGCACCTTTCAGCATACTGTCCATTCCGTTCAGTTGCTCTTCCAGGTCCTTTGCTGTATCTGACAGAATTACTATTTCGTCGGCAAAACGCAATGTTTTTAATTCTTCCCCCTGAACTTTAATTCCTTCACCAAATTTCTCTTTGCTTTCCTTTATAGCCTGCTCAATGTACACTCTTTAACAAAAAACCTGGCCGCCGGCCGGCCGCCGCTGAGCCTAAGTCCGAGCCGATCGCGACATGGGACAATAAAAGTGGCCGCGCTGATTCGCTCTAAGTCCGGCTATCTGCACAATCTGGCAACACTGCAGACTGCGGCATTTCATACAGCACTTCTTGTGTCCAGTTAGAAGATAACTGCGTCAGATCCCTCCTAGGTCTTGCGGTAAAGTGCGCGACTTTCATGTTCAGTATTAGCGATCGAAACCGACTGTTGACAAAAATTTTAAATTCACGTCACTCGTTCATGCTCATGCCCCATGTGTAAGGGAAGCATATGTGTAACGTATTTCATTTTTTGGTACACTGGTAATAACATTTCGGCCCAATAACATTGCCACCTCTGGCCGCAGCACTTGGCACAGCTCTCCGCGGCCCATATACCTCGCCGGCAGCAGCGGTGGCGGCGCTACACAGCGCTGCCTCGCCCTCTGCCCACAGCGCCTGCCGCCGCTCATCGCCCTGGATACGTAAAATGCTGTAGTGTTGCTAAGTGGTGATCCACAAAAAAAGGTTACGATTCGTATTTCACACAGGATATAACGAAGCAGACCACCTATTTTGAATGATGAGCATATACATTAGAGAGGCAAAAAATTGTCATTGTCCAATCCAATGGCACTCTACGATGGTTAACACTTATTTGTGGTTTAAATCTCGATTCTTTTCCTTTCAGAAAAGCCTTTCATGTAATTTGTTATTCTCATCAGTTCATATGTTTTCATCAAGACACAATATGTAATTCACTAAAATGTTCTAGTGTCGTTGTTTCACTCCGTACGGTAAATGTATGAGCTAAATTATGTGAATACGTTTCAGTGCACGTTCTAAAGCAATACAGGCACACTGCAAGGTTCGTGTCTTCATGCCTCATTTCTACAGGAGATATTTCACATCAATGGAGGTGAATTCGATATTCTTCGAAGGCGTTTGTATGGTGAAGCAAAGAAGACATCTAATACCATTTCCATAATTTGAAGTCGACCTTTCTGAAAGACTTATTGTATAAAGTTTTTCTTATGATTTCGTTAAAGAGTTTCTTCTTGCTATCTGCAGCGTATAAAGTAAAATAAAATGAAATTAAATTCCATCCCCAAACGCACTTCCTCCAACCAGGATTAGAACTGCCGCCTCACACCAGGCTTGCATCACAAGACACAAGCAGAACCACACAGCCAACCACACACTGCCACAGATTGGCCTTATTCTCTCACATATTCAATGCTTAGCCTCTATCGCATCGCGAAAGAACCTGAAAGTCACCTACACAAATAACTACATTCCTTGAGTGCAAAAGTTAAATTTCTGTCTCTCATTTCACGTCGGCATTACAAATCATTAGTCATGAAAGTAGAAAAGGAATGTCAAGTGAACTTGACAATTCAGTACCACTTGAGGAAGTAACTGCACTATCACAGTGTTGCCAAATATCAGCAACGATGTTGCCAGTTCTTAGCTGTACTAGGAAGACCTGTGTAGCGATAAGCGACGCGAAATCGCGCTGGTCTCATGCGGGCTTCTAGAGAGGAGTCGCGCATTTCGGTTAATATGCGGCGCTATCTCCTGATAGATTCCGTCGTCACATTTACGATGCAGATATTAAATTCGTCCAATGAGGCCGAAACTTTTGTTTAAATTTTTTGAAGCTTTACTGCATTATGATATATTTTCAGCAAATGACTAGAGAAAAAATACTGATATTGTGATTGCAACATACGGCAGATCAAAGACTGAGATACGTAAACATGCCTCACGATTACAGTTTTATCCTCCCCCCCAAAAAAGACTAAAACAATTGCTTTGATACATTTCGACAAAAGCTAATTTTTTGATGTCAAGTTACTGGAAATCAATGAAGCCCCATCCGTCTCGAAAAACTTCGCAACTTAAAAGCGACTGCGTTTCAAAATGCAGCCTTACGACTGTACAAGTAATATTTCATGTATTCTACGTGTTGGTTTGCTTGAATGCCAGAAGAAACACAGTTAACTGATTATTTGTGCAACACAGTAATTATTTCACTGAAGTATTTAGATAATTGGATATTTAAAATTACGGCCATGAACACAGAAAATAAACTGTATATGTGGGAAACGTGCAATTCTGATGTTTTTCCTCTGCAAACATATACATATAATCTATAGACTACTAAGCAGCTTATTGATTTCGTAGTGTTACAGCCTTGATGGGCCAACAAATGATGATGAGAATCCGAACCCATGTGTCTGATGGATTTTTCGAACGTTGCAACCTATGACTTGCATGTGTTGTTGCTTAGTATCTGTCGTCACGATGTTAAATCAACATAAATTGTTACAAACATTTTACCTACTTTCTCCTATTGTCCTATTTTTCGTCAAACCACACATTCTTTCTGTTCTCTTGGCCACATGGGAAAGAAAGCTTTTGCAACTGAATTAATGATAATAATGATGGTAATAATGATAGTAATCAATTATGTTTACGGCATTACAGCAGAATGATAAAGATTACAATAACATTAGAAAATGACGATCTTTTGGTTGACACACTGCAATGAGTTTTGGTATTTCGTTGCTGTATGCCATTTAGGATATTTTTCAGAGGAGAAAAATAGACCTGAAGCCACACACATCACTAGTACAACGATACTTCACTAATCAACTATGCTTGCTGTAGATGAGAAAACGAGAACGGCGCCACCGAGCTAAAATGAGATTACTCGTTCAGTTGTCTGACATTTGTTGGCAGTTAATACAGACAGTCCCGACATAAAACACAAAAATGTTTGCAATTTAAGGAGGGGTAGACCTTTCTGCGGTCGAAAATTTAATTCAGGATATCAGAGTCATTTAAATGCAATGACTAATCTCATATCCTCATGACTATTGGAAAATACCTCGAATTCTGGAACTAAGGGAACGATCAGAGTTTCCTAGCATCGTAAGCAATACTGCTAAGCTATAGGAAGAATTTCTTGGCCATCCCACAATATCCTCATTCCTACAAACAGCTTGCTTCAACTGGCTTTTATCCATGCTGCGCTGCCAACGCCCATTCTAAGTAAGGCTTCAGTCAGAAAGCAGAAAACATCATTGAAAATGCTGATGAATAGATGACTTACGTTCATCAATTTCCGGGGAGAGTTTCTTTCAACGAAACGGAGAAAGTGTGAAATGACTACTTTCTCCAAAGTTCCTACGGACTTTTGTCCCAAATTGGACGTATATAAGTTCAATCTTGTCATTCGCGGCTCACATTCCAGGAATATCACCAAAATGAGCATCTGGCGGGTACCGTCCTAGAGCAGCTATTACGGAAGTTTTTACCGATGATCATAAAATTGACAAACGGCTTTTGCTACAGAATCTAGTGACTTCTATTACATCCGCATAACCTTTCCCAATTGGAAATTGTTTTCTTCGTATAGTGATGCCCCTGTTTAGGTGCATTATAATGTTAGTGTTTAATGTTGCTTCAGAAGTACTTTTTGTCTTAAATATTTTTATATTTGAAGGTGATTCAAAGTAACTGTAATAATTAGTTTCCCTTCAAATTACTCCATTCATTCGATCTGTTATTTGTAAAGTAATTGCAATCGCCAAAAGTGAAATTGTCCTATAAACCAAACCGTTTGGTTATCTTAGGTCATTCGTATGTGGGCAGAACACTTTCATCTGAAATATCTCCACGAAAGGCAGAGAAGCGGACGGTCCTCTGTCATAGTAGAGTTAGGTTCGCGTAGCTAGTTCTCTGTGCAGTAGAGATGGAATTATATGATGAAGAAACAAGTCATATCTAAGAAACTTGCATATTAATTTTATTTTTCTCGTCTATTTACATTCTTCCAGTTTATATTCGCCTTTACTTCTCACAAAATAATGAGATATATTTTTCTCTTCTAGTATCTACCTTTGGTCGTTTCCGACCGCATTACATTTTCCGTTGTCTCTAGGTGGATAATACTTTGTCTCTGCCGATACCAGATTTCACGTCGAAAGAAAACATGTGATCCACATAATTCATTTCGCAGTAGGCTGTCGTATTTCCACCGTTGGTATATTTACTTGTATGAATATTGTTCGTAACCGTAAACAGTTTGCTCTTGCTGTTCATCTCCTTAATATTGTTAAACACATATTTTCCCTGTAATTCTCCTCGTGAAGTGTTTGAAATGCTGTGCTTTATTATTGGTAGTACCATTAGTTTTTATTTCTAGTTGATCACTGAATTTGTATTTTGTATTACCGTTATATTTGTTTGTTCAATATGTTTCACAATATTGAAGATCAACAAGTTCTCATATCCATTAATATAAGCGACTTAGAGCTAATGTATAACGTTCATTTTAGTCTTGTTTCATCCGTAAAAGTTCCTCTGAAAATCTGGAACACTTCTTTTAACACCCTTAATTTGAAAACCATACGTAGGCAGAGGGCATTCAAGGATTCCTCATTTATTAACTTCATTCATAATGATAATTTGGATAAAATTTATTTACAAATTTTGTACTTAGTCCATTTAATTTTTATGATAGCGGTAAAATTACAGCCTTGCGCAACCTAGGGCATCTGTTCAAAATCAATGAATAAGAGATACGTCAATACTTTTATTTACTATCTTTTAACAAGCAACAGTGCAATTGCTTTCCCTGATATTGTTCTAAACCATGGCACAATCCATCGATCAATTTTAATCGTTGTAACACGTGATTATTATGTTGCTTTATTGTCTATTGTGTTTTCGTTACAAATTTTACAATTGATTTTATACTAACGGTAGGCGAGAAACTTAATTAACGTAACTCAGAACCGTGTGATAATGCAATATTTACTCGCATTCGTTTTTGCTACGGAGCGAGTTGGTGCAGTGGTAACACACTGGACTCATATTCGGCTGCACGGCGCATCGAACTGGCCATTTGGATTTGAGTTTTTAAAGATTTTCCATTGAGCACCTAATCAAGGAACGTGCTCAAAAAACGCTATTTATCGTTCTGTCAATAACAGGTCGCTTGTAATTTCCATATTGACCTGTGGACATTTTATTTTATTAGAAAGCAAACTCGAAGGAAACTGGACAAATTTGGGTATTTAGGAAGACTTTTCTAGGACAAATTGTGAGTCTTATTGTTATTTAATGGAGTACAGTAAACATAACGATAAGTCCTGCATATGAATCAACCATAAACCGAGAAACAAAACTGGTAATACGCCCAATGAGGTATTCATAGATTTTTTTTTAATTTTTTTTTTTTTATACATGGCCACGTGACATGTGTGGAATTTGGAGAGCACAGTATCTCGAGCATGAGTGGAATTACAGATTCGGATCCTAACATGTAGGACGCCAGCTACAAAAACTCGTTCATCAGGCCACCAACGTAATCAAGATTTTCCAACGTTGTAGTAGGGCCTCGCAACTTCGGCATCATGTAGATGTGAGTCTGATATGTAATTCTGCAGTCAGTTGAATTTTTCTTGTCACCTACATTAAATATTTTGAAAAATTAACATCATAATATGCTCGTTGTAGTAGTTAACTGAATTTGTGTTCAAGAAGGTCGTTTCATACATTAATTACTCCTACTCTCTTTCACGTTGCGAGCAATCTTCCTCAGCTGTGAGTAAATAAATAGCCAATTTAGATATCGGGGCCGTTTTATTGCAAAAGCT
This sequence comes from Locusta migratoria, assembly GCA_026315105.1. Classification (NCBI taxonomy): domain Eukaryota; kingdom Metazoa; phylum Arthropoda; class Insecta; order Orthoptera; family Acrididae; genus Locusta; species Locusta migratoria. The sequence goes on from CM048744.1 coordinate 677,956,228, forward strand.
GGATCTCATCATTTCGTCTCGTTACGTCTTTAATTTAACCGCTTACTGTCAAACAAAATCATCTGTGCCAACTGTCTCCTGGAAACCTCATAGCAGATGCTGTAGCCACCTACTTCAAGAATATCAAGTGACATCAGAAACAAAGCGAAAGAACATTTTCTTAAATGAATTTATCAATTATTCTAAAATGATGGTAAATTTTTAAATATAGATAAAACAACTTATTTTGAAATCACTTCAAATGTAGTCATCCCATAAAGTAAATAATAAATTCTGAAGCTGTGTCAGCTGTTTATTTTATTTATTTTTTAAAATTATTATTATTATTATTATTAAGAAAGTTGCTTCACAGGTCAAACCCGTTTTCACGTTTTTAAAGACCCATCTTCAGGTGTTAATTTTTTTCATATGAAAATTCATTATAGAGACACAAGGTTCTAATTGCTTTCATCTGTCATGGGAATAAAATTTCATTAATTAGGCTCAGATATATGGAACCAGTCCAACAGAAATCATCACTGTCATTCAGAATAAAAACCAAGGACATTAAAATGTGGGACAAATAGTCGCGTAATTTTGATTACTGTATTTTCAATGAAACCAGTAGCTCGCCAACGAAGTGAAGGAGTACAAACCAAAGAAAACTGTCCAAAGAATTAAAGAAACCGATAGATGATGGATTTGTATTTTGTTCATCTTTGCATCCATTATTACGGCAAGGTAAAAAAACTTACGAATATGCGCAACCACCCAGATTCTCTGTTTTGTTACAGCTTCATGAGGACTAAATTCATTTAGGTAATATTCCTTGAATGTGAGACGCGTTTGACAAGACTCAACGTAGATACAGTCCATCTTCGAACAACAGTGCCTAGTATCATTGGAGGAAATGATGGTTCGTATTACTTTTTCGTCTTGTTACAAAAAGCTATCACTGAAAGTTAATGAGGGTAAGTTATCAATCCATCATCATTTCTTCTCAATGCATTGCTAAAAGCCAGTTTAGGCCAGATGGTAGTAGAATTGAGAATATTGTGGGCTGTCGCTTTCAAGATGCGAAGTGTTTAATACCTTACTGTTTAGTGACGCATGATGCAATGTTCATTTCCAGTAACTCATAAAAAATTGCTTTTGTCGAAATGTATCACAGCAATTGTTTTAGTCTTTTTTGGGGGGGAGGATAAAACTGTAATCGTGAGGCATGTTTACGTATCTCAGTCTTTGATCTGCCGTATGTTGCAATCACAATATCAGTATTTTTTTCTCTAATCATTTGCTGAAAATATATCATAATGCAGTAAAGCTTCAAAAAATTTAAACAAAAGTTTCGGCCTCATTGGACGAATTTAATATCTGCATCGTAAATGTGACGACGGAATCTATCAGGAGATAGCGCCGCATATTAACCGAAATGCGCGACTCCTCTCTAGAAGCCCGCATGAGACCAGCGCGATTTCGCGTCGCTTATCGCTACACAGGTCTTCCTAGTACAGCTAAGAACTGGCAACATCGTTGCTGATATTTGGCAACACTGTGATAGTGCAGTTACTTCCTCAAGTGGTACTGAATTGTCTCACTAAGTTCACTTGACATTCCTTTTCTACTTTCATGACTAATGATTTGTAATGCCGACGTGAAATGAGAGACAGAAATTTAACTTTTGCACTCAAGGAATGTAGTTATTTGTGTAGGTGACTTTCAGGTTCTTTCGCGATGCGATAGAGGCTAAGCATTGAATATGTGAGAGAATAAGGCCAATCTGTGGCAGTGTGTGGTTGGCTGTGTGGTTCTGCTTGTGTCTTGTGATGCAAGCCTGGTGTGAGGCGGCAGTTCTAATCCTGGTTGGAGGAAGTGCGTTTGGGGATGGAATTTAATTTCATTTTATTTTACTTTATACGCTGCAGATAGCAAGAAGAAACTCTTTAACGAAATCATAAGAAAAACTTTATACAATAAGTCTTTCAGAAAGGTCGACTTCAAATTATGGAAATGGTATTAGATGTCTTCTTTGCTTCACCATACAAACGCCTTCGAAGAATATCGAATTCACCTCCATTGATGTGAAATATCTCCTGTAGAAATGAGGCATGAAGACACGAACCTTGCAGTGTGCCTGTATTGCTTTAGAACGTGCACTGAAACGTATTCACATAATTTAGCTCATACATTTACCGTACGGAGTGAAACAACGACACTAGAACATTTTAGTGAATTACATATTGTGTCTTGATGAAAACATATGAACTGATGAGAATAACAAATTACATGAAAGGCTTTTCTGAAAGGAAAAGAATCGAGATTTAAACCACAAATAAGTGTTAACCATCGTAGAGTGCCATTGGATTGGACAATGACAATTTTTTGCCTCTCTAATGTATATGCTCATCATTCAAAATAGGTGGTCTGCTTCGTTATATCCTGTGTGAAATACGAATCGTAACCTTTTTTTGTGGATCACCACTTAGCAACACTACAGCATTTTACGTATCCAGGGCGATGAGCGGCGGCAGGCGCTGTGGGCAGAGGGCGAGGCAGCGCTGTGTAGCGCCGCCACCGCTGCTGCCGGCGAGGTATATGGGCCGCGGAGAGCTGTGCCAAGTGCTGCGGCCAGAGGTGGCAATGTTATTGGGCCGAAATGTTATTACCAGTGTACCAAAAAATGAAATACGTTACACATATGCTTCCCTTACACATGGGGCATGAGCATGAACGAGTGACGTGAATTTAAAATTTTTGTCAACAGTCGGTTTTTTTCCTTTTTTTGTGTTTTTTTTTTTTTTTTTTATTTTTTTTTGTCTTTTTTTATTTTTTTTTAAAGTACGAAAAAAAATACCTTCCTTAATACTGTCTCCCACCAGGATTTTATTTAAATGAAATGTAGGTGGGGAATTAATTTCATTTCTTTGTTTTGCCTTCCTTCAGGTCATTGGATTCACATGGCCAACATATTGTATTTTCTTTGGAACATTTAAATAAAATATAATTTAAAAAATAATACGAAATATAATAAATCGAACTTAATATTTGCTTCTGGAAGGATGACAGAAGAGTGATGTCCTCTTCAGATGTCGGAAATAAACATTCTTCGGGTCCGACTCTCCGCAACGGGGACCCGGGTATGTCTTCGCGTAAATAATTCTTCCTCCATGTTCGATTTCGGTTCGAATTATTGTTCGTTTTAATTGTCTTCTCTTACCCGTATCGACCCAGTTACGGGGGGCACCTTGATGTGTTGCGTAAGTATTTGGCAAGGTGTGGTGATTGGTCCTGTTCTGCGTTCGTTTCATCGATTTGATCGTGTTGCTTTATACGTCGTGTCGATAGTGATAGAAAAACTACTTGGTTGCAATAGGAATATGTTAATAACTTCTAGATCCATGTAGGAGACTGGGCTCCGCACCTTTCAGCTCCTATCCCCAGGAAGCTTCCAACTGTGGGGCGGATTGGTAAAAATGCTTCCTAAGTAGTTAGCAAAGACAGATCGGTACTTTGCGTGCCGTCTCATAATGTCGTGTCGTGTTAGTAAGAACGTCCAGAAATCTATCACGTCCTTGGGTCCTTCTCGCAAAAGATAATGGGTGGCCATGCCCTTTATCCAAGTGACTGCATGCATCTTCGATGATGGGAAATAAGTCGATCCGGATGGAGTATCATCTTCGTGGTAATCATGTTTGTTGGTACCCGGAGATAAAGGGCTAATATCTGTTGGACTAGATGCCATACGGCCGCCGCCTCGCCGCAGAGCAGACGGTGTTCGTCGGTGTCGTCTTCGTTGCACCTCAGGCAGAGCGGGGAGTCCACCAGGGAGATGGCGTGGAGTCTGTGACGCGTCGGATATTTACCATTGACAAAGGTATACCAAATGCTGCTCGTTTCTGCGGTGAAGTATGGTTGGTGCACTGAGCGCCATACCGTCGTCCACGTAACCTCTGGTTGGCGGCCTTCGACGGCGTTCCGTGGATGTGTTCTCATTAACAGTTGATAAATATCGCGCGTAGCGGGAGCTCTGGTACGAGGAAAGTCGTGATGAATATAACTATATTCAAGCAAAAAGAATTTGATGTGTGAGAGCGCTGGTACTACGTGGGCAAGGAAGATCGGCGGGTGGCGTGAAGTAGGTGCAAGTTCGTCGACCAACAGACCCGTAATACTGTGGGGTCTGTGATTCCAGAGCTTAACGATTGTACGCATATAAAGCGCCGTCGCGCGTGCCAGGACGTTGACCAAGGCTAGACCCCCTCTCCGCTTAGGGAGTGTGAGGGTGTCGTACTTGACCTTGAAGATGTGACCGTTACTAACAAAGTAACCAAAGGCTGCTTGGATCTGTCGTGCCATCGCTCTAGGAATTGGTAAAATTTGTGCAATGTGTGTTATACGGGATGCCATATAGATGTTTATGAATTTCACCTTCTGTATCATGTCCATCGCTCGCAACAACTGACTTCGAACTCCAGTCCTGATGTTCTGAAGTAGTCGCCGAAAGTTCATGGCTGTGGTACGACGGATGTCTGGAGTGAAAATTATTCCCAGGCAGCGGAGAGTCTCTGTAGTTCTGAATGGGGCTACGCTTCCTTCTGGGAGTCCCTGTCCAATGTTCATCGCGCAGGATTTGGCTATATTCATATGGCTACCCGCTCCGCTGCCATATTTCTCGATCAATCGCGTCGCCTCCTGTACCTCCTCTTTGGTACGTACGATGAAGACGAGATCGTCTGCGTAGGCGCGGCAATTGAATGTATGTCCCCGCAGGGTGATCCCTGATAACAGACTTTGCAAGCCACAGAGAAGGGGTTCTAATGCGATGGCATACAGGATTGTTGACAGAGGACAACCCTGTCGTACTGATCGTGCGATTGGTACTGGTTCTGACATTCGTCCATTGACCATCACCATCGAAGAAGCTCCACGAAGGAGGCGCATAATTACGAGGACAAAGGCGGGAGGAAAAGCCATCCGTTCCATGACCTTTGCGAGGAAATTGTGGCTCACGCGATCGTAGGCGTGGTCGAAGTCGATAGAAATCATGGCTCCCTGCAGTCGACAGACTGTTGCCGTGGCGATGATGTCTCTGTAGTCAGATAGAGTTGTTTGTATGTTGGTGTCTCCACCCAAGGACGTCTGTGCGGGTGAAAGGACTTGATACAGGACTCGCCTAAGTCGCATCGCGAGTATCCGTGAAAAAATTTTGAAATCGGAGTTGAGTAACGTTATCGGTCGATAGCTGTCAGGTCGTCTGCCTCCGGCGGGTTTTGGTATCGGAATAATGATGCCTTCTAGAAATTCTGGCGGTGGTGAGGTTGTATTAGACAGTATCTCCTGATACATCTCTCTCCATCGTGGGAGCATCAAGTCTTGAAAAGTTCTATAGAATTCTAAAGGCAGTCCGTCTGGTCCTGGCGATCGGTTAAGAGCTCCCTTGGCGTGTGCATCAGTGACATCTTCAGTGGAAATGTTGTCTAAAAGAGATTCCGCCGCCTGAACATCAAGGGTACGATGGATCGTCCGTGGTACCTCTCTCAATGCCACCGCGTCAGGCTCTTCTTCACGATAGAAGTGGCGGTAATGAGCTGCGAAGGCCTTTGCAATGTCCGCCTGTGAGTTCAGTCGGCGACCGTCAGGTAAATCTAAAGAGGAAATCAGCGCTTGTCGACGGCGTCTGAGGTTTGTGACAACGTGATGCATGGAGGGTGTTTCGCCATTGATGTTGTCGTGACAGCGCGCTCGAACCACGACACCCTCCAATTGGCGCCGAGTGAGGGCCAAAATCTTAGCCTTGACACGTTGGGCTTCGACATGACGTTCTGGCGACGGCGGATGTTCCATAAGGTCCCGCAGGATCATGTAATAAAATTCTGTTGTATGTCGGTGCCACTGCATACGTTCCTTGCCATACCGGAGCAGAGTGCGGCGTAAGGCAGGCTTTACACAGTGTACCCACCACAGAAGAGTGGACGAGTATTGTGTGAGGCGTCTTTCGCAGGATTCCCACGTATCCTTCACCCTGTCTCGACATTCCGGTTCCTTTAAATAGGCGATGTTTAGTTTCCATTGGCCCCGACTGCGCCATATTGTTTGACGTCGAAGGTTTATCGTGCACACGAAAACACTATGGTCTGAGAAGGCTGCAGGCCATCTTTCGGCGTTTAAGACGTCCGAAGTGAGCGGAGAAGACACGTAGATGCGATCCAATCGACTGCCCGAGTGACTCGTGACATGCGTAAATCCCGGACGTTGTCCGTGCACCACTTCCCAGGTATCTGCGAGACTGAGTCTTTGCACCAAGTGTCGGAGTTCTGGACAGGTGGTAAAATTAGGATATTGGTCCTTCTTCGACAGAACACAGTTGAAATCTCCGCCAACAATGATGTTCTCATAACGTCCCAGAAAAAGCGGTGTAATCGCTTCAGAGTAAAACTGGGATCGTTCACGTCGTTTTCCTGTACCGGAGGGCGCGTAGATATTGACCAGCCTGATTCCGTGTACTGTTAGTCCCAGCCCTCGTGATGACGGCAGGTAAGTGATGTCTTCGACTGCCATGCCATCTCGAACGACGATCGCAGCTCCCGCCTCTCCGTTGGTAGTTGGGGTTACATATGCGGTATAACCATATAAATCGGGCCAGGTGTCCGTCCGTAGCTCTTGGAACAGCGCAATGTCAATGTCCGCAGCTCGTAGTGTGTCGCGTAACAATTGAAGTTTTGGATGGGAGCCAATGGTATTCAAATTAATTGTGGCGATCCTGTATGCTTGTACGTTGTCCCGCACGTTCATGTGCGTAGGAACGGAAGTCGTTGGGCGCTGCGTGTTTCCTGCTTATTACTCATGCCCGGTTTTCCGGGCCATCCTGTGGCATTTCTTCATCTGGTGGTACTTCGTCTCCCCAGGAAACGGGGGCAGTTCCAGTCATAGTCGATACGCGAGTAGCTGCTCTCATCCCGGTATCCTTTTTGGTTTCTCGAGAAGCATCGGCATCCGGGTCTTCAGAACGCTGTTGTGTTACAGAGGCACTCGGTAAATCGTCCTGCACGTGGTGGGCACTGTCAGCTGCGCTCGAGACATCGTCCTGGGAATCCTCTGGTGCGAGCGGGACAGATTCGTCCTGTAGTCGTGATTCCGACTCTGTTGTCGATGTTTTCCTCCTCTTCTTGCGTCGTTGTGGCGACTTCTGTTTCCGAGGATGTAGTTCTGAATCAGATGACGGAATAGAGTTGCGACGTTCAGGGACGAAAGCGGCTGTGGGCACGACCATGGCGTCAATTTCCATGCCAGTGTCTTGTTTGTCGACGTCTTCGTCCCGTGTCGGAACCTCCGAGCGAGGGATCGGTTGTCGTTGGTACTCGCCGGCCTCATCTCGTCCAGTCGTTGCAGGTTGTGAAAGGTCTTGTGGGAGTTCTGGAGCCAGATCTTGAACTGGCGACTGAAGTTCTTCCGGTCTCATTGCCGCTGCATAGGTTAGTGGCAGGGTTGTTATGGGCTGCGGAAGTGTGACATCATCGCTCCGAAGTTGTGGAATCCTGCGTTGGGGACATTCGTTTCTCACGTGTCCCTCTTTACCGCATCCGGAACAGGTCTTCGGCTGCCCGTCATATATAACAATGGCCCGGCAGCCGCCGATGTAGAGGTAGGACGGGACGTGTTTCTTTAGCTCTATGCTCACTTGCCGCACGCCGTTCAGGACTGGATACGTACTGAAGTGTATCCATTTCTCTGCTACGTGTCCGTGTACTGTTCCGTAAGGGCGGAGCGCCGCCATCACTTCTTCTGCTGGCATTTCGAACGGAAGTTCGAAAACTCTGACTGTACGTAAACCTAGGCCGACATGTTCAACTGCTACTGGGCCGATGTGTCCGTCCGAATGCCGGAATTTAAGGCCATCTTTTGTGCGTGCAAGTATTCTGTCGCAGGCTGCATCGGATGTCAATTTGACGTACACTACACTGCTAACGATCGAGAAGTGTATTCCAATCAAGTCCTCACAGGGGATCTTCACTTCCTCACGTAGGAATTGTTCGATTTCCAGTGCTTTTGGTCGTACATATTCGTTCGAGAAGGTGAACTTCAGTGTGGTTTTGCGGTACGAGTTGGCCATTCTAGTGTTGATCGTAATACAAGCGACAAGTGCTGCGAAGGTAAACAACCGCGGAACACGCGCTACGGCGAGGAGGTAAACAGTACCTTCCGCGCCGCTACACTGCCCGAGGCAGACTGTTTCGAGCGTTAATACTGAACATGAAAGTCGCGCACTTTACCGCAAGACCAAGGAGGGATCTGATGCAGTTATCTTCTAACTGGACACAAGAAGTGCTGTATGAACTGCCGCAGTCTGCAGTGTTGCCAGATTGTGCAGATAGCCGGACTTAAAGCGAATCAGCGCGGCCACTTTTATTGTCCCATGTCGCGAGGGGCTCGGAATTAGGCTCAGCGGCGGCCGGCCGGCGGCCAGGTTTTTTGTCAAAGAGTGTACAAATTGAGTAACATTGGAGAAAGGCTACAACCCTGTCTTACTCCCTTCCCAACCACTGCATCCCTTTCATGACCTTCAACTCTGACAACCGCTGTCTGGTTTTTGTACAAGTTATAAATAACCTTACGATCCCTATATTTTACTCCTGCTTGCTTCAGAACTTGAAACAGTTTATTCCAATCAACATTGTCAAAAGCCTTCTCCAAATCTACAAAAGCTAGATATGTAGGTTTGCCTTTTCTTAATCTATCTTCTAGGATAAGCCTGAAAGTGAGTATTGCCTCCCGTGTTCCTACATTTCTCCTGAATCCAAACTGATTTTCATCAAGGTCGGATTCTACCAGCTTTTCCATCCTTCTGTAAATAATTCATGTTAATATTTTGCAACCATAACTTATTAAACTGATCGTTCTAACCTAGTAAATAGGAGAGTAGGAAGTACTACACCAGCTTGAAATACCTCAAAATTAAATGGGTGCCCCAGGGGTTAGTTCTGGGACCACTTCTCTTCCGCATTCACACTGCATAGCCACGGAAACAGGTACACCTGCTTAATATCGTAAAGGACCCCTAGTAGCAGGAAGGCGGGAAGATTAGTGTTTAACGTCCCGTCGACAGCGTCGTCATTATCGACTGAGCTTACGCTCGAAGTGTTTGGGTAAGGATATGGAAGAAAATCGGCCGTGCCCTTTCAAAGGAACCATCCTGGCATTTGCCTGGAGTGATTTAGGGAAATCACGGAAAACCTAAATCTGGATGGCCGGTGGTAGATTTGAACCACCATCCTTCCGAATACGAGTCCAGTGCGTTACAACTGCGCCACCTCGCTCGGTCCCTAGTAGCACCCAGGTGCCGTAACTCGACTAATTTATGGACAGCCTTCTGCAGGGCTGTCCGTAAATCCTTAAGAGTATTTGCATGTTGCAAGGCATGCTCAATAATGTTAATGTCTCGGTCTGGGGAGTTTAGTGGCCAAAGGAGGTGCTTAAACGTAAAGGAGTGTAATTTAATAATTTGTGGAACATTGTTCCTATTGGAAAATAAACAGCAATCCAAAAATCGACACTAAAAGCCCATATCGACAATGTTTCATTGAATGGTTCGCACACTCACACTTGTCGATAGTCCAGCACTGAAATCCGATGCAATCTACGGAAGGGTTCCACTTCTGTCACGTTGAACGATCCTCACCAGTCACCGTTAGTCCTGTACTTGCAGGATCTTTATGGGGCCCCAGCGATGTTGGAGATTTGTTGTTTCCCGGAATAACCATACTAAAGTCCACTACTCAAATGGTCGTACGGTTAAATTCCTACCTCATCGCTACCTCGGAGATGCTGTATCCCATCACTCATGCGCCGACTATGACACCACGTTCACACTCACTTCAATGATGATAATCTGCCATATTAGCAGTAGTAACCGCTCCAACGCCTGCGCCAAAACACCTGTTGTCTTATACAGGCGTTGCGGACCGCAACGCTGTCTTCTGGTGTTCACATTGTCTTTGCATATGCATCTCTATGCCATTTTCTTTGTCTCTTCATTGTATACAGTACTAGCTAAAAACCCGGCATTGCCTGGGTGTTTGTTTATTTATTCCTGCCTTGAGTTAGTACTACTCCTATTCCTTCTCTCCTCTCTCTCTCTCTCTCTCTCTCTCTCTCTCTCTCTCTCTCTCTCTCTCTCTCGCCATCTCCTTTTCTCTAAAAAACAAGTTTTATTTATCAGAGAATAAGAAATATAAGGCTGTCTTGCCTAATGTACAAAATTATAAGTGCAGTATCCAAACAAAGAAAGATACCAATCACAATACTAATGGCATATAAAATTCGCACAATCTCATATTTATTGAGTTATTCGTTGTACAATTGCATAATTTTTCAGGTATATATTCATTTGTATAAGCGCTGTATGTCCGTAAAATCTGTTGCGAATACAATTAGTAGTAAAGAAGTAATAGATTAAAACTTGGTGCGTCATAGGGCGGTTCTCCATGAACGTTACTGTTTATGTGCTCATATCTCATGAACTACGTGTCGTACTGTGATACAATTTAGAAGGTACATTCAGCTGAATGTGTGTATACTCTCTGTAAAATTTCATGCGACTGCAATTTGTATTGTAGAAATTATAAATTGTGACGTTATACCGAAGGCCGTAGTTTTAGTTCATGAACAGCGGAAAAGTAGTAAGCGAGAAACTTTTTTCCTTTCATAATTTTGCTATGGTTGTCAGCGATATAAAGTTCATTAAAGGTTTGAAATTATGTTTAAAGCTGGTTGCAAGTCGCTAAGTACTGTCATTCTCATACAGTGTGTGAATAAAGTCTCGTCGCATTATGAGGCAGTTTCTTGCAACTACATTGTTTATGATATTGTAACTCCTGAACCATGTGTCGTATGTGGTTCTTACCCCGACAGCATTGTTACCTCACGGTAAGGAATACGTGCATAAATTTTGGTTGAAATCTGTCCAGGTGTTTAGGAGAAGATGTGCAACACTGTCGTTTGATGCAGCAGTTTTTCGCGCATCTAATTGTTTATGATGTCATATCTCGTGAACAATGCGTTATGCGTGATCCTTACACTTACGGCGCCGTCCTCATGGGCTGAAACTTACGTGTGCAAAATTTCATAAAGATTGGAAGTGTAGCTTTGTATGCAATACGTACACACAAACACTCGGACACTCTGCTTTATATATAAAGTTGCTTGTTGTTTTTATTAAGTAACGAAACTCTACATTTTTAAATTTTATTGTCATTTAATGGTATTCAGATAATTAGTTCCTATCTGTACCTTGCATTTCCATATGATGAACAGGTAGTAGGAGGTTTTAGCTACTCAAAATGAACTAATTAAAAATTAGGATCCTACTTAAACTCCCTGGTAGCAGCAGCAGATGACCACATAGTTATTCTTTTAGGATAATACGGGAATTAGCGATGCCAAAAAATAACTGTATTCCGTTACCGCGAAATTTGTATGTTCATTGCTGACAACATGGCCGATCTTTTAGTTCCACCCATTCTACCGCCAGATGGCTGTCGTTCTAGACCTGTATCTTTCACAGGCGTATCGTTGTCTACTACCCCTTTACGTATGAAAACATCCACTTCTTTTAACGAATCTTAATGGATACGTTCACACATGATTTTTGTTTAGTGCACATTTATGGTAAATGCCTTCCAGTATAGCTGGTGATCCTAAAATACTTCTGTTTGCTTTTGACACCAGCTTGGTAGTGAAGGACGTTGTTTGCAATATTGACACAACATCAAATAATGCAGTACTAGATATAAGTTCATGTATTGTAGGAAATAAAATGGTGCCAAATCAGAGTCTGCTTTTACAGTTTCTAATACACAATTCTACAAAGACTGAAATTTTGATTAAACAGAACGACATGTAAAAAAATGAACAGTTCGAATTCATAGGCAAACAGTAAGCTGATGTGGAAGCCCATGTTCTTGATCTTGTTCAAAAACTAAATGCTGCTTCATTTACCTGTAGAACAGTACCAGAAATAAGAGGAAAACTAGTCTACCTTGCTCATATTTGTACACTTATCATGTATGCTGTTATTGTTTAGCTTTCACTAATACTAGGCAGCAACCGGATCTGCATTTGGATCACACCTCCTTCACTGTTGTCCAGAAAGACGTGCAGTATTCTGCTGCATCCATTTCCAGTAAGCTGCTGATTCACTCGCTCTATTAACCCGGAAAAATTAAAAAATTAAGCTGCTTGGTGTGTTATATTGTGGATTGTATTCACTTACGATTAGGCTTGACGTCTGCATAGACCTCCTGTACGTCTCGTTGTACCTATTACTGGCTTTGTGTTGAGATTTCATATACCAAATCGTTCAATGAGCATGGATACTTACTCCTCAACTGTGTCCTGAGAAACAGTTGTGCGCAGAAGAGTCTTCAAGAAGAATAATCTGGCATAAATTTAGTTCCACATGTAACGCAAGAGAGTATTACAGAATACTTGCCAGTAGGCAAGCGAGCTACACAGCTGTCGAAGGAGGTGTAAGCCCTCAGATACTACACCACAAATCGAGCGTTACTCAGATTAATGCCTGTCCGAATGTGTTGAAAGTGGGCAACAAAGGTGCACGGGCAAAACAGACAGCGCTGAGCATTCGGAAGGAAGATCCTGGAAAGTTTGCCACTTTATTCACTCCCCACTCCCAACGTTCACTTCACATTTAGGGCGCGAGACAGGCAGACTTAACAACACAGCCCTCCTTCGGTACATCAATATTTCGTCTAAAGGTTTTAAAATGTCTATATTAGTTCCATCCAGTATACGACAAAAATTTGCGGTTCGCTATATTTCGTAGTGGTCAGAGTAAGTTCATTGATGCTGCCAACGGACTTGTCCAGATTTCGTTGAATTTAGAGGAACAAGTGTCAACTGTCAAGTATCTTCTGGTTAGGCCTGGAGTAAAAATTGTTGTGCCAGAACTCTAGGAATCAACGACATTAGTTGCATATACGAGGCATCTGGCATATTGTATCGAAGGATGTGAAACCCCTCTAGGTTTATGCATAGCACCCTGAGAATGGATTTTTTTATAATTCTGATGCTGGTGACCGAAATAAATTTCATTTTGACATATACGGGTGTTGGCTTCTCCGAATCCAACAAATTTCGACCAGCCGCAGTCCCATACCAGTATTAATGATGGATGAAATGATATTGTCGAACAGCATCCTTCTGTTGCTCACAGCACAATTGACTGTAAATTTCGACAGTGTGAGAATCAAAGCCGCAGGAAAAGCGATGATGTCATTAATGCTTTTTAGTTCCCCCTTCCCTTTTCGTGTAGATTCTGAATGTATCCGAAATGTTTCCCCGACGATCCATACAAAACCGCGTGATTTCAAGGGCGAGCGTCACGTTTCTGTCCATCGCAGCAGAGGTCTCAGATGAAAGGGTGGGACGCGGGTAATACAGGTTGTGATTAGTCACTTCATTATGGCGTTTGGCAGAGTTGTGGTCGAATTTGGAGCCAATGTTTCACTGACGCACCTTAAATAAGAATTAGTGATGTCTGATGTGCAGACTTTGTTGTTTCAAGCGTAGCCGAGCACAACCATGACGTTTCAGCGCTCCAAAATAAGGAAGGTTATAGGCAGCTTTGAACCAAATTTGAAACTTCTGTGTCAAAGTGGCCCTTTAATTCTGTGTCAAAGTGTCCCTTTAATTTTATTTTCGGTATGTTTCGCTTGTGGATAGTACTTCGGAAGGCCTACTATTGCTATGGCTTCTCACAACCATGAATTTATACGTTTTAACAGTCACGGCCGTTAAGACTTGTATTAGGAAGATGTATATTGTTTCTTGTAGTGTCTTTACCGGATATTGCTGAACGTCAATCTGACGTTGTGCTTACTAAATGTATCCGCAGTTTATCATGGAACTGTTTTCCATTATGTTTATATTCTAACGAACAAAACAAGAATCATCCATCCAAGTACCTACTTTGGAGATGAACTACGTTTGTGAGGCAGCAGAAATGATACCAGTAACTGAATGCTGATTCTCTGGACGAACATATTAGTAGCTTCTTATCATTTTATTTCAGCTTATAGATAATTTCTTATTTAATATTCTAGTAACATGAATAGAAAAGTCCGATGAAATAGACACAATGTCATGATGTTTAGAAATTACTGCATTTGATTTTTGATTCTAGCTTGTAAATGCTACAAGAAAGAGCTGATGAAACATGCCGATACTCAAAGCCTTGGCTATAAGAAGTCTGAGTGACAAGACACCAGAAAGGAAAGTGTCATTTGAATAAGCCCTAAAACTGAAAATGGAAAGTCACCAAATTACGTACTCCGCAATTTTGTGCCCAAAACAATTTCTGTTGTGTATTTTTTGTAACCACACCTTTTAATTGTAAATAAAATATTATTTGTAATTTTTGGCATTGCGAATAGTCTAGTGATTTTTTTTATATGACGGGGATTTGGAAAATAAGTTTCTCCTGTCGATTGTGGACAGAATGGTGCATGAAAGGAAAAAAAATAGAATGAGACATTAAAGATAAGACATACCTTTTTTGTCTATACAATTCCTAAGTACATTGCGACGTTTGTCAAACCGCTTTATAAACTTCAAAAAGCCGACCAGAAAAAAATCAGGGCGTTGCATACGGAAGAAACGTTGAACGGCTATGGAGTGGAAACATCCGTCATCAGCTCTCCGAAAGAAGTTCAAAACCACTCTGTCTGCAGGTGAAGTGCTACCCACCGTTTTCTGCGACGCCCAACGAGTTCTGTTGCTGGAATTTTTGGAGGATGCAACCATCAATGCCGCGAAGTACTGTGCCACTCTGTCGATATTGAAAGAGGGGATTCGGATCTGGCGTTCTGCTGTTGGATGCGAGACCACACTCGGCGACGGCAACGCAAAACCATATTGCAGCTCTTGGTTGGGAGCGCCTACACCAACCGCCATACAGTCCTGATCTGGCACCAAGTGACTTTCATCTGTTTCCAGCTTTGGAGAACACTCTCAGTGGAAGGCGCTTTGGAAGCAATTCTGACGTCAAACAAGCCGTTCAACGTTTCTTTCCGTATGAAACGCCCTGATTTTTTTTCCTAGACGGCTTTTTGAAGCCTCTACGTCGGTTTGACACATGTCTCAATGTACTTGGAAATTATCTAGAAAAATAAAGATATGTCTTATCTTTAATATCTCATTCTATTTTTTTCCGTTTCTTCCCACAGTCGACAGGGGAAACTTATTTTCCAACTACCCCTCTTATTTAAATTATTAATTTCAATATTAAATGATAATGAACATACAGATTGAAGCGAGATTTTAAACAGCGCAAAGTAATGACTTGTGGATATATTATGATTTAAAATGTGTCCTAAAATATAATACCTACTCTCCGTGACCTCTTTGATGATTGATATTTAAAGTTAGTATTGCCAGAACCGCGAAGTGAAGTAAAATGTTTTATTTAAGAATCTTGCCCTTAATCTAGATGTTAGACAAATTCAGAAGGTGAAAGTTTAATTTAAATTTAACTTGAATATTCCTCGAAGAAGCCACGACCGACCTCAAGTGGATGTAGTAGCTCCTTCTCACCGAGTAAAATATATCTCTGACCACAACTCAAAAAATGCTAGCCGGATTTAGATTAAAGAAGCTTGGAAAATTACTTTATTCAAAATTTTTTAACACTTCGTTTAATACGTCTCACTGAAGAAAGAAGTTTTGTCCATTTGATGTTTTCTGTTGTGCAGTTAGCACATGTAGGACTATTTTGTACAAACTTTACTGCAGAACCATACAAGTTATGGAACATTCTTTTATTTCCATTAAACTAATATTTATCTACAAAGTTACAGTTTAAGAAAACTACAGGACATGAATCTCCGGTGCATTTTCTACAAATATTACCGTTCCTGGTATTCAACTGAACAATTCCATGCTTGAAGTTTAAGTTCTTACAGAAACATGAGAGGAGACAACACAGCGTCCTGTATGTACAGTAGTTCTAGTTATTGAAATGTTTGTCATATCCAGTACGTAACAAAATGTATATCGGGGTTTTAAAGCTTTGAATATTTTTTTACCATTACAAATTATAGATCAAAGGAACTAGCAATTTAAATGACCTGCAAGTCGCATGAGATACAGCAGTTGCAACGAGGCTCCACAATTTTTCCCCCATATCCCGGCGGAAAGTGTATGGTCCTTTCTTTAAAGCTAAATAACTGTAACTGGTGTTTCTTCTCTTTATGTCCTTGAACAATGGCTCTTCCTTCAGTTACACGAAGCTAAACCACAGAACTTTATTCGGCAGCAAGATGGTGTGCCACCTCGTGGGCAAACCTTCGTACGGAATTGGTTAACATTGCTCCCAACCGCTGGATCTGAAACATGGAGCCGGGAGTCGGAGCTTGTTTCGCGTGGCCTTCTCGTTCACCAGATCTGACGCCATGCGATTTTTACCTCTGGGCGTTTGAAAAGGATCAGCTGTATGTCCCTTGTGACATATAAATATATTAGGTATTAAAGAAGTTTTCTTGGTTGGATAACTGTGTGACGCAATAATACATAGGATGAGAGAGAGACAGTAGATGAGCATGTATCCCGTGGGAAAGCTCCGCCCCTATTGCAAGTTGAGATCTTATTGCCTCCCGCCTATACTAGTTGTCCGCCAAAACTTTAAGCTTCTTTTATTAATATTTAACTTTCCTCTGTCTATTAAAAATCATCTGTATACTTTCTGTAATGTTTTTGTACTAAGCTATATTTCGGTTAATTCAAAGATTTAATTATTTGTATATTTTGTAATAAGTTGAACAATGTTAGTCTAGAAGTTTCGCTTGGCGCCAAAACAGTGGCTTGTGGCGCGCAGCGAGAGGCGGCGGCAGTCAGTCGAGCGCCGACTGCGATACCTTGCACATTCATGTCAGTTTAGTACGGGCTAGGGACAGTTTATACGTTATGTATCGTTTATATATTTAATATTACACAGTCTGTATATTTGTGCTTGGATATACACTGCCATCTCTACAAAAGCTAAAGTTAATCGTAGTGCAGTACTTCCTAGCCACATTTCAACACCTCTTTAAGCATCACTTCAGGTACAACGGATGCGCGACCTGTGTGCTTCACCTGCGCAATGGGACATCAACTACGACAGAAGACACAAGGTTAGTAAAAGAGTGATTTTAGATATGCACTGAAGTTGCATATCGACACGGCACCTCGCGTGCAGTGCTGCCCTGTTTACAAACCAGGGCACTGGCACGAAGTGCGTTGGTAACATCGTCGAGGGAAGGCATGAAAGAAGGGAGGTGTTTTAGGAACTTTGTCAACTATGCACTGACCTTATTTCCCTGTCTTTAAAAAAAAAAAAAAAAAGGTGCCCCGCCGTACCCTTTCCTACTCGCTAACCTAAACGACCAACGAGTTAGGATTGAGTCTGCAGTTGTATTAATTACTCCAGACACACAGAGCAAGGCTTGAGACGAACTCGCCTATCTACTCGATGAGTGCCGCGTGACGAAGCGTGCTCAAATTGACTCCTTGTATGGCAAACTGTTTGAGTTAGTCGATCATTTGGTGTATAATTTGTAGTGGTATAGTCAATTTGATAATTTCTACAAAGGGTTATAACAGCGATATTCATTTTGGTACGCCCTGTATAAGTATCATCGATGTGACTGTCAACAGAGAGACTTTAAGTAAAGAGGGTAAGATTTACACAGAGTCTTAAGGAAGAAATCATAGTACTGGCTTCAACCAATGCCTGTTCTCAGCATAGGTATCGCCAGCTCCTTCTGTTGTAACGCCCATGTTCGTGGCAGGTGGCGCCCACGTGTGAGGACCTGCTGGTCCGCTGCTCGTGGCAGGGCCGTCTTCAGAACTGCTCGCAGCTGTTCAAGACCAGGAAGACCATGGAGGGCTTCTGCTGCGCCTTCAACTACGTGCGTGGCAGCGACGACTTCCTCAGGTGACCACTAACTTTCACACTTCTCTTCTACATCTACACATTTTCTACATAGTCAGCAAATCGCATTTTTCAGTGGGTTCATCGAGCCATATTCGTGGTATTTGTCTACTGTTTTATTCTCTAATATCGCTCGGTTAAAAAGAACATTAATTTTCTAGTTTTCGACCTTACTTCTCTTATTTTATTATGATGATCTTATCGCCATATGTACTGACTTCTGACGAAATATGTCGGCATTCTGAGCACAAAGTTGGTGAACATACAATATTTTCGTATATACGAGGGTTGGGACTTCAATAGTGGCAACTATTTATGCACAGCCGATACAAAAGCGTTACATGTTTTCACCTGTTACTGTACTTCAAAGTAGTCACCAGCGTTGTGTAGAACCCATTGCCAGCGATGTGGTAGGCGTAGTATACTGTTAGCAGAGCTTGTTCTGTTGATGGTGCGAATGGAGGTGTCTACTGTCTGTCGAATCTCTGGAACAGTTCTGAAACGAATGTCACGAAGTGGTTCCTTTATTTTCGGATTCAAATCAAAGTCACGAGAGTGTGGTGGACGGTACAGAACTTCCCAGTCGCATCGATTGAACGGAGCAGCCTCATCTTGCGCTGTATGCGCCCGCGCATTGTCGTGCAAAATGATGGGTGGGTTGCGCAGTAAGAGTTGCCGCTTCTTTCGCAGATGATGACACTGTCGTGCTGTACGACCTATGGCGCATACAATTTTGATCCAGCTCCGTTGTTGCTGTTTCTAAAACATAGTGACATTGTTACGTTTGACCGCTCGCTCACAAGTGACAGTGTTTCCCTCGATTGTGCGGACGCCAGTGACGTGGGACGGGCGAATCCATTTTCCGGAAGTATGGTAGAAATGACAACAACGTGTGCTATTAGCGACAACAATAGATTTCAATTCATAGTTTCTCCACAGCAGTGTTGCCACTATTTAAGTTCCAACCCTCGTAATTATATAAATATTTCTGGGCGCTAAATTTATTTGTTATATCTTTACGTTTCTTGTCACAATATAATGTCTAGTAGTTTCTGTACAGACTTTGTCACAATTTCTTCTAGTTGCATAGAGGATTTAAAAGACCAAACGATAATGGCTGAAACAAGTTACCACAAATACCATAACACCCTGAAAAGTGCGACTAAAAGAAAAAATGAATAAACGGACGCAAAACTGGCAAACAGTCGCTGTTCCTGATACTGAAGACGGATGTCCATGTATTTTATTTTTATGGAACTATTTTATTTTCCGAAGTAAGTTTCGTGATTTTTTACAAGTAATATAATTGCAAAATAGATTTAACCGAGCTTCTAATTTCAATCTCTCCGATTTAGGAAACGCAAGCAGCGACATTTTTCTCGCATAATAGTATGTCAATAAATAATACTTTGCTGCAGTTGACAATACGTATACTGAATGACCCTCCGAGGGTCTTTTATGACTCCTTGTGTTGTATTTTACTTTGTCTGAAGCAGCACTGCTTCAATAACTACAAAATTCTAACGATGCAACTCCATGTGTACGGACGAAGTCTTTCTCCAAATGTTCACACGTTTTATCGTATTTGTATGTTCTTATGGCTTGTAGTGAGCCTCAGTAGTGGAGTGACGATATTCCCTTTTCTACTCCAAACAGGATTTGTCGTAGGTCGTATTCGACATTTTCCTTAGCATAATTTTTTATGTTTTTATATTTATTTTGTTTTCAGTACCCACCTATATCAAGACATTATGTGTTATTCACACACGTAGTTAATATACAACTATAGGCATTTGTTTTAATGTTTCCAAATATCAATTTTATCTTACCTTATATTATGAGTACAGTAACATCAACATACTCGTACGTGTGCTAGTATTAAGGTATACTTTGTGCTTTCTCATACACAGAGGCCTCAAGATGACAATATGGTAATACCGAAACATGCCTCACAATACATTAAAATTGAAGGCGCACGACTGTTATGTTTCCACATTCCAACGATATAACGAGCGCCGCTATTCCACATCCATGGTTAAAAATATATATATTCCGTCATTTCCCGTCCTCCCGTTTTCCTTCCCTGCCGCCTAACCCTACATACATATTTTCTTTTTGTTGCAGTCCAGAAGATATACAAAGACATCAAAGAAACAGAGACGATGATCCAGGGATTAAAGTGGATTCACCAGGCTATGAAATGGGACTCACAGTTCTCGTCAACGATAACTATTCTGACTATTTCTACCCACTTATTTCATCGTCCGGAACTAAGGTAATGTTTATTATCCCTCTAGAATGCTAATTGTGTAGCTTTAGGAAAACACCGTGAGGAATTAAATCTCTGTATTCGACCAGAATTTGAAACTGACAATTCCTTTCGTAGAATCGCGGAAAGTTTCAAAGGTATGCATCTGTACTGAAATTGCCGAAATGTATCCATGAATATATACAAATATGTGTAAGGTAAAAAACAGTCTTAGCTGCATAAACTTGATATTATATTTATTTAAACATGACGCGTTTCGCCTCTCGTAGGCGTCATCAGACGATTGAAAAAAGGGGGGAGGGAGGGGAGAAGATTTACAAAAGTTGTTTAAAACACAACTAAAAATATGTTAAATCTTGCCTAAGCAAGAAGTAATACAATAGGGTAGGTGCACACTGAAAAAACAGCAGGTCACATAACCACATAACCACATTCACGTGTTTGAGGTGGGGGGATGAAATATATATATATATATATATATATATATATATAATAAAATATTTAATTTTTAACGTAACTTTTAATCATTTCCCTAAAATGTTGAGGAGTGTGTTTAAATAAATAGATTTTTTTCCCTTTCCTTCCTAGAGTGACCTTTCATGGCTGCATTTTGAGTTTTTTTGTTTCTTTGTGCTATCTTCTTGTCAGATTTTGGGATAATATAAATTTAAAAAATATAGCTGTGCCTGATGTCGAGATTTCGATTTTGAAAGGTGTAGATTGCAATAACATCATATTCATTTCTTATCTCAGAAATAAATGTTAATCTTTGTAAACAAAGTACGTTACCTGTAGGTGGTATCTATATTTCCCCTAGTTATACTTTCTTTTATGGCCTTGTATTTCTGCTCTAGTCACTCCTGCTTAGCCAGTCTGCATTTACTGTCAACCTCATTTTTCAGACGTCTGTTTTGCCTTTTGCCTACTTGCTGCATTTTTATATTTTCTCCTTTCATCAATTAAGTTCAGTATCTCCTGTGTTATCTAAGGATTTTGATTAGGCCTTGTCTTTCTACTTAAATGTTCCTCTGCGGCCTTCACTACTCCATCTCTCAGAGCTACCCATTCTTCTCCTAGTGTATTACTTTTATTCGTTTTCGACAATCCTTGCCTAATGCTCCCTCTTAAACTCTCAACCACCTTCGTTTTGCCCAGATTCCATCTCCTTAATTTTCTACCTTTTTGCAGTCTCCTAAGTTTTAATCAACAGTTCATAACGATGAAGTTATGCACAAAGTCTATTTCTGCCCCTGGTTATATCTTACACTCTAAAAACTGGTTTCTAAGCATTTGTCTTACCATTAGGAAGTCAGTCTCGTAGCTCCCAGTGTCTCCTGATCTCTTCTACGAATAAAACCTTCTTTCGTGATGATTAAATCATGCGTTTGTGATTTTCAAATTGTGCTCTGCACAAAATTCTACCAGGCGATCTGCCCTTTCAATCCATTTCCCAAGTTCATATTCACCTACTAACTTTTTCTTCTTTTCCCTTTCCTACTACCGAGTTTCAGAATAGATTAATATATTAAAATATTTGCATGTCGCCGTGAATCACCCTGTACATGCCTTTGCGCAACATTTGTTCAGCCCTGGTTATGTCAGGTGGCATGACCCA
Organism: Locusta migratoria; assembly: GCA_026315105.1. NCBI lineage: Eukaryota > Metazoa > Arthropoda > Insecta > Orthoptera > Acrididae > Locusta > Locusta migratoria. Next base: position 677,978,074 of record CM048744.1, read on the forward strand.
CGTCTTGCACAGTGCATTTGGTGAGGTCCGCAGGTCGGACCATCTCAGAACTGATGCCTTTGCGGTTTGCCCATCTCGCTAGGGTGGACATGTTTTGCAACACTGTATCCCTGTGCTATGAGACTGAAAATCTGTCTGTATATTTCTTGTTTGGTGGGCAGCTTAAATTTTGGGTTTGTGTACGTGTTTCCCTGGGAATCTTGTTCTGGTTCTGGTCAGTTGAGCGCCTTTGGTAACTGTACAGGGTGTTTATAGAAGAATATCAGGGTTTTAACGGTTTATAATATATATTATATTAAACTTACAGATGTAAATGATATGTGAAATGAAAGAGCAACTCAAACAGTTTTGTCTGGCACCAGTGAGCATGCTCAGCGTGCAATGTTTCTGCCGCAATCCGCTAGATAGCGATAGTGGAAAAGATGGCGACTAGTGAACAGAAAGCGTTTTGTGTTTTTCAGTTTGAGAAGACCGAATCTGCTGTTACTGTGCATCGTGCGTTCCGGATGAAGTTCGGTTGTGATCCTCGTAGAGATAACAGTCGTAGATGGTATCGCCAGTTTCAAAATGCCCACTGCCTTTGGAAAGGGAAGATGACTGGACGACCCAGAGTTAGTGAAGAGTGTTGAGCGAGTGAGAGAGTCTTTCACTGATATCCCAAAGAAATCAGTCCGGAAAGCTATTAGTGAATTACAAGTTCCTGTGTTGACTGTTTGGAAATTTTTACTAAAACGTGGGCCGGCCGCGGTGGCCAAGGAGACTGAGGCGCTCCAGTCACGGTCTGCACGGCCACTACGGTCGAGGGTTCGAATTCCCTCTCGGGCATTAATATTTGTGCCGTCCTAGTTCGTAAGTAGTTCATAAGTAGTTTGTAAGTTTAGGGACTGATGACCCCGTAGTTAAGTCCCATAGACTATACAAACATTTGAACATTTGAACGAAAACGCGTACAAGTTTTTCCTTGCCGTTTACAGTTATTACAGGCTCTAAAGCTGACACTTCACAAACAACACATTCTTTCCCCTCAGGGGCTCAGCATTAATTTGCTGGGTACGGGCTTGGTGAACCCGGGGTACTGAGCCATGGGCTGTGTCGCGCCAACAGTCCGCTACACCGTAAGCTCTGTGCGTGCTTCAACGACCATCATTCAGCGCGACGGTGGAACGTTGTACGTTTCAGAGCCCGGGGATCTTGGCTTAATCGCCCGGGTCGCGAGGACGGTACAAACCTCTCTAAAAAAAAACTCAATCTCAAGGTGTGCTACGTGCCGAGGAGATGCATGGCTGTTGAGGTTGAACAGCCTCTAGCGAGCAACCTCTGAGGAACCTGCCGCACCTCAGTTGTATAAGGCTTACCCAGACAAGCGGGGCTCTGTCTGGGTGGACCTTTCGATCCCTAGCTGCTCGTGGGAACGAAATGAAACGAGCAAAAGAAAATGTTGGTGGACGTATAACCACCGTCTCAAAGCGTGGGAAGTTTCATGCCTCTTCTTATGACCCGAAGTCGTTCCATTCCTTGGCCACACCCTGGGAGGAACGCAGGGCTGCTACCGGAAATGAGCCATATTCGCCTCGATATTTAGTGTGTACAAGGACTGATGGGGAATCATTTACGGCAGTGAAGCCTCAGTTCTTTGTTGACCACCTGGAGGAGAAGTTTGGAGATGTGGAGTCCCTCTCCAAAATGCGTAATGGGTCTGTGTTGATTCACACCGCATCCCCTGCCCAGTTGCGGGCGTTGCTTGCTTGCGATAAGCTGGGAGATATCGCGGTCAACATTGCGCCACATAAGTCTCTCAATCTGGTCCAGGGCATTATTTTTCACCGGGATCTCCTCTTACAATCTGATGAAGAGCTGCACGCCAACCTCGAGCGGCGAGGTGTTCACTTCGTCCGGCGCATCCATCATGGGTCGAAAGATAATAGGGTTGCCACCGGTGCCTTCATCGTAGCCTTTGAAGGCGATATACTGCCGGAGAAGGTGAAGGTGATGTGCTACCGGTGTGATGTAAAACCCTACATCCCTCCTCCCATGAGATGCTTCCAGTGCTGGAAGTTTGGGCATATGTCGTCCCGTTGCCCATCCAGCACCACTTTCCGGGATTGTGGACGTCCAGCCCACCCGGACGCCCCATGTACTCCGCTGCCCATCTGCGTGAACTGTGGCCAGGAGCATCCTCCCTGCTCATCACAATGCCCTATGCTCCGGAAAGAGAGAAAAATTATTGAATATAAGACCTTGGACCGGTTGACCTATACTGAGGCGAAAAAGAAGTACGAGCGCTTGCATTCAGTAGCCATGACGACTTCTTTTGCGGCAATTACATCGTCAGCACCATCTGTGGCGACACCCATCTTCTCTACTCATTCTTTTTCTGTGGGCCCCCAGGGCCGCAAACCTATATCAGCCCCCAAGGTGGTTGGGGGCTCCCTTCCTTCTTCTGCTTCCAAGGTAACTGCCTAGGGAGCAACCTCCACCCTTCTGCCGGAGAACCAACAACCTTCTCCGGCTCCCCTCGTTCGGAAGGGGTCCCTTGGGACACTCCCTTCCAAGGGTTCCGCCCGTGTCGCTTCCGACACACGCCAGCAGCAGGCAAAACCGAAGGCTGCTGGATGCAGGGCCTCGTGCTCCTCCTCAGTCCCTGCAGCTGCATCTGAGACGCCAGCCCTGCCGGCGAAACCCCTGAGGGGCAAGAAGGATCAGAGGAAAAAATTAGAAAATGACGACCTGAAGGATACCACGGTGGCTCCCGAGCCACCTCACCTCTCCACCTCGACCTCTGGGGACGAGGTGGAGATTCTAGCGTCCCCGGACGACCTCGCCGTCGGGGACATCTCAGAAATAATGGATGCTGAGCCAGAACACCAGCAGTCAGCAGCTTTGAGTGACGCTGAGTTGTAATCTTCATGCCTTCCCAGTTTTCAGACAGCATTATCCTCCAGTGGAACTGCGGTGGTTTCTTCCCCCATCTGGCTGAGCTACGACACTTTTTAAGCATAAGACCTGCTTTCTGCATTGCTTTACAGGAAATGTGGTTTCCAGCAATGCGGACCCCAGCCCTTCGCGGCTACAGGGGATATTACTGTAACCGTAGCTCATACAACAGGGTCTCAGGTGGTGTGTGTGTTTGTCCTTACTTCTGTTCATAGTGAACCTGTGCCCCTTCGTACACCACTAGAAGCAGTGGCTGTCAGGGTAAGGACAACACAAGAGTTTACCGTCTGCAGCCTTTATCTCCCTCCAGATGGTGATATTTCTTTGAATGATTTGGCTGCACTTATTTCGCAACTCCCGCCGCCTTTCTTCCTATTGGGCGACTTCAACGCCCATAACCCATTGTGGGGTGGTACTTCGCTTTCTTGCCGAGGCAGACTAGTCAAGTCTTTACTTTCTCAACTCGACCTCTGCCTATTAAATACTGGTGCCCCCACACACTTTAGTGTGGCACATGGCACGTTCTCGGCCATTGATTTATCGATCTGCAGCCACAGCCTTCCACCATCTGTCCACTGGAGAGCCCACGACGACCTGTGTGGCAGTGACCATTTTCCCCTTTTTCTGTCACTCCCACAACGTCAGTCCGCAGAACGCCCCCCCCCCCCAGGTGGGCTTTAGGCAGGGCTAACTGGGAAGATTACACGTCCACTGCTATTGTTCGACCTCCCCCACTCGATTCCATCGATGTGGTGGTCGAGGGCGTCACTCACACCATTGTTTCTGCTGCAAAAGCTGCAATTCCATGCTCCACAGGGTGCCCACGGCGGAAGAGAGTGCCGTGGTGGTCGCCGGAAATAGCTGAGGCTATTAGAGATCGTAGGCGGGCCTTACAGCACTATAAGCGTCACTCCTCTCAGGAGCATCTCATTGATTTTAAACGGCTTCACGCTCGTGCTCGCCAGTTAATAAGAAGACGGAAACAGGAGTGCTGGGAGAGGTACGTCTCCACTATCGGGACGGGTACCTCTGCCTCACAGGTCTGGGGTAGAATCACGCGGTTAAAGGGAATACCGTCACCAGCGGGAATACCCGGAATCTCCACAAATGTAGTTCTATGTATGGACCCGGCCACACTTGCAGAGATGTTTGCCGAGCATTATGCCCGTGCCTTTGCCTCTGCAAACTATTCACCGGCCTTCCGTACATCGAAGGAGCGGGTAGAACGACAGCACCTCTCCTTTCGTACCTGCCGCTCGGAATCCTACAACAGTCCTTTCACTGAGTGGGAGTTCCTCAGTGCTCTTCGACAATGTCCTGACACGGCCCCAGGGCCTGATAGCATCCATAGCCAAATGCTGAAACGTCTCTCGGTAGAAAGTCAACGTAATCTACTTGCGGTCTATAACCGCATTTGGTGTGATGGTGTTTTCTCGTCGCAGTGGCGGGAGAGTATCATCATCCCCGTGCTTAAACCCAAGAAACATCCTCTGAACTTGGATAGCTATCGGCCCATTAACCTGACTAACGTTCCATGCAAACTGTTGGAGCGGATGGTAAGTCGGCGGTTGTGTTGGATTCTTGAGACTCGGGGATTATTGGCTCCATGCCAGGGCGGTTTTCGCCAGGGTCGATCTACCACCGATAATCTGGTGTACCTCGAGTCTGCAATCCGCACAGCCTTTTCCCGGCGCCAACACCTTGTTGCCGTCTTCTTCGATATGCACAAAGCACACGATACAACCTGGCAACGACACATCCTCAACACTTTATATGACTGGGGCCTCCGGGGCTCCCTACCGATTTTTATTCAGAATTTTTTAGCCGTCCGTACCTTTCGTGTTCAAATTGGTGCTTCCCTGAGCTCCTCTCATATCCAGGAAAATGGGGTTCCTCAGGGTTCCGTTTTAAGCGTTCCATTATTTTTAATCGCCATCAACGGTTTAGCCACAGCGGTTGGATCGTCGGTGTCCCCCTCTCTTTATGCTGACGACTTTTGTCTCTCTTTTAGTTCCTGCAGCACCCAAGTTGCCGAGCACAGGTTGCAAGGTGCTGTTCAGAAGGTGCGGACCTGGGCGCTTACTCACGGCTTTCAGTTTTCTGCCTCCAAGACCAGGGTGATGCACTTCTGTCAGTGTCAGACTGTCCACCCGCACCCTGAACTTTATATTAATGACGAACTACTTACTGTTGTTGAAACTCATCGTTTTTTAGGACTGGTCTTTGACACCCGGCTGACATGGCTCCCCCACATTCGTCAGCTGAAACGGAAGTGCTGGCGCCATCTCAACCTTCTCAGACACTTGGGTCATACGACCTGGGGTGCTGACCGCTCCACACTGTTGTGGCTTTACACGGCGCTGGTGCAGTCCCGTCTCGATTTTGGGTGCATTGCCTATGGGTCTGCGGCACCTTCGGCACTGCACCTACTGGACCCCATTCACAACTGTGGGGTTCGTATCGCGATGGGTGCCTTCCGCACCAGCCCAGTGAACAGCTTACTAGTGGAGGCTGGGGTTCCACCCTTGGGGATCCGCCGCCAACACCTACTTGCGGCTTACGCAGTCCATGTGTATTGCTCCCCAGGCCACCCGAACCATCGTCTCCTCTTTCCTGATGTGGTAGTCCGTCCCTATCAGCGACGCCGCAGATCAGGTCATACAATTGCCTATCGGGTTCAGTCCCTCCTGCAGGAGCTTGAGTCTTCTCCCCTTCCATCTTCCTATCGGGTCTGTGCACATACACCTCCATGGTGTTTGCCAAGGCCGTCTACTCGGCTGGACTTGGCCCATGGGCCCAAAGACTCAGTTACACTGGAGGCGCTCCGCTGTCGGTTCTCGGCTATCATAGCGGAATTCCGTGGTTATGACCTGATCTACACCGATGGTTCCATGGTTGATGGCTGTGTGGGATTTGCGTATACTCATGGTGACCATGTGGAACAGCACTCTCTGCTGAATGGCTGCAGTGTTTACACTGCAGAGCTGGTAGCCATTCACAGAGCTCTCATGCATATCCAGTCTTGCTCAGGCAAGTCTTTTGTTGTTTGCAGCGACTCCCTGAACAGCCTCCAAGCTCTGGAGCAGTGTTACCCGCGGTCTACCCTGGTGTTGGCCATTCCGGACACACTTTATGCCGTTACACAGTCCGGGCGATCGATGGTGTTCAACTGGTCTCCAGGTCATGTTGGTATCCCGGGCAATGAACGTGTTGACAGGCTTTCCAAGCAGGCTGTCGGTATGTCCTGTCTAGAGATCTGCCTCCCGGCTTCTGATCTCCGTTCATTGTTGCGCCAGCGAGTCCGTCAGCTTTGGGATACTGAGTGGCATAGCCTGCGCACGCCCAACAAGCTCCGGGTGGTCAAGGAAACAACGGTTGCATGGCGTTCCTCCATGCGTGGTTCACGACGGGATTTTAGCTGCTTTGCGGCGGAATTTTAACCTCCCTGCCGTTTTATCAGATGTTTTAGGTGACGATGCTGCAATGGCAGATACCGTTTTACGTTTTATACGAGCAGGGGTTTTTTATCATTCGCTCTAACTGGAGATTTCTGTGTGTTACCGAGTGGTTGACTTTTCCTTTTTTATTCTTATGGTCGGTCAACCACGGCCATCGGTTTCTTTGTTGTACGTTGTCTTTCTGTGACCGTCTTTTCGTTTTGTCTTGTTATTCTTGATGATATTTTATGGACTCAGTGGGACTCCTCTCCCACTTCGCAATTTTAAACTCTGGGCATATTATCTTTCACGTTTTTGGATTTACTTTTAACGCCTAGAGATGGAATGGGGGACTGATGACTATTGCAGTTTTCTCCCCCTTAAACAACCAACAACAACAACAACACATTCTTTCACAACAATGACGATTTTCTGCATCATATTGTCTTTAGTCATGAATCGACCTTTCTCCTTAGTGGACATGTTAACACAATGTGAGCGTCTGGGGCTGAGAAAATCGTCACGAGATGGCGGAAATGCAGTGAGATTCCCCTAAACTTTTTTTGTGCCATACCCCGGCAGAAAATTTGTTGGCCTCTCTCTTTTGGTGAACCTTCTGTAAGGTGAATTTCTTACCTTGATACACTAGAGCAATGAGTCTTCCCTAAGTTGGAAGAAAGTATGCTTGAGAACTTCATTTTCCAACAAGATGGTGTGACACCTCACTGGTATAGCTAAGTAACCATTTTAACGCCATGAGATTTTTTTTTTCCTTTGGAGCTTCATCAAGGCTCGTGTGTACGTGCCTCCACTACCAGCTGATCTCAATGAATTAAGAAACCTGATTGAAGCAGCTGTTGCTACAATCACTGAAGGTACACTTATCAGCGTTTGGGAAGAACTCGGTTAGAGACTTGATGTGTGCCGTGAGAAAAATGGTAGTCACATTAAGCATTTATAAGGTTATTGGAAAAACTGTTTGAGTTGCTCTTTCATTTGACGTATCATTCATAATTGTAATTTTCATATAATGCACTTCTGCTCATTAAAATTGCTACACCAAGAAGAAATGCAGATGATAAACAGGTATTCATTGGACAAATATATTACACAGATCTAACATGTGATTACATTTTCACGCAGTTTGGGTGCATAAATGCTGAGAAATCAGTACCCAGAACAACAACCTCTGGCTGTAATTACGACCTTGATACTCCTGGGCATTGAGACAAACAGAGCTTCGATGGCGATGGTGTGTACAGGTACAGATGCCCATGCAGTTTCAACACGATACCACGGATCATCAAGAGTAGTGACTGGCGTATTGTGACGAGTCAGTTGCTCGCCCACCATTGACCGGGCTTTTTCAGTTAGTGGAGATCTGAAGAATGTGCTGGCCAGGGCAGGAGTCGAACACTTTCCGTATCCAGAAAGGCCTGGACCATACGGTTGTGCATTATCCTGCTGAAATGTAGGGTTTCACAGGGTTCGAATAAAAGGTAGAGCCATGGGTCATAATACATCTGAAATGTAATGACCACTGTTCAACACGCCGTCGATGCGAACAAGAGGTGTGCGCGATGTGTAACCAATGGTACCCCATACTATCGCGCAGGGTGATAAGCCAGTATGGCGATGATGAATACATGCTTTCAATGTGCGTTTACCGCGATGTCGCCAAACACGGATGCGACCATCATGATGCTGAAAACAGAACCTGTATTCAACCGAAAAAATGACGTTTTGCCATTCGTGGAACCAGGTTCGTCATTGCGTACACCGTCGCAGTCGCTCCTGTCTGTGATGCAGCGTCAAGGGTAACCGCAGCCATGGTCTCCGAGCTGATAATCCATGCTGCTGCAAACGTCGTCATCTGTTGACTCAGGGATCGAAATGTAGCTGCACGATCCGTTACAACCATGCGGATAAGATGCCTGTCATCTCGACTATTAAGATACGAGACCATTGGGATGCAGCATGGCGTTCCGTATTGCCCTCCTGAACCCACCGATTCCATATTCTGCTAACAGTCATTGGATCGTGACCAACGCAAGCAGCAATGTCGCGATATGATAAACCGCAATCGCGATAGGCTACAATCCGACCTTTATCAAAGTCAGAAACATGATGGTACGCATTTCTCCTCCTTACACGGGGCATCACAACAACGTTTCACCAGGCAACGCCGGTCAACTGCTGTGTCTGTATGACAAATCGGTTGGAAACTTTCCTCGTGTCAGCGTGTTGCAGGTGTCGCCACTGATGCCAATCATTTGCATATCACAGCATCTTCTCCCTGTCGGTTACATTTCGCGTCTGCAATATGTCATGTTCTTGATGTACAAATTTTAATGGCCGGGAGTGTAGATATTACAAAGCATTAATACCCCGATATTCATTTAAAAACACGCTGTATTATGATGATGTGTAAGCTTCGGCTGGTATGTGCAGTGCTCGGTTGTGGTGTTGCCAGGTGCTGGTGTTCAACCCGCGCGACTACCCGGACACACCGAGCGGCAGCCTGACAGAGAAGCTGGTGCCGGCGGGCAGTGAGGTGTTCCTGCGGCTGGGCGCGACCAGCACGTGGAGCACGGACAGCGTGCGCGCCTACAGCCAGCAGCGGCGCGGCTGCCTCTTCCAGAGCGAGCTGGCCGACCTGTTCGCCGGCTACTACTCCTACAGCGACTGCCTCATGAACTGCCGCATCAGCAGCATCGCCGCGCTCTGCGACTGCGTCCCCTTCTACTTCCCATCCAGGGGTGACTCACTACCTACCTAATGCTCCTCATACATCTTACTGTAGGGTAACCAGGCTTCCAAAATCAGAATGTGGGGCACACTTGGGTAACCAAATGAAGATTACGTAACCAAATCATGCCTATACCCGTGTCGAGTCCGTTTCGAAACCCGGTCGGACCCCGGATTTTTTGTCTGCACTTAATAACATATTTCCCCTTTAACTTAAAGCTTCTACAATATGACGGTCTTCATGTCACTTATTAACACAGACATAGAAGCTGTCAACAATCCGAAGATTGGTTTGAAAACCACTATGCTTTACTAGGCATGGTCCTGTGTGCATGCTGACAGCATGCGAATTTTAGAAGTAGATGTTCCTGGAGTAGTAAAACAACTTAAGTCACTCAACAAAAACAAATCTTCCTGGCCAGATTGTATACCAACTAGATTCCTCTTAGAATCTGCTGATGCACTAGCTCCATACTTCGCTATCATATACAATCGATCACTCAGCGAAAGATCCGTATCAAAAGATTGGAAAGTTGCCCAAGTTACTTCAATATTCAAGAAAGGCAATAGGAGGGATCCCCAAAATTACAGGCCCTTCTCATTGACGTCGATTTGCAGTAGGATTTTAAAACATATACTTTATTCGAACATTATGAACTACCTCGAAGAGAACAACCTATTAACCAATAGTAAATACGGATTCAGAAAGTATCACTCTTGCGAAACACAGCTTGCCCTTTATTCACAGGAAGTGATAAGTACCATCGACAAGTTATCCCAAATCTATTCCATACTTATGGATTTCCGGAAGGCTTTTGAGACTGTACCTCACAAGCGGCTTCTAATGAAATTGCGTGCTTATGGAATATCGCCCCAATTGGGTAATTGGATTCACGATTTCCTATCAGAAAGGACACAGTTCTTAGTAATTGACGGTACGTCATAGAGTAAAACAAAAGTCATATCTGGCGTTGCCCATGGAAGCATTATAGTTCCCCTACTCTTCCTTGCGTTTATTAGGAGACAATCTGAATAGCTCCCTTAGACTGTTCGCGGATGATGCTGTCGTTTATCGGTTAGTGAAGTCAACAGAGGATCAAAAGCAACTGCAAAGCGATTTAGACAAAATTTCTACTTGGTTCGAAAATTGGCAATTGACACTAAATAAAGAAAAGTGTGAAATAATACACATGACCACTAAAAGAAATCCGCTGAACTTCAATTACACGATAAATCAGTCAAACTCTAAGGTCGTAAATTCTACCAAATACCTAGGAGTTACTATTACGAACAACTTAGACTGGAGAGAACACATAGAAAATATTGTGGGGAAGGCGAACCAAAGTTACGTTTCATTGGCAGAACGCTTCGAAGATACACCAGCTCCACCAAAGAGACTGCCTACATTACACTTGTGCGTCCTCTCCTGGAGTACTGTTGCCCATTGTGCGACCCTCACCAGGTGGGACTGACGGAAGATATTGAGAAGGTTCAAAGAAGGGCAGCTCGTTTTGTTTTATCACGTTACAGGGGGGAAAGCGTCACGGAAATGTTGCACGATTTGAGGTGGAAATCATTAAAAGAAAGACGTTATTAGTTGCAGCAAGATCTATTTACGAAATTTCAATCACCAACTTTTACTTCAGTATGTGAAAATATTTTGCTAGCATCCACCTACATAGAGAGACATGACCATCCCAATAGAAGAAAAGAAAACAGATCGAAAACGGAATGACGTAGGTGTTCCTTCTTCCCGTGCGCTATTAGAGAATGGAATGGCAGAGAAAGATTATGAAAGTGGTTAATGAACCCTCTGCCAGGCACTTAAATGTGATTTGTAGAGTATCTATGTAGATGTAGAAATGCCACTGGCTTCCTCCGACCTTCAAACTGACTTACCCAGCCAGTTAGAGGGGGAACTACAGTTTAACGTGGATTCCGAACCACGATGCTACTCGGTATTTTTCATATCTGCAACACTGCCAGAGGTGAAAGAAATGGAAAGCTACAGATAAAAGTTTTTTTACCAAGCGGGGATCGAACCCGCGACATTATGATTCATAGTCTGGCACTCTACGACAATGCTACTAAGTCGCACAACACCGAGATAAACACACGAATTAATACACACGCAGTATAGTTAGAAGCAAAGCTATTCCCTCTCCCCTTCCCTCTTCCCAAAGGTAACGTGCCGTATTTAGTGGTTCTCGTATTTATATTTGATTAGCTCGAAATGACTTCTTTTAGTACTATATGTTGTGTGCAGGAAGTTCAACTTTTGAGTGTAAAAGAATTACCACAGCACGAAAATTATTGAATGGTTTCAGTGCATGAAATGCTTACACCCACTTTGCGATATAATCAATTAATGTCTCTTGAAATGAGCTCGAAATGTCCAAGAAATCAGACTCTTTCAGCATGTCATGAACTGAACTGGCCGCGGTGGCCGAGGGGACTGAGGCGCTTCAGTTGCGGTCTGCACGGCCACTACGGTCGGGGTTCGAATCCCCCCTCGGGCATCGATATTTGTGTCGTCCATAGTCTTAGCTAGTTCATAAGTAGTTTGTAAGCTTAGGGACTGATGACCCCGTAGTTAAGCCCCATAAGTTCTACAAACATTTGAACATTTGATTTTCATGAACTGATAAATGACTTAATTTTTATAGTTGGGAAAGCTGTAGATGCCAAGCGAAAGCATTAAGTTATTTATTACCAACAAAAAAGAAAAGAAAATTCCAAATTCTTGCCTCATTCACTTTGAGTTAAAGGATATTTTCCTTATTGTTTGAGTATGGCCATATTTATCCTCCATTTGGTTACGCTGTAAATTACTCAAAAACAAGTTTATTTCAAAATACATGGGACGGTTAGTGAAAAACGGGACAATATACGTTCCGTATTTATTTTGTCGCGACAACGTGATACTTGGGCTAAATAAGTGACGATCCCGTAAAATACTGGACGTCTGGTCACTCTATGCTAGTGTAGTCTGTAAAAGTCCATTCAGCTGCGGAAAAGGCATCAACATATTCCGAAATCCACCATACAGTGCACGGCAGAAGGTATCTCGTACTACTATTCGTTATATGCTTTTGTTCCACCTCCCAATTAGAGGGAGGGCAAAACGACCTCTTAAATCCTTCCGTACGACTCCTAATCTTTGTGGTTCTTATGTGAAATGTGAATTGGCGGCAGTACGTAGATTCTCCTGATCCTCTAAATTTACTCAGTAGTTTTTCTCTCAATAGTTTATCTCTCCAGTAATCTCCATTTGAGTTCTTGAAGTATCTTAGTAACACTCGCATTGATTGAACCTACCAGTAACAATCTTAGCAGCCCGCCTCTGAATTGCTGCTATGTCTTGCATTAAAATCTGTTTGGTGAGGATGCCAAACACTTGACCAGCACTCAAGAATGATGAGCACTTGTCTTTGGTATGCATTACATCTTTCCAAAATTCCCCCAATAAAGTGAAGTCGATCATCTGCTTTCTTCACAAGTGTTCCTTACATGCCCATTTCATACTTCTCTGTAACATTACGCTTCCCATTAGTGCCCAGAATTATTGAGTTCGGATTTTCTACTTAAATGTACCTGTTAGTATTTGTTTTGTAATACATCTACCCAAATAACATAGTTTCAATTTTCACTTTTGGGAACATGAAATTTGATGGAAACTTAAGTTGCCATTGGGCACGTAGGGAAAAAAAGTTGAATAGTTTTCCAGATTGATGAATCTTTTATTTTTTGAATAGTTTTCATTACTTTTTAAACTATTAAAACCATCAAAAGAGTTTTGAAACATTGTCTACTATTTGTGTCTTACTTGTCCTAGCTATGAGATATTTCAAAATTTATGAAATCCTTCAAAACTATCTGGATGAACTAGTACCTGGCATTTGACACATATATACACTGTTCGATTGCTGAACACTTTGCATCTATGATACCTATGATACTTATATTGTCCTTTGATGGTGAGATGATCTCTCCTGCCTTGTTTTATAGCATCTAATGGAAACAATCATTATGATGGACCAGAGTTTGCTTTCAAAACTGAATATACAGTAGATCATTTCCCGACCTCCGATTTAACAGCCATCATTGTACGCAACAAATGTGAGTTCTCCACACAAAATCAGGCCACCAAAATTTTAATCACTTTTTTCCAGTACATAGCTGTAAATTGATCGTTTGGATCAACCCCTATCATATGCTGATTATATTGTTTTAGTGTATCAGGCATCTTTATTGTTACTTTATTTCTTGTTGTTTGGTGAAACTTTCAACACTTCATAAAGGTTCTACATGATCACAGTTGGAAGGAACTGTCACTACACCATTGTCATTCCATCTCACTGCTGTAATCTGGCCTTTAGATACCGAAACATAGTTTCCTTTTTCCTGTTTTCCAAACTCATTCTTCGCTAGAAAATTAAATTGCTTGCCACATCTGTTCTCTCTCATTGTTCGTGTACCTCCCAGGTTTCTTCTATACAGTTCTTCCAGAAATGGAGCTGATGTAAAGAAATTGTCAAAGTAGGTTTTTATTCCACGTGGAATATTTCCACTCTCAGCCAAACTAATGAATTCATCCCCACCCTGGCGAAGACCAGTTTTAGGTATTTTCATATATGCGCCACAGTATGGTTTTACTTGTGTAATGTAGCCAAATCTGATTGAACTTGGGCAGCTATGAATTAGCTAATTTTACAATATATGAAACTACATATAAATGCTGATATACATCCTAAATATCCTTCTGAAAATGCACACACAAAATCTCAAAGTTGCAAATTACTTAACACATTGTATGAAAATGTACAGAAAATAGACGATTAAACAATAGATAAGTAACAGTTACCTTGAATAAATTCCAGGAAATACTGTAGGCATGAAGCCTCTCAATAGTTGTGATTTAAAATCGGCGCATTGCCGTCCATGTTTACAAAATTTATTGGCTCCTTGCCATTTGAATATATTACATTTAGACTTTCGGCTCATGGCCAATTATAACACCAATTAAATTCTCGGCACATTGCCGTCCATCGATACCACCACTACACATAGCGTACTGCCTTACATAAAATTACTAACTTTCGGCGCATTGCGGTCCATCAAAACCACCACAACTCCGATTGTTGGCACGAGGCCATTAATCACTTCTATCGGCACAATGCCGTCTACCAAGCCTATCAACATTTTCTCTTTTTATTAATTGAATTGCCTACTCACTTTCGGCTTCGCAATTTTGACACACGCATTGACTGCAAATTCAACACTAGGCACTCATGACTTTGTACTTTTAATAATATTTCTCATAGCCTACATTGCACTGCTGACTTCACACGCTTGTACATACAAAGGATATACATAAAGTGGTACATGAAATTTATACATATAAATACATTTATAAAATGAAATCAATGCAGATGTTTTGCATATTGAATCAAGAATAATACACATTCAGTGTTTGGTAATTACCAATTAAGTGTAAGTTACCTATTCTGTCATGCATCTAATTATCTTTTGTGAGACGCTTTGATACATTAAGTCATGTATGTCCGTTTCCTAATTGGGTCACTGACCCTTCATTGACAATACTCTATATTGTCAACATATTCTGTTACCTCTATTCCCAAATTACAATTGGCAACACATGCCATGTCTAATATTTAATACCGTACTGTTGGCGAACAGATGCCACTTTTATATTCACTTGTCATAATGCTTAATATTTAATGCAAAATGCAGATCACAGAAATCAACAGAAACTATTTGCAGCATAAAGGCAAAATATAATTCCGACTGACGGATGGTTGCTTTCATTGACAGCTGACCATGAAATTCCATTATGTATGATACATATATTCCATAGTATATGTTGTTTATCGCTCTGATGTGTTATGATTTCCTGAGGTTTATGTGGAGGCGAATCAGGTCAAAAATATAATTTATACATATACTAGTTCATAGATGTGTATGTGTAAGATCATAGGACAAATGTATTAAAATGGTGCCATTTCTGCTTCTGTGTATTCCTAATTTAAAAAAATGTAGAATGAGGCACACACTGCGTCCCCTACCTATTTTGAATATTCCTCAAATGACGACTTCACTGCCGCCTGAAACACCACGTATATAATCATAATGAGTCGACTTCCAGGCCGGATCCACCAGTCACCTGTACTTGACCCTTTCTTACCATTTCACTACACTCTCGATAATGAGCCTATTTCCAGGCCGAATTTATCAGTCTCCTGTACTTGACCCTTCTTACCCCCTTACTACCTTCTTAATTATGAGCCTATTTCCAGGCCGAATTTATCAGTCACCTGTACTTGACCTTTCTTACTACCTTCTCAATACTTGCTTAAAACTACACATAGCAGACCATACACCTCTTTCCTCATACCATTCATAATAAAACCATGTTTTACATTGCCTATGTCGAACAACCATTTTCACTAAGTTCACTCAACTGTTGTTGCGCCGTCCTCTTCTCAGCGTCATATATTACATTATAATAATCAGCGTAAACAATCTTGGAATAAATTAAATAAAAATCCACCAATAATGTAGTCAGCTATTTTCAATGTTATGTTTAGTTCTGAGGAGATCTGTATCTGCCACCTAACTTTGCAAAGGTAACTCGTGCAATGCAGATGTTTACAGCTGAGTTACAATATTTACCATACTCCATATTGTTACATACCCACATTAAGCCAAATTCAGTACGTATTAAGTCTGTAAATCTCATATTCCTGCTAACTCATGTCAAATCCTGTTTTATTTACTCGTCTAAATTACTGTTTTCGTGCAATCTGGTATATGGATAGCGAAGAAAGTAAAGGCGATAGAAAAGAGTTCAGACTGAATAGTAAGAGGAAGAACTAACAGCGTGAAAGGAAAGGAAGTAAGCTGCTAGTTGACTAGGGTACCTGGTAGGCGTCAGTTACCTGGCAAAGCAAAGAGCGCTATTGCCCCCTGAGGTAATTGTACCTATTTTGTGAGAAATTTCTTGAGGTCCATTACGTTGTACAAACCTCTACTTTTTCCTGTCTTTGGGTGTGCAACTTCCACTGCACTAGGATGTGCTATCCTTATTACTTTGTATAGTCCCTGGTAAGCTTCATGAAATTTCTTAATTTCAGAGCTGATTTTTGATGACCTTAATCTAGACTTTGCCAATACCAGTTCATTGACCTGATATGTAACTTTCTTTATCTGTGCATTATGTTTACGTTTACATTTTCAGCTTTCTCCTTAATTCTTTTAATAGCCAACTCCATTTTCTCATCAATAGACAAGTCATCTCTAGGTGGAAAGTCGACTAATTGCTCTATCATACTAGGAACCCTCTCCCCAGTTAATAACTCCAGAGACGGAATTTCTGTTGTGGAATGCGGTAACTCATTAATTACTCTTTCAAATTCGTCAACATAATCAATCCAGGTCTGATGCTTTCTCGCACAATATGTACGAAATAACCTGTTAAGCTCTCTCATCACCCTTTCACTCATATTTGATTGGGGATGATATTTAGATATAAAAATTGGCTTTATGTCAAGATCTTTTAACCTCCTTTTCCAAGTCTCAGAAATAAATTGTGCCCCATTATCGCTAATGATCTTTTCTGGCTTTCCTATTTTGTTTACATAACCATTACGAATTTTGTCTGCTACAGACTTACCTGTGGCTCTCCTCAGAGCATACAACTTCACGTGTTTCGACAACATGTCAAGTACTAAAAATAAATATTTGTATCCTCCTCGAGATGTTGGTAGAGGCCCATATAAATCTACACAAACTTTCTCTAGAATGCCTGATGGTATCATACTATATATTACTGCGTTGCTACTTACACTGGAGATTTTGCTTTTCTGGCATTTGCTACATGTTTTCAAAATCTTTTGAACAGTTTTTTCCATATTGTTAAAATAACAACATTCTTTAATTTTATCAGTACATTTCTTTGCACCAAAATGTGCATATGTATAATGAACAAACCATACCAGAGTTGTAATATAGTGTTTTGGCCAATATATTGTCCAATGTGGTTTCACAGGGTCAGCCCTTCTATACAGAATGCCCTTGTATATGGTGTAGTACTTCCTCACTTTGACACTCGTTTTCTTACTCCATTCAGCTTAATCATCTTGATAACCTCATCCTTGTTTTGTTCCCTCCTCAAATTTTGCACAATGCTTTTAATTTTATCCTCTTTATCAACTTTTGTCAAGTATAACATGGAAACTTCTTTCTGTCCTGTATCATTGAACCCTGCTTTATCCATGCCCTGAGATTTATTATTTACACTAGCCATTTGTGTACGCATTTCCTCTATCGCACGGTCTAATCTTTCATTGTTTTGGTCAAGTTTTTCTGCTAACTTATTTATGCTTTGTGTTTGTTCGTCTTTGTTTTGATCAAATTTTTCTGCTAACTTATTTATGCTCTGATTTTGTTCTTCTTTGTTTTGATCCAACTTAGCAAGCATGTTTTGATTTAATTTAGCTATCATGACGCTAAGCATTGACATACTATTATTGTCAATACCAGTTTCCTTCTCCCCACTACTTTCTACTGGCAATGTATCAGCTGAAGCTGTGCTTTGGCTTCTGTCATTTGATACCTCCATCTGCTCCTCTGTTGTGCAGGCGCCAGACGCATTTTCTCTGTCAGCTGCATCCAGATTTACCACGTCAGTATGGTTAGAAGCGACAGATTGACAAACTTGTGTATCTCTCTGCATGTCACTTACAACATTTTCAACAGCACTTTGTTCTACATTATGTGTGCTATTGATCTGATTAACCTCCATATCCTGGATAATATTAGATTGCAAATCACTCATATTCGCTACAAAATATGGACTGACATTGTCACCCTGCATCTGAGGTTGTTGACCTGAATGATCATTACCTGTATTTTGAACACATTCTCCGTCCCTACTTCTGCGATAATACCTAGTCTTTCCCTCAGTTTCCATTTCTAATATACTTTTTACGCTAGTTTCTAATTTACAAATTTAATTAACAGACATACACAATTAATTATAATTTACAGGAGTTGGCACTTACTCCCGTTTTTCCTTGCGTCGCTATGTGCAGTTGTTGCGACGTGAAGGCTAGTGGTTGTAGCTCCGCTAATAGATGGAGTCGTCGTCTGCCGCTGCTGGCGATGTTTACGGCTGTTCCTTTCAGGCGCCGCACCCCTCTTCTGTCTGCTATGGCGCTGAGCGTGACTGTTCCTTTGACGTGCCCGGTGAAGTGTTGCGACGCCGCCGTTCTGTAGCTCGTCGATTCTTGAAGTTACGTAATCCAATGGACCGCGAAATCAACACTTGCACTTGCTTCACTCGCGTACATCAACTGGCTAACGGTCACTTTATTTGTAAAATTCTTGTTGTCTAACAGATCGCGAATCACTTCCACCGTTTATAGCCTCACTGTCTCTATTTCGTTCTGAAATGTTTCATCCCCACCAGGGATGTCATGTCCAAGATTCCTAGGGTTTTATTTGCGGACGAAGTTAGTACTGCTTCCTCCCAGAAGTACCGTAAAAACTCCACATCCTTGCGGATGCTGTTGCGTAGCAGTGTGCGTTTGTACCGCCCTACAGTACGCACGTAGTTGTTGTCCATGACTTTATGGAAAGCATAGAGTTCTGACTAACCTGTTGTCTTCTATAGTTGTGTCCCCAGCGCAGAAGACAGCACACGGGTCGTTGATTCTTCTACAGCATACAAGTGAGGCTAAAATAAGTTCTGTATGATGGAAGCATAATAAGCGATTCGCGTGATTTTTAATTGTCAGGGATGCCATTTATTAAATAAATAATAAAAAAAGAGCAACTATTGTTAATATGATACGGCCTATGCTGCCCATAGTTCATGTTGAGACCTCGACTGTTATCACATTTACGCAAATCTTTACTCATGACCGGCGCTGTCCGGCGCGTATGGTGGTCAGCTCGAGACTGAAACTGCGGCGCGTTGCGAGAGGGCACCTGACGCTCTATTCCGCGCCAAAACAGGGCCGTCGCGCGCCTTCTGCAAAATCGCTCTTCTCTTGTTACAATAAGAGAAGGCACCTTAAACTTTTTAAACTGTCAAAATCTAGCCTGTCCTTGACAGATATTTATGACAAATTCTCTGCTCTGAATAATTAATATTTAGTTTATAATAAAAAAAACTAATTTCAAAAGAAATCACGTGACGTGAAATGCAGCAGCCAATGCGAGGAGAGCATCAGTAACATAGGCGGGCTTTCCCACGGGAACCAGCACCTACTGTGCCATATGCTACTGCTCCTCACCCCACACTTCAACATATGCTGCACTTCTGTCGTTCTTCCGCATTTAAGACACGTAAGATGTTAGCAAAGAAACGGCCAGTGGCCAGAAATATGAAGTGGCCACAGGCCAGGAATATCACAAAGTGTGAATGAAAAGCATAGTTTACAAATTATATTATTTCTTGGCATATAAATAAATTTCACTGAAATTGGTAAACCGCCAGACAGGAGTGGGGAAATAATAGGTTTTCCTTTGTTCTAAATGCATAAAAACTGAACTTTTCATGTTTACAGAAATTTTAGCTGCTTCGTTGTTTTACAGATTTAACATATTTATATTGTTTTCTTTGCTCATTTTCCACAAACAATCATCTTACAGTGTACTTGGAAATTTATTACAATTACAAAACTTGACATTTACGGCGCTTCCGTGACATTTATTTCTCATCTTCACTTTCATTCTTTCCACAGTTGTCTGGGATCAAATGAGGAAAGCGAGTCTTCGCATATTCAGAGCGTGTTCATGTGCAAGCTTCTGAATAAAATGTCTTCTTTTGATCCTCTTTCGAGTAACAGCCATGAATACTATATACGCATCTATACCGGCCAGTTCAAGGATACTGTAGGAGTCACTGGACGTCTTCTTGAGGAAACCTATATTGAATACTGCCTAGCCATTTTCTCTACAATGTCAACCTCATGTTTTTCTTTTCATTTTGTTATATTTCTATAAATAAATTACAGTTGATTTTTTTCTCATTTGTATTTGTAGTAGCATAAGGATGAAGCGAAACCATTAATAGCAGTGTTTATTTATTTATTTATTTTTACTTTCATTTCTTGATAGACTGGCAATTAAATATCGTTATGTTTTAAAACTGTTTCCGAGTGCAGAGGACCCTTCAAGGAGTTCAGAGCATCTGGTACTTCTCTTCTTGCTCTATTTACACTTCCTACAACAGACGTTGATCTTTCTTTCAGTTTTTTGGCTAGTTTGAGAGAAGTATCTTGCTGCCTTTGCCCAGAAATGGATCAATATGATGCACTACTACATAATCTGAAACACTTTCGTCTTGGGATCTCGCAGTGTCCTTACCAACATAAGGGAAAGCATTGAGTATCTATTTGCTTTTTTAACATCTACAGCTAACCAGTTTTTGCCCATACTTATCATGCTTTCAAGCAATTAATTTTGTGAATGGGCACCTAGATTTTCTTGGGAAGAGCTGCTCATCTATTTTCATGTCAGTCCCAAGTTTGTAGCACGTTTTATAATTTTCTATGAATTTGTCCCAAACAGCAAAAACAAATGCAAATTTATCATTCTGTAATCGTACACGTTCTCTGAATGTATTACCCTGAATCGTCAGAAAAAAAGTTTGCCATCAACTGAATCCCACTCTGTCTTAGTAACTCTGCAAGAATCTCTTAATGACGTAAATACTGTTCGCAGCTAAGTCTTCACCTCACAATCACCTCTGAAAGACATTCTTACAAGGTAATGACGAACAATGTCGAAATGATTTCATTTTTGTAATTTCATACCGCAAAAATATGAACAAAATAAATTATTGCCCTACAAAATAAAATCGCCTACACTTCAGAATGCATGAGATGTTTGTAAGGCCTAACAATAAACGAAATTATAATTTTATCTGAAAGGGTAAATATGATGCCTCAGGTGGTTAAATATAAAACTGTAAGAAAGTGATAATCAGTCGGGTGAAATGCATTTTGTTTTCAGTATAAAGAAAGTACATGCCAAATAAATAAATATCACGAAAAGAAATGTTACCCTAATAATTCTTCAAAACATAGCTAATCACTTAAAAACCGAAAAGTCCATTTTGACCCCTGTGGGCGTTCTAGTGTTAAGGGGGTGTCGTTTATTAATTCTTCTTGTGTAAATCACATCACACTTGAGTCTTCATTACACACTGTTACATCATTAGAGGTCTGCTCTTGTTCGCAGAAACAGTTCAAACACAGCATATTCTTGACAGAAACACATTGATCTCAAGCGACGTGAATACGTGACCGCGCTAGGGACAGGTCCGCTCCTGTTCAGTGTTTTAACAATAAATGTATCGATTGTCCTACGGCCTATCTTAAAAATATGGACACACGATTTATTCCACCTTGTATTACGTGAAGGATTGATCTGCAATATATTTGTATTCTAAAACGGTGGTTCTGCTGATGGAAGAAATCTACCGTAACATGCAGTTTTAGACATCAAAAAGCAGTGTACGTCTATATCCAAGACAGGTAAGAGGTCCTTAACCGTGCTCAGAATAAACCAAACGACTACTCCTGTAAGTAGAAAAGAAATAGACAATAACTGCTAAGGGTCCTCATTGGGTATAGGAACGTGGTATTGAGCAGAGCCTATAAAAATAAAATATTTTTCTACTGAGAGATAAAACTCAATTTCTTATCTTTAAAACTGAAACACGAAAAGGTAAGCTAGAATTAATTTAATAATAAAATTCAATAATTACGAAAAAATAGCATGGAATTTGACCATTAACAATTTATTACAAGTACAATGTGTAGCAGAGGGTGACTGAGTCCACACCTTCATTTGACTTTACAACTGATACATGAACTAACAAAGGATATGAGGGTCTTGCATTAAATGCAGTATAATGTTGTTCTGTTATCAGTGCCATTGCATGGAAATAATGTGGCAGAGACGAAAAACCTAGCTTTGCATTAGCCTGCAATTTACCATTCATTGCGTTGTTGGCTGTTGTATCTGTGACTCTGAAATTCTATCAAAAACTACCTGTTAAAATCTGGAACTGAACTGAATCAGACAACTTCTTAATAATCTTGAAGAAATCAAGATCCGCTAATTTCCCTAATCTAAAATTATAAGGCAGGGTACGCTAATTCAGCAAATTAGCCCATCGTCGTGCCTCCTCGATCTTGTCCACAGACATCTAGATATATTGTATGAGGCAAAATATCCACTGCTCGCGCTGTGAAAGTGCCGAAATTGCAGGTGAAATTACAGCCAGCTCACACTAGCCACTATGCACTCGCTGTTTTGTGCCACAAGGCAAAGCACAGTACACCGCTAAAATATTGACAGATGCACTCCATTCGTAAGTTGCCAATGGCCGTCACCACGAGACGTGCTTCCACCAGGAAGTGGTGTGGAGTTCCACAGCGAAGTCACATCCTCCCCTCGTGGGCATTGACATCCGTTCTCTGGAAAGCCTATCAGACGTGTAAATGCCAGTAGCTTACCACATTTCACCTTACCAATGCGGATTAACTGTACAAGACAGCCGGCCGCAGTGGCCGAGCGGTCTGTGGCGCGCCAGTCACGTTCAGCACGGCCACTACTGTCGGGGGTTCGAATCCCCCCTTGGGCATGGAAATTTGAGCCGTCTTTAGTATTAGCTAGTTAATAAGTAGTTTGTAAGTTTAGAGACTGATGACCCCGTAATTAAGTCCCATAAGCTCTACAAACATATGAACATTTCAGCAAGCCAGCTAGATGTGTTTGGGAAGCTGACGCAATCTGTTTTGACATCTGTGAGTCGCGTTCTTACAAAGAAAGGTGTAATGAGGAGGGTGAATCACTGGGGCTAGTCCTCAGCCCTCAGGCTGCAACTACCCGATCTCCTCTCCATTGTTAAGTCTTAAAATATT
Organism: Locusta migratoria; assembly: GCA_026315105.1. Taxonomy (NCBI): domain Eukaryota; kingdom Metazoa; phylum Arthropoda; class Insecta; order Orthoptera; family Acrididae; genus Locusta; species Locusta migratoria. Next base: position 678,001,154 of record CM048744.1, read on the forward strand.
TCTCATTCTGCCTCCTGCTATGAGAACTGACTTTGGGTAAAGGGCGGTATTACCTGAGCGTCTACTTTCAATACGAATCCGTCCTGTTGCTTCCGCCCCCATGTCTGTAGAATAATGTTTGGTGCATCGGCAGCCTCGTAATATGTAGTGTTCATAGATGCACTGAAAAATACAGGTACAGCAATTACTGACTCTGATTACCAACACAAATACCATGTTGCAGTATCACATTAATCAGAATAACAATGTGGTTCTATTTGTACACATTAAAATAGCATGTAAGGAAGTCATAAATTCTTGACTCCATACACCAACAGCTAGTAGCAGCACTTCCACACCATGTGAACCAAACAGTACTTTCGTCACGAACTTATTGTGCCACCTACAACATATGTATAACAAGCAAGCCCGATAAAGCTTTGTGATTGCTTCTTTCTTTAATCTCTCTGCCCACCTCTTCCTCCATCTCTTTACCCATTTCTTACATTCCTCTTTATCCTCTTAGGTTGAGTATTTATCTATTGCAATATTCAGTTAGTCCTTGTACTCCTCTCTCCTGTTTCTGTCTACTTACCTCTGCTTCATTGTCCGCCGCCATCTGTTCCTGCTTCCCCTCCTCCACTCTTTCTTTTCCTTCTCCTTCTCCCTCTATCGATCCATACATTCTCTTGCCTCCCTTACCTCCTCAGCTGTCTGCCAATCTGTTTCCGCTCCCTCTGTTCGTTTCTTCCCGCCTCTGTACATGAAAAATTACATACCGGTATATTTGCCAAATTTCATGGTGATTCGTAAAACTGTGTCAAACGTTTGGAGTACGATAACCTCCACTATGCACCGTACGAAATCTAGTGTTTCTTGTTTTGAAATTCAAATGTGCAAAATTTCATAAAGATCAGAATAAAACTGAAGATCGGTGTTGAAGTCCTTTGTAAATTACCCTCCGCCATGCACTGTGCGAATTATCGTGTAGATTATTTTGAAGGTCAAGAATGCAAAATTTTATCACAGTCGCATGAACGGCGTGGCAGTGGTTAAAATATGAATCTAATCTGAAGTGACAATGCCCATACAAAATTACTAAGTTTCATTTTATCGATTTTCCAGCTCTTCCTTCGTGTTTTTCGTATTTTTTCTTCTAAACCATCCCTGTATTAAAGCGAAGAAAACAAAATAATTACTCCAATCAGCCTAGCTATTTCTGAGTTTTTAGGAGACTAATGCACAGCAATTGACTTTTAGGTGTATAGATTATATCAAATAAATACTAAATTCAAGTCCACAGAAAAGATTTCCTTCCACTTTGCTTTAGATACTAACAGATTCTTCATTTTCAACAATGCTCTTCTTGATATTGCCAAACATCATTTCCTCTACTTATTTTGTGGCCTTCATTAGACCACACTAATCAATAATAGATAGGCTTATATAAGTAGTTGTTATTCAGTATCACAATTTAATTAATAATAATTCATATGACAATTCAAGAATACAATGGTTATACAAATATTATTATTTATCGTTATATAAAGAATTTTTTGCTCTATTGTCTATCCGATATTACTTAATTCTTTATTTCTTCATCTGATATTACTCTTCCTATACCCCCTTTCATTGATCTTCAGTATTGCTGTATTGTTGTTGTCTCTGTCTTGAGGTTTAGGTCATCTACTGTAATTTGGATTTCTCTCATATCTTCCTTAATTTCTGTGATCCATAAATTTTGCTCTTACTATTTCAAAATTTTTGCATCGTTTTCTACTGGTGCTGTTTTACGGAATTCCCATCAGATGTACAAAGAATTAAATGCCTTTCGTCCTTATCATACTTATTACCAGTTTTTTTATTTTTTTATTTAATTTTATTTTTATTTATTTATTTTTTATTTATTTTGTAATGTTTCCTTTGAAGCTGTTCTTCAATGCCAATTTATTTAACCTTGTCTTTTTTTTAGTAGTTAATTTCTGCTGTGTTAGTTTTTTGGAATATGGTTTCAGCTAGATACGTTATTTCTGGCTGAGTAACTATTTTATAATTTTGCTGATATAGATATCTTTTCTGTTGTATGTAATTTTGGTTAAGTAACTTGCACTGTTCCATTTTGTATTCTAGTTTACCGTGTTGTTTTCTCATTTAGATTGCATCATATTATGTCACCTAAATTTTTAAATTTATCAACTATTTTCATTTCCTCAATTGATACTCTAATTTTGTTTACGAATGGTGGATCAGCATAATATCTATTTATTCAAATGATACTCTGAGTCAAATTGTCTGTGGTATATCTTGTAATGATATAACCTGTTGTCCGTTTTCTTCAATACTGTTGGCTAGGAGAGCAATGTCATCAGCAAATACCAAGCAGTGTAAATTTATCTCGTTACTCAAGTTTCCAATTCTTATGTTCTTTGGGTTGTCATTTTACCATTCTCTCACGATGTATTCCAGTGCAGTTGAACAGTAATGGTGATAGATAGTCACCTTGCCTTAAGCCTGTTTCATGAGGAATCGTTCATAAATTTCTCTTCTATAGCGACAAAAAGTGTACGAAAAACCAATCATTTCTATAATATTTTCCTTCCATTACTTGTTGCATGCTTTTCCAATGACACCTTTGATTGCATTATATTTAAAATGCTAAGTGAAAAATATGATCAAAGCACAAGCAATTCTATTTTGGGCCTAGGTAAAGAAAATTGTACTCAATCCAGGATTTCGGTTTGACATCATATTGAACTCTGGCTGTGGACTTAATAAGAACATATGAAGTAACATATATCACTCCTCTCTAACCTGTTTCACACAGCTGAGAATATACATTAATGAAATAAACAGGATATGTTACAAGGATCTCATAGAGGTACATAATTTAGTATACACTGATGAGAGGTAGATTGAATTTACTGAAATCTATAAATTACTAAAGAAAGTATTTGAGCAGGAAAGCTTTATAAACTTTTGAGATGATCATTTATTTATAATATATTTTATATTTATATTGGTCATATATTTCACGTTTTCTGTTTTTCAGGCAACGCAAGAGAGTGTAATGTATTAGACATACAGTGCCTTTCAAAGTACAGAGGTAAGTGAACATAATGGAGTCTATAAAGGAAATATGACTTTATTCTCTCTACTTATTTTAGGTGAAGATATATCCTTATTGTATATATAATAATTATTAGTGCTGCACCTCTTGCAAGCGTCTACTTTCCGTGCAATCACGATAGTGGGTAATGTTTGTCGTTAGTCACTAAGAGGTGTAGAATTAACTAACATATTTGAAGGGGCAATATCTACATGTAACGAATGTGAAGACCTACTTTTCTGTCTCTACTGAGCTACTAAGCCATGGCCTCCTTTTGTGACTGATTTGACATCAGTTCCGTGGGTAACGGCTACCAAGGAACTAATGGCACTCAAAACAGACTCGGTCATGTATTTTTTACTAATTAAATAATTTATTGCATCTCTCGCTGTCATTTATTATTATCATTATACATAAAAATACGAGGAAAATCCGTTCAGATGTTTCACAGATAGCTTTCTAACAAACACGTTGGGTCGTTGACTGACAATGCATCGAGATAGCGCGGAAATTGCCCCATTAATAAACTACATAGCTCACAGAAATTACGGTGGGCTCGACATTCGAAATAAACATTCGAAATAACTACTGTTATTTTCGTGTAAACGCTCTTTTTTCGGGTATTCGGACAACGAATAATGCGAAAATATTTCTGTATGTTACCAGTACAATAATGTATACATGAAATTAATTTCACGTTAGAAGAATAACAAATGAGGATTTGACTTTGTCAGGTTCTTCCAATAACCATGAGATTGTAGCACAAGTCGTCTATTTAAATTAGTCTCACAGAGACATATTCGTAAAATGATATTTCGTTAATAATACTATTGTATTTACACTGTTGATTTCTTTAAGATTTGTTTCAACTAGAACGGAAGCAAGTTTTGTTTTGGGTAAATTTTTTTGTTTCGATAACTGATATGGGTGTGTGTTTTATTCTTAGGATAAGCTAGTTTAAGGTAACTTGCCTGTGAGCACCTGGAAAAATGCGACAAATTTTCATAACGTTTACACATCTGTAACTTAAAACCTCCAACTCTTAATAGAATAAAATTGCAAGACAATGATTCATCTCTCTTTCTGAACAATTCGATATATAGGTACTTTCACTAATTCACATATTTAACTTTTTAGAATTTCTTTTGTGAAGGGCTATAAATGATTTTCTTTTTTTGCCGGTTCATACTTCGATTCTATGCACTGACTAACCTTCTTACTTAGACACTTGAAATTTTAGGTACATAGAAGGAAAATGTGTATCTAGAAAGTAGACTACAATTATGTAATCTGATTCACAAGTTTTAGTTCTAGAAAAATTTACATTTGATGTTCAAAACAAATGCTACATTTTTATCAATAATCAGTAGATATTTTTGCACCTGTTGATTGTATGTTAGTGTTTGTATTCTATTTTCTCCAAATAGTATCCTCCAATATTCCAAAAAATTTCGGAACTCTAGCTCAAATAGTTTATTTATTTATTTTTTTTCATAAAATAAACATGTCAGAAAATGTATTTGTTGGGCAATAATATGTAAAGTAGACATTGTATCTATAACTGACTTGTGTTGCATTCCAGGTCCATAATATTCCAGGTTTATATGTTCCTCATCTTCTCTCTTTCTTTTCTTGATACTTCTTGCTGTCGTGGCTTCTTTAGTTGCCTTAAGAACCACCTTTTCAGCTTCTGCCACTCTCAACTTATCAGTTGTCACTAGTGATTGTTTCATATTGAACCCAGAAGATATTCCTAGCAACTCTAAAACTTCACATCTGAATACTGCCCCATCATTAAAACAAATTACAGCGTCTAACATAACTAATCTCATAGCGTTGAAACCAACAAACACTGTTTTTGGCAGGCGTTCCCATAGCAAATGGTGAAAGCATTCGTTCACGTTTCACGCATCGTGACAAAAGTTTTTTGTCGCTTAGTTTCCTGTATATGGGCTTCATTGCCTCCAGTACTGTAAACGGTAGGGAGTGGTGGTGTACATAAACTTGACCAGTTTCGCGTGCTTTTCTGTACCTACTCTATGATACTACTCCAGTGTCACAAAGCGCATACTGTGGATTATCGTCAGTAGAGGATTTGTGGAAGAAGGTAGCCCAAACTGATTGCCGTAAAACTTACATTTTTCAGAATTAAAACCCTTTTTAGCAGGCATAACAACTTCCGAGAAAATCAAGGCAGCACTAAATCAAACTACAGAAATGTTAATAAAAAACGCTGATAACCAAAGATAAACAAGAGAAAATATAAGAGAATCGAAATGTCTCTTCCAACATCGCTTCCAAATTAAAAAAAAAAAAAAAAAAAAAAAAATGTTCTTATGTTTTTGGGAGAGAAGTCTAATGACAATAATTGACGCGTGAGAGTAACAAGGAAACGGGCATGGTTGCACACAGAGTGATCTTTGAATTGATATTTAAACAATTTCCCGTAGTCTAATTTAAATGCTTTAACCACCATTGTGTTCAGAAAAGTCTAAATTTTAATTGAAGATGAAAAACAAAATATCGATTTTTTACGAGGCTTCACGAGCAAGTTAAAAGTAGTTTGTCAGTTTAGGGACCAATGACCCTGTAGTTAGGTCCCTTAACTTTACAAACATTTGAACATTTGATGTATGTGTATAGATGAGATGGCAGCCAGATTACTGGGTGATGGTTTTGGGAAAAATTTTTGTTGTAACTGGCATGGGTGTGTGTGTTGTTCTTCGGATAATATTTTTATTTTTTATTTTTATTTTTTTAGTTCGTTTCGGCCTACTAGGGACCACGAGGCTCTTAGCCAGGGTCTTCTGCTTTTTCTTGGCCCAGTACGCCTTCATCTTCTGGCTGTGAGCCTGCTTCCTCTCATCTGTCCATTTAGGTCTGGTGGTGCCTGTACAGTTCTTGCTTGTGAGAGATAGTGGGAAGACTCCATGTAGAATGGCCTGACGGTATTGAGTTCGGTTCTCGGTTATCTGTTATGGGATCTGCAATTCCTCTAAGTCTGATCTAACAGAGATGAACCACTTAGCTTTGGACGCCTTTCCCCTGCTTGTCACTGTGAGGATCTTCTTGGTTAGCCTTGAGTGATTCAGGCGAGTGATGTGCCCGTAGAAGGTCAGTCGCCTTTTCCTTATACATGTGACTATGTCTTCCTGGTGTTCATACAGTTCGTTATTGTGCCTTATTCTGTAAGTACCGTCTTCCTCTCTTATGTGTCCCAATATTCTCCTCAGGATCTTCCACTCTTTAAGTTCTATTTTCCTGAGTGGACCCTTTCGATTCATCAAGAGGCACTCGGAGGCGGAGAGTGCAGAGGGTCTTACTACTGAGTTGTAGTGCTTCAGTTTTAAGTTCTTGGATAGGTACTTGGAGGTATAGATATTCTTACATGAATGATAGGCTCTCTCTAACTTGGTGCACCTGGCATCTATGGCCAAGGTTTCGCTCTCACTTGCTGAAATCCATTCTCCCAAGTACTTGACTGCAGGGACTTTACAGATATTATTGTGTCCTAGTGGGATTGTAGAGGGAGCCTGCTTGATATTGGTGATGAATTCCGTCTCCTGTATGTTGATTTTCAAGCCGGTTTTTATTGCAACATTGTAGAGGCTCTGTAGTTGATGAGCAGCCTCCTCCATGCTGTTGGACAATAGGGTGAGATCACCAGAAAAGGCTACACATGGTACAATGAGGTTATCTTTCTTGTAGCCAATCTTCAGTCCAGCTTCTGGTGACAATGTGGAAGTCCATTCTCTGATGATTTTTTCCAGAACACAGTTGAAGAGGATGCACGAGAGGCCATCCCCCTGCCTGACTCCTGTCTGGATGGGAAAGCTCGCTGAGAGTTCACCCCTAAACTTGACTTTGGAGGTGATGTTATTCATGGTAGCCTGGACCAGTCTGGTAGTCTTCTCATCTAGGCCTAGTTCCCACAAGGTGGAGAAGAGGGTTTGTCGAATTATTGAGTCGTATGCCTTTTCGAAATCTACCATAATGGCTACCCAGGGATGTCCCCCTCGGCTTCTATATGAGAGGATTGTTTTGAGGTTTTGAATCTGCTCTGTGCAGGAGCTACTCACCCGGAAACCAGCCTGGTATTCGCCTAGTTGGGAATCTAGCTGTTTGGTGACTCTAGTTTGCAAGGCTTTAGAGAAGATCTTGTAGGTTATAAGTAACAAGGAGATGCCTCTGTAATTGTTTATGTCGGTCTTACTTCCTTTCTTGGGTAATGGATGGATAATATAATAATAATAATAACAATAATAATTTCGTGTGGCTCATTGGCCTGGTGCAAGTCTTTCAATTAGACGCCACTTCGGCGACTTGCGTGTCCCTAGCCTACCCCAGTTACCCAAGCGGGGAAAGGGGACCTACACGTTAATGTGGAATCACGTGTCGTTTCTGGCCAAAGACGTGTGTGGAAGCGCCTCGGATAGTGGTGTGACACGAACGTGACTGTCACCCTCTAAACGGCCCGACTACCAGGGGTGAAGGCACCGTTTTATTTCATTGCAGTATACCGGGGAAAGTGAATCCGAACCACGTGTCGTTTCTGGCGACTCCTCATATCGCTGAGAGGTGAAGGATGGGTTAAAGCACGGACCGAAAAAATCCGACCGGGCTTCGAACCAGCGACCCTTCGGTTTCCAGTCGAGCGCTTTACCCCATTTTTTTGGGGGGGGGGTAGTTTTTGTCCTTGCGGACGTTGCTCGTGATTGTTCGTTTTGGTTCTACTTGTTCTTTGGCTCAGCTTTTTTTATTATAGAGGGCTTTCGGAAAAGTTAGTTTAAGTAGTTTGTCAGTTTAGGAACCGATGACCAATGCAGTTAGGTCCCGTAACTTTAGAAACGTTTGAACATGTGATGTGTGTGTATAGATGAGCTGGCCGGCAGGTTATCAGGTGGCGGCGTGGTGTTGCAGAGAAGTGGCTGACGCTGCGGCCGTCGGACGACGTCCCGGGCCTGGAGGCGGAGCGCGAGGACTCGATCTCGTGCGGCGAGTGCCGGCCAGCCTGCACCGACACCGCCTACAGCCTGCAGTCCACATTCTCGCCCATCATGACGCACCACCTGCACGGCTCGCACTTCCTGTCAGTCCAACACACTAGCCTGTCTCAACTGACATTCATTGTGATATCCACTAGCTAACAGATAATACTGTATTGCAGGGGCGGCTCCTGTATAGGTTTGCAGGTTTGCGCTACCTCCAGGAATAATATTGTATAACTCCGTTTGCTGTTTAGAAATTCTATGCAGGGGGAGAAGTAGCGCTCCATTTATCTCCTTTGAAACGCCCGGGCTGCTACGCACCGACTGCTCCCGAATGGACCGAACTTTGCCGACGGAGGCTGGGTTTGCTCAAAAAAAAAAAAAAAAAAAAAAAAAAAAAAAAAAAAAAAAAAAAAAAAAAAAAAGTTTGTAAATCTACCGGACCAAACTGCGATGCGAGGTCATCAGTCCGTAGCTTACAAACTACTTAAACCTAGGTAAACTAACCTATGGACAACGCACACACCCATGCCCCAGGGAGGACTCGAACCTCCACGGCGAGCAACCGCGCTCTCCGCAGCGAGACGCTTTAAACTGCTCGGCTACTCCACCGCGGCCTGGGTTTGCAGCCGGCCTGCAAACGCCGACCAGGGTGTCTCAGGGGGTGCGCGGGGTGCGGGGGCAACGCTTGGCAACAGTGTTCCCCTATAGGCGCCTTGAATGTATACACATCGCGGCCGAGCCACCCTGTCAGCCGCAGAAACAAGAGTTCCCACTCTCCCGAAGACAACCGGAGTCGTCCGCCCTTCGAACGAAGTGGGCTTTTTGCGCCTTCTTAACCAGTTCACGTGTAGCTGCAAGCGAAGTAACTGTGCGTTGTGTTCGTTGTTTAGCGTGTTTCATAGTGAGTTTTGAGGCTCAAGTGAACAGGTGAAGTAACGAATCAGGTAATTTCCTTGCTGTCTGAACGCTTTAATTTACTCAAGTTTGAATAGAAATTATAAATCAAGAGGCTAGGTAGACCGATTCCCAGTTTGACAATTTCACAGACATTTAAAACGAAAAGTCATCAATTCAACTCGGAACTGTACAGCAAGTATGAATGTTTGGCTGCGATGTGAAAAACGTCTTATTTTGTTTTCCTTGTTTATTATTTGGAGGACAGTTTCCTGAACTAAACAAGGAGTCATTGACATTCAACACCTTTACGATAAAATAAGGAAAGGCGAACTTTCTTCGGTCCATGTCAATAATGTTTTCAATCTGACAAGTCAAGGGAATGTAAATATAGCCACTTGATTAGTCAGGAATACAGAAAGTCCGTGCCATTACACAATCAAGGTTACATATTATAGGTACACACTAAATCTAATAATTGTATTCTTTCCTGTGGTTCTTCGGAACTTGCCATCAGAGGACACGATGAGACTGAATCATCTTCCAATCCTGGCGTTTTTCGCCTTGATTAATTTTAGTGGAGAATTAGATTCATTATTAAATTGCATTTGGAAAAGGCGACAGTTTTTAAAGGCACATCAAAACGATCCAGAATGAACTCCTCCTATGCATGCTTCAAGCCTCCCAAGAGGAAATCAGGAACGAAATGAAGGGTGCCGAGTTTCTGTTTGTAATAGCTGACGGTACCAGCGATGTAGTCTGTCTTTTCCAGATGGTTATAGTATATAGGTGGATTATTAATGGAAGACCAGTTGAAAGATTTTGTGATTTTATAGCACAAGAAAAGCATGATGCCCAGACTTTGGAAACTCATATCATAGAACAGTTAAGTAACCATTTAGAGAATGATCAACACAAATTAATAGCCCAAACATATGATGGTGCATTAGTCATGCGTAATTCGTCACGTGAGGTGCAGGCTCTTGTGAAGCAAAAGTTTTCCAATGCTTCATACATTCATTGCTATGTCCACCAATTAAATCTCATTATGCTTAAAGCCACTTCTATTATCTGTCGACGTTGGCAGCGAAGGCATTGCAGCCCCTCCTGACAGCGCCGCCTGTCTACAACTATTTACTTTTTAGGTATGACTATCTGATTATGTCAGATATATTTTTTGTATTTTAAATTTTGACATGTAGGTTTAACATATTCATCTTCGTCTGAAGAAGGTGCCCATAGCAGCATTGAAACCTGGTAACGATTATTTTCGTACTTTGCGACTGAGGGCTGCCCCTTATAAGTTTAATGCTTCTGTTAATAAATATATGCGATTATTTTTTGCCAAAATTCGGAGACTTTGCAGCTTTGCAGTTTTTTATTCATCTACATCGATGATATCTTGGCTCAACAGCATTTTTCGGAATGCATTGAGCTGCCATACTGGAGAGGTGGCAGCTGGTGAAAAAAGTGCGCTACCAACTTTTCTGGTCACCAGCCGCCACTGCTGTATTGCAAAGGAAAGGAAAGTACATGGGCTCGAACAAACATATCTGTATGGACGTTTGCTTACAGGATCTCTACGTACATCTCAATGTGCTGGTGGGTGTCGTTTTTATGTAAAACTCTGCAATCATGCTCTAGATAGCACTGTAGATGTAACTGTAGACGCCATACGTAATGCAGGTATCTTAACTATAACGTATGTAACAATCATCGTACATGTTCTCTAGCGTATTGTCATCAAAAGCCGTGATGATAGTTGCAACTTTAACCTTCTTCTCGGAAGACTGTTGGTATTCATTGCCACTGCTTCCATCACCTCTTCCCGCACTTGCCGTAGCACTACCGCTTGCAATAATTGTTCGTCATTATCATCCCTATTATCATCATTATGCGTTAGTGTTACAACAGTATTTAACTTACGCTCATATTTCTGTACCATAACAGATACGAGAAAGCATGCGAATGATTCATCTTCTACGCTAATACCATCTTCACGAAGAAGGGTTCTTCGTAACTTCATCTCAATCATTCGCAGGATTGATTAGCAATCGCCACCCCATCTGACGCTTCACCACACAAATAACATGACAAAACGCAACTTCGGAGGCACACTGCACCGTTCTTACTGGTGAACCGATAGGTCAAAGTGCAATGTGGCAAGGCACACGGAGAGACCTCTAACGGACGATTACAGAGTTTTGCAGATGCGGGAGTATCACTTGTGTAATAAAGGACCTTTACATTATCTCTCATACGATTTTGGTGTATATGTTTTTGTTCGAGCCCAAGTACTTTCTTTGTTAGATTAAGACTTGTTCCGTACATCATGAGTACGAGATTTCGTAAAGATGTCGAACATGTCTGTTTAGAAAAAGAAACCTTTACATCAGATTTTTTTTTATTTGTTGTCATATAATTTCTATGCAAAGTTTAATCTACTGAGCAGAAGGAATTGTCATTGAGAAATTCTTTCAATTTGTTTTTAAATGCTAGTTGGCTATTTGGCAGATGTTAGTTGCAAAGTGACCAAAGACTTTTGTTGCACCATAATTCATCCCCTCCAATTCTGTGTCAAAGTCAGATTTAGCCGTGATTTGTGTAGATCAGGGGTCTCCAAAATTCGACCCGCGAAGGTATTTAATGTGGCCCGCGTTTGAAGTTAAGCATTTAGTAACTAAGCGCACGATTTTCGCTCGATTAACACAAAGAGGTTGTAGGGCGTAAGGCACTTTCGAAATCACCTCCACTTGTTCATAAATAAGACAGATACCAGTAGAAGCGCTCTTTCTGCAGCTGATTCCTCATTCCCGACTGTGTATTGTTGCGTTAATCTTGTTTGCATTGTTATAGTAGGTATTTTATAATTTCATGATTTCTTTGATTAAAATGTGTGTAAATTCCTTGTTAAGACTACTTCTCGGCTGAAACTAAAAAGATGATAGTCGATTCTGAGAGTCGTACATTCAGCCTAACATGGAACGTCATATGCCTCGTTACCAAAAAGGCAGAGAGGCACAAAATAAAGCTATTGATGTGCTGGAGGAACATAAGATTAAAATAGTATGTTGCACATTTTGGTGAATTCACTAACAATGTACGTGTATATAAATTCGAAACATTAAAACGTGGATCGTTTATTCAATAGACAAATTACATACCTGACGCTAAGTGTACTAGAGAGTAATAACGATAACTTAACGTTTTCATCGAATATTCTGCCTGTGTTAAGAAACATTAAATTTCGTTGTTTTCTTTCTATGACAAAATGTGTGATCAAATAAAAGTTGAGACTCCACAGAGAGTGTTTGTAGATGTATTGAAGAATTTGGTGGAGTTGAATAATTTATGTTAGTTATGTAATGATAGATATCGTAGTGGTCACATTGTATACGATTGAAATGTCGGTGTCTACCATCTTGATGACGTTACAGGTCAAATTATACGGCTGGTATTGAAATTTTCGGTCATCCCAAAGTGTGTCATCCGGCCCCCATTGAGATGTGGCCGTCACAGTCTAAAAATTTGGAGAACCCTGGTGTGGATCATCCTTTCTCCCAATATTGTAGCTATTCACACTGCTATTACCTTTGAACTGGGTTCGGTTATTAATAACAAATTTCATAAGATAATATATATATAAAGTGAAAGTACTGTGAAGATCTCTAGATCTGCAAAATGATCTTGGGTAGGCTACAGAAATTGTTCTAATTACACGCTTTTCTGCAATGAATACTTTTATGCTCAATGTTGAATTACCTCATAATATAAGCTAATTTACTTAGATGTATGTCACCAACTTTGTAATAACCCTAATATCATAAGCTACTGAACTCAAACATCATCAGTGTGTTGCTTTCAGTTCAATTTCTCACCAATGCGCATACCTAAAAGCTTTGAATATTCGACCTTATCTATAGATCTCTGATCTATATTTTTAATGATGTCATGCGTTTTACCTTATGGAACTCTATATACTGTGTTTCATCAAAATTTAGTAATAGTCCATTTGTAGAAAATCACTTAATAATTTTCTGAAGCCATTATATACTATTTCATCGGTTAATTATTGTTTGTCAGGTGTGATTACTATACTTGTGTCGTCAGCAAAAAGAACTTTTCTCCATCTCATTTTTTAAATATAAACTTGTTATATTTATCGGATAATATATAATAAATAAGGCTGTCTTGCATAATGTACAAAATTATAAGACCAGTTTCAAAACAAAGAAAGATAGTAATCATAATACAAATGACATAAAATTCATACCATCTAATATTTATTGAGTTATAGGTTGTACAGTTTTATAATTTGTCAGGTATATATTCATTTGTATATGTGCTGTATGTCTGTAAAATCTGTTCCGAATACAATTAGTAGTAAAGAAGTGATAAGACTAAAACTTGACGCGTGATGGGGTGGTTTTCCATGAACGGTACTGTTTATGTGCTCATATCTCATAAACTACGTGTCGTACTGTGATACAATTTCGAAGATACATTCAGCCATACGTGTGTATACTGTCTGTAAAATTTCCTGCGGCTACAATTTGTAGTGTAGAAATTATAAATTTTAACATCATACCCATGGCCGTTTCCATGAACGGCGGCAAAGTAGTAAAGGAGAAACGTTTTTGCTCTCATCATTTTACTGTGGTTGTCAGCGAAGAAAATAAAAATGAAGGTTTGAAATTATCTTTAAAGTTTGTTACAAGTCGCTAAGTACTCTATTCTCATACAGTATATGAATAAAGTCTCGTCGCATTATGAGGAAGTTTTTTTGCAATTCCTATTGAATATGGCGTATTATCTCCTGACCCATGTATCATATGAGATTCTTAACCCTGCTGTAACTGTCACCTCACGGTAAGGAATATGTATATCAAATTTGGTTGTAATCGGTCCACTGGTTTATGAGGAAATGTGCAACATTGTAGCGTTATTTAGCAGTTTTTCTCGCATCGCATTATTTATGACGTCATATCTCCTGAACTATGTGTTGTATGAATATGTCCATTCAAATTCAGGAGTTGTATACAGAAAAATATGTTATCATGGTGTCCAAAAACGTTAATGTTCAGTACTCTCCAAAAAGATAGATTACGCAAATAAAAGAACAGTGTGCCTTAAATTTATTTTATTTAGCTTCATTAGGTTGTTAATTGTGTGTTACCTGTTTTATTAATTTACAAATGGAAAATGAAAAATGCAGCGCCCGAAGAGGCCGCCAATGTACATTTCTGAACACTATGCAGGATAACTATGAGTAGTATCGCTTATAATAATTTGTAACAGTTTTTAGAATAAAGAGCTTATGTACTGGCAATAACTCCAAAAACAATTCAATACTAGCCTTTTTTGTTTTGTTTTCAAAGGACCCTGGAACATATGAAACAGTACGTTTCAATGGGATACACACCGTAAGCCTCCGTGAGTAGAGGCCACATTTCCGCAGTCGGTTTCGGACTACATCTTCTTGCTGTCGGGAGGGTGCGTTGCAGCTGAGTTGCATTCAGCTGTCTTGACGAGCTGTTAACCGGAGATAAAGGTCATCTCTTGCTGATGTTACTCGTGGACAAACTTTGCCTTGCCTTCTTTTTTAACGGTTCCTGCTGTCTGAAATAGCTTTCACGTCCTGCAAATTACACTTTGGGACACTCAAATAGCTACAGCCACCTCCACCGGTGTCTGTCGCGCTTCAGACCTTGCTGTGGGTCTACATGACACAGCTTGGGGTAACTCTCGTTGGTATGGCATTGCACTCCATGCTCACTACACTATCTGAACACAACTGCTTGTGTAATTCGTTTGGTAGAGTAAACACAAGTCAACACTCACCCCCTCTGCAACAACTTTCTGTTATTACCGTTACCTCGGTTACCGTAATGTTGTCTCCACTCCGCAGAACCGACAGAAAGTCGTCCAACCATTTTACTTCATTCTACCATTCACAATACTTCAGAACCTAGATATCTCAACTGAGCTCCTAGTTGTTTTGACCAGCGTGCATTATTAAACATACTTTGGAACATAATGTGATAGATAGTTCATGAGATATGAGATCGTAAATAAGGTTCATGGAAAGCCGTCCCATCAAGCATGAGGTTTCGATTTATTACGTCTTTGTTGCTAACCCTAATCGCGACATATTTTTCTGCTAATATGAACGTATAGCATCGAATATACCTGTGAAATTATATCACAAAACGACACACAGTTCACGAAACATTGTTATGCACGAAAAACCGCCCTATGAAGCATGATGATGTAATTCTATTCCACCACATTTCATAGACAGTTGTCTAACGTTCTAGTGTGTGTACCAGGTAAATTACTATGAGGCATATTATTCAGGAAATATGATGTCATAAGGCTTGAGTCGGATGGAAACGAAACTGAAATGGTCAGAGAGTGGGGCAGAGGGAAATTAACAGTGGGTGAAGAAAGAGTAACGTAAGAGTGAAATAAGTACATATCCGGCCAACGCTACTGAAGTATGTTAAGGGCTCATTATATATCATTTGGGTTTAACTGAAAAAAAATAAATAAATAAAATAAAAAATAATAAAAAACTATTTTATCAGTACATTATTTTCTGAAATCCCTCATCTCTTTTGCAACGCGAAATTATAGCTTTGCACATTTTGCAATAAAGGGGAAAGCCACTAATTTATCCTTGAAGAGCATACGTACTCAATAGTTCAAAGAGACAGCCGCTGCAACTGTTTATGTGGCGCAATGACTGTTGAAGGGGAGTGGTAATCTGAAGGTGCAGAGTTCGAAACTACATGCTTCCACATTTTTACCCTCTTTTTTAAGTCATTAGAAGGAAAACGTAGACGGTGTAATTTCAAATAATACTCGCATAAATTTTCGATGAATCTTCTGAAACTGAAATCTACTGTGAGAGTAAGAAAATAGCTTACATTACTGTAACCCAAATATATTTCTTCGCGTACCAAACATCGCAAAAGAATGGTATTTTATGGCAAGGAAAATATCCAAGCGTAAAAGAAATTTTTGAAGGAGTATTCTTAAAAACTTGAACCAAAGGTTAAATAAGAACTAGTTCAGCGAAATAACATTATAATAAATTCGTACAATTACACCGAACAGTTATTTATCCTAAGTGTTTTAGAAGCAATGGTTACATTTCCCAAGACATTAAAGAATTCGTCGACCAAAAGTAAACGATTAAGTGTCTAACGAGTGCAGGGACGTCTGCATACTGCCGATAAAACTTTCGTGAAAAGGAAGTAGTATTGAAGTAGTACCACAAGGTAACTAGATCACCAAAAAATTCAGTGGTTTGTTAAGCTTATCATCAGACCCTAAACTTGTTGTTGTAGTCTTCAGTCCGCAGACTGGTTTGATGTAACTCTCCATGCTACCCTGTCCTGTGCAACTCTCTACATCTCAGAATACTACAAACGACTTATAAACTAACGTATACAAAATACAGCACAAACATCCATGCCCGATGGGGAGATTCGAACCCCCGACGTGGAACGACCTCGAATATCGGAGCATAGCGCCTCAATACACTCGGCCACTCCGCCGTGGCACTAAATCACCTACACGTCAGAAAATATTAACTGTAATATATAACGGCGATACAAACTTACAAATATAGTACATCTCCACAGCTCAAATCATGATAAACAAACTGAAACTTAGACATGCGCATCGCGATTAATGAGGCAGGCTGAATTAATGGGCTTTCACTTGGGTAAAGTTCGATAAAAACAAAACATACAAAATGGTAAAAAGATGAAAGCAGTATAAATCATGATAAGCTCCTCTAGTTAAACATCAAGTTGCATGATTATGCAGTGTTATATATTCACAAATCACGTTCGTCATGTGCCAAAGTCCAATGTGAAATGCTTGTTCTACGCACTCATCTATGGGGCAAAAAAAAAAAAAAAAAAAAAAAAAAAAAAAAAAAAAAAAAAAAAAAAACACCAGCGCTAATGACGTCAAGGGAGCGCCAATATCGTCTCAGTCAGCTGCAAAGAAAAGTTTCTGACTCCTGTGTCGCAATGGGTGATAGTTTCACGATTTCTGACAAACGACCCTTTATTGCGTTGCACAGTGGAAATATGGTTTCTTCTGCTAACTCATAAATAACACTGGTACACGAGATCAAAACTCACGAAGATTCTATTTTGTGTAATTTATTTATGATTGTATATAATTTGTTTGAATACTTCTATACAAGTCGTTCAGTCAGACTAATAGTACTGAATAATCCAATGAAAATACTCATTGTGTTAAATTAACAATTGCGAAGTGGGAACTTTCGTCCAAAGAGCTGTTTGTTCCTCTGATCTGCTGACGATGTATCTACCTACGACTAGGAACATTATGGAATGGAATGTTGTAAGTACATTCCGCAATGCATTTTTCATTCTGCAGTGGAGTGTTCGCTATTGCAAATCTTTCTCAAAGACTGATATTTTCTGACGTAGTGGAGCATTTAGCAGGGCTCGTAACTAATCTAATGCCACTCATGACCTTTCTCTATCTGTCTGTCTCTCTCTCTCTCTCTCTATCGAGAATGACACTAAACAACACACAATTATTTCGTCTTTTACAGGGAGGGCATCGAGCTGAAGAACCATAGCGTCTTCCACCTGTTCTTCGGGAGTTCGGATTCTGTGCGGCTGAAACACGACACGCTGTACTACTGGTATGACCTCATGAGTGAGTACTGACATAGCGCCAAGTCCACTCAAAAAATACTGCACAACTTTGTATGCTTTGTAATCAATCTGCTGGGAAATACAGTAGATTATAAAAATGTCTTTGAAACTTTATTGCTAACCTTTGTTCCTGTTGTTTAATCAGTGCAGGTTATTCTGGTGTCGTTTACTGGTGTACAGTTCCGATATGACGTTTATTAGAAACCAAAGAAAGTCCTCCTACATAACATGGCAGCACATGTAGATGTCGTACGATTGCTGTCTTAAGCTCGTTCTGTGCCCCTTTAACCAACGTAGTGCTTAAAGCAATGGCCACACTCAACTTTGTACACTATAGATATAGCAATCTCATTCGATCTTATTCAAAGGCCATGATGCAAAAGTGCACCAACCGTTATATTAAGACGAATCACTATTTTAGTTTTACCATTCTAGTTATCTTCTTACTACGTCATTTGCGAGTCTATCTAACATGCATTCCTCTTCCAACAATCTGACAAACGAGATGCCGAAACGCGTCATCAAGGAAATTGTAAAATAAAATAATTCCGATTTAAAAAAAAAAATAATCTGAGCAACTCTCGTTGGTTTCTAAGATAAATATATTACAATTGAACTGGGGAGAAATTCCGCCTTAAGCAAGACAACTGTTATGTTTTATTTTTATCGCCAAGACATTTAGTGGCACTTATTGTGCTATCTTTCGTGGGTGTTTCTTGCCTTCAATTTCTGAAATTGTTACATTTTACAGTTTTATATGGTCTTATAAACATTCCGAAATTGTTTTCATTTGAGAATTAAGTTAAATATAGAAGGCCTATATTTAGTTACACACCTATATGATAAATAAATGTACACCTAATATATTTAAGCTAATTTAAAAATGTAAATAATTTGTCCAATATCCATCCAATCCACATAATTGTAACATGTAAAATAATCTCAGAAAATGAAAGCAAATTAGCACAGAAGAAGGCACAATAAGTGCCGAAACATGTTTGGGTGATAAAAATAAAACAAAAAAGTTTCTTGCAAAACAGCGAAATTCCTCTTCAGTTTATTATACCAAGCACGGATATAAGATGATCTGCACCATCACAATATGATCATATTAAAATTAGAATGACACATATTGTGAAACTTTTCTCTGCATCCAAGGTACAAGTTATACCGGTATGTAAGAGCGAATACAGAAGTAACGGATAAACATAACTAATACGATGAATAATATACCCATATCATTGACAACGAAATGAAGTAGATTTTGAACCATATACTGTACTGTCTCTAAACATTATGAATTGGGGTCTTGGCGAAGTGGCCGAGCGCATTGAGGCGCTATGCTCCGATGCTCTAGGCCGTTCCCCGTCAGTGGTTCGAATCCCCCCTTGGGCATGGATGTCTCTGCTGTCTTTAGTATAAGTTAGTTTATAAGCAGCTTGTAAGTTTAGGGACTGATGACCCCGCAGTTAAGTCCCATAAGCTTAACAAACGTTTGAACATTTGAATTGAGATTCAGCAATTGTCTTTCTCGGGAAAGTATCTTGAATGATATCGAAAGGGGATCTTAGATTATTTACATGAATTCAGATGTCCAAGAACCTTTTGACATCATTCCTCAACAAGCGCCTTCTGATAAAATTGCGCTCCTAAGGAGTAACGTCTCAGTTCTGCCACTGGAGTCGTGACTTAGAAAGATCAGCAGCTGATGGTCAGTTTTCGAGTAAAACAGAAGTGATGATGCTACAGGGCTTAATCTATATAAATGATTTAGGAGACAATCTGGGCAGCCGTTTTAGATTATTCGCATATGATGTTGTTTAGCGTCTAGCAAAGTTAGGTGTAACTTAGCGCATGAAAGACCATAAAGTCTTGGGTGGGGCCTGTGTGTCTTGAACGAATGCACCCTACGAGACAGGGTTCAACAGGTCCACGTCGTGCGTGCAAACGACCATCAGTCGCGTCCAGCCAAAATCTGCTTTCATCGCTAAAGACCACAGTCCACCGTTACATCTTCCAAGAGATCTCAAGACGGCACCAGACGAGTCGTGCACGTCGACGCTGTGGCATGAGTGGAAGGCGGGCTAGAGGTGAGCGTTCCCTTTGTCCCACTGCCAGTAACCGGTTGCCAACAGTTGGTGTTGACACTTCTGGGCTTACAAAGCCTCTTATCTGTGCTGTGACAGCTGTACGATCTGACACTCGGAAGGCCACAGTTTGGCCCGTTTCAAACTAGCTCAGCTGGCTATAGGAAGCACGAGTGCGTCTCCGTGGCATGGCGCCTGTTTGCTTCACACGATCACATACACTGAGTATTATGGCTGTAAACACTCCCTACTATAGGGCACACACAGATGGCGCTCTAGCACCTGAGTCACTACACTATCTGTAGGCGGACGACGTTGAAACCATCATCAGTACATGTACTATCCTCCAGATTGCATCTGCCGTCATAGATCAAAATCAACGTCGCCTTGCCAGTTTGTATATATGTGTGCTGTTTGTTCTTTCGGACAGTCCGAATCCTACAGTCATTATGAATCAAGCCAAATGTTTACGACATTCGAATCCCAACCTGGCTTATATCTTCAACCTGAAAGGTTTTCGTCAAATAATAAATCTAATAATCTCACGACCACTAATTCCCAAAATTACTGAAAACTGAAATTTCGAAAACTTTGCTCACAGTGGGTATCAAAAATTCTTACTGAACAACACGAAAAACAACGGATGGGCAGTGCACTTCAGTTTTTGACATGCTACAATGAAGATGGTTTTCTTTTACGGGTACACTGGCGTATCCAGTGGAGGGGGGAGGGAGTGTCGGGCTGCAGGCCCCTCCCCCGACGTTGCTGCAGCCCAGCATCCCCTAGAGAGAGAGAGAGAAAGAGAGAGAGACGGGAAAGAAAAAATGAATCAATCCTCCCAATATGAGAAAGGCCTTACCCCCGACTTTTTTTTTCAGAAATTACGTCAGCTCGGTGATTAACCTCAGCCCCCACCTGACCACGATACTGGATACGCCACTGTAAGGGTAGTTACGGGGGATGAAACACTTTGGCTGGGTAGCGTGCGACTCCCTTGAAACAAAACGGCAATCAATGGAATGGAGGCACACGTCATCCCCAACGAAGGTTACACCTAGACAAATGACACCTCTAAAAGTCATGCGCGCCTTTTTTTATGGGGGGGGGGGGGGAATAGAAAATGCATTTTCCGATTGATTTCTTACGACGAGCCCAAACAGTTAATATACATGGTTACTGCGAGACCATTAAGAAATTGCACCGCGCAATGCAGAGCAAGAACCGAGGATTACCGTCAAAAGGTGTTGCTTTTTTTTTTCCACGATAATGCCCAACCTCACAGGGTGAATGTGACCAAACAAATTTTACGGGAATTTTACTGGGGACATGTTTGAACATCCTCGTAAGGCTCGGACCACTCTACTATCGACTTCCTTCTTACACCTAAAATCTGTCCTTAGTGGTCAACACTTCAATGATGATGACGACCTAAAAGAACATGTTACCACATGGTTGAATACACAGGCGTCAACCTTCTATGAAGAAGGTATACACAAATTTGTGCCTCTGTATGACAAGTGCCTGCAAAATTTCAAAAGCTACTCAGAAAATTAGTTTAACTGTTGTAGATTTTTGTACAATAAAATTTTTTGCTCTATCTCTATACGTTTGTTTTATATAACCAAACGGAACTTTCTTTGTGGACATTCGTATTTCGAATCTCGAAGTTTCCTATAAATGCAAAATTAAATGAATGAATGAATCTTTATTCAGTATAACGATTGTATTGTGGTAAGGCCTTGCGCAACAATCTGAATAGAGTTAACATTATTCTGTGACAATCAAATAAAGCAGAATTCATGTTACTGAAAAGAAAATTATATTCTTCACAAATCAGAACTAAACGAACTTTGTGTAACAGGGGAACATCTAACATTCATTCAAATGTTTGTAAATCATAAGGGACTTAAACTGCGGGGTCATCAGTCCCTAAACTTACAAACTACCTATGAATTAACCTTATACTAAAGACGGCACAAACATCCATGCCAGAGGGGGGATTCGAACCCCCAACCGTAGCAGTCCAACATTCATTGTCGACGAATATTTTATGACTTTGTCCCTGTGCCTTTTGGCACTCACGTCGTGGATAACGCGTCTTTCGAAAGTGTCTCAGCTAACAGCAGAAAATTTCAATTAATACTCACAAAAGAAGGACAAGGAGGAGTTCTTATGCTAGTGACTAAAACTGTTAAGCATTATCTATTTTGACAATACAGTGCATGAATACCATCTGATAAAATAAAGAAAACAAAGAAAAGGATAAGAGAAAGCAAATTTTTAACTACGTGAAAATTAAATAACGGTTTTATGAATTTGACTTAATTGAACTATATTCTGACTGAAACCGTTAGTGGGGTTGATCTACAAATTTTACAGAAGACAAATGTTAAACTTTAAAAGTAATACAGAAATCAGATTACAAAACCCTTTTACCACGAACTTCCAGGAAACAAAATTGCGGCCATAATGCCGATAACAAGAAAGACCTGATTGACCTGCAGAGGTCCTTCCACAGCAGCGCCAACTCAACAAATCCTCACTAGCTTCTACCATTATGATTGTTATTGGCGCCGCAGTGCCAGAGATATCAAACACGCAGCTGAGCTGTTCACGGATTTTATTACGCAGATGTTACACTTAAATATTATAGAGACATATCGAAGAAAATTATACATTTCAGTATAGAATAGCCCATAATAAACACCAAAAAAATGTTCTAACTTTATATGGGAACCTTTCAAACATTCCCCATTGATTTAATTCAATTCTCACTGGCAGCCCGTATCGTAAATTTCTTTGTGTCTTGATTCATGATGGCTACAGAGTGTTTCAAGTGTTTGCCCCTTTGACTTACAAAATAATAGCTGACATGAAAAATTTACAGCGATAGGGCTACGTAACAAACATTACACGTTCTGTGGAGCTATGAACACAGTTTATTGTGTTTTTCCCGTAGGTTTACAGCAAAATATACAATTTTGAAATGGACGATGGCTTTTTTTTTCCATTATGAAATTTAATTATCTAAATCTAGAACATGATGATAGATAATAAAAGCACCGAACAAGTATGTTCCAGCCTAAAGTGGTACTGGACGATGAGAGATGCGGTTCGTTGTGGCACCTTATTTTGAGGTACAGGGAGGATTAAAGGTGTTTGGGTATATGTCGGGAATGTCTACTAGATCTGGAAGAAATGCTTTTCTGTGAAAGACTGTGAAGGACATATTGAGTAAGGATATTCTTATCACTGCAAATGTATCTTCACCCACCCTTGCACTGCAACGTTCCCATCCCTTTCTCACTCCCTCTCCCCCCTTCCAATTCACTGTTGAAGTATTAATCGAACTGTAACAGTTGGTGGTTATATGTGCCTGAGTTGTGTTAGAATAATTGGGTGACTGAGTTCCTGTTTTTTTTTTTTTTTTTTTTTTTTTTTTTCTCTCCTTAAGGTTGTAGCCGAAAATTTCATGTCGCATGAGTGTGATTGTTTCTTCAATGTGGCCATCTACTACTCAACAATCTTCATATTGTGATTTACAACTGCCATTCCAACGTAGACTTTTCATTGTTACAGTAGATACATAATATTGATAAAAAATTACACAAAAGATACACAAATTTCAAATGCGACAGTGTTTTTCAACTTGTGGCTATTATAATATAAATATTATAGAGCGAATAGGGTAACTGATAACAAGCAGAAATTACAATATACTTGACAGAGATAATGTAATATGTGCTGGAGGAGAAATGTATGTTATGGTTGTCTTCTTTCGTTTTTTTGTGCCAAATTGTCTTGGAAATTCTGCAAGAATAGTTCTTTGTATGTCCAGTTGGTTCATTAAGAATTATTTGGATGATTTTAGCTTATAACTGTTTACGGAAGTCAATATGAGTCCGTTTCCAACAATTTGTGGCATAGAAAGATTGTCATTAGGGTCACAAGCAAGCTGTTCGTAATTAACAAAATGAGAGCCAAAATAGGACTTACTAAAGTTATTTAGTTGAAGGACATCAACATGTTCTTTGTAGTGAGTTGCAAAATAAACTGCACCAGAAATCTCAAATAAGTTACTGGTTTCTTATTTACACTCAGGCAATCGCCAAAACTTTCGTATATCAACTAAGATAAATATACCGGTATGATGCTGATTGCTTATACACCTTAGCACTGAATTATTTTTTCCTCTTAGTACATCAACGCTGATATTTCTAATTCCATATTCTTCTATTTCAGGTAACTTTGGTGGACTTTGCGGGCTATTCGTTGGCTTCAGCCTGATCAGCATAGTAGAATTCTTCTACTTCTTTACGATACGCCTGTTTTACATGATTCAAGATGAGAACAGCAAAGGTTCAGACCCAAATGGAAACCAGGCATTTGACAGAAACTTACTGAGCCGAAATCAAAATCAAAGTTTAGCAGGTCAAGATATAAGGAAACATTTGTACTGGAGAGAAATGGTACCGTCTAACATTCAGATGTACTGAAGATAAACATGAATATTTATGCGTAGCACAGCTTAGCGAGACGAACAACATGTCACCGTCTGCTACAGCTCCAGCATTCCCCGTTCAATTAACATGAATTCTTCACTGCCACCTCTCCATTTCATTAATTGTAGTTTTTCTTGCTTGTGCCGTGGATCATTAAGCCCTAATTTGTTTTCAATTTATTATCTTCTCTTTAGGACTATCATACCTTATTTTACTTAAGTAATGTGATTCTTGGAATTTCAAATTCATCTCTGTCATTATAAATTGTTACTGCGTGACTCAGACATTGCCCATCGTCTACTTAGATCCATACCAATAATAAAATTGTAAATCCATCACATCTGTCTCTTACAACCCATATATCTGCATGTCTTCAAATCATCGTGGTGTTTTCACACCTTGGGACAACATTTCGACTTTATTTCACCAAAATCGGATGACGGAAAAAGATTACCATACTCATCTGAATTATAAAATTTTCATATCTTTATGCATGTATATTTGAACACGCTAATCTTCAAAACTACTATAATGTTGAAAACCTATTGGACCAAACTACTATAGTCATAAGTACCTAGCCTTAAAATTACTTAAACTAACGTAAGAATAACGCACACACACCCATGCCCCAGGGAGGACTCCAACCTCCGACGGCGAGCAAACGCGCGCTCCGTACCAATGCGCCTTAGACCGCTCGGCCACTCCATCGCGGCTTCAAAACTACTAAACGATTTTACATGGGGTTTTAACCGGTAACTTGAGTAGTCTGATGAAACATATAGACTTTACTTCAACGAAATCAGATCACGTAAAAGAAAGACATTTTACTTATTATAAAAGTGTAGGTAAGTGTGTATGTATGTATGTTCCACGTATCCTGAATCGCTTTCAACTGAATAGTACAAATATCACTTACTGTGTGGAAAGAACCACTTTTGGATTGAAAAACACCATCTATCTCTCAAAGGACTACATTCTATCATTATTTTAGAATGGGAGCAGAGTAAGTTGAAGCAAATTTTACACATAATTTGAAACAGTCACAAGATTTTTTTGTCGCTTAGCTAACACTCCGCCAAGATAATATTGTGAAAGTTGTATTGCATCACTGTACGACACATAGATCGGGAGATATGATGATGTAAACATGAAGTTGCCTAGAAACGAAAGGGTCGGCCGAAATTCGCTAGCGATACGGATGGACATCTGACATGTATGTGACATGTGCATAAGTGGACAGCGCTGCAGGTAAGAAGCTCCTTCTAAGCCCCTGGATGGACTGTCAATTCAACTTGATATACATATAACCTACTTTCAAGAAAAAGAAAAACTATAGAGTTAAGAAACAACATTATATTGCTGAGGTAGAAGGTAGAAGGAAAGGTACAGATGGAGAAAGGGGAGGAAGAAATAGACAGATAGAGGGAAAACATGAGATGAACAGGGAGAGGGGAGAGAACATGTGCAGAGAGAGAGAAAAAAGAGAAGGAAATGGACAGAAAGATAGGGTGGAATGAGCAGAGAAAAGGAAGGGCGTGGATAGAGAAAAAGGGGGGCGAGGAGAGAGAAGATAAGAGGGAAGATTTACAGGAGGTCGGTATTGAGACGGAAAGGGCAAAAAGATTTAGGGGTAAGGAGTTGACGGACAGATAGGGAGGAGTATATGAATAGAAAGAGAGAGAGGCGAAGAGTTTGAAATGGACACAATACTAGAGCAATGCCAACTACTTAGCTTATTTGTGATAAATCTGCTTTTTGTCCTTAGATAAAAAATTCCACATTTAGAGAAACATTTTTGAACATATTCTTCGTACCTCAGCGTACCTGTCATAAGTAAGTTCTACAGTCCATATAACACAACTTGAAATTACTTCACACTCTTGCTTGATTTATGTAGTGTTCTTACAAACTGAAGAACACTATGAAGCAAAGACATAAGAGAAGGAAAATAATTTGGCAATTTTGAAACAGAAGTATAGTTGTCCAAACATAATTAATTTTTCATTTGTATACGTATTTAAGGCATACAAAACACATTCAATTAAAAATGTTGTAAATTCAATTGATGACTCAGTTTTAAAGACTGTTACTCAGTATCCTACATAATCAACCAGAAGATAAGAACTAAACGTCTGGCTAATATCAAGAAACAGGGCACTCTACTCCATATCCTCTGATATCGACAGGAAATTCTTATTCTCAAATGATGTTTTCCTGTAAGTGCCTATATGAAACTGTGTGGTAGAGTTTCTCAGAAGTGTCAAAGCAAGCCTGTACGTGCTGAAATCTTTTAGTTGTTCTGCAAGACGTGCTCATGTACCACAGCTGGTGGTTCACTGCTTGAAAAACACATATAGCATTGTTAATCCCACACACACTTCTCATAGAACAAGCTCTCAGTTTATACCCTGCTAGGAGTGGAAGAATTTGAAATTTTTCTTCGATTAGTGATTCAGAAAGTACTATCTCTGTTCATTAAAAAGGCGCAAGATTGTCAGATGTATCCTTTTAGTAGGGAGACTTCAAACAATGACAACCATTACTGCGTGGCATCACTAGCCGAATTACTTATTATTTCATAATCTCAAATTTTACAACTGCTGGTACGAGCTCAGCCTATAGATGGCCTTAAAGCTCTATGTAAATGACACAAATAAATATTTAAAAATATGTGTAAAATATACCCCATCCACATAGACACAATTAGGTCTAAAACCAATAACACCAAGAGACTACGTTCGGCTCACAAGCCATCCAATTAGTGCCAACGCTGCAGGAGAAGAGTCGTAGTTTGTGAATGGAAGGAGGGAGGAAGGTGGGAGAGGTTTTGAGTAGGTAAATTGATAGAAAAGTCCTCTTTGCATATTCTCAAAATTTATATCCGTATTATAGTATCTATTAAGCCAGCCATGTGGTTTTTTCACACTTTCATGTGAAAAAACCACATGGCAGGCTTAATAGATACTATAATACTAATACTAATACTAATACTAATAATCTTATTGTTTGCAACTAGGGCACTAATACCTGGAGCCAACAGCCTCCTGCTAATTCTTAGGTAAGGAAAGCAGTAGATTGTCAGGGTGTTTTCTATTGTAAAATGATTTGAAGATATTTTAGTACAAGAACTAAGTTTTTGACATAACTGGGACTGAAACTCATTTTTGGCTACTCGGAAGCCACCATTTGTCTTAAAAAATATTAAAAATACTCCGTATATCGATTTCCCTGTTCTTCCCTCTCTCCCCTTCTCATAAAAACCGTCACACTGCTGCTACACAGCACTGAATATTTTGCAATATAACTTTTGGAGTTATATTTTCCAACAGCAATGAATATGTACAACAAGCAATCATACAGACCTTTACTGCAGATCTTTGAAAGTTTTCGTAATTATGAATATTCCTGCGTCGCTTCTGAACAATACAAGAAGAAATGATAAATTTAACAATCTACAACATATAATTCGACATGTATTCCGATTTTAATTATCGTGTCCTTAAACTAAGCACTGCGACAAAGAGGACACTTGATTTACATGCATAAGAGTGACAGTTCAAAGCATTAGTATTAACTTAATGTAAATGAGAGGGCTGTCTCTTTGAACTTTTAGTATGTCTCTAATGATACAGTCATCCATTTACATTAAATTCCTTTTTGTTTCCTTCCCGTCATTAAGGAAAATACGTTTGCGACTATAGGATCATTTTTGCATCTGTCTGAAGTATTAGCTTTTAAAATTTATTTATTCATCATAAGTGTCTTCCTTTCTTCACTTAATTGAAATGATTGTATTATTTTAGTGACTGGCAGACCTTGTCTGCCGTTGTTTGGCCGTCAGTTACAAGATTTTTTTAATTAGACACCACTTTGGAGATTTGTGCATCTAATGAAGATTTGATGACTGACGAAAATTACACTCAAACACACACACGATTAAGCGAATGAAATCCTTGACTCAGCCTTGAATAGAAACAGGGCTCTGCAGTCTAGGAACTCTGACCACCAGACAGCGAGAAGCTCAACTTTCTCTACTGATCTCCGTTTCTGTTACTGGAATCTGATTCATACTGTTGTTCTGAGTGAATAATGTACCTGCGCTTTAGTCCCTCACATCTGACTGTAGAAAATTCATTTGTGGCGATATCCTTTCAAAAAACTGTCTTAATAAGTCAAACGTTTTAAGTGTTCATTCTCCTTCATAATATTTCACAATGTACTTCCTCAGTAGGGCTCAGACTACAGCGGACTGTTCTGCCACATCTTTGTTGTTTAAACGTTGCAGTGTGGTATATCAAAAATTAAATTGTAGATTAATGTTGAAGAGGAAGATATTCTTGGAACTTCACTTGTTTTCACTATTGGAATGTATTCACATTCCAGTCTACAGACAAGTCACATGACTTCTAGGAAACTGGACGCTCGCTAATGCTGAAAATATGGTTGCCACTTTCAGTGAATTATGTACTGTAGTTCGTTCAGGTTGTATCAGCTCCTATCTTTAGCTGTATCCTATAGTACCAAAATTTGGAATTAGCAAAATCGATCTTAAGAGTCAGAAAGCTAATCATTGTTTTATACTGCTAAATTGGACAGTATTATAAGATTTGTATTCTCATTAATTGCTTATAATGAGATTTAAAAGCGTACCACCATTGCTTTGAAAATATCTGCGAGAATTTTCAGACTGTGAATACAGATGAGACAAATATAGATTATATTAGTGTAACATATTCTTCCATTCACAGACAGTGGAGGTAATATGTATCACTTAGTTAAGCTGATGACAGCACATGTTTAACAAAATTACTCATATGGACGGTCTTGCTATTGAAGCGACGGAAAATGGCAAATCAAGTGGTTGTGAGGTGCACAGGTGGACAGTCAGTATACTGCATTATATTTTGTCTTTATTGGCCATTTAAGGAAGTTTTTGCATGAGGTGTAGTACCACAAAATGCTATAAAAGCTATTTTTCAGTTTTATGGAAATTATTATGTGAGACGTGAATTGATGGGTTACATCATACCTGATGATATCATCATGTAACCATTTAAATATGCAACAATATTCAAATAGAAACACTATTAAAATAGATTTTTTAAAGTGTTATAAGGTATTATACATATGGTCTTACAAGCAATTACGACACATATGTTTATTATTTTAGTATTTTATGGCGTACTTTTGGGAGAATTAGTGTGGAGCTCCAATTTTCTATGGTACCTTGGTCAGTGCATATTAGAATGCTTTGTACATTTATAATTTAGTCTATGTGTCAAGTTCTAGAATAAAAACATGACAGTGGTAGATTAGGACTCTTCGAGCAAGGGGTGCATCAGAGTTATATACATTAGTAGTCTATAAATTACTATTAGTGATGAGTTTTGATATTTGCTTCATTGTATGGCTAGGAAGAGCAAGAATACGTACGCAGCGCCATATGGACATAGTCTTATGAACTTCTATGAAACCCACCATAACCAAGGAAACTTGTTATAAAACCAGTTTTGTTGGTTTATTATGAAATAAGCTAAATGATGATTGTTCTGCATGGGCTCCAAATGCATTTGAACTCTACACCCACACAACTGTAATTTTTCAGTTTGAAAAAGATAGTTATCAAAGATATTAAACATAGACACAATCCATAATTTAATAAAAAATAGTTGCATACCTTTTAAACCACGAAAATGTTTTTAACAAAATATTTGGATGATTTTTCATGTATAATAACTGCTTTAGGAAAAGACTAATCTCGTGTGCTTTCAAATTTTATTTCATTTCCTTTGCTTTAAATATGATGGATCTTTCACATTAGCACTGCTAGCTGTATAGATGTAAGTAAATTTTAGAATAAATGTTCCAAATCTGAATGGCAGAAGTATTGAGTCGTCTACAGGGACACGAATGAACCTGAGAACTATGACAGCTTTTAGACATATCTTGTTGTCTGTTAATGACTCAATGACAATACTACTTTACAATGTGAAACATAGTGCACTTGAACATTTTCTGTCCTCAATATTTATACTATTAAAGTAAAAATGTACAGTATTAAGTGTCCTGTGTTGCAGAGAAGTAAATAAGATAAAATCTCATATTTTAGCACGATTCATTGGGTTCCAGCAGTTACTCAGAAACCGAAAGGGATTATCTGTTACATTATGTGAATCGGCCTTAAATTATATCAAAGTTAGTGAATAAAGATATGTATAAATGACAGCATGCACGTCTCTTCTTGTTATTTTGATATACCATGATTCAGTGTTCTAATGCACATGTGCAAAATAATAAATTCGGTAGAAATAATAAAAAATAACACTGAGAAGCTGCCAACGTATATCATCATGATGTTATTCAATGTTAAGTGAACAACTGAGGAAATAACTGAACAACTGCTCCAAATCGTACTTCATTTAGTATATTCAATTCACTAGACCAGTGGTTTTAAACCTTTTTGAACGCGTGACCCCCAGGCCCGTAATAAAGCTATGTCAGTGATCCCAAATTAAAAGTATTTAATTTCATTTCCTAGATGTATCTAAGATCTTCGCAACCATTCACGTCTGACAAAAGTTGCAGTAGCAGAAACTAATCAAAACTGAAAGAAAAGACTTTACAACTACTAGTATTTGATGTATGGTTTCCTGTCGTGAATAATAAATCTGAATGATTAATTTGTGCTGACTTGTTGTAATATGCGAGTATGAAACCATCATAGCTGATGCTTCACTCGTTAATATTTCTACGATGCACATACACTTTGGATTTCTTCGAAAGGATACTGAAAACCCTTAACCTTCAGCAAATTACTATGATCCAGTAATAAATTGGTATTGTTATTAGTTGAGTAAAAATAATATTACATTGAAAATTCCTTGTTGTTGTTATGGTCTTCAGTCCGGAGACTGGTTTGATGCAGCTCTCCACCCTACTCTATCCTGAGCAAGCCTTTTCATCTTCTCATAAGAACGCCACCCCACATCCACTTGAATCTGCTTACTATACGCATCTCTTGGTCTCCCTCTGTGATTTTTACCCCACACACTTCCCTCCAGTGCTAAATTTACGATTCCTCGATGTCTAAGAATGTGTCCCACCAAGCGATCCCTTCTTTTAGTCAGGGTATGCCAAAAATTCCTTTTCTCGCCAATTCTGTTCAGTACCCCTTCATTAGTTATGCGATCTACCCACCTAATCTTCAGCATTCTTCTGTAGCACCACATTTCAAAAGCCTCTATTCTCTTCCTGTCCGCACTGCTTATTGTCCATGTTTCACGTACGGCAACACGTACAAGGCAACAGTCCACACAAATGCCTTCAGAAAAGATTTCTTTACCTTAAATTAATATTCGATATTACCAAATTTCTCTTTTTCAAAGATGCTTTTCTTCCCATTGCCATTCTGCATTTTATATCCGTTGTACTACGACCATCGCATGTTATTTTACTACCCAATTAACAAAACTCATCTACCACCTTCATTGTTTCATTACCTAAACTAATTCCTTCAGCATCGCCTGATTTTCTAAGACCGCATTCCATTATTTTTGTTTTGCTCTTGCTAATGTTCATTTTATACGCTCTCTTCAACACACTGTCCATTCCATTCAACTGCTCTTCCAGGTCCTTTGTTGTCTCTGACAGAATTACAATGTCATCAGCAAAACGCAATGTTTTTATTTCTTCCCCCTGAACTTTAATCCCTATTCCAAATTTTTCCTTGCTTTCCTTCTTCGCCTGCTCGATGTACAAATTGAATAACATCGGAGAGAGCTACAACCCTGTCTTACTCCCTTCCCAACTGATTCTTCCCTTTCATGCCCTTCGAGTCTAATAACTGCAGTCTGGCTTTTCTACAAGTTGTAAATAACTCTCCTTTCCCTATATTTTACCCCTGCTGACTTCAGAATTTGAAAGAGTGTATTCCAGCCAACATTGTCAAATGCTTTCTCCAAATCTACAAAAGCTAAAAATGTAGGTTTGCCTTTCATTAATCTATCTTCTAAGATAAGACGTAAAGTGAGTATTGCCTCCCGGGTTCCTACGTTCCTGATCTTCCCCGAGGTCAGCTTCTACCAGCTTTTCCATTCTCCTGTAGATAATTGAGTTAAAATTTTGCAACCATGACTTATCAAACTGATGGTTCTGTAATTTTCACACCTGTCTGCGCCTAATTTCTTTGGAATGGGGATTATTACATTTTTCTTAAAGTCTGAGGGCATTTCGCTTGTCTCATACATCCTACACACCAGTTCAAATAGTTTTGTCATGGCTGGCTCTCCCAGAGACTTGAGTAGCTCTGAGGGTATGTCATCTACTCCTGGGGCCTTGTTCCGACCTAGGTCTTTCAGGGCTCTGTCAAATTCATCTCTCAGTATAGTGTCTCCTATTTCATCTTTATCTACTTCCTCTTCCCTTCCTACAACATCCTCACTGATTTCATTTCCTTTGTAGAGCTGCTCTATGTACTCTTTCCATCTTTCAGCTTTCCCTTCTTTGCTGAGAACTGGTTTCCCATCTGAGTTCTTGACATTCGTAGAGTTGCTTTTCTTGTCCCCAAATGTCTCTTTTATTTTCCTGTAGGCGGTATCTACTTTTCCCCTTGTTATACATTCTTCTACATATTTGCATTTGGCTTCTAGCCACTCCTGCTTAGTCAATTTGCACTTCCTATCAATCTCATTTCTTAGTCGTCTGTACTCCATTTTGCCTGTTTCATAAACTGCATTTTTATATTTTCTCCTTATCAATTAACTGTAGTATTTCCTGTGACATCCAAGGATTTTTTGTAGGTCTTGCCTTCCTACCTATTTTGTCCTCTGCTGCCTTCACTATTTCATCTCTCAATGCTACCCATTCCTCTTCTACTGTTTTATTTCCCCTTGTTTCTGTCAATTGTTGCCTAAATCTCGCTCTGAAATTCTCCAGAATTTCACTTTCCTTCAATTTATCTAAGTCCCATCTCATTATTTTCCTACTTTTCTGCAGTTTTTTCAGCTTCAGCCTACAGTTCATGACTAACAAGTTGTGGTCAGAGTCTATATCTGCCCCTGGGTATGGTTTACAGTTTATAACCTGGTTCCGGAATCTATGTCTTACCATTATGAAATCTATCTGATACCTTCCGGTGTCATCTGGTCTCTTCCACGTATACAACCTTCTTTTGTGATTCTTAAACCATGTGTTTGTTTCGATTAAATCATGTTCCGTGCAAAATTCTACCAGGCGACTTTCTCTTTTCATTCCTCCTGCCCAGTCCATATTCACCTACTATTTTTCCTTCTCTTCATTTTCCTACTACCGAATTCCAGTCTCCCATCACAATTAAGTTTTCCTCTCCCTTAACAGTCTGAATAATTTCCTTTAGCTCCTCATATATTTCTTCGACTCCTCATCATCGGCAGAGCTAGTTGGCATATAAACCTGTACTACTGTTGTCGGTGTTGGCTTCGTATCTATCTTGACAATGATAATGCGATCACTGTGCTGCTCATAGAAGTTTATCCTCATTCCTATTTTCTTATTCATTATCAGTCCTACTCCTGTGATACCCCCAACTGATTTTGTATTTATAATCCTGTACTCACCTGACCAGAAATCCTGTTCATCCTGCCACCGAACTTCACTAATCCCCACTATATCTAACTTCAACCTATCCATTTTCCTTTTTAAATTTTCTAATTTTCCTATGCGATTAAGGGATCTAACATTCCACGCTCCGATCCGTAGAATGCCAGTATTGTCTTTCCTGATGACAACATCCTCCTGAGTAGTCCCCGCCCGGAGATCCCAAAGGGGGGCTATTTTACCTCCGGAATATTTTACTCGAGAGGATGCCATCATCATATTTCCATACAGTAGAGCTGCATGTCCTCGGGAAAAGTAACGGCTGTAGTTTCCCCTTGCTTTCAGCCGTTCGCAGTAGCTGTGTGGCCAAGCCACAGTAGCTGATGTTACAAGGCCAGCTCAGTCAATCATCCAGACTGTTGCCCCTATAACTACTGAAAAGGCTGCTGCCCCTCTTCAGGAACCACACGTTTGTCTGGCCTCTCCACATATACCCCTCCGTTGTGGTTGCACCTACGGTACGGCTATCTGCATCGTTGAGGCACGCAAGCCACCCCACCTCGGCAATGTCTGTGGTTCATGGGGGTGGGAAAATTCCTTACCAGCTGCAAACTACTATGATCCAGTAGTAAAAAGGTATTGTTATGTATTGATTAAAAATAATATTAATTTAATAATGAATTGTTTTTCTCACGTAACAATATTTGAACATGTAACATAATACAAGAAGATTGCGATCGTTGTAGATAACTGTAGCAGTACTCAACAAACAATGTTAAGTAGCTTAATTAACAAATCATGAGGTGGAAAAATTTTTTCATTGTTTCGCGTTTCGGGCGGCCCATCATGAGAAATCAAAAGTGCCATAGGTACATCTTATACCTGTGTCAATTTTCATGTCTGATTAAGAGCTACGCGAAACGAGTCACAACAAAGCCAATTTTCCACATATGCGTGACTTGCTAATTAAGCGACTTTGACGAAACCTTATCACTTCTGTGTGGCATTTTTGCCATAGTAGCTGCGTGTCACGAAACGTTGATTTGCCATCGAACATGCTACTACTGCATCCTCCTAACACCGCGACCCCGTGAGCAAGAGTTTGCGAACCTCCAGGGTGTCGCGACACACAGGTTGAAAACACTGCTATACAAAAAAACATAATATAGTTTTGATGTTAAGATAGGAGCGACTAACACAGAGTACTGCCCCAACTTCAATATGTCGATGGGTGAGTGCGAATCCATAGTCTCCCATCCCCGGGATTTAAGGAAATCAAGTGACTTTTGTGAGCGACTACCAACATTTCCATGTCGTGATACATTGCCGCTCATGTCTCATGTCAAGACGTGAGATGACTGGAGCTGCTCCTGAAGATTCGTGGATTTGACAGTTGGCTTTTTCAAGGGCGCTGCGGCGCTGAGACATGGATCATACTGCTGCACATTCCTTTAGTTTGAAGTAATGCAGTGGAGGCCTATCTATCGAAACAAAAAGTAGATATCAAAGTTTCGCAATATCTAAATGATTCTCTCGTCTTATTCACAACATCAAATCTACGTTTACGTCAAGCCGTAAATATTAGTATAGCTTCGACTCTTTTTATAAGTTTTTTCACATAAGTGGGAAAATTTTGAGATTTTCCTTTGTAAATTCAAAATAACTAGTGACGCATACAGGCAATTAATATTTACCTCCTCCTATGCTAGGGATTGACGTGTCCCCATAAAAACATCTTCATACTGGTCTGACGGGCAGGTTGGACATAGCGCTTTACAACACTGCTATGCCGTGGAGCTGGTAAGCCGAGGTAGGCTCATACGACAGATGGCCTGGCTGAAGCTTTAGTGCAGATAACTACTGCAGCGCCCAGCGGATTGTACCAGCAAACATACATTCAGAATGCAACAAATCAAAACACGTTTAAGGGTAATCAGACGTCTTTGTGAAGGTTATGTATATTATTAATTATTACTTATTCAATGTGTGTTAATCATTATAGTGAATAAGAAGTGAATGTGAATTTCAAAGTTTAGAAGGGAATTGTACTGTTGAGTCTATATGTAAATTAGTCTGGAAAGATCAACTTATTTTTATTGGCTGTCATTTACCGTCTGGTAAAATCATCTGAAGATCAAATGTTCAAATGTTTGTAGAGCTTATCGGACTTAACTACGGGGTCATCAGTCCCTAAACTTACAAACTACTTATGAACTAGCTAATACTAAGGGCGGCACAAATATCCATGCCCTAGGGGGGATTCGAACCCCCGACCGTAGTGGCCGTGCGGAACGTGACTGGCGCGCCGCAGACCGCTCGGCCACCGCGGCCGGCTGGCCGTTAATGAAGCACGGTATAGCGCGGACTTTTCTTTGTAAGCGGATTGGTGACGGTTTGCTTTCAGCCCATGAGAAATAAGATAATTTGTTATAAGAATAAGGCTTCGTCTATTCTAGAGGGGAGTTGGAACTCGGCTATGAACAAGGACAGCGGCGGAGTGGCCGAGCGCATTGAGGCGCTATGCTCCGATGCGCGAGGCCGTTCTCCGTCAAGGGTTCGAATTCTCCCTCGAACATGGATGTTTGTGCTGTCTTTAGTATAAGTTAGTTTATAAGTAGTTTGTAAGTTTAGGTACTGAGTACCCCGCAGTTAAGTCCCATAAGCTTAACAAACATTTGAACATTTTTATGGACAAGGAAATACACGCGAACTTGAGCTCTGAAAAGTATTTATATCTTCGCGGTGAACTAAAAATATGGAGATTTCGATTTATTCGAAAGTGTTACGTATTGTTTATGAAGTAAAACTCCGAATTTCTTATGTGAACTGTGTCTATATGAACGTTTCTAAAGCGGCGTGACATATTGCGCAATTTACGAGGTTGGAACACTGCTGTGGAGACACTATGCAGTGGAATCTACTATTGTCGCTGTTATCACACGTTGTTGGCATACCTATCTTACCTCCGAGCAAATGGACTCGCCCGTCCCCCGTCATCGGCGCGGTATAATCGAGGGAAACAACAGTCACTTCTGACCGGGCAGGCTAACGTAAAGGTGTTATCATGTTTTTGAAAGAGGAGCAACGGAGTTGGATCAAGATTTAATGTGCCTGGGCATGCAAAAAACTGCATCATGATATGTTCCACATCAATTGACGGACATGCTGAAATGGATATGATACGACGCTGCTCAGACGCACTTGGAGCGCTATGTGCGCGAAGGAAAGGCTTTCTTACGACTTATCTTTAACACTGGATGAGACATGGGACACATCGTACCAGCAAAAACTGAAACGCCAATCCGACGAGTGGCGTCATTATAGATCGCCACGAAAGTCGAAAGTGGGTCAGAGCCAGCCCTGGTTGGAATGAGTAATTTAAAATCAGAAGTTGGCACAGTTTGACACAGAAGGGGGCATCCCCACATCCACCATGAAAATGGCACACTACTCTCCACTGTGATTTCTCTGAAGTTCAGCCCTTCTACTGCTCTGAGATCTCTGCAGTTAAGAGGATCCCTCTAAGTTTCTTTACTTCGAAGAACAGCATCTAATTTTTTTTCTTTTATTTATTTATTTTTCTTTTGCAGAATAATTTCTTTGCTGCAGTTCAATACGTGCACTTACATCCAAAGCAAAAGAAAATCTTTCCCAGAGATACTACCTGTTGCTATTAGTCAAAGCTCTAAAACGTTCACGCAGGATCTCAGACATATATTACTAGGACTGACAAACTTACCTCTGTAATTGAAGCCAGATACCACCATCTTGACTCACCTAACGTCAAAAAGTTTCCATACGGTACTCCCCTACTATTACCTTCTGTCACGATATGACGTTGTAAGCTTTACTAATTGGTTTGAACGTGATTTGCATTTGAGCAAACACTTCCGCAATAGTTGAATTTACACTGTCTAATCGAGTTATGAGAAGAACGTGTTACATACGCTTAAATTTTACTAACTGTCGTGGCAGCCTCGCGTTATTATGTTGTCAGTCGTGTGACGGTAGCATTAGCCACTCGCTTGACGATGCAAATGTATTGTCATGAAATCTTTGTTTAACGAAGTTCAATTATTATTACTGAGTGAACCAGAGCCCATACAAAAATCTGTCAACCGTAGAGCACGAACACCATTATTTATTTACTTTATCATCTGTACGAAACTAATCAGCTCACACTGTATAGACTTCTAAGAATGTCAACATCTTGGTTAGGGCCACAGTCTAACAGACACCGTCGCGACACTCACTGCAGTGACACTAGCGCTCCTAGTGGTGGACGAGGTGCCGTAAGAAAAATGTTTGTTTGTAATTACTATTCTATGTAATTAACCAAATAGGTTCTGTAATTTTTGCATTCCAAACATTATTAAAATATCGAGACATAAGTAATCGTGAAATAAACGTAAAAACAACTGAATTTTCCAGATTCACTGATATAAACAACAACTTACTCATGAGGAAATACTTACGAATGTGTGTATATTTTTTAGCCTACTCCGCTGAAAGTGAGATAATATAAATAAATGAGAAAAATTAACTCCTCTTATGACCTAATCTTATGTGACAGGAACTTTCTTTGACGTGTAAAAATTCGATATGTAGTTTAGACTGTGGTTAGAGCTTTCTACCGTTTTGCTGATGTTGCCAACATAAACATACGAGGTCAACGGGATGGTAAGTAAAATTTTACCGTTACATGTAGTTATCGGAAAAACACTGAGAATAATAAAGACACCTTTTGTCCACGACAAATGGCACCTTTATAATGGTCACACTATTGAAAGAAAAGCCGCAGCTCATCGAGTTTGGTAACAGATGAAGATAAACAACAAATTAACGGGACTCATTGCTTTATATATGAAAGTAGACTTCGTTCGTAAGAACAACAGTAAAAATAACAGCCAACCAGCTGCAAATTAAAGTTTAATAAATTTTACCGCGGTTTCAATTGATATAAATCAACCTTCTTCAGAATATACATGGACCTACAGTGAATAAGAAAGTAACAATCAAACGAAGTACAACAGTATTAAAACCATAGATTGTTTACCTATAAAATTACAACAGTTTTTAGTTTACAGGAAACAAGGACTTACATTACATTATTACTGTGGAAAAGTTCAATGCGTCGATCTTTGTACGCATAATGTAACCCTTTAGACAAAAGCACGTCAAACATATAAAATGATAACATATGCTGTGTAACAGATTGTGTGGCGTGCTAACTGCCGACTGACCGTTTGAGCAAGACGTGGACGCCAGGTAAACATGACACGTGGCGCATGCGCTTAGTGACGATGATACAGTGTCAGTAGTCAATACATGTTAGTAAACATGTATTGACATGTATGATACAGTGTCAGTAGTCAATACATGTTAGTAAACATGTATTGACTACTGAATCTGTAGCATCCTCACTAAGCGCATGCGCCACGTGTCTTGTTTACCTGGCGTCCACGTCTTGCTCAAACGGTCAGTCGGCGGTTAGCACGTCACACAATCTGTAACACAGCATATGTTATCAGTTTATATGTTTGACGTGCTTTTGTCTAAAGGGTTACATTATGCGTACAAAGATCGACGCATGTAACTTTTCCACAGTAATAATGTAATGTAAGCCATTGTTTCCTGTAAACTAAAATTTTTGTAATTTTATAGGTAAACAATCTATGGTTTTAATACAGTACTGTTGCACTTAGCTTGATTGTTAGTTTCTTATTCACTATAGGTCCATGTATCTTCTGAAGAAGATTGATTTATATCAGTTGAAACCGCGGTAAAGTTTATTAAACTTTAATTTGCAACTGGTTGGCTGTTATTTTTACTGCTTTGAATTATCGTTGCTGTATGTAGCCATGTTTAAAAGTTTAAAATTTCGTACTAATACTCAAAAGAATAAAGATACGTGTTATTCACGACAAATGGTTCTTGTATAACGACCGTACTGCTGATAGAAAAGCCGAAGTAGAATGAAATTGGTAACAGATTAATAAAAATGTCAAATCAATGAAATCATTACTGTATACAAGACAAATCACACTGTCCGTCACGTCACGCCACGTTCCGTTAGAACATTCCACAATGTATTTGTAATGGCGGCATTCACACTGTCCGTCAGCGAACCCTCACGTCATGTTATGTCAACCTTTCTCGAAAAGAAAGTTTTGACGAAACGCTGGCCTGCTAACATCGGAAGTTAACCTATTTTCGGCATGCGTGTTTCATGTTGTATTAGACGATTACACAAATTACACGCAAATATTTATTATTAGTCTTTATTTTATTATTATACTTTGTTTTAGCGGTAAATTTCAAATGTTTCGTGTCGTCTTAAATATGT
This sequence comes from Locusta migratoria, assembly GCA_026315105.1. Taxonomy (NCBI): domain Eukaryota; kingdom Metazoa; phylum Arthropoda; class Insecta; order Orthoptera; family Acrididae; genus Locusta; species Locusta migratoria. The sequence continues at coordinate 678,041,340 of CM048744.1, forward strand.
TGTTTTAATTTGAGTGTCCTCCTAAAATCGTGGTCGGATATCTGAAAGCGAAAAGTGGTTAATGTTTTGCAATACCATAACAGAAAAGACCGGAGCAAATTGTTTATTTGAGTAAGATTTAATTTGATGACGAAATTTTCATTAAATAATTTTTAATGAAAACGTCAGTGATAATGAAGGACAAAAATTCAATTGTTTCCGGTGGTATTAACAATGTCAGCGGGAAAATCGTAATGGATAAAGTGAACAGGCTCTATTTATGTCTTATAAATATTGTTTGATTTGTTCGTATGTTTATATTTTCTCTTGAAAATACTGCCGAAGTTTTGAAATGTTGTTTCACTTTCCAGCACTTTAACACACTACGGTCATCATAAATATACATTGCAAAGTTTTCTTTGGCCGTCAGTAATTTCAGTTTGAACATCGACTATAAAGATAAACGAAACTGACGTGACGGACGGTGTGAATACAACATGTGACGGTGACGTGACGCGACGTGACGAACAGTGAATTGGCCTAATATCTTCCGGTTGCTGTACGAAAAATTACTGGTATATGAATCGGCCATTATGTCACAGCGTAGTTACGTGGCTTCGTTCGTATTTTACGATTGTTTTCTGTAAATACACATACGACTGCTCGCACGTTTGTAATATACAGATATGGCGGCGAGACTTCAGTGGCACCAATGATACTGTATACGGCATTGTCAATCTTGTAATATATGTCTGTGTGCAGTACGAATATAGAGAGGCCAGCAGACGGCGCTGTTATGAGTAGGCTATGCTATATACATTTGAAAAAGAAATTAAAGTTGTCCTCTTAGGATCTCGGTTACCCACACATTCTACAGTCGTGAAATATTCAGAAATGAACTACCAAACATTGGTGACAAGTAAGGAATGTCGGTGTATTTACATTATCGCAAATCGCTACTGTATTTACGAAAAAAGCAGCCAAATATTTGCGACAAGCAAGGAATGTCGGCATAACCATGGAAAATACGAGGTGTTCGGAAACAAACAATCAAATATTACTAATGTTCGTTTCACTTCCCAGCAATTTAAACGTTCCTTATAGGTTTGTCTCTAATCGTATTCCCCGAAGTCGCAACATATTTGGAACACAGGTCAAATATTTGTGAGGCAGAAGAACAGAAATTTCATTGCTGGTCGTATCACTTGCAGCACTCTCATTCTCCGTTTTCCAATCACACAGAAATCAGCAAATCGACGTTTCTCATTCCTGGATTACATACTACCGCAGTCTAACATATACAGTCACAACACTCCGGCAGACGTTTGTTATACACTGCGATAGCAGTGCTCCAAGCGGCCCGCTAGCTACATTTCAAAATATCTGATATCTTTTATATTGATTATGGAAGGTATGTAGTGCTATAAAAATAGGTAATAACTTAAAATAACTCCACATTTGTCTTTCTTAGGTTTCGTAAGACAAGGTACGAAACGGTACATTGCAGGATAGTTCATTTACAATGATCTTGTAATATGAACCGTTTACTGAATAAATTCAGTTTCTATTCAAAATAAAAAATGGCTAGTAAACGCCAGAAGACCTACCCTTTGGCAGAAAGACGTCGCTTTCCGTGTCACTTTCGTCAGTGTAGGCCTACTCAAATTTTATGTACGAAACATTATTTGTTTCAGCATGGTAACAACGACATCTTATTTCAAAGTCGAATGCCTTTGTGGCAGCTGACCGAGGCGCATTTTTACCTGTAGTATTTTGTTGTCACTTTCGTCTTTGTACTCAAATTTCGTCCACCAAAATTTCACAACCAAACCCTTTTACAAGTTTGTGGACTTGATACGTAGTAATTTCCAAGAAATCTTACACTCGAAGTTTGTACAGTCAGAATCGATATATATCGAAAGTCGATTACGCGGCTATTTAGGCCTGGCATGTTTAAATATGGGTATTTACAGTTCACGCACTTTTGCGTGGACCCTCTGTGATCGGCGGAAGTCGGCTGAGTTCGTGTGCCTACGGAATGTTTACGCTCTCTACCAACGTTACCTCGTAACAGCATTGCATACCGTAGACATCGTCAATGTATTGTTGATTCGTGCTTGGTATTGATTATTGTCTTCCACTTTGTTATTTGCTAAAATATGTCCATATCCCGACGACTTCTTTTAGAAGAAGGAAGGCTGTCACTGGAAAATGATACGAAGAATGTTACTTCCGATTGTTATTCGGTTACGACAATAAAAAGAGGCAGAAAGCGTTGCTATACCCGCTTAATAAGTCCCTTTAAAATATTAATTTTTCGTAGATACACGTTCCGATTTCCTATACTCGAACATTAAAGTGATGCTTAATTTCGTGTTCCATCCGTGGCGCTTTAACCCCTTACTGTTGTTTCTTTTAAAAACTGTAGGCTATAGGCCTAAGCTGGCGGCACTGGGAGAAAGAGGCGGGGCTTGTTCTAACAGCCAATCCGCTACGAGCTAAATGCAAGCTTCAGTTCCCAACATGCTCCGCTCAGGGGACACGTTTAAGTGCGAGATAACGTACAAATACTTTTTTTTACTAGAAATGTACCGATAATAAAAAAAAGTTACTTCACTCGCGAGATGTGTAACTAGAGATATTTACTAATGTGTCATAATCTACAAATATTTTAGTTTACTAGAAATCTACTGATAACAACGAAGTTACTTCACTCGCGAGTTGAGTGAATACCGATATTTACTAATGTATCATAACGTACAAATACGTTTCATTACTAGAAATCTGCCGATAACACAGGACTTACTTTACTTACTTTATTAATGAGGGAAGTATTCGTCTTGAAGTACTCTTTCAGTTGCATATGCACTTTCTTCATTAAAAGACACTAATGCAATACGTACACCAAACTTAGTAAGTGGCGTGAAAATACTGACGCAATCGACATTCGATATATATCGATTCCGGCCATACTACTTCAAGTGTAAGCATTCTTGGAAATTACCTGATACGTTTAGTAAACACCAGAAAATGTACTACACTTTATGAAAGCAGTTGTTACAACACATTAACAACAGATGCAAATCCATGATCATGACTGTTCGTCATAAGAATTACTGTTCACTGTATGTGTCGCAGTTTAGCCCATCTATAAGCATTACAATCAATACAAATATTTTCACAGAGACACTTTCTATTTTATTGCAAACTTAGAACTGGAACTGTATTACTAACAGGTTTCTTGAGATTTCATTAGCGCATTTTAAGGCTTGTCAATTCGCAGCTTCGATTAAGTCTGACGGAACTTGATGCACATCCGTGTTCAATAGTCAATCTTTATTTAAAACATGGAACTGTAAAGAGGTAAAATTCTCGAGTGGTGTGGCATACGAGCTGTCAGCCGATACCCCAAATAGCATGGCGGACGGCAGTTCAATTTGCTTCAAACATGGCGGCCCTATCGCCACTCTATGAAATTTAAGCCCCTTGTTCAAGAGATTATTATTCTTTAAATTAAGTCTTAGGGCTTGGTAGTTCAATGTGTGAAAGTAAATGGATCGATTCTATTGTAAGAAGTAATGAGAAGTTCTTAACAAAAGAGAAATGCCCATGACAATTAAACAATGTTTCAATGATAGTGTTTTTTGAATAAAATTATGGCTCTCGGTAGGTGTACAGGGGAACGTAAATGGATAAGGCTGTATTATATAATGACCCATTCTTAACAAAACTTATCTGTTGTTAAACCACGGGACATGCACCACTCAATAATGTCGCTGCGCACTGTAACCACAATCATACATTTACTAGGTTATCGCACGATTCACAATTTTTATACAACTTCAGATATGATCCTTTTCAGAATTGTTGACTGTGGTATTATGGCGTATCTCACTGGCTGACGACATAGAGAGTTCTCATAAATGTTCAAAACAAGAACGTACAAGCTATTTTTTGTCCGTACAAACTAACAGAAATACGTTCGACAAATTGCAACATGACAGGCAATGCAAAATAAGGTAATTTGCTATCGATAATGACGGACTACCGATAGTTGCGTAGTGTCAATTTGTATCGAACATGCGAGCATCAGAATGCTATCGTAGTTTGTTTACTCGCAAGCGTAGGCGAAATCAGTTGCCTTTATGATATAGGTGAAAATTGTTTAGCCTACACCACGATAATACCTTTCTGAACCGAAGATTCAGGTACTTAAAAAAATTAATATATTTGTTTAACCTAAGCCTAACCTTCTTAAGGCTACGCTACAGATAAGTTTTTTAAGTGAAATAACGTAAACCACGATAATACCTTTATGAACCGAAGATTTCATAAAGATCATAAAATAAATAAATCATGCTATACCTGCTCTATGGTTGACAGGTTCTTGTATACCCTTGTCCGCTCAATAAAAGTAATTGCCCTCGTAGAATGAAGGTTTTGAATCGACCACTGTTTCGTACAGATCATAAAATAAATAAAACATGCTATACCTGCTCTATGGTTGACAGGTTCTTTTATGTACCATTTTCCGCTCAGTAAAAATAATTGCCCTCGTAACAGGGAGATTTTGAATCACTTGAGGTTCGTTCCAGCAGCTGCCAGACGGCTACTTTCAAGCGCCAAGAAACAGGTGTTACTGCGCATGCGCAGCTACTATGACGTAAAAACCCTCGTTTGATACTTGCACTGCTGGAACGCTTTCTACACTGTTTCTGGCTGCAGGCAAAGGTGAGTTTAAAGGAATAATTAAAATGCTTTCCTCCCAATAACGAAGAAGTGTTAACGAGAAGTATCTGATAACAAATGGGATTGCGGTGACTTCGAAATAATCGAAAAAATACGCTACAAACACACACGTATCACGTGATGGCTATCCCCCACTATAACTCAGACCTATCTGCGCATGCGCAAATTGGCAGCTTGACCGCGCCAGAAATATTTTTCCGGGTAGCGTCTGGCTGCTTTCGGCAACTGCTGGAACACCAAACAGACACATTCTAAGTAGCCAGAAGCGGGAGAAGGCTCTGATGGAACACAATTTCAGCGTTGCGCATGCGCATCAAGCAGTCTGGTAGCTGCTGGAACCAACCTTTGATCACTGTTTCGTATAGGTCATAAAATAAATAAAACATGCTATACCTGCTCTATGGTTGACAGGTTCTTGTATGTACCCTTGTCCGGTCAGTAAAAGTAATCTCTTAACCATACAGTACCAACAGCATTAATTATTTTATTTGTTTATATACATCGAAATTTGTCTGCCAACATTTGTTTCTTACGACACAGCGACGTTCGTGTGTTCGATATACGACACTGCGATACTCGCGTCTTCAATACATATCGATAGTAGACCGTCCGAAGCGATATACAACGGTCCTTCCAAATTACCCAAAATAATGTATAAAACTTCAGATTCTACAGGCACGCTACAGTTCTATGCTCAGAAAACAGAATTATATATCCAGGTTGTATAGGATCGCTGGTAGTTTGATATAATTCAAAGATAATGTTTATCTGAAACTTTCTTGTTCTAACGTGAACGTTTGATGAATGACGTTCATCACGTTCTATTGATTTTTTCATAAACCATTTTAAATTTATGTGTCTTCTTTTTAACATATGAAGTGAAACGTCTTTAAAAACGTTGAAAGCATAAATCCAGAATTTGTTTAAGATTTGCTCGTATTTCTTAAACGGTGAACTCTTGCTTTGCTCTTTGACTTCACAGTTGCTACTTCCTTTTAAGAGGAGTGCCGGAATGAGCCAGTGTTTCTGCTTCATAAGACCTTACGCAAAATTCGCACATTTCGTTCCTTTCAGAGAATTGGAACGTTGTAGAGAAAAGGGACGATGGATATTCTCGAGTCTTTCGTGATCCATGCATCGAAATTTCTGGAGCAGTATGATGATTCAGCTCTCATGGCTATGCGATCACAACTATACGTAAGAATAAATTATTTATCTTACTAATTAGTCTGGCTTTGCTGTAGAACTGAGGACAATGTCTATTTGCCAATCACTGCATTATTTTAATCTAACCGTGTCATTAGTTGATGAACTAACTGTTATATTGTTCACAAGGACTAATTAACAATAGTTCACGCTAGCAATAAAATTGTAACATTTCGTTACACACAAATATAAGGAGGGTACAAGACGACATTGTCACGACCGGAGCCTCTCTAAGTGTATATCACTGCACATAATAGCTCTCGTCGTATGACGTAATGGAAATGTGCAGTGTAAGTCCCGATGTCACTTGTACTTCTACATTTAAAAAGTAACCTTAGTGAAAATAAATGAATCAACCATTTACAAGTCTTCTTAGATAAATATTATCAAAATGAACCGCACAAATTTACATAGTGATACATATTTAAATAAGACAAGTTCCCTATACAAGTATAAAACTTTTTGTAGTCATCATTTTTTCTACCTTCCATGAGTAGCCTTCGTGTAACCGTTCTTTCGTCAATATATGATGAAGTTCAATGTATGTATGCTTACGCTGCCCACGTCACACGTAAGTCATTATCTGACGTATGATACGTTTCACGTTTCAGCATGATAATTTACCAGTAGGGTTTCCAGTTCCCGTCAAAGTGGTGCATTAGAAAATTTGTTCCTTGAAGACAATTCTGAACTCAACTCTTTGTTCTTTATGTTTTTAGATGAAAATGGATGACTTTCCAGTGCATGAAAAAAAAGTTGTTCTTTATGTTCTACAGCACAGATAAAGTTTAGAAACCTCTTTCTGTACACAGTAAGCAACTTAAAACTAATTTTCGTAGTTTGGAAGGAACGCTGCCTATCGAAGTCGCAGCCTCCAAACGGTATAAAGGTTGGCGCGAAAGTTATTCAATACTATAAGCGTAGTAATATTTTACTTACGGCAACGGCGGCGTAGTGTGGTGATGTTGGCAATGAGACAATGAGAGTTGATACTCTTTAAAAACACAATAACATGAAACTTGGGCAATAATATTTTATGTTTACTATGAATTTAATAAATAAATATTACGTTTTCTCCTTTGTAGTTGATAGGTTCTTCCATGTTACCTTGTCCGGTCAGTAAATGTGAACATTTCTGTGCCAACATTAGAACACTGAAACCACCGCTGTCGTAAGTAAAATTTAACCCTGGGCGATGCTGTAAACAAATGATAAAATTTATGTGTCATTACATACGTAAATAAGGTAATTTCCAAGAAAGCTTACACTCAAAGTTGTACGGCCGGAATCGATATATATCGAATGTCGATTATGCGGCTATTCACGTGATGTGTAAATATAGGTATTTTCTAATGTATCATAACGTACGAATACGTTCTCTTACCAGAAATCTACCGATGATGTGTAAATAGGGATATTTAGTAATGTGTCATAACCTACAAATACTTTTTTATTACTAGAAATCTACCGATAACAAAGAAGTAACTTCACTCGCGAGATGAGGAAATACTAACATTTACTAATGTATCATAATGTGCAAATACATGTTATTGCTAGAAATTTACTGATAGCAAAGGAGTTACTTCACATACTTTAATAATGAGCGAAGTATTTGTCTTGAAGTATTCTGTCAGTTGCATATGCACTTTCTTAATTAGAAGACACAATAAGTCGCGTGATAATAATGACGTAATCGACATTCGTATGTATCGATTTTTACCGTACATTTCGAGTGTAAGCTTTCTTGGAAATTACCGTAAATAATACTTACAATTGTTCTTATGTTCTAACTGTTTTCTATCTTCATTAACATATTTTGAATTCGTTGTGGACAACTGTTATATACTCTGTGGAATAGTTGTGACTGTTTTTGCGTTGGCCAGAACTTGGTGCATCCATAACAAATCCACGTTCTTCAAATCTATTCGTATGTCGTACACATTTTGTTAAGACGGGTGTTTACATCTAAAGTGGCTGGTTAAAATACAGTTTATGTGTAGGCACATTCTTCCTGGCGTGTTCATGTTGGCAGCGTTGCGTTGAACGACAGCAGGTGGAAGGAAACAACCAGCAGCGGCGATCAGACAGCCAATAATAATGCTTGTTTCGTGCCATACAAACGTCATAATTGAAATTACTAGTGACTACATGCTAACTATGTAATTCCGCCTTCGAAGCTCAGTGGCTGCGTCGCTGACCACTATGCAAGGGTCTCGGGTAAGAAGTCCGACCCGGGACTGGGTATTGTGTGCTTTGTCACAATCATCAATATTATCGAGGTGCCAATAAAAAGAGTTGCAATAGGTGGCCAAAACCCAGTTGGCACATCCCGGCCAACTATGGAATACGGCTAATACGCAGTTTTTATATGAAATGACAACCAGTAAATTGCATTTGTGATCATTAATTAAACAAAATGTAACTATAACGAATATGTATTGTGATATAACTGTCACTTTTTCGGAGTACTCCAACACGCAGATGATAGTTGTATGGAACAACCTACGTCGCGGTGGGTCACATGGCGTAAATAATCTCAGAATTGTCTCAAGTTGGTATGTGTATAAACTTATTCGGGGGAATATAAATTGCTTCCAGATAGTGAATCGAGAAATTACATTGAGAACCAGTCACTACGTGGGCGAAAAAGTTTTGTTTTGCGTACCGTAATGGAAATTGAGTGCTTTCATTCAGCAAAAAATTTGATCCCTAGTTTATAGTAGAAGCTACATAATTAAGAAAAACAAACTGTTACACCCATGGTTCTGATTCTCAATGAACCTTTATTTAACTTCTTTTCCAGTTATTACTTCACTTGGCAATAGACATTGTTGCCAGATTGTGAATCGGTAAAGTACATGAGCCGATCACCACATGGTTGTAACTGTTTTACGTAATGAATATTGAGCGCACTGCTTGGGCAACAAATTTTATTCGTTGTCGATTGAAAGAGTGTTTCCAATCAAAGCAATTTAATTTAAAACTCTTACGCCCTAGTAGTAGCTGCCTCATACTTTTAACTTCTACAGTGATTTCTTCTCCGGCTAATGTGCAACCTATAAATGTTATTTCTTTAAAAAATTCATAAAATTTTCCGTTCTTTCTCCCAATCCTTCCATATATAAATATATCTTTAGGTCGTCGTGCCTTCGATACTAAAAGCTTCTTCCAAATTCGCTTGCAACGTAGCTCGTCAAAAACACAAAGCTCTTTCTATGAATATATCACAATCTTGCAATATGATTCTCGTAAAACATTTACGTCAACAAATTCTATCTCTTTACAAAGTAAACGCAAAGACACATTTTACTGTCTTTCTGAACGCCACACCCGATTGGCTACATTCACCTCCCGTCTTTCATCGCGCCGCTGCCAATACCAACATGTCTGGAAGAATATACCGACATATATACTGCATTTTAAAGAAATTATTTTATTATTTACTAACAACTGCAGTAGCACCGCCTTTGTAAAATGTTTTCTTCTTTCGTTTACATCGCAGTGATTCGGCAAACGCGTGTCACATATCACGCTTTCAACAATTCAGTAGTTTGATTATTTTGTTTGTCATTGAATTGTATACCAACTTCACAATGCGTAATTGTCATCACTTGGCAGCAACAACCTAATGGGTTAAAACTTGCTACTGCATGACGTCTTGCTGTTACATTGTTTTCTTAACTGCCCAGCGATTTTTGCGCTACCCTGTATATCGAAAACTGAGCATCGAAGGTGACTGAGTGGATATATTATTTAGCACGTTGAGGAGAGCAACGGTGGAAAACTATTATACTCGTGCAGTGACTCGATCTAATGTACTTTTCTTCATTTCTCCGTCTGTAGCAATTAACATTCCGATGAGACTCCAAAGCGTTACTGTCATGTCGTCGCTGTTCTCAATGAGATGAACATCACGACTGCCATCGTGAAATCAAGGCGTACCTTTGAGTCGGTCGATTCTAATGCAGATGTAAGATTTGACGACCTTCATACCTTACTCTGTTTATCATTCAAAGGATAGGTACATTACGTAAAACTACTTCTTGTTTTCTTGCTGATGTACGATTAAATTCTTCGAACATAAATAAATGCATACACTAAAAAGAAATGGAAAATGCTCATGCCAAATTTTTGTCCAGTAAGCGCACTTCAGTTTCAAGTGGTTCAAGGACTTCATGCTTAATTTGCAAATATCTTTAAGAGATTCGTTTATGCCACTATTAATACTTGATAAATTAAACTTTTACAACTAATGTGCATATGGCAGAACAATTTTAAACTTTTGCAAAACTTTGTAAGCAGCTGGAAATAAAAACAAAAAGCTGCAAGCTGTAAGAAACAATGCTGAGGAAAGCGTTAGATGTGTGGATACGAGAAGTTGCAGTAGTTTATTTATGAACTTAAGACCTAAAACTATGATCATCATCTTTACATTTCTCAAGCCATTCAGTTAATAGCGTCTGAATAATACATAAGTTTTATTTGATGATAATTTCTTTACTCTTAATAATTTTTATAGCTGTTAATAAATTTTCCAATTTAGCATACATAGGCCTATTACAGAGAAGTTGTGGACATAAAATCCCATTATACCTACTAGTTTCTATGTCTGCATTATCACAAATTACGATTCACTGTCATTAAGTATAATCATCACACAATGGTTGTGGTTAAATCTACCTACATTGATAGTAATGCCTTCTGAACAATAAACATTGTGTTCAGAGAGCCAATCTGTATATTGATTTCACGTTTTGAATGACCTTTTCATCGGTCTTTTGGATGAGTACGATGTGGAACAACACAGAAGGACAAATACGATGATAGATTTGGATATAAAAATGGAACATTTTTACTTTCCAAATCAATTTTTTTTTCGAGGAACGACTAGTACAGAATCTACAAAAGAAAAGCCAATACACTATATCGGTACCCAATCCAAGCTTTGTTGTAGCTCAGAAAAAAGAAAGCTGTTTATAATTAATTGCCATATGCTCAAGTGTTGCTCTTATTTCCCGAATAATGTGATCATCAGGAAAATGTTGGCTGCAAACTCCTGTGTCCGGTATCACGAAGGCAGTTACATTATTCACATATTCTAATTCGATGCTTCGTGTTCGATATATATTGCTTGCTGAAATAATAAAAATTTCTTATCTTTTGTGAGTTTTTATGTCCACTTTCTGTCTTTTGATTTACTATAGCTAAAACAGGGCTACACAATGTCTAATTTCAGCCAGCATCTGATCGCAGTATTTCTGTTTCTTGTTCATTTATTTTAACGTACTGGCACAAGTGGGCATCAGAGATTGAAAGCAGTTATGTGCTTTTAATCGCAACGTAACTATAATTTGCCATTGCGCTGGTAACGAATGTATTTAAAATGGGAACTGGTGAGTTTTATTAACTGGAATGACGGGATGTAAGGTTCAAGAAGTGTGTTCCGGTATCTAAATGTCTAGGCACAAATCACTGGTGCTATGTTTAAGTGTCACTTTAAATTTTTGATTCTATAATGAATAGGCCTAAGAGTAATCTTTCCATGCTACATGAGGCTGAGGTGTAATAGGGTGACAAGACACCATAACTATCTCTTTGACTTCCTTTTTTTTTTTAATACAATCACAATTTAGGGACAACGTTTTCTGCTTCCAGCGTCCTGTTGGACTCACTGGCCGGCAGGCAACTGTGGTGTGTGGTGAGCGGTTGGCTGGCTACAGTGAGCTGCTTGCCAACGGTAGTGAGTGGCTCAGAGTGTTCATTATTCATTCATTCATTCATTTCCGTGTCCATATCAAGTTTTGTTTTTCCAGTAGTTATACACCGCCATGGCTTTGTCATTGGGTTGCAGTAGGTCACTGAAACTGCAGGGCTCCTGCAATAGTAAGTCGATATGTCTTGTCCTGAACCTCTCTGCATTCACAAAGAGCATCGTCATCAGTAGTTAGCAGGCCCCACCTGTACTTATTAGTTTTACATCTGGGTACACCAGCCCTCAACCTGTTTAGTGTGTTCCAAAATAAGGAAGGTTGTTTCCAGTGCCCATTTCCTCTTTTGGCGTTATCAGTAGCGTGATTTGTTCATTCTTCCATTTGCAGACTGTTATCTTCCTGTTGACCGTCAAGGATTATGGTTTTTGCAGTGAAGGTGTTTCTAGACTTAAGCCTCCGATCGTGAGTGATTTGCCCATTCAATGGATGTCAATAATCTTTCTCTTTCTTTGTTGTCTCGGTGCCTGCTGCCACATGCCGCCTGATCCTGGGCGGGGCAGTTCCAACAAGGGGGTACATATTACCTGTTGGTATGGGTCTGAGACAGCCTAGTCTCGTTTACACTTACATCGACCTGTTTAGCATGCGCTGATGCATCCTATACTGGTGCTGCATATTCTGCTACTGAAAGTCACAGAGCAAGTGCTGATGTTCTTAGTACTGATGCCTGAGCTCCCCATTCATAGTTTGTTGGGCTGCAGATTATGATATTCCTGGAACAAACCTTGGCCTTGGTGTTTTGGTAATGTTGTTTTGAAGGAAAGCGTCCTGTCAAGTGTATCCTCGAGGTATTTAGGTATTGGACAGTGCTCTAGCTTTTTATCCTGCCACGTAATGTCCAGTTCGATTCCGGTATCTTTATCGCGCAAATAGAAAGCACATATTCGGGTTTTGCGAGGCTTTGGCCTTCGGTGATTGGCATCGTGGTATTGAGCTAGTTCTTCAAGACCTCTGGTGAGATTTTGGCAGTGGCAGACTAAGGGGGGCGGGGTTGAACGGAGTGGGCAGTCCGTCCCGGACCTCTCGTCTTGGAGGGCCTCCAAGTACGTCTCAAGCAGGTGGTTCTTCTTTTATTTTTGAGCGCCTCTCGTTCTGGGGTCTCTAAATCTCGGAAACTATTTTTCTAAGATTTTCCCGTTCTTCTCGTCCTGGGGAGGCCTCCAAATCTCAAAAGGTATACTCGTTTATAGTAATACAAGTATTTCCAAGTGGACCGGGAGGGGGGACGCTCATTTTGTTTGGCCGCGACCCCGGGCCTCCGACAGCCTTAGTCTGCCACTGGCTTTTGTGGTATTTTATCAAAATTGGATCCCTGGACAGCCACAAATGTCTTATCAGCATATGCAAACAATCGTGTGTCTTGAGGGATAGGTTGGTCAATAGTGTACACATTATACAAGATCGGAGAAAGTACACTTCCTTGTGCTAAGCCATTCTTCTGCAGTCGCCATCTACTGTTCTTACCGTTTAGAGATACATAAAATGCCGTGTGAAAGGGCGTGGTATAGTACTTGTAAGAAGCAGACGTGTGGGTACTGTGTGGTGTGTCTCAGGTGCTGTCGGCGTGCAACGACCTGTCGGTGTTCGACCCGTCGACGTCCGCGGCGGCGCGCTTCTACGCGTCGCTGCTGGAGTGCGTGCGGCGGCTGTCTGGCGGGGCGCCCGCGCCGCGCGCGCTGGACACGGTGTGGGCGGCGGCGGCCGCGCTCAGCCGCGCCTGCCAGAACGCGGCGGCCAGGCGCGCGCTCGCGCACACGCACCGCGCCGCCGCCGTGCTCGCGCGCCTGCTGCAGCCCGCCAGGGCGCGCGCGCTGCCGCACGACGGACGGCTCGCCCTGCTGCGCGCCCTGCAGGTCACTACTACACGCTATCTTCACTAAATACTCCGAGTATTTCTTAACATCATAATTTCTACATCTAAAAGAAAACAGCCGTCATGAAGTTATCCCTTAGATGTTTACTAAACTACAGGCCTATTTCATTGACGTCAATTTCCAGCAGATAACTTCTGATGGCCGAAGTAAAGAAGATATAAAATGCAGAATGGCTATGGGAAGAAAAGCGTTTCTGAATAAGCGAAACTTGTTGACATCCAATATTAGTTTAAATGTTAGGTAGTCCTTTCTGGAAGCATTTGTCTGGAGTGTAGCATTGTATGGCAGTGAAACGTGGACGATAAGGAGTTCAGACAAAAAGATGATACAGGCTTTTGAAATGTGGTGCTACAGGCGAATTATGAAAATTAAATGGGTAGATCACGCGACTAATGAGAAGGTGCTTAACCGAATCGGAGAGAAAAGGAGTTTCTGGCATATCCTGACTAACAGAAGGAATAGATTGCTTGCACACCTTCTGAGACATCATGGAATTGTCCACTTAGTATTAGAAGGAAGCGTGTGGGGTAAAAATCGTAGAGGGAGACCGAGGGACGAATACAGTAAGGACATTCATAAGGAAGTAGGTTGCCAAACATATTCTCAGATGAAGAGACTTGCACAGGACAGGGTAGCAAGGAGAGCTGCATCAAACCAGTCTGCGGACTGAAGACAACAACAACAACAACAACAACAAATAAAAACAAGAAAGCTGTGACACGGAAGGAAGTATGCAGGGTGTACAATCACAACTATGACAAGCCGCATCAGGAAGAGCAGAAAATGATAGATAACAGTTTCATTTGCGCAGCTTACATCATGTGTTTAAAATAGTAGGATTGCAATTTCTTATATGCAGATTAGTCAGTATTTTTATAAATAAAAACGCACAAACACTTTGTATTTGAACTTTTTCTGTTTTAAATTACAATGCATAAAATATTGTGCCATGGATCACGCAGTTAAATTAGTTTGATGCTTTCTTCTATGTTCGTGATAGAACAGTTTCATGTGAGTATTTTCTATTTCACAATAGGTAAAAAAGTGCTGTCCACTGCTTAATTTTGGCCGAAACATGTGGAAAATAATTTTCGGCACGTCCTAGCGACATTTTTATTCATTATATTAATTTAATGGAAGAAATTTGCCACCTGACATTTAAAACAGTACTTGTCTTTTGAATCGCAACGTAAATATAATTTGCCGCTGCGCCGGTACCAATGAACATACAGTATTTAAAAATCTATATTCATAGTTTTCATAAGTAAGGTTCAAGGAGTTCGTTCTGGCACCTAAAATTTTAGAAATTAAGCAGTGGTGCTATGTATAAGTGCCAGTTTAAATTTTTAATTAGGTGATGAATACGAGCATTCTTTCAATGGCGTGGTCTTAAGGTTGTTCTAATTGATTTAAAAAATGTTGGTAATTAAATTGTATTTATTTCTGTAAATTATCAGTGACATAATTTCAAGGTCGCTGAAAGATGAATTATCCACAACTTGTCCATGCACTAATTTCTAGTTTCCTGCCCTCTATGAAATAAATCAGCAATACACGAGGTACTCCTTGTAGCTTTATACACTTGAGTACTGCCACCCACGTTTCCCGGCGTCACTGTTGAAATATTCAACAAACTTGTTTCTGATATCTGTTGCCGTGCTTGACCTGCAGTTCGTTATCATTTCACTGTTAAAATCATATCAACTGATAACCATCACGAATCCTAACAAAATTGTATGACACAGGATTTCACAATATTGCATGTAGACAATAAAATGCGCCCAATTCTAACTTTTTCCTCGTCCTCCTCTTCCTCATTTTCAATATCTCCAGAGGTGCGACAGCGACAAATTTTTCTTCTTCGAGCATACTGCGAGAATCGCTGACCGGAAAACAACTGTGGTGTAAAGTGAGGGCAGCAGGATGGCTTGCGTGCACAGCTGGCGTCTAGCTACTGAGAACTGCCCCTCAGTTGTCGTGAGCGGCTCACTGTAGCGGCTCACAGTCTCCCGTGTAAATGCGCCAACACTGTCTAGAGACAAGGCCCCACAACAGGCCATTACCACGTCACACCGAGAGACCACGAATGCTAGTTGATGGCTAGCGCCGGCCGCGGTGGCCGAGGAGACTAAGGCGCTCCAGTCACGGTCTGCACGGCCACTAGGGTCGGGGGTTCGAATCCCCTCTCGGGCATGGATATTTGTGCAGTCCTAGTTCGTAAGTAGTTTGTAAGTTTAGGGACTGATGATCCTGTAGTTAAGTCCCGTAGACTATACAAACATTTGATTTTTGACTGGCTGGCTGCTGGGGCACAGTCCAGCAGCCGACCAGTCAGCTAGCGTCTGCTGCCCCTCGATGTGGCATGGCCTTGTCTTCTATGAGGTGGGCTGCCGTCCGTCACTCAACAGGGTAATACGCCTCCCATCTGGACACGATCAACAAGGGGCGTAACGACTGACTGGTTGCATACAACTCGGCGTAGTCTAGCTGGCTAATTTATTGCAGGTTCTGGATACATTTAAATTTTTTCTTTAATTTTTTTAATTCTTTTTTTATTTTATTTATTTATTTGTATTTTCTACAGCTCTCTATTCAAGATACCAAAAATTGTTCGGTGATACCGTTTTTACATCAAATGCTGAACAATACGGCACACATTTCATTCTGTTTAAAAATGTATTTAATACAGAAAAGTACTTGAAACTTAAATTCTAAAAATGCCGCATAAATACATCAATCTGTTCAAGGTGCCTTCATTTTGTAATTTATTTCAAAATTTCACTTCGAATTGTTTCCGACCTCATGAGTCTTATAATCATGTGATTTCAGGGAATTACGTTACTTTCACTCCCAAAAAACAACCGGAAGTGGTTCCGTATGACAGCTTCGTGTTTGTCGAATAGTTTAACTTAATGTCTGCTTCCTATGACAGAAAAATGAAAGACCACAAAAAATGCACGTTTTCCTGCTGTCCGATTTGTAGTAGAATGGCCTGTACACGTATATGAAGATTGACCTACAGATTTTTAATATTGACTAGCGCCACGCTCCGTCTTTACGCGGAGAATGCTAATTACTGTTTTTTTAATTATTTCACACCACATAGCGTGGTCAAGCCACAGTAACCAGTAATTTAAAACTTCAATTTAGGCCCAGGCGACAAGTTATACTGCATTACGGCTCCTCCCTCAAATGTATAGGAAGTCACAGATTAAAATATGATAATGAGTACTGAATGGCATTGCCCTTTAGATATATTGATTCAGGAACTGGACCAAAGTTGCCTAACGGAAGCCATCTGATCCCGGACTGGCTGCAATATCCAAAGCATACAACATCAGACCATTTTTTTATCACAAGTCAAAAGTAATTTGACAGTATCATCTTAAAAACATGTGCTCAAAATTTCGAAGATTTGTAATGAGTAGAAAATATCGATGTGTCCATCCTCATAACTCGTTATTTTAGTACCTTATCGGAAAACCATGATTTTTCGTGATTTTCTCTCGAATTTGTCTTGAATAAATGTTGCATTTGTAAGTCACATAATGCACACCATAGACCAAAAGTAATGTGCATAAACCAACTGATTTTTTCAATTGAGCCGTGCTGCATGAAGTGTGTAATCATTATATAAATACGCTAACACGAAAATTGTGGTACAAATTACTAATTTATTTGTACAAGAAGGCCAATGAAAGTTACATAATTCGAAAGATTGTTTGTTGTAGATTTCACGAATATAAGTATTGTTTGTGCATTTAGCCATTAAAAGTGGGAAAAAGGAAGTAGAAATGTTTCTATCTACAGTTTGGATCAAGTTCTACATAATCCAACAATTAGCTCACTGATTGACTATTCGCCTCGACCAAAGACGCTGTAATGCAGCGCGTCTGCAGTATTAAAATAACGTATTAAAATAAGTGAATACCTAAACATGGAGTGGTTCCAACTCACTTTCTTGTGCTGTTCAAATGCTTCATTTTCGCAGAGATTAAGAGTGGTTGAAGGAAATGTATGTTTTGATATGAATGCCGATATCAAGGATGATGCGTCGGGAGAGGCATCTAGTGGTTCTCGGGTGGGACTACGAAGTCGAGAATACCGATATAAATGACGATGCGCCGGGAGAGGCATGTAGCGGTGCACGGGTGAAACTACGAAGTCAACATGTTGTCAGCTCTGAAATTCTGAATATCGCATTATCGAAATAACATTTCAAATATTAGGCTAATGAAAGTTATATAATTCGAAAATGGCATGAGAAGTATATACTTCCGTTTTTATTTGTTGTTATTGTGTCAGGCATTTTCCTTAACACGTAAAAGATAACGTTTCATACCTCCCAGTGTTAGTTAAATTAATCAAATATCCCAGCGGCCTACTATGATAATGTTGGCAACAGATGCTTAATAGAGAGAATCCTGTGAGACTTCATTTTAGCCAACCGCTTGACAACGCTGATGTATTCTCATGGAATCCTCACTTTAAGAGGGCAATTATTTTTACTGAGCGGACGAGGGTACATACAAGAACCTGTCAACCATAAAGCAGAAACAGCATTATTTGTTTACTTCATGGTCTGTACGATGCACTAATCGAGTCCTTTTATGTAGTTCGACAAATGGGCAATATCGTGTTGTGATGTTGCCAACATAATCACGCGAGGCCGCCGACATGATACCCCCGTGACCATTGTAAACACAATTGGTCGATTTTCGACCACAGGCAATACTAGTTTTTATAATTTTGACACTTTACTTACGATAGCTACAGTGTATATATGATGCAGTGAGTGATTAGTTGTGTAGTGAGTTATGGGAGTGTGTCGTGTCAGGACGTGTCGTACGGCGTGGAGGTGTCGTGGCGCGAGGCGCAGGTGCCGGGCCTGGTGCAGACGCTGGCGGCGTGGGCGGCGGAGGGCGCGGCCGAGGGCGCGGCCGAGGAGGCGCAGCAGCTGGTGGCGCCCGCGCTCGCCGCGCTCGTCAACCTGTGCCAGCGCAACCTGCCCGCCGTCGTCGCGCTCATGCGCGCCGTCGACTCGCGCGCCTTCCTCTCCACGCTGCTCTCCCGCAGGGAGCCCTCGCCCGCCACCAAGCTACAGGTCACCATACACTGTACATCAGTAGTTAGATCCAGCATGAAAAGAAGAATAAACTTTACGGGACTCTGAGAAAAATAAATAAATAAATAAACAGAAACAGTGGCCGCAGTGGAGTGGCCGAGCGATCTAAGGGGACTGTGCGGTTCCTCACCGTCGAAGGTTCGAGTCGTACTTTGGCGTGGATATGTGTGTTTGTACTTAGTGTAAGTTAGTTTAAGTAGTTGGTAAGTCTAGGGTCTGATGACCATATTAGTTTGGTCCAATAGGTTCGCAACAAAATAGAAACAGTGAACTGTCCAAGCGAAAATATGCCTTACACATTATAAATGGTTTGTGCTTCGTTGTTTGGACAGGGGGACCAAACTGCTAAGGTCAAAGGGGACCTACAGCTTCACGTGGAATCCAAGCCAAGTGCCGTTTCTGGCGACTCATCACATCGTTGATTAGTTCCCCGGTGGGATACCGGGGAGGGGGGGGGGCAGGGAAGGAGTGACGAAAGGAGACGAAGGGAAAAAAATGCTGTCTAGGGAGGAAAAAAGGAAGAGTCAAATGCGGAAGTTACCGTATCACGCTAAAACTTCAGCACGGGTTTGGTTTAAATTTCACGTGGAGACAGCTTATGTCCAGGATTAACAAACAAGCATCTTTTAAATGTGTATATTACAAGTTATTTATTTATATATAGCTATATAAAGAGAAACACGTTATCTTTTCTTTTACTTTGTCGTCAATAAGATCCTGTGATACTACACGTCTATAAATTAGCTTTTACTCAGTGCCCATTTTCATTTGTCGTAAGACCTGAAATAAAAAAAATCTCTGAGTCTCATAATAAATATATTGATTTTTCTGTGAAATAGGATTTACATACCAAACCCTAATCTGAGTAAAAATACGCATACTGCCATGTGTAAACAGCACATATAGCAACAAATGAAAATGCCGAAGACACATTGTTGCCTGTATATTTATTTATTCCAAAATCTAGTTAGTCCATCTCGGACTAGTCTTTCTTTTACACTCGGTTTGAAGCCCAAGTGTCAATTTTGTTTCAAGTTCGGAATAAAAATGTAACTGGTGTCGAAGTGTGTAGTAAAGTACCCTTCCCCATACACTATATTAAATTTTATGCAGGCAAGGACTTCCTCTTGTTCTGAAGGTCATATGTGCAAAGTTTTATGAAGATTGGAATAAAACTATGTATTTGTATGCTATACAAATATACAAATAAACACACGGGAGATTCTACATATCCTGAACACAAATTTGTTCCAAAAGTACATAGCCTATGTCTGTTACATCATGTGAAAAGTTGATCAGCAACTTTCCGAGATTTTTGGCAAAAACATTAAACTATTGCTTGTATTTATATGATAGACTTACTACCCGGGTTTATCATGTATTTCATTATTTATGATGTAATATCTCCTTAACTATATATCCCAGATGGTTGCAACATTGTCACGTGATGCAGCAGTTTTTCGCGCATCTCATTGTTTATTATGTCATATCTCCTGAACTACGGATAGTATAGTGACATTATTATGACTGTAACCTTCGCGAAATTGCAAGCAATACGTTGACAATGTTTCATCGCAATCGGATGAATGGTACGACAGCGTATAACATACGAAAAAAAATACAAACTGTCATTTTTGTATATTAGATTTAACCAAAAAAGAGCTGCTTTCCCTTAGGAAATAAAACTGTCTTCAAAAATAGTTTGTACAGTTTTCTGAAGATGCGTATCCTGCAATGCTTAGCCTAGCGTTATGTCAGTAGATGAGTCAATAGTGTCCATTCAAACACTCGCGGTAATTTTTGTAGGTAAAGTTATCAGTGAAACAGCTAATATTTAATTCTGTAATGGATAAAGCTGGTGGAATTTTGCGGAAGCTGTTGCAACTAGTTTTACGAAATTAAGGCTGATGTCCAGCAATACATGTCATAGGCGAAGATTGATCAGAATTGAATTAGGTTTACGTTTTACTGGTAGATAGATGATACATTTTTCATATAACACAAATAGTGAGACGTTCGCAAACTTACCTTACAGTCGCAAAAAAGATTCTAAAGTTCTCTCATTACTTCTCAAGTCACACGTCAACACAATGCACTTCGAGAATCCACGTGTAATACAAAATATCACCGGCGCGGCTGACGCGATGAATTGGACCATTATTATCTCAACAAAGATTATGAAGGTAAATAAACTCGTCACAATCGTATTACGCTGAGGGGTCAACTCATGACAGATGGGAACACATGCCAGGCGGTATTTTACGTTACGTCTCTTACTCCTCCACAGTCATACGCCAGTGTGATTCACCAGAACACTATTCATCCCGCTAACAGACGGCGCGGGCTGCGCGGCGCCTCGATGGGGAGCGCGCGGTTGCTCGCCGCCGTCGAAGCTTCGAGTCCTTACTCGCACACAGGTGTGAGTTTGTTCGTCCTTAGGTTCGTTTGTTTAGTTTGTAAGACTAGGGACTGATAACCAGAGTAAATAAGTTCCATAGATTTATAATCATTTGAACATGTTTCGTCACCCACTAACGATATACTCGCACTCGATGCTTCTGTTGTGTGTGTTTCTGAATGAAAGCGCACGGACCCCTTACACCCTGCCGGCTTTGCCATTGTGGCTGTCAAGCTCTTCCTCGCCCTGCTCCGAACTCCAAAAATTGTTTCAAATTTGCCGCGGTGGAGTTGCCGAGCGGTCTAAAGCGTCTCGCTGCGGAGCGCGCGGTTGCTCGCTGTGGAGGTTCGAGTCCTCCCTGGGGCATTGGTGTGTGTGTTGTCCTTAGGTTAGTTCACCTAGGTTTAAGTAGTTTGTAAGCTACGGACTGATGACCACGCAGTTTGGTCCGATAGATTTACAAACATTTATTTCAAATGTCTGTAAGTCTCTGGGACCAAACTGCATTGGTCATGAGTCCCTAGGGTTATAAATTACTTTAATTTACGCTGAGGACGACACACACACACACACACACACACACGCACACACACACACACACACACACACACACATGCCCGATGGAGGACCGAAACCTCCGGCGGCTAGCAGACGCGCACTCTGCTGCAAGTAACCTAAGAGCGCACGGCCACTCCCGCGCGGTTGTCGAACTCCTGCAGTGACGTGGCATGGCTCGCCAGCAGATTAAGCGGCAAGGGAACGGTGCCGAACCACTGCAAAAACTGAAGTCAAGTTTCAGTCGCAAACCCTATTTATACTGATTTCCACGGCGCCTGTTAACAGCTCTCTGGCTACCGATCACGCGCACCATAATACAATCGACTTACGGATGCCGCTGCCTTGCGTACTTGTGTAAGCTGACAGCAATGTACGTTACCACTTTCGGCATGTAGCCGCTGTTATGCCTCTGTTAATTACTTCCAGTTCCACTTTCCTACCTGAAAAAAAGTGTGCGTGCCTTGTGCTCAGGTGTGCAAGCTGGTGGTGACGGTGAAGCAGGTGCAAGGCGGGCTGCAGGACAGCGACGTGCTGAGCTTCTGCGAGGCGGCCTTCTGCGCCGTGGGCGACGCGCTCGCCGCCGCCGACTCCTTCCTGCTGCGGCAGATCGTAGACTTCTTCGACGACGTCCGCGACGACGACCGCTGCCGCGCCGCCCTGCTGCGCTACGACAAGTACGTCTCCCACCTGCACACGCCAGTGCCACCTACTTCTCCACACCACTTCTTATTATCACTAGAGATGGCAGCGATATGGCATATCTACCGATATTTTGTACAAAATGGTACAGTGTGTTCGCAAAGTCTCTCCGCGGTGGCCAGCTTCGCTTGTCCTAAGTAGCGGGGCGTGTAAGGTTGGCAACACAAAGCGCACCTGCACACGTTCTATGCACGTGCAATGGTAACGCTTAGTCTACATGACGACACTAGGTTGCGATACTCGTTGAGTGAAATCAATTGCGCGCAACTGCTTTCGTGTATGTCTGAAGACACGGCGCCAATACCATACACTTCAGTTTCGTCGTTTTGTGAGTGCCGTTGTCGCAGTAGAATAAAAGTTTTGGTAGCTGTAACAGTTGTGGCGGAGCTATTGCTTCTCTGTGTGAAGTCTCTGAATAAGACTAAACATAAAGAGAATAAGAAACGTGTTTAGGCTTCGTGACTGGCTTAAAAAAAGACGTCAGTTCGGTTGCTCAGCGACCTTGCTGCAAGAAATTGTGATTGAAGACCGTAAAAGTTATTTTAATCAACTTAAAATGTCACCAGAGCAGTTCACGTTCCTTTTAAACAGAGTTAGTAATGCAATAAAGATACAAGATACTGTTAAGCGTGAAGCATTGTTACCAGAACTGAAATTAATTTCATTGCATTTCGTTTCTTATCGTGTAGATATTCGCCTCTACAGTACCTGCACCTTGTTCCGAAATCCACAATTGTCATAGTTCGTTTGTATAGGCATTTCGAATTGAATGTATTTTAGTCTGCAATTCACTAATCGTCAACCCATCAATATTTAATTCACGAATAATTGGTTGAAGAGCACCAACACGCCGCTGCTTATTCCTGACATTTTCATCGTTGAAATCGCACAAGCACCTATGCATCGCACATATGCTCAAAAACCGAATTATTTCTTCCGTTCCCCCCTTTATGTTGTATTTTTTGTATTGGTTATAACCTAACCTAAAACCACGCGCAATCAGTTTCGCCAAAGTTGGAAGGTGCCGAAACTGTTAAGTTTCGCCAACGAGTTGCGCGGACGCCTGCCGCGCATGCGCACTGGACAGTATTGCAGATTCATGAAACCTAGTCTCGTCGTGTAAACTAGCTTGTAATGTTGCGTGTGCGCTACAGCTGTTATTTGTGTTATTGCCTTGTTCTTGTATACGCTGAGTGTGGTGAGAATGCTTACTGTTGCAGAGAGAGCCGTTTTAGTGTAAGAGGTTTTCCGGACAGAAGGAAACGTCACGGAGCATGTAAAACGACAATTTAGACTGCGTTGTCCTACGTCGACGTGTCCACATCGCGACTCTGTACGTGATTTAATTCGCAAATTGTGGACAACAGGTTCAGTTCATGATGCACCGCGAACTGGTAGGCCCGCGGTTTTAACAGAACGGGAGCTCGACATTTCGGACATCATGTTGCGGAGTCCAACAAAATCAGTAAGGAAATTATCACAAGAGGCTAGTCTCTCGTACGATAAACGTAACCATAGAACCATATAAGTGGGGCTGCATCCGTATAAAATTACTGCAGTGCAACAATTACATTGTACGGAAAATAATAGCATATTGTGAGTGGTTTCTGCCATTTATTAACAGATATGGAATTTGAGTGTTAGATGGAACATTTTTCACTGATGAGGCTTGGTTTCACCCACCTGGCTACATTAAATCTAAAACTTCACGTATTTGGTCATACGAAAATTCACATGCCTCAAGAGAAATGACATTGCACGCAGAGAAAATCGGGGTGTGGGTTGCCATAACACGAGCGCGAATTATAGGGCCGATATTTTCGAAACTACCGTCACCTCCGAAATCTATTGTTCCCAGATTATTAATCCATTTATTGCGCTGCTGAATGAAGATGAGATCAGTCATTCATTTTTCCAGCAAGACAACGCTACTGCTCATACAGCACACTAATCCCTACGATTTTTTGATGAAATCTTTGGAGACAGAATAATTACAGAAACTCTCGGGCCCTCTCGCTCACCGGATTTGTCTTCTCCCTACTATTTACTTTGGGGTACGGCTAAAACATTTGTTTATCAAAATAACCCAAAGATAATACATTAACTTCAGGCAGCGATAACAATATCTGATTTAGATTACACGTAAAATATTGTCAAAGGTAATCGAAAATAAATGTATACGTTTTGAACTATGCCAACTGTGATAATGGTGATTGCAGTTTGTTTTCTTGTGATTAATATATCTAATTAATGTCATTGTTTTAATTGCAATAATGTTTAATCCCATCCCGCAACATAACTGGAGGCAGTAGCAGTGAAACCCGGCCGCAAGCTTACACAACGACAAGAATGTGCTGCCACACTTACGCGCCCCACAAGGCGACACGCAGAGCTCGCCACTGCGGAGAGACATTGGGGACACACTTTTACAATGCCGTAAATAAATGGTGATTTCATAAGTCCTATAAAGGCAAACCTAGATCACACATTATGTAAAAAACCAACCGATTAGAACATGATAATATTATGAAAAACGAAACATTCCTGATGTTCTCCAAAATTATGTATTTGGTTACAAACTGGCTTTCGGCTTCTTAGGCCATCATCAGGTAACAAATGAATCTCGCTAACATTTCTTCACAGATATGCCACTTACAAAGATGTTATTAAATTACAGATTATACAAATTCACGTGTTCACAGGGAAGTATTACATTTTATGGCACTGAATTACATTTGTTAATGAATAAAAATATATAAAAAGACAGATGTTATATCTTGTGATTCTAAGCTTGAATATTATCGTTAAAAGCAGGGGGAGGGGAGAGGAAGGTGGGGGTTGTTACATTGCGAAATATTATTGAAATTGTAATATTTGATATATTTAACAAACTTGTAACTAACATTTATATTAGTAGAGGGGGGAAAGGGAAACCGAGTTTGGTCAGTTAATAACGTACTAGTGTCCACTGCCTTTTGTTTAATGATTCCTAGTATTTCCAATAGTGTAATCATTCGGCTTGTCCTTAGAGAATGTAAGATTTCACAGTCTACATCGTAAGTGTGGTTTTCTGTGAGCAGATGTTCGATAAAGGCTGAATCTTTCTTTTTTAATCTCCGGCTTCCAGAGGTCTGTTTTGATGCTCTTTACTAGCTCCGGATTAATTGTTGCTAGGAGGTCAAGTATTTTCTCACAACATTTTACTTTTCTAGTGGGTTCATGAACTAATTGCTCGAGATAATTTTCGGAGAATGCGTTCAGTATAATTTCTGACAATGTTTTATGCTTGCCTCCGCTTTTAAACATGTATTTTTGCCAACAGTCTAGGGTAAGTTATAGTCGCCACCAATTAAAATTGTATTCTTTGGATACGTTTTCGAAAAGCTGATGCGAGCTTTCTTTGAACATGTCAGCCACGTCTCATATGACAAAATCCTCGTCACTCATTTGTATTACATCAAAACGTCTTGACGCCTTGGTGATTACATCAATCCAGTCTTGAGAAACGTAAATACCTCTTTGTGAAATTTTTCTACTGCGCTCAATAATTCCAAAGTTACTGTCACTATCATTAAATGAATGCTCAGAAAGTATAAACGTATTGTCAACGGTGTGAATGTGAATGGTGTTGACTATATAGAGCCATATTGTTTTGTCCACCGGCATGACACTAAATGCAGTGATGCTTGTGTCGAACTGTTAATAAATTTCAGTAGACTAAACATTATCTCTTGACGTACTGGTTGAAGCTTGACCCTCGTGCCACATGGATATGAAGGCTTTTCCCGTACCCAAGTCATGTACACACAAATTATAAGTCCACAACAGTCGAGAGTAATAAGCTTGTGAACATGTCAGAACTGGTGAGCATCTTTAGCGACCAGATTTTTTGCAACCAACACTTGTCTCCAAGCACTTTCTATTTCCATCGATGAATTTTCTTTAAAATAAGAGCAACTATTTTTTCATCAAGCGATCCATGATCAATGATATTTTTAAGCTTATCCCACGTAGCACGTCTATATATGGCCTTTGAAAGCTAATATCAAGCCGTCAAAATGGCAGTAAAGGCTTTCCCTTACTGGCTCTGTTTCCTTCCTTCACAAAACTCATAATGCTGATACACTCTCTTCGGGTTTAGGTTTCCAAGCAGATACTTCTTATTAAATATAGTGTGAATAGTGGCTACTGTACTTTGGTAAACTTCTGAGATGTCAGAAAATACGTCCTCTTCTGGAGAAGTCTAGTTACTGTTCGATCACGTATTTTATGTCCTATTTATAATAAAATAATATTAATATTCGGATTTACTGAAGAAAGATAGTAAATGAAGTTTCTTTTATCACTTCCAAGCATTGAAACAACGAATTTGACTTCATAGCGCTAGCACTGCATTCACACACACGCCGCCATTATTGCCATTACACATATACCCCTTGGCCTCCAAACAATACAGACGCTTCTGCAAGTAATTAAATTTTCTGCCGCCAGATTGCAGCACCAGACAGAGATACATTTGTACCTCTTGGCCACCATAGATTAGATTAGATTAATGCTTGTTCCATAGATCATATATACATTTCGTAATGATGTGGAACGTGTCAGTCTAGTAAATGTTGTCTACACTTGACAATCAATATTTTAAGTATTTTTTATTACATTTTTTGTTGTTTCTCTATTTTTTAATTTCTTTTTTTTTTTCTTTTTTTAAGTTTTATCTAAAAATTCATCTACATTGTAGAAGGAGTTGCCATTCATAAATTCCTTTAATTTATTTTTAAATACTAGTTGGCTATTTGTCTGACTTTTGATGCTACTTGGTAAGTGACCAAAGACTTTTTTGGCAGCATATTTCACCCCTTTCTGAGCCAAAGTTAGATTTAACCTTGAATAGTGAATATCATCCTTTCTCCTAGTGTTGTAGCTATGCACACTGCTATTACTTTTGAATGGGGTCGGATTGTTAATAACAGATTTCATGAGTGAATATATGTATTGTGAAGCTACAGTGAACATCCCGATGCTCTTGGGTGGGCTCCAGCAATTATTCTGATTACACGCTTTTGTGCAAAGAATACTTTTTCACTGAATGTTGAATTGCCCCAGAATATGATCCCATATGAAAGCAGTGAATGAAAGTAAGCTTAGTAAGCTAATTTACTGAGATGTATATCACCAAATTTTGCAATTACTCTGTTAGCATAAATAAATGCACTCAAACTTTTCAGGAGATCTCCAATATGCTTCTTCCAGTTCAGTTCTTCGTCAATGCAAACACCTAAAAATTTTGAATGTTCTTCCTTGGCTACAGATTTATGTTCAAAGTCTAAATTTATTAATGGTGTCACGCTATTTACTGTATGAAACTGTATATAACTCCCCAGTTAGAGAAATTAATTGTTTCATCTATATCATGTGAACTGCTTATTTCAACTTTCTGCACTCTTCCGGTTAAGTATGATTTAAACCATTTGTGCACTGCCCCACTAATACCACAATACTTAAGCTTATCTAGAAGATTCCCATGATTTTCACAATCAAAAGCCTTTGAAAAATCACAAAAAAATCCCAACTGGTGATGTCCGGTTATTCAAAGCATTTAATATTTCATCAGTGAAGGTATATATAGCATTTTCAGTTGAAAAGCTTTTTTGAAAACCAAACTGACATTTTGTTAGAATTTTATTTTTACTAATATGTGAAGCAAATCGAGAATACATAACTTTTTCAAAAATGTTTGATAAGGCTGTCAAAAGTAAGATGGGGCGGTAGTCGTTGACATCTGACGTATCCCCTTTTTTATGCAAAGGTTTAACGACAGCATATTTCAGTCTATCCGGGAAAATACCCAGCTTTAAAGAGCTATTACAAGAATGACTGAGAATCCTACTTATCTCCTGGGAACAAGTTTTTAATGTTGTTGTTGTTGTTGTGATCTTCAGTCCGGAGACTGGTTTGATGTAGCTCTCCACGATACCCTATCCTGAGCAAGCCTCTTCATCTCTACATAAGAACGGCAACCTACATCTGTCTGAATCTGCTTACTGTATCCATCTCTTGGTCTTCCTCTGCGGTTTTTACCCCACACACTTCCCTCCAACGCTAAATTCACAATTCCTTCATGTCTAAGAATGTGCCCTCCCAATCTATCCCTACTTTTAGTCAAGGTATGCCAGAAATTTATTTTCTCCCCAATTCTGTTCAGTACCTCCTCATTAGTTACGCAATCCACCCACCTAATCTTCAGCATTCTTCTGTAGCACCACATTTCAAAAGCCTCAATCCTCTTCCTGTCCGCACCGTTTATCGTCCATGTTTCACTCCCATACAAGGCAACACTCCATACAAATGCCTTCAGAAAGGACTTCCTTAGGCTTAAATCAATATTCGATGTTAACAAATTTCAATTTTTCATGAACGCTTTTCTACCCATTGCCATTCTGCATTTTATATCCTCCGTACTGCGACCATCATTTGTTATTTTACTGCCCAAGTAACAAAACTCATCTACCTCCTTTACTGCTTCGTTACCTAATCTAATTCCTTCAGCATCACCTGATTTTCTTAGACTGCACTCCATTAGCCTAGTTTTGCTCTTGTTAATGTTCATCTTATATGCACCTTTCAGCACACTGTCTGTTCCGTTCAATTGCTCTTCCAAGTCCTTTGCTGTATCTGACAGAATTACTATGTCGTCGGCAAAACGCAATGTTTTTAATTCTTCCCCCTGAACTTTAATTCCTTCACCAAATTTCTCCTTGCTTTCCTTTATAGCTTGCTCAATGTACAAATCGAATAACATTGGAGAAAGGCTACAACCGTGTCTTACTCCCTTTCCAACCACTGCATCCCTTTCATGCCCTTCAACTCTGACAACCGCTGTCTGGTTTTTGTACAAGTTGTAAATCACCTTACGCTCCCTATATTTTACTCCCGCGTGCCTTAGAACTTGAAAGAGTTTATTCGAATCAACATTGTCAAAAGCCTTCTCCAAATCTACAAAAACTAGAAATGTAGGTTTGCCTTTTCTTAATCTATCTTCTAGGATAAGCCGTAAAGTGAGTATTGCCTCCCGAGTTCCTAAATTTCTCTTGAACCCAAACTGATCTTCACCTAGGTCGGCTGCTTTCTTTGGAAAGGTGATTATAACATTTTTCTTAAAGTCTGAGGGTACTTCACCTGTCTCATACATCTCACACACCAGGTGAAACAATTTTTTCATGGCTGGTTCTCCCAGAGACTTCAGTAGCTCTGAGGAATCTACTTCAGTGGCCTTGTTTCGACTTAGGTCTTTCAGTGCTCTGTCAAATTCATCTCTCAGTATAGTATCTCCTATTGCATCCTCATCTACTTCTTCTCCCTTTTCTACAATATTGCCGCTAAGTTCATTTCCTTCATAGAGCCTCTCTATATACTCTTTCAACCTTTCAGCTTTCCCTTCTTTGCTGACAACTGGTTTTCCATCAGAGTCCTTGATATTCATAGAGCTGTTTTTCTTATCTCCAAATGTATCTTTTATTTTCCTGTAGGCTGTATCTATTTTCCCCTATTTATACATTCTTGTACATCCTTGCATTTGCCTTCTAGCCACTCCTGCTTAGCCATTTTGCACTTCCTGTCAATCGCATTTCTTATTCGTCTGTACTCCATTTTGCCTGTTTCATTTACTGCATTTTTATATTTTCTCCTTTCATCGATTAAATTTAGTATCTCCTGTGATACCCAAGGATTTTTTGTAGGTCTTGCCTTCCTGCCTATTTTGTCCTCTGCTGCCTTCACTATTTCATCTCTCAATGCCACACATTCCTCCTATACTGTTTTATTTCCCCCCGTTTCTGTCAAATATTGCCTAAAGCTCTCTCTGAAATGCTTAAGAACTTCACGTTCCTTCAATTTATCCAGGTCCCATCTCCTTATTTTCCTACCTTTTTGTAGTTTCTTTAGTTTCAGCCTACAGTTCATAACCAACAAGTTATGGTCAGAGTATATATCTGCCCCTGGGTATGTTTTACAGTGTAAAACCTGGTTCCGAAATCTATGTTGTACCATTATAAAAACCATATTCACCTACTATATTCCCGTCCCTTCCTTGTCCTACTACCGAATTCCAGTCTCCCATAACAATTAAGTTTTCCTCTCCCCTTAATTGTCTGAATAATTTACTTTAGCCCCTCATAAATTTCTTCGATCTCCTCATTATCGGTAGAGCTAGTTGGCATATAAACCTGTACTACTGTGGTCGGTGTTGGCTTCGTATCTATCTTGACTACGATAATGCGATCACAGTGTTACTCATAGTAGTTTACCCGCATTCCTATTTTCTTATTCATTATAAGACCTACTCCTGTAATAGCCCCAACTGATTTTGTATTTATAATCCTGTACTCGCCTGACCAAAAATCCTGTTCATCTTTCCACCGAACTTCACTAACCCCCACTATATCTAACTTCAACCTATCCATTTCCCGTTTTAAATTTTCTAATTTTCCTACCCGATTAAGGGATCTAACATTCCACGCTCCGATCCGTAGAATGCCAATATTGTCTTTCCTGATGACAACATCCTCCTGAGTAGTCCCCGCCCGGAGACCGGAAGGGGGAACTATTTTATCTCCGGAATATTTTACCCGAGAGGGTGCCCTCAGCATATTTTCATGCAGAAGAGCTGCATGTTCTCGGGAAAGGTAACGGCTGTAGTCTCCCCTTGCTTTCAGCCGTTCGCAGTAGCTGCGTGGCAAAGCCACATTAGCTGATATTACAAGGCCAGCTCAGTCAATCATCCAGACTGTTGCCCCTATAACTACTGAAAAGGCTGCTGCCCCTCTTCAGGAACCACACGTTTGTCTGGCCTTTCCACAGATACCCTTCCGCTGTGGTTGCACCTACGGTACGGCTGTCTGTATCGTTGAGACACGCAAGCCAACCCACCTCGGCAATGTCTGTGGTTCATGGGATTGGAAGTTTTTACTACCCTGCTGGAAATGTCATCAATTCCATATGACCGTTTACTCTTGAGAGAGTTTATTATTTTCCTAATTTCTGAAGGAGAGGTGGGTGGAATTTCGATTGTATCAAATTGTGTGGGTATGGCCTCTTCCATTAATTGCCTTGCTCCTTCCAATGATAATTTAGATCCTATTTCCTCTACAACATTGAAAAAGTAATCATTAAAAATGTTTTTAACTTCTGACGTTTTGTTAATAAAGTTTTCATTTGTTTTGATGGTAATACCCTCTTCCTCTGCTCTTGGTTGCCCTGTCTCCCTTTTAATAATATTTCAAATTGTTTTAATTTTATTATCAGAGGAGCTAATCTCAGACATGATGCACATGGTTCTTGATTTTTTAATAAGTTTTCTTAATGTAGCACAGTAGTTTTTATAATATTTTACATAGGTTAGGAACCCATATCTGCACTTAACTCATTTTGTCCTAAAATGTCACACGTACCCCTTGTCTTCTCACCACCTCATATGTTATTTTACGGCCCAAGTAACAAATCTCATATACCACCTTTATTGTTACATTACCTAATGTAATTCCTTCAGCCTCACATTATTTTGTTAGACTGCGTTGTTTTGCTCTTTTTAATTTTCGACATATCATGACCTAAATCAGAATATCTGTAGTGACGTTTACATGTTGAATAAAATGTGTGCACGCCGTAGTTTGTAACAAACTTACGTTTTTTTTTTCACATAGTTCAATACTTTTCAGCCTGTATATTAATAACACCTTAAGTCCTTCGTGGCGTATCTTATTGTGGAGGCCCACGTTCAGTGCCAACTGGAGCACGAAGCGAGTGTCACGTAAGAGTAATACGAGTGTCATCTTGCGCAGCTTCCGGAGGGACACGGAGGGCGTGCTGGGGCAGCTGAAGGACTCCCCTAAGCCGCAGTGCGTGTCGCTGCTGCTGCAGTTCCTGCTGCCGCTCGTGCAGCTGCGCATCACAGAGCTCGCGCCGCTCTACCCCGACGTCGCCGCGCTCGCCCTCAAGTCAGTACCGCCTCTCTCTCTCTGCTTACTGCAAATCACTACTTGCTTGGGACCAAAGCAGTGGTCATAACTCCCTAGAATTATAAACTGCTTAAATCAACTTATGCTGAGGGCAACAACCTGAGGGAGGACTCGAACTTTCGACGGGGAGCAACCGCGCACTCCGCAGCCTTAGAGACGATGACCATTAGGGCGCGGCTCTATCTTACAGTTTCTAACTATATGCACATATATGCCTCGGTTGCACAGTGGTAGAGTGCTAGATTACAAATCCAAAGGTCGATCCCCGCCAGGTCCTAGGATTTTTATCTGTCGCTTTCCACTTCTTTCACCTCTGGCAATATCGCTCATGTGAAAAATACCGAGTAGCACCGTGGTTCGGAACCCACGTTAAACTGTACGTCCCCCTATAACTGGCTGGATAAGTCAGTTCGAAGGTCGGAGGAAGGCTACGGCATATCACCTTCAAAAAGGACCATGCCTAATAAAGCACTGTGGTGTTCAAACCGATCTTCCGATTGTTGACTTGCTTGTTTGTAAAGCTTATGGGACTTAACTACGTGGTAATCAGTCCCTAAACTTACAAACTACTTATGTACTACTTACGAACTAGGACGGCACAAATATCCATGCCCGAGGGGGGATTCGAACCCCCGACCGTAGTGGTCGTGCAGACCGTGACTGAAGCGCCTCAGTCTCCTCGGCCACCGCGGCCGGCGACTGTTGACTGCTTTACCTTTATATATATATATATATATATATATATATATATATATATATATATATATATATATATATATATATATATATATTGTTAGTACGCGTATTTCTTCCCAGAAATGTTGGATTCCGTTCTTAGTATTTGCTATTCCTCCTGTTGGACGATACGTATATATCGTCTAACAGGAGGAATAGCAAATACTAGCAACGAAACCCGACATTGTCTGGGTAGAAATACTCGTACTATCAATAGTAATACAATCAGTTTTTCCAAATGTTGTAATATTTAACTTACGTTAAAAATAATATGTAGAAAGTTAATCAATTAATTAAAATAATAATAAATCAAATTCAATATGAGTTGTACGAAAGTGTGCAAAATTTCAAAGGAGTCTTCAACGCATGGTTAACACGATTTTTTTCATTGTTTATGACATCATGTCACCGACCTACTTCTATCCGCCGAGACCAAACTCCGTTACTTACAAATGAAGACCAAGGGGTGTGAGTGAATGGCAATAGTTGGTTATGGAGAAAAGGCTGGGCAAACCCACACACATTTTCCTTTCTATGTGTATACTGATGTTTCTAGGCGTTGGTAATACAGGCGAATTGCAATAAAATGCCATTATTACTTGTCTCCAATTTTAATTCAGTACAGACATACAGCTGAGTTCAAAGCATTTTCGTTTCGTGTGTCGGCACACTGGTTGCTATGCGTTGCTGTAGCCGTATTTATCGAATGCAAGCAGTAGAGTATTGATACACGTTGAGAAAGAGATCTGCCATCTGACCTGCTAACGCATAAACAATTGCTAGACCGTTTTCTTGTATGTACAATTTGCTATTAAATTTTAAAATAGTTAAATGATAGGAATAATCTTAACAATACTATGAATTCATCTTTTCCACCTGAGATATTTTCCCATGTTGACGTAAATTTCTTTCTAGAATGTCTATTGTTTCTTCTATCGGTACTGATGTATAAAAGTTAGTCACATCTAAAGAAGCTAAAAATCGAACAACATTCGTTGAGCTCCATAAATGACAGTTTCAAGGTCGTACACTACAAGGATAAAGGTTGGTTGTTATCCAATTTGGAAGAAATCGACGTCTTTTATACACTGAGGAAAGATCCCAGCAGCGTACTCAATGAGAAGACAGAACTATCTAAAAGCCATTACTGGGAACATTTTAGCAATATCCTCCTTGAGATGCACTGATATGTTGTACTTTTTGAATATCTACGTCTTGCTTTTAACATAACTGAGTAACTTGGAGCGTATACCATTACAACACTTGCAATTTTAGAAGATGACGTTATGAATATGTGTTAGATGTTTGGACATCAGTATCTTTGGTCACCAATGACAGCTGTTATGCATATGGGTAATCTTTGAAGCTGAGAACTGCTGCCTGTTAGTGCTATCCGATGAACATGTAGTTCAACTCGACGGTTTGTTAAGTTTGGCGATGTTGCCTAGCGGCAGATAAGTTTTATGGTAAGTTAGTATATTAGTTAAATTTGAATATTTGAAGTTGAGGAGTCAATATATAGCGCCCCATTTTATTTTACGTTTCCTTGCTTTACAGAACTTGATAATGGGATAATGACGTCCCGAAACAAGTAGTTCTTGGATATAAATTTTATTATAGGCAACTGGTGCGTGATTTTCAATAATAATTACTTAAACAGTTGTAAGATGGCATCAAAACAGATGATTCAAAAATGCAAAGTTCGCGCCCGCTTTCACAATAATACTGTATTACTTATAAGATATTTTTGTTTGTTTTTTTGGTGCAAGATCAATATCAGCTGGTTTCAAGGACAAGTTTCTCTCGTCATTTGTTCAAAAAATAGAAGAATCTACCTCAAGAGAGGCAAACGATAACTCATAGGAAGCTAGGATCGCTTTTTCAGAAGACAGAGAAATGGGTCCAGTACTATCGAAATTCATTCGTTATAAACTCGCATATTTTGCAGCAAAAACTATTATCTTTTAATGCGCTACATTTAGTCTACAAATGCCTTTCGAGACCGCAAGGTCTCGTTGAATCATTGCTCAATACTTCGTAACGAAGAACACATTGCGGCTGGTCAACACCATCGTTCTGCACAGCAACGAAACCGCATTTAATGTAATAATCAATGTATCTCCGTTTCATCGACAAACTCATGACTAAATAACGAAAAAACTTATCTTAATAAGTCCACAAGTGATATTCATATCAAAAGCACAAAAAGAACTGCTTGTTTTACTGCTTGTTAGGCCCCGAACGCTAACAGTTGAGCTATACCGGCCGATGTTGCAATTGATTTAGTTATTTGCAAAACTTAAAAAAAAAGATTTTCTCGAAAATTTTTGCGTGGAATGGCTTTGGCTGATTATTATTTGAGTTCAGAACTTCACGTACCACAAATATCAAATAAATCTAAAATCCGATACCCATGTGGTCGTCTTGCAAGACGAAAATGAATCTCGTAGTACATAAGACATACTGGTAACCCAGTAGACAGTTCGACGTAAGTACTATCATTTGTCTTGATTAAATAGTTACTTTTGTTTTAACTTAATTTGTTGCTATCACTTATCCGTCTGCTTCCCCCCACCCCCATTATACGTCCCAACGTCCACCTTGAGGAGGGAAGATTGGGAACAACTAATCTAAACCTAACATTCTGCGGAAGGAGCGGTAGGCAAACAAGCGGCTGCCTCACTCTTCCATTTCTTCTTGCCTTCTGCTAGCCCTCCTTTCGCTCGCCCTACCACATTCCACACAACCCAAATCCAATGTAGTTCTCTTGATTGCAAAGTCACGCTATGCGACAAGCTGGCACTATATGGGGACAAATGTGTGTGCGTGTTTGAGGGAGGGGGGTTATTAGTTGCTCGGCTAAATCTTACTTACGGTGTCAGCAGCGGAGAGTAGTAATGTTGGCAAGGAAATCTTCAGTTTAGAAGTATAATTGATTTATTGACAGTCGTTCGTGCAGGAAGAGAGCAGAAGTGCATGAAATGGTTATTTTACGGTTAAAAAAAGATTTATTCAAAATATTCATTCTGATAGGGATCTCATTCGAATTACCACTGCATTATAGAGAACAACATTCCCGAGCAACGCTTGGGAACCAGGTGCTTTATAATTGAAGTAGCCGGGCCTCTAACGATATGTATCGAATGTGCGCTTCTAAATCCTTGCCGACAAAAAAATGGACATTTACCATCGTAGAATTAATTGGAAATAAAGGGATTATTTTACTTTCGGCATTCCTTGCTAATATAATATTTCATGGTAAACGCGGAACATTATTAGCCTCATGTATGTAACTGAGTTTTCAAAGAGCAGTCAAGAGATTTTGGCAACATCAGCTGCTGCCGCAAGTGAAATTTTACCGAAATTATACATCAACACGAAAAATGACGTATCGATTTTCGATCATAGCTTTACAAGGAGGCCAATAAAAATTACACCATTCAAAAAGCGTTTTGCCATGGATGCGTGCAAGACGAAAATCATGTGTATACTTAGCCATTAAGAAAGGAAAAAGAAAGCAGATGTTTTCATGTCTATATCTCTGGTCACACTTCAAATTCTCCATCTGCCAATAAGTGAGTGTCGAAAATTGAGGTGGTACCAACTTCTGCCTTGCGTAGTGGTCAGTGCTATGGTAAAAATGTGACACTAAAGTAACAACTTTTCGTGGAAACGCATTTTATATACGCTCATGTTTAATGGTTAATTTTCAGTAAGACAGATTATGATATTAGCAGTGGAAATCAAAACACCATAGAAACGAGTTTTGAACAAAACGTTGTTTATGTGGTGCGTCGTTATTTTTTATTATTATTATTATTATTGTTATTATTATTATAGTAACAGTAACTTTGTGATAGTTTTCAGCAGATAACACATAATTTGAAGTAATTCCCTAATTTTTAATTTGACGACACAAGGCAAATTCCACAACAGCCATAATA
Organism: Locusta migratoria; assembly: GCA_026315105.1. NCBI lineage: Eukaryota > Metazoa > Arthropoda > Insecta > Orthoptera > Acrididae > Locusta > Locusta migratoria. The sequence continues at coordinate 678,078,394 of CM048744.1, forward strand.
TTTGTACAAATGAATATATAGGTAATACGTCATGTTCACTGTACGAAATATACAAACAACACTCATATACACGTGTAAGGCAAACTCAGGAATAGGAAACCTGAGGTGACACAGACAGAAATGTAGATTGGAACTCAGTAGCTAAAATAGGCATAGACCCCCTAGTGATCGATCGTAGCGGAAACAGACACAGATGGAGGTGGAAATTGATGATGGATGGAAAGAAGGGCAGTGAAGAACAGAGGCCGGGGATTAGATAGGGGGAGGATGAAGAGGTAGATAGATGAGAAGACATGGCGGATTGGAAATAGATGGAAAGAATGTAGACAACAATAGCTTTTTATTAAGATGGTCCAGAGTCGGTAAACTGATCGGTATATTTGTGAAGAAAAAGAACGACAAAAAAAAAAAAAAAAAAAAAAAAAAAAATAATAATAATAATAATAATAATAATCTTAAGGGTTTAAAATAGTGTGTATCTGTGAAGCTAACCTTTCGTTTTACATACTATACTTTCGTTTTACATAGCCACTGGAGCCTAACGAACGAACGATATTGACATGATTGAAGCATTCTCTCGGGTGATTCTATGTTCATATTAGTTACAGTACTTCATTTTGTATTTATTTCTTATGAGAGTGAGCCACAGCGAAGTGTAGCCGGGTTTAGCTAGTAGATTATAATTTCTTTCAGCTGCTCGGTAAATGGTTAGTGTTATAAAGGATCAGTTATGGAACTCTACTCACGTTTCCAAAATCTGATCTAGACATAATTTATTTATGCAATTTATTTTTAAAGGCTTTTGACGATCGATCACTAGGGGGTCTGTGTCTATTTTAGCTACTGAGTTCGAATCTATATTTCTGTCTGTGTCACTCCAGGTTTCCTATTCCTGAGTTGGCCTTACTCGTGTATATGAGTGTTGTATGTGTATTTCATATAATGAACATGACATATTACCTATATATTCATTTGTACTAATCTTATGGCTGTTGTGGAATTTGCCTTGTGTCGTCACACTCACTTCTGGGTTTGTTGTGTGCAAATATGTTACAGTGTAAAATAACACATTCAGGATTTCATAATTCTCTACAAGTGCAGGCAGGTGTTCGTCTGAGACCAAACTGATGAACATATCCTGGGTGTGAACCAAGGTCCTCGAGGAAGCGAGCGATGTGATAGTGGGTTTAACCTCGTCTACTCTTACCCGAGGCGAATTGTGAGGTAACTGTTGCGTCTGCCGCCTGCAGGTGGATCGTGGGCGAGACTGCGGGCACGGCGGCCATGATGGTGCTGTGCGCCATCGTGAACGCCGTGTGCGGCCACCGCGAGGACGGCCAGGCGGAGCAGAGCAGGCTGCTGGACCTCGAGGTGGCGCAGGTGCGCGACGCCGTGCTGGAACTCATAGAGGCCAGGATACCGGTAAGCTACAACATTCTAATCGCCTCTGTTCTTTTTACAAGAATAGGTGTTTATTTTAAGTCCGGTAAGATACATCAGCAATTATTTGTTAAAGGTTTTTCTTACAACCTCACTTTCAAACCAGCACACTGAGACTCATTTACTTCACGATGATTCCTGGTCGTAACAACCAAAGACATTGTGTATATATAATGCGTAGTCCCAATGTCGCTGTTAAACACCTCGTTCATTTGGAATGTGCAATAACTAATCACTTCCCTGCTAGTAAAACTCCCCCATCCGAAAACGTCTTTCACATAACCATCTCTTACAACAGCTGCGTAATGTAACCATTATCATGTTGAAATGTTCAAATGTTTGTAGAGCTTATGGGACTTAACTTCGGGGTCAGCAGTCCCTAAACTTACAAACTACTTATGAACTACCTAATACTAAGGACGTCACAAATATCCATACCCGAGGTGGGGATTCAAACCCCCGACCGTAGTGGCCGTGCAGACCGTGACTGACGCACCGCGGCCGGCTATCATGTTGACCAACATCAGTCTTAGTGACTATAAAGACAGACAGCACATAAAAACAGTTGGGCCTTACAAAATCTCTCGCTGTCCCACATTTTTGCGTGTAGTAACAACTACATTATCAGCAGTGTTCTCTACAACGTGCACAGGAGCAGGGTAGGAAGGGGGATTTCAATTTATGGTATTTCTATACACAATCAGAGTGGTGTTTAAGGCTACGATTCCTCAACTGCTATGCTAATGTTGCTGGTATTGCGTTGTTAGTATAGACTGAAATGTCGTACTTATAATTACAATGCAACTTAACGTGATTACAAAGTCAAACGTCAGCTGTCTATAGTGTGTTACCGGCAGTGTTCAGTCTTGTTTATGGGGAAGAGAGTACTAACTGGTCGCACGTCATGCCCGCACCATAGTACTCATCCCCACATTGCCCGTGGTTAGCCTTGAGGATAGCTCGCGTGCCCAGCCCAGGTGTAGAGGATAGCTGTGTTGTAGTTCACCATGTTCCGTTAGAGGGCTGCCCCCCATCGAAATATAATTACCAAAAATGTCATCGCTAAACATAGAAAAAATATATCACCTCCACAAAGAACCAGTCTCCCTGAAGAATAGATACTGTATTTACAATAGTTATAATAAAGGAACTGTCCACATTACACAAGTGCGTCCTATTGTGGAGTACTGTTGCGTATTGTGGGATCCACATCAACTGTGAATGACGGAAGGTATAGAGAAAGTTCAGAGAAGGGCAGCTAGTTTTGTATTATCGCTATATAGGGGCGAAAGTGTAAGAGAAATGATATACCAGTTGGGTGGTATACCATTAAAAGAAAGGCGATATTCATCGTAACAAAATATATTTACGAAATGTCTTGCACCAGCTTTCTCCTCCGAATGTGACCATATTTCGTTAGTACGTGGGGAGACATGATCACATTCAGCCTCCCTATGTCGATGGATGCTAACATACAAGTGTGTGTGGTGTGTTGTGTGTGTGTGTGTGTGTGTGTGTGTGTGTGTGTGTGTGTGTGTGTAAATAGACGTGAGTCCGAATACGAGTTACGTACAGAAAGTAAGTTCCGTTTGGTTATATAAAACAAACGTGTACAGATACAGAAAAAATATTTATTGTACAAAACTTTACAACTGTTAAACTACTTTTCTACATAGCTGCCAAAATTTTGTAGGTACTTGTCATAGCGTGGCACAAGTTTCTGTATGCCTTCTTCATAGAAGGTTGCCGCCTGTGTATTCAGCCATGTGGTAGCATGTTCTTTCACCTCGTCATCATCGTTGAAATGTTGACCACCAGGGACAGATTTTTAGGTGTAAGAAGAGGTGAAAGTGGCTAGAAGCGAGGCCCGGGCTGTACGGATGATGATCAAACACGTCCCAGTGAAATTCCCGTAAGAGTTGTTTGGTCACATTCGGCACATGAGGTCGGGCACTATCGTGGAAACAAACACCACTTTTTGATGGAAATCCTCTTGTTACACCTCAAATTTGTCTTGTCAACACTTCAACGATAACGAGCTGAAAGAACATGCTACCACATGGCTGTGTGTCCGGCTCCATACAGCAGCGAGCGTCTCAACGACGCGGCCGGCCCGCAACAGCTCAAGGTCACTGCCCGCACCGCTTGCCCGCAATGGGTGTGGCCAGGCCTTAATGGCCACGATGTCGATGGGTTGTTAACCAGTAATGTTGCTTCCTTCCTTTTCTGCAAAGCAACGTGTCATGCTCGGACGCTACGAGGACGGCTGCTGTGGGCACAGACGCTGGCGGCGCTGCTGGACCTGCGGAGCAGCGTCCCGACCGATGGCGAGGGCGACGGCGGGGGCGGCGGCGGAGGCGCGGGCGGCCGGCGCCAGCAGCTGACCGACACCGAGACCCGCCAGCGCATCGGCGCGCTGCTGCAGCTGCTCAGGGTCGCCGCCGGAGCCTCGCCCTCGCTGGCCGAGCAGGTGCGGCTCACCACCTACTGCACCTGCAGCACCGATAGGCAACTCACTAGGCAGAAGTCCAGGACACAGGACTCCCGTTTATAAGAAAGGAAAGAGAACTGACCCACATAATTACAGGCCAATATCGTTGACATCAGTTTCATGTAGAATTTTGCAGCGTATTCTCAGTTCGAATATAGTAAATTTCCTTGAAACGGAAAAGCTTCTTTCCATGAACCAGCACGGCTTTAGGAAACATCGTTCATGTGAAACTCAGCTTGCCCTTTTCTCACATGACATCTTGCGAACATGGATGAAGGGCAACAGGCGGATTGTGTTTTTCTCGACTTCAAAAAGGCGTTCGACGCGGTGCCGCACTGCAGACTGCTAACGAAGACACGAGCTTATGAAATATGTTCACAGATTTGTGACTGGCTGGAAGACTTCCTAAGTAACAGAACGCAGTAAGTTGTTCTCGACGGCGAGTATTCATCAGAGACGAGCGTATCGTCAGGCGTGCCCCAGGGGAGTGTGATAGGACCGCTATTATTTTATATGTATATAAATGATCTGATGGACAGAGTAACTTGTAATTTACGGCTGTTTGCTGATGATGCTGTGGTTTATGGGAGGGTGTCGTCTTTAACTGACTGTAATAGCATACAGGATGACTTAGACAAAATTTCTAGTTGGTGCGAAGAATGGCAGCTAGCTCTCAAGGTAGAAAAATTTAAGGTGATATGCAAGAGTAGAAAAAGCAATCCCGTAATGTTAGAATACAGCATTAGTAGTGAGCTTCTTGATGCTGTCGCGTCGTTCAATTATCTAGGCGTAACATTGCAGAGCGACATGAAATGGAACGAACATGTAAGGACAGTTGTGAGTAAGGCGGACAGCCGACTTCGGTTTATTGGGAGAATTTTGGGAAGACGTACTTCACCTGTAAAGGAAACCGCGTATAAAACGCTTGTACAACCACGTCTTGAGTATTGATCAAGTGTTTGGGACCCACAGCAGATCAGTTTAAAGGAAGACTAATGGCCGAGTGCACCAACCTCGGTCAAAAAGCACGATAATCAAGGGTTCCGAGAACACGGTTAAAAGTTAACCGCGGTTAAAATGTCTCTGAGGTGCACCAACGTTAATCACCGGTCAGCAAACCGTCGTCAGCCAATCGTACATTTGATCGTGATCAAGTCCGAGTAGCGCAATGGAAGGCACCCAAGTGATGCAAAGATGTTAGTTGAGCTTACCTACATGTGTATTCTCGACTATCTTTGGTGAATGACGACAGTACCACGTGATTTGTATGTACAAGATTGTAAATACCGTAAAATTGTATGACGCTTCTCGCCGGGCTGCAGTGGTTATGTTGGCACCAATGGTAATGACGGCAACTAAGATGACCAATAAATATTTTTTCTGACAACTTCAATTAAAACGAAAATTATTTTCTTGTGAACGGACAAGGGTACATACAAGAACCTTTCAACGATAGAGCAGGTACAGCATTAATTTTGCTGCGAGTGAAACGAGCAGCAATAACATTTACTCTGTAGCTTGTGAAAAATATTAACGCAATTCTACACTTCATTGTTCATCTGTTGCCAACATAAGCACTGGAGCCCAGCGAGAAGCGTCGTAAAATTTTACCGAATCCAGTCATATTACAAAGAAAAATGATTATTAAAAAAACACCCTAAGACAGATGTATATAATTACATAAATTATGATATATTGTTTCGAACAAATCAACACAAATGCCATGCACTGCATGTTCACCTGGTAACAGAAATATACAGATAACATGTTTTAATAACACGAAAGCTTTACGATTATAGTTACGGAACATCTCGTCATTTTTGATTCAAAACTTTTTCTGAATTTGATGGTTATCTTCTGGAAATATTCATTAATTATGGCGCGGCGAACTGCTATTCCTGGCAATGTGTCGTCGCGATATGTTACAGTTGTCACCAATAAGTATGTTATATGCACCAGTTGCAAATGCTCTTAACATAATCAACAGTCTGTTCATAGGCGAAATAGGGTTATTTCTATCGGTAGGAAATTCTAACATGTCACTGATTTGATTTAACAACCACCACTCTTTCTTTGGACAAACAAAATCTTTCTTTGAACTTTTTGTCACTGTAATCTTCAAAAGAGTCCCCCTTTCCACAATCACTACGTTCCGGTTTTGATCCCGATTTAAATGATCGAGGTAAAATAAATCTTTGTCAATTCTGTCTAAAACTTCAAAACGCGCCGCCATCTTGATACTGCCAGTATAACCCTGGTCATCTCGACAAAACCGGGCGTCAGCCGCGATCAAATTTAACCGCGATCAACTCCCTCGTTTAACTTTGATCGGTGTCGGTGCACCAGGAACTTGAGTTGACCACGGTTAAATGCCGATTTGACCGCGATTAACTTTTGACCGAGGTTGGTGCACTCGGCCAATAGAGGCGGTTCAGATGCGAGCTGCTAGATTTGTTTCCGGTAGGTTCGACCAATGCACGAGTGTCACAGAAATGCTCCGGCAACTCAATTGGGGATGGCTGGAAGAAAGACGACGTTCTTTTCGTGAAATTCTGTTGCGGAAATTTAGAGGGCCGGAATTTGAAGCTGAGTGTAGTACATTCTTGCTGCCGCCTACTTACATTTCGCGTAAAGATCACAAAGACAAGATAACAGAAATTAGGGCTCGTACGGAGGCATAAAGGCATTCTTTTTTTCCTCGTTCAATTTGGGAGTGGAATAGTACAGTGGTACAGTGTACCCTCCGCCACGAACCTTACGGTGAATTGCGGAGTATGTATGTAGATGTAGACACTATGCTCTACTCTTCTTTACCATGATGCTGCATTTAAACTGGGAGCTTTTGAAAAATATGACAGAGGAAACTGTAACTGCCTCATATTTTTATACACGAAGTAGTACCGTATGAAGGCCGAACAGAACTGATCTGCAAGTCGTTACTAATTCGATTTAAGAGTATCGAATATTATGGATGAGTATAGGTCCCCTGAATAATTAATACAATGTACAATTATATATTTTTGACATTACAGCGTTCATTTTAAATGAAATAAATCGCAATTTGCGATTCACTTATGACTTCACTGTACTAGGTTTTGATGTAATACCAATGCAAATTTTTGCCTGGCTGGGATTCGAACCCAGCATCTCCTGTTTACTAGGCAGACACGTTGACCACTCGCCACCGAGGACACAGTGACCAGCCCGACTGCAGAGGACTCTTACCTGCACGTCTCCCGCCACACCCAAATCTCCATTCGCCATGCTGTCTCTTTCCTGTTACCACAGCCTATTTTATTCTGTAATGCTCGCAGCAACAATACTGTATTCTCGCCTCAGGGAGAACAGACCATGAGGTATCGAGACACATTTAATTGTCGTCAGGAGCCCAGCCTCGGCTTGAATACAATTATATATTTTTGACGACATTACAGCGTTCAATGAATGATATAAATCGTAATTTGCGATGAGTTATGGCTTCACTGCACTATCACAATTCTGCGAACATTACAGAACAAATACGCTGTGGTATAGGAAACAGTGTGGCGAATGGAGATTTGTGTGTGGCGGGAGACGTGCAGGGAAGAGTCCTCTGCAGTAGGGCTGGTCACTGTGTCCTCGGTGGCGGAGTGCTCAGTGCGTCTGCCTAGTAAGCAGGGAATCCCGAGTTCGAATCCCGGCCGGGCACAAATTTTCATACACCGCACATTGGTATTTCACCTAAACCTACTACAGTGAAGCCATAAGTGATCGCAAATTGCGATTTATTCCATTAATACAATGTATATTGGCGAAATTTTGCACAATTAACCTTCAAAACAAGAGGAACATCAACGTCTACCTAAAATTTCGTACAGTGTATGGCGGAGGTTTCTTGCAATAAACTGAGCACAACAGACATTACCTGACATCGCAGGTTCTGGAGACGATCTGACAGACTGAAGGTCTTCAAAACTAAACAGCCAAGATCGCAACGTACTTATTTATTTTATGACGACCGGTTTCAATGGACTATGCCACCACCATCTGGTCATATCAAATTTTACAAGTGTTCGTCTTATTTTAAAAAAAATGTAGATCAAATAGTATGTGCAATACAGTACTTGGCCTAAATATATACATATTTTATATATAAAATTTATATTTATGTATATTTAAAATATACATATTTTAAAAGATCAACAGCTTCTATAAGACTCTTAAAAACTGTTCATGCTTTAAAATGTGTATTTTTATATTTAGACCAAGTGCTGTATGGCACGTACTATTTGATCTCCATTTTAAAAAAATAAGATGACCAACTTCTAAAATTTTTATGACCAGATGATGGTGCCATAGACCACTGAAACCGGCCTTTATAAAATAAATGAGTATTATGCGATCTTGGCTTTTCACTTTTGAAGATTATCAACCACAATATTATTAGAAGCATCATGGCATACCCATCGGAAGTATGGACAACTAAATAGCAAGTAGTAAAAGGGTTGACAACAGTTGAAATAGGCTTTTGGAGGCAATCCATCGTGATATCTAGGCGAGAAAGAGCAAGAAATGAAGTCATCATGTAGAAAACAGACGTCAAAATTCTATTACAGATTTTACAGAATAAAAACAACTCTTATGGTATGGACATAACAGGAAGGATGTCAAAGAAGAGATTACCATAGAGAATTATGGGACAGGAGCAACCAGGTTATAATAATAGAGGGAGACCGCCGATCGCATGGATTCAACGAATTCAGACATCTTTCAAAAGGAGAAATATTGGTGAAAAACAGGATGGATAGGAAAAAATAGAGAATGAAAATCAAATTTAATACATACTCTTGGCATACCGCAAAAAGTAAACTGAATTAAATTTTGAAACTGGATGGTAATAATAGTTAGCAACACATTTCACAGACAATTTCTAATATTCCACTCTAAGATCCTGGAAAATTATATTATTGTAGGACCACAGTTAAGGTAGAATGACATCATAAGGATTGCGGTTCATGAAAGCGAAATTGAAATGGATAAAAAGTAGAGAGAAAGGAGCGGATATAGAGGGAAGGAGGAGTTGAGCTAACATAAGAAAGGAATATAACAGCACCGCGAGCTAACTCTAGTAAAGTTATAAAGGTACCCATCAGGTGCATGCTGGACCACAATTTCTGGTAAGAGCTCTTTCTTGTTAGAAGTCGAGGAGACAAAAGTGAGAAAGTGATGAGAGGAACAAGAAGTAAAAATAATTTATGACACTGGAATTATAAAAAATGATAAGAGTGAGTACTGAAGAGGCTGAATGAACAGAATTATAAGAAATAAAGTACTGACGGAATTGTTGGAGATTGCTTTGTTATACTATACCCTATTTAACGGGATGAAGTTTGCTGTGCTTATAACAGGAAGTAATTCACACTGTTGGATTAATAAATACCTCCATAAAATTTCTACAGAAGTACTGCGATTCGTTTCTGAAAGGATTTAAATTGGTCGTCCTTCATATCTTTTCTAATTTATATCTAAAAAAACTATACTGTATTTATGTCTCCTGTAACAGCAATCAAAACTTCTGAAACTATTTTATGACACTTTGTTAACTAAGCCTTCTTTTTTAATAATAATAATAAACTAAACCACACTTGTTGCCTTGTTTCAAAAAACAATTTTTGTGAAACAAGGCAACAAGTGTGGTTCAGTTTATTTAATTGAAAATATTTCACCAACAGTAGACTCAATCAATATGAGTTTTCTTATTATTATTATTTTTAGTTACAACGTTTGAAACCATGTACCGTGAAATTGGTATTTGCATAATTTATTCTATTCAGAAGAAAAAGTTTTTGCATAGCTCACAGTAAACTTGTAGCCATGTTAGTCTAGTCATATTTGTTCCTTATAGTTACTTAATGAGCAGCTAACAAATTTTGTTTATGAGCAGCTAACAACATTTGTTTCTGTCAGCCTTTCGAATAATTAACTTACCATACTCACTGATCTTAAATTTTATGATTAACTCATACCGTCTGCTTCTAACATTGCACTGGAAGTATCATTTCTGTAAGAAACCAGCATCTCCCAAAGACAGGTACTGTGATTGAAAGAAACCAAAATTGTATTAACACATTGTAAATACAGTCCCACGTTTCCAAATATTTTTCAAATATTTGATCCCTCCAGTTTCTTGTTTTCGAGGAGAAGTCATTCAATTAAAGAACTTAGTTTATTACTTGAAGAGGACTTTCGCTTGATTGATAGTTAACTTTCATTGTCACGAGACAAAAGAATATGATTGAGTTTCACAGTGACGAACGTATGTGTGTATTCGTCCCTTCGATAGTGCCATGAGTCATTTTCGTTTGCAAGTTGTTCTTAGCAGTTCCTATGATAAAGGTCTGTAGTTATTTACAAACCATTAAGGTAGCAAGAAATTACTTGTACATGTGACATTTTATTCATCAGGGACTTTATTCTCGATTTCTTTAATTTAGTTTGTTATGCAGTAATACAGTAATAATCATAAATCACTTCCCTTCAAAGGTATTCAAAACAAATGAGAGCCAAATGTGAAACTATGTAGTTAATTCCTAGAATACTCTGAGAAATTCTTGAAGCATACATAGGGTATTACTTCAGTTTGTCAGATAATACAAAGTCAGAGGCAGCCATACAGATAGAAGCCTAAATCATAATCAGTGTCATTTCAAGCTTTTGGCCCGGAAGATAGGACTAGTCAATTTGCTCCATACATGTACGGAATGAACGTGACAATCAAATTACACTCCTTTCTACACAAAGATATAGTCTTTATTGTAAGCAAAAGGTAAACAAAAGGAAAATTACGTATTTTATTGAAGAATTAAACTGATCTATACTTGGTTATTAAACCCTTTCCCTAAATTCTACTGTAGTTTGTTTAATAGTATTTGGTCCTCTTGTTGATATCCATACACTGAAGTGGCGCAGCGAACTAATCTCCATTAGATAAATTTATAATTGAACGATTAGCTAAAGAAAAGCAATGAATTCATTAAAAGTCAATATTTTAATCAATTTTATTTTATTTTTGTTACGTATTAAAGATCTTACTATTGGTATTCGCATTTGGAAGAGAGTGCTACATTCTAGCACGGTCAGATGATATGTATACTTACTAATGTATAATTGCCTTGGACAGTTTAACACCCATGCAAACTGTAAGCATTCTTAACTTACTTGGAGATAAATCTGTCAATATGATTGAACTGCAGCTACAGGTGTAACCTGTATTAAAAGGTGTTACTGTGAAATGACTGATGCTGAAAACGCGTAAGTTGTAAGTAGCGGTAGCACTTACATGACGAGACAGTGCACTAGAAAGCGCATTTTTGAGAGCTCGCATACAAAATCTTCTAGAGTGTAAGACTTGATGGATATTGGAAAGACTCATATTAAGTAAGTAAATATTTGACAAATAATTCTTTCACAATACATGTGAGAATTGATCGATGCATCAACATTCCTTGCAGTTAAAATTAATGAAGTAATGAGAACCAGCAGGACGTGTTTCGTGTTTCAGATTTTGACTGAGATCCCGTATAAGTCTGTAACGGCCCTTTTCCAGCCTTTGTTGTCGACTGACAAGGAAGAAAGTCTCTTTCAAGAGGAAACCATCAACCTATACCTTCAGGTATGTCCAAATACGTTAACTGGCATTTTTATTTCATCGTCTTGAAGATGGAAGTGGGAGATGTCGTTTGAAAACATAAACATGTCACCCTAAAAATATGTATTTAGAATCTATGTATATAAAGCGATAATTATAATAAATCTGTTAGATGTGAAGAGATTTTGTTTTAGTTCAGTACAGACTTAGTTTTCAGTAAATTTTATTGACTGTTTATCATAAATACATAAACGATACTTCGTAATTCATACATCATAACTGTGTCGACCCAAATTGGGAATGCTGTTCATAAATATGAATTTCCAAAAAAGGAATTAAGTTTAGCATGTATATTAGGTATGGTTTTACAGAGAAAGTACAATCCTAAAAGAAAACTTTTACATGCCTGAAAATTATTTTTTTAAATGTAGCCAAAGTTGTATGACCCTGGATTAACCGTAGCATGGGATACGGCTATATTTAAAATTCTGCTTTGTAATACGTTTAAATAACATTATCAGTTTCGGTCAACATGTTCAGAAACACAATGATAACAAAAGGATCGTACTGACGTGTTTTACGGCCCACTTTAAGTTAGCCTGTACTTTTATGATTTATTGAAAACACTTCGGCCAAAAATAATAAAAAATTATGGACGATACGATTACGACTCTACTATTGTGATGATAATGTATGTACTCGACAGGTAATATTCTCTCTGACCGTATTTTAATCAACAGTCAATATTATTTGATATTTGAGTTTAGCTTTGAGAAACATACTCTTCTTTTAAAGTTTTACCTCTTTAAACTATTATTTTAATATCTTTCCCATATTTTCATAATTTTTTGCTGTTGAAATATTATCACCTGTCTTGCCATAGTAGTTTGCCTTTTTTTCCAAATTTATTTTCTTTGCCTGTACTGGTTTTCGTAAAATCAAGTGAGTGAAATCGCTGTTATTTTTGCAAATATCTCTGAAAAGATGCGAGTTATGGAAATAACATACGAGAGCAAAATTGTTGATAATTTTCTCCTCTACAAACACATTTATTCAGTTTTCGTCTCAGATGAACGATGAAGGGGAAGGCGTAATTTGCTGTCAAAAGGCCGATACAAACGGCCTATTGTTAGTGTTACTAACCTATTTTTGGTGCGAAATATTTGAACAAGAGAAGTCCTGGTCGCTGGTGGCCAACAACAATGTCCGTAAAATTTGGCGCCGATCGGTAAAACGGCACGACCTAAGAAGTGGGAATACGTTACAGACAAACAGTGTCAAATCGCCTTATTTTTCATATATCTCTGAAACAATAGGAGATATGTAAAAAAACATAAGAGAGCGAAGTTATAGAGCATTGTCTCTCTACAAAATCATTTATTCAGTTTTCATGTCAAATGAACGGTTAAGCCGTTATTTTCATTTAAATTTCGAGCTGTCAAAAGGCGATCGCAAAGCCCCACTTTTTAGTGTTACTACCGTACCAAAAAATGGGCCAAAGAAGTTGAAGCTGTATGATAGTGTTGACTGCCACACATCGAAGGTATAGTAGACTAACTGTAAAGGTCCTGTGCCGAAACGGCGCCTTTTCCTCGCACAATGTGGTAATTTTGTATTTAATTGTTCCCTGCTAAGTGTAGGTGACTGTATTGTGGTAGCTTGTTGGTGTTAAATAATGATTATGGAAAGGAGATGGTGAAATCCATTCTCAGCAAATAGATTACTCCTCTTGAATAGCCGAGACCACTGCCGAACATAATGTCGGTATCCAAAGGAAGGACCACCATCAGATGCCCTCTCTTCGTGAGATAGTGTGAAGAAGTTTAAAATTCAACGCAGAACATTGGCCTGAGTTCTGGTTATTTTGAATTTTATGCCACCACTCCTCCTCTCCAACAAGCAGTGTCCGCACTTACTATTTGACGCCATTTGCAGCCAAGTGGACTGTTCGCAAGCCATCCACTTCTGCGTTTACCACGGAGTCAACGACACAGGCATTTGCGCCAGAAATGTTGCGATCAATAATAGACATTGATAATGGTGTCGATCGACATTGCTTTCACAGAAAAATCCCGATTCTACTTGCATCATCGTGATCGGATTAGGGTCTGGAGGCACTATGGTGAGACACTGCTGAACTGTTACCTTATGTATACCCCTATTGGATCTGAACCCAATATTATGAATTATCGGTAGTATTGGATTTCCAATCCCATTTTTTCCTGGAATGCATTGCCAGTATACTATCGAGTAAGTATTACATCTCTGAAGTGTTGAAATCTGTTGGTTCCCCGTACCTATAGAGTTCGTCAATGGCCACATTGCAACCGGATTATGTGCGACCGCACATGCTGTGCAATGCTTCTTTGTCGCCATCAGATTACATTACTGTCTTGATCTTCCTGTTCTTATGATCCTTAGATATCGAAAACCTCAGGTTGATGACTGCAGAAGAACTGACCTGAAATACCCCCGCTGCTGCACTAGATGAAATTAGTCAATCTTTGAAGCAGCATGGACTGCTAAACCCCAACAATATATCCAGAACCTCTTTGATTCAGTGCCGAGGAATGTAGCGGCGTTTCTAGTCAGCAATGGTGGCAACACTAAATTCTGATATTGTAATCTGTCTCACTTCACTTGCTACCTTTGTACGTCTTAGCTGTGAAATATATTTTTCTGTGATGCCTACAGTTTTTCCTCGATGTTACAATGTTGGATGGCCAGAATTGTTAATATGGGCTGCAGAAGCAACAAAGTCCCAATAAAACTAAATACAACTGTGAAGGGCAAAAGTTAGGTAGAAAAGAATCCATTGCGTCTATAGAGTTCTTTATCATAAGTTTATAAGTTACTATGTACAAAGGTAAACTAAAAAGTATTTTCCCTATTTTACTAGCTAAAATAAGGCACATATAAATCGTCACAAATATACATCAAATGCCAAAGACCTTATTTTCCAACTTTTCCACATTTTTCCTATAGCAGAACTAAATTTGAGATGCCCTTACAGTAGAATTCGTCCTACTGCAGAACCATCTTATGACTACTTTTTTGGCTTCATTATTATTTGTGAATCGCTGTGTTGCCAGGAACTTCTTCAGAGATCCGGAAACGTGGAAATCACGGGGGTCGCGTGGAATCGCCACATGGTCTAAGGCGTCATGCAACGGACTGGGCTGTCGTTCCCGCTGGATGTGCGCGTCCTCCTTCGGGTATGGATGTGTGTGTTGTCCTTAGTGTAAGGGACTGATGATAGTAGCAGTTTGGTTAAATATGTTTACAAACACATAAAATCACTACGGGGCAAGATCTGGACTGTATAGGTGACTGGTGCAAAATCTGCCAGTGAAATGCCCGGAGCTTTTCGGGCTACCAGGTTGCCACATTTGACCGCACACCGTTTTGGAGCAGAATCACGTTGTTCGCATTAAGAATCTTCTGACATTTTCACCTGCTGGCAGCCCTCAGACGTGTTAGTGTGGATGTCGGCATTGACGGTTACAAATGTTCAAATGTTTGTAAAGCTTATAGGACTTAACTGCGGGGTCGCCAGATACTAAACTTACAAACTAATTATGAATTAGCTTATACTAAAGACGGCACAAACATCCATGCCGAGGAGGGAGTCAAACCCCCGACAGGGAACGGCCTCGCGCATCGTAGCATAGCGCCTCAATGCGCTCAGCCGCTCCGCCGCGGCTTGACGGTTACAGACAGTGGCATGAAATGTAGCAGGAGAGGTCCACAGCTTCCTGGAAGACCAATAATATCACTATACCGGAAGATGGCACTGAGCGGAATTTTTGTCTCAGGCGAACCCGATGTTTCCACAGCGTGCTCTGCTGCTTGGACTCCACGTTTCATCTTCAGTAACAATGCACTCCGGGAAACCTTCGCCCTCCTTGGAGCACTATTTCAGATGATTCAGTGAAGACATCATTCACTTGCATTTCATTATATCATCCAACTGCTTAGGCACCCACCGGCATAAAATCTTTCAGTACCCTAAAGACCTATGTACGATGTCATAAACATCCCACCGAATGTCAGGTTCCCGGGATATAGCCGTGATGGGTACATACCAGTCTGCTTTTACCATTGCATCCACGCGGGAAATGTTCCTGTCATTCAGTGACATATGTGGCTTCTCTGACTGCTCATTGTCATGCAAGACTTCACTGCATTTTTTGAACTCACAACACCACCACCTCACTTTTCTCAAAGCGAGACATATAAGAGCTGCATTTCTCTGTAGTTCTCAATGGGGTTTATCCCTTACTCTGCATAAAAAAAATTACACTTTGTTGCTCTAATGCAGTGGACGTGTGAAACACAATCACTGTCTTTAACAGCTGACAGCGGCATTGTGCAGTGCAGCTACTCGCAGATAAGGCTGGTCCAAGCCAAGATAGGTCCAATGTTACGAATGGATATTTTTTTTCTTTATTGTTATTTGAATTCCCCTAAAAAAAGGGGGCGGGCCGGCAGCGCTCACTGGCGCTCTTCAGCCTACATAAATAAAATTTGATGGAGGAGAAACATAAAAACACAAAGGAGATAAAATTTTGGAGATAACAGAAACATAAAACGGAGATTTAAAATGGAGATAAAACAACGTACATAAAATGGAGGAAAACGATGGTGACATAAAACATTTGGAACGGCGAAAGTGGTGAATAAAAACAGTTGCTCCAAGTCAGTGTGCACACACACAATTAAAATGAGCATAGGGCGGCGGCTATGGTGAGACCGTCCGCTATTGTGGAGTTAAAACAAAAAACACAACACACACGAGGAGACATACAAAAGTTAAAACTGACGGTGTCGGCTGCGGGTTGGCCGTCCACTGTTGTAAAATAAAACAATGTAGCTAAAGCACACCACACTTGTCGAAGCACAAAGGAGGTTCCGTAGATGGTGCGGCACTGACAGTATTGAAGATGTGGTGTAGGGGATAGAAGACGAAAGGAGAGGGAGAGGGTGGGGAGGAGCCACAGGGCCGGTAAGGAAGTGACGGGGGCATGATGTCCCAGGAAGCCATGGGAAAGAAGGAAAGGGGAGGGTGGTAAAAGGAGGATCCGGAGGGACGGGGGATGGAGTAGGGGAGAAGGGACGGGAAGGGAGGGATAGTTGGGTCCCTCAGGGAGAGAAGGGGGAGAGGGAGCAAGGAGAAGGATCACAGGTGGTATGAAGGGTAGATGTCAGGTCGGAGGGCATCATCCGGGAGGGGGCGGGTACGGAAGTTGCCACGGGAAAGGATCTGGAGAGTGGACAAGTGGAGAGCAGGGGGAATACAGTAGTGGAGGTGCGGCAATTGACCAGGTGCAGAGAGGAGGGGATGGACTAGAGGATTAGGCGGATCTGATTTGCGGGATATGTAACGGAAGTGGAGATGTTCAATAAAGAGAACGAGTCTGGGGAAAGGAATGAGTTCATAGAGGATCCTCGTGGGGGAGGGGGGATAAAGGGGGAATGGATATGTGAACTTTGCAATAATTATAATCGTTATTTTGTTTAAAAAGTAGGAGAACACTTTTTGATTTAGCCTTGTAGTTGCTCTGGAAATAAAGTGAGAAGTATAAATATTGAGTGAGTAGGTGGGTGTGGGGGATCCAGGCGCTGCAGCTGCTGCGGGAGCTGTCGTCGTGGCGCGAGGAGTGGGGGGACGCGCTGTGGAGCTCCCTGCGGCAGCCGCTGCTGCAGCTGCTGCTGGCGGCCGCGCTGCTGGCCGGCGCGCCCCACCACAAGGCGCAGGCGCTGCGCCTGCTCAGCACGCCCGGCTTCCTGCAGGAGTGGTACGTCTTGCACCCTGCTCGCTTCACCCTTATCACACGTGACTTTGTGACATCAGGGCAGAAAGGGAGATGGTACGTATCATATGGAATGCCACTCATCTGTAACTCAACTCGCAGTTCTTGCACGCGACTTCCTGACACCCTTGGATCAAGTCAGAAAGGGAAACTCATTTTCTGGCTTTCTTAAAGAATTTTAGTACCACATGGGATTAGCGGGTTAATCTGAATTTGGCAGTGTGGTAAAGCTGCCTGGTTGCCATTTTTCTCCAACCCACCTCCATATATCCTATTTCCATATTCAATGTGTTCTCCATATGTCTGTATTTAGCATTGTCCATGTGAAAGTTTCAGAACATGTTTGTTTGAAAATTGTGTAACTGAAACAGGAAATGGGTACCAGTCTGGTATTGCAGCACTTTAAATTTTATCAAGACCTAACTGAATACAAGCAGATGAAAGAAACTGCTGCCATTAATTACGACTCAAAATCTGATGTTCCTCCGCCCAGTTTCTGCAGGCTAAATGGTTTTAACAGGACAAGACACCATACGCCTTCTCCGTGCATAGAGGCCACATTCCTGAAGGCGATTTCGGACTGTTTTGGTTGATACTGTGTGTCCTGGAGGGTGCGTTGCAGCTGAGATATATTCAGCCTCCTGTCTCGATGGGCTGCTAACTGGAAATATCGGTCATCTCTTGTTGATGTTAACTGTGGAAGACCCTGCCGTTTCCTTCTTTTAAAGGTTCCTATTGTCTGAAATCGCGTCCAGGTCCTGGCAATTACACTTCGGGTCAGTCCAATGGCTGCAAGCCATCTCCCTCTGTGTCTGTTTGTTGTATGTTAAGTTGTGTAGCCTAACTGCAGTGGTCATCGGTTCCTAAACTTGCAAACTAATAAAGCTAACTTATCCTTAGAAGAGCACACACACCCATTCCCAGTGGAGGTCTCGAACCTCCGGCGACCGCACACACCGGAGCAATGCGCCTTACCATGGACGGCTATTCCACTGCATCTTTCCTATGATTACCCATGCCATAGATTCGGGTGAGTCTCGTTTTCGTTGCATTACACTACCTCCTCACGACACTATCTGAATGTAACTGCTTCTGTAATTTGTTTGGTAGAGTAAACACAAGACAACATCAACCACCTCTGCAGCGACTTTCCGTTATAGCCACTATCTCAGATGCCGTAATGATGTTGTCTCCACCCCGTAGAACCTATAGAAAGATGTCTTACCATTCTGACGATGACTATACTTCAGAATATATATATCTCAACTGGTTTCATGAATATATATATATATACATGTGGCGTCTATTTCGAATGAATAGGCGTCATTTCTGCCCATGCAGTTGTTATTATTTCATATTCACAGAATATCTGACATCAACAAGGTATGGGCAAAGCAGAAAGTGTGTACCCAGCCGGGATTCAAACCCGGGTGTCCCGCTTTCTAGGCAGTTGCGCTGACCACTTCACTACTGGGGACACAGTGACCACCGCACCTGCAAGGGCTACCTCAGCACGCTTCCCGTCAGACACAAATTTCTAAATTTACGCAGTCACAACTGCAGGATCAGATGTGACGTCTGTTCTTTCAGAATAAACGCCACATGTATATATGTATGATATGTGAGTGACGGGCAATGATCCTTTCGTTAGTGGGGAGTGGTGGGCAAGTTTTGAGCCCTTACTCTTACGGGAATTAGTACATGGTGACTACGAGAGTTTGAGTACTGTGGGCAGGGTAAAGTTGAAAAGTTGAGTCTGACGGGAAGCGTGCCTAGGTGAGGTGATCACTGTGTCCCCACCGGTGTAGTGGTCAGCATAACTGCCTAGAAAGCGGGAGACCTGAGTTCGAATCCCGGCTGGGTACACATATTCGGCTTTGCCCATACGCAGTTGATGTCATAAATGTTTTGATCGGTGTATGAGAGGGATGCGATGGGTGGTGTTGCTTGCAAGCAAGTGTGTGTCGACGTAGTGTAGAGTAACTGGCTGGTGTTGCGTCAGCGGCGCGTCGCTGTCGGAGCGTCTGTGCGAGCTGCAGCCGCTGCTGGTGGTGCCGTACAGCAGCGCGCGCGCCGCGGGCCGCGCCGCCGGCGCCTTCCGGCCGCACATGGACGAGAGCATGCAGCAGGACCTGACGCCGCTCTTCACCATCGCGCAGGAGGGCCGCCTCAACCACATGATGGCGCGCCTGCAGGACGCCTTCGAGAACAAGGAGGTGCGGTGCACCAACTAAGCGTGCTATGCAACACCGTCTGGATACAAGGCCTCACAACAAGCCCTTGTCCCGTCACACCAATAAGCTGCCATCGCAATCTCACTGGATGGCGCTACGAGGCAGTGGGTTGTAACCCAACGGCCAGCCAGTGAGCTTCAGACGGTAAGATGTGACACGGGCTTGTTGTGAGGCCTTGTATCTAGACGGTGTTGGATATGGACGCAACAAGTCGTTCCAAAGTCCCCGGTAGGAACGTTGCACCGTGTTTAGCCGCGTATATCCGAAAATGTATTCGATGGACGCAGAGGATACCGCGCTCCTGGATGAAGCTCCTCTAGGATGAGGCTCGCCCATTGCAATTTGGTCGTGCTGATTCCTGCGAGTTTACGAGAGTATCAGGCGTCCAATTTTTTTTTTTAATTTTTTATGTGTTTTTTTTATTCGGAGTGCACTCTTGCTCTTCTGACAATATACTTTTAATCTCAGGGTAGAATTTTAGAGCATATTCTCATTTCGAATATAGTAAATTTCCTTGAAACGGAAAAGCTTCTTTCTATGAATCAGTACGGGTTTAGGAAACATCGTTCATGTGAAACTCAGCTTGCCCTTTTCTCACATGACATCTTGCGAGCCATGGATGAAGGGCAACAGGCGGATTGTGATTTTCTCGACTTCAAAAAGGCGTTCGACTCGGTGCCACACTGCAGACTGCTAACGAAGGTACGACCTTATAGAATAGATTCACAGATTTGTGACTGGCTGGAAGACTTCCTAAGTAACAGAACGCAGTACGTTGTTCTCGACGACGAGTGTTCATCAGAGACGAGTGTATCGTCAGGCGTGCCCCAGGGGAGTGTGATAGGACCGCTATTATTTTCTATCTATATAAATGATCTGATGGACAGTGTAAGTTGTAATTTGCGGCTGTTTACTGATGATGCTGTGGTGTATGGGAGGGTGTCGTCTGTAACTGACTGTAATAGCATACAGGATGACTTAGACAAAATTTCTAGTTGGTGCGAAGAATGGCAGCTAGCTGTCAATGAAGAAAAATGTAAGGTGATGCGCAAGAGTAGGAGAAACAATCCTATAATGTTCGAATACAGCATTAGTAGTGAGCTTCTTGATACTATAATGTTCGAATACAGCATTAGTAGTGAGCTTCTTGAGGCTGTCGCGTCGTTCAAATATCTAGGCGTAACATTGCAGAGTGATATGAAGTGGAATGAACACGTAAGGACAGCCGGCTTCGGTTTATCGGGAGAATTTTGGGAACATGTACTTCACCTGTAAAGGAGACCGCGAATAAAACGCTTGTACGACCATGTCTTGAGTATTGTGTTTCGGACCCGCAGCAGATCAGTTTAAAGGAAGACATAGAGGCGAGCAGCTAGATTTGTTACTGGTAGGTTCGACCAATGCGCGAGTGTCACGGAAATACTCCGGCAACTCAATTGGGGATCGCTAGAGGAAAGACGACGTTCTTTTCGTGAATTTCTGTTGAGTAAATTTAGAGGGCCGGAATTTGAAGCTGAGTGTAGTACGATCTTGCTGCCGCCTACTTACATTTCGCGTAAAGATCACAAAGACAAGAGAAATTAGGGCTCGCACGGAGGCTATAGGCATTCTTTTTTTCCTCGTTCTATTTGGGAGTGGAATAGGAAAGGAAATGCCTAGTAGTGGTACAGTGTACCCTCCGCCAGCACCTTACGGTGAATTGCGGAGTATGTATGGAAATTGAGATGGAAGCTGAATAAATGACATAGGACCCAATCTATTAATTCCGACCGATGATACCGGGAGGTTTTCCTTGGTTATAAGGCGTATGCGGGAACTGGTAAGCACCTCCCACCTATTTCCAGTTGAGATCCACCTTTGCCTCGCTATGAGCTTATCTCATAACAGCTTCAATAGAACCGCGACTATTTACCGGCTGGATCTCAAACAGCCCGCCCCACTCCTCGGGGTAGAGAATGGAAGAAATAAAGTTTTATTTTTTAATGTGTTGGCAATGCAGAATTTTGTGCACTAAATGACCGCCCGAATATGTGCCGTAAATAAAAATTGATTTTTTAATTTGAATGGTCTGCATTCAGAAAAACACTGTAGTTCTTCTTATTATTATCTACAGACGTTTCAATGCCGTAGCAGGATCTGCAGTGGGCTTTTACTCATTTCCATTGGACAACTGAAAATGTTTTTCACCGTTGGTACATCATAATTAAAAGTTAAAAAAAACACACACAAGATTTGTTATAGGCCAACATGTATACCATGTTTTACATCTAAAAATAAGATGGCGCACGGTGCAGGCAGCTGACCATGTTCTGCATTGAAAGTTTGAATCTTGATACTGTGTGTATGTAATTAGACGGGTTTGTGACTTTTATCTCCTTATTTTTATTTATTTACTTTTATTTATTTAATTGGTTGTACTTATTTCATTCATTTACTTTTCATTATGTGAGTGGTTTCATGGATTAGTGTTGCCTAACAATTCACTGAGGGTAGTTTTATTACATTCAACTGTGTAATCATATATTACCTATTTTCCTTAAACCATGGCATTCTGTATTTGGTTTTCCTCAATTAATAATTTTAGTAAGGGGCTCTTCCTTCATTAGCGGATTTTTGCATCTTCGCTGATGTCTTTTTAACTATGTTTCACAGTTGAGTGACTGCTGTCACTTTTTATGCAGTCTGGTGTCCTGTGTATCTTGTGTTAAACGTTTCTCCTCGTTTGTCCAAGTCCCCTTTATGTCAGTTGGTTCAGGACTGAAAGCAGACCAATTTTTAATTCAGCGAACGCAGACCCCCAAGAGCTATTTCAAGAAAATAAATATTGGATGGGATTCAATTCGGGCTATCAGCGTGTCAAATTATTGGTTGGAATTGTCCAGAATGTTCTTCAAATCAAACACGAAAGTTTGTGGTCAAGTGGCATGGCGAAGTTTCATCTATTAATATTTTACCGTTGTTTGGGAACATGAAGTACAGAATAGCTGCAAACGGTCTCCAGGCAGCTGAATATGGCCATTTCCAGTCAACGATCGGTTCACTTGGACCAGAGGATCCAGTCCATTCTCTGTAAAAACAGCCCACACTATTAAGGAACCACTGCCTTGTTGATAACTTGGCTTCTACTGCTTCTTGGGATCTGCACCACACCTGAACCCTCCCATCAGCTCATACCAACTTGAACCAGAACTTCACTGGCCAAAACACTATTGGCAAAGGCTGTCAAGTCGGTTGTCTGCTGCCATCCGCCACAAACGCCAAATTGCTTAGCACTATCCAGATGATACGTTTGGCATAGCCCCACATTTATTTCTGCGGTTACTTTCCTCAGTGCTGATTGTATTTTAGCAATGACAACTCTACGCTAATGCCATAGCTCTCGTCCAGTAAATGGCGTCTGTCGGTCATTCTGTTGTCCATGGTGAAAGGTAACGCCTGACATTTGTTATTCTAGACTCACTCCTGGCACTGTGGATCTTGCAATATTGATTTCCATAACGATTTCGGATAATGCGTCTAGCTCCACTTGTCATTCCGCTTAAAAGTCTATCTAAAAATCACGTAGGAAACCTTATCACACTATTGATTCGAGTACGAACGACACCTCTGCCAATGTACCATCTGTTAATCCCTTGTCCATATGTTAATACCGTCACCTATCCGTGCGTACCGCTATCCCATTACAATTGTCTCCTCAGTGTGATATCTAGAACAAGTCACCAACTAAAAGTAAGTGAAATAGCGAAACAGATAGCTGTCGCTCTTACAAAATTCCCAATTAGTTATATCGTCAAAGATGACACAGTGGTAAAAAACGAGACTTGCAGTACTGCTTCACTGCTGAACTTATTGGTGAAGGTGCGATGAATCCTAATCTTCCTTCATTCCTTCCTTCCTTCCCTCCTTCAGAAAAGGAAATCCGTTTAGCTTCGTTCATGTCATCAGTACAGTTAGTGAAGAGAATAACTATGAAATGATATGTACTGAGCAAACAAGTCTTGTTGTCGACAATATTCATCATTTTCTCTCTGTAGAGAATTCTTGTAGTGACTTTCTACAATTAGCAGAAGCTGCAGGGAAAGTTTATACAACAAAAATTACCACAGTGTTGTATGGTAGTATAAACGTATGAAACGAGTTTCGCAGTTTCGGTTTGTTTCCAATCGTGAACAGTGCAACGGCACTTCACCATACGTCCAAAAATATGGATAAGAGTAGTTTAATTTACAAGTAGAATAACTGTGTGAAACCTCAACTTTCCAGGCGTATTGAATGTTCAAACAACTTACGGGTATGCTGCTGAGTGACGTCGTCGACCACCGCCGATATTTCGACAGGAGGACACCCTGCCATTCTCAAGGCACAACTGCACTCAAGGAAGCAATGTGCAAGCGAATTAAATAGCTCGGTTTGCATAGGCTAAACAAGAAAGGTAACACACACAGTACAAGTGACTACAGAGTCAAAACATCCAAAGAACACCAAACATCAAAAATATCCATAGTGACATTAATCAACAGTTGAAGCAGCATTAATTCTATCCCTCTGTTTTTTGACGAGAGACAGTGCCGGATTTCAGGCAGAATTTAAGCAAAAACCATCATTTTTTTTTTTTATAAGGTCGCTTGCTAATTTAATTTCAACAGTTTCCTTAATAACACTATCCCAAAACGTGGAAGTGCACACCACAATATCTGCGTTGCCGTGTTCCATAGGATGACAGGTGCCAAGACAGTGTTCTGCAACACCGGATTTATTTAGCTGTTGTAAGCGTGTGTGAAGTTTTTGTTCAAAACACCGGTCTTCCAGAGTCCTGATTGTATGATCAATATATGACATGCCACAACTGCAAGGAATACAATAGACACCAGCCTTACGAAAACCAAGATCATCCTTTACGGACCCCAACAAGATCTTTATCTTAGAAGGTGGTCGAAAAACAGATTTCACACCACATTAAGAACTCGGCGGATTTCTTACATCGATTTCAAGCATTGCGTTTGAATGACTCTGATATTTAGTGAGTTCTGATGTGATGTCTCTCTTCACTCGCGTTCAAAGTCTAGACAAGTCGAGACATAAGGGTAGGGGGCAATCATAACAACTATTAAAATACGCCCTCTTGTCTGATTCGTTGCAGCTAATTGAGGCTAAGTTGGGTGTCGAGTTAACAAATCTCTTTCGACGTATATTGACTTAACTTGCTTTTTATTTATGGTCAGTGCTATGAACAAAATGCAAACTATGGAGTTGCAATGAGAAGCCCGCTGTCACCTGTTGTGGCCAATTTGTTTACTGAGGATTTCGAGAAATGTGCGTGCTTTAGAGTCAGTGATCCTGAAATTTGCGTGGTTTTTTCAGATATGTAGACTGCATTTTTGTCGTTTGGCCTTATGGTAGTGAGAATTTAAAAGATTTTTTGGGACACTTAAATTCAATCCACTCGAATATTCAGTTCATTGTGGAGATGGATCAGAATGGCTGCCTTTCCTTGCTTGATGTATTGGTTAGAAGCAAGGTTAACGGTACATTGGAGTATGCTGTTTACAGGAAGCCTACTCACACTGATTTATATCTGCGAGCTGACAGTTGTCACCATCCAGCTCAGCGTGAAGGAGTTCTTCGTATCTTGGTTCATAAGGCCCACGTCATTTAAGACCCTGAAAGTTTGTCTGCTGAGTTGTCCCATCTCGAGATCACCTTTCGTTAGTAGGAAGAGACAGATAAAACTTGTGTTGCGCTATCAGCCTGCTGTGCAACGTACAAGTGACAATAGTAACGAAGTCGAACCTAAATCTATGGCCTTTTTGCCTTACGCAGGAAGCATTTACAACATGATTGGTCGTATTTTGCGGAAATATTATGTGAAATCTGTTTTTGGACCACACAGAGATTCTGGCATGCACTTCCACCTACTGGGAAAGTGTAATTAAGGAAGCTGTCGCAGTTCAACTAGCAAGCGATCTTATAAACAGAGATGGTGGTTTTTGTTTAAATTTGCTCGGAATCCGACACTGTCTCTCATCAAAAACCAGAGGGACAAAATTAATGCTGCCTCACCTGTAGATTAATAGTTCCTAGCGATATTTTTGATGTTTGGTGATCTTTGGTTGTGTTGACTCTAGTGTCTTGTACTGTGTGTGTCTTGTCTTCCTTGTTTACTGTTTCCAGTCGAGGTATTAAATTCGCTTGCACATTGCTTCTTTGAGTGTAGTTACGTCTTGAGAATAGCAGGGAGTGCTCCTGTAGAAATATCGGCGGTGGTCGACGACGTCACCCGGCAGCATACCTGTAAGGTGTTTGAAAATAACTGTGGATTCTCATATCACTACTGTTACACGATACCAGAATATCAGAATTTGAAAAAAAGTTCATAAACTGTAACTATACAGCAGACTTCATTAATGCCAATGTTCAAGATTTTTCTAGAAACCCGTCAATATAAATCTGAGATAAAATACATAAAAACATATATGGAGACCGAAATCCTGAAAGTTATCGGTACAATTACAAAAATAATTTTAAAGAAAACACTGACGGCGGGTAAGGATCTTCCACCTTGTGATAGTAACGGTGGATGACGACAACCGTCAATGGTGAATTGCGCTCTGGTATTCAAAGCATGTGTTATCAAGACTTCACGTGGACCTCGCAAAAATGAAGCTTTGTTGCGATACGTAGCAAGCAAAGGTGTGAATTGGACACTATAAGGTACGAGCACCCTTGAAAACATCGTGTAGAGATGGGGACGAAACGTTAGGTTTTACTGTGAAATCTATACTATCACGGCATAATAGTCTGGAATATTTTAATGATTGAGACATTAAGATGGCGGCCCACTATTAATAGTTTTCTCCCAAACTGGAAAATTATGATAAATCTTTAAATGGGATTTGTTTTATGCAAGTAATATATCAGTTCAATAGTGAAATTCACCAGCTTTCCTAAGCTGTTATTTGTTTTCGTGTACATCAAGTAGTTTTTTAGTTGCAGGTCTGTAACTGCCATCTGCACATTTACAAATAAACTAAGAAATTAATTTATTTGCTATTCATATATTCCTAATGCACTGCCATTCTTTTCAATATTTACCGAAGTGTTGTTGTTGTAGTCTTCAGTCCAGAGACTGGTTTGATGCAGCTCTCCACCCTACTCTATCCTGAGCAAGCCTTTTCATCTCCTCATAAGAACGACAACCCACATCCACTTGAATCTGCTTACTATACGCGTCTCTTGGTCTCCCTCTGCGATTTTTACCCCACACACTTCCCTCCAATGCTAAATTCACAATTCCTTGATGTCTAAGAATGTGTCCTACCAATCTATCCCTTCTTTTAGTCAATGTATGCCAGAAATTTCTTTTCTCCCCAATTCGGTTCAGTACCTCCTCATTAGTTACGCGATCCACCCACATAATCTTCAGCATTCTTCTGTAGCACCACATTTCAAAAGCCTCTATCCTCTTTCTGTCCACACTGCCTATCGTCCATGTTTCACTCCCATACAAGGCAACACTCCATACAAATGCCTTCAGAAAGGCCTTCCTTAGGCTTAAATCAATATTCGATGTTAACAAATTTCTCTTTTTCAAAAACGCCTTTCTACCCATTGCCATTCTGCATTTTATATCCTCTGTACTGCGACCATCATTTGTTATTTTACTGCCCAAGTAACAAAACTCATCTACCTCCTTTATTGCTTCGTTTCCCAATCTAATTCCTTCAGCATCACCTGATTTTCTTACACTGCACTCCATTACCATAGTTTTACCTTTGTTAATGTTCATCTTATATGCACCTTTCAGCACACTGTCCATTCCGTTCAATTACTCTTCCAGGTCCTTTGCTGTATCTGACAGAATTACTATGTCGTCGGCAAAACGCAATGTTTTTAATTCTTCACCCTGAACTTTAATTCCTTCTCCAAATTTCTCCTTGCTTTCCTTTATAGCTTGCTCAATGTACAAATTGAACAACACTGGGGAAAGGCTACAACCCTGTCTTACTCCCTTTCCAACCACTGCAACCCTTTCATGCCCTTCAACTCTGACAACCGCTGTCTGATTTTTGTACAAGTTGCAAATAACCTTACGCTCCCTATATTTTACTCCTGCTTGCTTCAGAACTTGAAAGAGTTTATTCCAATCAACATTGTCAAAAGCCTTCTCCAAATCTACAAAAGCTAGAAATGTTGGTTTGCCTTTTCTTAATCTATCTTCTAGGATAAGCCGTAAAGTGAGTATTGCCTCCCGTGTTCCTACATTTCTCCTGAACCCAAACTGATCTTCCCCGAGGTCTGCTTCTACCAGTTTTTCCATCCTTCTGTATATAATTCGTGTTAATATTTTGCAACCATGACTTATTAAACTGATGGTTCTGTAGTTTTCACACCTGTCTGCACCCGCTTTCTTTGGAATGGGGATTATAACATTTTTCTTGAAGTCTGAGGGTACTTCGCCTGTCTCATACATCTTACACACAATGCGAAACAATTTTGTCATGGCTGGTTCTCCCAGAGACTTCAGTAACTCTGACGGGATATCATCTACTCCAGGGGCCTTCTTTCGACTTAGATCTTTCAGTGCTCTGTCAAATTCATCTCTCAGTATAGTATCTCCTATTTCATCATCATCTACATCTTCTTCCCTTCCTACAATAGTGTCTCGAAGTTCATTTCCTTTGTAGAGCCCCTCTATATACTCTTTCCACCTTTCAGCTTTCCCTTCTTTGCTGAGAACTGGTTTTCCATCCGTGTCCTTGATATTCATAGAGCTGTTTTTCTTATCGCCAAATGTGTCTTTTATTTTCCGGTAGGCTGTATCTATTTTTCCCCTATTTATACATTCTTCTACATCCTTGCATTTGCCTTCTAGCCATTCCTGCTTAGCCATTTTGCACTTCCTGTCAATCTCATTTCTTAGTCGTCTGTACTCTATTTTGCCTGTTTCATTTATTGCATTTTTATATTTTCTCCTTTGATCGATTAAATTTAGTATCTCCTGTGATATCCAAGGATTCTTTGTAGGTCTTGCCTTCCTACCTATTTTGTCCTCTGCTGCCTTCACTATTTCATCTCTCAATTTTACCCATTCCTCCTCAACTGTTTTATTTTCCCCTGTTTCTGTCAATTGTTGCCTGAAGCTCCCTTGGAAATTCTTAAGAACTTCAGGTTCCTTCAATTTATCTAGGTCCCATCTCCTTATTATCCTACCTTTCTGTAGTTTCTTCAGTTTCAGCCTAAAGCTCATAACCAACAAGTTATGGTCAGAGTCTATGTCTGCCCCTGGGTATGTCCTACACTTCAAAACCTGGTTCCGAAATCTATGTCTTACCATTATAAAATCTATCTGGTATCTCCCGGTGTCTCCTGGTCTCTTCCACGTATACAACCTTCTTTTGTGATTCTTAAACCAGGTGTTTGTTATAACTAAATAATGTTCCGTGCAAAATTCTACCAGGCGGCTTCCTCTTTCATTCCTTTTGCCCAGACCATATTCACCCACTATCTTCCCTTCCCTTCCTTGTACTACTACCGAATTCCAGTCTCCCATAACAATTAAGTTTTCCTCTCCCTTAATTGTCTGAATAATTTCCTTTAGCTCCTCATATATTTCTTCGATCTCCTCATCATCGGCAGAGCTAGTTGGCATATAAACCTGTACTACTGTTGTCGTTGTTGGCTTCGTATCTATCTTGACAATGATAATGCGATCGCTGTGCTGGTCATAGTAGTTTACCCGCATTCCTATTTTCTTATTCATTATCAATCCTACTCCTGTGATACCCCCAACTGATTTTGTATTTATAATCCTGTACTCGCCTGACCAGAAATCCTGTTCATCCTGCCACCGAACTTCACTAATCCCTACCGAAGTATTGTGCCTCAAATAGCAAAAGTTTGTTATAGAAAACTCTTGTTATTAAATAATTCATAAACTCTAATAGTTATAAAACGCCTCACATCATAGACTCATAGAATTCTCGGAGATCTATCCTTCGACACCTCACACACAAAAATTGGTTTTCTTGTTTAGAATTTATTAATTTCTGAAGTTTCCATCGTTATGAAATTGTTTATCGATAAATAGTTCAACAATTATGGGAGACACGTAACACAAAAATACCAAGTTGTCCGCCGTAATATTCCCTTTAACATGACGGTACCAGCTTCCCTGTACCTCGTTTGGTTTGCGAGTAATTTTTTTTTTTTTTTTTTCAAATATTGCTTTTAGTATAGGTGGTAGGCTGGCTACCATAGCAGACCATCTCGCGGCCGCTCCGTGACCACTGGCCAATTGTTTTACCTAGAGCACTGTGTAGTACAAGCAGAACAATCCTCCATTTTGGATCCTACGTTGAAAGAGCGCATTTAGAAACTATGGAACACTTACGCTTTTAATATGCTCTTAGGACTACTAATTTTTTTTCGTAAAGCATATAACATTACATAATAGTAAATTTATTTGCTTACATTTGGATATAAGAGGCGAGCAACTTCAAGTTAATGATTAGATGGGTATTTAGAGATATGATACATTCACTTATATTCCAAATTAAGGCATATGTTGCCGTTCTAAATACTTACCACATTCTGTTAAAGTACGTTACAATTATCGTATTTTATGGTTTGTCTATGGTACTTCCACATACGTTTACGATAACTAAGAGCTGCATTCGAAAACAGTTACGGAATACTTTAAATTGCGATATTGTACTTCCTGTTTTCTCCCCTCTAATGTCTCGAAAATTTTACACATATTTGAGAGAAGATTTTACGTCAAAATCTGTTTAATAACTTTGAACGTCTGGTTTCGTTAGACAAAGACTAAATAGTACTTAGAAATAAAGTGAATGTTGCGTGCTAAGTTTTGAATTCAATGCCATTCATGTACGACTTCTTTCCTATTCCCGTTCTTTAAGAAGTTTTTTTTTTCAGACTTCCTATTCACAGTGTATTGAGTCACGTCTAAATTAAACACTGAACTAATACGAAATAATATAATTTAAAAACCACTAGCTGGATAAACCCAGCTGCACTCATGCATAACTTAAAATACAATTAAAAGCCCTCAGGGTAGCTCTTTAGTTGCTCTAAATAAAAACAAGGAAAGTAGCTTACTTTAAACACAGTGGATGTCCTGTTACGTTAACAATCTGTAGCATAATTAAAATACGCAATTGCTTAAAGTATAGGCATATATTTTCATTACTATCTGTCTGTGATTGTAACTATTTCTAATACAAAGAATAAATAAGGTTTTGTTCTTAACGTTACACAGACAGTTGCTCGATTTTGATGTCCATACTTGTGTGTGGAATTTACAAGCTACATTTTACGCCGATCTACCTATGAAGGAAACTGATAAAACTTATGGCGACCATGTCTGCTCTTATTTCAGCAGTTTGGAGTAGCACAACCAACAATAAAATCACAAAATATTCGCTGATTCACTTCGTTACACCACAAAAAGCATACAACACTGTCGTCGGATGTGAATTCAAAATCGCGTATTTTCTGCTCGGTATATCTAGTGCTTTAGTTTTACCAGTCACATCTCATCCGCCTTCATGGACCATGCTACTGCAACGGCGACAACCCAACAGCGTGATCGCGTATATAGCACACACACACACACACACACACACAAACACAAACACGTATATTCAAAACAAATGTTAATATAGGGGCTGTATCGTCATAATTTCCAAGAGCAGAACCAAAACAATGCATGTAGGCTACACTTTCCGAACAGTCATCGCTCTGTATTTTCTTTACATCGGGGTTATTCTCACTATGAACAATGTAAATCTAACAGTCCACGGGTGTACTGCCGGTACAGTGTCCAGCGGGCACAATATTTGGGCGATCAGACATGACGTCATCGTCAGGTGCGCTGACGTACTGAGCTCCTGAGGGCGGGCGGCCGTGTTACAACCCCGCCCCCCGCGAGGCGTTCACTCCACGGCCACGCGTCGGTTGTCGCTGAGACGCTGGTGTCGGCGTCTGTGGCCGCGTCGATATACTTGCCTCACCTCTAGTCGCCAGATCGTTTTCTTCGCTGAGTGTCCTCTTCTTAATTAGACTCAGTGTTGGTTCCCAAGCCTTGCTCAGATTGTACCTGCAGTCTCTGTTGATTATCCCTTCCCTGGTGCGGATCTATATAGCCTCCCTAACAACGCTGTTCCAGTATCTTAAAGTCTGTACCACGATCTGTTCGTTCGTACACCATGTCATGAGTTTCAGTCAAACAGTGTTCTGCAACCGCCGACTTGTGAGGATACGTAAGTCGAGTGTGGCTCTGATGTTCACGGCAACGTGGTGGGCACTGTCTGTCCGATATGTCTTCCCATTCTGTCGTGTAATCTGGTCTATGCCGGCCTTCCGAAAACCGAGATCGTCTTTGGCACTTTCCGATAAGGTTCGTATTTTATTGGGCGCACAAAAGACAGTTTTTATTCAGTGTTTCTTTAATATGCGTCCTATTTTTCTGGATAGTGAGGCAGTGAACGGTATAAAGGCGGTGGCTACCTCTTCCTCCGTGACTTGTTCCATCTCCACATGCTTTGCTGTATTTTTTTTATTTTATTTATTTATTATTTATCACGCCCCATTACATAGTAATATTACATGTTTGATGGTTAGATTCAGGCGGTTACATCAAATATTTTTTGCAAACACAAGAACAGTATATAAGTTGACAGGGTTTATAAAGGAACAAACAATTTTATACATCAGGAACTCTTATTGAATTACAAAAATTGTAAAAGTCTGTAGTGAATTTATGTACTAAGTCATATTTACTGACGGGCCATCCTCCTCCTTTGGCAGCTATTTTTTTTCCTGAGATGGCTTTGCTGTAGTGGAGGGGCGGAGAGCGCGTCAAATCTGTCATTCTGAGTACCCGTTTTCTCGGAATACTGTTGTGAGGTGTTCCAGCTCCTGGGGCAGACTCTCTGTGTCTGAAATAGTGCGCGCCCTGTGTATCAGTGATTTTAGCACCCCATTACTCTGCGAAGGTAATGACAGCTGTCAGTATTTAAATACAGGTCAGTGTGGGTTTTCTTTCGGTAAACACCGTGGGCCCAAATTGCCATCAGCTCTCCTCTTAACCATGGCATCCAGGAATGGTAAACTTCCTTCTGTTTCGGTCTCCATAGTGACCTGATGTTTGGGTGTATGGAGTTTAGGTGTGTAAGAAAGTCCAGGAGCTTATCCCTTCCATGGGACCAGATGGCGAATGTGTCATCCACATAACGAAAAAAAAAAAAAACTCATTTCCATTTGGACGGTCTCCCTCAGGAGCTCAGTACGTCAGCGCACCTGACGACGGCGACGTGTCTGATCGTCGAAATATTTCGCCCGTTGCACACTATGAACCGGCAGTAATCACGTGGACTGTTCGAGCAACAAATACGGCGGGAGAAACTGTAGAATCACAAAAATAAATCTGAGCTGTTTTTGCACTTAAAAATAGGAAAACTTACTTTCTAGATGCGCTTCGTCCATGCGAATTGCAGGTCATGTAGCTGTAGTATTAGTAAACTCGTTATAAGAAGAGACCTGGTAGAATAATTTTATACTCTGTGTCGCCTCGACGTGGTGGTCGAGGGGACTGAGGCGCTTCAGTCACGGTCTGCACGGCCACTACGGTCGGGGGTTCGAATTCCCCCTCGGGCATGGATAAATTGTGCCGTCCTTGGTTGTAGGTAGTTGATAAGTAGTTTGTAGGTTTAGGGACTGATGACCCCGTAGTTAAGTCCCTTAAACTTAACAAACATTTGAACATTTTTTGTGTCGCCTCAGATACGCGACGTGTCGGTGTCGGCGATAGTGGACCTGTACCGGTGCAAGATCGCGGCGCTGGGCAACTCTGAGAAGGCGCTGTACGCGCGGCTGGAGAAGGCGGACGAGGAGGCGTCGCGCAGCCAGCAGCTGCTGTCGCACGCGCTCGACGGCGCCAGCCGCCTGCTGCAGCGCTCCAGGCACTCCGCCGAGCTGCTCGAGGACGCGCGACACGCCCTCAAGGAGCGCGACAAGGCGGTCAGTCCAGCTGCTGAACGCGGTAGTGCCAGGGGCGTGGGGGAAAAAGTCCAAGGCTGTTGATCCCTTCCAAATAACAGGAATTGTGCAAGAGCATTAGTTTTTGCAATCACCTGCTCGTTTGAGTGAAATCTTTGTAACGCGCAGAAGTAGCCGAGGGTTCATGCCGGGCGCCGTGGCTCAGCGCGCCCAGCCAGGGGGATAACGCCCACTGAAAAAAAAAAAAAAAAAAAAAAAAAACCGATCATGAATGAACAGAAACAACGACCGCAAAGCACAGATCTCCCTGAAGAAAAAAAATAAAAAGAAATATAGGGACTGATGACCCCGCAGTTAAGTCCATTAAGAAGCTTCCTGGCAGATAAAAATTGTGTGTCGCAACCGGGAATCGAACCTGGGACCTTTGCCTTTCGCGGGCAAGCGCTCTACCGACTGTGCTATCCCGACACGACTCACGATTCCGCCTCACAACTTTACTTCCGCCAGTACCTCGCCTTCTACTTTCCCAAACTTCACAGAAGCTCTCCTGCGAATCATGCAAGATTAGCACTCCTGGAAGAAAGGATATGGTGGAGACGTGGCTTAGCCACAGCCTAAGGGATGTTTCCAGAATGAAACTTTCACTCTGCAGCGGAGTGTGCGCTGTGGCTAAGCCATGTCTCCACCATATCCTTTCTTCCAGGAGTGCTAGTCTTGCATGGTTCGCAGGAGAGCTTCTGTGAAGTTTGGAAAGTAGGAGGCGAGGTACTGGCGGAAGTAAAGTTGTGAGGCGGTATTGTGAGGCGGTATCGCGAGTCGTGTCGGGATAGCACAGTCGGTAGTGCGCTTGCCCGCGAAAGGCAAAGGTCCCAGGTTCGAGTCCCGGTTATAATTTTAATCTGTCAGGAAGTTTCATATCAGCGCACACTCCGCTGCAGAGTGAAAGTTTCATTCAAGTCCATTAAGCTTTACAAACTTTTGAACATTTGAAATCTTCTCCCCGCCAGCCATTTCTTCGAATTGGGGAACAAATAGTAGTCCGATGGAGCCAAGTCTGTAGAATAGGGGGGGGGGGGGGGTGTGAAAAGAGTTAGAATCCTATTTCCAATAATTTTGCGACTACAACTTCTGACGTGTGTGCTGGTGCATTCTCGTGATGGAAAAGGACTTTTTTATGAGCCAATCGCCGGCGTTTTTCTTGCAGCTCGGTTTTCAAACGGTCCAATAAGGCTGAATGATATGCAACTGTAATAGTTTTAACTTGTTCCAGAAATTCGATAAGAATTTTCCCCTACTAATCACAAAAAATACCGTCGCCATAACCTTTCCGGCCGAAGGACCGCTCTACGCCTTTTTTGGTGCAGATTCTCCGTTCGTAACCCATTGTTTACATTGTTCAAAATTCAAATTGTTGTTCAAATGTTTGTAAATCTATCGGACCAAACTGCGTGGTCATCAGTCCGTAGCTTACAAACTACTTAAACCTAGGTAAACTAACCTAAGGACAAACACACACACCTGTGCCCCAGGGAGGAGTCGAACCTCCACGGCGAGGAAACGCGCGCTCCACAGCGAGACGCTTTAGACCGCTCGGCTACTCCACCGCGGCGTTTAGATTGTTCTTTCGTCTCAGGAGTACAGTAATGTATCCATGTTTCATCCACAGTGACGAAACGACGCTTTAAGTTCTGCGGATTCTTCCTGAACAGCTGCAAACCTTCCTTGCAACACTTCACACGATTCCCTTTTTGGTCAAGCGTGAGCAATCGCGGATAGCTTTCTCAGGTGCAAATGTTTATGCAAAATATTTGTACCCGTTCATTCGAGATTCCCACAGCACTAGCAATCTGACGCACCTTAGCTCTTCTGTCATCCATCACCATATCATGGATTTTATCAATGATTTCCAATCGTAACATCCAAAGGGCGCCTAGAACATCCAGTGTCACTTGTGCCCATGTGGCCACTATGTAAACTCTGAAAC
The DNA here is from genome assembly GCA_026315105.1 of Locusta migratoria. NCBI lineage: Eukaryota > Metazoa > Arthropoda > Insecta > Orthoptera > Acrididae > Locusta > Locusta migratoria. The sequence goes on from CM048744.1 coordinate 678,114,002, forward strand.
CACTTATAAACTGTTCTAATCGAAGGCGCAGAGTCACCGTAATGTTTATCAAACTTGTCTTTAGTCTCCTGAAGCGTTTTGCATTTCATAAAGTAATGTTTAATCACCATAAGAAATTTTTTTTCGTCCATTCTTGGACAATCATTCGACTTCCTTGATTCACACGAATACCAAACACAAACAAATAGACCAATATGGCTGAAACTTAGTGTGCGTTCTTTACAAAGATGCTACTAACTAAACTTGCCCTCCATACGCGCCTGTGGTGCCATCTCTCGAACATTGGTTGGACTTTTCAAACTATTTTAACTATTTATTCACAACCGATACAAAAGCGCTACATTTTTTCACTTGTTAGTGCCCTTCAAAGCCATCACCAGCGTTGTGTAGACCCCGTTGCTAGCAATGTGGAAGGCGTAGTATATCATTAGCAGAGCTTGTACTGTCGATGGTGTGATGGAGCGGTCTGCTGCCTGTCGAATCTCTGGAACAGTTCTGAAACGAATGCCACGAAGTGGTACCTTCAGCTTCGGAATCAAAACAAAGTCACAAGGACTTAAGTCATGGGAGGATGGTAGATGGTAAAGGACTTACCAGTCCCATCTATCGAATAGAGCAGTCACAGCTTGCGCTGTGTACGTCCGCGCATTGTCGTGCAGAATGATGGATTGGTTGTGCAGAAAGTGTTGCCGCTTCTTTAGCGAAGCTGGTCGCAGGTGATGCTCCAGAAACAAACAATAATGCAGTGCACTAACGGTTTGTTGTGGATGAAAGTAATGTGTTAGGATAACACTACCACAGTCGTACATAATAATCACTATAACTTTCACCATACTGGGGCTCTGACGCACTTTCGACGCCTCTTGAAGACCTTGATGACACTGTCATGCTGTACGACTTCTGGCATATTCAATCTTGAACCAACACCGTTGTTTCCGTTTCGAAAACATAGTGGCATCGTTACGTTAGACCGCTCGCTCACAAGTGGCTGTGTTTCCTTCGATTATGTACACGCCAATTATATGCAACGGGCGAGTCCATTTGCTCGGAGGTAAGGTAGGTATGTCCACGTGTGCTATCAGCGACGATAGTAGATTCCATAGCATAGTGTCTCCACAGCAGTGTTGCCACTATTCAACCTCCAACCCTTGTTACATGTATCAGTCCTTGAAATCGCATTCTCGTTGAGAACCACCAAGGTTGTAAAACGACATCTTGCCCTTGGTGAGGCACGTACCAAACTGAGTCACTACGCAGTCCGAGTTACAGGTGGTGTTATGTTGCTGTCTATGTGTGACTGTGTGCGTAAATGTGGGTGTGCCTGCTATTATTTTATTTCAGCAGTGATTTATCTTGTCTTTAGTGCTGTGGCGAAGATGGTTGATCTGACAGTGCTAACAACATACCTCTATACAAATTTGTGTTTTGACTGAGAAACATGACATAAATATAGTAACTTTGGGTCAAAAATTTTAAAGAATATTTTTTAATGTTTAGTACATTGTATGAATACATAAAACACTGAATTTCAATTATTTCAAAGCTGAATTCGTAGTGTGGGGATGAAAGGGTTAAATAGCTTAACAACAATACGGCTTGCAAAAGATTTAAAATTCCTTGTTACTTAAAGCTAAAATACAGCGTTTTTCTGGAGGAATGGTAAATATTTTAGGATTCTTGTATGTCGACTCCATAATGGATAATGTGCCGGATCACCACAATATTACAATAAAAATAACAAGTTTCTAGATTGGTGGTGTTACAGGAAATATTTATTTAAAAAACATCACATATCGATTTCATTCACGTGATGGACCGTCGTAAATGGTGTAAAAACAAGTTTCGTGAGCCAGACATTAAAGCAGCAATAAAATAGTATAAGATGATGATATATGTTAACAACAACTGACATACACTGTAATTAATTCATGGACGCATTGTAAGAGGTTAATTTATGTCGGACAGCAGAATATTGTAATAAAACCACGCCAGATGGCGTGTCTGTGGTTTCTCTCCCAATAGCTAACTACGAAAATTATTGACTCAAATAGGTTCCTCTTCATTTAATGTTGTTCTTTTAAAAAAATCATTTCCACTTGATATACTATAAACCCTAAACTGTAAACTTTAAACTGTAACAGTTAACGTAAGAAGCTTTTGATGTTTTATCAAATGGTTTAATAGAGCCTCAGAGCGCTAAGAAATGGTCATTTCAGCTTTTTAACTGCTTAATTCAAGTATTTTTTTGTTCTATCTCTACCTTTTATCTTAGAGTGACAATGTAACAGTATAATACTTGTCCAATAAAGAGGGCGCCAGGCACCAACTGCCTACAAGCTGAACTGCGTAGGTGAACGTAAGCAGCTAACACATTTTAAAAATTTTAACATGCACTACAAAGATATTTTTATTTATATGCTTTTGAATCTGAATGTTAAATATTTTATTCGGAGTACATGAGTCCTCATGACTCGAAATCTGGCATTGTAATATCCTTGGCGTGTATTTTTTTAAATGTTGTTTTAATGTTCTGAGTGACGGACAGCAGCACTGGTGATGTTCTATCGTGTAAACAAAATCGATATATGATTTTTTAAATTAAATATTTCATATCACACTGCAAACCTGGAAGTTTATAATCTTTACTGAAATATTTATTGAATTTGAACAGCACAATGTTGATATTGAAGTGAATTCGTGCTTTAGTTCACATTAGAGATGGGTAGCTCCGGATGGAAACGGTTCCTTGGACCCGCATCAGCCGCGCTAGTGATGGATTTAAATCCGACTGCAAGTCGGACACGCATCCTCGGACATGCATCCGTTATGGGTCCAGTTGTCTGTGGTCCAGGGCAGCAAACAGTCCAGGCGCGGCCGGAGTTGGCAACGCAGTGGTGGAGTGGAAGGGACACAGTTGTAAAGCCTACGCCGGATGTGGACCCCGCCATAAACACAGCAAGGTGGTCAGGCTGAGGCGAGCTGCTGCGTTGGCTGGGCGGACGCTGGCCTGGCGTTGCACAACAGGCGAGGCTGGCACAGACACGTATTTTTTTCTGTCTGAGATTGTACTGGCCTTGGGCTGCATTCTCTAACATGAGTCGCCTTACTAACAGATGTGTTGCTGAAACAATTCAACAAACATACTGATTTTGTTCGATGTCCTGAATTTGTATTACCATTCACTGCACAACTGTTAAACGGAAGATTATTATTGTAAGGTTATTCCGAAAGCACTAAGTATTGATTGTGCCCCACCAGAAAGTTGGTAGTAACATTTGATTTCACGGTTTTTGTGTATTTTATGGTACGGTTTTAAAGCGTACGAACAAGAAATGGACAATGCACCCATGTTTGTGAAGGAAACATTGGAAGTCGATTTTGACAATTGCATATTATATTATCGACCCTAATCTTGGTCCAGAGATTTAATTACTGAACGAATTAAGCTTTTTAGTCATACACACATGTATGTGTGCCCTTGCTGGGCACCACCGAAGAACAGTGAAGTTTGGAGACATTTACAGTCCAAGATAATAAAGATAAATGTCTATATTGCTGTCTGGATCTTTCGTACAATCCAAGAACTCCAACAGGAAATCTCGTCAGACATATGAACAGGATAAACCACAACATTCCCCTACATCGAGAAACACTTGAAATATATTTACCTAGCAATAAAGTATTTACCGACAGCAATAGCGATTCTAAGAAAATTAATCGCAATTCTTTACCTGAATCTGTGCCATCCAGTTCAGAACAAATTTTACCGTTCACTTCAGCAGTGAAGCCTTTATCAGATCAAATTTAATTATAACTCATAGCCCCAATCAAATTGATAATCCGTGACTAAAAATGATTGTAAAAGAATAACATCCATTTAAAATTGTAGAAGATCCAGACTTCCGAAAACTGATGAATTTACTTTGTCCAGCATATATACCAACTAGAAAAACAGTATCTTGCGGTTTGTTGCCTGCCATCCACAACGAATTAAAAGAAGAAACTCGAAATTTATTGACGGGAGGAACAGATGTGTCTTTAACTGCTGATGGACGGGCATCACAAAAATAATCAAAATCATTTCTATGCAATGACAGCTCACTTCATTGATGAAAACATAATCTTCAAAAATGTTTTACAGTAAGAGCTTAGTTCACAAAGATTTTAGTTTTCTACAAATAATTAGAAAAATACTAATGAGATCTGGGTGACATGTATAGCAAGTGATTTTATCATGCGACAGTGTTCGTTATTTTCTGGCAATAAAATATTTTTATCACTGTTAACTTGGTCTATTTTTTACATCATTGCTGTATATTAATAATAACTCCTGTGTAACGCAACTGTAATTCATCTCGGTTAGAGAAGATTCACTCGATAGATACGCTTCGGCCGTCGGCTGTACAGCTGTACCAGTGTAGTCCAGTGGACGCGGATTCGCTTCACAGACACGGTCCGTCCGGCCGGCCGGCTGCAGAGCCGGACCCATATAGGTCCAGCGGACACGGAACCTGGATGCAGCTCCGCAGAGCTCGATGCAGATCCGGACCCGACTCCTTTAAAATCTCGGACCTACCCATCTCTAGTTCACATATAAGGCTTCATTGTGATTTTTCGTCCAAGTCTACTCTGCTATAGCCTTTTAACATGCCACACATAATTTCACGTACTGAGTAAGCCGACTTGGTTATTGTCTGTGAGTTTTCTAATGGAAACGCTACTGTTGCTTGTAAAAAATATGGCATACGATTTCGTAACTGAACACTACCAGATTCAAGAGTGCTCATGTTTGCAATACATGCTGGTAGAGTGTCAAGCAGTCATATTGCATCTCAACGTGTAAATGAAGAGAAAGTGGATCAAGTAGAAGGCATTAATCAGTCAGTAGAACGTACTCATTCAAAAAGCACACACAGAATTTCTGCATTTACCGGTGTTCCACATACAAGAGTATTCCGAACATCATGCATGCACAGGTTCCATCTATGTCATTTTCAGCTCATTCCACACCTTCGAGCAGCAGATAAGATAGCCAATTGGAAATTGTTGTTGGATAAAACCACCAAGTAAATCCATTTTCACTCTTCACCGATGAAGCCACATTCAATCGTGACGGCAGTAGTAACACTAGTGATTCACGTCAGTGGTCCGAAGAAAACTATATGCTACTGTTGCAGACGCATATTCAAGATCGCTTCCCGTAAATTTGTACAATGGTTCAGTTGATAGAGCCTGTTGTGTAACCGCATTGTCATACAAGACTTTATTGAAAATGAACTTCCAGCATTACTGGAGATTCCTATAGCTACAAGAATGCGTGTGTTCCTCAAACATGACGGGGTTCCTGCATAGTTTAGTCTTCAGGTGACACATCATCTAAAGCTAGCATTTCCCTCAAAATGAATCGGTAGAAGAAGGCATGTTTCTGGGTGTCCACGTTTCTTGGGTTTTCACCTATAGAGATGCTAGGAGGGGAAATTCAACAAAATAAGCAAATACAAGAGCAGATTTGATAGTTCGGACTAGGAATAGCGCAGCTCTCGTAAAAGAATGTAAATATGACATTATAAGAGCTGCAAGGGTTGTTATCAGTGGAGACACAGATGGATTAAAGTTGGTGGAATTTTTGAAAATCAACTTCCAACGCCCTCATTTGCCAGTACATTGTGTTACATACTAACAGCTGCATATCTGTTATCAATAAAAGTTGGACCCATGTTATATGGGCGCGCGGGAGTAGCCGAGCGGTCTGGAGCGCCACGTTACGGATCGGTCTCCCGCGTCAGAGGTTCGAATCCTCCCTCGGGCATGGATGTCTGTGTTGTCCTTAGGTTAGTTTAACTTAGTTTAAGTAGTTTGTAAGTCTAGGAACTGATGACCAACATAGTTTGGTCCCTTAGAATTACAAACAGTTGAACATGTTATATGGCATTTTTTTGAAATTCGTCTATACTACCACGTACTAACATATTTACTATTCCTGCTAGAACACACCGTATGGTTCTCAAAATCTTTAAAACTTCAAACTTGTATTCTCTTTAAATTAATTTCTTGTTAAACGGTCAGTCATTTGTACTGTGTACCCGCGTAAAAAGACGATTTCACTGATGCTATCAGAAGTGAATGTAATTGGCACTATTTGAATGATATTACATTTTCTCCTACTTCTGCCACTTCTTCTTGTCCTACTTCTCTTATTAAATTCCAGTGGTAGAAACTGTAACTGTATTTAAATCCAACCTCTTGAGCGGTTTGAGAATTGTCATTGGACTGTCTAATGCTTTTCTCCATTACTTATTTACTTGAACAATGGTTTCCTGCTTTAATGGTAACAATTCCTTCCATGAATCGACTGAAAATAAGTGATGATATAAGTGCAGCTTTGAACAACATTATGAGCTACTGCGGAACTGCGCTCTAAAATCACACTGCTGTAAACGAAACTTAATGTTCTACTAAACATTTTTATAATACTAGTACAGTTAATGTGCCGCGGCTTAGCGGCCGAGCGCATTGAGGCACTATGCACGATGCGTGAATGCCGTTCCCAGTCGGGGGTTCGAATCCCCCGTCGGGCGTGGATGTTTGTATCGTATTTAGTATAAGCTAGTTCACAAGTAGTTTGTATGTTTAGGGACTGATGACCCCGCAGTTAAGTGCCATAAGCTTTAGAAACATTTGAACAGTTAATCCATATTACTTTTGAGTCTAAAGAATAACTTAAAAGTTTTGAGTTAAACTGTTTCTTCTCACGAACCTTGTCCCTGCTTACAACAAAGAAACTATAACGATCCTTGTTCAAAAGAAAGGTTGGGAACCACTGCTGCAACACTTTCGGGAATAAATCCAAATTACTTTTACAGTACTGGCTTAACATTTCATATTAACAATGTAAACAAAATGCATATCTGCCAAGCCCGAATTGTCAGTCTTAGCCCAATATTTCCTGTACATTTGGCTGATAATTTTGAAGACTAATGATAATGCAAACCATGAGACGTTGTAGTGCTCCATGCATTTTTTCACGAGATGTTACCACAAGGAGTTCCCTGGTGGAAAAATTGTCATTCAGACGCTTCCACCTACCAAAAAGTATAATCTGTGAGAAAAATGCAGTCGTAGTTCATATTGTAAAGTATTTTACTTTGATGTACAATCTCATCGGATGCGTGATTTCCTGTCAAAAAGAACACAGTACGTTGTAACTGACGGTAAGTCATCGAGTAGAACAGAACTGATATCTGGCGTTCCCCGGCGACGTGTTATAGGGCCCTGCTGTTCCTTGTCTTTATAAACGATTTAGAAGACAATCTCAGAAGCTCTCTTAGACTGCTCTCGTTGATGCTGTCATTTATTGGTTAGTAAAGTCACCAGAAGATCAAAAGCAACTACAAAATTATTTAAACAAGATACATGCATGGTGCAAAAAATGGCAATTGACCCTTCCTGATGATAAGTGTGAGGTCATGCATATAACCACTAAAAGAAATCCGTTGATCTTCAGTTACGCGATAAATCATTCAAATCTACAGTCCATAAATTCAACTAAATACCTAGGAATAACAGGAACAACTTAAACTGGAAAGAACACACAGAAACTATTGTAGGGAAGGCGAACCAAAGACTACGTTTCATTGTCAGAACACTCAGAAGATAAACAATTCTACTAAAGAAACTACCTAGGCTAAACTTGTGCTTTCTGTTTGGGAGTATTAGTCAGCATTGTACAATGCAAACGAGCTGGGACTGGCAGACGATTTAGAGAAAGTTCAGAGAAGGGCAGCTCGTTTTGAACTATCGCAATCAGGGGAGAGAGTGTCGCAGATATAATGCGCTAGTTGGGGTGGAAATCATTAAAAGAAAGGCGTTATTCGTTGCAGCGAAAACTATTTCTTTCACCAACTTTCTCTTCCGAATGAGAACAATTTTCTTGTTAGCGCTCACCTATACAGGGAGACATGATCATCTAATAAAATAAGAGAAATCGGATCGAAAACAGAAAGATTTACGTGTCCCTTATTCCCGCAAGCTATTAGAGAATGGAACTACAGAGAAATATTATAAAAGTGATTCGATGAACTCTCTGCCATGCACTTCAATGTGAATGCAGAGTATCCTTGTAGATGTAGACCCATCAAACCTTGTAAAAGTAGTTTTACACATATGTTTTATTTCCAGGTCTAAGACAACTTTTGCAGTTTTTCTTGCAACAAATCTAAAATATTAGTTGTGGACTAGTCAAGGCACCAACATAATTCTAGTAGAAACAGAGGTTCTTCTTACTGTACCATACAGTCAGTGGACATTAATATGCCTAATAGTCCTCATTATTTGTGAAAGCAACACACTGTGACCATAATGATTGAGTAATTTATGCACGGATTTGAAATTGTTTGACTTTACAGATTTTCTCCATATACAAATATGTCTGTAATTATGCTACAAATTTTGAGTCACAAGAGAAAAAATCATAATTTTCTTATTTTTATTTATTGTGGACCTTCAGAGCATGTTTCTAAATACTCATGGTAGATTAAAACTGTGTGTCACGCCAGGATTAGATCCTGAAACTGACCGAACTGAGGAACCAGGTGGAAACCATTCAGCAAGACTACATTCAGAATCTTTATAATCGCCTCCATGGGAAAATTTCAGCTTTCATTGCAGCAAAAGGAGTGTATACGCGGTACTAGCGTCGACACTGTGCATGCTCTGCTGACTGTACTCACGTGCGTATGGCTCTGTCTGCGTGGTCGTGTGCTGTACACATCCTCAAGAATGTGTCAATGAAATTTCGCTCCGCTGGGTCTACGTATCCATTTTCTAGGTGTATAATGAAAGCACGTACGTTATAGCTACAGTGTGGTTTCAGATCATGTACCTCACATTCTCACTGTATTATCAGTTTTCTGGTGGTATTTTCACAATAGAGGAAGGGGGGAGGGAAACTTAGGGGACGTTATCCTATCCAGAGCTTGGTCATTAGAGAAGGAGCTCACGCTTAAATTGTTTGGTAAGGATGGGTAATGAAGATGGCTGTGCCCTTTCAAAGGATCCAACCTAGCATTTGCCTGGATTCATTTAGGGAAATCGCGGTGAACATAAATCTGGATGGCCTAGGTGGAGTTCAACCATCGTCCTTCTGAATACGAGTCGAGTGTGTTTCTACTTCGCCACCTCGTTCAGTTTTACACAGTGACATTTGAAAAGACAAAAGGTAAACCCCGTGAGAATTGCAAAGGAAATGAGAGTTTCCGTATATGTGATTGAGTTTTAATGCCTACAGCTACATAAATACTCTGCAAGTCACAATGAAGTGCATGCCAGAGGGTTCATCGAACCGCTTTTATGATATTTCTCTACAGTTCCATTCTCTAATAGCTGGCTGGAAAAAGAAACACCTAAATCTTTCCGATTTCGATCTAATTTATCTTATTTTATTATGATGATCATGTCTCCGTAAGTATATGGGTGCTAACGATATATCATCTCATTCAGAAGACAATGTTGGTGAAAGAAATTTCGCAAATAGATCTCGTCACAACGAATAACGCCTTTCTTTGAATGATTTCCACCCTAAATTGTGCATCATTTCCGTAACACTTTTCCCCCTACATCGCGATAATACAAAACTGACTGCCCTTCTCTGAACTTTCTCCAAATCGCCTCTCATTCCCTCTTGGTGGGGATTCCACAATGCTCAGCAATACTCCAAACTAGGACGCACAAGTCTAATTACAAATTTAAAGTTTCAAGTCAGATAATGTAAAGCTAAAATTTGGTGAATTTTGACATTTATGTCAAACCATACAACATATATTAAACATAAAATTTACAATGATTTATTACTTTTACAGTGTAATAGTCTTAGTGATGTTGCTCTATTATTATTATTATTTTATGGCCTTCATTGGACCACTCAAGTGAATATTACAAAGGTTTTTAAAGTTGTTATTTTGCAGTAACACAGTTTAGTTCACAGCTAATTCAACAAAATTCAATAATAAACGGGTTACACTAATATTATTTTAAGTTTTCACTATATGAAGTATGTTTTGCTCTTCTGTCTGGCCAACACTTCTTCATTCTTTTCGATATTTTCTTCCTTTCCTTGTCTGAGATCACTCTTCATGTACTCCCTGGAGCCTGATTTGTGTGTCTCGCAGTATTCTGATTATCTGGGTATTATTTTTTAGGTCATCTACTATAATTTGCAGTGCTCTTATATCTTCCTTAATTTCAATGATCAATTTAATGTTGCTCTTATTATTGTACTATTTTTATTTTATTGTTTTCATAATTGTGTTTTGCAGAGTTTTTATCAGATGTCCAAAGAACGATATACGTTTCTTTCCGATTGTGCTCATCACTGGTTCGATTTTCTTATATACTGTTTCATCTGAAGCTTCAATGCACGTTAATGTGATATTATCTATTTATACATGTCCTAATTATTCTTCTTTCTGTCTTCAGTATTCTTTCAATTTCTGTTGTATTTGTAGTTTGGAATATGGTTTCAGCAGCATATGTTATTTCTGGTTGTGTAATGTTTTTATAATGTTTTAATTTTGCAGCTATAGACAGGCTTTTATTGTTGTATGTGTTTTTGGTAATATAGTTTGAATGCTTCCGTTTTTTATTCTATTTTGCCACGATGGTTTCTCATTTAGATTTTATGTTATTATTTTGCCTAAATATTTAAATTTATCAGCAATTTTCATTTCCTGTTCCCAATTGTATACTTTTTCGAATGTCATTTTAAGGCCAATTTTCTGCGCTATTTCTTGTAATGATTAACTTGTTGTTTGGTTTTTTGAATAGCGTTTCCTAGGAGAGGAAGATCATCAGCAAATCCCAACAGTTTAAACTTAAATCACTTTTCGCACTTTCAATTTATATGTTCCTTTGTTTGACCTTATAGCATTCTCTCATTACATATTCCAGGGCACAAATGAACAGTAATGGTGATAGACATTCACCTTGTGTTAAAGCTGTTTTTATTACAAATAGTCCGAAAAGTTCTACTCTTAACTTCATTTTTGATTTTGTATTGATTAGAGTGAGACGTATTAATGGAATTAATCTGGGATGTAGTCCAGAAGTTCTTCAAGTTTTTAATACTGATAGTCTGTGTAGATTGTCATATGCCTTCTTAGAATCTATAAATTTTATTGCTCTATACTAGCGAATTTCGAACCATAACATCGTATCAATGACATATCAAAGTTCCTCCACTTTGTAGGGAGATATTCTTTACTAATTCAAAAATTATTACTAAATTAGATAATTATGTGTAGAAGCCATTAATATAACAACTGAAAAATACAAAGTAAAATGGAAAGATCATGTCGAATGTGCTCCTAATAATAGGATAATTAATGCTGCAATGATATGTAACTAAGTAGAAATAGTATTGAATATACTTTTAAAGAGATGGTGCAAACAATTCTGAGGCAGAACAGACTGACGAACCCACTCTTGGTAGATCAGGTGTCTCAAGATTATTAGACGGCGAGGGTCACAATCATGATTCGATTCTCAATTCGGGCCGGATGACGCAGTTTTGGGATTACGGAAATCTGCAATGACAGCCGTATAATTTCGCCTGTAACGTCATCAAGATGGCGGGCACCCCCATTTCAAGCGGGTACAGTATGCCACCGCGATATTACTCATTACACTATCTAACAAACAGGGCCGGGGTATATGGGGTGCAGCCAAGACGGGAGGGCGTCATCTCTCTAGAGAAACTGGCCTCAGTATTCCAGGCCGAAATCACTGCCATCAGGGCGTGTGTGGAGGAGAATTTGCGTAGGTGCTACAAAGATCGTAGCATCTATATCTACTCAGTCAACCAGGCAGCCCTGAGATCACTGGCAGCTCCTGCAACAAGGTCTAAAATTGTTGCAGAATGTCACAGGGTTCTATTGGAGCTAGGGGAAAGCAATAGAGTAAACCTATTGTGGGTCCCTGGCCACTCGGGGATCAGTGGCACGAACATGCCGACAGATTAGCCAGGATGGGGGCAGAGACTCCATTTATTGGACCAGAACCTGTCCTGACAGTCACCAAGGCAATGATCAAATTGGAGCTACGTAACTGGCTCAGAAGACAGCACGTAGAATATTGGACCAAACTCCATCAACAAAAACATGGCAAGGTAATGATGCCAAAGCCATGTTTTAAAAGAAGCTCTGCAATCCTGGGCCTGAACAGGAGAGAGATTAGACTCATGGTTGGATTGCTGACAGGCCATGGGAATTTCAAAAAACACCTACGTACAATGGGAATAACAGAAGAGGACCCTAAATGTAGGATCTGTGATGACGGTGATGAAACTGCATCACATCTAATCTTCGAATGCATTGCATTGGAGAGTAAAAGGCACAGAACATTTGGGACAACCAGACCCAAAGAAATTGTGTCTAATAAAGAACTAGTAAAGGGGCTCATTGCACTGTTCAAGGGCATTGGTTGGCTTTACTAGATATACAGGGAGCGATACAGCACAATAAACTTAGTTTCGGTGCGGGCAGTGGCGGATTGGACCAAGACTGTTTTGGCTTCCCTGAAAAAATCAAATCAATCTAACAAACATAAATAACATGCGAAGTATTTAATTCAGACAAATACTTAAGCACAACATCTACAAACATAGTCTGCAGAATCGCAACTTGTAGTTGGCCACACATTTGTACATATGTAAAAAACTACATGGAAATTTAATGTTATTTAATCCAGACAATATTTAGTGAAAACTCTTTAGTAATGTTTAGAGTGATGTATCAAATTTTTCTTTTGAATTCAAAATTTCCTCGAATTGTGGCACCAACATAGTCTGCTGCATGAGTAAAATATAAATATTCATGACTCATGTTACTTCTCTATTTAGATTTCGTAAGCATCATCTATGAAAATTTTTATTCACTCGTGTAGGTTGTGCCAAATCGGATCTGCAGTTCCCTAGTGCTGATGCCGAGCTTTGGGTTCCCAGCTTTATGTCAGGATGAGGCGTAGAACCTGGTGGTGCGCTAGAGGACGCTAATAAACCAGAATTAAAGTTTACACGTTTGTTCCGTGGCATACAATAATCCGGATGAAGGCGCTTGCTCGACAGGAGCTAGAGCAGTATGTGGCGTGCCGGCCGCGGTGGCCGAGGGGACTGAGGCGCTTCAGTCACGATCTGCACGGCCAGTACGGTCGGGCGTTCGAATCCCCCCTCGGGCATGGATATTTGTGCCGTCCTTAGTATGAGGTAGTAAATAAGTAGTTTGTAAGTTTAGGGACTGATGACCCGTAGTTAAGTCCCATAAGCTTAACAAACATTTGAACATTTTAGTAGGTGGCGTCGCCTTCGGGCGCGTCCGCCCGCCGTCACGCTGCGACCTCGGTGTTCCTCCTGCTGTGCGCAGTCCGGGCGGTAGTGCCCGCGCCGTGACGTCTGGGGATCGAAGCAGTGACTATTATTGAGAAGCGCTCTGTCCCTTCTCCACTCTACGTTGCTGCTAGTGGATCCATGCGTTGTCCCCCTGAAGTCGGATGCCGTGCTGATACCCGACCCTGGATACTGGCTGGCCGGTTAGCACCAGAGTGCTAATTCGACAATAGGAACAAGGAACATTGGCCATCGGTAACCAACCACTGAAGACTGCGCTAGCCTCAGGCAGCAACCATAGGGTGTGAAGTCGTCAGCACAGCGGATCACCATCGTCCCCGGATGATGGTTAGTGCGAAGTATGGTATCGACCAGACTCCATCTCCTAGCTTCCTCTAGCAGCTACCAGTATGTACTGCTATCTGTGACAAAGACTGAGCACAATGATTAAGGCAGTGAATCGACGACTACCTACTGAGCAACGTCGATCCCGAAGACCAAGTGCCACGGTGGAGTAGCCGAGCGGTCTAAAGCGTCTCGCTGCAGAGCGCGCGGTTGCTCGCCGTGGAGGTTCGAGTCCTCCTTGAGGCATGGGTGTGTGTGTTGTCCTTAGGTTAGTTTAGATTAAGTAGTTTGTAAGCTACGGACTGATGACCACACAGTTTGGTCCGATAGAATTACAAACACATGAACATATATGAAGACCAAGTGACTCCTACTTCTACAAGCGGGAGTATATACAGGGATCACCATCACCATCACCATCACAGGGCGGAGGCTACGACAGCGTAGCTAACTGGCTGGTGGTCATGAGACAGTGGGCCGTGCCCCAGGGGATAGCCACTCGGCCAGACAGATACGCTATCGCAGCCTCCGCCCCCGGAACTGTGAAGGGTTGTAGCTCCCAAACTAACAGTGATAGGAATGTAGTTTAAATTGATTTGGACGCAGCTGGTTTCAACGAATCCAATGCATGATAGAAAAAACTATTGTTGCATTTAAAAAATTATATCTTTGTGGTGTAACTCTTTGGAAAATGATACAATAAACTATGTTCATAGCTCCGCAGAAAGTGTAACATTTCTTGTGTTGACCTACCGCATTAAAATTTCCCGTCACCTATTATTTTATAAGTTACAGAGGCAAACACACTTAGTGAAACACCCTGTATATATGAATTATGATAAAGCTATGACGTATGAAACGGATCGAATGTGTTCCATTTCAAAATGCAGTGTACACTCGATGTGCCTTTTTTTTTACCGCTGACTCATCCGCGATCTTATTCACTTTTGTGACAGAGATACGTGTAGTTATGAAATGTTTACTAGCTGCCTCTCTGTCTGACAGCCGTCTCACTCACACAGCAGTTCGCTGACAGTAGGCTTTTCAACTTGCCGACGCAGCGCCTGCCGTCGTCACGCAAGACAAGTGAGCATTTCTGCTATCGTGCAGCTGACCTGATTCTGTCCAGCTACGGCGAGCAATCCAAGATTTTAAACTCGTTTCCCTGTCACAATTTTTGTGGTGTAACACTAGTAACTTCGATGTTCAAAGCTTCTAAAACTCACAGAACTTGAGCAGTATCAAAAAAAGTTCGTCCAGGGCTACCGAGTAGAAAGCTAACTCAGATGCCTTTATTGTAACTGGTTTGTTAAGTCAGAAGCAGTGTTCTCCTTTTCGACGTGCCACAGTATTTTCAGAAAAAAACAACAGTTTTGCATTCGTCAGGTAACAGTTCTATATTTGTCATTAAGACGTAGCTCTTCCTTGAGCACAGCACTAGCTTCATTACAGGACACACACGCTGTATTGTTGTCTCTCTCGATAACAACGCATTTCACGCCCCAGGTTATATTTCACTGAACAAACGACTGTCGCTAGTAGTCTGAACAAATAACGTACACATATTCCAAACACACAAATCTTGAAATAATGTTGTTATGGTCTTCAGTCCGCAGACTGGTTTGATGCAGCTCTCCATCCTACTCTATCCTGAGCAAGCCTTTTCATCTCCTCGTAAGAACGGCAACCCACATCCACTTGAATCTGCTTACTATACGCGTCTCTTGTCTCCCTCTGCGATTTTTACCCCACACACCTCCTCTAATGCTAAATTTACGATCCCTCGATGTCTAAGAATGTGTCCTATCAAGCGATCCCTTCTTTTACTCAGGGTATGCCAAAAATTCCTTTTCTCACCAATTCTGTTCAATACCTCTTCATTAGTTATGCGATCTACCCACATAATCTTCAGCATTCTTCTGTAACACCACATTTCAAAAGCCTCTATTGTCTTCCTGCCCGCACTCTTTATCGTGCATGTTTCACTCCCGTACAAAGCAACACTCCACACAAATGCCTTCAGAAAAGACTTCCTTACACTTAAATTAATATCCGATGTTAGCAGATTTCTCTTTTTCAAAAATGCTTTTCTTCCCATTGCCATTCTGCATTTTATATCGTCTATAGTGCGACCATCGCATGTTATTTTACTACATAAGTGCCAAAACTCATCTACCACCTTCATTGTTTCGTTACCTAATCTAATACCTTTAGCATCGCCTGATTTTCTAAGACCGCATTCCATTATTTTTGTTTTGCTCTTGTTAATGTTCATTTTATACGCTCTCTTCAGCACACTGTCCATTCCATTCAACTGCTCTTCAAGGTCCTTTGCTGTCTCTGACAGAATTGCAATGTCATCAGCAAAACGCAATGTTTTTATTTCTTCCCCCTGAAATTGAATCCCTATTCCAAATTTTTCCTTCACCGCCTGCTCGATGTACAAATTGAATAACATCGGTGAAATGCTACAACCCTGTCTTACTCCCTTCCCAACTGATGCTTCCCTTTCATGCCCTTCGAGTCTAATAACTGCGGTCTGGCTTTTGTACAAGTTGTAAATAACTCTCCTTCCCTGTATTTTACCCCTACTGACTTCAGAATTTGAAAGAGTGTATTCCAGTCAACACTGTCAAACGCTTTCTCCAAATCTACAAAAGCTAAAAATGTAGGTTTGCCTTTCCTTAATCTATCCTCTAAACCTGCAATAAATCAAACAAGATGAACGCAACCTAACACAGCCAGGAACCGGAAACCATAGTTGATATGGAGTTACTAGTGGACAATTCTCTCATTTATGAACAAGTACAGGTGATTTTTACGTGCTTTGATTGCTGCAAAGTTCCTAAGTATCGTCTCTCACATTTAAATGAGTAATCGCGCATTAAATTACAGTGGAACCCCCGATATCCGACCTTCACGGGACTGGGCCGCGGTCGGAACGGCCAAAAGGTCGGATATACCGAGGAGCAATAAAACACGTTTTTTGGATCATGACAGCCGTATACTGACTAAATAATAAGTATTGTACAAAATACACACAGTGCTGCTTAATCGTAATTACTGTATTCAATAAAAAATTATTTTACAGTACATATTGTAATAAAAAGTAACAGTTCTTTTAAAAATGGAAAAGTTTAATTTTTATATTAATTAACGAAAACATTAAAAATACAGTACTGTACTGTTTAATCAAAAAGGCAAACAATTACATACAGTGTGTACAGTACCTCATTTGAAGACGTCCTTAATACTCTTTTGTTTCAATTTACCCATTCTTGATTTCGCTGTAAAATCACGCCATTCTTTGCCCACAATACGTCCATAGGGGTGGCTCTCAGGTTCTGCTTCAAATATTTTAACACAATGTCAAATGCATCTTTAGCCTCTAAATGCGTCACACCAATATCACGATCAACTTCTTCTTCTTTTGCGTCGCTGTCTTCATTTGTTGCGCTTTAAACTACAGCAACTATTTCGTCATCATTGAGTTTTTCATTTGTAGACTCTGCCATGTCAGCTTCGGTCAGCCATTTCTCCACATCTGTCAGCTGCAGCTGTACACCGTGTTGCAGTTCCTGCAGGTCTCGAAGAGTTTCTGCGACGTCGTTTTCTTCAGCTTCTAGATCAAAGCATCTTCCGTTTAAACTCTCATAGAATAACTTTAAAGGTCTTCACGGGTTTTTCCCCAGTCTTTGACAGTTGTCACGCAGACCCCTAGCTCTGCGGCTAATTTGACTAGTGACTCACTACGGTCCAAACGTTGAAGCACTTCAGGTTTTTGTTGAAGGGAAATGCACACACGCTTACGTTTTTGAGAAGCTATAGCGAGCTTTCACTAATCGCATAAAACAGTTTATCACCAAAGATACAGTAATCAAGTAAACAAAAAACAATAAAATGAGCAACGTTCACGTCGACAATCAGAAGCCGTTCGCGGTGGCCGAGGAGACTGAGGCGCTTCAGTCACGGTCTGCACGGCCACTACGGTCGGGGGCTCGAATCACCTCTCGGGCATGGATATGTGCCGTCCTTAGTTGTAGGTAGTTCATAAGTAGTTTGTAAGTTTAGGGACTGATGACTTCGTAGTTAAGTCCCTTAAGCTTAACAAACATTTTAACATTTTGACAATCAGAACACAACTGGTAGTTTAACAGAGAAACAATGCACTGCAGTCGGGCACATGGTCGGATATCCCGAGGAGTCGGATATTCCGAGGTCGGATATGAGGGGTTCTACGGTACAGAAGAACTTTCGCTCAAGCGCAGGCCAGCTCAAGTCACTTCGGGGACCACATCCGGCCCGCGGGCCGTAATTTGGAGACTCTTGTGGTAAACGATGATGATGATGATGATGATGATGATGATGTGTCTATACTGAGCTGTTATACTAAAAGTGCTGACAGTCACAGTTAAATCCTCTGTTTGACGTGTGCAAGTTTTCATGAACAGCGAATGAATGTAGTGACGGGTGTGCACAGGTGGCCCGCCTGGAGGAGAGCAAGACTCGGTTGGAGTCGGCGCTGACGACAGCAGAGGAGCGCCTGGAGGCCGAGGAGAAGCGCACGCAGGAGCTGGAGCAGCAGCTGCAGGGCGCCACGGCCGAGGCGCGAGAACTGGACCGCGCCGTCCAGCTGCTCACCGAGAAGTCCGCAGGCGAGTGCCGCTCTCTGCCTCCTGCTACCCTTCACACACAGGCTGAAGCGAAATCAGCCCAGCGAGATTCCCCACACACCAACAATACAAAAAGGCTCTCTCAGAATTTCGTCCTGCGCATATTTACGGCAGTAAACTGACGTCGAAGGCTGAGATACCTGTGTGTTCCACACGTCAGTGTATTTCAGAATTACACAATTATACAAACAAACAACTATCGAGAATGAAACTTTCACTCTGCAGCGGAGTAAGCGCTGATATGAAACTTCCTGGCAGATTAAAATTGTGTGCCGGAACCGGGACTCGAACCTGGGACCTTTGCCTTTCGCGGGCAAGCGCACTACCATTGAGCTACCCCGACACGACTCACGATGCCGCTTCACAGAGTTGGTAGTGCGCTTGCCCGCGAAAGGCGAAGGTCCCAGATTCGAGTCCCGGTTCCGGCACACAATTTTAATCTGCCAGGAAGTTTCAAACATCTATCGACTCGACATTGCGTATTTATAGTCGTTAGTCTTAAGAAAAAGCAAACCTACATTTCTAGCTTTTGTAGATCTGAAGAAGGCTTTTGACAATGTTGATTGGAATAAACTCTTTCAAGTTCTGAAGCAAGCAGGAGTAAAATATAGGGAACGTAAGGTTATTTACAACTTGTACAAACACCAGACAGCGGTTGTCAGAGTTGAAGGGCATGAAATGGATGCAGTGATTGGAAAGGGAGTAAGACAGGGTTGTAGTCTTTCTCCATTGTTATTCAATTTGTACATTGAGCAAGCTATAAAGGAAAGCAAGGAGAAATTTGGAGAAGGAATTAAAGTTCAGGGTGAAGAATTAAAAACATTGCGTTTTGCCGACTACATAGTAATTATGTCAGATACAGCAAAGGACCTGGAAGAGCAGTTGAACGGAATGGACAGTGTGCTGAAACGTCCATACAAGATGAACATTAACAAGAGCAAAACTAGGGTAATGGAGTGCAGTCTAAGAAAATCAGGGGATGCTGAAGGAATTAGATTCGGAAACGAAGCAATACAGGAGGTAGATGAGTTTTGTTACTTGGGCAGTAAAATAACAAATGATGGCCGCAATACAGAGGATATAAAATGCAGAATGGCAATGGGTATAAAAGCGTTTTTGAAAAAGAGAAATTTGTTAACATCGAATATTGATCTAAGCCTAAGGAAGTCCTTTCTGGGGAGTGAGACATGGACGATAAACAGTGCGGACAGGAAGAGGACTGAGGCTTTTAAAATATTATGCTACAGAAGAATGCTGAAGATTAGGTGGGTGGATCGCGTAACTAATGAGGAGGTACTGAACAGAATTAGGGAGAAAAGAAATTTCTGGCATACCTTGACTAAAACAAGGGATAGATTGGTAGGACACATTCTTAGACATCAAGGAATTGTGAATTTAGCATTGGAGGGAAGTGTGTGGGGTAAAAATCGCAGAGGAAGACCAAGAGATGGATACAATAAGCAGATTCAGACAGATGTAGGTTGCCGTTCTTATGTGGAGATGAAGAGGCTTGCTCAGGATAGGGTATTGTGGAGAGCTGCATCAAACCAGTCTCCGGACTGAAGACCACAACAACAACAGTCTCGGTATTGTAATCATGAACAGGGACGGTGACTTCTGTGTGGAGACGCATTCTGAGCTAGTGATACTTGTCTGTCAGCTCCAAGCTAACCTCGGTTGCACAGCTGGAGGCTGCGATCGAGGGGCGCCGTTGTTGTTGGCCGGTCGTGGGAACCGAACGGATTCCCGAAGTGTCCATCGATCGTCCTGTGGCAGCGACATATTCTGATGCTGCTAGCAATGAGGCAGACACCTCACCCGTTGTTGCGCGGGAGACGGCGTAAGACTTTCCGGGGGACCGATCGTGTTGCCTCCCCAGTACGTCTTGAGAACAGGTTCGAGGCGCTATCTATTCAGGACAACGTTCTCCAGCCGGATGGTGTCGCTCATCCAAAAGGCACCACGCAGCCTGCTAGATCTGAGCTTTCACAAAGGGTGGGTTTGTTTGTTGTTGGGAGCTCCAGCATTAGGCGAGTAATAGAGCCCCTTAGAGACGTGGCTGCCAAAGAGGGAAAGAAGGCCAACGTGCACTCCGTGTTAGTACCGAACGGAGTCTTCCAGTTGTGGAACGGGTCATTCTGGATGCCACGAAGGGTACGGATGTAGCCAAATGCAGGTGGTGGCTCACGTCGTTACCAATGATGTGTGTCCCTTTGGCTCTGAAGAGATTCTCCAAAGTTTTAAGCGGCTATCTGAAGTGGAAATGACTGCCAGTCTTGCTTTCAAGATGAAAGTAGAGCTCGGCATCTGCAGCATAGTTGACAGGGCCGACTTTCGACCTCTGTTACAGAGCAGAGTGGAGGCTGAAGACGGTTCTGCGGCCGTGTGGGCTGGAGATTCCTCGACTTGCGCCATCGTGGTGGGGTTTCACTCAATAGGTCAGGAGTCCTCTACATGCAGGAAGTAACTAGCGGAAGCTGTGCGGCGTGGACTGCACAGTTTTTTAGGTTAGAGGGCTTCGGGAACACACAAAAAGGGTTTCAATCTAAAAGGGTACAGGTCAAAGATAGGACGAACACAGATCTAAGAACCATTGGTCTAACAGTTGTAAATTGTCGTAGCTGTGTGGGCAAAGTACCAGGCATCCAGCACTAATAGAAAGTACTGAATGTCAAATCATTATAGGTTCCGAAAGCTGGCTTAAGCTGGATATAAGTTCAGCTGAAATTTTTTCGAAGGGGCAAATGGTGTTCAAAAAAGATAGATTGAATAAAATAGATGGTGGCGTATTTATTGCTGTCACAGGCGGTTTATCCTGTAGCGAAATCGAAGAATACTTTTCTTGTGAGAAGGTATGGATAGCGTTTATATACGACAACCAAAATAAATTAATAATTGGTTCTTTTTATCGATTCCCTGTCTCAAACGATTCGACTGCAGATATGTTCAAAGAAAGCTTGGGTCAGATTTTCAAAAACGTACCCAAAGCCTACAATTTTAATTGGTGGCGACTGTAACTTACGCTCTACATGTTGGCAAAATTACATGTTCAAAACCGGAGGCAAGCATAAAACATCGTCAGAAACTATACTGAACGCATACTCCGAAAACTAGTTCATGAACCCATAAGAATAGTAAATGGTCGTGAGAAAATACTTCACCCCATAGCAACAAATAATCCGGAGCTAATAAGGAGCATCAAAACACACATGGATTAGTGAACACAGAGTTGACGTAGCAAGACTGAATATCGCACTTTCCAAATATCCAAAAATTAAAAGAAAAGTCTATTTATTCCAAAAATCTGTTGAAAATTCGATTAATGCTTTCCTAAGAGATAATTTCCAGTCGTTCTAAATTAATAATGTGACTGTAGAACGGTTTGGTTTACATTCAAATATGTAATATCGACAACCATTGTCAGATTTATACCAAACAAATTAACAATATAGGTGGCTTAACCCGCCCTGGAACACAAAACAGTTTAGATCACAGTTAAAAAAAGCAAAGAAAAAAGTGTGCCAAATTTAAACACACAAAAAATCCCCAAGAATGTTAATCTTTTACACATACAAGAAATTTAGCTCGAATTTCAAAGCTAGAAGCTTACAATAATTACCACAACGAAACCCGGACACGTAATTTGGCAGAGAATCCTAAGAAATTCTGGTCGTTTGTAAAGTATACTAGCAGCAAATCACAATCAATATCTTCATTACACGATAGACATGGTGATGCTACTGATGACACTTCCGCTTAAGTAGAATTGCTTAAAACAGCTTCTCGAAATTCCTTCACTAGAGAAGACGAAGCAAATACTTCAGAATTCCTATCAATAACAGCTGCCGCATGCCTAATTTAGAAGTAGACACCCCTGGTGTATTAAAGCAACTGAAATCACTTAACAAAAGTAAGTCTCCCGGTCCCGACTGTATAACTTAAGTTCCTTTCAGAGTATGCTGATGTAATAGCCCCATACCTACTATAATATACAACCGCTCGCTCAGCTAACGTTCCGCACCTAAAAACTGGTAAATTCTACAGGTCACTCCAATATTCAAGACAGACAATAGGAACGATCTGCAAATTGCAGGCGTATATAACTGGCATCGGTTTGCAGCAGTATTGTAGAACATACTTTCCTTAAAAAATATGAACTACTCCAAGAGAATGACCTATTTTACCGTAATCAAGACGGATGTAGAAAGTATCGTTCTTGTGAAACACAAATAGTTCTTTACTCACGTGAATTGATGAGTGCTATCGACAAGGGATGTCAAATAGATTCTGTATTTCTAGATTATCGGAAGGCTTTTGACACTGTACCTCACAAGCGTCTTCTAATCAAATTGCGTGCTTCTGGAATATCGCCGCAGTTGCGCGATTTGATTCGTAATTTCTCATCAGAAAGGACACAGTACGTTGTAATTGACGGTAAGTCATCGGGTAGGAAAAAAGTGATATCTGGCGTCGACAGGGAAGTGTTATAGGACCCATACTGTTCCTTATTTTTATAAACGGTTTAGGAGACATGCAATAAAAATACAGGCCTCCTGAATCACAGACATTGCCGAAATGGGGTGGCTTGCGTGCCTCAACGATGCAGATAGCCGTACCGTAGGTGCAACCACAGCGGAGGGGTATCTGTGGAGAGGCCACACAAACGTGTGGTTCCTGAAGAGGGGCAGCAGCCATTTCAGTAGTTACAGGGGCAACATTCTGGGTGATTGACTGAGCTGGCTTGTAACATCAGCTAACATGGCCTGGCCATATGGTTACTGCGAACGGATGAAAGCAAGGGGAAACTACAGTCGTTAATTTTCCCAACGACATGCAGCTCTACTGTATGAACATGTGATGATGGCATCCTCTTGGGTAAAATATTCCGGAGGCCTACTCAGGAGGATGTCGTCATTAAGAAAAACAAAACTGGCATTCTAGAGATCGAAGAGTGAGATGTTCTAACCCTCAAACGGGTAGGTAAGTTAGAAAATTTGAAAAGAGAAATGGATAGGTTAAAGTTAGATATAGTGGGGATTAGTGAAGTCTGGTGGCAGGATGAATAGGACTTTTGATCAGGTGAGTACAGGTTTATAAATACAAAATCAGTTGGTGGTAACGCAGGAGTAGGTCTGATAATGAATAAGGAAATAGGAATGCGGGTAAGTTACTATGAACAGCATAGTGACGCATTATAGTAGCAAAGATAGACACGACCACAGTAGTGTTTATATGCCAACTAGTTCTGCTGATGTTGAGGAGATTGAAGAAGTGTATGAGGAGGTACGAGAAATTATTCAGACCGCTAAAGGAGAAAAAAACTTAATATTGATGGAGGACTGGAACTCGGTAATAGGAAAGGGAAGAGAAGGAAATGTAGTAGATGAATATGGGCTGGTGAAGAGGAATGAAAGAGGAGATAACCTGGTAGAATTCTGTGAAGAACACAATTTAATCATCACAGAAATTTGGTTTAACCATCACGAAAGAAGGTTGTGCACTTGGAAGAGACCAGGAGACACTGGGAGGTACCAGATTTACTTTATGATGGTCAGGCAAAGGTTTAGAAACCAGGTTTTAAACTGTAAGATATATCCAGGGGCAGATATATACTCTCACCACAACTAATTGGTTATGATCTGTAGATTACAGTATAGGATATTAAGGATATGGGATATGGACAAATTGAAGGAACAAGAGATGGTTTAAGATTTTAGAAGGAGCATTAGGCAAGGATTGTCTGAAATGGAAGACATCAATACAGTAGAAGAAGAAAGGGTAGCTTTGAAAGATAGAGTAGTGAAGGTCGCAGAGGCAGAAGGGCAAGGCCTAATAGAAATCCTTGGATAACACAGGAGATTCTGAACTTAACTCATGAAAGCAGAAAATATAAAGATGCAGCCTTTGTAACAGGCAAAAGGGAGTACAGACGTCTGAAAAATGAGGTTGACAGGAAGTGCAGACTGGCTAAGTAGGTGTGGCTAGAGGAGACATACAATACTGTAGAAAACTGTATAACCAGGGGAAAGATAGAAAACCGCCTACAGAAAAATAAAGGAGACATTTGGAGACAAGGAAAGCAGTGGTATAAATATCAAGAACTCAGATCTAAAAACAGTACAAAGCAAAGAAGGGAAATCTGAAAGATGGAAGTAATATATAGAAGGCCTGTCAAAGGAAATAAACATAAACGCAGTATTCTAGAAGCGGAAGACAAAGTAGAGAAAGATGAGATAGTAGATACTATACTGCGAGAAGAATTTGACAGAGCGCTGAAAGATTTGAGTAGAAATAAGACTGCTCGAATAGATGACGTCCCGTATGAATAGCTATTATCGTCAGGTGAGCCAGTAATGAACAAATTGTTCCACCTGGTATGCAAGTTATATGAGACAGGGGAAATACCCTCAGACTTCAAGAAGAATATAGTGATTCCAATTCCTAAGAAAGCAAGTACAGACAAGTGTGAAAATTATCTTATAAGATAGATTAAGGAAAGGGAAACTTACGGTTTTAGCATTTGTGGATCTGGAAAAAGCTTTTGACAATGTTGACTGGAATACGCTCTTTCAGATTCTGAAGGTAGCAGGGGTCAAATATACAGAACGAAAAGTTATATTCAACTTGTACAAAAACCAGACAGCAATTATTAGAGTGGAAGGTCATGAAAAGGGTCACAGTGGTTGGGAAGGGAGTTACACAGGGTTGTAATCTTTTCCAGTGTCATTCAATCTATACAACAAGCTGTGAAGGAATGCTAGGAGAGATTTGGAGAGAGAATTGAAGTCCAGGGAGAGGGAATAAAAACTTTGCGCTTCGTCGACGACATAGTAATTCTGTCAGAGACAGCAAAAGACCTGGAAGAGCAATTGAACGGCATGGACGCTGTCTTAAAAGGAAGATATAAGGTGAACATTAACAACAGTAAAACAAAAGGTAATGGAATGTAGTGTCAGAAAATCAGGCGATGATGAAGGAATTAGATTAGGTAATGAGACTATAAAAGTAGTAGATGAGTTTTGTTATTTGTGTAGCAAGATAACTTCTGATGGGCGAAGTAAAGAAGATATAAAATGCCGAATGGCTATGGGAAGAAAAGCGTTTCTGAAGAAGCGAAATTTGTTGACATCTAATATTAGTTTTAATGTTGGTAAGTCCTTTCTGAAAGCATCTGTCTGGAGTGTAGCATTATATGTTAGTGAAACGTGGACAATAAAGAGTTCAGACAAAAAGATGATAGAAAAAAAAACTTACTGACGTGTTTTATGGCCCACTTTAGATTTGCTTATAGTTTTATGACTTTTTGCAAACATTTCGGACCTAAATAATAAAAATGTAAATAATAAAAAATATTGGCGATATGATTAAGACTCTACTATTGTGATAATATCTATGCGCCCAACACGTAATATTCTTTCTGACAGTATTTTAACAAGCAGGAAAAATTGTTTGCCGGCCGCGGTGGCCGAGGGGACTGAGGCGCTTCAGTCACGGTCTGCACGGCCTCTACGGTCGGGGGTTCGAATCCCCCCTCGGGCATGGATATTTGTGTCGTCCTTAGTCTTAGTTAGTTCATAAGTAGTTTGTAAGTTTAGGGACTGATGACCCCGTAGTTAAGTCCCATAGACTATACAAACATTTGAATTTTTTTTTTTTTTGAAAAATTGTTTTCTATCTGAGTTTAGCTTTGAAAAACATACTCTTTGTTTGAACTTTGCCTCTCTAAACTATTACTTTAATATATCTCCTTCATTTCATTATATTTTTCCGTTAAAATATTATCTCCTTTCTTGTCTTAGTAGTTTGTTCAAAGTTTATTTTCTTTGCCTGCACTAGTTACGAATGACTGTAGCCTGGAAGGAACGCAGCGTACATTTGACTTTCGGACGAGTGAGTACAGCCTGGATGGAACACAGCGTACATACGCCACATTGCTTCCTGTATCTGATTTTTTTTTTTTTTTTTTTTTTTTTTAACTCAAGCCTTGTTATTTCAAAGCAATGGTGCACTGAAAAATATCAAAAGCACGTCATTCTTAGGACAATAAATTATAATCTAATGTCTAAAATTGCCATATTAGCAGTTAACACCTGACATTGATGGTACGAGAATTATGGATTACTCACGCAGCTGTTCGCCGTAGCGTAATGGGCGACGAATTAGTTTGTGATGTACGAATTTGATAGACGGTGGTTCTAAACTTGCTAGGGCGCGGTGTCTCAGCGAGCTCGGTCAGAGGGTTGCCGGCATGGTAGCTGGACTCCGTCTGTATCGAAAAAACTGAGTCAACGACGAAACGATCAAAATAGAACAAAACAAACCAACGTTCACAAACTGCCGATCAAACCGAAGAACGAATGAAAGAGAAGGAAAGCAAGATGGTTCAACGCCATCTGCAATTAAAACTGAGCAAAATTCTCGACGAAGAACCAAGAACGTACATGAAAAAACGACCGTAAAACATCGAGCTCCCTGAAGACAAAAGAATATATTTGAAAAAATGTAACCACCACTGACAATTTTCTTCCTCTTGCTTCCTGAAATGTTTCCGCACACCCTTGTTAACTGAACACAACTATATTCCGCAAAATTTCTAGTTGTTCAAAGGTAAAAGCACTTTCTCCGAAAAGTACATTTGTTCTGTTTCGATAACATGCCATGAAATACATACCAACGAATTGCAAACATAGACTTTTATATGTATATAAACAGGAGAGATACTCTTACAATGACTCTTGTAAATGACGTAATGACAGTACTAAATGTTCAAATGATTGTAAATCTATCTGACTTAACTGCTAGGCCATCAGTCTGTAGCTTACAAACTACTTAAACTAAGGTAAATTAACCTAAGGACAACACAAACACCGATGTCCGAGGGGGAGGGGGGGAGACTCGAACCCCCGACGGCGAACGGTCGCACGCACCGCAGCACGGCGCCCCAGTGCGCAATGCTAATTCGCCGCTGCAATGATAGTACTAACTTTGTATACATATTAAGTATTATATTTATGTGGAATTCAGTGTTACCACACTTATTCCGTTTGTGATTTTAGCTCTAAAAGAAAACGTAATCACGGTTTGAAGTAGAATATTTGCTCTCTCTCTCTCTCTCTCTCTCTCTCTCTCTCTCTCTCTCTCTCTCTCTCTCTCTCTCTCTCTTTTCGCGCAGTACAAAGTAACATGAATGTCAGATTTGAACTGCAGGGAAGGTAATACCCTACGTTAAAAGCGTCCATAGCAATCATGTCAAAGACAAACATTTTAGTAGATACAATGATTCTAGTTAATGACTTTCAATATATTTCAGAAATAGTGGATAATTGCTTAGAAAAGAAAATAAACAAGGTAATTTGTTGCAATGTATACACTTCCGTTTCAGTAAGGAACTACACTTTCAACAAAAATCAAGGACTTCTTTTATATACGAAATTAACAGTATCGGCACATTGTTCAGAATATTCCCAGTTTACGTGCATATGCTTCGGAAGACCATTGTTCAATTCGTTGTTACGTATTTCACGACATGTTCACGAAAGAGAACAAACACGCATTTTAGAGGGAGAATTCTTACATATGCACAACTGTAAACTGTAGAATAAAGCTTTATTTAATTAATAAGAGTGCCCAAAACCCTTTTAGCAAAAAAAGAGAGAAAAAATTCTGGTAGTGGCGTGTTCCGAACCACTGACCACTACACTACGGAGAACAATTACAAAATCCGTATTTTAATCTTGTACAATGGTTTTTAGTTGTCAACTGATATTAATATGGCATTTTTAGACACTAGATTATCATTTTCGTACGAAGAACGACGTGTTTTTGTTAATTCTTCAGTGCGCCATTGCTTTGAAATGACAACGTGTAAGTTATAATGAGAAAATCATCAAATACGCAACCCAAGATGGCGTATGCCACAGAGAGTTCTGGGAGAGGAATGCCACGTGACATCTACGAACGGCTGGTTTTCTTTAATTCAATGGAGGGTGTCAAATCGTCGTCATTTTTGCAAATATCTCTCAAACATACGATTTATGAAAAGAACATAAGAAAACAAAGTTGGAGAGAATTTTCTCCTCTACATATCTGGTTATTCAATTTTTGTCACATGAACAGTTTATTTGCAATTATATTTACATTACAAACGCCTTTTTTAGTGTTAATGACGTATTTTTTGTCCGAAATATATGAAAAAGCGAGGTTCTGGTCTCTGGCGGCCAACAATTATGTCTGTAAAATTTGGTGCAGATGGGCTGAACGGTTCGACCTAAAAAGTGCGATCACGTTACAGACAGGCAGACATCGTCAAATCGTCGTTATTTTTGCAAATATCTCTGCCACGATGCAAGATATTTAAAGAGAGTGAAGTGGAAGAGGATTTTCTCCTCTACAAATTCTGGTATTCAATTTTCGTGTCAGATGAATGGTTCGCTTGCAATTACAATTAAATTACAAAAGGCTTTTTTTGGTGTTATTAACGTATTTCTTTTACGAAAAACTTGAAAAAGGGAGGTTCTGGTCTCTGGCAACCTACAATTATGTCTGTAAAATTTGGTACTGATCGGTTGAACGGTTCGACTTAAAAAGTGGGAACACGTTACGGAGAGACAGACAGACAGAGGGACGGACAGACAAACGTCGTAAAAATGTACTCTATTTTTGCAAATATCCGTGAAACGAGATAGGAAAAAACATAAGAGAGCAATGTAGTAGAGAAATTTCTCCTCTACAAATTCATGTATTGAGTTTCCGTGTCAGATGAACGGTTATGGCGTAATTATCATTTAAACTTCGAACTGTTAAAAGGCGATCGCAAAGGCCCACTTATAGTGTTACTACCGTAACCTAAAGTGGGCCATAAGATGATAGAAGCTTTCGAAATGTGCTGCTACAGACGAATGATGAAGATTAGATGACGTAACTAATGAGGAGGTGCTCAACAGAACTGGGGAGAAAAGGAGTTCCTGGCATATCCTGACTAAGAGAACGGATAGGTTTTTTTTTTTTATTTTTTTTTTTTTTTTTTTTTTTTTTAACACATATATGACTATAGATTTTGTATATCCTAGGACAATTCAACACTAACCTAACACTAGATGTCTAGAAAGCATATACCATCTGATGACGAATAGATAATATTCGAAACCGGTAATTGTACTTTTTAAATAAAATATAATAAATCAGTTGTTGCTGGTTGCTGTTCAACACCAGCAAGTTATTTCACATAACAACCACGGTCTCAAAAATGTCTTTTTATGACAAAATTACATTCTGAGACATCAAGGAATCGTCAAGTTAGCTTTAGAAGGAAGTGTGTGGGGTAAAGATCGTAGAGGGAGACCGAGGGACGAATACAATAAGCAGATTCAAAATGATGTAGGTTGCCGAACGTATTCTCAGATGAAGAGGCTTGCACAGGACAGGTTAGTGTGCAGAGCTGCATCAAACCAGTCTGAGGACTAAATACCATAAACACAACAAACTGTCATTTATCGGTTAATAAACTCACCAGAAGATCAAAAGCAACTGCAAAATTATTTACGGTTAACTTAAATGGAAAGAACACACAGAAAATATTGTAGGAAAGGCGAACCAAAGACTACGTTCAAACGGCAGATCACTTAGAAGATACAACACTTCTACTAAAGGAATTGCTTACACTAAACTTGTGCGTCCTATTTTGGAGTATTGCTGGGCATTGTGGGATCCAAAACAGGTGGGACTGACAGACGAGATAGAGAAAATTCAGAGAAGGGCGGCTCGTTTTGTATTATTGCGATATAGGGGAGAGAGTGTCAAGGAAATGTTGCGCGAGTTGGGGTGGAAATCATTAAAAGAAAGGCGTTATTCGTTGCGGCGAGATATATTTGTGAAATTTCTTTCACCAACTTTCTCTTTTGAATGCGAACATATATTGTTAGCACCCACCTACATAGCAGGACATGACCGTCGTAATAAAATAAGAGAAATCTGGTTGAAAACAGAAAGATTTAGGTGTTTCTTTTTCCCGCAAGCTATTAGAGAATGGAACTACAGATAAATATCATCAGTGTGACTTGCAGAGTATCCTTGTAGATGTAGAGGTAGCTGTTGATGCCTGTGACTTGGACTCTCCGTAGCGTCGTTGAATGACGTTTCCGGGAATGGGTTTGTATGCTCTTTTTGTTCCTCAAGACATCTTCTACATCCCGCAGAACTTTGTTAGTGTAAATCTGAAACACACTGACGTATGGAACACAATCCACCTGAGTCTTCGACATTCATATGTGGCATTTGTATTGATGGCAAGTGCGGAACCGCGCCGGAAGCCCGAGTGCGTGAATTTCGCTTCACCCTGTAAAGGGTGCCACAAAAAACAGAAAAAAACCAACAACGTTTTTCCGCCTGCATACTGAAGGTATGTAGCCTTCAGACGTTTGTATTGCTGATGGACGTCCCGATCAATAACATACCTGCGCACAACGTCTTAGATGGGTGTGCGTTCCTCATTACGTCAATAAACCCAGCATGGGTAACACATCGCGCTGTTTACACTACAATAGGGATTCTAACTGCGTCACTCTTACGTTATTACAGAGCACATAGACGGTGCTGAGACACACGCACATGGACGAATACGGACGGTTGTCCTTGAACTGTTTCAATCGCTCCTTGGAGTCGAGCAATAAGGTCCCCCACAAACTTTAAAGGAGTGCCAGACACCATCTCTTAATACTTCCCCCACAGAAAATAGTCACAGCTGTCAAATATGGCTACCGTGCTGGCCACGGAAATGGTCCAACTCTACCAATCCATCGACTGGGATATGCGGCGTTGAGATGGTTTCGGACAGCGACATCAAAGTTTGCTGGAGCTCCGATGTGTTGCAGCCACATTTCCATTCCAACATTTAGTGGCACTGTTTCCAACAGGGTAGGTAAAACATCTCGAAGAAGTGAGGTAGATCGGTCCTGTCAGTCTGTTTGGCAGTAGGTATGGCCCAACGATATGCTCACCAAATATCACGACCCATATGTTAATACCGAACCTCTGCTGGTGATTGTGAAGCATTTGCGAATCCGGTTTTTCGTCCGCCCAAACATACATGTTGTGCACGTTTACCATTCTGTATCCAATAAAAGTGCAGTCATCCGTAAATAGCACCTAGCTCGGAAATGTGGCTGAGTATGCATTGTTGTAAATACCATTGCACAAACTGTAACCGTCGTGGATAATCCTCCTCCTATAATGCTTGGACTTTCAGCAGATAGTAAGGCTGGAGCTGGTACTCATGGACAACACGCCACACGGCACTTTTATCCGTGTACAGCGCCGGGTGCTGGTGGCTGGGTCCTCTTAGAACATTCTCAGCACGTGCTCTTCCAACAGAAGTGATCGAATTGAGCACGGACGACCCGCATCACTTTTTGGCACCTATCACAGTACAAACAGAAAACGGGATAGTTTTTCAGGTGCCAAGCACAAGTGATCCTACTTTACTGTACAATGGACGAGCCTCAGGCAAAAAATACCTACTTGAAACTTTCCGTCTTCTCTTAGACGAACGTGGAATGATGTGGGATATATCTGTTTGGAAAATGTTCTACATACAATCGTGCAGCAACTCTCCCATTGCAATCCGCTTTCGCGTATGCAAGCACCACATCCGTCATTTCCGCAGCCGTGTATTGATACATGTCGCACTACTGCCAAAACGTTACTGCACTGGCCGACAACACAAGGTCCGCTGCAGGACAGATCTGCGTAGAGGAATACTGTAGCGCGTGCGCAGGATTGTTGTTAGGATCAGGACGTCCATCCACAATACACAGGTGTCTGAAGGGTTGCATACTTTCAGTATGCAGGCAGCAAAACGGATCGGATCACAGCAGTTCGTTCTCAGAGTTGAATGCTCTCCAGCCCACAAGGCAAGAGTTTCCGGTTATGGGTTCCTTCTTGAAAACCGATCACTTTAACGTGCCACAACATACTAAGCGTTGTCGGTGGTTTTTTTATTTATTTATTTATTTTTAGGCACTCTTTGTAATTGTAGCATATACCCTTATACACTGCTGACCATACCAAGAAGGACTAGAAATTTCACAGCAAAATTTATGTGGGAGATAACTAACACGACATGATTGAAAAAACAGCCCCTTGGGAATGAAGGAAGGTGATGAAATCAGTATAGAGTGTTGACCTCTATAGTGTTCCGGCCGATATCCAGAGGTTCCAAAATACTAGCGCAACCTCATCGACCGGTACTACATGTAATTATAACTTTCCACTACTGCGTCTTTGCTGTGTGAGTCCTCTTATTCTTCTTCTTTGCATTCGTTAGCTAACTCCATGCCCATACAGACCACAGAAAGGCATCTTCTTCTTTACATACTTGCTGGCAGGCTGTATTTCAGTAAGAGGTATAGAGAAACCAAACTGCTCAAACTCATAAATATATTTGCCTTTACGGTTTGGTTACATAATACAACATACAAGTTTCGCAACGTACAATAGGTCGTACATCCCTTGACAGCGTTACTGATAATACCAACAGTTATTTATTTGACAACTATCGCACATGCACGATACTCCATACTACTCAGATCGTCCCTGCACAAACATACATCGGGCACACAGTACACTTTATTTGACCTCTCTGACGCCCTAGTTTGACGCATGCGTTCATCTTATGGTGGAAATATATCCACAGTGCACCCGTGAATCGGCGGTTACACTATGCACATTGCTGGCTATAACCGATCTGGATATGTTGCAAGGATATATCAGTCCATGACACTTCCACACATTACAATGCTGACATTACGACTTATTTTAGGAGATAGGTTTAGCCAGTGCAAATCTACGTTTTTAGCTTTTGTTGATTTAGAGAAACCTTTTTACAACGTTGACTGGAACACACTCTTTCATATTCTGAAGGTTACAGAAGTTAAATACATTGAATGGTAAGTTATATTCAACTCTCAGAAACCAGGCCCCCGTTATACGAGTTGAAGGGCAAGGGAGGGACTCACAGGTTTGGAAGGGAGTAAGACAGGATTGTAGCCTATCCCCAATGTTATTAAATTTGTAGATTGAGCACGCTGAGAATGAAAGCAAGGAGGAATTTGAAGAGAGTATTGACGTGGAGACAGAGAAAACAACAGTTTGCCGGTAACATTGTAATTCTGTAATAGCCAGCAGAGAACTTCAACGGAATGGACAGTGTCTTGAACATAAACAATAGTAGCCGGCCGCGGTGGCCGAGGAGATTGAGGCGCTTCAGTCACGGTCTGCACGGCCACTACGGTCGGGGGTTCGAATCCCCCCTCGGGCATGGATATTTGTGCCGTCCTAGTTCGTAAGTAGTTCATAAGTAGTTTGTAAGTTTAGGGACTGATGACCCCGTAGTTAAGTCCCATAAGCTTTACAAACATTTGAACATTTTGAATAAACAATAGTAAAACAAAGGTAATAGAATGTACCTGAAATAAAACAGGCGCTTCTGAAGGAATTAGATTAGGTAATGAGATGACACAGTTGTTAGTTGGGTTTCGTTACTTGGGCAGTAAAATAACGAACGATGGTCGCAGTACAGATGGTATTAAAAGCAGAATGGCTATAGGAAGAGAAATAGTTTATGAAGAAAAGAAATTTGTTAACTTCTAATATTAATGTATGTGTTAAGAAGTTTTTCTGAAGGTATTTATCTGGAATGTGTGATCGCGCTACTAATGAGACGGTACTGAAAAGCACTGGCGAGAAAATAAATTTATGGCATATTTTGACTAAGAGAAGGGATCAACTGGTAGAACACATTCTTAGACATCAAGGAATCGTAAATTGCTATTGAAGGAAAGGTGTAGGAGATGGAATTCGCAGAGGGAAACCTAGAGACGAATACATTGAGTAGGTACAAAAGGATGTGGGTTACCGTTCTTAATCAGAGACGAAGAGGATTTCACAGGACTTAGGAGTTGGAGAACTGCACCAAACCAGACTTTAGAATGAAAACCAAAATAACAGCAACGAAACAACCCTCGCATACCTTTTGGGTACTTCAGTTTCGGTGTAAGGTAGAATACAATCATTAAAAAGCTTGCAGCTCAGATAATATCTGGTAATGCTCTGTCAGCAGAACAGCGGTTTCCGCTCTCCCTAATCAAAAATTATTTACA
Source organism: Locusta migratoria (assembly GCA_026315105.1). Lineage (NCBI taxonomy): Eukaryota > Metazoa > Arthropoda > Insecta > Orthoptera > Acrididae > Locusta > Locusta migratoria. The sequence goes on from CM048744.1 coordinate 678,148,549, forward strand.
GTGTAACACACACTTTCGACCTCTGCCCAGTTCCAAGAAGAACATATGCTTATCAGTGGGTACAAATTTTAAGCACGTTTGTTTACCAAGACCATTTCAATAATACAGGGCCGTCGGCTGCAGATATTTTCCCCACGAATAGCGGAGGAGAGTTCTAAGCGTCTGAAGCCGCACACGTCTATCATTTGTCGTCTCGACTTCAGCGCCCAGTCGTTGCTACCGGTTTGCACTCAGGCCTGCTCAGTTTTAAAATCGTGAACAGTATCAATCACAATTAAAGTGTGTGTATAAGTCTTTATAAATAAGTCATATTGTTATAATGTGCTAAAGACCTCGCTGAGGCACAAATACTTTATAATCACTACGTTAATAAACACAGAGATCTTTGGGCTTTATCAAAATTTTATTTTAACAGATCAAGCGAAGTTGATACGCCGTCTACAAGAGAAGATGACAAGGAAGAAAGAGGAATTGAAGAATCTCCAAAACGTAAGTTTATCAATAACTGATGTTCTATTTTGAACTTTCTTTCTGAATACTTCTATCTCTGCCGTACATAAATGTAAATCTTTGAAATGCAAATGAAAGCCACTTGTCCAGGCACAAAAAGAGGATAATATTAAGAAAAGAAAACACTTCCAAATGTTGTGCAAATATTTTTTATTTGATCAGTCATTTATTGGTTTGCTGCTTACTAGGCCATCTTCATATGGCGAGTGAACGTCGTAGACACACATAAAATAGCATATTATTTGGATATTATTTATCAGTAGAAACAAATTATTTTGCTGTTGGAATGTATTACATCAAATACGCACAAAATATTTCATTAAGTAAAAAATGGAAACAACGTTATGTTGATTCACCTTTAACAACTATTGAAATATATCAAATCTAATATTTTTAGCTGAAATATTAATTTAATGGATGGGAGGAAATTGAGGCTGATCGTTTACTACTAATTTGTCGAAGTCATATATTTCTTCATTTTCAGTATTTGTAAAAATGTCACTTTTCTTTCTTTATAGAATGACACATTTAATGTTATAGATTCGAAAGACAAAATTTGTATCTTCTGTATATATCGGACGTTATTTTATCTGTGTCTGTGTTAATCAGTTGTCACCTGACGATGGCCTAGAAAGAAGGACACCAGTTAGCGAAAGAGTAAATAAACATTACTTACAGAACAGTCGGAAGTGTTTTCCATTAAATTTCTAGGATTTTCTATCAAACATCAACGGAGAAGTCAATTAATTATGTTAATAGATATAACTTTGTATGCCAAAGAAAGATGTACGTTCCGACTGAGGTCTCGTTGACATCAAAATCTTCATATTAATGTATCAAAATATTACATGGCACGTATAGTTTCTTTGACACTTATTTTTTATTTTCCTTCTTACAAGAATTAAGTGAACAGAACAACACCCACTCAGTATTTTAGATGAGCACACTAAGTAGGTTTTGAAGCCGTCATTTGTTTTGTGATAAGAGCAGCAGTGCTCCTTACACATTCTGAAAGATTCTTCGAATTTCTTCTGGACCAACGCTATTCGACTTATTTGCATCCCCATTCTAAATTACTACATCATTTACTGTAGACCTAGTTGGTCTACCAATACAACAAAGACTTTTCGGTTCTAAAACACTGACGTTGCCTAGTGCATCAGTGATGTGCATCGCGAATGACAAAAATTTTGGAACATTACATGCGGCATAAGGGTAAGAATTTAGGTGTTCTGGTAGTTTCTGGAATCACTTATGTGTTCACCGATGAGTTCACTGATTTCTTGATCAGGCTGTTCGTGTTGCAAATTTCAAAACAAGAGGTATTCAAGTAATTCTTTGTCAAATACTAATTGATGGAAATTCGTTTGACTAATTTCAACATGGGGGGGGATGAGGGGAGGCAAAGCCAAATCGTTTGGAAATCACATGAATGTGCAGGTGCGCTGCGGTTCTACTCTCAGCCACCAGAATTATACATCCGTGTTATATAGAAATCAGTGATTCAAACAATTGCCAGGTCGTGGAACCAACTTTTGTCGTTTAGCATCAAATGATTCTGCCACCTCATCGTCACACTTTCTTTATTCAAAAAATGTTTGTTAAGCTTATGGGACTTAACTACGGGGTTATCAGTCCCTAAACTTACAAACTACTTATCAACTAGCTTATCCTAAGGACGGCACAAATATCCATGCCCGAGGGGGGATTCGAACCCCCGACCGTAGGGGCCGTGAAGACCGTGACTGAAGCGCCTCAGTCGCCTCGGCCACCGCGGCCGGCACTTTCTTTATTGATTTGGCGAATTACCACATCAACATTTTGTGTTAAGTAATCATTCATTATAGTAGGCCGTGCAGATCAAACCAGGCGCTTCATTATTGACGAGCTGCACCAGAAATTTCCACAAGTTTCAAGATCAGTTGTTCATCACACAGTTACTGGCAAACTATTCACAAAAAATGTGACGTTTAGGAGGCAGAGTTCTTTGATGATGGGATACGAAAGCCAGTGTCACGACTTGACAAAGGTTTGAATGGTCATAGTGACTATTCTGACAAGTATTTGTGAAACAATTTCCGTTCATAAGTTCCTCATGTTTTTCTTGTGATCTTCAGTCCGGCGACTGGTTGGATGCATCTCCACGCCCTACTCTATCCTCAGCACGCGTCTTAATCTCCTCATAAAAACGGCAATCCACATTCATTTGGTCTCCCTCTGCTATTTTTACCGTACATATTTCCCTCCAATGCTAAATTCACGAGTCCTTGATGTCTAAGAATGTCTCCTACCAATCAAGCCCTTCTTTTAGTCAAGGTATGCCATAAATTCCTTTTCTCCCTAATTCTGTTCAGTACCACCTCATTAGTTACGCTATCTACCCACCTAATCTTCAGCATTCGTCTGTAGCACCACAATTCAAAAGCCAATTTCCTCTACCTGTCTGAACTACATATTGTCCATGATTCACTCCCGTACAAGGCAGCACGCCACACAAATGCCTTTATAAAAGACTTCTTTACGCTTAAATTAAAATTCGATGTTAACAAATTCCTCTTTTTCCAAAACGCTTTTCTTCCCATTGCCATTCTGCATTTTAAATCCTCTGTACTAAAACCACCAGATATTATTTTACTACCCAAGAAACAAAACTCATCTACCACCTTTATTGTTTAGCTACCTCATCTAATTTCCTTCAGCATCGCCTGATTTTCTTAGACTACATTCCATTATCCTTGTTTTTCTGTTGCTAATATTCATCTTATACACTCCTTTCAACGTACTGTCTATTCCGTTCAATTAAATTGCTCTTCCAGGTCCTTTGCCGTCTCTGGCAGAATTACAATGTTATCAGCAAACACGCAAAGTTTTTATTTCTTCTCTTTGAATTTTAATTCCATCTCAAAATTTCTCTTTACTTTTCTTCACAGCTTGCTCAATGAACAGATTGAGTAACATTGGAGGAAGGCTACAATCCTATCTTACTCCCTTCAAAAACAATGCTTCCCTTTAATACCCTTCGACTCGAACATCTGCTGTCTGGCTTTTGTACAAGTTGTAAATAACCTTCCGTTCTCTATATTTTACCCCTGCTGACTTCGAAATTTGAAAGAGTGTTATCCATTCAACATTGTCAACAACAACAAAAAAATCCAAACCTGCAGTATCTATCTTCTAAGACAAGTTGTAAAGTGAGTATTGCCTCCCGTGATCCTACATTTCTCCTTAATTCAAAACTGATCTCGTCAGAGATCGGCTTCTAGCAACTTCTCCATTCTTCTGTAAATAATTCTTGTTAAACTTTTGCAATAATGTTTTATTAAACTTACTGTTCTGTAATTTTCATACCTGTTTGCGCCAGCTTTCTTTGGAATAGGGATTATTTCATTTTTGTACAGTCTGAGGGTATTTAGTCTGTATTATACGTCTTACGTACAAAGTGAAATAGTTTTGTCGTGATTGCTCTACCAGAGACTTCAGTAGCTGTGAAAGGATGTCGTCTACTTCAGGGGCCTTGTTCCGACTTAAGTCTTTCAGCGCTCTGTCAAATTCTCTCAGTATGATATCTCCGATTTGTTCTTCATCTACTTCCTCTGCCCTTCCTACAATTCAGAAATGGTTTTCCAACTGAGTTTTTGGTACTCTTACAAATGTTCCTCTTGTGTTGAGTTGGCGCGCAAGTCAGTAACCTTTTTACCTCACTCTGGAAGCGTCTCCGACAGGGTTAGCCGTATTTTTCAAAAGTTGTAATGTGTTTTTCGAGCAGCATCTAATATAAAGGCGCAGTTAGCATGCGTAAAGCAAAAACTTGCTTTGCGTAAGGCGGGTGTCTGTCGTGTCCCGTGCAGTTATGGCATGACATATTTTTGTCTTACTGTCAGAACTGTGTGGAGGGCCGGCGTATTGAACATAATTGTCGCACAAAGCTACAACAACTTAGCAAATCTGCTGCAACAAAATATTGCCTAGACGCAGGTCATTCTATGTAATATAACCGTACAGAGATTGCGGGATGCGATTTCTACTGTTGGGATTGTTTTATTAACTGAGCAGTTGAAATTAAACTAGCGAATAATCTTATAGAGGATGGTTTTGCCTTAATTCGACGTGGAACTGTCGTTTGTCTGTCTCTCTAATAATAATAAAAAATAATTTTTTAAAAATTAAAGTCGCCTGACCCATTGGTCACTGATGTTTGCGATCAGGTCGGTATGTGCAAATGGTGCAGTTGCACAGGGCCTCGCGTAACCTGAAAACTGTCTTCCGTAATTTTGTTTCTGGAACTACTTTTAATGTAATGTAATTCAAGTATATAACAATTGTGATACAACTATGGCTACTGGAGTTACGTCACAGATTTAGAAAATTATGCCTGTGTCGTAGTCAAAGGAACCAAGGGTTATGATACTGATGCACTGCAGTAACATCGAGTGTTAACACATGATTATTCTTCGTGCTTAAATTAAGAGGTACGCGATGGGCTGTTTCTCAGCGCCTCTCCGCACCCTTTCTACTCATCGTTGTGAGTAATTATCAACCATTTCATTCTTCCGTTAGCAGATGTTTCTCACAATACACGCTGTTCCAGCATCATCTGAGCTACGCAGCGCTTCCTTTGAAGTTAAAACGGACGGGAAGGCAGTTGGCACATGACCGAAGCTGGCACGACGAATTTTTTCGTCTGTCTCTTGTAATGATCGTATGGCTTTTGATGGCCGGAATATTCTCATATGCGTTCAGCCGCCAATTGCAAGTATTGTGACTGACGCTACTACGGCGACTTGGGTGTCGATGATGAGGAAAGTGATGAAGAGGACAAACACATACTATCCAGACCTCTGCCGGGAATCGAACCTGGGCCTCTTGCATCGGTAGTCAGCGACGCTATCACTGAGCTACGGAGGTGGACGGGAAAAAAGGAAAATGGATTGCATACAATTATTGGCCTACAGAAATTTATTTTCTTTACTACACAACATAGGAAGTATCGGGGTTTAAAAGATACGCATAGTTAATGGGAATCAGCGCCGAATCTAGGGCGGAGGGACGGTGGAGACTGGCAAACTGGGGTATCAGCTCCGAGCGGCTCTCGCAGAGGGGCGCCAAATTGTCTCCAAGACAAGGTTAATTATTTTCCTATCATTACAGCACGTCTGCTGTAGTAAGTCTTTTGAATCATTGGTAGTTTGTCGGTGACGAAACTAATAATTCTTTTGGACGTGACGAAGGTGTATAACCTCTGCTGGTAGGGACGGGGAGGGAAGGAGGCAGGAGAGCCACGCCCAGAAGTTTTGCACGGGGCCCGCGCGAGCTACATCTACATCCACATACATACTCCGCAATCCACCGCAAGGTGCGTGGCGGAAGGTTCACTGCACCATCACTAGGCACTCCGTTTCCTATTCAACTCCCAAAAAGAACGAGGGAAAAATGAATGCTTATATGCCTCTGTATGAGCCCTGATTTCTCTTATTTTGTCTTTGTAATCACTGTGCGAAATGTAAGTAGGCGGCAGCAAGATCGTACTACACTCTGCTTCAAACTCCGGCCCTCTAAATTTCCTCAACAGAATTTCTCGAAAAGATTGTCGTCTTTTCTCCAGCGATGCTCATTTTTGTTCCCGGAGCATTTCCATGCCACTCGCGCATTGGTCGAACCTACCAGTAACAAATCTAGCTGCTCGCCTCTGAACTGCTTCCAAGTCTTCCTTTAAACTGATCTGCGCGGATCCTGTACCAATTCAAAGAAAGAAGCTTATCCGTTTCAAGGAAATTTACTGTATTCGAGCTGAGAATATGGTACAAAATTCTACAGGAAACTGATGTTAACCATATTGGTCTGTAATTATGTGGGTAGGTTCTCTTTCCATTCTCATAAATGGAAGTCACCTGCGCTTTTTTCCATTCACCAGGAACTTTGCGCTGAATTAAAAATTCGCGATAAATGCAAGCTAAGTAAGGGGCCAATGCCACAGAATACTCTTTGTAAAACCATACTGGTATTCCATCCGGAGCAGGATACTTTTTTGTATTTAACTCTCTCAGGTGCTTCTCTACCCCGAAAATACGTATTACTACGTCCTCCATTTAAGAGTTAGTATTGATAAGGGGTGGTACATTTGTGCGGTCCTCCTGCGTCAAAGATTTCTTAAAGGTTAAATTTAGAGCTTCTGCTTTCCGTTTGCTTCCTTCTATTGCTGCCCCGGAATGATGAACGAGTGACTGTGTGAGGATACAGGGTTTTAGGTTAGTAACCTCTTTGGTACATTTTGGTCGAACGATAGTTATCGTTGACGTGCAGCGATAGCTGCTGGCAACAGTGCTTAGGTTGGAATGTTTTTTTGTTTGTTGGCCGGTGTGCGGCAGTCTCCCGCAAACCGCAGAGCGAGGTAGTAGCATGTTGACAGTGCGTCCGTAACCCGCGTTTAGCGGTGGCTAAAGTTTTTGCCCTTCAGTCATATCGCATATGAGTTTCGGTTGCAGTTGCGTATTGAAATGTTTCAGTGTGGACTTGTAGACATTCATCGTAGTGGCACGCGGTTATTTAATCAGTGTATTTAAAGGAAGAGTTTTTAACATTTGTCGTTCCATAATAAAAGAAGTTAACAGAGTTTATTGTTATGGATCACCCTAGTAATTGTCCGCATACCATACCGTCAAATCATTGGAACAATTATTAAATGATTAAGCAGCAAATAGAATATAACGGCAACTTCGCCCATCGAGGATTAGGTGGACGCAGCTGTGACGTTACAACAGGATAGTGGCCTTTGACCCCCTTATCGAATTTACACAGCACCAGAAATTTTTTAGGTTCTCGGAAAGATCTTTTGCTAAGGTATGGCTGTGCTAGTACCGGCGCTGTGTGAGATTCGTCACCTTTGGTGGTGTGATGGGATGGCGCTGTTGTTTATTTGTTCATTCTTGACTGTAGAAATCTTCCCATTCCTTTTTTTACGTGGTTTGGCACAGCAACCGTGTTCAGCTGAATTCTTGAATAACAGAACGTCTTGATTGGAAATATTTTTATTACAATGAAGGGTTTCGCCCGGTTAGGGCATCTTCAGATATCTTGTATGATGTGCCTGCACCTTAGGTCGTCACTTCCGTCGGTATAAATACAAGTACTGCCTGAGGCAGCGTTCAAATTTCAACAATTCTAGACTGGGTGTGCTGCAGCTGAAGTATGATCGGCTCTATACTCGTAAGCTTGTAGAGTAGCGGGCCGCGGTGGAGTAGCCGAGCGGTCTAAAGCGTCTCGCTGCGGAGCGCGCGGTTGCTCGCCGTGGAGGTTCGAGTCCTCCCTGGGGCATGTGTGTGTATGTTGTCCTTATGTTAGCTTACCTAGGTTTAAGTAGTTTGTAAGCTGCAGTGTGAGTGTGTGGTGCCGGCAGGAGGTGGAGGCGGCGCAGTCGTCGGTGGAGGCGGCGCAGCAGGCGGCGTCGCGGCTGCAGCAGGAGCTGGCAGAGTCCCGCGCCGAGGCGGCGGCCGTCAGGGCCAGCCTCGCCTCCAGGGACGTCGAGCTGCACGAGCTGCGCGGCGTGCGCAACGAGATCGCCAGGCTCTCCGCCAAGCACGACGCCACCGCCTCCTGACGGTCCGCTATTTATTTATCTTATACACATGTGAAAATCAAGAAATATAAACACACATATTTACAAGTCCAGTTCTAACAGTACAAAAGTATTTTCCCCAGGATTAAATCATGCTAGCCCAAAATCTGGCTACGTCACACGTATCACGGTTAGCACCAGTCAGATCCTCCACGGTACAACAGGCTGGACAAAGCTCACACTGTAGCAGATGTTCGGCGGTTTGTCCTTTTCCACACTCGCACATGACAGGTGCGTCAGAGAGGCCCCAGCTTTGGTTCTTGCTACATTGGTCCACAGTCTATTGAGGGACTTTCACGTCATCCAGTCCTCCTCGTAGCCAGGTGGGAGCGCTTCCTGTGGGGTCATCCAGCCACCGAGGTCCCCGCTCTTTGCTCTCCATATTTCGAGCCTCGTCAGTTGGGGTGATTTCTACATCTACATCCATACTTCGCAAGCCACCCGATGGTGTGTGGCGGAGGGTACCTTGAGTACCACTATCCCTCCTATTCCAGTCACGTATTGTTCGCGGAAAGAAGGATTGTCGGTATGCCTCTGTCTGGGCTCTAATCTCTCTGATTTTATCGTCATGATCTTTTCGAGAGATATACGTAGGAGGGAACAATATACTGCTAGATTCCTTAGTAAAGGTATGTTCTCGAAACTTCGACAACAGCGACAGAACGTCTCTGCAGAGTCTTCCACTGGAGTTTATCAACCATCTCCGTAACACTTTCTCAATTACCAAATGATCCTGTAACGAAGTGCGCTGCTCTCCGTTGGATCTTCTCCACTTCCTCTATCAATCCCACCTGTTACGGATCCCACACTGGTGAGCACTGTTTAAGCTGCGGGCCCTCAAGTGTACAGTAAACTACTGCCTTTGTTTTCGGACTGCTTTTCCTTAGGAGTCTTCCAATGAATCTAAGTCCGGCATCTGATTTCCGACGATTGATTTTATATGGTCGTTCCATTTTAAATCCTTCCTAATGAATACTCCCAGATAATTTATGGAATCAACTGCTTCCAGTTGCTGACCTGCTATAGTGTAGCTAAATGATAAAGAATCTTTCTTTCTGTGTATTCGCAGCACATTACACTTGTCCACATTGAGCTTTAATTGCCATTCCCTGCACCATGCGTCAATTCGATGCAGATCCTCCTGCATCTCAATACAATTTTTCATTGTTACAATCTCTCTATATACTACCGCATCATCCGCTAAAAGCCTCAGTGAGCTTTCGATGTTATCCGCAAGGTCATTTATATATATCGTGAACAGCAACGGACCCACGACACTCCCCTGTGGCACACCTGACATAACTCCTACTTCGGAAGACTTCTCTCCACTGAGAATGACCTGTTGCTTTCTGTTATCTAGGAATTCCTCAATCCAATCACACAATTGGTCTGATAGACCATATGCTCTTACTTTGTTCATCAAACGTTTGTGGGGAACTGTATCAAACGCCTTTCGGAAGTCGAGAAACACAGCATCTACCTGAGAACCCGTGTCTATGGCCCTCTGAGTCTCGTGGACAAATAGCGCGAGCTGGGTTTCACACGAACGCCTTTTTCGAAACCCATGCTGATTCCCACAGAGCAGATTTCTAGTCTCGAGATACGTCATTATATTCGAACATAATACATGTTCCAAAATTCTACAACTCACTGCCGTTAGAGATATAGGCCTATAGTTCTGCACATCTGTTCGAGGACCCTTGAAAACGGGGATGACCTGCGCCATTTTCCAATCCTTCGGAACGCTATGCTCTTCTAGAGACCTACGATACACCACTGCGAGAAAGGGGGGGGGGGGGGGCAGTTCCTTCGCGTACTCTGTGTAAAAACGAACTGGTATCCCTTCAGGTCCTACGGCCTTTCCTCTTTTGAGCGATTTTAATTGTTTTTCTATCCCCCTGTCAATTATTTCGATATCTGCCATTTTGTAATCTGTGCGGCAATTTGTCGAGCTCCGTCGTTGCACCTAGGAAGCTTTTTCCCGATTCGAGTCCGCTGTGGGCAGGCTGATGTCAATCCGTTTGTTCGTTCTATTCTGGCTGAGATTTCCCTTCTAATCTCAGGCGGCGCTATACCAACAAGGCAGTATAGTTTTTTAACTACATCATATTATAAAAGGAAGGCAATGAAACTTTCTTCATTTCAACGGACTTTGCCACAGTTTTCCACAAGACAAAAATTTCGTGTGCGCCTAATCCTTAAGAGGCAATAGTGTAAAACTACAAGGGGTCAGGTTGGGTGCTCTGAGAGGTACAGATGGATGGGAGATGGAAGCACAATGGCGAGGATGAATTGGCACAACCCTTCTCATCTACGCTAAAATTGGGCCCTAAGTGATTCTGGCCTCTTCTTTTAAAACGCTCACCAAACGTCTGTAGGCTTATAGGGGAATCTAACTACAAATCAGATGCAGGGGTGAATTAAAAATGCACCTAATTCATTTCACCAAGAACAAGTGATAGGAGGAGATCCATTAATTTACATAAAAAGATGAACACTATACTTATGTTCAAATGTTTGTAAATCTATCGGACCAAACTGCGTGGTCATCAGTCCGCAGCTTACAAACTACTTAAACCTAGGTAATCTAACCTAAGAACAACACAAACGCCCATGCCCCAGGGAGGACTCGAACCTCCGACGGCGAGCAACCGCGCGCTCCGCAGCGAGGCGCCTTAGACCGCTCGGCTACTCCGTCGCGGCCACTATTACTTATGAATTTTAAAAAGGTCAACCATATCAAATTAAAGGATAGGAATCAATACAAAAATTACGCTCATAAATGACTGGCCAGTTCCTACGATAACGGTAACTTCGGACAGTAACAAATCACTCACGGCACGAAGGAGAACAAGGGAGAGTGCTATAATTACGAACGCTTTCCACCTAAACTAATATTCAGGAAAACTATTAAAAAGGAAGAATTCCTACTCTCGCTCAGATAAGCATTTGCAAGCGATACTCAACCAGATGCTGCTGAAGCCGGCGTTGCTGGAGCTGGAACGGCGACGATGGAGGCGTTGCAGTGCTGTAAGAACGCGGCGGACGATCGAAAGAAAAACACTTGTCAAGGTAGAAGCATGTGCCCTGTTCTCAGCCTCTGTGTTCACGGTCTGCACACAATGTCCAACGAAACCGCAGGCTCGACTATGTCTCGCCAACTCATACAAATGTTCACATGTTTGTATAGCTTATGGGACTTAACTACGGGGTCATCAGTCCCTAAACTTACAAACTACTTATGAACTAGCTAATCCTAAGGACGGCACAAATATCCATGCCCGAGGGGGGATTCGAACACCCGACCGTAGGGGCCGTGCAGACCGTGACTGGAGCGCCTCAGTCCCCTCGGCCATCACGGACGGCCCAACTCATACCATGTGTACTAGACACACGTTTGTCGAGTGCGCAATTGACACCAGAGCTCTTGATTACATTATCAGCGTGTCGGTGCAGCTTATTTACATTGGCTGAGCCTATGACGCTTAGTTTGACAGACAGAAGTTTCAGACAATGTCTGAAAAATGAATCCTGAATTCGTAATATGTTCACAGAGCGCAATAGGTGACAAAAATAACCGCAGTGTGAAGACACACTAGAACACCTATGTTAAGCCGACCACCCTTGTCGGCTTCCCAACACAAAGTTAAACTAACACATGCACGCCTCTAAATCAAGACAATCGTACGGGTCGACTTCCCAACACAAAGTCCCGTCTGGAGCGCTGCTCCGCATACTCTCCGCTCACCAAAGAAGACGAGCCAATCGCATTTCAGGCGCCAATCCTTCACCAATGCGCAGACAGTACGCCAGCTTTTGAAAAACCGTGCTGCCGCTCGGCACCGCCCAATGGAGGAGTACTGCCGCGCAAGACGCCTACACGGTTCCATCAGTATGTATTCCTCCGCACTGGTCTGTAACCCATGTCTAATGGGAGGTGTTTGCGCGGCGTCGCCTCTACCTGGGGCGGCCCTCTGCAGGTACTGACACCACGGGGAGCGGTGACCGCCAGCAAGCGGACTCCGCCTTTGAACTGAATGGACGCCTTCTAGGAAGGCATATTCATAAGGACCAACCGCTCTCGCTCTCTGTCTCTCAACCCACAGCGGCTCGCTTTAACAACCAGTGAAAACTGGCTGTCTTGGTCTCCCTATGAAATTCACTCAATAAGAAATATTAACTCGTAAATATGAAAATAAGATTGGCGGACAGTTCTCGACACCTATCAACTGCAAGCTTTCCTATCTGGAGGGAGTTTCCGTAACAGCTTGCTTTTAAAACATATAGGATGTTCCACTGAACAATTCTCACCCTCGGTCGGTTCTTTAGCTCGACCCCCTTCCCCCAAACTCAAAACTATCCAACAGAAAGCCCACAACAGCCTCCGTTTCCTCAAACTCCTTTCCGGCCGTACATGGGGCCTCCAATCCTCTACCATCCTTCACAGCTATCACTCCCTGATGCGCCCCCTCCTCAGTTGTTTAGATGTCGCCTGGGTCTCTGCTCCCGAACCTTCTACAAATCGCTCCAGATTCTTCAGTACCACCGATTCCCTCACCAACTCCCGTCCCCCACGCTTTACGAAATGATCCCCTTACTCCACATCCTATTACTCGGGCATTTTTGTACATATCAACCGCAAACTGGACTCCAGTAACCCCCTAGTTTGCCCTCTCCTTACCGACCTCCACCGGTGGTCTCCACCTGCACACACTACCTAACCCTATCCCAGGGCAACTCCGTTACCTCCCCATCCCGGATTATGCCCTCCGTCATGACATCCTACTAACTCTAATCCTAATTCCCTCCCTCCCTTGTATAGCTGCTCCTGCTTTCCTCCCCCTTCCCATCCCCTCCCAGGAGTCGCCGCACTTTGTACCCCTCTCCCCCCTCCCTGCCCTGCGCTCCTTCCACCCCCTTCCCCTCTCCCCTTCCTGTACGACCTCCGCATCACCTTCAGTGTTATTATTGATAATGAACATCAGTGTCTAGTGTGGTCGTCTACAGTATAAGTGTCTTTTAAATTGTGGCGCCCATCGCATATAATAGAACCATAGTGACGCCTGCGTTTTTTAAGTGTCCATCTGTGTTTTAGAGTTTCTTTCCTCAATGTACAATTCATACTGCCGTGGCACGTTTGTACATCTACCATCAGCGTTTTTACCTGGCTTGACTTACTTTTAAACGTTTCCAATATTATCTCCTTTACCAATTTCAAAATCATTTTTATTGCCTCCATTAATCTTGTGCATACATTTCACTTTTCTGCTAACTGTTGTTATATCGCTGGACATGAAGAGCGGCATGTAAGCCGCTGTCAGCCTACCCCCTCAGAAACTTTGAATTACAATAAATAAAAATTACAATTCCAGGTAAGAATCCCGGTGTCGGAGAAGCCAGCTTAAGGACATATGGAAGTAAACTTCTCTACACTTCGTCTCGCATTGCTGATTTCTGACTTATTTATTACTACGGAAGTTCGGAAGTACACCGAAAAACCAAAGAAAATTGTATAGGCTGGCATTTGCAATCACAGATATATGTAAACATTCAGAGGACGGTGATACGGGGGCAGTAATAGGTCTCTGGTGCAGCAACTCCGAGGCAGCGATGAGGTGGGAATTTTCCCGTACGACCATTGCACGAGTACACCATGAATGTCGGGAATCCGGTACAACATCATATATCCGACATCTCTGTTTTATTTCCCCACATTTCTGTAAGTTGTTGTCTCAAGCTCCCTCTGAAATTCTCAAGAACTTCAGGTTCCTTCATTAGTCTAAGTCCCATCTCCTTATTTTCCTACCTTTCTGAAGATTTTCAGTTTCAACCTGCAGTTCATGACCAATTAGATTTGGTCAGAGTCTATATCAGCCCGTGGGTATGTTTTACAGTTCAAAATCTGGTTCCGAAATCTCTGTCTTTCCATTATAAAATTCATCTGGTACATTCCGGTGTCTCCTGGCCTCTTCCACGTGTACAACCTTCTTCCACGGCTTTTAAACCAGGTGTTTGCTATGATTAAATTATGTTCCGTGCAAAATTCTACCAGTCGGCTTCCTCTTTAATTCCTTTTGTCCAGTCCATATTCACATACTATTTTTCCTTCCCTTCCGTTTCCTACGACCGAATTCCAGTCTCCCATCACAATTAAGTTTCTCTCTCTCTTAATTATCTGAAGAATGTCCTTTACCTCCTCATAATTTCTTCGATCTCCTCATCATCAGGAGAGCTAGTCGGCATATAAACTTGTACTATTGTAGTCGGTGTTGGCTTCGTATCTATCTTGACTACGATAATGCGATCACTTCGCTGCTTATAGTAGTTTACCTGCATACCTACTTTCTTAGTAATTACCGGTCATACTCCTGTAATACCCCCAACTGATTTTGTATTTATAATCCAGTACTCGCCTGATCAGAAATACTGTTCCTCTTTCCACCGAACTTCACTAATCCCCACTGTATCTAACTTCAACCTATCCATTTCCCTTTTTAAATTTTCTAACCTCCCTACCCGATTAAGGGATCTAACATTCCACGCTCTGATTCGTAGAATGCCTGCTTTGTTTTTCTTGATGACGACATCCTCCTTCGTAGTCGCCGTCTGGAGATCCGAATCTGGGACTATTTTACTTCCAAATATTTTACCCAAGAAGACACCATCATCATATATTCATACAGTAGAGCTGCATGTCCTCGGGAAAAGTAGCAGCTGTAGTTTCCCCTTCAATTCAGCCGTTCGCAGTAACTTTGTAGCAAAGCCAAATAAGCTGATATAACAAGGCCATCTTAGTCAATCATCCAGACTGTTGCCCCTGCAACTACTGAAAAGGCTGCTGCCCCTCTTCAGGAACCACACGTTTGTCTGGCCTCCACAGATACCCCTCCGCTGTGGTTGCACCTACGGTACGGCTATCTGTATCGCTGAGGCACGCAAGCCACCCCACCGTGGGAATGTCTGTGGTTCATGGGGATGGCGTTAAACGTTTTAGCGATATTTTCAGAGAAAATTCACTGAGTGCTTTAATGGTGAGAAGAAGAGTCCTACAATTTAAGGAATGGCGTGATCAAGTGCATAATGAAGAAGGAACTGGGGTGTAAAGTCACGTGTGACCGTTCCAGCCAGAGGTTCAAGCCCTCACTCTGGCATGGGTGTGTGTGTGTGTGTGTGTGTGTGTGTGTGTGTGTGTGTGTGTGTGTGTGTGTGTGTGTGTGTGTGTTCCTTAGTGTAGGTTAGTTTAAGTAGTTTGTAAGTCTAAGGACTGATGAGCATAGCAGTTTGGTCCAATAAGTTTACAAACATTTCAATTGCTGAAGTCATTGGCCCCTATACGTACACAACTTATGCTAAGGACAACACACCCAACCATGCGCGAAAAAGGAGTCGAACCTCTAGTGGGAGTGTCCGCTCAATTCGTGACATGGCACATCAGACCGGATGGCAATCCCATCGCAAGTCTCTTGATTTCCTTGCACATTTCGGATGAGTTTTACATTATTCAGCAACTGTCACCCTATACCTACATCTTTTTTCTTTTAGTTTCCTATTTGTGTTAGCTAGCTGAAAACCTGGCAGCATTAGGGTATTTGTTTCTTCCAATATTCAGTTAGTCCATGCACTCACCCTCGTCTTTCTAGCCACCACACAAGTGATATTTCTACTAAATCAATACTATAAAATGTATAAAGAAAATTTTGTAATAGATCAGAATTTATTATTATTGTTAGTTATATTTCTATTTATTTCTATTATTTCTATATATTTCTATTTTATTTATTTCTATTTATTATTTCACTGCTGAAATTTCAAATTTAATTTCTCTCACAATAATACTCCTTATTGGTGCTAAATCAGTGTAATTTATATTTTTTCAGGAAAGTGAATGCAGCAAGTATCTGTAATCATGATCACGAATTTTGTGTGTGTTGACATTTAAAGAAGAAGAAATTAATCAAATTGTTTACATTTTTTGACCACTACCTTTTTTAATTTCGTCGCATCATCTAACACTGATCATCGTCGAAATGATCAGTTGGTGGACGTTTTTGCTATCGATTTTGTGGGAGAATTTCTAGCTGTTTTCACTTTTGTTGTAAGATAAAGGAAGACTATACGCTTCATAATCTATGACGGAAAATACAGTTATAGTGTCCCAAGAAAAGAAAAGTGTTGTTATTTAAAATTTAAAGTTACATTTGTACGTGTGTGTGTGTGTCGTCTGAACAATTCAGGCACCTCACGACTTCTCCAACAGCTTCACTACGTCTCCAACATTTCGAAGAAATGATGCTTTGAGTGTGGAGTGAAAGCCATACATGGAAAGGTTCAGGCAGTGAGGCGTCACTCACGAAAGTCAACGCTCGAATCCCATTCCGGCAGACAGATTTAATCGGTCGCGAAATCTAGAAAATAACACAGACTCCGTTGCATTGAGAAAGATTCATTCCTGGAGTCACGTCTCAGTATTTAGTATACCAACAATCGCTTAACGCTGACTGGAGCCTGTTGAATTTCACAGAAACGAAATAAGAGTATTTGCTGAAGACTCGTTATTATAAAATTAGGAAGAAAATTTTGCAGTCTGAAGCACTGTACAGTTAGATTAAAAAATAATTTGATGCATGAACCAAAACCAATTAAATCCTTAATCAGGAAATACGAATTCTTCTCAGATATTCTACCTGGTTGTGCCACTGCTTGCCAATGCACCTCTTCATGCACCATCTGTCACTTGCTTGATGAGGACAGCAAGTCACGTCTACGCAAAACAAAAAATTCACTTCCCCAGCAAAATTAGAAAAAATTAAAAAGCCACCCTGAAGGTACTTCACAACCTAGAGAGGCAATATTTACTGATTCAAAAACACACACTAATAAATTAAGACAGTTTTAATTATATTTACAGAATTGTCACAGCTATCTTCGAATCTCTTTTCTACTTACGTCTCAATTTTCCGTTTAATTCTACGGAATACATCTAGTTTTATGAGGACGGTACTACTGACAATGACATACTAATTCGTCTTTGTTGTTTAATTTTTCTCTGTAAATGTATCTTTTCATTTAGTTTTACACCGAAAATCACAAGTGGAATTTTGAGTTATATTTGTCGCCAATTAATGTAGCTATTAGTCACGAAATGTTGGTTTGAAATTGTGTGCTATGCCTGCAATGACTCGACCGTCCTAAGCGAACGTGTCTAGCAGAGGAAGACAGGGTAACGTACGTCGACGAAGAGGCCCGGAGATGGAGCACAAGCTCATATTACGGTAGAATGTAAATATCAGCCATGTCATTATCAAACGGACCGTTCTGAAATATATCTTAAATAGATTTTGAGAATCCACTGAAAATGTAAATCAGCTTGGCCAGATGGGGTTCCGCACCCTGTCCACCTTCAAAGTCCTCCCAGCGTCTTGTCACTGGGACGCCTCATTCAGTTGAATACAGAAATTTCTAAAAATAACGGATGATGTGCCAACGCATCCACTACAAAATACACATAAAGGGTGTTCAGCACTGCAGTTGCAAACTTTCAGGACAGATAAGGAACACCTAGAAGATAGAAAATCAAGTATCGTTGCATGCTCATAATCGCTCTCCTAGCGTGGTAGGAACGGCAAAACACACACGAAAAGGAGGACACGAACGCAGATATTTCATACGCCACAGAAGTGAGGTTTGCATCAAGTCCGGTGTTGTATTTTCGAACGTTTTCCCCGGTTATTAGTTTGTTCTTACTTTTTGGTTTCTGCTGTACTAAGCATGATAAGAATCTTATCTCACAATAATCATGTCCTCCTTTTTTGTGCTTTGCGTCATAACTACAGCGTCAGGAAAGGGTTTCCGACCACGCATTGCTGTGTAATTTTCCATGGTCTCTGGAAAGAAGTCACAGCTGTGCCGAGACGCCGGGCGCCGTAGCTCAGCGCGCCCTCTGTAACATAAAAACTGAACCAAACACTCAATGAACATGAACAAACCACCGCAAAGCATCAGAAGAGAAAAAAAATAATGTGGGTACACAGGTAACCCCCTTCCCCATCACTGAAGTTACGCATCGTTGTACGTGGCCAGTAATTGTATGGGTGACCATTCGACTACGCTGCGTGGTGCGAGGACAGAAAGGATGATGGTGCAAATTCCCTGACCATCAGCCTTTGCGCCAGAGTTCTGGATTAAATTCCAAACCTCTCCGCAATGTCTCATGGAGTGAAGGCATGGTACACTGTTGGTGATCAGTCCGTCGGTTGGAGACGTTAAGCTCTGCGGCAGCCTAGGTGCTTTCCGAGACTATGTATGAAGGCATGGTACACTGTTGGTGATCAGTCCGTCGGTTGGAGACGTTAAGCTCTGCGGCAGCCTAGGTGCTTTCCGAGACTATGTATGAAGGCATGGTACACTGTTGGTGATCAGTCCGTCTGTTGGAGACGTTAAGCTCTGCGGCACCCTTGGTGCTATCCGAGACTGTGTATCAGCACCGGGCTTCACCCTCTCCCGTCGTTATGAACACGGCACTGCACTACAACACACATCCATTACACTCACTTATAATAGACAGTTGTCATGCTTCGCTAAGGAAAGGTGCCTGCTGGCGCGAAGGACCTTTCCAATTCGTCAGCAGAACTTGCTCTATGGGGTCTCCCAGGCGTTCATGCTATACGACTTTACTTTTTTCTGGAAAGTTTATCTGCGCAGTGCTGAATGTTTAAATGGGCATCTCAATTTTACACTTTTCGCAAACCTCCATCTGAAATGTTTACTATTACTTTTCAAATACGGAGTTGTTTACTAAATTAATAACAATAACGTGGATGTACAGTGTAAACCACACTAAACCACTCCGTCTTCAGTCAAACTGCTTATGAAGTGGCGATGGATGCCCATGGTCAGCACTTCTAACATCTCTTGTATAAAGGCAACTATATTTTTAACGTTACAATTACTTGAGTGCGCTGACCACAGGTGCGACTTCGTATGGTCCCGCCAGTGAAGCCAACGATAGCGCATTGCGTCATCCTTACACCTAGTGTCATGTGAATCGCCCTGCATTTCGTTATAAAAATGAAGTGATCGGATGGTATTTTTGGCCGGGAGATTCCATAAGGGATTGTTCGGACACCGTAGTGCAAGTCTAAATTATTCAAGCCGAGCAATATTTTTCCCTCTATTGTGCAGAATAAAAATTTTACAAGCCGGTGAGTGTGTTTGTCTATGCACTACGCTTAATGTGTTATACAAACGTAGATTTTAATTCGTATATTACAGGGAATATTTAAGCAGGCAATTTGCTTTACAGGTCATTAAAGATTTGCTTTAGGAAATATTGCCCTAAGAGCAACAGCAGGCTCTTTCTCCAACTATATCCTTTATCCTGTATTATAACATCTGGTTGTGTAGTGAAACTTCCCTCTGGGCCATATAAGGACGCCAAGAAGTCGGTGAAAGAACAACAACCTTTTTGGTTTTACTCTCTTCCTCTTGATTATCTTTCTTGTCCCATTATTCCAAGTAACTGATGCGTTTCTTACCTGCCTTTACCTAATGTCCCTGTGTGTCTGAATTCAATTATCCTTGCTTTGGTTTGTGACTGGTTCTTAAAAACGGTCTAGAGTCAAGATGACGTATTATTGATCTTGAGTTACAGGTATTTTGCAGAGTACACCAACCCGTAGCTTGCAACAGATATTCAGATGGCGTTGGTGACGACTCATAGTATGATCTCCACACAATGCTTCAGGTATCCACCTAGTTTCACACTCACCCAATGATTACTCAGAACGCACAGAGATTTATCAGAGCTTGTCAGAGACATGCAACGCTTGTTTCATACTATTCAATTTTTGTTTTGTTTTTATCAAGACTAGATATCAAGTGACATCTTATGTATCTCAATGATTTCATTTGCCTGTAAGCATAGATGGGGGTGTTAGCTAATGTATTCAGTGAATCAGTTTGTTTACCTTTCAGTCCGTGATGATGGTTTAAAACCAAAACTGGTCGATGTATATAAGCAAAATTAACAGCTGATGGCTAATAACATGCACTTCCTCAAACATCATTCCATGATGTCTTTTGAACCCAATAAAATTTTCTTCGGATTACACTCGGGCTCGTTCTGAAGCAATTGTTAATCTGCCAGGAAGTTTCAATTGTTAATTTGTTCACTTGCGAAGAAATGTCTATTAAACTTTCAAAATCTTTATCTCCTGTGAATTACGTAGGCATATAGTTGGATTCACGTGCTCCGACATTAGGATACTGTACAATATTCTTCGGGAGAAACGATGAAGATAAAAGTTCATAGTAGGGTAGGAGGTAACGAATCGAGCAAACTTTTCCCGACAAACGCAGCTCAAAAATGTACACTTGTGCTACCAGTGCCGTAAGACAACAGGCGATAATCGAATAACGCGCAAACCTGTATGCATTTAACTTCCCGTAGGTAATATCTGTTATGATGAAGAGCGCAGTTACTGACTAAATAATCTTACATAATAGCAGTTTATACTGATATTGAAAATGCTTATGACGATGTTGACCTATGGTTACTAGGCAGAAAGGTGGAGAAACACGATATCCCTCGTAAATTCACTGGCAACCTTATTTCTCTACTCAAGGACAGAGAACTTTGTATGAAAGTTGGCAACAACAGTATGGGACCGAGGAGGACGAGTAAGGGCATCCCACAAGGATCAGCTCTCTCACCGACGCTGTTTAATATTTACACCACAGACATGCACACCATTTTCGACAGTGATATCACAATATTACAATACGCTGATGATTTGTGTGTATATACAACAAGCGACAGTATAGGAGAAGGATAGCGCAAAAAGGATGTAGCAATGACAGCTTTCGGTCACTGACCAGTAGAAAATGGCCTGTCCATTTCACAGACCCAAGTCTGCGGTGAGCCTGTACACCAAACATCGGATGCAATAAACCCCATCCCTAACCCCATCCCTACGTTCTTCCGGTGAAACCAGTGATGAAGTAGCTTGGCCTACACATTGACAGTAAACTACGATGGACAATACGTAAAACCAAATAGTAGCAAAATGTGAGCAAAACATTAACATTTTACGAGCAGTGGCAGGCGTAACGTGGGGTGCGGAATGCTACAAATGTATGAACGTTGCCATAGTGTGGTCGCGGTTGGACTACGGGGAGTATATTCTACGGATCGGCAACAGACACGCTCCAACAAAAACTTAATACCGTACAATACAAAGCGCTCAGAGTGTGTCTTGGTGCCATGAAGTCAACCCCAACTAATGCTTTACTTGTGGAAAGGAATGAACCACCTCTACACTTATGACGCAAATATTTAAGCATAACATTTCTAATGAAGAGGGCACATTTTTCAAAAGACGTCTTATTATCTCGCATACAGGAACTTTCTGCCGTATGTTACACTGCTCATTATTGACTATATAAGAACCTGCCTCCACTTGCAAGGTGATATCTAGAGGTAGCGCAGAACATCCGATTAGCCATCTCAAATCGGTGACTGTTCATGTTTGAACGAAGCTACTTATACACTGTTGTTGAACCTGACGTGACATGTGATCTCCCAGCTTCCTCAACATCAAAGTTGCTAAGTTATATTGTGGGCAGAGACTACCAGTTACCAATATCTGTTGTCAACATTATTAGCAACCAAAGACTTTGGAGTGTACAAAGAACTTATCTCCTTTCTAACGGCGGCGAAGAAAGAGTTCACTAGTATTTTGGAACCTCTGGATATCGGTCGGGATACTATAGAGGTCAACAAAAATGTTCAAATGTTTGTAAATCTATCAGACCAAACTGCGTGGTCATCAATCCGTAGCTTACAAACTACTTCAACTAAGGTAAACTAACCTAAGGACAAACACACACACACACACACACACACACACACACACACACACACACACATGCCCCAGGGAGGACTCGAACCTCCGACGGCTAATAAATGGAGCGCTTCGCAGTGAGGCGCCTTAGACCTCTCGGCTACTCCACCGTGGCAAAAAAGAGTTATGAACTGTTATGTAAAAGATAAAAGCGTGTTTAATCACTATTTGCTATTTCAAATTGCTCTTGTCTTTGTGTCATATCTTTAATGTTTGTTATGTTACCTCAAATTGATCTTTCTGTTTTTGTTTCCTGTCACATCTTTGATGTTTGTTTGGTTGCTTTTGCCAACTTGCATACATAACTGTACCAGAGGATGTCATCATTACTTATATGGATGGCTGTAAGGTATGACGATCCCTCTTTGAATAAGGTTATCGCCGCATTTAATAATTAATTTGTTATAAAATTTGAACATGACGATAAATATTAATTGTGAAGGGGTGTTTTTCAAAAAAGAACAAATACTTCTTCGAAATCCACTTCGATTTATTGCTACAGGCAAGATACACAGATCTGACATACAACTAGCTTGAACTGAACTCTAATTCTGAATTGCAACAACTGACCACTAATTCCCGCGCATTACGTGTATTTATTACATTATTAACAATGTCAAGTGATGCATAATTATCACAATGATAATTTATGAATCGGTTCTTTTATAAACAACAAATCCATGTAATTTGCATTCGTCAATGTATTAGTATAAAAAATAACTGATTAAATAGTTTTAATATTTTATAAATAAAGTGAATCCTATTGTTTTCTTGAAGTTAAATAATCTGATTTACAATGAACTACAATATCTGAAAATTAGCCATAATGACAATTAGATGTAACAACAACTTTAAATTACAATTTGTACTGGAATTTGGTCAGGCCAAAAATACTACGAAAATTAATCTAATCTTAATAAAGGAAATGTAAGGAAATAAATGCTGCAAAATAAATACTACGAAATTACTGGGGATTAATAATGGGAACAATGGTCATAGAGCATTACGGAATTAACGAGGTTTGATAATGGGAAAATAAGGTACTTAATAGTAATTACGAAGTTATAGAAATTTAGTAATGGGCATAAAAGCTGTAATTACTACGAAATTAATGGATTTGATTAATGGGAATAAAATGAGGTAAATACTTAGTGACATAAACAATGTAGTAGTTATAATGTAGAAATGAATACGGGTGGTATCACAAACTTTACTACAGGATAGAAAGGTTTATAGGTGGTATCATAAACTTTACTACAGGAAAGAAAGGTATATGGAGCTTCAGTATATAGGAAGTGGTATGCTAAACTACACTATAAGGAAAGAAGGGTATCCTGGGTTTCAGTAAAAAGAGGTATCGTATACTACATTAGATGGAGGCTCATGTTGTTACATTACGAAGGGGACTATTCAAAGGCCAATAAAAAAAGAAAAGAAAATCTAAAAATAGAGATTTCCAATGAAGAGTCAAATCAAAGCATACTTTAAATTCTTATCCATAGCCAGTTCCGTTAGACATGAATTTTCTGCTACATTTACTTGATAATTTGAATGTGAAATAAAGTGGGCTAAAAATATTGTAGATCCATTAACATGCACGTGCTAGGGTCTCACGATTCCTTAGTGAGTACGTGCGTAGTGAGCACGGGGAGCGAGCTAATGTAGTCTTCCTTCCCTCTTTACTCCCTGCATTACATTTCCTTTCCGTTCCCCTCCTTTCCCATCTTCACTCCTTCCCCTCCTCAGCAGGGGACTGGCGACCTTTGCAATTGGGTCCCCCTGTCACAAACAACCAACCAGTAACATGCCAAAATAAAAATAAATTCATCGCAGGGAAATATCGACATGTCAGTACTATTAGAGTGCAAAGTTATTAATATGTAAATAAAGATTACGTTCTAATTAACGCTGATACACAGGAAACAAAATGAAATTTTTTTCTAACAACTGAAGACTTCGAAGCAAGCTCGAGTTAAAGCACATCCTACAAACTTTTCAGGAGTCACAAAAAATAATTTATCTACATGCGACATTTTGTGCTATCGTTTATACAGGTCAGATTAGGGGTCCAAAAGTTGCTTTGTAGGAAAAAAAATAAAAATTAAAATTAAAAAATTAAAAAAAAATTAAATGAAAATATAGATTTTTAAGTAGTCAGAAAATTAAGAGTGTAATTATTAGTACTGTTTCGCACCTACATGTGGGAAAACGTAGCCATATAGTCTTATTTTAGTTTACTTTAATGGAACTGGCAGTCGATAAATATAGTTAGTTAAACTCCTTCGAATGTTATGTTAACACAATTTCTTTCCTGGAATACGATAATTCACTTGTAAATATAAATTATGTATAAGAAAATTTTTAAACATATGAAAGTTAAAAGGGTTATTCTCTAAGAAGAGTGTTGCAGAACGCTGTTCTCTTGTGAAAGTTCTGAAACTATGGTCAGTGCAAAAATAGGGATCCCGCCAGTATTTCTACATTTCTTCCACGGAATTGATATACGTATAAGATTCCTTCTGCTCACGACAGAAGCGCTTTTTTTTTCTCCATTTACAAACCATTTAAAAAATAGATACAAGAAATGTATTCGCCATTGCGAGTATTAATCAGCATTAGCTGTATAATTTAATGGCGAGTTGTAATTTGTGTCGGACCGGGTCTCGAACCCAGATTTCCCTTTTTTGCAAGCTGACACGATAACTATTATGCTATCCGACCCGAGTTTTCATATGCCATGCATTGCCTACGGCTCATGAGTGTTTGTACACTCCACTATGTAAGTCCTGTACAGGGAGACACGTTTAGTACTTTTGCGCAAGCCTTGATTTGTGTCACTTAAATACGGTGTGCATTTCTTGTATTTAATGTAATGTCCGCTGCTTCATACATTATGCACGTCTGAATGATATTTGCAATTTCTCCGCGTTAAACATGGACACTGCATATTTTAAAAGTAGTTTACGCGAAAAGTAAATTTATTCCCTTCGTGTAAGCGAGGAAATTATCGGCTAGTAAACTTTCTTTAGTGTGTCTCGCAATGACACCTTCTCTGGTTAGTCCTTTGTGGAAGTTAACGTTTACTGAAGTTGTTTCAGTGAATACCTCGCTAGGTATTCACTGAAACAACTTCAGTAAACGTTAACTTCCACAAAGGACTAACCAGAGAAGGCGTCATTGCGAGACACACTAAAGAAAGTTCACTAGCCGATAATTTCCTCGCTCTTCGTCGCTGATTGGCTGCGTTTTAGTGTTGTAGCACGGTCTAAAACAACAGGGAATGAGCGGTCAGTAGATAGAAGCAGACAAGTAGCATGGCAAAAACTGGGAAGTTGGTATTTTTAATGCTGTTACCTTTTACTCGTCACCAAACGTGATGGTGAACTTCCTATACAAATATGAAACCGTGATTAAAAAGTAATATAAATACTGTTAATGACGATCTATAATACCAATAGTCGCATACTCGGTGCGTATTTACGGGTTGCAGGAGGTAATTTTATTTTACTTTTATTTGATTTTACTTTTTGCGGACATTGTAATATATTTAAAAGTAAACACGAGTGAGACATTCTTGGACACATGGTGCTACTTGTCCTTGAAAACCAAGGTACATAGAATACGCGAGAGGTAGGCCATTCCGGGGGTACAATGCCATTGGTTGCCGTCACGCGGCGGAACGCGGTGGCGCTGACGCCAAATCAAATACATTGCGCACGCACTCCTCACATCATTTACACGCAAATTTCTACAACAGTTATTTCCCCTCCTCTCACACCCCTGTACATTATGCCTAGCTTTTCTTGGCTATAAAATGTGTATACAAACACAGGCAAACTGAAAAATAATTACGATGGTTTTCTGGCCGGGAAACAAGTACAGTTTACAACTGAAAGCTATATTTCACTACACAGTTCACAAAAAAAATAAATAAATAAATAAATAAATGTAACGACGATATATCCCTTACTTTACAAAAGTCGTACCGCAAAATTAATCTGTGCTTGCTGAATATGCCGCAATCCAATGTCGGCTTTTCTTCGCTGAATATTTTTCATTGTTTCCCATTTTGCTCGCCTGTTAAGATACCTTATTCGGATAAATATCCGTGTCCTTACATATAAAGCTATGATTTTTCTGTCTATTTTGGGAAACTTGTTGTGAATTTTGGATACTCATGTTTCCATTACATTGCGGCACTTGGACACACTTGATCCATGAAAAAGGGCGAAATACTTTCGAACTCTGTCACTGCAGTAAGCCATTCAGGTGGCGGATAAGTAGACCTCCTTTCGATATAACTTCGAGCCAGTCTTGATTTGTGACTCCTTTTGTATCTAAATGGCGATTTTCTGTTGTCCCTAACGAACCATCAGTGTTTTCGCATTTGAAAGTGACATAACCTGCAACATACTTCAAGGCACTTTGTGCAACATCTTTCGTGTAACACTCTGAGCGCTCAATGTCGATGTCCAAAAGCAGATATTCTTCAGTTCTGCTACCAGAATCAGTAAAATCAACATTTCTGAGAGTCTTGCCTAATGCACTCAAACACAACTCGCTTGAAATAAAACTGCCAGTCTCTCCTTCAGTTTCATGACATTAGGAGAAAAGGTGGCATCTTTCGTCGGCGACGGAAGAACGACAGGACACTGAAATTTCCTTGGCGTTTCCTGTTAAAATTGGAAGACGCGTTCTGTTCTTTACTTCGAAAGTGGTAGGATTGTTGTAGAATGTGCCGAGACCCAGAAGTCTAGAAAAAATAATTTTCAAGCAATCTTGATTCAACCGCGATGTCAATATGTAGGTTCCTCCAATACTTTTAATGTAATTAAACAGGCCAATAAGAGAATTTACTGATATTAAAAAACCTTTCTGAAAAGGAAGGAGACTGACACTTTCCTGCCCACATAACTGAAAAAATTTCCATGAAGTGTTTTAATGCACCTTCTTGACTTTCGAAATGGAGCCCGTAAGCACTTCTCGGTGAAGTCTTTGCATCATTCGCGAAACTGGAGTTCAAAAAATCGAAAACAACATTGACTCTGTTGAGATTGCTAGGTCCAGTTTTCTCTTTTTCGGAGAAATTGAATGTAATGTAGCCACAGCACTCTTTCGTAGAGCTCTGGTATAACACCCACGAGCTCTATCATTTATAACCTAGAATAACGGAAAAAGTATTTAAAGATAAGCTCTTTACATATAAAAGTAGTAGTATCAACAGAGATAAAACAGTCTGTAATTATTAGTGACCAAAATGTGCGCGAATTATATAAACACTATTTCGGTTGTGGTAAACTAGAATTACAACCAATTACATTGTAAATGATCTTGTGCTGTATTCGAACACGATGCGGTTCTCTGAACATTATCTGCGTGTCAGTTAAGGAATGTTATGCGAAGTTAAGGCGTCTGATTTAAGAACTGCCGGCCGCGGTGGCCGAGTGGACTAAGGCGCTCCAGTCACGGTCTGCACGGCCACTACGGTTGGGGGTTCGAATCCCCCCTCGGGCATGGATATTTGTGCCGTCTTTAGGATAAGCTAGTTGCTAAGTAGTATGTAAGTTTAGGGACTGATGACCCCGTAGTAAAGTCCCATAAGCTATACAAACATTTGATTTAAGCACTCGCCTTGCCGGCAAACCTAATAATTCACTTCTTAAATGGCGTATATAGACTCCTGGAAGAAAGAAGAAAGTGCTCGGAGCAAATTCTTGCATGGGCCACATTGACTTCATCTTTTCTCTCTCTCTCTCTCTCTCTCTCTCTCTCTCTCTCTCTCTCTCTCTCTCTCTCTCATTATTTATTTTAAAGCCACCGGAGATGACAGCAGTTTGAGCCGAGCGTATTTACAAAGTTGGCAAGTTGTTAAAAACAGAGAAAGGTGATAAAATTTGTTGAATTAAAACTTTAGAATGGAGAGTAAAATGAAAAGAACAGACATAGAGCAAAGAATTAGAATCAATTATACATATTTGGAATTAAAACTGCCACGGTGGTTAAAATCACACAGAGATAGAAGTTAAATATCCAGGGTGGTTAAAATCACATTGGTGGAGCAGTCTTCTCTCTTGCATCGAGCCAACTATATGTTCTGAACAGTGTTGCCGGATGGCTGAGAGAGAAAATACCTACAATCTCACAAAAATGTGCCTACGTTTTCCTTACTTTCTCCCTACCACCTCAATAAAGCCCCTACATCAAGGGCGTAGCCATGATTTGGGTCTCGGAGGGACTGAATTCAGGACTCTGGCCTGGAGGGGGTGCTTGGCATCATACCACAAACTTATTTCGACAAAAAAAGTAGTTTTATATATGAAGACGCTCACTCCGTGATGATGTTTTTTTGTTTTGTGAAGAAATATGGCCTCCCCCGGGGGGGGGGGGGGGGCCTTCAGCCGGACAGGTTGAATGTCGTAATTACTCACCAATATAAAATAGTATTTTTTTTTTTATAAATCCATTTCTGAATCGATGTGCAGCAGTGACTTTTAATTCGCGACTGAGAGCTATTTTGCTGTCACAAATTTGAAATCCGGGTAATTGGCACATTCCATATGAAATGAGCCAAGTGGTAATTTTTAGAAAATCACCAGATTAAAGTCAGGCATGTGAATACAGTAACGTAATCTAATTACCCAGATTTTTCCCTTCTCAATTTTGTCACACCTGTTACACGGTTTTTGCTTAAAAATATGTTTTCAGCAATTACAAAAAAAGACTATTTAGACTTAATAACATCATTAATTTCCTTTTAAATTACATACATTAAAAGACGGAGTTTTGAAAATAATATTTTAAGATTATTTCCAAGTCAGTTTCTTGCAGTCCATGATTCACACCCCGAACTATGGAATCAACTGGTTACATCTCGTCGCTGCTGATATCCACATACGTCTCACTGTGGACCCTGTTGCACTTGAAGGTGTTGCATTTGAAGTTTCACGAAATATGTAGTTGAAAGTAAACAGTGAGTAAATGTCTTTTGGAATGAAATAATCGCAACAATATTTTCCTTCATTCTTCTTGTCGAATTTCACTCTCACTAATACTTTTAAAGTGTCTGTACCAATTCTGTTTCGTTGTTTGGTCTTAATATCGGTCACCATTGAAAACATTCTTTCAACTGCAGCAATGGAATGTGGTAAACAAAGCACAATGTTAGCTAACATACCTATATTTTGAAACTGTTTAATGTTATTAAAGTTCTTGCACTGTAACACTTTGTTCCAAAACTGTATAGTAGATAACTTTAAGAGGTTTGCCTTTTCACTTTCTGTAAGGTAATGATTTTCAAAGAGTAATGCTATGTTGACAACGAATATCTAGCGTTTTGTTTATTATAAAGTTACTGTCGCAAATGTTTTAGCGTTTTCTTGTCAACATCTTCTCACTTACAAATACTAACTAGTATATGGTCCTCACGTAAATAAATAACAGTCTAGTCAAGGTAATATAACGTCTTTCGTTCATGGAAACAATGAATTTTTTTTTGTGCTGACATTTTCTAACACTATTTCCAAATCGACTCCCCATTCCACTGATATACTTTGAAATCGTCATATTTCACATCAGTTTTAATGTGTCTGAAACTAAGTTTTCAAGTGAATATTGTTTACTATCAATAGAAAGCAACTACGCCGTCTAAAATATCATGGGCTACTTCAAATTCGCCACCATTTGTCGGCTCTATTCCCGCGTGTTGACCGTTGCCAACATTACCCGCTAGGCCTGTGTCGGCGTTTGTACAATTTTACAAAAGTACCTACGCGTCGTTGACTTTTGGATGAAAATTCCCTACATGATTATAAAGCTTAAAATTACCTACGTGTAGGGAAAATTCCCTACGTCTAGCAACACTGGTTCTGAAGCACCACTTCTTTCAGAAAGCGGTGATAAAGTACGTAGCAACAGCAAAATTAGTCTTGCTCTTATTCATGCTCAGCACCGTCTATGATGTAGCGAATATACTCGAAGTAGTGTCGTACACCAGCCAACTCACTTGTAATCGCGCACAAGGCAAAAACAATGCAGACTGCAGAATGAAACTTTCACTCTGCAGCGGAGTGTGCGCTGATATGAAACTTCGTGGCAGATTAAAATTGTGTGCCGGAACCGGGACTCCAACCTGGGACCTTTGGAAACTTCCCTTAGGCTGTGGCTAAGCCATGTCTACACCATATCCTTTCTTCCACGAGTGCTCGTCTTGCATGGTTCGCAGGAGAGCTTCTGTGAAGTTTGGAACGTAGGAGGGCGGGGTACTGGCGGAAGTATAGTTGTGAGGCGGCATCGTAAGTCGTGTCGGGATAGCGCAGTCGGTAGTGCGCTTGCCCGCGCAAGGCAAAGGTCCCAGGTTCGAGTCCCAGTTCCGGCACATAATTTTAATCTGCCAGGAAGTTTCAATGCAGATTGCAGCATGCGACTATTGCCAGCTTGGCGCGGTGTCCGTCACGTGGCGTCACAGCCACAGACCGATTCCAGCTGACTGCCAGGACGAACCCCCCCCCCCATCCCTACTTGTAAACGACCTTTTCGACTTGTTATGCTTCTATGCCTTGCGTGCTCCTACCAAGAATCTTTTAGGCACTTCGCAGGTATAAAACTGTTTACTTTCAAGAATGTGACATACTAATATTAACAGTTCATCAATAGTTAATACATGGACACATTATTTATTTGTCACAACGCGTTCACTTTTTCGAACTTGCAGACAAACGTCAAAATAACGCGGTGAATAGGGCAATAATACTTGTGAAACTGAAGTACGAAACTAAGCAGGCTCTACTGAAATAGTTGACTAATTGCGATCAGAACTTTAAGACATTACTCTTATACAGCATTAATATCATGAAGCAGCGGTAAAGCTTTTGCGATTCCCATAAAGAGTAGAAGTTTAGAAGCGAATGAATTGGTAAACGTTGTCTTTCATGCCTAAAAGTACATTACTCAAAATAATTAGGAGGTCAAATGAGATATCGTACACAATATACATAAGGTAACGTATTTTATTCAGATATTGGTTTCAATAAATTATGCGTAATAGAGACACTACGATATTTTCCTATCTCAAGTCTATACTTGAATTTTACATGGCGTTTACTTAGAGCGCAGCACTCTGCAGCTACCTTAATAGTCAAAAAGTCATTCTCATTGCCCTCTAATACGGTGTGTGGTCACCTCGGACGGTCAGTACAGTCGCACACCTGCGTGGCATGGACAGTATGAGGTTATCAATCAGCTCTTGATGTCACTCTTCCATGAGATCAATATACAGTTCTGCATCCATTGTGGGAGGTGCTGGTCTGGCGGAAATGTATCTGCCAAGTGCATCCCAGACATGCCCAATTTGGTTTAAGTCCGCTGGCCATCCCACTCGTTCAATTCCCTCAGATTCAAGCATGTTGTCCACCAGTGTAGCTCTGTTCAAAAATGTTCAAATGTTTGTATAATCTATGGGACTTAACTGCGGGGTCATCAGTGCCTAAACTTACAAACTACTTATGAACTACTTACGAACTAGGACGGCACAAATATCCATGCCCGAGGGGGATTCGAACCCCCGACCGTAGTGGCCGTGTAGACCGTGACTGGAGCGCCTTAGTCCCCTCGGCCACCGCGGCCGGCTGTAGCTCTGTGCGGACGGACCTTACCGTCCCGCAGAAGAAACCCATCTCCTATGACACTAGTGTACGGCACAACAAAAGGTTGAAGGATCTCTTCTCTATGCCTCTGATCCGTCAAAGCGCCATTCTGAACTATATAGAGGCCTGTACGTCCGCCAATACTGACTTCTGCCCACACCATTCGTTTCTTGCACATAAGCAGGATTATTCCGAGTTCCCATTCTCTCTGTATGAGAGAGCGACAATTGCCCGGCTAAATAAAAGATCTTGAATCATCTGTGAGCAGCACCCGGCGGCAATACTGTTATTCTTCCGCCCAGTTTCTGCGGGATAAACGGTATCGTGGTTTTAATGGGACGCACACCATAGGCCTCCGTGCGCAGAGGCCACATCCCCAAAGGCGATTGCGGACTGTTTGTGTTGATATGGCGCGTCCTGTTGGTGCGTGGAGAGTGCGTTACAGCTGATTGCATTCAGCCTCCTGTCTCGACGGGCTGTTAACCGGAGACAACGGTCATCTCTTGATAATGATACCCGTGGACGACCTTGGTCTTGCCTTCTTTTAACGGTTTCTGTTGACTGAAATCGCGTCCTGGTCGTGAGTATTACACTCTGGGACACTCCAATAGCTGCAGCCACCACTCTCTGTGGCTGTCCCGCTTCCAGCCTTCCTATGGCTCTCCATGCCACAGCTTCGGATAAGTCACGTTGTTGTTGCACTGCACTACCTGCTCACTACACTATCTGAACCCAACTGCTTGCGTAATTCGTTTGGTACAGTAAACACAAGTCAACACTAACCGCTATTCAGGAACTTTATGTTATTCACACTATTTCGGTTGCCGTAATGTTATTGTCTCCACTCCGTAGAACAGTA
Source organism: Locusta migratoria (assembly GCA_026315105.1). Lineage (NCBI taxonomy): Eukaryota > Metazoa > Arthropoda > Insecta > Orthoptera > Acrididae > Locusta > Locusta migratoria. The sequence continues at coordinate 678,181,072 of CM048744.1, forward strand.
TGACAATACTTCAGAACCTAAGTATCTCAACTGATCCTATGATTGTTTTGACCAGTGTATAAACGAACCACCATATCATTATTCTCTCACTTATGAGAATTCTTTGAAATCGAAAAGAGAGATATCCGGATTATATATATTTTATAGCTGCTACAATTTATAGCACCACAAAACCTCCGAAATGAGATGGCATTTTGAATGTGCTGCTTCACTCAAATATACATTCAATCATTTCGCGGTGTGTTTGTATGACCCAGCCGTTTGCAGCGCTGGTGTTGCCAAGTTCCAGAAATTACCTGGGAGTTTCGTGACTCTAAAGGCTAGTCTACACGACGACACTAGGTTGCGACACTCGTTTCATGAAATGGTTTCGTGTATGTCTGTGGACACGGCGCCAATGCTATACACTTCAGTTTCGTTGTTTTGCAAGTGCCGTAGTCGCAGTAGAATGAAAGTTTTGCTAGTGAAAAAGTTGTGGCGGAGCTATTGCTTCTCTGTGTGAAGTCGCTGCACAAGACTAAACATGAAAAGAATAAGGAACGTGTTTGGGTTTGTAACTGGATTAAAAAAAGACGTCAGCTCGGTTTCTACCTTGCTGAAAGAAATTGTGATCGAAGACCCTATAAGTTATTTTAATCATCTCAGAATTTTTATGTTCAGAGCAGTTTACGTTCCTTTTAAACAGACTTAGTAATGCAATAAACAAACAAGGTACTGTTATACGTGAAGCATTGTTACCAGAATTAAAATTAAAAATTGCATTACTTTTCTTGTCAAATAGATATTCGTCTACAGTACCTGTAATGTGTTCCCAAATCCACAATTGCCATACTTGGTTTCTACAGGTATTTGTAATTGAATGTACTTTAGTCTACAGTTCACTAATAGTCAATCGATCAATATTTAATTCACGAATAATTGCTTCAAGAGCACTAACACGCCGCTGCTTATTCCTGAAATTAACATCGTTAAAATGGCACAAACGCATATGCATCGCATTTATGTTCAAAAACCGTATTATTTGTTGCTTTCCCCCCTTTATGTCGTGTTTTGTTCTGTATTGGTTATCACCTAAGCTAAAAACACGCGCAATCAGTTTTGCCAAAGTCGGAAGGTGCCGAAAGTGTTTAGTTTCGCCAAGGAGTTGGGCACTGGTCAGTAGCGCAGTTTCACGAAACGTAGTGTCGTCGTGTAAACTGGCCTTTATATCAGACTCTGGTCGGAGTATCACACTGTGCTTTGTAACACACAGCGAATAGGGAAATGTGCCTGGATCGCCTCTGGAGACCAGGACGCAGCCAAAATGAAGTAAAGCGGCAGCTGATGCGCCACTGGCGTCGCCAAATGTCACGGCCTGCGTCCCACACGCAGCCTTGTCGCTGGTAAACAACACAGCGCCGCTTCCTCGTGGCTGCTCTCCGTGCGCAGTAGTCTCGCTGGCGTACTGTGTACTCGCGGCGGTGTTCCCCACAACACACTTTTATTCCTTCAAACCGTCTTGATTGCAAATTTTTATTAGTTAATGAGGCGTTTCGCCCTTTAGCAGGGCATCTTCAGATTATCTGCGTGATAGAATTTACACAAAATTACAAGGCGGAATTACAAACGATTATAATGGTACATGGGCTTATTTTGTGTTAAGAAGACAGTATAAATGGTAAACAAAGCTAACAATGCGCTCTCCGTGGTGTGACACCGTAAGTTGTTATTGCGGTGTTTCTATTTTCTTGGAATGTTGTTTGGTTTTCCTTGTGGCCCTACAAATGTACGGGTAACAACGAATTACAATTGGAACATACTCGGTAAAGATGTGAGAAACATAAAACCGATTTTTAAGATTACCTTAATTGAAGCGGTGGTCTCTGATGACACAAGATAAGGCCTTTTTTACAGCTGCGCTCACGGGCGGTGGGCGGGCATGGTGTGCTGCTCCGCCGACTTGTACAGACTTCTGTACAAGTCGGCGGATCAGCACACCACGCCCGCCCACCGCCCATGAGCGCAATTGTAAGCATGGGCTTATCTTGTGTCACCAGAGACCACCGCTTCGATTAAGGGCCAGAAGGAAATCCAAAGAACATTCCAGGAAAATAGAAACACCGCAATAACAACTTACGGTGTCACACCACGGAGAGCGCATTATAATCTGAAGATGCCCTGCTAAAGGGCGAAACACGTCATTAACTAATAAAAAGTTTGAAATCAAGACGGTTTGAAGGAATATTTATTCTAACTGATTGCTGTCGTACACCATGGATTGGAAATCATTTTATCAAGACACTTATATTCATATCGCCTGCTTATGGCGTATCGTCTCAGCTGTGCGCTCGACCTGTGTTGTCCACTCCGAAATGTCGCAGTAATGCATGTAGAATCATCGACTGAGGCAGAAGGGATATAGGAGACTCAAATGTTCAAATGTTTGTAAAGTCTATGGAACTTAACTACGGGGTCATCAGTCCCTAAACTTACAAACTACTTATGAACTACTTACAACTAAGGACGGCACAAATATCGATGCCCGAGGGGGGATTCGTACCCCCGACCGTAGTGGCCGTGCAGACCGTGACTGGTGCGCCTCAGTCCCCTCGGCCACCGCGGCCGGCTATAGGAGACTCCCAGAGAAAGCGCCACAGTCCCTCTGATGTTCCTAATCACAGTATTAAGAAGTAAATACGAAGTGTGGTTTTTAACATTAATTACACAATGAGACCAATGAAATGTATACAATTAAATACGTATATTGTCTCAAAAAGTGAACTATTACTGGCTGCTGCCTGACCCTGAGTTGAAAGGCTTGCAACATAGGCAGTGTAATAGTTTTGTTTTGTATATGTTTGGCAATTCACCAGTCAATGAAAACCAAGCTGACAGCTCTTCTTTATGAATGATGACTTCTTAGCTTGTAACTTTTCCTTTATATTTCAATGTATCAAATTCTTGAGATATTGAGGTCCAGCAATAAATGTGCCTCCAAATAATATTATCCATCAATTGATTTCCAGATAATCTGTCATTTTTCTTTACCTACGCACTTTATAGATTAAATAAGTCATTTATACTTTAAACTTCATATTTATTACTATTCAATAAGTTATTATCTCCATAAGTACATAGTTAATTGATGCACATATCATGACAGATAACAGACATGGAATATCAAACCAAAATCAACAACTAGCAAAGCAACCATCAACACAAACTCTTTCATGGTATTTTCATATATCTTTGACTGGGTAGAAATAATATCTGAGGCCACTTGCTGCAGCCACCACCTCCAGAATCTGAAACAAACAGATTCTGGCGGCAGCTCGTGTTCCTGTCATGCCTAATCAATTCACTAAAATTAATTGGTAAATATTTGGGTATCTCAAGGTATTGAAGAAGTGGGGAAAAGTGGCTTGTACCACTACAAAAGAAAGAAAAATGTGTTTATGCGCAGCCGTTAACATTGGTAAAAGTAGATAGATGCTTTCATACCTAACACTGTAACGTTATTTTTGTATTACCTAACAAAAAATATTCTAATGTTTGTAAATATGAGAAGCCCAACTGCTGATGTCATCGGTCCCTAGACTTGCAAACTACTTAAACTAATACGCTACCAACAAGACATACACCCATGCCCAAGGGAAGACTCGAAACTCCAACTGGGACCGGCGTGCAATCCCCTGGCAAGACGTCTCAGAATACGTGGCCATTCCCACAAGGGTATTACCCATAGATAGCTCCAATAATGATTCGTTATCATGGAAATTCTGGACTGTATACCCATCAGGTGGTATGGTAGAAATGAATCACAAAAGTAACGAAATTTCGTTGAATAACTCTCTAGAGACTTTCATATTTCAACGGTTCTTTTGCTACGTTCATGAAGATGTCAGCAGTGGAAATAAAAACACCCAGTAACGAAGTTGGTAAATACCTTCGCTTATTGGCTTCATTATTTCACTCAATTTTATGTAAGTATAAGCTTCTGGCTAGTTGCCACCATTTCCTCTAAATTTTTCCTTAATTTTGTATCGCAAAGGTATGTGTAAGAGGAAGCAGAGAGAGGGAGAAAAAGAGGAACTGTCAGAGTAAGGAGGGAGGACGAAATGGAAGGCAGAAGGAAGGGAAGGAGGAAATGGACTGATAAGCGGGATGGATACAGAAAAATACACTACTGGCCATTAAAATAGCTACACCAAGAAGAAATGCAGGTGATAAACGGGTATTCATTAGACAAATATATTATACTAGAACTGACGTGTGATTACATTTTCGCGCAATTTGGGTGCATAGATGCTGAGAAATCAGTACCCAGAACAACCACCTCTGGCCGTAATAATGTCATTGATACGCCTGGGCATTGAGTCAAACAGAGCTTGGATGGCGTGTATAGGTACAGATGCCCATGCAGCTTCAACACGATACCACAGTTCATCAAGAGTAGTGACTGGCATATTGTGACGAGCCAGTTGCTCGGCCACCATTGACCAGACGTTTTCAGTTGGTGAGAGATCTAGAGAATGTGCTGGCTAGGGCAGCACTCGAACATTGTCCGTATCCAGAAAGGCTCGTACAGGACCTGAAACATGCGATCGTGCATTATCCTGCTGAAATGTAGGGTTTGGGAGGGATCGAATGAAGGGTAGAGCCAAGGGTCGTAACACATCTGAAATGTAACGGCCACTGTTCAAAGTGACGTCGATGCGAAAATGAGGTGACCGAGACGTGTAACCAATGCCACCCAATACCATCACATCGGGTGATACGCCAGTATGGCGATGACGAATACACGCTTCCAATGTGCGTTCACGACGATGTCGACAAACACGGATGTGACCATCATTATGCTGTAAATAGAACCTGGATTTATCCGAAAATATGACCTTTTGCCATTCGTGCACGTAGGTTCGTCGTTGCGTACATCAAGGCAGGCGCTCCTGTCTGTGATGCAGCGTCAAGGGTAACCGCAGCCATTGTCTCCGACCTGATAGTCCATGCTGCTGCAAACATCGTCGAACTCTTCGAGCAGATGGTTGTTGTCTTGCCCCATCTGTTGACTCAGGGATCAAGACTTGGCATCACGATCCGTTCCAGCCATGCGAAGAAGATGCCTGTCATTTCATCTGCTAGTGATACGATGCCGTTGGGATCCAGCACGGCGTTCCGTATTGCCCTCCTGAACCCACCGATTCCATATTCTGCTAACAGCCATTGGATCGCGACCAACGCGAGCAGAAATGTCGCGATAAGATAAACCGCAATCGCGATAGGCTACAATCAGACCTTTATCAAAGGCGGAAACGTGATGGTACGCATTTGTATTCGTTACACGAGGCATCACAAGAACGTTTCACCAGGCAACGCCGGTGAACTGCTGTTTGTGTATGAGAAGTCGGTTGGAAACTTTCTTCATGGCAGCACGTTGTAGGTGTCGCCACGAGCGCCAACCTTGTGTGTATGCTCTGAAAAGCTAATCATTTGCATATCACAGCAATTTCTTCCCGTCGGTTAAATTTCGCGTCTGTAGCTCATCATCTTCGTGGCGTAGCAATTTTAATGGCCAAGAATATAGGTGGAGGAGTTATACTATCGGAAAAAAATCAGTACACTTGGAAAGAAGACGCCAATTTTGATCCCATGGCTAAAGTAGATTTACTGACTATCGTTTCAACGTTTTCCTGCAACAGATAGCGTACTGAGATACCTGCCTGAACTCCATCTACGTATGTTTACCCCTACATACGGGACGTTAACAGTCATAAGGCTCAGTGAGATGTCATCAAAGTGTCAAGCAAACAGGCGCCATACCACGGAGACGTACTCGAGATTCCTACAGCCAACAAATCGAGTTTGTGCGGCCTTTCTAGTGGCGTGATGGTGCTTTCTTAGAACTGCCACACAAGTTGGAGCTGCTGCGTCCAGCTGTGCAGCGATACTGGTTGCAGTGGTCACGTGAACACCCTCACAGCCGTTAAACGACGTTCTGGACGTCTACGCAGCGCAGAAGTCTGCCAAGAAGGTCGTATTGTAAGGGCAGCAGCGACAGATCCTACATGTACCACAGCGCAGATAATGGGTTTGTGAAATCAGAAGTATCAACACGAAGTGTTGGCAACCGGTTACTAGCAATGTGGCTAAGGGCAGGCACACCTCAAGCCCGTCTTCACCTCGCGGCACAGCGTCGACGTGTTCCACTGGAGCCGTCAGAGGTCCGTCATCTCCATCGATGTCGTTTCAGCGCGGTGGCGTGTACCTGGAGAGCGCTCTCTTCTAGAGTTCAATCGTCCAAACACAATGGCCCTATCCCAGTCCTTATTGTGTGGGGTGCAATCAACCACAACTCTGGCTCACCTCTGGCGTGCGTGGAGCGAGCCCTGACCAGCGTTCTGTACATGCAGAATTACGCAACAGCCGCTCGTTTGGCATTCTTGCAACATGGTAATGCTCGCCCACATTCTGTGCGTGAAACTCGACGCGCTCTGCGAGACGTGCAGCAACTTTCCTGTCCAGCACCATCTGCGGACATTTCTCCAATCGAGCACGTGTGTATCATGGGATGACCAGTGACACGTGCCATTCGCCAGATGTTCAAATCTACATCTACATGGAATACTCTGCAAATCACATTTAAGTGCCTGGCAGACGGTTCATCGAACCACCGTTATAATATTTTACCTCCCATTCCATTCTTGAATAGCGTGCGGGAAGAATGAACACCTGAATCTCTCCATTCGGGCTCTAAATTTCTCGTATTTTATTCTGATCATCATTTATACCTATGTAAGCGGCAGTCAACAATATATTTTCGCATTCGGAGGAGAATATTGGCGATTGTAGTTTCGTAAGTAGCCCACGCCGCAGCGATAAGCGCCTTGTTGTAATGATTCCCATCCCATATCCTGTATAATTTCCGTAACGCTGTCTCCCTGTATCGTGACAATACGGAACGAGCTGCCCTTCTTTGGGCTCTTTCGATGTCCTCCGTCAAATCCACCTGATAAGGATCCCACACTGGGCAGCAATACTCCATAAAAGGACGGACAAGCGTAGTGTATGCAGTTTCTTTAGTAGTTATGTTGCATCTTTTAAGGGTTCTGCCAATAAAATGCAGTCTCTGGTTCGCCTTTCCCACGACAGTATCTACGTGTTCTTTCCAATTTAAGTCTGAAGTAATAGTAATTCCTAGGTATTTTGTGGAGTTTACGGCCTTCACACTTGATTGATTTATCATGTATTTGGCCTTCACACTTGATTGATTTATCATGTAAACAAATTTTAACGGATTTCTTTTCATACTCATGTGGACGACTTCACGCTTCTCATTATTTAGAGTCAACTGCCAATTCTTACACCATACTGATATCTTATTCAAATCGTTCTGCAGTTGGTTTTGATCTTCAAATGATTTTACTAGACGGCAAATGACGGCGTCATCTGCAAACAACCTAAGAGAGCTACTTAGATTTTCCCCTAAATCGCTTATGTAAATAAGGAACCGCAGAGAACCAATAACACTACCCTGTGGAACGCCCGAAATCACCTCCGTTTTAGTCGATGCCTTTCCATCGATTACTACAAACTGTGTCCTCTCTGAGAGGAAATCCCCAATCCAGTCGCAAATTTGGGGCAATATACCGTAACCACGCAATTTGATTAAAAGCCGTTTGTGAGGTACGGTGTCAAAAGCCTTCTGGAAATCAAGAAATACTGAATTAATTTGCGAACCCTTGTCGATAGCACACATCACTTCGTGTGAGTAAAGAGCTTGTTGTGTTTCGCATGAACGATATTTTCTAAATCCATGTTGACCATGGGCCAATAGAGCATTCTGTTCGAGATAATTCATAATATTTGAATACAGGATACGTTCCAAGACCCTGCTGCAAATTGCAGTCAATGAAATAGGCCTGTAGTTTAGTGGGTTACTACTACTGCCTTTCTTGAATATGGGTGTGACCTGTGCAACTTTCCAATCTTTTGGTACAGATCCTTCTTTGAGAGAGTGGTTGTATATGGCTGTTAAGTTAGGGGCTATCGCTTCAGCATAATCAGATAGAAATCTAAGGGGTATACAATCCGGACCAGAAGACTTGTTCTTGTTAAGTGATTTTAGTTGCTTCACTACTCCGATAATATCTACTTCTACGTTACTCATTACGGCCTCTGTTCGTAATTCGAAATCTGGGATATTGATTTCGTCTTCTTTGGTGAATGAGTTTCTGAAAGCTATGTTTAGTAACTCTGCTTTAGTAGCGCTGTCATCGGCAGGATCGCGATTATTATCACGTAGCGAGGGTATTGTTTGTGTTTTGCCCCTAGTATATTTAACATATGACCAAAATCTCTTAGGGTTTTCAGTCAAATTTCGAGAAAGAGTTTCGTTGTGATAAGTACTGTGGGCATCTCGCATTGAGATCCTCGCTAAATTTCGAGCTTCTGTGTAGGAACGCCAATCATGGGGATTTTGTGTTCGTTTAAATTTAGTACGCCTTTTCCGTCGCTTTTGCAACAGTGTCCTGACCTGTTTTGTGTACCAAGGAGGATCACTTCCTTCTTTTATTAATTTATTTGGTATAAAACTGTCAATTGTCGATAAAACTTCTTTGAATTTGAGCCACATCTGGTCTACACCTACATTTAGTGTTAGAAACGAGTGGAGGCTATCTTTCAAGAAGCAATGTATTTTACTTCTATCTGCTTTCCAGAACAAATATACGTTTCGTTTATTTTTGGTAACTTTGAGACTTTCGATATTCAATCTCGCTACGACATCTCTGTCTTCACTAATACCTCTGTTAGTTTTGATGCTCGTTATGAGCTCAGGATTGTTTGTTGCTAAGAGATCAAGAGTGTTTTCACATCCATTTACAATTCTAGTTGGCTCATGAGCTAGTTGTTCGAAGTAATTCTCAGAGAATGCGCTGAGTACAATTTCACACGATGTTTTATGCGTAGCTCCTGATTTGACAATATAATTTCGCCAACAGATCGAGGGTAAATTAAAATTTCCGCGTACTATTATCGTATGCGGCGGGTACGTTTTTGTAAATTGACTCAGGTTTTCTTTGAAGCTTTCTGCTATTGCATCGTCAGAGTCGGGAGGCCGGTAAAGGAACCAATTATTAACTTCTTGCGATTTTTAGGTACAACCTCTACCCATAATAAAAAGGTAAAGCAGTCATCAGTCCGAAGATTGGTTTGAACACCACAGTGCTTTACTAGGTATGGTCCTGTTTAGAGGTGGTATGCCGTTGCCTTCCTCCGACCTTCGAACTGACTTACCCAGCCAGTTATAGGGGGACCTACAGTTTAACGTGGGTTCCGAACCACGGTGCTACTCGGTATTTTTCACACGAGCAATACTGCCAGAGGTGAAAGAAGTGGAAAGTGACAGATAAAAATCCTAGGACCTGGCGGGGATCGAACCCGGGACCGGATTTGTAGTCTGGCACTCTACCACTGTGCAAGCGAGGCGCACCTACCCATAATAACTCACAGGAACTATCAACTTCAACTTCGCTACACGAAAGACTGCTTTTGACAGCGACAAACACGCCTCCACCTATTATGTTTAATCTATCCTTCCTGAACACTGTTAGATCTTTTGCAAAAACGTCTGCTGAACTTATTTCCTGCTTGATCCAACTTTCACTGCCTACAATGATGTGTGATTCGGTGCTTTCTATTAACGATTGGAGTTCTGGTACTTTCCCGACACAGCTACGACAATTTACAACTGTTATACTGATAGTTCCTAGATATGCATTTCTCCTGTGATCCACCTGCACCCTTTGAGATTTCCCATTTTGTTTTTCCCCGAAGCCCTCTATCCTAAAAAACCGCCCAGTCCACGCCGCACAGCCCCCAGCCCCCACTACCCGTGTAGCCGCTTCCTGCGTTTGTAAAGTTATGGGACCTAACTGCAAATGTGTTATATGTCCCTAAACTTACAAACTAATTAAACTAACTTATCCTAAGAACAACACAAACACCCATGCCCAAGGGAGGAAAAAAAAAAGTTCAAATGTTTGTATAGCTTATGGGACTTAACTTCGGGGTCATCAGTCCCTAAACTTACAAACTACTTATGAACTAGCTAAGACTAAGGACGGCACAAATATCCATGCCCGAGGGGGGATTCGAACCCCCGACCGTAGTAGCCGTGCAGACCGTGACTGGAGCGCCTCAGTCCCATCGGCCACCGCGGCCGGCAGTTCATTCTCATCTGTTTATTAATTACTTGTGATTTCCCACTTTCTGGGCTACAATACTGAGCCGTTACAGACATAATTACATGAAGTGAATTGTCATGACAATAAACTTATTTTCCATTCGTATATTTTTTCCTTCTCACAAGGAAAGTACTTGGGCTCGAACAAACACATACACACCAAAATCGTTTGAAAGATAATGTAAAGATCCCTTTTTTTGTACTAGTGATACTCCCACATGTGCAAAACTCTGCAGTCGTCCGTTAGAGGCCTCTGCGTGTGCCATGCCGCATTGCACTTTGACCTGTCGGTTCGCCAGTAGGGTCGGTGCAGTGTGCCTCCGAAGTTGCGTTTTGTGGTGTTATTTGTGTGGTGAAGTGTCAGATGGGGCGGCGATTGCTAATCAATCCTGCTAATGTATTGCGATTAGTTGAGATGAAGTTACGAAGAACCCTTCTTCGTGAAGATGGTATTAGCGTAGAAGATGAATCATTTGCATGATTTCTCGTATCTGTTATGGTACAGAAATATGAGCATAAGTTAGATACTGTTGTTACAAACTCATAATAATGATAATAGGGATGATAATGACGAACAACTTATTGCAAGCGGTAGTGCTATGGTAAGAGCGGGAAGAGGCGATGGAAGCAGTGGCAGTGAATACCAACAGTATTTCGGGAAGAAGGTTAAAGTTGCAACTATCATCATGGCTTTTGATGACAATTCGCTAGAGAACATGTACGATGATTATTACATAAGTTATAGTTAAGATATCTGCATTACGTATGGCGTCTACAATTACATCTACAGTGCTATCTAGAGCATGGTTGCAGAGCTTTGCAGAAAAACGACATCCACCAGCACATTGAGGTGTACGTACAGATCCTGTAACCAAACGTTCATACAGATTGTTTGTTCGACCCCATGTACTTTCCTTGTCAGTACTGAGTAATGTTTACATTCCCTATACCACTATTTTTCATTTGTTTTGTTTCACTATGTTATCATTCAAATACAATTCTCGTATTTCTTCTCTGTCCACTCTTAGTCGGGTCTTCCTTTACATAAACTGCAAGAGAATCACGTGTTTTTGTTAATGCAGTTTTTGATTAAATTAGTTATCATTAACAGCTATTACTATAGCAACAACATCCAATCTATTACACAGTAAGAACTAATTGTATATTCACTCCTTAGTATCACTACCACCTTCTGGATAAAAAAATGACTATTTATATTTTTATTCTGTTTTTATTTAATTATTGAATGCTGCTACTCTTAAAAATTACAACACAGTATCTCTAAAATTAATATTCCAGTATTTGTACAATGATTACTTTAATTTATTTGACTATTTTAGTTTATTTGACTATTTTAATTAATTACTATCTGAGATAAACATTTAGATGATCAGCCTCAGAGACCATGTGCTGTCTTTCTACGTTCTGTACCAGATCGTCCCTAAACAATACTTACATTAGCTGTGAAAATCCTATGGAAAGTCATTAAGTACTTTTTGAGACACGTGTGTTCAAACAGAACAATGATACATACAGCGGCTCGTATATCAGGCATCAAATTATAGACATACTGCGTAGCAGCATTTAAAAACCATTTAGATCTCGATCTGCCTCTGCGATTTTTATCCAATCCAACAGGATGCCGGCCGCGGTGGCCGAGTGGACTGAGGCGCTCCAGTCACGGTCTGCACGGCCACTACGGTCGGGGGTTCGAATCCCCCCTAGGGCATGGATATTTGTGCCGTCCTTAGTGTAAGGTAGTTGATAAGTAGTTTGTAAGTTTAGGGACTGATGACCCCGCAGTTAATTCCCATAAGCTTAACAAACATTTTTTTGAACCAACAGTATTAAGAAGTATTGCCTCAAGGATTGATTAGTGATGAGATAAGCATGTGTGAGTGTAAGCTTAATATATAGGTCACGCTATGCAAAATCAATCGTGTGACGTGTGTTTCCGATCATGTCTGCCTCCTGTATAGAAATTGGTTATACAGAAATCTTTCAAAATGTTCAGCACTTAACAATAGGACAGCAAGAAGCTGCTTGCTATTGCCTTTATTTTTCTCTACTCTAAGAACTGTGGACGCTCCTGTAACGCACCCGTTATTGCCTTAAGCTAGTCAATAAAAGACGTGACAGGGGCAAAACCATGTACTCACTTGACGGAGTGAAATGTTATGGTGCCTCCGTGGCGACCTTCACCGGAGAAAACGATACCCTGCCCACGCCCCCCCCCTCTCTCACATATATACTCACACACACACACACACACACACACACACACACACGTACTTGAGGCCCACGTAGAGCGCCAAGCACCTCGCCCACTTGCAACGCTGACACCTATTCTGCAGGTATACACAGTGCGTCATTTAAATGGAATAAATTGAAAGACATGCTATCTATACGTTCGCATTATTGTCAGATGTATGCACTAGTACGTGGCGTAAGCAGATGTTGTTGTTGTTGTATTGTGGTCTTCAGTCAATAGACTGGTTTGATGCAGTTCTCCACGCTACCGTATCCTGTGCAATCCACTCCATCTCTAAATAAGAACGGAAAACTGCATCTGTTTGAACTTGCTCACTTTGGAAGTTTGAGAAGTTATCTCAAGGATTGTCTGGTAGCCAGTGTTTTGTTGCTCGTTTAGCACAATTAGGCCCACACCGACTTTCTGGCTACCCATACTTAGCCACATACAACCTCCATCTTTACGGCGGAAAAGTGCACTAGTATCCGAGTACAAAAAGCTGCAAAAGATTCCCCACCTTCCTGTGCATGAAGACATATCAAGCATAAGAAAAGCAAGGCTTCGCTCTCGTCATCCACCCCTTGAGACTGCAAGAACTTTAGTTACCAACAGCTTTAATACCGATGACTGCTGGAGACAAACATGGCAGATTAATGCAACACCAGAACAACTGAAGATGCCGTGCATATCAACCAAGCCACCTGGCTTTGATTTACCGCGCAAAGATTGGGCAGCACTTAACAGAATAAGAACCAACACTGGAAGGTGTGCAGACCAATGTACAAGTGGAAGAAAATAGCTTCTACAAGTTGTGACTGTGGCGCTGAAGAGCAGACTGTCTACCATGTGGTTCAAGAATGTCCACTGAGATCTTTCGCTGGCGACCAAACAGAGTTCCTGATGGTTACGGAGGGATTACTGGACTATATTCATGGACTTGATATTAGTTTGTAGTTTGTTACACGTGTAATATTATATGTATCTTTGTTATTAAAACATCAAATAACTGTAAACTTTAAGATGTAGCCATGCGCTAAATAAAAAATAAAATAAATGCTCACTTTATTCGTCTCTCGAGCTTCCTCTGCGATTTTTACCCAACACATTTCCCTACAATTCTAAATTGACGATTCCTTGATGTGTCAGAATATGTCCGAACATTCGAACTGTTCTTTTAGTAAAGATCACAAGCAGTCAGATAGTCAAAATTCTCTTGTCCTTGACATAATAGGAGAAAGTCGCTGAAGCAACAACTCGGGAAAACTGACACGAAATTTAAAGATGCTGCTACATTTTAGTGATGAAAGAAGTATAAATCAGAGGTGCTGCAATACTAGTGCTCAGTAGAAAAATTGTTTGAGGGTAAGGCGATTCAGAGATGTAATCTAGATCAGTCACCGCAGTGAAATGACGCCCACAGAGTATTTATTGGACGGCGTAAATAGAGTATTGCCATGAAGGACGTTTGTAGTGAAGTTTGGAAATAGTGCGACGGTGAAATGTACATAGCAGATAATTGTTTCTTTTTGTAAATTTGTTACCTTACTATTATTACTACGTCTGTCTCTCATACACACTGTGTGTGTGTGTGTACGTTGCACAAGTTATCGAAGTAAAGTTAACACTAAATTACATACCATATAGACAACAAGTTAACATGTTTGCGGTGGCTAGTGAATCTGACTTAGTGCTGATTCTTAATTACGGTCGGACGGTGGCAAAGCCGCGGCGGATTAACCGTGCGCACTGGGGCGCCGTGCTGCGGTGCGCGCGGCCGTTCGCCGCCGGGGTTTCGAGCTCCCTCTCGGGAATGGGTGTTTGTGCTGTCCTTAGGTCAGTTTACCTTAGTTTAAGTTGTTTGTAAGCTACGGACTAATGACCAAGCAGTTGAGTCAGATAAATTTACAAACATTAAGACTTTTTATTTATTTGTTTGTTTTTTATTATTTATTTATTTACTTACTTATTTTTTGACGATGGCAAGGTTAATTAATAATACGTTTGGGCAGTAAGTCCTCTGCGTTGTTACGTCAGTGTGGAAGTTTGCGCTCACGAACAGACGACACGGCATGTGACTTTACGTCAACGTTTACGATGAAGGCTTTCATGGCAGGAGTTGTCATTGCTTGAAACTTCCGGACTGAAATGCCGTGGTCCACGCGTTAAACTTTCGAAAAAGGTTTTTAAATCTATTGGACCAGCCCGTAGTGGTCATCAGTCCCTAGACAGCCCGAGTGAGGACTCGAACCTTCGGCGGGAGCGACCGGCCAGTCCGTAGCAAGATGCTCCAGACCACGCGGACACTCCATGCGGCCGTTAAACCTTCCCCTGCTTCGACTCAGGAAGGCGAAACGTCAGGGAAACGTTTTATGCAGTGTTACGTTCTGCCCTAACTTATTCCTTTCGCATCAGTAATATATCAAATCACATTCACACAGATGCCGACTTGACTTGCGCATTGTTGATTCAAACAAATCAGAAAACATTAATTTAATTGAATTCAAAGAAATTTGCATAAGAGCATAATTGCATGTCATTCCAAGCGTGTGTGTCAATTTTTACCTCTCTGTCTACATTATTCCGTGCTGTATTAAGTTTTTAAATTTATACTGATTTTTTGATCACCCGGTATATTAGTTAGTGTCCTGCACCTCTATACCTGTTTATTAGATTGCAGGCTGGATGAATCCAGAGTGAGAGGTGGACGAATATGACGAGGCCTGTAACATTCACCACCTGCGCACCAACACACCAATATTTCTTGCATCGTACTCCAGGTGTCACAAATTATAGAGCACACCATCTGCTTCATGTATTTTTATCAATTATATAGTAGACGGAAGGCACCAAGAAAACTTAGACACATCGGCGACGTTTACCACTGCAAATGTCAAACAGTTCCAGTGGCGCTAGCGCTCCAAGTGTTTACAGAGGAGAATGAGAAGACCAACATTTTCTTCGATCAAATCTAAGATGAGGCGCTAGATTCAATCACAGAAGTTGGGCGAAAGACAATATTTGACTAATGTGCCTTACACTACGTCCACTATATTGTAGAACACAACATTGTCCGATAACTTTGATGGTATACTACACCCCGTTTCCCAATTCCACTTTTTGTTGGTCATGTAAACACTCCAAGATCGATTTTGGAAATCTTCTATAAAATGGTTTCCCACTTTCACAATCGACTTTCGTGCACATGTAAACGCAACCGTTTATGAAACTTGCTTGACTTGTCAAGTTCTATAAATATTATACTGAGCATGTCCAGTCTAGTTAAGAAAAGAGAAACTGAAACAGTTGTTTCCAGAAGTCATATTTGTCGCTATATTTACATGCAACACATCTTCTTGAAGACGAAAACCGAATTTCGTAAACCGTTTCACCGCCCCCCTCGGGCATGGATGTCTGTGTCGTCTTTAGTACAAGGTAATTCATAAGTAGTTTGTATGTTTAGGGACTTATCACCCCTCAGTTAAGTCCCTTAAGCCTTACAAACATTTGGACAATTTGAAATTCCTAATATGGAACCTGGCCTTATACGGAGCAGAAACTTCGACTTGGCGAAAAAAGGATGAGAGGAAAATTGAAGCATATGAAATGTGGATATCGCGTCGAATGGAGATCAGCTGGACTGATAAAGCCAGGAATGAGCATGTGCTGGCCAGAGTTGGAGTAGAACTAAGGATGTTGCCGACTGTAAAGAATAGAAAGATAAACTTTGATAAAATTGCAAATGTTTGTAAATCTATCGGACCAAACTGCGTGGTCATCAGTCCGTAGCTTACAAACTACTTAAACCTAGGTAAACTAACCTAAGGACAAACACACACACCCATGCCCCAGGGAGGACTCGAACCTCCACGGCGAGCAACCGCACGCTCCGCAGCGAGACGCTTTAGACCGCTCGGCTACTCCACCGCGGCTAAACTGGATAGATCATACCCTAAGAAGAGATTGTTTTCTAGTGGAGACAACTGAAGGTTTCGTTCCATGGAAAAGAGGGAAGGGCAGAAGCAAAAACCAGATGCTGATTGACGTCACTTGAGGTACCAAAGATTGAAGAGGAAAACACAAGACCGAGGAGCATGGAGGGTTGTGCAGTCAAAACATACCTCAAGGTGACGTGACCAACCAGAAGCGGAACTGTAAAATCGGTTTACGAAATCATGTTTTGAAAGCACATGTAAACGGGGTACAAGTCGGCGGAGTAGCACACGACGCCCGCCCACCGCCCGTGAGCGGAATTGTAAACATGGGTTTATCTTGTATCAGCAGAGACCACCGCTTCTATTAAGGGCGACAAGGAAATCCAAAAAATTTCAGAAAAATAGAAACACCGCAATAACTTACGGTGTCACACCACGGATAGCGCATTATAATCTGAAGATGCCCTGCTAAAGGGCGACACGCGTCATTAACTAATAAAAAATTTACAATCAAGGCGGTTTGAAGGAATATTTATTCTGATTGCTGTACTCCATGGATTGGAAATCATTCTACCTGGAGATGTGATACACGTAAACGCATCGATACCGGCGTAAACAGCGGTGATACTCGCAGGTGAGCGCGCCGGCTGGCAGCTACTGCGCATGCGCTGCGGCAGCAACGCCGGTCGCCATGGCGACGGCTCGGCTGCAGAGAGAGCGCGTCCGCCAGTGCGCGCGCGGCCGCGGAGCGCGATGGTCGTGTGGCGGTGGTGGTGGCTGCTGGTGGTGGTGGTGCTGGCGCGCTGCGGCCGCGGCCGGTGCTGGCAGCCCACGGCGTGCCCGCACAACGAGACGTGGCCGTGCGTGCCCAAGTGCTGCCACATGGGGCGCGCGCTCGACCACGCCTCCGGCTCCTGCCTGCCCTCGCGCGTGTCCTTCGACCCCATCTTCGCCGGGGGACCCGACCCGGGGCCCAACTGCCTCAGGTGTAACCTCGTCGTCGGAGAGCCTTGTCCAGACAAGTGAGTAAAACGTGACTGTTTGAATCGTACTGTCACGCAGCGCATTACATCAGACAATCCGTTAAGTTATGCTTAGATTAATACTTTTTCCATAGATCATATATACGATATTTCGTAATGATGTGGAACGTGTCAGTTTAGTAAATGTTGTCTACACTTGACAATATTTTAAGGACTTTTTATTACATTTTGTTGTTGTTTTATTATTTTTTATTTTTTAAGTTTTATCTAAAAATTAATCTGAATTGTAGAAGGAGTTGCCATTCAGAAATTCCTTTTAATTTCTTTTTAAATACTAGTTGGCTTTCTGTAAGACTTTTGATGCTACTTGGTAAGTGACCAAAGACTTTTTTGGTAGCATAATTCACCCCTTTCTCCGCTAAAGTTAGATTTAACCTTGAATAGTGTATATCATCCTTTTTCCTAGTGTTGTAGCTATGCACACTGCTATTACTTTTGAATTGGGTCGGATTGTTAATAACAAATTTCATGAGTAAGTGTTTCACTAAGTGTGTTTGCCTCTGTAACTTATAAAATAATAGGTGACCGGAAATTTTAATGCGGTAGGTCAACACAAGAAAAGTTACACTTTCTGCGGAGCTATGAACATAGTTTATTGTATCATTTTCCAAAGATTTACAGCATAAAGATATTTTTTTTAATGGAACAATAGTTTTTTCTATCGTGCATTGGATTCGTTGAAACCAGCTGCGTCCAAATCAATTTAAACTACATTCCTATCACTGTTAGTTTGGGAGCTACAACTCTTCAAAGTTTAGGGGGCGGAGGCCAGTACAGCGTATCTGACTGGCTGGTGGTCATAAGACAGTGGGCCGTGCCCCAGGGGATAGCCACTCGGCCAGTCAGCTACGCTATCGCAGCCTCCGCCCCCGGAAATTTGAAGGGTTGTAGCTCCCAAACTAACAGTGATAGGAATGTAGTTTAAATTGATTTGGACGCAGCTGGTTTAAACGAATCCAATACACGACAGAAAAAACTATTGCTCCATTAAAAAAATTATATCTTTGTGGTGTAACTCTTTGGAAAATGATACAATAAACTATGTTCATAGCTCCGCAGAAAGTGTAGCATTTCCTTTGTTGACCAACCGCATTAAAATTTCCCATCACTTATTATTTTATAAGTTACAGAGGCAAACGCACTTAGTGGAACATCCTGTATATTAAGAACAGCAAAGGACCCAAGACCGAACCTTGTAGGATCCCATTTTTGCTAACTCCCCAGTTAGAGGAATTACTTGTTTCATCTATATCACATGAACTGCTTATTTCAATTTTCTGCACTCTTCCAGTTAAGTATGATTTAAACCATTTTTGCACTGTCCCACTCATACCACAATAGTTAAGCCTATCTAGAAGAATAAGTTATAATCAACCACTGAGCAACTTCCTTTGTATTTCTCTGATCTACAATGTCTTTTTCGAATGTTGATATATACTCTGGTTAAAACAATATGCTGATCAGTTGAGGTAGCTACGTTCTGAAGCTTTGCCATTGGCAGAATGAACTAAAATGGTCCGAAGTCTTTCTGTCGATTCTACATAATGGAGATACAATTACAGCGATCGACATAGTGGAAATAAACAGAAAGTTCTTACAGATTGGACTAGTGTTGACTTCTGTTTACTAAACGAATTAGCCAAGCAGTTGGGTTCAGATAGTGTAGTGAGCAGGTAGTGCAATGCAACAACGACGTGACTTACCCGAAGCTACAGCATGGAGAGACTATAGGACGGTTGAAGTGCGACAGACACAGAGGGAGGTGGCCGCAGCTATTGGAGTGTCCCAGAGGACCTGTACGCGATTTCAGAAAACAGGAACCGTCAAAATTAGGCAATGCCAAGGTCGTCCACTGGTAATATCAGCAAAATATGACCGTTATCTCTGGTTAACAGCCCGTCGAGACGGAAGGCTGAATGCAACGCTGCTGCAACGCATACTCGAGAGAGCACCAGGACTCGCAATACCAACACAAACAGTCCGAATCATCTTCGGCAATATGGCTTCCACTCAAGGGGCTTATCGTGTGTGTCCCATTAAAATCACGACACCGTTTAGCGCGCAGAACCTGGCAGAGGAACATCAGTTTTGTAGTCGTAATGAATAATGCCGCCGGGTTCTGTTTACTTATGATCAAGATTTTATGTTCAGTCGGACAATCGTCGTCCCGTCATCTTCAGAGAACGTCGAACTCGGAAATATCCTGCTTATGTGCGAGAAACATCGCCATTTCATGGTGGTTGACGAAAGTGTGGGCGGGAGTCAGTATTGGCGGAGCTACGGACCGCTGTGGTGTTCAGAATGGCGTTTTGAGTGCTCAGAGGTATAGAAATGAGAGCCTTCGACGTTGTGTGGGGCCCTACGCTGGTGATATAGGAGATGGGTTCATACTGGTGGACCATAACGCTCGTCCCTTCAGAGCTGCATTGGCGGACATCATCTGAACGAATGGAGTGGCCAACTTGTTCATCGGAGTTAAACCAGATTGAGAATGTCCAAACCCACCACTATCCCTCCCTTCAGAGCCATATGCATTTTGCTTTGTTTACTCGCTTCCAATACAACATGCGCTGCAATTTTAACGTTGAAACTGCTTGGCGTTTCGGCTGCCGATGTTTTGGATACTGACTTATATGAACTTGAGAACTGCCCCCTTTCCCTCTGAGAAGCCGACTAAAGCCCCCCCCCCCCCTCCTCAGAAAAATACATTATGTATCCTCGTAGACAGGCGAGAGAACAAGGAGACCAAGGCAGTAATACAGCCCGACTAGCGGCAAAGTCGTCTTGAACATTGTGCGATTGGACTCGAGATTTCCTGTCGAAGAGGTCACAGTACGTAGTAATTGACGGAAAGTCACAGAGTAGAACAAAGGTGATATCTGGAGTTCCCCAGGGAAGTGTTATGGGACCCCTACTATTCCTTATCTTAATAAACAATTAAGATACAACCGAGCAAGTCTTTTACACTGTTCGCGGATGATGCTGTCATTTATCGATTAGTCAAGTCAGCAGAAGATCAAAAGCAACCGTAAACGAGTTAGGTATCTGCATGGCGCGAAAATTGCCAGTTAACTCAAAACAATGGAAAATGTAAAGTCATCCATAAGAGCACTAAAAGAAATCTGTTAAATTATAATTACGTAGGCTTCCGCGGCCAGAGTCAGATGACATAACAGTTTTCTGGGTATGGTACCGCGTTATGATGTAAGGCTATTACTTAAATAACCGACGTTTCGGCCAACGTTACAGTGGCCTTCATCTGGGTATACTGATGTGAGTTGGTTGTTACTACACTTGAATATAAAGTGTAGTAACAACCAGCTCACATCAGTATACCCAGATGAAGGCCACTGTAACGTTGGCCGAAACGTCGGTTATTTAAGTAACAGCCTTACATCATGACGCGGTACCATACCCAGAAAACTGTTATGTCATCTGTTAAATTACTTTACAAGACAAATCAATGTACAGGTCTCAAATTCAACTATAAATATATAGGAATTACAAATACGAACACATTTAATTGGAAAGAACACGCAGCAAATATCGTGGGGAAGGGGAACACAAGGCTACATTTCATTGGCAAAACACTTAGCAAATGCAACAGTTCTACTAAACAAACGGCCTGCAGTACACTTGTGCGTCCTTTTCCCAGCTATTGCTGTGGATTATGGGATTTCCATCATGTGGGACTGACAGGGGAATATAGAGAAAGTTTAGAGAATGGCAGCTGTTTTTGTATTGTAACATAGATCGTGTAACGGAAATGAATTACTAGTCGGGATGGAAATCATTAAAAGAAAGCGTTTTTCACAGCGGCAAGGCACCCAAGTACAGAGGTAGACATGATCATGACAGTAAAATAAATCAGATCGAAAACTGTAATATTTCGTTGTTCTTTTTTCCCGCGCTATTAGAGAATGGAACGGTAGCGAAATATCATGGAATTGGGTCTATGAATCCTCTGCCTTGCACTTAAAAGTGATTTGCACAGTACTTGTAGGTGTAGATGACATGTAACTTCTTGGAGCGCGAGCGCCACGGCAGATGTTTGGTGTGTTTAGCAGTAAACACGGCTGACAGCCGTTTCCTTGAATGCCGGACAGTTGCCACGCGGACGTTTGCCACACCTGACTCTTCGCCAGGCAGTTTGACTAACGACCACTTGTGCAAGGGACACCCTTTCCCGCACTCCTGCAGTCCGCTTTCAAACCGCCGCCTCCACATCTTACTCCACTACGTAAGACACCTTCTTCTTCGACATCTTGCTGAAATGTACTGCTTCTTTTCAATAGCCCGAAATCGAAATACTTATAACTTTTGGGGAACGAAAGCAATACCGCCGTCTATGTCACTATGTAATTAGTTCTTCCAAGCACAAATATGGATCCATTTTCCCTCCGTCTGTATGGTAGCTTCCTTCCAGACTAATTGATTGCGATAGTAACTATCCATCTCTATGGTAGGAGCACTAAAGGAACGATGTAAAGAGAATGCGAATGTTCGCCAATCATTTAATTTTTGATCATGGATTTGTGCCTTCCTTAATTACTGCAACTGCATGTCCAAAACAGGAACGAGTAAAGAAGAAAGACACACTCCATTAATTTACTCTCTAAAATCCGATATCGCCTGCATCGAAACAGTTAATAAAGGGTACTGGGGCAGTGTTTAAAACAGTGGCAGAAATTACGTTCATAAAGTAGAGGTAAGAGCGTCTATGTTTTACAAGTGATCTAAAGTCGAGAAACAATTTTAAAATGTTTGAAATAAGGAAATGAAGTAATATAGAACGCTATGCTTGTAACGTACACTGTTGTACCCATAGTTTATTTAGCCTTGGTATCTACAGAGTCGCAGAGAAAGCACTGTCGTTTTGTAATACAGTAATACCTTGTGTTTCAATCAACCCTCGTTTTTGTTTTAATGGAACTATAATTGCTGTGATCTGCACTACAACAGAAACAAGAAGTACAACTTAAGGAAATCGTAGTGAAATGTTTGTACTAGCTCACAAGCAAAACTGATGTAGATAGTTCCTGTGAATTTGTATGAGCAGCGGTTACTCTCGAGAACAGGAATAAATTAATAACTTGCTCCGTTTACCAGCCCCCAGACGCAGATGATGCAGCTGCTGAACAGTTCAAAGAAAACTTGAGTCTCATCACAAATAGGCATACTACTCAGACAATTATAGTTGGCAGCGACTTAGATCATTTATTTGTGTGTTGACCCGGTGGTAAATAAATATTCCGTTTTTTTTTCTGAATGCTTATTTTTTAAATTATTTTGAACAATTAGTTCACGAGCCCATTCAAATTGTAAATGATTTCGGAAACACACTTCACCTCTTGTCTGAAATACTTCTAAATACAGCGATTAGTGGACACAAACCTAAATTCCAAATACATCTATTTAAAAAATTTCGGTCGACATCTTCGTAGGAGACAGTCTCCATTTCTTCTAAACTAACAACCTAAGTGAGGACCGTATGTGACTTACATTCCAAGAAATAGTATCAACAGCACTCGAGGCATTCATAGCAAATAAATTAATAAGAGACTGAACTGATCCCCAATGGTACACAAAACACAACAGAAAGCTGTTCCTTTATCTCTCAGAAAAGGCCTTCATGTAATTTGTCATTGTCAGCAGTTTGTATGTTTTCATCAAGCCACAATGCGTAAATGCACTATAATGTTTTTGTGTCCTTGTTTGATTCCTTAGGGTAAATAAAAGCGATAAATTATGTGAATACCTTTAAGTGCACGCTCTAAAGCAACACAGGCACACTTCAAGGTTTGTGTCTTCGTGTCTTTTTCCACAGCAGATAATTCGTATAAAGGAAGTATATTAATCATTTTGTTCACTTCCTCCGCAACTATCCCCTAGTATCTGAGTCCTAAGGGAGTAGTAAGTATTACATTCCTGTCAATAGAGGTCAATTCGAATTTCTTCATAGGCTTTTGTATGGTGAAGAAAAGCAAGTATCTACGAGCATTTCTATAATTGGATTCGACCTTTCGGAAAGACCTATTCTGTAAAGATTTCTTCTGATTTTGTTAAAGAGTTTCTTCTTTCAATCTGCAGCAAAATCCATACGGTCAGTTTTATGATTATTGGTCAAACATCGCTTAATAGCTGCTCTACGACGGTAAAAACCAGATGCTCATTTTGGTGATATTCCTGCAATGTGAGTCGCGTATGACAATACTGGACGTAGATACCACCCATTTTGGGAAATTTGGAGAAAGTGGTCGTTTCGCACTTTCTTAGTTTTGTTAAAATAATCTCTCCATGAAAGTTGATGAGGGTAAATCCTCAAGTCATCTGCATTTTTCAATGCTGATATCTGCTTTTACACTGAAGCCTTTTCTTAGTATGGCGTTTGGAAGCGCGGCATGGCTAAAAGCCAATTGAGGCAAGCTGTTCATAAGAGTGAGGATGTAGTGGGCTGCCCAAGAAGTTCTTCCTATGGCTTAGCAGTATTGCTTGCGACGCTACGTAACTGTGGCCGTTCACTCATTTCCAGCATTCGTGCTATTTTCCAATATTCATGAGAAGATGAGATTGGTCACTGCATTTATATCATTTGACATTGTCATCTTGAATTATTTTTCGACCACGGAAAGGTTGCCCCAGGCTTAAATTACAAACAGTTTCGTGTTTTATGTCAGGACTGTCTGTATTAACTCCCAACAGAGAGAAAAATGTAAGACAACTGAAACAGTACTGTCATCTTAGCTCTGTGGCGCCATTCTCGTCTTGTGATCTACAGCAAGCGTAGTTGATTAGTGAGATATAGATGTACTAGTGATGTGTGTGGCTTCCGGTCTATTTTTCTCCTTTGAAAAATATCCTAAACGGTATTCAGTAACAAAATACCAAAAATGATTGCAATGTGTCAACCAAGAGATCGGCATTTTCTATTATTATTTTAATGGTTATCATTCTATTGTAATGTGGTAAACATGCTTGAGTACTAGTTTTTCGTTATTATCATTAATTCAGTTTCAAAAGCGTTCTTTCCAATATGACCAGTGGATCAGGAAGAATGGGTGATTTTAACGGAAAATAGGAGAGTAGGAGAAAGTAAATCATAAAATACGACGACATGAGACCAATTGCTAAGGCAATAATTTTGTAATAATTTCCATTTTTTTTTTTTTTTTTTTTTTTTGCCTCGTGACGACAGATACTAAGCAACAACACATACAAGTCGTGGGTGGCAACTTTCGAAGGATCCATCAGAGACATGGGTTCGTATTCTCATCATCATTTGTTGGACCAACAAAGCAGTAATACTGAAGAAAAAAAACAATAAATAACCTGGTTAGTAGTCTACAGATTCTATGTATATGTCTGAAGATGAAAATACCCAGAATTGCAAATTGCCCACATATGCAGTTTAGTTTCTGTTCTACTGTGTTGCACAAATAATCAGTTAACTAAGTTTCTTCTGGCTTTCAACCAAACTATCACATTTCTGTACTCACGCTGAAGACATGAAATTTTACTTGCACAGCCACAAGGCTGCATTTAGAAATGCAGTCGCTGGCAAGACGCGAGCTGTTTGATACCTTACTGATTCGTGACGGATGGGCCAACGTTCATTTCCAGTAAAATCAGCATTCGTCGCAATCTAACAAAGTATTTCCTCCCCCCCCCCTCTCTCTCTCTTTTTTTTTTTTTTTTTTTTTTTTTTTTTTTTTTTTTTTTTTTTTTTTTTTTTTTTTTTTTGAAACTGTAATCCTGATGGAAGATTATATATCTTGTATTTCTAACTTCCCTACTCATTTGCTGAAATGATATATGGAAACTATCAGGAGATAGCGCGGCATATTATCCAAACTCCGAGACCACCCCCTGTAGGACAGGACCGCGATTTCGCGTCGCATATCGCTGCACAGGTCTTCCTAGCACAGCTAAGAAGTGGCAACATCGTTGCTAATATTTGGCAACACTGTGACAGTGCAGTTACTTCCGCAAGTGGTTCTGGGTTGCCTCGCTAAGTTCACTTGACATTAATCTTCCACGACTCACGCCGTATAATGCTCATGTGATATGAGAGACAGGAATTTAACTTTTGCACTCAAGGAGTGTCATTCGTGTAAGTGACATTTCATGTTATCTTTCGCGATGCGTTAGAGTATCACCATTGAATACGTCAGAGACTGAAAGCAAGAGAGGCAGGGTATCGTTGGCTGTAGGGTTCTGCGTGTGTGTCTTGTGATACAACCACGGTGTGAGCCTGCAGTTCTATACCTGGTTGGAGACAATACGGTTAGGGATGATATTTTATTTTACTTTGTTTTATTTTATACGCCCCAAATTGCAAAAAGAAACTCTTTGACGAAATCAGAAGAAATCTTTACAGAATAAGTCTTTCCGAAAGGTCGACTCCAAAGTATGGAAATGGTTGTAGATATCTGCTTTGCTTCACCATACAAACGCCTTTGAAGAAATTCGAATTGATCTCTATTGATGGGAATTTAATTTTTACTACTCCCTTAGGATCCACATATTGCGGAGGAAGTGAACGTAATGATTAATATAGTTCCTTCATGCCAAATATCTGCAGTGGAAAGAGCCACGAACCTTGAAGTGTGCCTGTGTTGTTTTAGAGCATGCACTGAAAGGTATTCACATAATTTATCGCATATATTTACCGTAAAGAATCAAACAACGACACTGAAACATTATAGTGTAGTTATATACTGTGACTTGATGAAAACATACAAACTGATGGCAATTACAAATTGCATGATGGGCTTTTCTGAAAGGAAAAGGAACGACATTTAAGCTACAAATATCAATCTTAACCATCGTAGAGTGCTATTTGATTGGATGACAATTTTTTACCTCTCTAATGTATTGTGTATTAGTGTAAGAAAATGCTCATCCTCGAAAAACGGTTGTCTGCTCCGTTGATATCGAGTGTGAAATACACATCTCGCCCTTCTATGGATCACCTCTCAGCAACACTAAAGGAATTTACATATCCAGGGCGATGAGCGGCAGCAGGCGCTGGGAGCAGAGGGCGAGGCAGCAGACTTGCTCATAATACGAGGTCGCGATCGGGAGCGCTCACATGATTTGGTGGCTGCAGTCGAAACAAAGATTCGTGAGGATAGAAGATTCACAATTTGCACTCTTTCTTTGGAATTTCCACAGGTTTCAAGATCGGTTTAATACAAAATTATTTCTGAAAACCTAAACTTTAAGAAACTGTGTTCTCGGTGGGTACCCAGAGTCCTCACAGAGGACCACAAAGGGAAGAGATTTGTCACTTCATTGGACTTTTTGATTCGTTATGAGGAAGAAGGGGATGACATGTTGAGTCAAATTGTCACTGGAGATGAAACGTGGGTATCCCATATCACTCCCGGAAGCAAGCGACAATCGATGGAATGGCGACAAACAACCTCATCCGTCATGCTCAAAGCCAAACAGATTATGGCAACTGTGTTCTGGGACCGGCGCGGTGTTTTGCTAGCGGACTTTATGCCACGAGGAACGACAATCAACTCAGATGTCTACTGTGCAACTCTAAAGTAGCTCCGCAGAGCAATTCAAAACAAAAGGCGCGGCATGCTGACAAAAGGAGTTATGCTCCTGCACGATAACGCTAGGCCTCATACCTCTCAAAAGACTCGGGATTTGATTGATTCTTTTGACTGGGAAGTTTTGGACCATGCACCATACAGCCCCGACCTTGCTCCTAGCGATTTTCACCTTTTCCGGTACCTGAAACTCCATCTTGGCGGGCAGTGCTTCAATGACGACGATGAAGTGAAAGCGGCCGTGAACTCTTGGCTGTCGGAGAAGGCGGCCGAATTCTCTGAAGAGGGAATTAAAAACTTAGTTGTACGGTATGACAAGTGCTTAAATAAACAAGGAAACTATGTAGAAAAATAGGTAAAAGTGTATAGAATCAGAAAATAAAAGTTTTTTTACAAAAGTATTTGTATCTTTTTTTTTTTTTTAAATAAAAACGGCCCTTACTTAAAAAAACAACCCTCGTAGTTCGCGATCGGGAGAGCACACTTTAGTTTGCGGCTCTACCGCGAACTAGTTCGCTCTTTTATTTTGTTCGCTCCCAGTGACGGCTGAGCGGCGTGGCCTGCGCATGCAGGTGGAGGAAGAAGTTCCCTCACTTAGCTGCTTCATGCGCTTGCGGCTTGAGCGGCTAACGATATCACGCAGTCGAAAAGAAACAGTTTGTGGATAATTTCTTGCGTTTAAGTTTAGAGTTATCTCTATATCTTGGCATTATGGAATGTATTAGTCAGATATTGCATAGTGCAGAATACTTCAAAACAAAAAATTTGTAGCACTGAACTATGTAATCTAGTAGGCAGACGCTCACCTCGAAATGGCTCTCATCAGCAGAAGGCAAACACGTTATTTTTAATTCTGCTGCACCCCCTCTCGCTATTGCTCTTCGGATAAGAATCCAACGAACCAAGAAGCGAGATACGTTTGGCATAATAGTTCGCGACCGGTAACGTATGTTTTAGTTCGCGACCGATTGCACATATTTTAATTCCGTTCACGACCGATCGCACATATTTTAGTTCACGACCGATCGCGCATATTTTAGTTCGCGATCGGAAGCTCTCATTTTAGTTCGCAGCTCGGCCGCGAAGTAGGTCGCGCTTTTTAGTTCGTCCGCTCTTTTTGGCTTTTTCTAACGCTACTGAAACAGCTCATCTTTTGTTATGACAGCTTTTTTATATAATGATCAGAAGAGAATCACGCGATTCTTCGCGCTCTCGTGTCCTCTCGCTGTTCCCTGCCAGTCTTCGGAAAAGGAGCGGACGAACTAAGAGGCGAGGGATCTGCGAACTAGTTCGCGTAGTTCGCCTGTGTGAGCGCTCTCCCGAACCACTTCGTTCGCGAACTACACAAGACTACGAGGCAGCGCAGCGCCGCCACTGCTGCTGCTGGCAAATGGGGCGCGGAGTGCTTTACCACATGCTGCCTCCAGAGGCAGCAATGTTATTCTGCCGAAATGTTATTCCCAGCGTATGAATAAGTGAAATACGTTTAGGACATACTCCCCTTACACATGTGGCATCAGCATTCACGAAAGACGTAAAATAAAAATTCTGTCAACCGGCGGTTTCGATCGCCAACATTCGCACTTGCAAAGCACGCAATTTATCGCGAGACCACGGTCGTAGCTAACGTAGTCTTCTTCAAACTGAACGTAAGAAGTACTGTATGAACTCCCGCAGTGTACAGTGCTGCCAGATTGTGCAGATAGCCGGACTCGCAGCGTATCAGCGCGGCCACGTTTTTTGTCCCATGTCGCGATCGGCGCGGACTTATAGGCTCAGTAACGGCCGGCCGCCGGCCATGGTTTTTGTCAAAGAGTGTACACTAGTGGAAACACTCAGTCAATGCCTTTACTGCGCGATATCGACGGTAATGTTACTGATGACAGTGCACTAAAGCGGAGTTACTAAATAAAGTTTCCCCAAATTCTTTTACCAAACAAGTCGAAGTAAATTTTATACAATTCGAAATGAGAACAGCTGCAAACGTAGCACAGAAATAGATATCCTCGGTGCTGCAAAGCAAATCACCCTATCAAATAAGCGAGCTATCTGAACCGACAGTGACAGACAAAGTAATTAAATATGTTTTCAAAAAGTACGTCTAATACATTAGTTTCTATTATTGCTTTGTGACAACTATTTCTCAATAGTAGGCCCCATGCCTAGTTTCAATTGCTTTTACTGTCCTCTTTAAAGATAATCAACAATGTGCTAAGAAATTTTAATTTTAACCCTAGAAGCACCAAGCTATTTTAGGTTACACGGAGCACCAACCAAGGGCAAATTTTGTCCGTGTTACAAAAAAACAGTAAATCATGTAAAAATTTATTTATTTTAAGTAATTCTATTTCCAATGTAACATCAGTTTAATTATTGGCAGGGAGTTTCAAAAAACTGAAATAAAAACACTTGTACAAATATGTTTTAAGGTACATTGAAAATTTTCAAAAAAAGTCTCCTCACTTGGGGAGAATACTAACATTTACAGATTACAGATAGGCTGTAGAACGTGGACAGTGGCCATCTTCTCGTACCCCTTTTTGTAGAGTACGCCCTAGCCATTTGATCTAGGGCACCCACGCCTCCCTTAGTGTCATTGTAATAAAGGTTTCTTCTTTGGTGTATCATCATCTACCTATTGGTGTTGTGTTGACAACATCAATAGTTTTTTTTCTTTCCTTTGTAATGTAAGATACAATTGTTACTGGAGGCTTCTTAGTGGATGGATCTGTGAATACAAATTTGGAGTAATACAGCTCTCTACCTGCCGTCGTCTTAAGTTCTTGCGGTATATGTTTTCTGTTGGATTTGAATGTCCCAACCAATGTGAGTTTGTAATCTTTATACAGAATATCCGCTAATTCCACAGAAGTGTAGAAACGGTTGGTTGTGATATTGTAGCCAGTAATATTTATTGGCTCCACCAGTCTCTTCACAACCTCAAGAGGACCTCGTTCACTGGCAGGTCTACTGTCTTTTCCAGCATACACTTCCATTTTTATAATGTATCGTTCAGTTGCACTACTAATAATTCTAACAAGTATACCATATTTTAAAGGTTCGTCTTTGAGGAAAACTTTAAAAGGACAACGACCTCTGAAAAGACAGCATTTCATGAGTTGTATTGTGATGTCCACTTCTGTAGTACCTTGGGAATGTTCCATTCAGTGCTTCAAAAACTTCACGCAGCGGCGCAAATTTATCACTTACATGTCCTTCTGTCCTCGTTCCTTTATCACCAAAACGAAGAATATTCATTAGCCGATATACTCTTGTCTCATAGTGCTTCTATATTCGGCTCTTCCCAATAAATTTGACCATAAATCAGATAAAGAAATATTGGTGTCCTGGAAAATTCCCATTAGAATCAAAATTCCCATCAAAGCATATATTTCCGTTTCGTCAACAGGAGATACAATTTTTCTTTCAGCTTCTTCATTTGTATACTCAACAATTTTCTGTACTATTTCAAGTGTGAAAAATTTCTTGAATGATTCAGATATACTTGTTACTCTCCCAGCAGTAGTTACTCCCTGATGTTCACGAACTATGTTGGCAAAATCCCTTTTACAATGCCTTGGAGCTTCTGCAAGGTACACCCTACCAGAACCAGTAACATATTTATTGGGAGCGTTACTGCATGGTTTGTATCTTCTTCTCCTCCGACTCTCCATTTGAGCTCTCTTCTATTTCTTTGTGAACCAATTCAGAGTCACTGAAATCTGATAACTCTTCGTCTACTAAAAGTTCAGCAAGAATTTCTGCGTCGTTCAACCCTCTACAACTCATTTTAGAAAATGTACTTTACAAGAAAGGCGTTCGCTCTAATTATGACAAACTGCTAGTAACAATAGTTAGTCAACAATGACTATTAAACGCAACAATCAGACTCAACAAGGTACAAAAAACTCAGAACATTATTGCCAAACGAAATTTATTATAACAAAAATGTAGGGGCAATTTTTGCCCGTGCTTGGAGGTTATAGGGGGCATGAAGAATTATGGTCGCATGGACTACCATTCGAGGGCAAAATGTGCCCTTGGGCATAAAATTGCCATATTTTGTTATCAGTTTTTAAAATTGTAACCATCTAAATGTGTAGGGTAGTACTTTATAAGGTGAGAGACAAATAAAAAAAAAAGCCCATAAACATTGAAGGATATTAATTATGATTTTTTAATAAAGGAAAAGGGTACGGGCAATTTTTGCCCATGCTTGGTGCTTGTAGGGTTAAGGATTATATCTAAATGTACTTAAAGATATAAATCAACTCTAAAGTTATTTCTATCCTTGTCTAATTTTGGATATATGGGGAATTATTTCAACACTATAGCTGCCGAAAATGTCAACCTTAGGAGAAGATATGTTTCAGGGGGTCAATTAAGGTGCAATTGAAAGGTTCAGATTCTTTTAACCTAAAACGTACATTATCAATTAAAAAAATTAAAAAATTAATTAAAAAGACATGATATCTTTAGGCGACAGTTGTGGTTCTGAAGTTTCAGGAAATAATTTTAGAAGTCACAGTTATTTAATAGTATGGTCATAATATTACAAGGTAGAAAAAAGTTCTCTTAACGTGTCAACTCCAGGTGATCTTTCCTAAATAGGAAATTGCAAATGGGTAGTTGTAACTGTAAATTCTGTTTTCAGGAGGATCATTTGAGTGAGATTTGATGTTATTGCTTCGTTGACCTAAATTTCACTGCTTATTGATTAAACGCATGTGAATCGTACTGGGAACAGCTAGTTTCATCATTAAGCTATTTATGGATACTTTGGGCTAATACTTTCTTTTACTTTTTACAGCTAATAACGACTGATTCCCGTCACACTTTGCACAGGCTTTGACGAGTTAAAATGATAAATGATAGTTTACAATTTTGGCTTCTTTAAAATTAGCCTCAATAGACTGAACCACTGTAAACCATTTTTACAATTATAATTTAATATTAGCTACGATAATGCGTATTAAATGTTTTAATAATTTCAACTCAATAATCTGCGAGTAGTTTTCATAGCTTCACTGCGTATTTTAGTCCAGTTTCTGAGATTGGGTGATGGCTCTCAAGCAAGACCTAATTTGCCAATATATATATATATATATATATATATATATATATATATATATATATATATATATATATATATATATATTAATTGCTGTTCGTTAGTCTTGCTAAAACTCGAGAACGGCTGAAAGGATTTGGCTAATTTTAGTCTCGAAATATTCGTGTAAGTCCAGGGAAGGTTTAAAGGTAATAAAATATGGAAAAGTTGCTCGAAAAATGAGGAAAATCGGGAACAATTGAAACAGCTTTTTACAGTGAGCTATCAATATCGTTGGTCCAATTGCGACGAAAGTTTGTACATTTCATTTTGAAAGCAAGAGGAAGGTTTGCATCAAATAAAAAATTGGAAATGTCGCCCGGAGAGTAGGAAAATTTAGGACAAACCAGAAGCGATTTTTTTTCTGTGAATAAAAATAAATTGCCACATGGTTGTAACAGCATCACTTGAGTACGGCTTGACAGGACAAGGTTTGT
Organism: Locusta migratoria; assembly: GCA_026315105.1. NCBI lineage: Eukaryota > Metazoa > Arthropoda > Insecta > Orthoptera > Acrididae > Locusta > Locusta migratoria. Next base: position 678,213,630 of record CM048744.1, read on the forward strand.
ATCAAATAAAGGTTTTGTAAAATCTACCGGAAAATTGGAAAATTTGAGAAAAAATGAAAGTACGTTTTTCAATGTGTTTTTGATTGAATTCAGCACGATAACTGACTATTCGCACTACGGGTAATTCATTTTTTTTTTCATTATTGTCTTGGAAAGGTTTTCAGTAAAAAGAAAAAATAGGGACAATTAAAAAGGAAAGTCGCAAAATTCGAACCAAGTTCCTTTTTCAATGTGTTTGTAAATGTACTCAACACTATAAGTTGAGAACCGTTCATTTGATTGCGATAAAATTTTGATCATTTGACGTTCAACGAAAGGTGACCGTTCTTATGAACTAAAAATGTGGGAAAATTACCCGGAAAATTTGAAAATTCGCGAGAAACTGAAAGAGCTTTTTTCAATGGGATATCAATATCATCCGTCTTATTGCGACAAAATTTTGCATATTTGACGTTCAAAGCAAGAGTAACGTTCTTATGAAATAAAAATTTGGAAAAGTTTCCCAGAAAATTGGAAAAATTAGAAAAAATAAAAAGATTTTTCTATGAAATATCAATACCATTCATCACATTGCGAAAAAGTTTGCACATTCGACGTTCAAAGCGAGAAGAAGGTTTGAGTGAAGTATAACTTTGGAATAGTTGGTCAGAAAATAGAATAATTTATGGAAAACTGAAAGAGCTCTTTTCTTTAGGATATCAATATCTCCTATGATTGCGATAACATTTTGCACATTTGACGTTCAAAGCAAGAGTAAATACATATTAGCAATCGCGAAGCTTTGCCAGGTCGACTAGTTTCTTCATAATTCTTTACTGTTCTATCTATCCTGTCATCTAGTTTTACAAATGCTGACGCAGTCTTACATCTTTGTTTTGGCGGCACTCTTCAGTTAGATCGATATCTGTTTAGTTCAATTGTGACAAAAATTTGACGAATGGCCGATATCGGAGCTGCCTGAAAATCGACATTCACTTTAGGACACCAATCAGAAACTGCATGTTTTCTCAGACGAAACAGATAAACATACGTATATCTTCTTATTAAGGAACAGTTCAAACACAGCATGAAAAATATTTGTTTCTTTACTCGGGCCTCCTAAGTCAACTACGCGCCACTGAAGTGTGTTCCATTTATGGAAAACCTGTTTCATCGCCGGTGGACCTAGTTGGCGACATTGCTGCAGCACCAGAATGTCTCCGAGACAAAGCAGGAGCCTTTGAGAGGACGCGTCGCTCAGTGCAGCGTAGAGGTCAGGTCTGTCTCGACGTATCTAGACAACACTTGGGGCATTTTCTGTAGCGGGCGCCCATATGTAGCGTCAGACTGAATAACTGCAGCAGCATTCAGTAGCCCCGTACAGCATTTGCGAACTTCAGTTCCTATGTATTGCTGATCAATGCACGATATTCTGTCATTTTGTAAACGATGGTTTGAATCACTATGCACTATTACGAGAACACACAGCAGAAAACAACGAGCAATGCAAGAACCCTCAAACGAGTTAGTGCTGTTCCGTAATTGCCGTCCCTGCAGAAACTCAGAATAGCGACGTTGTGGTACTCTCATTACAGTCATTGAATCCATACATAAGGGGCATGTCTGCACAACCCTTTACCAGTACACCTTCTAACGACAACACCTCTTCTGGAACGTGGATTTAACTGTTGAAATTGAAGTATCCTAATAACAGATACATATTTCATTTCAACAGTCAGATTTATAGCAATCCACTTCACTTTAGATGGGGAAGATCGAACATAAATATTTTACTTATCCTAGTTCTTGAAGACGGACATCTGCGTTGTTGATGCTCAGCATTCAGCAAAATAGTAGAATATGTTTCAGGAGATTCAATTAAATAATCACACACATTCTTGATGATAGTTCCATTGTGACGGAAACAAATTTATTCAGTTGTGCAACATTATAATGTTAGAAACATTTAGCCTCAGATAACAGAGATGTTAACAGGTTTGTAGCTATGACAGAATGAGAAAACATGGCTTCTCTACAACCTTTTTCCGCGTAACCGCGTAATAAGACTAATGACAATGATCTAAAATTCACAATTAAACAATATTCTTTTACTTTAAATATTCCAAAATACATACATTAAAATATTACATTTAGGCTTCAACTATTTACCTCAATGTATGTACGTGTTTTACGAAATTTGTATTTAATATTATGCGCAAAATAAAAGTCTTGTTTTGACTCATTTTTAAAATAACTCAATTTATTTGCGTTATTTGTGTTTTTGAATTGCACACTTATATGTTTTGGCATTATTATGAAGGAGTATTATTATTGAGGCACGTAATTTTAATGTATTTCAATTTGTGGTCTAATTTTTTATTAATGCGGATTTGTATAAAGTCGTAGCAGTTTCGTTTATTTCGAATCTAGTTCCTTAGTACCAAACGGATTATTAATTTTAGTAGATGATCAGTATTTAATTTAGGATCCAGTGATATATAAAACATGGTCTGCCCTAATTTATTTAAACAAAAGGTAATATTGTTGTTTTTATACAAATAAGTATTTTTTAGGCTCAGCATATTCCGTAACTAAGTGTAATGCATTTTTAGTGTTTGCAGCTATTATTTACGAAAATAACAAAAACTGAAAATTACATAAAAGGACAGCCAAAGTTATGTTTAAATCAACTTACTATTTTGAACGCTAAAATCTGATATTTTACATGTCCTGTAGCGAAGTTTTACTTAGGTGTCCGATAATTCGTGTTTGTGATGTTGGTAACGGATTTTGTAGAGAGTGCGCAACATAGCAGAAACGTTACAACCTCTCCATACTTCTGTGTAACGCCATTAGCGTCCAAGCGTCCAGCCAACACCGACAGAAGAACTAACCCGAGATAAAAACAAGCGTCCTCAGGGTAAACTTGAGATCAAAGAATAAAGTGCGCACTACTGTCGCCAGTATACAGTACTGCGAGTGACTGAAACAAGTTTGTTTCCAAACAACACACACATCGCACTGTTCCGCACTAATTTCAGTCCAATATGGATAAGGACCTTACTGGAGGCAGGAAACTCATTTAAGTGAAATCATTCTGTTATGAGCCTTCGGGGACCCTGGGCACCTGATGCCAGAATGTGATTTGCAGAGTAATTATGTGGATGTAGCACATTGCGTAACTCGTGTGGTTACCATTCTGCTTGCAATGTGGCTATCGCAGAAACGGGATTGGAACTATATTGCTTTTATCGACGATTCAGTTGGTAAGTACACAAATCAGTAACAATGGTTAACAACTTGGTATCAAACCGCCACTTACCGACAACAACACATAACCCATACTTAGAACACTGTAACACAGGCTAAAGATGTGGCCCTCTGAGCGGATTTAGAAATGACCGCGATAAATCCCAACACATAGTACTATCCGACTTTTTTATTTCTCCACGTAAAGATTTTATAACACATGGCGAATGTTGCCAAGTGACGTAGAGATCCTGCAGAGGCAAAGTTCAAGTAAAATATCGTAATTACCCAACAAAATTACGGTTGCCAGCTTAATTAGGCATAACTTAATTGTAAACGTATAGTAATCACTGCTGACTTCACTAATTGCTCATTATCTTTGGTAGAATCATTCTGATAAGAAACAAGAAACGAATAAACACCAGAAATACACAGATTGGCCATATTTATAATCTACCGCCCAAATGACAAATAAACCAACCTGCAGTCTTCTTTGCTGATGACAGACACAGGTCATAATAGTGGTACACAGCCTAATGTTGTTGTAGTAACCATGTAATATGCTGAATATTGGGAACAAGCTTGATAACTTTACCTTTAACACAGATTCTAAATGTAAATGATTTTTGTTTCCCAATAAAGCAAGATTACTAACAAAGCAATTAATCGCTTTCAGTCCACTGTCAAACTGGTTGGTGCTTGATCTACATTTCATCTTTTTATTCTTCTACCTATCACTATTCACTTCTGCTCAAAATCGAAATACCTGTTTGGCAGTGAAACAGTTTTATCATAAAATTAGAGATTTACTCTGTGTTTTATTTTTTTATTTCTGTTATTTTTCAACTACCTAAAACCAACTCTTTGTTTCAGCTTTGCTCAGATTACAAGTGGTATTCCGTAAACTGAACTACCATCTCCTGACCAAATTTAAAGAAAACTATGAATTTTATATGATTTATAAAAGTCTTTTAATTTGTAAATTAATAAGTAATTCAGTTTTTTATAATTGCTATACACAAGCCACCACACAAAAATTCTCAAAGTTGTGTTGTTGTTGTGGTCTTCAGTCCGGAGACTGGTTTGATGCAGCTCTTCACAATACCCTATCCTGAGCAAGCCTCTTCATCTCCACATAAGAACGGCAACCTACATCTGTCTGAATCTGCTTACTGTTTCCGTCTCTTGGTCTTCCCCTGCGATTTTTTCCCCACACACTTCCCTCCAACGCTAAATTCACAATTCCTTGATGTCTAAGAATGTGTCCTACCAATCTATCCCTTCTTTTAGTCAAGGTATGCCAGAAATTTCTTTTCTCCCCAATTCTGTTCAGTACCTCCTCATTAGTTACGCGATCCACCCACCTAATCTTCAGCATTCTTCTGTAGCACCATATTTCAAATGCCTCAATCCTCTTCCTGTCCGCACTATTTATCGTCCATGTCTCACTCCTATACAAGGCAACACTCCATACAAATGCCTTCAGAAAGGACATCCTTAGGCTTAAATCAATATTCGAGGTTAACAAATTTCTCTTTTTCAAGAACGCTTTTCTACCCATTGCTATTCTGCATTTTATATCCTCTGTACTGCGACCATCATTTGTTATTTTACTGCCCAAGTAACAAAACTCATCTACCTCCTTTATTGCTTCGTTTCCCAATCTAATTCCTTCAGCATCACCTGATTTTCTTACACTGCACTCCATTACCCTAGTTTTGCTCTTGTTAATGTTCATCTTATATGCACCTTTCAGCACACTGTCCATTCCGTTCAATTGCTCCTCCAGGTCCTTTGCTGTATCTGACAGAATTACTATGTCGTCGGCAATACGCAATGTTTTTAATTCTTACCCCTGAACTTTAATTCCTTCTCCGAATTTCTCCTTGCTTTCCTTTATAGCTTGCTCAATGTACAAATTGAATAACAATGGAGAAAGACTACAACCCTGTCTTACTCCCTTTCCAACCACTGCATCCCTTTCATGCCCTTCAGCTCTGACAACCGCTGTCTGGTTTTTGTACAAGTTGTAAATAACCTTACGCTCCCTATATTTTACTCCTGCTTGCTTTAGAACTTGAAAGAGTTTATTCCAATCGACATTGTCAAAAGCCTTCTCCAAATCTACAAAAGCTAGAAATGTAGGTTTTCCTTTTCTTAATCTATCTTCTAGGATAAGCCGTAAAGTGAGTATTGCCTCCCGTGTTCCTACATTTCTCCTGAACCCAAACTGATCTTCCCCGAGGTCGGCTTCTACCAGCTTTTCCATCCTTCTGTATATAATTCGTGTTAATATTTTGCAACCATGACTTATTAAACTGATCCTTCTGTAGTTTTCACACCTGTTTTCTTTGGAATGGGGATTATAACATTTTTCTTAAAGTCTGAGGGTACTTCGCCTGTCTCATACATCTTACACACCAGGTGAAACAGGTTTGTCATGGCTGGTTCTCCCAGAGACTTCAGTAGCTCTGAGGGAATATCATCTACTCCAGGGGCCTTTTTTCGACTAAGGTCTTTCAGGGCTCTGTCAAATTCTTCTCTCAGTACAGTATCTCCTATTTCATCTTCATCTACATCCTCTTCCCTTCCTACAATATTTACACTTTCCACCTTTCAGCTTTCCCTTCTTTGCTGAGAACTGGTTTTCCATCAGTGTCCTTGATATTCATAGAGCTGTTTTTCTTATCTCCAAATGTTTCTTTTATTTTCCTGTAGGCTGTATCTATTTTTCCCCTATTTATACATTCTTCTAAATCCTTGCATTTGCCTTCTAGCCACATCTGTTTAGCCATTTTGCACTTCCTGTCAATCTCATTTCTTAGTCGTCTGTACTCCATTTTGCCTGTTTCATTTACTGTATTTTTATATTTTCTCCTTTCATCGATTAAATTTAGTATTTCCTGTGATATCCAAGGATTTTTTGTAGGTCTTGCCTTCTTACCTATTTTGTCCTCTGCTACCTTCACTATTTCATCACTCAATTTTATCCATTCCTCCTCTACTGTTTTATTTTCCCTTGTTTCAGTCAATTGTTGCCTAAAGCTCCCTCTGAAATTCTTAAGAACCTCAGGTTCATTCAATTTATCCAGGTCCCATCTCCTTATTTTCCTACCTTATTGTAGTTTCTTCAGTTTCAGCCTACAGTTCATAACCAACAAGTTATGGTCAGAGTCTATATCTGCCCCTTTGGGCAGGTGTTTGTTATAACTAACTGTAAAACCTGGTTCCGAAATCTATGTCTTACCATTATAAAATCTATCTGGTATCTCCCGGTGTCTCCTGGTCTCTTCCACGTATACAACCTTCTTTTGTGATTCTTGAACCAGGTGTTTGTTATAACTAATTTATGTTCCGTGCAAAATTCTACCAGGCGGCTTCCTCTTTCATTTCTTTTGCCGAGTCCATATTCCCCTACTATCTTCCCTTCCCTTCGTTGCCCTACTACCGAATTCCAGTCTCCCATAACAATTAAGTTTTCCTCTCCCTTAGTTGTCTGAATAATTTCCTTTAGCTCCTCATATATTTCTTCGATTTCCTCATCATCGGCAGAGCTAGTTGGCATATAAACCTGTACTACTGTTGTCGGTGTTGGCTTCGTATCTATCTTGACAATGATAATGCGATCACTGTGCTGGTCATAGTAGTTTACCCGCATTCCTATTTTCTTATTCATTATCAATCCTACTCCTGTGATACCCCCAATTGATTTTGTATTTATAATCCTGTACTCACCTGACCAGAAATCCTGTTCATCCTGCCACCGAACTTCACTAATCCCCACTATATCTAACTTCAACCTATCCATTTCCCTTTTTAAATTTTCTAATTTTCCTACTTGATTAAGGGATCTAACATTCCACGCTCCGACCCGTAGAATGCCAGTATTGTCTTTCCTGATGATCACTAACTGAGTAGTCCCCGCTCGGATATCTGAATGGGGGACTATTTTACCCCCGGAATATTTTACCCGCGAGGATGCCATCATCATATGTACATACAGTAGAGCTGCATGTCCTCGGGAAAGGTAACGGCTGTAGTTTCCCCTTGCTTTCAGCCGTTCGCAGTAGCTTTGTGGCAAAGCCACATTAGCTGATGTTACAAGGCCAGCTCAGTCAATCATCCAGACTGTTGCCCCTGTAACTACTGAAAAGGCTGCTGCCCCTCTTCAGGAACCACACGTTTGTCTGGACTCTCCACAGATACCCCTCCGCTGTGGTTGCACCTACGGTACGGCTATCTGTATCGTTGAGGCACGCAAGCCACCCCACCTCGGCAATGTCTGTGGTTCATGGGAGTGGCTCAAAGTTATGTAGTTATAAAATTCAGTATTCCAGATAAACTATCCACTTCAGTGATATTATCACTTTAAATGAATAACAATACACGTTGCATTAACAAATTTGAGAACTACATTCGCATAAATTAGGATAATTGCGGTTGATAGGTTTAGTTTTAAGTTATTGCTTATTATTACGTAAAAGACACAAACATACAATTCTAAATAAAACTACTTTGCCTGTGGTGCAGCGACGAGCGAGGTTGTGGCTGGCTATAGCATTACAGTGCAACAGACCAGTACAAGAAAAAATGATGGCCAGTAAACTTCTTCGAAGCGTCGAAACAAATAAGAGCCACCAGATCGTCAATGCACTTACCATGTCATCCGAGGCAAAATCATAGAAAATCTTGAAGTAATTGCTTCGTAGGTATGGATGCTATAAAATCCCACAGCCACTGCTGCTCACTGTGCGTTCGACCAGGCCAGATGCAAGCACACAACTCTCTCTCCGTGTCTCGAAGTCAGTCGCTAGTTTATTTTGGAGCGCTTTTACACCCTTTCATGCCACGTTGGCACTTTTCGTTTTGTGCAAAATTACACAGGCTTTTGGATATGAATTTGACATTATGAAACCCTAAGCACGAAACTCAGTAAGCATTAAAACACTAACAAAACCCCATAATATGGACAAGACTTATTAAAAACCCATTTACACAAATCATTAAAGGAAAATTACATCGTCATCGGTCTACACATAATGGATCATGTCAATGATAGTCAATTAAAGACATATTACTTCCGTCATCGGCATACAACATAGTCACACAAAAGATTATTTCAATTATGTACTGCAAAGAAAATTAATCATGGTGTTCCAAATGGACTGGATTGTCTGCTTCAACAGAATCGATCTTTGACTGGAAAAAGTTGTCTTGGCTACATGGATACAAACTGTGACAATGCGCAATGTCAGCATGCCACCGTTGTTCCGCATTCCTTTAAAGGAAATCCTGCAACGACAGAACTTCCCGAAAATGGACGGCTGTAGAGGCAGCGGGAGACTTCCGACCACTTGTCGAATGCCTTCCCCGTCCAGTTGCTGCACTTTTCCGTGCAAAAGGAGATCCAACACAATATTAGAAGGTAGCTCACGACTTTTGACTCTTCGCTATAAGTCCTAATGGTTAAATATTACGGGGTTTCCAAAAAGAGTTCGTTCAGTTAGTTATCTTGAGCATTAGCAGCACCTGACAAACGCGACAGCACCGTGGTAGAGATATTCGACAGAGAAATGCAATCGTCAACCCGGTTGGAGTATGAAAAGCACACTGATGAGCCGAAACAGGATGACTACCTGCTTAACAGCGTTTTTACCAGACAAGGCCAGGTGGTAATCTCGAAACAGTGGCAGCATCGTCGTGTTTACACCGGAGAAACAGAGAGGGGAGAGCACTATGGCGTACATCTGCGCTCCAGTATTCTTGTAAGTGGGCCGCTGTTAGCCTGTTGCCCGCAGCGCGTGTACTCACGACTGATATTGTGAAAGACTAAATCTAATTTGGAACTTCGAATGCAAGGTTCGATGCCGTGGTTAGATGTTAAGCCTGCATCGACTTTACTAATCTTTTCAATGGCGATTTCCTAGTCTTTTATTATTCTCACAATAGGAAAAAAAAATGGCAAACCAATCACTGCTTGAACATTACTGTAGTCAAGCATGTCCAACACCTACGATGGCTAGCAGTATTCCGAATGGATAAAGACGTTGCGAGTACTCAGAAGGGGTAAAGACAAAGTATTTCTTCCAATGAACAACACTGAAAATAAATTTCAATTAAAAACAATAGCTAGAATACTGATTCTACGAAATATTCCTGACAGTAGTATCTTACCTCAGCTGTTGGCGAAGCTTCGCTGGCAGTATCCGTAGAGCTACCTCCCATGCTGATCTCGTCTTCCTCAGCTGTCTCTGTCGATTCGTCGTCTGCCGATTCGGTCGCTGACGATAATGATTCGTCACTTGAATCCAGCCCGACTGATATTATTTTTTTTTATTTTTTTCGTCCATCAGAGCATCTTTTCTCCAATAGTCCTCCCACATTTTTTCTACGTGGCATCTTCTAATGTCACTGCATCAAGAGCATCAGCCGTAACTTTTTTCAGCTCCGTCAGCGAAACGCTTGAGATATTCTGAGTAAAGATTTTATTATGTTCGAAGGCTGTCGTAGGGGTACAACAAATCCATTCTCTTGTAAACTTTTGTCAACTACTTATGAACTAACTTACACTAAAGACACCACAAACATCCATGCCCGAGGGAGGATTCGAACCTCCGAAGCGGTAGGCCGCGCGATCCGCAACGTGGCGCTCCAGACCGCTCGGCTACTCCCGCGCCGCCGCACCACTACCTTAACTCATCTGAGAGATACTGGAGTGTTTCACGTAGGTCGGCCTTGTGTTTTATGGGTTCCTAAATGAGGTGTGTGAACAAATGTTAAAACACCAGCATGTTTATACGTTTAGTTGTACCCAATTTTTTTCGTACACCGTCAGTTCTTGAAGCTACAAGCTAGGCAGTACCCTTGAACTCTGCGTCAGCTCTTCCCCTATGATTTCATCCCGTTCAACCGTTCAAGTGCTGGAGCTGAAAAAAGATTCTACCTCTTCACACGAATAATACATCATAGAACTATTTCTTTTTTTTTTATCTATCGGACCAAACTGCGTGGTCATCAGTCCGTAGCTTACAAACTACTTAAACCTAGGTAAACTAACCTAAGGACAACACACACACCCATGCCCCAGGGAGAACTCGAACCTCCACGGCGAGTAACCGCGCGCTCCGCAGCGAGACGCTTTAGACCGCTCGGCCACGCCACCGCGGTGAGAACTATTTATCTAAGTATTGTTCTACAATGTACAGTTGTAAATTTTGATTTTCGGGTGTTAAGTTTCACATCCGATGACTTTCTATTACGGAAGCATTATATTTCAATGTAACAATCAGTTGTTTGTTTTGCCTGAAGAGCTCTTGGGCTCCACGGAAGCTGTTATACAGGTTCTCCAGGTTCTCGCCTTGTGGCCCCACGGCGGAGGCGGAGACGCCCGTGCGTGACCCTGCATCTCCAGTCGCTCAGAATACGTGTAACTCCGATCCGTGCCGAGCAATAAAACTCTCCATAAAGTAGGAGTCTTCCGACGTGTTCGTTATTTTTACGCTCGTATATGTTTCGTCGGCATAGATCGACGTATAGCAAGCTTCTAAAATACATTTTTTACATCTCACTATAGCCCTGATTAATGAAATGGCTACGTTTGAAATCCCTGTTTGTAACATCACTTGGTCGTATATTCTCCTGGTCCCTCGGTGGTTGCGCTCTCGGTTGTAACCCTGTGGGCCACACCACAAGGCTCCTACGTCTGGGCCACACCATAGGCCTTAGAGGCCCACACGATATACAGGGTGTTTCACTAAGTGTGTTTGCCTCTGTAACTTATAAAATAATAGGTGACGGGAAATTTTAATGCGGTAGGTCAACACAAGAAAAGTTACACTTTCTTGCGGAGCTATGAACATAGTTTATTGTATCATTTTCCAAAGAGTACAGCACAAAGATATAATTTTTCAACTGGAACACTAGTTTTTCTGTCGTGCGATGGATTCGTTGAAACCAGCTGCGTCCAAATCAATTTAAACCACATTCCTATCACTGTTAGCTTGGGAGCTACAACCCTTCAAAGTTTCAGGGGCAGATACCACACGCTGTACATAATACAGGGCTGTGTGGTGGGTGATGGATGTTATGGCGGTGGGAAGCTGATTTACATGAGATGTTCAAATGTGTGTCCATGTTCCTCAATGCATAATGAAATGCGCCGTCGAAAGGATCTGCGGACGAGATGTAACATCGCCGGTGTGACGGAGCGACATGCGTCCTCGATGCGCCGTTTTAGATCATCTGGGGATGTGGGCTCAGTGACATAAACACGATCCTTTAGATATCCCCACAAAAAGAAATATACTGGTGTTAAATCGAGCGACCTTGCGGGCCATGCATGATTGAGGACCATGGCGCCCCAACCCCACCACACAGCGTTGTATTATGTACAGAGTGTGGTATCTGCCCCTGAAACTTTGAAGGATTGTAGCTCCCAAACTAACAGTGACAGGAATTGATTTGGACGCAGCTGGTTTCAACGAATCCAACGCACGACAGAAAAAAACTTTTGTTCCATTTAAAAAATTATATCTTTGTGCTGTAACTCTTTGGAAAATGATACAATAAACTATGTTCATAGCTCCGCAGAAAGTGTAAAATTTCTTTTGTTGACGTACCGCATTAAAATTTCCCGTCACCTATTATTTTATAAGTTACAGAGGCAAACACACTTAGTGAAATATCCTGTATAATAATGAAAAACTCTTTAAGAAATTCAATGTCATGATAAGGATGAGGGTATAATACATTAAATAACCTTGAATAACATTAAAGAAATATATATTTCCTCAAGAAACCACAAAATAAAATAACCAAACTCTCATAAATTAAACAATAGTAGTCTAAACTTCATATAAGGCAAAACAAATCCATCATATTCGAATACCACGTACAATTAATAATGTTTAAAACTAAAATCGGTATCACAAAATTCTGCGGAAGTTTAATTTTTTACCGGTACAATTTGGACAAATTTTTTGTGGTGCTGACCACACACTGGCAACTTACAGAAATCACACTGCATTTTTGATTTCCTTTATTTTTTGTAGTCACAAAACTTACAGTAAGTTCTTTTGGGAGTAGCTCCTTGCTCAATTACTTCACGAGCTGCCTTTGCAGATGGAGTCATGTTTAGGCATCTATAAATGCCTTGTCTCGTAGGTCACGGGGAATTGGTGTGTCAGACCTAGCCTGTAAGGTGTTCAGAAAGCGTCAAAATAAACCCGTTGGGTCTCCTTTTCCCTTGGTTTTTGTATAGTTATGGAGGCGTCGGAGGCCTAGTTGTTTACCTGAACGGGCCGACAGGGGTGGAAGTGTTGTGAACTGTGAACTGGCTCAGAGACAACTAACTAGAGGAGGCTTACATGCGAGTCTCGGCCCCTCCAGCTGTGTTGGAGCGGGGTTAGACAGGTCTGAGTGAGCATCTGGGCCTCAGAGGCCTATGGTGTGGCCGGCAGGGTTAAAGGACTGAAAATGTTGGGGAGTCTTATTGTGTACTGTAAATCATGTAAACGAAATGGAAGTTCCAGTTTCGCAGTTGTTTAATGGATAAAACACCCTATACACTCGTTTTTTGACCAGTGTCTCATTAACAAATCTATTAAATTAGTACGACCCGACAATGTACACTCTGCACCTCGTTAATTAGTCCAACGAATGGCCTGGCGCAGAATATAACACATTTCCCAATCTTCACTTAGGTGGCACAGATATCAAAGCCTCAGTCAGATTAACATCAGCTATATTCACTCCCGCACAATCACTTTTCGCATCAAAGTTAAAAACTGGCATGTTCATTGCCGAATTCACGCCAAAACACTGTTTTCCCTCTTTTACGTGTCCACTGTTTGAATTATAGCTAACACCTGAACTCTTTCATGGCGCTCAGGCTGATCTATGTACAGGGTGTTCCAAAAAGGTACGGCCAAATTTTCTGGAAACATTCCTCACAGACAAAGAAAGAAAATATGTTATGTGGACATGTGTCCGGAAACGATTAATTTCCATGTTAGAGCTCACTTTAGTATTTACGGATGAGGTTTCATTCCAACGTGATCAAACTGTAACTTTTCACAATCAACATGTGCGGGCTGACGAGAATCCGCATGCAATTGTGCAATCACGTCATCAACACAGATTTTCTGTGAACTTTTGGGCAGGAATTGTTGGTGATGTCTTGATTGGGCCTCATGTTCTTCCACCTACGCTCACTGGAGCACGTTATCATGATTTCATACGGGATACTCTACCTATGCTGCTAGAACATGTGCCTTTACAAGTACGACACAACATGTGGTTCATGCACGATGGAACTCCTGCACATTTCAGTCGACGTGTTCGTACGCTTCTCAGCAACAGATTCGGTGACCGATGGATTGGTAGAGGCAGACCAATTCCATGGCCTCCACGCTCTCCTGACCTCAACCCTCTTGACTTTCATTTATAGGAGCATTTGAAAGCTCTTGTCTACGCAACCCCGGAACCAAATGTAGAGACTCTTCGTGCTCATATTGTGGACGGCTGTGATGCAATACGCCATTCTCCACGCTGCATCAGCGCATCAGGGATTCCATGGGACGGAGGGTGGATGCATGTATCCTCGCTAACGTAGGACATTTTAAACATTTCCTGTAACAAAGTGTTTGAAGTCACGCTGGTTCTGTTGCTGTGTGTTTCCACTCCATGATTAATGTGATTTGAAGAGAAGTAATAAAATGAGCTCTAACATGGAAATTAAGCGTTTCCGGACACACAGCAACATAACATATTTTCTTTCTTTGTGTGTGAGGAATGTTTCCTGAAAGTTTGGCCGTACCTTTTTGTAACACCCTGTATAGTTTCACAATAGTGGTAGTCAATATTGCATATTGTTAAAAATGGGTTTTGATTAAATTACAATCAAGATTTTTACTATTTTGGCAATTAATTAACATGTAAAATTTGGGGTTAAATCCACTTAAAATTGATAAATATATTCTTAAGAGCGAAAACGGCTTTGATATAGAAAAAACACGGCAATAATTCTGGAAATAATGTTTCATAAACAGATTTTAATTACACAGTCGCTAATTTAGGGCAAATATTCCTACCATGATTTCGAGATCAGAAGAATAAGTGCTTCAAGAATTTCTGCATGGATTCTACCTAACGTTAACAGAAATACTAATATTTTTGATATGCACACCACAATAATATCAATAAAATACGAAATAGCATCGGTTAATAGGAATCACGAAAGTTGCTGGTGTCAATTACTCCAGCATAAGCCAAAGTTGTGAATAAAGAAATTTAGGTAAACTATGACTTCCCCCCGGATGGTGGTTATAGCTATTAATGTACAGCATTGGTATCGGGAGGTACATAACAAAACCAGATGGGAGGCAATCACAACATGCATCGCTACAAGCTGATTTCGAAACCTAAATTTGTGCAACCGCATGTAAAAGTCCATAATACCTCATTTTTAAAGAATAAATAAAAATGTATGTAGCAAGTGGATATGAACGAGTGAAAAGGCAAGCTGAGACAGAGGAAATGAAAGCGTGAAGTGGTTCAGTGGGTACTTTTCCTGGAAGGCAGACTACTCCAAAGACTTTCACTGTCCACCAGTTACGCGAGTGGAAAATGATAAATTGAACGCTTCTAAAGATGTGAAGTGTAAACGTAACTCAGGGCACACTAACTGGTGTGCCGTGGTGTAGGCGGAACAGCGACAACCTACCGAGCCTGACGACATGAGCGCTTTAACAGTTATCTCACTATCTGATCAACTACGTTCTTAATATCAAACAATAATTCATTTCCAAAGACAGATGTTGTCTCAACATATCAAAAATATTGAATGTATGGCGAGGCTTTGAATTATTTTTTTTTTCTCACGGCCGGGATTCGAACTGAGGATCTTCTACTTAGTACGCAATCGTCTTATTCACTCAACAACCGAGATGTTTTTGATAACGCGAATGTACGGAATATCTACGTTCTGTTGTTTTGGCCATCAGCGCGGATCCGTAAACCAGACGTGCCAGCGCTGTGGCAACGAGCACAGTTCAAGTATTGGAGAGTCCTAAGGAATAACTGCCGAGTTCGTTGTACTTGACAGCAGACTCTTGCATTGGTCTCACTAATAGTCACTTATTAGGGTTGCGCGAACCAGGAAAACAGCAGTCTGTAACCGAATCCACATTTTTGGTTGTCAGACATTTAGTAACGAAATACTGCCTTAATTAAAGAGATTGTCTTTAAACACACTTCAAGTGACTAGTTGCACATGTCCACGTCATCTAGATTCCCAAGGATATGGAAGCTTTTGCGCTGAATTCAAACCGTGGAATTTACAGTTTAACTGTTGTTAATAATTATCTAGAATACTAATTTTTACTTCATTTGAAAGGTGAGTTACTAACAGTAATTCTGACAACTTATTGTTTATTGAACAAAACAGTTTTGCGCCATCCAGGTGGAACCGACCGACGTTTGAGGGAATAACTATAATTCTGAGTACATAAACAAACATCATTCTGAGTGCCCAAAATATATCGCGATATGCGATATAGCTAGATACATGATTTTCCAAGTCGGTAGAAGGGACATAGGGGGACTGATGACCTCCGTAGTTTTGTCCCCCTAACACATCCAAATAACAACAACAGAAGGGACATAGGCTCCTAAAACCATCATACCCTATTTGAAACCGATTCCCGAAGTAACGTGTCACGTATCAATGTGAGTCATGCCGCACAGAAGTTAAACAACGTTTTGACTTAAATTAATGGTCGAACTATAGTAACTGCCGTTCTTATGTGATGAACACGACAAACTGACTCGTTATCCAGAATTCCCCAGAAGATCACGAAGTACAAACCGAATGAGAAAAGAGATATTGGAAGAACACGGAAAAGATGGGGATGATTTTTTGGTGGGTTTATTCCTTGAAGGAAAGGTGATGATGACTTATAATTATCATTATTATTCTGAGATACACACTATACTCTACAGAACAAAGTAATTTATAGCAATTTTTCAAAGTGCCGGCTGGCAGTCTGATATAGCACCGGCGTGTAAGGTTCAGTGTTTCACTCTCAAAGATTGCTGCTGGTGTGTGTTGTACCAGTATACTGGCACATGAACCACAATAAGCACGTCTTCGTCCTTTTTCATGAGGGTTGCATACACCAATGACAAAACAACTGTAGAATAAAAACTTTAGAGGTGTGGCACCCGGCGATCGCGTTGGCCATGAGACAGAACCCCCTCCCCCCCCCCCCCACCCTTATTCCAACAGAACTATGAGGGTACGAGTTGTTCAGGTGGTCGCGGACGTTATCATCGGAGTAGCCTGGTGCACAAACGTGCTGAAACCAGATTCTATCGTGGACAACAAAATCATGAACGGTGGCAGGACATCTCGCAGGAATAACAATGAAAAATGGGGAGGCAGAAAATAGGTAGTTGGGTCTGGTGGTGTCGGGGTAGGCGCTCGACTGGAAACGGAAACATCTTGCGTTCGAAATATGGTCGGATCTCGAATTTTTTAACTTTCCTTTTAGCCTCCACCTCTTAACGATGGGAGTAGTCGCTAGAAGTGACACATGTTTCGGATTCCACATTTAACTGTAGTCGTTAACTGGGATAGGGACATGCAAGTCACCGAAGTACTGTCCGTTTCAAACACTTCAATCAAGCCACTGAGCTACACGAAAATACTATTATTATTTCATCAAATAAGGTCCATTAGGGACGACCACACGCTCACAGAAAATAGTTGCCAGTGACCACCGAAGTGGCTTGCGTGGGGATTCTCCTCACTCCAGATATGCTAAACATGCCAAGAGATTGATGATGTTAGCTATGAACAGTTACTATGAGCTACATTCTTGTTATGTGGTGTAGACTATGTCCAGAACACAAAAAAGTGGCCGCGGCGGAACGGCCGAGCGTATTAAGGCGCTATGCTGCGATGCTCGAAGCTGTTATCAGTCGGGGGTTCGAATCCTCCCCCTCGGGCATGGATGTATATGTCGTCTTTAGTATAAGGTAGTTCATACTTAGTTTGTAAGTTGAGGGACTGATGACCCGCTGTTAAGTCCCTTAAGCTTGACAAACATTTGAACAAAAAAGTGCATTCCGGCGTCTGGTTATAATCGGTTGTAGCTCCTCCATCACCAGGTTGCGGTACCCTGCATAGTGATCACAGATCTGTTGGATAACTTTGGAAGACAGCACTACTCTTTGTAGTGCCTAATATTGGTCTAACAATAATAATCTAATAAAACAAACACGCAGTTTGCGCCAAGCTATTTCCAGCGTTTGCATTTCTGACGTTTCAGAAGCGGTAGTTGCTTGAACTCTTACTTTCAGAAGGTTCCATTTTTGAACACATCCTTTACCTATGAAAATTCATCGTAAGGATGGTTCAGGATCCGCAACTGTAAAAACTTTTTGTGAAATTATTTATTTTTTATTTTCTCGTCGCAGATGCAAAATATTGTATTCTGTGTCTAGTTTCGGACGAGACCGTCCATTTTCAAACGATTAGCCTTGTTTTCTAACCGTAATAACCGTTGAGTACACGCTGGAGGCCCGTGGAAGTAGCACCAGTTTTAACTGCCATTTTAAAATTTTTAATGTAAACTAGTTATATATCTCCAGACTTTTATAATGTACAACAATTTTAGCAGCCATTTTTAACATGAATCTGGATTCATTACGGTTTGAAACCCAGGCTAGTGGTTTGAAACTGGACGATCTCGTCCGAAACTAGTCACAGGACTCAAATTGTGCCACTGTGATGAGAAAATAAAAAATAAATATTTTCACAAAAACATCCTTTACCACTATCGTGCCCATTTTGTAAAGTATTGGGCACCTTTTATTTCTGGTATTCAATCTCCACGCAGGTTTTTGCACTACACCAAATATCATATGTAATAAATATTCATCCATTACCCCATAATATTTTTAATTTTCCGAACTAACTTTATTCTTTTTGGCTGCTATTGGAATATTTTCTACTTGCAAAATCTTTCTTTTGAACTTTTCGAACAGCACTCCAGAAATTTTAATTTAAATCAGTAAATGTTCTCACTTTAATTCTCAACTTTTCTTCTGCATCCGTGACAGTTGAAACCAATTTCCTATTTTTAGGTTGTCAATTCTCCTTTTTACTGTCTTTTCTGTAAATTGGTCCAGTAAAATGTTTCTATGCACGGTAGAACTCTCTCTTTCGGTGATATTAAAAACGTCAACTTCTTGGAAATTGTTTTGAAATTTATTTATCGCAATTTCGGCAAAACTGTGATAATCGACAGACCTCCGTTCCTCGTCGTATTTTGGAACTACTCGCGCCCTATTCGATTTTGGTATTATATATATATATATATATATATATATATATATATATATATATATATATATATATATATATATCAACTTATCACAGTAGTGTACAGGATGTGTGGTCTCTGTACAAGGCAACACAGCACCACAGCTTATCTGCCGAAGAATCCCTGGCGTGCCACAGCGCCCAAGACCAAAGCCAAGGTTATTTCCTGATTGTTTTGTCTATTCGTTCTCACCATGAGGCGAGTCGATAAAGTCTGCATAAGAGGAGCAAACGAGTCTTATTTATTTAAACTGTTAAACTGTAGAGAAAATATTGTTCTCAAAAATTGGGTTTGACATCATTCGCTCTTTCAATTTTGATATTTCGAAAAATACCAAAAAACGCTTCATCATCATCAACATCATCATTAGAGACTGATTATGCCTTTCAGCGTTCAGTCTGGAGCATAGTACCTCTAATAAAATTCCTCCATGATCCCCTATTCAATGCTAACATTGATGCCTCTTCTGATGTTATGCCTTTTACTTCAAAATCATTCTGCACCTAATCTAAATACTTTCTTCTTGGTCTACCTCGACTCCTCTTACCCTCCGCTGACGAGCTCATGAGTCTTTTAGATAACCTTGCTTCTCCCATGTGTGTAACATGACGCCACCATCTCAGTCTGTTCGTTCTAACTGCTTCATCTATGGTATTCATTCTCAGCTTTTCTTTGATTTCCTGCCATTGTTCCCATCTATTAGTACCTGCAATCGTTCTTGCCACTTTCATATCTGTAACCTCTACCTTATGAATAAGGTAACCTGTATCCACCCAACTTTCACTTCCATACAACAAAGTTGGTCGAAAGATAGAGCGGTGCACTGCTAACTTAGTCTTGGTACTTACTTCCTTCTTGCAGAAGAGAGTAGATCTTAACTGAGCACTCACTGCATTAGCTTTGCTGCACCTCGATAACGCAATGTTATTTAAATATTTCCACGCATATCTTCCACCCAACACTTTTTCGATCAAAATTTAATACTGAAATGTGAAATGGAAAAAAAGCATTCCGACAATGCTCGGAGACAGAGGTCAGCTATTATTTAAAAAATGAAGGAAAGAGGGTGCGCACCCCCCCTAAACGGCCTGTTGTGTGTCAGTTACTTCGTCGACATCGGTGAGGAGTTCCGGCTGTCATCTCTTTAAAGTTGTTGTGAAGATAACGGTTTCCTGACATGAAAATGTTTCTGCTCCCACATTCGTTACGGCGTTGATAAACACCGCACAAGCATGAAAGCTTCTCGGGCTCCCGTCCGCGTCAAATGGCTAAGACTCCACGAGCTTCCGGCCAAGCAGTCCTTGACCATTCTCTAGTGGTATGACTGTCCAGTGCCGTGTCAGTACGCGCTTACACTCTAGCAGCTGGCGTATTTATATTAATAACACGCCCATGCCCGAAGAAGGACTCAAGGTTCCTACGCTAGAGCTGCTCCAGACCACACGGCGATTTCCGTGCGGCTGCAAGTTTCAAGAATAAATCTTTTGTGAATTGTAAAACTGGATCAGGAGGGCGAACTGGTATTTTTACCGCCATGTACCGGGTGATCAAAAAGTCAGTACAAATTTCAAAAGTTAATAAATCACGCAATAATGTAGATAGGTAAAAATTGACACACATGCTTGGAATGACATGTGTTTTTTTAGGAACAAAAAAAAGTTTAAAAAATGTCAGACAGAAGGCGCTTCATCTGAGCAGAAAAGCAATTATTAGCATAACAAATTATGAAAAAGCAAAGATGATGTTCTTTACAGGAAATGCTCAATATGTTCACCACCATTCCTCAACAATAGCTGTAATCGAGGAATAATGTTGTGAACAGCACTGTAAAGCGTGTCCGGAGTTATGGTCAGGCATTGGCGTCGGATGTTGTCTTTCAGCATCCTTAGAGATGTCGGTCGATCACGATACACTTGCGACTTCAGGTAACCCCAAAGCTAATAATCGCACGGACTGAAGTCTGGGGACCATGGAAGCCAAGCATGACGAAAGTGGCGCCTCAGCACACGATCATCACCAAACAACGCGCGCAGGAGATCTTACAAGCGTCTAGCAATACAAGGTGGAGCGCCATTCCTGCATAAAAATCGTACGTTCCAGCAGGTGTTTATCAGCCAGGGTGGGTATGATGCGATTCTGTAACATATCGGCGTACTTCTCACCCGTCACGGTAGCAGTTTCAAAAGCAGAATCACGCAGTTTCTCGAAGTAAAAATGCCCGATACCGTGACTTTCTCGTCGTGCAATGGAGTTTCCACGACAGTTATAGGAATTTCGGTAGCCCAAATTCTGCAGTTGTGGGCGTTGACAGACACTCTGAGTGTGAAATGAGCTTAGTCGGTCCACAACACGTTACTCAACCAATCGTCATCTTCTGCCATCTTTTGAAACGTCCACACCGCAAATGGTCTCCGCTTCACTAAATCGCCAGGTAACAACAGTTCATGATGCCGATGGATTTTGTAATGACAGCATCGGAGGGTACGCCTAAGTGCCAAACAAACAGTAGTGTATGAAATTCCGGTGCGACGTGCGACTGCACAAGTGCTGACTTCCCCGTGCATAGACGAACCCGCTATAGTCTCCATTTCTTCCTGAACTGTCTCAGCAGCATTACGCCTTGTACTCGGTCGACCACAAAGGGACCTATCGTCTAAACAACCCGTGGCTTCGAACTTCGAAATCATTCTCGCCACAGCTGCATTTGTCAACGGACCTTTACCCGTTCGAGTCCTCTTCTTATGGCGACAGGATCATAACGCTGAACTAGCACATTCCCCATTTTGTAAATACAGCTTCACTAAAAGCGCCTTTTCAAGTAGCGTCAACTTGCTGCGACTGCTGGTGCATCTGATTCTCTCTCTCATTACAGCTCCTTTTATACACGATTTTCATGCGCAGTCACTGACGTTATGCTGTCCGGCGACATCTATCGGACATTTTTTTTTAACTTTTTTGTTTTTGTTTGTTTAATTGTTTGTTTTTTGTTTTAATAAAACCCCATGTCATTCGAATCATGTGTGTTAGTTTTTACCTTAAAATCTATATTATTGCCTGATTTATTAAGTTTTCAAATTTATACCTACTTTTTGATCACCCGGTACATAGACCTAATAGGTTTATGTCTGCAGCTCCTGGATTCTGATGCACACGGTGAGTCGTATTTGACAAGTAATTGCGAGGAAAGCACTTTCAAATGAGACGCTGAACTTGCAACCTCGCTCTCTGGGGCTCCATGTCAGTCGTTAAGAAACGGATGCAGTGTAGAGAGCAGCGATCAGGTGATAAGTGGGGCGAGGCAGTAGAGAAGGTGGGCGTGGCCACACGTGTCCTGGCGGGCCGCTGGTGTGAATGGGCCGCTTGTGGGCCAAGGCCGGCCAGCGAGAGCGCAGGGCAGCGACCCAGCAGCTGCCGACGAGCTCTGCAACACAAGCGTAGTCCCTGCCAACGTGACGAGTTCCTTCCGAGCTCCTACCGCACCGTAGCCGACGGTTCTGGCAACTGTTCCCAAACTAAAGTTCAAATGTCTGTAAATCTATCGGACCAAACTGCGTGGTCATCAGTCCGTAGCTTACAAACTACTTAAACGTAGGTAAACTAACCTACGGACAAACACACACACACCCATGCCCCAGGGAGGACTCGAACCTCCACGGCGAGCAACCGCGCGCTCCGCAGCGAGGTGCTTTAGACCGCTCGGCTACTCCACCGCGGCCCAAACTAAAGTCCGCCGTTTGCAAAAACGAAAATTGTCTGCATAAACTAAGTTGACAGGCAATCATCATAGGTCGAACCTCCTCTTCCTTTCGCCACCGCGGCCTATATCTCACCCTCCATGGGCGCCCCATCCCGCAAACCACAACTCTTAAATACCTTGACCTAACCTCACGGAGACCTTTCCTGGAATCCCCACCTCAAGACCGTCCATCAGAAAGCCCTATCCCGCCTTAGTCTCTTAAGACGCCTATCCGGGCGAACATGGGGATTAGACCCTTCCACCATCCTATATACCTACCGTTCTCTCATGCGTCCCGTCCTATGCCGCTTCCACCCTGGATATCCGCTCCCCTTCCCCTCCTACTATGATACTCTTCAAGTCCTCGAACGCCACGCCCTCCGCCTCCCCTACCGCATCCGCCTCCCTTCCCCCACGCGGATCCTTTGACATCATCCCCTTCCCACATCTGGTGCAATTTCTTCAGCATATCCGCCTCAAGTACGTTCACCGTAAGATAGAGTCCTGTCACCCAGTGGTACTCCTCTCCTCTTGAATCCCGGGCCCTGCCGCGCCTTTAGCGACACGTCCCTCCCTCCCTCCCTTCTCCTCCACACTCTCTATACCCTGTCCGAGGGTGGCTTCCACCACAGACAAATATATACAGACGGGAAACCTTCGTAAGGGCCCAGTCACACGCTCAGGGGTGCGGGGAGGGAGGGCTAGTGCAGTTCCGTAAGATGTCCCATAAGGGCGCTGGGGTCAGAAGCAGCCCTTTATAAAACTGGCCAGAGCAGGTGGCAGGTAGCGGCTGTCCCCACCACCACCTCCCTTAAAAGCCAGCACGCCGGACACAGGCCACTGGCTTCTGTCGAGCTCTCCCCTCAGCCTCACCTCCACGCTACCCTCTGAAGCGCCTCTAGTGTGCTCTACCGGTACTAAGCCAGGGAACCGCCTGACACCTGTTAGCATCTTACGGAACTACGAGGGGAGCGTAGGACAGTGGTTTAGGGGTGGCTGCTTCTCTGTATATGTTACTCTGTGCTTCCACCACCTCCCTCTCCAGATGACGTTCTCCGCAACTGTCCCGACATCTATCCCTCCTTCCAAATTTAACCCCTCCCTGTAGATTGTCCCCCCCTCCTCCTCCCCATCCCCACCCGTCCCCATCCCTCTGTCCGTTTGGGTCACCTCCCCATCCGCTTCCCCAGGAGTCGTTCCGGTCCCTCCCCTCCCATCACCTCCTTTCCCCTCCCGCTGTGCTTCCGACGTCCTCCCCCTCTCCCTACTCCGTCCTCATTGCGGGGCCAGTGCAACGATAGTGATTTTAAGTGTACAGTGCATCGTGTGTCCAGTGTTTCGTCGTTCTGTGGTTTTAACATCGTGCAACAGCCCCATGGCAGCAGTGCTTCGTGTTGTTTATCTTTTAATCAGTGTCGTCGTCTGCTTGTGTCACGTCGTCCGCAATGTGTGTCTATTAGCCGCCGTGGCAACACATTTTACTCACTATGTCTATTAACAATCAGACTTTTGAATTTTTCTTTTCCGTCATTTTCATCATGTCTTTATGTAAAAGCATCAATTTACCACCTTGTCTTTCATTGTCTCAACCATTGTCAATGTGTCACATTCGCTCGGCTGTAGAGCAGCATTGTAGGCTGCTGTCAGCCTGCCCATCTGGGCGTTGAAATCCAATAAAGAAAAGAAAAAGAAACTAAGTTATCACTCGGCGACCTTCAATGTGAGAAATGTCCTCAGCTTCCACATCGACTGTCAATTTGGTTTTTTACAGACAGCGTGAATACTACGTCGCGGATCGCGCGGCCTCCCGCGTCGGAGGTGTGAATCCTTCCTCGGGTATGGATGTTTGTGTTGTCTTTAGTATAAGGTAGTTCATAAGTAGTTTGTCACTTTAGGGACTGATGACCCCACAGTTAAGTCCCATAAGCTTTACAAACATTAGAACATTTTAGTCTTTAATGTAGTTTCCTGGTACTCTTATTACTTCTTCGTGAAAAGACGGGAAATTATAACTGTCCGTATTTACTCGGCTATAATACCCCACCACCTATAGTAGCCCCTTAATTTCCTTTAGATAAATAAATTGAATTTTAAAAAATGTCTAGAAAATTTGTGAATTTGTTCGTTACGTGCAATTCTGCAGTACTAACTTACGTGAAATTACGCAACATTGCCTGCCGCTGGCTCCTGGAACAATAACATTTTTACGACACAAGGTAACAATAACTGACAACCAACGCCTCCACCCCACTCTCCGTTCAGTACCGCTAAGCAATTTCCTGCATTTAGGGTTACCAAATCACCTGGATTTTTCCGCGTTCCACCCGGTTTTTAAGCTGTGTTTCAGCTCCCCGGTTGCAAACAGTAAAAATCCCCCGATTTTTTGGTCCTCCATGAAAAAACTGTTGTTCTGCGGTGTTAAGTGTGATTTGACGGAGTAAAACTGGAGAGATAAAAACAAGCTGACAACTAGATGAGTATCGTCTGTCGCGGCACACAGCATAATTACAAGTTACTACACACTGTCTCCAGTTACCTACACAAAAATATTGAGTATTGAAGGTGTAAAAAACACTGTCGAAGAAGTGTATTCCGTCCTCTCTAATACTGTGTTTAAGTCTACAAGAGAGCTAAAAATAACTTCGTTCTGCTAAAAGTAAGAGATTTCATCTCTAAATATGACAATTACAAGGTTGTTCAAATGTTGAAAAAAGACATGACCGCTTTTTATACTGTATGTAGAGATTACATTAGTAAGTGGATGAGGCAGTATGAGGAATTAACTGTATTCAACTGGTTAACTCTAAACAAGGTAGTTGATTGGGAAAGTGTGGAAAATAAGGAAGTTGATTGGGAAAGTGTGGAAAATATTGTTGCCTTCTTGAGAAACAGAAACGTTATTGTGAATGACATTGAATTGTTTAATAAGGTAACTCGCCTAAAAACGTTTGTGTGAACAGTTCAAATCCGAAACTGGACCTACATTTTTGGAAAAAACTGTATCTGATAGATGGCGTGAGTTCATGAATCATAGTGCAAGAGATGAATATTCAGAACTTTTAAAAATTGTTCAGTACTTTGTCGCAATCCCTGCCCGCAATGCCACTGTGGAAAGGGTATTTTCAAATATACCATGGACTGATGAAAGAAATAGAATGTCTGTAGCCGCGGTGGAGAAGCCGAGGGGTCTAAAGCGTCTCGCTGCGGAGCGCGCGGTTGCTCGCCGTGGAGGTTCGAGTCCTCCCTGGGGCATGGGTGTGTGTGTTGTCCTTAGGTTAGTTTACCTTAGTTTAAGTAGTTTGTAAGCTACGGACTGATGACCACGCAGTTTGGTCCGATAGATTTACAAACATTTGAATATTTGAATGTCTGTACCATGTGTAAGGGATTTGTTATCATCAGTTACAACTACAAAGATATCACTTGCTGTCTGTTCTATGACAATATCAAAACCAACAAAGAATTACTTAAGAAAATTTGAGGAAGTCAGAAATGTGATTTAAAAAAAAAAAAAAAAAAAAAAAAAAAAAAAAAAATAAGATGTTGCGGTTGAAATAAAGATTATCTGTAATACCCCCCCCCCCCCCGATTTTACTTTGAAAATGTGTATAAAAATGCTATTGTCGTCCATACCCCCCGGTTTTTTATTTTGAAAATTTGGTAACGCTACCTGCATTAAGTTTTGAACTGAGATTTATATTATCAACAACATACGAAAAAGAGTACCAGCGATCTGATAATTGACTTTTCGGCATCGCTTAACTTCAGAGCTGTCGAGTTTGCAACAAACGATAGCGTGCGTGCCGCAGCTCGTGAATTTGTAGTTTTCGTATTTCAGCTGTCACTGTTACCAGCACCTGACTACTGGTAGCCACTAACAGCCATATAAGAAGAGCATAACACACGGACTTAGCGATGAAAAGCATGAAACATTGAATCAAATAACACATTAGTTGTTTACCTATGTATATATTGCGTAAAAAACTTATAATAAAAAAGGCTTATCATATGATGTATGATAAAATGATTAACAAATGTAGCCCATCCTGAACTAAACGAATGCCGTACTGCATTTAACGAAGATTTCGCCTATAGTACCTTCCCCAATTTCAAAAGTGAAAAATGGGCGTAAAGGCTGGTACTATAACCGGGTAAGTTCGGTATTCAGAAATATAGGGTTCCCTTTTCACAAGTAGAAGCGAAAATGAGCTGTCATCTCATAATTTGTCGCACGGGACTGGTCTTGCGGTATAAAGCGCCATGCGTTGTCTTCCGTCGGAGGTTCGAGTCCTTCCTCGGGCAAGGATATGTGTCTTCTCTTTTGCGTTGCTTAAAGTATTTCGTCAGTCTTGATGTCAGTAAAGTTATGCGACCTAACTGCAGTGGTCATCGATCCCTAGACTAACAAACTACTTAAACTAAGAACAACAGACACCAATGCTCGAGGTAGGACTCAACGTCCCGTGGGGAACAACCGCGCTCACCGCAGCAAAGTGCCTTAGAGCGCACGGCTTTGTGAGCCTAGGGTCTGATGACCGCAGTAGTTTGATCCGTTAGGTTTACATCTCATAACTTGCTCATATCGATTAAATATAAACAAGTCAAAAATATGTTGGACCGCCACGATTGTAGCGGTTTATGACCCTTTACATAAAATGGAATAATGATAAAAGAAAGCAACATTTCATTTTTCTTTATTGCTTATGAAAACAGAAATTAACAATATATATCACTTCTGTCAGTATAAGGCAGGATTTCCCGTTAACCGTCTTTGCAGAGGTGCTATTCCACTGTTGGAAAGCCATGCAATTTGAGCCGTATACTGTTTTTATAAGGAAACATGAGAAAGAGTGCTGAAAAACCATCCGTGCAATCGCTGTATCTATTAAGTCTCGGTGGCCTAGTGGTTATGGCGCCTGCCTACAAGTGCCGGACGGTGGCTCAGCGCGCCCGGTCAGAGGACTGAACGCCCTGTGTAACAAAAAAGCTGAGCCAAAAACACATCGAACAAACACGATCAGCGACCGCAAGGAACCGATAACCCATAAAACAAATAATAATAATAAAATAAAAAAGAAGCAGAAGGTCCTGGGTTCGAACCCTGGCCGAGCATGAATTTTAATTCAATGGCTCTTCTTCAGTTTAAATTGACAAGTTGTACGATAATAACCGAGACGTTCTGAATTTGTGTTCCAGAAATCAGCATACACCAGCACCCCTAATATACGGTGACACGTCCTCTTCCACTGATGCATGCCTGTATTCGTCGTGGTACACTCTCCACATCATCAAGGGACTGTTGAACCAGATTGCCCCATCCCTTAACAGCGGTTCGGGGTATATCTCTGATTGGATGCTTTGTCGTCTCGTCCAATACCGGCCCTTTTCAATGTAGCCCAAGAGTGTGTCTGTGGAGCATGCTGACCATTCTAATCTTGCGATGTTATCATAGAGGAAAACATTCTCAAGATGTTGCACGATGAGCCCCACAATCGTCGTCCTTTAAAACGAATCCCTCACCGGAATGCTACCGATGTGGTTGCACTATACGTAGGATGTCATCCCTTTACTGTATAGCCGTTTGATAACCTTATACGACCACGAGGTGCGTACGGTGGCCACATATGATGCCACCCCAAAAAAACAGGGATCCACTACTATGCAAGCAGTTGCTGGACGGTGTGTCTAAGACGTTCAGGATAACTAGGCTGCCTCCAAAAACGTCTCCGATGATTTTGTAGCTACGAATAGCACCTGATGCCAAATCTGACCAGTCCGTTTACCGTGCTGATGGGCCAGTCTCTACCGCGCTGCGTAGGGTCTACATGTGACAGCCGGGCCTCACCGTGGACATCGCCAGTGAAATTGCATCTCGTGCAGCCTGTTACGTACAGTTTGAGACTAAGTTTCATGTCCTGTGTCTCAACAAAAATCATTCAGCATGGTGGGGTTTCTCTCAGGTTCCTCCCAGACGAAATCCGTAAGTAGCGGTCATCAGCTGCTGTGGTAGCAAGTCATCGACAGTTCCTTTATCTCTCTACCTCCTCCGCATCACAGCAGTCTCGCTTTGGTGCACTCCGAGAGGTCTGGAAACTTCCCTTGATGCGAGTCTCTCCCGACACGAAGTAACACCGCGAATATGGCCAGACTTCGGAACTGACTTTCTGGACATGGCACAAGTACGGGCAACACAGGCACTGTACGTCCTTCCCGGAGTTATGACTGCAACAGATCGGCCGTGTTACCCATTTCGTCAGACTGACATCGCTCATACGTTATTGTTTACATCTTTGTATGGGTTGAGTGACATGGGCAATCTAAGGAACTGCGTTCTTGATCCAATACACACATGAAACGTCACTGTGAAGAGACCTTGTAACCAAGGTGATGGAACAGTTTTTTTTTTTTAATGTCAGTAGTAGCATGAAGCTTACAAATAGCACATTGTAAGATTTTGACGTTAGTTTTTCACTTTCCATTACATTTTGATACATTCCGGCAGAATTGGCACGTCTGTTTGGCGATTATTTCTTAGTCTATTTTTTGAAAAATTTTACAGTATTTTTTCATCTAGCTTCGACTTGATTTATTGTAATCTCTAATATAACGGAAAATAACGGGAACTAACGACTTCGTTTTCTCGGCTTTGTCCAACAACACGGAATACAGTGTCTGAAATTTATTTGAATCTACTAACTCAATTCATCATACAACTGACATCTCTGAAAATGGCAGCTTTCAGTTTACGATTGATTTGGCTCAGTAAGTTGTCTAGTTATTTTTCGTTAAGCCTGTGGTTTCTTCTCGCGTCTGGCTCGGACGGCAACCGCTAAGTGAATTCCCTCAGTTATAAGTGACGGATCTGTGTATGTGTGGAGGAGGGGAGGGGAATCAGAGTGTGGACAATCAACAATCAGTCACCAATTATTTGTTATTGCGTATCTAGATTTCTATCACTGTGTGACCATTATCAATGGTTTAAAACCTTGGTTTGAAACATATACAATTTTTCGATCTTCATGTTGAAGATTACGTGATCTCAAACATGAAATCGTAAAATTCTATCTTTTAAACTAAGGTTTTAAAGCACTGTTAATGGTCACACGGTGATCAAAACCTAGATACGCAATAACAAATAAATATTGGCGAGTGATTGCTACTCATCATATAACAGTCGCTGAGCATTGTGATCCAATATGGAACCAAGCTTGATATAGAAAACCAGGGACAATTATGCTCTGAATGCTCCATTGTCGGTGTACCATCTGATCTGTAGGTTTATACACAAAACGAACAAACGCGCAAAATTCGTCAAACGACTGATTTTATGAAAATACATTTTTCTTTTCTAACTTTCCTTTCATATCCAGAAGAATGCTGAGCAGGAACCAAATGATTTGTTTGATGTATTTTCTTGGTTACTCTATGTTCGCATAGATTCTTTTATTTACTTCGCCTTACATTTCATATGTTACTGACACGGACACCTTCAGGTCTCGGAAATTCAATTTCGGATGAGCCTTGACATGTTAGTAGTGTACGTCAAGAGTGTCCACTCACAATAGTTTTAAAGGTCACTATGCAGATAATTCCAAGAAAAGGGCTCCAAAGTGTAAGCGTAACTCATACGAGTATACGACGTATATACTAGGCAATTAGTCCCGTATAGTTGAATACCGTAATAGCTGAGTCGCTATTGTGCTCTGATGCACCTGATCAACGTTCGATCGTAAATGTGGGGAATTTTTTTATTACTCTTTTTAAAAATTATAACAATTTATAAATAAAAGTAATGATTTAATTTTTTATCGAGAATATCATTAAAATGTTTATTTTATGTATGTAAGAACGGTTGCAGCTAATTAAAATTTTAATTAAAAAGTCGAATAATTCCGTATGCATTTTACAATTAATGTAGGCAGATTAAAGCGTTAAATACTATTGTCATTATAATTAATAATAATAAAATTAATTAAATAATAATTAAATAAAGGAAAGCAAGGAGAAATTTGGTGAAGGAATTAAAGTTCAGGGTGAAGAATTAAAAACATTGCGTTTTGCCGACGACATAGTAATTCTGTCAGATAGAGCAAAGGACCTGGAAGAGAAGTTGAACGGAATGGACAGCGTGCTGAAAGAAGCATATAAGATGAACATTAACAAGAGCAAAACTAGCGTAATGGAGTGCAGTGTAAGAAAATCAGGTGATGCTGAAGGAATTAGATTGGGAAACGAAGCAATAAAGGAGGTAGATGAGTTTTGTTACTTGGGCAGTAAAATAACAAATGATGGTCGCAGTACAGAGAATATAAAATGCAGAATGGCAATGGGTAGAAAAGCGTTTTTGAAAAAGAGAAATTTGTTAACATCGAATATTGATTTAAGCCTAAGGAAGTCCTTTCTGAAGGCATTTGTATGGAGTGTTGCCTTGTATGGGAGTGAGACATGGACGATAAACAGTGCGGACAGGAAGAGGATTGAGGCTTTTGAAATACGGTGCTACAGAAGAATGCTGAAGATTAGGTGGGTGGATCGCGTAACTAATGAGGAGGTACTGAACAGAATTGGGGAGAAAAGAAATTTCTGGCATACCTTGACTAAAAGAAGGGATAGATTGGTAGGACACATTCTTAGACATCAAGGAATTGTGAATTTAGCATTGGAGGGAAGTGTGTGGGGTAAAAATCGCAGAGGAGGACCAAGAGATGGATACAGTAAACAGATTCAGACAGATGTAGGTTGCCGTTCTTATGTGGAGATGAAGAGGCTTGCTCAGGATAGGGTATTGTGGATAGCTGCATCAAACCAGTCTCCGGACTGAAGACCACAACAACAACACATTATAATTGTATTACGAAGTTACTCAATATTGTAAGGTGTTGAAAGATTATAAATATTCGTTGTAAATACGAGGAAGCGGTTTCTGCATGGAAAGGTGAGTATAGGCGTTGCGAGGAAGACAAGAGGGACGAATACAGTAAGCAGATTCAAAAGGATGTAGGTGGCCGTTCGTATTCTCAGATGAAGAGGCTTGCACAGGAAGGGTAGCGTGGAGAGCTGCATCAAACCAGTATGCTGACTGAAGATAACAACAACAACAACTATTATGTTATACAGACAGGCAGAACATCAGGAAGAGTCAAGTCCCGCGCGGCAATGAACTTTATTTAATAGTCATTATAAGCTTGGAAACAAATAATGTAAACTGTTTCCTGAAGGTAGGATGGAACCCGGCTCGACCCTGTGCCAGCTGGTAACCCTACCATCCCCGCTACTTTTTTAATTATTTTTTCCCCTTCAGGTAGATCGATACTTTGCAGTCGTTTGTTCGTGTTCGTTCTGCGTTGTTCATTGAGTATTTGCTTCAGTTTCTTTTTTATTGCGAAGGGCGTAAAGTCTTCTGACCCAGCGCGCTGAGCCACCGCGCTCGGCTCCACGGTTCACTATTCGAACGTGCTTCAATCTGACGTCACTGACAAGTTTCTTAATTGCAGGGTGATATTCTTAAATCTGTAGAGCCCGTTTTTTTTTTTACTTTTCTTTAGGAATTTCCTTTAGGAGCATGGCCAAGTTTAACTAGTAATAATATTACCTTTGGTCGAAATTCGACTAGTTCTGTTTGCAAAGTCATGAAAATGAAAAAGAATTAATTGGAATTTATTGATCAATGCACATTTATAGGTTTTATATGAATGCCATGAGAACAGGTGAAAGAAAGGGCAACGAGGAAACATGAGAGAATGAAACACACAAATGAGGGAATTAATTGCTTTATTTCACAATTTAACATTGCAAAACTTCAGTAAAAACATTATTCGGAAAAATCCTTTCATCATTCGCTAAAGATCCTTGTTCTCTCCGTTCACAAACATAAAATTTCAAACCATCAAAGGATCGAACTCTACTTGCTGCAACGTATTGCTGACCATGTGTGAAAACTGGTAGTCTTAATATAAGCTCAACTTTTTCAAATGTTTCCAACACTCACTTCACTGTTAGAAAATCCTTGTTGGGTTATCATTTTTAATGAATCTATGTTCTTATGGAAAAGCAACGAAGACAATTAAAATGTATTATTTAAAGCAATTGCTCTTTAAACACATTAACTGAAATTATTGTAATGAATCAGAATATATTAATACTGCGTTCATAAACTAAATTGTTTAATTATATTTAAAAACTATATTTAAAAGTTAAGAATTCAAATTTACGAAAAAAAAAATTAAAAAATGGAGTGCAGCGGGACTCAAACGCGGGACCTTAAGATAATATGCCACTAATAACGGGTTATAATATAGTCACAAAATTTATGCAGAATTTGGAGTATCATCCTAAAATTTGTTTTTCTTTTAACCACTCTTAATGGCTATGTGCACACAAAAATTTGGTAATTTCCTGGGATCCGTGTACATCGAATGAAACGTCATTGCGATTCATATATATCGAACGTTCGACTCTCTCTTCGCTACCATTGACGATTGTGTTTCTCATCCAAAATTTCGGGCGCTGCGCGCCCTCACGTACTAAAGGAAAACTTCTTCTTTACATTATACCTAATTTTCAATTTAAAAAAAGTGATCTATAGCGTAGCCTTAAGGTTAGGTATAGGTTAAACGAGATTTTTTTTTTTTTAGTACTTGATGTTGCGTAGTACCGAATGTCTGGTCCAGAAACACTAAATCGATTTAAAGTTGTACGTTGGATATATATCATTCTTGGAAATTGCTGATATTTCTTTCGGTATTTCAAATGGCAACCACATATTGAGTCGGAAAAGTACAAGAAAATATCACACATTCAATGCAATCAAAAATACAATATAAATCAACCGCTTCCAGTTTGTCTTATTGAATGTGAAGCAAGAATCTAACGTTCGATATGTATCGATCGCAATGCCATTTCCTGCGCTGTACACGGGTCCTGCAAAATTACCATAATTTTATATTCGCAATGTCTATGACAAATCACCTTTCGAATTATGTACGTTTCATTGGCGCTATTGTCTGATTAGTATTATAAATCTGTACCCTCAGTTTCGCGCTAGCGTATTTATACAGGGTGTTACAAAAAGGTACGGCCAAACTTTCAGGAAACATTCCTCACATACAAAGGAAGAAAATATGTTATATGGACAAGTCCGGAAACGCTTAATTTCCACGTTAGAGCTCATTTTATTCTTTCTCTTCAAATCGCATTAATCATGGAATAGAAACACACAGCAACAGAACGTACCAGCGTGACTTCAATTTGTTACAGGAAATGTTCAGAATGTCCTCCGTTAGCGAGGATACATGCATCCACCCTTCGTCGCATGGAATCCCTGATGCGCTGATGCAGCCCTGGAGAATGGCGTATTGTATCACAGCCGTCCACAATATGAGCACGAAGAGTCAACATTTGGTACCGGGGTTGCGTAGACAAGAGCTTTCAAATTCCCCCATAAATGAAAGTCAAGAGGGTTGAGGCACAGACAAATGTATACAGACAAGAAACCTCCGTAAGGGCCCGGTCCTACGCTCAGAGGTGCGGGGAGGGAGGGTTTCCAGCAGTTCCGTAAGATGTCCTATGATGGCACTGCGGTCAGAAGCAGCTCTTTAAACTGGCCAGAGCAGGCGGCAGGTAGCGACTGCCCCCACCAGCACCTCCCCGCAAACGCCAGCAAGCCGGACACAGCGGTGACCTCGTGGCAGGCGGCACAAGCTCTCCCCCCAGCCTCCCCTCCACGCTACCCTTTGACGTGCGAGAGGCACCCTAAGCCAGGGAACCGACTGACACCTGCTAGCATCTTACGGAACTACGAGGGGAAGCGTAGGACAGTGGTTTGGGGGGGGGGCTTCTCCTCTGTATATGTTACTCTATGGTTGAGGTCAGGAGAGCGTGGATACCATGGAATTGGTCCGTGTCTACCAATCCATCGGTCACCAAATCTGTTGTTGAGAAGCGTACTAACACGTTGACTGAAATGTGCAGGAGCTCCATCGTGCATGAACCATTTGTTGTGTCATACTTGTAAAGGCACATGTTCTAGCAGCACAGGTAGAGTATCCCGTATGAAATCATGATCATGTGCTCCAGTGAGTGTAGGTGGAAGAACACGATGCCCAATCAAGACATCACCAACAATTCCTTCCTTCAAGTGGGCCAACTGGCGGTGAATCGAGGAAGTACAGTACATACTAACGAAACAATTGGGTATTTTGACAATGGTCTGCACGAATTATTTCAACTTACATTTAAAGAAAAATACTAAAATGAGCTCTAACATGGAAATTAAGCATTTCTAGATACATGTCTACATATTTTCTTTCTTTGTGTGTGAGGAATGTTTCCTGAAAGTTTTGCCGTACCTTTTTGTAACACCCTGTATATAGTCAATAATTTGTTCACCCGCGTGTTAAAGTTTTCCGGTCTACAGGTCAAACCCCAAGTAAACGATCCCCATGGACATATGTATAAAGGAGACAATCGTGATTGAAGACAATGAAAGCCGACTCTAAGTGAGAAAGAAAGTATACTGGCAACGGGACAGATAGTGAATGGGACAACGTCAGTGGGGCAGAGAGACAATGAAAGTGGCAGAAACAGATAGCGGTGAGGAATCGCGAGGGAAAGGGATGAAGGCATTGAAAGTTTGACACAGACAGAAAGCGGCAGTGGGAGAGACAGCAAACAAACGGACAGAGACATATATAGACACTGACAGTAAAACGACATTGCTGACTATGACGGCTTAACTGGGCAAAAGTATTTACGAAGTTATGCGCTAAAAGTGCGCGAATGCGTTCGCATGCCAAAATTTTTGGTAAGGAAGTCGGAATGAGGATTAAGGCTGCAGGTTCCACACTTTTGTGTCAGAACATATTCGCCTTTTCTGTGCTCCGGTAGGAGCATTTTTCAGCTGGTTTATATAATGATTCACTATTGCTCCTGTGCAGCTGGCGCAGGAGAAGTGTGGTACTCAAACTCGTGCGCCATCTGTCTTCCACTCACCCATGACATTTGATAAGTGAGT
Source organism: Locusta migratoria (assembly GCA_026315105.1). NCBI lineage: Eukaryota > Metazoa > Arthropoda > Insecta > Orthoptera > Acrididae > Locusta > Locusta migratoria. Next base: position 678,248,992 of record CM048744.1, read on the forward strand.
GTGCACTCCTGTAGCTCTTCCTCGTGCAGTCGTGTAGCTGTTACTTGTGGTTGTGCTGTCGAGGTACCCCTTGGACGTGGACGACGACTTCCGGCTGTTCGCGAACGGCTCGCTGCGGCTGTGGGACGGCGAGTGGCTGGGCCCGGACGACTTCTGCGTGGACGCCTACTGGTCGCAGGAGCGCGCGCTGGCGGTCGCGCTGCCCCTGCTCTGCTACCAGGGCGCCGGCGGCAGGCAGGCCGAGCAAGCCATCCGATACGTGCTCTACCCTCTCGGTAAGGCCGCAGGTCGGTCGCTACACCCACCTCCTCACCACAGAATGGGCAGTATACAGAAGGGCGGCGCTTTTGATCTGTATGTGGCCGAGCGTTGCGCTCGACGCCATATTGAAAGATAGTAAACGCGGAACTATAGCAACTTAGTACTGTGGCTGGAAATGGACTTTTCACGAGCTGCTGCTAATCTCACCGACCTTTACGATAGGAAATATCTTTTCGTTATGCTCTCCTCTATTTTGAGCCCTGTTCTTGCGCCTAATTGATACGTATGTCACAGGGAACATAAGGCAGAATTAAAGTATGTGGTGCGGAGGGAGACGTGCTTTAAGACAGTCCATGGAGTTGCTTTGGCTTCAACGCTGCATTAGCTGAGTGGTTTCCGGGCGCCGTGGCTCAGCGCGGCCGGTCAGAGAGCTCAACGCCCTCTGTAATAAAAAATCTGAGCCAAAAGAACGTCGAACAAGCACGAACAAACACGATCAGCGTCCACAACGCACAGAACTACCCATAGAACAAATAAATAAATAATATATAAAATTTTACTTACTACCGTAAGTAAAATTTTACCTTTTCCACTAAATTCTGTGAAGGTGAGCAGGTAGATGAGCATTTTTTTAAATTGTCATTACATTCCCCGGATGGGGCGGGCTGGCAGCACCTGAGGTCCTCTTCAGCCTACAGAAATTTCACATAGTATGAAGAAAATAAACAAAAAGAAATGCAGTGTAATAGGAGATAATGCATAAAATACGATGAGAAAATGGAAGACGAGCAGAAATTTGACATGGTTTACATGGTGTTTTGCGTGCAGCACATAAAATCACACGGAGTCGAAATTGGACAAACACAACACTGAAGAACTTGGACACACAGACAGTTAAAAACACAGGCGTCGGCTGCGGGATGGCCGTTCGCAGTTACGTTAAATAGAAACATAAAACACTGATGACTGACTCCGATGGAGACACAGGTGATGCACACGTAGATGGGGAGAGAGAAAAAGGGAGACGAAGAGGGGGAGGGAGCAGATTAGGGGCTACAGGTGGGGAAAGGGCAAGGAGGATCACAGGGCCAGGGGATGGACAATAGGGTGAGGGGGATCCAGTTTACAGTAGAGCAAACAGACGAAGGTGCTCAATGAAACGGACAAGGCAGGGGAAGTGGATGAGGTCATAAGGAGCCGCGTGGGGGATCCGGGGTAGGAAGGGATACGGAAAGCGAGGCGGAGGGCGTGGCGTTCCAGGATATCTAGGGACGCAGAGGGTGGGCCGGATTAGGGATTTGTAAGTATAGAGGATGGTGGAAGGGTTCAGGCCCCAGGTTCGACCAACAAGGAGTTTGAGGAGGCGGAGGCAGGAGCGGGCTTTTTCTTGGATGGTGCATAGGTGGGGAGTCTAGGAGAGGGTGCGATCTATGGTGAGACCCAGGTACTTGAGGGTGAGAGTGAGGTGGATGGGACGGTTATAGAGGGTAAGCTAGAAATCTCAGGGGTGGAAAGAAGGGAAGGTGCGACCTACAGTGATCGCCTGTGTTTTGGTAGGATTTATAGACAGGAGCCACTGGTTGCACAAAAGTGGTGAAAAGGTCAAGGTTTTCTTGGAGAAGGTAGTTGCAATGAGCGAGGGTGGGAGGCAAGACAAGGAAAGCCGTTTCGTCAGTATATTGGAAGAGGTGAAAGGGGGGAGCAGGCTTAGGCTTGTCTGCACTATGCAGGGGATAAAGGAGGGGAGAAAGGACGAAACCTTGGGGCACGCCACCCGTGGGATAGAAAAGACGGGAATCGTAACATAGGTAAGGTGGTCAGAGAGGAAGGATGCAATGACCCAGACAAGGTTTATGGGAAGAGCGTAGGTTTCTAGTCTGAAGAGCAGGCCAGGATGCCAGATTCGATCATAGGCCTATTTGAGGTCTAGTGAGACGAAGATGGCAGCACAATGGGAATTGAGCTGGAGAGAGAGAGGAGTTGGGTAAGGCGAAGGAGTTGGTCATCAATGGGGAAGGAAGGACGAAAACCACATTGGGTGTCAGGAAGAAGGTGGTGAAGTCGAAGGTGGTGATGGATGCGACGGAATAGGATGGATTCGAAGACCTTGCTGAGCACAGGGGTGAGGCAACTGGATGGTAGGATGAGACATCGGAGGGGGGTTTGTTATGTTTAAGGAACACGAGGACACGGGAAATTTTCCACAGGCGGGGGTAGTAACCAGTGTATAGGATGGTGGTGTAAAGGGTTGCTAGGGTGGTGTGGAAAGGAAGGGGGCATTCATGAAGGTAGCGACAGGTGATACAGTCGTGGCCAGGAGCCGTATTGCGTTTTGTGCGGAGTGTCAGCTGTAGATTGTGTGTGGTGATGGGTGTGTTTATTTCCGAGGGGGAAATGTGGCCCAGTTATTGAAGGCCGGGAACTAGGGGTGGAAGCGAGATGTCAGTTTTCTCATGAACGTCTGGGAAAAGGGAATAATTGAAGTTGGGATTGTCAGGGATGGTGAATATGACGGAGAGGAAGGAGGCAAAATGGTCAGCCTAAGTGGCATCATCAGGTAGTGGTTAGTCACGGTGCAGGAGGGGATAAGTGGGTGTGGGTTGGGAGCCAGTAAAGTGATGGATGGCTGGTGGATGAGCCTTAAAAAATTCCTGAAACATCTCGCCTATGTAGGCAATAGAAAAGGGAATGCACGCGCAGAAGATAAAATTGAACATCTCTAACTATTGACACATATTTCTATATTTTCACTGCACTGCGCTGCGCTGCACCAAACACTTGTTTACTTTTACGCGATTGAAGCAGTTAAAGTTCACAATGAACAAAACAAAGGAAACTTATCTAATCCCATCTCGCTTCAAAGATGTCGCATTGCCACGCCACAGAATAGGGAGTAACCACGCATGTACTATCTTTCAAGATGGCCATTCCGCGCATGCGCACTAAATTTGGACGACAGACTGCAGGGGGAGTTTCCTTTCTGTATACTCGGTATTCTGTGTCCCCACTGTGCTGTTGCTGCACCTACGTACCACTGTGCCTGCGGCTGGCGGTGTGTGTAGGGCTGCTGGTGTCGGTGCCGTTCCTGGTGGCGACGGCGTGGGTGTACCTGCGCTTCCCGCAGCTGCGCGACCTGCACGGCCGCGCGCTGGCCAACCACGCAGTCTGCCTGGCCGCCGCCTACCTCTCGCTCTCCGTCACACAGCTGGCCGGAGACCGCTTCTCCACCGGCGCCTGCATCGCCTTCGGTAAGCACTCCGATGCCCAGCATTTACAGTTACAGTGGATTGACAGTAATATGTAGGGCTGCCAACATTTGAATTGGAAATGAAGGATAATCCAGCAATATCAACATACAGGGCGACTCACCAAGTATTGCCACAACGAGGCCTAGAATATCACGTTGGTTTCTTTGTTGTTTGGTGGGATCGCTTCAAGAGGTCAACTTTTTTTTCCTTCTTTCTCTCCCCCCCCCCCCGCCCCCTTTTTTTTTCTTTAATGGGATGATATATAATGGTACTTATTTTCTCATAGCGGCTATCGAAACGAATCCAATGATATGTAACAGTAACGTCTCTAAAGGTCAACGAATGGCAAAAAGGTGGGATGAACGGCCATTTACAGAAGTGGTGTTGCTTTGTATGGGAGCAGGGCGCACGACGTCGAGGTGTTTAGCGCCCGGACGGAAACAGAGTGAGACGAGACTCAAACAAGACAAGAGACAATCCAATTAAATAAGGCCATAAAATCATTCATATCATAGTTACCAAGAGAGGATAGGTAGATTAGCACGGCTGGCTGACCACACAAGGAGGAACTCAGCCAACTACTCATTTACAGAAAGTGTTCGAAGTGTTGACCATTCATTGGTATCACTGCATAGCTGCAATCTTCTTCTTATGGATTGAGTGGTATTCAGTATAACTTTGGCATTTATCGAAGCACATGCTCTGACAATTCTGTCTATATCGTGCAAACAGAAGCTAATAAGCGTATAACAAATTCCACAAAGAAACCCTGTCACGTAATTTGGTAGAGAATCCTAAAAAATTCTAGTCTTATGTAAAGTATACTAGCGGTAAAACATAATAAATACCTTCACTGTGCAATATTACGGTGATACTAAACACACTTCTGCTAAAGCAGAACGGCTTAACACAGCCTTCCGAAATTCCTTCACTACAGAAGAGGAAGCAAATACTCCAGAATTCGTATCAAGAACGGTTGCCACAATGTGTAATTTTATGCATTAAAGCAACTTAAATCACTTAACTAAAGGAAGTCTCCAGTCCCAACTGTATAACAAATAGTTTTCTTTCAGAGTATGCTGATGCAATAGCCGCATACCTAGTTGTCATTTACAACCGCTCGCTCAGCGAACGTTTCGTACCCAAAGACTGGGACGTTGCACAGGTTAGACCAATATTAAAGAAAGGCAATAGGAGTGATCCGCAAAATTACAGGCCTATATCATTGACGTCGGTTAGCAGCAGGATTTTAGAAAACATACTTTCCTCAAATACTATGAAATATCTTAATCTCCTGCTATAGTCAACACGGATCCAGAAAGTATAGTTCTTGTGAAACACAGCTGGCCCTTTACTCACGTGAAGTGATGAGAGCTGTCAACACGGGATGTCAAATAGATTCCGTATTTCTAGATTTCTGGAAGGCTTTCGACACTGTAGCTCACAAGCGTCTTCTACTCAAATGGCGTGCTTATGTAATATTGTGCGATTGGATTCGTGATTTCTTGTAAGAAAGGACACAGTACGTTGTAATTGAGGGAAAGTCATCGAGTAGAACAAAATTGATGTGTGGCGTTCCACGGGGAAGCGTTATAGGACCCCTGCTGTTCCTTATTTTTATAAACGATTTAGTAGGCAAACTAAGTAGCTCTTAGGTTGTTCGCAGATGATGCTGTCACTTATCGGTTAGTAAAGTCACCAGAAGATCAAAAGCAACAGCAAAACGATTTAGGTAAGTCATCTGCATGGTGGAAAAAATTGCAATTGACCCTTAATAATGAAAAGTGTGAAATCATCCACATGACCACTAAAACAAGAATTTCATTTACACAAAAAACCGGTCAGACCTACAGGCCGTCAATTCTACTAAATACCCAGGAGTAACAATTACGAACAAGTTAATTTGGAAAGAACACATAGACAATATTGTAGGGAAAGCGAACCAAACACTAAATTTCATTGTCAGAACTCTTAGAAGATGCAACAGCTCTACTAAAGAAACTGCCTACACTACACTTTTGCGCTCTATTTCAGAGTATTGCTGCGCATCGTACGATCTACACCAGGTGGGACTGACGGAGGATATAGAGAAAATTCAGAGAAGGGCAGCTCGTTTTGTATTATCGCGATTATAGGGGAGAGAGTGTCGCGGAAATCGTGCGCGAGTTAAGGTGGAAATTATTAAAAGAAAGGCTGTTGCGGCGAGATCTATTTGCGAAATTTCTTTCGACAGCTTTTTCTTCTCAATGCGAGCATATATTGTTAGCACCCACTTACATAAGGAGACATGATCATCAGAATAATAGAAATCAGATCGAAAACAAAAAGGTGTAGGTTTCTTTTTCCCGTGAGCTATTAGAGAATGGAATTTTAGAGAAATATCATAAAAGTGGTTCGATGAACCCTTGCCATGTACTTCAATGTGACTTGCAGAGTCACATATAGGCACATATAGAAGCACATACTCTGACAATTCTCTCTCGTATATCGGCGTATCCATGTAACGTGCCGTTGATGTGTAATCACCATTCGACGACTGCGCAATGCTACACCAATAGGAACGGTTCGACTAGTATCATCGAAGCAAGCTAATGCGGATGATCTATTCAGTTGAGGAAAAAGTCGATTTGCTTCTTATTTATGGAGAATGGTAACGAAATTCAGTAAGAGCTAGACACGTATACGCTGAAACATATCCTCAACGTACTCGCTCTACACGTAGTACATTTAAATATGTGTATGATAAACTAAGAACAACTGCATCTTTAACGCATCGGAAACATATCCGGCAAATTAAAGTTACTAGGAAGCGGAAATTAGTATCTTTCCACTGTGTTTCGAGATCCAACTCGCGCCAAATCGCAAGAAAATCTCCCATGAGTCAGGGCAGAGTTGTTCGTGTTCTGTATCGCCATAAATATCATCCTTACCATATCCACCAAGAATTAACTGGTACGGATTGTACGAGTCCCATGGAATTCTGCCGATTGGCTCAACGTCAGATTCAGAGAGGTGACACATTAATTTGATTTGATTTAGTGACGACGCTAGATTCACGAACCATGTAAATGTTAATTTACATAACATGCATTATTGGGTAACTGAAAATCCATGTCAGCTGCGGCAAGTTGCACGCCAAAGAACGTGTTCGGTAAATGTGTGGTGTGGGATTCTAGAGGACAGAATTATAGGCCTCTACTACATAGAAGGAAATTATTACTGGTAGGATGTACACCACATTCCTGCAAGAAACATTACGTATGTTATTGGAAGAAATTTATTTAGGAACAAGGAACAGAACGTGGTATCAACACGATGGGTGTCCGGCACATTTTTCGCTGATGTCTAGAAAGGAATGGAAGGAAGGAATCTTGGGATTTAACGTTCCGTCGACAGCGTGGCCATTAGCGACGGAGCTAACGCTCGGATTTTGCGGAAGGATAGGGAAGGAAATCGGCCGTGTCCTTTCAAAGGAACCATCCCGGCATTTACCTGAAGTGATTTAGGGAAATCACGGAAAACCTAAATCTGGATGGCCGGAGGTGGATTTGAACCACCTTCCTCCCGTAGAAGAATGCATAACTAGGGGAAAGATAGATACCGCCTACAGGAAAATAAGATATTTGGAGACAAGAAAAGCAGCTGTATGAATATCAAGAACTAGGACGGAAAACCAGTACGAATTAAAGACGGGAAAGCTGAACTGTAGAAAAAATATATAGAGGGCCTATACAAAGAAAATAAACTCGAAGGCAGTATTCTAGGAATGGAAGACGAAGTGGAGGAAGATGAGATAGATGATATGATACTGCGAGAAGAATTTGGCAGAGCGCTGAAGCACTTGTGTCAAAACAAGGCCCCTGGAGTAGATGATATTCCGTCTGAACTGCTGATGTCGTTAGGTGAGCCAGTCGTGAAAAAATTGTATCACCTGGTATGCAAGATGTATGAGACAGGAGAAATACCCTCCGACTTCAAGAAGTATATTGTAATTCCAATTCCAAAGAAAGCAAGTACAGACAAGTGTGAAAATAACATAACTATCAGCTCAATAAGTCACGGTTGCAAAATACTAACACGAATTATTTACAGACGAATAGAAAAACTTGTGGAATCCGACCTCGGGGAAGATCAGTTCGGATTTAGGAGAAATGTAGGAACACGGGAGGCAATACTCACATTACGACTTATCTTAGAAGACATGCTAAGGAAAGGGAAACCTACGTTTTTAGCGTTTGTCGATTTGGAAAAAGCTTTTGATAATGTCGACTGGAGTACACTCTTTCAAATTCTGAAGGTATCAGAGGCAAAATATAGGGAGCGAAGAGTCATATTCAACCTATACAAAAACCAGACAGCGGTTATTAGCTTCGAAGGGCAAGAAAGGGACGCAGAGGTTGGGAAAGGAGTAAGATAGGGTTGTAGCCTTTCTCCAATGTTGTTCAATCTGTACACTGAGAAGGCAGTGAAGAAATGGAAGAAGAAATTTAGAGAGGGCATTAAAGTGCAGGGAGAAGGAATAAAAACCTTGCGGTTTGCCGGTGACATAGTATTTCTGTCACAGACGGCAAAAGATCTGTAAGAGGAATTGAATGGGGTGGACAGTGTCTTGAAAGGAAGATATAAGATGAACATTAACAAGAGTAAAACGAAGGTAATGGAATGCAATGTCAGCAAATCAGGCGATGCTGAATGAATGAGACAATAAAAGTGGTAGATAAGTTTTGTTGTTTGTGTAGCAAGATAACTTCTGATGGCCGAAGTAAAGAAGATATAAAATGCAGAATGTCTATGGGAAGAAATGCGTTTCTAAAGAAGCGAAACTTGTTAATATCTAATATTAATTTAAACGTCAGGAAGTCCTTTCTGAAAGCATTTGTCTGGAGCGTAGCATTGTATGGGAGTGAAACGTGGACGATAAGGGGCGCAGATAAAAAGATGATAGAAGCTTTTGAAATGTGGTGCTACAGACGAATGATGAAAGATGGGTATATCACGTAACTAATGAGGAGATGCTTAACCGACTTGGGGAGAAAAGGAGTTTCTGGTATAACCTGACTAAGAGAAGGGATAGGTTTGTTGGACACATTCTGAGACATCAAAGAATTGTCAACTTAGCATTAGAAGCAAGCGTGTTGGGTAAAAATCGTAGAGGGAGACCGAGGGATGAATATAGTAAGCAGATTCAAACGGATATAGGTTGCCGAACGTATTCTCGGATGAAGAGTCTTGCTCAGGATAGAGTAGGGTGGAGAGCTGCATCAAAACAGTCTGCCGACTGAAGGCCACAACAACAACAACCACCTCCCGAATGGGAGTCCAGTGTGTTACCACTGCGCCACATCGCTCGGTGATGGCTAGAAATGATTTGCAGACACCATTCCCAAATCGTTGGATTGGACGCGTTGGAGATGTGTCGTGGCCGGCTCGTTAGCCAGACTTGACGCCTCTGCTTTTTTCTTGTGGGGGTTCCTAAAAGACATTGTTTATAAAGAAGTTCCAACTACAGTGAAGATATGCGGGAGAGAATTGTCACAGCATGTGCTTCGGTAAGTGCCGAAGTGATACGGAATACAACTCAATCCATGATAAAAAAAAGATTGCAGCGCTGCATTGATGCCAATAGTCATCACCTCGAACACCTTCTGTGATGGATCTTCTTGCTAACTTTCCCCCACGGTTCTTTCGTGAGTACGTGTGTGGCGAGCATTGGGCCCAGAGGTTATTCGGTATTTCTTCCTTCTTTCCTCCATGGACTGCATTTCCTTTCCCTTCCCCTCGTTCCCTATCATCACCGGAAAGACTGATGGGCTTAGCAGTTTGATCTCCCTGTCCCAATGAATCAACCAGCCGACCTTCGTTGACCATCAAAGACCTTACTGTTGCACATCATTGGCTTCGTCTCGATAGCCGCTATCAGAAAAGAACTATCAAACTATAGCATCCCGTGAATAAGTCAAATAATTGCTAAATTCATTTGAATTTATTTAAAGTGTCACAGTTAGATGTGCGTCATGACCGGTTTCGGGACAGCTGACCATCTTCAGATCTGTTAACAGATGTTTGCAGCAGCATGGACTATCAGCTCAGAGACCATGGCTACGGTTACGCTTGACACCATTGGTTACACGTCTCGGTCACCTCTTGTTCGCATCGACGGCGCTTTGAACAGTGGCCGTTACATTTCAGATGTGTTACGACCCGTAGCTCGACCCTCCATTCGATCCCTGCGAAACCCTTCATTTCAGCAGGATAATGCACTACCGCATATTGCAGCTCCTGTACAGGCCTTTCTGGACACGGAAAATGTTCGACTGCTGCCCTGGCCAGCACATTCTCCAGGTCTCCCACCAATTGAAAACGTCTGGTCAATGGTGGCCTAGCAACTGGCTGGTCACAATACCCCAGTCACTACTCTCGATGAACTGTGGTATCGTGTTGAAGCTGCATGGGCATTTGTAACTGCACACGCCATCCAAGCTCTTGTTTGACTCAATGCCCAGGCGTATCAAGGCCATTATTACGGCCAGAGTTGGTTGTTCTGGATACTGATTTCTCAGGGTATATGCACCCAAATTGCGTGAAAATGTAATCACATGTCAGTTCTAGTATAATATATTTGTCCAAAGAATACCCGTTTATCATCTGCATTTCTTTTTGGTGTAGCAATTTTATGGCCAGCCGTGTATGAGTGTTAACGAACATTAAAAGGAAATCTAAGTTCTGCTATGTTTTTCGTGTTTTTAAATTAATAAAACCCATATTTTTTTTACATTCTTGTGAATGTGTATATCATCCTAGACAGATCAGAGGGTATAATAACATAGGAATAAGAAAAGGTAAGAAATTCACTGAAATGTAACTGCTATTGAATAAAACAATTCTGTGTATTACGCTGCGTCATAATATATAATACACGGCCCAGTACCAAGATTTGTTTTATTCAAAATGCCGTGGAAGCATACGAACTTGTAATTGCTATTGTTAATGAATTTATAGTTAGGATTAATTCTTCAACAATATCAGTTTACATATTACAAAAAGTTAATATTTTAAGTACAATTAAAGTGTTATTACATTAAGGAAAAATTATTCCGATCAATTTTATCTATTTGAGGAAATTATTAGTTTTTTAAATTTTATAGCACATTCACTGTGGGCCAATAAATTACACTGCTGACACCTTAACCAGCATTCTTCCGGTTTCAAATTTGAGTATAGTTCAGTAAAGTAAAATGGTTACTATCTTCGAAATCATTCTTTCTCATGTTTCTGCCGAAGTTTCTTCACATAAGGACTCATATTGTTATTAAATTTAAACAACTACATAAAATAAATTGCCTAATTAATAACAAACAACACATAAAATCGAACTGTAATCGACATTAGAATAAACTGAAATACTGTGACATTTTATAATGACAAACGGTAGTCATTTTAGCTTAAAAACAATATTTCATTCGTTCAAGAAACTACCCCATGCTCTAGATTAACCTTCCATATCCTGAAACATCGTCAAATTTGTGTTTTACAAGATAATTTATACTTTCCTCAAACATTTAATTACCCGCAATAGTATTGAATAAAAATGTATGAATCAAGATAAGATTTTCGTTCACAGCAGCAAAACGGAAGCCGACAAACTCGTCGCCATATAATAGGAACAGGGTTCCCAATCGACTTTTCTACACAGCATAGTGCTAGTGGTGACACAAAACTAGTTTTGTCAAAACCGTCATTTTACCTAAATAAATCACTACAGAGCCGCGCGGGGGTAGCCAAGTGATCTGGAGCGCCACGTTGCGAATCGCGAGGCCTCCCGCGTCGGAGGTTCGAATCCTCCCTCGGGCTGTTTGGATGTTTGTGTTGTCTTCAGTGTAGTTCATAAGTAGTTTGTAAATTTAGGGACTGATGACCCCGCAGTTAAGTCCCTTAAGCTTTACAAACATTTAACACTTTATCACTACAGCACGAATTTCCATACATAAAGAAAGCGGCTAAGCAATGATGGTGTGGTCATGGACAAACCTACACAATCGAAACAATCGTAATCTTGCATTTACAGACCATTTAACCAGTACCCTGGCGCTCTTCTCATTACAAACAACCTTTGTCGTCATCTACAAAAGTGTTAATAACGTCAGAGAGGATAGCAATTCGCATGTCCTGCAGCTCTGGACGATATTTCTATAGTCAACAGTACAATTGCAATGTAACTCAAAGCAAATGACATTACTGTTTCGCACTGAAGGCAAGAATGGTTTGTTGTTACTATGTATCAGCCATCTGTAAATTTGATCAAAACTGATGAAATACTTCTCATTCTTTTAGTGGGGGATGGAAGTTTCAAGCGTAGTTAAGTTGCAATAAAGGCTGCCAGTGTAACAGAAATATATGAGCTGGTGGCACCAGAGAAATAGTGAGCAAAAATAAAGCACTAACGTAAACTGCGCAGACCGAAGAGCGACGTTTAGACAATGTTAGGCGAGATTTGTATTCTAAGTCTAATACCTATAGAAAATTAAGTAAACTGCATAACTTTATTTCATAGTGAATCCCTAGATGATTTTATTAAACAGTACGCGCTATTAACTATGAATTCCATACATTCCGTGAGACATGATTTTTTTTTCCTTTTTATCTTGTTTACTAAAGAAAAAACAATGGTTTACCCTGCATGGAGTGTTAGGAGCTGTCGCTATACAGTACCAGTTTGTGCCAAATTACTGCGTATAAATGCGTGATTGCACATCAATTTCTGCTGAGACACTAGCTGCTTCAACCCTTTAGGCCGTTTCCTTTGCAGGAGGCGAGACTGGAATTATTTATTTAGGACCAGACCGTCTCGTTTTTCCTGGACAGAGCGAGTCACCGTCTATTTCCACTTCTCCGCTCAGCATTTTATATCCGCCACGCCTAAATTAGCACCAGCGCATTCGAGACTGCTCTATGTACCAAACATTTTTACTGCAATCGAGCATCTCACTGCCTTGCAATATCTCAAGTTGCAGTGACACTTCTATTTACCGGTACATGTGACCATAAGACCAACGTGATCGTAAGATCAGACTGCACATACACAATAGGAAGTCTGCCATGTCTTTCTCAAAGAATTAATTATTTGCGTTGCATTCTCTGAAACAGTTGAGGAAAACCAGCCACCTCCTTACTCCCACTGCTGCTCATATCACTGTCAAAATAAATGGGAAAATTGTTTATGAAATTTTATCTCTATATAGAAATTATAACAGTTACTGTCAGTTGCTATGATGGAAAACTGGAATTCAGACGGTTCCATCGGAGGGCCTTGGTACATACCGATGAGCCCAAAAATCATGGCTATAAGGTTAACGGCGAGTTGTTTACCGTTGGAATACCGTACAGCAACGACTCTACATCTACATCGTTACTCTGCAAATTACACTGAGGTGCCTTTTTCGAATAACACGTGTAAAGAAAGAATAACTAAATCTCTTATTTTGTATTTAGGATCATTTTTTTTTTTCAAGGTAGGTGGGAGTCAACAATGTACTTTCGCAATTGAAGGAGAGAGTAGGCGATTTAAATTTCGTAAGTAGATCTCTCCCCAACAAAACACACCGTTGTTATAATCATTCCCATCCCAATTCCTGTGACACTCTCTCCCCTGTTTCACGATAATACAAAGAAATCTGTTTGTACTCTTTCGATGTTACCGTCAATCCCACCTGATAAGGATCTCACAATGCACAGCTATACTCGAAAAGGTGGACAAGCGTAGTGTATGCGTGTCGTGGAGATAGAGATGGTCATGGACATGGATTCAGCAAGTCGTTGCTACGTTTCTGAAGGTGTGTGGCACCAGATTTCTACACAGGTGACGTAGTTCTCGTAAATTAACGGCAAGTGGTTTTTTGGTGCAGAACTGGCGCCCAGTAGCGTCCCAGATATGTTCCATCCGCCGTGCCAGATCACGCGAATTAGATGGCGCAGGTTCGACAACAGCTCGCTACAGTGCGCCTGAAACCACTCCAACACGTTTGCCGCCTTCTGGCAGAGGCACTTATTCTACCAACAGACATCGGACGCGAAGGAATGCAGGTAGCCCATAGTAATGTTCGTTTAGTCCATAGCTGTCACAATGCATTCGACTGCCATTACATATCCCTTCTACATCTGCATCTACATACATATTGCGCAATCCACCGTAAGGTGCGTGGCGGAGGGTACACTGTACCACTACCTGGCATTTCCTTTCATATTCCACTCCCAAATAGAACGAGGAAAAAAAGAATGCCTATATGCCTCCGTACGAGCCCTAATTTCTCTTATCTTGTCTTTGTGATCTTTACGCGAAATGTAAGTAGGCGGCAGCAAGATCGTGCTACACTCAGCTTCAAATTCCGGCTCTCTAAATTTCCTCAACAGAAAATCACGAAAAGAACGTCGTCTTTCCTCCAGCGATCTCCAATTGAGTTACCGGAGCATTTCCGTGACACTCGCGCATTGGTCAAACCTAACAGTAACAAACCTAGCTGCTCGCCTCTGAACTGCTTCTATGTCTTCCTTAAACAGATCTGCTGCGAGTCCCAAACACTTGAGCAATACTCAAGACGTGGTCGCACAAGCGTTTTATACGCGGTCTCATTTACTGGTGAAGTACATCTTCCCAAAATTCTCCCAATAAACCGAAGTCGGCTGTCCACCTTACTCACAACTGTCCTTACATGCTCGTTCCATTTCATATCGCTCTGCAATGTTACGCCTAGATATTTGAACGACGCGATAGCATCAAGAAGCTCACTACTAATGCTGTATTCGAACATTATGGGATTGTTTTTCCTACTCATGCGCATCACCTTACATTTTTCGACATTGAGAGTTAGCTGTCATTCTTCACACCAACTCGAAATTTTGTCTAAGTCATCCTGTATGCTATTACAGTCAGTTAAAGACGAACCCCTCCCACACACCACAGCATCATCAGCAAAAAGCCGCAAATTACAAGTTACTCTGTCCATCAGATCGTTTATATAGATAGAAAATAATAGCGGTCCTATCACACTCCCATGGGGCACCCCTGACGATACACTCGTCTCTGATGAACACTCGTCTCTGATGAACACTCCCCGTCGAGAACAACGGACTGCGTTCTATTACTTAGGAAGTCTTCCAGCCAGTCACAAATCTTAAGCTATAATTTCGGATTAGGACACGAACAAGTACAGCACAGGTTTAGGAAACATCGTTCATGTGAAACTCAGCTTGCCCTTTTCTCACATGACATCTTGCGAGCCATGTATGAAGGACAACAGGCGGATTGTGTCTTTCTCGACTTCAAAAAGGCGTTCGACGCGGTGCCACACTGCAGACTGCTAACGAAGATACGAGCTTATGGGATCTGTTATGGTATAACCCCACTGCAACCACTGTGCAAAGATGATCATGACAGTAGCACGCCAATTGCCGTCCAGATTTCCCATTTCCGAGGTATTCACTCCCAAACTCAGGGCCATAATAAATTGCTATTTGTAAAGGTCGATTACCTAAGTGAATTTCCGTATTTGTAGGCCATATCCTAGAGAAAACTACTCTAAAGTCCGGCGTTTCACAGGTATCTGTTTATCCAGTCTAATGTTAGTCAATCTCCACACCCTTTCTCTCTCTCTCTCTCTCTCTCTCTCTCTCTCTCTCTCTCTCTCTCTCTCTCTCTCTCTCCCATCTCCTCCCCTCCCTCCTTACCTCTCCCCCTATATCTCTCATCCTGCACCTGTCTTTTTTTCATTTCTTCCTTACCCACTCTCTGTTCATCTCCTCTCACCTGTCTGTCTCTTCCTCTCATCTTGCCGTGCCCTTCTCTTCCCTCTTTGTATTTCCCCTTCACCCTCTCTCGGCTCTTGTACCTTCCCTCCCCCCGATCGTCCATCTCTTCCTCCGCCTCTATGTCGATTCCGTCCTCCCCGCTATCTATTAAATATTACATATTTCTTCCAAACGTTGTGGAAGTCTATTGCGTAGTAATCTCCATTGTGTAACATATGCTGCCTTCAGAAATAAAAAAAGATACTCCATAAAAACATACGTACGCTGTCTCAGCTTTCATGGTGATAAGTAAGACGCTATCAAAATCTGTTGTAATGTATCTTCCGCCATGCTTCGTACGGTAGCTTACTGAAGTTACCCTGTGTGTTAAGGCAAGGAATAACCTATGACCGTCCAAATTTCAACCAAATCCGTCCAGCATTTCGGCGTGAAGGTGTAAGAAGCATACCCACAAACATTCACACTTTATTACATATAAGGATTCCTCACTGCTTCGCGTACAGTACATACTTCTCGATTTCTCAGCGCGTCTCTGTCCAGGACCACAACAAGGTGGCTTGGAGTTCGCGTGCCCACTACAGGCTGCTCCCTAAATGGGCACTTACCGTGGCCGTAAAAATTTTTGTAGTCTACTGAACCAGTGCTGCACGCTTATCTTCCTCGCTGCCGACGGGACATACCTTAGCTATGACAGCCGTTGTGAAAAAAGGGCACGCAAGCACTTTAAGACGAGGATACAGCATAATTCTTTTGACGCTGCTAACCACAGAAGATCTCTTGCCAAGAAGTATAGTGTGCGTTTCAGATATTCTAGAATTAAGACGCTACATGGCACGTCATCTACGCTTTATATTTTTAGGATGCAATTAAGTAAGAACCAGATTTCTCCCATTTTGTAATATCACGACTACTGCACCCGTCAATTTCCCATATCACTGATGTTCTTTTCCTTCGGCTTTTATCCCTTACAGATTTTCTCGTGAAACAAAGCTCGGTATTGCTATGTTCCACATAAGGCTAAAACTAAACTGACGAAAACTGACAGAAGTATCGAGGCCGCGGATCGTATGTGAGGCTGTAGAGGATCCATGCAAGCAAAGGAGTCGCTGACCGTTTTATCGAGCTTCACCATATAAATACACATTGACTAACGTATTAACACAGGACACAATCAGATCTCTTTTGGGTGGGTATGAAGGATAGAAATTCAATCACTTTTAAATTCTCCGTTTTTCCATGTGAAAGAGTCATTAATACAAAGTAAATAAAATGAAAATACAAAACATTGGCATTAATTAATCACTTTTTCAGAGTAGTTCAAAAATTGTTCAAGTGCTTGAAAAGGTGGGGGACTAACTGAGACACATACCCAGGCCCGAGGAAGGCCTCGAACCTCCGGCGGCGAACGGACGCGTGCATCGCAGCAAGGCGCCTTAGCGTGTACGGCTATTCCGCCGAGGCTCAGAGTAGTTATCCCTGACTGTGTCTATTTTGCCATTTGTCCATAGTACGATGTGATCAAGAATTCCATCATGATAGTAGAAACGCTGAAACCAAAATCGGTCAACTTGCCAGATGAAAACTTTGCGATGTCAGAGCGAGAAGTTAAACAGCTCGCACCGGAGGTGTTTTGTCCCATTTGTACTTATTCTCGTCACAGAAGTGGTTGCTTCTCCTTTGATCGTCACGTGGGTGACACT
The DNA here is from genome assembly GCA_026315105.1 of Locusta migratoria. NCBI lineage: Eukaryota > Metazoa > Arthropoda > Insecta > Orthoptera > Acrididae > Locusta > Locusta migratoria. The sequence continues at coordinate 678,266,003 of CM048744.1, forward strand.
ATGTTCATGACAGACAATTCTGTGTCACTTCGTTCTCAAAGTGTCATGCCCTCTCACAGTCATTACAGTCCGATTCCTCCAACCATCTTCTCACAATTTCCTCAACTTTATTGTCTGAAGCGTTAACATATTGTATTATGTTTATCAGAAGTTTTTTTATCAACAGGATTACTAGGTCCCTCCAAACGCTTCGAATCTGCTAAAATCAAGAACATGCAACTAAAATAAAAACAGAAAACGTTACACAAAGAAAGTAGTGCGGTCAAAATGACAATGAGCGATTTTTAAACTGACGTAACTCACGTTGTGCAAGCTTTGCAATAACAACTCGGACTTTGCTGGTCTATCCGCAATTAAAACTCGAAGCTAATGAACCGATGGACGCAGCTATGGGAAAGGAACTAACTTGTGAAATCGCATCTGGCTGAAACGCGCTATCGAAAAGACCACACAACTTCAGTAAAAAAGTTTCCTACATCTCTTTAATTGAAGAGGGTATATGCTAGTCCCTTGATTTAATATTGCTAGTTTTGAATGCATATCAGATTATGCTGTAAACGTACAGTTTCTTGTATACTGATTTTAAGTTTGTCTCGGCACAGGAAATAGCTACAATTTGTTGTTATTTATTACTAGCTGAACCCCCGCTGCTTCGCATGCGTAGGCTGGTTGGTCTGCACCGGTTGTTTCTTTTTAATCCTAATGAAGAATCCATATCTTAAGTTTCGTAGTTATAGCTTGAAATTTGAGTTAACAACACCATATTTTTGAAAATCAATTTTTGCATCTCGTATTTCACCCCCTTATTGGTCGAATTTACAAAAATACCGAAACATTTGTCTTTTAAATTTGGACCCCGAATTCAAATCCGAAATTTTGTAGTTCTAGCTTCAAAATTGCCTAAATAGCTACGTATTTTCAAAAAAACGTTTCATCCCCTATTTCACCCCCTTACGGACGGAATAACGATAAATCTCTTCTTAAATGACGCCTACAGAGTAAGATCAACACCTTCCATAAATTTCAAGTTTCTATCTTCAGTGGTTTGGGCTGGCCGATGATGAGTCAGTCAAAATTTTCGTTAAGCTTATGGGACTTAACTACGGGGTTATCAGTCCCTAAACTTACGAACTACTTATCCTAAGGACGACACAAATATCCATGCCCGAGGGAGGATTCGAACCCCCGACCGTAGTGGCCGTGCAGACCGTGACTGAAGCGCCTCAGACCCCTCGGCCACCGCGGCCGGCATGAGTCAGTCACTCAGTCAGTCAATCGGGACACTTCCTTTTATATATAGAGATTATTATTCACGTTCGTAAGTGACGGGCACAAATTGGCACGCGTTGTCTGAGTCGGGACAGAGTTGGTAGATGACAGACATGTTAGGAGCCGCGTAGCCCCATCCGCAGTTTGTAGCCCTCGCAGCCCATCAGCGGAAGCGTGTCGGCCCTCCCAGAATAGCAGCCAGCACAGCACGACAAAGGCGATGCGCAGCCACGCCCCCCATACCAGGCTCCAGGCTGGAGGCACTGCACTGGGCGCAACCACAAATAGCGCGACTCAGTCGTACCAAGCTATGTGCTTCACAAACGTGACACACGTACGTGTTTGCTCACTATGGCCTGTTTTTTTCCGGATACTTTCCTACTAATAGACTATTAGCCTGAAAGTGACCTTCTTCGGGTGTGGCTTATTACCCGAAGTGAAAAAATTCATCGATATGGGCAGACACGATGTCGCTACACAGTGGGACGGAATCCCCAAAACGTGGCCAAAACCCCAAAATGGCTCATACAAAACTTAATATTCACAGAATATATGACATCAACTGCCATTGGGTAAAGCTGAAAATGTCTACGCAGCCGGGATTCGAACCCGGGTCTCCTGCTTTCTAGGCAGTTGCGCTGACCCCTACACCACTGGGGACACAGTGATCACGGCACCTGCAAGGACTACCTAAGCGCGCCTCCCGTCAGATACAAATTACCAGCTTCGCTCTGCCCACAGTACTCAAACTCGTAGTTATGAAACTAATTCCCGTAAGAGTAAGGGCTTCAAACTTGCCCACCCCTCCCCACTAACGATAGGATCATTGCCAAATCGCAGTTGATGTCATATATTCTGTGAATATTAAATAATAACAACTGCAGCATCAGAAGTGACGTCTGTTCTTTCGGAACAGACGCCACATGTATATATATAATATACCGGTGACGGGCGATGATCCTATCGTTAGTGGGAAGGGCTTCTTTCCATGAATCAGCACGGGTTTAGGAAACATCGTTCATGTGAAACTCAGCTTGCCCTTTTCTCACATGACATCTTGCGAGCCATGGATGAAGGGCAACAGGCGGATTGTGTTTTCCTCGACTTCAAAAAGGCGTTCGACGCGGTGCCACACTGCAGACTGCTAACGAAGATACGAGCTTATGGAATAGGTTCGCAGATTTGTGACTGGCTGGAAGACTTCCTAAGTAATAGAACGCAGTACGTTGTTCTCGACGGCGAGTGTTCATCAGAGACGAGTGTATCGTCAGGCGTGCCCCAGGGGAGTGTGATAGGACCGCTATTATTTTCTATCTATATAAATGATCTGATGGACAGAGTAACTTGTAATTTGCGGCTGTTTGCTGATGATGCTGTGTTGTGTGGGAGGGGGTCGTCTTTAACTGACTGTAATAGCATACAGGTTGACTTAGACAAAATTTCTAGTTGGTGCGAAGAATGGCAGCTAGCTCTCAATGTAGAAAAAATGTAAGGTGATGCGCATGAGTAGAAAAAACAATCCTATAATGTTCGAATACAGCATTAGTAGTGAGCTTCTTGATGCTGTCGCGTCGTTCAAATATCTAGGCGTAACATTGCAGAGCGATATGAAATGGAACGAGCATGTAAAGACAGTTGTGAGTAAGGCAGACAGCCGACTTCGGTTTATTGGGAGAATTTTGGGAAGATGTACTTCACCTGTAAAGGAGACCGCATATAAAACGCTTGTACGACCACCTCTTGAGTATTGCTCAAGTGTTTGGGACCCGCAGCAGATCGGTTTGAAGGAAGACATAGAGGCGGTTCAGAGGCGAGCAGCTAGATTTGTTACCGGTAGGTTCGACCAATGCGCGAGTGTCACGGAAATGCTCCGGCAACTCAATTGGGGATCGCTGGAAGGAAGACGACGATCTTTTCGTGAATTTTTGTTAAGTAAATTTAGAGGGCCGGAATTTGAAGCTGAGTGTAGTACGATCTTGCTGCCGCCTACTTACATTTCGCGTAAAGATCACAAAGACAAGATAAGAGAAATTAGGGCTCGTACAGAGGCATATAGGCATTCTTTCTTTCCTCGTTCAATTTGGGAGTGGAATAGGAAAGGAAATGCCTAGTAGTGGTACAGTGTACCCTCCGCCACGCACCTTACGGTGAATTGCGGAGTATGTATGTAGATGTAGATGTAGATAGTTAATCAGTATATAATCTTGGAGTTGAAATTCCGCGGTATATTGCGGTATATGCTACTTTAGCTCTAGTTGAAAATGCAAGTTCGGCAAAGCATGGTAGTTTTGCACAGGCATCGGATAAAATATGTTCAAATGAATAGTCTATGGGACTTAACTACGGGGTTATCAGTCCCTAAACTTACAAACTACTTAAGAACTACTTACGAACTAGGACGGAACAAATATCCATGCCCGAGGGGGGATTCGAACCCCCGACCGTAGTGGCCGTGCAGACCGTGACTGGAGCGCCTTAGTCTCCTCGGCCACCGCGGCCGGCCATCGGATAAAACATAATGTAAAAAGTAACCATGAAATTTATAGCTATTTAGTGTACGAACGTGTTTTACATGCCTGTAGCTACCATTTCCATCTAGTAGAACTGAAATTCTTCACTTCACTACCAAAATATTCACTCACAAACGGAGAGTAAATTTGCCTTGTTTTCACAGCGCCACGTGTGCTCTCGATGAAGGTCACTTTTGAACTGACGAAATTCGACAGGTATCGAAGATGGCGAACTCTACTTTCGGAATGAGATGCACCAATTCTTCTCCTAACCAAGTCACCCATCAAAATTTCAAGAATCAAAAATACATTTTTCGGGGTTTTGGCCACGTGTTGGGGATTCCGTCCCACTGTGCGCCAGTATCGCGTTCACAAGGTATAAAAGGGCTAGACGCATGGGCACTACATTTCAGAAAACTATAGAGAACTCAGTATTCCGACACCCAAGGTGTAAAAAATGTGCCGATACAACCAAACTTCGGGGATTACTTCTCGCCACGGACAGCACAATGACCGAAGGTCTGCATGTAACAGGCGGGCGCAGCGACGTATGTGTGGAGCTATCAGTGATAACAGACAAGCAGTTCTGTGTGGAATAACCGCAGAAATCAATGTGGGGCGTGTGACAAACGTATGTCAGGATGATTCGGCGTAATTGGTTTGGGGCAGCAGACGATCGACCCGAGAGCCTTCGCTAACAGCATGGCGTCAAATGCAGCGCCTCTCCTGGACTCGTGACCATACCGGATAGGCGCCAGACAATTAGAAAACCGCGGCTTGGTCAGACGAGTCCCGATTACAGGTGCTAAGGTCGCAGTGTGGCGCAGACAAGGAGGTTAGAATAAAGGGAGGTGGCATCATCTATGCCGAGCACGTACGTCACTTGAACCCTGTCCGTCATCTTGGTCAGTTTTGCAATGCTATTTCCCCGTTAAAACTATGCGTTAAGTCGACACTCGTACTGTTAATGCATTGAACTGACAATCATTGCAAAGTATGTTCTTACGAAGAATCTACTTTCTTGAATAAACAGTAATAAATACTCATCATAACATTTTAGTGGACCAAACAGATGGAAGTCACATGCGACACGTCAGGGCTGTAGGGCGGATGCTCAAGCTGCTCCCACTTGAACTTGGCCAGTACACTTTGTGTGACCCTGCAGACGCCGGGACGCGCGATATCACGGAGCAGAATCACTCCCTCCATGAACAGCCCAGGCCGTTTGCTCTTGATACACTTGCGTAGGCTCCGGGGAGTTTTAGAACACACGTCACTCTTAATGGTTTTTCCAAGCTCGGGGAACTCGATGAGTGTCGAACCTTGGACGTCGAAAAAGGTGATGAGCATGACCTTGCATGCTGAGGGCACACTGCGTTATCCCAAAGGGGCATATTCAGATTTCAGCTGGTCTGTTTGTTAAGAAACGCATTTTCATTTGAACACCTCTCGTATTACTGAAAGGGTCTTCCAGTGACATGTTAAGTCCATCCACATAGAGTTGCTGCGTTTTTCCAGGCAAAAGAATTTCCGACACGATATTAGGAGGTATTCCACGACGTTTGTCACTTCATTGTATGTTGTTGCGCATACTCGATGCCTCAACTCCAAGCAGACGGCTATGTAATGTTGGTGTCGCAGTACCGAACCTCTCTTGGCGCCTGCAAAGCCTCTGATATTAACCTCTTTTTTTTCCAGAGCTTGCACTGTTATTCCGAGAAACGCACTTCCTCTCTGGAGCTTGAGTCTATGGTAGATGACATAACCAGACAGTTGTCATTAAAGGTTACGTTCTACAAACCCATTCCTTTTTTACTTAGAAATCTCCGTCGAGGTTTATTACATTTTCTGACATTCGTATTTTATCTCCTTAATCACACTAAGCCAATGATTTCACTTTATCACACGAAGAAGAGGTTGGGAATGAAAAAGAAAAGACAAAATATGGAGTGAACCTTTCAACGAAGAAAAAAGCAACCAACTACTATCAATAATGCTATTTATTTATGAAATAGCGCCATTGCCGGTTTAAAACCTTTGGGTACATCATCAGACGGCTTTTGACGTACAAATATATTGTTACTGTTTATTTCTGTATTTTGTTGTTAACAGCTCCTTGTGGTAAAATATTCTTGCGTTGGTAATGCTCTACAGAACACAAAAGACGACTGAAATGATTATTTGAACGTAACTAGCACTAATAAGTCTATGTTTACGGAAATCAGAAGCGTACCACATTTGGGATACCTAATAAACTTTCAGCCACTAAGAACATTTTTGTTTTGAAGGAGACCACTTTTATTAATCTCGGATAATAATTAACAGAAGCAATGAGCACTTCAGATTTTATTTTACGGTAACTATTTCACCTGGCCGCTGTATGCTTTTACAAGCTAAGTTAACGTGTGAGTGAGAGAAGTCTCTGTACTGACGTCGTGGGAGACTGACGGCTTGTCGTTTACCTTTTGCAGCGTTCCTCATCCAGTTTTCGTTCCTGGCTGCCTTCTGCTGGCTGACCATCCTCGCTGTGGACACCACTTGGAAGGTGCTGTGAGTATACCGTCTCACTTAACTAACTTAACGTAAAGCCGTCACTGCTCCCAGCAGTTCACATTAGTGTTGTTTGTTGTGTGGGAGCGAAGCGGGTCGCTAAATTCGTATTCGGGAGAAGTGGAATTCTTAATTCCGGCTGCTCAGTTCTAGTTTACCTTTGTAACATCATGCTAAATATGCAACAGTTTCCTGAATAAGGCTATAGTTGATTCCGTCCGCAATACCTGTCAAACTCAGTTATTGCTACATCTCTAATAATTTGAATGCATATCGACTATAGATTCCTTTTTTCATGAAAACAACCAACAACTGAGACACAAACTAGCGTTGCATTGTTCCATGTCTTGATAGAATGCACACACAGTCTAACATATACAGTCACGACACTCCTTATGGCATTTGGCTGAACAGCGGCGTCGAGGTTATCATCAGGTAAAACCAGACATTATTTGTGTTTATTCCTCCACTGCCGAAAATATCTTTAAAATTTCTCAACCATACACTGAAGTCCAACGTAATACCAGTCATAAAAGCAGGTAATGCGATACAGTAAACGGCCGGAAACCACAACTCAATATCTATATCACTAGGAGCCACCAACTAGTAAAAATTATGGAGTCCTTGCGACAATGCTACGTCACTCTAGAAGGGAAAATATTCACTGGAGGAAGGAAAAGAGCAGCTTTGTTCAAGGCAGTATACTCGCCCGTATCTTGGTTAACGTATATTTTTACGATCAGCCGATATCCTCTTTGGATATACAAGATACAAGACACTCTCAATGCTGACTGTTCGGGCATCAATGCGCAAGGCCGCGGCGGAGTGGCCGAGCGCATTGAGGCGCTATGCTGCGATGCGCGAGACCGTTCCCCTTCGGAGGTTCGAATCCCCCCTCGGGCACGGATGTTTGTGCCGCCTTTAGTATAAGGTACTTTATAAGTAGTTTGTAGGTTTAGGGACTGATGACCCCGCAGTTAAGTCCGATAAGCTTTGCAAACATTTGAACACTTTCACTGCTATGCGGAAGGAAGAACCCATTCCCGACAATGTCAACATAATATTGCGATGACAACTCTCTCAAACCGAATGTCACTGAAACGAAAGTTAGTGCTTAATACTTGCACACACGCCTGCCAAACAGAAAGCTGCACGTTAACTGGGTGTGTCTTCCCTTGAGCACACAGACCAGCGGGCTTACGTCTGAGTGACGCTTAGCAGGTCTGTCACATACAAACATCACTGGGAAAAAATACCGAAACGAGGTAGCTGCAAGCAGCAACATCCTCACAACTTTCACTGGCAGTACATGCGGCGCCAAACCTTCTGTGCTTCGATCCATCAGCTTAGAATACTGCTTTTCCGTAACCGAATTCCCTGTCTGTTCTACATTGGCGCATGTCACGAAATTAGACAAAAGCATTAATGAAACCTGTTGGCTGCTCATAGGATGAAGGAAACCCTATTGGAAAAGCTCTTCTAAGCTTCATGTTTCGGCAGTCCCAACTCTCGTAGGACAGCTCGTGAGTACAACGAACAATTCAAAAAGACATTTGATGACTTTCATCCACTATATGGCAGCTTTTACAAATTCAAAGGTATAAGATCTTTTCATGAGCCTCCTGTCGGCTACCCTATTTTAGAATATCCACCAAGAGGCGATGAATTAAACTATGAGTAATGTAAATTGTAAACCGTACAGGAACTGGTGCAGCCCCTGAAAAAACCAAGTCTGATAAAATTGGTCCTATTAGAACCTGTACCAATAAGTGTGAAGGTGGATAAATACAAAACATGGAACATGTCGAAATTGTCCTGCAAATTGCCACCTAAACGACCTCTGGCTAAGCAAGCCCGAAGCATCTAACTTACAAGGGAACGGTCCAATAAGACATGTCGAAACCTACCCTGAAATTTTTTACACAGGCAGAAGACAACGAAAGAAATGCACTGTCAAAATTTTAGCTGCTAAGAGGCACTGCAAGTTTTTTTTTTTTTTTTTTTTTTTTTTTTTTTTTTTTTTTTTTTTTTTTTTTTTTTTGAAATAGCTGAAAATTGCCAAGTTCGTAGCGCGCCAGGTGGCGGTAGAAATGTACACCCCTAGTGGCGCTGTAGCAACAGCGCATGCGCAACTAGACGCGCGCACAGACACACAAAAGTCGAGGTTGGCGATATATTGTGAACAGGAAACACGACGCAACCCGATCGTAATTTGTAAAGGACGTTTCAGGTTATCGTTCGTCTATTAACTATTATCAGTTGAATTTTGCAGTATTGGTAAGTATTGATAATAAAGATAAAGCTGAATTAATATTTATTGTGCTTTCGTCAGGCATGCCTGTATCTTTATCTTTCTTCTTCCAGTTTCACAGTAATGTGGAACCCAATTAACGTCCACAATTTAGCAAAGATGAAATACCAAGAACGTGGTTTCCTGCTGAAATCACCTACTTATCCTGAGGACGTACATATGTGTCATTTGTTGATTGATTTCTTTGACATTCATTCGAATGATGTAGACATTTCGTTTTAAACTGTGGAAACGTTAGAATAAATAGGAAATAATTGTGACGATTCCACGAACTGTGACTCGGACGACGTCAGTTGTACCTGTAACAGTTCTGAAGAATATTTTCCAAACCTAAAAAACACGTATTACATCAGCTTTCAGCGACAAAGAAAAGGCAGTGAAATATTCGTTAAACGAAGGAGGAAAAAAACGCTTGAAGTTAAGCAGTGTGCAAAGGCGTTTTCGTTTCGTAAAATCTAAGCGTGAACTTTATAAATGGAAGAAAGAATTACATTAAGTAAGAAATATGCGCCAAAACGGAAACTCGAAAACATCTGAAAGAAAAACTGTTCGAAAGATTTAGAACTGCTCGTGAGAGGCAATGCACCGTTACCGATGGAGATCTACGAGGCTGGGCCCTCCGAATTGCATCTGGCACGAACATAGCTAATTTCCAGGCTTCGTCGACCTGGCTACAAAGGTTCAAGAAATTGTACAGAATAGGAAGTCGCTAAATTACCAAGTTTACGTCACGTAAAAGTGTATAGCAGTACCAGTGATAGACAATGCCATAGAGAAGTTCATAAGTGACATAAAGACAAAACTTGCTGTTATCCCTGTAACAGCTGTTTATAACGCTGATCAGTCAGGTTTCGTGAAAGAACTGCGTGCACACCGCACTTTATCATTTCGGGGTGAAGAAAAGACGGAGTCGATTGCCCAGTCAATGAATGCAATGACACATTCATATACGATAATGCCAATGATAAGTATGAGTAGTTTACTGTTTCCGCAGCTGTTTATGTGTCTTCAAGAACCTCACGGCAAATTAGGAACAAAAATAAAAAATGGACTGTTTAATTGCAACAATCTTGTAATCGACGTATCAAAATCTGGAAAAATAGGAAAGAATAATTTTCAACATTTCGTTCGAAACGTATTTCTACCAGTTGCAGAAACTAATAAAAAATTTTTCGTAATTGAACAGTCGAATCAGTGTAAATGGTGCAGAGAGCAAACATCCATATTTCGGAATCCGAGCGTAAGCTGCGTCTCTAATGACCACGCTGTCGACGGGACGTTGAACTCCAAGCTTCCTTCCTTCCTATATCGGGCTGGCTTCTTTACCTGGCATACCACTTCAAAAATGTTCCAATGTTTGTATAGCATATAGGACTTAACTACGGGGTCATCAGTCCCTAAACTTACAAACTACTTATGAACTAGCTAATACTAAGGACGCCACAAGTATCCATGCCCGAGGGAGGATTCGAATCCCCAACCGTAGTGGCCGTGCAGACCGTGACTGGAGCGCCTCAGTCCCCTCGGCCGGCACAGAAACTAATTCATTACTTCTGTTGGATTCATGGTCTGGACATAATGACGCCTCTGTTTTTGTGGAGGACGGCGAAAAATCTTTGGATGTAATGTGAATTCCGTCTGGAACTACTAGTGCGATTCAACCTCCCGATAAAGAATTTTTTCGACAGTGGAAAGCATTTTTAGGAAATTATCAGACAACATAGTCTAATTCATTTCAGGTTTATCAGCGGAACAGTATTCTTAAGCTGTAGTCATTTGTGCATTACCAGTTTTCTTCGCCACGCTTTACGAATTTGATTAAGTATGCCTGGTATGCAGCACAATATGCAGAACAACGGCCGGGACCATTTCTGACTCCGTTCCAGTTCTGTGTAAATAAAACTAGTGTTTACTGCAAAGTGCCTGAATGCATCAATTTTTTCTATGTCCGGTGTGCCTGGTGCAAGTAAAATATTTGTTTTTGTCATTCAATAGACACTTCGCATTTTTGTGACGACTACATGGAATAAACAAAGAACTATTTCACTGATAGTCAAATGCACAAAAATTCAAAAATTGTTTTGAGGATTCGCCGACAGGAACTGTTATAAAATGTGGTACTACTAGACACATTTCATTTCAACAAATTACAAATCCACATTGACGGAAGCCGTCTATGACATCGAACACTGTCATGAATTTATTTTCTCTATTAACTACTTTTATCAGAATTTCATGTGCAAGAGTTGAACTGTCGGTATCAAGTTATTCAAAAAATGTTTGTATCGTTCAAGTCGATGTTACTAGAGCAAACAAACTAAAAAGGATGAGCAAAAGAAAATTCTATATGATGTTCCCGGTAGGACTCTTGCAGGTCTTTCAACTGGAAGCCACTGCAGCTGCTTAGGTGTACCTAACCTTTCCCAGTTACCTGATCGGAAAATAGAGACCTGCAGTTTAACGTGTAATCCGAACTACATTTCTTTCGTAGCCACTCCATCTTCGAGCAGTGAATGCTCGGTTAAAAATCGTAGTGAAAAAATTTGTGGTCTGAACGGGATTTGAGCCCGCGCTCTCTGGTTCACGAAGCGCGCACTTTGCCACTAGACCAGTAGACCTGATACGCGTAGTGTTAGCGCCAGCCGTGTCACCTCCTTAGATGATGCTCGACGTCGGTAATTGGTGTTCTCTACATAAAATCTTCCTTCCCTTCGCCATTTTGCATACTCAGTCAAAAATAGTGCACTCGTCATGCACAATAATCCTCACTGAGTAGCAAAGTTTCGCACTGTGGCTCTAACAGGGTATAGTTGTATGCTATATGCCGAATATTACCTAAAAACCAATAACACACCGTTCGCAGGCAATGTTTGTTACCTCGTGTTCTCTTCCGATCCCTCTAGTATAAACGATTCAATCCATATACAAGCGAATGATAGTGAATTTTCTGCAAATGCTCATTCGTTCGTGTTCGTTTCCATTCACTACATTGTAAACCAGACATTGTTGTTGTGGTCTTCAGTCCAGAGACTGGTTTGATGCAGCTCTCCACCCTACTCTATCCTGAGCAAGCCTTTTCATCTCCTCATAAGAACGACAACCCACATCCACTTGAAACTGCTTACTATACGCGTCTCTTGGTCTCCCTCTGCGATTTTTACCCCACACACTTCCCTCCAACGCTAAATTCACAATTCCTTGATGTCTAAGAGTGTGTCCTACCAATCTATCCCTTCTTTTAGTCAAGGTATGCCAGAAATTTCTTTTCTCCCCAATTCGGTTCAGTACCTCCTCATTAGTTACGCGATCCACCCACCTAATCTTCAGCATTCTTCTGTAGCACCACATTTCAAAAGCCTCTATCCTCTTTCTGTCCACACTGCTTATCGTCCATGTTTCACTCCCATACAAGGCAACACTCCATACAAATGCCTTCAGAAAGGACTTCCTTAGGCTTAAATCAATATTCGATGTTAACAAATTTCTCTTTTTCAAAAACGCCTTTCTACCCATTGCCATTCTGCATTTTATATCATCTGTACTGCGACCATCATTTGTTATTTTACTGCCCAAGTAACAAAACACATCTACCTCCTTTATTGTTTCGTTACCTAATCTAATTCCTTCAGCATCACCTGATTTTCTTACACTGCACTCCATTACCCTTGTTTTACTCTTGTTAATGTTCATCTTATATGCACCTTTCAGCACACTGTCCATTCCGTTCAATTGCTCTTCCAGGTCCTTTGCTGTATCTGACAGAATTACTATGTCGTCGGCAAAACGCAATGTTTTTAATTCTTCACCCTGAACTTTAATTCCTTCTCCAAATTTCTCCTTGCTTTCCTTTGTAGCTTGCTCAATGTACAAATTGAACAACATTGGGGAAAGGCTACAACCCTGTCTTACTCCCTTTCCAACCAATGCATCCCTTTCATGCCCTTCAACTCTGACAACCGCTGTCTGGTTTTTGTACAAGTTGTAAATAACCTTACGTTCCCTATATTTTACTCCTGCTTGCTTCAGAACTTGAAAGAGTTTATTCCAATCAACACTGTCAAAAGCCTTCTCCAAATCTACAAAAGCTAGAAATGTTGGTTTGCCTTTTCTTAATCTATCTTCTAGGATAAGCCGTAATGTGAGTATTGCCTCCCGTGTTCCTACATTTCTCCTGAACCCAAACTGATCTTCCCCGAGGTCGGCTTCTACCAGCTTTTCCATCCTTCTGTATATAATTCTTGTTAATATTTTGCAACCATGACTTATTAAACTGATGATTCTGTAGTTTTCACACCTGTCTGCACCCGCTTTCTTTGGAATGGGGATTATAACATTTTTCTTAAAGTCTGAGGGTACTTCACCTGTCTCATACATCTTACACACAATGTGAAACAATTTTGTCATGGCTGGTTCTCCCAGAGACTTCAGTAGCTCTGACGGGATATCATCTACTCCAGGGGCCTTGTTTCGACTTAGATCATTCAGTGCTCTGTCAAATTCATCTCTCAGTATAGTATCTCCTATTTCATCATCATCTACATCCTCTTCCCTTCCTACAATAGTGTCTCGAAGTTCATTTCCTTTGTAGAGCCCCTCTATATACTCTTTCCACCTTTCAGCTTTCCCTTCTTTGCTGAGAACTGGTTTTCCATCAGTGTCCTTGATATTCATAGACCTGTTTTTCTTATCGCCAAATGTTTCTTTTATTTTCCTGTAGGCTGTATCTATTTTTCCCCTATTTATACAGTCTTCTACATCCTTGCATTTGCCTTCTAGCCATTCCTACTTAGCCATTTTGCACTTCCTGTCAATCTCATTTCTTAGTCGTCTGTACTCCATTTTGCCTGTTTCATTTACTGCATTTTTATACTTTCTCCTTTCATCGATTAAATTTAGTATCTCCTGTGATAACCAAGGATTCTTTGTAGGTCTTGCCTTCCTACCTATTTTGTCCTCTGCTGCCTTCACTATTTCATCTCTCAATTTTACCCATTCCTCCTCAACTGTTTTATTTTCCCCTGTTTCTGTCAATTGTTGCCTGAAGCTCCCTCTGAAATTCTTAAGAACTTCAGGTTCCTTCAATTTATCTAGGTCCCATCTCCTTATTTTCCTACCTTTCTGTAGTTTCTTCAGTTTCAGCCTACAGTTCATAACCAACAAGTTATGGTCAGAGTCTATGTCTGCCCCTGGGTATGTCCTACACTTCAAAACCTGGTTCCGAAATCTATGTCTTACCATTATAAAATCTATCTGGTATCTCCCGGTGTCTCCTGGTCTCTTCCACGTATACAACCTTCTTTTGTGATTCTTAAACCAGGTGTTTGTTATAACTAAATTGTGTTCCGTGCAAAATTCTACCAGGCGGCTTCCTCTTTCATTCCTTTTGCCCAGACCATATTCACCCACTATCTTCCCTTCCCTTCCTTGTCCTACTACCGAATTCCAGTCTTCCATAACAATTAAGTTTTCCTCTCCCTTAATTGTCTGAATAATTTCGTTTAGCTCCTCATATATTTCTTCGATCTCCTCATCATCGGCAGAGCTAGTTGGCATATAAACCTGTACTACTGTTGTCGGTGTTGGCTTCGTACCTATCTTGACAATGATAATGCGATCACTGTGCTGCTCATAGTAGTTTACCCGCATTCCTATTTTCCTATTCATTATCAGTCCTACTCCTGTGATACCCCCAACTGATTTTGTATTTATAATCCTGTACTCACCTGACCAGAAATCCTGTTCATCCTGCCACCGAACTTCACTAATCCCCACTATATCTAACTTCATCCCCACTATATCTAACTTCAACCTATCCATTTCCCTTTTTTAAATTTTCTAATTTTCCTACTCGATTAAGGGATCTAACATTCCACGCTCCGACCCGTAGAATGCCAGTATTGTCTTTCCTGATGATCACATCCTCCTGAGTAGTCCCCGCCCGGAGATCCGAATGGGGGACTATTTTACCTCCGGAATATTTTACCCGAGAGGATGCCATCATCATATGTTCATACAGTAGAGCTGCATGTCCTCGGGAAAAATAACGGCTGTAGTTTCCCCTTGCTTTCAGCCGTTCGCAGTAGCTGTGTAGCAAAGCCACATTAGCTGATGTTACAAGGCCAGCTCAGTCAATCATCCAGACTGTTGCCCCTGTAACTACTGAAAAGGCTGCTGCCCCTCTTCAGGAACCACACGTTTGTCTGGCCTCTCCACAGATACCCCTCCGCTGTGGTTGCACCTACGGTACGTCTATCTGTATCGTTGAGGCACGCAAGCCACCCCACCTCGGCAATGTCTGTGGTTCATGGGACATTAAGTGCTTAATATTGACCCCCTCCCCCGGGGGCTCACGGTTATTTCGTTAATACGTGCGTGGCGAGCACGGGGCCCCGAGCTAATGCAGTCTTCCTTCCTTCCTTCTTAACTTCCGGACTGCATTTCCTTTCCCCCTCCCCTCCTTTCCTATCCTCACTCCTTCCCCTCCCCACCGGAGGACTCATAATGTCAGTAGTTTAGTCCCCCTAACCCAACCAAACAACCCAACCCAACCTTAATATTGGTGACTGTGCACTCTGCATAATTCAGCTACGTGGCGCTGCGTGAGTGATTCGCCGAGTTGCGCGCCAAGCGGGCAGGGCTGTACAAACCGCTGTTATTAATTAGCTGTTCTACGCGTGGCAAAAATGCTTAATTTTTTTTAATTTATTTATTTATTTTTTTAATACTTGTAGTGCCTCTTAGCAGCTAAAATTTTGGAGTGCATTTCTTTCTTTGTCTTCTTTCTGTGCAAAAAATTTCAGGGTATGTTTCGACCGTTCCCTTGTTAGTCTTCTACTGGTTCGAAAAATTGGCAGCTCCTTACACGAAAAGTAATTAAAGTAAGTATTATTTCTGTTATTCATTGTGACTTTCACTCATGTATTTCGTCATGTCCGTGTAAGTGTATTGTGTTATAATCAGATAGACCGTAATAAATCCTTTGCATGAAAATGGAAGTTATATTTGCTATCACTTGTTATTTGCTTTAAAGTCGAGACTACATTTATAGGGGGAATCACATTAATATCTGGAGACAATTACACCATCATCAACACTCTGATGCAAATTACTGTGACCATCTTTTCACTTGTAAAAGTAAGAGAAGTTTTTGTGATTCTCATTATCTAACATCAGAGCAACAACTACACCACACCTGGAAGGGCGTTAGCTGTCCAGCCCGACCCAAGCGCGGATAAAGTGGAAGGGTTAATCATTGGACTAACCATTCAAGACTGTAAAAAATGAACGGTCCCCATACACTCACACCCAGCCTCAATTTGGAATGGATTTTATGGAAAACGGCCCGAGTTTACGAATAAAGGACTACAAACAGGAACATGTAATGTGTAAACATTATGTGCTGCAGGACAAACAAAGATACTTGATAAAGACCTAGTGGACTACACGATGGACATTACAGCCCTGTAGGAGATAAGGTGGCCTGGCCAATGTATTCACAGAGAGAAAAACTATACGACCATATACAAAGGAAATAGATATGGTCACCATATATTTTGGACAGGATTTGCAGTACATAACAAAATAATGGTCATTATGATGACACTAGAAAATGGGAATGAAAAGATACGCTACATCAGATAAATATAGAAACATCTCAATGTATTCATTCCCCAACAAAGGACAAGGAGGAAGACAAAGCAGATAAATTCTACGACACCATAAACCAGATGTACGTCAGATTACAACAGTATGACTTCAAAATTTTGCTGCGGGACTTAAATGTTGAAACAGAACAAGAAAAGCAATGAAAATCATGCATAGGCTTGTTCAGCTTGCACACTTAATTAATCTATAACGGCATAAGGTTCATCAACTTCAACACAGCTAGAAAATTAAAAACAGTCAGTACATCAGTACATCATTTCCCCATATACATATCCATAAAGCAACGTGGACCTCACCGAAAGGGTTAACTAGGAATCAATAGACCATGTATTAATAGAGAAAAAACATAAAAGTTCTTAACAGATGTTAGGATAATGAGAGAGGCTGAGGTAGGATCAGACCATTCTCTTGTACTAATAATGATAAAACAATCACTACCAAAACAATTAAGAACAATAGTGGTACGACAACCTATAAAGTAGAAGAGGAGAATAAAGAGTTTAAGAGTAGGCTTGGAAGTAGAACCACAAACTTAGAAAGAAAAAGCGATAGGAAAAAAATATATCAAAACAAAATGAAACAAGATAACAACAATTATAATAGATACTGCACAAGAACTGCTAGGAAATAATAATATCAATTTAATGCGCAAATCATGGTTCGATAAAACATGTAGAAAAGCAGTACAGGACAAGAAGACAACCAGACAGACAATGATGAGCAATAGCAACTATGAGAACGGAATAACATACAGGAAAACCACGAGAGAAATGCAGAGAATAATAAGGCGAGAGAGAAAAACATTCGTATTTAGTTAGAGAACGCTGAGAAGCTAGCCAAGTCTGTAACAATGAAGGATGAGGATGAAAAACTAATTACTAAGAATTAAGGGAATCTAGAGAACTGGAGTAGGTAATTAGAAGAACTGCCGACCAACCTGGCAGACACCGACGACGACGACGAAAACAGACATAAAAGAACCATAGCGTACAGTCGAGGAACCAACTCTGCTGGAGGTAAAAGAGGCATTACAAAGTTTTAAAAAATTAGAAGGCTCCGGGGGTAGACGTGATATGAGCAGAGCTCGTCATGGGGAGACAAAACATACGAATGATCAGCCGAATTGGAAAAAAATGGAAAAAAAGTATGGAGGAATGGAGTAAAGTCGTAGGAAAGGAAAACTGCAGTTCTATCTACCATGTACAACAAGGGAGACAAAATACTGAAGCAGAACTACAGAGCTATATCTCTGCTTGCACATAGTATAAAATAATATCAAGAATTATTGTGAACAGACTCAACCCATACAATGAAAAAATATTAGACACAGTACGAGTGGGGGTCACGTAAGACAAATACTAAATACGAACTGGGAGTACACTCAGAATACCTTTCAGCTTAGAGAGGAGATGTGGAGGTTAATAGCATAGTATGGGATACCGCACAAGCTGATAAAGATAACTAAAATACGTGTGATGGAACCAAAGTGTAGAGTGAAAGTATGGGGTGAGGGGGGAGGGTCTCAGTAACATTTGAAGTAAACACAGGAGTCAAACTGTTCAGTTTGACACTCAGTTACTCACCGAGGAGAGTAACACACAAATGTACAGGAGAAAAAGATAAATGTCCTGGCTTTCACAGATGATAGTATGTTGATAGGAAAAAGCTTGGAAGACCTGGAGACAATGGTTACTTTGAAGACGCTAAGAAAGTAGGTGTAAGTATAAATGAAATAAAAACAAAGCTTATGGTAATAAGGTGTCAGTTAGGTCCAAACCATCTAACAATAGACAACCTAACAACACAGAAGACAGACACATTCACGAACCTCGATGTAAACAGCAACCCGTAACAAGAATTCATGCTGGGGGAATATGTCTAGTACTTACACACGACATCATAAGATCTACGTTAGTACCCAAGTAGACAAAATAAGAATATATCAGACCATCATCAATAGTTTATGCCAATGAAACATGGGTCCTGTCAAAGAAACCAGAGAAAAAACCAATCACTTTCGAAAATAAGCTATTAAGATAAATTTAAAGACCAGTAAAAGAAAATGAACTGCGAAGAATGGGCAAAACAGCGAACTCAAACAATTATATACCCTGCCTGACAAGCACGGACATGTGACGAGGAGAGGGTAAAACATTGTAATAAAGGCAATAATTGATAGAGACGTCGAAGGAAGGAGACCGCTAGGACGGCAAAAAACAAGTTGATAGGATAATACCATGCGAGACGCGGAGGTACTGGGTCTGGGTGAGAGATGAAGTAGCAGTTGACAGGAAGGTGTGGAACGCTGAACTGAGCGAGGCCGAGGACAGGCTGCCGTTTGTGTGTCTAGAGCAATAACTGCGCTAAAGCATTAGATGTCGCTGGTTATATGCAAATACAGGGTTCGTCCAACATGTAAAGATGCTCCACAGTCGTCATTAATATCATACGTTTACTTCAGTGTATTTCTTTAAGCTGGCCACTGTTTATAAGTATCGGAATAAGGCATCGATAAGCTAAGTGCTTGGTTGATTAATTTTGATAACATTGTCAGAGGAGAAAACAGCGATCTATTTGGTACGATCAATATACCATACCTACTGGCACCTACTGGCAGCAGAACAGCCCAGGACAGCCCAGCCCAGCCGAGTGCAGCACTGGCCACATGGGCTATTTGTAATTCCGAAGATGACCTACATCAGGTCGAAGCCGGTTAATTGAAACTTAATTTCTGCGATCAAGACTGTTTTTTGTATATTGATTAAATGTTTGGTTGTTTAGAAGCTGCCACGTTTCACTGTTCCAAAACATTGACTGGCACTTCGAGAAACTTACGCTTTCGTAACTTTGGCAGAAGCCCGTATTGTGATGAATGCCTCTCTTGCAACGTCTACCATTGCAGTTGGCCGAACAAGTTCGTGACGCTTTCGCACGTATTAAATGAATCTGTAAGGTAGCATGCTGCTCTTCTTTGTATCTCCTACATGGAACGGACCTCATACTGTTGACTAACATTCAAGCATTGGCCGAACGAGTGTTTTGTAAGCTATTTCCTCTGTAGATGGACTTCACTTGCTGAAGATACTTCCAATGAACCTTAGTCTGGCATCTGCCTTACCCACGATTAACTTTGTATGGTCGTTCCACAATCACTCCTTGTGGCAATCCCAAACATTTTATGGAAGTTACTGCTTCCAGTGATTTTCTGCAATTGCGTAATCATATAATAAAGCATATTTTTCAATGTATTCGCAGTACGTTATTTTTTATATTGAAAGTCAATTGCCACTCCCTGTACCAAGCGTCGACAAGCTGCAGACGCCCATTCATTTCTCTGCAATTTTCCAGCTTTACTACTTCTCCATATAGTACTGCATCTTCTACGAGAAGTCTCACTGAACTTCCATTGTTACCTATAAGGCCATTTACATATATTGCAACAGTCCTATTTCAATCCCTTAAGCCACGCCATAAATAACTTTCACGTCGGAATAACGACATATTGCTTTCTGTTAGCTAGAAACTCTTCAATCCATTCACACAGCTGGTCGGATATTCCATAAGCTTGTACATGTTCAGTAGCCAACAGAGCGGAACCGTAACTAACGCTTTGCGGAAGTAGCCTGTAGCTACTGCTTTCTGGGTCTTGTCGACAAAAAGCGCGTACTTGGCTTCAACAAAAAACTGGCGCGCCTCAGTCCCCTCGGCCACCGCGGCCGGCTTGGCTTTCGCTTTCCATGTAGATTCCTTTAGAGCTTTTCAGTCTGTAGAAATGTCATAATACTAGAGCCGCGCGGGAATGGCCGAGCGGAGTGGGGCGTACTTTGCGGATCGTGCGGCCGCTCGCGTCGGAGGCTCGAATGCACCTTCGGACATGGCTCAGTGTGCTGTCCTTAGAATAAGTTAGTTTAAGTAGATTGTAGATGACCTCAGCAGCTTGATCCCTTATTAGGTTTACAAACATTTCCACATTTGTAAAATATGTTCCAAATTTCTACATCAGAGCGACGTCAGATATATAGGCCTAGAGCAGAGCTGTCCAAACTGGGTGTCGCGACACACTGGGGTGTCCTATAGTGACTTCAAGGGTGTCGCTAAACTAGTAAATACAAAATATAAAACAAATGAAAAGCTGGTGGGGAAAATATAATTCTCGTCGTTTAATGTGTATTTTACTTAGAAGAGTCACAAAAGTAATACTTCTTTTAAGTATCATTTGTTACAATATTGCCTCTCTCTTAATTATTATTAACGAAAGGGTGTCGCATAAAACTGTACCAATTACAAGAGTGTCGCCATTAGGAAAGTTTGAAATGTTCTAGCCTATAGTTACGCGCATCTGTTGGACGACTCTTCTTAAAAACGCTAATGACTTGCACTCTTTTTCTCCAATCATTAGGAACGCTTCGTCCCTTAAGAGGACTATGGTACACTTATGTTAGGAGACAAGTTTCTTCGCA
Source organism: Locusta migratoria (assembly GCA_026315105.1). Classification (NCBI taxonomy): domain Eukaryota; kingdom Metazoa; phylum Arthropoda; class Insecta; order Orthoptera; family Acrididae; genus Locusta; species Locusta migratoria. The sequence continues at coordinate 678,286,768 of CM048744.1, forward strand.
TACTCTGTATAAAATTGAAGTGGTATCCCATCACGTCATTAGGAATATCACATTTCAGCAGTTTCAGTTGGTTTTATATCCTTGTCATTTATATAAATATCTACCATTTTGTGCGGCGATTTGAATGAGGAATTACATTTCAATCTCCTGTGAAACAGCTTTAGAAAAAGACGTTTAGTATTACGGCGTGTTTCAACGTCATAATGGACATAGTCTCCTGATTTACGGCATTGACCCGTTCTCTGCCTTAATCCAGATAGCGCGGAATTATTTTTGGTTTAATTTTTTTCTCAGAAGCTATTAATTACCTTCATATTACTGCACAAGATCGTTCACAATCACACCATTAGTTCTTTCTGGAATGACGTCAAAATAAATGTTTTATAACTATAATCTGATGATTCAGTATTTTAAAACAACATTTAAGATGAAATATATACATATAAATGTCTCAAAAATTGAAGAAAGTTCAAGAAATATAAACTCAACTAAGGGGAAGTCTTCAGTATCTTCTGTATGAACCTCAACTTTGCAGCTGTATCCAACCACTTTGCAATCAACAATACACGCTATGGGAACAGGAGATTCAGACAAATAAAATATTACACTGTACACGAATTCTTACAGACAAGAATAAAAAAAGTGAGCTGCCGTTCTCGTCCTTGTGGAAGGACGTCAGCGCTCTCTGGGTTAACATAAGACCAAAACTAAGACAAAACATAAGACTTTACTTTCGAAGTCATCGAACGTATCACACACCGCCCTCAATACACTAATTATCACATCGTATAATTCTTGTTTGTCTATGAGGTTTTGCTTCCGTGGCAGTTTTCTAGATGGCGGCTCAACCATAGTGGATTTTGCTCATCTCTCATTTTACTCCGCACTTATTTGTCTACAGAGTACTGAACGATGCTTTGGATATTGTCCACTGATGCTCAGGACTATCACTGCTAGAAACAAAACTTTGGAGTTGAACTGTTAAGCACCCTGAAATCTCTCTCTTGTCTCTTTTGCTAAGCAAATAGATATTCCTGTATTACTAACTCTACGAAGCAGATTAGGGCTACACTGCGCAAAGAAAGCAAATTCTCGGACAGCAGAGTACTTCTTGAGTGCATGAGTGCATCTGGGGATTTTTTTAGACTAGGCAGTGATTCTAAGGAACATTCGATATGCAGACAGTAAAATCAGGCCGCATTCAGAAGGACTCTTCGACTGTAAAAATATTAGCAGTAAATTGTTAGAATATTAAGAAACAAAGTTCCCACATTTACTGTACAACTATTTGTTAAGCTTATGGGACTTAACTGGAGCCGGCCGCGGTGGCCAAGGAGACTGAGGCGCTCCAGTCACGGTCTGCACGGCCACTACGGTCGGGGGTTCGAATCGCCCCTCGGGCATGGATATTTGTGCCGTCCTTAGGATTAGCTAGTTCATAAGTAGTTTGTTGGTTTAGGAACTGATGACCCCGTAGTTAAGTCCCATAAGCTATATAAACATTTGAATATTTGAACTTAACTGGAGGGTCATTAGTCCCTAAACTTACAAACTACTTATAAACTACCTTATACTAAAGATAGCACACACATCTATGCCCGAGGGGGAGTCGAAATCCCAACGGCGAACGGCCTCGCGCATCGGAGCACAGCGCCTCAATGCGCTTGGCCACTCCGCCGCGGCCCCAAATTTACTGCATTGCAGGAAATTTGTTGAGCTCTAATAATCTTCAGGACTGAGAGTGGGCTGAATACCGAATTAGGAAGCTCCGAAATATTTAGCGAAGTGTGGAATGAACACTACTGGCCATTAAAATGCAGTTGATAACCGGGTATTCATTGGACAAATATATTATACTAGAACTGACATGTGATTACATTTTAGCGCAATTTGGATGCATAGATCCTGAGAAATCAGTACCCAGTACAACCACCTCTAGCCGTAATAACGGCCTTGATACGCCTGGGCATTGAGTAAAACAGAACTTGGATGGCGTGTGCAGTTACAGATGCCCATGCAGCTTCAACACGATGCCACAGTTCATCAAGAGTAGTGACTGCCGTATTGTGACGAGCCAGATGCTCGGTCAACATTGACCAGACGTTTTCAATTGGTGAGAGATCTGGAGAATGTGCTGGTCAGGGCAGCTGTCGAACATTTTCCGTATCCAGAAAGGGCCATACATACGGCCGTGCATTATCCTGCTGAAATGTAGGGTTTCGCAGGGATCGAATGAAGGGTAGAGCCACGGGTCATAACACATCTGAAATGTAACGGCCACTGTTCAAAGTGCCGTCGATGCGAACAAGAGGTGACCAGACGAGTAACAAATGGCGCCCCATACAATCACACCGGGTGATACGCCAGTATGACGATGATGAGTACACGCTTCCAATGAGCGTTTACCACGATGTCGCCAAAAACGGATGCGACCATCATGCCGGTCGCGGTGGCCGCGGGGACTGAGGCGCTTCAGTCACGGTCTGCACGGCCACTACGGTCGGGGGTTTGAATCCCCCTCGGGCATGGATATTTGTACCGTCCTTAGTCTTAGTTAGTTCATAAGTAGTTTGTAAGTTTAGGGACTGATAATCCCGTAGTTAAGTCCAATAGACTATACAAACATTTGAACATTTTGCGACCATCATGATGGTATAAACAAAACCTGGAGTCATCCGAAAAAGTGATGTTTTGCCATTTGTGCACTCAGGTTCGTCGTTGCGTACTGCATCGCAGGCGCTGCTGTCTGTTATGCAGCGTCAAGGGTAACCGCAGCCATCGTCTCCGAGCTGATAGTCGTCGAACTGTTCGTGCAAATGGTTGTCTTGCAAACGTCCCCATCTGTTGACTCAGGGATGGAGATGTGGGTGCACGATCCGTTACAGCCATACGGATAAGATGCCTGTCATCTGGATTGCTAGTGATACGAGGCCGTTGGGATTCAGCATGGCGTTCCGCATTGCCCTCCTAAACCCACCGATTCCATATTCTATTAACAGTCATTGGATCGCGACCAACGCGAGCAGCAATGTCGCGATACGATAAACCGCAATCACGATAGGCTATAATCCGACCTTTATCAAAATCGGAAACGTGATGGTACGCATTTCTCCTCCTTACATGAGGCATCACAACAACGTTTCACCAGGCAGTGCCGATCAACTGCTGTTTGTGAATGAGAAATCGGTTGAAAACTTTCCGCTTGTCAGCACATCATAGGTGTCGCCACCGGCGCCAACCTTGTGTGAATGCTCTGAAAAGCTAATAATTTGCATATCACAGCGTCTTCTTCCTGTCGGTTAAATTTCGCGTCTGTAGCTTGTCATCTTCGTGGTGTAGCAATTTTAATGGCCAGGAATGTATATCGCAAAGATATATGAAGTACAGTCGGAGCGGGTATGTTCATTACAGTCCACAAAAGTATTCTTTCTACTGCGGTCGAAGTCTAGAGTGACTATGAGGTTATCTGAACGCGTATAATAGGTGTAGGTGAAACAACGGTAATAGCTGGGTGTTTTTACCGGCCCCTCGGTTCCACCGTCATTCAAAGAAAGTTTAAGCTCAGTAGCGCGAAGGAACCTGGACCATGCATTAGTTGGCGGCGATTTTAACCTGCCGAGTAGAGAAGGGGAAGTTTATAGTTTCACTACAAGGGGTACACACAAGCAGTCTTGCGATCTATTGTTGAACAGGTTTTCTGGACGTTGCTTTGAACAGCTGAATCGTCAGCCCACAAGCAATGGAAATATTTTAGACATAGCTACAACAGGCCAGACCTTGTCACTGTAGAGACAGGGGTTAGTGATCATGCTTCATACCGATAATGGCCACCAAAGTTAATAAATCGGTCAAGAAGGCTAAGGGAGTGTTTGTGCTACAAAGCGCAGATAAACAACTGTTAGCTTCCCACTTTCCCACTTAAGGAATGAATGGACATCGTTTAGTTCCAGAACGTTGCATGTAGAGGAATTATGGGCAAAATTGAAATGTATTGTAAATAAAGCGCTGGAGAAACATGTGCTGACAAAGTGGATTAAGGATGGAAAAGGCCCACAGTGGTTTAATAAAAATATTCGAAAAATGCTGAGAAATCAAAGGCAGTTGCGCTATCGCCTCAAAGAACGTCAAGCAAATTAAATCCGGCAAAAGCTAGTAGAGATTCGCGCGTCTGTAAAAAGGTCTATGCGCGAAGCACATAATAACTACCACCGGCATACCTTAGTAATAGATCTTACCGAGAACCCAAAAATTTCTGGTCCTATGTAAAATCGGTAAGCGGATCGAAGGACTCTATCCAGTCACTTGCTGCTAATTCTGGGGTGGTGATAGTAGACTCTAAAATGAAGGAGGAAGTTTACAATTTAACATTTAACAAATCATTTACGCAGGAGAGCCACGCCAACATATCTTCATTTTGATGATCGCAGTATCTCCCAAACTGAGGACATAGTAATAGGCATAGCCGTTACGTACAAACAGCTGAGAGAGTTGAAATGTAGAAACAGCTGAGAGAGTTTAAATAAACAAGTCGCCAGGTTCGGATGGTGTACCAATCCGATTTTACAAAGAGAACTCTATGGCTTTGGCACCCTTTCTTAGCTTGCATTTATCGCGAATCTTTGATCCAGCGCAAAATTCCAAGCGACTGGAAAAATGCGCTGGTGACTGCCGTAGATAAGAAAGGCAAAAGAATGGACCCACATAATTAGGCTACATACCAATACCATTAACATCAGCTTGCTGTAGAATTCTTGAACATAGTCTCACTTCTAATGTAGTAAATTTCCTTGAAAAGGATAAGCTTCTGTCCATCCATCAGCACGGCCTTATGAAGCATCTATCGTGTGAAACTCAGCTTGCCCTTTTCTCTCATGACATTACGAGCTATGGATAAAGGGCAAAAAGAGACTGCACATTTCTCGATTTTAGAGACGCGTTTGACACGGTGCGGCACTACAGACTGCTAACGAAGGAACGAACATATGGAATAGATACCAAAATATATGAGTGCCTCGGAGTTACCTACGTAATACGAGGCGCGTCCAGAAAGTAAGTTCCGTTTCAATTTATCTCCGCTGCAGCGCTGCGGATGCAGTTCCGAACATGCGCTGTAGACGATGTGTATCAAGGAGAAGAACGTGCGCCATTTGAAGATCGCTGTCAGTTACGTACGCTTTGTTGTGCTTGTTTGAAATGTCGGCGTTGATTGAAAATCCCGTCACCTGTGAAATCAGGTTGGTGATTCGGTTTCTGAATGCGAGGAAAGTGAAACCAAGTGAAATTTATCGGCAAATCTGTGATGTTTACGGACCAAATGCAATGAGTAATTCGATGTTGAGAAAATGGGTCCGACAGTTCAATGGCGGGATTTGGCTGGGACGTGTTTGACCATCCTCCGTACAGCCCTGACCTCGCTCCTAGCGACTTTCATCTGTTCCTACATCTCAAGTCTTTTCTTGGCGGTCATCACTTCACCAATGACGACGAGCTGAAAGAAACCGTCTCCAACTGGTTGAAGACACAGGCGACAGATTTCTAAGAAGAAGGTGTACAAAACCTGGTGCCGCGCTATGACAAATGCCTGCAAAATTTCGGCAGTTATGTGGAAAAGTAGTTTAAGAGTTGTAGAATTTTGTGCAATAAAAATTTCTTTCGTATATGTGTACAATTTCATTTTATTACCAAACGGAACTTACTTTCTGGACGCGCCTCGTAGAACTCAGTACGTTGTCCTCGATGGCGAGTGTTCATCAGAGACTAGGGTATCGTCTGGAATGCCCCAGGGATGTGTAATAGGACCGACTTGGACCAAATTTATAGATTTTTTTTAGGAATGGCAGCTCTAAATGTAGCAAAATGTAAGGTGATGCAGATGATTGGGAGAAACAATCTCGTAATGTTCGAATACAGCCAGAATCGCGTTAATTATATTCGTAAGTGTATCGCTGCACAGCGATATGAAATGGAACGAACGAATCAGGACAAATTTTGGGAAAGGCGGATGATCGACTTCAGTTTATTGCGAGACTTTTGGGAAGATGTGATTCGTCTGTAAAGGTGACCACATATAAACCGCTTGTGCGACCCCGTCTAGAGTATTGCTCAAGTGTTTGGGTGTCCCCACCAAATCCGTTAATAGAAAGACTGAATCAATTTCAGAATCGGGCGGCTAGGTTTGTTACTGTTATGTTCGATTAACGCGCGAGTGTTGCTGAGATGATTCGGGACCACAAATGGCAGTCGCTGGAGGGAAGACGACGTTGTTTTCGAGAAATACCGTTGAAGAAATTTAAATGGCCGGCATTTGAAGCGGACTGCAAAACGATTCTACTGCCGCCAATTTACATTTCGCGTAAAGCCCACACAGGCAAGATCGTTTTTCCCTCGTTCTATACGGGAGCAGAACAGGAAAGCAATTAACTAGGTACCCTCCGCCACGTACCTTTGAATGTATTGCAGAGTATGTATGTAGATGTACCTGCGACCCGTTCTAAACTTCTGACTCTCCCACTTTCCATCCAGTAAGTTTCCCAGTTTATTTCCGGTAAGTTAGAATCTTCACCTGTTACTATGACATGATTTGGAAAGTCCAGCGACGGAGAAACCAATCTGTTCACCTAATATCCTCTCATTCCCAGAGCGCCTTTATATGTGCTCTTTCATGTGGTCGACAGTGACTATCATATGAAGCACTACCTCCATCTGGTTTTGGAACTTTTTGTTTTTTAATCTATCGGACCAAACTGCGTGGTCATCAGTCCGCAGCTTACAAACTACTTAAACCTAGGTAAACTAACCTAAGGAGAACACACACACCCATGCCCCAGGGAGGACCTGAACCTCCACGGCGAGCAACCGCACGCCCCGCAGCGAGACGCTTTAGACCGCTCGGCTACTCCACCGCGGCGGTTTTGGAACTCGGTCGCAAAGTTCGCATACCAGCCAATAATACAAGGATCCCTGCTATTTCGCCCAAGATTATATTTCCAAGCACACACACGATGGAACCTCTACCAACGTCATCTGTCAAGCGTCATCTTCGTTACCCACAGCAATGAATTCTCGAAAAGTATTTCATCTGTCAAATGGGGCCTTTAGGAGATCAGTCAATCGAAGCAGGACGGTAATATGCCCTAACGTTCAGCCCTGGAACTTCCGGTACCCGAAAGCAGACTCTTCAGGCAGCACGATCTGACTGTTGTTCCGTGTTAGTGAAGACCCAAAACATGGCAAGTAATTTCACTTCAACGCAGAAATTGTCCAGCTGTGCTCTGTTGCTAGTAGATAATAGCTCACCGTTCCACACTCAAGGGAGGGAGTGGGCCTGCTGTGGCGACGTACCGTTTGAATGGTCGAATTCGAGAAGTCAATTTGAACGAAAGAAGTTCTAAAGAGACCTGCAAGAGCTCAAGATTGGATTACTCCGAGCCACCCTGCCAATGGTCAACAAGTTAATCTGTACTTCTGCTCTGTATCTGTTTAGATAGAATATTTCAATTGTTTCTCTTTATCTGTAAAACTATTGTGTTTATCACGAATCTGTTTGAATAGGTTTCAGTAGCGCACACAAGATAAAGTATGTAGAGCAACTACAGGAGAACTGCCGTTTATCGTAGTGTGAAACATAACCTCAGTTAAAATAGCAAGGACTGCGACGTGAAATTAACTAAGGAAGTGTTCAGTGATTTGTGTAATTTGAAAATTGTATAAAATTTGTGTTGGCAATTTAATAATGTACTTTTTTAATAAAGAGTAATGATACGAATACTACAATGTCGGACAATAAAGTTCGGTAAATGAAGATTAACGTAGATGAATTGTGAACTACAGTTACCTTACTGTCCTTTGAAATAGTCACCTCCCATAACTATGCACCGCTGAGCTCTACGACACATGACCTGGAAACTTTGTATGACGTCTTTCTTTGGGATTTTCAGTGTCTTGAAAGGAAGATATAAGATGAACATTAACAAGACTAAAATGTAGGTAATGATATGCAATATCACAAAATCAGGCGATGTTGAAGGAATTAGATTAGGTAATGAGACAATAAAAGTAATAGATGAGTTTTGTTATTTGGGTAGCAAGATAACTTCTGATGTCCGAAGTAAAGAAGATATAAAATGCAGAATGGCTATGGAAAGAAAAGCGTTTCTAAAGAAGCGAAACTTGTTAACATCCAATATTAATTTAAATATTAGGAAGTCCTTTCTGAAAGCATTTGTCTGGAGTGGACGATAAGGTGTGGACGATAAGGAGTTCAGATAAAAAGATGATAGAAGCTTTTGAAATGTGGTGCAACAGACAAATGATGAAAATTAGATGGGTAGAACATGTAACTAATGAGGAGGTGCTTAACCGAATCGGGGAGAAAAGGAGTTTCTGGCATATCTTGACTAAGAGAAGGGATAGATTGGTTGGACACAGTCTGAGACATCACGGAATTGTCAACTTAACATTAGAAGGAAGCGTGTGGAGTAAAAATCGTAGAGGGATACCGAGGGACGAATATATTAAGCAGATTCGAAAGGATGTAGGTTGCCGAACGTATTCTCAGATGAAGAGACTTGCACAGGACAGGGTAGCGTGGAGAGCTGCATCAAACCAATCTGCGGACTGAAGAACACCACAACAACAACAACTGTATTCAAAAGCCTCTACATGTTTCGTTGGATCTCAGGAATACCTTCACCATCAAATCTCTTTCCTTTCAAAGCGAGTTTGATTCGAGGGAATAGGAAGAAGTCTGGAGGATTTGGATCCGGCGGGTATGGTGGACGTTCAAGTTGCACCACCACCTGTTTTGCCAGTAACTGTTTGACGATATTGGCAGTGTGTGCGCGAGTGTTTTACTATTCCGTCAACTGAAACTCGCTTTGGAAAGAAAGATATTTTATGATATTCCTGACATCCAACGAAATGTGAGGAGGCTTCTGAACACAATTCCAAAAAAAGACTTCGTGCATAGTTTCCCGGACATATATCAAAGATATATACATGCGGCGCCTGTTCCGAAAGAACAGACGTCGCTTCTGATCCTGCAGTTGTTATTATTTAATATTCACAGAGTATATGACATCAACTGTAAAGCAGGAGTCCCGGGTTCGAATCCCGGCTGGGTACACATTTTCAGCTTTGCCCAATCGCAGTTGATGTCATATATTCTGTGAATATTAAATAATAACTGCAGGATCAGAAGTGACCTCTGTTCTTTCGGAACAGATGCCACATGTATATATATAATATGCCGGTGACGGGCAATGATCCTATCGTTAGTGGGGGGGGGGGGGACAAGTTTGAAGCCCTTACTCTTACGGGAATTAGTTTCATAACTACGAGATTGAGTACTGTGGGCAGGGCGAAGCTGGTAATTTGTATCTGACGGGAGGCGTGCTTATGTAGTCCTTGCAGGTGCGGTGATCACTGTGTCCCCAGTGGTGTAGGGGTCAGCGCAACTGCCTAGAAAGCAGGAGACGCGGGTTCGAATCCCGGCTGGGTACTCATTTACAGCTTTGCCCAATCGCAGTTGATGTCATATATTCTGTGAATGTATCAAAGAGCTCAACGGTATATAGTTAAGGGAGGTGAATGTTTCGAAGGACAGTAAGGTAACTGAAGTTCATAGTTCATCTACCTTAATGTTAAAGGACTGTTCACGGAAATTTTATTGTCAGAAGCTGTATTATTTGTCATTTGTTGTTTCACACAAGAAGTAAACTTTTTTCATTTATACCTTCCTTGGCCTTCTTGTATGCACTTTTATCCCTTACCTCCACTTTGAAAAGTTGACACCCCTATGCACCTTGCTTGCTGTTTCGCACTTCCTACAGGCTAGGTGTTGCAGTGACTGCTGAGCTGCTTGGTGTGTTTGGACAGGAGCGTGACGGGCCGGCACCCGTACCCCTCTGGCTACCTGCAGCAGTGGCGCGTGTGGGCAGGCTACTCGGTGTTCGCGTGGCTGGCGCCCGCGCTCTGCCTCGTCATCACGCTGCTGGCCGACATACAGCCCAGCGTGCCGCCCTCCTTCGTCAGGCCCAGCATCGGCACTTCCAGCTGCTGGTTCACCAGTGAGTCAATCCAAGCACTTCTCAAAGCAATAACCCTTCATTGTATACATACTATTGCAAATGGGTAAAAGCAGGAGAAAGACATAAGAGCTCCAAAGGTTACTGATAAAGAATTCAGAGCTTCAGTATCCAACAAAGATGATAGAGGTTGAGAGGCACAGACCTTACTAGTATCAGATCCGCCATCTTCGAGGGACGTCCATGCAAAACGTCAATGCTCAATAAACTTGGTTGATGTATAAAAGGTACGTATTAAGCATCTATATCTACACGGGATACTCTGCAAATCACATTTAAGTGCCTTGCAGAGGGTTTAACGAACCACCATTATACTATTTATTTCCCATTCCATTCTCGAATAGCGCGCGGAAAGAAGGAACACCTGAATCTTTCCGTTCGATATCTGATTTATCGTATTTTATTCTGATGGTCATTTCTACCTACGTAAGAGGGAGTCAACAATATATTTTTGCATTCAGAGGAGACTGTTGGCAATTAGAGTTTTCGTAAGTAGCCCACGTCGCAGCGATAAGCGCCGTTGTTGTAATGATTCCCATCCCAGATCCTGTATCATTTCCGTAACGCTGTCTCCTATGTACCGTGACAATACGAAACAAGCTGCCCTTCTCTGGCCTCTTCCGATGTCCTTCGTCAAACCCATCTGATAAGGATCCCACACTAGGTAGCAATACTCCCAAAATGGACGAACAAGCGTGAAACGTGCAGTTTCTTTTGTAGTTCTGCTGCATCTTTTAAGGGTTCTGCCAATAAAATGCAGTCTCTGGTTCGCCTTTCCCACGACATTATCTACGTGTTCTTTCCTGTTTAAGTCTGAAGTAATAGTAATTCCTAGGTATTTTGTGGATTTTACGGCCTTCACTTTTGATTGATTTATCTTGTAAACAAAGTTTAATGGATTTCTTTTCGTACTCATGTGGACGACTTCACACTTTTCATTATTTAGAGTCAACTGCCAATTTTTACACCATACTGATATCTTATTCAGATCGTTCTGCAGTTAATTTTGATCTTCAGACGATTTTACTAGACGCTAAATGACGACGTCATCTGCAAACAACCTAAGAGAGTTACTTATATTTCCCCTAAATCATTTATGTAAATAAGGAACAGCAGAGGACCAATAACACTACCCTGTGGAACGCCCGATATCACCTCTGTTTTAGTCACTGCCTTACCATCGATTACTGTGAACTGTGTCCTCTGTGACAGGAAATCCTCTATCCAATCGAAAATTTGGGGCGATATACCAAAACCACGCAATTTGATTAAAAGCCGTTCGTGAGGTACGGTGTCAAAAGCCTTCTGGAAATCAAGAAATATGGAATCGATTTGCGAACCCTTGTCGATAGCACCCATCACTTCGTGTGAGTAAGGAGCTAGTTGTGTTTCGCATGAACGATATTTTCTAAATCCGTGTTGACCTTGGGTCAATAGATCATTTTGTTCGAGGTAATTCATAATATTTGAATACAGGATATGTTCCAAAACCCTGCTGCAAATTGACATCAATGAAATAGGCCTGTAATTTAGTGGGTTACTCCTACTGCCTTTCTTGAATATAGGTGTGACCTGTGCAACTTTCCAATCTTTTGGCTGTTAAGTAAGGAGCTATCGCTTCAGCATAATCATATAGAAATCTAATGGGTATACAGTCCGGACCAGAAGACTTGTTTTTCTTAAGTCATTTTACTTGCTGCACTACTCTGATGATATCTACTTCTACGTTACTCATTACGGCCTCTGTTCGTTATTCGAAATCTGGAAGACCGCATTTAGTGGAAGACTCTCCACACTGCAAGCTAAGGTACAACTTGTTGTCGTCTTCTACTGCTTTACTTTCCTCCGTTGCAGTTCACTAATGACCCCCTCAAACTCCTAACAAACTAAGGTTCCTTCAATTTATCCAGATACCACCTCCTAATTTTGTAAGGCCTCGAGTTCCTCTCACTGCCATTTCCTGCATATTCCGACCTTAGAATCACATTCTACTCATCAAAATGAATCGCTTCAATGTAAACTCGATAGGATATAGGCATTTTAAGGATAATAATTACAGTTTAATATGCAAATTATGAGATCATGTCAAAGTGCGATAAGGTAATCGAGGCTGGAGCTCACTCGTTGAACGCACACACACCCGAGCAGATCTTATTTTTCTGAAGCTGGGCTAGGTGCTTGAGTAGCGGCGGCCGGTGAGAACAGGCAGGTGGGCGAAGGGTCGCCACTCCACTGCGTCGCTCCAGGTGGTCTTTTGGACGAAACCACAGAGTAACATATACAGAGAAGCATCCCCCGCTAAACCACTGTCCTACGCTCCCCTTGAGCTCCGTAAGATGCTAGCAGGTGTCAGGCGGTTCCCCGGCTTATTATCGGTAGACTACACTAGAGGCACTTCTGATGGTAGCATGGAGGGGAGACTGAGGGGAGAGCTCGTGCCGCCTGCCATGAGGCCACGGCTGTGTCCGGCGTGCCGGCGTTTGAGGGGAGGTGGTGGTGGGGACAGCCGCTACCTGCCGCCTGCTCTGGCCAGTTTAAAGAGCTGCTTCTGACCGCAGCGCTATCATGGGACATCTTACGGAACTGCTGGTAACCCTTCCTCCCCGCACCCCTGAGCGTGGGACCGGGCCCTTACGGAAGTTTCCCGCCTGTATATATTTGTCTGTGACGAAACCCACTTAAAAATCCCCCTTCCACCGTGGGGAAATACGGACGCTTTAAACCCTTTTAAAAGCAAAACACAATACCTTTCGTAACAAAAGATGTTTACTCGCAACTTTTAGCCGGGGGGCAGAAAGCCAGAAAGAATTCTCATGCAAATTCCAATCTGGCACCATTAAGTCAGAAAGGAGGCACCTGAATGAGAAATTACCCAACTCACTATTGGCCCGCGTGTCATACGGTGTTTTACGACAGACCATCTGATTGGTAGGCGAGCCACTGATGTGGAAGCGCTAACGTCACCCGCTGACATACGAGTACACAAGAGAACGAGCGAAATACACTCACTTTCGCTCGCGCCTGCTTTGTGTATCACTGTGCATACAAGCTAGCGGTGCGACTCTCACGCAGCAATTTCTTGTGGGGGGAGGGGAAGGGCGATAAAGATTTATGTATGGTATTGGACTGTAAGGAGCACCTTTGTCGTGGAGCGGTACTTAGTAAATCTCCATTATACTAAGGATTATGCACTGTTCATAGAGTTGAGCGAGATACTTAACATCTGTTGTGAACATGGAGTGAATTAGATAATACTTGCGAGTGTATTTTCAAGTGGCAATGTGGTGGGTTAGTCTGAGACTGACATACCACGCCAATATATAGCAAGACTAGGATTTATAGGTCGTTCTTGACATCATGAAGGTGCAGGGAAAGTGCAATTGGCAGTAATCTATCAGGAAAGAAAAGATTTAGTTTCGATTTCAGCAAAGACAGAGCTAGCAGCCGTCAGTGCAGGTAAACACCACCCATCCCCAAGCACTAATAACAAATACATATTTTTAACATTGCATTACATTTCTGACATTATAACAGCCTCGATCGTAAACTGACAAAATTGAATTAATGTCAAATAGGCGCGGTTATTCAGCCATTATACCGACTTTATTTTATTTTTAAATTGTTTATACCTTTCCTCAAAAGTTACTCTATCCAGGCAACCTATCCAGAAGTTGGAAATATAAATTCGATTTGAGCCTTCTTGAAAAATAGTCTTTCTGAATTCTGCGTGACATGCTGTTGATGTCTTCCTTGCTGGAGCCAAGGTAGCACGAAAGTCAGGTTTTCCATTGTGCACTACAAATAGCTGGAAGAGTAGTATTAAAATTACAGCAGCATAGTTCACGTTAAAAAAAATGGCGACCCTGCCAGTATAGAAATTGTCAAGTTAGGTAAACGGCAGAATAGATAGGAGAGTGGGTAAGAGTAAGTTTTAAAGAGGGTCGCAAAGATAAAATAAATAAATAAATAAATAAATAAATAAATATATATAAAAAAGTGGTTTGTAAGTTTTTCGTGGTAAAGTATATGAGTAAGGAGGATTCTAGCACAGAGTAAGAAAATGATTTTGTGTTGATTATCACGTTGTGTGTATATTCATAAAGTCTTATGTTAGGTAAAGCGATACTGAGTGAAATTTTTGTAAAACGTCAAGTAGTTTAGGAGATATCAGTGTTGGAAGGTACATTGTCACCCTGAAGAGCAGTTTGTAAAATTCTTATTTCAAGGATTAGATGGAGGTCAAAGATAGAATGTTTAAAATGATAATTTCAAAGAAAAGGCCATGTAGCATTTTATTTTTAAAAAAGTAAATTTTTGATTTTCATATTTTTTGAACAGATATTACGTTTGCAGCATTTCAGGTGGTAGGCATAGATGCAGACTGATGCCAGAGCAGCTACATAGATTTAAGAGATTAATGTTTTCCTCCCTTGCAAGTGCACAGGTGCAGAATTGGAGATTGTAGCAGAGCAGATTGGAGAGCAAAAGATTACGACATTGTTTTAGGTGGTCCAACCAAAGTTTTGTAGATGGGTGCTGTAATTGATTTAAAGTTATCACGAAAGATAGATTCATGTTAACGAGGGCACAGGGACAAAAGCTTCGTGAATCTCAGCAACAAGTAGAGATGATGGGGGATAAAGAAGTAATCAACAGAGGGACAAGACAGTAGGGAATGTAGAAAATTATTGGGAGGGAAAGCAGCAGAATTTGCAACCTCTAGACGATTTAGATAAAATAGAAATAGATCCAATGGAACAGAGTAAGGAAAATAAGATTCTGGACATTCCAGAATTTGTAATTGCGCGAAAAGCAATCTCTGAACCAGATGCAGATAGCCCACATATTAGGTAGGAAACTTTAAAAGCAAGTTGAGCTAAGGAAACTCGATTGATATAAGCACACTCAGGATGGAGTACACGTCATTACAGTCGATAGATACACGGCTTGGTGATGAGGCAGGAGGATTTGATAGTGAAGACGAGCAGTTGGAATGTGTGTAATCAATCGTACATACTATCAGTGGCGGATTTCGATATAGGCACACTTGGCACGGGCCTAGGGGCGGCACCTTAAGGAGGGCGTCATTTTTTGCTCTGTACTCATTTTAACCTTTTACGTTTTAAAATAGCTGCGCTTAAAAAGGAGAACATTTTTTTATTATTGGTAAACAACTGACGAGTTTAAATAACCCTAAGAACGAAATTCGACAATACAGGCTTGAATATATACATAGTTTACTTGGTGACTGACTGGAAATTTAACATTGGGTTTCTGTCTGGTATCATCTTCATGACTGATCAAAATATTATGAAGTAAGCTGTCAGGACATAAATCTAAAATACAATGTTTGAAACATTATTCCGATAATGTTGTCGGCTTCTACTTAACCCTACCATATTTTACCCGTGAAAATACCAAGACCCCTGAAAAGCTGCGATAAAGTACTCAGCAATTTCTTAAATACTGTAACATGTGTGGTCCTCAGTATGTAAAACACAACAAATATCTGAGTCGCGATTTAATGACACCCGTTTAAGAAGACACGTCGATACTGGCAATGTTTTAAATTTTTAAACACATGTTTATACTAAACAATATAAGCAGAATATCTAATAACGTGTGAAATACACTTCACAACAGTTAAAATATTATTTATTTATTTACTTTGTTACATTTTTCGCGAAGCAGTCCTTCCTACTCACTAGTTCGGGGTAGAAGTTGTCGAGTACTGGGAGAAATGTTTCGAATCTTAAATTTTTCCCTTCCAGTCAGAGAAACTTCTTCAGAATCCGCTTCTTCATCATCATGAAGTTTGCGTTTTCGTGATCTTTTATAAGTGATTTCATAGTCTATATCAGTCACAATCACCATGGCTTTATTTTCATAATAATCGCACCTGCCATGAATAATGCAATGAATCCTACAAGTGGGAATCGGGAAAGGTTCAAAATGTTCCAATGTTTGTTAAGCTTATGGGACTTAACTACGGGTTCATCAGTCCCTAAACGTACAAACTACTTATGAACTAGCTAAGACTAAGGACGGCACAAATATCCATGCCCGAGGGGGGGATTCGAACCCCCGACCGTAGTGGCCGTGCTGACCATGACTGGAGCGCCTCAGTCCCCTCGGCCACCGCGGCCGGCGGAAAAGGTTCCATCAGACTGGACGAAAGCGGTAATCACGCCAATTTTCAAACATGGAAACAAAAAAGATTGCAACAACTATCGAGGTATCTCTTTAATTAGCGTTGTAGGAAAAATATTCTCAGTTATTGTTGAAAGGAGAGTGCGAGTATTAATAGAGGACAAGTTACATGAAAATCAGTGTGGGTTTAGGCCTCTTAGAGGCTGTCAGAACCAGATCTTTAGCTTACGGCAGGTAATGGAAAAGTGCTATGAGTCGAACAGGAAATTGTATCTATGTTTCATAGATCTGGAAAAGGCTTATGACCGTGTTCCTAGGAGAAAGCTATCGTCAGTTCTTCAAGATTATGGTATAGGAGGCAAACTTTTGAAGGCAATTAAAGGGCTTTACGTAGACTGTCAGGCAGCAGTCAGAGTAGATGGCAAATTAAGCTCATGGTTCAATGTAGTTTCAGGGGTAAGACAAGGCTGTAACCTGTCACCACTGCTGTTCATACTGTTCATGGATCATATGTTGAAAACAGTAGACTGGCAGGGCGGGATTAAAATAGGTCAAAACAAAATAAGGAGTCTCGCATATGCGGATGACTTAGTTGTAATGGCCGATTCGATTGAAAGGTTGCAAACTAATATTTCAGAGCTCGATCAGAGGTACAAGGATTATGATATGAAGATCAGCATCTCGAAAACGAAAGTAATGTATGTGGGAAAGAGATTCAAACAGATTGAGTGCCTGATAGGAGGAACAAAGTAGAACAGGTAGACAGTTTCAAGTACCTGGGATGTATTTTCTCACAGGATGGCAACATAGCGAAAGAACTGGAATCGAGGTGCAGCAAAGCTAATGCAGTGAGTGCTCATCTAAGATCTACTCTCTTCTGCAAGAAGGAAGTAAGTACCAAGGCTAAGTTAGCGGTGCAGCCGGCCGCGGTGGCCGAGGAGACTAAGGCGCTCCAGTCACGGTCTGCAAGGCCACTACGGTCGGGGGTTCGAATCCCCCCTCGGGCATGGATATTTGTGGCGTCCTAGTTCGTAAGTAGTTCATAAGTAGTTTGTAAGTTTAGGAACTGATGACCCCGTAGTTAAGTCCCATAGATTAAAAAAAATATATATATATAAAAAAAAAAAATAGCGGTGCACCGCTCTATCTTTCGACCAACTTTGTTGTATGGGAGTGAAAGCTGGGTGGATACAGGTTACCTTATTCATAAGGTAGAGGTTACAGATATGAAAGTGGCAAGAATGATTGCAGGTACTAATAGATGGGAACAATGGCAGGAGGGTGTCCATAATGAGGAAATCAAAGAAAAAGTGGGAATGAACACCATAGATGAAGCAGTTAGAGCGAATAGGCTGAGATGGTGGAGTCATGTTACACGTATGGGAGAAGCAAGGTTACCTAAGAGACTCATGAGCTCGGCAGCGGAGGGTAAGAGGAGTCGAGGTAGACCAAGAAGAAAGTACTTAGATTCGGTGCAGAATGATTTTGAAGTAAAAGGCATAACATCAGATGAGGCATCAATGTTAGCACTGAATAGAGGATCATGGAGGAATTTTATTAGAGGTACTTTACTCCAGACTGAACGCTGAAAGGCATAATCAGTCTCTAATGATGATGATGATGATGATAGACCATGAATGCATGACAGCTATAGAACACTGGTGGACTCCTTCACAGTTTCCAGTAACCTTAAGAACAGTTCACCTGACGATATTTCCGAACGTGCAGCAAAACTCCAAGCGTCCTATGACACAGATTTAGAGCCTTCCTTCCCTAGTGAATGTGTACATTTCGTGCAACTTTTGAAATCTTCGAGATTAGTGATATACCAGTCGAAATGAGTAAAATTTTACGAAAAGAGAGGTTACAGTCCGTATTTCCGAATGTTGACATTGCTCTTAGAATATTTCTTTGTAGGGCACTTACAAATTGTTCAGCAGAACGCTCGTTTTTGGCTCTTAAAAGACTGAAATCGTACCGACGTTCTACGTTGACTATTCTTCACATCGAAGCCGATCTCCTAACTGATAACCGCTTGAATTATGAAGATATGATCAACGAGTTTTCTGCCGTCAAGGCCAGACGCAAACTTTGCTGACCGGTGAGTGTTTATATACATATAATTCATACTAGTTTTAAAAATTTAAGATTATAATGTGATTTTATTATAACTTAGAGTACATTCATTGGATTTACAAACTACGTATTACCTGTTTATTTTACAACTGCAGAAAGCCAAACTAAGCCTCGTTTACGCAGACGTGAACGAAGGCGCCCGACAAAACCCGAATGACCCAGGCCGCTCGGAGCTGTACAGTCAAGTCATACTGATACTGTAGTATATATATATAACAACCTAAGCATACTCTTGGCGTCTGCTGAAATGTATAGTTATCGCGGAAATATACGTTATCGGAGAGTACGCTCAGATGAAAAAGTGTTAACAAATAACGTAGTTCAGTCCTGTCGATAAACACGTAAAAGCTTTGCTAATAATGTTAGCTATCGTAAGATCAGTAGCTGCAGTACAAAACTGTTTACTCCTTACATTAATTAAAGGTATTGTGTGCACGTATTATGCAGCATCTAGCTGCACAGACCCTAATGCTTTACACGTTAACTATTAGATTATAAAACAAATTTGATTTTTCCACACCAGTCTGTAAAATTATGTAATGGCAAACCCAGCTCTGTGTTTGTTCGTCTGTATTAAGTTATTAGTTCGTGCACCGAAACCACTTAATTCATTTTAATTCCTTAAGCTATATTCTAGATTCATGTATTAATACCGAATGTTTTTTTTTTATCTGCTATACATTCAATTTATTAGATCATAAAACGACAGTTTAATTTTAATTTTGAACGCATCTCTGTAAAAATACGTATTAACCTCTAATGTATGACACGTTCGCTTCAACTTTTAGATCGTAACACAACTTTTTATTTTTATTTTCAACCGTTTAGTGTAAAAGAATATATTGAAAGTAATGTATAACAAAAATCAGTTGTCTCCTAAACGTTCTGCTGAATTTTTAGGCCATAAAAGAAAAGTTATTTTCCTTGTGGTCGTTTCTATTGCCTTTCGACAGAAGAATGTATTAAGACAATGCAGCTTTAAGTTTGTTTTTTAATCCGCTGCTTTACACCAAATACAGTTCAGGAACCATATTACACTTCGATTGAGCGCGACTAGACCGCTGATGTGTCATTCAGAACAACGAATAGCAGAGTACGCAAATAGCTCCCAGCGCGCCCAGCCAAAACGTCAATTGTGAACTGATCGGGTAATAGTTATTACTTAAAACACGGGTTTTGCGGGAGGGGGTCACGTAATATGATGTGCCTAGGGGCGCAAAACTTTTAAATCCGCCACTGCATATTATCAACATTCCACAGCAACAGGGACAGAATAATTTTGCGTAGGGGAAGGTCGGGTAGTATCGGACGGCGGCTTATATCGGGCAAGTGGTGTTTCTCATACTTGCCATGTGAAGCAGCACCAGTAATGGTCACAGAAGTGTTGGCTGTGAAGACAAAGGGGTCGTTACGCCATATTGTACCGCTGCGAGTTTGTGTATGAAAGTGACGGCGCATTGTCTGTTTTGTGTGTTTTCGTGTACGAAGATAACTTTGGAGTGCTGTACCCAGCTTTAAATTCTGTTATAAGGTGGCTAGTAGCAATAAGGGGTATTGCACTATATGTTTATAGGCAGTTAATCTCTTTACACTTATTACTAAGCACTAGACAGTCGAATTATCTTCCCATATCGGTCGGGTTGTATCGGACATAAGCATTGAGGGTTGTATCGGACAACAATCACAGCCAACAAAAAGGAGGTTTTGGTGGATTTGTTTCATTTTACAGGCGAAATGGGCAAAGTGAGGAATATGTGGAGGGAAGAAAATACGAAGATGATGGTCGAGAAAGTACGTTTAATGAAAATGACGATTCGAGAAGCTGGGGTGGTATAAAAGGAAGGATGCTTCTGCAACAGAAAGGGAAATATCCAGCGAATATGCAAGGAAAAAACTAACATTCGACGATAAAGATAATGGAAGTAATGGCGTGACTCACTGCTTTATTTGTGACGAAACTTTTGAAGAGGACTGGATCCAGTGTCGACTGTGTAACGGATGGGCCCACGAAAATTGCGCAGACCTTGAAAGCAGCACTCTGTATTATGAATGCGATAGCTGTTACTTGAATAAAAAACAAAAGTTGTGTTAAAGATGCAGTAAAATTGATTGCTAGGAGTGTAAAATGGAAAAAAATATTATTACTTGTATCATTTAGTGGATTTTTTTACACCGAAAATTATTAAAATCACTCAACAGGATAAACATTTAACATTTGATATGTATTAATAGAAATAAACAAGTGTTTGATAGAAATATTTGCTTATTTTCTGTAATTTACATCTTGTCCGATACAAACCTCCAACATTTCTCCGTAGTTAAAAATCAGATAAATTTTAGAAGCCAAAAGATAATAGTAATTATCTACCTTAAGACCAGTTGCTAAGATGGTTGATTTATGACTTATGAGAGTACATTTTGGTGGCTATTATTTTCATATCAAGACATTACTCTATTCAAAACTTGTAAAATAGCTTAACCGTCCGATACTACCCGACCTTCCCCTAAGGGTTCCGTAAGAAACGCAAATGTACCTGAACACTAAAGACAGACAGAACAGTGAGGCCAATTGCAGAGTCGCATGCGCCACTACAGAGTTCAGTGACAGATGCAACGGGTCCGAAATACACACACAGTGTAAGGCAACGAAGAAAAATTACAGTTAGCCGATTTGTCGACGACTTAATACGAGACACGAGATGCCGCGAGTGACGGAACAGAAAATTGCTAATCGAGAACACACAGTTCAGCAGGAGAGAGCATGAAAGGGCAAGATGCCATTTTAGATATGTTAAGAAAGATGAACGACAGTATAACTGTACAGGGTAATAATTTAACTAAACAAAATCAGGAGTTGAAATGGGATATCGAAAAACAGAAACAGGAATGAAAACAAGAATTTAAAACACAAAATCAGCAATTAAAACGTGAGATTCACCAAGTTAGAGTTCAGATGGAGGAAGACGTAGCGTGAATTGATAACCAGATAACACAAATAAAGACGCAAAACAGGCTAGAGACAAGATACAGGCATTATCGCAAGGCCAACAGGAAGTACGAACTGACGTAGATAAGGTCCAATTGGACATCGTAAATGTAGATAAGAAAGTTGAACTTTTCACAAAAAATGTGATACGTACAGCTATCCAAATCATGGAAGAACAAAGTAAAGAAACAAATTTCGTTTTAAAAAGGTAAGACCAGCGTGTAAATAAAATTGAAACAAAGACGAAAGATCAACTGGAAAAAGTCAAGTCAGAGTTAATCCAAACGATTGAGGAAGAATAGAGACCTACTACACTTCCAGTGAAATTACTGATACATCAAGTAATCATTCAGTGCAAGAAAGACACAAGTAAAAGATATACAGAAAGAAAGGAAAACGGAGATAACACCCGCAGAAGTAAGGCTGAGAGTAGTTAAAACATCATCTTACGATGTGATGTCCAAAAAAAACATAAAATACGTGGAAAGTCGCAGAATGTACAGTCAGCCAGTACCAACTGAAAGACAGACGACTGAACCAGTTAATCTGATGAACAATTTGACAGTAATTCGTTTGCAGCACCACAAGCAGCAGACGAGCAACATTTTTGAACGCCGTTGCGGCGATACGAAATGAACACAGAATACGCAACAGGGAACATGCAGATGAGTAGCGGGTTGCCACAAAACAGGCAAGACAGAGTAGCTGATGCAGGAATTACACATAAAGCAGAAGCAATGAATTAAAATTTGTGATGCGGCCGGAAAGGAATGTTCGAAACGACGGACCAAGCACGATTAGGACCATGAATAGGTACGATACAGATCACTTTTAGACTGTTCGAAAATTTCAACACTTCAAAGAGGAAGGCAGAAGTATTCATGAGCGAACATTCACTAATCAGTTTCAGGTGGGCATACCGAACTATTGGAGTCAAGCACATAGGCTAGATTTTGTGTGCACACACACGTCAGGACCAGCGGCAGAAGTAATGCTAAGAGTTGCAGAAAACTGCACAGCTTACCAACAGTTTAGAACCCCATTCTTAGAACGATATTCGTCAAACGAAGCACAAAATAAGATCAAATACGAATAAAAGTGATAAAAGTGTCGTCAAATTTTTCGATATTATGAACAAAAAGAACCAATGTTACGACAGATCATATAGCAATGGAGAACTAATACGTTTATGTAGAATGAAACTACCAGTCAAATATCAGCAATGAACAATAGGAAAAAAATGAAGACATTGAGCGAGGAACTACTAAGGGAACTTGAATTCATGTTTAAAGAGGAAGAGCTTAAGGGAAAGAAAAACAAAAGGGAAAGTCAAATGGAGAGGCCCAGAAATGATTATTCCTATAATTTTAATCGCAACAATAATGGAAATTTCAGATTATTCAGTAATAACACTAACAATAACAATTTTCAATCATGAAACAATTCGTGTAATGCAGGATTATGGAACAATGGCGGAAATTTTGGGAATGGAAATAACGGATATCGTAATAATAACAATGGGTACGGCAATTCATATCAAGGAGTATATGGATTTAGAAATCAAAACAATAATCCTGAATATTTTGACAGAGCGAATGATTTAAGAAAGGGCAACTGGCGAGACCAGGTCTCGAGCAACTTAAAGAGAAATCAAGGTCCACACCGACAAGAGCGGACAAACGAAGGTCATCTAAATGTAGAAGTTAAACCACCAAATCCAGAATATCGTAAGGATTGACCATGAAACACGGAAGGAGACAAGCAGAACACTGACCGTCCACAAGCACAACAAAATCAAAACATTAATTGTATACAAATAAATAAATCAGACACAATTCAAACAGATCATACCAGTAACAGTTTAAACCAACAAAATAAAATTCAAAATTCAAACCACAATTTAACTTCACAACAAAAGTTACATCATCCTTATTTTCTTACCATTCAGCAGTTTTTTTTTTTTTTTTTCAGCCTACAGTTAATGACTAATAATACATGGTCAGAGTCTAAATCTGCCCCTGGGTATGTCTTACAGTTGAAAACCTGGTTCCAAAATCTATGTCTTACCATTATAAAAGCTGTCTGGTACCTTCCGGTCTCTCCTGGTCTCTTCCACATATACAACCTTCTTTCGTTATTCTTAAATCAGGTGTTCCTAATGATTAAATTATGTTCGGTGCAAAATTCTACCTTGCAATTTCCTCTTTCATTCCTTTTGCCCAGTCTGTATTCACCTAATATTTTCCTTCCCTTCCTTTTCCTACGACCGAATTCCAATCTCCCATCACAATTAAATTTTCATCTCCCTTAACTGTCTGAATAATTTCCTTTATCTCCATACCTTTATTCGATCTCCTCATCGTCGGCAGAGCTAGTTGGCATGGTGTTGGCTTGGTGTCTGTCTTGACTACGATAATGCGATCACTGCGCTGCTCATAGTAGATTATCCGTGTTCGTATTTTCTTATTCCTTATCAGACCAACTCCTGTAATACCCCCAACTGATTTTGCATTTATAATCCTGTACTCACCTGACCAGAAATCCTGTTCCTCTTTTCACACGACTTCACTAATTCCCACTATATCTAACTTCAAACTATCCATTTCTCTTTTTACATTTTCTAACCTCCCTACCCTATTAAGGAATCTAACATTCCAAGCTCTGATCCGTAGAATGCCAGTGTTGTCTTTCCTGGTGATCACATCCTCCTGAATAGTGCCTGTCCAGATATCCGAATGGGGGACTATTTTACCTCCGGAATATTTTACCCAAGAGGGTGTCATCATATATTCATTCAGTAGATCTGCATGTCTTCGGGAAAAGTAACGGCTGTAGTTTCTCCTTGCTTTCAGCCGTTCGCAGACAATGTGTGGCAAAGCTACATTAGATGATGTTACAAGGCCAGCTCAGTCAATCATCCAGACTGCTGCCCCTGTAACTACTGAAAAGGCTGCTGCCCCTCTTCAGGAACCACACGTTTGTCTGGCCTCTCCACAAATGCCCCTCCGCTCTGTTTCCACCTACGGTACGGCTTTCTGTATTGTTGAGGCACGCAAGCCACCCTACCTCGGCAATGTCTGTGGTTCATGGGGATACAGATTAATATTCGTAAATGCGAATACATAACCCCAGACAGAAATCATGTTCATCCTATCCCCGATAGTCAGTAATCGCCGCTAAATCTAAAGTCAGCCTATCCATTACCGTGATTTTCCTACATCGTTCCTATCAAAGGACACGGACCATTTTCTTTCCCATCCTTAACCAAAGACAATGCGAGCCTGAGCTCCGTCTCTAGCGACCACGTTGTCGCTGGGACGTTAAGCACTGATCTTTCATTTCCTTTCCTTATCCATTTCCCTTTTCGAATTTTCTAACCAACCTTCTCGATGAATTGATCTAACATTCCATGCTTCAATCCGAAGAATGTCATGTTTGTTTTGCGTGGTAATGACATCCTTCTGAATACTCCCACCCGGAAGTCCGGATGAGAGACTCTTTTTACCTACGGAAAATTCTACCCAAGAAGACGCCATCATATTTTCAATGAGCTCTTGAGGGATATTTGACCATTCTTGCATGAATGCCACATCTAGCTCTGCAACTGTTGTGAGAGGTGTTGGTCTCACTGCAATACGTCTGCCAAGTGCATCCCAGACATGGTCAGTCCGTTTTAAGCCCGTTGAACAAGCTGGCCACTACATTCGTTCAATTCCCTCAGCTTCACGTATGTCGCCCACCAGTGCAGCTCTGTGAGAACTAGTGTTATCGTCCATCAGAAGGAAGCTATCTCTTATGGCACCACTGTAGGGCACAACAAAAGAGCAAAGGATCTCGTTTCTATACCTCTGAGGAGTCAAAGCGCCATTCTGAACGACAGAGGTCCGTACTTCAGTCAACACAACTCCTGCCCACACCATGATATTGTGATGTTTCCTGCACATGAGCAGAATTGTTCAGAGTTCCACTTTCTTTTCAGATGAAGGAACGACCATTGTCCAGCTGAACATAAAATCTTGACTCATATTTGAAAATAACACGACGCCATTCGTTACGACTCAAATCCAGATGTTCCTCCGCCCAGTATCTGCGGGCTAAACGGCGTCGTGGTTTTAATGGTACACAAACCACAGGCCTCCGTGCGTAGAGGCCACATTCCCGAAGGCTAT
This sequence comes from Locusta migratoria, assembly GCA_026315105.1. NCBI lineage: Eukaryota > Metazoa > Arthropoda > Insecta > Orthoptera > Acrididae > Locusta > Locusta migratoria. The sequence goes on from CM048744.1 coordinate 678,312,294, forward strand.
TTCGGGCTGAGCGTTCTGTTGCTGCGTGTTGGGTGCATTGCAACTGAATTGCATTCTGCCTCCTGCTTCAACGGCCTGTTAATCGGAGATATGTCATCTCTTGCTAATGTTACCTCTGGACGACCAGTTCTTGTTGTCTGAAATCTCGTCCAGGTTTTGGAAATTATACTTTGGGACACTTCAATGCCTGCATCCACCTCTCTCTGTGCCAGTCCCGTTTCCAATTTCCAATGACTCTCCATGCCATGTCTTCAGGAAGTCACACTGTCGTTACATCGCAATAACTGCTCACTACACCATCTGAACCCAACTGCTTCTGTAATTCGTTTAGTAGAGTAAACACGAGTTAACACGAAGCCCCCTCTGTGGCAACTTTAACTAGCATTATCTCGGTTGCCGTAATGTTGTTCTCTCCACTCCGTAGAACCGACAGAAAGATGTCGAACCATTTTAGTTCATTCTGCTGATGACAATACTTCAGAACCTAGATATTTCATCTGATCTCCTAATTGTTTAGACCAGTGTAAATAAGTAAATAACACTGGCAAAGACGTCAGATGAGTAACGACATTGTAGCATAATTGGCTAAGTATTTGCACACTTATGTGTGCTAACTCCAGGCAGGATGCAACATAAGGAAAGTAAGCCGGGTCGCACTGTGTGATGCTAATAGTTATGAACACTTGGCGATACTCCCACAATGCGTAATAGCTATCAGCATTCTCTGACTCACGACTGCGATTATCGCGTTTATTTTTCTGATAACAAACAGGTGTGCAATGCTGTTCATAATCTCACTTCGCAGTTTCCTACACCTTTGAAAAATAGAATACCTCACTCACAGAGTATTCTAAGCAGACAATACTGATGACAGATACGTAGAGTCTCAAGTGCGCAATCAACAGATTATGATTTGTGTAAAATACTTCCTCCTGGGTGATAGTTGCTAAGGGAAGGCATGAGATCACACGTGGTGCCAGAAGACGAAACTTTTACACTTTAATTGGTGAACCATTTTGAAGGGAAGACATTTTTATATATTAAAGCAATTTCGAGATTAAATAAGCCCACTTAAGCATGGAAATAACGAGTCGATGAATCTTGACACATCGTACACTAATACGACTAAAGGATACTCCATAGCCGCGGCGGAGTGGCCGAGCGCATTGAAACGCTATGCTCCGATGGGCGAGGCCGTTCCCCGTCGGGGGTTCTAATTCTCTTTCGGGCATGCATTTCTTTAGTGTCAGTTTTTAAGTAGTTTGTAAATATATGGACTGATGACCCCGCTGTTAAGTCCCATAAGCTTAACAAACATTTGAACATTTTGATACTCCATAAATGTGGCCATTGATCGTGCTAGTGACCTACTGATTACAGCATATAGAGATATTTCTTCCTCAAAGCAATATAGGGTGCAAAAAAATTAAAACAGTAAAGTTGTTCTCTAATGACGCACATGCGCTGAAGTCAGATGCAGCTATTTTGTGAAACCGCATCAAAATATGAGATCGGGCTGGAAAAAACTCATCTCAGAGACGACGCTGCTGGATCACGTGATTCGTTCAACACACTGAATCCCACGGAAGTTGGGTTAATGATATGAAACGGAAAAAAATATCTGCCAAAGAAAACTGAAGTAAATTCCACAAATGCAAACAAATTTTCACACACTTCCTGATGACCCCTATGGACGCGCGACATGCGTTTAAATACAACAAATATCAACGTCATTTCACAACGCAGATGGCGGAGATTAATTTGATGCAAACAGACCACACACAACTCTCCCCCACACACGAAGCACATAAATAAATCATAATGAGTCTGTGGCGTAATTAACACATAGTGAATGACTAGAAACAAAGTATTAAAGTCAGAAAGAAAGCTGTAAACGTAATACTGTGAAACGCAGCTTACAGTTTCTTGAAATAATCGTGATTTGCTGAATTTAAATACTGACAATTACTCTTTATAACCTCATCGACAGTAGAACTACTATCGGTAATCAGTAGCACAGCTGATACGGATTGCAAAATTACTGAAATCACAAAATGTACACAAACTGGAATCTGAGTACAGCGAAAAAAAAAAAAAAAAAAAAAAAAAAAAAAAAAAAAAAAAAAAAAATGTTTGTAGTTCTATCGGACCAAACTGCGTGGTCATCAGTCCGTATCTTACAAACTACTTAAACCTAGGTAAACTAACCTAAGGACAACACACACACCCATGCCCCAGGAAGGACTCGAACCCCCACGGTGAGCAACCGCGCGCTCCGCAGCGAGACGCTTTAGACTGCTTTTTTTTTTTTTTTTTTTGTTCATCAGGTAGATCTATGCTTTGCGGTCGTTTTCATTGTTCGTTCTTTGTCGTTCGTTGATCATTTGGCTCAGCTTTTTTATTACAGAGGACGTTCAGCCCTCTGACCGGGCGCGCTGAGCCACGGCGCCCGGCGGACTGCTCGGCTACTCCACCGCGGCTCTGAGTACAGCACTGAAATCATTGACTTAGTTACAGGGATGCAAAAGTTCGGCGTGCGGCAACGCAGAAGCTACTGCTAATGATTTAAAATAAGACCTCACCATCTTGTTGCAATACTTAGAACAGCTGTATGGCGCGCATTGTAATGAGCATAGGGAATCCGTCTTTACGGAGGAGGAGGCAAGTGTTTCTTGTAAGGGTGCAGCTGTTGGTTAGCACTGCGGACAGACGTTTCGGAGAATATTAGACTTAATTTAAAGCACTTTCCCGAAGCGCCGCTTAATCGACGTAAATGAAGTGTGAGTTTAGCCTGGCCTGTTTGGACAAGATAGACTTGTTGTCGTCAGTAGACTCTACGTATCTGTATCCTCCCTATCGCCGTGCTAGTGCTTGTGGACGGTGCGTGGTTGGCGTGTGTAAATTGTTAGAAGTAACATGTAATAGTGTTTATAACAGCAGCATCGTAGCTATTGCATATAACCTTGATGACAGCTACAGCACGGTTTTTGTGCTTAGATAGTGTAATTATTCTGTTTCGTTATTGTCGTCAAGGTTAAAGTTAAGTACAGCGATTGAAATTTAAGAATTTTGTGCTTCGAAAGCATCTAAAATACTTAACAGAATTGCTATTGCATATAACCTTGATGAGAGCTACAGCACGGTTTTGGTGCTTAGATAGTGTAATTATTCTGTTTCGTTATTGTCGTCAAGGTTAAAGTTAAGTACAGCGATTGAAATTTAAGAATTTTGTGCTTCAATAGCATCTAAAATACTTAACAGAACAGCGCCTAAATAAACCAATTCTTAACTTCGGCTACCTATTTGCTGAGTACGGATGTAGCAGGGATTGTACTGTCGGCGGCATTACTAACTACTCTTCTTTACAGGGTTCCGTAACTCAACGAGAAAAAACGGAATCCATATTGGATCACTTTGTTGCCGGTCTGTCTTACTGTCCAGCTATTTATCTGTATATTTCTCTGGCTATTGAATTAATTTTTCTTAGTAACAGATGAAGGTATCACGCTATCTTCTTCCGCAGCAAGTATCGAACTACTCCTTTTTGGTAATTAAGAGGGGAGATAAAATATGAATGGGAATTTTGTTCCTGAACGCCAACAGTTGGTAGGACTATCAATGCGCTTCTGCTATGTTTAGGCGGGATCGTTGGGAGTGGGGAGAGCTTGCTGCTAGATGTTTCCGGCTTAGGCTCCTATAAACCCGAGCTGAACTGTCTGCCATTTTTTCCCCAAGCTGTACGAGTTGCCACATTCCGGAGGAAGCTCAAACGTTACCTCGCGTTTCATTCAACTCGCTCATACTCGCAAACTACTCACTGTATGAATGTGGAATTTTCATCAACATGTTCGTGAAGGACTACACTACATTTTCATTTTAGTTTCATTTGAGATATAGTTGATTAAGACAATATACTGACAGTTTACGAACATGTACTTTCTGACGACATTACAGAATTTTCGACATGCGGGGAACTTTTTTTCTGGTGAAGTTAGGTGAACACATTAAGGGAATGAAATGTTCAAAACGGATCAAACTTTCACCCTATCCAAACAGGAAATCTGTGAGAAATGTAGAACTTGAGATAATGTTAGTTAAATATGAAGTGCTGGATCCACATGCCCGTCTAGTAATAACTCGTCTCCAGTATTAGAGCTCCTCATAATTAGGCACAGGTTGTCACTGCATAACAGCCATACTTAAACATACTGGTACTGACTTCTTAACCCATTAAATTTAATAGTCGCAAACTACAACAGTGTTGTCTGTGTATGTAATATTCAATTTCAATTTTTCAGTTATATAAAAAAGGACACTCTAAATATCTCAATACAGAGTGCTTTATTATGTGAGAAAATGAGAACAAGTCAGTTCACTGTCATTTTCTAGTATTCTTGCATAAAATCCACATTAGATGTAGTAACTTTCGTTTTATTACTGCTAGGCGTTAAACTGAAAGAAATGTAACTCCTATTAGCTTTTGAAAATGGAATAGTAGCTTTGACACGCGTTGGACAACAAGCAAAGAAATAAATATTTGTGACTAATGAAGGAATACCTTAACACTGATTAATAAATCCATAACTTTACTCTTTTTCATTTAAAAAAATCTACATCTCCTTGTATAACGCAACAGTTAATGAAGGCAGCCCACACGGTCGCAGAACCGTCTGATCCTCTGATTCAGACCCTCCACTCGGCTGTAAAACAGAGGTCCGCAGTCAGTCCTACCGATTATGCTGCAGATGGTGAGCTCTGCCTTCATTTTGCTACGACTGGCAGTCTTTAGCACCTCTGACAGCCACTAAAAACCAGAGAGAACTGTTGAGGACAAAATAAAAACCGTATATACATCTCCGTAGCGTCTTGTACTCTATTTCCCTGTATAGTCCATAAATACTGATTTTGATTACTTTATTTATTTATTTTTTGTTTTAAGCCGCGGCGGTTAGTCTTCTGCAAGAAGGAAGTAAGCACCAAGACTAAGTTGGCAGTGCACCGCTCTATCTTTCGACCAACTTTGTTGTATGGGAGTGAAAGTTGGGTGGATACAGGTTACCTTATTCATAAGGTAGAGGTTACAGATGTGAAAGTAGCAAGAATGATTGCAGGTACCAATAGATGGGAACAATGGCAGGAGGGTGTCCATAATGAGGAAATCAAAGTAAAGATGAAGCAGTTAGAGCGAACAGACTGAGATGGTGGGGTCATGTTACACGCATGGGAGAAGCAAGGTTACCTAAGAGACTCATGAGCTCGTCAGTGGAGGGTAAGAGGAGTCGAGGTAGTCCAAGAAGAAAGTACTTAGATTCGGTGCAGAATGATTTTGAAGTAAAAGGCATAACATCAGAGGAGGCATAATGTTAGCATTCATGGGGATCATGGAGGAATTTTATTAGAGGTACTATGCTCCAGACTGAACGCTGAAAGGCATAATCAGTCTCTAATGATGATGATGATGGTTGGTCGTGCGCACTGAGACGCCGTGCTGCGATGCAAGCGGCCGTTCGCCGTCGGGGGTTCGAGTCCCCTCTCGGGCATGGGTATTTGTGCTGTCCATAGGTTAGTTTAACTTAGTTTAAGTAGTTTGTAAGCTACGGACTAATATCTCAGCAGTTGTATCCGATAGATTTACAAACATTTGAGCATTAGATTCTTTTTATCGAATATTTGTTCTATGATACCAAACTGCGTTGGTCATCAGTCCCTAGACTTACAAACTACTAAAACTAAGCGCAAGAAGGTAGTTAATTGTTATGTACTTGATGACTCACAAGAAGAAATTACTTCAGTACGTCCTTGTTTCCCATTAAACACGCTTAGCATTGATGAAGAGTTCTTCATTGACTTCCAAACCGCTACTATTGAAATTATCAATACAAAAAAAAAAAAAAAAAAAAAAAAAAAAAAAAAAAAAAAAAAAAAAAAAAAAGATTACGCATCAGTTCTGCTATACAAATTAAAAATCACGTTACTTGGCATTAATGGAAAGTCCAGGTTGAAATTTTTAATACAGTAAGGACAGTTTATAACACACCGCAAAGACGTGGCGACGAGCTGCAACAGGCACATACAAAAGACACACACATACAACACTTTCAGCTATCGGCCATGGCCTTCGTCAGAAAATAGAACACTCACGCAAACAACACAGTCATACAATCACCATCTCCGGCTGCCGCACTTCGAATCACGCACTGCGGCGAGTAAATGGGGTTCGGGAGGGTGGGGAGGGGAGAGGGGGTAGAAAGGTTACGTCACGGTGGTGGGGATGGGTTAGATGGGAATAACGAGATGCAGCTTAGGAATGGAGTGGGGAGGCGGGTTAGGGGAGAAAAATAAAATAAAATAAACAAAACAAAATAAAATAAATATACAAAATGCGTGCACACTGCAAGTACACAAGACCGCGTACACACACACTCACACACACACACACACGCACACACACACACGCACGGACGCACGCACGCACATGCTCGTGCGCGAGCGCGCGCACACACACTCACACACACACGCGCGCGCGCGCGCGCGCGCTCACACACACACACACACACACACACACACACACACACGATCGCACATTCACGCACCATTCAAAATAGGTATATATGAGCCAAGGCCCATGGGTTGTTAGGGCTCGCCTGCAGCACGAGACGCAAGGTTGCTCCCTAGTCAGGGAAGGAACACAGTCCTTCAATCAAAGCAGGCACTAACATACTGTAAGGTTCTTACAGTTCTTACCTTTCTATCCCAAACATCACCTATTTTGAATGGTGCGTGAATGTGCGATCGTGTGTGTGTGTGTCTGTGTGTGTGTACGTGGTCTTGTGTACTTGCAGCGTGCACGCATTTTGTATATTTATTTTATTTTGCTTTGTTTATTTTATTTTATTTTTCCTCCCCTCACCCGCCTCCCCACTCCATTCCTAAGCGTGTCTTTGTGGTGTAAACTGTCCTTACTATATACTTCTTATGGTAGCCTTTTATATCAATCACCATCTGTATTTTTTTACTAATTTCTGCAATTATTTTGCAAACTGTAGATATTTGTCTCATATTGCTTACTTTATAGATATGTTTTATTAACAATTACAGCTTGATATCTCCATTCAGCTTAACCATTTAGTATGAATAAGATCAGGTGTAAGACACCTTCTTCTCTCATATTTTTAATTTTCCTTTTCTGGACAATTCAATGCAATTTCCTCTGTATTTTCTATTACAGTTCGTGTTTCCCGGTCATTTTATGAACATTCTTGAAATTGCGGCCTGACCGTGTGCCCGCAGATAAGGACGCGGCGCTGCGCTACTTCTACGGGCCGATCGGCCTGCTGTTCCTGCTGAATGCCGGGCTGTTCTCCGTCAGCATCTACCGCACGTGCACCTACCCGCCGGCATTCAGGGACCGCTCGCCCACCGAGAGGTGAGTTCTCCACACCACGCAGCGCACACCTCAGACAAGCCGCCGTCAATGCATCGACATACATACCTGGCAAGCCACCATGCTTTGCGTGGAGAGTACTTCATACAGGTGCTGGACCCAAGGCTCCGCGATCTCAAAAATATGAGCCAAGGACCATGGGTCGTTAAGACTCACCTACGGCACGAGACGCAAGATTCCTCTCTGGTCAGGGAAGGAACACAGTCTATCAATCAAAGCAGGCACTAATATACTGCACTTTCTTCCGACTCCAGTGGCGGTGCGTGGAAACTGTTGCAGTGTCGCACAACTCGTAATTTTTAAAACTATCTAAGCTGAAAGGTGGAAGGAATATACAGAAGGCCTGTGCTAAGGAAATAAACTTTAAATCAGTGTTCTAGAAATGGAAGACGAAGTAGAGGAAGATGAGATAGGAGAAGAATTTGACAGAGCACTAAACGATTTGAGTAGAAACAAAGCCCTTGAAGTAGATGATGTTCCGTCTGAACTGCTATTATCGTTAGGAGAGCCAGTCATGAAGACATTCTTCCACTTGGTACACAAGATGTATGAAACAGGGGAAATACCATCAGACTTCAAGAAGAATATAATGATTCCAAATTCAAATTCAAATGTTTGTAAACCTATCGGACCAAACTGCGTGATCATCAGTCCGTAGTTTAAAAACTACTTAAACCTAGGTAAACTAACCTAAGGACAACACACACACCCATGCCCCAGGGAGGACTCGAACCTCCACGGCGAGCAACCGCGCGCTCCGCAGCGAGACGCTTTAGACTGCTCGGCTACTCCACCGCGGCAATGATTCCAATTCCGAAGAAAACAAGTGCAGACAAATATGAATATTATAGGACAATCAGTTTAATAAGTCATGGTTGCAAAATATATACGTGTGAAAAAACTGGTGGAATCCGACCTTGGTGAAGATCACTTTGGATTTAAGAGAAATGTAGGGACTCACGAGGCAATACTCACATTACGACTCGTCTTAGAAGATAGTTAAAGGAGAGGGAAACTTACGTTCTTAGAGTTTGTGGATCAGAAGAAAGCTTTTGTCAATGTTGACTGGAATACGCTCTTCAAATTCTGAAGGTAGCAGGGGTAAAATATAGGGAGCGAAGAGTTATATTCAACTTATACAAAAACCAGATACCAATTATCAGAGTCGAAGGACATGAAACGGACGCAGTGGTTGATAAGGGAGTAAAACATGGTTGTAGCCTTTCCCCAATGTTGTTCAGTCTGTACACTCAGCAAGTTGTGAAGGAATGCAAGGATAAGTTTGAAGAGGGAATCAAAGTCCAGGGAGCGGGAATAAAAACCTTGCGGTTTACTGATGACATAATAATTCTGTCAGAGACGGAAAGTACCTAGCAATTGAATGGCACGGACAGTGTCTTGAAAGAAAGATATAAGAGGAACACTAAAAAGAGTAAAACGAGAGTAATGGAATGTAGGGTCAGAAAATCAGGCGATGCTAAAGGAATTAGATTACGTAATGGGATGATAAAAGTAGTAGGTGAGTTTTGTTATTTGAGTAGCAAGATAACTTCTTATGACCGAAGTAAAGAAGATATATAATACAGAATGGCTATGAGAAGAAAAACGTTTCTGAAGAAGCGAAATTTGTTGACATCCAATATTAGTTTAAATGTTAGGAAGTCCTTTCTGAAAGCATTTGTCCGTAGTGTAGCATTGTTTGGGAGTGAAACGTGGACGATAAGGATTTCAGACAAAAAGATGATAGAAGCTTTCGAAATGTTGGCAATAGACGAATGATGAACATTAGATGGGTAGATCACGTAACTTATGAGGAGGTGCTCAACATGATTGGAGAAATTAGGAGTTTCTGTCATATCCTGACTAAGAGAAGGAATAGATTGGTGGGACACATACTGAGACATCAAGGAATCATCAACTTAGCATTGGAAGGAAGTGTGTGGGGTAAAAATCGTAGAGGGATACTGAGGGACGAATACAGTAAGCAAATTCAAAAGGATGTAGATTGCCGTTCGTATTCTCAGATGAAGAGGCTTGCACAGGACAGGGTAGCATGGAGAGCTGTATCAAACCAGTCTGTGGACTGAAGAACACAAAAACGACAACAACTATGTCCCCATTTCTTAGACATGCTTTAGTTTACGAAGCCTAACTTTATGATGAAATATGTTATAATCAGCTACTTTTGGCCGTACACGGAGCTGTTGCCCCATAACGCGCGAAAACCCGCTGCCAACCTCGTGACACTTGTTAGACACAGTCCGGCTACTACGACTCCACTTCCGAATATTAACGAAAGTACCGGACTGCTACAAAGTCGCCGGCCGCGGTGGCCGAGGTGACTGAGGCGCTCCAGTCACGGTCAGCACGGCCACTAGGGTCGGGGGTTCGAATCCCCCCCTCGGGCATGGATATTTGTGCCGTCCTAGTTCGTAAGTAGTTCATAAGTAGTTTGTAAGTTTAGGGACTGATGACCCCGTAGTTAAGTCCCATAAGCTTAACAAACTTTTCTTTTTTTTTTTTTTTTTTTTTTTTTTTTGCGCATAATGAAGAACTGTAACATGAACAAAGCCATACTTAAACTACATAAAAGGTAATTAAAAACGTCCATAGAAGCCATGCCAAAGAAAAACATTTTTCTATATGCACTGATCCTAATTGGAGACTTTCAGCGTACTGTACAGAGAAGAAAAAAGTTGTTGCAATTTATACACTTCAGTGTCTTCAGTACGTAATAAACAAAAAATACTAGCATCGACACGTTGTTTACAATATTCATTATGACAGTATCCCCCCAGTTTATGTGCCTGCACATGTTCGCAATTCGTTGGTACGTTTTCACGGCATGTTCACGAAATAGAAGAAACGCACATTTAGGAGGGAGGGCACTTACATGTGCACAACTCTCAGTATCACTGAACACGGTTTTATTTAATTAAGAAAAGTGCTCGAAAACAATTTAGTACCCAAGGTGAAAACAAAACAAAAACAATAAAAATTGTTGGTAGTGAGTTGCGAACCATCGCCCATGCGTATTTACATCAAAATATAGTGTGCTATCCACTAAGTTACGGCGAACAGCTGAAAATCTTGGCTCAAAATCACCTGTGATTAAAGACAAATGTTAATTGCTAATGTGGCACTTTCAGACACCAGATTATAATTAATCGTACTCAGAACGACATGTTTTGATATTCTTCAGTGCACTATAGCTTTGAGTTATAATAAGAACATCATGAAATACACAAAGCAAGATGGCAAATGCCAGGGAGAGTTTCCACCTGGACCCGAATCGTCGGCTCCGTAGCAGTTCGGTAACCTTCGTTAATATTCGGAGGTGGAGCCTTAGTAGCCGGTCTGCGTGTAGGGTCGAGCCTCGTGACCAGCTCACGTGGTTTGCATTCCTTCTGCAGCTCTCTGGTGGACAGCTCCGCCCAGAATATTTGGGGCAACGGCCAGTCCAGAGCTCCACCATGTGGCACCTCTAACCATGCTTCTCCCGGCATTCTTTCTTCTCGGGTACATCACCGTGCCAGCAAATGCTGACATTTCAACAGCAGTTTTGTTTCATTCACAAATAACCTACCACCAGAATTTAAATTATCGTCTGTTTCTGTGAGCCTAGCAGAGTTTATATAATCAGTATGAAGGGAAGACGTTCACTGACTGCTCTAAACTGTTGAAGCTAATTCTCACGATTCACATAACGTCAGTCAATGGAGAAAGGTGCTTTTCAACTTTGAAAGAATACATTCTTACACAACTCTGTGCAGCAGGAAAAATTGTCGACCTTAGCGATGCTTTCCAATGAGAGATCCTGTGATGGAATCTCAAACTTAAATGAACGGGTGACTAACAAATTTGCATCGATACAAATAGGAAGGCAATTTTTCATTATTTATGTGGTAATAGTAAGTGTAATTATAAGTTATAATCTATAATATGTCTCTTACTTCAAGTCTTTTAAATGATGAATGAATTTTATTTCGACGAGGAACTCTGGTGATTCATAAATTGTAGTATGTGCTCTGCCACAGAAATTTTTGTTACTTATGTTTCCTAACTTTTCACTGCATCGTACAATGGTTTGCAAAAATTAAATTTTGTGACTTTCATCCACCATAAATTCTAGGTATGTTTATACATTATGATGAATGTCAAGAAGCCAGCCGCTGAGGTAAAGAATTTTCTCCCTTGTCAGCTCCTCATATAAAAATGTAGACTGACTTTGAAACCCGGGTGCAACACTCAGCTTCAGGTACCACCGGCCGCCATTGCTTCCGACGTAAGTGATAAGGAGAAACGTCTGATTATGCTAAATCAGAGGCGGGCACACATCGGTTCAATGAACAGCGCGCAAAATCCGGCAGGAAAAAGAGCAGGGTTGTCGCTCATGCGGAAGTTAACTTTGTAGCTGCTTGCACAGCTTACCTAACACCTGGAAAATGGATGCGTATCAAGCCACATGTTCGTTTGGGACATTTTTGTGACATGAACTGTAAAACAGAACGCCATTTTTACCGCATTGCTTTGACTAGCCATTTAAACTGCAGAAAGCACTGTACCAGAACATAATACACTTACAATGTCAGTTTCTGACATGTGGGTCACCGATTTTGATCGAATTTTGCATAGACTTTCTGTATTGAATATAAAAATACACGTGTTTCGACATTTTGCTACACACTAAGTCTAGCAAAAAAGTTGAGGTCAAAATTGATTACGGAAAATCGTGTATTCAATGCTATACATCGAAAGATTGTCTAAATCGTAGCATTTTTTATTAATATATATGGGTCAAATGTTAATGACGTCCGAGTAAGTAACGTTTTTTCGCTTTCATGCTGTAGCTTGAGTACTAGCAAACATAAGCTATTTTCTGAGCGCTTCCAGCGGTTCTAGTAGCTTAGAGCGTTCGGTCAGAGGGCTCAAACCTCTCAGTAATAAGAAAAAAGACCTCAGCCGAAGGTGTAACGATCAACAAAGAACAAAAAGAATCAACGCCCACAAAGGACCGATCAAATAGAATAAAAAAAATTAAAAAATCTGTCCGGGGCCGAGACTGTCCAACTGTGGATCCAGGTTCGAACCTCCATCATGACAATTTTTTGTTAGATCTTTTTCGATGTATTTGATCATATTCTCATATTTTAATACCTTTTCTTGTCTCATTTGAAGTAGAGCATCGATAAGTGTGATTAATATTCCATTAAGTGTATTATGTATTCATTTTATGATAATATACGCCTGTCGTAGCTCATGGTAAACACAAATTAATGTCATAATGAAGAGTTTAGTTGTTTGTGCCCTGAAAAAAAATTGTCAGGTGTAGCAGGATTATCAAACGCTATACACATTAGATAACTCAAATTGTGAATATAAATGTTAGGTCAAAAGTCCTTTAAAAATTGTATAGAAATTTATTAATACTAGTATTGCCTTTGGTCGAAAATCGACCAATTGTGTTTACAATGGTCACTGGGGGTAAAAGTTTACGTATCATGTCGGCGGCCTCGCGTGATTATGTTGGCAACATCAACAACACGATAAAAAATCTTTGCCCATTTGTTCGAACCACATAGAATGACTCAATTAGTGTATCGTACAGACCATGAAGTAAACAAATAATGCTGTTCCTGCTTTATGGTTGACAGGTCCTTGTATGTACCCTCGACCGGTCAGTAAAAATAATTGCCCTCGTAAAACGAAGATTCCATGAGAAAACATCAGCGTTGTCAAGCGATTGGCTAAAAATGAAGACTCACAGGATTCTCACTATTCAGCATCTGTTGCCAACATTATCATAGGAAGCCGCTGGGATATTTGGTAAAATTTAACCGGCACTGGGAGGTATGAAACGGTATCTTTTACGTGTTAAGGAAAATGCCTGACACAATAACACAAATAAAAACGGAAGTATATACTTCTCATGCCATTTTCGAATTATATAACTTTCATTAGGCTAATATTTGAAATGGAACTATAGTTTCCGTGTTCGTATATTTATACAACGCCAAGAAATAATGTTATTTCGATACTGCGATATTCAAAATTCTAGAGCTGACAACATGTCGACTTCGTAGTTCCACCCGTGCACCGCTACATGCCTCTCCCGGCGCATCATCATTTATATCGGCATTCTCGACTTCGTAGTTCCACCCGAGCACCGCTAGATGCCTCTCCTGGCGCATCATCCTTTATATCGACATTTATATGAAAAAATCCAGTTCCTTTAACCACTCTTAATCACTGCGAAAATGAAGCATTTGAACGGCACAAGAAAGGGAGTTGGGAGCACTCCATGTTTCAATATTCACCTATTTTAATACGTTATTTTAACAATGCAGATGCGCTGCATTACAGCGGCTTTGGTCGAGGCGAATAGCCAATCAGTGAGCTGATTGTTGGAGAATGTAGAACTTGATCCAAGCTGTAGATAGGAAAATTTCTACTTCCTTTTATCACTTTTAATGGCTAAATACACACAGATCGTGGTAATTGACGGTAAGTCATCGAGTAAATCAGAAGTGATATCTGGCGTTCCACAGGGAAGCGTTATAGGTCCCCTACTCTTCCTCGTGTTTATAAACGATTTAGGAGATAATCTGAATAGCTCCCTTAGACTGTTCGCGGAGGATGCTGTCGTTTATCGGTTAGTGAAGTCAACAGAGGATCAAAAGCAACTGCAAAGCGATTTAGACAAAATTTCTACTTGGTGCGAAAATTGGCAATTGATACTAAATAAAGAAAAGTGTGAAGTAATACACATTACCACTAAAAGAAATCCGCTGAGCTTCAATTACGCGATAAATCAGTCAAACCTTAAGGTCGTAAATTCTACCAAATACCTAGGAGTTACAATTACGAACAACTTTGATTGGAGAGAACACATAAAAATATTGTAGGGAAGGCGAACCAAAGGTTACGTTTCATTGGCAGAACGCTTCGAAGATGCGCCAGCTCCACCAAAGAGACTGCCTACATCACACTTGTGCGTCCTCTCCTGGAGTACTGTTGCCCCTTGTGGGACCCTCACCAGGTGGGACTGACGGAATATATTGAGAAGGTTCAGATAAGGGCAGCTCTTTTTGTTTTATCACGTTACGGGGGATGGGGGGGAAGCGTCACGGAAATGTTGCACGAATTGGGATGGAAATCATTAAAAGAAAGACGTTATTCATTGCGGCGAGATCTGTTTGCGAAGTTTCAATCACCGACTTTTACTTCTGAATGTGAAAATATTTTGCTAGCACCCACCTACTTAGGGAGACATGACCATCGCAATAAAATAAGAGAAATCAGATCGAAAACGGAACAATTTAGGTGTTCTTTCTTCCCGTGCGCTATTAGAGAATGGAACGGTAGAGAAATGTTATGAAAGTGGTTAATGAACCCTCTGCCAGGCACTTAAATGTGATTTGCAAAGTATCTATGTAGATGTAGACATAATATTTATATTCGTGAAATCTACGACAAACAATCTTTCGAATTATGTAACTTTCATTGGCCTTCTTGTACGGATAAATTAGTAATCTGTACCACAATTTTCCGTGTTAGCGTATTTGTATAATGATTTATTAAAAGTTGGTGGAGGCGCAGTGGGCTGTGGTCGGCTGCACTTGTCAGTTTCCTGGAGATGAGGCAGCACGAACGCTTCATTGACGGGGCGGTAGCGTCCACAGCCGCAGCGGATACTTCAGAGTTGTCTTAGCATAAGGAAAGCGTTACTTGTGGCACATACGAAATCCTTATAAAGTGGTAATGCGTTACAGCAGTCTCTTAACGCTAATTTCAAAAGTTCACCAAATTTTACACTGTAGATCAAGACAATAAATTGTCGCCTCAGCTGGTAAAGTAAGAATCAAATCGATACTAATAAAAATGTATATGTTAGTTTAGGAAAAACTGTTAATCTCCGAAAGTTGTTGATCGACTGCTTTGAAATTTTCACACAACGTTGCTTTCTAATAGAAGGTTTTTGTGTACCTATTTCTTCTCACACGTTATTGTCGCTGACTACTACGCAGGTGGCCCGGGTTCGATTCCCGGCAACGGAATCAGTGTACTTTGTAATCCTCATCATCATTTTCATTATCATCGACATGCAAGTCACCAAAGTGGCGTCAATTAAAAAGACTTGCGCTAAGCGGACGAAAAATTCCAAATGGGATCTCCCACCCAGAAATGCCATTCGATCATTTCATTGCATTTCATAACCTACATACACTGAAGAGCCAATGAAACTGGTATAGTCATTGCGAACAGAGAGATATGCAAACACTCTGTGGATGGCGTTGCGGTCGTCAACGCTCACATAAAAAAAACAGGTGTTTGCTGCTACAATGGCAGGTTATCACGATTTCAGTGAATTTCAACTTGGTGTTAAGCCCTTGTTAAACGATGAACGAAAGTGGACTACAGAAGCGTTGCTAGCGTACTAGTCCCGATCTCTAAACTCATGCAAGATCTTGCGGCAGCATGTTTACACGATAAACGCTAACAGAGAGTAAACGCTACTAGCGAATGTATCACGAGTCTGATTTGTTGTTGTTTTGCTGAGTTATGCGCCAGTGGTTCAGTTTCTGGGAACGAGTTAAATACTGGTAAACATAGCTATAGCGATGGCTGCGTTTACATTGGCTTCCGTTCCTAGAAGGCGGATACAACTCCGAAGAAAAAATAAATGCTGGATGCGACCGTGGTTTCAGAGGAGAGAAGAAGAAAACCGCAATGTATACAGCATGGCAATGGGAGAATTAATGCCGGAGGATCAAATGAATTCCGGAATTATACCTACTTTTTTTTCCTTTCTAGCATGATGTAACAACGCAAAGAAACCTAATGCTGCTACAACTTCAAGCTTTATTAAAGAATATTTACGAATGTTTTTGACTATGAACGAATAGTACCTTTTTGTGGTACAGGCTAGTCCCAGAATCAAAAAGGCTGGTTCTTCGCTATTAACCCTTTCAGACCCTCTGGCTACAATTGTGTACATAACTTTTACAGAGTCTAAGATAGCTCAGAAACATTTTTTCTCAATTGAAACAACATGTATATGACTATGAGTGTTCAACTTTTTCATCGTGGACACTTACTGTAAACTGCAGAAGATAACTATAAAAATACCAAGTAGTCAGTGTTGCACTGCGCAGCAGCTTGTGAACTCCACAGAACACGCAAGTAGTGGATTACTTGTATTCCACTGAACAACTAAAAAGTAGTAGTAATTATTTTGTACGGCAACTACTGAATGATCAGTTTATTTAATACAAAAGTTAGTGCTACAAAATTAATTATTTTAGTCCATAAAAAGAAGCCTGGAGTTTCAGCATATGCAATTTTGTAGTATGTAAATGGATGCATACAACAGCGTAAATCTTGCTTCTAAAATCATTAAAAATGTAACTAAAGAGGAATACAGCAAAAAAAAAAATATTTCCTTTCGCCAGAAAAAAAATCAGGTCTGAAAGGGTTAAATGTGTAATAGTAGATTTGTTTCATTCCATAACTACAGCAGCAGTAGTCATGACTTCACATTAGACCATCATTAAATTATTATGAAATTTACAAACGTTTAAAAACTATCATGAAAATATTTACGAAAAATACAATAGTCACTTACTCAGAAAGTTCCTTGCGGCGATGGGACGACCACAAACTTTGACAAAAGTCAAAATGGCAGACTGATCGAAGCCGAGACCGCAGCAGACAGCTACTATCTCGCGCATGTGCACTGAACCCACTGCAATTCAGGACTGGCCTTATTTCTTTACCGGTACGACTATCGCGCGTCGATTCTAGAGTTAAAAAAAAAAAAATAAAATAAAGCGTGGCCATACTAGTGACCCCGTTCAAACGACCGGCGGTCGCCATTACCGCAACTTGTTATCAATCTATTACAAGTTAGTTCATCGGTTAAAAAGGGCTTTTAGTCGACCGGCGAGAGGTAGAACACGGCATCTCCGAGGTAGGGATGAGCTGGGGATTTTCCCGTACCAACGAGTGCACCGCGAATATCGGGAATCCAGTAAAGCAATATATCTCCAAAATCGTTGCGTCCGGAAAAAGATCCCGTAAGACCGGAACTAACGACGAATGATCGTTCAACGCGACAGAAGTGCTACACTTCCGCAGATTGCTGCGGATTTCAATGCAGCGCCATCAACAAGTGTCAACGTGGCAACCGTTTAACAAAACATCATCGATACGGGCTTTCAGAGCGGAAGGCTAGTTCTGTATCCTTGCTGACGGCACGCCACAAAGCTTTACGCTTCGTCAACACCGACTTTGGTCTGTTGATGACTGGATACTTGTTGTCTGGTCTGACGCATCGTCTACATACGACTCTGACAGGTGACACGTACACTTGCGTCCTGCCTGATCACCTGCATCCATTCATGTCGCTGTGCATTCCTATGGACTTGGGAAATTCCAGCAGGACAATGCGACAAACCACACGTCCAGAATTACTACAGAGTGGCTCCAGGAACACTCTTCTGAGGTCAACCACATACGCTGGCCACCAGATATCAAAATTATTTGAGCATATCTGGGATGTCTGGCAACGTGCTGTTCACAAGAGACCTCCACCCCTTCGTACATTTACGGATTTATGAACATCCCTGCTGATGCGTGGAGTCAGTTCCCTCCAGCACTGCTTCAGACATTAGTCGAGTCCACGCCATGTCGTGTTGCGGCACTTCTGCGTGCTCGCGAAGACTCTACACGATATTAGACAGGCGGAAACGTTTCTTTCGCTCTTCCATGTATATATGGAACTTTTTGCATTTCACCATCATAAAATTCATAGAAATCCATATATGATAGATATTAAAATTTAGAGAATGAAACTTTCACTCTGCAGCGGAGTGTGCGCTGATATGAAACTTCCTGGCAGATTAAAATTGTGTGCCGGAACCGGGACTCGAACCTGGGACCTTTGCCTTTCGCGGGCAAGCGCTCTACCGACTGAGCTACCCCGACACGACTCACGATGCCGCCTCACAACTTTACTTCCGCCAGTACCTCGCCTCCTACTTTCCAAACTTCACAGAAGCTCTCCTGCAAACACGCAAGACTAGCACTCCTGGAAGAAAGGATATGGTGGAGACATGGCTTAGCCACAGCCTAAGGGATGTTTCCAGAATGAAACTTTCACTCTGCAGCGGAGTGTGCGCTGATATGAAACTTCCTGGCAGATTAAAATTGTGTGCCGGAACCGGGACTCGAACCTGGGACCTTTGCCTTTCGCGGGCAAGCGCTCTACCGACTGAGCTACCCCGACACGACTCACGATGCCGCCTCACAACTTTACTTCCGCCAGTACCTCGTCTCCTACTTTCCAAACTTCACAGAAGCTCTCCTGCAAACACGCAAGACTAGCACTCCTGGATATCCTTTCTTCCAGGAGTGCTAGTCTTGCGTGTTTGCAGGAGAGCTTCTGTGAAGTTTGGAAAGTAGGAGGCGAGGTACTGGCGGAAGTAAAGTTGTGAGGCGGCATCGTGAGTCGTGTCGGGGTAGCTCAGTCGGTAGAGCGCTTGCCCGCGAAAGGCAAAGGTCCCAGGTTCGAGTCCCGGTTCCAGCACACAATTTTAATCTGCCAGGAAGTTTCATTAAAATTTAGGTTTATAAGAACACTCAGATATTCCAGTACAACGTTGTGTCAAAATTTCAAAGCCTTCTGTCAAGAACTTCCAGAGATTGGTGATTAGGAATATTTACTTTCTCTATATAAGTACAAATGTAAACGTTTGTTTGCTCAAAACTTCAAATCTCAGAGAGTTCTTCACCGACTGCGTTCTAATTTTAACATAATGTTACATTCGATTTCTCACATGTTTTTTTCAAATCCACTGAAACGCGATCTGTTAATATATATAATTCCTATAAATGCATATATGATCAATATTAAATGTTCGTTTGGACAAAACAGTTCTCCAAAAGGTCTTGACCGATTGCTTTGAAATTTTGAGACAACGTTACATTCTGACACAGGGAGGTTTTTATAAACCTTAGAAGACCACGCCACTCGGCTGATTACCCGAGAAGCTTTCATTATTGAAATACGCCGAGAAGGCCTGCAATCACATAAACGTCTCCCATTATAAAATTTCTATAGATGGATACATATTAAAAGTTAGCAATGTAAAAACCTGTGCATAATCCACTTCAATGTTTCACTCCCGTACAAGGTAACGCTCCACACAAATGCCTTCAGAAAAGACTTCCTTACTCATTAATATTCGATGTTAGCAAATTTCTCTTTTCAAAAATGCATTTCTTCCCATTGCCATTCTGCATTTAATATCCTCTGTACTGCGACCGTCATAAGTTATTTTGTTACCCAAGTAACAAGACTCATCTACCACCTTTATTGTTTCCTTACCTAATTTAATTCCTTCAGCATCGCCCGATTTTCTAAGGCTGCATTCCAATACACTTATTTCTCTCCTGTTAATGTTCATCTTATACGCACCTTTCAATACACTGTCCAGTCCGTTCCACTGCTCTTCCAGGTTCTTTGCTGTCTCTGACAGAATTACAATGTCATCAGCAAAACGCAATGTTTGTATTTCTTCATCCTGCACTTTAATTCCTTCTCCAAATTTCTCCTTGCTTTCCTTTATAGCTTGCTTAATGTAAAGGTTGAATAACATTGGAGAAAGGGTACAACCCTGTCTTACTTCCTTCCTGACAATTGCATCCCTTTCATGCCCTTCAGCTCTGACGACTGCTGTCTGGTCTTTGTACAAGTTGTAAATAACATTCCGTTCTCTATATTTTACTCCTCTGATTTCATAATTTGGAAGAGTGTATTCCAATCAACATTGTTAAAAGCTTTGTCCAGATCTACAAAAGCTTGAAATTTAGCTTTGCCTTTCCTTAATCTAAGATAAGTCGTAAAGTGAGTATTGCCTCCCGGGTTCCTACATTCCTCCTGAATCCAAACTCATCTTCGCCGAGGTCAGCTTCTACAATTTTCCATTCTACTGTAAGTAATTAGTGTTAAAATTTTGCAACCGTCACTTATCAAACTGATAATTCTGTAATTTTCACACCTCTCTACACCTGATTTCTATGGAATGGGGTTTATTACAGTTTACTTAAAATCCGAGGTCATTTCGCCTGTCTCATAAATCTTACGCACCAGGTGAAATAGTTTTGTCATGGCTGTTTCTCCCAGAGACTTCAGTAGTTCTGAGGGAATGTCATCTACTCCTGGGTCCTTGTTTCGACCTAGGTCTGTCAGGGCTCTGTGAAATTCATCTCTCAGTATAGTATCTCCTATTTCATTTTCATCTCCTTCCTCTTCCCTTCCTACAACATTGTCTCTAAGTTCATAGAGCTCCCCTACGTACTCTTTCCATCTTACAGCTTTCCATTCTTTGCTGAGAACTGGTTTTCTATCTGATTACTTTATATTCATACAGCTATTTTTCTTGTACACAAATGTCTCTTCTACACATTTGCATTTGGCTTCTAGTCACTCCTGCTTAGCCATTTTGCACTTCCTGTCAATCTCATTTCTTAGTCGTCTGTACTCCATTTTGCCTGCTTCATTTAATGCATTTTTATATTTTCTCCTTTCATCAATTAAATTTAATATTTTCTGTGATACCCATTCCTCTTCTACTGTTTTATTTCCCCCTGTTTCGGTCAATTGTAGACTAAAGTTCTCTCTGAAATTCTCAAGAACTTCACGTTCCTTCAATTTATCCAGATCCCATCTCCTTATTTTCCTACTTTTCTGCAGTTTTTTTTTTTTCAATTTTAGTCTACAGTTCATGACCAACAAGATATTGTCAGAGTCTATATCTGCCCCGAGATATATCTTACAGTTTAAAACCTGGTTCCGAAATCTATGTCTTACCATTATAAAATATATCTGGTACCTTCTGGTGTCTCCTGGCCTCTTCCAAGTATACAGCTTTCTTTCATGATTCTTAAACCAAGTGTTGATTATGATTAAATTATGTTCCCTGCAAAATTCTACCAGGCCGCTTCCTCTTTCATTTCGTTTCCCCAGTCCATATTCACCTACTATTTTTTCTTCTCTTCCTTTTCCTACTACCAAATTCCAGTCCCTTAACTGTCTGAATAATTTCCTTTAACTCCTCATACATTTCGTCAATCTCCTCATCGTCTGCAGAGCTAGTTGGCATATAAACCTGTACTACTGTTGTCGGTGTTGGCTTCCTATCTGTCTTGACTATAATAATGCGATCACTGTCCTGCTCATAGTAGTTTACCCGCATTCCTATTTCCTTATTCATTATCAGGCCTACTCCTGTATTACCCGCAACTGATTTTGTATTTATAATCCTGTACTTACCTGACCAGAAATCCTGTTCATCCTGCCACCGAACTTTACTAATCCGCACTATATCTAACTTCAACCTATCCACTTCCCATTTTAAATCTTCTAATCTTCTTACCTGATTAAGGGATCTAACATTCCACGCTCTGATCCATAGAATGCCACCAGTATCATCTTTCCTGATGACGACATCCTCCTGAGTAATTCCCGCCCAGAGATCCGAATGGGGAACTATTTTACCTCCGGAATATTTTACCCGACAGGATACCATTATCATATTTTCATACAGTAGAGCTGCATGTCCTCGGGAAAAGTAACGACTGTTGTTTCCCCTTGCTTTCAGCCGTTCGCAGTAACTGTATGGCAGAGCCACGTAGCTAATGTTACAAGGCCAGCTCAGTCAATCATCCAGACTGTTGCCCCTGTAACTACTGAAAAGGCTGCTGCCCCTCTTCAGGAACCACACGTTTGTCTGGCCTCTCCACAGATACCCCTCCGCTGTGGCTGCAGCTACGGTACGGCTGCCTGTATCATTGAAGTACGCAAGCCACCCCACGACGGCAATGTTTGTCATTCATAGGGGTGAGACATACATTATATTGGATTTTATATGAAAAAGATCAGACAATTTTAATTCTACGCTTCTCGTTTGTATACAAAGCAGCTTGGCGGTAAAGGATGGCATGATCATCGTCATGATCGTTTAAGACTGATTATGCCTTTCAGCGTTCACTCTTGTAAAAAATATTTGTGCCGTCGTGATCTGATAAATCTATTAAATTCAGATGGTTTATTATAGCACAGGCTTTGGACTGCAAGAGATGATAGCTCTTGACCTGGTATTGAAAGTATTTGTCCTTCACACAGAATATTTACTTTTCATGTTACAACATTGTATTATTTTTAATGTGGTAGTGGCGCCTTTTTCTGTAATAGGCAGTGATTTAATAATTTAAAATATTTTACGGACAGTAATGAGTTCATAAAGATTTTCGATGCATGACCACGTATAAGTTCTTTAAATGTAAATGTATAAATCTTACTAATATCGTTGTACTCTCTCATGAACACAGAAATGAATCATTAAATTAAAATTTCTATTTATCATCACACGACAGAGCTTGTACCTTGTGTCTTACACATCGGTAAGTAAACCTATCAGATTCTACTTTTCAATTCAAATTTGGTTTGTATGTTTCATATATATTTTGAACGTAAGTAAAGAACTTTGTAAACGTCATACATACCTTCCTTTACAATGCTTAGATCGATATAACGATGCCTGTTATAAATTGCGTGACTTTCACAATATGTCTTTCCTCTACCATAAATCAACCAAGAAGAATGTATTCATTTATAATATTTAAACGTGTGCAGTTACATAGATAATAATTAGTTGAACAATTCGTAATGACATTCATTGATGAATTTCGTTTAAGTTGGGTTGGGTTGGGTTGTTTGATTGGGTTAGGGGGACTAAACTACTGAGGTTATCAATCTCCCGGTGGGGAGGGGAAGGAGTGAGGATAGGAAAGGAGGGGAGGGGGAAAGGAAATGCAGTCCGGGAAGTAAAGAAGGAAGGAAGACTTCATCAGCTCGGGCCCCGTGCTCGCCACGCACGTACTCACGAAAGAACCGTGAGCCCCTGGGGGGTAATTTCGTATACGTCTCTGGTTTCATGAAGTGTACACACACGTGGCACATGTAAATAGTATTTCGAACGCATTTTATGTGATGTTAGTGAGGTTTATTATTGTTGTTGTTGTGGTCTTCAGTCCGCAGACTGGTTTGATGCAGCTCTCCACGCTATCCTGTCCCGTGCAAGCCTCTTCATCTGAGAATATGTACGGAAACCTACATCCTTTTGAATCTGCTTAATGTATTCGTCCCTCGGTCTCCCTCTACGATTTTTACCCCATACGCTTCCTTCTAATGCTAAATTGACAATTGCTTGATGTCTCAGAATGTGTCCAACCAATCTATCCCTTCTCTTAGACAGGATATACCAGAAACTCCTTTTTTCCCCAATTCGGTTAAGCACCTCCTCATTAGTCACGTGATCTGCCCATCTAATTTTCATCATTCGTCTTTAGAATCACATTTCAAAAGCTTCTATCATCTTTTTATCTGAACTCCTTATCGTCCACGTTTCACTCCCGTACAATGCTACACTGCAGACAAATGCTTTCATAAAGGACTTCGTATCATTTAAATTAATGTTAGATGTTAACAAATTTCGCTACTTCAGAAACGCTTTTCTTCCCATACCCATTCTGCATTTTATATCTTCTTTACTTCGGCCATCAGAAGTTATCTTGCTACCCAAATAACAAAATTCATCTACTACTTTTGTTGTCTCATTACCTAATCTAATTCCTTTAGCATCGTCTGATTTTCTGACATTACCTTCGTTTTACTCTTGTTAATGTTCATATTATATCTTCCTTTCAAGACACTGTCCATTCCATTCAATTGCTCTTCCACGTCTTTTGCAGTCTCTGACAGAATTATTGTGTCATCGGCAAACCGCAATGTTTTTATTTCTTCTCCCTGCACTTTAATGCCCTCTCTAAAATTCTCCTTCCATTCCTTCACTGCCTGTTCAATGTACAGATTGAACAACATTGGAGAATGGCTATAACCCTGTCTTACTCCCTTCCCAACCTCCGCGTCCCTTTCTTGCCCTTCGACTCTAATAACCGATGTCTGCTTTTCGTATATGTTGAATATAACTCTTCGCTCCCTATATTTTACCCCTGCTACCTTCAGAATTTGGAAGAGTGTATTGCAGTCGACGTTGTTAAAAGCTTTCTCCAAATTGACAAACGCTAAAAACATAGGTTTCCCTTTCCTTAGCCTATCTTCTAAGATACGTCGTAATGCGAGTATTGCCTCCCGTGTTCTTACATTTCTCCTAAAAACCTCAAATTCGCGCACTCAACCTTCGCAGCGCGATTCCTCACATGCCAGCAATAAAAAATGTGTCTCCCACATTTCCAGAAGTAAATGGACGTCGAAAACTGAAACGGGTGTGTTCAAATGTTTGTAAATCTATGGGACTTATTTTATTATTAGTCCCTTGTCTTACAAACTACGTAAACTACTCTACGGAGACAACACACACGGATGGATGACTCGAACCTCCGACGGTGAGCAACCGCGCAGTCTTCAACAAGCCGCCTTAGACCGCTTGGTCACTTCACCGTGGCTGAGATGGATGTGTATCCCATACGTCAGTGTGTTTCAGAATTACACTACTACACCAGCAAACTTCTAGGGGATGTAGAAGGAGTCTTGAGAAACAAAGCGTGCATAGAAAACCATAACCAGAAACGTCATCCAACGACGCTTACAGGCCTTTGAAGTTACTGGAGGTGATGTCTAGCGGCAGGCGCTGTGTATGGAAGTTGGGCGCTCCGTAGAGTCATTGAATGGCGTTTTCCGCCATAGGCTTCTATGCTCATTTTGTTCCTGAAGACGCCGATACACCCCTAGAAATTTGTTGGTGTAATTATGTAATTCTGAAACATACTAACGTATGGAGCACACGCCCATTTCAGTCTTCGGCGTCCATTTACTGTCGGAAATATACACAGGACATAATTTTTGCCATGTGAGGAATCCCGCTGCGAAGCCCTAGTGCGTGTATTTCGTTTCATCGTGTATAATTGGAACTTCACAATCGGACCATAGTACCACATATAAAATTCCTTCTTGTTCCCCTATTGAATGCTAACATTGATGCCTCGTCTAATGTTAAGCCTGTCACTTCAAAATCATTCTTCTCATTGGTCTATCTCGACTCCTCATGCCCTATACTGCCGAATCCATGAGTCATCTAACATGACTCTACCATCTACGCCTGTTTACTCTAACTGCTTCCGCTATGGTGTATAACTTTTAGATAGGTACAAAAGAGATGCTTGAAGAACATATGTAAGTCTCGAGATCATTGTATATATCTCGTGAGGATTAGAAGAATAAGATAATAGAAACTGTAGAGTGTTGATAGGCATATTCATTGTCACTTTCACTAGGGGAGAATGGAGTAGGGCAAAATATCGTTAATAGTAGTTCAAAGCATAACTGTTGAAATGTTTGTTAAGTTTATGGGACTTATTCCGGGTTAATAAAGGTAGGTAACAGACGTTTCGCTGTTTAACGTCTGCAGTCGTCACAGTTCCCAAACAATACAAAGTGACACAACCCAAAACAACTCCACAAATACATTGCGCCATTTTATTTTCACTCCTTTCGCGGCGTGCTATGATACTGCTATTTTGGAATTTACATGTGCACAATACTACAAACAGATAAATCTCAGCCGCGGCGGAGTGGCCAAGCGCATTGAGGCGCTATGCTCCGATGCGCGAGGCCGCTCCCCGTGGGGGTTCGAATCATCCTTCGGGCATGGATATTTGGGCTGTCTTTAATATAAGTTAGTTTATATGTAGTTTGTAAGTGTAGGGACTGATGACCCCGCAATTAAGTCTCTTAAACTTAACAAACATCTTAACATCTTCGATAAATCTTATATAATTTTTAGGCGGTGGTTAAAACGTTGACTGCCCCTTGCAGAAGCAGATCTTTCGAGACGATGAAATCCTTGGTCTCCTCTTCAGACCTGGAAGGAAGAGGTCTGCTGTTTTGCCATATGTAGTGCGCAGACGTCAGTAAAGTAGCCGATTTTTTTCTTTGTTATTTCATCCCCCTCGCACAGTATGGGAAGGTAGTGGCTTGTCAGTAAAACAACGTTTCTCCCCTTCATCTATGGGTTTACGTATATACATTTGTAAAGGTGCAACAAAAGCATGAAACAAGTGATATAAGGTTTTAAAATGCGAAGAAATATGGTGTTAAAATTTTTGTGTCCACTTTGAACATAAAATTAAAAGACAAATATTTTTATATACACTTTAAATAACTCAAATCACAAACCTTGATTCTTTTTAAAACACAGTTCTGCTCTCTCTATAAAGCTGAAAATTGTGCACTGGGAGATGGGGTTTGGAGGAAAAGTATGCAGTAATGTTAGGGGGTTTAGAAAGGGAAAAATTTAGGGGATACGTTAGGTAGGAACAATGAAAATAGGGGGAAAATAAATTGCACAGTGTGAAACAGACGATAAGGAGAGTTTGGGTGTGTATTTTGGGCTTTGCGAGTAAGTCTAGATGGCATGAGTAGAGATAGGAGGGAAGGTAGAGTTTGGGAGCCCTGATTGTTGGATAGACGGGCAAGGAGGGCTTACAGTTGATAGAATGGATTAATATTGGAACGAATCTCATTGTCTGGAAGGGAAAGTCGGTTTAAGCTGCTTTTGGGTTCGTTAAGGAGTATGCGTAGGTATTATCTAGAGGTAAGGGCACGGCAGTATAGCACGTTTGTTGTTCAGAGAGGACAATGGGCTTATTAGATCCTAGTTTCCGGATAGTATAGGACATGGGGAAGTGTTCGATATGGTTGGTGAAAAAAATTAAACTAAGCTCCGTCCTGCAGGCCTTAAAAGGCCCAACAGTTACCGATCGACCGCCTGTCGTCCTCTGCATGAAGGCGTCAACGGACGCATTATGGAGGGGGACAAGGTCAGCGCCTCACACTCCCGGCTTTTATCGACCGAAGTCGCTAATTCTCAATCAAGTACTTTCTCTGTTGGCCCCAGTTGCTGAGTGCACCCCTCCCCCTTACCAACAGCTCTCGGGAGAGCCATCCAAGTGCTAGCCAACCCCGACAGTGCTCAACTTCAGTGATCTAGCGGGAACAGGTTTATCCACTGCTGCACGGCCATTGGCAATATGGTTAATGCAATTCTTCAGGCTTTCCCGGCGATCTGATTACATCATTGAGGTTCCGGGTATTCTGTCGGATATGATCGTCGTTCTCACGCGATATTCCAATAACGTGACTTGTTACATTGATCAGGTGCTACCTGAGACTGTTTCTCAAGTGGAACTGGTTGACTGCGCGGGAATGACTCTTGATGTAGGGCTTCATGTTACGGTTTGCGCCACTGCTTCCGCCGGAGGTTCGAGTATGTGTGTTATTAGTGTAAGTTAGTTTAAGTTGACATAAAAGTTTTCTGGGTGTTGTACCGCGTCATGATGTCAGAAGGCTATTACTTATACCCAGGTGAAAGCCACTGTAACGTTGGCCGAAACGTCGGTTATTTAAGTAATAGCCTTCTTACATCATGACGTGGTACAACACCCAGAAAACTTTTATGTCACCTGACTCTGGCCGCTGAAGCCTACGTGATTATATTAGTTTAAGTTGTTTGTAACACTAGGGACCGATAACCAAAACAGTTTGGTCCCTTGGATTTACAAACATTTAAACATTTGGAATGGGTCCAGTTGTTATACTTAAGGTTTCAACCTCCATACCCAGACAGAGTTCCAGGCGCACTAGACCGAAGTTGGAAAGCCTATTATCGCGCCCAGCGAATACGACGCCAGCATAGCAGTAGGCGCATCAGACCGAAGGTGGATCTCCGAGGGAACTCATCCAATGGGTGCAGATCACAGAGAGAATGCCTGGAACCAACCATGGAGGTGGAACCCCACAGGTATAATTACCGAACCGTCCCACTCAAGGAGCAGTCTCAGATAGCACCTATTGAAGATAATAAGTTACGCGGTCGAAATATCGTGCGAGAGTGGTGCTGATATCCGGCAGAATACCTGACACCTCAATGATGTCAATAAGATTAATGATGGTAGGGAAATTTATGAGTTGATAGAGCTCCCATGTGGGGGAGGGTAAGTTGGTGCAGAAAGCGAGGCAGTTGCATGACGTTCCAGAATGTACAGTACCTGAACTGTTCCAGGGTGCGGATGGTGGTGACGCTGTTCGTGTCGATGGGCATCAGCTGGACGATGGAGCTGGTGTCGTGGGCGGTGGGCGGCCCGGTGTACGCGTGGCTGGTGCCCGACATCATCAACATCCTACAGGGCGTCATCCTGTTCGCCATCTTCGTGCTGGAGCCCAGCGTCAGGCGCATCGTCTTCGCTGGAAAAGACGGGGGTCCGCCCGTGGGGTCCCGCGCTGTGGAGAGAGCGCCTCTGCAGCCTGCCTGACCGGAAGTCGAAACCTTCTGCTCTCACCGCTCAGTGCTGAGGGTGGCCAGCCACCACAGGATTCCAGTATTTAGCTGGAATGCACTATATTCGGCCGCATTTTGTCAAATGCATCACATTTCAAAGTATTAAACGTCTCGCAGTGGCTTCTGATCCGCCTCCGCCCATCCTGATTTAGGTTGTCATTGTTCCCCCTTAATCACCCCAAGCCAATACCGGGAGATTCCCTTTCAAAGGTCACGGGCGATTTCCTTCCCTATTCTCATCAAATACTCAATCCGAGCGTGTGCTCCGTCTTTAATGGCTATGATGACACCGGGACATTAAACCTTAATCTCCTTCCTTCCATTTTGCGTATGCAAATACAGTTGGTCACTTCTTCACATTGTGATTTCTCTTGTTGAAATCTTTGACAAATAGGATGCTGCCCTTCTTTCTTATTGAATGTGCTATCCAACAACGACTCACGACCCACCTTCTCATCTTTACTGCCACCCGTACCACATCTTCTCCCTTCTAAACGTCATGCAATTATTCCTGTACACCTCGAGGGACTAGCACTCGTCGAAGGAAGGATATTGTGAAAACATGACTCATACACAGCCTGGGGACTTGTCTCCGCTGCAGAGTGAAAAATTAATTCTGGAAACAATCCCATAGGTTGTGGCCAAGCCGTGTACCTACAATATCCTTTCTTCCAGGAGTGCTAGTTCTGCCAAAGTATGCAGGAAAACTATTGTGAAGTTTGCAAGGTAGGAGACGAGGTACTACCATAAGCAAAGCTGTGTGAGTAGGTCGCGAAGCGTACTTGGGTAGTTCGGTCGGTAGAGCACTCACATTCGAAAGGTAATGATCTCGCTTTCGAGTCCCGGTCCATTTTAAGCTGCCAGCTAGTTTCAAATTAATGTTCACTCCGATGGAGTGAAAAAATTAATTCTGAAAATAAAACCATTTCCACTGTAACATTTTTCTTGTTAACAAACGGTACTAGAACTACCGAATGTGTCACTAATCTTTAACTTCGCAGCCTACAAAGTAGTTCACACCTTGAGACAGTTGCTGCTACCTATGTTAAAAATCTATAGCTCAAATATTCGCTATTGAATTTTTCTCCAGACATCGTAAATACGAATCTTGGAGCATTTAAAAATCGCTCCCCTATTATATAAGGGAAACAGGTCAGCAAAAGCGTCTGGGGCCGAAAAATTGGCAGTAAATAAAGTCCTGTGGCACGATCCGGTGGGTGACCACGAAGGGCAACACGTGTTTCTGTTCTTCGCACCTGTAGGCACATTCCTTCGCGAATTGTTGGCGTTGTCTTGTTTAAGCGCAGTTGTTAAATGTAATGACGCTGGAATTCATACTGTGTAACAGGCGTACCTAACTGCTAGGAGTTAAACAGTATGGGCAATTTACTATAGTATGTCAAAAGTGTTACAGATAATATGAATTTACTATTAATTTATTTGTGAGTACCTGTTAGTAACATGTTCATTACTTTTTCAAATAAATGTTATTTTTAACTAATAAAAGTGTATATTTTACAATTATTGACATAGTTTTATGCGTTGTTATGTTAATATTTACGGATGACTGTAATAATTTCAGATCTTATGTGGGACTAGCTTAAACCCGCGGCCCCGCTCGCGTGTCGGTTCGTTATATTTCCTTATTCGTATGCTTATCCTTACAGAGAAAGAGCTGAAGACATTGTAGTACATATAGACCAAAGATATGGTCTGTGGCATCACGTTTCGCTGTATGTAACCTCCTTGCTACAGAGTCGCAAACGTCATCGCTGGCCTTCAGTCCGAATTTTTTAATAATTTGACGACTTTCAACCACCATATCGTCCACCACCTTATAGCTATCGGCACGGCACTGCTATGGTGTACAACGGGAGACGTCGGGCTACAATTACACACAGACCATTCGTTTGCGTTCTGTAGTTTTCGCTGCAGAGCGAAATATTATCACACACATACGCAGAATTTTATATACACCGATAACTTTCCATCCCAATATACGCCACCCTTTAATCATTATCAACCCTCAAGCAACATTGCAACCAATAAAACCATTTTCAAAGAGTAAATATAATTTTCAAAGAGTAATATTATTGTTCCGCATTTCGCGTTATATTCTTCAAATTACTAAATATCTATCAGATCGCTAAAAAACCGTGCCTAAAACTTTCCTCAGGTATAAATTAGTAACTGTACAAATATTTAAGTCTCTGCGTCTTGTCGTTCGGACGTGATAAACGTACACCGAACAGACATTCACATTAATATGTATAGATAAATAGCTATCCGATCGCTAACCGTGCCTAAAGCCTTCCCCGGGTAGACATTAGTAGTTGTACAAATTTTTAGCTCTTTATGTCTTGTTGTTCAGACGTGATAAACGTACACCGAACAGCCATTCACATTTATAGATATAGATTTAAGTCAGTCTACGCCATCGAATGCTACAGAAACAGTTTTGCGCAATATTTTTGTGTACTGGACTACGAGACATTAGACGAGTCATAGTCCATAAATATTGTCTCCCTACAAAAAGAAGTTACGACTTTGTAGCAAATAGTTATAGACGGTTACTTTTTTGTGATGTACGTTGCGTTCAAGTAACTCATAATCATTGTGTATTTCCTTTTTTAATTACTTTCCGTTATCTGTAGTTAGTACTCTTTTTACTTCAATTAAAATGTAAACGCAAATGTAATACCACATTTGATCTGTCTGTTGTGAAGTAATAAGAGAGATACGTAGACTGATTCCGGCTTCTTCTGCGACCACTATTGGGAGTTTTCCTATACTTTGTTT
The DNA here is from genome assembly GCA_026315105.1 of Locusta migratoria. Lineage (NCBI taxonomy): Eukaryota > Metazoa > Arthropoda > Insecta > Orthoptera > Acrididae > Locusta > Locusta migratoria. Next base: position 678,343,956 of record CM048744.1, read on the forward strand.
TATTTATTTCGTATGGCGCCGCGCGGGAGTATCCGAGCGGTCTGGAGCGCCACGTTACGGATCGCGCTGCCTGCTGCGTCGGAGGTTCGAATCCTCCCTCGGGCATAGATGTGTGTGTTGTAATTAGGTTAGTTTAAGTAGTTTGTAAGACTAGGGACTGATCACCAACGTAGTTTGGTCCCATAGAAATACAAACATTTGATTTTTTTTATTTCGTATGGCTTTGAATAAATGATCAAGTTACATTAGGTATATGAATTAATTATAAGGTCATATACATAATGACAAATGTATATAATAACAAGTAACATAAAACATGCAAGCAATATCAAATTTTAGAATGTGACTACATCGTTGGAAGTTCGAGTCTTCCCTCGGGCATGGGTGTGTTTGTTGTCATTGGTAAATTAGTATTATTTAAGTAGTTTATAAGACTAGGAACCGACGACGAGAGTGGTTTGGCGTTTGGTCCCTTAGCATTATAAACATTTGAACATTTGGTGACTAGATAGACAGCATTGCTATAATGCTGACGGTTGCATGTGCAGTCCTAGTTCTTACATCCAGTCAATAGCTTCTCACTTAAGCATCTAAAGGCATTCAGTAGCAATGTATTATTGTGCAGTGAAACATATACAGAATATATGTTAGATAACTGATACAAAATATCCATATTTGAGGCAAGCGACCTTTCAGTACTGGCACCTAATAAATTTGTAGAAATCTCTTGGCCGCAAAATACTTCATTTTATATGACGTGTTTCGGAAGTCCATCGTATGATACAAAACCTTATTGAGATACCAAGCTCAACAGTGTGAGCGAGAATAAGAAAGATACAAAAAGGTGTATGCGTGTTGGAAGGTGTGAATGTACAGAAGTCATGTTCGTAAAGCTAATGGATCAAACTACTAACGTCATTGGTCCACAGACTTACAAACTACTTTAACTTATGCTAAGGAGTACACACACAATCATGCCCGAGAAAGGACTCCAACCTTCGACGGGTTCGGCCGCGCAATCCGTGTATCTTCTATTAGGTTGGTTGATTGCGTCTGGGTTGGAGACTGACCATTCTCGGTGCCAAGCATCGTCAATGTTGAAGTTGTCTTCTACTAAACCCTCTCCAAACTTCCACAATGGCTTGCGAGACCTCAGTCGCGAATGAAGGGTGCGCTCTTGGTGAATCTGGAGCAATTTTGCCACTCTTTTTTTCAATGCTTGCTGTCTTCGTCAGTGAGCGAGATGAATATTGTACAGGACAGGGAGTCACTGGTTGGGTGTTAAAGAAGGCCAGTTAACTGCACTAAACACTGACGGCCCTATTGTACTGTGGTGGACGTTCTGATTCTAACAAAGAATTCCAACTCTAATATTGAGATATCAACCGATGGTTCGACTCGAATATTAAATTCAAATGTTCAAATGTTTGTATAGCTTATGGGACTTAACTACGGGGTCATCAATCCCTAAACTTACAAACTACTTATAAACTATCTAATACTAAGGACGGCACAAATATCCATGCCCGAGGGGGGGATTCGAACCCCCGACCGTAGTGATCGTGCAGACAGTGACCGTAGCACCTTAGTCCCCTTGGTCACCGCGGCCGACGAATATTAAATCACTTTGACAACAGACAGTATCTTTTGTGTGGTTCGCTGTTTTGGTCAGACAGTGCACATGTCGATGTGCGTTCGGAGACAAGTGGAGAAGTGGTTAGCGTACTGGACTCGAATTCGGGAGAGCGGCTGCTTAAACCTACATCCCACCATCCAAATTTCGGTTTATCGCGATTTCCCTAAATCTATCCAAAATGTAACCGTTTCTAATTAATTTGTAACAGAGGGATTGAAACGGCGAAATTTAGCATATGTTCTTTCTCATTAGCTAAAATTGTGTTAGGCAACGATTTCGCTGGAAATTGCCTTCCCGTTAACGGGTTAGTTTGAAGTGCTTGGAGCTTAATGTCATTATTACTGAGGCTGTTATTGCTCGGGTTGTGAAGCCTTGTTCCTTAAGGTGCGTTCATCCCCGTAAGTGCTCTATGTAAACTGTTTCTAACTGGCCTCCTTCGTAATTACTACTTGCAGTACTAACAAAAGTTTTTTGTTACGCTCCACAGAGTTCCTGCGTGGACCGATCGAACACAGCGACCACCCCACTCTTATCTCTTCTGTAAGCCATCTGGCACACGCTACCTATGTGACACTTTCCCACCTCAGTTAGCGTTCCATATTGATCAATCTGCTCCGTAAAGTCGCAGCATCAGTTACGGATTGTACTGAGCTGCCTTCCACGGCCAACGGACCATCGCATCTCATATTCAACATATTTTCTTGCATGTCTACGAAACGTGTCAAAGATCTTACATAACAAAACGCAATACTAGCTTTATCAATTTACGGCGGTTCATTTATTCGTAATACAACATTCGTACTATCCAAGTCGAAAAATTCCGTACCTTTTACGAAGCCTATACGGAATCAAAATATGAAAACTGGCATATAGCAATGTTCAGCCCTTCCCCCCATGTGAATTAACGGCAGTCATTTAAATAGAATACTTAAAGAAATAAAAATTACTAAATCCGGTTTCAGTTTTCTAATTCACTGAACATTGTTCTGAAACAGTGCATATTAAGTACATGAAATGATTACATTTACAGACAATAGCTCAAGCGGTACTGAAATACCAAGTGTCGATCCATGCTGAAACCCATATTAGTACGTAGTGTGGTCAGTACGGGCGGCAGTGCTGGCTTTAATTCTGGTATCAATTCGATCATACAAACGGATAATACTGTCTTGGGATACATTATTCCACGCCTGATAAACTTTTCCTGTAGTTCTGAAAGATTTGTGAGTTGATCTACATCTACATGAGATACTCTGCAAATCACATTAAAGTGCCTGGCAGAGGGTTCCATCGAACCACATTTATACTATTTATCTCCCATCCCATTCTCGAATAGCGCGCGGGAAGAAAGGACACCTGAATCTGTCCGTTTTAGCTCTGATTTCTCGTATTTTATTCTGATGATCGTTTCTACCTATGTAAGTGGAAGTCAACAATATATTTTCGCGTTCGGAGGAGAATATTGGCGTTTGGAGTTTCGTAAGCAGCCCACGCCGCAGCGATAAGCGCCGTTGTTGTAATGATTCCCATCCCAGATCCTGTATCATTTCCGTAACGATGTCTCGCCTGTATCGTGACAGAAAACGACCTGCCCTTCTTTGGACTTTTTCGATGTTCTCCGTTAAACCCACGTGATAAGGATCCCACACTGGGCAGCAATACTCCAAATGAGGACGGACAATGGTAGTGTATGCAGTTTCTTTAGTAGTTCTGTTGCATCTTTTAAGGGTTCTGCCAATAAAACGCAGTCTCGGGTTCGCCTATCCCACGATATTATCTACGTGTTCTTTCCAGTTTAAGTCTGAAGTAATAGTAATTCCTATGTATTTTGTGGAGTTTACGGCCTTCACTTTTGATTGATTTATCTTGTACTGTTGTTATGATCTTCAGTCCGGAGACTGGTTTGATGCAGCTCTCCACCCTACTCTATCGTGAGCAAACCTTTTCATCTCCTAATAAAAACGGCAACACACATCCACTTGAATCTGCTTATTATACGCGTCTCTTGGTCTCCCTCTGCGATTTTTACCCCACACACTTCCCTCCAATGCTAAATTTAGGATTCCTCGATGTCTAAGAATGTGTCCTACCAAGCGATCCCTTCTTTTAGTCAGGGTATGCCAAAAATTCCTTTTCTCACCAATTCTGTTCAGTAACTCTTAATTAGTTATGCGATCTACCCACCTAATCTTCAGCATTCTTCTGTAGCACCACATTTCAAAAACCTCTATTCTCTTCCTGTCCGCACTGCTTATCGTCCATGTTTCACTCCCGTACAAGGCAACACTCCACACAAATGCCTTCAGAACAGACTTCTTTACACTTAAATTAATATTCGATGTTAGCAAATTTCTCTTTTTAAAAATGCTTTTCTTCCCATTGCCATTCTGCATTTTATATCCTCTGTACTGCGACCATCGCATGTTATTTTACTACCCAAGTAACAAAACTCATCTACCACCTTCATTGTTTCGTTACCTAATCTAATTCCTTCAGCCTCGCCTGATTTTCTAAGACTGCATTCCATTATCTTTGTTTTGCTCTTGTTAATATTCATTTTATACGCTCTGTTCAACACACTGTCCATTCCAGTCAACTGCTCTTCCAGGTCCTTTGCTGTCTCTGACAGAATTACAATGTCATCAGCAAAACGCAATGTTTTTATTTCTTCCCCCTGAACTTTAATCCCTATTCCAAATTTTTCCTTGCTTTCCTTCACCGCCTGCTCTATGTAAAAATTGAATAACATCGGAGAAAGGCTACAACCCTGTCTTACTCCCTTCCCAACTGATGCTTCCCTTTCATGCCCTTCGAGTCTAATAACTGCGGTCTGGCTTTTTTACAAGTTGTAAATAACTCTCCTTTCCCTATATTTTACCCCTGCTGACTTCAGAATTTGAAAGAGTATATTCCAGTCAACATTGTCAAATGCTTTCTCCAAATCTACAAAAGCTAAAAATCGAGGTTTCCCTTTCCTTAATCTATCTTCTAACATAAGACGTAAAGTGAGTATTGCCTCCCGGGCTCCTACGTTCCTCCTGAATCCAAACTGATCTTCCCCGAGGTCAGCTTCTACCAGCTTTTCGATTCTCCTATAGATAATTCGTGTTAAAATTTTGCAACCATTACATTTCAAACTGAGGGTTCTGTAATTTTCACACCTGTCTGCGCCTGATTTCTTTGGAATGGGGATTAATACATTTTTCTTAAGATCTGAGGGTATTTTGCCTGTCTCATACATCCTACACACCAGTTCAAATAGTTTTGTCTTGGCTGGCTCTCCCAGAGACTTTAGTAGCTCTGAGGGTATGTCATCTACTCCTGGGGCCTTGTTCCGGCCTAGGTCTTTCAGGGCTCTGTCAAATTCATCTCTCAGTATAGTATCTCCTATTTCATCTTGATCTACTTCCTCTTCCCTTCCTACAACATCGTCCCTAAGTTAATTTCCTTTGTAGAGCTGCTCTATGTACTCTTTCCACCTTTCAGCTTTTCCCTTCTTTGATGAGATCTGGTTTCCCATCTGAGTTCTTGATATTCGTAGAGTTGCTTTTCTTGTCCCCAAATGTCCCTTTTATTTTCCTGTCGGCGGTATCTACTTTTCCCCTTCTTATTCATTCTTCTATAGATTTGCATGTGGCTTCTAGCCACTCCTGCTTAGCCATTTTGCACTTCCTGTCAATCTCATTTCTTAGTTGTCTGTACTCCATTTTGCCTGTTTCATTTACTGCATTTTTATATTTTCTCCTTTCATGAATTAAATTTAGTATTTCCTGTGATAACCAAGGATTTTTTGTAGGTTTTGCCTTTCTACTTATTTTGTCCTCTGTTGCCTTCACTATATCATCTCTCAATGCTACCCATTCCTCTTCTACTATTTCATTTCCCCCTGTTTCTGTCAATTGTTGCCTAAATCTTCCTCTGAAATTCTCCAGAACTTCACATTCCTTCAATTTATCTAAGTCCCATCCCCTTATTTTTCTACCTTTGTGTAGTTTTTTTCAGTTTCAGCCTACAGTTCATGACTAACAAGTTGTGGTCAGAGTCTATATCGGCCCCTGGGTATGTCTTACAGTTTATCACCTGGTTCCGGAATCTATGTTCTAACATTATAAAATCTATCTGATACCTTCCGGTGTCTCCTGGTCTCTTCCATGTATACAGCCTTCTTTTGTGATTCTTAAACCACGTGTTTTTTACGATTAAATCATGTTCCGTGCAAAAGTCTACCATGCGACTTCCTCTTTCATTCCTTCTGCCCAGTCCATATTCACCTACTTTTTTTCCTTCTCTTCCTTTTCCTACTACCGAATTCCAGTCTCCCATCACAATTAAGTTTTCCTGTCCCTTAACTGTCTGAATAATTTCCTTTAGCTCCTCATGTATTTCTTCGATCTCCTCATCATCGGCAGAGCGAGTTGGCATATAAACCTGTACTACTGTTGTCGGTGTTGGCATGATATTCTTGGTTGTGCTGGTTGGTCGCGAAAGCAGTTTTGCCGTTGGTATAGTGTTGCATGGAATTGATCGTTGAGAACATGTTTGTAACGGAGGCGAGGTACTGGCAGAATTGAAGTTGTGAGGGCGGACCGTGAGTCGTGTCGGGATAGCTCAGTGGTAGAGCACTTGCCCGCGAAAGGCAAAGGTCCCAGGTTCGAGTCTTGGTTCCGGCACACAATTTTAATCTGCCAGGAAGTTCCATATCAGCGTACACTCCGTTGAGTGTTGTGGCTAAGCCATGTCTCTACCATATCCTGTCTCCCAGGAGTGCTAGTCACGCAAATTTCGCAGGAGAACTTCTATGAAGTTTGGAAAATAGGAGGTGAGGTACTGGCAGAATTCAAGTTGTGAGAAGGGACCGTGAGTAGTGTCGGAATATCTTAGTGGTAGAGCACTTGCCCGTGAAAGGCAAAGGTCCCAGGTTCGAATCCCGGTTCTGGCACACAATTTTAATCTGCCAGGAAGTTTCAAATCATTATTGATTTGATTTTTTCAGGGAAGCCAAAACAGTCTTGGTCCAACCTGCCACTGCCCGCACCGAAACTAAGTTTATTGTGCGGTATCACTCCCTGTATATCTAGTAAAGCCATCCAATGCCCTTGAACAGTGCAAGGAGTCCCTTTACCAGTTCTTTATTATACACAATTTCTTCGGGTCTGGTTGTCCCAAATGTACTGTGCCTTTTACTCTCCAGTGCAATGCATTCGAAGATTATATGTGATACAGTTTCATCACCGTCATCACAGATCCTACATTTAGGGTCTCTTCTGTTATTCCCATTGTATGTAGGTGTTTTTTGAAATTCCCATGGCCTGTCAGCAATCCAACCATGAGTCTAATCTCTCTCCTGTTCAGGCCCAGGATTGCAGAGCTTCTTTTAAAACATGGCTTTGGCATCATTACTTTGCCATGTATTTGATGCTGGACTTTGGTCCAATATTCTACGTGCTGACTTCTGAGCCAGTTACGTAGCTCCAATTTGATCATTGCCTTGGTGATTGTCAGGGCAGGTTCCGGTCCAATAAATGGAGTCTCCGCCCCCATATTGGCTAATCTGTCGGCATGTTCGTTGCCACTGTTCCCCGAGTGGCCAGGGACCCACAATAGGTTTACTCTATTGCTTTCCCCTAGCTCCACCAGATCCCTGTGACATTCTGCAACAATTTTAGACCTTGTTGCAGGATCTGCCAGTGATCTCAGGGCTGCCTGGCTGTCTGAATAGATATAGATGCTACAATCTTTGTAGCACCTACGCAAATCCTCCTCCACACATGCCCTGATGGCAGTGATTTCGGCCTGGAATACTGAGGCCAGTTTCCCTAGAGAGATGACGCCCTTCAGTCTAGGCTGCACCCAGTATACCCCGGCCCCAACGCCTTGGTCTGATTTTGACCCGTCAGTGAACCAGACAATATCCCCGTACGGTGTCGAACTATTTTCTCCCACTGCTCCCTACTTCCAATTGTTGTATTGGAAGGCTTGTTGAAGCAGTATGGGGTTATAATATAGTCGACTGGCATTTCCCCAACCTTTCCTATATTTACCTCACTCACTATTTTAGTGTGTGATTCTGGGTATCCCAAAGAGTTCCAGTTGTTGCCAGTTTTGAGTCTGTATGCACCAGCCGCTGCCTCCATCTTGACCCAAAGGTGTAATGGGGGCATATCCAGCATGGTTTCCATCCCAGCAGTTGGTGTGCTGCTAATTCCGCCTGTTATGGCTACGCAGACTAATCTCTGCACCTTACCAAGCTCCTTAGCAGCAACCTGTTGTTTACCTTATTCCACCACACGACCGCCCCATAGGTGATCCTGGGTCTAATCACCGTGGTGTATATCCAGTGCATACCCTTGGGGCTTAGGCCCCAATTTTTGCCACAAGCTCTCCTGGTACTTACAAGAGTACCTTTTGCCTTGGAGCAAATTTTCCTAATGTGAGGGGAATGGTTTCCCTTCAAAACGAATAAATCTTTCACCTTCTTTTATTATTATTAATCATGTTTAGTTGCATCAACCGATGCCCGAACATGATGCAGCTGTCTGGTATTAATCACATCATTCTCAAGTCTAGAGAGCTGTGTGTTATGCAAATCAACTATCTCCTGGTTGCCTTTCACATCTTTTAATTGAGACAAATAGTAGATATACCTTGCAGAATGTGGGGAAGATGTTTTTAGTTTTTTGAGTCGTTCATGTCGTTGGGGAGATTTAAATATCACGTTTTGTTATCAAAATCTCTGTCGTCTGAACCCTCTGCAGTCAAAACATTTTGAAAATTTCTGACATTTTTCAGTTTTGTGAAAATTCTTCAATTTCTAGTGCTCCTATAGCTTTGATGCCCATTTTCTTTTTCAAAGAGTACAAAGTCTCCACAGATTTCATTACTATTTTTTGTAAGACGCTACAGTTAGTCAAAAAGTATCAGTTTTTCAAATTGTCTACAAAGTGGCAAAATACCTAGTTTTTTAACACTGATATTTCAGGTTCTACTTGTGGAGTATGAATATATATCATGTTATATATTGGAACTGACCATCTCACTTTGAGGTATTCAATTTCTCTGCATGCATGGGGGTGATACATGGGCACACACTTATTGTGATTCATACATCACTTCCCTAAGTTTACTATAGGCCACCTCAGCTCTGATACTTATAAACCTTCATCATTACCCATTATATTATTTATCCATATATTAAATAAACTGTAACTTGAAACTGAACTATTGTTAACTGAAACCAACAATCAGCTAATTATGCTTGTATAAAAAACACACCGTAAAAATGAAAAATAGGTATCATTACTATAATTCAAAATGCACCAACAGTTACTAACAAAAATTGTCACATCTGGGTGCGTAATTCTTGTGATAATCTACTTCAACCTTTGGCGCTCTTGAGGGGGATATAAGAAACATTTCCGACGTTTTCATGGGCCACGTTCCTTAGTGTCACAAGAAATATTTTGAGTTGTAGATTCAGGTTAGATATACCGAGTTGATTTCAGATTGAACTCTTCCTTCAACAGCATGTCAACCTCACCCAGTTTGTTGATTCTGACATCTGTTTTCTCAACGCTCTCCATAAGATATACTTTTATATCACTTTTTAATAAAAAAAAATTGTGGCACGTTTTCAATGTTGATCCCAATACACTTCTCACAAATGGAAGAACACTTCAAACCCACTTTCTGCAGGAACACGTTATACCACAGCTCATCTTGAATCATGGGCATGGAGACCGTGAAGACATACTTCAGATGCTGGATCTTGGCTCATAAGAACGGTCCTCTGACCGTGATCAAAGTGAGTTCAGCCCCCATGTCTCAGTACGTTTTCAGATTCTCATCCAACCTTGGACTTGCTGGTAAGTCGGTAATAACGATGTTTCTCGGCATCTTTTGTGGATGGCAACCATGCAAGATTCACTATGCCGTTTATTGACATACCTGGTAAATATATGGTACCGCAACTGGTCTAGTGTGTGGGAACTGCTGACACCTCCACTATACAGTACAATAATAAACCGTTCTTCGTAGGTTAGCGATAAATTAAGGAATATTATAGGTTATTTTCGGACAATTTGACTAGATTAATTCTGCAGTTGCTGCGACGCCCCATTGGCATTCTTCAGATCTTCTACAAAGGCTGTCCCAAAATCAGATTCGCTTGCGAGTGTCCAACCATCCCCTTTTTATTAATGGAACCAATACAAATATCCGTCAAACATGAAGGCACAGACACTGCGACGACTTCAGCTGTGGAATAAAATAAAAGAAATGTATTTGAAATTTCGAATATAAATCAGCATCAGCTGTACACTTACCTTCACAGTTTGTCGCAAATGCTCATGCAAGCCTGCAAACCTGCAAACACTCCCTGTAGTATCTGGTACTCACCCTGTGCCTAGTTAATTTTTTTCTGTTTTGTCATCAATCCATGCAGTTTTCTGAACATTTTCTTAACTTCCTCCAAATAGCTTCCATCTTTCTGGTAAAATCCTTTACTGACAAAACATCAAGTTCTTGGGGAGGTTTACAAAATTCGAAAATGACGATATTTTTCGGCCAAAGACCACAACGAATGGAGACAAAACTTAACGTTTCCACTATTGCTCTGTGAACCATTGGTCTGCCGGTGCAAAGCAAGAGTCTGCAGTTTATTAATGCACAACAACCAGCACAAATATTTCATGAATTCTTTCCGGTACCCCAACTTATTATTCACTGGTTCACCATTGCCTATGCTACCGTTATGGTTTGTTGGACTGGCGATTATAGACACAAACTACGAGAAATTATAGATTATTGTCAGTACATAACAGTTCCATGCCAGGAGCTTGTAAATATCCAACTCCAACATCTGAAAAGGCTTCGACTCCTCTGTCAGCCCTTGCAATTTGATCTTTCTGACGGCTGAGTTCAGCCCTTTGCAATCGAATCTCCCATTTCTCTGTCGATCTACAATACTCCACCCTCTGTAAAGAATTTCGGTTGCTTGGAAAACTTCTAACAGTCGGTATCCACGCTTTGCTCTTCTTTCAAAAATGTTCAAATGTTTGTTTAGCTTATGGGACTTAACTACGGGGTCATCAGTCCCTAAACTTACAAACTACTTATGAACTACTTACGAACTAGAACGGCACAAATATCCATGCCCGAGGGGGGATTCGAACCCCCGACCGTAGTAGCCGTGCTGACCGTGACTGGAGCGCCTCAGTCACCTCGGCCACCGCGGCCGGCTTGCTCTTCTTTCCATTCATTCTTGACTCCATGTCTATCTCAGCACATTCCACAGTGCACACTTTCCAGTCGAATCCCAACAGCTCTTGTGTGTGAAACATCTGGCCAGCGTACCACTTCATGATCATACTCCATCAAACTTAATGCCCACCTTGCTAATTGCCTTGTCGGATCCTTGAGAGCTAATAACCACGTAAAAGCTACATTCACAATTATTACCTTGAAGTACCATCTGTACAATAGTGTAACCCAAAAATTTATGCATGCATTTCTCTTTCCATGGTTGAGTAATTTCTTTTGAGCCTTACTCAGTTGTCCTTAAACATAAGCCACTTGCCATCCACTTATTATTTACTTATAAACTACAACAATCTTCTGCACATCTACTCCTAAAAATACCTCATTTGTACTTCAAACACTAAATTCTGCCTCAACTGCTTCTCCCTCCATAAAATTTTATCGTTCTTAACCTGTTGATAGTTGTTCCATACTACGAAATAAGAAGAGTATTTGTAAAATAAAAATTTCCTGTGACTCTACAGCTTGATCTGATACGAGTCTTTGGACGCCACTTTGGTGTCCCGCTTTTGCTTTTAAAGCCATTGTTCACTTTGTTTCAGTCTTTTGTTGAATTACGACATCTATCAGCCTCAATCTTTATCTTTAATGCCTCTTCACTTGAAAGTAAAATATCACAATGTCGTGACTACTTATGAACTCTTGTCAACAGTGAAAACAAAAGTAAATAAAAGCAGCATATATATATATATATATATATATATATATATATATATATATATATATATATATATATATATATATATATATATATGGAATACCTATCACACTACACGAAAGGTCATAGCTTTTAGTTATTACTTATATGCAAGAATAAATAGTTTTAAGGAATATACGCTCGTTCTATATTCATATACCACATGGTTTATATTAGTGTGATAATGACAGCTTTATTGACATCGGTGTTTAAACATGAGCACTCTGCAGCTGACGATTGTCAGTAACTCCATAGGAACGACAATTGTAAAGTGAACTACATTAGAAACCTTCGCACTAACACTTGGAGTGCCACGCCTGTAATATTACGTCCGCTGCGTCTTGGTGAGAACTGCCACGCCCGTAATATTACGGACGGGCCTCCTCCAACTCCTTGCTCCATTTGTTCTCAGAAGGGACACGGGCACTTGTAGCATACATTTCCGCTACTCCAACAAGCCAGAAGGCGTTTGACTTTGCAAAGTCGGGTTTGGAATACAACCCTGCATCCAGTTATGCCATTCAAAAGAGAACTATTTTACATAAAAAATTATTATTCCGGTTTTAAAATGTCAGTACATTTTTCCAGCACCTATATTACATTAAGTTACTAATTATTGTTCTCCACTCTTCTCTGTCCTCCCATAAGTCCCCAGGAAAGTTGTTCTGTCACAATGTTCATTGAACTTCCTCCAGCCATGTGGTAGGTGGTCGTCCCCTTTTTTTCTCCTTCCGTTCGTGTCCAGTCGAGTATGCATTTTGGAAGCCTTTCTTGTCCCATTCTTCTGACGTGTCCATACCATTTTAGATGTTTGTGCTCGATGAATTCAATAACTGAATTTTTACATTTCATTTTTTCTCTGATTACTTCATTTCTTATTCTTTCTCTTCTTGATATCCTTGCTGAACGTCTCCATAAATCCATTTTTGTGGCTAATAATTTTTATTTCAGTTGCCATTTTGTTGTCCACACTTCTGAACCATTTTTAATAATGCTCCGAACTATTCTTCTTTATATATCCTTATTTTGTTATCTGTTGTTATGTGTTTGTCCCAGAGAATTCCATTCAACAAAGAAATTGTCGTCTTTCCTCCATTTATTCTTGATCTAATTTCTTTTTCCTGTTTCCCATCATTTTTAATTTTCACTCCTAAATATTTATATTCCTCCGTAGTGGATATTGTTCCCGTCCCTTCTTCTAATATTAGGTCTTCATTTATTCCTCCAATTACCATGTATTTCGTTTTATTCATATTGACATTTAGACCTGATTTTTTGTATTCCTGAATCAGCTTCCTGGACATATACTCTATGTCCTCATAGTCTTGGGCTATAATCAGTTGGTCATCTGCAACTTGTAATGAGTATATTGTTCTGTCATTTATTGGTTTTCCCATAGTTTGACATTTTTTCTTCCAGTTCTGTAAGGTTACCTCTGTATATATTTTATACAATGTAGGTGACATGCTACATCCTTGACGTAATCCTTTTGTGACTTGGAATCCAAATGACAGAAATTTACCAATTTTTATTTTTGAAATAGAATTTTTGTATATATTTTGTATTGCTTTTATTATTGTTGGATTAATTCCTGTTGACAGTAAAGCTTTCCATAGTTTGGGTAAAGGCACGATATCATAGGCTGTTTCTATATCTACGAATACCATACGGAGAGAGTAAATATTAACGCTGCCATTCCTATAGAAAAATAGTCTATAACATGCAAAAATTTTCTTTCCCACAAGAAAACAGTTGTTTCAATTCTAATTGTGATAATGACACGATACAATGACATGTGTTTCAAAAGGAAATAACAAACTTTTTTGCTGTCTAAGGTAAAAATATTTGTGAATATTACTGAATCTGTACCAATGAGAAGTAGCACTGTAAAAATATCCGGTATTGATTGGAGACTGAGAAAATCAGCCGACACTGAGGTAAGTAGATTTATATGATTATATAGCTGGCACTCAAATTGTTAATTTTCTGTTTCTGTGCACACTGTAAAGTCCGACCTGAACTGTTAAAATAATATCTACTACTGACGCCACTTGAGTTGTGTATAAACGGAGGTTTACACGTTGCCACTAAGTTGTATCACGGAATGCAAGTCACATAATTATTCTCTTATAATAGTGGATATTAGATATGCATGATGGACAAACAGCTTTATAGATTGTAATCCATACATAACTATTGTTTTGCCTCTCTGTAATAAGTCGTGAACTGTTAACACGTAATTATATGTGCGAACAGATGTTCAAATGATTGTTAAGCTTAAAGGACTTAACTGCGGGGTCATCAGTCCCTAAACTTACAAACTACTTATGAACTACCTTATACTAAAGACGACACAAACATCCATGCCCAAGGGGGGATTCGAACCCCTGACCGTAGCGCCCGTGCATACTGTGAGTGGCGCGCCGCAGACCTCTCGGCCACTGCGGCCGGCTACGAACAGATAAAAAGAGTGTTATTCGGCAGCCATTAAGTTCAGGTCTGTAACGAAGGTTGATTACGTTTAATTATTGGAAAATACAACGACATTAAAAAAAATATTGTGTGTTCAATTCAACCGGCCGCGGTGGCCGAGCGTTCTGCGGGGCGCCAGTCATGGTCTGCACGGCCACTACGGTCAGGGGGTTCAAATCCCCCCTCGGGCATGGATATTTGTGCCGTCTTTAGTATAAGCTAGTTCATAAGTAGTTTGTAAGTTTAGGAACTGATGACCCCGTAGTTAAGTCTCATAAGCTCTACAAACATTTTATTTTTTGTTTTTATTTTTTGTTTAATGCAAATATCTATAATTAATCCAGATTTTGAGCATTTTCAGTATATTTGGTGCCGCTGTTCAAAATCAATTGTTGGCGGGAGACTACCGTCATTATTATTCGCACCAACGGCGAATAAAATAAAACTGGTCCTTACTTTGTTACACGAAAGAGGACAATGAAAACTAAAAACTGCTATAAAAATTATTTTCTATGGCAATTTCAAATTATTACTGCATTGATCAGTTGCGTAAGCAGTGGTGTGTTTATAAGATCTCCAGTGTGAGTAGTGAAATTGTCTATATGGAAGAAAGTGTCAAATTTTAAATCACTTCTCATATTTATAGCAGACCTATTCATGAATCTTTCTGTGGTGTTCGAACTAGTTGTGCATAGGTCAAAGACTATACCATTAGTAAAGAGTCTCAGAGCCCAAATTATATTTCAGAGCTAGCCACTGAAAGGAAATAATCCAGATATTTATTACGTGAATTTAGTCTCCATATTCCATGAACAGTGTTTAAATTGGATTTAGGTGGTCAATTTTTAGTTACATGTCACAGTTAACTATAAATAATCATTCGATGAACTGATTTTAAATCAAAATAGTTTAATGAACTACTGTAGACCTTTATGAATTTTTGTTTGGGCAGGTACACGTCAAGTACAGCAATACTTCTTCACCACTACAACAGTTTTATTCTTATGCACTAACACAAACAACAGATAAAAACCACACACACGCACAGCATATACACACGGACAGTACATCACTTTATTTCTACTGTGTGAAATTCAATTTACCAATAGCCACTATAATTGTCGGCGAATGCTGCTTTTGAATTAATGTAAGAGAATTAGATAGTGGACATTTATTTATCTTATGCTCATGTGTCAGTCAACTTCACGACTCTGTTAAGTGTTAGAATGGACTTCACACATTAGAAACTTGTAGCAATCTGGCTCTCAATCTATTCTGACGTCAGTATTGTTCTACATTGAACAGGAAAAAATATTAGGAAACAGAAAGCTGAAATATTACGTAAGAAATGAAATACCCCGTGAACAAACTTCTACGTGCAGTTCATTTAAGACAGCATCTCCATACGTCGATCTCCAGGATCAGCAGACCTGAAGCTACAAACTGTCACCGACTGCCACAGAGACTCTAACAGAGAGAGCACACAACGTGACGCCTGCAAACAGGTTTGTGGCCTCCATAGTGGTATCCAGCACACAGGGTTAATACTGGCCACAAGAGAGTGTGCACAGTATGTATCGTTGCCACTTTGGGGATTAGTAACATTTTTCCTTCTCATTTGTCATTACTTCTATGCCAATAACATTTGTTAAAAACGTTGAAATAGTGTCCAGCATAGCTCGCTGTGATCTATCTCCGTAGCAGTACTGAGAAAACAGGGATCCACACAAGTATTTAGTATAAGATCAGGGACATTTAATGAACGCCACGGCGGAGGAGCCGAGGACATTGGGGCGCTATGCTCCGATGCGCGAGGCGTACCCCCGGGCATGGATGTTTGTGCTGTCCTTACTATAAGTTAGTTCATAAGTAGTTTGAAAGTTTAGGGACTGATAACCCCGCAGTTCGGTCCCATAAGCTTAACAAACATCTGAACATTTAATGAAAATGTCTCTTTTTCAGATGTGAAGAGGTATTTATAGTTGAATAAGTACTGTAAAATGGGACCATGGAAAAGGCGAGAACTGGATAAAATACTAACGACATATTAGAAATTCTAGTAGTTCTCAACGCTTGTATTCATTAAATAAAACGCGTGTTTACAATTATGAAAATACCAGCCTGAGTATCGGAGAAAATAACTACGAACATGTTGTTGTTATGGTCTTCAGTCCGAAGACTGGTTGATGCAGCTCTCCACCCTACTCTATCCTGAGCAAGCCTTTTCATCTCCTCATAAGAACGGCAACCCACATCCATTTGAATCTGCTTACTATACGCGTCTCTTGGTCTCCCTCTGCGATTTTTACCCCACACACTTCCCTCCAATGCTAAATTTACGATTCCCCGATGTCTAATAATGTGTCCTACCAAGCGATCCCTTCTTTTAGTCAGGGTATGCCAAAAATTCCTTTCCTCACCAATTCTGTTCAGTACCTCTTCATTAGTTATGCGATCTACCCAGCTAATCTTTAGCATTCTTCTGTAGCATCACATTTCAAAAGCATCTATTCTCTTCCTGTCCGCACTGCTTATCGTCCATGTTTCACTCCCGTACAAGGCAACACTCCACACAAATGCCTTCAGGAAAGACTTCCTTACACTTAAATTAATATTCGATGTTAGCAAATTTCTCTTTTTCAAAATGCTTTGCTTCCCATTGCCATTCTGCATTTTATATCCTCTGTACTGCGACCATCGCCTGTTATTTTACTACCCAAGTAACAAAACTCATCTACCACCTTCATTGTTTCGTTACCTAATCTAATTCCTTCAGCCTCGCCTGATTTTCTAAGACTGCATTCCATTATCTTTGTTTTGCTCTTGTTAATATTCATTTTATACGCTCTGTTCAACACACTGTCCATTCCAGTCAACTGCTCTTCCAGGTCCTTTGCTGTCTCTGACAGAATTACAATGTCATCAGCAAAACGCAATGTTTTTATTTCTTCCCCCTGAACTTTAATCCCTATTCCAAATTTTTCCTTGCTTTCCTTCACCGCCTGCTCTATGTAAAAATTGAATAACATCGGAGAAAGGCTACAACCCTGTCTTACTCCCTTCCCAACTGATGCTTCCCTTTCATGCCCTTCGAGTCTAATAACTGCGGTCTGGCTTTTGTACAAGTTGTAAATAACTCTCCTTTCCCTATATTTTACCCCTGCTGACTTCAGAATTTGAAAGAGTATATTCCAGTCAACATTGTCAAATGCTTTCTCCAAATCTACAAAAGCTAAAAATCTAGGTTTCCCTTTTCTTAATCTATCTTCTAACATAAGACGTAAAGTGAGTATTGCCTCCCGGGTTCCTAAGTTCCTCCTGAATCTAAACTGATCTTCCCCGAGGTCAGCTTCTACCAGCTTTTCGATTCTCCTATAGATAATTCGTGTTAAAATTTTGCAACCATGACTTATCAAACTGATGGTTCTGTAATTTTCACACCTGTCTGCGCCTGATTTCTTTGGAATGGGGATTATTACATTTTTCTTAAAGTCTGAGGGTATTTCGCCTGTCTCATTCATCCTATACACCAGTTCAAATAGTTTTGTCATGGCTGGCTCTCCCAGAGACTTTAGTAGTTCTGAGGGTATGTCATCTACTCCTGGGGCCTTGTTCTGACCTAGGTCTTTCAGGGCTCTGACAAATTCATCTCTCAGTATAGTATCTCCTATTTCATCTTGATCTACTTCCTCTTCCCTTCCTACAACATCGTCTGTATGTTCATTTCCTTTGTAGAGCTGCTCTATGTACTCTTTCCACCTTTCAGCTTTCCCTTCTTTGCGGAGAACTGGTTTCCCATCTGAGTTTTTGATATTCGTAGAGTTGCTTTTCTTGTCCCCAAATGTCTCTTTTATTTTCCTGTAGGCGGTATCTACTTTTCCCATTCGTATACATTCTTCTACAGATTTACATTTGGATTCTAGCCACTCCTGCTTAGCCATTTTGCACTTCCTGTCAATCTCATTTTTCAGTCATCTGTACTCCATTTTGCCTGTTGCATTTACTGCGTTTTTATATTTTCTCCTTTTATCAATTAAATTTAGTATCTCCTGTGATATCCAAGGATTTTTTGTAGGTCTTGCCTTTCTACCTATTTTGTCCTCTGCTGCCTTCACTATTTCATCTCTCAATGCTACCCATTCCTCTTCTACTGTTTTATTTCCCCCTGTTTCTGTCAATTGTTGCCTAAATCTCCCTCTGAAATTCTCCAGAACTTCATTTTCCTTCAATTTATCTAAAACCCATCTCCTTATTTTCCTACCTTTCTGCAGTTTTTTCAGTTTCAGCCTACAGTTCATGACTAACAAGTTATGGTCAGAGTCTATATCTGCCCCTGGGTAAGTCTTGCAGTTTATAACCTGGTTCCGGAATCTATGTCTTACCATTGTAAAATCTATCTGATACCTTCCGGTGTCTCCTGGTCTCTTCCACGTATACAACCTTCTTTTGTGATTCTTAAACCACGTGTTTGTTACGATTAAATCATGTTCCGTGCAAAATTCTACAAGGCGACTTCCTCTTTCATTCTTCCTGCCCAGTCCATATTCACCTACTATTTTTCCTTCTCTTCCTTTTCCTACAACCGAATTCCAGTCTCCCACCACAATTAAGTTTTCCTCTCCCTTAACTGTCTGAATAATTTCCTCTAGCTCCTCATATATTTCTTCTATCTCCTCATCATCGGCAGAGCTAGTTGGCATATAAACCTGTACTACTGTTGTCGGTGTTGGCTTCATATCTATCTTGACAATGATAACGCGATCACTGTGCTGCTCATTGTAGTTTACCCGCATTCCTATTTTCTTATTCATTATCAGTCCTACTCCTGTGATACCCCCAACTGATTTTGTATTTATAATCCTGTACTCACCTGACCAGAAATCCTGTTCATCCTGCCACCGAACTTCACTAATCCCCACTATATCTAACTTCAACCTATCCATTTCCCTTTTTAAATTTTCTAATTTTCCTACCCAATTAAGGGATCTAACATTCCACGCTCCGATCCGTAGAATGCCAGTATTGTCTTTCCTGATGACAACATCCTCCTGAGTAGTCCCCGCCCGGAGATCCGAATGGGGGACTATTTTACCTCCGGTATATTTTACCCGAGAAGATGCCATCATCTTATTTTTATACAGTAGAGCTGCATGTCCTCGGGAAAAGTAACGGCTGTAGTTTCCCCTTGCTTTCAGCTGTTCGCAGTAGCTGTGTGGCAAAGCCACATTAGCTTTTGTTACAAGGCCAGCTCAGTCAATCATCCAGACTGTTGCCCCTGTAACTACTGAAAAGGCTGCTGCCCCTCTTCAGGAACCACACGTTTGTCTGGCCTCTCCACATATACCCCTTAGGCCAGTCGTCGTAGACAAAAAAATGGCCTTAGGTCCAAAAAAATTGCAGGAAGCTGAATTTTTGGTATGTTGTTAGGACATGTTAGAGTAGTATTAAACCAAGTTTGCAGCTTCGAAATCCTTTTGCGTAACTTTTAAGAGCCAAAAAACCTCGAAATTTTCGGACTTTTTTCTGGTTTTGGCTTATAACTCGTGAAGGGTGGTTTTTTGAAGAAAAGTCACTCACACCTCTATTAATGTAGATAAAATATTCTAAAATTTAAGCCTAACCGCAGCTCTGTAAGTCCAATAGTTCCCGAGATATTGGACTTCAAAAATTGACTTATTTCTCCAAAAAGTTCAAATTTTCGATTTTAGTCATCTTTCGGCTAGAATATTGGCTCTAATGATCATCCCACGGGGAATGTCATAAAAACAAAGTTACAGAGCAGGTATTTAACTTTAATCTAAGTAGTGAACGAAGTCCAAAGGCCCAATAGATTTCCAGTTATCGTTAAAAAACGAGAACTTGGAAAAATTGGAGTAGTCAATAAATTGACCCAGACGAATTGCAGTCCTCTTCTACTGTGTATGTTTTAGAAAAAGGAAGAATTACTCATTGACGATGATTATTAACGCATCGTAAGTTAAAAGGATTTTTTCAACACTGTTTTCCGCAAATATTGAACAGAGAAGTTTCTTGAGTTACTTCCTGCCATTATGGCACCGACGGCCCCCAACGAATAACATGAGGTGGTGAAAATCTCTAAGTCTCACCCCTTTGTTGACAAGCTGAGGATGCTGGTGGCTCTCCACAATGTCTCGGGCTTTCGAGTACAGTGGTTGACCGTAGGTCACAAAACATGTTTCCTGACCGTAAATGCTCGTTCTTTAACTGGCTTCTAAAAGTGATGTTAAAACAGTGTCGTAGTCGGTTGGGGGAGCATGGATAAAAGGGAGATATACAATCTTTGAACGTTTGTAAGGAAGATCTTCTGTCACTTGATCCATGAATCCATTCAATCCTGGGATGCCTGGCATTTTAGTTGCTTTTCCAGATAACCACAGCAGGTCTGGGAATTTTGGCAAAATGACTTCAGCGATTTTCACTTCGTTAATTGAAATGGCTGACAAGCCAAATTTCTTTCTAATAGAAGAATGTTTAATGTGTGTGGCAGTGTGTGAACCTGATAGACTGGGCAGATACAGACTTCAAACGTGGTTTGTTTATGTCTGGGCGAACGGATGAGTGAGGGGTCATGATCATTGTACCACCCATTTCATGGAACGTATTGTCTCCATCAATTGTGTTAACGTTCACATCTGCATTGTCGAAGACAAAATGCATAAAAGCTCCTTTGTCGACTGGTTGGGCCACTTCTCCACGGAGGGTAGCGGAACTTTCAAAATGCATAGCGTCCGTATATGTACAAGAAATTCCCATACAGTGGCAAAGTTCAACAAGGAGCTTTGATTCAAATTTTCTATAAAAATTGGTTCCAAAGCTTATTTGAATTGAGGATAGGAAAGATTTGGGCCTCGTTGCAGCCATGATTGTATGAGCAAATCCTATGCACTTCTTTTTCCACTGTTCAAGAGAAGGATGTCTCTGCGTCTTTTAAAAAAGCATCTGACGGGGGATATTGAGTAGTGTCAAATGTTTGGGAACGAATGTCTTGCAGGATAATCTCTGCTGCAGCTTTGACAACTCTAAGCCGCTCTTCAGCAGGATCGCTAAGTCTTTGATTGTACCACTTTTCATAAAGGATGTTTTGTCCAATGTCTGTGAACATCAAGATTGGGCTGTGATACGGACCAACCTCCGCAATAATAATTTTTCCGTCATATAGCTTTTTTAGATGAGCTTGAACACTTGCAGCTGCTGGTTTGTAATCACATGTGAAGCTCTCTGCAAACAAGGCACTTATGAAAAATTGGTTTTCCTGTCTTGTTTCTGCAGGGTATGCATATATACGCTCCATACCTTCGATAAGAAAGGGATGTTCAGGACGGCCTTGTTTACCTCCTGCACCAGTAGATCGCGACAAGGAGGCAGTTTTACGTAGCAATGTTTGTGGTACTAACCCTCAGTAGCAACAAGTTCACTTATACATGAAAGACGCCGAAGAATGTGTTGCCCCCATTCACTAGATTGCCTAGCTTTTTCCACAATCGATTCTTTCACTTCCAGTGTTTCCCTTTGATGGAGTTCATCCTGTAGATATTTGGGCAATTTTATCTGCTTCTCGAAATATTCCTTGGAAAATTTTTTCACCACAAAGGAAACAATAATATCCAATGATGTGACGCCTTGAATCCGACGCACTTTTCAGCCTTTCCCCACACGAAGACGATGGTTGAGCAAATCAAACATGTCCTTCTCGCTGGACAAATGCATACACATTACTTTCCACAGTGTACCTCTTCCTGCATGCGTCATGTACGGTCACTTCATTTAAACTGCACAAAAAACCTCATGTTCCTTTCAAGCCCACGTTTCTGACTCATTTTATCAGCGTCTAAATTCCGCGTTTTTTCACTGTCACTGTTCCCTTTGCAAGCACTTACCGACGACCCCGAAACAAGCATGAGACGGGGGTAGCTCCGACTTATTGTAAAACAGAAAGTACTTAAAACGCCACTAAGATCAAGATTTAGACGATTTTTGTTTGAAACGTACTTCACGGATCCGAATACGGCTGACTGGGTGTAGTGGGGAAGGCAAGACGTTTGGGAGGGAGGACAGAACACCCGCTAAGTCACGACTCTGAGTAAGGGGGACGGGAGGGGGATTGATACCTTCACACAACAAAAGGCCTCGCTACGAACGAAAGACCCAATGTTTTAATGGCTGACCAATACCCAAAAACGGAGAGGCTTTCGTATTTTTATTTTATTTTTTATTTTTTTTTTTTTTTACAGCAATACCTACTTTCACAAATATATTTGTATGCACTATCACATAATTACACCTACTTATATACAATATATGTTAATAATAATCGTCAATGAGTAATTCTTCCTTTTTCTTTAACATACACTGGAGAAGAGGACTGCAATTCGTCTGGGTCAATTTATTGACTACTCCGATTTTTCGAAGTTTTCGTTTTCTAACGATAACTAGAAATCTACTGGGCCTATGGACTTCGTTCAGTACTTAGATTAAAGTTAAATACCTTCTCTATAACTTTGTTTTGTATGACATTTCCCGTGGGATGATCATTAGAGCCAATATTTTAGCCGAAAGATGACTAAAATCGAAAATTTGAACTTTTTGGAGAAATAAGTCAATTTTTGAAGTCCAATATCTCGGGAACTATTGGACTTACAGAGCTGCGGTTAGGCTTAAATTTTAGAATATTTTATCTACATTAATAGAGGTGTGAGTGACTTTTCTTCAAAAAACCACCCTTCACGAGTTATAAGCCAAAACCAGAAAAAAGTCCGAAAATTTCGAGGTTTTTTGGCTCTTAAAAGTTACGCAAAAGGATTTCGAAGCTGCAAACTTGGTTTAATACTATTCTAATATGTCCTAACAACATACCAAAAATTCAGCTTCCTGCAATTTTTTTGTACCTAAACATACCTGACGACTGGCCTACCTCCGCTGCGGTTGCACCTACGGTACGGCTATCTGCATCGTTGAGGAACGCAAGCCACCCCACCTCGGCAATGTCTGTGGTTCATGGGGGTGGAACTACGAACATAACGGCCGTATTAAACGACAAAAAAAAACCTATTCATATTCACGGAATGTTTGACATTGACTGCTAATGGTTAAAGTTTAAAATGTGTAGCCAGCCGGGATTCGAACCCAGGTCTCCTGCTTTCTAGGCACTTGCTCTGATCCCCACGCCCATTTTTTTCCCCCGAGTAAATCGATGTTTTGCTGTCGTTGGTTGATCGTTGAGTATTTGGCTCGTTTTTTTTTTATTAATTTTAATAAAAAAAATAAAAATAAAAAAACCGAGCCAAATACATATATATATATATACGAAATATATATATATTACTAAGGGCGTTCAGCCCTCTGACCGGGCGCGCTGAGGCACCGCGCGCGACAACCACTGGGGACCGAGTGGTTGCCATAACTGCACGGATTACTCACGCACGCCTCCCCGTCAGATACAAATTCTCAACTTTATCCTGCCCACTATTACTCAAATTCGCGGATTTTTTCCGAACCGATTCCCGTAAGAGTAAGGGCCTAGGAGTGCCTCTGCACTGAAGAAAGGATCATTGCCCATCACCGGAATATTGTGCAAGTTATATACGGCACGAAATAATCTGTAACTAAGTTGTTCAGGATGATCACCCACATGGTTTAATGAAATTATCTACAAGATGTCTCTCACCTCAAATACTAGTCTGCTGGTTAAACAGCGAATAAACCGTAGAGTTTATCGTCCCCCCCCCCTTCAACGACGGGGACTCTACAGACGAAACACAAGCTCGGACGTGAGTAGAAAGCAGCAGGAAATTACGAGGCGCGTCCAGAAAGTAAGTTCCCTTTAGTTATATAAAACGAACGGGTACAGATACAGAAAAAATATTGATTGTACAAAAATCTACAACTGTTAAACTACTTATCTACATAGCTTCCGAAATTTTGTAGGCAATTGTCATAGCATGGCACAAGGTTTTGTGTGCCTTTTTCATAGAATGTTGCCGCCTGTGTATCCAACCATGTGGTATCATGTTCTTTCAGCTCGTCATTATCGTTGAAGTGTTGTCCACCAAGGACAGATTTTATGTGTAAGAAGATTACTGTCAAAAGATTTCCTTTTTTTTTTTTTTTTTTTTTTTTTTTTTTTTTTTTTCGCGGTAATGCCTGACCTCATACACCGAATGTGACCAAACAATTCTTAAGGAAATTTCAATGGGACCTGTTCGATCATTCTTCATACAGCTCGGACCTCTCTTTCATCTCTTCTTACACCTAAACTCTGTCCTTGGTGGTCAACACTTCAACGATGATAAAGAGCTGTTACCACATGGTTGAATACACAGGCGACAACCTTCTGTGAAGGATGCATACAAAAACTTGTGTCACGCTATGACAAGTGCCTAGAAAATTTCGGCAGTTATGTGGAAAAGTAGTTTAAGAGTTGTAGAATTTTGTGCAATAAAAATTTCTTCTGTATCTGTAACTTACTTTCTGGACGCGCCTTTTATATTGCCGGGAGCTACTGTGTATAGAAACTGGCGTGCTGACTAACCAAACGCCATTTTTGCTTAACACCGCGTTGCAGGATGTCGTACGATCATTTAGTATAAGAGCGGTTGCAATATGTAGTTACGGAAATAAATGCCGAAGTATTAGGGGTGCTGTCCTCCCATTGGTCATTACCTGAGGTTATTTTAATATCCCGTTTCCTCATAAGTTAATTCTACCAAATGTGCCTGTGTGGTTCGTTCAGATATGCTAAAAATAGGTATTCATGAGGTTAACGCGATTCGAAAATTCCTCGGGAAGATTTGACGTGCAAATTAATCGAAATATGCTAGTGTCGAAAACTTAACCTTTCGCCAGTGAAATGACTTTACATAACAAGTTTCGAGAGACTAGTCTCTCGAATAGTATAAAGGTGGTTCGATGAACCCTCTGCCAGGCACTTAAACGTGATTTCTAGAATATCCAATGTAGACGCAGACGATGTAGACGAACACCATAAACAACTGAATCAACATAGTATTTACATATTTCTTCTTTGTGTTTTTGGCCTCATTTTCCGCAGTTGCAGTTATACAATTTGTATAGGTTATGGGACCGTCATGGAAATATGGCAACAGCCATTCAACATTTGCAGAACACCTTAACAAGAAAACTACTATCCCACCACCATAGAAACCGACATGCAAATAGTCAGTTTTAGCAATAAGAAACACCTCCTGACCCTCCAAGAGAATTTTCAAATTCAAAAAGGATTAATAGAAAAGAAACACATATTAAATGACCAAGTAAACATCAGCAACCAAACATTATTTAAGCTAATAAAACACATAGTAGACAAAGACAAACCTCCCCCACCCTCAAAACCACCACATAATACGACCACATAAAACAACAACAACAAATCCCTACCCATACATACACACCTACAGAAAATCAGAATCTCTCTCCCTCCCCCCCCCCCTCTCTCTCTCTCTCTCTCTCTCTCTCTCTCTCTCTCTCTCTCTTTCTCTCTCTCTCACACACACACAGAAAGTCGCTAGTTTAACTACAATCATATTTATAGACACACACACACAATACAGTCAGAACATCACACACAAAGTTGCTAGCAGACGCCTGTTTTGACAGAAACGAAACAAAAACACATCTCACAGCACGAACCAAAGAACTCAAATGCAAATAACACACACACAGACAATAAACAGAAACAAAACAAACTACATGCATAGCCTGCCAGGCCACGGAAATGACTATTTTTCAAAAACTTTTGTAAGAAGTGTAACAGTAAAAAGTGTATATGTAAGCAGTGACAGCAAGTGGCATTGTGCTACAAATCACACATGAAGAGGAAAACATAAAAATTCGTGAGTAATATTAGTAGTCCATTTTATTCAGGATCAAAACAATCCAATTGCATGAGAACTGTTACCGATCGAATTTAATAAAAAATCGAACAAATAATGTAATAAAAAAACTATTTCTTGTACAGCTGACCACTAAAGATGCTTTAGAATAAAGCGAAACGCGTCTGGTCTAAAGTAGACTAATTTACAGTTGCATAAGACGGTCCCATAACCTATACAAATTGCAACATAGTATTTATTCGTATTTCAATTACAAGCATGGCTCAAATTACCGCTCATTCGTTTTCCTCTACTACAGACACTGTTTATAAGTAAGCGTAACATTAAAAACGGTGAACAAATATTAGGCAACTCTTTGGTCAAATAAGTGATAGTTACCAATGCTACCTTACAGTTTACACATCGGACTATACAGGGAGTATCTGAAATGAGTGTAGAAAGTGTAGAGTAAGCCATAACAAGCATATTTCACATAGCAACCCATGTCTGTAACCCATAGCGTGCGGATCTACGCCTCGTTGAACAGAGTCGCGCGCCTCCAAGAGGGTAGGCACACAACTTGCCACGTCCGCGGGACCATAAGGGGTAGCGGTGATTTCAGTGCAACTTCTGCCTTTGAATGAAAGTGTAATGTTTTATTTCTGCTCGTGTAATTGCGTATTTGTTTCCGTATAGCTTCTGTAATGTACTGCAGCAGATTATTATTAATTTGTATGGTCGAAGTTTCTTCGAGGACATTCTGAAAAGTAGTGCCTCCGAACTTTTTTCAAGTCAAAACTCTTCAAGGTTTTGAAATAAAATAAGCTTTTTCTCGTTTGGGCACGCTGTATCGTAATTGCCATGGAGAGATATTACGAATTTTATAGTCTCCCGGAAATAAACATTAGTAAGCCCTGTTAGGGCGCTCCCCCAGGTCACGAATGGCCGGCCTCTATTTACTAGTGATGTTCGACTTCATAGGCTTGGATTTCGTCAATGCACGACAAGTTTCACTACGTATTTCCTCAGGTTATTCAGGCGGAAGTCGAGCTGCAAACTGTTCAACAGCACTAATAATTTCTGCGACCGATGTGAACTTTCGGGCAGGAACAAAGTTGAGTCCTTTCTCCAAAACCGAGACCGCATCATCACTCAACTCCATTCCACTAAGATTGATGACGGTCTTGGACGGAACCTGCAAAGATGGTTTGTCAAGCAGGCGTGAGAACGTAGCTGTTTGACGTCCTGTTGCCTTCTTATGGGGGGAATCGGCTGCAACCCAGGTAACACCATCAATCCAATCCCAGGAAACAGAAGTGAAATGATTAGCCCGTTGCAAATGCAGTTTGAATAGTTCCAGTGAGATGAACTCGGGCTACGGCGGATGAAATGCACTCTCTCACGAACCATGCGAGGTTGGCCAGTTTCTTAATTCTCTCGGCTTCTGCAGAATCGATGTGATGCGTGACCTTAGCAAAATTTGGAACAACATCTCGGAACATCATCTCTTTAGAAAGGCAAGAGTACTTAACAAGCGACCTCTACGGTGGCGCAACTTTTCAAATTTCTTCATTTCTTAAGTTCCTCCCAGTGTATTTGATAATCAAAATATCCACGGGTGTACTGCCGGTCTACAGTGTCAACGGGCACATTGTTTCGGCTAGAACCCAGTTCCCTTCGAGCCGCCGTAGCGTGCGGATCTCCATGCCGGCGCGTTTCCAGGAGCTCACTCCGTCAGTTTACCTGATGATGGCGACATGTATGATCACCGAAATATTGTGCCAGTTGGACACTGTAGACCGGCAGTACACCCGTGGATATTTTGATCATCAAATACGCCGGGAGAAACTCAAGAATCCTTGTTACTTACATAGATCGTGATCTTCCTCTGCCGAATTCTGTTCCCTTTTTTTTTCTTTTTAATTTATTGACCCCTGAATGTGATGCTTTAAAGATAAAGTCATCCAACCAAAATCGGCCTGCAGCAGCTAAAGCCGACTGCTGTAAGTTCCTAGATGTTACATGTAAAGTAAAACCAAAATTTCTTTTATATGCCAGAATTTTATATTACCTTACGGTTGTTGAAGACACAGTATTAGATGTAATGTTGATGAAAATATATACTTACTTGCTGATGATTTTTACGAGCTTCCACGAAGCGGTCATTGGTTCACGAATAAATTAGTCAATACTTATCGATCGTTGTTCCTCAGGTTTTCATGTCATATTCTCATCTCTTCAAATAGTCCTTTCTTTTTAAACTTAGAGATCCGTTTCTCTGGAGACTTCTTACATTCCATGTGGGGTGCTCTTTTACCAGTCTCAAATGTTCAAATGTTTGTTAAGCTTACGGGACTTAACTGCGGAGTTATCAGTCCCTAAACTTACAAACGACTTATGAACTACCTTATACTAAAGATGACACAAATATCCTTGCCCGAGGAGGGATTCGAACCCCCGACTGTAGCGGCCGAGCAGACTGTGCCTTTTACCAGTGTAACTACTTTTCGTTTTGTCTACAACAGAATGTTTGCCCTCTTTTCGACTGGCTCATAGTCGGAAAATCGTCAACTTCATGGAAAAGACCTGCTTCACCTAATATGTCAGTCACCATCCGCAGCAGTCGGAAAGCGGGAGTCACCTCCAGTTCTGTAGGAAAATGCAAATTTTTTGATAATGAGAAATTCTCGCCTGGACTGTTTTTGCTACACTAGCAAGGTCTCGCCGCTATGCAGGTTCACTGCTGAATGAAGCCTGCCCCTCCCCTTGTTGTTGACAAGTGCAACCTGTGTCTGCAGGTCGAAGCGTCCAGTGCAGTCCCGAATGGACATGCAAGGGATTTCGGAAATATCAACAAGTATACAGTTCCGGAAAACCTTCTGCGTTTGGTCGTTCATTTGTCGAATATTATAAATATGATACTTGTTGTAGTAATAAACGTGTGTGAACAGACAAATGACATTGAACATTCAATAAATGTTGTTGGTTGTTTTAAGGGGACTAACATTCAATAAATGTCTATGAAACTACGCGAATTTTTTTCTTAAATTACCTTTGAAATTTTATATATATGAACTAATGTTCAAATGTTGGTCATCAGTCCCTAGGCTTATAAACTACTTAAACTACACGTAACTTACGCTAGCCGGCCGCGATGGCCGAGGAGACTGAGGCGCTCCAGTCACGGTCTGCCCGGCCACTACAGTCGGGGGTTCGAATCCCCCCTCGGGCATGGATATTTGTGCCGTCCTAGTTCGTAAGTAGTTCATAAGTAGTTTGTAAGTTTAGGGACTGATGACCCCGTAGTTAAGTCCCATAAGCTTTACAAACATTTGAACATTTTGAATCGAATCCCTCCTCGGGCCTGGATATTTGTGCCTTCCTTAGGATTAGCTAGTTCATAAGTAGTTTGTAAGTTTAGGAACTGATGACCCTGTAGTTAAGTCCCATAAGCTAAACAAACATTTGAACAAGTTTTTTAACTTACGCTAAGGACAACACAAACACCCATTCCCGAGGGAGGACTCGAACCTCCGACGGCGAACGGCCTCGCGCACCGCAACTAGGCGCCTTCCTTAGTGCACACGACTATTATGCCGCGGCTGTATATGAACTAAAATGGCCAATGTCGAAGAAACAAAATAAATAAAAACATACGACGGTATGAGCTAGAACTGAACTGACAATCCACCGATTAAAAAGCCAGAACATTAACGCCTTTTTTCTTTTGTGTAGTTCCTGTCTTTGTGGTCGTGGATCTTATTTGTTCGTTGTTGATCGATGACCGTTTTGCTCAGTATTTTTTTTATCATCATGAACGCACTGAACTACCACGCCGGCTAACCATTTTTTTTTCTTTTCTTATGAATCATTGCTACGAGTATATCGGCTACATCTAATCAACAGAAAATAGTTCCCGAACACACACATCAGATATATGTAGCGTGAAACCTGTTCAAATGCTGCTAAAGCTTATGGGACTTAACTGCGGGGGTCATCAGTCCATAAACTTACAAACTACTTAAGAACTAGTTATTACTCAAGACGGCACAAACATCCATGCCCGTGGGGGGATTCGAACCCCCGACGGGGACAGCCTCGCGCATCGTAGCATTGCGCCTGCTTGCGCTGGGCCGCTCCGCCGCGGACGGGAAAGCGTAGTCTTCTTGTAGTAAACAGGCAGATCAGTAATGTTGTGTAGCAGTACATTCCGCGGGGACTAAGGCGCTCCAGTCACGGTCTGCACGGCCACTATGGTCGGGGGTTCGAATCCCCCCCCTCGGGCATGGATATTTGTGCCGTCCTTAGTATAAGGTAGTTCGTAAGTAGTTTGTAAGTTTAGGGACTGATGACCCCGTAGTTAAGTCCCATAAGCTTAACAAACATTTGAACATCTACCGTATCCTTTTCAAAAGAAACAATCCAGCATTGTCTTAAGGGATTTTTAGAAAGCACCAAAAATGTAATGGAGGATGAACGAGTGGAGATTTAAACCGCCATCTTCCCGAATGCGAGCCTCGAGTGGTAACCATGACGTCCTCTCGATCATATTATTTAAGAAGCTCTCGACAAACCGACATATCAGGATTCTACATCTACATCTACATACATACTCCGCAATTCACCGTAAGGTGCGTGGCGGAGGGTACACTGTACCACTACTAGGTATTTCCTTTACTATTCCACTCCCAAATTGAACGAGGAAAGGAAAGAATGCCTATATGCCTCCGTACGAGCCCTAATTTCTCTTATCTTGTCCTTGTGATCTTTACGCGAAATGTAAGTAGGCGGCAGCAAGATCGTACTACACTCAGCTTCAAATTCCGGCCCTCTAAATTTACTAAACAGAAATTCAGGAAAAGAAAACGTCGTCTTTCTTCCAGCGATCCCCAATTGAGTTGCCGGAGCATTTCCGTGACACTCGCGCATTGGTCGAACCTACCGGTAACAAATCTAGCTGCTCGCCTCTGAAACGCCTCTATGTCTTCCTTCAAACCGATCTGCTGCGGGTCCCAAATACTTGAGCAATACTCAAGACGTGGTCGTACAAGCGTTTTATACGCGGTCTCCTTTACAGGTGAAGTACATCTTCCCAAAATTCTCTCAATAAACCGAAGTCGGCTGTCTGCCTTACTCACAACTGTCCTTACATGCTCGTTCCATTTCATATCGCTCTGCAATGTTACGCCTAGATATTTGAACGACGCGACCGCATCAAGAAGCTCACTACTGATGCTGTATTCGAACATTATAGGATTGTTTTTTTTATTCATGCGCATCACCTTACATTTTTCTACATTGAGAGCTAGCTGCCATTCTTCGCACCAACTAGAAATTTCGTCTAAGTCAAACAGTATGCTATTACAGTCAGTTACAGACGACACCCTCCCATACACCACAGCATCATCAGCAAACAGCCGCAAATTACAACTTACTCTGTCCATCAGATCATATATATAGATAGAAAATAATAGCGGTCCTATCACACTCCCCTGGGGCACGCCTGACGATACACTCGTCTCTGATGAACATGGTTCCTGATGATTCCTGAAGTTTTATTTTTCCCCCAGAGGCTTCTCTTACATTTAGTTTTCCGGCTGAAGCATTAAATTACTGGCTTATTGGCGAGCCACCCGCACCACCGAAAATTTCGAGTTTAGCCAGAGATATTATGTAGATCAGTCCTTGGTGAGTGAGTACACAGCAAAGTGCTCCATTCACCTGCTTCCAGTAAAGGCAGTTGCAAAACTTCAAGCTTTAAATTATTTGCTACTTTGACAGAATTGGAGTCATCTGGTATAGCAGTTGAGAGTAACTACTGTAATCTGAAAGGCTAAAGTATTTTAGTGCACAGCACTTCTCGCGCATTGCTTTAAAAAATGTTCAAATGTTTGTATGTTTGTTAAGCTTAAGGGACTTAACTACGGGGTCATCAGTCCCTAAACTTACAAACTACTTATGAACTACCTACAACTAAGGACGGCACAAATATCCATGCCCGAGGGGGGATTCGAACCCCCGACTGTAGTGGCCGTGCAGACCGTGACTCGGCCACCGCGGCCGGCGCATTGCTTTAAATATGATATTTCAACATACGATAACTTTCGATAGCAATGCACGCAGACACACTGTGACTGAAGCATGGAGCTATGGCTTTGAATTGTCTGGTCAGATAATGCGCTTCCAGTTGCTGGTAAATGGTTCCGGTCATCGCGTTGAGAATCGCCCTTTTCCAGGAAAACGGCTGTCAGGCCAGCACGCAGGGAGTCGTCAACAAAACGACTGTTATGTTACGTTACGTTATAGGATAATTAGGCAATATATTACGACGCGATTCCACCCGTCTGCTTTGACCCATGACGTTATCAACATGTCGGAAAACCCGTACACCGGATATCTTAATACTTCTATATTGTAGATAATAAATAATCTGTAGTTATCCTCGAAAATTACAGATAAAAGAATGTACCGTTGATTACAGGTCTCGGGCTAAAGTTCACGCCTTCGGCGCTCACATGCGAAGAGGAAAACCTCTACCTTCCCATCAGAGGGAAGCTACAGATCACTTTTTAAACACAAAATCACAATGTTTACTCTATGTTCTGCTTGTAAACAAACTGTCGTCTTTAACTCAGCCACCACATAATTACTCAAGCCTTCTACAAAAACGCACGCACTTCAAAACTACCGCGCTGCGATGACTTCACGTGTCAAAGCTGACAGGTGGAATCGCGTCCTATAAATGACCCGACAATTAATGTGGATTTACTATGAACTGTTGTTCTTGAAAGAGCTGCCTTAGATGTTGGAGATCACGTCTATAGAGTTACTAAAACGTAACTTTTCTTCATAATCGCTATCTTCCTACTTGACATGGAATTTACAGCAAGGAAACAATCTATTGCAAAGCCAAATTACGGAAATAACACATTTTACTTGGTGATGGTAGATCAATTGGCTTCTAGTTGGTGGTGATTACTTTGTGTTCTATCAGAGCTACTTTTTTTATAAAAAATGATTAACAATTAGTCTGGGTTTATAAACAAGTGCTTCTGAATATTTTATGCGGAAGAAAGTATCTCGGTTTTCAGTTCTAAGCACGATATGAACCTTCCTGGAGTGTAACATTACGACAGAAATAGTATTAAGTAGTAAGTAGCAGTAGTAGTTGAAGTAGTGGTAGTAATTGTATTAGTTGTTGTTATTGTAAAAATGTTCAAATGTTTGTTAAGCTTATGCGACTTAACTGCGGGGTCATCAGTCCCTAAACTTACAAACTACTTATGAACTACCTTCTACTAAAGATGACACAAACATCCATGCCAGAGGGGGCATTCTAACCACGGACCGTAGCGGCCGTGCAGACGGTGAATGGCGCGCCGCAGACCGCTCGGCCACTGCAGCCGGCGTTGTTATTGTAGCAATAGTTTTATCCATCTCTAGATCAATAAGAATATTGGACATATCTTGGTATTAAAATTTAATAACACTAAAGAAACATTCATATGTACTACAAGTTGTGGCGTAAAGACAGCGTCACACACCAGACGCACGAGAACGATCGTGTAGAAGGCAGTGGACGACCGGCAGCCAATCACACGCCGGCGCCGCGCATCCTGGGGGGAGTAACCTAGAAGCGCGCCCTATACAAGCAGTTATACCTAGGCCGACATGCGTTTGGATGAGCCCGTTTGAACTCGGCTCCGAAATAGGCAGTCACTAGGTCTCAGCGCAGCTAGCATCGTGCAGAAGACGACGCCGCGAGAAGAGAAGATTATAAGTTGAGTAACTTTGTACATACTTGTAAATAAAACTTGTATTACTATTCCGTATAGCTGTTATAGATGTCCACGCATCTTGAACAGAACCTTTCCTGAAAGACTGGCCGGGAACGACTAAATAGAGGCTGACCAGGACGACAAGACAATACATACTTCCAAATGTAGTTTGACAAAGATTTGGCCTTCAAGAACGACTCATCCCAATATGTACCTGGAGTCATTTAGGAAAAACATAAAAAACTAAATCAGGATAGTTAGATGACGATTGGAACCTTCATACTGCCGTATAACAAACTACTCTGATAAATACAGTGCTACATCATTTGGTTTATCTAATGACAATAGTTTCTGAGCGCTCAAACTGATCTTTAAAGAGAAAGCGAAAAATTTTCACCTGTCCTGTGTCACTGACTTAAAATGAAGATAGTAATTCAGCTTAAATGATACCATTTGTCGATTAACATTAAACAAAAAGGTTCATAAATATCCTGGCACAATTAAATAACAAGGCCAAAGTGAACATAGGGCTACAGTTTTTCAAAGGGGTATCTAAGATACATGAGTGACTTAAAGAATAAGACGCAATTATGCTCTGTGATCCTCATTAAGAGGGATATGTGTAGCATGTTTTCTTGCTTTTATGCGAATTAATAAAAGAAAAGGGATGTACATTACTTAAAGCATGTACATCTTTCAGAGTAGACCCAAAATTCTGAAAGTCCTGAGGCTTTGATCAGCAATCGGAAAAAAAATAAAATGTACAGCTTGCTGATGTTACGAACTCAGGGCAGTACCATATAGGCCCTTTTTTGCCATAAAAACCTCCCAGTTAGGCCACGACAGACTGTTCATTGGATGTTATAAAATTGTTACTTGTAGACAGTTCTTCATTTCTGAAATGTTACGTGCTAAAATGCACCTCTTCAACCATTTAAGCCTCCACTCCCACTCCCCACATCCGTCCCAGCCACAAAATTCCCAAGTTTCGATTTTCTGCTCGATACATATAGGTACGAGTAAGTCGTCTTTCGTAATTAAAAAGTTATGTTTCCAACTTCTGCCAGCCTCAACGTTCAGACAGTTGCTTTGCAGCTGTGCTCAGTGAACGATAACCATTATTAATTAATAAAACATTTAGCGATGAATGGTGAAGACATTCCTGGCCCAAAAGGCAGCATAAAATTCTGACTACCCGAAACATTTGTAAAAAGAAAACACGATGCGGTATGGGACACGGAATTTAGTGAATGCTTTAAAAGTCTTTTTTTCTTCTACTAATTGTGGATTGTATTACGACTGAGTTGATTTATGTTGTATTCATTACTATAAATAAACAATACATTTGAAAAGACATAGTCACACTCAATACCTGGTTCAAGGCCATCCTATTATGTTGTGACGTTCACTAAGCTCACTGACTGCTGCAGGCCCAGAAGCAAATTATAGTTGTCACAGTCTAACATATACAGACGCGACACCCGATGCGCGAGGCCGTTCCCCGTCGGGAGTTCGAATCCCCCCCTCAGGCATGGATGCTTATGACGTCTTTAGTGTAGGTAGTTTGTAAGTTTAGGGACGGATGACCTCGCATTAAAGTCCCACAGTCTTAACAAACATTTCAACCAACTCACGGTTACAACGGTACTAGCGCTCCTAGTTCAAATGTTTGTTAAGCTTATGGGACTTAACTAGGGGGTCATCAGTCCCTAAACTTACAAACTACTTACGAACTACCTTATACTAAGGATGGCACAAATATCCATGCCCGAGGGGGGATTCGAACCCCCGACCGTAGTGGCCGTGCAGACCGTGACCAGAGCGCCTCAGTCCCCACGGCCACCGCGGCCGGCGCGCTCCTAGTGATAGGCAAGGAGCCGTAACAGTAATACTTGTTTATAATTACTTCACTATGTAATTAACCAGACCGTTTCTATAATTCATGCATTTCAATCATTAGTAAAATATCTAGAGGCGTAAACAATCGTGAAATAACGGTAAAAACAGTAGAATTTCTCTGATTCAGTGAAATAAACAACAATTCATTCACGAGAAATAACTTATGTATATGTGTGTATTCTGCAGCCTACTCCGCTGAAAGAATGAGAATATAAACAGAGGAGAAACATTAATTTCTGTTGTAGTCTGTTCTTATATGACAGACACTTTATTTGAAGTATAAAAATTCGATATGGAGTCTAATGTAAATGTTTAAATCTTTGTATAGTCTATGGGACTTAACTACGGGGTTATAAGTCCATAAACTTACAAACTACTTATGAACTACTTACGAACTAGGACGGCACAAATATCCATGCCCGAGGGGGAATTCGAACCCCCGACCGTAGTGGCCGCGCAGACCGTGACTGGAGCGCCTTAGTCCCCTCGGCCACCGCGGCCGGCGGAGTCTAATGATTCGAACATTTTTCCACCTAATTTGTCTTTGTTTGAAACGCATTAACTTCTGAGAGTAATTAATTTTGCTTATATAACGAACGTATTGGATATTCTTGCCGTTGGGGTTCAGATGTAGCAACAATTGTGGAATGGTTTCTGCTTTGTTAGGAAACTTTTTTTCCGCTTTCTTTTTGTTACGTTTGTGAGGATTACCCTTGAGCTACAGCTGTAGTGGCTGATCTGAAAAATTTAATAATATAGGTATTGTACTCCATACAGTATACGTTTCTTACGTTCAACACTCACTGATTTGACTAGAATTTTACTGAAGAGACCTTGACGTTTCTTAGTAGAAAATAGACGTCTTGCTGCAGATAGTTGGCTCTTCTGTTATTTATTAGCTATTTTTTGTTCTTAATAGAAAATGAAAATCTTGATTAAAAAGTCGTGGATTTCGAGATAATCTTAAATAAAATGTCCTGCAAGGTACCGTTTCAAACATTCCAACGATTCTTAGGAAAGCTAGTAAAGGCAAATGTGGAGTTATTTTCTAGTTATTACCGATTTTTATAGCACTTCATAGCTTCCCTGTTGTGAAAAGTATGTTAAAGTCGATTTAAACGGGACTCTTCACACTCACTCGATATTGTATACAGAAATGTACTTCGCCAGCCGCATTTTTCCATCATTTATTACTTTTATTGGTCGGTATTTACAGGTTGTACAGTTATTAATATATTAGCTCTGTTACAGTAATAGCAAACAGTAAGTAAGTTAATGCTTTTTTCGTTCATATTTCACAAGAAGAATAAAAAATATATACACAAAAAATAAAATAAACACTGAGCTGCTCCTTCATATTTATCCTCGTTTTACATTTTTCCTTTTCAGGGTATTTTCGTATTTTCATAATTCAGGAGTCCCTCCCTATATCACATATGTCACAGGTGTTTTTCACATTTTCTAAACAGCCATGTATTTAATATTTGACACACCACAAGCCTATGCCTGTCCTGATAAAAATTGTGTGTTGTTGTTGTGGTCTTCAGTCCGGAGACTAGTTTGATGCAGCTCTCCACAATACCCTATCCTAAGCAAGCCTCTTCATCTCCACATACGAACGGATAACCTTCATCTGTCTGAATCTGCTTACTGTATCCATCTCTTGGTCTTCCTCTGCGGTTTTTATCCCACACACTTCCCTCCAATGCTAAATTCACAATTCCTTGATGTCTAAGAATGTGTCCTACCAATCTATCCCTTCTTTTAGTCAAGGTATGCCAGAAATTTCTTTTCTCCCCAACTCTGTTCAGTACCTCCTCATTAGTTACGCGATCCATCCACCTAATCTTCAGCATTCTTCTGTAGCACCATATTTCAAATGCCTCAATCCTCTTCCTGTCCGCACTGTTTATCGTCCATGTCTCACTCCCATACAAGGCAACACTCTATACAAATGCCTTCAGAAAGGACTTCCTTAGGCTTAAATCAATATTCGATATTAACAAATTTCTCTTTTTCAAGAACGCTTTTCTACCCGTTGCCATTCTGCATTTTATATCCTCTGTATTGCGACCATCATTTGTTATTTTACTGCCAAAGTAACAAAACTCATCTACCTCCTTTATTGCTTCGTTTCCCAATATAATTCCTTCAGCATCACCTGATTTTCTTACACTGCACTCCATTACCCTAGTTTTGCTCTTGTTAATGTTCATCTTATATGCACCTTTCAGCACACTGTCCATTCCGTTCAATTGTTCTTCCAGGTCCTTTGCTGTATCTGACAGAATTACAATGTCGTCGGCAAAACGCAATGTTTTTAATTCTTCACCCTGAACTTTAATTCCTTCTCCAAATTTCTCCTTGCTTTCCTTTATAGCTCGCTCAATGTACAAATTGAATAACAATGGAGAAAGACTACAACCCTGTCTTACTCCCTTTCTAACCACTTAACACCCTTACATGCCCTTCAACTCTGACAACCGCTGTCTGGTTTTTGTACAAGTTGTAAATAACATTACGCTCGCTATATTTTACTCCTGCTTGCTTCAGAACTTGAAGGAGTTTATTCCAATCAACATTGTCAAAAGCCTTCTCCAAATCTACAAAAGCTAGAAATGTAGGTTTGCCTTTTCTTAATCTATCTTCTAGGATAAGACGTAAAGTGAGTATTGCCTCCCGTGTTCCTACATTTCTCCTGATCCCAAACTGATCTTCCCCGAGGTCGGCTTCTACCAGCTTTTCCATCCTTCTGTATATAATTCGTGTTAATATTTTGCAACCATGACTTATTAAACTGATGGTTCTGTACCTGTCTGTACCTACTTTCTTTGGAATGGGGATTATAATATTTTTCTTAAAGTCTGAGGGTACTTCGCCTGTCTCATACATCTTACACACCAGGTGAAACAGGTTTGGCATGGCTGGTTCTCCCAGAGACTTCAGTAGCTCTGAGGGAATATCATCTACTCCAGGGGCCTTGTTTCGACTTAGGTCTTTCAGGGCTCTGTCAAATTCTTATCTCAGTACAGTATCTCCTACTTCATATTCATCTACATCCTCTTCCCTTCCAACTATATTGTCTCGAAGTTCAGTTCCTTTGTAGAGCCCCTCTATATACTCTTTCCACCTTTCAGCTTTCCCTTCTTTGCTGAGAACTGGTTTTCCATCAGTGTCCTTGATATTCATAGAGCTGTTTTTCTTATCTCCAAATGTTTCTTTTATTTCCCTGTAGGCTGTATCTATTTTTCCCCTGTTTATACATTCTTCTACATCCTTGCATTTGCCTTCTAGCCACTCCTGCTTAGGCATTTTGCACTTCCTGTCAATCTCATTTCTAAGTCGTCTGTACTCCATTTTGCCTGTTTCATTTACTGCATTTTTATATTTTCTCCTTTCATCGATTAAATTTAGTATCTCCTGTGATATCCAAGGATTTTTTGTAGGTCTTGCCTTCCTACCTATTTTGTCCTCTGCTACCTTCACTATTTCATCTCTCAATTTTACCCATTCCTCCTCTACTGTTTTATTTTCCCCCGTTTTTGTCAATTGTTGCCTAAAGCTGCCTCTGAAATTCTTAAGAACTTCAGGTTCCTTCAATTTATCCAGGTCCCATCTCCTTATTTTCCTACCTTTTTGTAGTTTCTTCAGTTTCAGCCTACAGTTCATAACCAACAAGTTATGGTCAGAGTCTATATCTGCCCCTGGGTATGTCTTACACTTTAAAATCAGGTTCCGAAGTCTATGACTTACCATAATAAAATCTATCTGGTATCTCCCGGTGTCTCCTGGTCTCTTCCACGTATACAACCTTCTTTTGTGATTCTTAAACGAGATGTTTATTATAACTAAATTATGTTCCGTGCAAAATTCTACCAGGCGGCTTCCTGTTTCATTCCTTTTGCCCAGACCATATTCACCTACTATCTTCCCTTCCCTTCCTTGTCCTACTATCGGATTCCAGTCTCCCATAACAATTAAGTTTTCCTCTCCCTTAATTGTCTGAATAATTTCCTTTAGCTCCTCATATATTTCTTCGATTTCCTCTTCATCGCCAGAGCTAGTTGGCATATAAACCTGTACTACTATTGTCGGTGTTGGCTTCGTATCTATCTTGACAATGATACTGCGATCACTGTGCTGGTCATAGTAGTTTACCTGCATTCCTATTTTCTTATTCATTATCAATCCTACTCCTGTGATACCGCCAATTGATTTTGTATTTATAATCCTGTACTCACCTGACCAGAAATCCTGTTCATCCTGCCACCGAACTTCACTAATCCCCACTATATCTAACTTCAACCTATCCATTTCCCTTTTTAAATTTTCTAATTTTCCTACTCGATTAAGGGATCTAACATTCCACGCTCCGACTCGTAGAATGCCAGTATTGTCTTTCCTGATGATCACATCCTCCTGAGTAGTCCCCGCCCGGAGATTCGAATGGGGGACTA
Source organism: Locusta migratoria (assembly GCA_026315105.1). NCBI lineage: Eukaryota > Metazoa > Arthropoda > Insecta > Orthoptera > Acrididae > Locusta > Locusta migratoria. The sequence continues at coordinate 678,384,059 of CM048744.1, forward strand.
TGTTACCTCCGGAATATTTTACCCGAGAGGATGCCATCATCATATGTTCATACAGTAGAGCTGCATGTCCTCGGGAAAAATAACGGCTGTAGTTTCCCCTTGCTTTCAGCCGTTCGCAGTAACTGTGTGGCAAAGCCACATTAGCTGATGTTACAAGGCCAGCTCAGTCAATCATCCAGACTGTTGCCCCTGTAACTACTGAAAAGGCTGCTGCCCCTCTTCAGGAACCACACGTTTGTCTGGCCTTTCCACAGATACCCCTCCGCTGTGGTTGTATCGTTGAGGCACGCAAGCCACCCCACCTCGGCAATGTCTGTGGTTCATGGGAGTGGATAAAAATTGTATGAAGTGCATTTCGAACTTTCTTCTTGTGATCTTCATAATTACACAACTTGACGTACTCAGTTTCCATGTATGTCATAAACTCTATAATACTGCCAGCCGCTTGGAGCGCTGCTGTCGTGACGTATAACAAAACACAGTGGGAGTAGCGTGACTGTATATGAGACTATGGTTACGTTACGATTTAATATCCGTGTTCTGTTTTAAATCTCTGGAGTCGAATGTTCATTTAGTTACCAAAAAGAAACTGAAAAATGCTTCGGAGGTGGCAGAAAACCATTCCGCCATGTTCCGACAGAAAGTATGCCTTGCTTCTAGGGCTAAGCGCAGAATAGTTTTTATCTGAATTTAAAAAAATGCACATGTTCTTTTGTGAGAAACCGTTAATCTCTGAAAGTTCTTAAGCAATTGATTTACATTATTGACACAATGTGGCATTTTAATACAGTGTGGTTTGTAGATACCTATTTCTTTAATATATTTATATAGCCTCCTAGTATTAGACCGCCGCGTTGTGTCAACATTTTAAAGCAGTCTATTAAGAACTTTCGGAGATTACTATATAGGGTTACCAGATGTCCTCATTTATGCGGACATGTCCCCATTTTCGACGTTTAATATAGCGTCGGCATATATTTTGCGATTTCAAGAATGTACATCTTTTTACTTGGTCTATTCAATTACATAATTTATTTACTTATAATAGTCAATCTGTTGTGCTTTGAAAACTATTTTGAAATGTACAATATCGATTTATACTGCTCGCAATCAATGTTTCGGTCCGAGTATATGAATATGTAGACATAACGAACAGAGCTCATACGTTATGATGTGGACGCAATCATTAACTGAATTTTATTGTTTTAAGAGGCTTGATTTTCAAGAGGTGTTCTGCATATAATGTATAAAAATTTTGTCGGATAAAAATATTGCAATTAATGATGATAAGTGTTTTGGTGATTTTTCAGATATGAAAAAATGAACTCATAGTCACCTACGACAGGTAATCTGAAGCAAGCCAAAAGAAATGTTGACAGTTTAGTGAACTGGTTCAGGTCGCATAGTTTCTGCACAGCAAGTACATAACGTTTGTGTTTAAATGTAGTTCTCCTTAACACAGGCACAGTTGACTAAAGGAGAAAGATAGATGTACAACTCTGACTCTGCAGTAATAGGAACTGCGAATGTAAAATTTAATTTAGACCTTTGAATTGTTATACCAGAAGAAACTTTAAAAACAGGATTCGCTGCAATGAAAACACTATCTAGAGGACATACGTCCTGATGTATGTGTATCTGAATAAGTAATAATATTCTTGTTTGTTATTTTGTAGACTAATAACTTTAAAATAACTTACGGAAAGTGTTCTCATTTTCCATTCCAAAAATCTCGTAACTGTAATATAACCTTTTGCCTTTTTTGTAACAACGTTTGGCCATGAATCTAATAATTGGGGAGCGTTATGGAATTTCACATAAAAATGTGTCTTTTTATTTTATTTTATCTGAAACAAGCCGCAGCACGCGTAGCCATGTACATCTAGTTCTCGGTAGACGTAGATTAATCACTGCAAGCATTACTCGTATATCTAATCCTACTCGAACGAACATCTGATAACCCCTAATAGGGACTTCTTACTAACAGATATAGCAAAGAACGGGAATGCAGCGTAATACAAGCGTATGAAGTGCTACCTACTCCGCGTCACGGAACGGGAGGTCAAACTCCGCGGCGGCTACGTGGCTACCACTGCGTCAGGGAAGTGCAGGCTTTCGCCAGCACAGCACTGGCCCACGTCACAGCAGCCACGCCTACTGACACCGTAACGTTCTAACGGCAGCGAGACACACTTCCATAAGTCGTACAAGGCAAACACATTCTACCGACTGGCTCGTTGGTCTAGGGGTATGATTCTCGCTTCGGGTGCGAGAGGTCCCGGGTTCAAATCCCGGACGAGCCCGTTTAATTTTATAGTTTTCTAGAGATAAAATGTAACTTTTAATATCAATTTCCATCCTTGAATTTTTCATGTGACGACGTTTGGCCAACTAGTTTATAATTTTCTTTAAAGATTGTAGATCACACATATACTTCAACCAGGAGCTCTGAATACTATATACAAGATCTAAATCTTGGAAAAGGAAGTTATGATCAGCAGTAATTAATAATGCGAAATGAAATGAATAAAATTACGACAATAAATTGACCTTTTCCTTTTAAGACGAACCATTCCGTCATCCGCGTTATCTGATGTAAGTAAACTGCGGCAAACGAAAATGGTGATGCTAGAAAGGACCTAAATAAACTGCGGCAACCGGTTTATTGCTCCGGACGCCCCAAGGACACTTATGCTAATGCTCGAAAGACAGAAATAAAAGAAGAGAAGAAAATGTTAGTAAAATCATCCAGTCAGCTAAAGTCTTTCCCTGTCATTTTGTCGTAAATATATTACTTCATTTTGTCAGCTGCAGTTTAGCAAAGCACGCAGTGTTCGCTGAATTTATGAACTCCGTAACGAAATAAGGCCCCCTGGAATATTAACAATGGATTGAGCAACTCAGCTACGTTTTCCCTGGCCTGTTACAGATGTAATTTTGCAATTTATGAAAGAAAAAGTTGCAATCTTTACCATTCGCGCAAGATTAGATAATAAAACAGTAGCAAATGAGTACCGGTAATTATTAACATTTTATCGAGTACAATTCATCATACATATTTAAATTTTACTTATGGCCTCTGTGGCGTAGTGCACTAATGTTGGCAACAAAATGATCGCTTTATAAGGATAATTCAAAGGGATGGAATTATCCCACCAAAAGCAACAAAATGGCCACACATCGAAAATAAATAACAGAAGTTTAAAAATGGTACATGATATGAAGTTCCTAGGAATATATCAACAGAGTGATTTAAAATGGAACATTCGTGATAAACCTCTTACTAGTAAACTATCATCAATCTGTTACATGCTATCGATACTAAGCACAAACTGTAACAAAGAAATAGTAATACAAGCGTATCATATACATTTCCAATCAGCAATTAGTTATAGAGTAATATTTTGGAGGAATGCAGCATGTAGTCACTCTGTATGCAAAAACGAGCTCTTAAAATCAAATGCAACATGAAAAAGCAAGAATCATGTCGTCCACTCTTCCCTACTCTAAAGATACTGAACCTTCCATGCATGTATATGTTTGAAACAGTAGTGTTTGTAAAAGAATCACCTAAACAGCTCTGTGCACAATTACAGAACAAGAAATGGTAGTAACATCCACGTCTCCTATGCCAGAAATCAGCCAGTGGCGTATCCAGGGAAGGGGGGGGGGGACTGTCTGGCTGCAGCCCCCCCCCCTCTCTCCAGATCTTGCTGCAGCCTCCCCTAGAGAGAGAGAGGGGAAAGAAAAAATAAAGGGATCAATCCTCCCTATATCAGTACACGCGCACCCCCCCCCCTTTCTTTTTTTTCTTTAGAAATCACGTCAGCTCGGTGACTGACCTCAGCCCCCCCCCCCCCCAGCCGGCCGCGGTGGCCGAGGGGACTGAGGCGCTTCAGTCACGGTCTGCACGGCCACTACGGTCGGGGGTTCGAATCCCCCCTCGGGCATGGATATTTGTGCCGTCCTAGTTCGTAAGTAGTTCATAAGTAGTTTGTAAGTTTAGGGACTGATGACCCCGTAGTTAAGTCCCATAAGCTGTACAAACATTTGAACATTTGAACCTCAGCCCCGCCAGAAGACGATCCTGGATACGCCACTGACATCAGCATATCAGAAAAGTGACATTTACATAGGCACACTATGTAATCACATATCTGGTAACATTAAGTCAATAAAAGAAGACAGCGTATTCAAAAATAAGCTTAAGTCATTTCTGATGGACCACCGTTTTTACTCTGTGGATGAATACCTCTCTGATTAAAACTGAATTTTATAGTGAAGAACTGTGATAAGTGTGTGTGTGTGTGTGTGTGTGTGTGTAAATTTGTACTACTGTGTTAAAGTATTATAATAATATATGTGAAATTGCATTACTCCAGTAACATTTAATATTTATCTGTGAAATTAATTACCTGTGTTTCATTGTGTATATTCGTTTATTGTGTTTCACGGTGTATATTCGTTTATTAAGTGAACCGGTAATCGAGTCAATCATATTGTGTAAATTCTTTCACCATGTATATTCATCTATTACATACACCAGATCATCAGTTACAAATTGAACCATGTTTTATGTAGACCTAACTATGCTTTATAGTTTTGATTTAATGTCGATCATATTGTATAAAACCTTTTGTAAATACCTCATGACAACATCGATTGCATGAACATGCTTAAAGACTGATAGGCTTATAAATAAATAAACATAGAGGGGCGGTGTCCGATCTTTAGCGTCCCCTGTGGTGTCACGCTGTACTATTAGTTACTATATTTTCGAAAGTCTTGCAGTGACTTTGAGAAATGAAGATTGTATGTGTACGAACCAGTGAGATAAGCAACTCTTTAAGAAATCGAACCTAAAGTTTGTGTAGCGTATAACTGTGCCAACTGAAGCAATAAAACTGCGAACATTTGTTTTTTTTCATCTTATTACTGTTTAGAATATGTTATATGCGTTTGAGTTGTGTGTTTGAATTTATCAACCTTTACAATTTTATCCAAGATTTCCGTTAATACAAGCTGCTGGTGTAGAAATGTGTTGTAACAATGAGAAGAGAGAATTGGTTTCCGACAGCAAACACTCTTATTTGTCCTTCACATCTTGAAACAAAATTTGTGTATGAAGTGAATGAAATATGGCTAAACATATTTAATGTACTTTTCGTCATAAAACGTGAAACTGGTTGGGTAAATTCAGAATAAGGGCATTCTCTAATGGTAGATTCTTAGTATTTTGAAGCAGAGTATCGAAATCTAATTCATGGTAAAGACAAGCATAATACTGACTCCCTCCTACTTCTATAAACTTATTACCACCACAAACTCAACTGCGTATTCTACTGACTGAATGACTTAAGTATAAAGCTCCAGTGTGGGATTGTATTTCCTTTGCTCATCAGTAGTTTCGAACATTAATTAAACTGGAATTAACGTAAATTTACTGTAGAAAGCTTGTCTCTGAAACCTACTATTCTCCGAAAATTTTCTATTGAAAACGCGTACTAAAACACACGTAGATTGGTCTTAAATTAAACTTTGGAGACCATATCGTTTAGTCGTAAATGCTGCTAATCGTCTCGGGTGTGTATTTAAAAGAAATGTTTTGAGGCTTCCGAGAAACGATCTATATAAACTTTTAAGCAGCATACTAGAGGTAATATTGTTTCCGGCTAAAACTGAAAGGCCTGCCGCGGTGGCCGAGGGGACTGCGGCTCGCCAGTCACGGTCTGTACGGCCACTACGGTCGGGAGTTAGCTAGTTCATAAGTAGTCTGTAAGTTTAGGGACTGATGATCCCGAAGTTAAGTCCCATAAGCTATACAAACATTTTTATTTGAAAACTGAAAGGCGCCAACAGTTATATTTTAATGATATTCTAAGCTACTGTCCTGCACCACGCCCCTCTAGACTGGCGGACAGTTGTTCAATTTTCTTCATTCTAGTCACGGTGTTGCCTTTCTATGTTAGTCTATTTGGCATAATTAGTGTAGGCCTTACTGACCAAACAAGGGTACATGCAAGAACCTATCAACCATAGAGCAGCAACCGCATTATTTATTCCACGGTCAACAAGAAAAATTATTTCCTCTTATTCTACGTGGTTGAATCTTCAAAGAACATTCAAAAGTCTTTGCCAACATCAGCACACTACGCCACCGTGACGTAAGTCAAATTTTACCAATAACAACGCATTTTCTCATTACACAACAGTAATCAATATGAAGAACACAACATTCAAGTACAAAAGTAATAACACCAGAAAACAACATAAATAAACGTGTATAAGTGATCAAAGCGAATAAAGATTAAAGATTGGATGACTTCATTGTTCGTAACAGCAGTTAGCAGCAATAATGAAATTAGTCTTCAAACTTGCTTATAAAAAAATCCTTTGAAGAAAGAAATGACTTACTTTCTATTACTGGTTAAATTGTACGACACTTCTCGCCGGGCTCCAGTGCTTATGTTGGCACCAATGGTAATAGCGGCAGCTCAAATGACCAATAAATGTTTTGTCTTGAGAACTTCAATTAAAACGAAAATTATTTTTTTTTTTTCTGAACGGACAAGGGTACATTCAAGAATCTGTCAACCATACAGCAGGTACAGTAATAATTTTGCTGCGAGTGAAACGAGCAGTAATAACATAGCTCGTGAAAAATATTAACGCAATTCTATACTTCATTGTTTATCTGTTGCCAACATAAGCACTGTAGCCCAGCGAGAAGCGACGTAAAGTTTTACCCTATTAATGAACGTCACTTTAAAAAGAAAGGAGAATGCAGTTCAAAATAGCACTTTACAATTTAGTGAAATTAACTGACAGTGGCAAACTTTGGCATTACTTTCGTAAAAGTATTTACAAGAGTTCGCGAGATGTCAGCAATTACTAATGATTTTCAGTCTTAACTTAGCTGGTGATGTCGAATCTTCGAAGTCTCCGTCGTTGACTAATAACCCGTTATCCTACAGATGAATATGTATTATCGTTTTGCAGACCCTCTTCAGACAAGCCGCGCATTGTGTAAGCAACACGAATTTTGTCGATTTCTCTTTATTAATGTATCCGAAAACAACGATGAAGTTACGTTTTGATTCAACCAACGCCTTTAACTTTGATAGTCGTATCCGTCACAGTTTTAGATTTGTGGTTTCTTGCTCACTCGCTGCTAGGCATATTTCACAGTACCACCGTCGATAAGCAAAAGTAAGTAAGTTTTGTTCACAGTATGCATTAAACAGTCCGTGTCGTGTCGTATAATTTGCGCGGTAATCGGTACAACGTACACAGACGATTTAAGATTTGTACCATCAGTTAACGGCATTGAAATTCGTTATCATAAATCCGTTTAGTTTTACCGCCACTGGTATGCAGTCAACAGTGCGCGTTGTGTCCTTTGAAAAAGTGCGCTTAACACTTACCATTGTTCACGCAGCTTAGCGGTCTGCAGTCACAGTTTCAAGTTCAACGTACCGAATAGCAGTTCCAACTAATGAGAAACGCGCATATACTTATTTGTTCCTTGCAACTGTAAACTTCGAAACCATGAAAAAGAACTACTGTTCTACTGAGATATTTACATCAGCCACGAGATAATCATACAGCACACATTTACCAGTTTCAGTCAAGGAGCACGATAATCACCTTTCTCCCCATCTCACATCAAACTGTTTGTTGGTTTGTTTCTTACTCGACCTATCGATAGCTATTCTGCTCAATGATGCTCTCTTCATTTTACACTTTCAAAAATTTTAGTACATCTGTTTACAGTTATGTACAAAATTACAAGTTAATATTACTCTGTTCATGGAAAAACGAGTAATAAATGTGTAGATTCTCAACATCATTCATAATTTTCTTAAAATCGTCTTGTATAAGTGAACATTGTCCTCTTGATCTCTGCATAATTAATCTGATTTGTAATTGCTTGTCCGTTCCATTAGATTTGTGGATACAGTTCATGAAACAGAAAAAATACCATTTGTATCAATTACCAGCAGATACAATTTTTATAGTATAACAATCGATATTGGCTATCGAGCCACCCGTTACAGGGGACCATTATGACGTTAAAAATGTTTCTTTTAACTATTTTGTCTACTTGTAATTAATGTGGGTATTACTTTTATAAATACGACTTGGGGCTATCGTCTGATATAGTGATATGTAGCTTCATTGATTTTTGTAAGTTTTAACGTCACACAGATAAAATTTTTAAATGCCACAAAAGAATCTTTTTTATAGAACACGGCAATCTCAGGCGGGTTCTTTATAGCTGTTACTAGAATAGGCTGGTAATCATTATTAATATTGAGAAAAAAGAAATACCGCTATACGTTATGGAGTCATAGCCTACACAAATTTGGTGTGTGCAAAAAAGCTATTATTTCGGCTAAATAATGCTGAAAATATTTCGTCAACCGCACAGAAAATTTTATGCATAATAAATAAAAGCCACCAGTAAATTTAGAAGGTAAAATTGTCACAGTAATTTACGAGAATAATTTTTGGGGCAAGATGGCTGCCAACAAGTAACATAAAATGTTATTCCTTAATTTCTACTGGCGAATAACGACTTCGAAAACAGTAATTTTGGTACCTGGCAGCTTACTCGTAAGTTTTTCGAACATAAAATGTTCAAACGTTTGTTAAGCTTAAGGGACTTAACTGCGGGGTCATCAGTCCCTAAACTTACAAACTACTTATGAACTACCTTATACTAAAGACGACACAAACATCCATGGGCGAGCGGGGATTCGAACCCCCGACGGCGGACTGCCGCGCGCACCGCAACACGGCGCTCCAGCACGCGCGGCTAATCTCCCGCGGCGTTCATTAAAAATTGATCACTCTATGGCAACTGCGTGTCTAATGTTACATCAGATAGCTACATATCAAAACAAAACATTTACTTTTATGCGAAAGATCATGTATTCTTAAATTAAGCAGTATTTACATTACGTGCCATACACACAAGTAATTACGGTCACAGGACAAGAGGAAAAATGCGATCTGTAAAAAAACATATGCCGACAACCACAAACGACACGATCAGACAGTAAAAAGACAATCGTAACAAGAGGCGTGCTTTTTTTATAATTGATCAGAGTATTTCTTTATGAACAATACAGGCACTGATAATTATTAATTCACCACAGTATATGTATACTTTGACACTGACTTAGACGCGAATACTTTTTATCTACGACAGATACATCGATATATATTTAATATTAAAGTTTTTCTTTTCGGCAACCCCAGAGGACGTCACAGTAAGAGGCAGTACAAATTCTTTACAAATCAAAAATGTTCGATGTTTGTGAAGCTTAAGGGACTTAACTGTGGGGTCGTCAGTCCCTAAACTTACAATCTACTTCATACTAAACACAACACAAACATCCATTCCCGAGGAGGATTCGAACCTCCGACGCAAGAGGCCGCGCGATCCGCAACGTGGCGCTCCAGACCGCTCGGCTACTCCCGCGACGCTTTACAAATTCTTCAACTTCGGTGTGGAATGCAAGTAACTAGAATTGGAAATACGTTCGCCACCACGGAAGTAAAAAGAGGAGAGAGGTTTCAATGAGCGTCTGCTGTAGGCCTACTTCTGTTTGAAGCCGATTGGCGTGGTCGGCAGCTCTGTTTGTTTAAAACACTCACAGGCCCTTACGGAGGATTGCTTTTGCTTATTTCACGACCTGTCCACGCAAACATTTCAGTGAATAGTGAACATTACACTACTGCAATGCGTAATAGGAGCTCAGAAAAGACTTTCCAGGCTTTCTTTTGTTTTTAAAATGCGTATATGACCCAGCAATAGAACGCGTTTAGTGTCGTCGAAAAAGCAATGTTTGATTTGGTTATAGACTTCAAATAATTAAAAATGTTAGTGCATATAGGAATAAGCTCCTTCGAACTCGCGTAAACTCATGTGTCACAGTATACGCGTCGATGTAAATTGAAAGTAAATACTTTCGTTACATATTGTACATTGTTTCTTGTTCGTTGCATTTTCACATTCATACTGTTGTATGGTATTCTATTGCTCATGTTTATAAATACAAAACTACTATATGGTTTCCATGTTAGTCCACAAAATTGTAAAACTTAGATAATGCGTCCAGAAATAGGTATACTATCGTGCTTTTGTAATTGTTATCACAGTATGAATGCCTTGCCAGTACACACGATCTGATACGTACCCATTATTCGGTATTATGTGTGCTGCTATTAAAAGCACAATAGTCTCTCGTTCGACACATGTCGCTCACAGTGAGAGCGATATATACTACTCACGCTTCGATTCCAGAGGCTTCTTGGAAATTACCAAAGGTGGATAACCAACACAGATATTCACAAGGAGGTTAGAATATTCTAACCTCCATGGATATTCACATGTCACCAATAAATTGTACATCTGATGCTGGCAGATATTCGCATATGCGAATGCATCACTTGCATGTTGCTGGCATACCTTTGAGTTCTGACTGCTATCGTTGTGGGATGTTCCACATTTCACGGTGATATGATGTTGTCTCGGGCACATACATGAGGCTCGTAATCACAACTCCGTCTGATGCTACATAACGGCGTTAGGCCGTTGCAGATATCTTTGTATTGTTGATAACTACGTCACCTAGCGTTTCTTTCTTTAGTTCTAAGAGGCTACAGGGAAAAAAAATTATTTAACCTTTTCATTCCCAGTCAGGGTTGCCAACGTCAGTGATTTACCACCGAATCTGGTGGTTTTTTAAAGCCGACGGTGGGAAAAAATCTGAGTCAGTGGGAGGTGGGAAAGTTGGTGGATTTTAATGAAACCGTTTCCTTAAAAAAAAAAAAAAAAAAAAATGGAGAAGTAATATAATCCTAATTTGAAATTATTAACCAATATGGACAGATAAATGACTAGGAAATGTATCACATTATTGGATAAAATATAAAATTCTTAAGAGTTCAAAGATATTAACAATGGTATGACTCATTGCTCATTGTTGTAGGCTGTTAGTTCTGTGTTGACTTCTCCAACCTCCATGGAGAGGAAGTGTTGTACTTGCATCACACACTGACATTGTGTTAATGGTATGTATTTGTTGCTACAACACTTTATCAGCTTTTTCTTGCTGTGAAAATGACTGAACATTGCAGACACTTAATACGTGACTGTACTTTCATTGTTAACTTTCTTTTTTCTAAGATGTGATTACATTGGAATATAGCTGAAATCTAGATCTTCTGACATGAAATAAAGACAATATAATGAGTGACGCTGACCTCCTTTCCAGACTGGATTACTTTCTGTTTTCAAGTTCAAATATTTCACAATTTGCTGTCTGTACCCGACAAGCATTTGCAATGGCTCAAAGTAATTATTGTTTTTTTTTTTTTTTTATGTATAACATGTTTACTGAAGTGCTTTGAATAAATTATTTTTTGTATTTCCGTCTAGTGTGTATACAGATCAGTCAGGTACATAAAAACTGCTCCTTTAAAATGCATAGTTGCGTCCAAATTTCAAATCAATCGGTCAAGAACAAGCGAATAGACAGTGGTTTTTTTTTTTTTTTTTTTTTTTTTTTTTTGCATGGGAACTTCAGAAAGTTCGGTGGTTTTTGGTGGGATTTTACGGTCACTTCGGTGGTTTTTATCATGACCTCATTGGCAACCCTGTTCCCAGTGTTGTTCCTGGACAACAACGTATTAAAAGTTGATTTATACCGTTATTTGTGCATCAATCCTTAAAGTTGTATTTTTGTTGATGAACAACATGCTCCTAGTACGACTTTTTGCCGCTTGGAACGGCCTGTAGCCACTTCTGAAATCTGAGGTATTAATCTGTCCATCTTATAGAGGTTGTGTTGCATTTTGTACATGGCTGAGAGTGAGCGTGAGTGTGGTTCCTTTTATTTTATTCCAGCAGCGAATTGTCTTTGGTGCTGTGGCGAAGATCTGGCAGTGTTAACTATCGAAAAAATAATGTCCAAGCAATAAAATACCTCGATACAAACGTCTGTGATGCGCATGAAATACATGACACAAAAAACAATAGTTAGACCAAAAATTTTAAAATACATATTTTGATGTTTACTGCACTGTATTAATGCATAAAACACTGATTTTTAATTTCTCTAAAGCTGATTTCATAACGTGGGACTGAAAAGGTTAAGGAAACTATCCAGTGATATAACTGATACCACGACCAAGAGGATATGTCCTCGAGGATAAAGTATTCCAGGAAATGCAAAAATAAGAAAAAATGACGGAAATTTGAAAAGGAAAGCAAATGCGGTATAAAAATGTAAAATCCTTCAACCAAGATAATTCTTTCACTGTGTTAAAAGGACAATACATTCTAATGGATGCCGGTATCATTTTGAGGTACGGTATACATATAAAAGAGAATAGATGTGAGCAAGTTTTTCGGCCAAGGCTATGACAGAGCATCCGTTTTGAGTATCATATACTGTACAATAGTTAGCAACTGGCAGTTTAAGTTCAGTCCTTAAAGACTCTGTAAGGGGCTAATAAGTAAAAAATACGTTGAATATCAAGATAGCTGCAGTACATCTACATCCACACTCCGCAAGCCACCTAAACGTGTGTGTCACTTCCTTCTGCTAGTCATGTATGATTCGCGGAAAACAGTGACTGCCCATTTTCCTTCATGTGGGATCTAATCTCTCTCATTTTATCCTTACGGTCTTTTCAGTTGGAGGGGCCTAGCTGTGGAGCACACCGCTGCTCGCCGACGGAGGTTCGAGTCCTCCCGCGGGCATGGGTGTATTTGTTGCCCTTAACATAAGTTAGCTTAAATAGTTTGTAAGCCTAGGGACTAAAAACCGAAGAAATCGAGTCCCATAGATTTACAAACATTTGAACTTTTTTGAGTGGCCTTTTTTGCGAGCTGTATACATAGTAGGAAGCATTATAGGCCCTATTGCTATACTCTTGCAGCGTCTGCCTCTGTAGTTTCCTGATCATTTTTGTACAGATTTCGGCTTACATGTAGACGGGGATACCGCCCGTCAGCTTTGACCCGTGACGTCAGTGCAGCGCGGTAATTTTGAGGTGCGTGCGTGTTTATAGAACGAGTGAGAGATTATGTGGTGGTTGAGTTAAAGACGATAGTTTGTTTACAAATAAAACAGATTAATATTTTGCGTTTAAAAAGTGATTTGTAGCTCCTCTCTGGTGGTTAGGTGTAGGTTAACCGAGTGATTTTTTTCGTATGTGAGCGCCGAAGGCGCGAATCTTTGGGCTGAGACCTGTGAGCGATGGTTTTCCGACATCTTGATGACGTCATGGGTCAAAGCAGACGGGTGGTATCCCAGTCTACAGTTATGCCAAGATTTCGTGCTTACTAAACGAGTTTGTAACGAATAATGCCGCCCTCCATTGATTCTTCTCTGTCTTCTATGAACACAATGTGGTACGCATCCCACACTAAAGAGCAAGAATCAAATGTTGTCCAAACGACTGTTTTGTAACCTACTTCCTGAGAATTGTTTTACTGAATCACACTGGCATCTGCCTTGCCCCCGATTAATTTTAAGTGGTCATTTCAATTCAGATTGCTACTTCTGTCTACTCCCAGATATTTCATTGAAGTAACTGCTTTCAGAGTTTGCCCTCCTGTTGCGTAATTATATAATAGCTGACAATATTTTCAACTTTCTTGGTCACAGCACAGCACACATAGTTTTACCATCTCTCTTGATAGTGAAGTTTCCATACATGGTGTCGACATCTCACCAGTGCCGGATCTACATTTTCCAACTGAGGCACAAACCAGATAGTGCCCTCCCCCTGCGCTAGGTGCCCGAATTTCGGTGATCCCCCGCTCTGCGTCCCTCTTTTTAGTAGCCCCCTTCCCACTTTCTTTTTGAAGCCCTCTAACCCCTCTACTACTTGTCAGTGGAACGCCACCTTGTCACAATCTGGTAGCCTCCATGCTTAAGAGATGATGCAGTCGTCACCAGAGGTTTCTCGAAGCACATCTTTCACCTGGTGAACAACATGTGGCATAGCCTCATTTGCATGAAAATAGTGGTTATGTTCTTGCGAAGCAGGAAAGACATATTGCACGAGGAGGCCTTTAAAATGTGCAGCTGTTACTGTATGCCTAACAAGACCACAAGGTGTCATCTCCCCGGTAACAAAAAAAATTAATTAATTGAAAAAAAAAAAAAAATCTGACCGAGAATGAAGGAGCTTGTGAAACCACACCAACCAGTCACATAATCTGAGTGCAGTCAGTGAAAGTTCATGCACAGTGTGTGGGGGTAGTAGAACTCCAGTTCTGCACATTCACTACACTTTGCAGAGTAACATACCTCGTACACCCAAAAACTATTCCCTGCTGACATGTCACCCATTTCTATGTTACGTGGGGCAGCATTTGGTGAATATTATGAATCTTGTAGGGATACCAGTGAAAAATGCACCGCAAAATCTTTTGACCTGTCGACTCAGTGAGAGACAATTCCCGTGCCACAGCTCGAGCACTGGCTGCAAATTTGAGGTATGTGCTGCACAGTCGACTGCAGCTACAGCAACTTCAACAACTACCATGAGAATCTGACGCCTCCATCTCCCTGCTGCACCACCCAGTTCATCTGATTTTTCAAATTTCTTTATCATATCCTTTAGCTTATTTGCTGACGTGGGGCTTCTTCACAGCTGTTTGCGATATGCAGACTGTTGCTGCCGTTCTGATAAAACTTTATCATCAGTGCACGGTCTTTCTTCCCAACTTCCCAATAGCCATTGGGAAAACTTCAACCTTCTTAACCTTTTACACCAATTGTCAAAAATGACATCAACAAGTGTCGTCGAACAATCAACAGCGTGCTTATTTCACACAAAGAAACATTTCACATTCTGACAGGGCCATGTTTTTGCCTGGTGCCAGGAAGTGGAATTAAAATTTTTTCAACGCAATGCACTGATTATCGAACCTATCTACGAAGTTTCAGCGTACTGCAAAGAATACAGGCCGCATTGCAGCGGGCAGAACACTGTCGGTGTAATGAAATGTTAAATGTTTGTAAACTTCTTGGACCAAACTGCTATGCTCATCAGCCTCAAGACTTACAAACTACTTAAACTAACTTAAACCTAAGGACAACAAACACACACACCTATGCCCCAGGGATGACTCGAACCTCAGACGGCGAGCAAATGCACACCCGCAGATAGGCGCCTTAGAGTGCTTAGCCACTCCACCACGGTTCAGTGTAATTATATCCACCCTGAACTACCATTAACAATCTGCTAGTAAAAGTGTGCAGCCACACTAATAATTAATAAAACTGTTGGGTAATATTTCTGTTCATGTGGCTCACCAAAACCACTAGGTAAATGTTGGCGAGGTTTTCAAAGGTAAGTAGGGCACAATTCATGGGTACATATAGGCTTAATTACATCAACATCAGATAACAGAATAATTGTTATTGTAATTCTAATTTCATGTAAAACATTCGTCTCTCAGAGTTTGAACATGCTAATCTCCAAAATTGGATCAGAGGGTACAATAAAGGTATCGTAATATAGAGGTTCTAGAAGTCTGCTCAACTAAGTAGTTGTGTTGTTTAAGTGAGTGATGCGTATATAAACAGCAATGTTGTGCAAAGCCCCTTCTTTATCTTCTGTTGTGAAGCACAGGCATATATGTTGTAACACAGATGAAATTTATCAAATGAATACAACGAATTTGATTGTAGATTTTTTGGTATGAAGGATAAAGTCTCATGAACAGAATGAAAGTAGCTTCTCATGTGCAGCAGAGAGATGTGTTTGAAAGTGAGTAAATAATGTTTGGGGTTTAATGTCCCATCAACATCTTGTTAATTAGAGATGGGTTCATTTGGATCCTTATTGTTTATTTTGTATATTAATAATCTAACAGCCAAAATTTATAGACACCTAAAACTCTTTTCAGATGCTATGCTACCCGTAGAGCTGTATAAATAACCAGGCACATCATGATATGATTTCCAAGTGGTACAAAGATTGACAACTTATCATAAGTGCACAGATATGCTAAACTGCACATGAAAAATCTTAAGAATGTAGTACAGAACATCTATAATTTCAGTGAGTCACAGTTGGATTGAGTCAAGTCATGCAGCATTTTGTAGTGAAATTAAATGGAATAATTACATAGAGCCAGGTGTAGGAAAAGCATGCAGCAGACTTTGGTTCATTCCCATGATTATAGAAAAATGCATTGAGGAAATATCTTGCACAAAATTGGTGTAACAGATTCTCATTTGTGAGGATACTGTACCACTAGGATCAGTTCAAGCCTCAGGGAACACATGCCACTGCTTGGAACTCCAAGCCATATTATTTCTACACAGCAGCAAGAGCACCCACATGACATTATCTAGGGGGCAAGAGGGGCATAACGAGGTTAAGAATTGATTCAGTAAGTCAGAGGACGAATGTCAATTTTTAAGTATTAATAGAAAAAGTCTAGCCAATCATACTAAAACCTTAGTCCATTTACTACAATAATGACTTGAATCATATTCTTGAAAGAAAAATCACCTACTGAAATGATAATTTTGCTGAATCCAAAATATTCAAACATCTTGACTGCTACTGAGCATTCAAAAACCATTTTATTTAACTTTGGGACTACATAGGCAGGAATGGAAGCAGCCAGCTTCAGTTTGATGAAGACAAAGAGAGCAGGGGTCGAAGCCTGGCCATGATGTCTCCCCCTTCCCATCACCAAACTATTCCTTCACAGATTACTTTTTACTTTATTTTTGTTTCTTGTTATTTATTTAATTATTTTTATCATTTTTTGTACTTTTATCTTTTTGGGGTGAAAACAAGATCAGTGCAATTATATCTTTGCAAAAAAGAATACAATAGGTGACTCGCCTTTGGTGTCAAGTAAGTCCACATCAATTCACTCCTTTAACCAACTCCTTGTCCAATAAATATGAAATTCACCATGTTTTCAGAATTGTCCATATAATGAGGCAAATGCAGGGCATCCCAGTAAGCAGTGAGCATGTGTTTATATTATGATGTATTGCCAGAATGTCAGAAAATCATCTTCCCCCACAACAGTAACAATGAAGTGCAAAAATGAGCAAGTGCCATCAGAAGTTTTGGTAAGAAAAGCCAGTTAACTCGGTGGCCAAAGCCAGTTCGCCAAATGACCACCACATGTGGGAGCATGTCCAAAAAATAACATTGACTACATATAACTGTATCACTAAGGCCAATCTGTTGTAGGTGTTCATTAGTAGGTATTAAATTATTAATCACTTTGTACCAAGAGGATGCTACGTCCATAAGGGTGAACTGGGAAGAAATCAACACGGTTGGGAGGAAGCATCCTGTCTTTGCAATCAAGGAAGAAATATGTCGTGACCACCTGTCACCTAAATATGTCATCTCCCAGATAGCTCACAGCAATATAAAATTCTCAAAATGTGACATAATTAGAAATGGATGAGACCTACATCAACAGGCGAATCGAGGCTCGCTGGCCGTACTAGAGTGAACAGCTGTGATGTGATAGTAGTCAGTTCACGGCTGACAATCAAGAACATACATCAGGCATACAATGCCAATGTCCTGTATGTGTATTTGAGAAAGTTAAACCCCCTTCCTTCTGTGGCTTCATTGGAATATCATAATAAAGTTTAAATATGTGGCCTTTCCATTAAAATCTGCTTGACAGTTGCTACAATTTTTTGGCTACAATTCTTTGGGGGGGGGGGGGGGATATGTGCAATATGGTATGCCTTACACTAGGTATAGGTACCCAATATCTATGCTTTGTATAAGATGGTAATTGAGTATGGTTCATTTTCTTATATGGCGCCCTGAATTCTGTCACTAACAGATTTCCAATTCAGGGTCGATGTCTTCAATGGGCAATGATCAACAGCCATCCCCAATGACTATTAACTAAAAGTGCGCAGCAAATGACCACATCCTCAAATCCTTGTAGGTTGAGTACTTTATATTTTTTCTTAACAATGTAAAATCCTATAGGAATATCAATAATGGAGGATAGGTAACAACTCACCGTAACAAGGCTCACTGAGCTGCTGACAGACATAAAAATAGATAATCACATCCACACAACTTAATTTTTGGCCATGGCCTTCATCAGAAAAAGTAACACATACATACACGCAATCATTCAGACAACTATACACACACAACTATCATCTCCGGCCACTCCAGTAACACAAGCTAGACTTGGCCGAAAATTAAGTTGTGTGGATGTCATTATCTATTTTTATGTCCGTCAGCAGCTCAGCGAGCCTCTTTACAGTGCGTTACATTTTTTCTCATTTAATTGTACAACTGAATTATGATAACAACTATGGATTATCTCTTTCAGCCATGGTATTTCTTCAAGGTGATGGAGGAGAACCATCATGTTATTAGCATTTGCTCTAATTGTCAAATTCTTTTCTGAGAGTTTTAGCCCAGATAACCATTCAGCAAATGGCTGCAATAATGGCTCAAATGACAAAATAAACAGTATCAGCTGACATGTGTCCACTGTTCAGCCTTTTATGTTGGTGTGACTACTAACAAATTGGCCGAGCGGATGAATGGGCACAGACAGACTGTTCACCTGGGGGAAACCCAATATCCTGTGGCAGAACATGCCCTCCAGCATAACTCCAGGGACCTGGGCATGTGTTACACCAACAAACACCAGTCCGAGCTACAGAGGTGGGAACTTGCCCTCCAACATATCCCATCCTCCCGCCACCCCCTGGCCTAAATCTACACTAACCCCTCCCCTTCCTCCACCCAGCTCACCTATTCATTATCCCTTCCTTACCTCTCTCTCCCTCCCTCTTCGTCTCTCCCTCCCACTCTCTCTCTCTCTCTCTCTCTCTCTCTCTCTCTCTCTCTCTCTCTCTCCATGTGTGTGTGTGTGTGTGTGTGTCTCCATCCATCTTTCTCTGTTAATGAAAAACATTTTAGACAACCCCCCACCCCTCCTACACCCCTCAGCATCATTCAGTTCACTCATCTTCTCTTCTCTTTGCTACTTGATCTTTCCTCTTTGGTTATATATCCTCTCTGGCTTGGCTCAGTACGTACATGAAGTATCTCTGACGTGCACACTCCCGAAACACCACCTTCATGACATAGGTCGTGAATTACCTTTCCCTTCTGTTCCCATCCTTTCTTCTTCCCTTCTCTCCCACCTGATGAAGGAACTGTGTTCCAAAAGCTTGTCCTTTTTGTCCCCTTCTTTTCTGTTTCTTCATTTGTGTTACTATCGGCGGTACAGCACAAAGATAAGTACTGGCCAGCCGTTCTATCTCGTTTGAACAATATTTATCATCTCTGAGGAGAATTTTCATCATTAATCGAAAATAAACAGGAACATAGAGAGGAAGCTGCATTGTAGCACCCCTCCATTGAGCACAACTGACCACTGAACACCACTGATGAGAAATGTTACTGTACAAGTTATGCAAGAGGTGACAATATATGCAGGGCTGAATCAATCAGATGCCTTGGAAAAATCCAATACTGAGACACAATGAACAGATATAATAGCTACTACCATCTCCCTTTATTCTGCCACTGGTGTCAGAATCATATGGCTAGGGAGGCTACATGCGTTTACCAGTCACAAAGCCAAGCAGAAGGGAAATCTGCATTTCATGGCTTAAGCATAAGTTTTCTAAACAAACCTATCATGGGAGGACAGAAATCTGAACTGTTAGACGACCACAATGCTTGAGTGTAAGAACAACTCAACTTTCCCCTCCTTGAACCTTGCAGGAACAGTACTTCATCATCCTAAAACATCAACCAAAAATTTGACCCAGGGTCAAAACTGTTGTTGTTGTTGTGGTCTTCAGTCCAGAGACTGGTTTGATGCAGCTCTCCACCCTACTCTATCCTGAGCAAGCCTTTTCATCTCCTCATAAGAACGACAACCCACATCCACTTGAATCTGCTTACTATACGCGTCTCTTGGTCTCCCTCTGCGATTTTTACCCCACACACTTCCCTCCAACGCTAAATTCACAATTCCTTGATGTCTAAGAATGTGTCCTACCAATCTATCCCTTCTTTTAGTCAAGGTATGCCAGAAATTTCTTTTCTCCCCAATTCGGTTCAGTACCTCCTCATTAGTTACGCGATCCACCCACCTAATCTTCAGCATTCTTCTGTAGCACCACATTTCAAAAGCCTCTATCCTCTTTCTGTCCACACTGCTTATCGTCCATGTTTCACTCCCATACAAGGCAACACTCCATACAAATGCCTTCAGAAAGGACTTCCTTAGGCTTAAATCAATATTCGATGTTAACAAATTTCTCTTTTTCAAAAACGCCTTTCTACCCATTGCCATTCTGCATTATATATCATCTGTACTGCGACCATCATTTGTTATTTTACTGCCCAAGTAACAAAACTCATTTACCTCCTTTATTGTTTCGTTACCTAATCTAATTCCTTCAGCATCACCTGATTTTCTTACACTGCACTCCATTACCCTTGTTTTACTCTTGTTAATGTTCATCTTATATGCACCTTTCAGCACACTGTCCATTCCGTTCAATTGCTCTTCCAGGTCCTTTGCTGTATCTGACAGAATTACTATGTCGTCGGCAAAACGCAATGTTTTTAATTCTTCACCCTGAACTTTAATTCCTTCTCCAAATTTCTGCTTGCTTTCCTTTATAGCTTGCTCAATGTACAAATTGAACAACATTGGGGAAAGGCTACAACCCTGTCTTACTCCCTTTCCAACCAATGCATCCCTTTCATGCCCTTCAACTCTGACAACCGCTGTCTGGTTTTTGTACAAGTTGTAAATAACCTTAAGTTCCCTATATTTTACTCCTGCTTGCTTCAGAACTTGAAAGAGTTTATTCCAATCAACATTGTCAAAAGCCTTCTCCAAATCTACAAAAGCTAGAAATGTTGGTTTGCCTTTTCTTAATCTATCTTCTAGGATAAGCCGTAATGTGAGTATTGCCTCCCGTGTTCCTACATTTCTCCTGAACCCAAACTGATCTTCCCCGAGGTCGGCTTCTACCAGCTTTTCCATCCTTCTGTATATAATTCTTGTTAATATTTTGCAACCATGACTTATTAAACTGATGATTCTGTAGTTTTCACACCTGTCTGCACCCGCTTTCTTTGGAATGGGGATTATAACATTTTTCTTAAAGTCTGAGGGTACTTCACCTGTCTCATACATCTTACACACAATGTGAAACAATTTTGTCATGGCTGGTTCTCCCAGAGACTTCAGTAGCTCTGACGGGATATCATCTACTCCAGGGGCCTTGTTTCGACTTAGATCATTCAGTGCTCTGTCAAATTCATCTCTCAGTATAGTATCTCCTATTTCATCATCATCTACATCCTCTTCCCTTCCTACAATAGTGTCTCGAAGTTCATTTCCTTTGTAGAGCCCCTCTATATACTCTTTCCACCTTTCAGCTTTCCCTTCTTTGCTGAGAACTGGTTTTCCATCAGTGTCCTTGATATTCATAGAGCTGTTTTTCTTATCGCCAAATGTTTCTTTTATTTTCCTGTAGGCTGTATCTATTTTTCCCCTATTTATACAGTCTTCTACATCCTTGCATTTGCCTTCTAGCCATTCCTGCTTAGCCATTTTGCACTTCCTGTCAATCTCATTTCTTAGTCGTCTGTACTCCATTTTGCCTGTTTCATTTACTGCATTTTTATACTTTCTCCTTTCATCGATTAAATTTAGTATCTCCTGTGATATCCAAGGATTCTTTGTAGGTCTTGCCTTCCTACCTATTTTGTCCTCTGCTGCCTTCACTATTTCATCTCTCAATTTTACCCATTCCTCCTCAACTGTTTTATTTTCCCCTGTTTCTGTCAATTGTTGCCTGAAGCTCCCTCTGAAATTCTTAAGAACTTCAGGTTCCTTCAATTTATCTAGGTCCCATCTCCTTATTTTCCTACCTTTCTGTAGTTTCTTCAGTTTCAGCCTACAGTTCATAACCAACAAGTTATGGTCAGAGTCTATGTCTGCTCCTGGGTATGTCCTACACTTCAAAACCTGGTTCTGAAATCTATGTCTTACCATTATAAAATCTATCTGGTATCTCCCGGTGTCTCCTGGTCTCTTCCACGTATACAACCTTCTTTTGTGATTCTTAAACCAGGTGTTTGTTATAACTAAATTATGTTCCGTGCAAAATTCTACCAGGCGGCTTCCTCTTTCATTCCTTTTGCCCAGACCATATTCACCCACTATCTTCCCTTCCCTTCCTTGTCCTACTACCGAATTCCAGTCTCCCATAACAATTAAGTTTTCCTCTCCCTTAATTGTCTGAATAATTTCGTTTAGCTCCTCATATATTTCTTCGATCTCCTCATCATCGGCAGAGCTAGTTGGCATATAAACCTGTACTACTGTTGTCGGTGTTGGCTTCGTACCTATCTTGACAATGATAATGCGATCACTGTGCTGCTCATAGTAGTTTACCCGCATTCCTATTTTCCTATTCATTATCAGTCCTACTCCTGTGATACCCCCAACTGATTTTGTATTTATAATCCTGTACTCACCTGACCAGAAATCCTGTTCATCCTGCCACCGAACTTCACTAATCCCCACTATATCTAACTTCAACCTATCCATTTCCCTTTTTAATTTTTCTAATTTTCCTACTCGATTAAGGGATCTAACATTCCACGCTCCGACCCGTAGAATGCCAGTATTGTCTTTCCTGATGATCACATCCTCCTGAGTAATCCCCGCCCGGAGATCCGAATGGGGGACTATTTTACCTCCGGAATATTTTACCCGAGAGGATGCCATCATCATATGTTCATACAGTAGAGCTGCATGTCCTCGGGAAAAATGACGGCTGTAGTTTCCCCTTGCTTTCAGCCGTTCGCAGTAGCTGTGTAGCAAAGCCACATTAGCTGATGTTACAAGGCCAGCTCAGTCAATCATCCAGACTGTTGCCCCTGTAACTACTGAAAAGGCTGCTGCCCCTCTTCAGGAACCACACGTTTGTCTGGCCTCTCCACAGATACCCCTCCGCTGTGGTTGCACCTACGGTACGGCTATCTGTATCGTTGAGGCACGCAAGCCACCCCACCTCGGCAATGTCTGTGGTTCATGGGAGTGGAGTCAAAACTAACATAAGTAAACAGTTCCATGTCATCATCTGCAATATACAATTGTGCATAGTACTGATGCATGGCTTGAGTTACCTCACACTGATCAGTTCTCTGATGTCCATCAGAGTCATATACATGAGCATTGCCCATGATTGTGATGACACAGCAGGTGATACAACAGTGTTCTTTCTCTTCATTTCTTTATGTTAGTGTGGTTTGGACTTAATTTTCAATCCATCCATTTTCTACTTCTTAAGCAGTAGAAGTAAGGTGTGGGTAAGACATACTCGGTGCAGGAGAATGAGCAGATAACATGATTTCCACCCCAGACAACAATGTGGAGGTCTTACCTGTTAAGCCATTGATTGGTGCTGGCTGCATGTTACACAATGAAAGGGGTTGGGGGGGAGGGAGGTCAGGATTGCTACTTTGTAAATATGAGTTGCCCTAGAAGACATCTGTCATGCAGCAAGTGTTGCTGCTATTGCTCTACAGAAAGGGAAGGAATGCTAGAAAAGGAAGGAGAAATGGGACAGAAAAGTTAGCAACACAAGAATACAGCACCAGTCTTTACAGTAAATTATTTCTTTCGCAAATAAATCAAAAAGAAAGAGAATAAGAAGAGAAATTTTTTTTCATTACAGTATGCCTCGAAATTGTTCATAGTATGGCTCCTTTGTCCTTGAGATTGGATCCAAAGCTCATGCAGTAAAACTCCAAGATACTGCACTTGGCATGGATAACATGCATGGCAGGATCCAGTCAGCAAATGCTAGGAGTTCGTTCTTGTTAGAAACAGGAGAGGAAAAACACAGACCCTTTCCATTCAGACTGCATGTGAATATGGATTGACAGGATAGGATAAAGCATGTAGTATATTAATGGTGATTAAACCACTGGTTCTGTTAGAAAATGAGGAACCAGGAAGTACTGTCTCTCGGAAACTCAGAAAAATTTCGTCTTGCTATGGTATGCCACTCGGGTTAGATAAGTTGATTCACAATAAGATGTACATACAGGAGCATGTGGACTACATCAGTCCAAAACACACACCACTTTCACATGTGGAAGAATTAATGCCTCACAGACCAAAAGAAATTCCACCAGAAGCCGAGATATGAGTCAGGAGAAGAAATTCCTGTTGGTTGGTAAGTAATAGGCTGGGTGCTTTGGTGAGGCAGAACACGGCACAGAAAAAGTCATTTGCTAAATTATCTACTGGGACAGACTGTGGGACTTACAAAACTCGTTATTTCACAAGTCACCACTCTATAATTTTTTAATCTGCACATAATAAAATAATATTTACGTAACATTAGAAACTGAACTTCAAAACACATCTGTTAAATTGGTTGGTAAAAAAAAATTATAAGTTGGTAGGCTTTCACAGTCGGTTCATTTTGAATAAAACAATTTTGGGCATTAGGCCGTGTCATTTTTAAAATTCATTTGCTGAGTGTTTAAAAATGATGCGGCCTAATACCCAGAATTTTTTTTTTTTTTTTTTTTTTTTTTTTTTTTTTTTTTTTTTTTTTTTTTTTTAAAGAGTCCATCATTGGTTAGCTTCCTTCATTATATAATTAAAATTTAGGCAAAAAACATTGCAGTTTTATGCAATGTACTGATACTCATTTTATGTTTCTTTCAAAAGCTTCAATACTAAAACATGAATTTCTGTGAATACCCAAACTTTAAAAGAGGAACTATTTAACACCATGGTAGAACTAAATTTAAGACTGAATCTTCCTCATTTAGGTCACACGTGTCTGCCTTAAATGGTTTAAAAATGCTATAAGCTCACCAGGCATATGATGGTTATAGCCTAGTATCTTATCATAGGAGGCTCCTATGTTATTGAAGACAGTCTTCACTGAGTCAGTCTCAGCATACACTGATTGCAGCATGTCAACATAACCATTTCAATGAGTTGAAGCACATTGCTTTAAAGATGAATCAAATGTATCACAAAGACTTCTCTCTGAAAGCAGAAAACTATAGCTTTGAGTGAATTAAGAATGGATAATACATTCTAGAGTATTTTCTTTCAAAAGTTATTCACTCAGTTTCAAGACTGTGTTTACACTATGAACTATGTGTGGAAGGCATTTATATTTTTCAAGTGCTTTATTACTGCCCTTGTCTGTGATAAATGTGAGACGGTTCAAGAAGACAGTTTATTTCAATGTGTCTGACAAAAAGTAGTCACATTGGGCAAATATGGAGACCAATTCATCCCTGTGCCAGTAAATTTGCCATAATTCAATGCAATGACCTATTACTGAATTACAATAAAACACACATTTGGTGTGATGTGGTTTGGTAACATCTTGCATAAGTGACTTGGTGCCTGTATGGTGACAAATTGTTCCAAAATTGCAATGTAATATTCAGATGGGTTCTCACAAGGAAAAGGGGTCAATATTGCCTCTGCTGCATACTGCAGCTCACATAGTAATTTTTGGAGAATAAGTGGTTTTGCTTCACAAAAAGATGGTTTCAGAGCCCCAAAATCACAAGTTTTGTTTATTCACAACTCCATTTAGGTGAAAGTGTTCTTTGTCTGTGAACTGAATGCAGTGACCAATTAATCCTTCATTATCAATCATTGTGAGAATCTGGCTCACGAGGTCAGCTCTGTGCCACGCTGCTTGTGCAGGTTATGACATGATAACATTGGATTTTGAATTGGAACAAGTGTAAGGCTCAGTATTTTCTGCATGCTGGAACCCTTCAAACCAGCCTCTGCCACAATTATTCAGATGGATTTCCTTGGATTTTGCTGAATAATTCCAGAAACTATGGCAACATTTGCATCATCAGTGACATTGCTTGTCTGTTGGAATTTGTTGAAGAGCTTGAGAATTGTTTGCACATTGGATGCTTTTGACTTATTAAACTGCGTTTGAAAAATGCTCCTTGTTGCTGTAGGAATTTGTTGTAACCTGTGGTATTCTAGTGCCAGAGAAACATGTTGTTCGTTGGAACACATGACTGTAACCTCTTCCTACAGCATGTTAACCAACTTTAATTTTAGAGCAGTGAAACTGATCACTCGAGGTTATAGCACACTTTCTGTAAGTAAACAATAATGCAATATCTAATAATGGAAAGTTAAGGTAGGGATTAATAATATAGTAATAAGGACAGTTTACGATTCACTGCAAAGACATGGTGATGAGCTGCGACAAGCACATACAAAAGACACACACATACAACATTTTCAGCTATTGGCCATGGCCTTCTTCAGAAGAAGGCCATTGCCAATAGCTCAAAGTGTTGTATGTGTGTGTTTTTTTGTATGTGCCTGCCGCAGCTCCTCGCCACGTCTTTACGGTGAGTTGTAAACTGTCCTTATTACTATATTATTCATACCATAATGCAGTTAGAGTTCCATTGGTCAGCAGTTTTTTGATCCCTTTTTTTAACTTCTGCTGTTTTCACAATAGAAATGCTTTTTGATGCACTTGCATGTCAATCTTCATTTTCAAGATATTTAATTTTGAAATCAGGGACTCCTTCACTGGACACCCTGTATAATGCACTCCTTTGTGATTGACTGTCCATAAGCACTGTACTTGCACAGATAACAAAATGAAATGCATGAACTTTATCAGGGAGCATTTTGATGAGCACTTTATCTTAAGATTTGGATTTTCCCAGCTACTGCCACTTGAGAAGACAAAAAATTTTGATATGTACTGAGCCATATTTTTTTTCCTATTTCAATCAATGTTTGCTGTAAATTTAGAAAGCTTTCTCCTCTACACTGCTAAATAGCCTCAAGTCCTTTGTACACATTTATACACACTTTGCTCTCACTAATTCTTTGTTCTGTTTGAAAATATTTAAGGAGTGAGGAAACTGGTGGTCAAATTTACGAACATGTTGTAACATACTCAAGATTACTGGATGAGTACTTAGAAACTTTATACCATTTTAGCTGCCTCAGAAGCATAAAAAACTTTTCCCATGCTCCACTTCAGTTCAGTTTTAAGACTATTATACTGACCAGTTCTAAACTTCTTCTCAATCTCCCTGAAATCTGGCTTTCTCATTTTGTTGCTCTCACTGATAACTGAGCTGCAAGGAACTACATATGCAAATTTAAACTGGCAATTCTACAACATGATCTGTCTATATTTACACTATTATTGTGAAAATAATCAACAAATTCACAGTATACCCTTCTTACATATGGACACCAATAACACAATTCGTATGTAGCAATTGACAATGCACAATTATGTATAAATTTAACAACACTAAAATGTTGTATATATAAACTAATGTCCTATGAGGTTACTTGCAGAACTGCTATGGCAGTGAGACACCTCATTCCTCATAACCCTACTTAACAACTACAGTTCCTCTGAGGGGAAAGTTTACCATCAAATCCAAGGCACAGTCATGGGCACCCACATGGTGCCCTCCTATGCCAACCTGTTTATGGGCCGTCTGGAGGAATCCTTCCTAGCATCCCAAAACCTCAAACTTCTGGCCTGGTTCAGGTTCATTGATGATATTTTCATGATCTTGACTCAGGGCCAGAACACCCTATCCCCCTTTCTTCAGAACCTCAATTCCTTCTCTCCCATCCACTTCACCTGGTCTTCCTCAACCTACCATGCCACATTCCTGGATGTCAACCTCCACTCACTGATGGCTCCATCCACTCTTCCGTCCATATTAAACCTACCAACCACCAACAGTACCTACACTTTGACAGTTGCCATCCCTTCCACATAAAAAAATCCCTCCCTTACAGCCCGGTGACCCGTGGACGGCATATCTGCAGTGACAAGAACTCCCTTTCTGAATATGCTGAGGGTCTCACAAAGGCCGTCACATGCAGAAACTACCCCACAGACCTAGTCCGCAAACAGACCTCCTGTGCCATATCTTCACACATCCCAAATCCTACTCCTAATACCAGCAACTATACACAAAAGAGCACTCCCCTTGTCACCCAGTACTACCCTGGACTCAAACAACTAAATTACATCCTTCGCCAACGTTTTGATTTTCTATTCTCGTGCCCAGAAATGAGAGACATCCTGCCCAAGATCCTTCCCACCCCTCCTAAAGTGGTGTTCTGTCGCCCTCCCAACCTCCAAAACATCATAGTTCATCCTTATGCCACCCCGAAACCCAGCTCACTGCCACAGGGATCATGTCCTTGTGGAAGACGCCGCTGCAAGACCTGTCCAATCCACCCACCTAGCACTTTGTATTCCAGTCCTGTCACAGGCTTATCCTACCCTATCAGAGGCTGGGCCACCTGTGAAAGCAGCCATGTAATTTACCAACTGTGTTGCAAACACTGTACAGCTTTCTATATTGGCATGACCACCAACCATATATCCATTAGTATGAATGGCCACCGCCAAATTGTAGCCAAAAACAAGGTGGACCACCCTGTGGCACAGCATGCAGCAGAGCACATGCTTGATTTTAATGGCTGCTTCACAACCTGGGCCATCTGGATCCTCCCATCCACCACCAGCTTTTCTGAGCTGCACAGATGGGAGTTATCCCTGCAATACGTTCTCCGATCCCGAAATCAACCAGGCCTCAACCTACGATAACTTCCCTACTTTTTTCCCCATACCTTACACTTTCTACCTCTCTATCCCAAACCTCACCTATTTTGAGTGGTACGTGAATGTGCAATTGTGTGTGTGTGTGTGTGTGTGTGTGCGTGTGTGTGTGTGCGCGCGTGCATGTGCATCCGTGCTTGTTTGTGTGTGTGTGTGTGTGTGTGTGTGTGAGTGTATGTGTGTGTATGCGGTCTTGGGTACTTACAGTGTGCTTGCATTTTGTACATTTATTTTACTTTACTCTACTTTATTTTTTTTATTTTTCTCCCTTCACCCACCTCTCCACTCCATTCCTAAGCTGTATCTCGTTATTCCCATCTAACCCATCCCCACCACCGTGACGTAACATCCTATCCCCTCTCCCCGCCCCTGTAAGATATCACCCAATGCGCAACCTTAACCAGAATTTCAGGCATATGAAGTACTTTACAAGCGAAGCAGAGTCTACAAGAAACACATTACGATACTGTGAGATTTCATTAACAAATTTCAAAGTACGGGTTCCGTGTCAGATGCACCGAGAAGTGGTCATTCCAGTGTTTTGTCTGAGGATAAACTACTCAATATTTCTAATAAAATGTGCATGAGTCTGAACAAGTCAGTAAGAAAACTTGCCCAGGAAATTGATATTAGTGTCAGAATGGCCCACAAAGCTTAAGGAAAGAATTATAATTTCTCACATGCAAGGTGATACTTGTGAAAGAATTGAAAGCCAGCCGCGGTGGCCGAGGAGACTGAGGCGCTTCAGTCACGGTCTGCACGGCCACTACAGTCGGGGGTTCGAATCCCCCCTCGGGCATGGATATTTGTGCCGTCTTTAGTATAAGATAGTTCATAAGTAGTTTGTAAGTTTAGGGACTGATGACCCCGTAGTTAAGTCCCATAAGCTTAAAAAACATTTGAAAGAATTGAAAAATACTGATTATGGCAATGATTGAAAAATTTTGTTTAACAAAATGGAATTGATAGTCTTAATGAAGTGTTTTTCTCTGATGAGGCGTGTGTTCATTTATCTGGGTACATGAACTCGTAAAGTTATCATATGTGGAGTACTGCAAATCCCTTGTGTATTCATGAGGAACCACTTCATTCATTCATTAAATATAGGAGTTTGGACAGCAATTTCTAGACATCAGATTGTTGGTCCCATATTTTTCTATGAAACAATAAACACACAATGATACTGCAGTGATATTCTGCGCCTATTCATAGGAGAACTTGAGTTAAGTGAACAGTTATTTTCAACTGCACATATAGCTCATGTTTTAATGTCACTGCTTGCTGATGTTTTTGGTGATTGCATAATTTCACAGGAATTCTAGTCTCCATGATCACCTGACCTAACACCATCAGACTTTTTCTTCCAGGCGTGCTATCTATAAAAACCGTCCAAAAGTCCATCGAGGGATTGAAAACTGCAATAGCCACTTTTACTGCTTCTTTTACAGAAGAAATGTTACAGCTTGTGTTTGGAAACATGATTAGATAACTGGAATTGTGTATTCGACAGCAGGGAGGACACTTTCAACATTTAATGTGAAAAATTTGTAAGTAAAAATGAATATTCAATAAATTATTAACTTGTGTTTCACTGTGTTTCATTTCGATATATTCATTGCGGCATATAGTACACGTGGCTAACAATCATAAGGCACTGAGAAGAGACTTTTTGAACAGGAATATGACAATGGATAGCTGAGAGCAGAGCTGTGTCTAATCTGTTCAGCAGTCCAAGTGCCAAAGAGTAGGTGAGCAGATGTCATAGTGTCTAAGGTACTGAGCTTTGATTTGTGAGCATTTGGGTGCTGTCTTCAATCATATGATGCAGCTATGGAGATGATTTCTTCACTATGACCAGTTTTCTCTGCTTACTTTCCTAGCTTACAGAGTGCTATGTCTCCAGTGATCTCAGTGCTGATGGTTTGATACATTCTAATCATTTCCCCACTGAATTTAATAAAAACATGCAGTTTTCACAACTAGATAGTCTTTTCCCTCAAATACTAACTGCAGAACATGACACAGTGGCCCAATTGAAGAGTAAACGGAGACAGAGAATTGTTATGATGGAGCCAATAACTCCAATAACAAAGTATGTAGGCCTATTTATTTGCTATTCGAGTTGCTCAAAGGCTAAATTCTTAAAGGCAAACCAATTTTTCTGGCTCTCTAGCAGTGGCTGATGAAGCAATATATTTTAAGATTCAATTAATTTACTGGGAAGTTTCCAATAAGATATGAACAAATTATTCAACCAAGATAAGAGTGTCTGGCCAGTACTTACCTCAGCTCAGTACCATCAACAGTCACACCAAAAAGATGAAAATAAACATTGGAACACAAGCTTATAGAAATTAATTTTTTATCAGGTAGGACAATGAAAGAAATATAATTGCCGAAACTTTATGTTCCAACAATTATTTTCATCTCTTTTGTGTGAATATCAGCAGTCTGAACTGAGGTAAGTACTTGGCAACCACTCGTTTAAGACTTCACTCTATACATTGAAGGGGAATTTTCCACTAATATCAGATTGGAGGTGAACTCTGTTTTAGTAGCATAGTGTGAGGGAAGCTGGGGGGACATAGCCCTGGGCTACATATATGTGGAGGCAGCAGGGAGCAGTTAAGACAAATGAGAAGGCCTGCTGCAGAAAGCATCCAGGGGTGAGGACTGCTGTTGGTGCGTCAGCAGTTACAGTATGGGGACCATCGAAAACCCATGAGAGTCACTTCTACATATGTGATTATGTGGAATTTTGAGGCAATTGGGTAAGTGGCTCAAAATAGAGATGTGACATTTGACCTAAACAAATATACCGAAAACTAGAGATGCTTGAGCTCTGTGGATTACCTTGTTCTATTGTCAGAGGCAACAGAGAATTAGTACTATTAGTTACCTGATAGACAGCAGAATCATCTTATGTGAGGACAGATTTGTTAGTTCATATGTCGGCCATGTGAGGCTCTGGCCTGGCTCATTTGTTACAGTGAAATATTGTTGTTTCATTTACTACTCAAACCATCAAATGCTATAGGTGGTTGGTAAGTCTTTTTTTTTTATTATCATTATTCATACCTTCAACACCTTTACCCATAAACAGTTTAATGTTTTTATAAAGTGAATTCTATAAACAGGTAAATTACAAATTTGTCAACATTAATATCAAAAAGAGGACTACTTTAACCCATCATTTTTCTTATGTGAGTTTAGCTCGAGTAACCTTGAATTACATTTCTAAAATTTAAATGTGGGCTCAAGTATCCTGGCAAATACATTCATTTGTAAAAGCATGTTACTAAAAAATGGCTGTGTAGGAGAGGCTGTGCACTCCATTGAGCCTTGCCACGGAGTGCACGTCTGCTCCTACTCAGAGTTTTGAGTCCTCCCTCAGGTATGAGTGTGTGTGTTGTACCTGGAATTAGTTAGTTCAAGTAGTTTGTATGTCTAGGGATGGATGACTTGTGCAGTTTGGTCCCATAGCCTTACAAACATTTGAAATAAAAAACAAACAAAGCGTAGGGTTTAACGGCATTGACAACATGAGCATTACAAACAAAACTCATGTTTGGATTTTTGGATAAGGATGGGGAAGGAAAATAGTGGTTCCCATTCAAAGGAACCATCCTGGCATTTGCCTGCAATGATTAAAGGTAATCATGGAAAACCTAAATCTGGATGGCCAGAGGTGGATTTGAATCACCATTGTGCAGTGTATTACGACTGCACCACCTCACTTGGTTTTTTCTTTCTAACAAGTTATGAAATAGTTTCCTAGTAATTACTAAATAGAAGAGAAGGTTGCTCTCATCAAATTCATGGAATCGGCCAAATTAGCCTGGAAATTGTTAGCATTGAAGGGTATTTTAATGTTTGAAAGCATTTGTTGGACCAATAAAAATCTCCAGAACTTGTGGAGAAAAGTCTTTTTGCAGTTACTTTGAAGCTCAGTACGTAAATGCTTAAAAATTATCCCGAATTCTTCAAATTTGCTCACTGTTTCTCTGACAATATTTGTTACATACACTACCCAAACATTTCATCATAAAACCTGTTAACAATGCTTTGTAAAATATTTTATGTGATTTCTCACAATACTTGCCACTTACTCTTCTTTGTAATTTTTTTAAGCAACATAATTTGATTTTTTTTTTCCTTTTGTAACTAAGGCGTTCAAATAATTTCAGTTCTGTCTGTGCAAAACAAAACATATGATTACTGAATAAGTAGGAGAAAGGATTGGGCTTAACTTAGCAACTATAAAAAACCCTCTACACTAATGGAAACACAAGTGAACATGGAAAGTAAAAAAGAATCTAATTTCATGTAAGCACTGGGCATGGGTGCACAAATGACAGTCAACCATATGTGCTTTGTATTCATAGTTGTTTACTCACTTTTTGCTAGTTGGCGGGTGTTGGTTCAACAAATCAAAAAATGTTTGTAAACGAAAGGGACCAAACTGCTGAGCTTATCAGTCCGTAGACCTACAAACTACTTAAACTAAATGCTAACAACACATACACCAATACCTAAGGGAAGACTCGAACCTCTGACTGTGAGCAGCTGCACAATCTGTACCAAGGTGCCTTAGACCACATGGTCATTTCCCCACACCTCACTGAATCATCAAAAGATGTTCATATCCTCTACACTTCAACACTAACAGTATACTATACTATCACATCTCAAAGAGATATAATGTGGATTAGGTACTGAAACATTGCCACTGTATCCATTTTTAATCACTTTGAACTGTGATCATTCTAGTACAAGTACTGGAAATTCTGAAAATAAATCCTTTTTATGGTCTCCCATACTGTGGAACTTTTAGTGGAGTGGATAACAGAACTGAGGAAGTGTTGCCAAGATCTCTTTCGACTCTCTCTTATTATTTGTTGACATTTTGCCCTCGGCATCTGAAAGGCTGCGAGGTTGCCCGCAGTTGGCCGGCTCTTAAACTGATGCAGAGCTGCACGCCTGACCCTAATTGTAGAGTGATACTCTGCAGTCCACCATGGGACAGGCTGCCATTTTGGTTGTCCTAATGACAGCGGCATATATGATGCAGCAGCATTGTGTATCAGTTGTGTGACACTATCCACCCATTCCTGGACACATGTCCCATGTTTCCAGCTCAGCGAGTTGGCTGAACAGTGTCCAGTTGGCTTTACAGATCACCCATTGAGGTGGTCTGCTTCCGGGCTCTACTCTGTCTGTGGTCACTGCGATGTAGATCAACAACCACTTCCCAGTCAGTACTGTGAACAAAGGCTGGTGAGCAAAGTGAATGATCTATGGTGGAGAACAACCCTGTTGCAGTACAGAAGTGTGTGGGCTGTTCTGTGTTCAATAAGTGTGCACTTGATGACAAGAGAAGCCTCTCAGTTGGTCAACCCCTGGGGCAGATACTAGCAGAGCCGCAAAGCACATTATGTGTATAAAAATCACCACAAAGGATGTATGGTTGAGGGAGCTGTGTAATCAGCTGTTCGGTGGCTTCTATATCAAATGTGTCATGAGGGGTCAGCTACAGGGCGCACACCATCAAACAGTGACACACATACACAGATACTGCAATGACTTGTAAATGTGTGGTGAGAGTGAGGGGCTCAAAGTGGTAGGCTGTATTAGTAAAAATAGCCACTCCGCCTCTAGCTCCCTCTCCGCTGATGTCGTCCTTCTTATGGAGAATATAGCCACATAGCTCAGGTTTGTCTGAGGATTTAAAATTTGTGTCTTGTAGACATCTACAGATCGGTGAACCCTGAGGCAGTAAACATAGTTCCTCCATATGCGTCCAGTAACCCTGCAAGTTCCACTGCAGTATTGGGACCATGTATCATAGAGGTTGGATCTTGACTCTCTCTTTCTTCGTAACTGGGGGCACTGAACGTGGTGGAGATTCAGTACTGGGGCAAGATGTTGGCCCCAATGGGAGCGAGATGGTTGCCCAGATCGATGTCAAACTCCATGAGCTCTGGAGTATAATTGGAAGAAGCATCTGATACAACAACAGTGATGTGTACTGAAGGCTTACCATCCAATTTCACCTTTGTCTGCAACTGGTCAATAGCTTTTTTAGCCTTAGATGGCTTTGCAGTTGGGGCAGTAGAAGTATTAGCAGCCACTGTAGGTTTGTTTGGCAGCCTCTACTATGGAAGGAACCAGGGGTTCCACAATAGTGGTATCCATAGCTTTGTCATTTGTCAATGGTGGTGCAGGACCTAAAGCTATTGCTGCCTGGCGTGTACACTGGCAAGGGCAGGCGTTGGTGCTAACACTAACAACCTCCATTTGAGTAGAGGCCTCACCTTTACCAACTGGTTTTTGGAGGGCTGACAAGAAAGAGGCTGAAAATACAGGTAGTTGTATAGCCATGAAGATTTTTTTAGTTTCAGTGTATGAGATGCACCTTGCCATCTTTATTTCCTGGACCTTCTTCTCCTCAAGATACACTGTTCAGTCCCTACTCCAGACGAGTGGTCCCCAGAGCAGTTGACGCACTTGGCATGTGGTGTACATTTACTTCCTTCATGGGCAGTCTTATCACATTAGCCACACATTGTCTCACCCTTACAACCCAAAGTTGTATTTAAAACAGCACATTGGGTTTGGGAAATACAGATGTTCAGATGTTTGTAGAGCTTATGGGACTTAACTACGTGGTCATCAGTCCCTAAACTTACAAATTACTTATGAACTAGCTATGACTAAGGACGACACAAATATCCATGCCTGAGGGGGGATTTGAACCCCCGACCGTAGTGGCCATACAGACCGTGACTGACGTGCCACAGTCCCTCAGCCACTGCGGCCGGCATGGGAAATACAGTCTGACTTTCAGGTACAGGAAGCCTGCCTTGACATGTTCTGGAAGCGTTGGACTGTTAAAGGTCAGGATAAAGGAGTCAGATTTGACCAACTCCCCATCCACCCTTTTCATGATATTGTTCACATCCACAATGCCCTCAGAAGCCCACTCACTCTTCAGTTCCTCTTTTGGGATATCTACCAGATCGCTGCATGTCACAACACATTTGCTATAGTTTAAGGTGGAGTGCAACTGAGTCTCAATTGCAAATTCACTAAGGAATTTCACTGTCTGCAGGTTAGTTGCCTGCTGGGAACTTGATGTCTCAATCAGTAACGTCCCATTGTGCAGCCATTTGACAGGTTTTAAACTGCCAGCAATTCCCTCCAAACCCTTCTGGATATAAAATGGTGAAACCGTTTCAAAGGAGCCCTCTTTCCTTTTAATAATTAAAAACACATTCTGCGGAGCACCATGTGCTCTGTTACGATAGACTGAACTTTGTTGTAACGAACCCGGAGGACTGGTTATCAAGCATTCATATGTGATTGGGTGTTGTTACCCCCCCCCCCCCCCAGTAGTAAACCTATCCCGCCAGGAGGTTTAATATTTCCAAAGAATCCATCTCAGTCCCACGAGCAGCTAGGGTACCAACTGTCCACCTAGACAGAGCTCCTCATGACTAGGTAAGCCTTATACAACTGAGGTGCAGCAGTATCCTCAGAGGTTGCTCGCTAATGACTGTTCCACCTCAACAGCCATGCATCCCATCAGCTTGTAGCACACCTTAAGATTGAGGGTTTTTATGGAGGTATTTCCTTCCTCATGACCCAGGCAGTCAAGCCAAGATCCCCATTCCCTTGTACAGACAACGTTTCACTGCCAGGCCACACGGTGGTCGCTGAAGCATGCCCAGAGTTTACGATGTCTAGAGGACTGGTGGTGCTTACCAGTCCTCAGCTTAGGGGCCCAGGTTCACCAAGCCCGTACTCAGAAAATTAATGATGAGCCCCTGAGGGGCCCGGAAAGATAATGACGTTATTAAGGTAATACATAAAATCAGAGCTGCCAGAAATTCCTGATGGATGCCTACACATTGCTGCTGGGTTTCTGATTAGGTCCTCAATATTTCTCGTCTGAAGACTGTTCATTTTCAACCAAATGTTTATGCCAACAAGTGTTGTGGTAACAGTCTGACTTTCTCCCCATTATAAGCAGTCCCATTGTTTCCTTGTCCTCTTTTGCTGCTAATGCTTTCGTTCTTCTTCTTGTTTCCTGGCATTACCATTTATTATTATTATTATTATTATTATTTTCATCCTACTTTATGGAATGTTTGAATCTCAAGGTAAGCTCTTGTGAGTGGTGAAGTTCTTCTAAACCCAACAAAAGTGGGTTTATTAACCCTGAGCGTACAAAATGGGGTATGTCTGTCCATTCAGACCTCATGTAATGGGCACTGAAGTCCCACTGACAAGAAATTATTATTCACTTAACACATGTAAAAGTACTCTCCCAACTTAAAATAGCATGATTTACTGCTATGAAAAGCCTGCAAGCTCATAAATTCTATGTTATAAATTACTTACTTCTCAGTGCAAGATTTTTTCCTTCATTGAAACTGTTAAATTTATGAATTTTTGCTGTTATGGGCAACTCAGACAAATAAGTCATATAAATCATAATTAAAAATAGTTGCTTAGCATAATAGACACTATAGAAGAGGTCCATAAATATTATGCAGGGAAAATAAATTCCAACATACCTATTGACAAGTACTAACCGCATTGTTGGTTTGCAATATGAAAGGTCTGTCTTTTCTCTCTCTCCCTCTCTTAATTCTGGGGGCAGCAAATTCAGGTTTTGCACTGTATGGCAGAAATTCATATGCCACTGCTCTATTTGCATATTACTCTTCACACTTATCTAATGGCCATCATATGGAAGAAGTGGCACAACATTTCTATCATTACACTGACTGTTAAGAAGGCAGGGTATTATGGGTTTTTCATAGGGTTTGAGCCCCAGAAAACACTCTTGTCTGTGTAACAACACTTTATTCACCTTAATTTCAGTAAGCATAGCTACAGACTGAATGTAATTGTTGGTGGCAGCTGAGAGACAGCTTGCCCAAAGACAATCGTAAAGGGTCGATTACGGCTATCACTGCCACAAAGCTCCCTCGCCCCCCTCCCCACCGCCACCATCCCCCCTCCCACAGTAGGGAGTACTCGTGTTGAAGTGACGGTTAAGGGTGGGGCAGGGGGCCATGGGGTTGTGCGTATGGAGTCCGAGCGATGGGCAGCTCCACGGAGTTGTCTGGTAGAGGCAATGGTCCATGTAGGCAGCGAGCAGTGGTGCTGAAAACCTCAAAGTCCCTGAGGTGAGGGGACTGCCGAACCCAACGCACCAGCTGGTGTGAGGTTGAGGCTTGTGCAGGCACGAAGGGAAGTACCACTCCATCCAAGGGAAGCAGAAAGTCTCATGTAGCATCCAAATTAAATGAAGAAGGAGGGGAGAAACATTTCAGCAACTTTTACCTACATTACTGAGGAGGGGGAGAAGCACTGACGGCCATACATAGGATGAAGATCAAGTTTTTGTGCATAAGAATTGCAATGGCGGAAGAAAGTTGGGGAGGGATAAAAACCTTGAATTCCAGGACTGGAGCCTCAGGAAGAGGTTGAATACAGAAGCCTTGGAAGGGGGAGGTGGGAGAGTCTAGAGAAATCTCAAATGGAAAGGAAGGGGAGGGGGAAGGAGGAGTCGGAGAGGCAACTCGAGCAGGAGGGGGCAAAAGCAGAGGCACGTTGGCAGTAGACGACGGAGAGGCCGAAGAGGCCAGAAGAGAGGTATCTGCCTCAAATGTTATGAGGGGTGGAGGATTGCCCTCAACTGGAGGCAAGGAGGAGGGCTCGACATGAGCGGGTTTAATGCAGTTTACCGACACAGTGGAGGGAGAATTCTTGATGAGTAAGGTGAAGGTGTTGGGAGAGCGCCTGAGCACCCGATGAGGGCCCGAATAAGGAGGGCTGAGCAGAGGACAGACCCTGTCATCCGATATCTTGATGAACTTGCAGGATTCCAAACTCTTGGGAATAATGACCTGTGGGGGAGAGTGACTGGACGAAGGTGGAGGGCAGATCCTCATGCAATGCTGACACACCCGAACTACCAGAGGGAGAAGTCAGAGGAATGAGAAATGGGAGAGGGGGAGATAAGTTCACCAGCTAAACGTAAGGATTGTTTGTAGACAAATTCAGCTACAGTACCATGAAGGTCCTCTTTGTAGGTCACTCGTAATCCGAGCAAAATGAGAGACAGTGCCTCTGTCCATAGAGAGTTGTGGCACCAGAGAGAAATTTTGAGGGATCTGTGTCACCACTCTACCAGCCCATTGCTTTGGGAGTGATAGGCAGTGGTGTGGATGCATTTGATGCCGAAGAGGTGGCAAAGGTCAGAAAAGAGAGTGGATTCGAAATGGCAGCCTTGGTCTGATGGTGATGACCAAGGGGTAAACGTACTGAGAAACCCAAGAGTGAAGAAAGGCTGTAGCCACTGTCTCTGCTGTGATGTTGAACAGTCTTGCTTGACTTCTTGCCAGAATAAACATTTAGTGATAAGTCTGGTGGAAGCATGGATGGCAGGGTGGAAAGCTTATGCAATTTTTGAAAATCTCACACTGTAAGGAGTGAAGGATAAAAGGGTGAAGCTTGCCCTTGGAATCATCACACCAAATTTCACCTGACACCCAAGGAAAAGAGGTGTGGATGTGGTGTAGAGAGGAGGAATGATCGGAAACTAGTTGCATGAGCTTATCATCAGCTGACTGGAGAATGGCAAGGTTAGAGAGGTCAGTCAGTGAGGACATGAGGAAGTCGGCTACATTGTTGTCAGCAACTTTGATGTACCTGACATCAGTGGTCAAGTGACAGATGAAATCTAGGTATCAGAAGCGTCTAGGAGGAGGATCTATCTGTGGATTTTGTATTGTGGCGGCCAAAGGTTTGTGGTTGCTGAGAACATGGACATGACGGCCTTCTGTCTCGGAGCGGAAGTGGTTAGTGGCCTTGTAAATGGCAAGGAGTTCTTGGTTGAAGGCCAAATACTTCCTCTGAGTATGATTTAATTTTTAGAGAAGAACTGGAGAGGAGAGATATTGCCGTCTAGAGATTGGCTAAGAACGGCACCAATGGCAGTGCCACTGGCATTGGTCGTGATAAAGATGTCCGCCTCAGGGTGAGGGTGAGCGATAGTAATAGCATTTGATAAAATGTCATTAACGGAAGAGAAAGCCTTGACATTTCAGGGGTCCTAGAGATGGGGCGAGTGCCCAAGGTATTCTTGCCTGCCAGTGCATCAGTAAACGGGTCTTGAATGTCAGCTGCACCAGGCAAGTGCCGACGATAATAATTAATAGTGCTTAAGAATGGCATCAATTCTTTGACTATGGAGGGGTGTGATAATTTCTTGATGGCATTGACCTTATTGGAGGGGGGGGGGAGGGGGAATGCCATCAGATGAAACAGTGTACCCCAGAAACTGAATGGAAGGTAGGTGCAGTTGGTCCTTGCTATGATTCAACTCAATCGCTGCCTTGGCCAAAGTGTCACAGAGAATTTGTAAATGATGTTTGCTATCCTTGACAGAGGTTCTGAATAGTAAAATGTCATCTATGTAAACGAAACAAAACTTTAGGGGAAGGAGAATCTTAGTTATGAAGCATTGCCAGATTTACGTGGCGTTTTTAAATCCAAATGGCATGAAGCGGAAGTGGTATAAACCTGTTAGTCATGATGGCATGGATATCTCATGGCATGCACGTTTGCAGTCAACCACCTGTCCATGATCGTCTTAGCATTGAGCCAATGGTAGTCCCCACAGATTCTCCAAGAGCCATCAATTTTTTTTTTTACTGAGAGAATGGGGTAGGACCAGCTGCTAGAAGAAGGTTTGATTATGCGTGCCTCTAGTAATTCTGCAGTCTGTGCTTCCACGGTCGTGAATTTTTGCAACACAAAGGCAGTGTGGTTTGCTACACACAGGCATGTCATCAGTGAGTGTGAGTCTGTGGACCATGCCTTTAGTTACTACAGAAATGCACTGTTGAGGGCCGGGAGCAATGGGGGGGTGTGGCGTCCAGTGCGTTGGATTCAGCCAATGATGTTGTGACAGCTGGCGCAGGGATGGGAGCAGATGGCTAACTGTCCTGGCCAGCTGTGATATCCGCTGGTGCCACTGGAGGTGCCACAAGTGCGAGGGTGCAAGATGGATGCCGGGCTGCAGCAGCGTGCGGGTCGGCAGGCAGAGTGGTTGAAGCAGGCGCCGTCGGAGTAGGTGAGGGCGCTACCTGGCTTCGTGAGCAAGATGGTGGCCAAGCTGCTGCGCTGTGCAGGTTGGCTGGCAGAGTACTTGACGCAAGCGCCATTGGTGTTGGTGAGGGTGCCACATGGGTGCGCGAGCAAGATGGCGGTCGAGCTGCGGCCATGGGCGGATCAGCAGAGTGGTTGACGTGGCAACCATCATAGTAGGTGGTGGCCCACCCCTGGCACTGCACAAGTAAGGTCTAATAGACTTTGAGTGCAAGATGGAAACCGCGCCGAGGCAGCTGGGAGTACAGCTGAGAGAGATGTTACGACGGTGGCCACCGAAGCAAGCAGGTGCACCACCATCGCAGAAACAGAAGGTGGCTGAACCGCAGCAGGTCTGGCAGCAGGTGCACAAACATTTGAAGCACTGTGTGGCTGGGAGAACACTAGAGTATGAGTCTTTACCTCAAACAGAAGCACAATTGTAGCCAGCAGAGATAAACTGGGAGTTATGTTTTTCCATGGGGTGGCGACTGACAGGTTGTTTAGAGACAGGGGAAGTTAAAGTTTAAATTCTTGGGTCTGTAAGCTGAGAGTTCTGAATAGCATGCGGAACAGGTGCCAGAGGGCAGAGTGCACATACAGTTTCGACAGCTGTGACGGTTGGCCTGGCAACCGTGTTTTGTTTGCATACATCAGCATAGGAGCAAGGGACAAGGTTAGGCGAACTGACTGAAGCACAATAATGCCTACACACAGGCACAGAAACATTAATAGCAGAGAAAACACTGGTACTAACCTCGAAATCTGACCACAGAGCAGAAAAATGTTGTTTGGCTGCAGACAGCTGTTTTTCGGCATGGGCAAGACGTGCACGATGCTTTCCCATTCACTCTTGTGGTCAAGCACTTGTCTCCGTTCATCAAACCACTAGTTTATCAGTGTGCTGAAGTCATCAGACAATTTGGTATACTCACTAATAACAGTAGTACTCGCAGAAGCAGAGCCGAAGCACTGCTTGTTTGAGGGATGGTGGGAAACAGGGGATTCGAATCCCTGACAGGAAACGGCCTCACGCATCATAGCATAGTGCCTCAATGCGCTCGACTGCACTGCCGCAGTTCTAAAATGTTCCACTCAAGAAAGCAATTAGGAGAGAGATGCAAAGAGATGTGGGCAGTGAGGGCCAGTTGTCATAGTAGTGGGTAGCAAGGAAACATCCACACCGGTATCAATGAGGAATCCGGTGCCAGAAATACAGTCGCACAAGTAGAGGCAACCACCCTGAGTGGAAGTATGGTGAACAGAATGCAGCATTGGTAGGCGCCCGTTGTTATCCCAGTGGGGGATGGCATCTACATCACTCCACAAGTTGCTTTTGGGTATGAGCACGGAGGACGGCACTTCTTGGCAGCTGCACCAAATCAACTGTGGAAGAGACAGTATGGGTTGGGAGGCAGCTGTTCGAGTGGGAAGCAAGTGGGCAGCAGAGGTCCATCTTTGAATTCTGTGGCAGAGG
Source organism: Locusta migratoria (assembly GCA_026315105.1). NCBI lineage: Eukaryota > Metazoa > Arthropoda > Insecta > Orthoptera > Acrididae > Locusta > Locusta migratoria. The sequence goes on from CM048744.1 coordinate 678,426,428, forward strand.
CCAGCTACAGTGTCTCGGTTGTGAGGCGACACAGAATGCCAGGTGGGTCAACAAGGTCAGCCAGCAAGCAGGAGCATCCCCGAGCAAAGATGCGAGGAGGTGCGGTTCGAGCACGTGCAGATGTGCCAAGACGGGCTTCACTTAAGTAGGCAGCGTGAACCCAGTCAGCGAAGCAGATGTACTCACTTGGAAACTTGAGGATATTGTACGCCAGAGCTGTCTGGACCAGTAAAGGCAGCTTGTTAGTCCAGACTGACATCAGAGTTGAATCTGACATTGCTTGCTTGCAGACCAGCAGGCAAAGACGTCTCCACAACTGGGAAGGCTTCCTATCACCGAGATTTTCCTTCTGCAGAATGTAGTGGATAATTTCATCAGGAGTGCATGTGACACGCTCCAGGATGATCTACTTCACGAGGAAGTAGAGACGAGTCATCGGAGGCAACGTTACCAGATCACAGATTAGGTTGATGTGATGGTGCAGGTGTGTCAAGAGACAGAGATAGCAAGAGGCATCATCCAGGGAAAGGTGGTCAAAAATTTGTTCTACTAAGGCAAACCAAGTAGTCAGAGCCTTGAATGAAAATGGAGGCAGCTTGGTAGGACGTGGAGCAGGAGGAGAAAACGGTGCCTCAGGTCCTGCGTCTGGCACCTGCATCGGTCTGATGTTGCAGTTGTTGAGGAGACGTGATGTGGCAGAGGCACCAAATTGTGCCGATGAAATGGACAGTTGAGCATGAGACAGCATAAGAGAGTCACACAATGTGCCAGCCATACAAGCAGACGTGGTGGGCCAAAGCGGGTGCTGCATGGCAGGGGCACGACGGGACACCAAAAGTGGCTGCAAATTGAACACATTGTTCTGTCCTGAGACATTCACATGCAAAAAATCACAAGACAGAGTGTGAGCATTAAAAACAGAGTCACTGGTAGACACTGCACAGGTGGATGACCGAAAAATGAATGCATGGCACTGTCCGCAACCAAACTGCACGCATACCAAAAAGGTGTGGAAGGAGCTTGAGACAAAAGTCCCGAATTAGATGTAGAACTCAAGAAGAGTCAGGAATGAATCTGATAGTCAGATCATTAGATTCAGGTGGCGAAATATAGTTCTACATCAGCGTGCCACTGTTCAAACTATGTCTCGCAAATGGATACACAGGTGCACATGGCGGATACAAATTTGAAACACAGTACACTGAAGTATCTGCAGTTGGCAGTGGTCAAGAATGTGCGCATACAAAATAGTTCTGTGAAACACGAGTACTGTTCGTCATTTGCACATCGGAATGCAAGTTTGGGGTCACAAAGCCAGAGTCCATTGTGTGACTTTGTGCTTTGTCATTCCAAGCCGAACTGAACAAGTCTGGAGAAAATTGCTGAGCTGTGTGCCAAGGTGTCTAAACAAATCCACTCGACAAATCGTGGGGCAGCAGTGAGTTGAATAATGGTTGAGGTGCCATGGTGAAGCCTGGTGGAAGTTGCACTGGCATGTTCATTGTGGTCATAACCGTCAGATCAAGTACTGCCGCATTTTGTGATTTAACTTGGCACGTGTGAGTGAAAAGCACTGAAACAGGCACCATTGCACAAGAAACTCAGTATGGGGTCACCAATGTGGGTTTTTCAAGTTTACGTAACAACACTTTATTCACCTTAACTTCAACAAGCATAGCTTAGACTGGATATAATTGTTGGTGGCAGCTGAGAGGCAGCTTGCCCAAAGACAGTTGTAAAGATAAAATTGTTTGCGCAGAGTCAATTATGGCTATTGCCACTACAGTATCGTTATTGTGGTCCTCATTCCAAAGATTGATTTTATTCAGTGCTCCACCTAGCTACTGTAGCTAGCAGCTAAGTCACTTTCACAGCAGTCAAGTCTTGGTCTCCCTCTATAATTTTTATGACCATCTCTCAGAGACATTTCGTATCGTTACCAAGTTAAGTCTCATGTGATAGCTCAGTATGTCCTATCAAATTAAAGTTGTTCTTACTAAAGTTATGACAAAAGGGTCTTTTATCCCCAGTCTGATCACTACTTTTTCATTGGATACTTAACATGTTGACTGCCACAATGACATCAGAGGCATGTCAGAGCCGCCTGCTGTGGCTGCTGCAGCCAGCATGTTAATTGATTCATCTAAGTTTCAGCTTTCTTTTGTAGCACCATATTTATAAAGCTATATATAGTTTTATAGATGCATTATGGTTTAACATCCTGTCAACAACATGATCATTAGAGTGGGAACTCAAGCTACAATTGCTTTGTTTAAGATGGAGAAGGAAATCAGCCATGCCCTTTCAAAAGAACCATCTTGACATATGCCTGGAGTGATTTGGGAAAACATAGAACACCTAAATCTCGATGGGTGGAGGTTGGATTTGAATTGTTGTCCTTCAAAGTATGAATCTAGTGCTAATTGCTGTGTGTTCTCACTTGATATTTGTAAAGCACTTATTCTCATCCTGTATACAGTGTTTATCAATAATGAAAATTCCTGGCTGGAGCAGCATGTAAAATATTGCAAAGGCAACTACTTACTTAAACTGAATTGATGTGTGGATCAAAGCAACACATAAAAAGAAACAGAATTCATTATATCTGTTGATCATTCCACTATTCTTCCAGAAGTACACACACACACACACACACACACAATCAAAGAAACAAACAACAACAACAGAGACTCGTAAACATAGACTCCCATGGCCATGGGATCCAGGATGGCCCCCTCGTACGCAAACTTATTTATGGGATGCTTAGAGGAAGCCTTCCTGGATACCCAAGCCTGTCAACCCAAAGTTTGGTACAGATTCATTGCTAACATCTTCATGATATGGACTCTCAGTGAAAAAGAACACCAGAATTTCCTCTTCAACCTCAACTCCTTTGGTCCCATCAAATTCACCTGGTCCTATTCCAAATCCCATGCCACTTTCCTCGATGTTGACGTCCATCTGTCCAATGGCCAACTTCACCCATCTGTCCACATCAAACCTACCAATAAACAACAGTACCACCATTATGACAGCTGCCATCCATTCCACATCAAACATTCCCTTCCCTACAGCTTAGGTCTTTGTGGCAAACGAGTCTGCTCCAGTCCCGAATCTCTGAACTAGTACACCAATAACCTAATAACAGCTTTCACATCCTGCAGCTATCCTCCTGATCTGGTACAGAAGCAAATTGCCAGAGCCTCATCCCCCCAAATTCAGAACCTTCCACAGAAGAACCCCAGAAGTGCCCCTCTTGTCACTGGATACTTTCCGGGACTGGAGCGGACTCTGAATGTGGCTCTCCAGCAAGGATATGACTTCCTTAAATCCTGCCCCAAAATGAGATCCATCCTTCATGACATCCTTCCCATTCCACTGAGAGTGTCTTTCCGCCACCCACCTAACCTCCGTAACCTCCTAGTCCATCCCTATGAAATCCCCAAACCACCTTCCCTACCTTCTGGCTCCTACCTTTGTAACCGCTCCTGTTGTAAAACCTGCCCTATGCACCCTTGCACCACCACTTACTCCAGTCCCGTAACCCGGAAGGTGTACACCATCAAGGGCAGAGCTACTTGTGATAGCACCCAGGTGATTTACCAAATGACATGCCTGCAAACTGTCCATTTGCATGAACAGTCACAAGCAGACAGTGTTTGTTGGTAATGAGGATCACCCTGTGGCTAAACATGCCTTGGTGCATGGCCAGCACATCTTGGCACAGTAATACACCATCTGGATTATCTGGATACATCCCACCGACACCAATCTTTCAGAACTCCAGAAATGGGAACTTGCCCTTCAGCATATTCTCTCTTCCCGTTGCCCACCTGGTCTCAACATCCACTAAATTCAAATTCCCACCCACCATCATTAACATCTTTGCCTCAGTTCTCTGGACAGAGCCTCTGCCACAAAAGGTATCTCAGTCCAACTTCTTTGCTTTGTACAATATGTCTGCCTAGGTGTGTTTGCGTGTATACGGATATTATTGAGGAAAAATTCGTAACAGGATATATATATATATATATATATATATATATATATTATAGAGGGAAACTTTCCCGGTGGGATAAACAAAAATAAAAATAGAAGACAGATGACTTACCAAAAGGACCGGCTCGTCGATAGAAACAAATAAAATAAATAAAATCGTACACAAACACACATACAAGCTTTCGCAGCCTAGCTGCTTCGTCAGGCAGAAGGGAAGGAGAGGGAAAAGGAAATGATCAGGGTTTCAAGGGAGTGGATAAGGAGTCATTCCAATCCCGGGACAGGAAAGACTTACCTTGGGGGGAAAAAAAGAGGGTAAGCAAAAACACACACACCCACACATTTACACAGACGCAAGTACACTCTGTGGAATCTGCTGCACCTCAGTTGTATAAGGCTTACCCCAGCTAGCGGGGCTCTGCCTGGGTGGACGTGCAGTTCCCTAGCTGCTCATGGGAACAGGATGAAACGAGCACTTAATAGCGTGGGCTGTCACAAGAACACCATCTCTAAGAGAGGAAAAAGTGAATTCAATGCTGCACAATATGACCCCCCATCATTCCCTTCCATAACTACCCCATGGGAGGAACGACAGGCTAAAGAAAGAGTTGGGACTTACTCCCCTAAATTTCTTGTATGTAGTAGAGCAGACGGGGAATCGTTCATGAATACTAAACCGCTTTTCTTTGTAGACAACTTAGAAGACAAGTATGGTGAAGTGTCAGATATGTCTAAGATGAGAAGTAGTGCAGTCCTCATTGAAGCAGCATCCCCTGGACAGTCATGGTCACTACTGGCCTGTGATAAGCTGGGAGAAGTTCCTGTAACTACCACCCCTCACAAGAGTTTAAACGTGGTTCAGGGGATTATTTTCCATCGTTATCTCCTCCTGCAGACTGATGATGAGCTACGCACCAACCTAGAATGGCGGAGTGTCCACTTCATCCGGCACGTCTACATGGGACCTAATGACAACAAGGTAGCCACCTGTGCCTTCATCCTGGCCTTTGAGGATGATTCTTTGCCTGAAAAGGTCAAGGTTATGATATACCGGCACAATGTAAAGCCTTATACCCCTTCTCCGATGTGGTGTTTTAAGTGCTGGAAATTTGGGCACATGTCCTCCAGGTGCAATTCCAGCCCCACCTGTAGAGAGTGCAGGTGTCCATCCCACCCAGACGCCCCATGTACTCTGCCACCTGTATGTGTCAACTGTGGACAGCACCACCCCCCTTGCTCGTCGAACTGCACGATGCTCCATAAGGAATGTAAGATTATGGAGTACAAGACCATGGATATACTCTCATACATGGAGGCTAAAAAGAAATATGAGCAAGTGCACTGTGTCACACTCAAGTTATCATTTGGTGCTGGTATGTTGTCACCCCTTCCTTCAGTGATGACGGTAGCTAAACCTGTAACAGCCACTATGGGCCCTCTCGTCAAACTCACTGAGCCCCCTCGATGGTTGGGGGCATTCCATCATTTGATCCTACACACACATCTCCTGTGGGAGCACCTTCTCCCACACCATCAGGGACAACTGTCCCCCATTACTCAGTCAGAGGCACAACAGCTCTCTCTGACTCCTCTCGCTCAGAAGGGGTCTCTCAGGACACGCTAAGAAGGGGTCTCTCGGGACACGCCCTTCTGAGGTTTCTCAGAGTGTTCCACAATGACCTTTGTGGTAGCGAGCACTTGCCTGTCATTTTGTCGCACTTGCATTTTCACCCTGCAGGCCGCCCGCTCCGATTGTGTCTTCGTCGAGCCGATTGGTGGGGCTACACTTTGGCTGCTGTGGTCTCTGCTCCACTACCAGCCCACACAGATATGACCATTCAACAGATCACTAATGCCATAGTTTCTGCCGCCGAGGCTAATGTTCCGACCGCTACTGGCTCTCCTCGGCCCAAGTCTGTACCCTGGTGGACGTTGGAGATTGCTGAGGCCATCCGAGACTGTCGGCGAGCTCTGCAATGCCACTGGCACCATCCCACATTGGAAAACCCATTTGCCTTTTAAAGGCTGCGGGCCTGAGCCTGACAACTCATTCAATGAAGAAAGCAGGATTGCTGGGAGAGGTACACAGCATCCATTGGTTCTCATGCCTACCCTTTTTGCATCTGGTCTCAGGTACAGCACCTTTTCAGGCACTGCCTGCTAGCGGGAATCCCATCTCTGAACATTGAGGACACACTGTACCAACCTGCCTGTTATTGCCAAGTACATGGCTGATCATTATGGGCATTGCTCCGCAACAGAAAACTATAGTGCGTCCTTCCGCTTCCTCAAACAGAGGGTAGAGCGAACTCAGTTATCTTTTGATATGTGCCGTAAGCAATGGTACAATGCTCTGTTTACTGAGTGGTAGTTCCAATCTGCTCTTGCTGCATGCCTTGATACCTCCCCGCGACCAGACCACATACACAGCCAGTTCATCCATCACCTGTGAGCGGAATTTCAAAACCAGTTGCTCACCTTGTTTAATAGTGTCTGGGCAGAGGGTGTTTTCCCATCCCAGTGGAGGGATAGTATCATTATCCCCATCATGAAACCAGGCGCAGATCCAATGGCAGCTAACAGTTACTGCCCCATCAGCTTAACTACCGTCCTGTGTAAGTTGCTTGAGCATATGGTGAGTTGTGAAGATAGGAGTCTCCTGGCCCCACAGCAGGGGGGTTTCTGTCAGGGCTTCTACAGTATTGACAATCTAGTGTCACTGGAGTCCACCATCCGTACAGCGTTCTCTAGGCATGAGCACCTAGTTGCGGCCTTTTTTTACGTCCGGAAGGCGTACGACCTAACCTGGCACCACCATATTCTTGCGATATTGTATGACTGGGGCTTAGGGGGTCCACTCCCCAATTTTTTTCAGAATTTCCTTTTGCTCCGCCATAGGCAGATCCAGGAGGAGGAGGAGGGGGGGGGGGCGAACGACCCTTCGCCAGCAGCTCCAATCTTTTTTTCTTTTTTAGAATGCTAATGTGCTATCAATGCACTGAGTCTTCAAAACTGTGAGACTTTTTGTTTGATTGGGCTTGGAGTAATAAGGGGTGGCTGGTACTAGAGTCTTTCTACTGAGCCAGAGTTTAGCTGACAATGAGAATCCTTTCACCCTCCCCCCCCCCCCCCCTCCCCACAGGAGGTCATCCTGGATCCGCCCCTGCAATCTGCACTTTTAGGGTTACAGTTGGTACCTTCCTCAGCTCCTTCCAAGTCCAGGAGAATGGCATCCTACAGGGCTCCATCCTTAGTGTACCGCTCTTTTTAATTGTGATCTACGGTCTTGCTGCAGCATTGGGGTCATCGGTTTGCTGTTCTTTATTTGCCAATGACTTTTGCTTATATTTCAGCTCTCCTAGCATTGGTGTCGCTGAAAGGCGGCTGCAGGCATTCCGGGGAACGAACGTGCTAATCAGCTGGCCAGGCAGGCCATTGCCTGCTGGTGTCTGGATATCGGTACCCCAGAAAGGGATATCCTATTGGATCTATGCTAAGATTTCCATGGCCTGGAATTCTGAATGGTCAACATTGAGCAAGCCAGTTAAGCTCCAAGCGATCAAACCCTCAACAGCAGCTTGGAAGACCTTCCTCAGGCCTTTTCGAAGGGACTTGATCGTCCTCTGTCGCCTGTATATAGGCCATACGTGGCTAACACATGGCCACCTCTTACGACATGAGGACCCACCGGACTGCCATTGTGGTGCTGTGTTGACCGTGGTCCATATATTGTTGGACTGTCCACTTTCAGTTGTGTTGCGGCAGTCTTTTACCCTGCCTTCTGAGCTTCCTTCAATTTTAGCAGATGATGCCTCTATGATTGACTGTGTTTTAGATTTTATTCGCACAGCTGGTTTTTATCATATGATTTAATGGTGGCTCCCTAAGCTTGATCTTTCAGGCACCCACCATTCACATTGTTTTAATCTGTTGTCACTTTCATCTCACTAGTCATATTTTGATTGGCAGTTTTAGTATGTGCAGAGTGGCTTGCTCATCCATTATTATCCTTGTGATCAGCCAGCCAAAATCTGCAGCTGTGATGTTTTAGCAACGCTGTTTGATCCACAACCTTTATGGTCTTCATTTTTCTGTTGCCATTTTAGCACTCTTTGTAGCTTCATAATCCTGGTGAACAGGCAGTGAAGTGCTTGTTTTCCAACAGCTAACCACATGTTGTAAACTCTACACTAGAAATGGGGAACTGATAACCCAGTTGTTTAGTCCCCCTATAAAAAACCCTACCAACAATAAAACATGTTTTATGACTGACTGCTGTCCTCCATTCAATTTCAATAAATATAATACTTACAAGACTTTTTCATCTTTTGCATGATGGTAAGTACCAAAACCTCCAAGACAAGTGTTAGTCTTACTTTCTGATGTCGTCATAATTTCATTGTAGTTTCATTTTGAAAATCCTTTCTATATTTTAAGCACATAATTTCAAAACGTACTGTATCACATTTACTTCACTTTAAAGTGTAAGTAATAGTATATATTTCTGTGAGTTCTAAATTTGGAATCATGTAATATGGGTTCTCATTAAATTATGGATATAAACATTTGCTGCAAATAAAATATAGCACATACAAGTATTCTTTTGGCTGTGTTTGATATGCTTTCTTTTCAAGACATTGCTTGGAAAGTTGATGGCATCAAAAATTCCATCCATTTAAAAAAAAAAAAAACAAATTGTCTTCAGTATAGAATTTACATCCATCAATAAAGGAAGTAAGTCAATTAAGAAACTTTGATAATAAATATGATCCCCTGTTTCCTGTTATGCTTAGACCAATACTTGGGAAAATGCACCACAAAGTGAAAAGCACTTTATAATGACTGGATTTTTCACACTACATTAAATCTATGAATGGATTCTCTACAGGGCAAATATGAACAAATTAGAATGCTTGCACATACAATTACTCTTTTCTGAAATGCCTTATGATGTCATATTTAAGAAATTAAATACTCTTTCTTATTAGTGGAATTAATTTATTCATTGCTCAATGGTTTAAACTGAATGTCTATTTTATTTATTCACAGTACCATATCCTTAGTATCATCACTGATGGTCTCAGTGTAGGTGTATTGGTAAATTTAGTCTTTCTGTTTCTGAGTGTGCAAATCAAACTCAGTGTTGTACCACATCAATTCCATCAGCAGGTTCCATTTTCAAAGTTAAGAATAGATGGTTTTAGCTAGAATTTTTTCTATCTTATCTGGTTAAAAGACTCTTCTCAGAACTGCCGTAGATAATTGATCTGTTTTATCAGGGAGATAATGGATTGTGTTGATAACAGGAATGCCAGTCTTGTGGTCAGTCAGTTGCTGCTGCAGTAAACGTGAGGCCTATACAAAATGGCTGTTCGAGATCTAGATAAGGGAATGCGCTGTATTAAATATTTACTTTTCTCTTTTAATCTTCTATTTGTGGTAAGTTATATATCGACTATAAAATATAAATACTTTTACATTTGCCGTAGACATAATTCTGAAACTATTTAAAAATATCTATAATGGGAGTTCTAAAAATAGTATGTCATAAAAGTGAAACTTTCCTTTGTCTACAAATATTTCATGAATGGTAGGCCTACATGCATATATATGTACAGTGAACACCTTTCTGAATATCTATGTATCTACATCTGTCTATGTGTAACTGTCACTCACAAAACATGATGGAAATATTTCTGAAATGTGTCATATTAAAGACATGCTGTTCCTGAAATGTGACATATAATTATTGCAACATATTTAGCTTCTCTGCAACACTACCAATTAATTCTCCACCATTACATCTGTCATTTATCAACAAGTTTCAGTTTTTTTTCTTCTTTTCATTTGTTGTTGAGAAAAAAGTACACATAGTTTATCAGTCTTTTCATTTTGTGCACCATAAATAGGGACAGTGAGTTTATATACAGCAACACAAGATTCCCATTGTGTTATAAGAAACTAATACACAATAAACTGGAAAAATTACAATCAAAAATAAAATTGCATTGGAGGAAAACTGATGGTACAGTCCAAACATTTTTGTTTCTACATGTTTTAAAATTAGGTTATGGTCCATAAGTGTCAAACAAATCTTAAAATAGCATTTGAATACATCAAGCTTCATCTGAATTATGAAATTTAATAGATAGTAGTCCTTAAATGGAAACTACTATGTATTAAAAAAATAATTATTTCAGTTTCTTATGTGGGGACTAGAACAATTGACAGGTGATATAGCTGTAATCTATAGATAAAGCATATCAAGGCCATAGAGATAAGGAAGATTCTTATCTCTTTCTATAATGGCAGTTGTTTGGATTTGATGTTAACTTACTTCAATAACTCATTTTTTTTCTGAATGGAACTTTAAGAATTGTTGTAATACAAAGAGTTGACTGTTTTAACAAAGCCAATACATCACTGTACTTTAGTCATAGCAAAGTCAAAAAATGAAAAATAATGTAGTATAATGACAAATATAAAATAACAACTTAATGGACTTTCATAGGAACATTCTTAATGAAAACAATGGAATGGAGAACTGTTGTACATTACAAAACAAAAAGATGTGGAGGAAAACAAAAATGATGCCACTTCCTGTGATATAATTTTCAAACAATACCTTTGCACTGATAAGCACATGGTAAAAATAAAAATAAAAAACAGATGTTCAGTGAAAAGAGAAATATCTATCATCATAAAAATCTTTTTTTTATTAACTGCAAAAGCCAACAACATTTTCATTGTTTCTGTCATTAGGGCCTTTAATTACTGTTCCAGAGTCCCTAAGAAAATTTTTTTTATCAAAATCTATTATTTTACTCACAAGGGGACTGTCAGAAGAGTAAATAAAGATTTTGATGGGTCTCAGATGTGTTGCAGAGGGACATACCCTGAGTTTGAGGCTATTCACTTTTTTAGCGACAGCCCTTGGTCTGTGAGAAAATTGATGTTGAAGTACACTGGTGTTAGGTGCACAACATTAGCCATGTTCCAACTGAGTTAGTGTGGCATAGAGGTTCAGGTCTACAACTACCACCCTGGAGGTACCGTGTTTGGGTGCTCTCCATGTTTTTGCTTTCTTTTCTTAATCAGAATAGTCTGACATTTTTTCACTTTATTTTATAGAATATCAACAAACAGTGTAAATTTGTGAAATTAATAAGAAATATTCATTTTGGCTGTAGTAATTTAATTTTGTAATGATGATGTAAAATTTTTTCTTGCTATCACCTGCATTGATTGCTTTGCCACTGCAGAATTCCAGATAATATTTATAGTAAAAGTAACTGAAACACAATGGTTTGCAGCACCAAGCACAACCTCCTGTCTTGCAATGCATGGATTTTTTAAGAGTGATACTGGAAAACATTGCTCATATACATTCAAAAAGGACTCTCTTTCATCCATTAACTTTGATACAAACCGTATGTATTTAATCATCTTTTAAAAAGAATGTGCCCAGAATTGATGCAAAATTAATGGGTGTAGTTTCATGGAATTGTCCCTGGATGCAATTCCTCTGTTAGTTTTCAACAAATCAGGAAAATTGTTAATTTTCTCTCTGATGGTAAAAATATACATCACAAGGCTGGCTGGTGGGATAACTTTTACAGTGCAGGTGCGTGTTTTCCTCTCACTCAGGAAGATGTGATTGTATATGGTCAGATTAGTTTGTCCTCACCATGTATCAATGCTATACAGAAATTTTTCCTGTTCCACATGTGGAAGACTCTCAGATTTTAAAAAGTCTTCATACACCAGTTTTGTGTACTTCCCAGATTTTGATCAGGACACAATTAGATTTTTTTTAAATTAGAGGGTTAATTCAGCCACTCTTTTCTAAACTTCAGTGCCCAGTTTTCCTGATGGTTCCTGCACACATGGGATCACCTTTCCTGACACAGTTGGAGTGTACTTTGTTGTGTATGAATGACTTATCTTCTAAATCTTTTCCCTGCATGAAAACAGTTCTTGCCCCCTTTGTCCGAGAGGGTTCTATTGTACATTGACTGATATTGACAGTCTATTTGATCAGTGTTGATTACATAGTCAAGGTTTAAATTACCAATAAGCATTTTCATTTGTGTGCAAAATTCTTCCACAGCTACTAATACTTCTTTCATCATAGCACATTCTTTGGAACTGATGAACTTCATAATCTTACTTTGTCTGATTTTATGCTTTTAAATCGTTTGACCCTTGGCCAAATGACGGCCACAAAATTAATCATATCTGATAAGAGTGGAATAGCAGTGTTCATCACACATTGCTGTAAAGTTCTGGTTGTCACCTCCTTGCAGAAGAAATTACATTATTTTCATAAGCTAGTCTCTTTCTTACAGTGTATTTGACATATATTTTGATATGATTTACCTGTTCCGAAATCTGTCTCACTTCGACGAACTGTTTAATATGTCTCACGATTGATAGTGTTCCATTAATCACAACGAGTTCCCCTTATCTCATATCATCTTTCTATCCATATAGCATTTATTTATGTTTTAATCGAGAGATGCCACGGGGCAGCAAACTCCTTAGGCTTTATTTCAAATTAGCTACTGCAAGAGCGACTGCTCGTTCTTTGTAAGTTAGAGGCATATAATCTGCTGGTTCAAGTGTGAATTAATTGGTGATGAAACCATCATCTCCCTCTATACCTGGATATTGCAAAGTAAATCTCTTTATATGACAATGATTTGTCTGCAAGTAAGAAAACATCCACACAAAAGTGAAACTTACCGCCTCATATTTGTGCACCTCTTCTTCAATGATGTTTATTTATTCATCACCATCAACGATCCATCTCTCAGCCAACAGGTCTTGTATTTATTATATTGGTCTTGTATTGTCAAATGTAAGTGAATTAGCAGAGATCATGCTGGGCAGTGTATTTGTTAGATTAATCACTAAGCACCTTTTAGGTGTTTGTGATGGCATTAATGATTTTGCCCCTCATTTGTTCATTCAACTCCTTTCCTTCTGATGTATTTGCTTCTGGCTGCACTTCTATTGTGACACTAACAATGTGTTGTGAGCAACAGACATTCAAGACAAATGTAAACTGGCAGTTTAGGAGCTAGGTCTCCACCGTTTGTTTGACCATGGTACTTAATGTTCATAAATACACAGAGGACTAGAGGACTCTTCATGTAAACCCTGTGCATTATGGAATTATAACACTGTACCCAAAAAAAAAAAAAAAAAAAAAAAAAAAAAAAAGGGGGGGGGGCAGTGACCAGGGCAATCCACTGTCAAAATGTACAGAGTTCACATAAAATATCTGAGCAGACTGTCAGCTTTCTGTTTGAGCCTACACAATTTAAACTTCTTAATAATGTCATGCAATTTTCAATGCCCCCTTTTTTCCATTTAATTCTGTAAAGTAAAATGGAAAATTGGCAGACTATATTGATTAAAAGAAGAAAAAGGATAAACATGGAGAGGAGCCAAACACAGTACCTCCAGAGCAGTAGCTCTGGACCTTAATTGCTGCGCCACACTCACTTGGTTGGAACGTGGCTAATGTTTACTTCTTAAAGCAAGCAAGGAATTTCAACATCAATTTTCTTTTACACAAGGCCCATCCCTAAAAATGCAGATAGCCTCATACTCAGGGTATGTCCCTCTGCAACTCATCTGAGACCGATAAAAATCGGAATTTTCCACTTCTGATGGTCCCGTTGTCAGAGAGACAGAGAGGTTAAAACATAATTTCTGCATTTCTTGCTTTTAGGAACATAAGCAATAATAATAAAACAGGTACATTGAACACAAATGCTCAACTATCTTGTTATCACTCTTGAGTACAGAACTACCATGTTGGAGTTGTGCTTCTGATGTGTAGCCAACAGAAAATTTAGAGGTTAGAAAACTGAAGTTCAAGGTTTCATGTTGTGTGAATTTCGAAGTAGTATCATATTCTAACAGCTAACACACAATCTAAAGAGAAGAGTGATACCACACTGACTAACAACCTATTGACATTGATAAATGTAATCTTTGCATCCTGTCAAGTATGTGTAACAAGTTTTGACTGTAGAAAAATTTTTATCAGTGTACGTGAGTCCTCAGGACTCAAGACTGCACTAATGATGCTGAGTCATTGAATGAAATCGATATGCAATACTTTAAAATAAATTTTAAAAATGGAAAAATGTGATTGGCATGTGAGTAATGGAGGATGTGTAACAACTCAACTTAAAAGGCCCACTGCGCTGCTGACAGGCACAAAAAATAAACACATTCACACAACTAAATTTACAGTCATGGCCTTCATCAGAAAAAGAAACACATACATTCACATAATCACTCAGACAACTAGTCTAGATGCTTGTGGTGCTAGAGTGGCCAGACATGGTGGCTGTGTGTGTATAGTTGTCTGAGGCATTGTGTGAATTCATGTGTTTCTTTCTCTGATGAAGACCACAGCTGAAACTGTAGTTGTGTGAATGTGTCTATTTTTTAGGTCTGTCAGCAGCTCAGTGAGCCTTTTTACAGTCAGTTGTTATACTCCATTATTGACAGTTTTAAATAAATATTTTATATCATACTACTAAGCTGCAGAAATTGTTATTATAATAATTTTGTGGTGGTGATGGAGTCATCATACATGTAGTTAACGATATTTGTGTGCAGTGCATAAAACACCTATAGGTAAATAATTATTTTTGGTGAATGCATATTATCCATGTTCAGAATCAACAATATAGCAATCAGGTCTTCTATTTCTATAAATTCAGGAAAGAGAAGCAAGAATCTTTAATTTAGATATTTGTTACTGGCCATGACAACTGGCCTCTCCGTCAAGAGAATTGTCAAGTCAAATCATGACAGACAACTGAAAAATTCTTCTGACACAGAGTTATGAAAATTTTACCTGAAGACTGTGGTAATGCTTACGTATCTACACACTTCCTAGACACACTTGTTATAAAGCTATGTCAACTGTATTGTCGTGAAAGTGGGGTGGGAAGCAGATCCTAAGTTTATATGTTTGGGTGTCCACATCTGTTAACAATTATGTTATTCCAGTCTGTAATTTTATTATTCTTTATTTATTGTTATGACTTTTCTCTTGTCCATTGACTCATAAAATTGAAAACTGAATAAAAAAATTAAACATATTTTTCACTACGAAAGCCATTCCAGTCTCAAACTCAGCCTGTCTCCTGTGCTCCACCACTCTGTTCAGATTACACACATTGCTTTTTACTATTAGCCTTATTATTAAATAATTTCTAAGTGCTGCCACCACCTGAATACTTCCCACAAACCTTTAATTCAACAATAATCTTAGTCTATATGCATCTTAACAATATAATTATGACAGTTTGCAACTAATCGCAAAGGTGTAACCAAGCCAGGACAGGCACATAAAATAATCACACACTAGCATCTTGAGCTTTCGACTATTACCATTCCCAGAAAAAAGAATAAAATATGATTCATACACTTAAAGTGGTATACTTCACAGACACAAACCATCATGTCTGACTGCTGTGTTCCTAGTTACATTCTTTGGTGGTAAAATGGAATTTGGAGGGGAAGTGTGGGGAGGGGGAACAGGATTGTTTACAGAGGGTGGGAGGATTTTTATTTTATTTTATTTTTTTTTTTTTTTTTTTTTTTTTTTTTGTGAGGAAAATAAGTGACTGTAGTTTGTGGCCTGGATAATTTCAGGACCAGAGAATGGAGAATGTACTGTAAGAAAAACTTCCATCTGTGCAGTTCAGAAAAGATGGTAGTGGGTGGGGGAAGATTCAGATGACACACATTGTGAAGCAGCTGTGGAAATCAAGCAGGTGCTCAGTTGCACCTTATTTATGGCCCATTTTGGCAGTGCCCATTAATCCTAATGGACATTTGGTTGGTAATCATACCAATGTAAAAAGCATGGTTAGTAAATCATATTGTATGCCACCCCAGCCCCAACCCCAGAGATCATATGTCTGCAGTAGATCCAACTGCATGACCTGCCCAATCCACCCATCCAGCACTTCTTATTCCAGTCCCATCACAGGCTTATCCTATGTCACCAGAGACCAAGCCACCTGTGAAAGCAGGTTATTACCAACTGTGCTATAATCACTGTACATCTTTTTACATTGGTATGAATACCAACCAGCTGTCCATTAGGATGAATGGCCACCACCAAACTGTGGCCAAAAACAAGGTAGACCACCATGTGACACAACATGCATCTGAGTATATGCTCAATTTCAATGTCTCCTTCATAACCTTGGCCATCTGGATCCCCCCCCCCTCCCCCAGCTTTTATGAACTGTAGAGGTGGGAGTTAACCCTGCCATACATTCTCTGTTTCTAAAATTAAACAGGTTCAAATGTTCAAATGTTTTTAAATCTTATGGGACTTAACTATGGGGTCATCAGTCCCTAAGCTTACAAACTACTTACGAACTAGGACGGCACAAATATCCATCCCCGAGGGGGGATTCGAACCCCCAACTGTAGTGGCCATGCAGACCGTGACTGAAGCGCCTCAGTCCCCTCGGCCACCACTGCCGGCAAGTAAACAGGTCCCAGCCCATTTTTCTTACACAGCAAGTTGCCACCCTCTATCCTACACATCTCCCATTTCTTGTATATTCCGCACATGTGTGTGTGTGTGTGTGTGTTGATGTATATATATATCCCCATTTTGCATCCCTTCCCTGCCCCACCCACACTGCATTCCTAATCTGCATCTTTTTTCTACCCATCTAATACCTACATGTCCTATAAGGACACATTTTATCCATCCTTACCACTGCCTTACAACCATTTTATCACCCCTCCCCTCCCATTCTGTCACAGTAGAGAGTAACTCAAAACACAGCAACCAGAGATGACGGATGTGTGACTGTGAAGTGTACCTGTTTGAATGATGGTGTGTTCTTTTTCTGACAAAGAATACTGGCCAAAAACTGATGTTGCATGTGTCTCACTATTCATCTGTCACTGCCTAACTCATTGCCTGTCATTAACTCTCCTCCATGCAATTTAATTACTGTTGTTGTTGTTATGGTCTTCAGTCCGGAGACTGGTTTGATGCAGCTCTCCACCCTACTCTATACTGAGCAAGCCTTTTCATCTCCTCATAAGAACGGCAACCCACATCCACTTGAATCTGCTTACTATACGTGTATCTTGCTCTCCCTCTGCG
This sequence comes from Locusta migratoria, assembly GCA_026315105.1. Classification (NCBI taxonomy): domain Eukaryota; kingdom Metazoa; phylum Arthropoda; class Insecta; order Orthoptera; family Acrididae; genus Locusta; species Locusta migratoria. The sequence goes on from CM048744.1 coordinate 678,443,595, forward strand.
ATTTTTACCCCACACACTTCCCTCCAATGCTAATTACTAATCTCCATAAATTCCTAACATAGGAGGCAACTCTCAAACTGTAAAGCATGTAGTATCTTGTTTATATTGATATATTCAGTTATTCAGTTCAGTACTTTCTTTTTATGAGTGCTGTATATTTTGGCAGATAAAACAATAGTAGAAACAAAAAACCAAAACAAAAGAAAAAGGCAGCCAAAATCTGAGTTGTCTTATACAGCAATGCCTAGGTTTAGGTTACCAAATGTCCTCTTTTTTACACTCTAAAAATGATCTGGGTATGGTTTTAGGAAACTATAGAGTTTCTCTCTTTTATGTATCATACAACTCCTTAGACTTGAAAATGCAGAAATACAACTCCTCAGAATCACAGACTCTAAAGAATTTAACTTTTCTAGCATATTTCTATGATTTTTTGTGACTTTCTCTTATCTACATTACCACCAAGTCGATCTCAATTTACAATTTCAGACCAATTGAAACAACAAGTGTGGCAACTATCATGAAGCAAGAGCTGTGAGGCAGCAAGTTAAAAGCATTCTACAACTCTGTTTTCTAGATCTGGTCAGCAATGTATTCCTCTCCTCATAGAACATTTTTTCATTGGGACTTTTTAAATAGCAACTTCATTCTCTCGCCAATCTCTTACCATCTTCTCTATTATATCGAAAGCCCTCTTGCTCACCACATTTGTTGGATTCTTTAGCCTGTTGTTTGACCTTTAACTTAAATCTTGCTTTGTATTTCCTTCTTTTTGTGGGTCCCATCATTAGACACATACTTTACAAAATTTACTCCAATTATACTTAGCCTATAGTACAAAATATCTGAACACACAATACAACCTACAACAATACTAGTTAGCAGTTTGTAGGAGGTCATTACTCAGAATGGCTCCTACAGACAACACAACAATAATGCTGAAGGACGGTTTTGCTTTATGACATGTCCAGACCTACCAATTGCTTGTTTTACAGAGTGGGTATGTCTGTAATGCTGAATAGCCAAGAGGACAATTTTATTAATACTATAGGTCGTTATCCAAAACAGTTCATGCACTATTCTCCAGATGATCACTGTTCTAAAGTAAATCTACAGCCTGTTGATAACTTTGGGTCTGTCTTACACAACAAACATCAGGTAAAACTATCTTTGATAAAAGGTCATCTTACCTGTTAAAATACATTGTACTGTTTTTTCCTACCATTGTTAGAATTATACCAAGATTTTCCATTATCTTATTAATTTGTCTTTTTTTTTTTTTTTTTTTTTTTCAGATAACTGGAATCCTCCTCATCATGGTTGGAACAACAATTTATGCAATACATAATGATTACATAAATTTTCTGGAAGACAAATACTTGACACCTGCCACCTTACTTATAGCTGTGGGAATAATTATATTTATTGTTGCCTTCTTTGGTTGTTGTGGTGCAGTAAAGGAAAGTACATGCATGGTAATGGTGGTATGTATCAGAAACACTTTTCAAGACAAAGAAAAGTAAACCTGCTTTCCTTTCTATGTTGGACACCATGTACAAAAAACAATTGTGAATGTATTGAAATTCTCAACAACAACTGAGATTCTTATGAATTACTAATCTATCTTTAAGGATTTTTCTTGCAGTTGATGTTATCATTTTACAGACATTGCTGCATAGCTGCATATCAATGCATACAAGTTCAGCATGAAAAATGAAAGAATAAGGAAAGTAGAAGTGTCACACATGTGCCAATAAATAAATAAATAATTTAAGAAATATAAATATGTTAGATAAATGTTCATCATTAAGTCTAAATACAACATGCAAGTAAGGAACAGCAGTTATAAATAATTCAAATAAGCTTAGTTCACAGAGCAGCTTTAGTGTATTACTCCTTTTCATTACATACTAGCTGGTACTCGGCACACTGCTGCCTTCAGATACATTTGCTGGTAGGACACACATGCCACCTACTGTAAGTTAAGTTTACTATGTCCATAACCTTTGCGCAAGAGCAAGAAGTAGCTGAGAATATTTTATCGCAATCATGTAAACATTATGGTAGTGCATAAAATATGAACAAAAGAACAAAATATATGAGGTTTCCAATCTTCCATTAGTCCATCTCCTCCTTTCACTTCTGTCTGTTCACCCACTCCTCCCCCTTTCTCTTTCCATTCCCTCCCCATCCCTCTACATGATCTCCTTTCACCTGTCTGCAACCATCTCCCCCTCTCATTCTCCTCCTCTCCCCACTCCTATCTACCTCCATTATGACAGCTGCCATCCATTCCACATCAAACGTTCCCTTCCCTACAGCTTAGGTCTTCGTGGCAAAAGAGTCTGCTCCAGTCCCGAATCCCTGAACCAGTACACCAATAACCTAATAACAGCTTTCACATCCTGCAGCTAACCTCCTGATCTGGTTCAGAAGCAAATTACCAGAGCCACCTCCTCATCCCCCAAATCCAGAACCATCCACTGAAGAACCCCAGAAGTGCCCCTTTTGTCACCGGATACTTTCTGGGACTGGAGCGGACTCTGAATGTGGCTCTCCAGCAGGGATACGACTTCCTTAAATCCTGCCCCGAAATGAGGTCCATCCTTAATGACATCCTTCCTACTCCACCAAGAGTGTCTTTCCGCTGCCCACCTAACCTTCATAACCTCCTAGTCCATCCCTATCAAATCCCCAAACCACCTTCCCTACCCTCTGGCTCCTACCCATGCAACCGCCCCCGTTGTAAAACCTGCACTATGCACCCTTCCACCACCACTTACTCCAGTCCAGTAACCCGGAAGGTGTACACAATCAAGGGCAGAGCCACTTGCGATAGCACCCACGTGATTTACCAACTGACATGCCTGCACTGTGAAGTGTTCTATGTGGGAATGACCGGCAACAAACTGTCCATTCGTATGAACCGTCACAGGCAGACAGTGTTTGTTGGTAATGAGGATCACCCTGTGGCTAAACATGCCTTGGTGCACGACCAGCACATATTGCCGCAGTGTTACACCGTCCGGGTTATCTGGATACTTCCCACCGACACCAACCTTTCAGAACTCCGGAGATGGGAACTTGCCCTTCAGCTTATTCTCTCCTCCCATTGCCCACCTCGTCTCAATCTCCGCTAATTCAAATTCCCGCCCACCATCTTTAGCATCTTTGCCTCGGTTCTGTGGACAGAGCCTCTGCCTCAATTGGTATCTCTGTCCAACTTCCTTGCTTTTTACAAATGTCTGTCTAGGTGTGTTTGCGTTTCGATCTGTCTGAGTGTGTGTGTTTTTGTTTACCTTCCTTTTTTTCCCCCTAAGGTAAGTCCTTCCACTCCTGGGATTGGAATGACTCCTTTTCCACTTCCTTAAAACCCATATCCTTCCCTTTCTCCTCCCCTTTTTTCCTCATTTTCCTGAAGAAGCTGCCAGTGGTGGCGAAAGCTTGTGTATGTGTTTGTGTGTGATTTTATTCGTTTCTATCAACGAGCGGGTCCTTTTGGTAAGTCATCTCTTTTCTATTTTTTATTTTTGTTTATCCCACCAGGAAAGTTTCCCTCTGTAATTTTTATATATATATGCCAAGTTTCATGGTGACTGGTTAAAAGGTGTCAAAGACGCAAGGTACCCTCCACCATGCTAAATTCACTGGTTTGCAGATTATAAAAATCTGCCCTCATGAAAACATACATTTATGTGCTAACTTTCATGGTGACAAGTCAAACAATTTGGATGTTTTTTGAAACATACCCACCACCATGCACCTACAGAGGCTTAGGAAGTGCAGCCCATGTTTTAATTTGGGATATAAGCTATCTTCATTTCCCATTTCATTCAATTCCATCCAGCCATTTCAGTGTGAAGAGTAACAAACATGTTAACTAACTTTGAGGTATCCTCCACCATGCACAGTATGTTGGCTTCCTAAAGGTAGCTCATGCATTAATGCAGGTTATAAGCTATCTGAATTACAAATTTCATTCAAATCCATCCAACTGTTTCAGCATGAAGAGAAAAAAAAAACATAGTAACCCATTGTAAGGTAACCTCCGTCACACACCATATGGTGGATTACTAAAGGTAGCCCATGTATTGATCAGGGTTTAAGCTACTTCTGTTCCCAATTTCATTCATATCAGTCAAGCCATTTCAACATGAAGGAGTAAGAAACAAATTAACTAATTGTTAAGCACCCTCTAGCAAGCACAATACAAAGTTAATTTTAGTATGCCTATAGCCTTCGCGCAATAAGTTGACAAAGTTTAATTCAATCAGATGTATGGTATGACCATGTGTAAAATACGAACAAAAAGACAAAGAAACAAACATTAATTTTTATATATTAGATTTTAAATTCATCCATTTTGTGAAGGCTTTTTGTTCAAGCCACTTTGTGTAATGTTTCTGAATAAATGTAGTAATACACTTCATGCTCTGTAGCTGGTAACACACAAAATAACTGTATCCATATATATATATATATATATATATATATATATATGATACGAATATTAAGATGAAAAATTCCTAGCAGGAAAAATTATATATAAATAATTGACGAAGATTACTCACCAGGCGAAGGAGCACAGCTGTGACAGCATCACAAATAAATAAATGAATACACACACACACACACACACACACACACACACACACACACACACAAGCTTTCGCAACCCAGTTGCTTCTTCAGGCAGAAGGGAAGGAGAGGGAAAAGGAAATGATGAGGGTTTTAAGGAAGGGGGTAAGGAGCCATTCCAATCCCAGGAGAGGAAAGACTTACCTTCAGGGAAGGAAAGGAAGGTGAACAAATACACATACATTTACACAGTCGCAAACACACCTAGGCAGACATACTATAGAAAGCAAAGAAGTTGAACTTCTTTGGTTTCTATAGTATGTCTGCCTAGGTGTGTTTGCGACTGTGTAAATGTATGTGTATTTGTTCACCTTCCTTTCCTTCCCCCAAGGTAAGTCTTTCCTCTCCCGGGATTGGAATGGCTCCTTACCCCCTTCCTTAAAACCCTCATCATTTCCTTTTCCCTCTCCTTCCCTTCTGCCTGAAGAAGCAACTGGGTTGCGAAAGCTTGCGTTTGTGTGTGTGTGTGTGTGTGTGTGTGTGTATTCATTTATTTATTTGTGATGCTGTCACAGCTGTGCTCCTTCGCCTGGTGAGTAATCTTCATCTATTTTTTATATACAATGTATCCATATATATGTATAGCTATTTTACATTTTTTAAGTCTGGGAACTGGGATATTAATCATCTGCCTTTGATAAGTGTCATTCTTATGTATAGACTTTTGCAACTCATGGTTATCTTGGTTTTCCTTGATATGTACCAAAAAGTTGAGAATAAACAGGGATGCAACTGTCAGTATTTTGCTTACTCCAGCAAATCATCTAATGGCTTCCTCCTGTCAAATTAAAATTAGTTTTCCTGCAGGAAAATTGCGCCATAACAACAATGCAAAGTTGTGTCTGTAAAAATGTGTGAAAGAAGTGAGTAATAGCTTGACAATCACACAATTTTTAAGTTTACTTAGCAAATAGGTGACATGAACTAACTTTAAGCATACATGGTTAGTGTGTGTTCCCCAAGTTAGTTTTGCATCAAGATGAATGCCAAGAAGCTTAGCTGGGGGCTTATGGCTGAAAATAATATTTATGGAATGGTTAGTCTGTAATTGATTTACTCTGAACCATATGTTGCATGCAATTTTTGCTTGAGTATAAACCTATCCAAGGCTTTATCAGCTGTAACAAACACAAACTTAATGTCTGATTGTTTTTGTTAAAAGGAGCAATTTGCTTTCTTTCATTCTTTGGAATGATGTAATAAGAGATAGTACTTTCCCTTTAAAACTATAAAAACTTTTTAATAAAATTTTGTGGGTGATAGAGTCAACAACTTTACTAAGGTTTACAAGTGTGACATTTACAGAATTTTTGGATTCAGATGCAAAATGAAGGAAAACTATATTCCACTGTTTTCACAGCTGATAATCCAGGTCTGAAATCATAATGAGAATCACTAAGAATGTTATTGGTAAACAGATACCTTTTTTCAAGTGCTATAAAACAGCAAACAAAATGCTCATGTTTTATAGGGCTAGTTATAAAACCTTAGTACACAGCTTATCGAAATTTTACTCTGCTTTTCCTGGATTTTCTCTCAACGTCCACTAAATATCTGAAAAATTATAATAGTACTAGCTATACACTCATGCTTCACAATGGGGAAATAAAGAAAAAGGCGTCACATAACATGTCTTTTTAGGGTTCAGTTCCTCAATCAATAAACAGAATCCTTACAGTAACACTTAATCAAAAGTTTGTTTTTATTAGTTAACAAGTCAAATATAACTAAAACCTATAGAAGGAACTTGCTCATATTGAGTAATAATGTGTGATCTGTGGTATTCAACTTCTTGAGCAAGATTGCATTTTGTAATGACTGGTTTTCGTTAAATAGTTTCAGTATCATTTGATCTGTAATTAGTGTACATAAATTATACATTAAAGGATAGATGCGACTCACTGTTAAGATGTTCACTAATATGCAGACAAGTACATAAAATAGACACTCACATTCACACAACTGGAATTTACAGCAATGGCCTTCATCAGAAAAACAAACACATACATCCACACAATCACTTAGACATGACTAAAACACACATGATGACCATCTCTGGCCATTCCAGTGCAACAAACATATTGACAGTAGATTAAGATGGGAGTGGAAAGAGATCAATGCCAGGAAAGTGTGGCTTGGTATGTTCCACTTTTCATGACAGATTTTTAAGGCTCTGATAGGTGTGAGTGTGAGATTCAGCTTTCAATGCAGTAAAGGGGAGGCACAGGAGACAGATGACAGATTTTTAAGGCTCTGATAGGTGTGAGTGTGAGATTCAGCTTTCAATGCAGTAAAGGGGAGGCACAGGAGAGGAAAAAAGGGAAGGTTTTGAGGTGTATGTGTGAGGGAGGGGTGTGTGCGAGTAACTGTAAAACAAACACATTAAAGGGATGTTGGAATATTACAGAAGAATAGAATGATAAACAAAATAAAACATGAGAAAAGGTGACACACAGGTGGAAGAGGGATGTGAACTGGAAGTAGCTACAGAATACAGAGTGGGGGAAGGGGGGAGGGACTGTTAGGCAGGGGGTGAAGAGGTAAGTTATCTTAGATTAAGGTCAGGATTTTTGTGAAAAGATACCTTAATACATAGATAGGACTGTAGATAACCTAAAATGACTTATCATACTCACACTCCATGCCTAACAGTCCCTCTTAAACTTCCACTCACTATCTTGTATCTCCTATCAATTCATTTCCATCTTCTAACTGTATGCCACCTATTTCATATTTTATTTTATTTAACTATTAATCCTTCTAAATATATCAATATCCTTTGAATTTATTTTTATTCATTTATTTTTGTTTTATCATTTTACAGTTTCACCCCCGTACACACACATCTACTTCTCCACTTTTTTTGCTCTCCCACCCCTTCTCTTTACTGCATCCAAAGCTGCATCTCACCTTCCCACCTGTCAGAGCCTGTACAATACATCATGCAATGCAGAACATTCCATCCTCACTCCTGTCTGGCATCCTTCCCCTTTGCTTCTCTCTTCACTCGCTGCAAGATAGTTGTGCTTGAGCAGCCAAAGACGGTGATCCTGTGTGCTTGAGTTTAATCCTATCCATGGCTCAAGAATCATATTTACAGTGAGTTGTATCAATCCTCTATGATTGACATTCCAACATAAGGGGTGTGTGTGTATGTGTGTTTATATATATATATATAATACGAATATTAAGACGGAAAATTCCTAGCAGGAAAAATAAAATATAAAAAATAGACGAAGATTACTCACCAGGCGAAGGAGCACAGGTGTGACAGCATCACAAATAAATAAATGAACACACACACACACATAATCGCAAGCTTTCGCAACCCAGTTGCATCTTCAGGCAGTAGGGAAGGAGAGGGAAAAGGAAATGATGAGGGTTTTAAGGAAGGGGGTAAGGAGCCATTCCAATTCCGGGAGAGGAAAGCCTTACCTTGGGGGAAAAAATGGAGGGTAAACAAATGCACACATGCCCACACATTCACACAGACACAAGTACAAGGTGTACTTGTGTCTGTGTGAATAAGTACAGGGTGTACAAGGTGTACTTGTGTCTGTGTGAATGTGTGGGCATGTGTGCATTTGTTTACCCTCCATTTTTTCCCCCAAGGTAAGTCTTTCCTCTCCCGGGATTGGAATGGCTCCTTACCCCCTTCCTTAAAACCCTCATCATTTCCTTTTCCCTCTCCTTCCCTACTGCCTGAAGACGCAACTGGGTTGCGAAAGCATGCGATTGTGTGTGTGCGTGTGTTCATTTATTTATTTGTGATGCTGTCACACCTGTGCTCCTTCGTCTGGTGAGTAATCTTCGTCTATTTTTTATATTATATATATAAATTAAAAAATAGAAAAGAGATGACTTACCAAAAGGACCGGCTCGTCGATAGAAACGAATAAAATAACACACAAACACACATACAAGCTTTCGCAGCCTAGCTGCTTCGTCAGGCAGAAGGGAAGGAGAGGGAAAAGGAAATGATGAGGGTTTTAAGGGAGTGGATAAGGAGTCATTCCAATCCCGGGACAGGAAAGACTTACCTTGCGGGGAAAAAAGGAGGGTAAACAAATACACACACACCCACACATTTACACAGACGCAAGTACACTTAGGCAGACTGTTCATCTTTTATTTTTTTTTCTTTTTTTTTTCTCTCTCTCTTTTTTTCTTTGTGTGACTATTGACGGTACAGCACAAAGGTAAGTACTGGCCATCCAGTCTATCTCTTTTGAAGTTTAATTCAACATAAGGATTTTTCATTTTCAAATTATAAACTAATTTAAGGACAGAAGATGGTACCAGCAGTGGTGGTCTAAGGCTGTCGGAGGTCCAGGGTGGCAGCAAAAGAAAGTGAGGCCCCTCGTCCACTTGAAACTACATGTATTCCTATAAAAAAAGTAACTTCTGGGCCATTCCGTGCCAAGTGGTCTAATATCGAGAAAAGTTCCCACATGACCCTCATGGATTTTGATGAAATTTGGTATGAACAATCACACATGTTCTCAATGAACACTGGTAAAGTTTCAGTTTCAAAAATTCAATACTTCTGGAGATACAGTCACTTGTTTAAGACCATAGCACAGCTTCCAATAGTGCGTCCTTGAATTTTCAGCAACTTTGAGATGATATATCTCTGGGAGTTTTTGCATGAAAGAAACAAAACTTGGCCATCTTATACAACTTTTAGAGCTCTTTAAAGTAAAATATTAAGAACAGGATTTCTGAGCAATTTTCATATAGAAAATTTGGGGCAAAGTTGGGCGAAAAAATTGCTGGTTAAAAAAGAGCGAACTTTAGTTTTTTATATCTCCAGAAGTAATTGTGGGATGTACATGAAACTTGGCACACCATAACTCACCAACACAAGGTCTTAGAATATAAAGTTTCATTCTCCTATTGCTTCCCATTATTTCACAAATCTAGGGTAAAGTTGACAATTTTTCAAAAAGTGCTAAAAATGGATATTTTTAATCAAATTTTTCAAAAAAGTGTTTTCTCCAAACTCCTTTAAACTGTGCTCATTAGAAAGAGCATATTCTAAACTATCTAGAAAAGTGGATTTGGTTTTGCAATGCAAGCATATAAGGCCCTAAAAAGTAGCATAATCCTAGAGGCGCACTGGAAATTTGAACCCATTTTTCTGGCACTCAAATTATATCTAAAATCTTTTATTATGTCTAATAAATATTTGTTAATGCCTGGGATAAGTGAAATAAGAAGTCCTGATGAATAGGACGTAGCTAAAGTCCAAATAGAAAAAGGAATAAAAATAGAAACAATGATATTTCTTAACTGCCCCCCCCCCATCCCACAACTCTCTCTCTCTCTCTCTCTCTCTCTCTCTCTCTCTCTCTCTCTCTCTCATACACACACAAACTGAATGTAATTCATAAAATTTATTTCCATAATCATTATCTAATTATTAGTAGCCTGTTTAATGAACAAACACTAGCTTACTGATGGAAAAGAAGTGTATAAATGAGTTGCTATGGTTTAACCACTGCTTGTTTCATTTCACCTGAGGAAACCAGCATCCCCATCGCCACAGGGGCAACAACAGTCACGGGTGGGTTCCTTTACCACAGGATATCCCAAGCGTGATAAGCATTTCTTTACACAGGTTCCCAAGCCTGATAATGAAATTATTGAAGTGCCCTGGGTAAGTGCTACTCATAGGTTGCTTAGTTTCCTCTAACCTATTTCAATTTTTGATAGGGTATGGTGGTACAATTTCAATCATTTCAGACAAATGTAATTGTAACTGCAAACACATTGAGAAAAGAAATAATTTCAACTATGGCACTTGTTCTTGAATGTTTAATGAATATGTAACACAAATATTAGACAATTACATATGTTGGTATGATCACAAAAAAAGGTTACAGAATTGAGAAAAATCGATAGAAAATGTACCACACTAGGTACGATTATGATCACTTTCTCGTACAATTTTTATCACTGACTTTTCCCACATAAAAAGCACTTTTTCCTTCGGGCACCAGTGCATACTTCACTGTACCAAACGTTGCACAATAACGAGTTTACAAGCACGTGGAAACTAGAACATTTATAAGAGCACATTCGATGAAGTAGCTCCAAGTACATCTTTACAGGAAAAAATTTGTCTCCTTAATACAGAGTGTTGTCTTGAAAAAGACAGGAGGAGCTGTAGAAATCTGCTACACTGCAACGCCACACAAAGGCAACTGCTAGCAACAATACGAGACTGAAAACTTATGTTGATCGAAATTGTACCTGTATCGAATTTGTACCACCTTACCCTATGCTACATTAATTTTCTGATGAATATCAAGAGGAATGGTGTATTGTCAGACAGACAAATTTACTGTTGGAGCTGGAATAACTGCACCTTAAAGGCCTGAAAAACAAAGAGCTTGTTGTCCTAATGGATTTTTTGGAAAATTATTCTTTTATTATTCAGGATGCTGTGCAAGGCTTCCACTGGAAAGCAACAATTCATCCATTTGTTATCTACTTTCATCAAAATGAGAAAGTGGAATCTTTAAGTTTCTGCATTATCAGTTCTTGTTTGTGGCATGACACAGGTACAGTTAACGTTTTTGTCAAGGAGCTCATCAATTATATATAAAAGCACAGTTTGCACAGATATCTCACATTCATAATTTCAGTGATGGCTCCAGTGTTCAAACTTACTCACCTAGACCTGTTTCATTTCTTCTCTGGAAACATTAATCGAATCATATTTGTTTTTGTCAGTAAAGATGAAATTGGGAGGGGGGGGGGGAGTTGTCACAAGAAGTGAGGTTTAAACTTGGACAAACTGTAGCAGGCACTAGAGAAAATAGTCACTTTTTACCTATTGATGAAACAATAATTCAGGCCAGCAGAGTTTCAAACGATTGATCATCTTTTCTAGCTACAATGGGTCAGAGAACTAAAGAAGGCATATTAATGTCTGCTCTCCAACCTGGACAATATGTTGCATGCATCTAAGAAAATTTTTGGTGGATTGGGAATATCTGTGAGACTTCCACTGAGCAAAGGGGTGTATTAATAAACTTTATGCACCCTCATGGTCCAGCAGATTCATTGTATTGACCACCAATGAGTGACAAGTGCTGGGTTCCATCACACCACATTATTGCAGTTATTCCAGCTCTGTCAGTAAATTCGTCTGTGTTGACATTCATCAGGCTTGGAAACCTGTGTAAAGAAACTCACCCATAGCTGTTGATGCTCGAGCATAGCCCCTATGGTGATGGAGATACTGGTTTTCTCAGGTGAAATGAATCTAGCAGTGGTTAAATCACAACAACTCATTTATATAGTTATTTTCCTTCAGTAAGCTGGTGGTGTTAATTAAAAATGCTACTAATAATTAGATAATGACTCTGAAATAAATTTTACATTCATTCTAAATTATAATTTTGTGTGTGTGTGTGTGTGTGTGAGAGAGAGAGAGAGAGAGAGAGAGAGAGAGAGAGAGAGAGAGAGAGAGAGAGTTGTGGGATGGGGGGACAGTTAAGAAATAACATTGTTTCTATTTTTATTCTTTTTCTATTCGGACTTTAGCTACGTCCTATTCATCAGGACTTCTTATTTCACTTATCCCAGGCATTAACAAATATTTATTAGACATAATAAAAGATTTTAGGTATAATTTGAGTGCCAAAAAAATGGGTTCAAACTTCCAGTGCGCCTCTAGGATTATGCTACTTTTTAGGGCCTTATATGCCTGCATTGCAAAACCAAATCCACTTTTCTAGATAGTTTAGAATATGCTCTTTCTAATGAGCACAGTTTAAAGGAGTTTGGAGAAAACACTTTTTTGAAAAATTTGATTAAAAATATCCATTTTTAGCACTTTTTGAAAAATTGTCAACTTTACCCTAGATTTGTGAAATAATGGGAAGCAATAGGAGAATGAAACTTTATATTCTAAGACCTTGTGTTGGTGAGTTATGGTGTGCCAAGTTTCATGTACATCCCACAATTACTTCTGGAGATATAAAAAACTAAAGTTCGCTCTTTTTTAACCAGCAATTTTTTCGCCCAACTTTGCCCCAAATTTTCTATATGAAAATTGCTCAGAAATCCTGTTCTTAATATTTTACTTTAAAGAGCTCTAAAAGTTGTATAAGATGGCCAAGTTTTGTTTCTTTCATGCAAAAACTCCCAGAGATATATCATCTCAAAGTTGCTGAAAATTCAAGGACGCACTATTGGAAGCTGTGCTATGGTCTTAAACAAGTGACTGTATCTCCAGAAGTATTGAATTTTTGAAACTGAAACTTTACCAGTGTTCATTGAGAACATGTGTGATTGTTCATACCAAATTTCATCAAAATTCATGAGGGTCATGTGGGAGCCTCTAGACCACTTGGCATGGAATGACCCTTCTGTGATGAGCCCCCCCCCCCCCCCCCCCCGCCCCAGGACGTTTGGCATGGTAGAGTCTAAAAGGGTGCTAAAAAAAATTATAAATCTGAATATCCAACAAAATAAATTAAATTTGCTGACAAAAACTTGCTGTGAGCTGAAACCAAGATAGTTAAAATCTATGGAGATGCCCTAACACTGAAATAATCAAGCCAAATATTACACACTTTGCCATTGGCCATAGTGTGATATGACTGTCAATTTAGTGGCTTAAGGAAAAGGGCAACAATTCACGCAGACTTTTAAGGGAGATATTCTTGCTTTTGGAATGAAAACATGGCTTGTGGTTTCAACCAATCCCTATTTTCACCATACGCAATGGCATCTCCCTTTATTCTAACTTCCTTTGCTAAAATGAATGAACAACACTACTGGTTCTTTGATGTACAATGAAATTAACAAAAACCCCTGTTGGTCCCTCTTCCACTAAGCACAGCAGACATCTAAAACTTGAAATTCATGATTTTTACTTTCATTCATCTGATTTCAATTAAATAAATCATACATGTTGTCTTAAGATACTCTCAAGTTACTAGTGAAACCCCCATGAAAATTCGTCTAGTAGTTCAGACAGACATGATGGTTTTAGATTAAATAAGTGTTTTATTTTTGAGTATCTGTATTTTTATATTTATGATACGAATGTTATAGAGGAAAATTCCTAACAGGAAAAATATACGTAAAAAATAGATGAAGTCCACTTACCAGGCGAAGGAGCACAGGCAGTGATAGCAACAAATAAATACACAGACACACACACACACTCACACACACACACACACACACACACACACACACACACACACACACAAACGCTGGGAAAGCTAGCGTTTGTGTATGTGTGTGTGTGTGTGTCGCTGTGTTTATTTGTATTTTTATATTTGTGTATATGTTGTTTGTTAGGAAAGTGTGACTGGAAAAAATGCATGGAGAAATTAAAAACTTATCTATTTGGTATTGTTCAACATTACTGAAGTCTTTTATTTGTTTGTTTAGTTTATTTATTTATTTATTTTGTATTCCTACATGGATGTAGGATGAGTCATGTTTACAAATGATTACAAAATACAGAGATTCAATAAATATTTACACAATAACAAGTATGTATCATAAAGTAGTGCATAATGTTAGAGGTGGAACTAGACATAAAGTTAGAAACACATAGGTCAAATAACATAAAGCAATGACAGAGAAAGAAAAATAGTACACTGTTTTCTTTAAATTGGTAAGATGCCTAGTACATTCAACATATTAACATAAATGGGTAAGATGCATAATGCATTAATCATATTAAAACAGAGATTCTCAAGAACATAAATAAATGTAGCAATACAATATTTACAAAAACAATTATTATTTTGTCTGCATATATTCATCAAGAGAGTAAAATGACTTTTCCACAACATATTGTTTCAGTTTGCATTTAAATGTAGGCAGGACATTAATATGTACTTTGATGTTGCTGGAAGAGTGTTGAAAGTGTTTGTGGCAGAATAATGGACACCTTTTTGTGCAAGACTTATGAGATTACGATCCCTATGTAGTTCATTTTTAGACCTAGTACTGTGGCCATGATATACACTATTAAATTGAAAATGAGAAAGGTTATTTGAACCACAAATCATTGTAGAAAATAAGTATTGCGAGGTATTGGTAAATATTTGTAACTTGCAGAACAAGAAGATCTAGGGGTGGACAACTCTCATTTTTATGCGGTAAATTTCTTTCTGGTTAATGGTTGATTACCTCAAAAATTACACCACTGGACATGATGGAATGAAAATATCCTAAATATGCAGCATTGGTAGTTTTTATGTCACTAATAGGCGTGATTACATGGAGGGCGTAAGTTGTTGCACTGAGTCTTTTATGGAGATCTACAATATGCTCAGACCAGTTCAATTTGTAATCAATTAAAATTCTCCATAACTTAGTAAAATCACACAGTGATATAGGCCTGAATGACAAAACTGTGAAGTACCCTATTATGTTGTATGAATGAAACCATAAATGCATTTTCACGTGTATGGCAAAATCTCAGAGTATACAGCTTTTCCTAAGAGTATTTACTTTGCCATATTTCACATATTTTTGATTGCCACACTTACCCACTTCCATGCACCATGATCCAACTTCCTTACTAACAGCATGAGACAAGTGGTAATGGGTGGTCATGGAGCAAAGTCTTTCAGTATGAACACACACACACACAAGCATTTTATAAAGAGATATAGGTTTAAGTAATGCTCAAATGTTAAAGCAGTTAACAGCTGCAAAATTTAGAGTAAACACAATGAAAAATGAAATTGACTAATCAAATTATTTAGTATGAGAATAATGTTGACTGAAGTTCTCAATCAAGTAAAACATGGGGGGAGTAGGAAACTTACATTTGCCCTAACATCATTCTTAATGAGTATTCTAATGACTTCCCTACCTAATTTCTAATAGCACTTTCTACATTTGTTGAAATATTCCATGTAAAGTTTTTATGAAGCACTAATAATCTTTTTTGTTGACAGTTTGCTGTGCTCCTTGGACTTATCTTCGTATTGGAGGTATCTGCCAGTATTGCTAGCTATGTTCTTAGGGATGGATTAGTGGACATGCTAGTTGGCAGAATTAATTCTACAATGCATGATTATCCACATGACATCTATATGGCACAAACAGTGGATTACTTGCAACAAACTGTAAGTTAAATACAAAAACTTATTTGATTTTGTGATATATGTACATGGTATCATATGCGGAAGATTAATATTAAAATTACACTCTATAACTTGTTTCATACAAACCAATGTTATACATTTCTCTTGATTTTATTTATTTATTTGCTTGCAAATGACAGAGGCAGTGACATATTTCTTCAGAATTTCACAAGTATGTGGTACAGATATTTCTCAACACAATACACAAAATGAAATGGTAAAAAATAGTATATAAATAACTGATGAAGAAAAAGCTGAAGATAGTAGTGTACAGCAACACGAGAAAATAAATAAAATAATGGAAAGTCCAGGTTGGAATTAACAATATAGCAATAGGATAGTTTACATCTCACCGCAAAGATGTGATAACAAGCTGCAACAGGCACATAAAAAAGATACACACATACAACACTTTCAGCTTTCAGCCATGGCCTACTTAAGAATTAGAAACATTCACACAGGCACACAACACCAGTCACACACCCGTCATTTCCGGCTGTCGCACTTTGAATCGATTGTTCCCATTTCTGAAGAAGGCCATGGCCAATAGCTGAAAGCATTGTTTGTGTCTGTGTATTTTTTATGTGCCTGTTTCAGTTTGTTGTTGTGTCTTTGTGGTGAGTTGTAAACTGGCCTATTACTACGTTATGAATAAATAAATTGTGATAAAAGGACAAGGCAGCACTTACAGCAAATTAGTTGTTATATTCACATATCTACACCACTGTATCAGGCTGAATCACAGTTTGGAGTGGGGGGGGGGGCTTGGTGCACAGTTCTTGTTTGAGTTAAGAATAAGGGGTAGGAAGTTTTTGGTTTATCCCAACTAGTGTCCAGTATTTCCAGTAACTTTGTTATAGTATATAAACAAAATTTGAACAACAAACCAGAGCCAGAGCAGAGGTAAAATTGTGTAGTCAGTTAATTCTGATTGCAAGAGATATCTTCCTCAAGGTCAGCTTCTACTAGCTTTTCCATTCTTCTGTAAATAATTTGTGTTAAAATTTTGCAACTATGACTTATTAAACTGATGGTTCTGTAATTTTCACAACTGTCTGCACCTGATTTCTTTGGAATGGGGATAATCACATTTTTCTTAAAGTCTGGGCGTATTTCCCCTGTCTCGTTCATCTTATGCACCAGGTGAAATAGTTTTGATGTGATTGGCTCTCCTAGAGACTTCAGTAGTTCTGAGGGAGTGTCGTCCACACCAGGAGCCTTGTTTCAAGTTAGGTCTTTCAATGCTCTGTCAAATTCTTCTCTCGGTACAGCATCTCCTATTTCATCTCCATCTACTTCCTACTCCTTTCCTACAATATTCTCTTGAAGTTCATTTCCTTTGTAGAGCCCCTCTTGATACTCTTACCACCTTTCAGCTTTCCCTTCCTTCCTGAGAACTGATTTTCCATCTGTGTTCTTGATATTCATAGAGCTGTTTTTCTTATCTCCAAATGTCTCTCTTATTCTCCTGTAGGCAGTATCTATTTTTCCCCTATTTATACATTCTTCTACAGACCTGAATTTGCCTTCTAGCCACTTCTGCTTAGCTATTTTGCACTTCCTGTAAATCTCATTACTTAGTCGTCTGTATTCAATTTTGCCTGTTTCATTTACTGCATTTTCATATTTTCTCCTTTCATCAATTAAATTTAGTATTTCAAATATATGATACAAATATTATAGACAAAAAATTCCTAGCAGGAAAAATAAAATATAAAAAATAGACGAAGATTACTCACCAGGCGAAGGAGCACAGGTGTGACAGCAGCACAAATAAATAGAACACACACACACACACACACACACACAAACGCTAGCTTTCGCAGCCTAGCTGCTTCGTCAGGCAGAAGGGAAGGAGAGGGAAAAGGAAATGATGAGGGTTTAAAGGAGTGGGTAAGGAGTCATTCCAATCCCGGGACAGGAAAGACTTACCTTGGGGGTAAAAAAGGAGGGTAAACAAATACACACACACACACCCACACATTTACACAGACGCAAGTACACCTAGGCAGACATAATCTGCATTGAAACATATCATGTTATACATGCCATGTTATGTTGTGACTGATGCCATACTATATCATGACAGTTTGTGTTGTGATGTGACATCATGTCATATTCTGCACCATAATATAACATAACACTGTACTATGTTTTACACAGTGTTTACTGATTTAATAAGTCACATCATTTCATATAGTGCAAGTCAGTGAAGTTTTGGATGCATGCATGTCCGGCCATGTATACTTGCCGTTAGAGATGAACTTCACCTCATGAGCTCACTGTGCTGGGAAATTAGTGGTAACTTGTAAACAAGGGTGAATATGTCAGTTTTTTATTTAAATGTTTCTGAAGCTGAAATTTAAGTTAAGGCATAGTTCAACTCTTTTACACCTTTGACTGTGGACAGCATAGATTGAACTTTGTTGTATTGTGATTGGAGCAGTTTTTATTCTGGTAGTATCTGATAATGAATCCTGTATGCATTTCATGGTGTCTATTGGATTCACCTTGGTGTCTGCCAGCACCCTATCATAATAATAATAATAATAATAATAATTTATTTGTCTGTAGATCATATTTACAATGATATTAGACAAGTAATGTTGTTAATTTTATATAACATAAGAAAGAAAGAAAATTTTACAAATTTATCATTTATAAATATAACATGTGGTATTTAAGTATTAGAAATTTAGTGAAAAGACACAGTCCACTTCTCTGTTTCCAGCACTACATCAGTTCACCTTTAAATTACAAATTTTCTATTAAATACTCCTTCACCTTATACCAGCATCCACAAATGAGATGTTCCTTTAATTTTCTTTTGAAGGCACTACGTTCCTTTATGCATCTGATGCTAAGAGGCAGTTTGTTGAAGAATCTGCATCCTGCGTTTATAGGATCCCTATCTGTCATGTTTAGCCTTTTGCTGAAAAAATGGTTTTGTTCTTTAGTTCTTGTATTGTGGTTATGAATATCACTGTTTAGTGGAGCTGTACAGTTTACCATAAGGAAAACTATTGTCTCATATATATACAGACTTGGTACAGTTAGTATCTTAAATTCTTTAAATTTGTTTTTGCATGATTCCCTTGGTGATAGTTTGGCTAGGCATCTGATGGCTTTCTTTTGGAGTTTTAAAAGTCTCTGTATGTGTACATCAGCTGCTCCTCCCCATAGTGGTATACCATATGATAAGTGTGGGAAGATAAGTCCATGATACATTTTTAACAGGGTTTCTGTGTCCACTGTATAGCACATTTTTCTCATTAAGAATATATTTGTGCTTATTTTCGAACAAACCTTATCAATGTGATTTTCCCATGACAGATGCTTGTCCACCTCTATTCCCAGAAATCTATTACAGTCCACTTCTGCTATGTCTGCACTGCCAATCTTCAGTGTAAAAACCTCTGAGCTTTTTGTTATCTTTGTTTCAAATTTAGTACATTTTGTTTTCTTTCTGTTGATCAGTAGATTATTTTCTGCCATTTGAAAGTTTTCAGTGGCTCTCTTTTCCAAATCTTTCACTGTGTCACCACATACTAACAAAGTTGTGTCATCAGCATACATTATTACTTTTTCATTTATGTACACTCTTTGACAAAAAAACCTGGCCGCCGGCCGGCCGCCGCTGAGCCTAAGTCCGAGCCGGTCGCGACATGGGACAATAAAAGTGGCCGCGCTGATTCGCTCTAAGTCCCGCTATCTGCACAATCTGGCAACACTGTAGACTGCGGGAGTTCATACAGTACTTCTTGTGTGCTGTTAGAAGTTCCGGAAGTCAGCTACATCCTTGGTCCCGCGGTAAAGTGCGTGACTGTCATGTGAAAGTATTAGCGATCGAAACCGAATCTTGACAAAATTTTTTAATTCACGTTCCTCGTGCATGCTTATGCCACATGTGTAAGGGAAGTATATGCGTAACGTATTTCATTTTTTTATACACTGTTAATAACATTTCGGCTCAATAACACTGTTGCCTCTGGCCGCAGCACTCGGCAGAGCTCTCCGCGGCCCACTCGCCGGCAGCAGCGGTGGCGGCGCTACACAGCGCTGCCCACAGCGCCTGCTGCCGCTCATCGCCCTGGATATGTAAAATGCTGTAGTGTTACTGAGTGCTGATGTAAAAGAAAAAAAAAAAAAAAAGGTGGCGATGTGTATTTCAGACACGATATCAACGGAGCAGACCACCCATTTTGAATGATGACCATACTATTACACTAATACATAATATATTAGAGAGGCAAAACATTTTCATAGTCATTGATCCAATCAAATGGCACTCTACGATGTTTAACACTTATTTCTGGTTTAAATCGCGATCATTTTCCTTTCAGAAAAGCCCTTCATGTAATTTGTTATTGTCATCACTTCATATGTTTTTATCAAGACACTGTGCGTAACTGCACTACAATGTTTAGTGCCGTTGTTTGATTCCTTATGGTAAATGTATGAGCTAAATTATGTGAATACGTTTCAGAGCTCGTTATAAAGCAACACAGCCACACTGAAAGGTGTCTCATTTCTACAGCAGATATTTTGCGAACTATATTAATCATTATGTTCACTTCCTCTGTAAGCATCCCCTAGCATGTGGGTCCTAAGGAAATAGTAAAAATTCCCATCGAGGGAGGTCAATTCGAATTCCTTCAAAGGCGTTTGTATGGTGAAGCAAAAAAGACATCTAATACCATTTCCGTAATTACGAGTCGACCTTTCAGAAATCCTTATTGTATAAAGCTTTTCTTCTGATTCCATTAAAGAGTTTCTTCTTGCAATCTGCAGCGTATAAAGTAAAATAAAACAATGTAAAACGGAATACCACCGCCAAACGCACTGTCTCCAACCAGGATTAGAACTGCCGACCCACAGCTCGGTTGCATCGCGAGACACGAGCAGAACCACACAGCCAACCACACGCTGCCGGCTGGTGCCCTCAGTCTCTCACATATTCAATGCTGAGCCTGTAACGTATCACGAAAGTTAACCAGAAAGTCACCTATGCGAATAAAAAAATTCCTTGGGTGCAAAAGTTAAATTTCTGTCTCTCATATCACATGGGCATTATACAGCATGAGTCATGAAAATAGAAGAGGAATGTCAAGTGAACTTAGCTAGACAACTCAGTACCACTTACGGAAGTAACTGCACTGTCACAGTGTTGCCAAATATTAGCAACGATGTTGCCAGTTCTTAGCTGTACTAGGAAGACCTGTGTAGCGATAAGCGACGCGAAATCGCCCTCGTCTCATATGGGCTTCAAGAGGGAAGTCGAGGATTTTGGTTAATACGCGGCGCAATCTCCTGATAGTTTCCATCGTCACACATTAGGATGCAGATATTTAATTCGTCCAATGAGGCCGAAACCAGCGTTCATATATTTTGAAACTTCCATCACGATTTCAGTTTCACCTCCCCCCTCCGCCCAAAAAAAGACTAAAACAATTACTTTGTTAGATTTCAGCACAACCTACTTTGTTTTTAATTTTTCGTGAAAAGTTACTGTAAATCAACGTTGCCTCATCCGTCACGAAAAACTTCGCCTCTTGAAAGTGACTGCGTTTCAAAATGCAGCCTTACGACCGCACAAGTAATATTTCACGTGTTGGTTTGTTTGAAAGCCAGAAGAAACATAATCAACTGACAATGTGTGCAACACAGTAATCAGTTCATTAGGGGATTCAGAAGACAGGATACTTAAAATTACGGCCGTGAACACAGAAACTAAACTGTGTATGTGAGAAATGTGCAATTCTGAGGTTTTTCATCTGCAAACATATACATATAATCCATAGACTACTAACCAGCTTATTGATTTCACAGTGTTACAGCCTTGTTGGCCCAACAAATGATGATGAGAATCCGAATCCATGTGTATGATGGATTCTTCGAATTATGCCACCAACGACTTGCATGTGTGGTTGCTTAGTATCTGTCGTCACGATGATAAATCAACAGAAATTATTACCAATTTTTGCCTACTTTTTCATATAGTTGTATTTTCCGTAAAACCACACATTCTTTCCAGTCTCTTGGTCACATGGGAAAGAACGCATTTGCAACTGAATTGATGATAATAATGATAGTAATCAATGGTGTTTACCTCATTACAGCAGAATGATAACGATTACAATAACAATAGAAAATGCCGATCTCTTGGTTGACACACTGAAATGAGTTTTGGTATTTAGTTGCTGAATACCGTTTAGGACATTTTTCAGAGGAGAAAAATAGACCTAAAGCCACACACATCACTAGTACAATGATATCTCACTAATCAACTATGCTTGCTGTAGATCAGGAGACGAGAATTGCGTCACCGACCAAAATTGAGAGTACTGGTTCAGTTGTTTGACATTTGTTGGCAGTTAATAGATTCCCGACGTAAACCTCAAAATTGTTTCCAATTTAAACAGGGGTCGACCTTCCTGCGGTCGAAAATTTAATTCAGGATAACAGAGTCATATTAAGTCAATGACCAAACTCATATCCTCAAGAATATTGGAAAATACCTCGAATGCTGGAAATGAGTAAACGATCAGAGTTGTCTAGCGTTGTAAGCAATACTGCCAAGCAATAACAAGAACTTCTTGGGCATCCCACAATATCCTCATTCCTACAAACAGCATGCTAACTGGCTTTTAGCCATGCTGCGCTACCAAAGGCCATTCTAAGTAAGGCTTCAGTCCGAAAGCAGACAACAGCATTGAAAAATGCTAATGAATAGATGACTTACACTCATCAACGTCCGGGGAGAGTTTCTTTTAACAAAACGAAGAAAGTGCAAAACGACTACTTTCTCCAAAATTCCTACGGACTGTTGTCCCAAAATGGATGTATATACGTTCAGTATTGTCATACGCGGCTCACATTCCAGGAATATCACAGAAATGAGTATCTGGCGTGTACCGTCTTAGAGCAGCTATTACGCAAGTTTTTACCGATAATCATAAAACTGACCAGACGGGTTTCGCTGCCGAATATAGCGACTTCTATTAGATCCGCGTAACCTTTGCGGACAAGAAACTGTTTTCGTCGTATAATGATGCCCCTGCTTAGATGAATTATAATGTTACTGTTTAATGTTGCTTCAGAAGAACTTTTTGCATTAAATATATTTATCTTTGCAGGTGCTTCAAAGTAATTGTAATAATTAGTTTCCCTTCAAATTAATCCATTTATTCGATGTATTATTTGTAAAGTAATTGCAACCGCGAAAAGTGAAATTGTACTATAAACCAAACAGTTTGGCTACTTTAGGTCTATCGTCCATGGGCAGAACGCTTCCATGTGAAATATCTCTTTGAAAGGCAGAGAGGCGGACGTTCTCTTTCTTAGTACAACTCGGCTCGGATAGCCGGTCCTCTGTGGAGAAGAGATGTAATTGTGTGTTGAAGAAAGAAGTTATATCTAAGCAACCTGCCTATTATTTTTATTTTTCTCCTATATTTATATTTTTCAGGCTTATATTCGCCTTTACTTGTCACAAAATAATGACATATCTTTTTCTCTGCAAGTAGCATTACATTTTCCGTTGTCTCTAAATGGATCATACTTTGTCTCTGCCGGTCCCAGATCTCACGTCGAAAGAAAAATGTCCTCCACATCATTCATTTCGCAGGAGGCGGTCGTATATTTACCATTGGTATATTTACTTGTACGAATATTGTTCGCAAGCGTAAATAGTTTGCTCTTGCTGTTCGTCTCCAATTCCCTATAATTCTCCTCGTGAAGTGGATGAACTGTGCTTTATTATTGTTAGTACCATTAGTTTTTATTTCAAGTTGAGCTTTGAATTTGTATTTTTATTACCGTTACATTTGTTTGTTGAGTATGTTTGACAGTATTGAAGGTCAACAAGTTCTCATATCCATTAACATAAGCGTGTTAGAGCTAAAGTATAACGATCATTTTTGTCTTGTTTCATCTATAAAACTTCCTCTCAAAATGTGGAACACTTCTTTTAACACGCTTCATTTGAAACCGATATGTAGGCAGTGGACATTCACGGATTACTCATTTATTAACGTCATTGATAATGATAATTAGGATCAGATTTATTTACAAATTTTGTACTCAGTCCATTTAATTAAATTACAAACCTCCGCATTCTACGGCATTTGTTCTAAATCAATGAATAAGAGATATGTCAATACGTTTATTTACTATCTTTTAACAAGCAACAGTACAATTGCTTTCCATAATACTGATTTAAACCGTGGCACAATTCATCGATCAATTTTAATTTTAATCGTTGTAACACGTATTTATTAGGTTGCTTTATTGTCTATTGTGTGTTTCTTACAAATTTTACAATTGATTTTGTACTAACGATAGGCCAGAAACTTCATTAACGTAACTCAGAACCGTGTGACAATGCAATATCTACTCGCGTTCATTTTTGCGAGTTGGTGCAGTGGTAACACACTGGATTCATATTCGGCCATTTGGATTTGAATTTTCCATGATTTTGCTAAATAAGTCTAGGAAAATGGCGGAATGGTCCTGCGGCAGTGTGCGGCCGATTTCCTTCCACATCCTTATCACAACAATCCATAACCTTCCTTCTTTCTTTCGTGTCTCGTGTGCAATATTTTGTTTATGTTTCAGTGTTTTGATACAAATTTTGCAGTTCATTTCAAACCTAATTCCCACTGAACAAGAGACCTTAAACTTTCAACTCAACATAGAACTGGATGGCACTGCTACATTATAGCCATTTCTTAATTGGTGTGTGGTGGAGGGCACTTTTTATACAACTGCTGTTTCCTCCTGTTTCTCTTCCAGTCATAAATGGTTCGCCGTTAAAACAATTTCTGGTAAGACTTAATGTGAGTTCATATGGCCCTATCTTTTACCTTCGCGATCTTTCCGTGACTAATACGTACGAGGGGTAAGGTGAATTACAAATAAAACAGATTTATCGAATGTCTCTGTTGTATTTTCATGCAAACGTTTGAAACTGAATGAAAAATTTCACACATACAAAATGTGAAAAAGTGTAAAACAATAATTTAAATGAAAAATGCTTATAAAATGGTTTTAAAATAGACTAAGACGTATAAAGTAACTTTTCCCACTCGAAAATTGCTACCGCGTTAAAGATAGTTCCAAAAAAATTTCGAATTTTTAATAGCTATGTCAGTCATCATAGTAACACTGGAACGTAAAGTGTTCTTGCTTCATGAGTAATGCTAGCAGTAGCGTTTAGTCGCCATCGAATTGAAGGGTAATTTATTTCACTAACTTTCTGAAGTCGATAAGAGGTATGACGCAGTGGCGGCAGCCATGGTTGTATTGGTAAATGCGGCACAACGAGCGAGCGAAGGCGCGCGCATTTGGAAACGGAGAAGGCGGAGCGCGCCTGCTGGAGGGAAAGGATAGTTGTCTTTCTGAATAGACGAAGTCATCAAACGGAGTCTAACAGATGTTCGGTAGACCTCCCCGAACTTTTGCGGTTTGACTGTAACATAAGAAATAAATGAAATTCACTAATTGCATTTAATGGTTAGTAAATTAATGTCGTCCGCTATCTCCCGACGATACCGCTCGAATGATCTATCGACGTGAGATACATGGAACCTAAAAGTCGCCATAAAGTTTGTACTATGAAAACTATCACCGCGCTGTAGCGAGCAAATTGCAACTAAAACTATGTCTGCAACGCATTCGGCCATCAGACTACGTAAAATTTTATGAAATCAACGAGGCAGGCAACAGTAAGACAGGTTCGAAATCTATCGAGCATATCAAGGAACGTGCTAAAAATTAGCGTTTAATTGAAATGGAACGCTATTTAACGTAGCAAGATGTTCTATCAATAATAGGTCGCTTGTAATTTCCATAGTGACCTGCCGACATTTGAGTATTTACGAAGACTTTTCTGCGACAAATTGTGCGTCTTTTTGATATTTAATGGAGTAAAGTAAACATAACGATAAGGCCTACCTAGTATACAACCATACCGAGAAACAAAACTGGAAAAACTCTCAATGAAGTATTCATTGATATTATTTCTTTACTCTTTTAAAATAGCTGGCCACACGGCACATATGCAATTTGGAGGGCACAGTGTCTCGAGTGGAATTACGGATCCTAACAGCTACAAAAACTCGTTCATCAGGCCACCAATGTAATCAAGATTTTCCAACGTCGTAGCTAGGGTCTATTGTTTCGCAACTTTGGCATCATGTAGATGTAAGTCTGATTTGTAAATCTGCAAACAGTTGACTTTTTCTCGTCACCTCCATTAAATATTCTGTAAAATTAATATCAGAATATGCACATTGTAGTAGCTGAATTGTGTTCAAGAAGGGTCTCTGGAATGAATTTTCATATGAAAAATATTTAACATGAAAACGGTCGTGAACCTGTAAACCAAGGATCTTAATTAAAAAACAGCTGATGCGATTTCAGAATTTATTATTTACTTTATGTGATGACAATATTTGAAGTAATTTACAAGTAAGTTGTTTTATCAATATTTAAAACTTTACCATCATTTTAGAACAACAGATAAATTCATTTAAGAAAATGTTCTGTCGTTTTGTTTGTGATGTCACTTGATATTCTTGAAGTAGGTGGCTATGGCATCTACTATGAGGTTGCCAGGAGACAGTTGGCACGAATGGTTTTGTTTGACAGTAAGCGGATAATTTAAAGACGTAACGCCACGGCGGAGCGGCCGAGCGCATCGAGGCGCTATGCTACAATGCGCGAGGCCGTTCCCCGTCGGGGGTTCGAATCCCCTCTCGGGCATGGCTGTTTGTGTCGTCTTTAGTATAAGGTGGTTCACAAATAGTTTGTAAGATTAGGGACTGATGACCCTGCAGTTAAGTCCCTTAAGCCTGACAAACATCTGAACATTTGAAAGACATAACGAGATGAATTGATAAGATCCAGCTTTTGCAACAAAACTGACCCGATTTCAAAATAAGCTAGGTGTTTAGAAAGTGACTATTATACAGCTAGACATTTCTGCTGTAAACCTTACCTCATTGATTTACTCACAGCTGAGGCAGATTGCTCGCAACGTGAAAGAGAGTAGGACTAGTTAATACATTAACCGAGCAACCGAGCTGTGGGTCGGCAGTTCTAATCCTGGTTGGAGACAGTGCGTTTGGCGGTGGTATTCCGTTTTACTTTGTTTTATTTTACTTTATACGCTGCATATTGCAAGAAGAAACTCTTTAATGGAATCAGAAGAAAAGCTTTATACAATAAGGATTTCTGAAAGGTCGACTCGTAATTACGGAAATGGTATTAGATGTCTTTTTTGCTTCACCATACAAACGCCTTTGAAGGAATTCGAATTGACCTCCCTCGATGGGAATTTTTACTATTTCCTTAGGACCCACATGCTAGGGGATGCTTACAGAGGAAGTGAACATAATGATTAATATAGTTCGCAAAATATCTGCTGTAGAAATGAGACACCTTTCAGTGTGGCTGTGTTGCTTTATAACGTGCTCTGAAACGTATTCACATAATTTAGCTCATACATTTACCATAAGGAATCAAACAATGGCACTAAACATTGTAGTGCAGTTACGCACAGTGTCTTGATAAAAACATATGAAGTGATGACAATAACAAATTACATGAAGGGCTTTTCTGAAAGGAAAATGATCGCGATTTAAACCAGAAATAAGTGTTAAACATCGTAGAGTGCCATTTGATTGGATCAATGACTATGAAAATGTTTTGCCTCTCTAATATATTATGTATTAGTGTAATAGTATGGTCATCATTCAAAATGGGTGGTCTGCTCCGTTGATATCGTGTCTGAAATACACATCGCCACCTTTTTTTTTTTTTTTCTTTTACATCAGCACTCAGTAACACTACAGCATTTTACATATCCAGGGCGATGAGCGGCAGCAGGCGCTGTGGGCAGCGCTGTGTAGCGCCGCCACCGCTGCTGCCGGCGAGTGGGCCGCGGAGAGCTCTGCCGAGTGCTGCGGCCAGAGGCAACAGTGTTATTGAGCCGAAATGTTATTAACAGTGTATAAAAAAATGAAATACGTTATGCATATGCTTCCCTTACACATGTGGCATAAGCATGCACGAGGAACGTGAATTAAAAAATTTTGTCAAGTGTCGGTTTCGATCGCTAATACTTTCACATGACAGTCACGCACTTTACCGCGGGACCAAGGATGTAGCTGACTTCCGGAACTTCTAACAGCACACAAGAAGTACTGTATGAACTCCCGCAGTCTACAGTGTTGCCAGATTGTGCAGATAGCAGGACTTAGAGCGAATCAGCGCGGCCACTTTTATT
Source organism: Locusta migratoria (assembly GCA_026315105.1). Taxonomy (NCBI): domain Eukaryota; kingdom Metazoa; phylum Arthropoda; class Insecta; order Orthoptera; family Acrididae; genus Locusta; species Locusta migratoria. Next base: position 678,471,654 of record CM048744.1, read on the forward strand.
GTCCCATGTCGCGACCGGCTCGGACTTAGGCTCAGCGGCGGCCGGCCGGCGGCCAGGTTTTTTGTCAAAGAGTGTACAGTATGAAGAGCAGAGGTCCCAATATCGAACCCTGAGCTACCCCATACTTTACCTTCTGGAATTCAGAATAGACTTTTTCTTCTTTGCAGTCATTGTCTCTTAGCATATCTATATTTAAGTCACCTGCTAATATTACAAAACTATATTTCTTCATGACTTTCTGAAGTAGTACCTCTAATTCCAGTAAAAAGTTTTCAATGCTAGAGCTAGGTGATCGGTATATTCCTATTATAAGGCATTTTTTCCCCATGAACTTTATTTGTACTGCTGCTGCTTCAAAGTAGAAATCTGTGCAATTTGGGATATGTCGAGGGTTGTAGTCCCCAACTTTGCTGTCAACAAAAATTGCTACTCCCCCACTTTTATGTTCATTTCTGCAATAGTATGCTACATTTTTGTATCCCTCTAGATTGAAAACCTTTAATTCACTATCTTTTAAACCGTGTTCTGTCATTATGAAAATATTAGGTACTTCAACAGCTAGTAAAACTTCTAACTCTTCTGATTTTTTAGATGCATATTGAATGTTTTGATGCATTATTTTTAAATTGGAGTTTTTTGAAACTGCTGTACTATTTATGTTGCCACTTTCCCTACCTTGATTGGAATCAGCCTCTTGTACTAGTTGACCTTGTTGTAGATTCTTCTGATTGCAGTCATTTAGATGTTTCCCTATTATCTGTTGCTGTTCACTGCTTGGCCCCAGCAAAAATCCTGGCTTCTCAAAGGTGGCTGCCTTCTTCTAGTGTGACGACTGCTGCTACTGCTATGTGCTGTTGCTGTGTGTGCCAGTAATTCAGGTTGGCTTGTTATTTGTTTTGGAGCTACTGCTACTGATGTTTGTTCTGCTACTGTTGTTGTTGTGAATGCTGATGATTCTGGTTGGTTGAACTTGGATGTTTTAACTGTCACTTCTGATGTTGCTATTAATTTTGGTTCAGTAGTAGGTTGCTCTGTTGGTGTTGCTAGTGTTTCTTGGATGGTAGATCGGGGGGCTGTTTCCATTTGTGCTGGTGTTTCTGCTGTTGGGCATTTATACCATCCCAGTTCAGTGACTGTCAATTTGGAATTGCATTTAATTGCATCCCTTATTAAGTTTCCTAGCTTGGCTTTCCCATTGTAGTTTAGGTGAAGCCCATGTTTAGTAAAACATTCTCTATGAAGTGTGCTTGAGTCGATTAATTTCACATTACTGAATAGCCTGCAACAGCTTTTTAGTTTCTCATTAATTCTGTGAATTTCCTTATTCACACATGACCATTCAGGTAAATCATGCCTGAGAGGAAAGTTCACAAGTATAATGTTTGTGTTTGATAGTACTAGAATAAGACTCAAGAGCTGTTTATACATTTTCATGGCATTATTTTCGTAAATGTCTTTTGCTCCTGCACAAATTACAACCGTGTCCTGCTTGCCATACTTATATTTTACGATGTTTTTCGTCACTTCTTTGAAACTAGCAACTGGTTTTACCATACCGGTAACTGTTGATGATTTACTGATCACTGATCAGTTCTTGAGAAATTCCTTTGGCGTGACTGTCTCCAAAAACGTCGATTTTTGATTCCACCTTTTCTGTCACTTGCATTACATTTTGTTTATTTGCACTTTGATTGCTTTTTACGGATTTGTTTTGTTTTTTATGTTGGTTTGGCCTATTTGCATTTGTCACAGCGGATTCGTTTTGTTTTTTATGTTGTTTTGGCGTATTTGCATTTGTCACAGCGATATCACAAACCATATCTGTAAGAACCTGGAAGTAATTTTCGTGCACTACACTTTTCTTTGTTTCACTGTTTTCTTGCTTTTTCACTTTTTGTTTGCATCCATTTAACTTTACTTCCGCCAACTTTTCCGACAGAGTCGAAATATTATGGCGCGATCTTGATGGGTTTAGTTCACTGATTTCATCTTTAAGTTTCGTTATATCCATCTTCAGTGCACTGATAATAAGCTGTAAACTGGACACATGTTCGTTTAGCTTCGAAATTTTGGCTTTACAATTTACACACTGTTTATTTTTAACACTAAAATTCACGTTTTTTCGCGGAGTAACATTCCGTATTTTCACGCTAGCCGCCATTTTTATGCTATAGATAAATATATTAGCAAAGTCTGAGTGTAGAATTGTGATTTTTAGTGGTCTAAGTACTTGGTTCCTATCTGAGATAGGATTATGGGGCAAATTTTTTTGTTTATCTCAGACCAGCATCCATTTGAAAGGCCATCAAAACACCTGTCTTATTCTAGTTATGTTACACTGTATGAGCAAAGTTTGATTGGTGAATTGGACTTGACACTGAGAGCAAATTATGCTCATTGATTAATTCCTTTTGAAAAAGATGTCAATTAGGCTGTTCAGCTAATGGCACCATTTTTACATGCACCACTCAGATTTTATATGGTTTTTATCAACATAAAACTGTTATTCTAGGAATGTTTTGAACCGTGTCTTTTACACCCTTTAAAATTGCAAGAATCGGTTCAAACTTTGCACAAAGATAAATAAATGGATCAATTCAAACAAAAATTTTTTTAATTGAGTAAACATTACATGTTTTTGAGATGTGATTTTTTTAAAGTTAGGATTTGCTGAGACTTGTTGATGGACTTAAAGTTGGCAGTATTTTATCAGTTAACGACTGAAAATTTGAAGATTTTCAAACTCACAAAGGAGCCAGAATGGTTATTTGTTTGATTCTTAAAAATTAATATATCCAAAAATTCGGCAAATGTACATAAAAAAACAGAACTCTTCTCTTGGTAATGGATTTTTTGTATTCAGATATAAATAAAATTCATCATTAATGAATACAAAATTTGATGTAAGTTAATCTTAAGGAATGAATTTGTCCATAAGTTATATTAAATAACATTTTTAAACATGTTACCTTCAACTAGGCTTTGTAATTAGCCTAAAGAATATCTTTAATGAATCTGTCAGTTGGAAGATTTTTTCTCTTTGTTCTTATCTAAGTGTCTGCATAGTACCACACAGCTTATCTATTTTTACATTAATTTTGTAACTTTATTTATTTTTTTCTTTTCAGATGCAATGTTGCGGCCTTGCAAGTCCGTGGGACTGGGCTGGAATACTAACTAATGAAACTAATACTGTTCCATACAATGGAACCGTATTATTGCCAATGTCATGTGTAGCATCTTCAGCTTCAAATGAAACATTGTAAGTACTCAGTACTGATAGATTTAAACAGAGTGATATGAAACTTAAACAAAAGTTTATGATATTGCAAATGTGACAACCAATGAAACAGAAAAAATAGAATAAAAAACACATTTTCAAGCCTATTTGAAGAAAATCTAATTATTGATTTATTTGAAGGTGCATACTAGGAAATGAGAAAGGTACCCATTTACAAACTGTATAAATGAGTACAGGCACATAGCACCCCCGCCCCCTTCCGCTACTGGCACTCTTTCATGATGCATGCATAGCCGCATCATGGTGCATCACTTACATTACTCAGACCAAAAATAATTTATTTCACTCAGCTGCCGCCCCTACCCCTGAAAAAAATACATGGGTTTTATTGTTTATCTTGATAAAGCCTATCCTCAACTGGATCAAGCCCCTCACAAGCCACAATTCCATATCCACTACTGTTTCCAAGTATAGTAGTATTGATATTTTTCTTCATTCAAAAACTTCCTCATTTCTTTCCCAAAAGAAACAAGATCAGCTAAAAATTTTCTTCACTCAGTCAATGAATTTCAGAATGAAGAGATATTTTGGGTTAACTTTGACAGAAAATTGTTTTGTTTTTCAGTGAAATAAATTTACTCCATTTATTATATTCATAATTTCTGTTACAACTTTAATTGTAAACCACATTCTGGCACTTTCCCCACTTGGTGACTAACCTAACAGTTCTCCTCTATTTAGAAGTTTTGCCTCTTCCCTTATACAAATCACCAGCAGAAATGGATAGAAAAAGTCATCTTTATTTTCATCTGATTCATACTCTTGTTCACTTACAGTGGTCCCTGGTGGTAATTACCCCCTCTTCCTCAACAGTATCATAGTTTAAAGAAGAGAGTCATAAAATTTGAATCTTAATTCATAAGCCACTTGAGTTCCTCATTAGTTTAAGACTTTCTTGTCCTAAAATAAGATAATAATACAGTGGAACCCCCGATATCCAACCTTCAGGGGACCGGTCTGTGGTCAGAACGGCCAAAAGGTCGGATTTATTGAGGAGCAATAAAACACGTATTTTTGGGTCAAAATAGCCGTATACTGCACTTAATTATAAGTATTGTACAAAATACACACTCAATACACACAGTGCTGCTTAATCGTAATCACTGTATTCAATAAAAAACTATTTTACAGTATTGTGAGTCTATCCTTAGCTAGCTTTGTACCCAAAACGGGCTCATTTTTAGCAGCAAGAGTAGATTTCAGCAACATTTTATAGTTCAGTCCGGTCTCGTCTATGTTATATACTTGTTCACCTACAAGATTAGTATCCGACACCAACTTTTTAAACTTTTCTACAAAATCTTTTGCAGCATCATCATCAGCAGACAACTTATCGCCCACAATAACATGTCTAATACCGTGGCGAAGCTTCCAGCGGTGAAACCAATCTTCGCTTGCCTGGAAAGTCTCAATACCTCCTCCCAATTTTTCAAAGAGCTTTACGGCTTTTTCTTTCACAAGAGGCCTCGACAAAGGAGTCCCTTTGCGCCGTTCTTGACAAAACCAAACCCAAAGAGCATCGTCTACAAGTTCTAGCTTAGGTTTTTTTTAACATTCTCCTATTTTTTAAAGCATCTTCCATTTCAACTGTCATAGAATAACTTTCAAGGTCTTTCAAGGTCAAGGTCCCATGTACCTACATTTCTCCTGAATCCAAACTGATCCTCCCCCAGGTCAGCTTCTACCAGCTTTTCCATTCTTCTGTAAGTAATGTGTGTTAAAATTTTGCAACTATGACTTATTAAACTGATGGTTCTGTAATTTTCACAACTGTTAGCACCTGATTTCTTTGGAATGGGGATTACTACATTTTTCTTCAAGTCTGAGGCTATTTTCCCTGTCTCATACATCTTATGCATCAGGTGAAATTGTTTGACATGGTTGGCTCTCCAAGAGACTTCCCTTTCCTTAGCCTATCTTCTAAGATAAGTCATAATGTGAGTATTGCCTCTTGTATTCTTACATTTCTCCTAATTCCAAACTGATCTTCCCCAAGTTCGGATTCTACCAGTTTTTCCATTTGTCTGTAAATAATAATATTCATGAAACTTCCTGGCAGATTAAAATTGTGTGCCAGAACCGGGACTCGAACCTGGGACCTTTGCCTTTCACGGGCAAGCGCACTACCGACTGTGCTATCTCGACACGACTCACGATGCCGCCTCACAACTTTACTTCTGCCAGTACCTCGCCTCCTACTTTCCAAACTTCACAGAAGCTCTCCTGCAAACACGCAAGACTAGCACTCCTGGAAGAAAGGATATGGTGGAGACGTGGCTTAGCCACAGCCTAAGGGATGTTTCCAGAATGAAGCTTCACACTGCAGCGGAGTGTGCGCTGATATGAAACTGCCTGGCAGATTAATATTGTGTGCCTTTCGCGGCAAAGGTCCCAGGTTCGAGTCCCGGTTCCGGCACACAATTTTAATCTGCCAGGAAGTTTCATGAATATTATTATTTACAGACAAATGGAAAAACTGGTAGAATCCGAACCTGGGGAAGATCAGTTTGGATTTAGGAGAAATGTAAGAATACAAGAGGCAATACTCACATTATGACTTATCTTAGAAGATAGGCTAAGGAAAGGGAAGTCTCTTGGAGAGCCAACCATCCCTTAGGCTGTGGCTAAGCCATGTCTCCACCATATCCTTTCTTCCAGGAGTGCTAGTCTTGCGTGTTTGCAGGAGAGCTTCTGTGAAGTTTGGAAAGTAGGAGGTGAGGTACTGGCAGAAGTAAAGTTGTGAGGCGGCATCGTGAGTCGTGTCAGGATAGCACAGTCGGTAGTGCACTTGCCCGCGAAAGGCAAAGGTCCCAGGTTCGAGTCCCAGTTCTGGCACACAATTTTAATCTGCCAGGAAGTTTCATATCAGCGCACACTCCGCTGCAGAATGAAGTTTCATTTTGGAATAATATTCGTGTTAGTATTTTGCAACCAAGACTAATTAAAGTGATAGTTCTGTAATTTTTATATTTGTCTGCACTTGTTTTATTTGGAACTGGTATCACTGCATTCTTCTTGAAGTCTGAGGGTATTTCACCTGTCTCATACATCTTGCATGCCAGGTGGAACAATTTCTTCATGATTGGCTCTCCTAATGATAATAGCAGTTCAGAAGGGACATCATCTACTCCAGGGGCCTTGTCTCTACTCGTATCTTCTAGTCCTCTGTCAAATTCTTCTCGCAGTATAGTATCTCCTATCTCATCTTCCTCTACTTCGTCTTCCATTTCTAGAACACTGCTTTCAAGTTTATTTCCGTTGTACTGACCTTCTATATATTCCTTCCACCTTTCAGCTTTCCCTTCTTTGCTTAGTATTGGTTTTCCATCTGAGTTCTTGATATTCATACCACTTCTTTTCTTGTCTCTAAGTGTCTCATTTATTTTTCTGTACGTGTTATCTATCTTTCCCCTAGTTATACATTCTTCTAAGGTCTTGCATTTCTCCTCAAGCCACTCCTGCTTAGCCAGTCTGCACTTCCTGTCAACCTCATTATTCAGACATCTGTACTTCCTTGTGCTTGCTTCACTTGATGCATTTTTATATTTTCTCCTTTCATCAATTAAGTTCAGTATCTCCTGTGTTATCCAAGGACACTTATCAAATAACATATGTCTGACAGACAACTAACCAGCTTTTGACACTGTACCCCATAAGCGGCTTCTTATAAAATTGCGTGCTTATGGAATATCTCCCCAATTCTGCAGTTGGATTCACGATTTCCTATCAGAAAGAACATAGTTCATTGTAATTGACGGTAAGTCATCGAGTAAAACAGAAGTGATATCTGGAGTTCCACAGGGAAGCGTTATAGGTTGCCTACTCTTCCTTGTGTTTATAAATGATTTAGGAGACAATCTGAATAGCTCCCTTAGACTGTTCGCGGATGATGCTGTCGTTTATTGGTTAGTGAAGTCAACAGAGGACCAAAAGCAACTGCAAAGCGATTTAGACAAAAATTCTGCATAGTGTGAAAATTGGCAATTGACACTAAATAAAGAAAAGTATGAAGTAATACACATGACTACTAAAAGTAATCCGCTGAACTTCAATTACGCGATAAATCAGTCAAACCTTAAGATCATAGATTCTACCAAATACCTAGGAGTTACAATTACGAACAACTTTGACTGGAGAGATCACATAGAAAATATTGTAGGGAAGGCGAACCAAAGGTTAGGTTTCATCGGCAGAACGCTTCGAAGATGCACCAGCTCCACCAAAGAGACTGCCTACATCACACTTGTGCATCCTCTCTTGGAGTACTGTTCCCTCTTGTGGGACCCTCACCAGGTGGGACTGACGGAAGACATTGAGAAGGTTAACAGAAGGGCAGCTTGTTTTGCTTTATCACTTTACGGAGGGGGGGGGGGGAAGCGTCACGGAAATGTTGCACGAATTGGGGTGGAAATCATTAAAAGAAAGACGTTATTCATTGTGGCGTGATCTGTTTGCAAAGTTTCAATCATTGACTTTTAGTTCTGAATGTGAAAATATCTTGCTAGCACCCACCTACTTAGGGAGACATGATCATCCCAATAAAATAAGAGAAATCAGATCGAAAACGAAATGATTTAGGTGTTCTTTCTTCCCACGCGCTATTAGAGAATGGAACGGTAGAGAAAAGTTATGAAAGTGGTTAATGAACCCTCTGCCAGGCACTTAAATGTGATTTGCAGAGTATCTATGTAGATGTAGATCTTTAGCTTACGGCAGGTAATGGAAAAGTGCTATGAGTGGAACAGGGAATTGTATCTATGTTTCATAGATCTGGAAAAGGGTTATGACCTTGTTCCTAGGAGGAAGCAACTGTCAGTTCTTCAAGATTATGGTATAGGAGGTAAACTTCAGCAGGCAATTAAAGGGCTTTACCTAGACTGCCAGGCAGCAGTTAGAGTAGATGGTAAATTAAGCTCATGGTTCAGGGTAGTTTCAGGGGTAAGACAAGGCTGTAACCTGTCACCACTGTTGTTCATACTATTCATGGATCATATGTTCAAAGCAGTAGACTGACAGGGGGGATTAAAGTAGGTGAAAACAAAATAAGCAGTTTCGCATATGCGGATGACTTAGTTGTAATGGCCAATTCGATTGAAAGGTTGCAAACTAATATTTCAGAGCTCGATCAGGGTTTCAAGGATTATGAGATGAAGTTCAGCATCTCAAAAACGAAAGTAATGTCTGTGGGAAAGAGATTCAAACAGATTGAGTGCCAAATAGGAGGAACAAAGTTAGAACAGGTAGACAGGTTCAAGTACCTGGGATGTATTTTCTCACAGGATGGCAACATAACAAAAGAACTGGAATCAAGGTGCAGCAAAGATAATGCAGTGAGTGCTCAGCTAAGGTCTACTCTCTTCTGCAAGAAGGAAGTAAGTACCAAGACTAAGTTAGCAGTGCACCGCTGTATCTTTCGACCAACTTTGTTGTATGGGAGTGAAAGTTGGGTGGATACAGGTTACCTTATTCATAAGATAGAGGTTACAGATATGAAAGTAGCAAGAATGATTGCAGGTACCAATAGATGGGAACAATGGCAGGAGGGTGTCCATAATGAGGAAATCAAAGAAAAGCTGGGAATGAACACCATAGATGAAGCAGTTAGAGCGAACAGACTGAGATGGTGGGGTCATGTGACACGCATGGGAGAAGCAAGTTTATCAAAGAGACTCATGAGCTCGTCAGTGTAGGGTAAGAGGAGTCGAGGTAGACCAAGAAGAAAGTACTTAGATTCAGTGCAGAATGATTTTGAAGTAAAAGGCATAACATCAGACAAGGCATCAATGTTAGCACTGAATAGGGGATCATGGAGGAATTTTATTAGAGGTACTATGCTCCAGACTGAACGCTGAAAGGCATAATCAGTCTCTAATGATGATGATGATGATCAAATGAAGGTGAAACAGCTAATGATGAAGTTAATTTTAATATATAAAAAGACTTTAATTAGAGTTAAACAAGATTATATAACCCAAATATCAATTCATTCATTCATGAAAGAAAATATCATCATCATCATCAATCACCATCAGGCTTTTGATATTCACTTACAGAAAAAGGCATCTATATTTTACCAACATCTCACACTGTGTGACTTTAACATGCCAGAATACATGCACTGAAACAAACATAGCCACTCTTCTCACATGGGATAAAATTCATGACATTCTTGTACTGACATACTGAGCATCATTAATAATTCCAAATGCTTGTAAATAAGGTACACATTTTTCTTAATATGTTTGATCTAAGGGATATATAGACCCTAACTGTGTATGTACATAATGTTCTTCTTGCAGGACAATGGTCTTTGCCAGTGGGTGTGTTCCACGTTTGGGACTTCTGATTAACCAGAGTGTCCTTCTGCTTGCTACAGCTGCTATTTCAATAGCTTTATTACAGGTAAGTAAAAATTGCAATAGTGCAAATGTTTAGTTTGAACATAGTTCACTTTATGAAGCATGTTGTCTGCTTAAAGAATTCTCATGATTGCTATACATGTTACATCCAAAAGTTTGGGAGGGGGGGGGGACTGTGATCATAGCAATGTACTAAATGAACTCTGATACAAAATAAGGATTCAAAATTATAATGATAGTAATGTCTTTCTGTGAAATTTTTGTACTTTCAATGGGCTTTAATGAATATGAAAGAACATCAATGTGAGTAAAGCTGTGGATAAAAGCTAGTCATATATTGTAATTATAAATTAAATTAAATTTTAAACACACATTTTTAAATATTAACAAAACATTTCATTTCAGTTCCTTGGGATGACTTTTGCCTGCTCTCTTGGGAAAGCTATCAGAGCACACAAAACTGAACGTGAAATACGTCGTCAGGAACTTCAAGAACAACTAATTAAGAGCTATTCTCTTATTAGCAACAGTGACCCAAAGAGGACATTCCCTGTTGTGTACATGGAAGCAAACAGGGACTTTGACTGCTGAACCTTACAAGAAAACTGTACTGTACTTTAAAATGCATACAACTAAAACGGAATAATAATTTTTCAGTGCAATGTAAAATGTATACGGTGTGTTAATGTTTCCAGATGCAGCATAATTTGTTATTGGAAACCCTTAGAAGCATTAAAAATAAAAACTCAGCAATGGCATAAATAAGTCAGCACATACACACCAACATGGAGATAAAAACTGAATGACAACATATCAAAAAGCACAACACTGTCATTGTCAAAAGGTTACCTGGAAACTATAAACAAATTTTTTTTACTGATGCTAATATACTTGACAAATTTACACCTAATATTCTCTGTCATTATACAGTAATTTCAATTTAATTATGAAACCTATTTGACAGTATAACACTATCATTAAATTATGATTCTGTCATAAGTTTCTTGTAATTAAGATTTATTTTTGTATGACCAATCAATGTAATTGTAAAACTGTTACTTCATATGTACAGGTAATTGGTAAAAGCAGTCATATTTATGAACTATTTTGTTGATACTTGGAGGAACATAGACCTATTAAAAACTTGAATATGTTGTATCTAACAAAGAAAATTCCAGGTTTGAGACAACAATATGAAAAAGATAGCTTTCCAACTCCCAGCAAAGACTATCATCAAGCTGCAGACAGACACCTAAGAAATACAATATCTCTCTCTCTCTCTCTCTCTCTCTCTCTCTCTCTCTCTCTCTCTCTCTCTCACACACACACACACACACACACACACACACAAAACTTAGCTTTTGGCCACAGCCTTCAGTACAGACCACACACACTCCTTCTCATTCTGATCGTTTTTTGTGGTGAGTTGCAAACTAACTTCATCATATTGTTGAATACATATTATTTATGTTCCACTATATTGTGGTATATTTAATATTAAAATTGGTGTCAGACTGATCATTTGTATTCAAAAATATATGGCTGTATAATTTAATTTGCAAAAGAAGAAATGGGAACAAAAATGTTGAACATAAGTTTAATAAAACAGAAATGTTGATCACTATAATAGTTATAGAAATACTATTTTCTTCCTTTTCTTTTTTATACTATTTCAGCTTCAGTTACATATCTTTTCAGTTATAGAATCTTCCAGTATTTATTTTAGAGTATCCTGTATTGTCAGTTCAATCTTTAAATTTTGATTTTTCTCTCTGAATAATTACAGCATTAAGACTTTTCTCGTACGGAGGCATACAGGCATTCTTTTTTTTCCTCGTTCTATTTGGGAGTGGAAGGAAGGAAGCTTGGAGTTTAACATCTTGTCAACAGCGTGGTCATTAGGGGCGGAGCTTACGTTCTGAGTGTTTGGGGAAGGATGTGGAAGGAAATCGGCTATGCCCTTTGAAAGGAACCATCCCGGCATCTGCCTGGAGTGATTTAGGAAAATAATGGAAAACCTAAATCTGGATGGCTGGAGGTGGATTTGAACCACCATCCTTCCAAATGCGAGTCCATTGTGTTACCACTGCACCACCTTGCTCGGTTATTTGGGAGTGGAATAGGGAATGAAATGCCTAGTAGTGGTACAGTGTACCCTCCGCCACACACCTTACGGTGGATTGCAGAGTATGTATGTAGATATAGATGTACTGCTGTATAAGAAAATATCTCATCATGTTGCAATAACATCTTGAAATCCCATGCAAAAGCCTTTGTTGCTAATACTGCCATGATTGTCTGTGCCTTACAACCTTATGTGGATGCAAAATACAATTTCTGCCCAACTACTGACAGAAAAGATAACAGTGATAAGCTGATAGGTATCAGTTAACTTCTTGATGATCACTTTTAATCATATTACTATCCCCCCCCTCCCCCCAAACTGATGTATAACATAGATCACAGATCATACCACTAGAAAATCAAACATATTATTATTTATTTATTTTTCTTTTCTTCTTCTTGTTTTCTTCATAATTTCCATCGAACCATTCATGTTGCATTATTTGCAATACACACAGACATAGTCAAAACAAAATTTTATTTAAAGACATTTTAAAAATTTTGCCTTCAATTATTTAATATTCTGTAACACTGAAGTATTAAGAAAATCCACAGCTTACTGATGGTTAATTTATTAAATCAAAACATTGAAACTCTTCATAGCAAGATGACACAGGTTGAAATCCTGTTGAGTGGATTATGATTCCAGCCAAATATGTACTGAAGAGAGAAGATGATGAAAGCTAAAGTCTGAAAACAATAAGTGGTGTAACAGTTCACAGAAGATTCTACGTCAAGTTTGTAGTATGCACAGGTTGACAGCAAGAGAAGCATGCTGGAAAGTATGTGAAGTACCTGACATTACTGAAGCCAATGAAATGACAACTTATTTTAGTTACCAGCCTTATAAATTGGCTCAAGAGAGGGCTGCAGTCTAGAGCACACATATCTCTGTGGGTGCAGCAGTGGCATAGTCAGTGGCGGCACCAGGGCTGGGCCTGGGCCCACCAAAATAAGTCCCACAAATTTCAGAATCAAAGTAAACTGTATTATGTTTTTTAATTAAGTAAATAGTATACTATTGTAGGCATATGGCAAGTCACTCTGTTAAATTGTTAACCGATTTTGTATTGTTCTATACTCAAATACACTCGAAGCGGACCTATTGGTTGATTAGTGCATGCAAACGAACTAGTCAATCAATATATTGCACAAACGGTTCTTCACCATTTCTGTTCCATGTTTGCGCATATATTTCACAGTTTGCATTAACGGTAAACAATAAAACCATAATTGACATCATCAAGGCCTGAATTTTGTTTTTTTGTAGTGATTTGTGCGTGTCTTTTATTTATTTTTATTGAAAGTGAACTAGTAACAGTCTATCATATCAGATTTCTGCAGTCGGCAACAAAAAGCTATTGAATCAAAAGTACAACCTAACTGTCAGTAAGTGCAGAAACAACTGCAGGTGTTAGTTTTCATGATGTATAATGTGAACTAGAAGACAGTGTGTTTTCTGATATTGAAGTCGAAGTAGAAAGAAGATTAAAACAGTTGGAAAATGAGAACCTCATTACTACGAAGGTAAAGAATAATTTTCTATTTCTAGCAATAGCAGCAGCAGCAGCAGCAATGCTAATCCCTCTGTTTCAGTGGGTGACATATCTATGAAAGCTGCTTATGGACCAAAACAATCTCTGTTAAGACAACTTCCTTCTCGCTTCCTTAGAGACAGAAAAAGAAATTTCCACCCAGGTTGATACAAAATTCACCCCTGAAGGGAATTAGGTACATTAAAAGATACTGCATTACGTTTGGTCTCTTTATTTTTCTGTCTTCAAATTCAACACACTAAAAGCAAATTGCTTGGTTTTGTAAGCGATATTTTCATTAATTGGAAAAGAGCACAGAATCTAATTCTGGCTTTAAGCAGCACGAGAACAGCCCCACAAAGAAAAAGGAAAAAAAATGCCGTTGTTTCTTGGGAGTCTTTCAAAAATTTGAAAAGTAAGTTTGGATAGAATGAATCAATTTCTTATCTGCTGGATGAAACCCAAATTCTAGAAGTTCAAGAAAATGCAGGATACATACAAACAATTACCGATGTCCTTTGATACACTGACCTCCAGGAAATAGCTCAAAGAAGTCATAAAGAATGGAAAGATAGTGCAAACAATGGAATTTGTTGGAGTTAATGGAAATTATATTGAAGAAAATATCAAAGTGCTTGGAAAAGAACTTGAATCTAAAAGAAAAAACTGCACACATCATAAAATATAAAATCAAATTCTTACCACTATGAGCAACATTGTGATAGTACAGACCTCAGAATAAGTGAAAGAAGCACAGTATTTTGCTCTAATTGTTGACAAGTCAAACGATTTTTCAAAAACTGAGTAACTATCAATTGTCATTCACCATTATTTAGATGGTAATATTTATGAAAGGTTTCTAAGCTTTGAAGCTGCAGAAAAATTGGATGCTTCTTATTTCTTAGTCTGCGTTAAAAAGAAACTAGCAAACAGTGGAATAATTTAAATAATTGGGTTGCACTTGTGGAGGAGTTGCAGCTATGAGTGGTTCTTGTGCAGATGTTCAATGTTGTTTAAGCAAAGAAGTCCCACAAGCCATCTACACACACTGTATCAATCACAAGTTGAATCTCGTCATAGTAATAACATGCAAAGGTATCACATCAGTAAGAGACTTTTTTTTTATTTAAAAAATATCTTTCATTGTATTTTATTTTTTGGTATAACAAGGACTTGCACTGCATCAAATGTTTGACACACAAATAAAAAAGAAGATTGAGAAAGTGGAATTATAAAAGTTAAGTGACTCCAGATGGCTCAGTCAGTATGCTTCATGTTTGACTATGAAAAAGACATTTGAAACTATTGTTGTAAATGCAGTAAATATGCTGGGAGAAAATTCAAAGAGCTGTAGAAGCATCAAGATTTAGTGCAAAGTTAAACTATACTTTCATACTTTTTTATGGTCCACTAAAAAGAAAGGAAAAAAAAATCTCAAAGGGAAGTGCTCAAATTCTGACAACGAAATGAAGGTCTCAGTAGAGGACTGCTTCTTGTCACAGCCACAGGAATTCGGAGAATTTTTTGGCTTGTTGAATAGTGGGATAGTTATGCTCAGGCATTTGGTGATTACTTTTGAATAGACTTCAATTATACCCACAGTGTCATTTCACACCATTTCATTTGAATAGCTCTCATAGTAGAAGCAAGAAGAGACAATCTGAAACAAGTGTATGGATCCGACTCTGAAGATGTAGCAACAGAAATAGGTGCTGAATTACCACAGATTCCTCTTCTCTTGGTAGAATTCGGAAGTTGCCAAATTATCTGGGGAAAATGTTTGTGATTTGCTGAATAAAGACAGTCTTGAACATGTGCAAGCAGCTGTTTACAATTCATAATTTGCCATAAAGTTTTATATATAGTGCCGGCCGCGGTGACCAAGCAGTCTGCAGCTCGCCAGTCATGGTCTTCATGGCCACTACGGTTGAGGGTTCAAATCCCCCCTCAGGCATGGATATTTATGCTGTCCTTAGTAGTAGCTAGTTTATAAGTAGTTTGTAAGTTTAGGGACTGATGACCCCGTAGCTAAGTCCCATAAGCTCTACAAACATTTTTATATATAGCAGACAGTGGACATGAGACACATTTTATTTTAAACTCTGGAATAATTAAATGAATCATTTGTCTAAACACAAAAGTAAAAAATTTATGGATAAACAAATATTACTGCCATTGGCACAAAATTATTCATGGAAAACTGTATCATTAGAGGCAGAAATTGGGAGAGTGAAAAATTTATCACAAAACATGAACAGTAAATTGTGGTGATGACTGAGAATTTAATTGCATTGCTCAAGTTTTTAGAGCAATATAAACTTGGGTTACATGATTTGCGCAAATTAAGTCAAATAGCTGTGGCTATTCCTGCATCCTCCTCATTATGTGGAAAAACATTTTCATTTATGTGACATGTAAATGTTATTTAAGGAATTCAATATCTAACGAACACCTAAGTTATTTGTCTGTTCTTGCAGTAGAAACAACTGTATACTATTTATTAAAGAAGGGAAGGAAGAAGTATGAGGGGGAAAAGAATTGATTTTAGCTGCTTAGTACACTGAATTTATGTAATGGTGAGATGTGAAAATGTGAGCTTGGTGGGAATCAAACCACATTTCCAACTTCAGCCCAGTGGTCACCTTAATCACTTGCTCCCTGTGCTCACCTCCTGTCTATCTCAAACTGCCACAAGTCGCATGCTATACAGGCCATGTACTTTTTCGTGGCCCCTCTGTCATCGGCAGAAGTTGGCTGAATTCATATGTCTACGGAATGTTTATGCTCTCTACCAACTTTACCTCGTAACAGCATTGTACACCGTAGATATTGTCACTGCATGGTTGATTTGTATTGATTATTGTCTTCCACTTTGTTATTTGCTAAAATAAGTCCACATACCCCGACGACTTGTTTTAGAAAAAGGAAGGCTGTCCTTGGAAGTGATATGAAGAATGTTAATTTCGATTGTTATTCAGTTACTACAATAAAAAGAGGCAGAAAGCATTGCTACACCTGCTTAAAAAGGCCATTTAAAATATTAATAATTTGTATATACATTCCAGTTTTCTATTAATCAAACATTAAAGTGAGTCTTAATTTCGTGTTCCATCTGTTACGCTTGAACCCCTTATCGTACATGTTTCTTTTAAAACCTGTAAGCTGGTGGCACTGGGAGAAAGAGGCAGGGCTTGTTCTAACAGCCAATGCGCTACAAGTTGAATGCAAGCTTTAGCTCACAACATTCTCCACTCAGGGGCCATGCTTAAGTGCATGATCTGTAGTGCCCCCATTGTCCATGCCCTCTTATGCTCACCATTTTGAATTCCCATACAAAGTAGAACATCTGACCGCATCTGCAGTGAAGGAAATGAACCAAACATGGTCTTCATGTATAAATACATATTAAAGATTGGTGAGGAATGTTCTTTATGACATATCTGAAAGGACAGACACCACACCAATCTCTAATAACTAATAAGAAAAGACTGTGATTTGCGAGTAGTTGATGATTTCACAGTCAGTCACAACTACAGATGATTAATCTGTTTTGAAAGTAAGTAAATGCCAGTTTGTTAGTTTCTGTTTCACAGTTTTTTGCTTTCTTCTCAGTGTATCAATTTTGCTGTTTTCCATGTGAATATAAATGAATGTGCTCTTGAAACATGTGGTATGAGACATAATTTGTTTTTGTTGCTTGGCATGTCAGGAAAGGTGTGATATTCATGTTGGTATGTTACATATTAAGATTTTGCTGTTAGAAGGGTATACATGTAATTGTAAAGATAGCTTCCGTATACATGTGTTCTTTAGTTTCCAATACAAGAGTGGCAATTATTTTCAATATTTGCCTGTTACTGTGGAGTGTGTGTACTGGAACAGTTAGTCTATGTATACAGATGTACTGAAGTCTTTGGTACAGAAATGGAAAATATTTTCAGTATTTTACTGTTTCTAGGAAAAACATGTGTCAGAAAATAAACCTCTTACCTTACTGTCCTTCGAAATAGTCACCTCCCATAACTATGCACCGCTGAGCTCTGTAATATGTCCTGGGAACTTTGCATGATGTCTTCCTTCGGGATGGAGTTCAAAAGCCTCATTAAGTTTCATTGGATATCTGGAATATCGTCAAATCACTTTCCTTTCAAAGCAAGTTTGAGTCAAGGGCATAAGGAAAGCATATGGAGGACTGAGATCTGCCAAGTATGGTGAATGTTCAAGTTGCACAACAACACTCACCAATTTCGTCTAACAGTTCCCGGCAAGAAAGGGTGGTGGTACAACTTGAACATCCATCATACTCGCCAGATCTGAATCCTCCAAACTTCTTCCTATTCCCTTGACTCAAACTCGCTTTGAAAGGAAGGAGATTTGACGATATTCCTGACATCCAGTAAACCATGATGAGGCTTTTGAACATCATCCCAAAGGAAGACTTTGTGCAGAGTTCCAGGACAACATTGCAGAGTTCAGCAGTGGATAGTTATGGCAGGTGTCTATTTTGAAGGACAGTAAAGTTAGTTCATAGTTCATCCATGTTAATGTTGCAGAACTATTCACCAAAATTTGATTCAGAATTAGTTTTTTCATTTCGTATTGTATATATGGTTCCCATTTCAAAGTCCTATATTTTTGTTGCTCTTCAGATAATTTGTAACAGAAGGAAAAATTCAGACTCTGTAGATTTAGGGGAGAGTGGCATAGGAAGTGATGATAGTGAAGTAGCATTAGAGACTCGTATTTATGGCCAAATCAAAACAGGTTTTCCATAATTGTACTAAAAGTTAACTTTTTACAGCTGGTGAACAGTGAACTGTTTACTCTTTCTACAAAAGAAATAATGCTAGTATGAGTAATTTAAAGTTTGACAAAGGCAGAATTTTCAAGGGGCATGACGAACCAAATGATACCCTTGAGTAAAGAAAAAATGGCAGATTGATATCTAAAGCGAACTGAAATTATCTCTATGGCATTTTATTCCTTGTTGATGTAGATGCATAAATGCACAAAATAAGTAAACAGAGACTATAAATACATAGTACACACTCATAAATTTAATCTGCATTACAAACCAAATTCGGCACTTTATTGTTGCTTATCTTCATGAATTTATTAGTGAAACTGTCTAAGGTCATAAATTAATATTTTAGACTACATTTTGAGTTTAATATTTGTCCATGTGAACTCGAGGACGGGCTCTCCCATTTTATAGTCTGGTCCATCCATCTCCCAAATGCTAGCACCACCACTGGGCATAGTGCTCAGCACATGAGAACTATCTCTATGGTCACTGCTTTCACTGCCATGAGTAATGAAGCATTTGCCCCACCAACACACCAGCTTGAAGATACACATCTGGTAAAACAATGAGTCTGTTTGTGTGAAGAAGTCTATAAATGCCTTCTGCACATCCTCATCCAACAGAAATCTTCAGCCCTTCTGGGTCTCCATTAAAGGACCAAATGGTGTGACACTCTGGTGTAGAGAGATCAAGACTATGGGGGGAGGTGCTCAAGAATCTCCCACTTGAGTCAGTACAACTTGTGTGTTAAGACATTTGCAATATGGGACTGTGCATTATCATGAATCAGCAGCAACTGTTGTTATATTTCAGCAGACATGCTACTCCATTTTTCGTCTTAGACTCTTTGTCAATTTACCCGACCTTCCCCTACGTATTAATTTCTTTCTTGGCACTGCCATCACAAAGATGGTGCATGCTCCCTCATATGGATCAGCCATACAGTGTAATACTGCAGGGAAGTAACACAGATTCGTGAATACTTATTATTGGAGCCCCACTTTCCATGCAGTATCACAATATCTGAAAGTTGTATGCATTCATGAACTGTTAGATGAGCAAAATCGTACAATTAAACAAAAATATGCAGTATCAAAATTCAAATTCATCTTTTCATTTACTTACGTGCTTTTACCCAAAAGGTTGCTCGATGGGCACAATTCCGTTCCATAGGAAATGCATGCACCTGTGTGTTGGCAGCACTAGAGCTGTGTGCAGCTACGAAGGCGGGTGGTGGGGCGATGCGCAGTAGCAAGAGCCTGTGTACCACGTGACGACTCGTGACGACCCAGCCAATAGCGTCATTTCGCCGTTTCGCGCCGTGCCGAGTGTGCTTTGAACGTATAATCCTGATTTTTCTTCCAGTGGTCGTATACTGAAGGATATTTACTTTGCGAAGTGTTCGTTATGAATGACGGATCAAGAAAGCGTCAAGAGTTACATAAAAAGCAAGATCTGTTGTGTTCTGAGTGTTTGACTGCTTAAGAAGGGAGGCGGCAGCAGATGACTGGCCGCCACGTGGTGCTCTCCACAACGTTGCCACAGCCAGGGGAGAGTGGCAGAGGCGCGCGGCGTGCCACTGCGGACATCCAGGGAAGCGAACGCGGCCGTCACAGGCAGTGGGCCGGCGTCTTATATATCGCCAGGTCAGCAGTGACCACAAGGCCGAGGATTATTAGGCCGGAATAAGGGCATTGTAGACGTCTAAAATAGGCACTTAATTACCTCATCTAGGGCAAATAAAATCTAAAACAGGCCCCGAAAAGAATTGATCAGACGAAATAAACAAAGTAAAATACATAGTGTTGACTTATGAGCAATTTTTTACTCACATATAATAAGAAAAAAAATCACACATTAATGACCAAACCGACACCAAACCTTTATACTTTTCGAAGATAAAAATACAATGCAATTCAGAAGCCAGTGCTGAAATACATGTAACAGGTCTATACAATTTACCAAACACAGAATAAACCAGAGGTTTCAAACATTCATAACCTAATTGATTTCACAGTAAATTACTGAAAACTTTTGAAGGTTTCCCAGAGAAAAACTACGGTGCTCGTATAATTAATTTATACGCCGTGAATGAACGTTGTATATCAACGTATGTGACAGGGGCGCACTTCACTTTCGGTATACATTTTGGACGGGAATGCAGCATTCAGTAGACCTGGATGTTTCGCAAAGTTTCTTCAGGCCGGTGTTGTTATGGAAAATCTGCTGAAATTTTCCCGTTCTTTTTCTCCCACGTTACCTACGCTTCAGTAATTTCCTTTTTTACTTCCACTGGAAAAGCCGTATTCTCATAGATAGGTTAACATTAAACTAACACTTCGGGAATAACTGTCCCCATAAATGTGTAGTTGGCTCTAATGAAAGCCAAGTCCCGCTGAAGTAAGGGATCATCGAGTAATTGTGTTACACCTTTCAAAGCCAGAATCACTTTTGTTTTCATCTACGCCAATTTAATATAGCCCCTTCAACCTAGTACTGACAAAATGGGTGCGATTATTTGCTCTTTAGTGTTTGGGCTTTGCTTTGAACAGATCAAATAAACCTTGGATGGCGGATCTGGCTCTAAATTGCCAACAATCAGTTTTGGGATGTTCCGTAGTTTCATCTACAGAGATCCATATGGAAAACTCCACAATAAGGATTCTTTGCAGTGCGTCCATGTAAGTTAAGTCGACATAATTTTTACGCAACGTTAACTCTGCCTGCACAGACCAATGACAGTACTTTCTTTCACATATCGATCTTCGTTTTTCTACGTATGATTTTTCGATGCAAGTATTTTGAAAATAGAAGAAATAGATTCCTTTTGGATTTTTCAACTGAAACAGGCAAAAGTATGGGTTAACTGCGAAATAGGCTATTTTAAGTGCTATAAAATTATCTCTTTCGGTTTTAAGTAGCCACGAAACGCGTAAGTACATTTGCAACTAGCAACTCAGGAGAATATAAGGTTTTAACCATAATATCTGCGGTCTAGTGATCACTAGAGATTACTGTACGGAAGCGACGCAGTCGTAACAAAGAATTGGGCTATATTGACGTTTTTTGAAAGGAACGTTTTGCGTGGAACAGTATTTGAAATGTATTCGAGGGCCAAATATCCCACTGCGGAGAAGTTAGTTTCACAAATGAAAGAGAAGTTGGACTGGGCAGCGAAGATGAGAGCGTTAATTTATTGTCCCGAGAATTGATAAGTACTGAATACAGCATCACCTTGTTTGTGTAGCTGTGGCCTTACATATTGTTAGTAGCTATTAATCTGTATTTCAAACATTTTATTACGAATTTTAGGTTTTATTTGTGTAGCGGCAAACAGTAATCGCCATTAACTATACTGCGCAGGCGCTTGCTTGCTTTCGTGTGTGTGTGCGTGTGTGTGTGTGTGTGTGTGTGTGTGTGTGTGTGTGTGTGTGTGTGTATGTGTGTGTGACAGATATGTTTGACAAAATCGTTCATATTTTATATTGTTATTACAAAACTCGGCAACGCTTAACAATTACTAAATATGAGTGGAAATATCAGTCTTGACTTCCACAGAGTGAGTACATTTTATATTTTCACTCAGACATACTTCAGTATTGTTATACATTGATCAATGGGAGTTTTGTTGCTTAATCCCTCATATTTTCTTCAGAGCCTGGCTTGAATAGTCCACTTATACTTCGATAGAATGTCACTAGTAATTTTTATAATGTTGTCACTGAATTTTATTCTCATTGCTGTTATGTTCGCTTGAACACAATATGTTCACTTTTTGAATCAATTTTTTTTAATTACGCCCTCGTCTCGTAGCCGTCTGTGATCGTAGCAAAGTGGAACAGACGATGGCACTCAGTACAAAACAAGTATACAGGCTTCATTTATGTGGATACAATTTTATTTTTGCTTTCTATGTATGTTTAATCTATGCAGTAACTATATGGTCATGGCAGTATAAATGAATCATTTATTGACAACTTGTAAAAATTTCCAGTTGCTCTCTATTGCAAGCAAAAAAAGAGCATTCCTTACCATTAACATTGTTTCGCCTAAATGAAACGAATAGCATGAAAAATGCATTAATGTTGAAGGCGTATAGACGATATCTAACTCAAGTTATCAGAATGTGTAGCTGAAGTGTGTAGAAGGTTCTTGACGGAGTGCGCAGTGCGTACATATGAATGGCGGAACTCGACTGAATAAGACTGCTGCCAGGAGCGCGCGGCCGCAGCGGCCAGTCAGCTGACAGCGGTCAACTGACAGCCGGGGGAGGAAGCGGCGATCTGGCGGCGTCGCGCAGTGTTCTCCCTCTCTGTCTGCGCAGAACCTTTCGCTCAGCCGCCTTCCTACCTGCACACAGCTCTAATATGCAGCTAAGACAACATCCCCTCCTCTAACCAAGTAGGTGGCTAAACAACACTCCCTCTGCATCACACACACCTTTGATGGAAGGCGCTAGCTAAAATTGCACATGCAACAACCACAACAACAATGTATGTTCTTATAAATTGTTTCTTCAATTCATTTTGGGACAAGGTCTCAACTTGCAATTCTAGTAAGTGCAATTTATTGATCATGTCAGAAGAAAACAAAAACATTATTAGATACATTATTACATTACATAAACCAGTCACACAGAAAAATAAATACATATTGACACAGATTACATACATAAACACTTGTTAATTTTTTACTTTACAGTGGGTACCCAAAAATTAGCAATGTCCAGTGTACTTTGTGTAGCATTTATCAAGTCTTCCATAGTACACATGGCTGGAGGTAACGTGCATTGAGGCAGATGTGATGATGTCTGCACAGCAGCTCCACAATTAAACTTGAGAAAATCAACTGGGAAGCCCCATCTCTACAGATTGCTCTTTGATCCTGTGACACAGTAACAAAGATGACTCAGTCATTTTCATGTGGAGCATCTCTCTGTATGGCTTGGGGAAAGAGCTTCTTGTGGGATCAACCACACCTCCAGATGCTAGCATCTGGACTGCCATCTCTTCTCCTGATGTTGGTGTGGTGTGTCAGCAAGTGCTTCTGTGCTACGAAGCAACCTCTTTCTAGACAGAAGTGTTTGCTGTGTCGATTGATGACAATGTTCAATGCAATTATTAGACTTCACAGTTCTACACAAATTTAACCTGATTTTAACACATTCATTGGATTATCAGCAGTGGTGCATAACTTTACACATTTCAGACTCACAAATTTTGCAACAAAAACTCCTTCAGCTCACCTTAAAAAACGAGCTATGTTTAGTCCACAAATGCCATTTAAGACAGCAAGGTCTACATCTACATCTACAACCATACTCGACGGTGTGTGGCAGAGGGTACCTTGAATACCACTATCGATTTTCCCTCCTATTCCAGTTACGTATTGTTCGCAGAAAGAAGGATTGTCGGTAATGCCTCTGTGTGGACTCTAATCTCTCTGATTTTAACCTCACAATCTCTTCGCGAGATATACGTAGGAGGGAGCAATATACTGCTAGACTCCTCAGTAAAGGTATGTTCTAGAAACTTCGACAAGAGCCCGTACCGAGCAACAGAGCGTCTCTCCTGCAGAGTCTTCCACTGGAGTTTAGCGATCATCTCCGTAATGCTTTCACAATTATCAAATGATCCTGTAACGAAGTGCGCTGCTCTCCGTTGGATCTTCTCCACTTCCTCTATCAATCCCACCTGGTACGGATCTCACACCGGTGAGCAGTATCCAAGCTGTGGGCGAACAAGTGTACTGTAACCTACTTCTTTTGTTTGCAGACAGCATTTCCTTAGAATTCTCCCAATGAATCTAAGTCTGGCATCTGTTTTACCGACGATTGATTTTATATGGTTGTTCCATTATAAATCCCTCCTAATGACTACTCCCAGATAATTTATGGAATTAACTGCTTCCAGTTGCTGACCTGCTATAGTGTAGCTAAATGATAAAGGCTCTTTCTTTCTGTGTATTCGCAGCATGTTACACTTGTCTACATTGAGCTTTAATTGCCATTCCCTGCACCATGCGTCAATTCGATGCAGATCCTCCTGCATCTCAATACAATTTTCCATTGTTAGAACCTCTCTATATACTACAGCATCATCTGCAAAAAGCCTCAGTGAACTTCCGATGTTATCCGCAAGGTCATTTATATATATCGTGAACAGCAACGGACCCACGACACTCCCCTGTGGCACACCTGACATAACTCCTACTTCGGAAGACTTCTCTCCATTGAGAATGACCTGCTGCTTTCTGTTATCTAGGAATTCCTCAATCCAATCACACAATTGGTCTGATAGACCATATGCTCTTACTTTGTTCATTAAAAATTTGTGGGGAACTGTATAAAATGTCTTGCGGAAGTCAAGAAAGACAGCATCTACCTGAGAACCTGTGTCTATGGCCCTCTGAGTCTCGTGGACGAATAGCGCCAGCTGGGTTTCACACGAACGCCTTTTTTGAAACGCAAGCTGATTCCTACAGAGCAGATTCCTAGTCTCAAGAAATGTCATTATATTTGAACATAATGCATGTTCCAAAATTCTACAACTGACCGACGTTAGAGATATAGGCCTATAGTTCTGCACATCTGTTCAAGGACCCTTCTTGAAAATGGGGATGACCTGCGCCATTTTTCAATCTTTTGGAACGCTACGCTCTTCTAGAGACCTGTGGTACACCATTGCGAGAAGGGGGGCAAGTTCCTTCGCGTACTCTGTGTAAAAACGAACTGGTATCCCATCTGGTCCTGCGGCCTTTCCTCTTTTGAGCAATTTTAATTGTTTTTCCATCCCTCTCAATTATTTCGATATCTGGCATTTTGTAATCTGTGCGGCAATCTAGGGAAGAAACTACAGTGCAATCTTCCTCTTTGAAACAGCTTTGGAAAAAGACATTTAGTAATTCCGCCTTTAGAGTGTCATCCTCTGTTCCAATGCCATTTACGTCACAGTGTGTCTGGACACTTCGTTTTGATCCACCTACCGCTTTGACATAAGACCAAAATTTCTTAGGATTCTCAGCCAAGTCAGTACAAAGAACTCTACTTTCGAATTCATTGAACGCCTCTCGCATAGCCCTCCTCACGCTAAATTTCGCTTCGTGTAATTTTTGTTTGTCTATAAGGCTTTGGCTATGTTTATGTTTGCAGTGAAGTTCCCTTTGCTTCCGTACCAGCTTTCTAATTCGGTTGTTGTACCACGGTCGCTCCTTTCCATCTCTTACGACCTCGCTAGGTACATACTCATCTAATGCATATTGTACGATGGCTTTGAACTTAGACCACTGTTCCTCAACACCATCTGTACTTAAGATAAAACTTCTGTGCTGAACCGTCAAGTACTCTGAAATCCCCTTTTTGTCACTTTTTCCGAACAGAAAAATCTTCCTTTTTTTAATATTTCTATTTACGGCTGAAATTACCAATGCTGTAACTGCTTTATGATCGCTGATTCCCTGTTCTGCATTAATTGTTCCGACTATTTCGGGTCTGTTTGTCACCAGGTGTAATATGTTGTCACCAGGTCTAATATGTTATCACCACGAGTTGGTTCTCTGTTTAGCTGCTCAAGGTAGTTTTCAGATAATGCACTCAAAACAATTTCACTGGATTCTCTGAAGCGTCTGAGCCTCTGGTTTAAGCCTTCCACTCAGCACCAAACCAGAGGACCGCAATCGGTTCTGGGAATGACACTACAAATAGTTAGCTCAGATTCCACCCCGCAAGCGAGGCTTTCTGTCTTCACCAACTCCGCCAACCGCAAGTATGAACTGAGGATGACCTCTGAACCCAGTTGGCAGGAGTCATTGGTCCCGACATGAGCGACAATTTGCAGTCGGGTGCAGCCAGTGCTCTCTATTGCCGTCAGAAGGGTCTCTTCCACATCTCGGATGAGACCCCCCGGCAAGCAAACAGAGTTCACGCTGGCTTTCTTCCCCGACCTTTCCGCTATCTCCCTAAGGGGCTCCATCACCTGCCTAACATTGGAGCTCCCAATCACTAATAATCCCCTCCCCCCG
The DNA here is from genome assembly GCA_026315105.1 of Locusta migratoria. Classification (NCBI taxonomy): domain Eukaryota; kingdom Metazoa; phylum Arthropoda; class Insecta; order Orthoptera; family Acrididae; genus Locusta; species Locusta migratoria. Next base: position 678,497,796 of record CM048744.1, read on the forward strand.
TGTGCCTGCTCGGACCTTGCTGAAGGAGCGGCCACATGCTCACTCACAGGCAGAGCGCATGATGACGCTCGGCCAGCCTCCCCTTTGAGCCTCCGCCTCGAGCGACGCGAACACTGTTGAACCTGCCATTCCACTGGGGGAGAGGGTGGCCCAACCGGGTCCGGTACATGCAAAGATGTCTCGACAGCAGGGACCTGGGTGAAGCATGTGACACCTGAGGTGCCCCATGAGACGCACCAGACTCCCCACTGACGCTACAGTTAGAGGCAGCAGCCTGAAGGCGGCTGATCGCGGCCATCAGCACGCTCAGCTGTTCGCGAACGGTGGCCAGCCCCTCCTGCGTCCTTATGCAGCAGTCACACATCCTATCCATCCTAACAAATTAACAATTTATTGTAGAGTAATCGACTTGTAACAAGACCGCTAATTCACTACAGGTGACTGATAGCTGACTAAACTGTGGTTACTAGAAACTTCTTGTTGGAAACAATGGAAAATAGCAAAAACGTTCTCTGGACTGAAATCAAAATATACACGGAAATTACTGCTCTACCGTAAAAGATCTACACGAAATATAAAAGCTCCCTAAGCCAAAGAAAAGCTGCAGGTGACTGACAAACACACACAAACAATGGTATTTATCAAAATACGAGAGAATGCACTCTTAAAACAGTAACACAAACGAAATCTTTCAAGTAGGTGACAAGAAGACTTAAACACAGAAGCACTGAACAAAAACTAAGAAATTAACTGTCAACCAAATGTCATGAAAATTAAGTTACGACACTTAGCGCTCTGGGCGATGCAGCAGTGACATCAGCAGGCACTGAACTGACTGGCAGGTAGCTGTAGGTCTCACGACATCACTGCTCAATACGTCATACTTTCCTGGATATGAATAAAGCTTTTGGTGCTGTAATCATACCATTCCATTGCATAAAGCAGAATAATACAGGACAGTCGGCCGCACTGGCCGAGCGTTCTGCGTCGCATCAGTCGCAGTCTGCACGGCCACTACGGTCAGGGGTTCGAATCCCCCCTCAGGTATGGATATTTGTGTCGTCTTTAGTAGTAGCTAGTTCATAAATAGTTTGTAAGTTTAGGGACTGATGACCCCGTAGTTAAGTCCCATAAGCTCTACAAACATTTGAACATTTTTTGCATGACTCTAGGAGTAGTCTTAAAAGATAGGAAACCGTGTGTGAAGCTAACTTATAAGAGGAATGAACAGTTGCTCACAAAGAATCACAAGATCATTAGCTATGCAGACGACAAATCCTTTGTCACCTGGAACAGTGATATATAGGCTGTGGCCAAAAGTAGTGAAATCATTACAATATTCTGTCACCTTGCTGCACATAAGTTACTAGTAAATAAAGAGCAGCCAATTGAAGTAACCTTCCACTAATAGCATGATCAAAAATGTAAACAAGACAAGGAGTAGCTTCACAGTTTAATACACTTCAAAGCCGCACCTAAGAATGATGACAAGCATGGCTATGTCTCCTTAAATAATGGTGCACACAGTAAGCTCTATTGGCCACAGAGTCGCTAATAGGTGTCGCTTGCAGAACCCTCCAGGGTGGGCTTCCACTGCCAGCTCAAGTAGCCTCTTCAATCGCACACGTTACTACATCTCTCTCCTCTTGAAGAAGAGAATAAATGACATCCTTCTCGTCTTCTTTTGAGTCTGTGGGGCATTGACTCAGGTGGCGCACAGCTACAGGTGCAAAGGGTATGAAGTGCTTTGGGGGTCGAAATCCTTGTCACCTGCCCTTCCTCAGCAGGCAGTATGCTAACACAGAAGACACTGGTGCTGCCTCCATCTTGCCGTGTGGTAAAGGTGCTGGTGATAGTGCCTGTTGGTGTCCAAAGCCTCAGGGACTCCTGTGGAGAAGGTGACTGGGCAATTGGAGATGGCATCAGATCAAGAGGCAGCTCAGCAAGAGACCCCTGGAAGGGCAGCAGAGGGGGTCGCAAGCTGACCATTGGCATGGTGTGGCAGAGCCGTGTGAGGTCCTTGCCCTCCCACACGATGGCAAAGTTGATCCTGGTGTCTGGAGCACAGGCCATCTTCCTCCACTCCATCAAGTGACAACAACAAGAATCCACTTTGGACAGCATCCAAACCCATGACCATGCATCCAGTCAGTCAGTGAGAGCAATGTGTAATTATTATTATTATTATTATTTTATCTGGGTTTAAAATGTTTGATTGAATTTTCCCACTTCTATTTTATACTGTAGGTGCAATAGCGTGGCAAAATGTGTTGAATACCAAGAAGGTTGCAAAATGAACTAAATTCATGCAAAGGAAATTGTTGACCATTTGCATTTAGTAACAGTGGAGGAAACCTTTGACGAGAATATTTTTGATGCTGTCACAACTGTACCCACATAAATGTCAGTGCACAATGAATAACATATGGAAAGTGGTGGAAAGGATCCACCACCAACCAGCACTCAAGAATGGCCCAACAATATTCACATAAACACATTATCATGCCTGTGAAGGCATCAGATCAGTATGTAGAAGGGTGAGAATGTCTTAACAAACAGCCAATGGAACAATACCTACAGAATGGGTGATTGTTGGAATATGTAGTAGTTGTAGAGGTGATTTGACACGTGATGTGGTGGATCCCGGGGTCAAACATTCTGTATATATAAAATCACTATAGATACAAAGGGATTCACCAGAGTTTCTTGCACAATCTGTGAGATATTGACTGGAAAACTACCCACTGTTAGTTGAGCTTCAAAACAGAGTAACTCACCCTGATCGAATCCCAGGTCTGGATTGCCTGGAACACGAAACACATCATTTGGGTTAACATGTGGGACCATATGCCAAAAATGAATCTCATAATTTAGACTAGACAAATAGAGTAGTAGTAGTAGTAGTAGTAGTAGTAGTAGTAGTAGTTGTTGTTGTTGTATGTTTGTTTGTTTATTGTAGGGGACTAAACAGCTCGGTCATCAGTCCCCTGTTCCGAATGAAGTGTCTAAAATCAAAATGCAGAACATGTAGAGGGAAAAAGCCACAAAATGTACAAGCTACATTGTACATATTGCTAATACATAAAGGATGGACACACATGAGGAGAAGACCGAATCACAAACTGAATGAAAACTGGAAAGAAGGATATCTTGGCTGGCTGATTACAAAGACAATAAAATATGAGCCAGCCATCCTGCACACATTAAAATTGCCAGATAATCTGCACAAAAGTCAGAAAAAGATGTAAGTGTGGTGGATAGGTGGGGAACTGTCACTTCACGTGAGGGTACCCACCATTAAACAGAATAGTAAAAGCCGGCTGTACGAATAAAATCTAAAACACTGTCAGCCATTGAGGCTTCGTCTCAAAGAATTAAAGGTAGTGCAGCAGGCAGATTAAAAGACTGCCCCAGGGCGGCTAAAAGTGGCCAGTCCAACAAAATGTGGATCACTGTCAGAAGGGCACCACACAGGCACACTGGCAGGTGCCCTCTATGAAGAAGGTAGCCATGCGTGTACCAGGTATGGCTAATATGCAGGCGACAAAGGACAATGGACTCCCTGCGAGAGGCCCATAGGGAGGACTTCAATGCAGCTGTAGAGAGCTTCATCGCACAAAGCTTGTTGAGCATGCTCAAAGTAAACCACTCTGACTCCCAAGCAGCAAAGACCTTATGGCGTAACCCCAATTTGATATCCGCCTCTGGGGTACCAATATAGAGGGGCCGGGATGTGGTAGCCTGCCTGGCCAGTCGATCAACCTGGTCATTACCCAGGATGCCAACATGGTCCGGGGTCTACATGAAGGCTGCCAGAAGTAGTGAGCATGAAGATGGAGCTTTGTATCGATTGCACCACAGGATGGGTAGGGAAACACTGGTCAAGGGCTATTAGGCCACTCAGGGAGTCGCTGCAGATGACAAACAACTTCCTGGGGCACCCTTTAAGGTGGTCAAGAGCAGGTGATATTGCAACCAGTTCCGCAGTGAAAACGATACAGTCAGGAGGCAAGGAGCGTTGTTCAATGAGGTTACCATTCATAAAGGCATACCCAACTTGGCCATCTACTGAGGAGCCATCAGTGTAGATGATATCAGCGCCACGGAAAGCATTGAGAGTGGTCAAGAACTGCCGAGGAAGAGTTAGTGGTGAAACCAATGCCTTCAGGTCATGAGACAATTCCAGGTGGAGCCACAGGTTGGGTATGGACCAAGGGAGCGTATGAGGTTGTGGGGTTGGTAGAAGAGAGTAGGAGGGAGAGGGAGTAACACAACAGAAGCAAGGAGAGTACGAACACGGAACGCGATCGGAAGACCCGACATGGGCTGGCGAGTTGGTATTTGAGGTGCAGCAGCTGGAAATATGAGCCCACGATTTGGATTGTGTGGTGAAGCATGGACATGGGACACATATGAGAGAAGCAGTTGTTGGTGACGATACTCCAAAGGAAGGATCCCAGCTTAGGCAAGCATGCTTAGTACAGGGCTTGTATGGAAAGCCCCCATTGCGAGCCAGACACCACTGTGAAGGATAGGGTCAAGAAGCCACAATGCTGAGGGAGCTGCAGAACTGTAAACCAAGTTCCCATAGTCGAGCCGTGATTGTACAAGAGCCTTATAAAGCCACAGTAGTGGTGGAAGTGTGGCTCCCCAAACAGTGTGACTAAGGCAGCGTAGGATGTTCAGGTATTGCGGATCTTTTTGTTTAAGCTGACGGAAATGCGGCACCCAAGTGAGCCAGTCGTCAAAGAGCATGCCGAGAAAGCAAGGCATCTTTTCGATATGAAGCAGTTGATCAGCCAAGAATAGCTCTGGATCTAAGTGAAGAGCCCAACGACGACAAAAGTGCATGACTCGAGTCTTAGTGCCGAGAACTGGAATCCATGCACTGAGGCCCATGAGTGAGCCTTGTTAATAGATCCCTGCAGGCACCTTTCAGTAACGCTCATACTTGTGGAGCTATAATACAGGAAAAAGTCGTCAGCAAATAGGAAGCAACATACCGATGAGGCTACTGCAGCTGCAATACAGTTTACTGCCACCAAAAACAGAGGGACACTGAGTACGGAGCCCTCTGGGACACAGTTCTCCTGAGTGTGAGCGGAATTCAAACAAGTGTCAACCCTAACACGAAAGGTGCGGAAGGATAGAAAGTTTTGCAGAAAAATTGGAAGAGCATCCTGTAGACCCCATTCGTGTAGTGTCGACAGTATGTGGTGATGCCAGGCAGTGTCGTATGCCTTCTGAAGGTCAAGAAAGACAGTGACAAGGTGCTCAAGCTGAGCAAAAACTACACAAATGGCTGACTCTAGTGATACAAAGTTATTGAATGCGGAGCGAACCTGACAGAAGCCCCCCTGTTGCTGAGCCATCAGCCCCTATCTTCCAGGATCCACATGAGCTGACGACTCACCATATGTTCAAAAAGCTTGGAGAGAACATTGGTGAGGCTAATCGGGCAGTAACTATTTCCCACCTGCGGATTGGCACTAGGTTTTAACACTGGGATGATGATACTTTCCCGCCATTGTGACGCAAATGACCTTCAGCCCAGACACGATTCAAGAAGGCGAGTAGTTGATGTCGAGAGTCCGCTGACATGTGACGAAGAAACTGGTTGTGAGCGCAGTCTGGTCCAGGGGATGTATCAGGGCATCCAGCAAGGGCACTTTTGAACTCCCACACACTAAATGGAGCATTTTATGTCTCCTGGCGGCGCTTACTGAATGATAATGTCTGCCTCTCAGCTCACTTGTGGGCTAAAGGCTACCGTGGCAGAAAAACGTTTGAAATGTTCTGCCATGTGCTCTGCAATAGTAGTGGGGTCAGTGCATAGAGTACCCTGAGATAGGAGACAGGGGATGCCAGATGGTTGGCGGTGTCCAAATATGCATCGCACTTGCAACCATACTCAAGATGGGGAGGCACGAGAACCTATGGTATCAACGTACCGCTCCCAAGAGTCCTGCTTACTCTGCCGAATTAGATGCCAAGCTCGAGCCCAGAGACACTTAAAGGCGATCACCTGTTCTATCGAAGGGTGATGTCGGTGACACTGGAGTGCTCACTGATGTTTCCAGATTGCCTCTGCAATTTCTGGATTCCACCAAGGCAGCAACTTCCACCTGAGCAAGCCACGAGAACTTGGGACCGTGGCCTCAGCGGCATAAACAATGGACACAGTTACTTGGTGAACCGCCATATCAATATCTGCAGAAAGTGGAGCAGCTACCACAGCAGCCGAGGTAAAGGCTGGCCAATCTGCTCTGCCCATTGGGATGGACAATAAGCAGGTTGAAACTGAGGCAGAGAGAGGAGAATAAGGAAGTGGTCGCTACCACATAGATCGTCATGTACCTTACAGCTGAGATGGGGGAGAAGGTTTGGACTGCAAATGGAGAGGTCAACAGCTGAGTACATGCCGTGTGCCACGCTGAAGTGTGTGGGTGCACCTGTGTTTAGGAGACAGACGTCCTGCTGTGCCAGTATAGTCTCAACATCCCTACCACAGACAACAGAAGACTGTTGCTTCTCCGGCTGGGGAGTGTGAACTGGAGTCCCTGATGGTGGGGTGGATATTGCTCTCACAGGTGTTGGGGGAGCAGTGGACGAAGGTGTTCCCCACCCATTAAGAGGGCCGTAGAAGGTTGTTGGTCCATAGGGCCCACAGATGGAGATAACACTGTTACCGTTGATCTCAATGAAACTGGTGCCGCTGTTACTGCGGCAAAAGATGTGTCACCTTACAGGATGTAACTGCTCATACTTTCTACATGCCTCAGAGAAAGTGAGCCGGCCCAGGATCTTTATTTCCATTCCAAATGTAGAAAAGTGCAATTTGCCAAGCATGGTGGATGATGTTGCCCACAATTTATGCAAACGGGAGGTGGGGTACATGGAGTGTCTGGGTGTGATGGCCACCAAATTCCCTGCAGTTTGGGCTGGATGTACATCGGGACAACATGTGCCTGAACTTCCAGCACCGGAAACACCACATAGGGGGAGGGGCATAAGGCTTTACATTGCACCAGGTTTTCATTATCTTGACCTTCTCAGGCAGTGTATCGCCAACGAGGCCAAGATAAAAGAACCAGTGCCAATCCTGTTATCTTTAGGTGCCCTGTACTCCCGCTGGACGAAGTGAACCTCTCAAGACTGCAGGTTCACTTGCAACTCTACATCGGTCTGTGACAACAGATCTCTATGATAGATTAGACCCTGGACCATGTTTAAAGACTTGTGAGGCGTGATACTCACCGGGATGTCACACAGATTGTCGCAGGCACATAATGCCCGCGATTGGGCTGGGGACACCATCTGTATCATTACAGCCCCACTTTTCATCTTAAAGAATGACGCCACTCTCCAAACTTGTCTTCTAGATGGTCGGCAAAGAACTATGGCTTAGTGAGCATGAACGACTCTCCATCAGAACTGGCACATACCAGATATTGTGGCGAGTATGGTTCAGATCAGTTAAAGCCCCAACGTTCCTCCCATGGGGTGCCAAGGGAAGGGAACATCTTAGGATTATATGCCGTTGCATCAAATTTTGTTCTGCCACGCTTAGAGACGCCAGTTTTGCATCCAGCAACACTGTTATTGGCTCGTTTCATTCTTGTTCCACACGCAGCTAGGGAACTAAAGGTCCACCCAGGCAGAGCCCCATGTGCCTGGGTAAGCCTTATACAACTGAGGTGTGGCAGGTTCCTCAGAGGTGCTCGCTAATGAGTGTTCAACCTCAACAGCCATCCATCTCCTCGGCACATAGCACACCTTGAGAATGAGGTTTCTTTTTATAGAGATTTGTACCAGCCTCATGATCTGGGCAATTAAGCCAAGATCCCCAGGCTCTGAAACATACAACATTCCACCATCCTGCCAAATGATGGTCGTTGAAGCATGCATAGAGCTTACAATGTAGCAGACTGTTGGCGCGGCATAGCCCACGGCTCAGGACCCCAGGTTTGCCAAGCAGGTTCACTCGCAACTCTTCATCGGTCTGGGACAACAGATCTCAATGATAGATTAGACCCTGGACCACGTTTAAAGACTTGTGAGGCGTGATACTCACCGGGATGTCACACAAACTAATGCTGAAACCCTGATGGGGACAAATAGTATGCCAATAGTATAGCCAATGTATGCAATGTGGAGCATTATCCAACAATGTCACAGTGAGGCTAAATAAGAAAACCAATGGGTTACGGTCAGTAATACGATGAAAGTTACATCCATAAAAAAAAAAGACTTGAAATTTCATCAAGGTATACACATTCACAAAATCTTCTTTTTCAAACCTGTGAGTAACTGTACTGTAGTGAAGTCAATGTCTTTGATCCAAAGGTAATGAGCTTCTCTGACCTGTCAGCATATCCACTGGCAAGAACAGCCCTCAACTCATGTTGCAAAGCATCAGTTGCCAAGACTGATTGCTGTCCCAAATGAAAAGTGACTAAACAGGGGGCACACTGCAACATAAGTTTGAGAGTTGGAAATGTGCACTCATATGATAGCAACCAGAGAAATGTGACACCCTTGTGAAGCAAAGTGTGAGGTGGCTGTACTATTGATGCCACATCTGAGAGGAACTTATCAGGGAATTTTGCCTGTAAAATCTTGCAGTTGTTTGAATGATATAGGCCATGGCAGAGACAAGACAGGAGAAACATTTTACTACAAAGGTCTAAGGCCACCACAGGACACTTTAAACTAGAAATGAGCAATAGATGGTCATAAAAATCGATACTTTTTAATATTACACTTCACGGTAGCCACTTGTAGACACAAAAATGTTGGCATAAATTATGCAAATTTTTCTTGGTGGATGCACTTGAGACCACGTCACAATCCAAGTAATTAGCACAGACTGAGACTGATGCCAAAATATATCCAGAGCATTTGCTGCTCTGAAAAGTAACTGCAAATATTGGTAGAGTGCAAAAGCTGTTGACGACAAGCAGGTTTAAGAAAGCCTTCTCTAGAGGAAGTTGCAGGTAGTCCTCAGATAAATCAATTTTAAAAACATACTGACCTCCTGATAACTTGGCAAACAGTTTATCATGGTGACATAAGGAATACATATAAATCATTGATTATGCATTGACTATAGTCACCACAAATGCAGAGGTGGCAAGAAGGGTATATTTTTATATTAACCAGTGAGTGGACCATTAGCTTGAAGAAATAGGATGTATAACCCCTGACTCCAAGAGGCAATATAATCCTGCATTCATCTGCTTACAAAATGCCATGGAAAGTGGGTGGGCCTGAAAAACTCGCATGTGCATTGTAACCACAAATAAAATAAGGTACCATATCACAGACTTGAATGTCATGGGAATGCTTTTTTCTAACTAACCAGCAACCAAGGCACTGGTGTGATGAGGAGGAGAGGGGGGGGGGGGGGAGGAGCGATTCCATAATCCATAGATGTCTGCAAACTGGACAGAGTGACTGCCATCCCGTGTTAACTTACATATGAAGCACCTTACGAGAAAGCATGATATCAATGAAAAGTGTATGTAACAATACTAAAATAGCAGAAAAACAGTTTATGAACATTTCCACATCTTAGCTGTGTTGCTGAAACTTTGTATTGCAGTTAGAGGCAATATGACATTTCTTATTGCAGTGTTGACACGTAGCGCAATAGCGTGGTGCACCAAAAGGCTTGGCCATGAGGGAACCATGGAACACAAACATTGCTGTTGGTCAATCTGCTTATTTTCCTGTGGTAGCTGCCACTGAGAACGAGGTCAATCAAATTGACATTGGAACCACAGTAACCATCTTGTCCTTTGGTGTACTATTTATGAACTGATATGGAGTGGAATTTGAATAGAGAAAACATCAAACCAGCCTCAGTCTGGTTTACCACAGTCTACAAATGACTGCCCGATTTGCAATACATCAGAGATAGGTGGATTTTCATGCTGGAGAGTATGTTCTCATACTCCTCAAGTTGAAGCTACACAAATAGCAGCATCCCTCATCATTTGGTCTGCATACAATTCCTTGTGAACACTGGTAAAATGAGTACATTTACAGTAACGCTTTGAAAGAAGTGTGCACATTTGGTACGAAGTTATGAGTCGATGGGGGCTAGTTGACATAATAGCTGATACTGCCTCGGAGGACAACACAATGTTGCGTCTATCACTCCTTAAAAATGCAGTCACAAATGTTTCTTGTATGCAGCCCATTCTTCAGCAGATTGTCATATACAGCGAAAGTTGGAAGATCATGTAGTGGACTGAGGAGCAGCCTGCTCCAACATCATTGCAGTTAACAATTGGAAAATTTAAGTCTGATTTTCTAAAGCATTAAAAAAAAATTCTTGCAGCTCACTCGATCGAGGGAAAGAATGAATGAGGAATGATAACACACTCATTTTCAATGCAGTAGCCTCCCATTAATTAGTGAGACATATACATGTGACATAAGTCACTAAAAATAATTTCATAGTATAACTCAGATTGAAACGATACATAAGAATAAGTAGAGCCTGCATAATGAGCTCTAACTATCATTGTGTCATTAAATGTTCAAATGTTTGTAGAGCTTATGGGACTAAACTATGGGGTCATCAGTCCCTAAACTTACAAACTACTTATGAACTAGCTAATACTTAGGATGGCACAAATATCCATGCCCGAGGGGGGATTGGAACCCCTGACTGTAGCGGCCGCGCAGACTGTGACTGGCGCGCCGCAGAACGCTCGGCCACCATGGCCGGCCATTGTGTCATTAGCAACATCCTCAGGGGTGGGCATGGCTTCTACAGCCAGCATACACAGACTTTTCTACCATGTGTGCACGTTACTACAATGTTGACAACGAAATTCACACTTTGTTACTCTATTTACACCTCCAATGGCACTAGGCTATACAAATAAATACAAGGGCACCCCTACAGATGAAAAATTGTCATGGAAAGAACACATCAATCATATTCGTAAAAAAAAAAAAAAAAAAAAAAAAAAAAAAAAAAAAAAAAAAACACAGTTCATATGTGTATATACTGAAATAAGTCTGTCTTCTTTGACAAGGCAAATATATTTTGGATTGATTTATTCTACATCTTCAGTATGGTACCAACATATTGGTGGGAGACCAACAGTCTATAAAGACAATGCTTTTAGAGTAAGAAAAGGTAGTAAAATTCATAGCCAAGGTAATATAAAAGAGTAAAGAGATTTTACAGAAAGTAAAAAATACTTATTGTTGGAAAGTGCTACCGAAAACCACAGCCTGTGAGACCATGGCAAAACAAATATGCACCATGGTCGAGTCCACCATGGGATGGTGCCATTTCTGTGGACAGGTAGCACTGTCACTTCCCGGGAAGCAAGTGGTGTGCCAGCAACAGCCTCAGTCATTGGACAGCTAATCAGTGACTTGTAAGACACTCTCTCTCTCTCTCTCTCTCTCTCTCTCTCTCTCTCTCTCTCTCTCTCTCTATCTATCTCTGTATGGTTGTGCTATTGTGTTGTGTAGTAAGTTGTTCTGATGTAGTATTGCAGTTGCCTCTTGGCACCAAAGTGATACTGTATACAACACTATTTTGGTGACGAGATTCGCTCTTACATGTATTTCATTTTGGTCGTGATGGATCCAGCATTGGTTCAGTTATTTAAATAACACCAGGATGTGGTGTTGCACAAGTCTGAAGTGCGCGTCCGTACTTTCACCGAGTGCCGCCATGCAAGCACGGTGCAGTGTTTTTACGACATCGGCCACGAGCGCCCTCTGCTGCAATTCCGCTCGTAGCCACCACTGAACTGCATCGGGCACTTGGCAATAGGACAGGCACCAGATAACACTCTCATCAGTAGGCAGGCCTCTACCTAGTTAAACTATGTATCTGCATTTCACTAGTCTTCAGTTAACAAACTTAAGTATTGTACTATCTCTACGAAATATACATCTTGTTCTAATCTAGCTTAGTGTTTCTAGTTTCTGCTGTCCCACTGGCTGGTCACCTCAGACTCTGTACCCGCACACTTGTGCATCCTATTTCCCTGTGTCGGTCTCCCTCTACTCGGCCACCGACACCTAGGACAACCGGCGGTAACGAGACACAAAACAGGAAGTTAGATTTTCTTGTTTAAGGTAGTAGGTCCTGATTTGAAAAAGTTTTTCTTGTCATGAGTAGCGCCGGGTACTTTTTGTGTACTTCAAAAGTTCACTCCAATGTCAGAGCCTATGGAACTGTCTTTTATCCGCATGTCGAAATTGCTTAGCTCTTACTATCATCAACAAATGCACATAGTACTCTCATCTATGGATTTTCATCAGAGCAAAAAGAAACCAGGTCAGCTGTATTAGTCATGGTTGGCAGACCTCGAGGCTTTAGTTGTGAGTGTGGTTTTGTCTGTGCAAATTGTCACCAGTTGTATATCAACTCATTAACTCACAAAATTATTGTCCGTTCTGCTCTGGTTATGGCTGTGCTTTGCGGGGCCTTGTGGTTGCAGAACCCCACCCTCGACAAGGTTCTCTCCACTGCACAGGCTTCAGAGGTTTCTAGGGCTGCAGCAGATCAGTTTGAGGAAATGGTAGAGGTGACAGCATTACATTCCATGCCCTCCTCGTTGTCATCTACCTATTCTTCGTGATTGCCCGCTCCAGTTCATTTCCAATGAAAACTTCTTCCCACTTGCTCTGATTGTTTTAGCACACACGAACACACTAGCTGCCCACTCCATTGCGTGCGGTGCAAATTCAAATGTACAAATGTTTGTAACGCTAATGGGACTTAATTGCAGGGTCATCAGTCCCTAAAATTACAAACTACTTATAAACTACTTATGAACTAACTTATACTAAAGACGACACAAACATCCATGTCCCAGGGACGATTCGAACCTCCGACACGGGAGGCCACGCAATCCGCAATGTGGTGCTCCAGACAGCTCAGCTACTCCTGCACGGCGCGTGAGGTGCGCTTCGTGCTGTAAACAAGGCCCAGTGGTAGCTGTTTCCCATAGTTCTGGACGTGGTGTAGTGTAACAGCTAATTTAGCTGTACACTATGGGATTGTCTCACCACGAGATGTGTGGATTCACCATATATAGATAGTAGATATTTAAGGATTTTACTGTGTGCCATGCACTCGTGTGTGCAGGTACGCAGGAGCGAGGAGGTGAGACGGTCCAAAGACAGTCATAGTGGCTGAAGAAGAGGCCGTCGTGCAACATAGCAAAGCATACATGGAGTAAGAAGAAACGATGTTGGTATGGAACTTATACATACATTGTTTGAATAAATGAACTGGATTTGTCGAAGTAGTTTCTAGTTAAGTTCCTCTTGAGACTTGATCCAGTATGGATCGTATGTAACATTAGCCTACAGGGCATAATACAAGTGTTCGTAAAAGTTAATCATCTTGTGTTTGTTTAATCAGTTAAAGTGTATTCTCACTGAGTGTGTTCCCTCCCTGCTATGGAACGAAGTCCTAGGCTGAATTCTAAGTGACAACTACAACTAAAATCTTTATCCAATTATAAACTATTGAAGAAGAAAGGATTGCTGAAGTTAATTTGAAAAAATGTGTTGCTTACATAACTAACCATGTCATAATTTGGGTGCTGTGTTCCAAAAGAAGAGGTCAACTGTAGCAATACGGTCATCACAACTTATGTCTTACCAGGAACACTGCAGTGGTCAGCCTCCATATTCTGATGAGGACCTTATGGAAGTAATTTGTTTTTCACAAAGACAGGAACATGTCACCCCTTCAAAGCTTTACACTACACTCCTTATTCAAAACCGGCCATTCCATTTTCAAACCAGCACCTCCGTTGTCTTTTGTCAATTTGAACATTTACTTCGCACTTATAAAACCACCCCTTGCTAAAACTTCTCATTGTCTGGTCGGCTATGGTGACCAGCTGCTTTCAGTTCTTGGTCAGTTTGTGGAAGTGCAGTTTCAGCACATCATGCAGGCAATCACATTTTTGGCAAACACAAGTGCAGTTTTAGAAAATATTTCTGGCCTTGATGCATTCATGGCACTTGGTTTTCGTGTTCATGATGCTGTTCATCTTGTGCCAGACTCCATTCCAATCAGTGAATTGGATTCCCTTTACCGCGAGTTTGCAGTGCTTTTCTCGTCTGGCTGTATGGGAGTAGCCAAGCGGTCTGGAGAGCCACATTACAGACTGCACGGCCTCCCGTGTCGGAGGTTTGAATCCTCCCTCGGGCATGGATGTGTGTGTTGTCGTTAGGTTAGTTTTACTTACTATAAATAGTATGTAAGACTAGGGACTGATGACCAACGTAGTTTGGTCCCATAGGATTACAAACATTCGTACATTTGATTTTCCCGTCTGCCTTGGAGAAAGCAACTGATTACGTGACTCACACCACTCTCAAACCCACAGTGGTTCCAAAGTTTTGTCGGTCCCGATCTATTATCTTTGCATTGTGTCTGGCAGTGAACGAGTTGAATAGGTTGCCAGGCCTAGGTATCATTGAACCCATTTCTTCTAGCCAGTGGGCGACCCCTCTCATGATCATAAAGAAACCCACGGGAGCCCTTCATTTGTGCAGTGACTTCAAGTGTACTGTCAACTCTCATTTGGTGATAAGATTGTTTTCCCATACCCACCCCAGACAACATTTATGCGGAGCTTTTGAATGGTGAGTGTTTTTTGTCCAAAATTGACTTGGCAGAATCATATTTACAACTTCCTTTAGATTCTGCCTCTCAACAATTCATGGTCCTTACCACACCCTTTGGGCTGTACCAACACAAACATCTGCAAGTGCGCCTGCCATTTTCCAACGTTTCTTGCAACTGTCTTCAGAAGACATTCTGTGCTGTGCAAACTATCTCAACGATATCAACCTCACCAATTCCTTCTCTACTGAACATTTAACCAACCTTAGGCTCTTGTTCACTACATTGCAAGCATCAGACCTCAATTACAATCTTCAGAAATCATCGTTCTTTCAACCTGAGATTGAGTATTTTGGAAACATGGTGTTGAATGAGGGCATTTGCCTTCTGTCAGTCCTCATTTTGGCAGTTGATCCTCTTCCACTCCCAACTAATTTGCAGTCGTTTATGGGAAAAGTCAGCTACTACTCAAAATTTCTTCCCAACTTTGCAGAGATTGCCCATCCACTGACTGCACTATGAATTGGTGTTCCGTTTGTGTGGTCTGCTAAATGTGAGACAGCACTCAACTGTATGAAATTGCTGTTAAAATCCTCACCTTGCGTTGGCATGTTTACACCTGTCTGGCAGCTGGTCCTGGTGATAGATGCCTCTCTGCAAGGGATTGGAGTGGTTTTGGCCCACAGACTAGATGATGGTTCCAAATGCCCATTGCCTATGCTTCCAAGACATTGCCATACACCAACAAAATCATTCTCAGATTGAAAAATAAGTCATGACTATTGTTTACACCATTCAGAAGTTACATGTGTTTCTGTATGGCATTAAATTCCACCTTATCACGGACCACAAACCCCTTGTGGAACTGTTTGGCCTGTGTTATCGTCTCCCTGACAGAACCACAGAAAGTCTTCAGGTGTTGGGCTTTATTTTTGAATGCTTACCACTATGAGATTCAGGGTCAGCCTTCAACACACCATGCCAATGCCGGTGTGTTGTCACGTCTGCCCAAGGGGCAGGAGCTGATTTCTACAAAGACGAAGTGATGATCACCTGCAAGCAGCAATCGAGAGGTTGACAATAACAGCCCATTGATTCACACACACCACCTGTTGGGACCCTGTATTTGCGTATGTCGCCGCCAGGTGGCCCAAGTGATTTTCCACCAAAGAGGCAGGCCCACTGCACACATATTTTCAATTTCAACACTGGCTGTCAGTGATCAATGATCTCCTCCTCTTCAGTCCTTATTTATACAAGCCACGGGCCATTGTCACTTCTGAATCACAAGCTCGAATGTTGGCTCTGTTGCGCCGTGGCCACTGGGGTATGACACGCATGAAGGTGCTCATACACCATTTTGTCTATTGGTCAGGTATTGACGCAACCAGAGAATAGTTGGTTTGTATGTGCACACAGTGTGCCAGCCAAGAAGCCATCTCCCTGTCACACATTTGTCCTGTCGCCTATGCCCAACCAACCAATCATGTGGATTTGGCTGGCCCCTTCAGTCAGTCAATGCAGTTAGTGGTGGTAGATGCACTGTCCAATTAGCCAAACATTATTCATATGTGATTCACTACTGTGGAAGATGTGGGCAGAGTTCTTGTGCAGATACCTGCTATTGAAGGCCTCCCCTGGCTGCTTGTCTCTGATAATGGCCCTCAGTTCACATCAGCAGGTTTCCATAACATTTGCACCAATAATGGTATTTTCTACTTCACTTCTGCCCCTTCCACCCCCAATCTAACAGGGAGGCAGAGTGTATGATGTGTACATTTAAATTGCACCGTACGTGCCTGGAGAAGTCATTCACCGAGACTGCACTCCCCTTGTTTCTCAGCATTTATCGGACTATGCTGATAAACAGTAGAGGCCTGGCAGAGGCCCTACATGGTCACCAGCCCCACAAATGGCTGCACCTACTTGTGTTCGGTACCGAGGTTCGCAGAACCCGCACAACCTTGGCTATAAGCACCAGGTACCACTGCCTGGGCATGCACATTTGTTAGCTGCCCAGGGTGAACCTGGAAGGGTAGTACAGTGAGCGTGCGGTTGGCAGAAGTTTGTGATGGACACCAATGGGGTGTTGTTCTCCCACTATCTCAACCAGCTACACCCTTGGTGGAGTCACACACCACCACTTCTGGACCTCCAGCCTCTGCCTGTGGTGTCCCCTCCAGCAGATTCGGTAGTCGAAAGGCGGATATCTCCGACATCATGGTGGCCTATATCTGGCGGCCCCAGCTGCACTATCAGTCCCCCCAGTCCCCACCAACAATACCCTACCACGCATGATGAGGTGCATGGAACGCACACTACAGATGGGCTTCCGCACCAAAAACAGACGACAGTGGCTTCAAAATGTGGCTTCTGTCTCCACTGGTTAACGCAACTGCTGGCCCCTCTCTGCTGCTCCCACCTCCTGCCTGCATGGGTCATCCTACAGCAGTGCCTGGTGCATCTCCCACACCTATAGTGGTGGGAGCACTGGCAGGGGAGGCATCTTCTTCAAGCAATGATGTCAAGATCCAGCCAGACTCTCCGAACACATCACCAGTATTTGCAGAGTCACTGCCATGACCTGGTCGCCACTGTCTTGGGCACTGTCAAACCTGTGTGTCCCTGGACTGGTCGACCACACAGTGGTGTGCTCACAAATTCCCCTAAGATACATACGAGCCAACGGAGGTGCTAGCCATATTCGGCTGGCTGCCACCCCACTGCAGTTGCCATCACTGCCACGACGTACATTACTGAGTAATGTGGGCAATTTCCATGGCCCTACAATCTAGCATCACCTGCCACCATTCATCTCCAACTGTGGCTTGTGTGACTAAAGCATATTAAGTAGGCGCCACAGACGAGTCCGCCGCAGGATGGGGCCATCTCCATGGACAAGCAGGGCCGTCATGCTGGTTTTATGCCAGGCGACAGCCTCAGTCATATGACAGCTCTCGCCAGTGACTTGTAGGACACTCTCTCTTTTTATATTCCTGTGCTATTGTCTTGTGTACTAATTTGTTCCACTTGATGCAGTATTGTAGTTGCCTCTTGGCAGTGAAGTGATACTGTATACAACACTATCCATCTATGCCAGTGATTTCCAATTTTTCCTCTGATGGGGCCCACAAGTTTTCTGGAAAAACTTAACACAGCAATTAATACCAGTTTAAAAATTTCCATTCTCTGGGACCTGCCAGTGTACAGTATGTCTTCAAGGGACATGTTTAATAACACAATAATTATAAATTATTTTTACACTGCTTATGAACTTTCTATTATTTTGCAATAAGCTTATTTTGGCCTTAGGCTACCTTCAGGTGTTCTGTAAATACAGTGAGTAATGTAGAGGGGTTGTTACATACATTCTTATAACATAACTAGCTGAAAACCCAGCATTGCCCGGGTATTTATTTATTTATTCCTGCCTTAAGTTAGTACTTCTCCCATTCCTTCTCTCTCTGTCCATCTCCGTTTTCTAACAACATGTTATATTTACTGGAGAATATATAAGAAATAAGGCTGTCTTGCATAATTTACAAAATTATACGAGCAGTATCCAAAGAAAGAAAGATAGCAATCAAAGTACTAATGGCATATAAAATTCGCACGATCTCATATTTATTGAGTTATATGTTGCACAATTGTATAATTTTTCAGGTATATATTCACTTTTATAAGTGTTGTATGTTTGTAAAATCTGTTGCGAATACAATTAGTAACAAAGAAGGAATAGATTAAAACTTGGTGCATGACAGGGTGGTTTTCTATGAATATTACTGTTTATGTGCTCATACCTCATGAACTATGTGTCCTACTGTGATAGAATTTAAAAGGTACACTCAACTATATGCATGTATACTGTCTGTAAAATTTCCTGTGGGTACAATTTGTAGTGTAGAAATTATAAATTGTAATGTCATACTGAATGCCGTAGTTTCATTCCATAAACAGCGGAAATGTAAGAGAGTAACTTGTTTCCTTCCATTATTTCAATGTGGTTGTCAGTGAGAAAAAGTTTAATGAAAGTTCGAAATTATGTTTAAAGTTTGTTGCAATTCGCTAAGTTCTGTCAATCTCATATAGTGTATTTATAAATTATCATCGTATTATGTGGCAATTTCTACAACTCCCAGTGTTTATGATGTATCTCCTGAAACATATGTCGTATGTGGTTATTTCTCCTACAGAAACTGTTATCTCACATATGGAATTTGTGTACTAAATTTGGTTGAAATCAATCAAGTGGTTTAGGAGAAAATGAGCAGCATTGTCACTTAATGCAGCAGGTTTTTCGGACATCTCATTGTTTATGACATCATATCTCGTGAACTGTGTGTGGTACGTGATTCTTACACTTAAAGCAACCGTCCTCATGGATTGAAGCTTACACATGCAATATTTAATACAGATTGGAACAAAACTGTAGATTTGTATGCAACACGTACACACAAATATACGGACACACTGCTTTATATATTAGATTAGGTAATATAATTTTCCAATATCAAACAATGGAAACTCCAGGAAGGATTCAATAATATTTTTGAGAAGGATAGGTTGCTTACTCACCACAGAGACGTCCGATGAGTCGCAGATAGGTACAAATAATAAACAACATTATAGCTTTGGGCCTTTTAGGCCTTCATCAGTTACAGACACAAACACGACCACTGTCAGTGGCCAGAGACGACAGTTGTGTCTGTGTGAGTGTTTGCATGTGTTTGTGTCTGTAACTGATGAAAGCCCAAACGGCCGAAAGCTATAATGTTGTTGTCTATTATTTGTACCTATCTCCAGTAGAGATGGGCAACACCGATCTTATCAGAGATTGGATCAGAAATAGTCACTCACTGGGATGAACTAGTTCTTTTTCATGACTCACCGGCTCACCACTCACCAACTGATGAAAAACGTAAAATGATGGCACATTGCTTTTTTGTCACTACACCTTTTTTTATCTGATTTGCCGCTGTTGTGAAAAAAGAAATGCCAGTAATAATTTTATCGTAGGTCCTTAGTAGTTTCGAGAAATAAAATTTCTTGATAACAGCTACATTAAAAATTAAAAATGGTATAACATAATTCTAAATATTTTTGCAGATGAAAAAATTCGAATATTAAAAAAAAAAAAAAAAATAAATAAATAAATAAATAAATAATAAATAAAAAACCTTTTTTTATTTTTATACCTTTATTCAAAAAATTCAATGTTACCAAGAAGCGACAATTAATCAACATTGTAGTTTATAAATAAAATTTAACCAATTTTATTTGAAGTGAGGTGGTTTCTTCTCTCTGTACAGATTTGTCCTGCTTTTGAAAAGATCCACTCACAGGGCACAGATGTAGCAGGTATTAACAGTTTAAGAACCAATTGGTATAGTGTTGGATACAACAATTTTCGCGTTTCCCACCATTTTAAGGGATCGCTGTTTCTAGATAAATATGCATCAGCAAAATATTTGTCTAATTCAACAACTGCAGCGTGTTCCAGATTGTGACTCTCTTGGAGCTGATAGTAGTGTCATCGAATTTCTCCCAGAGAGAAGAAGTTTCACACCTTTCGGTGGAAACTCGTTGAGAAACAGTCAGTGTTTCTTCTAGGTGAACAGCCATCATTTTCATTTCTGCAACAACCTTTGCATAGCAGTCCTGGAATGTTTTGTCGTCTGAAAATCGTTGTCTTTCAAATCGGGGATCCAATAAAGTTGCGTGATTAATCAGTTCGCTGCTAGAGACAAAGGCAAACCGTTCAGACAACCCTTTGACCAAATTATCATTAAGTGACCCAATTTCTCGAGGACATTCTTTATTTTTGTTCTTAAAAGAATGTAGTTACCATTACAATAATCTTGGCAAGATTTTCATTTTCGAAAGGGTGACTGTTTTCTCTGACGATACCCCTTTTGTGACCTCATCAAAGACTTTCAGAATCTGTATGGCCTGTTGTATAATTCCCCAGTCTGAATCTTTCAAATTTAAGGTGATTGATTTTCCACCTAAAATAGCAAGGCAAGAAATTATGGCATCTTTATTTAGCACGAATCTTTGCACCATTTCGTACATAGGGTTCCACCTTGTTGGGACATCTTGTTTAAGTTTCAGTGGATCTTTTTTTTAAATTTCTTTCATTTCAGCAAGCTTGTTTAAAGCAAAGGGACTCTTCTTGAAAAACATAACCGCTCTTTTGACCTCGTCAACTGTTTTTTGTATGGAGTAGTAAATTTCGTGTTGCACAATGAGGTTTAAGGAGTGTACAAATCACAGGATATGCAGAATTTTTAGAAGGGTCACAGCTAATTTCATATTGGACACATTGTCTGTTATAATGGCAGAAATTTATTAATTAATATCATATTTGGTGGTAACAGACTTTACCCAGTTTGATATGTTTTCTGCAGTGTGTCTGTTTTTTAATTCTGAGTATTCTAAGAGGTATGTCTTATGCTGGCTGTTCTCATCTATGAAATGTGCAGTAACCACATAGAAACTTAACGTTGTTAATGCTTTTCCACCCATCAGATGTAAGGCAAACTGCCTTTGCAGTGGCCAAATCATTTTTAATTTTGTCAAATAATTGATGACACATGCCCGTCATAAGAGAGTTACACAGTTTTTCGACTCTGTAAATTATAATTTGGGCAAAGCATGTGTATAATTTTTTTAACTCTGATTCTTCAACTATAGAGAAAGGATGGTATTCTCTGCAAATCATTTTTAATAGCTGTGCATCTAATGCCATACTTTTACTTAATGTGAGTGGCTTTATAATATTAACAAATTTACTTATTGGCTGTTGTAAATGAAAAGAAGTTGGAGGTGATGATGTCACAAAAGAAAATAAATCAGGACTTGCTCCAGAACCAGATGACGGTGGCAAGCCAGATATAGACTGAGACTCAGTTATCCTTCCTGGGAGGGAACATTCACCTGATGTGGAAGCAGACTTCATTGATGATGATTGAAGAGAAATTATTTCTTGAAGTTCAGCGTTGGATGATGGACATCTTGGTCGGCTTCCTGACCCAGACTGCTCCAGTGGTACTGTTGGATGCTTCAATTTTAGATGCCTTTTCAGGTTTGATGTAGAGCCACAAGAGGATATTGAAATTAACTGTTGACAGTAGTGGCATTTTCCTTTTTTTCTATTCTGGTAAAATGGTACCATATGTCACTAATAATTCTTCTATCAGAAGACAATGTGGTTGACATATTGCCCTTCAGACCTGCAGCACAGAAAAGTATGTTGGAAAAATTAAAACATTTACTATTAAGGTAGACCGTTTAAGTAATAAGAACTTGAAGTAAGCACAGAAATATACATGCATCACATTCTGTATTCAGACGTTACATAGTGGGATGTTGAATGTTGTTATCCGTGAAACCTAGACATATAATCGTGAAGTTTGTATCACAAAGTCAAAGGTCTGAAACATTCATGGTGAAGAATCTCGCAAGAAAGTCTGACAATACCCAAGGATTTCAATGATGAAAGATTCCAAAGACTTTAACAGTGTGATATCTGAATTTGGGCAATATAATGTGTGAACAATTTATGGCAGGATAATGAGTGGGATAAAGGCTGGTATAAAGCACTGCAAATGAACTCCAAATGTTGTGTTTTAGGAGGAATCATATTGTCTACTAATATAGCATTTCGTCATGTGTGTCTGTTTTGTTACTATAGAATATAGGTGACCATAAGTTACTCCTGTACTTGTTGACTTAATTTCTCCTATTAATACTTTAAGTTAGCAATTACTGTGTTAATTTACTCTTACTTTCATTTATTATTTATCAGCTTTTTATGATAATGTTGGCATTATTTGTTATTAGCATCACTAACATCATTACTATTGTGTTACCATTCTTTTTAATTTGCATATACTACTCTTAATATAGCAAGTTATTCTTGTCATTTGCTAGACTCATTTTCTTACCTCCACGTCCCTTGTCACATGACTGCTGACCTTGCCTGCGCCGGCGCCACCTCCCTTACGTCAATTCCTACCTGCTCCGCTGTCCTGCTTCCGCGCTATCATGAAGAACAATATCTGCTAGAGTATAACTCGGATAAAGAGGTGCTGGGTCCAGAAAGTGAGCTGCAAGCTTTATCAGAATGCCACGAGTTGAGAAAACAATGAGATGCATGGAGTCACTTTGTTCGGTGCCATTCGGTTTGCCAGAGGATTGGGGGGAACCATGAGCAGTGCGCCACTCAGGCGGCTCGGCAGTCCGAGCGGAGTTGGGAGGAGAGTGGTGGGGAGAGGCAAACTGGTGAACCAGTTAACTCACGGACTCAGTTGGTGGTCGGATCGCCTCGATCGCCGGAGTCATGCAGAGCAGCAAGCCAGCGGGAATCGGGAGCCGTGCACTCACTGAACCATGCTGCTTGTGTGACTTGCCAACTCTCAACTCACTGATTCTCGCTTCGCAGCGCGGAGGTGCTTCATGTGTTTAGGCACTCATTTTTTGCAGTTTTATACTAGCACATGTTCTATACCACATTTATTTTGTAACTTAGGAAACTTCTGAAGCATGTGGCAAGGGGTGCTTATGCAGCTCATTGCTGTCACCAGAGGGACTTTTAGGATTGGATGAACTACCACTCTTTTTTTTTTTTTTTTTTTTTTCCAAAACTCACTCCTTAGAAGGATCTGGCTCTTTGAATCAGTTCAGGAGCAGATTGCTCATCTCTAATCTGCAGCTCATCAGACGTCTCTGTGGTGAGTAAGCAACATTTTCCAATATATTACTTATGGTACTTATAATATCGTTGCCATTTATTTCTGCCCAATTGACTTTTTTTTAAGCTGATGTTATGCTTGTTTAATGGTGGTTATCCGTATATGTGCAGTAGCAATGTTTATATTCACTGATTTTTTAATCGATATTTGTAGTGGCAGCGCAGTCCAGCATAGACTGTGGTGGCTGTATTTCAATGATATCATAAGTTTATTAAAAAAAAAAAAAAAAAAATGTTTCCCCTCTATAATATTATAAGTTTACATAGTTACCAATAATTTATAAGCTAATATCTTTGGTTTATTTATTGTCTTTGTATATGGAGTGTTTACTATGGATTTGGATGTTATGAATCTTTGGTGTTTATCCATTCTCCTATTTGTTTAAAACCTGAATAAAATTTTTTATGTTCTAACTCAGTTTGTTAATTTAATATATCATTTTGGTTGTTGTGTATGTATGTATGTATGGATATAGTTCGATTTCTTCGAGAATAGTCATTTTTGGCCCTTTCTGTATAATATGAAAAATTTTTAATGCTTCTTCTATTGGTTTTATGTCATGTTTCTCTACGATTAGATGTTGATAGAATGTAGAGGGATTATTTTCACTGTCTCTGGTGTGTTCTTCATATCTAGTGTGAAAATTTCTGCTAGTTTGGCCTATATGTAACTTTGACAGGCGTTACACGTAATTTTGTAGATACCCGGATTATTATATATTAGTGTCTGACTGTCTCCTTTATAAATTTTGTGGTTCATACTGCACTTGTTTTGGTAGGCAAATCTGAAGTTTGTGTGTTTGAATACTTTATTAATTTTGTCTGATATGTTTCCTAGGTATGTAGATCGGTTTTTTCTTTGTTGGAGTGTCTTTTGTTAATGTTATTTCTCTGTGTATCTTTAATGATTTTGTAAACTATGTGAGCTTATAATATATGCTAGACTGTGATGCCATTACGAAAATCTGAACAAAATTTTTTATGTTCTAACTCAGTTTGTTAATTTAATATATCATTTTGGTTGTTGTGTATTTACATATGAATATAAAATATAAAAAATAGACGAAGATTACTCACCAGGCGAAGGAGCACAGGTGTGACAGCATCACAAATAAATAAATGAATACACACACACACACAATCGCAGCTTTCGCAACCCAGTTGCGTCTTCAGGCAGTAGGGAAGGAGAGGGAAAAGGAAATGATGAGGGTTTTAAGGAAGGGGGTAAGGAGCCATTCCAATCCCGGGAGAGGAAAGACTTACCTTGGGGGGAAAAATGGAGGGTAAACAAATGCACACATGCCCACACATTCACACAGACACAAGTACACCTAGGCAGACATACTGCGATTGTGTGTGTGTGTGTATTCATTTATTTATTTGTGATGCTGTCACACCTGTGCTCCTTCGCCTGGTGAGTAATCTTCGTCTATTTTTTATATTTTATTTTTCCTGCTAGGAATTTTTCGTCTTAATATACATATGAATATAGTTTGATTTCTTCGAGAATAGTCATTTTTGGCCCTTTCTGTATAATATGGAAAATTTTTAATGCTTCTTCTATTGGTTTTATGTCAACTTTCTCCACGATTAGATGTTGATAGTATACGGATAACCACCATTAAACAAGCATAACATCAGCTTTAAAAAGAAATCAAATGGGCAGAAATAAATGGCAATGACATTATAAGCACTGTAAGTGACATATTGGAAAATGTATATTACATAATGATGTTATTGTCATTGTCATTGTCATTGTATTTAGAGAACACCTGAAGATGGCCTAATGCCAAAATAAGCTTATTCTAAAATAATAAAAAGTTCATAAGTAGTGTAAAAATAATTTATAACTATTGTGTTATTATTAAATTTAAAAATGATAAGTAATATGGAACTGAAATTGTTACATGTAGAAATGTTTTGTTCAGAAAGAATTTTGGAAATGGCGAAGAGAACATTTATAAAGAACACTAGAAAATACACGTCTAAAAAAGGAGGTAGCTGAGAATTCCATTAACTGCTTTTAAGCTTTAAGCACACAATATTCTTCCTTTATATTTATGGGAAATTGAATTAGGCTTTAGTCTTTAGAGAAAGAATGACATAATAGTTCAGTCAGAGAGTCTTGCTCGTTGCTCAAGGTTGGTCAGCCATGCAAGACAATATGCACTAGACTGAAAGAACATTACTGAAGTCTACATTTGCTGACCACATGCTAAAAAGAAGGCCACAGTTACAATGTCATGCTTAATATAAAAAAGAGCAACTTTTTTGAAATAATGGAAATCAATAACTGTACCTCCACTTCCCCAAACATGGTACTGAACGATTAGACATAATTCCAATACTCGCCACTTCTGGCTGCAGAATCTACTCATAACACCATCCAGATGATGTAAACTACCCTCCCCTACTCACTTACCCCATGTTCCTACTTGTTTCATACCCAAGTTAAAAATTCCGCCACAGTTTCATAGTCTATATAATTTTATATTATAATTTGTATAATCAACAACTGTTTGGGTACCTGTTTAAGATCAACTGTAATTGCTTATTTTGTTTGTATTACTAGTGATTTAAGCCACTAACTGTAATTGAACTAGTTAAGAAATATATAATCACAGCTGTCTCTTTGAGCTTAATTATACTCTAATTCATTTTAAATACTTCACCTATAAAAGATATGATCATTTGTTCAGGTAATTTCTATGATATATACCAACAAATGTTATTCTTTTAATTTATATTTTTTCTTAGGAAAAGTTTTGTAATTTGTTGTATTTAACGAGACACATATTTTACCTGTGTTCAGTAGTATTATGCAGCAATTTCAATATAATAATAATCCCTCTCAGTTTAGTTATTTATCGTATCATCTTTAAACATGTTCCGAGATACTCCTGCATACAACAGTTTACAATCTTTAAATCTCCAACTTTCACCTCTATATGTTTACGTCTCGGTGGTCAGAACCTCATGATGGCTTTATAGCTGAAAACCAGTTTGGCAAATAAGAAATATTGTACAATATTACACAATTGTCTTGTGTGTCATTAAAAATAAAAATTTATCATTTGAGTTACCTGCCGAAGTCTAGTCACTTACATGGTATAAATAAGTATGCATTAACTTACATTACCATAGCTACTTCCATCTAGAAAGTAAGCCATCACATGGTGAAGAGCCTTATATGTCTCAAGAGATGCTAGGAATCAAACCTAACTCTTGTAAGACATTGCAAGTTCCATATATCAGTAAGTCCAACAAGGTAATTATAAGAAAGAATAAATTTTGGAAGATACTTGTTTCAATAAATCAACACAAGTAACAAATATATAAACTGTTTATCAGCAGAGTACAAAAAAATTAAACATACATCAATGAAAAGACAATTCCACATTTATTATTATGTACTCAATGTAGTGATGGCCTTGAGAGTGTTGCTGAGGCTTGGTTCCAGTTGTGACAAGAATATCTCTGGTTCACACAAATGTTTGGCAACATTTCCAATAACCCACAACGATTCACATCTTACATGGTAAAATGGAGATTTTAGAAGTGTTCCAAACAATTCAAGAATATCTTTTTGAGAATCTGGTCCCTGTGTCAGTTCCTCTACACATTCTTTTCTTCCCCCACACAAGTTTCCAATAATTCTAATTAATGCTGTTACATTCACTACATCATTGCTTTTATTTTCACTATCAAGTTTTCTCACAGATTCCAGCAAAAGGCTGAATGCTTTTGAGACAACACAATTTTTAAGCATAACTGTATCACACTTTTCGGTACAGCTCAGGAGATAAATAATCCAGTAAACTGTGGGTTCTGTTGACATCAACTGGCAACTCTCCACTGCAATTGACTCAAGCTCATGATCCCTGATAAAAAAGAAAAAGAAGATTTTAGATAATAACTCACATTCCCAGTATATTAATTAACTACACTAAAGTGCCAAAGAAAGTGGAAGGGACATGCATATGCAACCACAGAGATATATAAACATTCAGAGGACAGTAGTGCGGTCAGCAGTGCCTGTAGAAGACAACATGTGTCTGAACCAGGCATTAGATCAGTTACTGCTGCTACAATGGCAGGTTATAATGTTTTACGTGAGTTTGAATACGGTGTTATAGCTAGTACACAAAAAATGAGGTACAGCATCTCACAAGTAGAGATGAACTGGGGAGTTTGCCGTGCAACCATTTCATGAGTGCACCGTGAATAACACAAAACATCAAATCTCAGACATCACTCAGGACAGAAAAACGTCCAGTAAGAATGGTATCAATGACAACTGAAGAGAGCAGGACAGAAGCACAACCCTTCCGCAAACTGCTGTGGATTTCAATGTTGGGCCATTAACGAGTGTCAGCGTGTGAAGCATTCAACGAAACATCATCGACATGGGCTTACAGAGCTGAAGGCCCACTTGTGTGCACTGACTGCTGGACCCAATGCTTTATGCCTCACCTAGGCCCGTCAACATCGATATTGCACTGTTGACGACTGGAAACATGTTGCCTGGTCTGACGAGACTCATTTCTGCTTGTACCGAGCAGATGGATGTGTACACATATGGAGACAAACTCATAAATCCATAAAGGCTGCATGTCAGTAGAAGATTGTTCAAATTGATGGAGGCTCTGTTATGGCATGGAGCGAGTGCACCTGGAGTTGTATGGGACCCCTGATATGTTTAGATATGACTCTTACAAATGACATGTAGGTACTGATCCCATCTGATCACCTGCATTCATTCATGTCCATTGTACATGGCAATAATGGAACTGTGGGCAATTCCAGCAGGGCAATGTGATACCCCACACATCCAGAATTGCTAGAGTGTGGCTTCAGGAAAACACTTTTGAGTTTAAACACCTCTACTGGCCAGTAAAGTCCCCAGACATGAATGTTATTGAGCATATCTGGGATGCCTTGTAACATGCTCTTAAGGATTTATGAACTGCCCTGCAGTACACTCCAGCACTATTTTAGACATTAGTTGAGTCCATGCCACATCGTGTTGCAGTACTTTTGCGTGCTCATGGAGGTCCTATATGATATTAGACAGGTGTAACAGTTTCTTTAGCTCTCCAGTGTATATTTCACTTAATGGTTGAATATTACACTAAAAAAAGCTATAATTAAATATTGAGTATGAAATGAAGATAACCTATATTTCTCTCTATCTCTACTTTGTATATATATATATATATATATATATATATATATATATATATATACTAAATTATTCATAAAGTGTATAAGGATTGTCAGATCAATAAATAAATGATGTATTTTTCATCTGACTGCTGAAGTTATATGTACATGTCATTTATAAAATATATATCTGCAAGAACATCTTAGATACAGGCTGAAAAAATTAACAATATACTCATTTTAAAATACATACTGGATTATCTCATCAAGTAATGACTGAGAAAATAATAAATTCCATATTAACTTGGACCATAAAACTAACAGAATCTATCCTTTGTTTACATATGTCACTAAAAAAGCAGATTTTTGTATGATATTCATAAATATCTTTCATTGTTCAGGTTTTGGAGTACAAATATCCACACAAATATTATTTTTTAGATACTGCTATTAACTTTGATGTCTCGGAGAAGATGCAACCTATACAATCCCAACTATTACCCCCACATAGTTTCCACACTATCTAAATATGTTAAAATTCTCTACAACTATTCTATGAAACAAGTCATGGGCCTCTATCTCACTATCAGTCAGTGGATACAAATTTTCCAATTTTTTTTCTGTATTATCATCATCTGTGAAAGTTTAAGGTTAACAAAGGAAAGTAAATAGACCCACAGTCACCCAAAACACTATGCTAACAGTGTTCTTCCAGATGTATGAACAGAGGCGAGGCTCTCCAGAGGCTTCAAAGGCTTAGCTTACCCAAAAATTCAGAGAAAACTCACAATGACAAATAACAGTGTATTGAAAACCAAGTAAGATTGTTTGGTATGTCACTACATTTTCATTGGTTCCATCAATAAGCTGATAGTTCACTGCACTATGTATGCTATCCTATTTAACTGTATACTAGAGGATTCTAAACCAGCCTTGTTTCCACACAGCATTTTGCAGGACATCAATAACCACATGTCATAGGAACATGACATTGAGGCTTGGCTCAGTTACCTTCCACACCATTCAGTCCCGGTTTAGCAGAACATATTTTAGTAGCATTATCGCAAATGAATAAATCTTATCAACTGAAACTATTACCAGTATCTGACTTTGGACATTTGAATTGCAAAAATCAGTTGCAGAGTACATTAAAAACATTTCTTAAACTATTAACTACAATTCAAATACATAATGCAGTAATTACAACATTTTATACAACTAACAAAAATGTCACACCTACTCTCTGTACACAGCATTGTTTGGGGCAGAAGGCGTACAGCTACTAGTAGTACAGAAGGTGACTGGATATATTGAGATACCTCGTTACTTGAACAATGTGAATTCAAAACTGTATCCAGAATATGGTAAAAGGGCCCATGGTAGATGAACCATACCGATGAACAGACATGGTAATTGTTGACTCTAAAAGCCTCAACCTAATTGAAGATTTGTAAAATGTGGAAGAAAACGCACATGGTCAATGGCAACCTTGCTCATCACATCAAGCTAGATACACCTGCTGTTCTGTACTGCTCGAGGTCGACTTGTTGGTTGAAACGAATAACCGGCACTTTTAATGTTGCATTCACTTCTCAGGACAGGGTTTTGGAAGGGGAGCTAGGTTGCCGAAAGCTGCTACCGAACACCTTCTTGTGTCGCACTTCCCTATGTATGGAAAAGACATGCAGAATATATGACAGACAGGAAAAAGAAACAAAACAGATGAGAAAACAGTATGGAATTGTGAATCACTTTGGTGGACGTCTTTCTCACTTGCACTATTGGGAGTGTCCCAGAGGAGATTAAAATACAGTGGAAAAAATTCACAACACACAGTTGGCGAATGGAGTGGCAGCTGCCACAGTGCAATACATGAGGGCATGAGCATAACTGATTACATCTTGTTCAGATGGAACAGCTGCGTCTTCATTTCAGGAATTACATGACAAACCATTTTAAAGCTGGACTTATGAAACAAAGTGTATTTATATACGTCAGTGATAAGTACCTCATTTAAATAGTACAATAGGTAATGGGAAATGAAGCAGAAAATTTAATTTTCTTTGGATAAAAAGTACCTTTGGCTTTCACGTTGCTCTGTAACAGAGAAATTATATTGTAGGTAGATTGTTTGGATTGTTGGGGACAGGGGGACCAAACTGCAAAGGTCATCAGTTCCCTGGCGTGAAGGGGAAAGAGTGAGGATAGGAAAGGAGGAGAAGGGAAAGGAAATGCTGTCCAGGACAGAAAAATGGAAGAGAGACTGCATTAGCTCAGGGTCCCCTGCTCACCATGCAGTCCCCTGTGGGGGAAATTATATTGTTAAACATAAAGTTTACCTTTTTCAGTTGTTTGGCCATGGAAATAATTAAACATTTACTTTCTGAAGGATAAAAATTTCTAGTAATAAAACATAATGTGACTAAGAAACAGATTAGATTTTTAATTGACATACTTATAGCAAGAGCTCATAATCAGAGGGCACTTCGAAGATGAAAGTGCAAATGACAAAAGGGGTTATCTCAAATTTTTGAAAGTTTTGTCTAGACAGGAACACCTTATTCATGATAACTACTACTGTATTTCTAGGTTCAAAGGAGCATCAAAAATAATTCAAAATAAATTAATAACATGGGTTACTGCAGTCATTAATAGTCACATTAAAGAAGTTTTGCAGTTGTGTGCATTTGTCGGAGTGCAAGTACTAAAGATTTGTGTATATGATGATCCCATAGAAAGATTTAGTGGTTTTCACAATATTTCTAGTGATAACACCGCATAACATTTGTCAGAAATTGTATGCAATACCCTTTAACCCAAAATAGTGTGCCAAATGAATGTTGGAGCGTCAATAATGACAGGTAAACATGGAAGTATCTAAAACTTTGTCAAACAAAAATGTCCGCAATCTATATTTCTGCACTGTTGTGTCATACTTAATCCAGTGGTGTTACACTATTCTAATAATGTCAAAGCAGTTGACTTTTCACTCACAGTTTTAGACCTGTGCGGGTAATATTTTTTAACAATCGCTACAAATTGTAAAATTTTTCTAAATTCCACATTTTTAAACATATTCAGTTTTACATAAATTTATCCATGTTATGTGGATTGATATGAGGTCCACGGCTGTATTATAATTTTTTTTTTTTTTTTTTTTTTTTTTTTTTTTTTTTTTTTTTTTTTTTTTTTTTTTTTTAAATAAGTTACACTGCAGCAGTGACTTTTTACTAAAATTTTAATTAGCATGATGTGTTTTGGAAGCAAGCTGCCATCATCGAATGCATTTCGCAGTTACAAGTTCATTATTGTTTGGTTATGTTTTGTGTTGTGGGTGCCAGTGAGGTTATGGTTGGACATTTTAACCAGTTCAGAAAGATACAGCTATTTTAGTGTGGTATGTATATTTCTTGATTATAGCTTCAGGATTATTATATTGTATTTACTTACAGTTTTGTTGATAATCTTGGTACCTGGCACACACAATACAAGAACACATTTATATACACAACACATATTGAGATTTTGTATTAGATGTTTACACTGTACCAAAGATCCTTAGAAGCTAAAATAACTGTAAATATTGATGTAAGTAGGTTACTTCACCTTCTAAGGATACCGACAATGGCCACCAAGGTCAATTAATCAGTCAAGAAGCCTAAAAGAGTTTTTGTGCTAGAAAGAGCAGATAAGCAATTGTTAGTGTTCAACTTAAGAAAGGAACAGTGGACGTAGAGGAATTATGAGCAACATTTAAACTCAGTGCAAATAAAGCAATGGAGAAATATGTGCTGACAAAGTGAATTAAGGATGGGAAAGACCCACTGTGGTTAAATAATAATATTCAAAAAATGCTGAGAAAGCAAAGGCAGCTACACTCCCGGTTCAAAAAAGGTCAAGCAAATATAATCAGGCAAAAGTTAGTAAATTCGTGCATCTACAAAAAGATTGATGCCAAAGCATACAATAACTATAACCATCATACCTTAGCAAAATATCTTGCCAAGAACCCAAAAAAATTCTGATCCTATGTAAATTCGGTAAGCAGATCCAGTCACTCATTTGCCATTCTAGGATGGTGATAGGAGACAGCAAAATGAAAACCAAAGTTTTAAATTTAACATATAAGAAATAATTCACGCAGGAGGACCATACCTACATTTGATGGTTGCATTAACTCCAAAATGGAGGACATAGTAATTGGCATAGCCGAAGTAAAGAAGCAGCTGAGAGAATCAAAAACGGAGTCGCCTGGACCAGATGTGGAACCAATCTGGTTTTACAAAATGTATTCTATGGCTTTAAACCCTTATTTAGCTTGCCTTTATCGCAAATCTTTGATCCAGCACAAAGTTCTAAGTAACTAAGAAAAGGCACATCTAACTCTCGTGTATAATAAAGGCAACAGACTGGACCCACAAAATTACAGACCTATATCATTAACACCACTTTACTGTAGAATTATTGAACATATTCTCAGTGCTAATATAGTAAATTTCCTTAAGACAGAAAAGCTTCTCCCCATGCATCAGCAACACTTTAGGAAGCAGTGATCCTGCAAAAAAACAGCTTGCCCTGTTCTCTCACAGGATGAAGGGCAACAGGCACACTGCTTATTTTTCAATTTTCAAAAGACATTTGACATGGTATAATTCTGTAGACTGCTAACAAAGGCACGAGAATATGGAATAGGTACCCAAATATGTAAGTGGCTCCAACACTACTTAAGTAATAGAAACCAGTATGTTATCCTTGATGGCTAGTGTTCATCAGAGCCTAGAGTATAGTCAGGAGTACCCCAGGCAAGTGGGATAAGACCACTATTATTTTCTATTTATCGTATATTTCTGCAGATAAGATGACTTTCAAATAAGACGAGGTACAAATTTTCATCAAAATTTTATAGTTTAAGCATATATCTGGCCTATAAGACGATCACCAAATTGCCGTATTTATCCAAATGCAAGGCCCACTTTCTGGGATTTAAAAATAACCCTGTATAAGAGAAAAGTAATTTCTTTCACCGAGATGACATTTAATTGCGCCGATGTGGGTGAAAACACACACAATTGCCCGAGAACAGAAGATAAAGGATTTCAAACGCAGCCGCAATTGTTGCATGTAGCTCCAAAATATTTTAACCCTTTCACTGCTCCATACACTAATCATTTCCGTGCAGCTCTGGATATATTGAGAAATTATTTTTGACAAGCGAAATTGTTAAATCAAGCTGCACTGTAAATAATTCATTCAACTCCTGCTCATGGCGTATAGGTTACCGTATGTACCCTTGTAAGCTCAGTAAATTAATGAAGCTCGTAAAGGGAATTATTTTTTTTTTTTTTTTTTTTTTTTTTTTTTACACACTTCTTTGTTTTCATAAACCTCTCCTCCACAAGGTAAATTTCAAACTAAATTTCAATCTAATTATTATTATTATTATTATTATTATTATTCCTTTGTATCATCATACAAGACAACCTTGGATTTTGGGACCTTTTTTATGATTCAGCCATCGTCTTATCTGCGGAAATATATGGTATATAAAGACAGATCTGACAAAGTGAGTTTCTGTCTACTGCTGTTTGCTAATGATGCTGTGGTGTACAAGAAGGTGTTGTCACTGAATGACTGTAGCAGAATGCACGATGATCTGGACCAAATTTCTAGGTGGTGTGAGGAATTGCAGCTAGCTCTTAATGGGTCAATCCAAATGAAGTGATACAATAAAAATTAAGTCGGTTGCTTGACCATTTTTAAATATTTTAATTTTTTTTATATGTGATTGCCCTATATTTGAGAAGTTCAAAACAGTTTTTTAAAGTAATTTATCTTGCACCCTTACTGAATGGCGGCCATTTTTATTTGACGGCGCGCGCCGATTTTTCAGTCTGGAGACATTAGCGAAAATTTGAATATCTCGGCACTGGGTTAAGTTACAACATTGCAATTGACATGATTGTTTTTAGAAAAGTGTCCTCTACAACATTGTCTATTACACAAAATACCCTAAATTCAAAAATGACCAGTCAAAATGACCTCCAAAATTTGGTATCCAAATTTTCAGAAATCCACTTTTTAGGCTCAATAATAACATACACGGAGTGACTTATGAGAGTTGATTTTTTTTTCTGTAGTTAGATATCATACACTACTAGCCTCATATAGAGCAACAACACTTACAAGTATTTCCTTAATTTTTTATGAATTGTTAAAAATTTGCAAATTTTCATTGTTTGTAAAGTTCAAGGCTAGTTATCTCAGATGGGACTGAATATAAAAATATGATTTTTGCACAGTTTGTACACCTATATGATAGCAACATGCTGTAAAAATTTCAACACTGATATCTGAGTGTGAACGAAGATATGAATTTTTGAAAATGAGGAAATAATTCACATTACTATACAACTGATCTTATGGCTGTTACCTATTCATGTGTGATATTGGTGGAATATAATCAATTATTATTGAAGGGTCTTTTGTGTAATAGACAATGTTGTAGAGGACATTTTTCTAAAAACAATCATGTCAATTGCAATGTTGTAACTTATCCCAGTGCCGAGATATTCTAATTTTCGCTAATGTCTCCAGACTGAAAAATCGGCGCGTGCCGTCAAATAAAAATGGCCGCCATTCAGTAAGGGTGAAAGATAAATTACTTTCAAAAACTGTTTTGAACTTCTCAAATACAGGGCAATCACATATAAAAAATTAAAATATTAAAAAATGGTCAAGCAACTATCCCTGTACCACTTCATATGGATTGACCCTAATGTAGAAAAATGTAAGGTGATGCAGATGAGTAGGAGAAAAATCCCATAATGTTTGAATACACCATTAGTAGTGTGCTGCTTGACAGAATCACATCAATTAAATATCTAGACATAACACTGCACAGCGATATGAAATGGAATAAGCATATAAGGACAGTTGTGGAGAAGCTCCCGATACCACTGTTGCATAATAATAGATATGAATAAAATTAGTCTATTATCATTTTCTTTTCCAAAACTTTCGTTATTCTTTTTCGTAACTTGATTAGCTGAAGTTATATTCTATTATTTGATGTCACAGAAATTTGTTTAATTAGCAAATATTAATTAGTTAATGTTAGAGGTGTTTTATTATAGGTCATATATTAGGCTAATTAGTATCTCTTATAAAACTAATTAAATTATTTTCTCATAATATTAAAGATGTATTATTACATTTTAAGTTTTAACCTCATTGTTTCTGTATAATTATTGTTTATTATGAAGTGATAGTTTGAAAACCTATTTAGACATTTCAAAGCGAGACAATATTAATTTAACAGAGATTTGTACATCAATTTACTCAGTATTATTTATGCTATCTTTTACTATAGCCAGTTGTACGTAATTGTTAACTTTTCCATTATAATTAATTCAATTTAAAGGCAACAAAGAGCATTGAGTGGTGCCAGCATTTCCATTTCAGCTGATGAATACGAGGGAGCCATGTCAGCTGGACATCATAGAGCAGCCCCACAAACTGGTGGGTTTCCACTACAGGAAGCAATTGGCCATCAAGATATAGCTCTGGGTGGGGGTGGACTGTCCGACATTGGCAGAAATGCATAACAAAGGTTTTGACAGCAGAAAACTGAAAGCTATGGTGCAGGGTCTGGCGGATACCTGCGCCTGGCGGATGGCCACCTGGAGTCAGCATTCTGAAACACTCATTGTGGTGGCAGAAAGATATGTAGAAATCATTGGCATATAGGGAAGGAGATACTGACAAACCTACTGTCACAGCCAGGACATTAATTGCCACCAAAACAGGGGTGGGCAGCATTGACTTGGACCCAATTGGAACGGAGTGTCGGAAAGTTTTGAATAAAAATGGGGAGTGACCCCCCCCCCCCCCCCCGAAGGCCACACTCGTGCAAAGTGGCAAGGATGTGATAACGCCACGTTCTGAAGGTCAAAGAAAACTGCAATGACGTGCTGCCGACGGGCAAAGGCTGTACATACTGCATATGCCAAGCACACCAGATTATCAGTGGTAGAATGGCCCTAATAAAACCCACGCTGAGACGGTGCCAGAAGCCCCTGTCCCTCAAGCACCCAATTCAAAAGCCACACCACTATATGTTTGAGCAACTTGCACATAACGCTGGTGAGGCAAATGTGGTGGTAACTGTTGACCTCCAGTGGATCCCTACCAGGCTTCAGCACTGGGATGACACCACCTTCCTGGCACTCGGATGGGAACTCACCCTCACCCCAAATTCGGTTGAAGATGGCAAGAACATGGCGTTTACAATCCTTCGAAAGATGTTTCAACATCTATGCATGGATATGGTCAGGTCCCAGAGCCATATCAGGGCAATGAGCCAAGGCACTAAGAAGCTCCCTTTTAGTGAATGGAGCATCGCTCATGATGGTGCAATGCAAAGGAGAGGCGCAGTCACTCCACATGCTCCTTGTGGGAGTGAAAGGCTGCACAATAGTTTGCAGATGCAGAGCACCCAGCAAATTTATCAGCAAGATGTTCAGTGAGTACACTCGGGTCCATACAGACAGTCCCATTTAAGGGAAGTCCAGGACTCCAACAGGAGTCTGGTAGCTATAGTCACCTGATCTTGGTCCACACCTGAGATGGAGAGACATGAGAACATAAGGTCGAGACGTACCTCTCATAGCATTCCTGTTTATGTCTTATTATTAATTGCGGAGCCTTGGCACGAAGTCACTTGAAAGCGATGAGGTTCACCTGAGATGGATGCTGTTTATGGTGCTGAAGAGCCCACCAATGGTCCCTAACTGACTCAGTGATTTCTGATTGCCATCAGGGCACAGTCATCCACAGGGAGGAACCTGAAGAGCAGGGGCGTGCAGACTGAGCTGCAGAAACAACCACCACATAATGTTACCATCAGGCGGAGATCCAATAACAGCAGCAGATTGGAACGCATTCCAGTCGGCTTTGTTAATGGCCCAACATGGCAAATGGCTGGGGCAATGGTGCTGGGGCAGTGACAGAAAGATCAGGAAGTGGTCACTACTGCACAAGTTGTTATGCATTCTCCAGTGAAGAGATGGTAGAAGGCCAGGGCTGCAAATGGATAGGTATATGGCCGAGTAGGTGCCATATGCCACACTGAAATGTGTGGGAGCATCAGTATTTAAGATACAAAGGCTGAGTTGGGTGACAAGGTATTCAACTTCCCTACCTCGGCCAGTGGTCACGTTTCCACCCCACAAAGGATTATGGGCTTTGAAATCGACCATGATTAGGAAAGGTTATGGGAGCTGAGTAATCAGTGCAGCAAACACATGGCAGGGTACGTCACCATGCGGAGGAAGATATAAGTGCAGACAGTTATAACCAGTGGTGTCCTCATCTGAACGCCACAGCCTCCAAAGGTGTTTGAAGGAGCACAGCTCCACTATAGATAAAGTTGAGGACATGAACAGAAACTCCACCGGATGCTCTGCACAAGCGAGATGATTCTTGTATTATTCCCAATAGTCATGAAGGGCTGGGGTTTGCATTGCCAGAAGCCAGGTTTCCTGAAGGGCAATGCATAGTACTGGTGAAATATGTAAAAGGTGTCATAACTCTGCCAGGTGGTGAAAATAACCGCCACAATTCCACTGGAGAAAAGTGCTACCTATCAACTGGGAAGGCATGAAAATGACTAAGAGGCATGATGCACCTCAGCGTCACTTGCCGCTACCGGTAGAGGGTCGTGTAGTCCATATCTAATGCATCCAGGGTGTTAGTGAGAGCAAGGTGCTCTGAAGATGCAACACTTTCTACCTCACCTTTGGAAGCAGAACTGGTAGCAGACTGCTGCAAGGAAGCCGCCGTTACCATCGGTTCTTTATCCTTCATCTCATCCTTCTTTATCATTTTTCTCCCACTTGGGCTTGGACTTCAAAGCCTGAGGGGGCTTCCCAGAAGGAACATCAGATGTCGATGCAGACTGGGAGGCCTGGCTACCAGTGGGTGCATAGATCGTTAGCCATTGGCCAATGTCTGGCTGTGTCAAAGCTGGAGCTGTGGTAGGAGTCACCCCATGAGACCCTTTCCATGCGACAGGAGATCAACTTATGTCCAGTTTGTCAGGGACAACAGGTACAGTAGGAACTGATGGGAGGGGCGCATCAGGCTACTTCCCAAGAGGAAAAGCTGGAGATGGAGATACTTCTCAGGTGGAGAGGCAGGGTTCACTGACCCCGATAAGAAGGGTGGGGGCAAAATCCCCACAGAAGAAGAGGTGCCCCCAGGCTTCGGGGGCAGCCAAGACTGACTGATGGTCCCAAGGGCCATCACACAAGGGGCTAGAGTGTGTTGGACAGCCACCAATAATGGAGGCGACACTGCTATGGCTGCAGCACATGTGGACATCAGAGAAAAGGACTGAAGGTTCTCGTATTTTCTACACGCCTCGGAATAAGTTAGGTGATCCAGGGTCTCGTCATCTACTATTTGTAGCTCTTTGTGGAAAACGGAACAGTCCGGTGAACAAGGCGAGAAGGTGGCCACTGCAGTTAACACAGAAAGGGAGCGGTTTACAAGGGGTGTCTGGATGTAAGGGATGGCCACAGTCCCGACAAGTTGGGGCCACATCACAATGGGAAGACGTGTCCAAACTGCCAGCACTTGAAACAGCGCATGGGTGGGGGGATATAGGGCCAGATGTCACATCTTGGGCCAGGTATCACCGTTAAAGGCCAAGATGAAGGCCCCGGTTGCCATTCTATTGTCTTTCAGACCCCGAAAGACACAGCAGACAAAATGGACACCATGCCACTGAAGTGGTGAAAAATAACCCCTTGGGCAAGGTGCAAGGTTTTGTGTGATGTTATAGATACAGGAACATTGTCGAGCTTATTGCATGCGAGCAGAGCCCGTGACTGAGCAGAGGACTTCACCTGTATCAGAACCAATCCATCACACATATACCTGCAACCTCATCTTGTCCTCAAGATGATGAACAAAACACATGGGCTCGGTCATCTGAAAAGACCCCCCATCTGCCCTGGAACAAACTAGACATTTAGAAACATAAGGCCTAGTCTTTGTAGCACCACAATCCCCCAAAGAGGAAGTCAGGGGAGGGAAGGACAAGGGGTCATAGGTGGCAGCATTAAATTTCCCACATTTTGAGACACCTCTTTTACCATGATTTTGTGGTGTGGATTTATTTCACTTCATTGCAAATCATCCACCCTGATGCTACCCACTCCGAACAGGGGCCCTCCTCATGGGCGCCACCTAGCCGCAGCAAGAGTCACCTGGCGGGATGACCTTTACCGGGAGTCCTGATGCCCCACAGAGACAAGCATATATTCCTTAGCCTTCAAGAGGAATTCACAGCTCTGGCATCGGTAGTGCGATTCCTGTGTTGTCAGGGGGGCTACAACCAGAAGGGTACACGACATCCACACCACAAAGGACTGGCTTCTGTGCTGGATTTCTGGTGCTAATAGAACCGTTATTTTAACAGTGCATAAGATGACAGAGCACAATGGGCACAACTCACAAATCTTGGCCTGTCCACACCCTTGCTCCCGTCCAGGGGCTACAGATGCCACAGTTACAAGCCCATTTCTTAATGGGTGCCCAAGTTACAACTGCACAGGAAATATATAGAGCACTACATAAGAAGTCCTTCCCCAAGTGGCTTGCTCTGCAGAAAAAATTTGGAAATTATGGAGGTGAAACCCACAGGGGGGGCCGATCGGCTGAAATGTGTGTAGACTCCGTTTAGTCGCCTCTTATGGCAGGAAAGAATACGGGCTTATTCTTACCCCCAAACTCACAGAGGTATGTAGTATAGTTTCTTCATGTTATGGGCAGTGCCAATACATCAGTACTATTTCAAACATATAAATCATCTATCAATTAGGAGGTTTTAGAAGGCACCACACGTGTGCCTCCCAGATGCTTGAATATCATGTAATTATATTTTAAATTTACTATAAAATTGCCAGTTCACTTATGCAGTTGAAGAAAAGAGAAAACAATGCTGAATGTGTTAATTATGGGTAATCATTTAAGATGATTTAGCTGAGGTGGCTGAGAATCCACTCAAGTATGTCATACTAATAATGGGACTAATGAATAAAAAGATTACCAACAATAAGCCAAACTGCTATCAAAGTAAAAGATTTCCACTGAATTGTGAGCTCAGTTCTTCAATGACCACTGGTCAACAGTTTCATATTTCTTCTGACCCGACTACTTTGTTAGTTACAATATTGCTGTCTCTTGTTCAGCAAGAGTTTTGTGATATTTAATTTTTTAATATACTATTTCAAATCCACAGCTTCGTTACATCTCATACACTTCATCTCACTTTATTTTCTACTGATACCTTTACTTTATGGTCTTCATGTATCAGATATTAGTTCTTTTATCTTAAAATACACTTGTAAGTAACATTATGAAAAAATGTTCAAATGTTTGTAAATCTATAGGACCAAACTGCGTGGTCATCAGTCCGTAGCTTACAAACTACTTAAACCTAGGTAAACTAACCTAAGGACAAACACACACACCCATGCCCCAGGGAGGACTCGAACCTTCACAGCGAGCAACCGCGCGCTCCGCAGCGAGACGCTTTAGACTGCTCGGCTACTCCACCGCGGCAACTAACATTATGACATTTTGTTATATCCATTATGTAGGGTTTTTTGACTTCTTTAAAAATAAATAAATAACATTCAATGTTAATTTTTTTCAAATTGCATTCTGGTCTTTCAACATCTAACAACTGATTACAGTAAGACTAATTTATATCCTATACCTTTCAATGTAATTGCAA
The DNA here is from genome assembly GCA_026315105.1 of Locusta migratoria. NCBI lineage: Eukaryota > Metazoa > Arthropoda > Insecta > Orthoptera > Acrididae > Locusta > Locusta migratoria. The sequence continues at coordinate 678,539,139 of CM048744.1, forward strand.
TAAATAGGTATTACCAATAAAAGAAGTTAGAATAAATTTACATAGCTGCTTTTTGTCACAGAAATTTCACAAGAACACATGAAAGACTATCTTCTTTCCTTTGACAATACTTACTCTAGAAGATTGAGTCCTGTCCTTGTGTACATCATCAGAGCATAAATTGATGACTGAATGACACTTCCCATGGCAATTAGTTGCAGGATCTTTGGCAAAAGACCTTGAGATTTTAATACTGACCAAGGCTTATTGCCACTTCCTGCCAAGTTCCCAAGTGTCCACAGGCAAATATCCTTAAGAGATTGTAAGTGGACAAAAGTCAATTAATTTTACACTCATTACAGAAACACATACTGTATCTCCTGAAGAAATACATAGTCACATTTGGAGAAAATAATTGGAACAACAGATACACAAAACACCAAAAGTCTATTTGAATTACAATATTCTCAGTATTACATTACAAACAAAGAAGTTGCTTATAAAAAAAATCAAACATTTGACACAAATGAAAAATTCCATGTTCAAAAAATTACTCACTTTTAGTGTCACATACAGTGGCTATATACAACAATATTTCTGTACAACAGACGATTTGGTGGGATAAAAAACAGCTGTCACAGACTAAATGGTTGCTTTGTTCATTCTTATGCTTTACCACACATGAACATAATATGGTATGCCCTGGCATTTGAACTAACTTACCCAGCCAGTTATATAGAGACCTACAGTTAAATATAGATTCCAAATCAATTTGAAGTTTCCCCCATTTAGAAATGATTGCTGGATATAAGAGAAGCAATAAACAAAGAAAACAACACAATAAAAGAAAGAAAAAAGAAAGGGAAAATATTAGGAATTAATCCCACAGATCTTAGGAATTTCAGTCTCTCATTCATTCCACCGAGTCAAATTTAGCTAACAATATTATTACAGTTCAGAAGATCACACAAGACCATTCAAAAGTCATTGCGTACAATAAAAAGGCATACAGAATATTGATCTACTATGTCTTTATTCCACTGATCCAGCATTGACTTCACTTCAGATTCCCAGAATTCTGACATAGCAGAATCCGACCACCCGCACAAAGACCATGACATCATGGAAAGCCAGGAATCAATGACATTTGTCAAGATTACAGACAGGACAGGAGTGACCCCAGTGCATCCCTGCAACTGCACATTGAACTCTGTGTCTGTAGAAAGAATGTGGCAAGGCTCCTTGTGTTTAGATGAAATGAATATAGCGCCAGCCAATGGCATCCAAGCTTTATTCCCACCATTTAAACAAAGGGTCAATCCATATGAAGTGGTACAGGGATGGTTGCTGGACCATTTTTAAATATTTTAATTTTTTTATATGTGATTGCCCTATATTTGAGAAGTTCAAAACAGTTGTTTAAAGTCATTTATCTTGTATCTTTACTGAATGGCGGCCATTTTTATTTGTCGGCGCGCGGCGATTTTTCAGTCTGGAGACATTAGCGAAAATTTGAATATCTCTGCACTGGGTTAAGTTACAACATTGCAATTTACATGATTGTTTTTAGAAAAGTGTCCTCTACAACATTGTCTATTACACAAAATACCCTAAATTCAAAATTAACCAGTCAAAATGACCTCCAAAGTTTGGTATCCAAATTTTCAAAAATCCACTTTTTAGGACCAATAATAACATACAAGGAGTGCCTTATGAGAGTCTATTTTTTCCTGTAGTTAGATATCATACACTACTAGCCTCATATAGAGCAAGAACACTTATAAATGTTTCCCTAATTTTTTTATGAATTTTTGAAATTTGAAAATTTTTATTTTTGTAAAGTTTGAGGCTAGTTATCTCAGATGGGACTGAATATAAAAATATGATTTTTGCACAGTTTGTACACCTATATGATAGCAATGTACTGTAAAAATTTCAACATTGATATCTGTGTGTGAACACAGATATGAATTTTTGAAATTGAGGAAATAATCCATATGACACTACAACAGTTATTAGGACTGTTGCCTATTTAAATGGTTTATTGTTTCATTGTAATAAAATTTAATTGTTACGTAGTGTTAACTAAATATATCACACAATATTCATTTAGTTTATTTATTTTTAATAATACAATATTAAACAACAGGAGCTTTTTGGTTGTGTTCTATTGTAATAAAAATGCCCATTTACGTTTAGGTTTATTGACAATAAAGAATTACATTATTGCTGGGAATGGCATTGTAGAAGTACATTACTGCTGAGTGTGGAATTGTTGTTGTCAGTCTGTTCTGAAACGTCTGTTAGAGTGGATGTACATACTTCATCGAGAGTGTAGAATGCGTTATGTGTTTTGTTTTGTGTGTAATTTGTAATTAATTTTGAGAGATCACTGGAATGCAATAACATGGATGAACAGTGCTCTGTTGGACAGATAACAAGTGAAGTGTGTCACAAAACAGTTTATGGTTCAGTTACAAAAAAACTTGAAAAAATGCTATGTAACATCAGAAACGGAAATTTATGAGGATCATTGTGTCAGTAAAATTACATCTCTCTCTTTAACATTGAATGACATAGTAGCATGTGTGTATGATGGACAGTGGTGGCTTGCCGAGGTTGAACAATAAGTTTGGAAAACAATGACGTTTTTGTGCATTTTTACCACCCTGCTGGCCCATAACATCATTCAAGAAATCTAATAGTGACAAAGTTTGATACCAATGAAAAATGTTTTAATGAAACTTTCAGTGCTTGAACTTACCACAGCAACTGGGAGGTCTTATTCTACATCACAGAAGCTGCCAGAAGAAATAAGTGTTCTTAACATTCACCACCAGGTTCAGGAATAGTCACATCTCGAAGGATGTTAATTTCTCATTTATTTTAAATACCGTATGTCAAAATAACATAAATGTTAATTTCAGTGATGTTTCCACTTTTTGTATATAATTCAGTACCTTGCTTCAATAATAATTGATTATATTCCACCAATATTACATATGAATAGGTAACAGCCATAAGATCAGTTGTATAGTAATGTGAATTATTTCCTCATTTTCAAAAATTCTTATCTTTGTTCACACTCAGATATCAGTGTTGAAATTTTTACAGCATGTTGCTATCATATAGGTGCACAAACTGTACAAAAATCATATTTTTATATTCAGTCCCATCTGAGATAAGTAGCCTCAAACTTTACAAAAAATGAAAATTTTCAAATTTCAAAAATTCATTAAAAATTAAGGAAACATTTGTAAGTGTTCTTGCGTTATATGAGGCTAGTAGTGTACGATATCTAACTACAGGAAAAAAAATAAACTCTCATAAGTCACTCCTTGTATGTTATTATTGGGCCTAAAAGGTGGATTTTTGAAAATTTGGATACCTAACTTTGGAGGTCATTTTGACTGGTTATTTTTGACTTTAGGGTATTTTGTGCCATGAACAATGTTGTAGAGGACACTTTTCTAAAAACAATCATGTCAATTCCAATGTTGTAACTTAACCCAGTGCAGAGATATTCAAATTTTTGCTAATGTCTCCAGACTGAAAAATCAGCGCGCGCAGACAAATAAAAATGCCCGCCATTCAGTAAAGGTACAAGATAAATTACTTTAAAAAACTGTTTTGAACTTCTCAAATATAGGGCAATTGCATATAAAAAATTAAAATATTTAAAAATAGTCAAGCAACCAACTTAATTTTTATTGTACCACTTCATTTGGATTGACCCCAAACTGAATTTATATACATCAGCTATGAGTGTGTAATCATTTGCCGTTTGTACTTTGCACTTAGGATGAAACATCTACCACAGCAGCAAACAGCTGGGCAAAATAAAAATACGATACACACAGACACACACACACACACACACACACACACACACACACACACACACACAAACCCAACCGCCATCTCCAGCTATCACAGCTGGAGTCCAGCAGCAATAGCTGGAGGCGGCGGTTGGGTTTGTGTGTGTGTGTGTGTGTGTGTGTGTGTGTGTGTGTGTGTGTGTGTGTTCTTTCTGCGGCAGATCAAGGCTTAAACAACCACAAGCTTCATCTTTGTTTATTCTGTTGTGTGCCTTTCTGCTGCTCATCGGACGTCTCTGTGGTGAGTAGCAACCTATCCTTTCCAAAATATCGTTGAATCCTTTAAGGTATTTCCATTGTTTGTTATTACTATTGTGTGAGATTTTCATTATATTTGTTAGTTTAGTTATTACAGACCATGAGCTGATGTTAGATGAGAGCATGCAGCCATATTCTGCAGAGTCTCCATGTAGTATGTGCTCAAAGAAAGTTTTCTAAACATATCAGACCTGTGGGCACTTGATAACACCATGACTCAGCCATAACAGTTGGAACCAGAGTCATAGCAAGTGCCAGAAGAATACTGTTGTTCAGTAATATATACAATTTGACCTTGTGTGGACCTAAATGTGTGAATGTAGGTCTAGCTCCTGACAATCTCCTCCAATGGAGGTCCCTGGTGGTAACAGAAACATAAAATTTGCAGTACTCCTCTCCCCCCCTTTTTTACAGTTATTTGGTAAACAATAATAGCAGCACCTGCCTACTGATTTTTCCCTTTATAGGCCATATCTTTGGCACAAATATGTCATAACTCTGCTCTAATCAGGTATAAATTTATTATTTATCACTTTACATGTTTTGGGTAGTTCAGTGATTAACAATAAAAGTATCAAAGAATCATGAATTGTTTACCAAGAATACATGGCTGAAGCAGTCCAATTGAGAAATAAGATACGGAGCAACTGCTCTGGTTACTTGCATCCCCACTTTTTCATTTCCAAGAGCAAGATTGCAACAACAATTGATAGCTTCCAACTTATACAGTGTTTTCTGACCTGCAAAATATTAATGACACTATAATTATGTTCATGCCAGACTTACTACCTGTAGAGAAATAGGTAGTTACATATACTTAAAATTTCTAACTGAATTAAATTTGATGAATGAACTTCAAGGTCTGCTTAATAGAAACACTTTGCAATGAAATTAATTTAGTGGTGAAAGAGATTTAAAAAAGATAGCACAATAGCGATAGGCACCAATGAAGTTTTTAAAATTTCTGAACCAGTAGTTACAAATTACAAGTGAGATGTCTATTATTTTGGACATGCATGTTCAAAAGAACATGCACCACTGACTGATTTAGTAACAATGTATTGCAAAACAGAAATTTTGCCCCTAGCAGCAACTGGGCACTAAAATAAATCTAACAGCAACATTTGTGCCAGACCAAGACTTGAGGAAAGCAGGTATTTTGGGTTCATATCATAGGTGGCACAATTATTCACACATTCTCATTGAATTTATTTTGATACACAATTGCAGCTAAGATCAGAATACCTCTTTTGTCTTAATAGTTAGGGAGCTATCTACTAAATCAACATAATAAATCTTTTAATATACAAACTAAGTGCTTGCATTTGTTTTTCCACAATAATAATTACGGTACAACTAATTTAATCACATGAAATATAGACAGAGAAATTTGTCAAAATTACAATCTACAAGTATATAACTACATCACAGTTCACATTTTAGAGCCTGGCAGAGAATTCATTGAACTTTTTTTATTTTTAATTGTGGTTTTAGGGCGCACAACTGCTGAGATCATTAGCGCCCAACACTGCCAATAGTAAAATTGAACCGGGGTTAGAATTTAAATGCCTTTCACCATATTTGCACGATGTATAAAAAGTAAAACTCTGTCAGCAGAATGCAGATCATCAGCTAAAATATCAGACATTTCAAATGGTAAACATTGATCATGACGGAGACGATTAAAAAACGGACATTGCATTAAAAGGTGCTATACAGTAAAAGTTTCATCACAGTGCTCACATAAGGGAGCAGAATCACCACGAAGTAAATACTGGTGGCTATAACGGCAGTGGCCAATATGAAGCCACGCCAGGACAATCTCCTCTCGACGTGAGGGTCGAGATGACGTTGACCAAAGATCAGACACAGGTTTAATGGCCCGCAATTTGTTTCCTGACAGGGATGACCAATTCATTGAACTACCTTCACGCAAAAATGAACACTTAAATATTTATGTTTGAGCCCTGATTTCTCTAACTTTATTATGAGGAACACTCTGCTTGTTCCAAAAGTCTACTGTAAATCAACGCAACTGAGATGGATATCTGTAATTTATAAGATTATTTTTATTTCCTTTCTCAAGTATTGGTGTGACCTGTGCAACTTTCCAGTCTATATGTATAAATCTTTCACTGAACGAGCAGTTGTATAAGATTGGTAGCTATAGAGGTATTATAACAGCCTACTCTGAAAGGAATCTAAATGGTTTACAGTCTGGATCTGAAGACTTGCATTTATTAAGTGTTTTAAGTTTCTTTGTTACAATGAGGATATCTAGTTCTGAGTCACTCATTTTGACAGCAGTTGCTCTTAATTCTGTAATATTTAAATCACTTTAAGGAATTTTAAAAAAAATTTTAGAGGCACATTTATTGGTAACATTAGCACTGGCATCATGCAGTGAAAGTACCAACTTTGTTTTGCCACAATGTTATTTCACATATGACCACAATCACATTGGTTTTTCTGTCAGATTTCAAGAAAGAGTTTCACTGTGGAAACTATTAAAAGCTCTCAGCACTGAAACCTATTCTTAATTCTGAGCTTCTGTATGACTTCGCTAAACCCTGAGCATTGTGTGCCATTCAAATTTGAAATACAATCAGCCAGAGCTGACCAGTGCAATGCAAACATTATGTGCATAAAATAATTCCATGTGAATGTCAGAGTCTAGCAAACAACTTGATGCTTAAGTATATTCTTTGAATTGTGACTCATACATTACACAGTTGACACCTATGAACTTTCTGACTATGTTTCATCTGCTTCCAAACAGAGGTAAGGGAGTGTAGTCAAATTAGTCAAATGTTGAAAGAAGTACGGTTTAGTTTGGTTGATTAACCCCCCCCCCCCCTCTCTCTCTCTCTCTCTCTATGATACGAATATTAAGACGAAAAATTCCTAGCAGGAAAAATAAAATATAAAAAATAGACGAAGATTACTCACCAGGCGAAGGAGCACAGGTGTGACAGCATCACAAATAAATAAATGAATACACACACACACACACACACACACACACACACACACACACAATCGCAAGCTTTCGCAACCCAGTTGCATCTTCAGGCAGTAGGGAAGGAGAGGGAAAAGGAAATGATGAGGGTTTTAAGGAAGGGGGTAAGGAGCCATTCCAATCCCGGGAGAGGAAAGACTTACCTTGGGGGGAAAAATGAAGGGTAAACAAATGCACACACACCCACACATTCACACAGACACAAGTACACCTAGGCAGGCATACTGTAGAAAGCTTTCTACAGTATGTCTGCAGGTGTGTTTGCGTTTCGATATGTCTGAGTGTGTGTGTATTTGTTTACCTTCCTTTTTTCCCCTAGGGTAAGTCCTTCCACTCCTGGGATTGGAATGACTCCTTTTCCACTTCCTTAAAACCCATATCCTTCCCTTTTTCCTCCCCTTTTTTTCCCTCTTTTTCCTGAATAAGCTGCCAGTGGCGGCGAAAGCTTGTATGTGTGTTTGTGTGTGATTTTATTTGTTTCTATCGACGAGCCGGTCCTTTTGGTAAGTCATCTCTTTTCTATTTTTTATTTTTGTTTATCCCACGGGGAAAGTTTCCCTCGTTTGGCAGCAATCGGATCAATATATGTGGTTGGATTAAAGCATATGTAAGGCCGTGTTCACACTGCTGGCCAGGCCGAGCCGAGCCAAGCCAGGCCGAGAGATTAAACACATTGTTTTCAATTGCACTGTTCACACAGCAGGCCGGGCTGAGAGGACTCCTCTTCAGCCGGCTCACGCTGAGCTGACGACATGGAGTGTAAAATATTTCCGGTGCAAGCTGGCGCCGGCACGAGCCAATTGGGCTACGATTTAGCTCCTGCAGCACAAGTATCGCACGTCTTCAGCCTGTTTCCAGTACAAGTCCCTCTGTATGATCGCTTTTTTAAAATAACACTTGTGAAAATATGTTCTGTTTATTTTTCTTGTATTACTATTAATTCTGTAAAATGAATAAAAAATTCAGAAATTTTTCTTATCTGTTCTCATTAGGAAAAAATATCCTAAATGTCAGTCGAAATTCATGGGATGAGTCTGCTGAGTCACTACAGTGTGAGAACAATAGAAATAAAATAACAAAACCAATGACCTGTTAGCTGGCTCTAAGCAGACAGCAGTGAACAAGTTTTGGTCAGCACCGTGTTTCTTACAATCTTCAGCTGACAGTGGGTGGGGATACCTTCTTGCTAGTTACAAGCCCACCAAAAAGCAAAAAACAAAACACAACAAGAAACAAAGTGGCACACGCTTCTCAGCCTTTATTTACACGACCTGTAGTGTCAGATGATAAACTAAATCAGCACATTTTTCTTTAGGTAAAAAAAAGTAATAATAATAATAAAATAAATCGAAGTACCATTCAGACGAAGAAATTTGTCAACAGATGATTCAGCAAAATGTTTGTATAAACGCAGTTCCCCTCAGACAGATTCTTAACAAAATCAATAAATAATCAAATTCTGAGACCTGTGTAGAGTACTTTGAAAGTGGATATGGGATGAAATACAGTACTGTGTGTTCCACATAAAACCGGTAAACCTCACGTATGCACTCTTTGCAACATCCCTTATAAGGAGGTAACTACATATTTTTAATGTTACATTTATCTACTGTTTTTTTACTTAGTTTGTTCATACTTTAATCTCGGGCGTGATCAATACTGTTGTAACGCTTCGTAAACCGACACTATGAGTAATACAGTGCAGTGCAGTGCAGTTTCGCACCCAGCTACTTGGGGCACTGTGTTTTTTTATGTTTTGTATATTTTGTTCCTTGGTATTTATTATTCCGTGTTTTTTTAGAATTTCTACGTTTCCTATGATTACAGTTAAGTCTTTACTTGTTGTGTAAGAGAAAAAGATTCTGGAATAAAGTTCTGATGGATAAAAAAGATGGAAACTATTAAACATCATTCTCTGCTTATGAAAACAGCGCCACTTAATGTCTTAGCAATACTCATGCTGTTTTACAACTGTGTATATTCCGAAGAGCATGAAAACGAAGTCAAATAGGCAATTAATAAACTGTACCCGACAATTGGTGACCCTGGCATGATCGGAAGGCCTACACAAGATTTACCAGCAGAATACGCAGTATCAAGAATCGTGGTCTGCTTGCCGCCGTTCTGGCCCGATAATCCTATATTGTGGTTAGCGCAGTCAGAAGCACGTTTTTGCTGCGCAGGCATAACAACGGATTTGACCAAATTTTCGCTCATTATAAGCCAGCTAGATCATTGTTATGCTGCAGAGGTACAAGATATAACCACAGTGTCACCAGAAACAGAAGCTTATACTAGACTGAAGTCAGAGTTAATAAGACAAGTAGCCACCTCCCAAGAGGATTGTATATGCCAGGTACTGACGCAAGAAGAGATGGGTGATCGAAAACCATCACAGTATCTGTGACACTTATGAGGCAGAGTGGACACTGTCATCATTGCAGGCAATCAGCTAAGGACACAAGTAGCCGACTGCCTCTGCAAATTAAGGCTATTATCGCTTCACAAATGGATATGCCACTGGATGACTTAGCCCAGCTTGCAGATAGAATTCACGAAGTTATAACACCAGCTCAGGGGAGCACCATTGCCGCGCCAGACAACAATGTATTCGCCACGGCATCCGCACCACTGAGACTTAATGATATGCTCGCAGTAAAAGTGGAGCAGCTGTATACACAGGTCAGCGTGCTGTTGGCCCGCGATGGTGGCAACAATAGAAGAAGCAAATACAGACATTGATCAAGAAGCAGGTCCTCCGGCACCATCACGTCTACACAGAACAAAACACAGATGTGCTGGTATCACCAACGGTTTGCCGATCAAGCAAAGAAATGTATCTCACTATGATCATAAACAAAGCCAACAGTAAGTTCAGTCGACTATTGTATGACCTCCAAGTGCTTGTTCATCTCAGACAGAGGCACCAGTATGAAGTTTTTAATAGATACAGGGTCAGACCTAAGCATCCTACCTCGGACAACTCTGCATCGTTACCAGCCACCCATTTCGTTCCATTTGACAGCAGCAAAAAACTCAACTATCGCCACCTACGGTACACAATGGATGGAGCTGAACCTAGGACAGCACAGATCATATATGCGGGATTTCACAGTAGCCGACATCACCGAAGCAATTATCGAAGCCGATCTCTTGGCGTACTACAAACTGCTGCTGGACATGGGAAATGCACGCTTGGTGGACAGCATCACCAACTTAGTGGTAACAGGCTTCCACCACGATACCGAAACACACAGCACCAAATTGATTCGGGCTACTGGAGGTGAGTACGCTGAACTTTAATGTAACTACCCGAGCTTGACCAGGCCGCCCGAGCTCCCAGATTTATACCACACGACACTGTGCACCACATTATAATGACTGACAACCCCAAGTAGTTTGTCAACTGAGATGTCAAGCTCTGGACTGCTTGGCCATAGCGAAAGCAGAATCCAACACTATGTTGTTTGAAGGAGTACTGCAAGCATCTAAGAGTCCATGGTCTTCTACATTACTTCTGGTACCAAAGAAGAGTGGAGCATGGTGCCCATGCAGCGATTACTGTGCACTTAACGCACATACTGTGCTGGACAGATATCCTATTCCTCTTCTGAGGGACTACAGTCAGGCTTTATGCGGTGCTAAAGTGTTTACAGTGCTTGACTGTACGAAAGCTTATACCCAGATCCCGGTTGCCAAGGAAGACATACCAAAGACTGCCATCATTACACCTTACAGCCTATATGAACATGTTTACATGCATTTCGGATTACGCAATGCTGCTCAAACTTGGCAACAATTTATAGATTCGGTTCTAAGAGGACTTCCATTCTGTTTTGACTATTTAAATGATGCACTGGTGTTCTCAGCAGACCATGAACAGCACCAACAGCACTTGAAGGATGTGTTTGATAGGTTGGAACACTATGGTGTCGTACTAAACGTAGAGAAATGTGTTTTTGGTCAATCAGAGGTGACATTCTTGGGGCATAAGATTTCAGCCACAGGTTCTCTTCCTCTACCCAAGAAGGTGCAGGCAATACTTCAAATAGCATGACCCACTACGGTGAAAGAATTACGCCATTATTTGGGCATGCTAAATTTTTGTCAAAGACACCTTCCTCACGTGGCAGAATTGCAGGAACCCTTAACAGAGGTGTAAGCGGGTCTGAAGAAAAACAATAAAAGCCTCATACATTGGACAGAAGGTATGTGTGCGGTGTTTGAAGCAACTACAACAAGCATACCCAATGTGACATTGTTAACACATCCACAGCTTGACGCATCATTAGCAGTAGTTGTCAATGCCAGCTTGTCAGCAATAGGCGCAGTATTACAACAGTGGTCAGACGATGCATGGCTGCCACTGGCATAGTTTTCAAAAAAACTTTCGCCTGCACAGAAGAGGTGGAGCACATATGACTGTGAATTACTGGCCATATACCAAGCAATAAAATATTTTCAGCCACAAGTAGAAGCACGGACATTCACGATATTTAGAGACTACAAACCACTCACGTTTGTCTTTAAGCATAACAGTGACAGTTGTTCACCCTGCCAGCTTAATCAACTTCAGTTTATAGCCCTGTTTATGATGGACATTCGACATATATCCAGGATTGATAATATTGTTTGAGTCTTGAATTACCAGTGTTTCAAGTGCAATCGACTACTGCACACAGGCACAAGCACAAAAAGAAGATGAGGAACTCCTAACCTACATCAATGATCTCTCTTCCGATCTCAAGTTACAACTTGTCGACATACCAGGAGAAGGAATACGACTTATTGCAACATTTCTGACGGTCATCATCGTCCCTTCCTGCCACCAGCCTTCCACAAATAGGCATTTTACACAGTGCATGGGTTGTGTCACCGAGGTGTGCATTCAACTTTCCGACTAATGGCAAAGCGTTTTGTATGGTCTGGCATCCAGAAAGATTGCCGTCAAGTCCAATCTTGCTTACAGTGCCAACGCTGCAAGAATAATCACCATGTCCACACACCAACTGGAAATTTTCCAGATACTACCACCCGTTTTGCACATGTACACCTCGATGTGGTGGGACCACTACCACCTTCGGAAGGACAAAGATACTTACTATGATTGACCGGTTCACTCGATGGCCTGAAGCAGTACAGGTGGATAACATAACAGCCGAAACATTGGCTTCAGCTTTTGCAATAACGTGGTTAGCTAGATTCGGTTGCCCACTACATATTACCACAGACAGAGGACGTCGATTCGAATCTGACTTGTTTGCACAACTAAATTCTGTGGGTACACTCATCACAAGACTACAAGCTATCACCCAGCAAGCAATGGAATGGGTGAGCGCTGGCATCATTGCCTAAAGACAGCCTTGATGTGTCACGGTGAAACTTGGATTTCTGCTCTACCAGTAGCCATGCTAGGCATACGTACAACCTTCAAGTCAGACATTGGTTCGTCATCAGCAGAATTAGTTTACAGCAAAACACTGCGTCTTCCAGGAGACCTTGTGGAGACTAAGTCTATAGAAACAGCTGACAACACTAGCCAAACGGAATTTCTGTGCTGTCTCAGACAACACATAGCAAAGATTTGGCCTGTGAAAGCCTCGCGACATGGCACACCACACTACTTCGTCCATCAAGACTCAGAGCATTGTTGACATGTCAAGCTCTGCACAGAAGGGGTCAAACCGTCACTAAAAGCACCATACTCTGGCCCGGACAAAGTGCTTCAACGTCATACTCAAACAACAGAGATTATAGTGAATGGCAAACCTACCACCGTGTCACTGAAACGTGTCAAACCAGCCTATGTATTTCCTGACACGCTGCTGCCGTCACTCCAGCGACATCAAATTACCACCATGGTTCGACAGTGAGACGCAGCATCTTGGACGCCGCCTCCGTTGCCTTCCTCACCAGTCACAGCACAATGGATGCGTCCGTTATCTTTCTCACCAGATGCAGCACAACAGCTGCCTCCAGACGACACCCAACCAACGCGAACAACTCATTCAGAATGCCGGATGCACTTCCCAGCAAGATTTCGAGAGGCTGACGCTCCGCTTCCGACCGGGGGGGCTGATGTAGCACCTCATAAACCAAGGCTATGAGAAATACAGTGCAATGCAGTGCAGTTCTGCGCCCAGCCACTTGGGGTGCTGTGTTTTTTATGTTTTGTATATTTTGTTCCATGGTATTTATTATTCCGTGTTTTTTAGAATTTTGTAATTCTAGTTTCCCTGTGATTACAGAGTCAGTCTTTACTTGTTCTTTAAGAGAAAAAGATTCTGGAATAATGTTCTAATGTTCTGACAGTTAAAACAGGCGAAAACTATTAAATATCATTCTCTGCTTATGAAAACAGTGCCAGTTAATGTCTTACGAGGGAATGGTCAGACTTGTCCTGCCGAAACATGTATTGATTTTTTTAGCACTGTTAGTTAACATTGAAGGAAGTACTGTATGTATGAAGAATGTCAGCTGCTGACATGACCTGGAAGTCACCTAAAAAAAAAAAATCCCGAAAATGGCTGTTTTTCCTGCTTGGCGCTTGCGTTGACGACTGGCCACCCCTGGAAATGGCAAGTCGCGAGCTGTTGTTATGGTGAGCGTTGTGCGCATGGTCGGGAGGTGCGGCTGTCTTATCGCGGAGTTCACTAAAGAGGAATATCGTTGCCCAGTTTTGGTAGAAAGGGAAAACGAATATTCATTTCTGTGCATCCTTTTCATTTCTTGTACGTATTTTGAAACATAACATCCTGAAACTGGTTAGAGATGTGCAAGATATTCTGTACATCTACATCTATACTCCACAAGCCACTTTACGGAGAACATTCAATCTCCCCTCAAAGGTGATGGCAAACCCTGTAAATGTTTTGCTGCTTGCCATGGAGATATATCACAGACGCCAAATGAAGAAATCAATATAAAAAACGTGTGAAGACTATGTGATGTGTGACATGGTAGTTAAACTTCTACACGAGCATGTAAATAGCGCAGACATGTGACTAGAAACAACTGAAACACTCAATATTGCAGACTGTGAATCTACAGATAGTGAAGAAACGGAAGAAAGTTGACACATGAAGACTCTTCGAGTGATAGTGCCATGTACCATCATCAATTATCTCCGAAAGCAACACAAGTAACTACAATTACATTATCAGACACAGAAAAAGCAGTGAAGTATTGGTTGAACGAAAGTGGCAAGATACGCCTACGTGTAAGTACTGTTCAAAATAGGTATAACTTTGTCCGTTCTGAACGTGAATTGTATAGATGGAGAAAGGAAGTCGCTGGACGACGTAAGAGTCGACTGGAAATTGCGATGGAGATAAATGCGCGACTTTTTGAGCAATTTACCGATGCCAGACGACAGTCATTGAGTGTCAGCGACACAACTTCGCGTGATTGGGCGTTAGAGATTGTCAACGTGATAGGCGCTAAAGAATTTACAGCTTCCCAAAGTTGGATTAGTCGCTTCAAAAGATCACATAAAATTGTGGCACGAAAAATAACAAAATTTGTATCGAGAAACAGGTCGGAAAATGAAGTGACTCAAATGGAAATGATGGAAGCTTTTCTTACGACTGCAAAAAATAAGATCGCCAGTTTTAGTGAATTTTATGTTTACAATGCAGATCAGTCAGGTTTTAAAAAAGAAATGCGTGTGAAAAGAACAGTCATTCAAAGGGGAAAAACATATTGAGGCAATTGTGCAGTCCACGACTGCCAATCGCCAATCCTGGGGATTTTGTGTTCATTTAAATTTAGCATACCTTTTCCATTGCTTTTGAATCAGTGTCCTGATGTGTTTTGTATACCAAGGGAGATCGCCTCCTTCTTTTATTGATTTATTTGGTATAAAACTGTCAATTGCTGTCGATACCACTTCTTTGAATTTGAGCCACACCTAAGTTTAGTGTTAGAAATGAGTGGAAGCTGTCTTTCAAGAAGCAATGTATTTTATTTCTATCTGCTTTCCTGAACCAACATATTTTTCATTTATTTTTTGTAAGTTTGGGACTTTCGATATTCAATCTCACTATGACAGCTCTGTGTTCACTAATACCTGTATCCATTTTGATGCTCATTATGAGCTCAGGATTATTGTTGCTAAGAGATCAAGTGTATTTTGACATCCATTTACAATTCTAGTTGGCTCATGAACTAATTGTTCGAAGTAATTCTCAGAGAATGCATTGTGTACAATTTCACATGATATTTTATGCATATCCCCTGATTTGAAAATACAATTTCGCCAACAGATTGAGGGTAAATTAAAATCACCGCCTACTATTATCATATGAGTTGGGTACGTGTTTGTAATTAGACAAAGTTTTTCTTTGATCCCTTCTGCCATTGTATCGGCAGCCCGGAGGCCGGTAAAATCAACCAATTATTAGCTTCTTATGATTTTCAGGTACAACCTCTACCCATACTAGCTCACAGGAACTACCACATTCACTACACAAAAGACTACTTTTGACAGCGACAAACACACCTCCACCTATTTTGTTTAATGTATCCTTTCTGAAAACAGTTAAATCTTTTGTATTAACTTCTGCTGAACTTATTTCCGGTTTGAGCCAACTATCACTGCCTGCAATGAAGCATGTTTCGGTGCTTTCTATTAATGCTTGGAGTTCTGGTAATTTCCTGACACAGCTACGACAATTTACAACTGTTATACCGATAGTTCCTAGATCTACATTTCTCCTGTGATCCACCTGCACCCTTTGAGATTGCCCATTTTGTTTTCCCTCTATCCTAAAAATCCACCCAGTCCACGCCATACAGCCCCCGCTACCAGTGTAGCCGCTTCCTGCATGTAGTTGACTCCTGACCTATTCAGCGGAACCCAGAAACCCACCACCTGATGGCGCAAGTCAAGGAATTTGCAGCCTACACGGTCGCAGAACCGGCTGAGCCTCCGATTCAGACCCTCCACTCGGCTCTAAGCCAGAAGTCCACAGTCGGTCCTGTCAACTATGCTGCAGATGGTGAGCTCTGCTTTCATCTTTCAAGCAAGACTGGAAGTCTTTACCACATCAGATAGCCACTCATAACCTGAGAGGATCTCTTCAGATCTGAATTGACACATATAATTGGTACCAATATGAGCCACCACCTGCTGTTGGCTGCACCCCATACCATTCATGGCATCCGGAAGGACTCTTTCCACATCTGGAATGACTCCACCCAGTATGCACACAGAGTGCACATTGGCCTTCTTCCCCTCCTTGGCAGCCATCTCTCTAAGGAGATCCACCACCCGCCTAACGTAGGAGCTCCCAACTACAAACAAAACCCACCCTCTGTGAAAGCCCAGACTTGCAGGCTGAGTGGTGACCTAAGGATGAAAGACACCATCCAACTCAGGAATGTTGAGCTGAACAAATAGTGCCTCAAACCTGTTCAAAAGACCAACCAGGAAGGCCTCACGATCGGTCCCCTGGATTGACTTGCACCTCCTGTGACGCACTGGAGCAAACTCCCATGCAACCAAGGGTGGGGTGTCTGCCTCAATGCTAGCAGTATAAGGGCAGGTCGCTGGCACAGGCCAATCAGTGGTGATGTCAAGAGTCCACTCGGTCCCCACTACTGGCCAACAACAACAACGCACCTCAATTGCAGCCTCCAGCTATGCAAGCAAGGTTAACACAGCTTGAAGCTGGGAGCTAAGTTTCACCAGATCAGACTGCATTTGCCCACAGCAGTCACAGTCTCTAATCATGATTACAGTGCCAAGAAAACAAAAACTATAGTTGCGATGCGCTCAAAGAAGACTACACTGTTTGTTAAAAGGTGAATTTGAATCTAGTGTGCACAAGAGCACAGTATAAATTTACAAACTGAAACGAAAATGCGCAGACAAAACTCAAAATGTTGCTCTCTCTCTCTCTCTCTCTCTCTCTCTCTCTCTCTCTCTCTCTCTATATATATATATATATATATATATAAAAATTATAGAGGGAAACTTTCCCGGTGGGATAAACAAAAATAAAAATAGAAGTAGAAGACTTACCAAAAGGACCGGCTCGTCGATAGAAACAAATAAAATAAATCACACACAAACACACATACAAGCTTTCGCAGCCTAGCTGCTTCGTCAGGCAGGAGAGGGAAAAGGAAATGATCATTTCCTTTTCCCTCTCCTGCCTGACGAAGCAGCTAGGCTGCGAAAGCTTGTATGTGTGTTTGTGTGTGATTTATTTTATTTGTTTCTATCGACGAGCCGGTCCTTTTGGTAAGTCTTCTACTTCTATTTTTATTTTTATATATATATATATATATATATATATATATATACCCACACATTTACAGAGACGCAAGTACACTTAGGCAGACATACTGTAGAACTGTAGAAAGCAAAGAAGTTAGCTAACTTCATCTATTTTTTACGTGTATATCAGAAGTTCACTAAGGCTTTTTGCGGATAATGCCATAGTCTATAGAGAAGTTGTAACAATGGAAAATTTTACTGAAATGCAGGAGGCTCTGCATCAAATTGATGCATGGTGCAGGGAATGGCAGTTAAATCTCAATGTAGACAAGTGCAAAGTGCTACAAATACATAGAAGGAAAAATCCCTTATCAGTTAACTATACTATAGCTGGTCAAGAAACTGGAAGCAGTTAATTCCATAAATTATCTGGGAGTAGGCATTAGGAGTGACTTAAAATTGAACGTCTATATAAAATTAATTGTCGGTAAAGCAGATGCCATACTGAGATTCACTGGAAGAATCCTAAGGAAATGCAGTCTGAAAACAAAGGAAGTAGGTTACATTACACTTGTTCGCCCACTGCTTGAATACTGCTCACCGCTGGGGGATCTGTAGCAGGTGGGGTTGATAGAGGAGGTAGAGAATATCCAACAGAGAGCAGCGCGCTTCATTACAGGATCATTTGTCGAAGTTTCGAGAACATATCTTTAGCAAGGAGTCTAGCAGTATCTTGCTCCCTCTTACGTGTATCTCGCAAAGAGATCATGAGGATAAAATCAGAGAGATTAAAGCCCACACAAAGGCATACCAACAATCTTCCTTTCAGCAAACAATACAAGGCTGGAATAGGAGGGAGAATCGATAGTGGTACTCGAGGTACCCTCCGCCACACACCGTCAGGTGGCTTGCAGAGTATGGATGCAGATGTAGTTATGACTCCATATTGCTAGTGGCGTTATTGTTTGCTTTTTCTATGCTAAGGACAATATTGTCATTCCAAGTGCTAGATATAGACTTTTACATATACAATTGACTGTAATATTACGCACACACACACACACACACACACACACACACACACACACACACAAGGTTGAATAGAGGGAGAAAGACATGGGAGACAGCAAGAGGGGTTTGCCATAGGTTTGGGCTCTAGGTAGGCAGCAAGTTTGCTACATATGTGGGAAGGAGGCATGATCAGCCCACAAGGTCAGCATATGATAAAGTTCGGCCTATGAAGCAGACTGCAGAATGATTCTACGTCACCAACTAACACTTGGAGTAATGATCACAAGAATATTATAAGATTAATTAGGGCGGCAATACTTTATGACGCGATTCCACCCATCTGCTTTGACCCAGGATGTCATCAATATTGTGTCAATGATGTATGTACTCATAGCCAATATGGCGATAAAAACACTCCGTTATATGCACATATAAACACACGAACCACTCCCATGAACCAAAGACATTGCCGAGGTGGGGGACTTGCGTGCCTCAACGATACACATAGCCGTACCATAGGTGCAACCAGAACGGAGGGGTATCTGTGGAGAGGCCAGCCAAACGTGTGGTTCCTGAAGAGGGGCAGCAGCCTTTTCAGTAGTTACAGGGGCAACAGTCTGGATGATTGAATGAGCTGGCCTTGTAACATCAGCTAATGTGGCGTTGCCACACAGCTACTGCGAAAGCTGAAAGCAAGAGGAAACTACAGCCGTTATCTTTCCCGAGGACATGCAGCTCTACTGTATGAACATATGATGATGGTACCCTCTCGGGTAAAATATTCCGGAGGTAAAATAGTCCCCCATTCGGATCTCCGGGCGGGGACT
Organism: Locusta migratoria; assembly: GCA_026315105.1. NCBI lineage: Eukaryota > Metazoa > Arthropoda > Insecta > Orthoptera > Acrididae > Locusta > Locusta migratoria. The sequence continues at coordinate 678,558,333 of CM048744.1, forward strand.
ACTCAGGAGGATGTGATCATCAGGAAAGACAATACTGGCATTCTACGGGTCGGAGCGTGGAAAGTTAGATCCCTTAATTGAGTAGGAAAATTAGAAAATTTAAAAAAGGAAATGGATAGGTTGAAGTTAGATATAGTGGGGATTAGTGAAGTTCGGTGGCAGGATGAACAGGATTTCTGGTCAGGTGAGTACAGGATTATAAATACAAAATCAATTGGGAGTATCACAGGAGTAGGATTGATAATGAATAAGAAAATAGGAATGCGGGTAAACTACTATGACCAGCACACTGATCGCATTATCATTGTCAAGATAGATACAAAGCCAACACCAACAACAGTAGTACGGGTTTATATGCCAACTAGCTCTGCTGATGATGAGGAAATCGAAGAAATATATGAGGAGCTAAAGGAAATTATTCAGACAATTAAGGGAGAGGAAAACTTAATTGTTATGGGAGACTGGAATTCGGTAGTAGGACAAGGAAGGGAAGATAGTAGGTGAATATGGTCTGGGCAAAAGGAATGAAAGAGGAAGCCGCCTGGTAGAATTTTGCACAGAACATAATTTAGTTATAACAAACACCGGGTTCAAGAATCACAAAAGAAGGTTGTATACGTGGAAGAGACCAGGAGACACCGGGAGATACCAGATAGATTTTATAATGGTAAGACATAGATTTCGGAACCAGGTTTTACAGTGTAAGACGTACCCAGGGGCAGATATAGACTCTGACCATAACTTGTTGGTTATGAACTGTAAGCTGAAACTAAAGAAACTACAAAAAGGTAGGAAAATAAGGAGATGGGACATGGATAAATTGAAGGAACCTGGGGTTCTTAAGGATTTCAGAGGGAGCTTTAGGCAACAATTGACAGAAACAGGGGAAAATAAAACAGTAGAGGAGGAATGGGTAAAACTGAGAGATGAAATAGTGAAGGTAGCAGAGGACAAAATAGGTAGGAAGGCAAGACCTACAAAGAATCCTTGGATAACACAGGAGATACTAAATGTAATCAATGAAAGGAGAAAATATAGAAATGCAGTAAATGAAACAGGCAAAATGGAGCACAGACTACGAAGAAATGAGATTGACAGGAAGTGCAAAATGGCTAAGCAGGAGTGGCTAGAAGGCAAATGCAAGGATGTAGAAGAATGTATAAATAGAGGAAAAATAGATACAGCCTACAGGAAAATAAAAGAAACATTTGGAGATAAGAAAAACAGCTCTATGAATATCAAGGACACTGATGGAAAATCAGTTCTCAGAAAAGAAGGGAAAGCTGATAGGTGGAAAGAGTATATAGAGGGGCTCTACAAAGGAAATGAACTTCGAGACAATATTGTAGGAAGGGAAGAGGATGTAGATGAAGATGAAATAGGAGATACTGTACTGAGAGAAGAATTTGACAGAGCCCTGAAAGACCTAAGTCGAAACAAGGCCCCTGGAGTAGATGATATTCCCTCAGAGCTACTGAAGTCTCTGGGAGAACCAGCCATGACAAACGTTTTTCACCTGGTGTGTAAGATGTCTGAGACAGGCGAAGTACCCTCAGACTTTAAGAAAAATGTTATAATCCCCATTCCAAAGAAAGCAAGTGCGGACAAGTGTGAAAACTACAGAACCATCAGTTTAATAAGTCATGGTTGCAAAATATTAACACGAATTATAAACAGAAGGATGGAAAAGCTGGTAGAAGCCGACCTCGGGGAAGATCAGTTTGGGTTCAGGAGAAATGTAGGAACACGGGAGGCAATACTCACTTTACGGCTTATCCTAGAAGATAGATTAAGAAAAGGCAAACCTACATTTCTAGCTTTTGTAGATTTGGAGAAGGCTTTTGACAATGTTGATTGGAATAAACTCTTTCACGTTTTGAAGCAAGCAGGAGTAAAATATAGGAAGCATAAGGTTATTTACAACTTGTACAAAAACCAGACAGCAGTTGTCAGAGTTGATGGGCATGAAAGGGATGCAGTGGTTGGAAAGGGAGTAAGACAGGATTGTAGTCTTTCTCCATTGTTATTCAATTTGTACATTGAGCAAGCTATAAAGGAAAGCAAGGAGAAATTTGGAGAAGGAATTAAAGTTCAGGGTGAAGAATTAAAAACATTGTGTTTTGCCGATGACATAGTAATTCTGTCAGATACAGCAAAGGACCTGGAAGAACAATTGAACGGAATGGACAGTGTGCTGAAAGGTGCATATAAGATGAACAGTAACAAGAGCAAAACTAGGGTAATGGAGTGCAGTGTAAGTAAATCAGGTGATGCTGAAGGAATTAGATTGGGAAACGAAGCAATCAACGAGGTAGATGAGTTTTGTTACTTGGGCAGTAAAATAACAAATGATGGTTGCAGTACGGAGGATATAAAATGCAGAATGGCAATGGGTAGGAAAGCATTCTTGAAAAAGAGAAATTTGTTAACCTCGAATATTGATTTAAGCCTAAGGAAGTCCTTTCTGAAGGCATTTGTGTGGAGTGTTGCCTTGTATGGAAGTGAGACATGGACGATAAACAGTGCGGACAGGAAGAGGATTGAGGCTTTTGAAATATGGTGCTACAGAAGAATGCTGGAGATTAGGTGGGTGGATCGTGTAACTAATGAGGAGGTACTGAACAGAATTGGGGAGAAAAGAAATTTCTGGCATACTTTGACTAAAAGAAGGGATAGATTGGTAGGACACATTCTTAGACATCAAGGAATTGTGAATTTAGTGTTGGAGGGAAGTGTGTGGGGAAAAAATCGCAGAGAAAGACCAAGAGATGGATACAGTAAGCAGATTCAGACAGATGTAGGTTGCCGTTCTTATGTGGAGATGAAGAGGCTTGCTCAGGATAGGGTATTGTGGAGAGCTGCGTCAAACCAGTCTCCGGACTGAAGACCACAACAACAACAAAACACACGAAAATTAATGTAAAATGGTATTAATGGGAAAAGTGCAAAAATGTGGGGGTTTTGGGCAGGGACAGTCTATGTGGGAAAATAAGATAAAAAGCCAACCAAAAACACAGAAAAATATAATTAAAAAACACATAAAAATATGCTAAATGAAAGAAAAAGACGTAAAAACTATGCATGGAATTGATAGGTCACTTGATACAATAATAAAATGAAGAAAGCAATACCAATCAACACTTGCCAAATAGCATAAAAATAGACCAAATACTTCAATTAACCTATACTACAAGTAAAATCAAGAAAATTATACCAATCAAGGCCCTCCCAGATCCCATTGGGTCATTTATAGCACATGATTCCACCTGTCGACTGAGCCGTGACGTCGTCATCTCGTGTTGTATGGCGTCACCACATGTACAGCGGAGCAGGTGTAGCATGGCCGGTGAGTCAGTGATACACAGTCGCCTGCGTGTCTGTTGGAGTGGAGGGGATAGAGTAACGGGACAGGGCAGCCGCAGCGCATGTCAGTCCGGCCGTCCCACCACTGCCAGCACTGAGTAGCTTACTTCCAGGAGTTGACACCATTATTCGCTCTGTGTAGTTTGTGCAGCTATTATGGAATGTTACAGTATTAAGAGCAAGTTAGGCGGTAGGAAAGTGATGCACAGTCAGGCTCGTGAAATTGTTGCAAATGTTTAAAGGTTCATGAAGAGAGAACCAGAAATGAAAACACCTATAAAAATTAGTAAAATACAGAAACGTGTGTGTGAGGCTACTGGGGTGTCTGTTCGTACCCTCAGAAGAATTGTCACTGAAGAAAAGCAATGTATCCAATCACATGGCTCTTTCAGCACGCCTAACAAAAGAAGAGTGCGAAAAATGCCTAAAACAGATGTGGATGTTTTTTATTTATGTGCAATAAAAAGAACTATTAATGAATTTCATCGTAGTGAAGGAGAACGGACAACTGTCAAATCCATGTTAGCTGTTCTGAAAGAAAAAATTGACTTCAGAGGAAGCAGATGGTCTTTGACGAGAATTATGAAGAAACTAGGATTTAGGTAGAAACAGTCCATAAACAACCGAAAAGTTCTCATTGAAAGGTCAGACATACGCCAATTGAGAGTGCAATATTTGAAAAGTTTGTTACAATTTAGAAAAGAAAACAGACCTATAATTTATATGGACGAGACTTATGTTCATTCGACCCACACACAGACAAAAGCTTGGACTGATGCAGGTGGTTCTGGGTTGAAAACTCCTACTACCAAAGGACAATGTCTCATCATTGTTCATGCTGGTAGTGAAAGCGGGTTTGTAAAAGACGCACTGTTGACATTCAAATCTGGGAAGACAACTGGAGACTATCATCATGATATGAAATATGGAAACTATGAAAAATGGGAAAAAAAATAAATTAATTTCAAACCTCCCACCAAAGTCAGTGGTTGTTATAGACAATGCCCCATATCACAATGTTCAGCAAAATCTGGCACCAACATCAAATTCTAGGAAAGCGGACATGGTTAAATGGCTTCAAGAACGTAACATCTGACACTCCAGCTCAATGTTAAAACCGGAACTGTACAGCATCATTCAACTACACAAACCAAAATTCAAAATTTTTAAAACTGACATATTATTTTCTGAGTCTGGACACACTGTTTTAAGGCTGCCACCATACTACCCAGACTTAAATCCAATTGAACTAATCTGAAGCATTGTGAAAGGAAATGTGTCCAAAAGAAATATTCACTTTAACATTGATGATGTTGCCAGATTAGCAACGGAAACATGCAACTCTATTACAGCGGATGATTGGAAAAAAAGATGTGACCACTGTAGGAAAATTGAAGAAGAACACATGGACTTAGAGCCTCACATAGATGACGCCATGGAGCAATTTATTATCAGATTAGGCGAGGGAAGTGGAGAAGAGACGGACAGCTCTAGTGAATGTGAAAGAGACGAACGAGACTTAAGTGGAATAGAACCACTGAACTCTTAAACCTTTGTGTAAATTGTATATATTGTAATACGTAAATATCCAGTTGTAAATAACTTTTAATGCAGCCACTGGCAGTCTCAAGCCTGCAAATTGAGCATTATAATAAGCTCGGAATGCAGAGAGAAAATTATTTGTCAGATAACAATACACTCGTAAATTATAAAATATGTATCACGTTTCTTAAAGTTTATTGTTACAGCAGATTGTAAAACAAAATGTGATTTTTCAGTTTACTTGGAAAGATGCTCTTTCCAACTGTGCATCCTATGAAATAAATTGTGTAAACAGATTTCTTAAAACAATTTGAAGGCGATAGATTTCTGAAATTTTTACAAAAATCATAGAAGTTAGGAAAGCAGTACATAAATGATAATTTATTTGGGGAAAAATTACGTAACTAAATTGTTGCCTGCAAAGTTTCACATTTATCGTGTTTTTCATTACATAGATATAAAAACCTAAGAGTAAAACTTTTTTCGTACGCTATTTTCCCACCTAGTTTGCTTCAATTTATGTAGCATTGTTCCTCAATGTTGGACATTAAACCCATGTGTCTGTGGTTTCATAAAACATGTTGTTTCATATGAGACTGTTTTTGAAGGTTTATAAGAAACTGGTATCTGTAAAAGAAAAAAAGGGTGGATTATATCCTATTTTCACCTTCTCACGAAAATAGTCATGATTACAACAATTTTGTAGACTATTGGAAAATAGTAGGAGGCTGAAATTTTTTTATGCCACATCCCTGTACTGCAAGCATATTAAGTATTATGTTTCATGCTCACCATGCATTTACTTTAGGAGATATAAGAATCCAAAGTACACACTTTCTTCGTACTGTGATTTACGTGTTCAACTTTGATGCAAATTATCTATCATTGTTAGCCTGTGTTAGATGATCAAATACACTTTTTTTGGAAGATAAAACAAAGGTCTATCTAATTAGCCCAGTTTGGAAAGTTTTATGAAAGGTAGTTTTTTTACAAAACAAGGTCAAAATGCCGCATTTTTGGTCTTTTTCTAAAAATCTTCAAATTTGCAGTAAATTAATTCAGTATTGAACAGCAGTACACAAACGAAACTTTATGTTTGAGAACCTTGTACTACTAGGTAACCATGTGCCAAGTTTCATGTTCGTCATAGCTTTAGTCCCAGATACAGAGCGCTAAACTTTGAAGTTTTTTTTTGTATGCCGATTTTTTGAAGCTTCTTTGCCAGACTTTTCCTGGCTGTATATGGCATGTAAAATTATTTTTATTATTAATCCTAAAAGAATGCATACGATGGTACAAGATGAGAAAACATTTTATTTCTTTCAATGTAATATTGCCCGAGTTATAACAGCTCAAAGTCGTCAGAAATTCACGATCGCTCTGCGCAAAGTCGCACATGGCTTCAAAGAACTGACCATATATCAGCCAGTATTGCTTCAATGAGCCTTAAAATTTACCAATGTTCATTGGAGACAGGTGCAAATGTTCACATAAAATTTCATCAAAATCCGTGATGGTCGAGCAGGAAAATGTTCCAACATTAGGCGATTTGACATGGAATGACCCAGCCACCACGTAATTACTCATGCCACCTACAAACATGCATGCACAGACAACACGATGCCATGGGTCAAAGCCGACAGGCAGTATCCCCATCTTCAGATGAGACTTAGGTCCTCTATGGTAACATCCATCAAATTTCCTTGAAGAGCACTAATGGCAACTTTCAATGATGACCAAGAATAGTTGCATTCCACCAGAGAAAGTATAAAAATTAGACCAGTTTGCATGTGCATCCTGTTTTATGTAGTAGCTAATTTGAAGATTAAAGCAGCTCATAACATTGGAAGAAAAAAAAATTTCATAGAGGAATGGAGATGATAAACTTTTCACAACGGTGTTTCATTTTCAGTGAAATTCAACAACTACGGTGATCATATTGAAGACCTGCGACAAAAGAAATTAAGTGGAGTTGAAGCCTAATAACGAAACAACATCCCCCCCCCCCCCCTGCACTACATAGTCTCAGCACAAAATTCTGTTGTGACAAATATGGATGCTGAGATTTCTATATTGCTCTGAACAGTTAAATTTTACTTCCTGTACCATCAACTTCATTTGTTAATGTTAGCAAAGGGTGATGAATGCTGGCAATCACAATACTGGCACTAGTCAATTGTGTAAGAACACAAACACTTTGCCATGAATTTTTTGTTTTTCAAGTGCAATTGCTTTCACTGAGTAGACAAGGGCACATAAAAGAACCTGTTAACCATAGAGCATAAAAATCACAGTTTATTTACTTCACAGTAGCATATGTACAAAAGAATAGGCCTAATTAAGTCATTCTACGTGCTTTGTATTCCTAACAGGCTATTAACATCTTGGCAAAGATTTTCTAGTGTGTTGTTGATGTTGCCAACATAATCATGCGAGGCTGTCGAGACAGGAAATAAAATTTTACTCTCTGAACCTAATCCGAAAATGTAATGAAACCCTCAATTAACCTTTCCTTTGTAAGAAGGCTGACAGGCATGATGAACAGACCTAATGATAGGATCAATATCTATGACAACAACAGTTCTTAGAAAACCAATAACAACCCACAAAAGTAGCAACTAACCAAGATATTTTAAACAATACACACAAATGAAATCTACTATTTTACTGTGATAAAAATTTGAGAGATAGGCCTGACAGTGTACTTTAAAGAATATGCCAAGAGCTCATGTTGTTCATTATATGGCATAACAGAAGACTGCGATGACACCCGTCAGCTTTGACCCGGTCAATTTTGTTATCACACTCAGCTTGTTGCCTCCCAACCCAACCTCGGGCTGAGCTACAGATTAGTCTGTCACCACAACCAAGATTTCTGGGTGGATCCAATATCACACTTTAACCTACAAAATCTTAATCTATATTCTGTTTGTAATTTCAAACTATTGTCTTTAACTAAGTCACCACACAATTTCTTAAGCAATCTACAAAAATGCACACACCTCAAAACAACTATGTAGCAATGATGTCATGGGTCAAAGCTGACGGGTGGTATCCCCGTCTTCAGATGATCTCATTATACATGGTAAGTGATGTCATAGATTAACTGTATGTTCTCTGTGTATGAACGAACAGGAGAAATGTACAGTCTGACTCAACAGGTAAAAGTTTCATTTTATTTAATAAACCATTAATTAATGGTAATATAGGCCTATTTACTTAGAAAATCACGTATGTCACTTTTATCTATTATTAGTTTATGACACTTATGTGTAATTAGTCTAATAATATTTATCATGTTTTAAAACAAGAAGAAATGGGTATACTGTTAACAGTCAGTTAACAGGAAAAGACTGACTCTATTTGAAGAAAATAGAGACTCCAAAATTGTGCAGAAGAGCTGTGAGACTGGGCCTAACAATATCGAACCAGTTTTTAATTAAGTACAGAAATATGAGTATCTCACCACTGATAGGCTGATTGTGCCAACAATGAAGAAATAAAGGAACAAGTGTATCTTCTTGATAGGCCTATGAACATAATAAGTAAGTACGAAATTATCTATTTCGGACTGTTATATTGTCATATTTTTTAAGTTGTTAGCGTTAATGGAGATTTAGCAATAAAATACCTAGAAATTCGTCAATGTTTACACTTCTATGACATTCAAAACATACACAAAAATTCTCAACCAAGTTAATTACCGGATGCCTCACGAACTAGAGCATGAAGAGCACCATCAACCTTAAAAAAAGCCCGTATGTTATCTTCGCTCTGAATAAGGGCTTGTTTCAAAACCTTCAGGTCTTGTAGGTCCATTTTCTTGCATTTTAATTTATTTGCCAACACTGTTATCTCTGCAGCCCCCACGATTCGGTCAGTTACGTTCAACTCGCCCAGCTCTCGTCGATAATGATTTATAGTTTCCAGTCGTCTCTCATCCCTCTCTAGAAACCTTTGTTCTCTAAGATTACTCCTTATAATGGTGGTACTTGTTTCCATTATTAATGCCAATGAAAGAACTGCAGTATGAGTGTTTAACAGGATATCGTTGACATAATTTCAGCCCGTGCCCGTTTACAATGCATGTCATTCAATTAAAGCTACACCTGCCATTAACCACATCCGCGTTCGTTTCTCCACACTCCACAGTCCACAGTATGATGTAAACAAACCAATTACCAAACGTACAATAACAAAACACATTCAAAGATATAAGCTAATTCAAAGATAAAAGCTACATTTACAATCGACAACTTGCAATCGACAACTTGCAAATCGACGAAAGAGATACCTCTATGAAATCGACAGACATGCAAATACTGCTCTCGTCTTACGATGCAAAGATTAATATAGAGTTCAGAATGTGCGCTGATAGGAAATTTCCTGGCAGATTAAAACTGTGTGCCGGAAGCGGGATTCGAACCTGGGAGCATAGCCTTTCGCGGATAAGCGCACTACCGATTGAGCTATCCCAGCACGCTTCACGATACGTCCCAACAAGAACCCCCCTGGTCCTTCTTCACAACTTTACTTCTGCCAGTACCTCGCCTCCTACTTTCCAAACTTCATAGAAGTTCTCCAGTGAAACGTGCAAAACTAGCACTCCTGGAAGAAAGGATATGGTGGAGACATGGCTCAGCCACAGCCTAAGGGATGTTTTCAGTATAAAAAGTTCCCGGCTCGAATCTCGGTTCTGGCACGCAATTTTAATCTGTCAGTGAGTTTCATTCAGTGTACACGCCACTGCAGAGCAAAAAGTTCATTCTGGAAACATCCTTTAGGTTGTGGCTAAGCCATGTCTCCACCATATCCTTTCTTCCAGGAGTGCTATTTCTGCAAGTTTCGCAGGAGAACTTCTGTGAAATTTGGAAAGTAGAAGGCGAGGTACTGGCAGAAGTAATCATGTGAGTTCGGACCGTGAAACGGGCCAGGATAGCTTAGTCTGTAGAACTTTTGTCTGTGAAAGACGAAGGTCCCAGGTTCGAATCCCAGTTCTGGCACACAGTTTTAACCTGCCAGGAAGTTTCTCAGTTAAATTAGATTTTGTGTATCTTTCTTTCCAGTAGATCCAAATTGATGAGATCCTCTTGGATGTAGAACAGAAGAAAATACACAATAAATACTTACAAAATGAGAGTAGATGTTACTGTAGTCTACCTTCCACAGATCACAAATGTAATTGACCTTTTGGAAGTGGAATTAGTCGAAAAACTATAATTACTTTTTAAAGGACACAAAATCCATCACTACGAACTACATGCTAAATATATCAGGCCCCTACGATACTTTTTAGGCCTAAGATACATACACAAACACTTATTTACAGTGATCACATTATGGCACAAGATTAGTACTAAAGTATATACAATAGCATAATAACGTTCATCAACTGCTTCTGATACAAAATTCTTCAGTGGAGTAGAAGGAGTTGACCTCTTTTCAAACTGTACTTTATTGTCAGTTAATTTTTTTTTTCTTTATGAATCCTGGCATGTTACTGAAAATGTGTGTTGCTGAATAGCGGACACCTTTATGAGCCACAGTAAGTGACATAAAACTTTGTGTAAGTTATTCTTGTTTCTAGTAGTGATTTCATTAACTCAGTTATTGGTATGAGAATAAATATATATTTTAACAACAAATTTCATTAGAGAATAAATGCATTCAGAATCAGTAGTTAGTATCCCGAGATCCTTAAATAGCCCTGTGCAAGATGTTCTAGAGATGATGCCACAAATGATAAGTATCATACGTTTTTGGGCTCTGAAAACTTTAGCTTGACTTGGTGAGTTCTCCAAGATAATAATACCATATGACATTATGGTGGAAAGTACGCATAATACACTAGCTTTTTTATTTTCATATCGCCAATGTGTGACAAAGATCGCCTAGCAAACAGATACTTGTTTAGGCGCTTCAATAGTTCCGTGGTATGCTTCTCCCAGTTACATTTATTATGAAGCTGTAGTCCCAATAACTTGCTACTGTCAATTTCATCTATCTCCTGGTTGTCATACTTTAAATATATACTTGCAGATAAGATTAATACTTGCTCCATAGATAAGAAATACGACATTTCACAATGATGTGGAATGTGTCAGTTTAATAAATGGTGTCTACATGGCACTCAATATTTTAAAGATTTTTTTAAAAAGTGTTACATATTTTTTAGAAAAATTACTAGGTTTTGGCTATCTGTCAGACTTTAGATGGGCTTGGTAAGTGACTGAAGATTTTTGTGGCAACAAAATTCATCCCTTTCTGTGCAAAAGTTAACCCTTGAACAGTGAAGATCGCACTTTCTCCTAGTGTTGTTGTAATCCACACTGCTGTTACTTTTGAATTGAGTTGGATTGTTAATAACAAATTTCATAAGTATTGAAGATCTTAGATTCTAAAATAACTATCCGCAGGATGATCGTGGGTGGGCTTAAGCAATTATTCTGAATACACCCTGTTGTGCAATGAATACTTTTTTACTCAATGTTGAATTGCCACAGAATATGATCCCATACGAAAGCAGTGAATGAAAATAGGCATAGTAAGCTAATTTACTGAGATGTATGTCACCAAATTTTGCAATGACATAAGTAGCTGAACTCAAACTTTTAAGCAGAACTTCAATGTGTTTCCTCCAATTCAATCCCTCATCAATGCAAACACCTAAAAATTTTGAATATTCTACATTAGTTGCAGATTTCTGTTCAAAGTTTATATTTATTAATGGTGTCATGTCATTTACTCTATGAAACTGTATACACTGGGTTTTATCAAAGTTTAATGAAAGTCCATTTGTAGAGAAGCACTTAATAATCTCCTGAAAGACATAATTTACAATTTCATCAATTAATTTCTGTTTGTTAGAGGTGATAGCTATAGTTCTATCATCAGCAAAATGAACTAGCATAGCATCTTCATCAATATAGAATGGCAAGTCATTAATATAAATTAAGAACAACAAGGGACCCAAGACCAAACCTTGTGGGACGCCATTTTTCATAGCTCCCTGTCACAGTAATTAACGTATTATTGCGTATTATATGAACTGCTTATTTCAACAATTTGCATTCTTCCAGTTAAATATGATTTAAACTCTCTCTATGGCCACTGTTCCCTGCTACTGCTTCCCACCTCTGTTCTCCCTTCTCCCTCCATTAGTTCTTCCCTAGCACTATCCACTTCAGCCTAAAGGGCTACAATCTTCCATTTCTGTACAACTATTTTTCTTTCCTATGAACACACTTTCTAAAAGAGAGGAAGAAACTCATTTGCTACCCCCATTCCTAAACCGCTACATTCTTCACAATGAACCCACTTGTCACAACAGCTGCACAGAACCACAGCACTTACTGTCCTACAGCAGCACAAACACTTTAAATTCATTATTGTTACGAGATTTGGTTACGTGATATCGACTACAGATACAAATGGTTACTAGATATGTTTATGACACTAAAATATGCGTAAGGTGTTTGTAAATGCATTTAAAATTGCGGTATGACGCTAAAACTGCACAAACGGAAATTTGACCTTTCAATATACACAAACAACTTTTTGCAATTACTGAAACAATACGTGAAAAAAAGAAAAACCTTTAATGGAGAGTTTGAAAACCACAGTAATAAACATATTTAATTAGCTAACTGTGTTAAACTGCGATTAATGCGCTTAAAATTAGGGAGAAAGCTAAATCTGCACATTCGAAATTTAGGCTTAACAAGAACCGTTTGTAAACAAACCGAACTTTCCGTGATTACTGGAACAATAAGCAAATAAAAGAAAAACCTTTTACAACTCCCAAACTGCATATAGTGTGTTTTTCAAGGTAACAGAGTATTGGCTAGAAACCATTTATTTATGTCCAAGAATTTTTTTTATTTAATGCAATGTTTGTGTCATCTGCAAATGAAACAAACTTGGCATTCAGTGATGTGGAAGATGGGGGAGGAAATGAGGCATTGGTATGGGTGGAAAGGGTGGAATGAAAGTCGCCAGGCAGGTTATGCCAAAAATTAGACGGGCTGATCAGATTGTGCATGGAGAAACATTCATAGTGGCCTTACATAAAGGATAAGATTAACAATCCCTCCTAAACTATTATACTCTGTTCACTCTGACGAGGCGGCTCAAGGTCATTCGGTCGGCACCCCGTACGTCACGTGGTCATCCCCCTCCACAGTGCCTTTTCCTCTCTCGTAACAATAGAAGATTGGCAGAAATGCATTGTCCCTGCGGAGCGATTGCAGGAAGAAGACTTTGCGAAGGAAGGACTTAGAGGTGAACAAATTCAGAGGATTTTAATAAATCTACATGAAGATTGTGACAAGACTTCCAGTGACGACGAAGATAGTGAAGCTAATGTCCGCCCATCGTAGTTTCTGTTGGGTGAGATACAAATAACTTTTTCACTATTTCACTTTATTAATGTAATTATTTTAACGTAATAACCTCTGGAGTGATGTACATTATATACATATCGCAACGAACGAAATGTTCAAATGTTTGTAAAGTCTATGGGACTTAACTACGGGGTCATCAGTCCCTAAACTTACAAACTAGCTAATACTAAGGACGACACAAATATCCATGTCTGTGGTTGGGGGGATTCGAACCCCCAACCGCAGTGGCCGTGCAGACCGTGACTGGAGCGCCTCACGCCCTTCAGCCACCGCAGCTGGCGAACAAAATGAAGGTCACTAAAATGTGATAAATTAATTTTAAAAACCGGCAGTGCTTATTATTGTTGATGCGTTGTTTAAGCGGGCTGCCCAAGGTTAAGGGGCTGCCTGCCCAGTGTGCTGGCAAGGGAGTAGGGGAGGGAGGGTGTAGAGTGGGGATACAGCTTCGTGACCTTGAGCCGCTTTGTCAGAGTGAACGGAGTATAATGTAACTGTCCCTCAATTCAACATATTTATATGAAAACCCCTTCCAAAATAATGAAAACTATATAAAATGATAACGGAAACTCTAATTCAGAGGTAAAATCAACAATTTATTGCAGACAATAGATGTCAAAAAATTGTATAACCAAAAATTAAAATATACACCTAAATAAAGTTTTACAAGATAAATACAGAACCTGATTGGCAAGTGAGGTTAACTCACAAGCACTCGCGCGTGAGAATTTTGCTCACAGTAATTTTAAAACAATCCTAATTTTACTAATTGTAAATAGTGAAATATTTGCGTTTTCTTATAAATGCAACTAGAAATACTTATTTAGACACATTAAGTACAATACAAACTGTTCTTTGACTGTTGAAAAAATGCAATACACGCGATCGATTGCGTAACTTTTAAAGGTGCGAGTTCTTGTGAGTTAAAGCATGGGTAGATGCAATTAAATTAACAAACTATGAAAACCAGTTTGGGCAAGATCACAGAGCAGGTAAGGAGCACTTCCTCTGCTCCGCAAACTGCGACCCCTGCAAATAATCTGGCCGACAAAGGCCCCAGTCAATGGCCTTCCGTTCCCATTCTCCCTCGCTAGTTCGTCCCCAACACAGTTACAAAAACCTAATTTATAAGAGAATCAGAGATTTCTGCGAAAACTAAATGAGGAATTTTCCTAGACTCGCCTCTATGGCGCATGCACACACTGTGCCCCTCCTCTGTATAAGTTATTCGCTAACCTGTAAGGTGTAGGACGCGAAAATAACCCGCTAGCTAACTCCCAGTGAAAATGAGAAAAATACTAGCAAAATTACGTGTAGTCTTTCAGATGTTGCTGATGAAAGGTCACTTATATTTACGATAAAAAGCAGGGGCCCTAAGATGGAACCTTGGGGGACCCCACATGTTATTAATTCTTAATTGGATGAGGGTTGATCGTTCAGTACACGTCGCTTTTCTATTGACATACTTTGTTTCCTGTTAGAGATATGCGAATTTTATTCTGCAGCATTTCCTGTTACATCTTAATATTCTAATTTGCCCAAAAGGATATTGCGATTTATACAGTCAAATTCCTGTGAAGGATCACAAAAATATACCAGTGACCTGTAACTTATTGTCTAATGAATTAGGTACATTCTTTAACATTCACTGAATATATGACATCAACTGCGATTGGGCAAAGCTGAAAATGTGTACCCAGCTGGGATTCGAACCCGGGTCTCCTGCTTTCTAGGCAGTTGCGCTGACCCCTACACCACTGGGGACACAGTGATCACTGCACCTGCAAGGACTACCTAAGCATGCCTCCCGTCAGATACAAATTCCCAGCTTCACCCTGCCCACAATACTCAAACTCGTAGTTATGAAACTAATTCCCGTAAGAGTAAGGGCTTCAAACTTGCCCATCCCTCCCCACTAACGATAGGATCATTGCCCGTCACCGGCATATTATATATATATATATATGGCGTCTGTTCCGAAAGAACAGACGTCACTTCTGATCCTGCAGTTGACATTCTTTAATATTCACTGAATATATGATGGGAGGCGTGCTTAGGTAGTCCTTGCAGGTGCAGTGATCACTGTGTCCCCAGTGGTGTAGGGGTCAGCGCAACTGCCTAGAAAGCAGGAGACCCGGGTTCGAATCCAGGCTGGGTACCCGTTTTCAGCTTTGCCCAATCGCAGTTGATGTCATATATTCAGTGAATATTAAAGAATGACAACTGCAGGATTAGAAGTGACGACTGTTCTTTCGGAACAGATGCCACATGTATATAAGTACGTTCTCACTGAATGTGTAAATAGCCTTTTCAATATCATAACTCTTTAGGAATCTGAATTAAGACGTGGATAATATTTTCATTAGTGGTCAGATATTTAAGAAGATTACTGTACATTATCTTTTCTCAAATTTTCGAGAATACAGTTAATAGTGAAATTGGACACAAGTCTTAAGAAATTTCTTTGTCTCTTTGTTATACAATGGCTCAACTTCAACATTTTTAAACCACATAGGAAATGTTCCAGTGATAAAAACTGATTACACAAGTAACTTACACTATCACTAAACTCAGAGGCACACTGTTTCATCAGATTTGTTAATTTATTATCGTACCCACTGGATTTTTTTAATTTATTTTATTTTAGGGATTTTATGTTGGCCACTACTTCTAGTGGTGTTATAAGTGTCATACTCACATTACTGTAGTTGTTTGTAGTGATGGGTATAGATATTCATTCCAGCAATTACTGAACCTTATAAACCCATCTTTTCAGTAATAGCTAAGAAATGCTTATTGAAAATTGTAGCACCACTCTACATATCTTTTACCTGTGTGTCATCTACCTTTAACCTGGGCTGAGAATTTACAAAGCAAGCTGAGGTTTGGCAGTCATTCATTGGTGATATTAATGCCATGGACAGACTGACTGCTGTGAATGCCAATCTTCGACTGACTACTCTGTCTCTGTTAGCTGCGTGCCAACACCACCTTTTCATTTCCAACAGAATTCCATTCACATCAAAATCACTACACCTTTTATTAATCATGCTGGTCGTGAGATAGTACAAATTTACATAGTATTGACATACATAAAACTATACAAAAATAAAATTGACATTACTGAAACAATTAAAATTACAAAAATATTATGCAAAATTAAACATGATACAGATATTCATAAAATATACAAAGCACATGAAGTACAGACATCAAATACCATACAGTAGTGGGATCGATTGTAACATGAATGAAATTTAGTATCTAACATAGCATAAAAATTGAAATATTATTACCAAAAATGGACAAAATTGGGCAATGGCGTTATATATGCCCCTATTACATGTTCAATGTTAAGAATTGTGATACAAAGTAACAGAATTGCACAATTTTGATACAGAGAAACAAATTTTTCAACTAAACAATGCATGAAATTTAACTGTAACAGTATCCATGAGGTTAAGTATTTGTGACAAAAAGGAATAGTTTACATGTTATACAATCACAGATAATTGCACTAAAACGAAATACCCAAAAAGAAAATTTACATAACACTATACCAAGGCAAAAATAATACATACAATTTTAAATGTACCCTAACATTATTAACATAATAAAAAATGTTCATTATTTACAATAACACTTTTTTTTAAATAAGTTAGGATACCGATCACTGCCTGACGCATTCAAGGGCAGTTCAAAAATTTCGATAGCACTTTAAACAGATTTTTTTTTACAATTTTCTGCCTGCAACTTTTAAAGGCAGTCTTAGCTTTTATAGCCTTGGCTACTTCACTAAACACACATAAACAAAAACAAGCAACACTATTGTTGGCAATTAGCACACATCACTGACATTTTAATGGATACTGATTTTTTTATGCTCCTTTTGCGAAAGCAAGGTTGCTGCCCCAGTTTGCCCTTTATGGCAGTCCACTTTATTTCAGCCTTCATAATTATAATAATTGGGCTGCTACATATATGCACTCATCTCTACTGGCTGCATTTAGGCAGTCCTCATTTTATTATCTGCATTTGATGGGTTACAGATTTCATTTCATTTAAGCATCTGAAACTAGAAACTGGTCTTAGAATCTTGTGCATATACATAACTATACATGTATTCAAAAATATAAAGATATATACAATGTGTACTTTAACAAAAACATTTATATTACTGTTTTTCATAATAAGGTATTAAATCAACTACATTTCTGGTGCCCAATGGTTTTAAAGAGTTCGGATGTACCAGAAAGTAAGCGTTAGGATGTGGTACCCCTTGTATTACATAAGGTCCATTATATACCAATTTAAATTTTGAGATCTCATTGTTAATTTCATGGGTCTTAACTAGGAATTTCATACCAGTCTGGAATTGAACTGGACTAATGTCCTTATCGTGTCTCTTACCCCTACTTTCTGCTTTCATTTTCATTTTCTCATTAATCAGTGCCTTCTTTTGGTCTAATGATAATTCAGTGTTAGAAGGAAACGGTAAAATTTCTTCCACCAGGCTTCTACTTTTCTTGTTTGTCAAAATTTCATCAGGAGTAAAACCTGTAGACTCGTGATATAAGGTGTTCATCACTGCTTTGAATTCTGCCACGTATTTACCCCATGACTTGCGATTATGATGACAATAGGTCCTACAGGGTCTATTAATGTCTCGATATATCTTACAACTTGATTACTGGCAAGATGATATGCACTAATGTATCTAGCCTGAATGTTGTTTTTACTCATACCTTCTTTCCAGATTTTAGAATTAAATTGCAGACCGTTATCTGAAAAAAAAACTGATTTTGGTTTTCCGATTGTTTTAAAATAATCCTCCATTTTGGAAAACACTGTTCTCCCTGTTGCCCTCTTTAATGGGTATAATTTTACAAATTTGGAAAATACTTCAAGGATAACAAATATGTAAGTACATCCCCCTGAGGTTTTAGGTAATGGGCCCAATAAATCTACTGACAAAAGCTCTAAAGTATCCTATGGGATAATACTTTGCATTAACCCACAATTAATCTTATTAGTTGACTTAGCCTTTTGTCAGATGTCACAACTCCTTATCCTTTCTGTGACTTTTCTGTTTAAACCACTGTTTATCGCTACAACATCTGACAATTTTTCTATGCATTTCTTTGGCCCACAGTGTCCTAAGGATAAATGGAAATAATCGATAATTTCAAGCTCATAATTAGCAGGACAACATATTCTCCATATTTCGGTATCTAAATTTTTTCTTTTATACAGTACAGTTTGGAAAATGTTATAGTGGTGCAGGATTTGTGGAAAATCTGGTTTACCAAATTTGGCTTTTACTGATACCCACACCGGATCATCATTTTGGTACCTTCGCATATTCTTGCAAATTTTCTCTATTAAATTTTTACCTGGCACCGTTTTCATATTATTTATGGCAAATGTACCTTCTCCAATATTCAAAATATCCACGGTGTGTACTGCCGGTCTATAGTGTCCAACAGGCACAATATTTCGGCGATCATACATGTCGCCATCATCAGGTGAACTCACTGACTGACTGAGCTCCTGGAAACGCGCCGGCATGGAGATCCGCATGCTATGACTGCTCGAAGGGAACTGGGTTCTAGCCCGGTAGCGGGCCATTTAAATAACCTCGGCCCGTGGAGCGACCCCTCCGCGGTCCACATCCGCGCCGCATCCGCCCAATGGAACCGATTGCGACAGCGTCTGAGATGAAGTCAATGTGAGGGCTCTGTCCGCTGTGGTCGTCACTTCGTTACGTTTGCTAGATTTACTCTTAATTAACCCAATCGGTGGTTCCCAGGCTTTGCTAAGATTGCAGCCACAGTCACGGTTTATGAGGTCGTCACTTATGCGAATTTCAATGGCCTCTCTAACAATGCAGTCCCAGTATCTCGACGTCTTTACCAGAATCCTAGTGCGTTCATACTCCATCGCATGATTCTCCGACATACAATGTTCAGCGACCGCCGACTTGCTCAGATACATCAATCGGTAATGGCAATTTACCCTCCGTTTCAGTCACCATAGTGAATTTGATGTTGGGGTGAATGGAGTTCAGATGTGTAAGGAAGTCAAGGCGTTTATTCATACCAAGTGGCCAGATGACGAAAGTGTCGTCCACGTAAAGGAAAAAGCAAGTAGGTTTCCACTCCGATGATGCCAGGGCTTCCTCCTCGAAATTCTCCATGTACAAATTTGCGACCACAGGCGAGAGTGGGCTACCCATGGCGACTCCCTCCGTTTGTTCGTAGTATTCGCCATTGGAAAGAAAATACGTAGAGGTCAAGACATGCCTAAAAAGTTCGGTGGTCTTCTCGTCAAACTTCTGGCTAATCAAATCTAGTGACTCTCGAACAACGAAACGACGTCAAAACTCACCATGATATCTGACTCATTCAGCCTGAAGCTGTTAAGGCGTTTAACAAAATCCACGGAATTACAGATGTGATGAGAGCATTTACCCACATAAGGACTTAATATTGTTAAATTTTATCACAAATAACACGGTTTCCACCATTAAAAAGAAACATTGATTTATTTTAAAGCATAACATTAAGACACACAAGATTGCACAACAACACAGGCTGGTGACTAGCAATGCAACAGTGATTTGTTTACAGCAAAGATTATACAACAACACATCTCTGGTGTCAGAGAGTTATTAAAGTCAAGTTATTAAATACAATCATATAGAAAACACAAAACTTTAACACTCCCCCTTATTTAATAACTTATACAGTCTCATATCATGGCACAACTGTCGTAATCGGACAGCAAATAATAGCTTTGTTAATATATCTGCAAGCTGATCAGCTGTGTTTACCCTTGAAATTATTATTTCACCATCTGCAACTACAACAAAGAAGTGTCTGAGACGGATATGTTTTGTCCGTTGATGAAATTCAGGATTGAGTGCCAGTCGAACAGCTGCTTCATTGTCCACTCGTAGATAAGGTTTTGACTCCTTTAGCTGGCCAAATTCAATTAAAAGTCTCTTGACCCAAACAATTTCTTGTGCCGCTTCACTTGCTGCTACAACTTCAGCTTCTGTAGTAGAAATTGCAACTGAAGTTTGTCGCTGACTCAACCAACTGACAGGTGCACCACTGTACAAACAAAGAACACCAGAGGTAGATCGCCCAGTCTTTAAATCACCCTCATGATCAGCATCACTGAAGCATTTGAGAATGCATTTGTCTTTGCCACTTTTGTAAATAAGTCCATAGTTGTATGTGCCTCTCAAATAGCGAAATATTCTTTTCACTTGTATTACATCCTGCTCGGTTTGGACTTTCAAGACTTCTAGATGCTACTCCAACAGCATATGCTATGTCTGGTCTTGTCCCACACATCAAGTACATCAAGGATCCAACTGCTTGCCTGTAAGGATATTCAGTGTTGACAGGACTCCCTTCCACATTGTCATCCTTGGTAATTGGAGTTGTAACAGCTCTGCAGTCACTCATGCCAAAACGTTCCAAAACCTTCTCGACATAGTGAATCTGACTAACTTGAATAGAACCATCTACTTTTCTGTCAATTTCCAGTCCTAAGAAATATGATGCAGGGCTTGATTTAATCTTGAATTCTCTCTTAAGATCTTCAATAAACTGCTTAAGTTCACTATCACTGTTTGCTGCAATTAAGCCATCATCAACATAGAGTACAAAGAAAATTTTTGGAAGAACCTTTCTCTCTTGAAAAAGGGCAGGGATCAGCTTCACTTCTCTTAAATCCTAATTTTAAAATGTAATTAGTGAGTCTCTCATTCCAGCAACGGGGTGCCTGTTTTAGACCATACAGACTTTTCATTAACTGACATCCTTTTCCAGAACCATCATTATAACCTTCAGGCTGTGTCATAAATATTGTTTCCTTCAGGTCTCCACAAAGAAAAGCAGAAGTTACATCTATTTGTGCAATATTCATTTTCTCCTGGGCTGCAACACTGAGAAACGTTGGAATAGTAGACATCTTTGCTACAGGGCTGAAAGTTTGTTCATAATCAATCCCTTTCTTTTGAGAAAATCCCTTGATAACCAGTCTAGTTTTAAATCTCACAACTGACCCATCAGCATTTGTCTTCAACTTGTAAACCCATTTACAAGGAATTGTTCTCTTTCCAGAAGGTAAATCTACTAAAGTCCAAGTTCCATTCTCTTGATGTGCTGCCATTTCTTGATCCATGGCTGATTTCCATTCATCTTGTTGACTTGAATTCATAGCTTCAAAATATGATTCTGGTTCCTCTGAGATCATTAACTGCATTGCATAGTCTTGAAACCTTTTAGGACATTTAAAGTTGAACAGTCACACAGCTGTGTTCTAATTAATTCCATGTCAGATTGTTCTAATACATCTTCAATTTCATTGTGTAAATCATCATTACTGCAGAAATCATTTTCTCTTGGAAAACTTGATTCCATTTTGTTCTCACTTTCTTGTAAAGATTCTTGAGACTTCTGCTGAGAACAATCAAGGTCCACAGGAACTACTGGAGTTTCATTTTGTATAATTTTCTCTTCAAAAGTAACATCACGTGATCTCATCAGCTGATGTTTTTCTTCACACCAGATTCGATACCCAGCATCGTGGTCATAGCCAATCAGAATCCCTTTTACTGCTTTTCGATCCATTTTCACCCTTAGTTGTTTTGGGACATGAACATAACATTTAGATCCTATTACACGCAGATGCTTCAAACCAGGCTTCTTTCCATACCATAGTTCGTATGGAGACATCCCTTCAATACTAGAAGGCCCCGTTTGATTGAGAATGTATGCTGCAGAATTTATCATTTCAGCCCAAAATGACTGAGGAATGTTTTCATGAGCATGCATCATAGCCCTTGCAGTTTCAACAAGAGTACGATTTTCCCTTCCGCTGCATCCCTTTCGCTGCATCCATTTTGCTGCGGAGTATATGGCATAGTAAAACGTTGAATTATGTCCTCCTTCTGTAGAATCTCCCTTGTGTGTTCATTGTTGAATTCTCCTCCGTTATCACTTAAGAGGTTTTCAATTGTATGCCCAGCAGTCTTTGTTTCATTTATAAATTGTCTTAATTTATTAGGAACTTCTGATTTTTCCTTGACAAAGTAAAAAGTACGAAATTTACTGTAGTCGTCTTTGAACAAGACAAAATAGCGACACCCAGACATGGACTTCTGAAAGGGGCCACAGACATCCGTATGAATCAGCTCTCCTGTTTCAGACGCTCTTTTCCGAGTACCAAATGGAAGTCTATGTGCTTTGCCATAAACACAACCTTCACAGAGTTCAGAATCCAGCCCCACATTTATGCCTAATATCTTAGAGATCAGCATCTTGACATGTCGCTTATTTTGGTGTCCAAATCTTTCATGATACAACTGCAGTAAGTTTTCTTGGCTGATTTCATTTACTTCAGCAGGAATAGGAGGTTTACGACTTCTTATCATTAATTTAAATAGTCCTCCATAACGAGCACGAATGCCAATTAGTTTAGTGACCTTACCAATTTTAAAATAAAATCTTTCTGCTTTGGATAAAAATGTACTTTTTGGATTTTTATCTTGTGCTGATATGACAGAAAACAGATTCTTTTTAATTTTTTGGTACATACCACACATCACTCAAAGTGATTTTGTGCCACTTTCCATTTACTGCTGCTTCCATTTCTATGGTACCCTTGCCAACAGCCTCGACAGTATCACCATCTGCTGATGTAACTGTATGTGATATAGAAAATGGTTCAAACGTCTTGAAGAAATTGTTCGTATTGGTAATATGACTTGTTGCACCATTGTCCACAAACCAGTTACCAGTATCACACTCAGATGACATAACAACAGATGTTTCAGCAAAGAGAATCATATTTGTTGAGTTAGGTTTATGTGGAGTTTCAGCTTCAGACACACAAACTTTTTGTGGCTTTTGTGGTCGACCATCTGCAATCCATTTCCAACATTTCTTGATTACATGATTTGGCTTCTTACAGTAATGACAAACAATTTTCTTTTCCCCTGCGGTTGCTTAGAAATTTGTTTAGATGAGTTACTTGTAAGTGCCTCTTGAGATGTAGAATCTCCTCCTTTACTTGACAAGGCTTTCTCATATGCACAGAGTTGAGTAGTCAAGTTGTCAACAGTCCTATCAGTTTTTGACATAAGCATCCAACTTGATTTAAATGAAAAATACTCATCTGGTAGAGTGCCTAAAATCTTGCAATTTAAAAATAAATCAGATAATTCTGGATTATTTCCTACATCTTTAGCCATTTCTTGCTTCAAATCATTCCACAGATTTTTCAGCTTTGATATATGAGTTGCTACATCATCATTTGAATGTTTCACAAATCCAAAAAATCGTAAACAAAGATCATAAACTATATCTTCAGAAACACCATCAAATAATTTATGCAGTTCTGCCCACACTTCACGAGAAGTATTAAGACGCATTATTTTCTGCAATGTTTCTTCTGTCATATTAGTAGTCAACACAATCAAAGCATTGCTGTCAGCCTTAAGATAATTATTTAATGCACTGTTATATGTTTCTTTTTCTTGAGCTGTAGCGCTTTCTGCAGGTTCCGCAGGTTTAACTAACCTACCTTCAATGACATCAAGTGCTCCAGGAATACCACGTAAACACACATTTGCTTTATACTTCCACGTATTCCAGTTTGATTGCCCTTCAAGTAAACCAATGCTGATCAGTCTTGTAGAATCCATATTCGAAATTCACAAACTGAATGCACACGTAATCTCATATACGAAAGTCACAGTACGTTACTTTTGAAGTTTTCACTTTATTCATATATGGAAAAATACGCAAACTGTGTGTCTTCAAATGCCTTAAATTCCACAATAGTGTGCCTGGGCCCATAACCTGTTAAATTGTATCACAAATAACACGGTTTCCACCATTAAAAAGAAACATTGATTTATTTTAAAGCATGACATTAAGACACACAAGATTGCACAACAACACAGGCTGGTGCCTAGCAACGCAACAGTGATTTGTTTACAGCAAAGATTATAGAACAACACATCTCTGGTGTCAGAGAGTTAAAGTCAAGTTATTAAATACAAACTTTAACAAATATTCCAATCAAGTATTTGGCCAACAAATATGTAGGTGCTCAGATGTTACTGACAATGGGACGTAGCGTGCGGATCTCCGTGCCGGCGCGTTTCCAGGAGATCAGTCCGTCAGTTCACCTGATGATGGCGACATGTATGATCGCCGAAATATTGTGCCCGTTGGACACTATAGACCGACAGTACACCCGTGGGTATTTTAATTATCAAATACGCTGGGAGAAACTGAAGAATCACTTCTCCAATATTGTTTTTCTCTACTTGATTCATACCATTCGGCAATCTCGATAAAGCATCAGCTACTATATCATCTGTTCCTTTCACATAATGGATTTGGTAATCAAATTGCTGCAGATGCAGTGCCCACTTGTTTAACCTTCTCGTTAATAGTCTACAGTCATGTAGGAACGTTAGAGTTTTATGGTCTGTATGGATGATTATCTTATTTCCCATAAATAGTACCTAAATTTCTTTCATCCCCAAATTATGCTAAGTGCCTCTTTTTTTGACACAGTATAATTTCTTTCGAATTTTGGGAACATTCTACTAGCAAAACCAATGCTTCTGTGTGTTTTTCCCCGTCTTGCTCGATTTCCTGGAATAATTCAACACCTATTCCATAGTCACTACTGTTAGAATTTAAGTGGAAAGGCTCATTAAGGTTAGGGTGGTATAACACTATGTTCCTCATCAGCTCCTCTAAGTTTCTCAAAGTCTTTTTGGCAGTCTGCTGACCAAATATAAGCACTATTTTTCATAAGTAACCCATTTAAGTGTATACATTTAACACTTGCCCCTGTACGAATTTTCTATAGAATCCACAGAGCCCTAAGTAAGCTTTTAATTGCTTTTTAGTTCGAGGTGTAGCACAGTTCTTTATGGCCGATAATTTTTCTGGATCTTTAGTTATCCCTTTAGATGAAATAATGTGGCCTAGAAATTTAATCTCTTTTCTTACAAATTCGCATTTTGCCAATAACCAGCTATCAAGGCGAGACTAGTTAAGTATTTTACATTATGGAATTTTTTTGGAGCATCTCCTCTAAGTTCTCGGGTCGATCTACTTCCCGTTTCACTATTTTATTTAGGGTCCTTGCATCAATTACTATTCTTACGCCCCCATCTCTTTTGTTCACAATATTAAGCGGGCTGTTATATTCACTAGTGCTCCATTCGATAACATCCCAGTCTATCATTTTATTAATTTCTTCTTGAACGGCTTGTTTCTTAGAAATCGGTACAGAATAGGGTTTCACGAAAAAAGATTCGTGAGGTAGAACTTCCATTTAATATTGAAAATTTTTCACCCTTCCTGGTTTATCTGAAAATACTTCTCTGTTTCTGTCCAAAATGGTTATTAATTCGGACTTCTGTTCTTCGTTTAGTTCCTCAACTTCGTCAACCAGTTTGTGGAATTCTACTTCCGTCTTTTCATCGTCAATTAACGACTTGACGTGATAAAGCTCGTACAAATAGCCTAAACCCTTATTTTCATTCTCAAATTTTAGTGACATCGATTCGAATTCTTCGCCAATTGTGGCCTCATTCTCTTCGAATCGTATTTCTAATTTATCTTTCCCTTTATTCATTTCTATTAATTGCCTTTCACAATTAATGACAACTTTTTCTTTATTAAGCCAGTCTATACCAAGGATAATTTCGGAACTTAAATCCGGAACCACTAAAAATGATGTTCAAATTCTCGACCTTTAAAGCTGAATTCTGTCAGAACTTTAAATTTAATAGGTTTACTCGTTTTTCCAGTGGCGCCAACTACCTTGACTCCGCTAACGGTCATGATTACCAGTTCTGGTTCATTTGCAATATTTTTCAAAGAATGATTGAGAAATTGCACTAATCTGCGCGCCCGTATCTAGCAAAACATTTAGTGTTATTCCATATAACTCTATTGGCACCACTGCCTGTTTAGTGTACTGTACTACTTCCGCTTCTTGATCTTCTCGTAGGAGATCATCGTCAATTAAACAATCCTTCCAAGTCATATCAGGTGTTGTCGTTTTGTTTTTATCCGGCGGTACTTTGTCGCATGTGCTTGCTATTTGAACCTTCGCCGCGGCTTCCTTAATTACTTTATCGGAAGGCTCTTTGATTCGTGACAATTCAAAGCCTTGGATTGCCATTTCCTCGTTTGTTATGTCTGGAGGTACTTTCGTTTTCTGCCCCGTCGCAATTTCGGGAGCAAGTTTAGAAATTAAATTTCTTAAACCTGTTTCGTTTTCGCCACTTATAATGTCAGGAGGTTATTTTTTTCTTTTGTACCGTGATCGTACAAGGATCCATGATACTGAGATTTATTTTTTCTACCGTATCCAGCGCCCCATCATTATTGAAGCTGAACTGGTACAGTTCGTCTGCGTTTAAGCTTCCTATTTTAGGCCCTTTCGTTACCCTCAATGGCCGGTTTTGTTCATCAAGGTCTAATGTAATTTCTTCTGTTTCACTTTCGTCAAATTCATCTTCGCTTTATACAGAAGTCATTATCAGATAGATTTAAATCACTATCTGACTCTTCGCATATAAATGCATCAGAAAGTTTTTCCTGACTCGCGTTTTCTAAATCAGCAAGGAATATGGTTTTATCTAGCTCAGCTGATTTTGTTTCTGTCGGTTCCACAGAAACCGAATTGATTTTACTACTTTCGGGCTCTATGTTTATTTTGTCATCACATTCTGTGTCCTTTCCATCGGCTCTAATAACATCGACCGCGACCTCGTATTTGCAAAAGCTATAGTTTTGTTCGATGCTTTTCATGCAACTATTATCATTGCCATGCGAGTAATCGCATATAACAGTAGTCAATTCAGAACATTGCTCTACTACGTGCTAAATTTCATTTTCTTTTTCTAAGCGGATACGCATCGACTCGCTCGCTTTTAATTCGGCAGACTGAGCCAATGTACAGAGCCATTTTCCCTATCATTTTCGGTTACAGTCGCTCGCGACCTATACGCGGCGCTGTTTTTCCTATTATCTTTAACCGCTAGCTCGCTAGCATACTTCTTTCTCCACTCTTTGCCAGAGATAGTTCGGATTGCATAATCCCGCTTAAAGTCTTCCCATCTACACGTAGATAGGCCCGAGTACAAATTATCCATTTGTGCTCGCCATTCCTGAATTTCCGGAGCCTCTACTTGCTCTTTTTCGTGACTAATATTCCTTACGACACTATTCCTTCCGCATAGTGCAACCTGATTTGAGTCGGATTCTTCTTCCGACATACAGTTAATTTCAGCGGTCGGTTCATTGCCCTTGATATTGCTAGCTTTATTCAGGTCAGTATCTTGACCTACATCTATAGCCCGTTCTTTAATCAGCTGCGCGAACACTTTCGCACGCTCCCGTGATCTGTTAGACTTGCCGGCGGGTGGGGATTCCCCTGCCGCAACATCTGTTGTCTGCTTGCTGCCTTCTAAGCTACTGCCGCAGCGGCATTTCCTATCACGACATTCCTGATTCAATTTTGCGAATCTGATTCTGTTATTATATTTATTGGGTCTATACCGGTTATGCGCGTTTGTCCGACCCTCGACGTACGCGTTACTTAGTTTTCAGACTGTTGATCTGTCGGTGATTCGTGGGTTCTGAACCCACGACGTCGGTCCCGTCTGAAACCGTTGCCGCGGCCTCTTCCTCTGCCACGTTGAATGATATTTACGTTAACTCGGTTACTATTATCGTACTCGTCTTTACGATTATCGTTTTGGTTTTGATAATGGCTGCTCTCATGTATACTGCGCCAATTATCTTCGTCTTCCACTTTAAAAGAATTCTTGAAAGTTTCGATGACTACTTCCAATAAATCTACTTGATTCTCTGGGAAGTTTTTTACACATTTCCCAGATAATTTCACTATCCGTTCTTCTTCCACCGAGATGAATTAGTTTTTTATACCATCTCTCGCAGAATGCTTTAAGAGAAACTTTATTCTCATTTAATCTGGTCATCGAAATTCTCGCCAAAGGCTCTTGTTTTTGTTCTGACCAGAATTCTTCGGTAAATTTACTTTTAAGTTCAGAAAATGACATACTGTCAATGTCTAAACTCAATGCCTAGCTTTTTGCTTCACCGGTCATTGCGGCGATAGCAGCATTAATCTTTTCCTTGTCTGAATATTCATCAGTCGGAATACGTTCACAATTATGTGAGAATTCCAACGGATTCCAACCGTTGCGTTTCTTGGCCGGATCAAATTTTTCTTCATTTTCGAGTACTTTAAATGCATTGATTTTCTCTACAACACAGGCAGTTTGTTTGTTCATTTTCTTTTCCAAATTGGAAATTTTGTCCTGCACTTTTGAAGTATCGTTTTCGCATTTGACAACAGATCTTACTTTGGATATTTCATTATTACAGGAGTTAAGGATTTCTGTTTTCAAACCGAATATTTGTTCGTCGATTTTATTTACGACTCCCGGTTCGACCTTGTCCTGCAGTTTAATTATTTCGACATCAAACCTGTCGATGTCTCTCACCTGTCCTTGGACTAATTCTACCCATTTCTGTTTGCATATTTGCAACAGTATTGTTCAGAGAAATCACTTTTTGATTAACTTTTCCGAGTTCATTTTGAATAGCAGTGCCTTGAATTTTCAACTCGGAAATTTGATGATTAAGATTTGCATCCAAATCTTTAACTGTAGCATTTATTTTCAAATCCAAACTACTTACTTCAGATCCAAAACTTTTAATTCTAGTTTCCATTTTCGAATCCAAACTTCCGATTTTAGATTTCAATTTCGAATCCATGTTAGTTATTTCAGAACTAAGTTTATTATTCTGCTTTATTAATAATCGGAACATGTCTGAGAATCAAAGATTCTTCATCTTCCAGCTTGGGAATGCTGTCTATATGTTAGTTTTGGTATCAAAAAATTCGCCTGTATCACTTTTGTAAGGACGAGGAAGGGACATGTCAAAAGATGCATTTTTCATATCCACTAGCATCAACTAACATTTCTTCTTTAACTTCGGTTTTTATATTGATCACAGTTGGTCTTTCATAAACTTGCATAGTTTCGTTCGTCTGTTGTGTGTGTGTGTGTGTGTGTGTGTGTGTGTGTCTACTGCAGGTGGCCACCTGTCGCTCGCTCTCTAGCGTTATCAAGGCTTGCCGCGTCCTGCCTCCACTACTTCGCGGTCTAGAACGTTCTGGCAACTAAAACGTTTCTGATCCATTTTAGATCATTTATATGAAATTGTACTTTACTTCTTTTAATGCATCACCTTTAACAAACACTTATGCTCCACAACCGATTCGTGTTCGGTTCGCGTTTTTTATTCTTTTACTATTTTACGCGAATTTGCTAAGAAATTCAAAATTTTGCGTTCTCTATCCGTTTTGGGTCCTGTCACGGTCGCCATGTGTGACACAACCGCGACTAATCGAACTGTCATGGGCCACCAAGTGTGGCACCTGTGCTAGCCTAAGGACAAGACTTGGACCGAAACTCCCCAAAGATTTATCCAAACACGAAATAAATTGTGGAAGGCAATAACTATGTTTGAAATAGGTGTAGCCTATAGCAGTAAAAGAAATCTGATTACTATGAAACAAAAAATTAACTTAGGTAATCTTGCAATACTATTGGTGTGCTAATTAAAAATTATTAAAATGTTTCATTAATAAAAATTTATACACAGTCGCCAGCCTAATGAGGCATAAGAATACCAAGCAGTGATAAGTTAAGAATGCAGTTAAATTTATAAGCTTGGTGCATAATAAGTAAAGGGTGAAAGAAACTTTGTCACCAGTTTCATAAGAGATAAAAAAAATACCAATCACAAAAATAATAAAGATTAAAATGAAAGCAGTAATTATTTAAATTGTTGTAAAGGTAAGACTCACCTCATCAGTTACTTTCTGTTACTATATAATATAGCGTGGAATGCAGTATTGCAATGCAAATGGTACTAAGAAGCAAAGTTACTGAAAGGTTTGTAATTAGTGGTAAAAAATAATAAAAATCTACTGATGTCATGGTCAGTGTTGCTGCTAATGTTCTTTGTAAATAAGTAAGAAATTGGTTATAATTATGACCTCTTTTCAAAAATCTACTAAAAGAACACTGACTAGTATGTATCAATTTTTTGAAAATAATGAAATCTTTCTCCCTAACATGAAACTAATGATTCTGTTACAGTTAATTATTATTTAAGTAACACTTTGCTGAATAGATTCATCAATTAAATCTGCTAGCATGGAATCTATAATGAGGTCACTCTAACTGCACTGACAATTTATAGGACCATAGACGTTCATGTCTAAACTATTTAAATAATATGAACTGATTTAAATTAGTTATGTGGCAAAGCAGTAACTTATTCCTACCAAAACTATTGTGCAAGAGCAATGAAATTTATAGTTGCAGCACTGTATATTGTACTAAGAAGATTCTCCTAAAAATTTACATTATTCAAATTGATTGCTGCTTTTTAAAAAACCCAAAAAAGGCCAAAGGAAGGCCAAAAAAGGCAAAAGAAGCCAAAAAGGTCAAAAGGGCCAAAAAGCTAAAAAGGCCAAAAAGGCCAAAAAAGCCAAAAGGCCAAAAAAGCCAAAAAGGCCTAAAAGAGGCCAAGAAAGGCAAAAAGCCAATTAAAAGGCAAAAAAGGCCAAAAAGAAAAAAAGGAAAAAAAGGCCAAAGAAAAGGCCACACAAAAAAGGGGCCAAAAAAGGGCCAAAAGAAAAGGGCCAAAAAAGGGCAAAAAAAGGCCAAAATAGGGCCAAAAAAGGTCCTAAAAAGGGCCAAAAAGGGCAAAAAAGGCCCACAAAAGGCCAAAACAAAGGCCCAAAAAAGGCCAAAAAAGCAAAAACAAGGCCAAAAAGGCCAAAAACGACAAAAAAGGCCGAAAAAAGAAAAAAGGGCCAAAAAACAAAAGAAGAAAAGGACAAAAAAGAAAAAAGGCCAAAAAAGGAAAAAGGCCAAACATGGCCAAAAAAGAGCAAAAAGGGCAAAAATGGGCCAAAAAAGGAGAAAAAGGAAGGCCCAGGCCAAAGAAAGGCCAATTACATTATTCAAATTGATTGCTGCTTTTTAAAAACCCAAAAAAAGTCCAAAGGAAGTCCAATAAAAGGCCAAAAAAGTCAAAACAGGCCAAAAAAGCCTAAAAAGGCTAAAAAGGGCCAAAAATGCGAAAAAAGGCCAAAAAGGGCAAAAAGGCCAACAAAAACCAAAAAAGACAAAAAAGGCCTACCTTATTCAAATTGATTGCTGCTTTTAAAAACCCAAAAAATGCCAAAGGAAGTCCAAAAATAGTCCAAAAAAGGCCAAAAAAGGGCAAAAAAGGCCCAAGGCCCAAAAAGGCCAAAAAAGGCCAAAGGAAGTAAGGCCCAGGCCAAAGGAAGGAAGGCCCAGGCCAAAGGAAGGCCCAGGCCAAAGGAAGGAAGGCCCAGGCCAAAGGAAGGCCAAGGCCAAAGGAAGGCCCAGGCCAAATGAAGGCCAAAGGAAGGCCCAGGCCAAATGAAGGCCCAGTCCACAGGAAGGCCAAAGGAAGGCCCAGGCCAAAGGAAGGCCAAAGGAAGGCCCAGGCCAAAGGAAGGCCTAGGCCAAAGGAAGGCTAAAGGAAGGCCCAAGCCAAAGGAAGGCCCAGGCCAAAGGAAGGCTAAAGAAAGGCCTAGGCCAAAGGAAGGCCCAGGCCAAAGGAAGGCCAAGGCCAAAGTAAGGCCCAGGCCAAAGGAGGGCCCAGGGCAAAGGCGGGCCCAGGATAAAGGAAGGCCCAGGCCAAAGGAAGACCAATTACATTATTCAAATTGATTGCTGCTACTTACAAAAGCCAAAAGAGGCCAAAGAAAGTCCAAAATAAGTCCAAAAAAAGTCCAAAAAAAGTCCAAATCAAGCCAGAAAATGCCAAAAAAAGCCAAAGGTTAGAAGGCCCAGGCCAAAGGAAGGCCAGGGCCAAAGGAAGACCTAGGGAAAAGGAAGGCCAATTACATTATTCAAATTGATTGATGCTTCTTAAAAAACCCAAAAAAGGAAAAAAGAATTCCAAAAGAAGTCCAAAAAAGTCCAAAAAAGCCAGGAAATCCAAAGGAAGGAAGGCCCATGCCAAAGGAAGGGAGGCCCATGCCAAAGGAAGGAATGCTCAGGCCAAAGGTAGGCCCAGGCCAAAGGAAGGCCAAACGAAGGACAAAGGAAGGCCCAGGCCAAAGGAAGGCCTACAGAATGCCAAAAAAAGGCCACAGGAAGACCCAGGCCAAAGGGAGGCCCAGGCCAAAGGAAGGCCTCATCTGAATGATTCATTTCTACACTTCTAACAAAAATGAAGTGATACGATGATCGGATGAAAGTTAACGTGACCTGCCTCGACAGTGCGCTATGCAGGCCATACAATAATGGGGTTCCCGGCCACTGCCACAGTGCTACAGCTGTTGCAGCCACGGCAGCCGCTCTCCTCTTTGAGCTCGCTGGCAGTCTGCTCTGGCGATCGCTGCACCGGCTGCCCGTGCTCTGTGTGGTCAGGCCTTAAAACAGTAGGCTTGATTCCCGGCAGGGGATGGTGGGTCGCAGAAGTGGCGTCAACTAAAGAGACTTGCTTTAGGCGGCCGAACAATCCCACAAGGGATCTCGCGGCCAAAATTGCCATATAGTCATTTCATTTCACTCTATAAAGGCCAATTCACACTGTCCTTCACGTCAACGTCACGTCACGGCACGGTCACGTCAATTCGCCGATCTCAATACGTAATGTTGAAAGTGAGGTTATGAGTAGCGATCTGTTATGTAGAAAGTCATAGTGTAATACCAGAATTGAAGGAACAACAACGTTAAATGTTATTGACAGCCAAATAAAACTTTATAATGTATGTTTTTGGCCAACTTACTGGGAACTGAAACAACATTTCAAAACATCGACATCTATTTTCAAGCTAAACAATAAAAAAATGAATACACTTATAAGAGCATAAATAGCGCCTGTTTACTTTATCCATTAGAAATTGCCTGTTGACATTGTTAATACCGTCATAAACAACTGAATTTTTGTCTTTCCTTAGAACTGACTTTTTCATTTAAAATGTTATTTAATGAGAAATGTATAATCAAATTACAATCTTATTCTAATAAACAGTTTGCTTCAGTCTTTTCTGTTACAATGTTAAGTAACATTAACCATTTTTTGGTTTCAGATATCCGATCTCGATTTTAGGGGGACACTCAGTTGACAAAACATTTAAGTCGTCATGAAACATTTGAGATTTAGCTCTAAAACGAAGTATAACAACAAAATAAAGGCGAATAAGACTTATTTGCAAATAAACAGTGCAATCGTCGACTGCAACATTTAATTCGCGTGACGAAAATAGGTTAACCTTCGTGTTAGGCGATGACCGTTCCGTCAAAACATTCTTCGCAAGAAAGGTTGACGTGACATGACGGTCCGTGACGGACAGTGTGAACAATGCCATTAGAAATACATTGCAGAATGTTCTGATGGACGGTCAGAAGGCCGAAAGGCCAAATAAAGGCCAAAAAAGGACAAAGAAGGCCCAAAAAGGCCAAAAAGGCCAAAAAAGGCCAAAAGGCCAAAAAAGGCCAAAAAGGAAAAAGAAAAAGGCCAAAGAAGGCCAAAGAGGCCAAAAAAGGCCAAATAAAAGGCCAAAAAAGGCAATAAAGGCCAAAAAAGCAAAAAGGCCAAAAAGGAAAAAAGCAAAGAAAGCCAAAAAAGGCAAAAAAGGGCCAAAGAAGGGCACAAAAAGGACCAAAAAGGGCAAAAAAGAGCAAAAAAGGGCAAAAAAGGGCCAAAAAATGACGAAAAAAGGGCAAAAAAGGGCCAAAAAATGACGAAAAAAGGGCCAAATAAAAAGGGCAAAAAAGGGGCCAAAAAGGGCCATAAAAAGGCCAAAAAAGGGCCCAAAACGGCCAAAAATAGGCCCAAAAGAGGCCTACATTATTCAAATTGATTTCTGCTTTTTAAAAACACAAAATCGGCCAAAGGAAGTCCAAAAAAAGCCAAAAAGGCCAAAAAAGGCAAAGGAAGGAAGGCCCAGGCCAAAGGAAGGAAGGCCCAGGCCAAAGGAAGGCAGGCCCAGGCCAAAGGAAGGTCAAAGAAAGGCCAAGGCCAAAGGAAGGCCCAGGCCAATGGAAGGTCAAAGGAAGGCCAAGGCCAAAGGAAGGCCCAGGCCAAAGGCAGGCCCAGGCCAAAGGAAGGCCATAGGAAAGCCAAGCCAAAACGAGGCCAAAGCAAGGCCTAGGCCAAAGGAAGGCCAAGGCAAAAGGAAGACCAAAGGAAAGCCCAGGCCGAAGGAAGGCTAAAGGAAGGCCCAGGCCAAATGAAGGCCCAGGCCAAAGGAAAGCCCAGGCCAAAGGAAGGCTCAGGCCAAAGGAAGGCCAATTACATTATTCAAATTGATATCTGCTTCCTACAAAACCCAAAAAAGGCCAAAGGAAGTCCAAAAGAAGTCCAAAAAAAGTCTAAATCAAGCCAGAAAATGCCAAAAAAAGCCAAAGGTTAGAAGGCCCAGGCCAAAGGTAGGCCCAGGCTAAAGGAAGGCCCAACGAAGGCCAAAGGAAGGCCCAGGCCAAAGGAAGGCCTACAGAATGCCAAAAAAAGGCCACAGGAAGACCCAGGCCAAAGGGAGGCCCAGGCCAAAGGAAAGCCCGGGGAAAAGGAAGGCCAATTACATGATTCAAATTGATTGCTGCTTCTTACAAAACCAAAAAAGGCCAAAGGAAGTCCAAAAAAGCAAAAACAAGCCAAAAAATGTCAAAGGAAGGAAGGCCTAGGCCAAAGGAAGGAAAGCCCAGGCCAAAGGAAGGAAAGCCCAGGCCAAAGGAAGGAAGTCCAAGGCCAAAGGAAGGAAGGACCAGGCCAAAGAAAGGCCAAAAAAAGGCCAATTGAAGGCCTAAGGAAGGCCCAGGCCAATGGAAGAACCAGGACGAAGGAAGGCACAGGCCAAACGAAGGCCATAGGAAAGTCCAGGCCAAAAGAAGGCCAAAGGAAGGCCTAGGCCAAAGGAAGGACAAAGGAATTCCCAGGCCAAAGGAAGGCCAAAGGAAAGCGCAAACCAAAGGAAGGCCAAAGGAAGGCTAAAGGAAGGCCCAGGCCAAAGGAAGGCCAAATACGTTATTCAAATTGATTGCTACTTCTTAAAAAACCCAAAAAAGGACAAAGAAGCCAAACAAGGCCAAAAAAGGTAAAAAAATAGCCAAAAAAGGCCAAAAATTTTCAAAGAAGCCAAAAAAGCCAAGAAGCCCAATAAAGGACCAAAAGAGGCCAAAAAAGGAAAAAAGGAAAAAAAGGAAAAAAGGCAAAAAAGGCCAAAAAAGAGCAAAAAAGGCCAAAAAAGAGCAAAAAAGAAGAGCCAAAAAGTGGGGCAAAAAGGCAAAAAAAGGACCAAAAAAGGGCCAAAAAAGAGCCTAAACAGGGCAAAATAAAAGGCAAAATAAACGGCCAAAAAAGGGACAAAAAGGGCAAAAAAAGGCCAAAAATGGGCCGAAAAAGGGCCAAAAAAGGGGCCAAACAGGGGCAAAAAGGGGCCAAGAGGGGCCAAAAAAGGGCCAAAAACGGGCCAAAGGAAGGCCAAAGGAAGGCCCAAACCAAACGAAGGCCAATTACAGTATTCAAATTGATTGCTGCTTCTTTCAAAACCCAAATAAGGGCAAAGGAAGTCCAAAAGAAGTCCAAAAAAGGCCAAAAAAAGGGCAAAGGAAGGCAGGCCTAGGCCAAAGGAAGGAAGGCCCAGGCCATTGGATGGACGGCCCAGGCCAAAGGAAGGCCAAAGGAAGGCCAAAGGAAGGCCAAAGGAAGGCCAAAGGAAGGCCAAAGGAAGGCCAAAGGAAGGCCAAAGGAAGGCCCAGGCTAAAGGAAGGCAAATTACATTATTTAAACAGATTGCTGCTTCTTACAAAACCCAAAAAAAGGCAAAGGAAATCCAAAAGAAGTCCAAAAGATTCCAAAAGAGTCCAAAAAAGCCAAAAAGGCCAAAAAAGGCCAAAGGAAGGAAGGTCTAGGCCAAAGGAAGGAAGGCCCAGGACAAAGGAAGGAAGGACCAGGCCAAAGGAAGAACAAATGTAGGCCAAAGGAAGGCCAAATGAAGGCCCAGGGTAAGGAAGGCCCAGGCCAAAGGAAGGCCCATGCCAAACGAAGGCCATTGGAAGGTCCAGGCCAAAAGAAGGCCAAAGGAAGGCTAAGGCCAAAGGAAGGCCAATTACATTGTTAAAATTGATTGCTGCTTCTTAAAAAACCCCAAAAAAGGAAAAAGGAAGTCCTAAAAGGTCAAAAATGTCCTAAAAAAGGCAAAAAAGTCCAAAAAGATCCAAAAAAGTCCATAAAAGTCCAAAAAAAGTGCTGAAAAGTCAAACAAAAGTCCAAAAAAGTCGAAAAAAGTACAAAAAGGCCAAAAAGGACCAAAAACCGCCAAAAAAGTAAAAAAAGAAAAAAGAAAAAAGTCCGAAAATGCCAAAAAAGTCCACGAAAGGCCAAAAATGCTACGAAAAAGGGCTTACAAAGGCCAAAAAAGGGCCAAAAGAGGGCCCAGAAAGGCCAAAAGGCCAAGAAGGCCGAAAAGGCCAAAAAAGGCCACAAAAAGAGCCAAAAAGGGCCAAAAAAGCCAAAAAAGTTAAAAAAAGGGCCAAAGGATGGCCAAAGGCAGGCCCAGGCCAAAGGAAGTCCTATTACATTATTGAAATTGATAGCTGCTTTTTCAAGACCCAAAAAAGAAGGCCCAAAAATGTCCAAAAAGATCCAAAAAACGCCAAAGGGAGGAAGGTCTAGGCCAAAGGAAGGAAGGCCCAGGCGAAAGGAAGGAAGGCACAGGCCAAACAAAGGCCCAGGCCAAAGGGAGGCCTAGGCTAAAGAAAGGCCAAAGGAAAGCCCAGACTCAAGGAAGGCCAAAGGAAGGCTAAAGGAAGGCCCAGGCCAAAGGAAGGCCAATTACATTATTCAAATTGATTGCTGCTTCTTAAAAATCCAAAAAATAAGAAAAAGGAAGTCCAAAAAACTCCAAAAAGTCCAAATAAGCCGAAAAAGGCCAAATAAGTCAAAAAAGCCAAAGAAGGCCGAAAAAAGCCAAGAAAATGCCAAAAAGGCCAAAAAAGTAAAAAAAGGCAAAAAAGCAAAAAACACAAAAAGAGGCCAAAAATGCCAAAAAGGCCAATAAAGGCAAAAAGAGGCCAAAAAAGGAAAGAGGAAAAAACAAAAAAAGGCAAAAAAGGGCCAAAAAAGAGCAAAAAAGAGCCAAAAAAGGGCCAAAAATGGAAAAAACTAAAAAGGGCCAAAAATGGGCGAAAAAAGGCTAAAAAAAGGGCCAAAAAGTCGAAAACAATGGGCAGAAAAGGGCCAAAAATGGCCAAAAAGGGCCAAAAAAGGTCCAGAAGAAGGGCCAAAAGAAGGGCCAAAAATGGCCAAAAAATGGCCCAAAAAGGTCCAACAAAAGGCAAAAAAGGCCCAAAAAAGGCAAAAAAAGGACCAAGAAAGGCCTACATTATTCAAATTGATTGCTGCATTATAAAAAGCCAAAAAAGCCAAAGGAAGTCCAAAAATAGTCTTAAAAATGTCCTAAAAGTCCAAAAAAGTCCACTAAAATACAAGTAAGTCCAAAAAAGTCCAAAAAGACAAAAAAAGTCCAAAAAACGTCCGAAAACCAAAAGTCGAAAAAAGGTCAAAAAATAACAAGGCCAAAAAGTCCAAAAAAGTACAGAAAAGTCTAAAAACCCAAAAAATCCTAAAAAAGGCCAAAAAGGTCAAAAAAGGGACCAAAAATCCCAAAAAGGCCAAAAGAGTCTAAAAAGGCCAAAAAGTCCAAAAAGCCCAAAAAGCCAAAACAGGCCACAAAAAGGGAAAAAAGGCCCACAAAAGGGCCAAAAAGGACCAAAAAATTGCCAAAAAGGGCCAAAAGGGGTCAAAAAAGGGCCAAAGGAAGGCCAAAGGAAGGCGAAAAGAAGGCCAAAGGAAGGCGAAAGGAAGGCGAAAGGAAGGCCCATGCGAAAGGAAAGCCAATTACATTATTCAAATTGAATGCTAAGAAGGCCAATGGAAGTACAAAAAAGTCAAAAAAAGCCAAAAAACCAAAAAAAGGCCAAAGGAAGGAAGGCCTAAGCCAAAGAAAGGAAGGCTCAGGCCAAAGGAAGGAAGGCCCAGGCCAAAGGAAGGAAGGCCCAGGCCAAAGGAAGGAAGGCCCAGGCCAAAGGAAGGAAGGCCCAGGCCAAAGGAAGGAATTCCCAGGCCAAAGAAAGGCGAAAAAAGGCCAAAGGAAAGCCTAAGGGAGGACCAGGCCAAAAAAAGAACCAGGACAAAGGAAGGCCCATTCCAAACGAAGGCCATAGGAAGGTCCAAGCCAAAAGAAGGCCAAAGGAAGGCCTAGGCCAAAAGAAGGCCAAAGGAAGGCCCAGGACAAAGTAAGGCCAAAGGAAGGCGCAGGCCAAAGGAAGGCCAAAAAAGGCTAAAGGAAGGCCCAGGCCAAAGGAAGGCCGAGGCCAAAGGAAGACCAATTACATTATTCAAATTGATTGCTGCTTCTTAAGAAACCCAAAGAAGGAAAAAGGAAGTACAGAACAGTCAAAAAAAGGGCCAAAAAAACCAAAATGCCAAAAAATGTCCAAGAAAGGCCAAAATTGAAAAAATGCCCAAAATGGCTAATAAAGGCGAAGAAAGGCCAAAAGAACCCAAAAAGGCCAAAAAGGCAAAAAAGGCCAAAAAAGGCCAAAAGGGCCAAAAAGGCCCAAAGGGCCATAAAGGCCAAAAAAGCAACCAAAATCCAGAAAAGGCCACTAAAAGGGCCAAAAAAGGGCCAAAAAATGCCAAAGAGGGCCAAAAGAAGGCAATAGGAAGGCCAAAGGTAGGCCCAGGCCAAAGGAAGGCCAATTACATTATTCAAATTGATTGCTGCTTCTTAGAAAACCCAAAGAAAAAGGCCAAAGGAAGTAGAAAATAAGTCCAAAAAAGTCCAAAAAAGCCAAAAAAGGCCAAAGGAAGGATGACCTAGGCCAAAGGAAGGAAGGCACAGGCCAAAGGAAAGAAGGCTCAGGCCAAAGGAAGGAAGGAACATGCTAATGGAAGGAGGGCCCAGGCCAAAGGAAGGCCAAAAATAGGCAAAAGGAAGGCCCAGGCCAAGGGACGGCCCAGGCCAAAGGAAGGCCCAGGCCAAACGGAGGCCATAGGAAGGCCAAGGCCAAAAGAAGGCCAAAGTAAGGCCTAGGGCAAAGGAAGGCCAAAGGAAGTCCCAGGCCAAATTAATGCCAAGGCCGAAGGAAGGCCAAAGGAATGCTAAAGGAAGGCCCAGGCCAAAGGAAGGCGAATTACATTATTCAAATTGCTTGCTGCTTCTTAAAAAACGCAAATGAAAGGAAAATGGAAGTCCAAAAAAGTCCAAAAATGTCCAACAAGTCCAAAGAAGTCCAAAAATGGGCACAATAAATGGCCCCAAAGGCAAAAAAAGGCCGTAATTGCCAGAATAGTCCAAAAATGGACAAAAAATGCCATGAAAGGCCAAAAATGCTAAAATGCCAAAAAAGGACTGAAAGAGGCCAAAAAATGCTAAAATGCCAAAAAAGGACTGAAAGAGGCCAAAAAAGGCCAAAAATGGGCCCAAAAAGCCAAAAAGGCCAAAAAGGCCAAAAAGGGGCCAAAGAAGCCAAAAAGCCACAAAAAGCTAAAAAAAGGCCACAAAAAGAGTGAAAAAGGGCAAAAAAAGGCCAAAGAAGGGCCAAAGGAAGAGTAAAGGAATGCCGAGGCAAAAGGAAGGCTAAAGGAATGCCCAGGCCATAGGAAGGCCAATTGCATTATTCAAATTGATTGCTGCTTTTTAAAGACCCAAAAAAGAGGCTAAAAGAAGTCCAATATGTCCAAAAAAGTAAAAAGGCCAATACAGACACAAAAGGCCAAACAATTGCCAAAAAAGGCCAAAAATTTACAAAAGACTCCAAAAAAAAGGCCAAAGGATTCGAAAAAAGCGAAAAAAGGACAAGAAGGCCAATAATGGCCAAAAGAGGCCAAAAAAGGATAATAAAGGCAAAAAAAGGAAAAAGGCCAAAAAAGAGCAAAAAAGGAGAGCCAAAAAGGGGCCAAAAAATTGC
Source organism: Locusta migratoria (assembly GCA_026315105.1). Taxonomy (NCBI): domain Eukaryota; kingdom Metazoa; phylum Arthropoda; class Insecta; order Orthoptera; family Acrididae; genus Locusta; species Locusta migratoria. The sequence goes on from CM048744.1 coordinate 678,598,755, forward strand.
AAAAAGGGACCAAAAAAGACCAAAAAGGGCCAAAATAGGGCCAAAAAAGTGCCGAAAACTGCCAAAAAAGGCCCAAAGGAAAGGTCAAAGGAAGGCCAAAGGAAGGCCCAGGCCAAAGGAAGGCCAATGGAAGGCCAAAGGAATGCCAAAGGAAGGCCCAGGCTAAGGTAAGGCCAAAGGAAAGCCCATGCCAAAGGAAGGCCAAAGGAAGGCCCAGGCCAAAGGAAGGCAAAGGCAGGGCCAGGCCAAAGGAAGGCCAATTACAATATCCAAATTCATTGCTGCTTCTTACAAAAACCAAAGAAAAAGGTCAAAGGAAGTCCAAAAGAAGTACAAAAAAGTCCAAAAAAGCCAAAAACTGAAAAAAAGGCCAAAGGAAGGAAGGCCTAGGACAAAGGAAGTAAGGCCCAGACCAAAGGAAGGCCAAAGGAATGCCGAGGCAAAAGGAAGGCCAAAGGAAAGCCAAAGGAAGGCCAAAGGAAGGCCCAGGCCAAAGGAAGGCCAAAGGAATACCCAGGCCAATGCAAGGCCAAAGGAAGGCCTAGGCCAAAGGAAGGCCTAGGCCAAAGGAAGGCCAAAGGAAGGGCCAGGCGCAAGGAAAGCCCAGGCCAAAGGAAGGCCCAGGCCAAAGGAAGGCCAATTGCATTATTCAAATTGATTGCTGCTTCTTACAAAACCCCAAAAAAGGCCACAGGAGTTCCAAAAAAGTCCAAACATGTCCAAAAATGACCAAAAATGACCAAAAATGACCTACAAAGGCCAAAAAGGGCAAAAACAGCAAAAAAAGCCAAAATGGCCAAAAGGCCTAAAAAACGCCACAAAACAGGGCCAAAAAGGGCCAAAGAGGGCCCAAAAGTGCCAAAAAGGGCCAAAAAGGGCCAAAAAAGAGCCAAAGGAAGGCCAAAGGAAGGCGTATTACATTATTCAAATTGATTGCTGCTTCTTACAAAACCCAAAAAAAGGCCAAAGGAAGTCCAAAAGAAGTCCAGAATAAGTCCAAAAAAGTCCATAAAAAGTCCAAAAAAGCCAAAAATGCCAAAAAAGGCGAAGACAGGAAAGCCTAGGCGAAAGGAAGTAAGGCCCAGGTTAAAGGAAGGAAGGCCTAGGCCAAAGGAAGGAAGGCCCAGGCCAAAGGAAGCAAGGCCCAGGAAATGAAGGCCAATTACATTAATCAAATTGATTGCTGCTTCTTGAAATACCGAAAAAAAGGAAGTACAGACACGTCCAAAAAAGTCCAAAAAAGGCCAAAAAAGTGTACAAAAAGTGGCTACAAAAGGCCAAAAAATGGCCAGAAGGCCAAAAACTGCCAAAAAATTCAAAAAGGGCTATAAAAGGCAAAAAGGCCAAAAGAAGCCCAAAAAGGCCAAAAAGGCCAAAAACGGCCAAAAAAGGGCCAAGAGGGCCTAAAGAAGGCCAAAGGAAGGCCAAAGGAAGGCCCATGCGAAATGAATGCCAATTACATTATTCAAATTGATTGCTGCTTCTTACAAAACCCCAAAAAAGGCCAAAGGAAGGCCAAAAGAAGTTTAAAAAAAGTCCAAAAAATGCCAAAGGATGGAGGGCCTAGGCCAAAGGAAGAAAAGCCCAGGCCAAAGGAAGGAAGGCCCAGGCCAAAGGAAAGCCAAAGGAAGGAAGGCCCAGGCCAAAGGTAGGCCCAGGCCAAACGCAGGGCCAGGCCAAAGGAAGGCCATAGGAAGGCCCAGGTCAAAAGAAGGCCAAAGGAAGGCCTAGGCCAAAGGAAGGCCAAAGAAAGGCCAAAGAAAGGCCAAAGAAAGGCCAAAGAAAGGCTGAAGGAAATCCCAGGCCGAAGGAAGGCCCAGGCCAAAGGAAGGCCCAGGCCAAAGGAAGGCCCAGGCCAAAGGAAGGCCCAGGCCAAAGGAAGGCCCAGGCCAAAGGAAGGCCCAGGCCAAAGGAAGGTCCAGGCCAAAGGAAGGCAAATTACATTATTCAAATTGATTGCTGCTTTTTAAAAAACCGAAAAAACCAAAAAGGAAGTCCAAAAAATTCCAAAAAATGACAAAGAGGCCAAACAAGTGAAAAAAATGGCTAAATAGCACAAGAAAGGCCAAAAAATGCCAAAAATGCAACATAAGGGCTAAAAAAGCCAAAAAAGGCTATAAAAAGGGCCAAAAAAGGCCAAAAAGGGCCAAAAAAGGCCCAAAGGAAGGCCAAAGGAAGGCCCAAGCCAAAGGAATGCCAATTACATTATTCAGATTGATTACTGCTTTTTAAAGACTCAAAATGAGGTCAAAGGAAGTCCAAAAAAGTCCAAAAAAAGCCAAAAAAGGCCAAAAAAGGCCAAAGGAACGAAGGCATAGGAATAAAGGAAAGGCCAAGGCCAAAGGAAGGAAGGAAGGCCCAGGCCAAAGGAATGCCCAGGCCCAAGGAAAGCCCAGGCCAAAGGAAGGCCAATTACATTATTCAAATTGATTGCTGCTTCTTACAAAACCCAAAAAAAGGCCAAAGGAAGTCTAAAAGAAGTCCAAAAGTAGTCCAAAAAGTCCATAAAATGTCCAAAAAAGTCAAAGAGGCCATAACAGGCCAAAACAGGAAGGCTTAGGCCAAAGGAAGGAAGGCCCAGGACAAAGGAAGGAAGGCACAGGAAATGAAGGCCAATTACATTATTCAAATTGATTGCTGCTTCTTGAAATACCGAAAAAAAAGGAAAAAGGAAGTCCAAAAACGTCCAAAAAGTCGAAAAAAGCCCAAAAAAGTGTACAAAAAGGCCAAAAAAAGGGCCAAAAAAGGGCCAAAGAGGGCCAAAGGAAGGCCAAAGGAAAGCCCGGGCCAAAGGAAGGCCAATTGATTGCTGCTTTTTAAAGACCCAAAAAAAGGCCAAAGAAAATCTAAAAAAGCCCAAAAAGACAAAAAATGAAAAAGGCCTAAAAAGCCAAACAAGGCCAAAAAAGACTAAAGGCCAAAAAATTGCCAAAAAAGGCCAAAAATTTCCAAATAAGTCAAAAAAGGCAAAAGGGCCAAAAGGCCAATAAAGGCCAAAAGAGGCAAAAAAGGAAAAAAGGCAAAAAAAAGGACCAAAAAAAGCAAAAAAGAAGAGCCAAAAAAGGGGCAAAAAGGCAAAAAAAGGACCAAAAACATGCTTAAAAAGGGCCAAAACAGGGCAAAATAAAAGGCAAAAAACGGCCAAAAAAAGGGACAAAAAGGGCAAAAAAGGCCAAAAATGGGCAGAAAAAGGGCCAAAAAGGGCCAAACAGGGGCAAAAAGGGGCCAAAAGGGCCAAAAAAGTGCCAAAACAGGGCCAAAAAGGGCCAAAAAAGGGCCAAAGGAAGGCCAAAGGAAGGCCCAGGCCAAAGGAAGGCCAAAGGAAGGCCCAGGCCAAAGGAAGGCCAAAGGAAGGCCCAGGCCAAAGGAAGGCCAATTACATTATTCAAATTGATTGCTGCGTCTTTCAAAACCCAAAAAAAGGTCAAAGGAAGTCCAAAAGAAGTCCAAAAAAGTCCAAAAAAGGCCAAAAAAGGCAAAAAAGGAAGGCCTAGGCCAAAGGAAGGAGGGCCCAGGCCATTGGAAGGAAGGCCCAGGCCAAAGAAAGGAAGGCCCAGGCCAAAGGAAGGCCAATTACATTATTCAAATTGATTGCTGCCTCTTACAAAACTCAAAAAAGGCAAAGGAAATCCAAAAGAAGTCCAAACAATTCCAAAATAGTCCAAAAAAGCCAAAAATGGCCAAAAAAGGACAAAGGAAGGAAGGCCTAGGGCAAGGTAAGGAAGGACCAGGCCAAAGGAAGGAAGGACCAGGCTAAAGGAAGGCCAAAGGAAGGCCGAATGAAGGCTAAGGAAGGCTCAGGCCAAAGGAAGGCCCATGCCAAATGAAGGCCATAGGAAGTTCCAGGCAAAAAGAAGGCCAAAGGAAGGCCTAGGCCAAAGGAAGGCCCAGGCCAAAGGAAGGCCAAAGGAAAGCCCAGGCCAAAGGAAGGCCAAAGGAAGGCTAAAGGAAGGCCCAGGCGAAACGAAGGCCCAGGCAAAAGGAAGGCCCAGGCAAAAGGAAGGCCAATTACATTGTTTAAATTGATTGCTGCTTCTTAAAAAACCCTAAAAAACGAAGTCCAAAAAGGTCAAAAATGTCCTAAAACTTCAAAAAAGTCCAAAAAAGTCCAAAAAAGTCTATAGAAGTCCAAAAATAGTCCTAAAAATTCCAAAAAGTCCAAAAAAGGGCACAAAATTCCAAGAAAGTCCAAAAAAGTCCAAAAAGGTCCAAGTAATTCCAAAAAACGTCCTAAAAACCAAAAAAGTCCATAAAAGTTCAAAAAATAAAAAGTCCATAAAAGTCCAAAAAAGTCCAAAAAAGTACAAACAGGCCAAAAACGGCACAAACCGCCAAAAAAGTAAAAAAAGACAAAAAAGTCCAAAAATGCTAAAAAAGCCAAAAGAGGGCCCAGAAAAGCCAAAAAGGCAAGGAATGCCGAAAAGGCTAAAAAAGGCCACAAAAAGGCCAAAAAAGGCCAAAAAGGATAAAAAAGGCCAAAGGAAGTCCTATTACATTATTGAAATTGATAGCTGATTTTTCAAGACCAAAAAAGAAGGCCCAAGGAAGTCCAAAAATGTCCAAAAAAATCCAAAAAAGGCAAAAAAGGCCAAAGGGAGGAAGGCCTAGGCCAAAGGAAGGAAGGCCCAGGCGAAAGGAAGAAAGGCCCAGGCCAAACGAAGGAAGGCCCAGGCCAAAGGAAGGCTAAAGGAAGGCCCAGGCCAAAGGAAGCCCAATTACATTATTCAAATTGATTGCTGCTACTTAAAAAAAAACCCAAATACAGGAAAAAGGAAGTCCAAAAAACTCCAAAAAATTCCAAATAAGCCGAAAAAGTAAAAAAAACCAAAGAAGGCCGAAAAAGGCCAAGAAAATGCCAAAAAGGCCAAAAAATTAAAAAAAAGGAAAAAAAGCAAAAACACAAAAAGAGGCCAAAAATGCCAAAAAGGCCAATAAAGGCAAAAAGAGGTCAAAAAAGGAAAAAAGGAAAAAAGGCAAAAAAGGCAAAAAGGGGCCAAGAAAGAGCAAAAAAGAGCCAAAAAGGCCAAAATGGCAAAAAAGGACAAAAAGAGCTACAAAAAGGCCCAAAAAGGCAAACAAAGGGCCAAGAAAGGCCTACATTATTCAAATTGATTGCTGCATTATAAAAACACAAAAAAGCCACAAGGAAGTTCAAAAATAGTACTAAAATGTCCAAAAAGTCCAAAAGAAATCCTAAACAGTCCACAAAAATACAAGTAAGTACAAAAAGTCCAAAAAAGACCACAAGAGTCCAAAAAACGTCCGAAAACCAAAAGTCCAAGAAAGGTAAAAAAATAAAAAGGCCAAAAATGTCCAAAAAAGTACAGAAAAGTCTAAAAAATCCAAAAAATCCTAAAAAAGGCCAAAAGAGTCCAAAAAAGGGACTAAAAATCCCAAAAAGGCCAAAAGACTCCAAAAAAGCCAAAAAAGTCCAAAAAAGCCAAAAAAGTCCAAAAAGGCCAAAAAAGCCAAAACAGGCCACAAAAAGGGGAAAAAAGGGCCACAAAATGGCCAACAAAGGACCAAAAAATTGCCAAAAAGGGCCTAAAGGGGCCAAAAAAGGGCCAAAATGTGCCAAAAGAGGGCCCAAAAGGGCCAAAGGAAGGCCAAAGGAAGGCGAAAGGAAGGCCCAGGCCAAAGGAAAGCCAATTACATTATTCAAATTGAATGCTACTTTTTAAAGACAGAAAAAGAAGGCCAAAGGAAGTACAAAAAAGTCCAAAAAAGCCAAAACGAAGGCCATAGGAAGGCCCAGGCCAAAAGAAGGCCAAAGTAAGGCCTAGGCCAAAGGAAGGCCAAAGGAAGGCCCAGGCCAAAGGAAAGCCAAAGCCGAAGGAAGGCCAAAGGAAGGCTAAAGGAAGGCCCAGGCCAAAGGAAGGCGAATTACATTATTCAAATTGCTTGCTGCTTCTTAAAAAACCCAAATTAAAGGAAAATGGGGCCAAAAGGCCCAAAAGGCCAAAAAAGCCAAAAAGGGGGCCAAAAAGGACAAAAAAGCCACAAAAAGCCAAAAAGGCCACAAAAAGAGTCAAAAAACGGCAAAAAAGGCCAAAGGAAGGCCAAAGGAAGGCCCAGGCCAAAGGAAGGCCAATTGCGTTATTCAGATTGATTGCTGCTTTTTAAAGACACAAAAAGGAGGCCAAAAGAAGTTCAAAAAAGTAAAAAGGTCAATACAGACACAAAAGGCCAAAAATTGCCAAAAAGGCCAAAAATTTACAAAAGACTCCAATAAAGGCCAAAGAAAGCGAAAAAAAGGCCAAAAAGTGCCAAAAAAGGGCCAAAAAATGACAAAAAGGGCAAAATAAAATGCAAAATAAATTGCCAAAAAAGGTAAAAAAGGGCAAGAAAGGACCAAAAACAGACCAAAAAAGGGCAAAAATAGATCCTAAAAAGTGCCAAAAAATGCCAAAAAAGGGCCAAAAAGGGGCGATAAAAGGGCCAAAAAAGTTCCAAAGGAATGGCCAAAGGAAGGCCAAAGGAAGGCCCAGGCCAAAGGAAGACCAATGGAAGGCCAAAGGAATGCCAAAGGAAGGCCCAGGCCAAGGGAGGCAAAAGGAAGGCCCAGGCCAAAGGAAGGCCTAAGCCAAAGGAAGGCCAAAAGAAGGCCCACGCCAAAGGATAGCCCAGGCCAAAGGATGGCCCAGGCCAAAGGAAGGCCAAGGCAGGCCCAGGCCAAAGGAAGGCAAATTACATTATCCAAATTGATTGCTGCTTCTTACAAAAAACCAAAGAAAAAGGACAAAGGAAGTCCAAAAGAAGTACAAAAAAGTCCAAAAAACCAAAAACTGAAAAAAAGGCCAAAGGAAGGAAGGCCTAGGCAAAAGGAAGGGAGGAACAGGCCAAAGGAAGGAAAGCCCAGGCCAAAGGAAGGCCAAAAAAAGGCCAAAGGAAGGCCCAGACCAAAGGAAGGCCCAGGCCAAAGGCAGGTCAGTCCAAAAGAAGGCCATAGGAAGGTCCAGGCCAAAAGAACGCCAAAGAAAGGCCTAGGCAAAGGAAGGCCCATGCCAAAGGAAGGCCAAAGGAAAGCCCAGCCTGAAGGACGGCCAAAGGAACTCAAAAGGAAGGCCCAGGAAGGCCAATTACATTATTCAAATTGATTGCTGCTTTTTAAAGGCCCAAAAAGAAGGCCAATAGTGTCAAAAATGTCACAAAAAACGCCAATAAAGGCCACAAAAAGGGCCAAAAAAGGGCAAAAAGCGGCCAAAATACGGCCAAAAAAGGAAAAAAATGCAAAAAAGTTCAAGAAAGGCCAAAAAAGTCCAAGATAGGCGAAAAATGAAAAATGCCAAAAAAGGGCTAAAAAAGGCCAAAAAAGCCTAAAAAAGCCCAAAAAAATCAAACAAGTCCAAAAAAGTCCAAAAAAGGCAAAAAAGCCCAAAAAAGTCCACAAATATCCAAGAAATTCCAAAAAAGTTAAAAAAATACCAAAAAGGGCACAAAAATGGGTCACAAAAGGCCAAAAAGGGCCAAAGAAGCCAAAAAAGTCAATAAAGGCAAAAAATAGTCCAAAAATGCCAAAAAGTCCAAGAACGGCCACAAAATGCCAATAATGCAAAAAAGGGCTAAAAACGCCAAAAAAAGGCCAAAAAAGGCCATAAAAAGGGCCAATAAATCCCAAAAAGGGCAAAAAAGGGCCAAAGAAAGGCCCAGGCCAAAGGAAGGCCAATTACACTATTCAAATTGATTGCTGCTTTTTAAAGACACAGAAAGGTCAAAGGATGTCCAAAAATGTCCAAAAAGGCCAAAAAAGACCAAAAATGGCCAAAGGAGGGAAGGCCTAGGCCAAAGAATGGAAGGCCCACACCAAAGGATGGAAGGCCCAGACCAAAGGAAAGAAGGCCGAGGCCAAAAGGAAGCCAAAGGAAGGCCCAGGCCAAAGGAAGGCCCAGGCCAAAGGAAAGCAAATTACATTATTCAAATTGATTGCTGCTTTTAAAAAACCAAAAACGAAAAAGGAAGTCCAAAAATCCAAAAAAGTACAAAATGACCAAAAAAAGTGAAAAAAGTCCAAAAAGGGCACAAGAAAAGGCCACAAAAGGCCAAAAAGGGCCAAAAAACCAAAAACGTAAAAAAATCCAAAAATAGTCAAAAATGCCAAAATAGTCCAAGAAAGGCCAAAAAATGCCAAAAATGCAAAAAGCCAAAAAAGGCCCAAAGGTAGGCCCAGGCCAAAGGAACGCCAATTACACTATTCATATTGCTGCTTTTTAAAGACCCAAAATGAGGTCAAAGGAAGTCCAAAAAAAGTCCAAAAAAGCCAAAAATGACCAAAAAGGCCAAAGCAATGAAGCCATAGGAAAAAATGAAAGAAGGCCCAGGCCAAAGGAAGGAAGGCCCAGGCCAAAGGAAGGCCTAGGCCAAAGGAAGGCCAATTACATTATTCAAATTGATTGCTGCTTCTTACAAAACCCAAAAAAAGGCCAAAGAAGTCCAAAAGAAGTCCAAAAGAAGTCCAAAAGAAGTCCAAAAGAAGTCCAAAAGAAGTCAAAAGAAGTCCAAAAGAAGTCCAAAAGAAGTCCAAAAGAAGTCCAAAAAAGCCAAAAAGGCCATAAAAGGCCAAAACAGGAAGGCCTAGGCCAAAGGAAGTAAGGCCCAGGCCAAAGGAAGGAAGGCACAGGAAATGAAGGCCAATTACATTATTCAAATTGATTGCTGCTTCTTGAAATACCGAAAAAAAGGAAAAAGGAAGTCCAAAAACGTCCAAAATTGTCCAAAAGTCCAAAAAAGTGTTTAAAATGGGCCACAAAAGGCCAAAAAAGGCCAAAAATGCCAAAAACTGCAATAAATGCAAATGGGCTATAAAAGGCAAAAAAGGCCAAAGAAGCCCAAAAAGGCCAAAAAGGCCAAATAAGGTCCAAAGAAAGGCCAAAGGAAGGCCCAGGCCAATGGAATGCCAATTACATTATTCAAATTGATTGCTGATTTTTAAAGACCCCAAATGAGGTCAAAAGAAGTCCAAAAAAGTACAAAAAAGCCAAAAAAGGCCAAAATGGCCAAAGGAACGAAGGCATAGGAAAAAAGGAAAGAAGGCCCAGGCCAAAGGAAGGAAGGCCCAGGCCAAAGGAAGGCCAAAGAAAGGCCCAGGCTAAAGGAAGTCCCATTGCAAAGGATGGCCCAAGGTAGGCCCAAGCCAAAAGATGGCCAAAGGACGGCCTAGGCCAAAGGAAGGCCAAAGAAAAGCTAAAGGAAGGCCCAGGCCAAAGGACGGCCAATGCCAAAGGAAGGCCCAGGCCAAAGGAAGGCAAATTACATTATTCAAATTAATTGATGCTTTTTAAAAAACCCAAAATAAAGGAAAAAAGAAGTCCAAAAAAGGCCCGAAAAAGCAAAAAAAACCAAAAAAGTCTAAAAAAGCCCAAAAAAATCAAAAAGTCCTCAAATATCCAAGAAATTCCAAAAACGTTAAAAAAACCAAAAAGGGCACAAAAATGGGTCACAAAAGGCCAAAATGGGCCAAAGAAGCCAAAAAAGTCAATAAAGGCATAAAATAGTCCAAAAATGCCAAAAAAGTCCAAGAACGGCCACAAAAGGCCAATAATGCAAAAAAGGGCTAAACACGCAAAAAAAGGCCAAAAAAGGCCACAAAAAGGGCCAATAAATGCCAAAAAGGGCAAAAAAGGGCCAAAGAAAGGCCCAGGCCAAAGGAAGGCCAATTACACTATTCAAATTGATTGCTGCTGCTTACAAAACCCAAAAAATGGCCAAAGGAAGTCCAAAAGAAGTCCAAAAAAGTAAAAAATGCCAAAAAAGGCATAAAGGCCAAAAAGGTCAAGGGAAGGAAGGCCCAGGCCAAACGAAGGCCAAAAGAAGGCCCAGGCCAAAGGAAGGCCCAGGCGAAAGAAAGGCCAATTACTTTAATCAAATTGATTGCTGCCTCTTACAAAACCGAAAACGGCCAAAGGAAGTCCGAAAGAAGTCCAAAAAAGCCCAAAAAAGTACCAAAAAATCCAAAAACGTCAGAAAAGGCCAAGAAAGGCCTAAAAGCCCAAAAAGGGACAAAAAAGGCCAAAAAAGGCCAATAATCGAAGAAAAGGCCAAAAAGGCCGAAACAATCAAAAAACGGCCAAAAAACCAAAGAAAGCCAAAATCTGACAAAAATTGCAAAAAAAGGCCAAAAAGGGCCAAAAAAGGGCCAAAAAGGCCGAAAAGGCCAAAAAGGCAAAAACTAAAAAAGGACAAAAAGGGCCAAAAAAGCGCCAAAAAAGCCAAAAAAGCCACAAAAAGGCAAACAAGAGGCCAAAAAACGCAAACAAAATGCCAAAAAAGAGGCAATAAAAGACCCAAAAAAGACCAAAAAAGTAAAAATGCCAAAAAAACCAAAAAAGGCGAAAAAGGCCAAAAAAGGGACAAAAAGCGCCAAAAAAATCCAAAAAAGCCAAAGGAAGGAAGGCCTAGTCCGAAGGAAGGATTACCCAGGCCAAAGGAAGGAAGTCCCAGGCCAAAGGAAGGAAGTCCCAGGCGAAAGGGAAGGCCAACGAAAGTCCAAAGGAAGGCCAATGGAAGTCCCAGGCCAAAGGAAGGCCCAGGACAAGGGAAGGCCCAGGCCAAAGGAAGGCCCAGGCCAAGGGAGAGGCCCAGGCCAAGGGAAGGCCCAGGCCAAAGGAAGGCCCAGACCAAAGGAAGGCCAAAGGAAGGCCCAGGTCAAAGGAAGGACAAAGGAAGGCCCAGGCCAAAGGAAGGACAAAGGAAGGCCCAGGTCGAAGGAAAGCGAATTACATTATTCAAATTGATTGCTGCCTCTTACAAAACCCAAAAAATGGCCAAAGGAAGTCCAAAAGAAGTCCAAAAAAGTCCAAAAAAGGGCCAAAAAAAAGCAAAAACCAAAAAAGGCCAACAAAGAGGCAAAAAAGGTAAACAAGAGGCCAAAAAACGCAAACAAAAGGCCAAAAAAGAGGCAATAAAAAGCCAAAAAGGCCAAAAAGGTGAAAAATGTAAAAATGGCCAAAAAGGACAAAATGGCCCAAAAAGGGCCAAAAAACCCCAAAAAAGGCCAAAGGAAGGAAGGCCTAGACCGAAGGAAGGAAGGCCCAGGCCAAAGGAAGGAAGGCCCAGGCCAAAGGAAGGAAGGCCCAGGCCAAAGGAAGGCCCATGACAAGGCAAGGCCCAGGCCAAAAGAAGGCCCAGGCCAAAGGAAGGCCTAGGCCATAGGAAGGCCAAAGAAAGGCCCAGGCCATAGGAAGGGCAAAGAAAGGCCCGGGCAATAGGAAGGCCAAAGAAAAGCCCAGGCCAAAGGAAGGCCAAAGAAAGGCCCACGCCAAAGGAAGGCCCAGGTCAAAGTTAGGCCAATTACATTATTGCTACTTTTTAAAAACCAAAAAATGGCCAAAGAAAGTCCAAAAAATTTCCAAAAAACAGAAAAGACCAAAAACGGCCAAAGGAAGGAAGGCCCAGGGCAATGGAAGGAAGGCCCAGGCCAAAGGAAAGCTCAAGAAAGGCCCAGGTCAAAGGAATGCCAAAGGAAGGCCCAGGCCAAAGTAAGGCCTTATCTGAATGACTCATATCTACACTTCTAACAAAAGCAAAGTGATACGATGATCGGATGAATGTTAATGCGACATGTCTCAACAGTGCGCTATGCAGGCCATATAATAATGGGGTTCCCGGCCGCTGCCACAATGCTACAGCTGATGCAGCCACGGCAGGCGCTCTTCTCTTCCTGTGAGCTCGCCGGCAGTCCGCTGTGGCACCAGGTTTCCACACCCTATGTGGCCTGGCCTTAAAACAGCGGGCTCGATTCCCGGCAGGGGACGGTGGGTCGCCGAAGTGGTGTCAACTAAAGAGACTTGCTTTAGGCGGCCAAACAATCCCACAAGGGATCTCGCGGTCAAAATTGCCATACAGTCATTTCATTTCACTCTATAAAGGCCAATTCACTCTGTCCTTCACGTCAACGTCACGTCACGGCATGGTCATGTCAATTCACCGATCTCAATACGCGATGTTGAAAGTGAGGTTATGAGTAGCGATATGTTATGTAGAAAGTCATAGTGTAAAACCAGAATTGAAGGAACAACAATACTAAATATTATTGACAGCCAAATAAAACTTTATATTGTATGTTTTTGGCCAACTTACTGGTATAGATAAAAAAGGAAAAAGGGCCAAAAAAGGCAAAAAAAGGCAAAAAAAAGGCCAAAGGAAGGAAGGCCAAAGCAAGACAAAAAAGTCCAAAAAAGCCAAAAACGGCCAAAAAAAGTCAAAGGAAGCAAGGCCCAGGCCAAAGGAAGGAAGACCCATGCCAGAGGAAGGTCAAAGGAAGGCCAAAGGAATGCCATAGGAAGGCCCAAGCCACAGGAAGGCCTAGGCCAAAAGAGGGCCAAAGGAAGGCCCAGGCCAAAGTAGGGCCAAAGGGAAGCCCAGGCCAAAGGAAGGCCAAAAACCCAAAAAAAGGAAAAAGGCAGTCCGAAAAAGTCCAAAAATGCCAAAAAGGCCAAAAAAGCCACAAAAGGCAAAAAATTGGCAAAAAAGGCCAAAGAAGTTCCAAAAAAAGGCCAAAGAAGGCAAAAAATAAAAAAAAGCCAAAAAGCCAAAAAAAGGAAAAAAACGACAAAAGGCCAATAAAGGGCAAAAGAGGCCAAAAGAGGCAAAAAATGGAAAAAGGCAAAAAAGGCAAAAACAGGTCCAAAAAAGAGCAAAAGAAAGAGCCAAAAAAGGGGCAAAAAAGGGCCAAAAAAGTGTCAAATAAGCCCAAAAAGTCCCAAAAGGCCAAAAAAAGTCCAAAAGGGCAAAAAAACAAGAAATTGCCAAAAGGGGCCAAAAAACGGCCAAAAAAAGCCAAAATAGCCTACATTATTCAAATAGATTGCTGCTTTGTAAAAACCCGAAAGAAGGACAAAGGAAGTCCAAAAGGGGGCCTAAAAAGTAAAAATAAGTCCAAAAAGTCCACAAAATTCCAAGAAAGTCCAAAAAAGTCCAAAAAAGTCCAAAAAAGTCCAAAAACGTCCAAAAAATTCCAAAAGAAAGGACAAAAAAGGGCTAAAAAGGCCAAAAAGGAACCCAAACCCACTAAAAGGCCAAAAAAAGCAAAAAAACTCCAAAACAGCCAAAGGAAGGCCAAAGGAAGGCCCAGGCCAAAGTAAGGCCAAAGGAATGCCCAGGCCAAAGGAAGGCCCCAGGCCAAATGAAGGCCAAAGAAAGGCCAAGGGAGGAGCAGGCCCAAGAAAGGCCAAGGGAGGAGCAGGCCAAAGAAAGTCGAATTACATTATTCAAATTGATTGCCTTTCTTACAAAACCCAAAAAAGGCCAAAGGAAGTCCAAAAGAAGTCCAAAAAGGCCAAAAAGGTGAAAAAAGGAAAAGATGCCAAAAATGCCAAATAAGGCCAAAGAAGGCCAAAAAAGCCACAAAAGGTCAAAAAAGGCCAAACAATTGCCAAAAAAGGACAAAAAACGCCAAAGGAATTAAGGCCTAGGCCAAAGAAAGGAAGGCCCAGGCCAAAGGAAGGAAGGCCCTGGCCAAAAGAAGGCCTAAGGAATGCCCAGGCCAAAGGAAGTCCAAAGGAAGGCCATAGGAAGACCGAGGCCAAAGGAAGGACATAGGAAGGCCCAGGCCAAAGGAATGCCAAAGGAAGTCTTAGGCCAAAGGAAGGCCGAAGGAAGGCTAGAGGAAGGCCCAGGCCAAAGGAAGGCCAATTACATTATTCAAATTGATTGCTGCTTCTTAAAAAAACCCAAAAAGTCAAAAAAATCCAAAAACGGCCAAAAGACATAAAATGCCAAAAAAGCCACAAAAGGCCAAAAAAATGTCAAAAAAGGCCAAAAATGTCCCAAAAAAAGGCCAAAGAAAGCAAAAAACGCCAAAACAACAAAAAATGCCAAAAACGCTAAAAGAGGCCAAAAAGATCAATAAAGGCTAAAAGAGACCAAAAGAAGCAAAAAAGGAAAACAGAAGCCAAAAAAGGCAAAAAAGGGCCAAAAAGAGCGAAAAAAGGAACAATAAAGGGCCAAAAAAGGGCCAAATAAGGGCCAAATAAGGGCCAAAAAGGGCCAAAAAGGGCCAAAAAGGGCCAAATAAGGGCCAAATAAGGGCCAAATAAGGGCCAAATAAGGGCCAAAAAGGGCCAAAAAGGGCCAAAAAGGGCCAAAAAGGGCCAAATAAGGGGCCAAATAAGGGCCCAAAGAAGGGCCAAAAGGAGAGCCAAAAGGAGAGCCAAAAGGAGAGCCAAAAGGAGAGCCAAAAGGAGAGCCAAAAGGAGAGCCAAAAGGAGAGCCAAAAGGAGAGCCAAAAGGAGAGCCAAAAGGAGAGCCAAAAGGAGGGCCAAAAGGAGGGCCAAAAGAAGAGCCAAAAAAGGCCCATTAAAGGGCCAAAAAAGGGCAAAAAAGGGGCCAACAAATTGCAAAAAAAGGCCAAAAAAGCCCAAAAAAGGCCAAAGAAAGGCCTACATTATTCAAATTGAGTGCTGCTTTTAAGAAACCCAAAAAAGGCCAAAGGAAATACAAAAATAGTTTTAAAAAAGGCCAAAAAGTGAAAAAAGTCCACAAAAATCCAAGAAAGCTAAAAATAGTCCAAAAATGTCCAAAAAAGTCAAAAAAGTCCACAAAAAGGCAAAAAAGTTAAAAAAGGCTACAGGAAGGAAGGCCCAGGCCAAAGGAAGGAAGGCCCAGGCCAATGTAAGGCCAAAGGAAGGCCAAAGGAAGGCCCAGGCCAAAGGAAATCGAAATAAAGGCCTAGGACAAAGGAAGGCCAAAGGAAGGCCCAGGGCAAAGGAAGGCCAAAGGAAGGCCCAGGCCGAAGGAAGGCTGCAGGATCCGATGATCGGATGAAAGTTAATGCGACATGCCTCGACAGTGCGCTATGCAGGCCATATAATAATGGTTAATTCACACTGTCCTTCACGTCAACGTCACGTCACGGCACAGTCACGTCAATTCGCCGATCTCAATATGCGATGTTGATAGTGAGGTTATGAGTAGCTAACTGTTATGTAGAAAGTCATAGTGTAATACCAGAATTGAAGGATCAACAATGCTAAATGTTATTGACAGCCAAATAAAACTTTATCGTATATGTTTTTAGCCAACTTACTGGGAAAGGCAGAAAAGGAAAAAAAGGAAAAAGGCCAAAAAAGGCAGAAAAAAGAAATAAAAGGCCAAAAAAGAGGGCAAAAAAGCCAAATAAGATGCCAAAAGATGCCAAAAATGCTAAAAAAGGACAAAAAGGCAAAAGAAGACAAAAACATCCAAAACAGGCTAAAAAGGCCAAAAAAGGCCAATAAATGCCAAAAAGGGCCAGAAAAGGCCAACAAAGGGCCACAAAAGGGCAAAAAAGACCAAAAAGAGAAAGAAGAGAAAGAAGCAAAAAAGGCCAAAAAGTCCAAAAAGGCCAAAAAGGGCACAAAAGAGGGCCACAAAAGGCCAAAAAACGGCAAAAATGACAAAAGGCCAAAAAACGGCAAAAATGACAAAAGGCCAAAAAAACGGCAAAAATGACAAAAGGCCAAAAAACGGCAAAAATGACAAAAAGCAAAAATGCAAAAAGGCCTATAAAAGCCAAAAAAGGCCAAAAGAGATGCCAAAAAAGGCAAAAAAAGGCCACAAAGGCATAAAAAGGCCAAAAAGGCCACAAAAAGGCCAAAAAAACCACAAAAAGGGCCAAAAAAGGCAAAAAAGGGCAAAAAAGGGCCAAAGAGGGCCAACAGAAAACCAAAGGAAGGGCAAAGGTAGGCCCAGGCGAAAGGGAGGCCAATTACATTATTCAATTTGATTGATGCTTTTTAAAGACCCAAAAAGAAGGCCAAAGGAAGTCCAAAAAATCCCAGAAAAGCCAAAAACGGCCAAAAAGGCCAAAGGAAGGAAGGCCCATGCCAAAGGAAGGAAGGACCAGGAAAAAGGAAAGCCAAAGGAAGGCCAAAGGAAGACCCAGGCCAAAGGAAGGCCATAGGGAAGCTGATGACAAAGGAAGACCATAGGAAGGCTCAGGCCAAAGGAAGGCCAATTACATTATTCAAATTGATTGCTGCTTCTTAAAAAACACAAAAAAGGAAAAAAAGGCCCAATAAGTTAAAAAAACCAAAAAGTCCAAAAAAAAAAGCCAAAAAAGGCCAAAAAGGCCCAAAACGGCCCAAAAATCCAAAAAAGGGCCAAAAAACAAAAAGTCAAAAAAGGACAAAAATTCCCAAAAAAGGGCCAGAAACACCAAAGGAAGGAAGGCCTAGTCCAAAGGAAGGAAGGCCCAGGCCAAAGGAAGGCCCAGGCTAAAGAAAGGCCAAAAGAAGTCCCAGACCAAAGGAAGGCCCAGGAGAAGGGAAGGCCCACGCCAAAGGAAGGTCCAGGCCAAAGGAAGGACCAGGCCATAACAAGGACAAGGAAAGGCCCAGGCCATAGGAAGAAAAACAAGCAAAAGGAAGGCCAAATACTTTATTCAAATTGATTGCTACTACTTTCAAACACCAAAAAGGCCAAAGCAAGTCCCAAAGAAGTCCAAAAAGAGCCAAAAAAGCCAAAAAAACCAAAAAAGGCCAAAAAGGCTACAAAAGGCAAAAAAGCGAAAAGGCCAACAAAAGGCCACAAAAAAGGGCCAGAGGAAGGCCAATTACATTATCCAAATTGATTGCTGCTTCTTAACAAACACAAAAGAGGAAAAAGGAAGTCCAAAAATGTCCAAAAAAGTCTAAAAAGGAAAAAAATCCCAAAAGGCCAAAAAAGGTCAACAAAAGCCAAAAAGGCCAAAAAATGCCAAAAAATCCAAAAAAGGGTCAAAAAAGGCCATAACAATCCAAAAAGGGCCAAATAACAAAAAAGCAAAAAAAGGACATAAATTTGCCAAAAAGGCCAAATAAGGGCCAAAAAAGGCCAAAAAGGTCAAAAAAGGAAAAAAAACAAAAAAAGGCCTAAAAATGAAAAAAGGCCAAAAAGGGCCAAAAAGGTCCAAAAAGGGCCAAAAAGCCACAAAAGGTAAAAAATCGCCAAAAAAGGGCAAAAAGGGCCAAAATAGCCAAAAAAGGCCAAAGGAAGGAAGGCCTAGTCCAAAGAAGGATGGCCCAGGCCAAAGGAAGGAAGGCCCAGGCCAAATGAAGGAATGCCCAGGCCAAACGAAGTCCAAAGGAAGGCCCAGGCCAAAGGAAGGCCCAGGCCAAAGGAAGGCCCAGGCCAAAGGAAGGCCCAGGACATCGGATGGCTCAGGCCAAAGGGAGGTGCAGGGAAGGCCAAAGAAAGGCCCAGGCCAAAGGAAGGATCAGGCCAAAGGAAGGCCAATTACATTATTCACATTGATTGCTGCTTTTTAAAAACAAAAAATGGCCAAAAAAGTCCCAAAAAGCCCAAAAATGCCAAAAGAAGGAAGGCCCAGGCCAATGGAAGGAATGCCCAGGCCAATGGAAGGAAGGCCCTGGCCAAAGGAAGGCCCAGGCCAAAGGAAGGCCCAGGCTAAAGGAAAGCCAAAGGAAGGCCCAGGCCAAAGGAAGGCCCAGGGCACAGGAAGGCCAAAGGAAGGCCCAGGCCAAAGTAAGGCATCATGTGAATGTCTCATTTCTACACTTCTAACAAAAGCGAAGTGATACGATGATCGCATGAAAGTTAATGCGACATGCCTTGACAGTGCGCTATGCAGGCCATATAATAATGGGGTTCCCGGCCGCTGCCACAATTCTACAGCTGATGCAGCCACGGCAGCCACTCTTCTCTTCCTGTGAGCTCGCCGGCAGTCCGATGTGGCGATTGCTGCACCGGCTGCTCACGCCCTGTGTGGCCAGGCCTTAAAACAGCGGGCTCGATTCCCGGCAGTGGACGGTGGGTCGCCGAACAATCCCACAAGGGCTCTTGCGGCCAAAATTGCCATACAGTCATTTCATTTCACTCTATAAAGGCCAATTCACACAATCCTTCACATCAACGTCACGTCATGGCGCGGTCACGTCAATTCGCCGATCTCAATACACGATGTTGAAATTGAGGTTATAAGTAGCGATCTGTTATGTAGAAAGTCATAGTGTAATACCAGAATTGAAGGAACAACGATGCTAAATGTTATTGACAGCCAAATAAAACTTTATAATGTATGTTTTTGGCCAACTTACTGGGAACTGAAACAACATTTCAAAACATCGACATCTATTTTAAGTGAAAAAATAAAAATATGAGCATAAATAGCGCCGGTTTACTTTATCCATTACATTTTGTCCGTTGACATTGTTAATACCGTCGTAAACAACTGAATTTTGGTCATACCTTAAACTGAGTTTTTCATTTAAAATGTTATTTAATGAGAAATGTGTAATCAAATTACAATCTTATTCTAATAAACGGTTTGCTTCAGTCTTTTCTGTTACAATGTTAAGTAACATTAACCATTTTTTGGTTTCAGATATCCGACCTCGATTTTAGGGGGACACTCAGTTGACAAAACATTTAAGTCGTCATGAAACATGAAGTATAACAACAAAATAAAGGCGAATAAGACCTATTTGCAAATAAACAGTGCAATCGTCGACCGCAACATTTAATTCGCGTGACGAAAATAGGCTAACTTCCGTGTTAGCAGACGACCGTTCCGTCAAAACATTCTTCGTGAGAAAGCATGAGGTGACGTTGATGTGACATGACGGTCCATGACGGACAGTGTGAACGCCGCCATTAGAATTACATTGCGGAATGTTCTGATGGACGCTCAAAAGGCCAAAGGCCCAAAAAGGCCAAAAAGACCAAAAAAGGACAAAAAGGCCAATAAAAATGCAAAAAAGGTAAAAAGGCCAAAAAAGGCCAAAAAGGCCTACATTATTAAAATTGATTGCTGCTTTCTAAAAAGCCAAAAAAGGGCCAAAAAAGTCCAAAATGTCCAAAAAGTCCAAAAAGTCAGAAAAAGGACAAAAAATGCCAAAAAAGTTTAAAAAAGACCAAAAAGCCCAAAAAGGAACAAAAAGGGCCAAAAGGGCCAAATAAAGCCAAAAGGGCCAAAGGAAGGCCCAGGCCAAAGGAAGGCCCAGGCCAAAGGAAGGCCCAGGCCAAAGGAAGGCCCAGGCCAAAGGAAGGCCCAGGCAAAAGGAAGGCCAAATACATTATTCTAGTTGATTGCTGCTTCTTTCAAAACCCAAAAAAAGGCCAAAACAGTCCATAAAAGGCCAGAAAATCCAAAAACGGCCAAAAAAACACCAAAAAAGGGCCCAAAACGGCCGAAAAGGGCCAAAAAGGGCCAAAAAGGCCAAAAAGCTCCAAAAAAGGGCCAAAGGAAGGCCCGGGCCAAAGGAAGGCCCAGGCCAAAGGAAGGCCAATTACATTATTCAAATTAATTGCTGCTTCTTACAAAACCAGAAATGGCCCAATAAATCCAACAAGTCCAAAAAAGGCTAAAAAGTCCAAAAAAGGCCAAAAAGGGCCAAAGGAAGGCCAAGGCCAAAGTAAGGCCAATGGAATTCTAAAGGAAGGACAAAGGAAGGCCAAAGGAAGGCCCAGGCCAAAGGAAGGCCAATTACATTATTCGAATTGATTGCTGCTTCTTACAAAACCCAAAAAAAAGGCCAAAGGAAGTCCAAAAAAGGCCAAAAAAGTTTAAAAAAGCCCAAAAAGGTCCAAAAGGGCCAAAAGGGCCTAAAGGGCCAATGGAAGGCCCAGGCCAAAGGAAGGCCCAGGCCGAAGGAAGGCCAATAGAAGGCCATAGGAAGGCCCAGGCCAAAAGAAGGCCAAAGGAAGGCCAAAGAAGGCCCAGGCCAAAGGAAGGCCAAAGGAAGGCCCAGGCCCAAAATTGCCATATAGACATTTCATATCACTCTATAAAGGCCAATTCACACTGTCCTTCACGTCAACGTCACGTCACGGGTCCGTCACGTGAATTCGCCGATCTCAATACACGATGTTGAAATTGAGGTTATAACTAGCGATCTGTTATGTAGAAAGTCATAGTGTAATACCAGAATTGAAGGAACAACGATGCTAAATGTTATTGACAGCCAAATAAAACTTTATAGTGTATGTTTTTAGCCAACTTACTGGGAAAGGCAATAAAGGAAATAAGGCCAAAAAAGGCAAAAAAAGAAATAAAAGGCCGAAAAAGAGGGCAAAAAAGGCCCAATAAAGCCACAAGAGGCCAAAAATGCTAAAAAAGCCAAAAAGTGCCAAAAAGGCAAAAAAAGTCCAAAAAAGGGCTATAAAAGCCTAAAAAAGTCCAAAAGAGAGGCCAAAAAGGCAAAAAAAGCCAATTAGGCCACAAAAAGGCCAAAGAACCACAAAAAGGGCCAAAAAGGCCAAAAACGGCAAAAAAGGGCCATAGAGGGCCAACAGAAGGCCAAAGGAAGGCCCAGGCGAAAGGGAGACCAATTACATTATTCAAAGTGGATGCTGTTTTTTAAATACCCAAAAAAGGCCAAAGGAATTCAAAAAAATTCCAAAAAAGCCAAAAACGGCCAAAAAAGGCCAAAGGAAGGAAGGCCCATGCCAAAGGAAGGAAGGCCCAGGCCAAAGGAAGGCCAAAGGAAGACCCACGCCAAAGGAAGGCCATAGGAAGGCCCAGGCCAAAGGAAGTCAAAAATTCCAAAAAAGCCAAAAACGGCCAGAAAGGCCAAAGGAAGAAAGGCCCATGCCAAAGGAAGGAAGGGCCAGGAAAAAGGAAGGCCAAAGGAAGACCCACACCAAAGGAAGGCCATAGGAAAGCCCAGGTCAAAGGAAGGCCATAGGAAGGCCCAGGCCAAAAGAAGGCAAAAGGAAGGTGCAGGCCAAAGTAAGGCCAAAGGAAAGCCCAGGCCGAAGGAAGGCCAAAGGAAAGCCCAGGCCGAAGGAAGGCCAAAGAAAGTCTAAAGGAAGTCCCAGGCCAAAGGATGGCCAATTACATTATTCAAATTGAATGCTGCTTCTTAAAAATCCCAAAAAAGAAAAAGTAAGTCCAAAAAGTCCAAAAACGCTAAAAAGGCCAAAAAAGTCACAAAAGGTCAAGAAATTGCCAAAAAAAGGCCAAAAAAGTTCCAAAAAAGGCCAAAGAAGGCATAAAACAAAAAAGCAAAAAAGCCAAAAAGGCCAAAAATGGCAAAAGGCCAATAAAGGCCAAAAGAGGCCACAAGAGGCAAAAAAGGAAAAAAAGTGAAAAAAGGCAAAAAAGAGCAAAAAAGATCCAAAAAAGTGCCAAAAAAGGTCCAAAAATGTACCAAAACAAGTTCCAAAAAAGGGCCAAAACAAGAGGGAAAAAAGGGTCAAAAAGGGCGAAAAAAGGGCGAAAAAAGGGAGAAAAAGGGAGAAAAAGGGCCAAAATAGGGCCAAAAAAGGGCCAAAAAAGGCCAAAAGAAGGACCAAAAAAGGACCAAAAAAGCCCAAAAGAAGGGCCAAAAAAGGCCAACAAAAGGCAAAAAAATGCCCAAAATGACCCAAAAAAGGCCCAAGAAAGGACTACATTATTCAAATTGATAGCTGCTTTTTAAAAACCAGAAAAAGGCCAAAGGAAATCCACAAAATTCCAAGAAAGTCCAAAAAAAGGCGAAAAGAAGTCCAAAAAAGCCCACAAAGTTCAAAAATTCCAAGTAAGGCCAAAGGAAGGAAGGCCTAGGCCAAAGGAAGGAAGGCCCAGGCCATTGGAAGGCCAAAGGAATGCCCAGGCCCAACGAAGGCCAAAGGAAGGGCCAAAAAAGGCCAAAAAAAGGCCAAAACGGCCAACAAAGGCCAAAAAGTCTAAAAAAGCAAAAAAGCCAAAAAGGCCAAAAATGCTAACAAAAGGCCACAAAAGTGGGCCAAAAAAGGCCAAAAAAGACCAAAAAGAACCAAAAAGGGCAAATAAGGGCCAAGAAAGGGCCAAAATTGATTGCTGCTTTGATTGAGAAACACAAAAAAGGAAAAAAGTCTAAAAAATCCAAAAAAGTCCAAAAAGGCCAAAACAAACTAAAAAGGGCCAATAAAGCAAAAAAAAGGACAAAAATTGCCAAAAAGGCAAAAAATAAAAAAGGCCAAAAAATTGAAAAAGGCCAAAAAGGGCTAAAAAAGTGCAAAAAAGGGTAAATAAAGGGCCAAAAAAGCCAAAAATGCCAAAAATATGCAAAAAAAGGCACACAAGAGGCCCAAAAACCCAAACAAGAAACCAAAAAAGACGCAATAAAAAAGCCAATCAGGCAAAAAAGGCAAAACAGCCCAAAAAGATCAAAAAAAGGGCCAAAAATGGACAAAAAAAGCCAAAAAATGGCCAAAGGAAGGAAGGCCTAGTCCAAAGGAAGGATGGCCCAGGCCAAAGGAAGGAAGGCCCCGGTCAAAGCAAGGCCAAAGTTAGGCCAAAGGAAGGCCAAAGGGTGTCCCAGATCAAAGGAAGGCCCAGGCCAAAGGATGGATAATGAAGGCCCACGCCATAGGAAGGCAAAGAAAGGCCAAGGCAAAGAAGGCCCAGGCCAAAGGAAGGCCGAGACCAAAGGATGGTCAAAGGAAGGCCAATTACATTATTGCTGCTTTTTAAAAACAAAAAATGGCCAAAGAAAGTCCAAAAAAGGACCAAAAAAGCAAAAAAAGGCCAAAAAAGGACAAAGGAAGAAAGGCCCATTCCAATGGATGAAGGCCCAGGCCAAATGAAGGAAGGCCCTGGCCAAAGGAAGGCCCAGCTAAAGGGAAGCCAAAGGAAGGCCCAGGCCAAAGGAAGGCCCAGGCCAAAGGAAGGCCCAGGCCAAAGGAAGGCCCAGGCCAAAGGAAGGCCCAGGCCAAAGGAAGGCCCAGGCCAAAGGAAGGCCCAGGCCAAAGGAAGGCCCAGGCCAAAGGAAGGCCTCATGTGAATGACTCATTTCTACACTTCTAAAGAAAGCGAAGTGATACAATGATCGGATGAAAGTTAATGCGACATGCCTCAACAGTGCGCTATGCAGCCCATATAATAATAGGGTTTCCGGCTGCTGCCACAATGCTACAGCTGATGCAGCCACGGCAGCCACTCTTCTCTTCCTGTGAGCTCGCCGGCAGTCCGCTGTAGCGATCGCTGCACCGGCTGCTCTCGCCCAGTGTGGCCAGGCCTTAAAACAGCGGGCTCGGTGGGACGGTGGGTCGCCGAAGTGGCGTCAACTAAACAGATTTGCTTTAGGAGGCCGAACAATCCCACAAGGGATCTCGCGGCCAAAATTGTCATACAGTCATTTAATTTCACTCTATAAAGCCAATTCACACTGTCCTTCACGTCAAAGTCACATCACGGCACGGTCACGTCAATTCGCCGATCTCAATATGCGATGTTGACAGTGAGGTTATGAGTAGCGATCTGTTATGTAGAAAGTCATAGTGTAATACCAGAACTGAAGGTACAACAATGCTAAATGTTATTGACAGCCAAATGAAAGGCAAAAAAGGAAAAAAGGCCAAAAAAGGAAAAAAAGAAATAAAAGGCCAAAAAAGAAGGCAATAAAAGGCCAAATAAAGGCAAAAAATGCTAAAAAAAGGCCAAAAGAGGCCAAAAATTGTCAAAAGGGCCAAGAAAAGGGCCGAAAAGGGCCGAAAAAGGCCAAAAAAGGGCAAAAAAGACCAAAGGAAAGAAGGCCTAGGCCAAAGGAAGGAATGCCCAGGCCAAAGTAAGGCCAAAGGAAGGCCCAGGCCAATGGAAAGCCAAAGGAAGGCCCAGGCCAAAGAAACGCCAAAGGAAAGCCTAAGCCCAACGAAGGCCAAAGGAAGGGCCAAAAAAGTCCAAAAAAGCCAAAAAGGCTAAAAAAGCAAAAAAGCAAAAAAAGGCCAAAAAAGGCTAACAAAAGGCCACAAAACTGGGCCAAAAAGGCCAAAAAGGACCAAAAAGGGCCAAAGGAATGCCCAGGACAAAGGAAGGCCCAGGCCAAAGGAAGGAAGGCCCAGGCTAAAGGAAGGCCAAAGGAAGGCCATAGGAAGGCCCAGGCCAAAGGAAGGCCATAGGAAGGCCCAGGCCAAAAGAAGGCCAAAGGAAGGCCAAAGAAGGCTCAGGCCAAAAGAAGGCCAAGGCCAAAGGAAGGCCAAAGGAAGGCCTAGGCCCAAAATTGCCATATAGTCATTTCATTTCACTCTATAAAGACCAATTCACACTGTCATTCACGTCAAAGTTACGTCACGGCTCTGTCACGTGAATTCACTGATCTCAATACGCGATGTTGAAAGTGTGGTTATGAGTAGTGATCTGTTATGTGGAAAGTCATAGTGTAATACAAGAATTGAAGGAACAACAACGCTAAATGTTATTGAAAAGCCAAATAAAGCTTTATCGTGTATGTTTTTGGCCAACGTACTGGGAACTGAAACAACATTTCAAAACATCGACATCTATTTTAAGTGAAAAAATAAAAATATGAGCATAAATAGCGCCGGTTTACTTTATCCATTACATTTTGCCCGTTGACATTGTTAATACCGTCGTAAACAACTGAATTTTGGTCATACCTTAAACTGAGTTTTTCATTTAAAATGTTATTTAATGAGAAATGTGTAATCAAATTACAATCTTATTCTAATAAACAATTTGCTTCAGTCTTTTCTGTTACAATGTTAAGTAACATTAACCATTTTTTGGTTTCAGATATCCGACCCTCGATTTAGGGGGACACTCAGTTGACAAAACATTTAAGTCGTCATGAAACATGAAGTATAACAACAAAATAAAGGCGAATAAGACCTATTTGCAAATAAACAGTGCAATCGTCGACCGCAACATTTTAATTCGCGTGACGAAAATAAGCTAACTTTCGTGTTAGCAGACGACCGTTCCGTCAAAACATTCTTCGTGAGAAAGCATGAGGTGACGTTGATGTGACATGACGGTCCATGACGGACAGTGTGAACGCCGCCATTAGAATTACATTGCGGAATGTTCTGATGGACGCTCAAAAGGCCAAAAGGCCAAAAAGGCCAAAAAGACCAAAAAAGGTTAAAAAAGGCCTACATTATTAAAATTGATTGCTGCTTTCTAAAAAGCCAAAAAAGGGCCAAAAAAGTCCAAAATGTCCAAAAAGTCCAAAAAGTCAGAAAAAGGACAAAAAATGCCAAAAAAGTTTAAAAAAGCCCAAAAAGGGCAAAAAAGGCCAAAAAAGGGCCAAAAAAGGGCCAAAAAAGGGCCAAAAGGGCCAAAAAAAGGGCCAAAAAAGGGCCAAAAGGGCCAAAAGGGCCAAAGAAAGGCCCAGGCCAAAGGAAGGCCCAGGCCAAAGGAAGGCCCAGGCCAAAGGAAGGCCCAGGCCAAAGGAAGGCCCAGGCCAAAGGAAGGCCCAGGCCAAAGGAAGGCCCAGGCCAAAGGAAGGCCCAGGCCAAAGGAAGGCCCAGGCCAAAGGAAGGCCCAGGCCAAAGGAAGGCCAATTATTCTAGTTGATTGCTGCTTCTTTCAAAACCCAAAAAAGGCCAAAACAGTCCATAAAAGGCCAAAAAAAATCCAAAAACGGCAAAAAAAAACACCAAAAAAGGGCCCAAAACGGCCGAAAAGGGCCGAAAAGGGCCAAAAAGGGCCAAAAAGGCCAAAAAGCTCCAAAAAAGGGCCAAAGGAAGGCCCGGGCCAAAGGAAGGCCCAGGTCAAAGGAAGGCCCAGGCCAAAGGAAGGCCAATTACATTATTCAAATTAATTGCTGCTTCTTACAAAACCAGAAATGGCCCAAAAATCCAACAAGTCCAAAAAAGGCTAAAAAAAGTCCAAAAAAGGCCATAAAGGGCCAAAGGAAGGCCCAGGCCAAAGGAAGGCCAAAGGAAGGCCCAGGCCAAAGGAAGGCCAATTACATTATTCAAATTGATTGCTGCTTCTTACAAAACCCAAAAAAAAGGCCAAAGGAAGTCCAAAAAAGTACAAAAAGTACCAAAAAGTGCAAAAAAGTCCATAAGGCCAAAGGAAGGCTCAGGCAAAAGGAAGGCCCATGCCAAAGGAAGGCTCATGCCAAAGAAGGCCCAGGCCAAAGGAAGGCCAAAGGGAGGCCCAGGCCCAAAATTGCCATATAGACATTTCATATCACTCTATAAAGGCCAATTCACACTGTCCTTCACGTCAACGTCACGTCACGGGTCCGTCACGTGAATTCGCCGATCTCAATACGCGATGATGAAAGTGTGGTTATGAGTAGCGATCTGTTATGTAGAAAGTCATAGTGTAATACAAGAATTGAAGGAACAACAACTCTAAATGTTATTGACAGCCAAATAAACCTTTATAATGTATGTTTTTGGCCAACGTACTGAGAACTGAAACAACATTTCAAAACATCGACATCTATTTTCAAGCGAAAAAATAAAAATATGAGCATAAATAGCGCCGGTTTACTTTATCCATCACAATTTTCCCATTGACATTGTTAATACCGTCGTAAACAACTGAATTTTTGTCTTTACTTGAAACTGACTTTTTCATTTAAAATGTTATTTAATGAGAAATGTGTAATCAAATTACAATCTTATTCTAATAAACAATTTGCTTCAGTCTTTTCTGTTACAATGTTAAGTAACATTCCCCATTTTTTGGTTTCAGATATCCGACCTCGATTTTAGGGGGACACTCAGTTGACAAAACATTTAAGTCGTCATGAATTGGAGATTTAGCTCTAAAACGAAGTATAACAACAAAATAAAGGCGAATAAGACTTATTTGCAAATAAACAGTGCAATCGTCCACTGCAAAATTTAATTCGCGTGACGAAAATAGGTTAACTTCCGTGTTAGCAGACGACCGTTCCGTCAAAACATTCTTCGTGAGGAAGCTTGAGGTGATGTTGATGTGACATGACGGTCCGTGACGGACAGTGTGAATGCCGCCATTAGAAAAACATTGCGGAATGTTCTGACGGACGCTCAGAAGGCCAAAAGGCCAAACACGGCCAAAAACTCCAAAAAGGCCAAAAAGCTCCAAAAAAGAGCCAAAAGGGCCAAAGGCCCAGGCCAAAGGAAGCCCCAAGCAAAAGGAAGGCCAATTACATTATTCAAATTCATTGCTGCTTCTTATAAAACCTGAAAAAAGCCAAAAAATCGAACAAGGGCCAAAAAAGTGCAAAAGAGGCTAAAAAAGTCCAAAAGCGGTCAAAAAGGGCCAATGGAAGGCCCAGGCCAAAGGAAGGCCAAAGGAAGGCCAATTACATTATTCAAATTCCAGAATGAATCTTTCACTCTGCAGCGGAGTGTGCGCCGATATGAAACTTCCTGGCAGATTAAAATTGTGTGCCGGAACCTTTGGCCTTTTTTGGGGTTTTGTAAGAATCAGCAATCAATTTGAATAATGTAATTGGCCTTCCTTTGGTCTGGGCCTTCCTTTAGCCTTCCTTTGGCCTGGGCCTTCCTTTGGCCTGGGCTTTCCTTTGGCCTGGGCCTTCCTTTGACCTTCCTTCGGCCTGGGCTTTCCTTTGGCCTTCGTTTGGCCTTTTCCTTCCTTTGTCCTTCCTTTGGCCTAGGCCTTCTTTGGCCATCATTTGGCCTTCCTTTGCTGTGGGCCTTCCTTTGGCCTGGGCCTTCCTTTGGCCTGCGCCATCCTTTGGCCTGGGCCTTCATTCGGCCTAGGCCTTCCTTTGGCCTGGGACTTCCTTTCGCCTTCCTTTGGCCTTCCTTTGGCATGGACCTTCCTTCCTTTGGCATGGGCCTTCCTTCCTTTGGACTTTTTTGGTCATTTTTGGAATATTTTTGGAATTTTTGGACATTTTGTGGCCTTTTTTGGACTTTTATTGGACATTTTTTGGACTTTTTTGGACTGTTTTAGTACTTTTGTATTTTTTTGACTTCTTTTGGACATCTTTTGGACATCTTTTGGACTTCTTTTGGACTTCTTTTGGACTTCTTTTGGACTTCTTTTGGACTTCTTTTGGACTTCTTTTGGACTTCTTTTGGACTTCTTTTGGACTTCTTTTGGACTTCTTTTGGACTTCTTTTGGACTTCTTTTGGACTTCTTTTGGACTTCTTTTGGACTTCTTTTGGACTTCTTTTGGACTTCTTTTGGACTTCTTTTGGACTTCTTTTGGACTTCTTTTGGACTTCTTTTGGACTTCTTTTGGACTTCTTTTGGACTTCTTTTGGACTTCTTTTGGACTTCTTTTGGACTTCTTTTGGACTTCTTTTGGACTTCCTTTGGCCTTTTTCGGGTTTTGAAGGAAGCAGCAATCAATTTGAATAATGTAACTTCCTGGCAGATTAAAATTGTGTGCCGGAACCGGGACTCGAACTAAAGAGACTTGCTTTAGGCGGCCGAACAATCCCACAAGGGAACTCGTGGCCAAAATTGCCATACAGTCATTTCATTTCACTCTATAAAGGCCAATTCACACTGTCCTTCACATCAACGTCACATCACGGCACCGTCACTTCAATTCGCCAATCTCAATAAGCGATGTTGAAAGTGAGGTAATGACTAGGGATCTGTTATGTAGAAAGTTATAGTGTAATACCAGAATTGAAGGAACAACAATGCTAAATGTTATTGACAGCCAAATAAAATTTTATTGTGTATGTTTTTGGCCAACTTACTGGGAAAGGCGAAAAAAGGAGAAAAAGGAAAAAAGACAAAAAAAGAAAAATGGCAAAAAAGAGGGCAAATAGGCCAAAAGTAGTCAAAAGAGGCCAAAAATGCTAAGAAATGCCAAAAAATGCAAAAAAGAGACGGAAAGGGCCAAAAAAGGGCAAAAAAGGGTCCAAAAAACAAAAAAGGCCAAAAATGGCCAATAAGGGCCAAAAAAGGGCCACAAATTAGGGCAAAAAACAAAAAAGCAAAAAAGGCCAAAAGAGGCCAAAAACGCCAAAAAAGCCCAAAAAGGCCTACATTATTCAAATTGATAGCTGCTTTTTAAAAACCCAAAAAAAGCCAAAGTCCAAAAAATGGCCAAGAAAGGCCTAAAAAATGCCCAAAAAGTCCCAAGAAAGGCCTACATTATTCAAATTGATTGCTGCTTTTTAAAAACCCAAAAAAGGCCAATGGAAGTCCAAAACTAGTCCTAAAATAGTTCGAAAAAATTCCAAAAAAGTTCAAATAGGCCAAAAAATTTAAAAAACGCCAAAAGAGCGAAAAAGGTCAAAAAGGC
This sequence comes from Locusta migratoria, assembly GCA_026315105.1. Taxonomy (NCBI): domain Eukaryota; kingdom Metazoa; phylum Arthropoda; class Insecta; order Orthoptera; family Acrididae; genus Locusta; species Locusta migratoria. The sequence goes on from CM048744.1 coordinate 678,627,612, forward strand.
CAAAAAGGGCCAAAAAAGCCCAAAAAGGTCAAAAAAGGCCAAAAAAGTCCCCAAAAAGGTCAAAAAGACAAAAAATATCAAAAAGGACCAGAAAAGGGGCCATAAAGGGCCAAAAAGGGGCCATAAAGGGGGAAGAAGGGCCAAAAAAGGGAAAAAAAAGCCAAAAAGAAAAAGGCCAAAAATGGCCAAAAAGGCCAAAAAAGGCAAAAAGCCCAAAAAAGGCAAAAAGCCCAAAAAAGGCCAAAGTAAGGAAGGCCCAGGCCAAAGGAAAGCCAAAGTAAGGCCAAAGGAAGGCCCAGGCCAAAGGAAGGCCCAGGCCAAAGGAAGGCCCAGGAAAGGAAGGCCTAGGCAAAAGGAAGGCCCAGGCCAAAAGAAAGGCCCAGGCCAAAAGAAAGGCCCAGGCCAAAAGAAAGGCCCAGGCCAAAGGAAGGCCCAGGCCAAAAGAAAGCCGAGGCCAATGGTAGTCCCAGGCCAAAGGAAGGCCAGTTACATTATTCAAATTGATTGCTGCTTTTTAAAAAACCCAAAAAAGGAAAAAGGAAGTCCAAAAAAGTCCAACACACTCCAAAAAAGGGCCAAAAAAAGGCAAAAAATGGGGTGAAAAAGGGTAAAAAAGGGCCAAAAAATGGGGCAAATAAAGGGCCAAATAAGGGGCCAAAAAGGGGGCGAAAAAAGGGCCTAAAAGGGCCAAAAAGGGCCCAAAAGGGGCCAAAGAGGCCAAAAAGGCCAAAAAACCAAAAAAGGCCAAAAAACCAAAAAAGGCCAAAAAACCAAAAAGGGCCAAATAAGGGCCAAACAAGGGTCAAAAGAAAGGCCGAAAAATAGGCCAAAAATGTGGTGTCGCACAAGAACAAAGTGCGCGCCACCTACTTTCGCCGCGCGCCGCCATGCATGCACGGCGCGGCGTTCTTCCGACGACAGCCACGAGCGCCCTCTGGTTCAACGCCGCTCGTGGCCACCACTGAAGGACATCGGCCACTTCGCACTTCGGACTGAGATAGCAACGAGTTAGGACCTTCGTAATCAGATAGGCACCATTGAAGACTTTGTTATCGTACAGGCACTAGGCAGGCCTCTAACAACTATGTATCAACATTCTGCAGTTCTATGTAAAAGTTAAGTATTGTTACATTCTGTGCAATATATCTCCTTCTAATTTACTCTAGTGTTTATAGTTTCTGGCTGCTCCCCTCCATACCTGCACCAGCGTGTCGGTCTCGTTCTACTCGGCCACCGACACCTACGACGAGGCTGGGACACAAAAGCGGCGACGAAGTTGGGACACAAAAGTGGCGACGAGGAGTGATAGAACCTTGGACCAGCCCGCTTACAGCAGCCAGACAGCAGCAGTCGTAGCACGCAGAAATTGCTCCCGCCCACCCACCCTTATTATAAGAATTTTGGGGGAAGATATTCTGTTACGTATTTTGTGGACTTTTTTGTTGCAGAGCGTCCTCTTTCATATTGCATTTGTGTTTTATTATAATTTACTTGTATGCGCGGCGCCTAATCGGTCATCATGGCCACTACCCCGAACCCAAACTTAATGGAAATTATTCAGTTACAGACGGCGCAAATTACCCAGCTTCTCCAGGCCGTGTCGCAGTTGACGACACAGGCTGCTCACCAACAACAACAGTCGTCACATCAGCAGCCCACACCTGCCGCCGCACCGCTTCCGACGTTCCGCCAGTACAACGAATGTGAGGAAGAATGGAGCGACTATTTCGCACAGTTTCAAGAACTCGTCGCGGCTCATCAAATTACAGGTCAGAGAGTGAAGAACCTTTTCTTATCGATTGTGGGCCCCCAGACTTTCGTACTATTGCAAAAACTTTTCCCGCACGCATCTCCTCGTGATGTAGACTTTGAACAAATTGTAGATGCACTGAATGCTCATTATGAAAGAAAAGTTCTTGTAGCCGCTGCACGATACCGATTTTTCAGACTTAAAAAATTACCGCAGCAGTCACACCAAGAGTGGATTACGGAATTGAAGGGCTTAACCCGCCAATGTAAATTTACTTGCTCTTGTGGACTTTCGTATAGTGACGTGATGTTGAGGGATGCGATTACGCAGAACATTCAGGACCCCAGAATTAGGGCAGCAATTCTAAAACAGTCAGACCCTTCATTAGACAGTGTACTGCAGCTTATAGAAGCACATGATACTTTTGACTTAGCAGATGTAGAAATGCAAAGCCATAGTGTAAATTCAGTCCGCCACAACGGACGCTTTCCTAGCCGTAGTTGTCAGTATAGCACTAGTGATTCTTACAATAGTACAGGCCGTGCTGAACAGACAGTGAACAGTAGCCAGTGTAAAAGTGCGACGCAAAGGTCGCCCCGTCGTGTTAGAAACAGTAATTTGAATAACGGGCGCCAACGCTCATTTCAGAAAAATGTACGTAAATCGTGCCCCAAGTGTGTGTCTCGCCACAAGCGTGCTCATTGCCCTAGTCGCAACGCAACCTGTTATCAATGTGGCAAATCGGGACATGTGCAGTCTGTGTGTATGCAGATTAAAAACTCAAAGAACGGTGCCTTTCCGAACATTGCTTCGCAAAGTGCGAGAACAGTGCATGCAGTAAATGTAATAGACGCTGTGGATTTGAACAGTGCTTTAGTTGGTTCTCAATTACAAGAAAGTTCTTCTGTGCCTATGGCAAAACTATATAGTGCACCACGTAGCAAGCGCCGACGAGCGCGTAAAACAGTGCAACGGAAAAGGGTTCGGGACAAGCAACATGACTATGAACACTGCATTCCTGTAGTGAAAATAGTGCCTTCTGCAACTTCTAATTGTAATAGTGCCCAGTACTGTGTAGCTAGTGACAGTAGAATTGGTGTAGCTACTCAAAGTAATTTTAGTGCAGTAGCCTCGCATTACGCGGACGCCGATCCGGCGGTAGTGTCATCTAGTGACGGTGTTGTTAATCCGCTGCGTGCCGAGTATGCGCCGCTTCCTACCGCACGCAACCCGCGCAAGCGCAGAAAACAATATGTATTAGACGTTGCCCACATTCGCGCACCGGTCGTGCGCCAGAAGCACAAGCTGTTTGTTACTCTCTCTATAGACAATAAGACTGTGCAATTTCAGCTTGATACTGGTTCCGCTGTCACATTAATAAATAAAGATACTTATGAACTTCTGGGTTCGCCAAAATTGTTGCCGTCACACCAAGTGTTAACAGCTTATACAGGTCAAAATATTCCCGTGCTAGGAACGTGTAGCCTGCCTGCCTCTTTTCAAGGTGTAACAAAAACAGTTGCTTTTGTTGTTCTTCAGGCCAAATCTACACAGAACATTTTTGGACTAGATGCTTTTGACTTATTTGGTTTATCAATTCAAAGAGATGTGCTTCAAATTTCGTCAATAGTGCCTCAGGATAAAATCAATGCATTGTGTGACAAATATAGTGACTTGTTTTCGCCGGAACTAGGTTGTGCAAAAGACTTCGTGGCACATGTAACTTTAAAAGAATCTGCAGTTCCAAAATTTCGTAAAGCTAGACCAGTGCCTATCGCATTGCGTGATACAGTTGCCCAAGAACTTAAACGTTGGCAAGATAGTGGGGTGATTTCTCCTGTTTCTGCTAGTCAGTGGGCCTCGCCTATAGTAATTATACCCAAGCCGTCAGGAAAACTTCGTCTCTGTGCGGACTTCAAATCAACAGTGAACAGTCAAACAATTGTAGACACTTATCCCCTGCCCAGACCTGACGAACTAATGGACAAATTAGGACAGTCTCGTTTCTTTTCCAAGATTGATTTAGCAGAGGCATACTTACAGATTCCACTTGATGACGAGTCAAAAAAATTTTTCGTCATTAATACTCACATGGGCCTTTTTCAATTTCAACGCCTACCCTTTGGCAGTTCTTCCGCTCCCGCTATTTTTCAGCGTTTTTTGGAACAGCTGACAGTTTCTGTACCGTGTTGCTCGAACTATTTAGACGACATTGTGGTATCCGGACGTACAGTTGAAGAACATTTAGCAAACCTGGAGTGTCTTTTCAAAGTGTTGACTGCAGCAGGTCTACGCTGTAATAAAGCAAAGTGTTCGTTTTTTCAAACTGAAATAGAGTACCTAGGCCATGTGATTAATGCCCAAGGAATTCATCCCTTACAGTCACATCTTCGAGCAATCAAAGACTTGCCTCCTCCTAAGAATGTGCACGAATTGCAAGCAGTAATGGGAAAGCTGAACTATTATTTCAGATTTATTCCCAATGCCTCTCAGATTGCAGCTCCACTGCATCACTTACGTAGGAAGAATGTTCCTTTTGTATGGTCTAAAGATTGTCAGGTTGCCTTTGACAAACTAAAGTCTGCACTACTCAGTGATGCATGTTTGATTCCCTTTGACCCACAGAAGCCTGTAGTGTTAGCAGTTGACGCCTCGTCGTACGGTCTAGGTTCAGTTCTGTCGCATCGTATTGGATGTCACGATCGTCCTATTGCCTTTGCATCCAAGCTACTGACGCCAACGCAACAGAATTACAGTCAGATAGAAAAGGAGGCCTTAGCAATCATTTACGGCGTCACAAAGTTTCATCATTATCTTTATGGCAGAAAATTCTATTTGTTGACAGACCACAAGCCTCTCACGTCGTTGTTCTCACCCACAAAGCCAATTCCGCCACGTACGGCACAAAAGCTTCAGAGATGGTCCTTGATATTGTCAAATTATCAGTATGAGATTTTGTACCGACCTACCACTAAACATGCCAACGCGGACACACTTTCCCGACTTCCGGTTGGCCAGGATGTATCATTTGATTCTTCTGAAATGGCATGTTGTCAGATAGACTCCAGAGATGCTTCCGCTGTCGCAGACTTTCCTTTGAACTCTCGTCGGGTTGCACAGGAAACAGCTGCGGATGCAGACCTAAGTGTGGTAGCACGTTTTGTTCGCTCAGGGTGGCCTGCCAGAGCCAAAGACATTGATCGGCCTCTGGTTCGACGTTATTTTGCACAACGTCATGCATTATCTTTAAGTCAGGGTGTACTGTTGTTGCATACCGTCAACGACCAAGCAAGAGTGATTGTTCCTCGTTCCCTGCAACGAGAAGTGTTACGCCTCCTGCATCAAGGACATTGGGGTATTGTTAGGACAAAGCAATTGGCCAGACGTCATTGTACTTGGGTTGGTATGGACTCACAGATAGAGAATATGACGTCACAGTGTACAGTTTGTGCGGAGCATCAGGCGGCTCCTCCGCAACGTTTCTCAGACTGGCCACGCCCCAAGGGACCATGGCAACGTTTACATATTGACTTTGCCGGACCTTTCTGGAATACGCGCTGGTTAATTGTTGTAGATGCTTTCAGCAAGTTTCCTTTTGTGATTGCCATGAACTCAACGACTGCTTCTAGTACAATCAGTGCCTTAACATCAGTGTTTTGCATCGAAGGCTTGCCTGAAACTATCGTCAGTGACAATGGACCTCAGTTTGTTAGTGCGGAATTTCAACAGTTTTGTCGTGTGAATGGCATTCAGCATATCACCACCGCACCTTTTCACCCTCAGTCCAATGGTGAAGCAGAACGTTTCGTTCGAACATTCAAGTCTCACATGGAGAAGATGAAAGGTCAGCACTCCAGGCAGCAAGCTCTTCAAATTTTCCTGTCTACGTATCGGTGCATGCCACGTGACGGCCCGTCTCCTGCCGAGCTGCTACACGGCCGCCGTCACCGCACTCTCCTTCACCTGCTGCAGCCTCCCACGCACCGAGTCGGTTCGTATGGCGCTACGCATTTTCAGGTTTCCACGCCGGTGCTGTACAGGGTGTTTGCTGGAAACAAGAAGACATGGTTGCCGGGCACCATTCAGCGCGTGCTTGGTCGCAATATGTTTATTGTACGTTCTTCCACAGGGTCGGAGCTGCGGCGCCACGCAAACCAATTGCGCCTGCACAGACCGCGCGATCCTGTCTCCGGTTTCTTGATTCCAGACCCAGTTCTGCGCCAGGGAGCACAACCACATCGTTCGTCCCCGGACTACGAGATCCCTATGGACGTCGACGTACATCCGACGCAGTCGTCGCCGCCGCTGTCGCCGCCGCAGATGACAGCGTCACCGAGAGGGACTCCGGGACCGTGCGGGCCCCCCCAGCTTGGGCCACGCACCTCAGAAGAAGATGACCTGCTCCCTCTGGGCGGGGGCGGGCGCCCTTCCCCAGGTTTCGCCGGGTTCCCTGGAGGATCGCAAGGCGGATGCCGGGGCGCGGACGGCGTCTCGATCCCGGCCTCAGCTACGACGCCCGTCCCACCAGTAACGCCCCCGCTCAGGCCCTCCTCCCAGTGCCGTCGCCGTGGCCCTCAGCCCTACGCCACGACGGCGCGGCGGTTTGGGGGGGAGGGGTGTGGTGTCGCACAAGTACAAAGTGCGCGCCACCTACTTTCGCCGCGCGCCGCCATGCATGCACGGCGCGGCGTTCTTCCGACGACAGCCACGAGCGCCCTCTGGTACAACGCCGCTCGTGGCCACCACTGAAGGACATCGGCCACTTCGCACTTCGGACTGAGATAGCAACGAGTTAGGACCTTCGTAATCAGATAGGCACCATTGAAGACTTTGTTATCGTACAGGCACTAGGCAGGCCTCTAACAACTATGTATCAACATTCTGCAGTTCTATGTAAAAGTTAAGTATTGTTACATTCTGTGCAATATATCTCTTTCTAATTTACTCTAGTGTTTATAGTTTCTGGCTGCTCCCCTCCATACCTGCACCAGCGTGTCGGTCTCGTTCCACTCGGCCACCGACACCTACGACGAGGCTGGGACACAAAAGCGGCGACGAAGTTGGGACACAAAAAAAGGGCCAAAGAAGGCCCAAAAAGGCCCAAGAAAGGCCTACATTATTCAAATTGATTGCTGCTTGTCAAAAACCCAAAAGGAAATCGAAAAAAGGTCCAAATAAAGTCCAAAAAAGTCGGAAAAAGTACATAAAAGTCCAAAAATGTGCAGAAAACGCCCAAAAAGCACAAAAGTCCCGAAAAGTCCCAAAAATCTCCAAAAAAGTCCATAAAGTCCAAGAAAGGGCCAAAAGAGAGCCACAAAAGGCCACAAAAGGGCCAAAGAAGACACAAAAAGTCCAAAAAATCCATAAAAACCAAAAAAGGCCCAAAAAGTCAAAAAAGGCCAAAAAAGTCCAAAAATATACAAAAAAGTCGAAAAAAGCCAAAGAATGCTGTAATGCTAAAAAATGTTATAAAAGGATGAGAAGGCCAAAAAGGCCAAAAAAGAAACCAAGACGCCCCAAAAAGGCCAAAAAGGACAAAAAAAAACCAAAAATTCCAAAAAGGCCAAAAAACCAAAAGGGCCAAAAAAGGACAAAAAGGCCAAAAAAGGACAAAAGGCCAAAAAAAGCAACAAAAATAGCCAAAAAAGGCCAAAAAATACGAAAAAGGGCCAAAAAAGGGGCCAAAAAAGGGCCAAAGAGGGCCAAAAGAAGGCCAAATGAAGGCCCAGGCCAATGGAAGGCCAATTACATTATTCAAATTTATTGCTGCTTCTTACAAACCCAATAAGGCCTAAAAGTCCAAAAAAGCCAAAAAGTCCAAAAAATCCCATAAAAGGCAAAAATGGCCTAAAAATGTCAAAAAAGGCCAAAAAAGTCCAAAAATACCAAAAAGGGCGAAAAAATCCAAAAAATGCCGAAAATGGTAAAAAAAATCGATGAAAAGGGCAAAAAGGACAAAAATGGCCCAAGACGGCCAAAAAAGGCCAAAATCGCCAAAAAGGACAAAAAGGCCAAAAAAGGACAAAAAGGCCAAAAAAGGACAAAAAGGCCAAAAAAGGACAAAAAGGCTAAAAAAGGACAAAAAGGCCAAAAAAGGACAAAAAGGCCAAAAAAGGACCAAAAAAAGGGGCCAAAAAGCGACACAGAGGGTTATAAGAAGGAAGGCCCAGACCAATGGAAGGCCAATTACATTATTCATATGGATTGCTGATTTTTAAAGACCCAAATGAAAGACAAAGGAAGTCCAAAAGAAGTCCAAAAAAGCTTCAAATGCCAAAAAAAGGCCAAAGGAAGGAAGGCCAAAGGATGGCCCAGGCCAAATGAAGGTCCAGGCTAAAGGAAGGCCAATGACATTACTCAAATTGATTGCTGCTAATTACAAAACCCAAAATAAGGCCAAAGGAAGTCCATAAAAAGACCATTAAAACTCCAAAAAAGTCCAAAAAAGTCCAAAGGAAGGAAGGCCCAGGCCAAAGGAAGGCCAAAGGACGGCTCAGGCCAAAGGAAGGCCAATGGAAGGCCCAGGCCAAAGGAAGGCCAATTACATTATTCAAATTTATTGCTGCTTCTTACAAAACCAAACAAAGGCCAAAGGATGTCCAAAAAAGTCCAAAAAATGTCCAAAAAAAGCCCGAAAAAGGCCACAGGAAAGAAGGCCTAGGCCAAAGGAAAGAAGGCCCAGGCCAAATGAAGGCCAAAGGAAGGCCCAGGCTAAAGGAATGCCAATTACATTATTCAAATTGATATTTGCTTCAGAAAAACCCAAAAAAAGGAAAAAGGAAGTTCAAAAAAATCCAAAGAAGGCAAAAAGTATCCAAAAATGTGAAAAAAACCAAAAAGTCCAAAAATGTCCAAAAAAGTGCAACAAGTCCAAAAAACTCAGAAAAACTCCAAAAAGGGCCAAAAAAGGGGAAAAAAGGCGAAAAAATAAAGAAATGCCAAACAAGGCCTAAAAAGGCCCAAAAAAGACCCCAAAAAGGGCCAAAAGGGGCAAAAAAGCCACAATAATGAGCCAAAAGAAGGGCAAAATGGGCTAAAATAGGGCCAAAACAGGGCCAAAAAAGTGCCAAAAAAGGGCCAAAAAGGCCAAGAAAGGGCCAATAAAGGCCCAAAAAGGGCCAAGGGAAGGCCGAAGGAAGGCCGAAGGAAGGCCAAGGGAAGGCCCAGGCCAAAGGAAGGCCATAGGAAGGCCCAGGCCATAGGAAGGCCCAGGCCAAAGGAAGGCCTCATCTGAATGACTCATTTCTACACTTCTAACAAAAACGAAGTGATACGATGATCGGATGTAAGTTAACACTACCTGCCTCGACAGTGCGCTATACAGGCCATATAATAATGGAGTTCCCAGCCGCTGCCACAATGCTACAGCTGATGCAGCCAAGGCAGCTGCTCTTCTCTTCCTGTGAGCTCACTGGCAGTCCGCTGTGGCGTTCGCTGCACCTGCTGCCCACACTCTGTGTGGCCAGGCCTTAAAACAGCGGGCTCGATTCTCGGCAGGGGATGGTGGGTCGCCGAAGTGGCGTCAACTAAAGGGACTTACTTTAGGCGGCCAAAATATCGCACAAGGGATATCGTGGCCAAAATTAAAAACCCAAAAAAGGCCAAAGGAAGACCCAAAAAGTCCAAAAAGGGAAAAGGTAAAAAAAGGCCAAAAAAGGTCTAAATGTCAAAAAGGACAAAAAAGGCCAAAATTGCCAAAAAGCCAAAAAAGGGAAAAAAGGGCCAAAAAAGGGCGAAAAGAGGGGCAAAAAAGGGCCACAAAAGGGCCACAAATGGGCCACAAAAGGGCCAAAAAAGTGCCAAAAAAGGACCAAAGGACGGCCCAGGTCAAAGGAAGGCCAAGGCCAAAGTAAGGCGCAGGACAAAGGAAGGCCAAAGGAAGGCCATAGAAAGCCCAGGCACAAAAATGGCCATAGGAAGGAAGGCCTAGGCCATAGGAAGGAAGGCCCAGGCCAATGGAAGGAAGGCCCAGTCCAAAGGAAAGCTAAAGGAACGCCCAGGCCAAAGGAAGGCCTAATCTGAATGACTCATTTCTACACTTCTAACAAAAACAAAGTGATACGGTGATCGAATGAAAGTTAACACGACCTGCCTTGGCAGTGCGCTATGCAGGCCATATAATAATGGGGTTCCCGGCCGCTGCCACAATGCTACAGCTGACGCAGCCACGGCAGCCGCTCTTCTCTTCTTGTGAGCTCACCGGCAGTCCGCTGTAGCGATCGCTGCACCGGCTGCCCGCGCCCTGAGTGGGCAGGCATTAAAACAACTGGCTCGATTCCCGGCAGGGGAACGTGGGTCATCGAAGTGGCGTCAACTAAAGAGACTTGCTTTAGGTGGACCGAACAGTCCCACAAGGGATCTCGTGGTCAAAATTGCCATACAGTCATTTCAATTCACTCTATAAAGGCCAATTCACACTGTCCTTCACATCAACATCACGTCACGGCACCGTCACTTCAATTCGCCGATCTCAATACGTAATGTTGAAAGTGAGGTTATGAGTAGCGATCTGTTATGTAGAAAGTCATAGTGTAATACCAGAATTGAAGGAACAACAACGTTAAATGTTATTGACAGCCAAATAAAGCTTTATGGTGTATGTTTTTATCCAACTTACTGAGAATTGAAACAACATTTCAAGACATCGACATCTATTTTCTAGCAAAAAATAACAATATGAGCATAAATATCGCCGGTTTACTTTATCCATTACAATTTTCCCGTTGATATTGTTAATACCGTCGTAAACAACTGAATTTTTGTCTTTACTTGGAACTGACATTTTCATTTAAAATGTTATTTAATGAGAAATGTGTAATCAAATTACAATCTTATTCTAATAAACAGTTTGCTTCAGTCTTTTCTGTTACAATGTTAAGTAACATTAACCATTTTTTGGTTTCAGATATCCGACCTCGATTTTAGGGGGACACTCAGTTGACAAAACATTTAAGTCGTCATGAAACATTAGAGATTTAGCTCTAAAACGAAGTATAACAACAAAATAAAGGCGATTAAGACCTATTTGCAAATAAACAGTGCAATCGTCGACTGCAACATTTAATTCACGTGACGAAAATAGGTTAACTTCCGTGTTAGCAGACGACCGTTCTGTCAAAACATTCTTCGTGAGAAAGCTTGAGGTGACGTTGACATGACATGACGGTCCGTGATGGACAGTGTGAACGCCGCCATTAGAAATACATTGCGGAGTGTTCTGACGGACGCTCAGAAGGCCAAAAGGCCAAAAACGGCCAAAAAAGGACAAAAAGGCCAAAAAGGACAAAAAGGCCAATAAAAATGCAAAAAAGGCCAAAAAAGGCCTATATTATTCAAATTGATTGCTGTTTCTTACAAAACCTAAAAAAGGCCAAAAATATCCAACAAAGGACAAAAAAGTCCAAAAAAGGCCAAAAAAGTCAAAAAAAGCCAAAAAGGGCCAAAGGAAGGCCCAGGCCAAAGGAAGGCTCAGGCCAATGGAAGGCCAAAGGAAAGCCCAGGCCAAAGGATGGCCCAGGCCAAAGGATGGCCCAAGCAAAAGGAAGGCTAATTACATTATTCAAATTTATTGCTGCTTCTTATAAAACCTGAAAAAAGCCAAAAAATTCAACAAGGACCAAAAAATTCCAAAAAAGGTTAAAAAAGTCCAAAAGCGGCCAAAAAGGGCCAATGGAAGGCCCATTACATTATTCAATTTTTTGCTGCTTCCTTCAAAACCCGAAAAAAGGCCAAAGCAAGTACAAAATGAGTCCAAAATGAGTCCAAAATGAGTCCAAAATGAGTCCAAAATGAGTCCAAAATGAGTCCAAAATGAGTCCAAAATGAGTCCAAAATGAGTCCAAAATGAGTCCAAAATGAGTCCAAAATGAGTCCAAAATGAGTCCAAAATGAGTCCAAAATGAGTCCAAAATGAGTCCAAAATGAGTCCAAAATGAGTCCAAAATGAGTCCAAAATGAGTCCAAAATGAGTCCAAAATGAGTCCAAAATGAGTCCAAAATGAGTCCAAAATGAGTCCAAAATGAGTCCAAAATGAGTCCAAAATGAGTCCAAAATGAGTCCAAAAAAGTCCAAATGAAGGAAGGCCCAGGCCAAAGGAAGGAAGGTCCAGGCCAAAGGAAGACAGGTGCCCCACGCCGGGATTTTTTCCCTGTTTGCTCGCTACTGTTGGCGGTGAACGGCCGGGTGTGTGGACTGACCACCACGCACCTGCCCACGTGCCTGCCATATCAGCCCTGTGTGGTGGCCCGGTATCGCTGACTGGAGTGTACCACCCCCTCACCAGCAGCAGGAGGCGGCCCTGCTGCTCCGCCACTGCAGCCGGCTGTTTCCAAGCCTCCGTCCTAGCAACATGCTTAAACTGTTAGCTCCAGCTATCTTCCTGCCACCAGCGGCCATCCTCTGAAAGGGCTTATATTCCTATTCTCCTATTTGTAAACTGCCTTATCACCACCCTGTAGGAAGCAGGTCAAGTAAACCCATTTTTTTTTTCTCTAAGCCTTCTGACATCATTTCGACTAGCATACTCCATGCCCACGTTCCATCAACCATCTTTTACAGAATAGTGTTGTGAACCATGTTATCTGTGAAGGATTCCAGATAATTGAGTAGGAATGACAAACATACAGTGGCACCTGAGGCCCTGAAGTTTGGCCGCCCACACGATAGGACTTATTAGACTTCTTCCACATCCAATAAAATTCCATAGGGGCCACAATGACACTAGTATGGGGGCCAATAATAATCAGATAGGAAACAATAATTTCATTAAAAGATGAGGTCGCCAGTTCCTGGAGAGAGGCAAGCTGACACAGTAACTGATAAACATAGGAAGAAATCCAAGACAGATAAAGACCTTTACACAAGGCCATATCAAAAGTGAGGCAGTGTTGGCACAACTGTTTCTCATACGAGTCCAGTATTTCAAAGAATCATCAAACCCAGAAAATGGTGGAGGAAACTGAGCAGAAACTTCATGAAGTGGAACCTAATGACGATGCATGGAGTGAGGAGAGTGGGGGGGGGGGGGGGGAGAGACTAAAGTCTTAAGAACATATGCAATAATGTCCATGGAGTCCGCCTGAGCCAATGTTACTATTAACAGCTGCTGAACTGAATCAACCCAGTCTGAAGTACCTTACCCAATGGAGGGATTTGAAACTAAGGGGATAAAGTGCCATGCAAAATTAGGCACACAGGCAGGCCAAGAAATGCATGGTAGTCTTAACACCACACTTGTCACTTATTTTGTTTGAGTGTATTGTAAAATTGTTTGAGTTTTCAAGTGGTCAGTCTTATTCAATCTTTCAGTCCAATTATTTGAAAGTCGTAAATATGTAGAGAAACCAATGCCAATTTCACATGGCTTCCTCTGTATTGGGATTCATATACACCCATCTGGTCAATTTGATAAACAGTAAAAATCAAATTCAGAGCCTGAAGAATGCCCTGTGTTCAGCTGTTAGTAAGTGTTTCATCCTTTATGATGATGGATGAAACAAATGTGTCCACAGCTGAACACAGGGCATTCAGACAATTCTGTTTGTTGTGTGTGTGTTTCTTTTTGTGGTTAATTCTGAAACTTTTCACTAATGAATATGGTTTAATCATTAAATGTTTTTTTTTGTAATTTGGGCAATTGCAAATGATGCCATAAAACTAAGAAACAAATTCTGTGTTAATAGTACTAATAGATGGAAGTTTTTTTTCTAAGTGACTGTGGCTTTGGAACATATTTTGGGTGTTTCCTATATCTAGGGACAGGAAAATTTCATTCTATTTTATGGCCGATTTTGGTGTCATTTTCTGCCATTAGCGGTGTGTTTTTTTTTTTCTTTCTTTTTTTTTTTTTCTTTTTCTTCAATGCATATTTGTCAGTTTTGTCCTTTATTATTGTTTTATTTCATTGCTTTTCAGTACTATGTTGAAATTAGAATCATATACATCTCAATCACATATTTATTAGCCATTAAACTTATGATTTATTTAAACTTTTAGGCAAAAATGTTGTAAACAATTTGTTTTTTTAATTTTCCATTTTTGTTTTATTTAATCGTTTACCGCCTTGACAATGAAAAGATACTTTCAATACCATATTGATTGGCCATTAAACAAAGTATGTTTAAATTTTTGGACAGAAATTCTCTCAAACTGTTTTAAGTTTGTACATTTTTTTAAAACTATTCTAATGTTTTCCAGTACTAGGCCTATGTTGAAAATGAAAATATACCTCTCCATTACATTTATTAGACATACAAAAAAATCATTTACATATTTTACAAAGAAATTTTTTCATGGAACTTACTGATATGTTCAAAAGAAAAAGTAACTAGTTTTTAGGAAAGTTTTCAAATGAGAGCATAGTCATCAATTCCAAATTCTCTTCAGAAAGATTATGTCCCCGATCTGTTAAAACTTCACTGTACTGAGAAAATAGCCTCTCAGAGTCCACATTTGAACATGGGATCCAAATAGCTTTTAATGCAACAGCAGCAAGTTGTGGGTTGTCAAGTGCAGTTGCCTGGAGACATTTGACAGTTTCCACATTTCCTGTTGAAAGCTGCTGTTCCACTGAATTCTGAAAGGATTTGTATCCCTTCAGAATATCTACGGTACTAAGAGCTGCCATGCCCAGTATACTTGACAGACTCTTTGCCGTGTCTGCAATGACTGGATTTATGACAACTGTCCCAGGATTGAAACAATCCTAGAGCTGAAAACAGAGACTTGCACGGAACTGTAGCCATAAGTGTGGTAAGCTTAGTCTGAAGATGCAATCCTGTGCTAAGTGTATCTCTCATCTCTGCCTGCAGTATCTGCTTCTTCAGATTAAGAAGAGAGTTACTAGTTTTTGTGCCGAAAACTCCATCTGCCACAATAGTGAACCCACCTTCCAGCTGCTTTAATTCTGAGTACAACTCATGGGAGGTAATGTACTTAAAAGACTCTAAAAAGACACTGACTTCAATTAAATCACTTGCGTGTTCTTTAACGAACATGGCCTCCACAAAAATAGTATTTATATCATCGGCAGAAAGTGAATTAATAAAAATCAATCCTTGCATTAGATATCTCCCACATGTCATCACTGTGAAAGAAGGTCACTATATCTTGAAAATATTGTGCTATATAAGAAGCTGTGGAAAAGCACAAGTTCCAATGTATCATTACTGGAATGGGAAATAACTTTGTGTCTTATTCTCCTTAAAAATTTCAAGTACAAATGCTCTCTCTTTCTTGTATTGAAAAGAGCACTAAGACAGTTCCCTCGAAAAATATTTGCAGCCAAATTCACATTGTGTGCTCAATACTGGACGTGGCTATAATTGTTTTCAGCCCTTTCATTTTCATACTTAATATTTTACTCCTGCAACACAATATTGCATGAGCACACCGAGTTGAATTTGCTGTTTAGAGGACTTTTACACTTTCAACAAAAAGTGGTGGTTTATGAGGTGCCTCAACTGCCTTCACTAATATGGTGAAAATACAACCACCTCCTTTGTCAGTTGTCTCGTCAGCTAACAAGACAACATCCTTGCCAGCTAATTTGTTAATCACTTCCTGCTTTCATTGCATCTCTATTAACGGCACAATATTTTCCCATGTTTTTATGCATGGGATGCACCAGCACCTTAAACAAAATTAACCTCAATGTTAGCATTTTATTAAAAAAAGAACCTAATCTATATATGAAAAAAATTACTTTCTTAAAAATACAATGGCAAGAAGGCAACTAAAATTTGACTATAACAAAAACAGCTTACCTTCAATGAATTCGTTCATCCATTGCTGAAAATCATCATTTTCCAGTTTGTGTAGCGGGATGTTGGCATTCATAAAAGTTTCGACAGTCCTTCAAGCCAAATATTCAGTCTTTTCTTCTTCTTTGCCACTTCGAAACTGCCGGTAATAGAAGCTTGCCGCTTCATATGCACCATGAAAATTTTCGATTTATTTGCTTTGTGTTTTTTCAATCTGCACGTGTTTTAATACTGTATCTTTTCTGTCCCACGATATTCTGCTGTTGCAGTATTTACAAAATACAGTACATTTATCAGGGGCATACAATCCTTCACCTTTAAACTCATGTGCTCTGTCATTGGCAGTAACCGTGTGCTTCAACATTTTTATAAATTTGAATCCTGATTCAGGAACTATATATCGAAATAACAGTAAACAATCTCAGAACTCAGAGCACCATGGACGATACTGAATGAATACAGTGCAGCAGCATTAGGTTTGTTCGACTGGCGCTCCCAATGATCTGAAATGGTTTGAGGTGTTTGAGCAGCTCTTTCGACTGATGAGATCTGACTGACCAATCAGGTGTTCCAGCGGCGGAGCTGATAGTTTGAAATCTTTTATTTGAGTATAGAAATCAGCATTAGAGATGATAAACCTAGATGTATTTCAAAGATTAACCATATTGTGTATTTACCATTCTCCCAGTGGTAATATGGATATCTCCTTTGCAAAACCGACCCAGGCATTGGATATGGTGTCCAGCTCCAAAGGCAAAATCATCATCTATGGAGATATAAACATCATGAACCCAGATGGGTCATGCATAAATTTCTTGAACATTAAGTCCACTTATGGTATATCATCATTAATTTACAGTGACTAAGGTGTCTAAATACTCAGCCTCAAGCATTGACCATATGCTAACTGACAAAGATAGGTGTAATGTCATCAATCACCTCAGCATCTCAGATAATTCTGGTCAGTTATTGAAATTGGAATGTTCGAATGTTTGTTAAGCTTATGGGACTTAACTACGTGGTCATCAGTCCCTAAACTTACAAACTATTTATGAACTACTTACGAACTAGGACGGCACAAATATCCATGCCCGAGGGGGGATTCGAACCCCCAACCGTAGTGGCCGTGCTGACCGTGACTGGAGCACCTCAGTCACCTCGGCCGGCTTGAAATTGGACATAGAAGTAGAAAACAATACAAAAATCCACAAGTACAGTAGGGTTTTCTCCAAGATACAAAAAGAGTTTTTATTTGCCTCACTGATCGGCCATGAAACATGGGAAGAGATATATAGGGCTTCTGCTGTAAATGAGAAGTTTTCAAAGTTTCTCTCAGTATTTAAATTCAGATTCGAAGAAGTGATTCCAGAAGTTTCAAGAGTTATTAAACCACAGAATAATAACTGGGTAACTAGTGGAATAAGGAAATCCTCTGAAAACTTCAAGCACCTCAACTCTTAAAAACTACCATAATGATTCTGGTTTTCAAAACTATTACCATACATACAAAAAGATCTATAGAAAAGTATTGTTAGCAGCACAAAGGTACCAAAATGACAAAGTTATAGAAAAGGCAGATAAAATCAAGCAGCCTGGAATATCACCAAACAGGAGACAAATAGGAAAAAAATCAAAGCCATCAAACGTGCAGTTTCACCATAATGATACCAATTTACAAGATCCCGAAAAGCTAGCAGACTATGCTAATCAGTATTTGAGGAATATAGCAACCAAACTACAACAGAAGTTCAAAAAACAGATCAGTCACAAACACTAAAAGTACCGGTACCACACTCAATGTGGCTGCAACCAACCACAGTTAAATAAGTAAGTAATTTTGTGCACAATCTTAAAAGTGAAACTTCAGTGGGACTAGCTGAAGTACTTGTATGCTTCCTAAAGGATTGCACAGACAGTATCAAACATCCTTTAACACATATCAATGAATCCTTCACTACATGTTGCTTCCCTGCTACATTAAAATATGCAAAAGTTTTGCCTATACACTAGGCAACCCAGAAATTATATAAAATTATAGACCAATCTCTCTATTATTGTCCTTTTCAAAAGTAACGAACCAGACCATAATGAAAGAGGCTCATGGGGTATATAAAGGACAATGCTTTGAGCAAAAAAAAAAGAAAATAAAAAAAAAAAAAAAAAAAAAAAAAGCAAAACAGTTTGGCTTCTGGCCTGGCAAAAGCAGAGGATCAGCTGTAGCTCATTACACAAATGTTATTCTTTAAGCATTAGACAAAGGAGGACACGTGACATCATCTTTGATTTGACCAAAGCATTTGAGACAGTAGACCATTCAATTATACTAAATAAATTAGATGCATCAGGAATAAGAGGGGTAGCAAACATGTGATTTCACTCATAACTGCAAAAAAGAATGTAACAGGTGGAAATCACTCAAACTCCAGTCCTACTTCTAAACAAGATTCTAATCCAGAATATATCAACATAGGAGTTCCCAAGGAAGTGTGCTGGGCCCAGTCCTTTTTATAATATACATTAATAACTTCGCACAAAATGTCAAGCATTGTGAATCAGTACCGAGTCACTAAGAATGCTCAATAAAAAAGCTGAGGAAACGCTCGTGAGTGTATCCCAATGGATCAAGAACAATAAACTGATCCCAAATCTGAATAAAACCAATAGTATTAGTTTTCACTTACAAGTGAATAATGAGACCATAAAAATGGTAACAACAACTAAATTTTTAGGCATGTATGTTGATTCACAACTAAAGTGGTCTGTGCACACTGTAGTACTAGGGAAGAGAATAGCTTCAGCATGCTATGCACTTCTGAGAAACTCAGTATGCAGCAGCTTGTGCACAAGAACTGCTTACTTTGTATATGTACAGTCTAATTAGGTATGGCATAATCTTTTGGGGGTCAAATGAGCAGAATAGACAGGCTATTTTTAAACTGCAAAAAAGGGCTGTATGAATAATAATAATAGGAGCAGATCATCTCATTGGTCAGAGTTATTCAAATCTTTGGGTATACTGACTGTCCCATGTGAATACATCTTGCAGACAGTAATGTATATAAAAATACATTGATCAGTTCCCAATAGATAGTTCTATACATGAACATGGAACCAGATTCAGGCATCACATCTGTCTAGGAAAAACAGAAAATCCTAAAATAGTTTTATTTAATGGAATAAAATTATACAATAATCCTCACAAGGATCAAAGAAAAACTGAAATAAGTGAATTCAGGAAATCAATAAAAAACTACCTGCTCGAAAAGTGTTGTTATACTGTCAATGACTACATGAAATGGTATGTAAAATATGTATATATAAAAATATATCAACTTTGTTATAATAGGTAAAGCAACATCTCTAGTTCTATACTTATAATCTTATAAACAATAATTTGAACTAATGAAGCAGTAAAATATTTTTCTCATTTTGTATATGTCAGCATATTTATGAATTTATGTAACTGCATAGAATAATTATGTAACTACATTGATTATTTATGAATTCTTGTATATCTACAATGTAAAACTATGTTGACAGCATCCATACAATTTCGATTGTCTATGGATGGATAAATAAATAAAGCAGATTTTTGTTAAACCATTCTCTGACTGACTTCAAAGTGTTTAACAAACTTGCTCCAAAAGACAAGCCTACACATTTGCAAAGAATTTCTAATTTCTGTTCACACGGTGTAAAGTAACTGTAATAAATTGAGTTTTGTGTATTAGACATACTTTCTTTTAACTTGTGTGATCTTTTAATACAGTACATCAACTTTTTATAACATCCCTATAGATTATAAGTGTCAGCGAGTTGTGGACATTTTCATAACATACGAATTTAAAGGTGAATGCAGATGTCTTTACAGTTTGGATTGTGATATATTGGCATGAAAATGAAGTCAAAATAGTCCCACTTAGATTTTCTGTGGTATCTGTTAATGAAGTGGTTGATACTTGAGAATAATGTGTTGGGCATTATTTCCTTCAGAACAGGCCTAATGATTGACACATAAGAGTACAGAAGGATAATGTGGTTGGCTGATCATTGGACGAGTCGGCCACTCTGCACATACTAAAATTGACAGTCAAAAGTATGACCAACAGTACAAAACGAACAATAGGTTAAAATGTTAAGTGGTGGGTGCCTGAACTATTAGGTGTAAGTACCGCCAATACTTCACATGATAAAAACCAGCAGTGCGGATAAAACTTAGAACACGGTCAGCTGTAGAGGTGGCGTCAGCTAAAAATCACGCTCAGGAGGCAGGGTAAAGAACTGCCGCAATGTGGCTAAAAGTGTACAGTCCAATAAGAGTGGACCACTGTCAAAGGAGCGCCACAACGGCAATCTGGTGGGTCCTCATGATGTTAACCATATATGGCCAATATGTAGTCTGCAGAGAATAAAAGACACTGCAAGAGACCCGCAGATAGGACCTCCACATGGCTGTAGAGGACTTTACTACACATAGCTTATTTTGTCTGTTCAAGTCCAAGCCCAACAACCTTGCCCGCCATTTGCAGTCGGAGGTCTTTCTCCTGAAGACCAGTCTCCAATGGCCATTTTGTGGTGGCCTGCTTGGCCAGACAATCGACTCGTTCATTGTCCAAGATACCAATGTGGCCCGGGGTCCAAACAAGGACCACTGAACGGCCTGACTCACCAAGGGTGAAGACGGCATTTCGATAGACCACACCAAATGGTAAATGGTGCTTTGTAAGAAAATGGTCAAGGGCTTGTAAGCCACTCAGTCACTACAGATAACTATAGGGTCCCCAGGGCAGACTCAAATGTCTCGGAGCTCCAGAGATATTCACCAACTCTGCCGTGAAAACGCTACTCACTTGGCAAAGAATGCTGTTAGACGTGATCACCATGAACACATGAATACTCAGCACCGGTGTCTGTAAAGGATTTGTCTGGGTATACCACTTCCCCACTATGGAATGAGTCAATTAGTGCCTGGAACTGCTGACAGAGGGTCAGGGGTGAAAATAGGAGGTATAGGAAGGGATTCAAGTGATGAAAGAGGGAATGAACTCTTACCGCAATTGGGAAATTCCGCTATTTGCCATCATGGGAAAGGGAGGATAGCAGCTGGAAAGAGAAGTCTGATTCGGGTGGTCGGGTTAGGTGTGAATATGAGCAATGTAAGAAGCCAGTAGCTGCTGCCGGCGGATTCGCAGGGGAGGAACCACAGCTTCAGCAAGAAGACTTGTCACTGGACTCGTGTGAGACACCAGAGCTGTGAACAGACACCAGTGTGGTGAACTGGGTCCAAGACCCGTAATGCAGGAGCTGCAGAGTCTTACACCAGTCTGCCGTCATCCAAACGTGACTGGATTAGGGCCTTATAGAGTGTTGGGGGGGGGGGGGGGGGCAATGCCGACACACCAAGGCAGACATTTGTAAAAATGTCTTTTTTCAAGGCTTTTTACAAATGTCTGCCTTGGTGTGTGTGTGTGCGTGCGTGCGCGTGTGTTTGTTTAGCTTTTCTTTTTCCCCCATAAGATTAGTCCTTCCACTCCCAGGTTTGGAATGACTCTTCATCCACTCCTTTAAAACCCTCATCCTTCCCTTTTCCCATCTTTTATACATTTTTCCTATCAGGAATGTTTCCCTTTATAATGTTCATAACTTAACATTTCATATACATGGTGTATATACACAACAACAGTTTGTTAAAATCCTGAATTCACACATGATGAAATTATGAGAATCAAAAAATATACCAGTGAAACCTAATATCTCATTAGAATTGTTAGTATTTGATTCATTATTACTTCCTAATGCAAATACAGAATACATGGCAAAAAGACTGTACAAACACACACATCAAACCAAGACAAAATCCAATCACAAACAGATAAACTAATCGCACCATCATTTTCGAAAATAACACATCAGAAAACACACACATGAACTGTCACAAATGATCAAAATAACAATCAACTTCTGTCATCTGAAAGTTGCCAGTGACTGAGGTCACAATGAGCATAGCAACTACCACACATCTTAAAATTCATTTTACAAGCACGTAACACACAAGCTAGAATAATAAACGGAAATATTTTAACAATGGAAATTCTGATAGGAATATCAATAATGGAGGAAGGGTAACAACTCGCTGTAAATAGCACTACTTCTCTGACACCTAACCAAAGGATATGGTAGTGGACTGAATCTTTTCACAGCCACAGGAATTCTGGGAACAGGGAACCTTCAGCTCAAACATTGGTATAGTTGTGCTCAGGTCTCTGATGATTAGTTTTGAATAAAGACTTCAATTATACACACAGTGCTGTTTCGTACCTTTTCATTTGAAAACCCTCCAAAGTTCAAGGTAGAGGAGAGAAGAGAATTCCGTTCATGAGATCAAAATCTGTTATACTGGCACTGAAGTTTTCTGAAGTAATAAATTAAGAAAGAAAAACATTCAAAAGTATATAATCAAAAATTAAAAAAACTAGTTTCCATAATAATAGATGCACTGACACCTGTAAAGAAGAATGTCTCCATGAGACTACACAAGTCAAAGAGTTAAGTAAAAAGACTTTATAATTTTTGGCCCACTTTAGGTTACAGTAGTAACACTAAAAGTGGGCCTTTGCGATCGTCTTTTGACAGCTCGAAATTTAAATGAAAATAACGGCTTAACTATTCATCTGTCACGAAAGCTGAATAACCAAATTTGTAGAGGAGAAAATTCTCTACAACTTAGCTCCCTTATGTTTTTTTTTTTCACATCTCACATAGTTTGAGACATATTTGCAAAATAATGGAGATTTGACACCCTCCATTGAATTAACGAAAACCAGCTGTTCGGAGATGTCACGTGACATTCCTCACGTATTTTATGATTTTCTTATTGAAACTTACATGTTGTCATTTCAAAGCAATGGCATACTGAGAAATTAACAAAAAAAAAAAAACATCATTCTTTGTACAATAAATTATAATCTAATGTCTACAAATGCCATATTAACATCAGTTAACAACGGCCATCAATAGTGTGATATTAAAGAACTCTTGTTCAAATTTATAGCAAAAGTAGCATAGTGGGCAAGGTGCTGGACTGTGACGCAAAAGGTGGGTGGTTGGAAACCCGCCACTACCTAATTTTTTCCTGAAAGTGTTTCAGACACTAATTATTATTTAGATCATCATTTTGGTCCAAAAAACTACAAATCTAAAGTGGGCCGTAAAACACGTCACAGCGAATTTTTTTATGTGGACCCTCAAACTATTTGGCACTAAGTACTCTCACGAAATCCTACATAAATGGACCACCTTTAGATGTGGGTAAGGGGTTCTAAACCAGAAATGAACCAAGAGGAGTGTCACAAACTTCAAGTTGCCAGATGCAAGACTGTTGGGAACAATTAACACTTCCTGGTTTAGTTCACATCTTCATGTAAAAGTTTTTGCTTTCTTGTGCTGTGGGCAGTGTAGGACCCACATATTTGAGCCTGTATAAAGTCCTTCAGTATATGGATTACATTATGTACATAACTTGTCAATGGAAACCTTACAGTAAGGTCAAGCTGATAATGATGTTCTATCTCCAGATGTGTGCGAGATTACCGCCCAATAGAAATATTGGTAATTAATAGCATTTGATAATAAAACAGTATGAAGTTCACTGCAAACATTGACCATGCCAATGCACTAAATGTTACACAATTTTAATCTTATTAATTATGGTAGCAATGTATGTACGCAGTTAGGTGACAACATTTATAGTTAGGCCATAGGTAGAAATTCTCCACGTTGAGATTTGCTGTGTGCTTGTAGCTGATGGGAGGCCAGCGAGCAGGCCGACATTGGTGGTTTGTTCCAGCTTAGGATTTTCCAGGCTCCTTTCCGGTGAGAGGAGAGAGGGACAATGTTGAGTGGCAAGCGCAGTGCAGTGCACAGCGTGAAATAAAATATTCTTATACTACTTGCATTTTAAGTAATATGATGCAGTTAGGAACCTTTAAGGCCCTCATTACAAAATAGCCTGTTGATAAACAATACATTAGCTGATATAGTCACATCTGGCGTAATATGTTAATTGACAGTGAAAAGTAATAAATTACAAATGAATACAAGACAGTTACATAACTAGCATGGCAATGTTTTGTCTATAAAAATAATATATTAACTATTTCTCATTTTATTTTCAATTAATCTTGTGTATTTTATCTTGAAATATTCAGTTAAATCACTTGTCTGTGACATAAGAAATTGCACGATTATAATAACTAGTACAAAGCATGTTTATACCAGCAATGTACGTTAGCAAGTCGGTTAGAACAGCTCACATGGGGAAGTTGATGACGGGAGGGGGGGGGGGGGGGGGGAACCTGGCAGTTGGGCTTTTGGCGTGCGTGGGGAGTCAGGAGCGAGTGGGGGTAGCCGGCTGGGTGCGGCGTCGCTCTGCACGGTTGGCATGTGAATCTCCAGGTGGAGACGAGAGCATTTTTGTGTGGCAATTGCCAGGTGTGGTTGCTCATTGTAGACTGCACCAAGTTGAATCGAGTGCTACTCTGTGTTGTGAATATTTAGCTGGTGGAACAAGGTGTGCATCGCACTGAATTAAGTGACTGTTTTGTTAATATAACACGTGTCGTCATATAGGCATGAACATAAACGGTGTTTGAGACAGGCACATGGTGTGGAAACAATTTGCGACAAATATTCATTTTGTCTGGGTGCTCACGAGCTATAACTTTATTTGATAAATGTGTCGATGTACAGACATATCAGCCACAGGGTTTTAATATGGTGTAATAAACAACATGAAGTCAACTTCCACGTGTTTTCAAAAATAGTTTTTACACCCTTCTCTCACATGAACTTACTTTATTATGAATTTTTTTGTTAATCATATGCAGGGAAGGAAAGCTGCGAAAGTGTGATATCCCCTAGAAAATGAGTCAAACAGTAGCAATCCAGTTCCAGTGTTTTTGCATGTTTAGGAATTTGGTTCGCAGTTGGTGGTTGTGAGTTTTAAAAATTATTCTTTCCCTATTTAAACTCTCACCCCGAACATTCACCCTCGCATGTGCCAACTACGGCAGGCCTGCGTTTTACAATCACAGTTATGTTCCCCACACAGTTCTCACTCCAGGGTTCCTCACCTAACATTCCTTACACAGCCTTCCACATCCCTCCCCCTCCCCCACATCACCTTCCTGAGTAAATGCCTCCCATATACTGTATGTGCCTGGGACATACCCCTACAGCTGCGTGATGGCACAATGTCTGATCTGCCCTTCCCTTTCCCATGAAGCATCTAACACCACACTACTGCTTCAGTCATTCCAGAATAATCGTGGCAGTGGCAACCTGGAGGCCATTTCAATCATCCACATTGGACAAGGGCCTCCTTTCCATCTTCATACAGAGTGTTTTCATACAGAGTGTTGTTCCTGGACAAGAACAGTTGATTATTCCTTATTTTATGCATCACTCCTTAAAGTTACATTTTTGATGATCAACATGCTTCTAGTTAAACATTTTGCCACTTGGGACAGCATGTAGCCACTTATGAGGCATTAATCTGTCCATATTATAGGTTGTGTTGTGTTGCGTTGCCATTTGTACATGGCTGAGAGAGCATGAGTGTGGTTCCTTTTATTACAGCAGTGAATTGTCTTTTCTTTGGTGCTGTGGTTAAGATTATGCTAGCATTATTGATCTGGCAGTGTAAACTATCAACAAAATAATGTCCAAGTAATAAAATACCCTGATACAAATGTCTTACGCACAAGATTCATGACAAATAATAGATGACCAAAGATTGAAAGAAATTGTTTACTGCACTGTATTAATACAGAAAATACTGAATTTTAATTTTTGCAAAGCTGATTTTATAACGTGGGACCGAAGGGGTTAAGGCAACTTTTCCATCAAAGACATTCCCTGCACAACCTTCATACGTACTAGCAGGTCATTCCTCTAGCTCCTTACCTAGCTCAGTGATTAGGTTTGACACATTTGTGCAACTGGCACATCTAGATACTGATACTAATCAATGCTGTGGATATGCATGTGACCATCATTAACCAGTCACCATGTTTTGGCCAGGGATCTCAGATGAAGGGAGGGGAGCACATTTTCCACTACCTATACTGGCCAGGGTAAAACAACTGTATCTTACAAGATAATCTTGGACTAATGTTTATCCGAGTGCTGTGTTTAATCACCACATTAATTTGATTCTGTTAACGTGCGTCGTGCGTCGTGCGTCGTGCGTCGTGCGTCGTGCGTCGTGCGTCGTGCGTCGTGCGTCGTGCGTCGTGCGTCGTGCGTCGTGCGTCGTGCGTCGTGCGTCGTGCGTCGTGCGTCGTGCGTCGTGCGTCGTGCGTCGTGCGTCGTGCGTCGTGCGTCGTGCGTCGTGCGTCGTGCGTCGTGCGTCGTGCGTCGTGCGTCGTGCGTCGTGCGTCGTGCGTCGTGTTGTGTTGTGTTGTGTTGTGTTGTGTTGTGTTGTGTTGTGTTGTGTTGTGTTGTGTTGTGTTGTGTTGTGTTGTGTTGTGTTGTGTTGTGTTGTGTTGTGTTGTGTTGTGTTGTGTTGTGTTGTGTTGTGTTGTGTTGTGTTGTGTTGTGTTGTGTTGTGTTGTGTTGTGTTGTGTTGTGTTGTGTTGTGTTGTGTTGTGTTGTGTTGTGTTGTGTTGTGTTGTGTTGTGTTGTGTTGTGTTGTGTTGTGTTGTGTTGTGTTGTGTTGTGTGTTTGTGTGTTTGTGTGTTGTGGTGTGTTGTGGTGTGTTGTGGTGTGTTGTGTGTGTGTTTGTGTGTTGTGTGTGTGTTGTGTGTGTGTGGTGTGTGAAAGGGGGGAGGGGGGAGGGGTCAATGCTGTGGGTGGAGCTTTTGTAGCACAACTTGCTGCCACCAAGCAACTTAGTTGAGTTGTTGACCTGGCTCCTCTCTTTTCTTCTGCAGTGATCATTTTAATTAGCTGGGTTTTCTTGTTTTAATGACCCACTTGCAACAGTGATACAGAAACAGCTCAGAATGATCTGCCCTAAAGAAACTATCTATACAGGCAAGTGGATTACATATTTAAGAAAACTACACCATACAGTTTTCTTTTTGAAAGAAAGAAAGAATGAATGAATGAAAGAAAGAAAGAATGAATGAATGAATGAATGAATGAGTAATATTACCATTAAAATTCAGAAAAATATTCATTTGAAGGAAATAGAAAACTTTTTAAACTTTTGAACTAAATTTTATTTGTTAAAAATTTGAGTTTTAATACAAAAGGAACACAGAATAACCATTATTTATATACACAACAGTTCTTAATCACTGACCAACAAGGTGAAAAATAAATTTCAGTTCTTTCAGTTTTCACTATGGCACAACATAGTTTTACTTCATTTCACTTACAGAAGTCTGAAAATTTCAGATGGTGAATCATTTACATGTGTCTTACTTCGAGGAATTTTTAATGTTACACAGTTTCATAGTTTTGTCTTATGGACTTGGCGAGACAACAGGAGAGAATAATTCCCAATAGCTGAAAAAGAAATTATGCTTAATTAGTAACTTTATTTCTGTTTTAGAATCAATATTGTGTACATTTTTATTACACAAATTATCTATAATTTTAGCTTAAAGTCAATTCACTAAATACCAGATGCACTAGTACGTAAAGTACCACTTTCAGTGCTGTTTATGTGTGTTTAATTTCTTCTACTGTTCACGTAACTTACTCTTAACAACTGCCTGAGATTTATGGCAGTACATGCTTAAAAATAATTACCATTAAATAATTTTAACATTAACATTTTTTGGCTGTAAAACAATACAGTAATAAAACATTTAGCGATTTATGAAAATAATATAACAGCTGTATAAGAATACTTATGACTGATATAGGGAACTTAGTATAATCACCTCATCAATGAGGTTAATGGATTGAAATGAAAGTTTAGCTGTTGTAGTATGCTGAAGCAAATGTGCAATGTCCCTTTCAAAGGGGTTTATCCAATACTTGCTGATAAATGACTGAAGTTACCTACAACTTAAGTCATAATTTACACTAACCTGAATAAATGCTATTCCAACTCCAACACCTCCCAATGTAACAGCATTTGCTATTACAGATTCTTCAACAGCAATTTGACAACTCTTAATGTGATTCATTTCTGCCAATGTTACATTACAGCTGAATGGTTCATGTACAAAACTGGCACAGCAAGAGTCTGGCAATGTGCCATTCGGGTATTTCACATACCAATCTGTAATGTTGTTGGTGCCACAGCAATTGAACTGGAAAAGCCAAACAAAAATACATACTGAAAAGTAAGCAACCACTTTACAATATAGGCATTACAAGTTACAATGCTGTGGGCAGACATCAGGCAGCAAATTTAATACTGAAGAGATTGGTGGGAATATACTTTGTATTACTGGTACTGTGTTATTTTGGCTACATTTAAATCAAGTATTAAAAACGAAGACCAAGACAATTGTATCAGAGGCATTATTTTTGAATGGCACTGACAGTAGGAAGCTCCATACTGCAATGAAGAAATCACACTAGGTACTGTTCTAACAACTGTTACTGAATTGAGGGCTTCCAGTTTCAGAAGACTACTTTGTCAGACTCCTAAAGTTCCTTAGTGACCATTGGTACAGTAATTTACTTATTAATATGCAAGCCTGATAATTGTTAAGTCTTTATTGCAAGTAATGAAAATTATCAGTTTCTACAACATAAGTTATCAGATTTTTTTGAAAAAATGGACATTTGGGAACTTTAGAGGCATTTTACAGAAGTTTTAATGTCTACACACATTTACAGACTGACAGCCCTTCACCAACCCATTCTCTAAATTCAGGTCAAACATCTAACACCTAACAAGCCAAACCATAATTTTATGAACTAGAGGTCCAACATTCACTTTTGAAGCGAAATGATTAAATTCTAGCTGAAGATCAAATGCTTTATAAACAATTACCTGATGAAACCTTTTAGTTCAATATAGAACAAACATACAAATCGGGAACAAGTATTAACTACTGCAGAAAGACCACCAAAACATTAATAGTGAAAAATCAATACCGCACACTGAACGAACATGCAACCAACTTTCTGGCAGATTAAAATTGTGTGCTGGAACCAGGATTCTAACCTGGGACCCTTGCCTTTTGCGGGCAAGTGCTCTACCACTGAGCTATTCCAACATGACTCACGGACCATCCTCTTAACTTCAATTCTGTCAGTACCTCCTTTCTTCTAGGAATGGTGGTCTTGCAAGGTTGGCAAGAGAACTTGAAGTTTGGAAAGTAGGAGGCAAGGTACCAGCAGAAGTAAAGTTGTGAGGACAGTGAGTCATGTCTGGATAGTTCAGTGGTAGAGCACTTGCCCACAAAAAGCAAAGGTCCCAGGTTTGAGTTCCAGTGCCGGCACCCAGTTTTAATTTGCCAGGAAGTTTCATATCAGCACACACACTGCTGCAGACAAAGTTTCATTCTCGACCACACTACAGTTAATCTTACAGCACTTAAACACACCTCAAACCTCGCAAATAAAAATCACAGAATATATACACATTTATAAAAGTAGTTACTGGCCGTCCTGTTATGTATCCAGAGGATGAACACTAAATTTGTCGAACGGAACATGAACTTTCCCTACAGGTTAAATTAATATTTTCTAGTTACCCAAACATTAAACATTTTCTCTATTATGTCTAAAATTAATGCTAATTCTAATGGAATTTAAAAATGTGTACAAAATCTGTGTAAACAACATTTTTTATGTTTTGCAAACTCCTCAGGCACTTGCTCATTTTACCACTCACTGACTTCAGCACTTCATTGCTCACTTTCTCATGCACTTTGATGCTGACTGACAGTCACTTGCACACAAATACTTGCTAATTTCCCTTATTGTGATGAAACTATGTAAATGAAGTGTTAACTAGGTTTATTCATGAAACAACAAGAAATTATAGAATGTGACCTAGCCAAAAAAACTTGGGTTTACATTATGACAGTGCCAAGATGACATGCCTGAATCAACCATGACCAGAAAAACTAAGTGCAGAGCTCTCAACATTTAAAAATCCTTTTTTTGCCATCCTGTTAACACTGAATTACAGGTTCCCACAACTTCTGCCACTCTAATGTTGCCACACCACCTAGCAAAACTGTTACTCACAGAATGTAGAAAACGGCTCATCTAAGAGAAACTGTAGTGCACATCAATCCCTAACAAAAAAAATTAAAAGCCTCTCTGAAACTTTCATACCAAACAAAAACATGAAGGTTAAAACTTAAAATTTCCTTATATGCACAACCAGCCCCTTTTATTTAGGATTAAATCCTAAAAACTACTATGATAAGTGGGAAAGACCATATCACTGTTATTCATACTTAAACCACACAAAAACATCTTTAATGAAACTATTTTAGCTGATCTGCTTAATCAAACTTTAACAAGAACACCTCATTTTATACTTTACCCCGACTTTGGATGCCATCCAATAATACACATGAACCTCTGATGAATTATCAAAATGATCTGCAAGAGCCCATTTGTCAAAATAAAAATAAACACCATGGCTATCACACAGCTTAAAATTCATTTACAAGAAGGGGAAAGTAGTCTTTCTATAGGTAAAAAATATGAGTTAACTGTGCATAGAAATCACATTATGCACAGAAGTATTGAAATTTTTGGAGGAGGAAGTGATGCTTGAACCTAAAAAAGGTTTTTAATAAATGGAATTCACAATAGGTGAGGCATTAAAAAAATTAAGTTAAGGATTTTCCAGTCATTAATTCTTGACAGAACTCTAACTAAATGGCCAGACAATAAAAACTAAGTACAGAGACTATTTTAAATGTTCCTTCTAGCACAGACTTTTCCTTTAAGAGCACTCACCAAATCCCATATAGTATTGTGGGCAAAGGTGAGATGCTTCGGAAGAGACTAGTAAGTAGGAGTAGTGTCAAACAAGGCACTTCAAACTGTAATTCACTGTGTCAATTGTTACATTTTAATTTATTAATTCACTATTACTGAATACTGGTCAGAAAGTTTACAGATGAACTGAAATTATTTCGCCATGTGACAGCAATTTTGGAGATGTGACGTGACAAATCTTTATTAGCATGAAACTTTTCAAATGTTTCAATATTTATTGATTTCATTGCCAAAATATTAATGCAATTAAGATATCAGCAGTTCTCTGACAGCTACCATTTACATGTCAAATTGCAACAAACACCACATTTTTATTTGACATATCTCCATATGTCTGGAGAAATATTTGCATCAATGTGGCCTGCAGGAAATGGTGAGAAACTGGCGTATTCTGTAGTATGCTGCAATAAATTCCTGCACCCACATAATGTCATGTGATAATTAGTTTAAAACTATGTTCCAGCAGTTTTGAAGTGAACATGCACACATGCACAGAATAGCCAGTGCCACTATTTTATTGCAGTATTTGTATGTACAATATCATTCATTGGTGAGGTATCCATACTAGTTGCGACTGACAGAAGAGAGGATATACTAAAGAAACTGTCATTTCATTGTCTGACTGTCAGAGAGAGAGAGAGAGAGAGAGAGAGAGAGAGAGAGAGAGAGAGAGAGAGAGAGAGAGAGAGAGAGAGAGAGAGATCTAAGAGTATGTTTCTAAACAATTCAACAAATGTATTGCTTCCTCCATGTATATCTTGCAGAAAGACCATGAGGATAAAATTAGAAGCAGCCTATTACCGGTATTTACTTGCAGTCTTCTCCTTGCAAACCATACACAACTAACAGGAAACTTGAGTGGCAGGCAAAGTACCCTTCACCAAACACTGTCAGGTTGGTAACAAGTGAAGATTTAGGTAACTTGTGAAATTTCTTATTTCATTGGGACTCAGTAAGTTGAATATGCTGAACAAAATCCTTTTACATTTATCTTCTGCATAGAGGGAAACAATAGCATAAAGTCATTTAAAATATAAACTTTTTCACTTCTGTTAGAATAATTGTGACATTTTACTTACTTCTTTCTGAATGCCATCCCAACCAAGAGTTATTTCTGGACTCTTTCCATAATTTGCCATACTGCTATACATTCTAGCATTTATTACGTCTACAGCTGCATCTTCAAGAACATAACCAGCAATTCCAGCTGCTAATTCTAAGATGAAAACAACTCCCAGCAGAGCAGAAAACTGAAAAATTGTACATGAAATGCTAATGTTAGTGTTAAACTCTAAAAAGTATTGCAAATTTATGATCTGTAATAACAAGGGTAATTTATTAATATACCAATTACGTATGTAGCAGACACTGTATGCTTATTTGTATACATGTGGTTTAGCACATGTATTAAGAATCATCTAACTATTCACAATTTTCTTGAGGAAATTAGCGACAGTTTAATACCTTTCAAACATATCGTTGTATACGTAATTCCTTTAACTGGCTGTCTCAACACTTGCCACATCAGTTATTTGAACTGATCTGAAAACTAGCTTTGTGAGATGACATTAGGAAACATAAGTGTAAAATTTTAACATTGTTGGAAGAAAGGCTGAATTCTTTAGAATTTTTGATTTATAGAGTTCTAAGAGTTGTAATTCCACACTTTCAAGCTAAACCAAATGTGTAACTTAGTGAAGGGCATTTCCCATTTTGTTAAAAACCTTCTATAGCATTTTTATAGTGCAAAAAAGCTGGGATTTTGGTTAAAAAGAGGATGCCTGCCAACCCTATTAGTACTCTTAAGCCAAGGTAATCACTTAACATCAACCCAAATGTATCTACCAATGCATCATCTCTTTACTGGTGCTAACATTCACGAAGTCCTAGCAAATAGTACTGAAGATACAACACTTATCAGTTACTGCCAACAGAAAACTTAGTTCATAGTCACAGAATATGACAACTGGATGGGCAAATCTGAAAATGTGAACCCAGCTGGGATTTGAACCTGGGTCTCTTGCTTTCTAGGCAGTTGCACTAACCATTACACCACTGGGGACACAATGATCACAGCACTTGCAAGGACTACCTAAGCATGCCTCCTGCCAGACGAATTCCCAGCCTTACCCTGCCCACAGTATTTAAACTCTTACTTGCAGAAACTACTTCCCGTAAGAGTAAGGGCCCCAAATTACAAGTTTGAGTACTGTGGGCAGGGTAAGGCTGGAAATTTGTGTCTGGTGGGAAGCGTGCTTAGGTAGTCCTTGCAGGTGCTGTGATCACTGTGTCCCCAGTGGTTTAGAGGTTAGCACAACTGCCAGAAAGCAGGAGACTGGGTTCAAATCCTGGCTGAGTACTTATTTTCAGCTTCGGCCATTCTCAGTTGATGTCTTATTCTGTGAATATGAAAGAATAACTGCAGGATCAGAAGTGGTGTTTACAAAATAATCATTTAATACTTCAGTAATTCACTTCCAGTGGCAGAATGTGTGACTTTTTAAACAATCTTTCTTGAATGGACAATACTTATTGGAACTGACGGGAAGTGCTTGAGGTAGATGTTGCTCAGTATCACTCAATCTTTGCTGGTCTCCAGCAATGAGTGAAATGAAATAGAAGTAGCTGCTCACAGTTAATTTCTGAAAGCATATAATTAAATTATCCATAACAAGCCAAATAATGACCTTTTAAGTGAACATTTCAATGGTAGCATTTTTACTTATTACTATAGAATCAGGAATTTTTACAATGAGGATACTGTTATCTGCTGCTTCATACCAAGTGTAACTTAATGGAAGAGCAACACTAAGTGGGAATGGGAGGAAAAATTGACGCGGCAAAATGAGGATAGGGTTAACTGTAATGGTAGCTGGAGAGGGTGCAGGGTGGGAGACAACATGTTACTGTAGGCAGAGGCCTGGAAAATTTTGGGACTGGAGAATGTACCATAAGGCTTAATCATGTGTCATCTGTGCAATTCATAAAAGCTGGTAGTGGGTGAGGTGAATAAATGGCCCAGGTTGTGAAACAGCCACTGAAATCCAGCACATTATACTCAGCTGCAGGTTGTGCCACAGGGTGGTTACTTCATTTTAACCCAGTTTGGAGTGACTATTGATTCTAATGGAATGCTATTCAGTGGTGTTGCTGTAAGGGTGCAGGGTGAACATTTAACCCTTACATTTAAGTTCTTATCACTGAGACAATTTGAGTGATATGTCACATGCCATACTTCAGGATTAATTGAATTTAATGCAATTAAGAGATGCACTGTACTTGTTAGCATATTAGATTTAGTAGTATCTAACATATAAAAATTACAGTTCAGTATAATGAACATGTCACTGAAGCGAAGGTTGAAGGAAGAGGCAGATTGCTGGGCTAGGGAAGCATCTCCAAGCACCTGGCTGAGAGGGTCGCCAATATCAGCGGACAAGCAATACAATTTATCACCATGGGAATCCTTTAAGTGACTCACTGGCAGACTAAGTGCTCCAGTGTGACGGGGGAAAATTTGTGGCCAAGCACAAGCCATGTCAAATGAACAGTAGCAGCTGGTGACATAACAACCCAGGATGCAGGACAACCAACAACCCAAGCTTTTAGAAATTAAAAGTTTGTCAAGCACTCAAGAACCCACCCTTTTACTGGACATGCATGCTTTCTTTTTTACAGCCAGGAAATGGTCAGATAATAACCCATTAGCAAACAATGACCGTCATAAAATACTCTGCCATTGGTTCTGTTAAATGAAGTGTCGAGCCATGGAGGTAAGGTCACATATCTCAAGTTGGGTGCTCATTTAAGGAGGTAGCATAGGCACCTCCCACAACAAAAATGTTCAAATGTTTGTTAAGATGAAGGGACATAACTGCGGGGTCATCAGTCCCTAAACTTACAAACCACTTACAATCTAACTTCTACTAAAGACAGCACAAACATCCATGCCCGAAGAGGGAATCTAACCTCCAATGGGGAACGGCCTTTCACATCATAGCATAGTGCCTCAATGTGCTCAGTCGCTCCTCTGCCGCCTCTCAACATGACATGCAAAAGTCCTCAACAAAACTATTAGGAAATTGAGTCATGACAAAAGTTTTCTTTAGAGATGGGGGTGAGGTAGGAATCTGACACACCCCTTGATGCTGATTGGCTAAGATGACTGCAGGGAGTAGCCAAAATTACACATATTAGGGGAGAAGCTAATGTGTATGTGACAAAGCAAGCAGTAATTAGGGGATTTTAAAACACTGTTCAACTTTAAATTCTCATGGAAAGTTTAGTGTGGATACGGTGCTTTATGGTCCATATATTGCCTTGAGAATGTAACTGAACATGTGGTTCATGCAAGGTCAGTTTATGATTTAAGTCAAAGGCTGATTGCAGACTTTGTAGGTTAAAGCTACTTCTAAAGTTGATCAAATCCCTAATTTTGAACTAGGTCTCAATTCACTTAAATTTGTGCTTCATTCAGTAAACAGATTTAAGCAAAGTGTCAGTGATAACTTTAGAAATCTGTGGGGCTGTAAGGATTATTAGATGTATCATCATTTCCTTATTGACTGCAGTATTCTGGGATCAGTATTTATTTTTAGTTTAGTAGTGCTGTAGGTGAGGACAGTACATAATGGAAGTAATGATTTTGGGAAACTGAGCAAGACTCCATGAGCAATTATACAAGAGATTTATGTTTCAGAATGCTTAGATTTATGTTTTCCATGAAAGTTCATGTTTATAAATTTATGGTTTGTAATTAAGACTTTTGCTGCCTAAGGAAGTCAGTGGTCATGAAAGACCATCTTTAATATTCAATATTTTTTTAAATAAAAGTTTTTGCAGTACCATTTTCAAAGATTTTTAAATTTGATCTGCTTAGGGCTTAAAATTGTATATGAACAGGCAATACAATAACTCAAAGAATGTTCATAAAAAGTAGATAGCACTCTACAATTAATTCAATTTCAGCCACTGCAGTTGAGACTGACACTTTACCATTTTCAAGTTAAAAAATCTTTCTACTTTATAGGGCAGAATAATTCCATAATCGACAGTGATTTAGTCAGCATTATTAACTTGGTAAGCAGATAGGGCTTGTCTGACTGAACTAGATGTAACAGTTACAATATAAAAATCTTGTGCACTTATTGCACAGTTGGGAAATCACACTGCTGTTTTCACAGGTGGCAACTAATATTGAAGCATTGGGTGAGTGGACTGGGCAGTAAGTGAGATGGGGCTGTGATTTTGGAGGGGGGGGGGGGGGGTGCGAGAGACAGGAAAGGACATCACAGAAGTTGGGTGGGTGATGGAACACTACCAGAAGGGTGTGGGAAGATCTTGGGTACATAGGAAAGTAAAAAGGACAAAACGATACTGTCTCAGATTCCACAACTTTCTTAGCATTGCAAGCTATTCTCATTAAATTCTGCACTTGTCATTGAGGGATTACCTGGAAGTGTAGGTCACAAGCACCAGTTAAAAATTGGCTTTGGCAGTGATTCAGCTAGAGTGAAAGACTAAGAAACAGGAACCATGTTATCTTTTGCAGTGTAAAACATATTGGAAAAATCTGGTGCAGCACATTTCATGACTAAACAAGGCTGCAATGCAGACAAAGGTTTCAAAGGTTTACATAAAATGTCCACAGTGTGCTGCATGGAGAATTTATTGTGGTGCCTTTAGTATATGATTTGGGAACCATTATCTTGTACAAACAAAATTGATCTTGAGTTCATATGCTACCAGTTATTCCAATGAACTTTAATAAAAAATGCAATTTATAATAAAAATAACATTTTTACAACTGTAGAAAAGCATGTTTTGGGCTTCTAAAAATAAAAATCAAGTGCACACAATTCACCATCACCTCAGACATATGTTTTCCTCTCCAACTGCCAAAGTCCGTAATTGCCAAAAGCTTTATAAGTTTTTATTTTATTATTTGTGCATTTTTGTGGCTCATTGGATGTCTCTTTGGTGAGTAGCAACCTATCCTCAAAATATTGTTGAATCCATCATGGAATTTTAATTGTTTAATAATATATTTTTAGGATAGACCTTTGTGTGCTATTACTTGTGTTGAGTTTGGCAATTTTCTTATATTTCAATGAGTGTTGCAGCTGGTGCGTGGCATGAGATGATGAAGTTGCTGATGTTTGATATTCTACTGCTGAGGTTCATGATAATGTGCAATGAAAAGTAAATCTGAATTGTATTGATAATATGACAATAGTTTGTAACTCACTGTAAAGATAATCATTAAGGTCTGACAGGCACTTAAGATACTATTTACATACATAAACTGAAAGCTTTCACCCATAGCATTCTTAAAAAAATCATTCATACAAAGGCACACTTCAGATACACATCTCATCTTTGGCTATTGCACTGTGGCAGCTGGAGATGACTGTTTCTGTAAAGTGTGCCTTTGTATGTCCAGAGTTGCAGCACTTATTGTGTACACTGAAAAATTGAGTTAAGAAATAAATCATAATCACAGTAGGAATGGAAATTTGCATGATGCAAGAACTGTAGTTTCTTTTTCACCAAATGTGGAAAAGCCTGGCTTTATATTATGGTTCTTTTTTACTCCACAGTGAGGTTAGTTACACAATGCTTGTTATTTCATTAACATCTGTCTCAAATCTAAGCCCAAACATTCACATATATAGCTGATGCAAATGACCAGCTTCTTATTCCTTTAAAGTGAAATTATACATAAACACCAATGAACTAGGTTAAATAATTAATTAATTTTACTTACAGTTAGTATCATACAGTGGTTCTCTTTCACAGCACCACAGCATCCAAAAAATGATATTATCAGCACAATTGTTCCCACAGCGATGAGCAGTGCAGGTGCAGAAAAGAATCTGTTGTCTAGGAAGTGTTCATATTTGTAGTAGACTCCTTGAATGACAGCACCAACTGACAGGATAATTACCCCTGTAATCTGGAAAAAAGTATCTGTAAGACAAGAGATAGGTGCTACATGTACTCTTTTATACCACAATTATCTGTCATATCAAAGAAAATCTCTGCAATCTATCATTTTTGTAAGTAGTTTCTAATGATGAATGAGTCTTACACTGATATTAACTTTGGCATAGTGTGATATACTTTTCCCTGAAAGTAACCACAAGAAAAATTTCTGACATAGCTGACTGTTTAGCAGTTGAATTTACAAGAAAATTGTTAAATTGGTTGTCAGCCATCTAAAAATAATATTAAAGTGAAAATTATTTTGCACCAACAACTGCATAGAACATTTGAAATGGATAATTTTTTATACATTACTTCTTACTATGCACTAATTTGTTGTATTAAATTTTTGAAATAGCAAAACAAATATTTCTACACAACACCCACCCAACTGAGAGACTTTAGCAATTCTTTCTTCCACAATGGCAATTTCATTTGGAATGTGTGGAAGTTACAATCAAATTCCATAAACTGGACTGATATTGCCATGTTGGGATTTTTTTTTTTTTGTGGTTTTAGGGCGCACAACTTCTATGGTCATTAGCGCCCAGCCAAGAACATTGATTCGCTATGATCTCAAAAAAAAAAATGGTGACTGTCAGAACATCAACAAGAGGCTAAAAACGAAAGATAAAAGACAATTAAAAGGGTTAAATATCCTTGGATAAGTTGGCCAAGTTCATAAAACGCAAAACCCGAGCAGCTGCTCGTGTGTCATCAGCTAAAATTTCCTCCAGAGTAGACGGAAAGTGAAGGGCTACACGGAGATGATTAAAATTAACACAAGTCAGTAAAACATGTCGCACTGTCAGCAGTTCACCGCAGGAGCATAGCGGTGCAGGTTCGGCGGATAGCAAGTGACGGTGGCTGAAACGGCAATGACCGATCCGCAACCGAGCCAGAATGACCTCCTCCCGCCGAGAGGGGCGTGAGGATGTCCTCCAAGCGGTCGGGATCGGTTTGACAGTTCGCAATTTATTGTTGTACAGTGAAAGCCACACACTGTGCCATTGCAACACGATACTCCGGCGAAGAGCCCGTTGAACATCGTCCGATGGGACGCAAAAGGTAGCCATGCGAGGCAAAAGAGCTGCTGCCTTGGCTGCTGTGTCGGCGGCCTCATTCCCGGGCACACCCACATGGCCAGGGACCCACAGGAAAGAAACGTGACAGCTGTCATCCGCCAGCAACTGGAGGGAGCGTTGGATCCGATACACGAGAGGATGGTTCGAGAAAGGGTCCTTAAGACTCTGCAGGGCACTAAGGGAGTCAGAACATATGGCATAGAAAGGTTGGCGGTGGCGGCAGGTATACAAAACGGCCTGGTGGAGGGCGAAAAGCTCAGCCGTGAAGGTCGAGCACCGGTCAGGGAGCTTGTATTGGAACCGGTTGTCCCCGACGACGAAGGCAGATCCGACACCGGCAGTGCTCTTGGAACCATCAGTGTAAATAAATACGGCATTATCGAACCGCGAACGGAGTTCAACAAGCCTCGAGCGGAATACCAAATCCGGAGTGCTCTCCTTGGGGAGCGAACTGAGTTCGAGGTGTGTGTGAACCTGGGCCTGATGCCACGGTGGCAATGGGCTTTCGCTCAACCGAAGGGTGGAAGGAAGGGTAAAATCGAGCCGTTGTAGCAGGCGGCGAAACCGAACTCCCGGTGGAAGCAAGGCAATCGCAGACAACTGATATTGGCGATCGAGTGAGTCGTCAAAAAATAATCTGTAAGAGGGATGGTTGGGCATCGACCGTAGGCGGCATGCATACCGACACAAGAGTATGTCACGTCGAGTGGTCAAGGGTAATACAGCAGCCTCGGCATACAGACTTTCAACAGGGCTGGTATAAAATGCACCGGTCGCCAGACGTAATCCACGATGGTGGATAGAGTTGAGACGGCGGAGAATCGACGGCCGTGCTGAAGAGTACACAAGGCTTCCATAGTCGAGCTTCGACTGAACAATGGCCTGGTAAAGGTGAAGCAGGACGGTACGATCCGCTCCCCATGAGGTGCCACTGAGGACACGAAGGACGTTAAGGGATCGGGCACAACGGGCAGCCAGGTAGGACACGTGTGTGGACCAGCAAAGTTTCCGATCCAACATGAGTCCCAAGAATTTCGTAGTCTCCACGAAAGGGAGAGCAACAGGGCCGAGACGTAGAGAAGGTGGAAGAAATTCCTTGTATCTCCAAAAATTGATACACACAGTTTTCTCAGTGGAGAATCGGAAGCCGTTTGCGATGCTCCAGGAATATAGACGGTCAAGACAGCGTTGGAGAGAACGCTCCAAGAGACACGTCCGCTGGGCGCTACAATAAATTGCGAAATCGTCAACAAAAAGAGATCCGGAGACGTCGGCTGAAAGGCAGTCCACGATCGGATTGATTGCAATGGCAAAGAGCGCCACACTCAAGACGGAGCCCTGTGGTACCCCATTCTCCTGGCAAAAGGTATCTGACAAAACAGAGCCCACCCGTACCCGGAACTTGCGATCCGCCAAAAACGCTTGAATGAAAAGAGGAAGGCGGCCCCGAAGGCCCCATGTGTGCAATGTGCGGAGAATGCCCGCTCTCCAACAGGTATCGTATGCCTTCTCCAAGTCGAAGAACACGGCTACTGTTTGACGCTTCTTTAGAAAGTTGTTCATAATGAAAGTCGACAACGTAACGAGGTGGTCAGCAGCAGAGCGGTGTCGACGAAAATCGCATTGGATATTAGTCAGGAGGCGGCGAGATTCGAGGAGCCAGACCAACCGAGCGTTAACCATGCGTTCCATCACCTTACAGACGCAGCTCGTCAGAGAAATGAGACGATAACTGGAAGGAAGGTGTTTGTCCTTCCCTGGTTTGGGGATGGGGACAACAATGGCTTCACGCCAACTTGTGGGAACATGACCTTCAGTCCATATGCGATTGTAGGTACTAAGAAGAAAGCACTTGCCCGCAGGAGAGAGGTTCTTCAGCATCTCAATATGAATGGAATCGGGCCCGGGAGCAGAAGACCGGGACAGGGCGAGAGCACGATCTAGCTCCTGCATGGTGAAGGCGACGTTATAATTTTCACGATTAAAAGAGCGGAAAGAAGGCGGCCGTGCCTCCTCTACCTGTTTGCGAGGGAGAAAGGCAGGGTGGTAATGGGCAGAGCTCGAAACCTCCGCAAAGAAACGACCCAATGCGTTTGAAACATCAGCTGGGTCCACGAGGACCGCGTTCTCCACGGTCAGGCCAGGAATCGGGGAGTGGACCTTGATGCCGGACAAACGGCGTAGGCCACCCCAGACAACCGTGGAGGGAGTAAAACGGTTAAAAGAACTAGTAAAAGCTGTCCAGCAAGCTTTCTTGCTGTCGTTTATGATACGACGGCACTGCGCTCTCATACGTTTGTAATTGATGCAATTCTCCAAAGTTGGGTGGCGGCGGAAGGTGCGTAAGGCACGGCGTCGGGCTCTAAGCGCGTCGCGGCAGGCTGCAGTCCACCAAGGGACCTGGACACGACGTGGAGAAGAGGATGTACGAGGTATGGAACGTTCAGCAGCAGTGAGAATAACCTCTGTGAGGTAGTCGACCTGACTGTCACAGCTGGGAAAATTCTGATTGTGAAAAACAGCTATGGAAGAATAAAGCCCCCAGTCGGCTTTAGAAATGTTCCAACTGGTGGAACGTGGAGATGGGGAATGATGTAGGAAGTGGATGATACAAGGGAAATGGTCACTTGAGTACGTGTCAGAAAGTGCATACCACTCAAACCGACCGGCAAGCTGAGGAGTGCATATTGCGAGGTCTATATGGGAATAAGTGTGTGTTGTGTCAGAAAGGAAGGTCGGTGCACTGGTGTTGAGGCAGACAAGATCGAGGTGGTGGAGAAGGTCCACCAAAAGGGAGCCTCTCGGACAAGGTGCCAGAGAGCCCCATAGGGGGTGGTGGGCATTAAAGTCGCCTACCAACACGAAAGGTGAAGGGAGCTGGTCAACAAGGTTTAGCACATCTGCCCTAGTAAGGGCAGATGACGATGGCGAATATATATTACAGAGGGAGAAGGTAAATGTGGATAAGGTGATGCGGACGGCAACTGCCTGTAGGTGAGTGTGCAAGGAAATGGGATGGAAATAGACGTCGTCTCGAAGGAGCATCAGAACCCCTCCATGGGCTGGGACACCTTCCACGGGTGGCAGGTCGAACCGCACAGAGGTGTAGTGTGGAAAGTCTGCACGATCACGTGGACGCAACTTAGTTTCCTGGAGGCAGACTAGAAGCGGGCAGTGCAATCGAAGGAGTAGTTTCAACTCCTCCCGATTAGAACGAATGCCGCGAATGTTCCATTGAAGGAGCGCCATGATAAAAATGAGAGAAGAAATAAAGATAAAAACCAAGTAGCGAGCGGGGTCACCTCGACGGCCGCTGAGGACCGGATTTCGAGGGAGCACTGCTATCGCTGTCTGGGGGCAAAGGGTCATGTTCCATTGGTTCGACCGACGCGCCTGCCACCTCCCTGAGTTGATCAGGAGGGGCAGTTTCCACCGCCGGTAAAGGGCCGGGCGCCCGGCAAACGGAGCGTCCCGGTGAAACAGAAGACGGCCGAGGCCGGCAACTGTTGGACGGCGCGACAGATGGGTCACGCCTCGGCGGGGAAGGAGAGGAACTCTTTCTTGTCAGCTCTTCTGGAAGAGTGACGGCGGGAAGAGGCAGTTGACGGTTGGGAAGCCTGAGAACGCAGAAAATCCTCACGGACGGGTTCCTTTTTCAAGGTCCGGGCATCTTGTTTGGGTGCCCGCGGTTTACTAGAGGTTGACGAAGACTGTACCTTAGAAGCAGCAGGAGGAAGCGGGGACGTGGAACGGGCAATCTTCGGGCTGGCGGATCGCACAACTGTGTCAGCGAAAGTGAAATCTCAAGTCTGGGTACTGGAATCCTTAGTAGGTCGAGTTGAGGTGAGGACCTTACTGTATGTACCCGCTGGGAGGACAGTGGGCTTTCGACTCGCCAACAACTTTCGAGCGGCAGATGTTGATACCTTCTCCGTGACCCGAATTTGCTGAATGATTTTTTCATCCTTATATACAGGGCAGTCGCGAGAGGAAGCCGCATGGTCGCCGTTACAGTTAAGGCAGTGAGGGGACGGAGGTGGGCAATCCCCCTCATGGGCGTCCCTACCACAAGTGACATTTTGCTGCATGTGGGCAATGTTCACGGGTATGGTTGTACCTGTGGCATTGGTAGCAGCGCGTTGGGTTTGGAATATAAGGGCGGACTGAGATAACTTCGTACCCTGCTTTGACCTTCGACGGGAGGTCAACTCTGTCGAATGTCAAAAACACAGTACGAGTCGGTGTCAGCTGGTTATCTACCTTTTTCATCACCCTGTGGACGGCTGTCACACCCTGATCGGACATATAGGACCGGATGTCGTCATCAGACAACCCGTCAAGGGATCTCGTAAAAACTACCCCACGTGACGAGTTGAGTGTGCGGTGCGCTTCTACTTTGACTGGAAACGTGTGTAATAACGTAGTCCGGATAAGTTTCTGGGCTTGGAAAGCACTGTCCACTTCCAGCAACAATGAGCCATTGCGCTGACGCGAACAGGTTTTAACAGGGCCAGCAATTGCATCAACACCTTTCTGTATAACGAAAGGATTGACAGAAGTGAAATCTTTTCCGTCGGTGCGCGACACAACAAGAAATTTCGGCAAATTAGGCAGAGTCTTCTTTTGCTGAGGCGAATCTATCTTACGTTTCTGGGTCAATGTCAGTGAAGAAGAGAAGGAAGTCATTGCGGAAGTGTCCCCCGTGTTTACCGGCGTCTCCGATGGCGCGCTCCTTCCTAGTGGGGGCCCTCTCCGAGGGCTTACCCGCCTTAGGTGATTGTTCACACCTCAGGTCACACCTCCCGAGAACTGACGGAGGAACCAATTGGCATGTTCGGAAGGTACCAGCTCGGGTAATCACCCCTCCCTGGGCCTGGCCTTTACCAGGGGGTACGTACGTGCCCTACTTGTCTACCCGGGGCGGGGAATTACGCGTTACCCCGTCACCTGCTACGCATGATAATGCGTGGGTCGGCCTTCAGACACGCACAGGGAGGAAAGAAGAATAGAGGAAGTGAAGAGAAAGAAGGAAAGGTGTCTCAAACGCCGAGGCGGAGACTAATGAGGAGAAGAAGGCGAGGAGAGGACAAGGAGAGAGAGACAGAAACAAAGGGTAAGAAAGGAAGGAACCAAGGAATAAGAGAAACGGCAACAAGAAAACACCTGAACTCGTGAAATACGCCCGTCTCCGGGCGAAGACATAAACCGGGAGGGAAAGTGAAGCAGCCTGGGGCAGAAGAAAGGCTGCTCCGGCTCGGGGCCCCGTGCGCGCCACACACGTACCCACAAAAGAACTGTGGGCCCCCTGGGGGGGGGGGGGGCATGTTGGGATGGCTTGTATGCCTCAAGTATACAGATAACCATACCATAGGTTCAACCACAGTGGAGGGGTATGTGTGAAAAAAGTTTTTGAAAAGTGGCAGTAGCTGATATTCTTGGGAGAGCTAGCCATGAAGAAACTTTTCCACCCGGTGTGCAAGATGTACAAGATGGAGGAAATATCCTCAGGCTTCAGGAAGAAAGTAAAAACCCAATTTCCAAATAAAACAAGTACAGGCAAGTGTGAAAATTACAGAAACAAGTTTAATAAGACATGGTTGTAAAATACTAATATGATTTACAAAAGACTGGAAAAACATAGATCTTACAACTGGAAAATCCGTTTTTATTTACAAGAAATTGAGAAGGCAATGCATTACAACCTATCTTAGAATATAGGGTAAAGAAAGGTAAACCTACATTTTTGAAGGTAATGGGTGTTAAATATAGTGAACAAAAAATCGTTTACAACTTCTATAAAAACTGAACAGTAGTTTTAAGTCTAAGGGCATGAAAGAAAAATAGAGGTTGGGAACAGTAAGCAGAGATTATAGCCTCTCTCCAATATTATGCGGTCTCTACATTAAGAGTTGTGAGGGAATGGAAACAAATTTGGAGAAGGAATCTAAGTTCAAGAAGAACAAATAAAATCCTTTTAGTTTGTTAGTGACATTACAAGTCTGGCATATACAGCAAAGGACCTGGAAGAGCAATTTAAAGGAATGGACAACATTTTGAAAGAACATATTAAGAAAACCAAAATAAGGGTAAGGGGATGTAGTATAAGAAACTCTGATGATGCTGAAGGAATTCAATTATGTAATGAGAAATATTTTAGGTTTTTGTTACTTGGGTAGCAAAATAAGTGCAGAATATACAATACACAGGAATGGCAATGGAAAGAAAAGCATTTCAAAAACTTTGACATAATATGTATAGCACTAAGTATTAACAGTTTAGACAAGAAGAGGATAGAAGCTTTTGATATCTGAAGCTACAGAAGAATGATCAAGATCAAATGCGTGTATCACCTAACTAATAAGGAGGTACTGAACAGAATTTGGGAGAAAAATTTCTGGCATACCTCGACTAAAATAAGGGATCGATTAGTAGTGCATTCTTAGACATCAGGGAATTGTG
Source organism: Locusta migratoria (assembly GCA_026315105.1). Taxonomy (NCBI): domain Eukaryota; kingdom Metazoa; phylum Arthropoda; class Insecta; order Orthoptera; family Acrididae; genus Locusta; species Locusta migratoria. Next base: position 678,672,582 of record CM048744.1, read on the forward strand.
AATTTAGCATTGGAGGGAAGTTTGTAGGGTGAGAATTGCAAAGGTAGACCGAGAGACAAATACAGTAAGCAGGTTCAAATAGATGTGGGTTGCTGTTATAAGGAGATGAGATTTGCCAGGTTATTGGTGAGAGAGTAATGAAACCAGTATTCAGTCTGGAAGACTGGAATGATGACAACTACAATTGGTATCAGAAGCTACTTTTAAAGTATTTATAGTTAATTCTTGTTTTTGATGTGTTATAGACCCAAGAGATACTTCACTATGGATCAACTGAAACAATAAGTAATTATAATTTCCAAAGTCATATCAAACCCTTCTGAACTTAGAACTTCACAAAGAGAAGCAGCTAATTGCACACTTTCATTAGTAATTGGTTAACAAGAGATTAGTAATAAGAGTTTATTATTATTATTATTATTATTATTATTATTATTATTATTATTATTATTTAAATATGTTTACCACAAAAATGAGAACAGCTATGCGTTCCTGAACTAGATAGCATTCTTAGTGTATTCATGAAAGTGTTACATCAACATAACCAACTCACCATAAAGAAACAATAAGCTGTCAATAGACATAAGGAAAAAGTTCATATTCAAACTAAAGCTGTCTGCACGTGTGCTGGTGCCACATGACCACTAGTAGAAGGAAGTTATATGCTTCATACACAAGACATCCACCATGATGACACCTACTCCCAACAAGGGCTTTCCCACAAACATGCTAACCAGCTTCCAGCTGCAATAGGCATATTCTGCTCAGTAAACACAAGATTCTTCCAGCTTTGGCAGCAACAGTGCAAACCCTGTGTCATCAGGGACTAATAGTTTGTGTAATGTAAGAAGGCACTTCCACATATAGAGGCAGAGTGTAAGCACTCCTCCTTTCTGTGCATCCCCTAACAATTGAGCCTGAGTGAGAAACACTGCGCAGCTCACAGCTAGCCAAGCACTTAGAGAATAAATATTATTGGCTGCCAGTGCAGTAATGGAGGGGTATACTTAGAACAGCTGAGAACTGGACGACCACCATATGTGATGCCGAGTATACAACTGTGCAGGTAGTTCATCTTAACCCTTCCTCTTCTCCAGCAAAATGGCTACCAAGCTAGTTACTGGGCATACTACCTTCAGAGAATGGAAATGTGCTACAACCTAAGCAGATGCATAGCCTGCACCCTTTCCTGCAATCAACATTTCTGCAAATTTGGACAAGTACTGGTAGATCAAACTTAAAGGGAACCATGCACCTTTAAGGAAAGATTGTAGATGGCTAGAAAAAAGGAAAAAGAGTCCACACCATAAACCTAATGCAAGAATGGTCAGCAGAAAGACTGACATACAGTGGAAACGGATTGCCCTCAGGCTTCCATGTGTGTATTTGAACTTCGATAGAAATTACAGTACAGGTAGTAACAGTACATTAGTTACTGATACTTCATTGTGTTGGAATTATTCTGGCTAGTTGCTAAACGAGGTATTGCCCTGGTATATATGCATTTTCCCAGTCATATTAGAAACTAAAAGTTCGGTAAAGATTTCATCTTTATGTACTCATGAAAACGGCTTAGAAATTATGAAACAGTAAAACAATTATGCATAACGTACAAAATTTTAGGTGCAGTATCTGAATAATAAAAAATAGTAATAAAATACAAATAATGTGTATTCTTTGGCGTGACAACGCTTGAACAGGCGACAGTTGTCCACGTAAAAAACACAGATGTCTAGTCCACTCCGCAGTAAACAGATTGCCCCTGTGATTTCTGAATCTTAATAGAAATGTATGTTTCACTGGAAACTTCAGTTTCTTGAAGTTAAAAAGGTACCGTAGATCAGTATTCGGTATAAGGGGTATTCGTGTGATGACATATTACTTGACATTATTGACTACGTGCCTTACAGTAATACTATAATTTTCTAGATCTGTAGAGTTTAATACTAGGAAACTGACTGCGGTGAATAGTTGTACGGATTTAGTCTCGTAAATCGAGTGTCGCGTGATGGGAAAGTTTGTGACTGTATACGTCGTCATATCTCCTGAAATGTGTCTTTTACTGCGTTTTAACCCTTTAGGATCTGATGGGACTGCAAAGCCCCACCACAGAATAGGGAGAATACAGAAGGGAAAGCTGGGGGCGGCGCCTTTGATCTGTATGTTACCAAGCGTTGCGCTCGACGCCATATTGAAAAGCAGTAAACTATAGCCACTTAGTACTTTGGCTGGAAATGGACCGTTTTCGAACTGAAGCTAATCTCACCGACTTTTACGAAAGGAAACGGCTTTTCATTACGCTCTCTTCAATTTGCCTCCTTCTACACACGCAATTTGGGCGAAATCGCCGGGTCCCGATTGCCGACCTCCCGTTGAAAGAGGATCAACGGTCGTTGACAACATTAGCACAAAGTCTTCTTTGTCGTTAGTAAAATTTTACGGTTTGCATCAAATTATGTGTAGGTGAGCAGGTAGATGAGCCTTAAATATTCCTGAAATATCTCGCCTATGTGGGCATCAGGAAAAGGGAACGCACGCGCAAAATGTTGAAGTCCAGCTACTTACGCACTATTCTCTGCCTTTTATTTTATTCCCTGCGACGTTAAACTTATAATTATAAAACATAAATATACTTCAACATTTCGATGCTGTTTGCTACAGCAACAGCGAGAGTTATCGTCGAGAGAAGAAGCAAGGCTACTTTTAATAATTACGCAGACATTGCTCTTATTCGAAACTGATATTTAACTTTTACTACACATATAGCGACGTTCGCTTACCGTTCAACCTCTTTTTGGAAGGTGAAGAAGCTTATATCCTTATTTGTATTCGAATTATTGCGGCAATTAGGTGCTCAACAGCGCCTTTTATTTCTGCTCATAAAAAAAAGGGACAGATCCAAGTACTGACACACAGTTCTTTCTTTTACTGCACTGCACGAAATATTTGTTTACATTTATGCGATACAGGAGGCAGTTAAAATACGCAATTAACAAACAAAGCCGGAGCATTACCACGCCACAGATTACCTAGTGACCACGCGTTTACTACTTTCCAAGATGGCCGATTCCGCGCATGCGCACTAAATTTTGGACGACAGACTGCAGCGGGAGTTTCCTTTCTGTATACTTCTTATTCTGTGGCCCCACTTCATAAAAATGAGAAATTTTCTTCGTCATTTGAATTGCCGCGAAAATATAAACGCCACTTATTCCTGCTGTGGTACATTGTTAATGCATCGCAGTTCTGTCATTGATGTGCTATCTGTGACGCCAAAGCAATTTGAATTTCAGCACGCAGACCTAGGGGGTTTTAGTTGCATGTGTGTGATGTTCAATTTCTGTTATGTGCATTTCCTGTGGAAAAGCTATCTTCTTATTTTTCCCCCTGTTACTCGGTAAGTCAATTTATGAAAATGATTGGTTAGGAGTTGAACATATATATTTACAAATTTACTGAGGATTTAAAGTAATTTGGTACTTTTTAGTCTCTTCAGGCCTATATAATATTTGATTTGGTTTTTCTTTATACTGAACGTTTCCAGCAACTAAAACACCACAAAAACATCGAAATATGTAAATGAAAAGAAAAGTCAGTCCGTAAAGGATTACATTTGATGGTACATTCAGTGATGTGTGGCTAATCTCTGCAAAATATGTCGTGAATGGTGTTATAGTAAAGACGTAAAAATCTAAACCTCACGCGCTATGATGCGGTTTTTCACGAACCGAATTGTTTAGGACTTAATATCTAACTATATGTCCAACTGTGGAATAATAAATGTGTACTGTCTGAAATGTCTCACGAACTCAATTTACACTGTAGAAGTAATTTTTAACGTCTTGCCAAATGCCGTCGGTATGCATCACTAACATCGGAATAGTAAGCGATAAACTTTTTCATCCTTTTGTTTGGGTTGTCAGCGAGTAAAAGTTTTATAAAGCTTTGAATTATGTTTAAAGTTCATTCCAAGTCGGTAAGTGCTCATTTTCAAATAGTTAACGAGTAAAATCGCGTGCCGCAAGATACGGCAGTTTTCATTGTTTATAACGTGATATCGTATTAACTACAGTATCGTAGGTGGCAATAACCACCATAGCAAATGATTCTTGACAAAGAATATTTGTACCAAATTTGGTTGAAATCGGTCCATTAGTTTTGGAGAAGATGTGGAACATACAAACACACTGACATACAGCCAATTTTATAAGATTTAAGATTATTACGACCAAAGACTTCTTACGACTTTACTGTTAATAAAACAATCTGCTCTCACGAAATATTTTAGGGGGCATTAGTAAGATCGTGGTGAAACAACTGCTATTGAACAATATTCCGCGTGTGCAGTGGTTCCAATGAGAACTCTGCCAATACGTGTCATTACAGCAAACCAGCGTTTAGAGTTGCCAGATTGAACTAGAGGCAGGCCCGGAGACCAGACGTGCCCCCTCCCCCTTGGCCAATGACTCACCCCCCCTCCCCAACCAGGATTACACGTGAATTCTAAAAAAACTAATCATCTCCCTCCCAGCAAGTATCCTCCGGTGGAACATCTCTAGGGGTGGCCTTCACATGCCACAGCTGACCGGCCTGGCCGCCAGTTGCTGGGGATCAACAATCGGCACGCTTCAGTCGTCTTGGCAGCAGAAGTGGCGGCAGCATCAAAGCTGCTCACATCAACAGCTGCGCCTTCCAAGAGTTACCGCTTGAGGCTCCTCAAACTGGTCACCAAGAAGAGCGCCAAATACCTAATAAACTTTTGTAGCCACTCTTTATAATTTTCTTCCTGCAACCATTCTTCACGGAACGAACTTAGATAGCGTCTCTTCATTTCACTGTTATTACTCACTAATCTGAGTTAAAGTAAGCTTTTCTGTTCACACACGATCAGAGTATTCCAAAAATTGCCGGTAAACTGATAAACAATGAACGAACGAACACAAATAATAGACGACGCCAGTTGACACGTTGCCGCAACAGTGTTTGCTTAGTAATGCGCTAGCCGATAACTACCGACGCAACAGCAAAAAGTTTTCAGAGGAAGAATAGAGAAGTTGCGTTTTGTTGCAATAAGAAATTGACATTTATATAAAGTTATTCATGATTACTAGAGAGGAGCCGGCCGGGAATAGCCGAACGCACTGAGGCGTCTTGCCACGGAGCGCGAGGCTGGTCCCGCCATAGGTTCCAATCCCCCTAGAGCATGGATAGTGTGTTCGTCCTTAGTTTAAGTTACGTTAAGTCCGATGTAGATGTCGCTATATGAGCATAGTACTTAAAAAGCGTCGTAAAAAAGGTAAGATGAAGGTTCCATTCAAGCCCGGAGATGAGAGTTATTGGCCCGTAGACCCGGAGAATTCATTCCAAACCCGGGCACTCCGGGCGGCGCCCGGAGATCTGGCAACCCTACCAGCGTTCCTAACAATTATGATTATTAGGAAAGGTTAATAAATGGACTGGTCTCTCAGTCGTGTTCCGCATTCACAGAGTGCTCGCTTGTTAGCTTTAAGAGAATAATGACTTGTGTTCACCTCGGAGGTCAATGTAGCAATCATACAACAGTCGTTATTGAAAAGGAGAGTTAAGTATTATAGTACGCTTAAATATGAAACCGACACGAACACTACCCAAAAAGTGTCTACATTTGGCTATTACAGTTTGTACTAACTTACGAAGCAAACCGCGACTTTGTAAATAAAAAATTACAAAGGGGGTTCGCTTAGAAAGGAGCTGAAGAAAGTGTGACAGCAAACTTAGTGCCAGCTCAGCGAATGAAACGTATGTGGCTTCCTTATGGTACTACGAATTAATTTACTGTGGATCAGAAGCTGCCAACTGCGAGTTCTTCGAACATGGGCGTATCTATGGTTGTGAATGAAACCGATTGTGAAGATAATGGAACTGATAAGGAATACAACGATGAGGTCAACGTGGATGCAATTGATGGTGGTAGTCAACAATAAAAACGTGAAAAAAATGAGAAAAGTTGTGTATACAGTTAGTATACACTAAGTACAGTGATTTTACAACATAACTTCCAGAAAAATATTACAATACGTCATCGTTTACTAAAGTTTTTTTGTGTAATGCAACAAGTTAGGCCCTTTCATCATCTCCTTGTCGGGTACTCTTCTGCTACAAAATTGTCTTACACCGTCTATTTTCTTTAGCGCCGAATTGGATTTTCTGACACTGCATACTGGGCAACTAGACTCCTTTTCGTCAGTTACCCTCATGAAGCAGAAATGTAGCCTTTGCTACGTGTACTGTACGTAAAAAATTGTGCAAAGCACAGCTGGCCCAAATGACATTCTTTTCGCTCTTCATGATGACGTATGCAGCAATAGAAATCTTGACAATTATACCGGAAACTTTTTCCGTAACATTTCTAGCACTTGAAAATCTGTAGTTCATAATTCTGCTGTCGTGATCTAATTCACGTTGAGAATAAGGTTTTAAAAAATTCTTTCAATGAGAAATCAGCATCCAAGAAAAGTATAAATTCTTTATATTTCGTCGTTACTTGGTACATTTAACTGTCTTATTTAAAGCACGAAAGAATTCTGTGTACTCAAGAATTCCTCAATGAGACACTTCCATTTTCCCTACATCAACAAAAATGATTTCGTAATGTGCATTTACCAAAGCGAGTAAAACCACGCGATACAAATTCTTGTGATTGAACTAATGGTCTCCAGAGTGAGTTGGAGGTACAATATCAGTACAGTATATCAAATGTTTCGCTGTCGACTTTATTTCTGAAGTCCTCTGGGTAATTGTCGCGCAGATCTTTTTAATTAAACTGTAAAACATAACCAGGAGCAGATATAGACTGGCCATAACTTGTTATGAACTGTAGGCTGAAACTGAAGAAACTACAAAAAGTAGGAAAATAAGGAGATGGGATCTGGATAAGTTGAAGGAACCCGAAGTTCTTAAGAATTTCAGAGGGAGCTTTAGGCAACAATTGACAGAAACAGGGGAAAATAAAACAGAGGAGGAATGGGTAGCATTGAGATATGAAATAGTGAAGGCAGCAGAGGACAAAATAGGTAGGAAGGCAAGACCTACAAAAAATCCTTGGATATCACAGGAGATACTAAATTTAATCTATGAAAGGAGAAAATATAAAAATGCAGTAAATGAAACAGGCAAAATGAAGCGACTAAGAAATGAGATTGACAGGAAGTGCAAAATGGCTAAGCAGGAATGGCTAGAAGGCAAATGCGGGGATGCAGAAGAATGTATAAATAGGGGAAAAATAGATACAGCCTACAGGAAAATAAAAGAAACATTTGGAGATAAGAAAAACAGCGCTATGAATATCAAGGACACTGAAGGAAAACCAGTTCTCAGCAAAGAAGGGAAAGCTGAAAGGTGGAAAGAGTATATAGAGGGACTCTACAAAGGAAACGAACTTAGAGACAATATTGTAGGAAGGGAAGAGGATGTAGATGAAGATGAAATAGGAGCTACTGTACTGAGAGAAGAATTTGACAGAGCACTGAAAGACCTAAGTCGAAACAAGGCCCCTGGAGTAGATGATATTCCCTCAGAGCTACTGAAGTCTCTGGGAGAACCAGCCATGACAAACGTTTTTCACCTGTTGTGTACGATGTGAGACAGGCGAAGTACCCCCAGACTTTCAGAAAAATGTTATAATCCCCATCCCTAAGAAAGCAGGTGCAGACAGGTGTGAAAACTACAAAACCACCAGTTTAATAAGTCATGGTTGCAAAATATTAACAAGCATTATTTACAGAAGGATGGAAAAGCTGGTAGAATCTGACCTCGGGGAAGATCAGTTTGGGTTCAGGAGAAATGTAGGAACACGGGAGGCAATACTCACTTTACGGCTTATCCTAGAAGATAGATTAACAAAAGGCAAACCTACATTTTTAGCTTTTGTAGATTTGGAGAAGGCTTTTGACAATGTTGATTGGAATAAACTCTTTCCAGTTCTGAAGCAAGCAGGAGTAAAATATAGGGAGCGTAAGGTCATTTACAACCTGTACAAAAACCAGACAGCGGTTGTCAGAGTTGAAGGGCATGAAAGGGATGCAGTGGTGGGAAAGGGAGTAAGACAGGGTTGTAGCCTTTCTCCATTGTTATTCAATTGGTACATTGAGCAAACTATTAAGGAAAGCAAGGAGAAATTTGGTGAAGGAATTAAAGTTCAGGGGGAAGAATTAAAAACATTGCGTTTTGACGACGACACAGTAATTCTGTCAGATACAGCAAAGGACCTGGAAGAGCAATTGAACGGAATGGACAGTGTGCTGAAAGGTGCATATAAGATGAACATTAACAAGAGCAAAAATAGGGTAATGGAGTGCAGTCTAAGAAAATCAGGTGATGCTGAAGGAATTAGATTAGTAAACGAAGCAATAAAGGAGGTAGATGAGTTCTGTTACTTGGGCAGTAAAATATCAAATGATGGTCGCAGTACAGAGGATATAAAATGCAGAATGGCAATGGATAGAAAAGCGTTCTTGAAAAAGAGAAATTTGTTAACATCGAATATTGATTTAAGCCTAAGGAAGTGCTTTCTGAAGACATTTGTATGGAGTGTTGCCTTGTATGGGAGTGAAACATGGGCGATAAACAGTGAGGACAGAAAGAGGATTGAGGCTTTTGAAACATGGTGCTACAGAAGAATGCTGAAGATTAGGTGGGTGGATCGCGTAACTAATGAGGAGGTACTGAACAGAATTGGGGAGAAAAGAAATTTTTGGCATACCTTGACTAAAAGAAGGGATAGATTGGTAGGGCACATTCTTAGACATCAAGGGATTGTGAATTTAGCATTGAAGGGAAGTGTGTGGGGCAAAAACCGCAGAGGAAGACCAAGAGATGGATACAGTAAGCAGATTCAGACAGATGTAGGTTGCCGTTCTTATGTGGAAATGAAGAGGCTTGCTCAGGATAGGGTTTTGTGGAGAGCTGCATCAAACCAGTCTCCGGACTGAAGACCACAACAACAATAGTATGACTAGACGGCACCCGTACCCCTTAACCCAGATATCACGTTTTCTTTTATTTATGTTTATAGCTGAAATGCCTATTGCTCTAGAGGTATGCGCGGATTAGAAAGTTTATCACTATCACATCCGCAAGTTCGTTATTTGCATCCGCAGATATTAAAGTTTTGAATGGTTAATGTATTAAAAACCATGGTATGTAATGATATTGTTAGAGACATTTCTGCGACAGCTACATTTGACGTCTCGAATTACGGTAATTGTTCTATACCTACTCCAAAACACGCTACTCCAAACAGGAAAATACTGGCGCTCTGGACACAGCAGAGCTTCGGAGCCCGTGTGGTCGGAGCACAAAGTCAGCGGTTGAATACAGACATCTTAAATTTCAGTGGTTAAAACTGATCGGCATAGGAGATATTACTGTATTTACATTAAAAAAGTTGTTTCGGAGTTTTACAGAAGGGACACTATATTTTCTCCACATTAACGCAGAAGAGGTTATGTGACAAAGCAAAGCATGTAATTTCAAGTGTTAAAACTGCCGTCTACTTTTAGTTGGTAACAACTGCCAGCAAAAAGAGAATGTCGGCTGCAGCTATGGCCAGCCTGAACAACCTAACATTTTATACCTTCCTAAATATGTTACTTTCAATGTACACCGTATCTGATTATGAAAGTTACTACAAAATGCTATTGCGAATCTTTACGTTTTAGATAAATGGTGACGTAAGTAATAAACATTAATGTTTGTTCGTATTTTATGCGCGGCTGTACCGTTCATTCGGATGCGATGAACCTTTGCCGACATATTGCTTGCACTTTCCCGACGGTTATTGACGTAAGTAAATGACTAAGACACACAGTTCAGGAGATATGACAATATACAATGAAATGCATGGTAAATTGCTGCTGGCGCGACAACATTTCACTTCTCCTGCTAAACCACTGGACCGATTTTAACCAAATTTGGTGCACGTATTTACTCCTTTGAGGTAACAATGTAGGGTTAAGAAGCGCGACAGTTCAGGAGAGATGACAATTATATGACCACAGGCTTTCAGTTTTCAGCTAACATTTCGACAGACGTACTGGGCAGATACCTCTATCTTTATCCGCATATAACACGCGGATATCCGCGTCGCTAATAATTTTATCCACAAAGTGAGAAATACTCCTGATATTCGCATCCGCGCAGACCTCTACCTGTTTCTGTAGTAGCGATAACATGAGTTCGATCGGCTTTCGCGCGAAACATGGCTATTCCTCTTATGTTTGTGACTTCACAATTTTTCAGTCACTAATATATTACATTGTACATACATAGTACTCCTATCAAAACGACAATCAGTTGTAAAATAATTTAATTTTAAGTGCAATAATGATCAAAATGCATTTACGGTTAATTATGTTACTCCACTAAAAGAATGTACTGAAAGTGAAATGTATGTATTAAGCTGGCTAATTGGCCGTCAGCTGCCCAAGGCCAAATAAAATACGTTGCGCGCCCCACGCAAGATTTTTAGAGAACTGACTTAACTCCACACGCCACGCTTGCGCGCATATCTGCGCTCTGGTTTCGCCCTTTTTAACACAGACTCCTGCGCGAGGTCAAGAACGTGCTGCTTCTCGATCACACACAGCTCACCTGAGCGTCACAGATCTGCACGAGCCCAGTCGGGTGGGGTGCGGGGTGGGGGGGGGGGGGGGCTATTTACGTTCGAGCTGGTACAGACGCCAGCTCCTGGCTACTCGAGCAGTAGAGGTTACGCACGAATAGTCCCGAAGCAAAGAATGCAGCTACTGCGCACGTCGCTTTGCGCATCGGCAGTTCCTCCATGAAGGCAACATATATATCTACATCTACATAGATACTCTGTAAATCACATATAAGTGTGACAGGGTTCGTTAACCACTTTCATAACTTTTCTCTACCATTCTCTAATAGCGCGCGGGAAGAAGTAACACCTAAATCGTTCCGTTTTCGATCTGATTTCTTATTTTATTGGGATGGTCATGTCTCCCTAAGTAGGTGGGTGCTAGCAAAGTATTTTCACATTCAGAAGTAAAAGTCGGTGATTGAGACTTGGCCAACAGATGACGCCGCAATGAATAACGTCTTTCTTTCAATGATTTCCACCCCAATTCGTGCAACATTGCCGTGACGCTTTCCCCCCGTAACGTGATAAAATCAAACTAACTGCTCTTCTCTGAACCTACTCAATATCTTCCGTCAGTCCCACCTGGTGAGGGTCCCACACTGGGCAACAGTGCTCCAGGAGAGCGACGCACAAGTGCGGTGTAGGCAGTCTCTTTGGTCGAGCTGGTGTATATGTTCGAAGTGTTCTGCCAATGAAACGTAATCTTTGGTTCGCCTTCCCCACAATATTTTCTCTGTGTTCTCTCCAGTATAGGTTGTTCGTAATTGTAACTCATAGGTTGTTGTATTCAGTCCGGAGACTGGTATGATGCAGCTCTCCACAATACCCTATCCTGAGCAAGCCTCTTCATCTCCACATAAGAACGGCAACCCACATCCATTTGAATCTGCTTACTATACGCGTCTCTTGGTCTCCCTCTACGATTTTTACCCCACACACTACCCTCCAATGCTAAACTTACGATTCCCCTATGTCTAAGAATGTGTCCTACCAATCTATCCCTTCTTTTAGTCAAGGTATGCCAAAAATTCCTTTTCTCCCTAATTCTGTTCAGTACCTCTTTATTAGTTATGCGATCTACCCACCTTATCTTCAGCATTCTGTAGCACCATATTTCAAAAGCCTCAATCCTCTTCCTGTCCGCACTGCTTATCGTCCATGTTTCACTCCCATACAAGGCAACACTCCATACAAATGCCTTCAGAAAGGACTTCCTTAGGCTTAATCAATATTCGATGTTAACAAATTTCTCTTTTTCAAGAAAGCTTTTGTCCCCATTGCCGTTCTGCATTTTATAACCTCTGTACTGCGACCATCATTTGGTATTTGGTAGAATTTACGACCTCAAGGTTTGATTTATCGTGTAACTGAAGTTCAGCGGATTTTTTTAGTGGTCATGTGTATTACTTCACACTTTTCATTTAGTGTCAATTGCCAATTTTCGCACCATGTAGAAATTTTGTCTAAATCGCTCTGCAGTTTTGATTCTCTTGACTTCACTAACCGATGAACGACAGCATCATTCGCCAACAGTCTAAGGCAGTTATTCAGATTGTCTCCTAAATCTTTTATAAACACGAGGAAGAATAGGGGACCTATAACGCTTCCCTGTGGAACGCTAGATATCACTTCTGTTTTACTCTATGACTTACTGTCAATTACAACGAACTGTGCTCTTTCTGATAAGAAATTGTGAATGCAATCGCACAATTGGGGAGATATTCCATAAGCACGTAATTTCATTAGACGTCGCTTGTGGGGTACAGTGTCAAAAACCTTCCGGAAATCCAGAAATATGGAAACGATCTGAGATCCCTTGTCGATGGCACTTAACACTTCATGTGAATAAGGGCAAGCTGTGTTTCGCAAGAGCGATAATGTCTGAATCCGTCTTGACTATTGGTTTATAGGTCGTTCTCTTCATATTTGTTTTGGCGCATTGCAGATTCATCAAAAACACGTCATATTTGATAACTATAAAGCCGCAGCAACTGTAAAATCCTTGTGAAGATCCGATAATAAGTCATACTCTTCACCTAGCAAGAACAGCCATCTGGTTAGCGGTATCGCGTTGCGCCCTCTAAGGTAGTGAATTCTGACTGCAAGCATTTTTTAACCCAATCTTTTTTAAGAGATACGGGAACAATCACTTGTTACTGCCCGCTTATACTTAGGTTTTGCAAATGTGTCGCGATTTTGAGAGTAACTGAAAAGGTGTGCGGAAGAGCAGCCTTTGCGCATGCATACGGATAGGAAGGGGTGCTGCTTAGTGTCACGTGATCCGAAGATAGCTGTTTCATCGTAAGTCATTTTGTTAGTCACTCAACAGTGTAACTTACAGCTACTGGTTTTAGTGTTCATATACATATGAATATGTTCTTGGTGTATTATCAATGAAAAATGAACAACGTTCACCATCTTTCAGAAACAAAGTACTCAGCTTTAAGCTTGGAACAAAAGTGTGAAATAAAAGCTTGGTTGGCCGACACAGCTCGAATTGAAGCAAGCGCAAACAAGCTGAGGTTAGACATTCTGATATCTTTTAACGAAAATTTATGTAAGGGGGGTAGGGAGGCAAACCTGGGCGCTTTACTCCGGCGCCAAATTTTCTTATTGGATACGGGTGGGGGAGGGGGGCGGCTCCACTATCAAGATCTGGCACTGAAAGAAGTGAACCCCAGTCATCTGAGGCACCAGCCGCCAATGGCAATTACAACTCGTTCCTGAAAGGGTATCATATATCAGAGAGACGAAGTTGAAGGACAAACCACAAATTTAAACTTTTCTAAATGTTCAGTGTTTTGTTACCCTTCCATCTACAAAAACATCCTATACTACTTTCTGCTAAAGAGAGACCAATGCACAGCACTGAAGAGAACGGTAACAAGTTGATAGTATTTCCTGCTATCTTCAATATTGCGCGTGACGACCAAGTGACGTCACGTTTGCCGAAAGCCTTGTGGAAGAAAGCATTATCCCGTAGAGATCAATGGTCTAAACCCAATCAAAAAGTACAGCGCTGTGTCTTAACTGTTGGGCTTAGTTATTGCTATTTTCATTTTAAAATAGGCGGTGTGACGTAACATTTATGGGCGCTGCTTTCCTGGAAATAATGGTTACCTAGAGAATATGCAGTAAAACGCGCTTGACAATCTATTCATCGTAACGGAACCCTTCATGTTACGAGCAGTAACTAGCCTATTTGGCCGTCATTCACACGAGTTTTCCAACGCTCTCTTCTGGGACGAGTGCTGTATCGAAGTTCGACAAACTATTTTGGTGGCAACTGTTTAAAGTATAATTAGCGGATTCATAAAATTGAGCAGCTATATTTACTTATTTAACCTGACAAGATCAAATTGCATTGTTATTGATAGATTGCGGTGGCGGAGAGACTTGTTGGCGAGTAGCCAAACAGGCGCATACCTACAAAGTGGAAATCTAGGGGACACGTTGCTCCGGAGGAAGAACCAAGATAACCTAGGGGCTGGCTAGTACCAGTTCGAGATAGTCACATTGGTTAGGTGTGCTACCCTTTCGAAACTAATTCTAACAAAACATGCTATATTTGCTACGTGATGTTTATGGAGTGGTCTCCTGGTTGGAAGGTTTCTGGGTCTTAACCAGAAAAGCCCCATTCGTCGCCCGTTGTGATTTGCTGCAATATATCGATCAATTTGTTCCAATTCCACGCAATTGGCTCTGATGGTCAGAAAGCGCACGCGGTTTTAATTCTGCTACAACACTATCTTCAGATGCTCAGGCAAAATTCGATCTCATGCACTCCATATACCGTCATTTGCAGGACTTCACCTATGTTCTACGGTAATCCTCCAACATCAATTTTGTAAACGTCTGTCCGTTCCGGCAGTCGAGGGACGTTACGGTCGTGATTCGTCTTCACTTGACATGTGGTCATTTTTAAAACGAGAAAAATCACCCAAAACATTGCCAGGCACATAACGGGAACATTTAATGCAGACCATTGAAAATTTGCATAACAGATGTTAAAGAAAAATAGATCATAATTGTTTCCAACACTTCAAAAATTGTGTTTAGTGAAGGCACCTACTATGATAATTCCATCTTGTTATAACTGCAATAGAAAAAATTGCAGTTTGGATCCCACGATATAAAAAATTGAAACCTGTTCAATACAGTTTCAGTTGTGAAAAAGGGTATAGTTTTTTTTTATCTCTTACGTAGACTCAGAAGTTAAAATGGAATAGTGAATGTTTTGAAATTTTAGGTCGCTCCCAATTTTTACAGTACGATCCTTGTGGGGCATTGCCATGTGTATCTTAAGAACATTCTATTCTACAACTACGTAACATTCCAGAAGTCACTACAGCGCTTCTCTGTGTACCTTTTATCTGCTCTAATCGCGTATTGAGTAAGGGAAAGTGGCTGTTCGCCTCTGTACGTGCTCTGATCTGTTGTGGTGTGGTCACTAATGAACCGTTTGCTAAGTCTTATGCTGACATTTGAACTGAGAAAATTCACTTGACACCGGTCTGTAGTGAAGTGACGTTGGTCTCAATTTGGGAGCATATGTTTCAAAGCTTTTTTATGGTAACAAAAATAGAGAGCCGCTCTTGGACGGCCAACGTTCCGAATCGGAGGAAAATAGGCTAGAATAAAGTGATGTGATTCATATAACCGTTCTTACGGGTGCTGTGACGTTAGCTATCACCAAGGCTGCGTGGCTCATTCAAATGTTTGTATAGCTTATGGGACTTAACTACGGGGTCATCAGTCCCTAAACTTACAAACTACTTATGAACTAGCTAACACTAAGGACGGCACAAATATCCATGTCCGAGGGGGATTTGAACCCCCGACCGTAGTGGCCGTGCAGATCGTGACTGGCGCGCCGCAGTCCCCTCGGCCACCGCGGCCGGCTGCGTGGCTTAGCGGATGGTCCTAAATACTAAGCAGACGCTCTATTCCATTCCAGATTTTTGTCTTTTCTGTCTCTAAGTGTAATATTCAGACATGATTTGTTGGCGTTTCTGTGGAGTTCCATTAATATTCCTTTCCTTTTGAGTGAGTTCAGTAGTTTTACCCTTTACAGACATTTTTGGCGCGTATTTAGACAGAAGAAACTTTCGATGAAGTGATTACATAACGCCCACGTTTTATTAAAAATAGCATCGAGACGATAGTATCACATTCCTTGGCTGTGAATCTAGCCTGTGCAGCAATATTTCACAACATGTTGAAATATTCTTGGTTTTCCGCCAATGTGACAGAACTGCGTGATTGTCAACTAAGTATGCTTTTCTGAGATAGGCAGCAATAGCTAATAACGCCTTCACAAACCAAGTGCATACTTTACATTTGTGTAAAATTTTATAGTAACTGCCAATAATGAAGATTAATCATTCCCGTTGTGGTCTTCAGTCCACCGACTGGTTTGAGGCAGCTCTCCACGCTACCCTGTCCCGTGAAAGCCTCTTCATCTGAGAATAAGTTCGGCAACCTACATCGTTTTGAATCTGCTTACTGTATTCGACCCTCTGTCTCCCTCTACGATTTTTACCCCACACGCTTCCTTCTAATGCTAATCTGACAATTACTTGATGTCTCAAAATGTGTCCACTCTATCCCTTCTCTTTGTCAGGATATGCCAGAAACTCCTTTTCTCTCCAATTCGGTTAAGCACCTCATTAGTTACGTGATCTTATCTAATTTTCATTATTCGTCTGTAGCACCACATTTCAAAATCTATCATTTTATCTGAACTCATCGTTTCACTCCCATACAATGCTACACTCCAGACAAATGCTTTCAGAAAGGACTTCCTAACATTAAATTAATATTGGATGTCAGCAAATTTCGCTTCTTCAGAAACGCTTTTCTTCCCATAGTAATTATTCCCATCCCCAAATTAATCGGCCAAGTAGTGGAAAATGGTTAAGGCGTCAAACCAAAGAAAGAACGTCCGGGACTGAAATCTGACAGCTCCTAGATAACCTATCTTGGCAATAGGTTACGCAATACTGATGTATGAATATATTAATAACGTCACGTTATTCAAACTCATTTCCCACGGAAACTGCTGAGCGTTGGCAGCTAAGAAGGCTACTCAGTTGTGAGTACTTTCACATACTAGAAGGGAGCAAGATTATGGTTCAACGTCCCTTCAATATCGTCATTGGAGACGAGCACATGCTCTGACCGTTTTGCTAATAGGGAAGGGACTGCCGTTCCCTTTGAAAGTTTCCATCCTGGAATTTACCTGGATCTGAACCAACACCCTTCTGAATGCGAGTCTTACTGTAAAGCCCTTTCTATACGGCAAGTGAGAGCTTACGAGATTACCCATGAAGCATCGGTTACGCCGTCCGCGTACAGTGTAACACCTCCACTTGCACAAGATGCACGCATACGATCACTAGTAGACGCTATAGGATGGATCCTATTCTCACGCGTATGCATGCGCAGACGACCGAATGGGGAACCCAGCTGATAAACGAAGTCAAGTCGGGAACTTTAGAATGTGCTCAGAGGAACGTAGTTTTTCGACTGAGTCTTACGTATTTTAGGAGGTGATACTATAGAGGAATTGCATTAAAATTTTAATGTAACCTGTGTACAATTTTTATTGTATAGAGCGATATAGCTGTTAATATGAAATCCAAAGATACGTAGTGCAAATGTAAATCAAGAAATTTTCACTGATATATCCGTCGGTTCATGGTAGTACATCACACTTAAAAGTAGAAATTTGTGTATCTTCTACACGTTAATTTCCACTTAGTTACCCTGTTTTCGGCTTACTAGGACAGACTTTAAACTAGGTCGAAAACCGGTTATTTAAATACAAGTCAATATGGTGATCTATCAAGAACCGACGAAACAATCAGAATATCCAAATCAGTTTGTTGTGCATAAAAAGAGCTGTATCTCTGTACCCAATAAAAATTGGACACA
The DNA here is from genome assembly GCA_026315105.1 of Locusta migratoria. NCBI lineage: Eukaryota > Metazoa > Arthropoda > Insecta > Orthoptera > Acrididae > Locusta > Locusta migratoria. The sequence goes on from CM048744.1 coordinate 678,690,160, forward strand.
CGTTATACGAAATTTTAACTGCAAAACGTCTTTATTACCATCTACTAAAATATTTGCTATTTTTCCTGAAACATGCTGTAGTTGACAGATGAAATATTTGTTTTTGTGAGCATTACTTTAAGCTTTATCAAAGTGGAAGGTCTAGGTATAGACACCTGAGCTTGTTCATCACATATATAGGCGCCTCAAACCGCAGGGGCTGGATGTATGTACAGTAATCTCATTTTATAATGACGTTAACACATGTGAGCGACGTAGTTACGCATGAACTACACGAAAACAAATACTGTAGTTTCACAGTGGCAGTCTAAAATGTTTTAATCATCACAACATATCACAGTTTCGAAAAGTGATGTTAACGCGGCGATTCATTTGCTGTAAGTGTTGAAGTAGACGCGTGAAGCAGACGACTGAACAATTCTGTACCCTTTGAACGCTTCTTTGTAGTTCGACGGTCTATCGCAAGTGGCGCTATAGCTGACGACTTCCTAAAGCTCTGTATAGGGAAAGTATGGCCATCCTTTTCCGCGCCGCTTGCTGCCGTCTGCAGCTCGTGATTGGCTGAAATCGCGTCACGTGATTCTTTCCGCCATCTTGGTCCTATACGTTGCTTGGCTGCCATATGAAGTCTTATGAATATTCGTATGTTTGAGATTGGTTAATGCCACAGTGTTGTACTTTTGGGTGTTCTTAAGGAAAGTAAAAATTGTAGTACTTCAATTATATATCAGAAATGCAGGAAGATGAACTGTCTGATGAAAGGCGTCAGAGAAAACTAGGAGCACAGAAGCGACCTTCGGTTCTTTTGCTATGGTGATTTTAATTCCTAATGAAAAATTAATTGATTAAATATTCACTGACGAATTAATCACGCAGTTGATACCTATATATTTTTTAACTAATAAATTTGTGAAGAAAATTCCTTCATAACGTTATGAGGTTAAATTATTCACGCGTCATTGGTTTTATCTGCAGGTAGTTACCGAAAACACAGAATATTTTGAAATGTAATTGAGTGAAGTAGATTTTCGTATAGATATGAAATTAATACACAGTTCCGGAAGCAAGCTTTTCTCATTTCTTTACGTGTGTTAAGTGTATCATTAAAGGAAACTAGGAATTAAAACGAGACAAATATTAATTCAAAAGTAATTGGTGTTGTAAAGGCACCTTTAATTTTGGTAAAAGTCGTGTAGTGGGTATTCTGTAGTATTTCTCGTAGTTCATATAAGATAAAAGAATATAATACGCAAGAAAATACTCAGACTTATTCATAATCTAAGTTGTTTTCTTAATTTACACATTGCCACAATGACGGTATTTTCGCAACCTGTTCGAATAGCTGGCAGTTCAGTCTGAGTTTACCCATGAAGTCTTTTGATGTGGAGCCACAAACCAAACAGTTTTGTCAGAATCGGATGACAAGTACTTTGTAGAGCCGTCAAGTCCGCATAGACAGAACTGCGTGCACTTCGCGCGTCTGTCCGTCGGATGTAACAACCTGTATCTCGAGAATGAAAAGAGTTATCGTTCTGCTCTCAAGCTTAAATAAAATTTCGATATCTTACCTACATTTCGTCCGCAGCATTGTATGTGCTAGAATCAACCATACGCAAAGTCTACGCGATGCATTTTTTCCTCTGCAAACTAAAATTTTGCGCCGTACTTAATTTGACGTAGCACGGAAACTATAAGTAATACTGCATAGACAATCAGATCAATATCGAGCAAATGTATCACACTATAACACGTGAAAAAATGAAAATTTTTCATTGAATAGTTTTCTCAAAATCGGTTGGTTACTACTGTTAAGCGCTACGAACGCTGTGGCGGTCAGCGTGTAAGCAGCAGCGGAATAGGCCCAGCATGGCCGACGCTGTCAAGCTGGCCATACTTTCCCTATACAGAGCTTTACGACTTCCTTGTGCGTGTTGCACATCTCGTATAGAAAGCGCTTAAGAGAGAAGCTGAAGTTGCGCCTAGACCGCAAGGCGTTGCGTGATCAGCAGTCGACAACGAATTCCGAGAGGCCGTGTGTAACACTGGGTGGTTCACCTGCCCTGCAACGTAAATGCCCGCAGGCAGCGCCTGGCGCCTGCCGTGGACTGGCGCGTGGCGCTGGAGCCAGCTCGAGGCACGTGACCGTTACGTCACGGCGCCGGCGGCCACGTCTGTCTGGCCGCTAACTGGTTTGGCGCCCGCGGTCTCTCCGCTACTGCCTGTTGCTGCCCAAAAGCGTCCTTAAGGTGCGTTTAGACGGGCAACATTTTACCTAAATATTTAACTGAAATGGTGTTGCTGTCAACACTGCTGCAATATAACTGCAATACACAGCAATATTTCGGTATGGACGGTCGATATTGCTGATGTTGCAGGTAGTTGCCGAGTGATTACCGAGGGGTTGCCGTGTTGTCTGGGAACGGTGGAGAACATTTCGTATTGCAGGGCAATACCTATCTCGGTCCTTGTCTGTAAATGCTTTCCTCTCGCTCTCAATGCTGTTTGTGCTTCTCTCACCGACAGCGCTGCAGTCACGAAAACGAAGTGTCGTTTCGCTTTTGTTGCTTCGAAAGTTTGCGCACGCTGGTTTGTTTTGAAAGTAGTATTGATGTTTATAGTTACTATGTTGGTGCATTGTTTTCCTGCTTACCGTGACTGTTTTGAAGGAAGGAAGGAAGAATTCTTACAGTTATTGTCTTTAGCTTTTTCTGTCATATGGAAAAGTGGTCGAACGAGAAAACAATCTCATTTATTAATTCTATTCATCTACGTCCTGAGTTGTGGGACGTAGAATGCAATACTATAAAGACAGGAATGTGAAAAAAGATAGTTGGCAGGCAGATGCTGACGATTTTGGCATTGCAATTCAGACTTCTATACGAGTCTCCAGTAGCTACAAATCGAAGTGTGATCGCAAGTCGTGTTACTGGAATACAGTCAGTCTCTCATGTTTGTATTGGATTTAGCTATCTTTGGACCAATTAATTGGGCGAGATATTCGAAAACTTTTTTAGACATACGAGTAAAGTTCTGGAACAGGTACGTATCTAGCATTCACTCACGAGTTAAATTTCCTGAATTACTCCACCTACTCAAAAAAGGACGCATCCACAGAGTACGATTTCTCTTCTTGTTGTTTCGAATAGCATTAACACTTTTTTCATGTAAAAGCAGGAGAGCCGCACTCATCTATTTTGCCGAAATTAGTTGCCGCAAACATTGCTGGGCAATAGATGCCGATGTGTTGTCACTTGTGTTGCTGCAATACATGTGGCTGCAATGTTGCCCGACAACATTTCCGAGATATATTGTTGACAATATGCAATTTTCATTGCTCATCTAAACGTACCTTTAAACGTACAAAAGACTTCGGGCAATCTGCACGTATTGCAGCGACGGTGCCACTGTTACAACGGCAACAGTAAAAATCTCAACCAAATAACGAGAATATGGCCAGAAAAATGTGCAACTCTAGGATTCGTGTTTATTGTAATGAAATAAAATTAAGAGGTGGTGAAATACTCGCATGATGTCACTGCTAGACGATTGGAAATACGGTAATGCGTATTCTCAAATTATGCACTGTCCGCCTCTGCAGTCCAGTGGACAGCGTGGTGGATTGCCACGCAGGGGGCCCCAGTTTGATGCCTGGCCGGGTTGGAGATTTTCTCCTGTCCGGGACTGGATGTTCTGTTTTCTTCTTCATTCATCATCGTCGACGCTCAAGACGCTTATGTGGAGTCATATGATTTGTGCTAGACAGGCCCAACCAGCTAAGGTCTAAGGGCCAATAATGCCACACGAATCATCGTTCAATGCACTACCTCGTTAAATACGAGGCGCGTCCAGAGAGTAAGTTCCGTCTGGTAATAAAATGAAGTTGTACATACATAAAGAAGAAATTTTTATTGCACAAAATTCTACAACTCTAACTACTTTTCCACATAACTGCCGAAATTTTGTAGGCACTTGTCATAGCGTGCCACAAGTTTTTGCATGCATTCTTCATAGAAGGTTGCCGCCTGTGTATTCAACCATGTGGTAACAGTTCTTTATCATCGTTGAAGTGTTGACCACCAAGGACAGATTTTAGGTGTAAGAAGAGATGAAAGGCGCTAGGAGAGAGTCCGAGCTGTATGGAGGATGATCAAACAGGTCCCATTGAAATTTCCGTAAGAATTGTTTGGTCACATTTGGTGTGTGAGGTCAGGCATTATCGTGAAAAAAAATATTGACAGTAATCTTCTTACACCTAAAATCTATCCTTGGTGGACAACACTGATGATGACGAGCTGAAAGAACATGTTACCACATGGTTGAATACACAGGCGGCAACATATGAAAAAGGCACAAAACCTTGTGCCATGCTATGACAATTGCCTACAAAATTTCGGAAGCTATGTAGAAAAGTAGTTTATCAGTTGAAGATTTTTGTACAATCAATAGCTTTTCTGTATCTGTACCCGTTCGTTTTATATAACCAAACGGAACTTGCTTTCTGGAGGCGCCTCGTAATAGCATCCAGCAGTCAAGCAACAGGCAACAACACCTACCCTGTCATTAAGAATACTGTACACCACCAAATACAATGGTGGTTGTTGCCTGAAATTACGGGATTTCACTATTTTTAGTGCATTATGCATTTTACCTTTTCAAATAGCCAACAGAACCCGCACCTCACCTTCTGTACGCAAGTTAAACATTTGTGATAAAGAGTTAAATGTTTTGAGCCACTAAATAGCGACATATTCGAAGAAGAAAAAACACCGCACGAACATTTCTGATATTTGTGGCAAGTAACAATAGTATATGGTGGTTCCAGAATCTGATATGTAGTTTACAGTCGGGCGCGAGCCCTCCGTCTAAAATGCGTTTTCACGCCCATTCTCTGGCTTGTGCCCAGCTATATTAGACTTTACGACTGAACCGTCATTAGAGGACCATTACAAGAAATTTTACCCAATATGACGCGATCCTGATATATCTTCAATGAGCCAAAGGTACTGAGGCGCGAATCTTGCCTTCACCGAGCCTTTGCGCTTGCAATGTCTTGCGTCCGAACTAATTCGTGCGTTTCCGTTAGCGTCGGAGTAGCACACAGACCTGTGACTTGACAAGCGCCAGCGCAGATGTTGCTAGCGACGTTTCCCCTCGCCCTTCCCGCCGAAAAAGGGTCCATAGGCTGAGTCGAGCCTTTCGGAAGAGAATCGGCACCCCAGCAGTACCGAGCAACGGTTTGGCACGTACGCGTCATATCTGCTCGACTCTTGCGATAATACTTTGAAAAAGCAGATAAATGATTGAGACGAGAATGAAACTTATGTATAGCTACACTCTCTGAAACTGGATATCTAATGAAAGGCGATACATACAATTTTGCGGGTAAAAATTGAGAAGGCGTTGAGGAACTTTAAACTGTTTCAGGATTGTAAATCTGTAAATATCGATGAATCAACGGAAATTGGTCCTAAAGTGTTGCTGGAAAAAATGTGCGCGAAGAACGTAAATGTTGGAGGGTTGAAATTTTACCACTACCACCAGTAAAAATTCTCAGAATCAATTCTGAAATCTAAGGAACGTTGCAGGATGTGAAGGGACATAGCTCAAGTAGTTCAGACAGACAAAGTTCTGTGTCTCTCGAGACAGATCTGCAAAGGCAGTGGTCATAAAATTTATACTTACATGCCACGACTTACGTGCTTTAACGAGGATTCCGATATGGGAAGTGAATTTTGCGAGTGGTTCATTAACGGAAGTCACTAAGAACGTCGTTTTTAAGACAATTCTTTCGACGGATCAGACTTAACGAAACAATTAACAGCCATAGTTTGAACAGCGAGTCTTGAGCCAGTGAGAATCCACATGCAACCGAGAAAGGCATGTTAATCTCGCCGGGTCTGTCAGTGATGACTGCAAGAGGGTTACTCGGGCCGTAGTTCTAACACTAACAAGTATTCAGAAAATTTCGTTTTAATGCATGGCGGGGGTTCACGAACCGCTTTTATATTTCTCTATTGTTCCAATCTCTAATAGCACGACGAAAGAAGGAACAATATTCCAATTTTCGAGCTGCCGATGAACATAACTCCCCATGTAGGTGGTTCGCAAAATAGTTTCGCTTTCAGAGGAGAAAATAGGCGAACGATAATTCACGTATCGCCGCAACGAATAACGCCTTTCTGGTAATGATTTCCAACCCAACTCCTGCATCATTTCCATGACAGTCTCCTCTTTATCGTGGTAATATAAAACGAGCTGCCCTTCTTTGAACTTATATCCTCCGTCAGTTCCACTCTAAAAAGAGGACGCAAAAGTGTAGTGTAGGCAGTTTTAGTAGAACTGTTGCATCATCTACGTGTTCTGCCAATGAAACGTAGCCTATGGTTCGCCTTCCTTGCGATGTTTTCTGTGTGTTCTTTCCAATTAAATTTGTTCGTAGTTCTTACGTATTTAGTTGAATTTTGTAGATTCAGAGTATAAATGAAGCTTTACGAATTTTAGTACTCATCTTTAGCGTCAGTTAATTTTCGCACATACCTTGTTGAAATCTGCTTTTGGAGTTTCTTTTTATCTTCTGGTGACTACAAACCGGTAAAAAAGCATCATCAGCTGATAGTAAAAGAGTTTCTCAGATTGTCTCGTAAATCGTTTACAAAGTAGGAGCCCTATAAACTTCCATTAGAAATAATTTGCACGTCGGTGGCTTATTGAGGCTGAAGTCCATTTTGAACATTCACCACCATTAGTTGGACCTGAAGGTACACCACGAACATTTAACTGAATTTCTATTTCCTTAAAGAGTTTCGAAGAGTATTTTGGGATAATCTGTATTTCACGTCTAGTTTTTGAGTCTTCGGAAGTTAAATTTTATAATTCTACCATGACCTTTGAACTGGTGGCTGTTTTTAACGAGATTTAAAATTCGCCTGTTAGGTTACATACGAAGTCGTCAAAATTTCGTACTGCGACAATATGGGCGTTATTTTTATAAAAGGCAGATTTTAATTCCCAATATCGCCCAAAATACGCCATTAAGTGAAGCAAATGGAACATTATGCAAGTTTTAGGCCTACGACAATTTTGTCCTCTTATCCATTGAAGGCTTACGCCACAGTATTACAGAATACATTGCGTTATATTAGTGTGTAATATGCATTTTGTAATAGCAACCAACCGTTAAATTGAAGCCGTATTTTTAAAACATTAGTTTGGTACTAGTGGTTTCTGTCATTTCCGTCATGGACTGCATTGCATTTTTTGGTTGAACAATATTGGCTGTTTAATTTCTGCTGTGCCATGATGCCACTGTATAAATTGCTTACACTGTCGTTGTCGCGCCGTAGCTTTGGAACATAATTCATCGTGATTCAATCAGTACTAAAACGAATGTTTCAAAGGAGTTATCCATCATTCGCAATTTAACTCTACAGTCGGATTTCGGGAACTACTCAAACATGCACAAAGGAGCTGTAAAACATTTTGCCACAGTGATAACCCTGGCAGTATTATCTTGTATTACGTAATTGTTCAATTGAATGAACACTGATTTTGCATTTACATACTTCGTATGTACTCCCAAGGCTAAAGATTTAAGCCTACTACATCCCGAAAGTTTAACAAGAGCACAAGTGTGGCGTTTGAAGGGTTTGTTGTACTGTGTCCGATTACATAAACCGGCCAGCACGTGTTCAGTTCCAATATGGCGTCAAGGACCAGCTGGATTGAAGCGATGCCAGTGGCGGGCGTGTCGGCCGCTCGCCTTGCTCTACAAAACATGTTGGCCTCAGGTTGCCCTACTCGAGTCATTAGCGTGGCCGAAATGTTTCCACGTCGAGTACCACAAACTTCGTGAAACTGGCGGTAGCTGCACAAATTTTACACTTTCATGCTTTTTTGGTCAGGAACGGCAACTTTTGAAAGTCAATCTGGGTGCTCGGTTTCACTTTTCACACACCAAAGGGTAATTCATTAATTTGAACATAATCACCACTGGTACGTTAAGAAAATTTTCTAAGTCAGACGACAATGTCGAAATTTCGTTACTTATCTCAGACGAAACACTTCCATTAACTTTAATATGTCTTTATCACACTTTGCACTTTATGCCTTTCTCGTTTTTCTTTCGTCATTATCTTAGGCAAAACTTCGTTAAAATATCTCCCTTAAAATAATTCATATCACAGGCATAAGTCATTTATATATAGATTGATTAAATATCCCCAAAATATCTCTGTACAAAGATATGTTCATGTCTACTATTAGATGCTATTTTTCCTGCATTAATAAGGTGTTAGAGGGCATAGTAATGTCAGGATGCTGTATTTGGTATCCAGCTTTAATATTTTCGACCTCGTTTCCAGGAGGATTTCCTAACAAATGGCAAAGAAATCTCAAAAAAATTCACGCTTAAGCGAATGAACTGTGCTAAAACCCATGCTCCGTTTTGCATACTTTCAGGAAGCCTTAGAATATGGTTACTTACACCGTGACAGCACAAAACACAGACATCTCTTTACAGCCCCTAGCGGCACTGCTTCAGAATTCACTTTTGAGTTCATTTCGGTATCTGTCGTTAAGCCTGGCTACTTCGGCTGCGTGCTTCGCCTTTACCTGCCCACGACGTTTTGCGTGAAGACGTGTGTAGTGACGCTGTATGTTTTACTTGGCAGAATTAAATACTTTGACATACAAGATCCACCCTAATGAATAGAATTGCCGAAACTTCCGATGCTAACTATGTCTTTCACTGAACTCTGTTGCAGCAGTCACGACTTGATGCGGCCAGGTGAAAGCGAGTTAACCCCTCCCCCCCCCTCACTCCCGTCAAATGGGAACCAAGACGCTGCTAGGTCATGCTTGCATTATGTTTTATTCTAATTTATTTTCCTCGTTTTGTGTGGGTGCACCGGAGTCAGCGCTCCTAATGTTGGTCACTGTCGTGCATTACGCGTCATACAAAGCACGGATAAATAAATATGATCACAGCGCCAAAACTGACTAGTGAATCTACTTCAGTTTCCCCTAAATGTTATATAGTTTTTCCTGTCCTTTACGCTATTATGAAGGCTTTCGCCACAAAGATTTGAACCGCATAAAACCATGCTTACGTTATAACTACAGTTTACAGTGATTTCCACGAAAACCTTTATCTACCACAAGTGACGTGTCACCAATACCATGGAAGGGAAATCCTACGTAAATGATGACAGTACCAGAAACCCTATGCTTAAATAATAACAGCGAAAAACAAATCTTACACACCTAATGGCGGATTCAAAGGAAGATTTCGATTAATTAAAATGGAGAAGGTAAGACCTTTGCGCCATTAAAAGCCTGCGAGGCAGATATTCAAATGCCCGTATCATTTGGAAATTATTTTACGTGACTTGATATGGTAACGGTTTAATTTGAAAGTAATTTTCAATGTAAGACTTGGGCTTCGAGCTGTGCACATTGTTTTATTCCACTGTGCGTTAACCATTTAATCGTAATTCCATATCTGTAATTTGAAGCACAATCAGGTATACAGGAAATGTATGTTACACATAATTACGTGTTTTTGTCACTATTGAAAATGTGATGAACACTGACGTCACTGAAGTAAAATATCCGTCCTTTGGTAGTGATATCTTGTTAGTTTCTCTCCATGAAAGTATCACTTGAGAGTGCAACTTTCGCATGTAAATGACACCATTCTTTAATGGCATTCTAAGCAACGTTTCAAACGGTAGTGACGTCAACGGTGTCAAGGAGGCAGACCGTGTCACTAAATTTATCGACGCGCCGTTAATTTTCTGTGACAGTCAATATTTCAGTTTTGTCAGTAGTCCTTGCCCGCTAGTTTATGTAACATTCCCAACTGCTGCGTCCTTCTGTATGAATCCTACTACGAAGTCTCACGTGCAAAATTTATTTCATGTCAAGTATTGCGTGGTTTGCTTAAATTACTTCAGTAATATCTCGTGATGGTTCCTACGAGTGAGTTTGTTAACTTCCTGTCCCAGTCTTGTGGAACTGTACCTGTGAAAATTAGACGCCGACGCGACTTGCTATTAATATTTAACACGAAAGAGGTTGGACAACAGGTCTTTTCCAAATAACAGATTTATGGTGATAGGGAAAGGTGGTAGGGAATGAATGCGAAAGCTGCCTGGTGGCTTTTAAGAAGATGGACCATACCGCAGAAGTTAGCAACAGTTACAACTTGTCATACAACTGACACGGTCGGTGGACGAAGTGTTTCCTATCTTATCACAGCTTACACCAAGCATCATGCAATAAACATTTAACTTTGCATATACAGTTATAAAGCAACCCACAATTCCAGAAAAACCAAGGTTTTGATATTAAACTAATTGACAGAGTAAAGCTGTGCCACACCGAGATTCTAACCCGGGACCTTTTGCGCCCTAACGACTGCACTGGCCTGGCAGAGGCACGCCTCAAGCTCCGCCCTCAGTTTTACAGTTCCGGAAGTGCCTCACCACCTACAATTCAAAGTTCACAAAAGCTTGCCTGCGAACCGACCGATAAATTCCACGTGTTACTGAATCCCGGCAAGAAATTTTTTCGATCGGTTGGTTGGCTAACAACCTTTGCTGGTTTGTCTGTTAGACACTTGTGTCAGACAGTTTAAGCTGTCGCTAGGGTAAGGAGATTAAAGTACGAGTATGCACCTGCTGGCAGCAGAGAGCGCGCCAGCTGTCGGCGCGTTTCGTAACCGCGGCCGTGCCGTGTCAGTGAAAGCGGCCCTATCTGAACCAACACGCAGCACATTCGTTCCTGCTCTGGCCCCTCCCTACGTCCCACGTGCGCCTACATTTCATATTCTGAAATCTCGCCAAAGCTCTTCGAGTAATGCGGTTTCACTAACCTCTGCTCCACCAGTTTAATGAAGAACTAAAGTCTAGAATAGGGCCAGCGGCGTTTGGCACTAGAATGTTGTCAGTACTCGCCCTGAGCTATGATGGGAACTAAGCAGCCCGTGCCAGCTGTTTTACTACGCCTAGATTGAGAAGAGACGTGCTACACTTTAAGAAAATCTGACTGCGCACCTACAGTTTCGGGACAGTGCTCCGCCAAGCAATCTCCATTTCAGAAGATCAGTGTTCTAATTTGAGGCTAGATAGATGGGACAACGCACGTTGGTCGGAGGCGCCGGCTTCAGAATAGTATGGGGGAGAACGTCACAAATTGGGTTGAAGTGCAGTTTATGAGTCCTCGACTGGTACTTTAAGTGTAGACGTTGACAACGGCGTGATGAATGAGGCAGGTGAAAACCAAATCACGTGTCGCATTCGGACGGCCAAATAAATAGCTTTAGTCTTCATGCTTTGTAAAGATGAACCTACAAGGATAATGTACTCACCGGACACGGGTACATTAAGAACCTCAACCATAGTGCACCAACAGCATTTATTTCGTGCTGGACACTTACATTCCCCTCATTCTCTGTCAATAGGTTTTGAAAGAACATGTAGCTTTTCAGTTCACCATGAAATAATGCTATTCCTGTTCTGTGGCTGACAGGATGTATTCTTGTCCGGTGATTCTCTTAAACACTACTTGTAAATGGATGGTTGTTCCATATACTATTCCGTCACAATCGCACCTTCTTTATACATCGTAAAAACCGGTAAAACCAGTTACTATGGATTATAAATGAAATATCAATTTGCCAAAAACGCAACACAAACACCTGAACAAATTTTAAAATTGACGCCAAATTTACTAGAGTTCAAACGCAGTTTTATTGGCCACCCGAACGCGACTTCATTGTTTCTCTTCTCCCGTCATGCTCACGCCGTTGCCAATGTCTATACGTCAAGCACTAGACGCGGACTCAAACTGGACTTTAACCAAAAGTTGTGTAGAGTGTGCCCGCAAAGTCTCTCCGCAGCAGCGAGATTCGAGTGTCTCGCCTCGCGGGGGCGCGTAAGGCTATACACCAAGACAAAACGAACAACAGATGCAGCGTACAAGCAGCACTGCCTCTACCCTGCTACAGGTCACGCACTTTTTCATGGCCCCTCTGTTCGGCAGAAGTCTGCCGAGTTCGTGTGACTACGGAATTTTTATGCTCTACCAACCTTACCACTAACAGCATTGTATTGCTGATTTGTGCTTGACATTGATTATTTGCTATAATAAGTTACCATACCCAGACGACTTTTTAGAAAAAGGACGTCTTTGAATGTGGTATGGAGAATGTTAATTCCGATTGTTATTCAGTTACGAAAATAAGAGGGAGAAAGCGTTGCTACACCCACTTAAGTCAATTTAAAATATATATACATTCCAGTTTTCTATTACTCAAACATTAAAGGGATAATTTCATGTTCATCTGTGACGCTTTAAACCCTTACATGATATTCCATTCAAAAGCTGTAAACTATCGCCGTAAGCTGGGAGCACTGTGAGAAAGAAGAGGCGGGGCTTGTTCAAACAGGCAGTGCGCTACAAGCTTCAGCTCCCGACATTCTCCGCTCGGGAACCACGTTTAAGTGCGTGATCTGCACCACTGCAGGTCCACAGAACACGTGCAGCTGCGCTTTGTGCTGCTAACCTTACACGCCCCGCACTGCTAGACGCGGAGATTGCCACTGCGGACACAATAAGCTAGTACATTTGGCGTTTTATCGGTGTTTTGAGTGCTCTCAACCAGCCAGCTTCATGTAAACAATATGCACGCAAACAAATTTTACTCCAAGTATGTATGAACAGTTGGAGGAGGCGGGTGGGGAGGTGGAGTGCTAGACCACTGGTTGGGGGGGGGCGGGGGGAGGCGAAAATTCCCGCCGCCTCGCCTCTGGCGACGCACTGGCAGAAACACCAGTCTCTTCACTTCAGGAGTCAATCTTTTTTCTACTCATTTGTGTAGATATTATTGGGTACGCGGAATCCCTTAACTGCCTATGAGCTATAGGGAAACTCCAAGCATACCGCTGACCCTGACGTAGACTTTAGTCATACTTTTTGTATTGCACTCCGGTGATCATCCTAAAAATTACTGCAGTCGACTCCGATTACTAACACTAAAATACGTCTGCTTCGGATCGGGCCGATATGGTTATGAGTGCATATGTCAGTATATGAGCGCAGGCAGCGACCCACGCTACGTAGTCTTGCCATTATCCCAGTTTCTTTCGTTTAGTGTCACCTTCCCGACCTAACCTAAGGTTCGTTCAGAGATGCAGGGCTGCAGCTTCCTGCAGCAGCAAAGCAGGCGCTACTGCGCATGCGCCGTACCGATGACGTCAGTCATGTTGCACGAGGAAATCTTACCTGCAGCTCATGCATCCAGGAAGCTCCAGGATGCTGCAGCCGAGAGCTTCCTTGAACAGCCGGTAGGCTGCAGCATGCTGTAGGATTGCTCTTTGAACACGAATTTCCGTACTGCACATGCGTGGTAGCAGCCCTGCAGCTCTGAACGAACCCCAAGACGCACCATGCTGCCACTACAACCAAGGCTTCAAGGGTCAGCCATTGCAGCGCAGTCCTGGTTTTGGGCGTAACAGCTGGCCACACACCGCGACCCCACCAGATGGAAAGCCGTCAGCACGCGAGCAAGCACTATCGCGCCAGCTACCCAACAGCCGCGCCGCTCCCTTTACCAGGCTGCCCGCTCCTAATAACCGCTCGCTCGCTCTGTCGACACGAGCAGGGCGGCATCTGCATTCTCAGTCTTTCCACCGCCCTGATTACAATGCACCATTCACAACTTAAAATGCTGCACGATTTACGCTCATTACTGCGAGGCTATCATGATGGCTACTGCTCTGTATCTTTTAGGCCACGGCTTTACATGGTGTTGGTAGTGGCGCGGTGAATGACGAAGTAAAGGCACCAAATCAGGAGAGCCATTAGGACAAGCATCTTTCAGATTTTCAAAAAGGGGTAAATTTATCACGAATTTCTCTTCCAAGTTTTTTCCCAAATCGTGCAAAAAATGAGAAACTATCCACTTGATGCCCTTATACGATGCGAAACCGGTTATGGACCTAATAAAGTACTATACAGTAGACGAGGTACAATCATTTTTCTTTAAAAAACAAAGATTTCTGACTTACTATTTTTGCAAATTTCTTTAAAGAGTATTAACCATTTAAACTGTGGTTGTTCCACTTACAAAATCTCTGCCAAGTAGGTACACAATCTTGTTGAAAACATTACTAAGAGGGGGAGTGTCTAAAGTCTATCGAGAACCACTGAACATGCAAGTTGAGGGGGGGGCGGGGGCGACCGCGCGCGCAGATGAGGGGGTGTGTAACCCCTCCCCGCCGAATACAAATCCGTGTAAGAATTATCTCCCTCTATGCTAGTAAGTTGTAGTAATTCATAGAAATTTAACTTTCATTTAGCAACAACAATGGTTATTTAAAAGATTTTTCCAGGCAAAGTTACGTAATTACAAAACTTAGACCTACATTGTGGCAGTTTCCCTATGTACTTTCAAGATCGCCAAACAAACTTCGATAAAATTGCAATATGTAACTTCTTTTTACATTTAGAACTGGTTTTCCGTCAAGCTTTCACATATATCACTCGTAAAATATATTTAAGTGTACAATGCCGAATTGTTTTCAAACTAAAAATTAGGGCCGGGCAAACGATACTCGCGTTGGAACATGCTCGAGATTTCCCGCTACAGCACGAAACTGTACTGTATCAAACTTTTCGAATATTCAACTGATAAATACGCGCGCGGCGTCTGTGCAAGCGATATGCTGGAAATTTTGAAGTAAACCGACTATTGCATACCTCACAACTTATTTCATGGGGAAAACTCATGCACATGCACAAAAACGAAGGACACCACGAGGTACTATACGGCGATGTCTTAGGGCTCGTGTACATCGAAGGAAACGGCATTGCGATCGATATATATCTAACGTTCGATTCTTGGCCCACATTTGATAGGACAAAGGCGAAGCGGTTGATTTAAATTTTAATTTGGATTGCGTTGAATTTGAGCTATTTTCTTGTACTTTTCCGACTATGTGGTTGCCGTTTGAAATACCGAAAGAAATATTCGGTAATATCCAAGAATGGTGTATATATATATATATATATATATATATATATATATATATATATCAAACATGCAACTGAACGATTTAGTTTCTGAACCGGATATTCGGGTTAGGTATAAACAAAGTTTTTTTCCTAGTACGTGATGGCGTAGCGCCCGAAACTCCTGTTAAACACAATTCCAGGCTGAGGTTTTTCGATTGCAAGCATTCTTCGAAATTGCCGAAATATCGGCATAACTGAAGACAGGGATACCACCCGTCGGCTTTAACCCATGATGTAATTACAATCTCAGAAAACACAGGATATCTTAATACGCAAGTGTTTTAGATAATTTGTGGTTATCCTTGTACATATTACAACAATGTACCTACCATCCATGACATACCATCGTCTACAACTCAGCCACAGCATAATCACGCCACCTACAAATACGGACGTACACAACATGCCAATGCCATGGGTCAAATCCAACGGGTGATATCCCAGTCTTCAGATATACCAAAATTTCATAAAATCACGCAAAAAAGTCAATTGGCTACATAAATTAGCTGTTCCGCCTTTTCAGTTTTCAGTCACTGGTAGCGAAGGGCGAGTCGATCGAGATATATACCGATCGCAGTTCGGTTTCCTTCGATGTACACGGAACCTAGCAAATTATCAACTATGCTTGGTATGATTAATTTTGACAACAGTCAGGAGGAAAGCGATCTATTTGTTATGATCAATATACAAAAAGTTTTGATCGCAGAAATTAACAGTTTTAATTAACCGGTTTCGACCTGATGTAGGTCATCTGCCAGTGCTGCACTGGCCACATGGGCTACTTGTAATTCCGAAGATGACCTATATCACGTCGAAAACGGTTAATTGAAACAATTTCTGCGATCGAGACTTTTGTACATTGATATTTCGTATGAAACTACATACGTGACCTTTATCACCACAATGAATGATACGTTAATAAAATATCTGCTTCTAATTACTGCAAAGCTAACAGGTATAACTCAAAATGTTACAAAACTCTGAATCCATAAGTTGAAATTAACGTTTAATGTGAAGAGATACGTTGCTGAAGAGCATTGTATGCTATGTTCATATGGCAGTAATATAAGTTACCATCTTTTAATCGCCTTGAAAACATCAAAAGAGATTAAATAAGGTCAGAATTAAAAATTTAGTGCACAATAAAGGAACTAAGTCATATTAAAAACTAATTGCGACTACGTGAATGAACACTGCACGAGCTGCTGAGTAGATAGTACTAACAGACGTTCACAGGTCGCAGCACTACAATTTTAAATCGCTTATACACTTACTGTTTCCACTTATAACCAGCACCCTAGAAAATACCACTGGCTCCATTCCACTCTTATTAGCCTATTATTAATTCCCATAGTACATATGGACATCGTTTCCTTCATATGTTTACTGCACAGCTCCGAAAACGTATATTTTAAGTTGGAGATATTTTCTAACGATACTCTATAGCTTCGTGATTTAATGTTGCAACAGATATTTCCCGAACTGTGAATTTGTTCGAACGCTTCGAGTCATGTTCAAACCTAGCGCTAGTAAAAATGTGACATCATTGGCAGCCTCTACTACCCATCATGCTCAGCTACCAACATCAAGTCAAGCAAAAGTCTCAATCCAGTGTTGCCAACTCCTTTCCAACCATGTCAAAAATCCCTACAAATCAAACAGATTTCTAAATAATATCTACTTACCTATTGGGTGTCTTCCCCTTTGACATTGTACAATGAATTGTTACTGTTTTGAATGAAAAAAGTACTTTCGTTCTGCATCTTACGTGAGAAAAGTCCCTACGTTTTGCAAATTCGACCCTACAGTTTGGAAAAAAGATGCGAAAGTTCCTACGCGTAGGGACATGTCGCTACAGTTGGCAACACTGTCGCCGTCAACTGAAGTTTAATCGTACTGAACTGTTAGCTTCAAACATGTCAGGGGGGAGGCTGAACGTCTATTGGTCTGCAGCCATCCTCCCTACTCCCCCTCCCCCGGAGTTTACCACCTGTTGCTCCTGTACAGATTCCTGATGACAGCTTTCAAACTTGGTTCTGAAAATGTTTCTTTGCGTTTTACCTTAGTCTGAACAGCGTTGATCCTGCATTTTTATTTTCGTCTATTTCTACCCATTTCTGTCCATGTTTTTCGTATCTACGTTCAATTATGTTTCGTTATAATCTATTTTGGGGGCATTTGCCTCCACGTGTCATGCAAACTTTTCCATATTAAATTACATCTGCCACGATACATGTTGATCGGCCTAAAGACATTTAACTTTATTGTATGCTACCTTCCGCTTAGGAGAAAAATATCATGGAACAATAGAAGTTTGTGTTAAATTGTACAACGCTTCTCGCTAGACTCCAGTGGTTATGTTGGCACCAATAGTAACGCCAACTCATGACAACTTCAATTAAAAAGAAAATTATTTTTTTTCTGAACGGATAAGGGTACATACAAGAACCTGTCAACCGTAGAGCAGGTACGGTATTTTGCTGCGAGTGAAATGAGCAGCAATAACATTCACTCTGTAGATCGCGAAATTATTCGCAATTCTTCACTTCATTATTCATCTGCCAACTTAAGCACTGGAGCCTGGCAAGAAGCGTCGTAAAGTTTTACCGAAATTTGTGCCAACTGCCACGGTGATTGGTCAAATTTACGTTTCTTAGTCAAACATGCCAACATACATTTCACAGAAGTATATTCAAATAGTGTTTCAAAGACCGTGTGAAAATTTGGAGCAGTCTATTTTCGAGGGTTTTGGTAACCATTTCATGTGGTTGAGGTAAAATTCTACCTACCGTTCCGGCAGCAAAGTGATATTTTGGCAACAACGTTTGAAAACTCACATAGAATAAGAGGGAATAATTCTACGTTCCTGCGATATAGTTGGTAAGTTCTTGTATGTAGTCGGTTAGTAAATTTGGTTTAGTCGTAAAGCGGACATTTTGTCGTCAAAATTGGCACACTACGCCACCGAGACAGTAAGTGAAATTTAACCGTAGTTTGGATAAAAACTCCAAATATGTTATGGAGATGGCATGGTGACAATTTGGATGCATGAAGTCCCTTCCCCACTAGCCTCCTCCCACTCCAAATCATTCCTGCGTTTAGATTGGTTTCGAATCAGTAACATTACGACCGGAGTGAAAATCCGTAATGGCTATAGTACGACCTACACAAAAATTGTAGATATAAAGTGGAATGATGTACTCCTAAAATCTTTTGTATAAAATACACGAAAGTGCGTACTGTAGGTTTTCACACGCGTAGTCAAACTTTCTCAGAACGATGCCAGTTGTGTCAGCAGTTAGAATACAACGTGCCAGAAAACACGACGTCCAACTCAGAAAGTTGGAATCACAAATACGGGACCAACAATTTAAATTCCATAGTATTTTCCAGGTGCGACAGCCACGTAACGTAATTTGTAAAAACTGAAGTTTACAGCGTAAGTCCGGCAGCATGTTGATACGACTGCAGGAAGAGAACAGTTAGCAGTAGCAGGGGGAAGGAGGCGAGACCAGATCGTCCCGGACACGTTTTATCCCCTGGGACAGGTTCCCAATGGGGATCATGACAAATTGCGTCATTGAAATATCTTGGGAGGGAGGGAGGAAGGCTTTATAAAAATTTACAAAACGTGAATTAAAAAACCACCTTTTGTATACAAAAGAAATTTATCTTCGAGACGTCCATAGCACTCTCTACTGCAGGGTACGTGGACTGGGCAGCTTTTTTTTTTAACCTGTGGGTCGCGACCCCCCCCCCCCCCCTCCGTCGAGTAGTCTCAAAGTCTTACTCGGGGGGGGGGGGGGGGAGTATTTTAACCATAAAATAACAGTCTAGTAATACAAAAAACTTATGCCTAAGAAATTTAATGTTTAAATTACGAATTATGAAATGATTAACGCTAAAGCCTTGAAACTTCCCAGAAACCAATCTACAGATAAAGGTAGAATTCTGAAAAATTCCAAAAAGCAAAATATATTTTTCTGTCGGAAATCGTGTAAAAATATGTTTCCTTTCCGAGAAAGAAACTAACAATTTAGAAGAAACGTGCAGGAAAAGATTGTTTCCTTTTAGATAAGTTTCGTCACGGTTCGTGAGAGGTCGGCAGAATTTTTTTTTTTTTGCAGTTACATCTCAGATGTTTAACTCTTTAGGAAACCGACACCGCTGTAAGAAAAAATGTAGCCTACAGGAAAATCGACACTGCGGCGAGAACTATCATTGACGTATGTAGTAGAAACGTTTGCAGTCTACGAGCGACTCGGGGAAAAGCTTGTATGCTTCATTTTAAGCTAAGACTAACGGTATGTACAAGATAAACTTTCAAACACGTGCAGGGTGGACGGTAAGTAATGAAGTATCACTAATCAAATCTCTCAAGGGAAACAATTACGAAATGAGGGTATTTGACATTTGACGTTTGTCTATAGTCTGCTGCCTGAAAAAAAATTTTTTATAAGGAACTCAGTTCTGCACTTCGCTACTATCATGTAAGAATAAATGGCTGCATTAGAATATTTAACTCGAGGAATTCGGCGGCCGCGATCTGTCGCGGACACGACCACACTTTCACTGAGCAGAGTCCACGTACCACCGCTCGCCTGCTACGGGCTACTCTGTCGCGTACTAGCAACGGGAAAACCGGGGCCAAACCTTACTCTTCGTCCACGGCTTTAACACTTCCACTCAAACTAAGCCAAATCGTCCGTGTGTACAACCTACATTGTTTTGAATAACAGGACTTTCACAATGTGACAGCAGTCAACACACATCTGTCGCGGCGACAGCGAAAGGGGCGGGGCTGAAGGGAGCGACGCGGGAAAGTCGATGGACCACACGGCGGCCGCTCTCGGGGAAACACACGCCGCACAGCACAAAAAAACCTGCGAGGGCAGGTGACCGGGAACAACCCGCGCGTACTCTAAAAGTCGCACGAATACCTTACCCCGATGAACCTGGGAACGAGGCACAAGCATTTCTTCCTGTTCATGTTGGCGCGACAGGCGGGTTGCGAATAAGTGTGCGTGCACTCACAACGAAGATGAGGTTGAAGATGAAGAGCAGGTACTTGACGCAGGCGGGGCTGCCGCGGAGGCCCATGGCGGCGCTGCGCTGTGTGGTGTGGTGTGGTGGTCCGCTGCGGCGGCTGTGCGCGGGGCGACTGAGGCAGCGCGGGCAGGGCAGCCGTGGCGCTGCCCGGCCAGCCAGGTGGTGGGGGTGAGCGGCGAGCGCGGCCCCTGTTGACACTTCTCTGCGAGTGCGCCGCGCTGCGCTCGCTCCACACTGTTGTTCCAGGCTACGCTGTTATCGCAAGGCGCGTTGGCACACCGCTCGTCTACTCTTGACGATAACGTCGAGCTAGGTGCTCTGTTTACACGCAGACGGAAACCACGGGCGTAGGCAGACGCGGGTTTTAGGGGTTCCAACCCCTCCCGAAATTTTTGAAAAAGCTGATAAAAAAGTGACAAACGGTCTTAAAATACACCATGTTTCACAATGAGTACACCTATTAGGCTGTGGTCACAGTGCCTCCAATATCGGTGGGTTTTACCGACGACAGACATCGGCGGAAAAACGCCAATCGTTTCAAATTAGTACTCCACTATGGGCACGGTCACAGTGTAGCCGATCTCATCGCCCGAACGTAGACACTTCGGATGACAGACGGTGAAATTCAGATCAGTTTGTTTTCTTCGGTCAAACCGACCGACGTTCTCACATGCTAGATATGGACAGTGAGCAACAGCTATACTTAGTGAAAGAAAGAAAGAGATTGTGGCGCTCAGAAATATCACAATCTGGGTATAATTCTAATCTATGGTCTGATATGACAGTTTATTGGAAACCCCAAGTTGGTTAAATCCTTTATCAGAAATTTTAGGCGTAAATTATAACCTCAAAAATGTGTTCAATCCGGGATTGAGGCGTATCTTAATGTTATTGTAGTGGCTCTGTTACGTTGTTTTGTACTGTGATAATAGCTGTCCACAAATTATTCTTACTGGTTCTGGCGTTACTTAACAAGTTGATAAGTCTGTTCTATGAAGTGACCTGCAAACGTAGTGCAGGCCTCCGTGTGATTCCGCTTTTCTGTGGTTTCTGTGTTCAAAATTATTCTTAGCTTCACACTTGTCTTTCACAAATATAATAATGACAGTCATTGAAGTTCAATGTACCGTAACTTCATTTCGTTCATCATAATGGGATGTTTCTGGGTGACCTATAACTGTGTTCTTCATGGATTTAAATACCAAAAAACTGCATCCATTATGTATTTTTATGCGTAGCACAACGCATTTAGAGAGTTATTCTCGTTTTTAGTGCATTTGTTTACATAAATACATCGTGACGTTACTGTGTGTGATTTTATGCAGCACTTGCACAGATGACTTTTTGAGGTTACTGTAATGAAGGAAATCGTAGCATACACAATAAAAATCTTGGCAACTTTTTTTTACATGTTTGGTAGTACGTCTGTCTGTACTTGCAGGTATTGTCTGCTCCATTAAACTGGACATCACAACACGAAAATCGTCACTTAGTGATTTTTGTACACAAGTAGGCCGAAGTCACGATTACTAACTTACGTTGCATATTCTGAGTAATGGAAGAGCCACAAACTTTAAGCAGACAGAAAAAGATATGGTTTCTAACATTATGATAAAACACACACACACACACCAATATTTATTCTGATTTTCCGAATTTCAGTAGCTAACTTAAGAGACAACTACAGTGCAAATGTGTATGGAACTTATACATTGAAACGTCAAATAAGTACCGTACTTATGTTAACAAATGCACTAGACGACGCGTATAAATCCTCGAAAGTCGTTGTGATAAGCGATATTCTTTCCTAACTCGTGTAGGTTTTCATAATTTACAGTATGAAGGTTAACTGGGGTATGTCTGCACAACTTCAAATAAATCCAGCAAAACTGTAAATTACTTGTCAATGACACCACGAAATATCACAAGTATGTAATAGAAATTTCTCCTTTTACCGGTAGCTCACTTATTCGTAAAGATTGTTGGGAGTAGCAATAAATGAGGACAATATACAAACCTCGCCACTTTCTTCCTTCGAGACAGGTGTAGCTCATTCGTATGCATTCGAAGTCTATATTAATAACAAAAGCTGCATTGTAGCACTAATTTCGAAGCATAAAAATGTCGGTGGAATTCATTGCACCCCAAGGAACTGAAATCTAATACACTTCAGACACAATACATTCAAACCTAACCTAACTTTCTCCTTTAACCGGACCAAGTGACAAGTTATATCGGATGCAGCGTGACAAGAGTTGGCTATTGAGTTGATGTTTCGACTCAGTGAATCGAGTCAGCGAAGTGTTCGATTGATTCGAAACTTGAAGCGGCACTGTTTAGAAACAACGAATCTTGTGATTCATGTATCGGACGCTAGGTACTGTTAACAGGCGTTTTGCTGTCCGTCTGCCTGGGTGAGTTCGACACAGCGCCCAGGCGTGCGTGCATCGTGTTTGAAGTTCTTTCCCTATCGCGCCATGCAAGATTTTAAATACCGGTACCTTCAACTGAGGTTTGAAAACTGGGATGCCACCGAGAAAATTTGTGAAGTCCTTCGGTGTTTTCAGGTAGTTTCGCGTGAACTAAACGTTGTTATGCATTGTTGCTACATCTGTGCTAGGTGAACGCATCTTTTCAAAGCAAGGGCAGATAGTTTCAGTGAGAAGAAACCGCATTCTCAGTAAGAAGATGTCAAAAATAACGTTTTTGAATTTCAATTTAAAAAAAACTATAATTGAACCTCTTTTATTTGACTGACTGAAGATGAATCTGATTATCAAAATACGTATCTGGACATTGAAAAATTGTAGTTCAGTTTTGAAGTTTCGTCACGTAAATTGTGAAATGTGTTTCGTTGTGTTGATACTTGTAGTAATACATTTTGATTGCATTAAATATGTCCTTGGAAAAAAACTTAAATATTTTGTATATAAAACTCTTCTGGGTGTTGGACCGCATCGTCAAAATATCAAACACTTCACCGACGTTTCGGCCACACCTCAATCAACAGCACAACAAGATCCAGTTCACCATGGAGATTGAGAAGAATGGTGTGCTCCCTTTCCTCGACGTAGAGGTTTATCGGAAACCAGAGGGCAAACTGGGCCATCGGGTATTTAGAAAAGCCACCAGCACAGGCAGGTACCTTCACGCAACTTCCCACCATCATCCTACGCAAAAGAAGTCCGTGCTCCACACTCTAAGAGGGCATACCGGATTAGTGATGAACAACATCTGAAAGCAGAATTAAAAAACATCAGGTCCATCTTCAAAGCAAACGGTTATGGGAAGAGGATGATTGAGCAAACTGTGACACCTAATGATAGAAACAAAAGGGAAGCGCCAAAAGAAGGACAAACCATCGCCCTATTGCCATACGTAAAAGGCGTCACCGAACGAGTAGGCAAAATTCTTCGTCGAGAGGGCATCAAGCCTATATTTCGCAGCAACAATAAAATGAGAGATGTCCTAGGCTCACTGAAGGACAAAACGGATAAGTTGCACACAGCTGGAGTCTACGATATCGGCTGTGAGTGCGGCCAGGTGTACATTGGCGAAACTGGGCGGCCGATTAAAACAAGGATAGCCGAGCACGAGAGGTACATTCGGCTAGGACAGCTTACAAAGTCGGCAGTAGCTGAACACCAAGAAGAGTGCGGCAAACATATGGATTTTCGGAAAGTGGCTGTACTGGCAAAACAGCCCTATACTTTGAAGAGGAAACTCAGGGAAGCAATTGAAATAGCTAAGCGACCCGGAAATATGAACAGGGAAGACGGGTACAGACTTCCCGCGTCTTGGTTGCCAGCAGTAGCAGCGCTTCGCGACGACACCGCGCGCAGTGCAGTCCATAGGGGCCCACATAGCCCGCAGACAACAGCGGCCGCGCGTACACAGAGCAAACAGCACGCTCTAGCCGGCGCTAGACATCACTGCTACGTCACTGCTACCACCGCTCCTCATTCGCCAGGTTCAACCAATGGCAAACATTAATATAAACACCAATCCTGGACTTCCTTTTCCACCAATAGGAAGAAATAAAGTAAACACCAATGAAAGAGAGCTGAAACCACCAATAGCAACTAGCAACATTTAGTATTTAAGACACCAGCTTTCCGTCACCCAGCAGTAAATGTAACACCCAGAAGATGGCCACTTGCAATAGTGGCCGAAACGTCGGTGAAGTGTTTGATATTTTGACGATGCGGTCCAACACCCAGAAGAGTTTTATATACAATGATAACGGCCGCGGAAGCCTTCGTTTACATTAAATATTTTGTTTGTATTGATTGGTTAGAAAAGTTATTCATTTCTGGATGCACGTAGACATTTGCACCACGATCTTTCTTGTTTTATTTAAACTTATTGTGGGATTTTGAAGGTTGGAAAAAGTTTCATGACTAACGCATTTGAACTTTACTATTCTGTACTTCCTTTGTTACAGTACTTATTAAACGCTTATGCTTTACGATTGTAAAATCTTAGTAGCAAACAAATTCTGTGCCGTTCAGTTCAGTCAGCTGAACAACGCATTAAAACCCCGCTGATATTTCATAAATGTTTCGTGTTTGCTGTATCGCTCTACTGTGCCCTGCCTTGCAGCTTTCTCGGCTCACGCGAATCAGCGGAGGTAGCAGGACGCGGGACGTCTCACGTTTTGAGTGCCGAAGCAGTGAGTCGACTCACTGCGGCGCCCTGCAGCTGCCGCGGTTCACGTGAATCAGGAAACGTAGCACCACACGACTCTGCGGCACGACAGATGTTTCGTGTGCCGAAACAGTGAGTCGACTCACTAGACTCCGGGATGATCTGTATGTTTCGAAACAGTGAAATGATCCGGACAGCCCATCACTAAGTGTGACCATGCCGTCGGTCGATGTTTTTTCAGTCGAACACGGTCGACAGCGTTTGACAACACTGTCGGTGTCACTGTGAACGCAGCCTTACTAAGTCACCCCGTTTTCATGGGCTCCCAAAATCGGATTTCATACATCGATTTCCCAAATCCACTTGTGGTTGGTTATGTAAACACTCCAAAATCGTTTTATAGTGTAGGTATTTATGTTATCCGTTTATGCAACTGACTAATAAGAGGTTTTTATTGCCATATGCATTTCGCATTTATTTGGAAGGTATCATCAGTGGCCTGTAATGTACAGAATCACCTAACACTTGCACCACAAATATTTCGGAAACGGAAAGTACGATTGATATGTGGTTCTCACAGAATGGATTGGTAGTCATGAGCTCGTATTTTTAGGCAATAAACAGATTGTAATATTACTTAGAAAGTGTAGTTTTTATGCAAACATACATTTTTTTAACGGAACAATGGTTGTTTCCATAATGCACTGGAATTTTTGACACCAGCTGTGTACAAATAATTCTGAATGACATTTTTATCACGTTTAGCTTGGCAGCTACAACCGTTCAAAGTTTCGGGGGCGGAGGCTGCGTAGATGACTGGCCGAGTGGGTAGCCCCAGGGGCACGGCCCACTGTCTCATGACCACCAGCCAGTCAGCTCACTGTCGTAGCCTGGATGTTGTAGCTGCCAAACTAAACGTGATAAGAATGTCATTCAAAATTCTTTGTACACAGCTGGTGTCAAACATTCCAGTGCATGATAGGAACAACCATCGTTCCATTTAAAAATTGTATGTTTACATAAAAAATATACTTGGTAGGTATTTTTACAATCTGTTTATTGGCTAAAATTAGCAAAAATAAAGTTCTAACAAAATATCAGTTTGGTTTTCAAAAAAGCTTTTCAACTGATGAAATATTAAATGCTTTGAGTGATCGGACATTACTAGTTGAGATTTTTTGTGATCTTTCAAAGGCTTTTGTAAATCATGGGATTCTTCTAGATAAGCTTAAGTATTGTGGTACGAGTGGGTCAGTGCACCAATGGTTTAAATCACACTCAACTGGAAGAGTGCAGAAAGTTGAAATAAGCAGTTCACATGATATAGATGAAACAATTAATTCCTCTAACTGGAGAGTTAGCAAAAATGGGGTCCCACAAAGGTCGGTCTTGGGTCCTTTGCTGTTCTTAATATATATTAATGATTTGCCATTCTACATTCATGAAGATGCTACAACTATAGATGATACAAGTACAGCTATCACACCTGACAAACAGGAATTAACTGATGAAATTGTAAATGATATCTTTCAGAAAGTTATTAAGTGGTTCTCTTCAAATAGACTCTCATTAAACTTTGATAAAACCCAGTATATACAGTTTCATACAGTAAATGGCATGACACCATTAATAAATTTAGACTTTGAACGTAAATCTGCAGCTAGGTAGAATATTCAAAATTTTTAGGTGTTTGCATTGACTAGGAACTGAATTGGAAGAAACATATTGAAGATCTCCTGAAACGTTTGAGTTCAGCTACTTATGCTATCAGAGTCATTGCAAAATTTGGTGATATACATCTCAGTAAATTAGCTTACTACGCCCATTTTCATTCATTGCTTTAATATAGGATCATATTCTGAGGCAATTCAACATTGAGTAAAAAAGTATTCATTGCACAAAAGCGTGTAATCAGAATAAACGCTGGAGCCCACTCAAGAGCATCCTGCAGACGTTTATTTAGAGATCTAGGGATTTTCACTGTAGCTTCACAATATATATATATATATATATATATATATATATATATATATATATATATTCACTATGACATTTTCTATTAACAATCCGACCCAATTCAAACGTAATAGCAGTGTGCATAGCTACAACACTAGGAGAAAGGATGATATTCACTATTCAAGGTTAAATCTAACTTTGGCACAGAAAGGGGTGAATTATGCTGCCACAAAAGTCTTTGGTCACTTACCAAGTAGCATCAAAAGTCTGACAGATAGCCAACTAGTATTTAAAAAGAAATTAAAGGAATTTCATTGATTGTCAAGTGTAGACAACATTTACTAAACTTACACGTTCCACGTTATTACGAAATGTCGTATATATGATCTATGGAACAAGTATTAATCTAATCTAACAATACGAGTCCTTGACTACCAATCCATTCTGTGAAAACCGCACATCAATCGCACTTTCGGTTTCCACAATATTGTCTGTGCAAGTGTTAGGTGAATCACCCTGGCCGGCCGCGGTGGCACTCCAGTCACGGTCTGCACGGCCACTACGGTCGGGGGTTCGAATCCCCCCTCGGGCATGGATATTTGTGCCGTCCTAGTTCGTAAGTAGTTCATAAGTAGTTTGTAAGTTTTGGGACTGATGACCCCGTAGTTTAGTCCCATAGACTATACAAACATTTGAACATTTTGATTTGAATCACCCTGTATACATCATTAAGGTGTTACAATATTTCGATTTTTTTACGTTACTTAGTATTTGAGGTTATAAACACTTCTGGTGCGTTATCTAATATAGTTACTGATATTAGGATGTTATTACTTACAATTTTACGTGGATCCTGCTTTACATGTAGTGGTGATTGGTGATTTCTGGTTGTTTTGTTTCGATTATGTTCCTTTGGCGTTTTTGTTTTTCAACACTTCAAGAAAAAGAACTAACAATGTTACTCCAAGATCTAGTCTGGAAATCCACTTCTATAATGCGTTTTTCCAGTTACACAATAGATTTTCATGCCCATGTAAACGCAACGATGTTTGAAACGTTCTTGGCTTGTCAGATTGTGTTTTCGTCTCATTTATTCAAAATGACATTTTATGCAGTGAAAGAGGAATGTAAATACTTGAGTGAGCAATGAAGCTGTGTATTTAAGTAAAGAAAAATAGCGATTATGTTGACATAAATGAGGAACTGAACCAACTGTTTTCCATCCGCCAAATTAAGTGGGCTAGGAAATCCGCTTCACGCTATAACATGTAAACATGACAGCGAAAATCGATTTACGAAATTCGGTATTCGTCTTCCGGAAGATGTGTTGCATGTAAACATAGCGAATTATTTCGTCCAAACTATCGATTGCTGCGCATCGCCTCTGCTATTTGAGAAACGAATACATAGTTTATATTAATTATAGACCAAAGATAACATAAGGTTCATTTAAGCAGCTGCCCGAAAGCTAAGCAGCTGCCCGAAAGCTACTTTCAAGCGCGAGAAATCAGGCTTTTATTGCGCAGTTTCGATGATGCATTTGGAGCTTGCACTACTTAAAACGCTTTTCGTCCTAATTCTCGAAGGATTCTCGTGCTTACCGGTGGATCAACTGCGAACTCATTGTTTTGGTATTCCTACATAATGCTTATCAGCTATACATAATAACAACGGTTTATTTTTAATTTGCATTAGTATGTCGTAATGAAAGCAGAATAAGGGTATTAAAACTTTTCACATAATACATCAAAAGTACAAAGTAACGAAACTGTCTGCAATGATAAAATACTGAACGATATGCTGGCAGTGTATTCCAGTAATTTGCCAAGGAATGTCAGTCTATAAATTTCAAACGTAAAAAAACACAAAGACATAAACTGAAGCCGAGAGGATGTACCAAACGCATTGTTTCATGGATGGTAGGTGTTTAAAAGAAACCTTTGTCTTATACAGCTGTCAATGTAGGTATTTGAGGCGCTCGGTAACTGACATTCTAGTGGTATTCCATTTTCGGACATAATAAGGGGCTCGAGAGTAAAACAAGTAACTGACATTTCGGCCAAAAAATTAGTTAACGCCACATACGATCTAGTGTCTTGCATAGTTCCAAAAATCGTCTAGATGGAAGCAGAATACAGCTGTTTTTCCCGGTAATTAGGCACATCTGCATATACGTAAAAAACGATATTAATTATGTGAGGAAATGGCATACCACTAGAATGTCAGTTACCATGATTTACGCCTGAGCACTATTTGGCTTTAAGAGTATGGGATGTACTTGATATTAAGCTTTTCTGAGTGGGTTTTCAGGATGTCAATTTCCTTGAAGAACACCCTCACGTTTACTTCTTTATTATAGTACAATATGAAATCTGTTAACACTATACGCATTATAAAATGAAACGCGAGCCCTTTAAAACACAGCGGACAGTTTAAACAAGACAGCAGTTGGAATATTGTTTCAAATAAATTGAATGCATCTGAGGCAAAGAAGTTTGTTGTAGTTGATTGATAAAAGTCAAATTTTTAGCAAACCGACAAAAATAACTTTAATGATCTTTAAATCGACTAATTCTTGATCTTGTATGAACAGTCGATAACTACTCGTGTGTCCAAGTCAACACAATCTATAAATGTGAATGTCTGTTCGCTGTACGTTTATCACGTCTGAACCACAAGACATAAAGAGCTAAAAATTTCTACAGTTACTAATGTCTACCCGGGGAAGGCTTTAGGCACGGTTTTATGGCGATCAGATAGCTATATATATATATATATATATATATATATATATATATATATATATAGCTTGTGGCTTGTTTAAGTCATACTTTCTTAGGGGTAGAATACTGTATGCATATATTTTACATAAAAGAATTTTAGCAATGCGATACTATCGTATTTGCAATCTGAAACCAGTGGTAAACAATGGTAAATGACAATACGACAATTGACCTGAATATAGACCGCCAAGCTCTTTATCGCATTGGCTGTTACAATGGTTTACCTCTAAGTGTTACGTTACTTGCATATTGTTATACACATTGTTAATCACGGTAGAATAGCAGGGTGCTGTAGTTTGTGATGTTTGGAGGAGCATTTTATGACGCACTCTAAGATTAAAATGGATTCTTGCGGTGGCGTTCCCAGTAACATTGAGAGTCTTCAATCACATCCAGGGACTGAAAACGCTGATAATGCAGGCGTGATTGCTTCATCAAATGTTGCATCTAATGCCTTGGATGACATTTATACATTTATTACACTAGAATCAGAATTTACAAGAGGCTGGAAGCGAGTGCGGCAAGAAAATAAGTGGAAGTGCAATATAAGGAAAAGATGTAGAGAGGCTGGTGCTGAGTATACATCTAAAACCTGAACCGTAGATCCGACAAAATGTATTAAACCTGCCTGAAAATCATCATGTAAAAGAAAATGTTCAGAAAACATTACTTCTGAAGATAGGCAGCATATTTTCAAGTTTTTGGAGAGAAGGGAATAATAATATGAGTATTTCTGAAATGTATGTCAAGACAGCTTTGTCCAAAAAAATTAATGGTTGACTTATTGAACCAGACCAGAGAGGAAAGAAAGTTCCACCAAAGAAGTTGGATGAAGAAACAAGGGACGGTATTAGATCAAAATGTTCAAATGTTTGTTAAGCTTATGGGACTTAACTACGGGGTCATCAGTCCCTAAACTTACAAACTACTTATCAACTACCTTATACTAAAGACGGCACAAATATCCATGCCCGAGGGGGGGATTCGAACCCCCGACCGTAGTGGCCGTGCAGACCGTGACTGGAGCGCCTCAGTCTCCTCGGCCACCGCGGCTGGCGACGGTATTAGAAACCACATCAGAATGTTCCCCACAATCGAGAGTCACTACAGCAGAGAGAAAATAGGTAGATTGTATCTTGGCAGCCATCTCAATATATCAAAAATGTATTCTTTGTATGTAGAGCACTGTAAGGAAAATGAAATGAAGCAAGAGTTGATTGCAAAGCAGTGGCTTTACCGTGAAATATTTAACATTGAGTTTAATTTAGAATTCAAGGAACCTGCGACTGATACGTGTGATGACTGTGATGAGTTTCAGGTGAAACTTAAAAATGATATAACAGCTGAAGAAGCAGTCCAAATTAAATCAGATTATGATGACCACTTGTCGAAGCAGATATAAGATATAAAAACAAGACCTTCGACAAAAATCGGTCAAAACAACCTGGATCAAAAGCAAAGGTTGTCATGTTCGATCTTCAGAAATGTTTGCTGACACCTCACCTTACTAATTCCAGTGCGTTTTATCTAAGAAAGCTCTGGACGTATAATCTGACAATCCTTGATGCTTCAGAGCAGAAATCCTATTGTTGCATGTGGGATGAAACAGTAGCAGGTCGTGGACCTAAAGAAGTGTCATCTTGTTTGCGAAAGTGGGCCCTAGCTAACCTGCCAAAAACCCAAACTGAGTAACTTACGATATGGACTGGCAACTGTGGAGGCCAGAATCGTAGCTTCCCCATGATTATGTCATATTTTTGGATTCTTAGGTGATAAACCATAAATTCTTATTGAAGGGACACACTCATATGGAGGTAGATGGTGTACATGCTGTTATTGAACGTGCCAAAAGCAAATTGAGCCCAAATGACATAATTGCAACTCCTTGGGATTGGCAACAGTTTGTTCGCCAGTGCAGATTCAAAGAACTCATTGAAGTATATATGCAAATGGCAGATTTCAAAAACTTTGAAAGTCTTTTCAAAGGATCATCATCATCTTTAGTTAAACGGACAACCAAAAGTTTATCGTATGGAAAAGTTTTGGTTAGCCATGTTGTGCATCTACAAGTACGAGCAGGGAATTCAGGTTCTGTGTTCTACAAAACAGCATTTGATAGTGAATTTCTGGAGATTGATGTGCAACAGCGAACAATAGGGGCAGTATGGCCGGAAGAGCTTCCTGCTATACGAAATACTCTCAGACCTATTGCTACAGAGAAGTATAAAGATTTACAAAAGCTGCTTAGATGGGTGCTTGAATCTTTTCACTATTTCTACCAAAATATACTACAGATTTTGTCAACACAAACTGAAAAGGACTCAGAAGGATATGAACATGATGACGTTGTTATCAATTAATTGTAAAAGGGAATCCTTTTTCTACATTTCGAATTTTGTCCTCAATTTGTTAATGAATATATGCTGAATTTGGACAGAAATGTTTGTCATTGTCTCAGTTTTTAAAGTGGTTTAACCTTTGTTACTTTCTAGAGTAAGCTACTATGGTTGGAATTTATTTTGTTCAATTTACTTAAACTTTGCTAAGTGACTAGTATTTGTGACTGGCTTTGTGAAAGGATAAAATTATAACTCTTAATAAGTCCACTGGTATTCAATAATAATGAATGCCCTTATTTCTTAATTTCAGTACCAATAATTCTCATATTCCTATTCGTATTTCGTAGAATAATCCTGTATAATAAACATTTAAAAACATAAAAAAGAACGTTTATAAATATAAAAAAGCATGCAAATGAACAGCAAACCTAATGTAATAAGCACCTTGACAATATCGTATGTGTAAATAAAGACGGTTTCACAAATATATTTACGTGAGGTAAAATATCGTAAGTGCGGTTTCTAAAAACGAAGTACAAGTAGAGTCTAACTAGAAAAGATATAAAAATTAGAGCTCTTCATGATTGGGTATTTGACTTATTCTACAGGTAGCAAAATCCGAGTCGCAGCAGCTTCTTTTTGCTCTCCTGTAAAGTCAGCGAAATGTTACTTAAGATAGGTTACCTCTGGCGTCCAGAATTACTCTTTGAAAATTATATTTACTCTTTGAAAATGGTTTTATTGGTTGCATTGTTGCTTGAGGTTTGATAATGATACAAGGGTGGAGTATGTTGGGATGGAAAGTTATCGGTGTATATAAAATTCTACGCGCGTGTGTGTGTTACTAATTCCCTCTGCAGCGAAAACTACAGAACGCAAACGAATGGAATGTGTGTAATTGTTGTCCGAAGTCTCCCGTTGTACACCATAGCAGTTCCATGCCGATAGCTATAAGGGGTTGGAAGATATGGTGGTTGAAAGTCGTCAAATTATAAAAAAATTCGAACTGAAGGCCAGCGATGACGTTTGCGACTTTATAGCATGGAGGTTAAATATTGCGAAACGTGATGCCACAGACCATATCTTTGGTCTGTGCGTGCTAAAATGTATTCAGCTCTTTCTCTGTAAGGATAAGCATACGAATAAGGAAATAAAGGAATAAATAAATAAAGCAGTAAAAATTTGATACATCTCTTTAAAAATAATCGATTTGACGTTTAGCGCATTACATCAAGTGATAGATCTGTGATATTATTACAATCATTATTGTTGAATGTCGTGATTGGATTCTTCTAAACGAGTGCAGTTTTACGTGTGATTTGATCTACACTACTTACTATTCAGTCTCATAGCTCACTACTGAAAGATAGCTTATCTATCATAATCAACCAACACCCGAGCGGAGCCGCGGTTTTAAGCTAGTATTATAATAATAACAGACATTTCCGCTTGGTGGTTATTATATAAAATATATGTTTTTAATACAGCATGTCGATTTCGTTCACTGAATGAACATCCTCAAAGTCCAGGAAATCCATGTACACTTCATAATTTTTTTAACAGCTAAAATATGTAAATGATCTGTCAGGTGTGCATTGCATATTCAACTCAATCCTTGGGCTTATTTTTACAGTCCGTGTCGCGGCGAGGTGCTTTGTATTCAGATGTTGGCTACGGCCGCTGCGTGTGAAATGCGGCAGCCATGTTCTTTTTTCGAATGTTTTGTTATGAATTTTTACGGTGATGATTACAGTTAATTTATTGAGCGGACAAGGATTCATCGAGAACCCGTGAACCATAGAGCAGGAACAGCATAATAATTGTTTGCTTCATGGTCGGCACAAAAAAGTAATTCCATCACTCTATACGATTCTGTTTGCTCCGGCGCTGCCAACATCTAAACACTCGACAGAACACCGCGACACGGACTGTAAAATTTTATCCAATGCTTGATCTCTGCCAATAACGTGCAAATAAAATCAGGAAACTGAAATATTATGATATTGTTTTACTAGCCGTCCGCGATTTTGTGAATAAATTCACCTAATAGTTCCCAGTCACATAAAATCCGTTTTGTTTCCATATGATGAGATAGTTGTACCAGAATGTAGTTGTACACGAAGACAAACAAATGCAAATATCACTAAATGTAAACAGTTAAACACTGATGACTGGAGACTCAACACTAACTGAGACAGTTAAGCGCATCGCGAATCTCGCAGCTTCAGCCAACGCCACCTAGATGCAGGGCCTGGGCTCTGCCTGCCAAGAGTACTCATAACAAAAGCGAACTATTTGTCTTATTCAGCTTTGTGATGAATTTGGGAATACGAGCATGTTGCACTCAATGTTTCAGATTTTTGCTGGTATGAGACAAAATGCCTAATATGTTTTGTTTGTTTACTTCAACTTTCCTCCTTTGTCATGTAAAAGTAGACAACACATACTACTGGGGGGGGGGGGGGGGGTGGATTCGAATCCTCCCTCGGGCATGGATGTTTGTGCTGTCTTCAGTATAAAGAAGTTCATAAGTAGTTTGTAAGTTTAGACAGTTTACCCCGCAGTTAAGTCTCATAAGCTTAACAAACTTTTGAACGTTAGAAACATACTTTCTGCATAGATGAGAGGCATAATAGTGACATTTACTGCATCGGCTACATCATGGAAGCACTGTGTAGCTGACCAGCTATGAACGTTTTGTTGCTAGCAGTGCATAATAAGGATTTTTTTTCAATATTTCTCTCGGTATATACGCACTATACATTAGTCGTGGTAGTTTTTATTGCATCAAATAAAAGGGTTAAACTACTTTGAACTACATATACTATGGAGAACATACACCCCCATGTCTGAGGGAGGTCTCCATCCTCCGACGGGAGCGACCGCGCAATTCGTCAAATGGTGCCTTAGACCGCGCTACCAATCCCGCGTGGCAGTTCGCTGGTAAATTAACCCTTTCATGACCGAATTAATTAAATTTCGCCTATTACTGTAACCATTGGTTTCTTAATTTTGGGATGGGTATTTATAGTTTTATAATTTTTTATGTGGGACTTATGTGTCCCACTGGGTTCGAGGAGGAGAAAGATTTACGGAACCAATATACGAGTATATATAGTAATAAATAAGAACGTTAGTACCATTATTATGTCAAACACAATTAAATGTTCACAACTTTTTTTGTGAAATGTTTCAACACGTAGCTGAATGCATAGCGGTCCTTTGCAGTAGCTACATATGAAATTTGTCCCTGTCTCTTTTCTCCGTTCGCTGCATTGTCTGCATCGCCTCCTTGTGCTCCTTGTTGGAAAATGTTTTCCAAATGCTGGTAAGCGCACATCAGGAACACCAGAAACTGCTTGTTTTGTTTTTGTGACGAATGCCTTCTCCTTCTCTTTATAGTTTTCGCTGTCATTTGCAAGACCTCCTGTCACATTCACATCTGAGTCATCAGCTGCTATAAGTTCTTCTGCTGCCTCCTCAGCACATTTGTCTTCAGACAACACTTCATCATCGAGCAGCGAAAACAACAAGTCCAAAATTTAACCTTTTTTCAATCTAGACATTTTTAGAAACAGGAAATGACAAGATATTTCAAAAAGTTACATAATTTATTCTCTTTGTGTGTTCTGACAAGTGTCAGATTCAATTTACCTTCTTAGTTTCCAGCGAAACACCTGAATGCAGTGTCGTGGCTTTCAGTATGCAACAGTTAACCACAAAAGTAGCAGTGATTTACCAATAAATACGTGCACAAATCTGTATATTTATAGCACACAAACTAAAGAAAACAATCAGCACAAGGCAAAATAGCACATAAAACTGTCAAAACACGAGTCAGACTATGCACAATTGAAACAAATAAGCGTTTAAGACGTGCAGTAGACGCAAAACAAGACAGTCG
The DNA here is from genome assembly GCA_026315105.1 of Locusta migratoria. Lineage (NCBI taxonomy): Eukaryota > Metazoa > Arthropoda > Insecta > Orthoptera > Acrididae > Locusta > Locusta migratoria. The sequence continues at coordinate 678,725,913 of CM048744.1, forward strand.
GTTCCAGACTGTTGATGCCAACAACACTAGATGGCAGCTTACACAGATGTAGGATTTATATTTCCTTTGAACTTAGGGACCCAAATTCGTATGCGGGAGACATGTGTCCCACTGATCACGAAAGGGTTAATAACTTAGGTAACTCTTAGGTCCAGCCAATTAAGTTCCTTTCAGAGTATGTTGATATAATAGCTCCATACTTTGTAGTTCTGTACATACACATACACACCCGTGCCCGAGGGAGGACTCGAACTCCCGACGAGGAGCAACCGCGCACTCCGCAGAAAGGTGCCTTGGAGCTTATTCCATCCTTGAAACATACTTTAGCGACAACATATCACTGAAATTGTATTTTCGTTTCGGCTTGTAACGAAAGCCCTGCGAATTAACTTTTACCTTCTTCATTTTTCGATAACCAAAACATCAATGGTAGAGAGAGTCAAGACACAGTCTAGCACATGTTAGAGTAGTAACGTAGTGTTACCACATCACTAGTTTAAGAACGAGTTTGCTGTATCCATAGCAGTTTACATAAACACCTACTTGGCTGTATCGCTGTAGCGGGATTACGAAAGTGAATTGCAGTTGCGACTAATAACCACTTATTCGTTTCGATTTTCACAGCGCCCAGTTCATATCTGACGATTACTACTCCTTTCTGAATATGTAGCACATTACTGACTTTTCAAAATTCCCCTCGCACGAAAGACAAATGATTAAAATATATGGCACATCCGGGAATTTTCGGACGTCTCGTACCCTACAAATGAATCACATTTCCTTTTTTTTTTTTAGCACCATCCGTCAAGACCGCAGTGCCAATGCTAACAGAGCTCCATCTATGTGAATCCTTTAATAGGGAATGTTTACATCCAGGAGGTTTAGTGTGCGTCAACGAGCGACTGAAACAGGGATCTGTCACGGAAACGCTCTCATGCTGCCTGCAGTGAACCGGGCAAGGTTGAAAGGGTCAAATTGTGACCATTCGAGTGGTGGGCTGGTCCTTTCAGAGAACTGCCACACAATCTGGAAGTGCTGCGTCATTAGTGGAACGATGCTGGTAGCAGTGTTCGTGGTGATTCTGGTATAAGAGGTTCATGAGCCCAGAATGTCGTCACCGTCAATAATTCCAGCTCCAGCTCCCGTTTGTAGTGCCCCTCTGCTGGCGTGTTCCAAGGATCCGTCTTTTTCCCACTCCTCTACCTGATCTACTCAGCAGACAGGCCACAACCCCAGCCTCCCGTCCATCTCCTTCAGTACATTGACAACACCGCCTTCCTATTCCTCGCCCCTTCCCTCTCTCGCTCCCAACACCTGCTCCATTGTCACCTATCCGAATTCCACTTGGTGCAACCAGTAGCTGCTTACGGCCAACCCCAACAAACCGCAGGCAACCATCATAGGTCGTACCACCCGCTCGTTCCGCCACCGTGACCTTTACCTTACTCTACATGACCGCCCCATCCCTCAAAGCTCCATCCTCAAATATCTTGCCCTCATTGGTCTGAAATGCTTTGTACAGATCACACAGATACTCAAGAAAAGAAATGTGAGTAATCTGTTGAACAACAGACCTAAATAAATGACCTCTACTTGCATACCGAGCGACGTGGCGCAGTGGTAACACACTGGACTCGTATTCGGGAGGACGGAGGTTTAAATCCTGGCCATCTAGATTTAGGTTCTCCATGATTTAAAGAGCACGACCAGTTTCCTTCCCCTTCCTTGAGATAAACAATGTGTGCGTGACCTACGTCTCTAAGACCACACTGACTTTCTTCCTCCTTCGATTTTCAGTAGGATTTTGGAGAACATACTGTACTCGAACATCATGAATCACCTTGCACAAAACTATCAACTGATATATAATGAAAACGGGTTCAGAAAATATCATTCTTTTGCAACACAACTGGCTGTTTACTCACTTTAAGTAATGCGTTCCATCGACAATTGGTCCCAAATTGATTTCATCATCATCATCCGCAGCAGCAGCAAATCGGCGATCGAGGACCCTGTAGATCATGCACCGACCTTCTAACGTCCATCACCTCTTTTTGGAATGACTCAAACTGAGCCCTAATATATTCCTGAATCACGGAAATGTTTATTAGTTCACAGTCTATAACGAAGTCATTCCACTGTAGGTGAAGTTGAACTTATCTTATATGCTGGCTGAAGTCCATTGCGTTGTGAGTTGTCTTCAGCATTCACTAAAGAATTTGATTTTACAGGATCTTTTCATAAATTAAAACCATCTCAGTTGATATGGAAACGATTTTATTTCCACTTAAACATTGCACAATCAAGAAATGCAGCAGCAAGCCAACAGAGCTGCTTACAGGTTTCTGGCCACTCACAAACTCTATAGCAGACTCACTAAACAATGGTTTCTCTCCAACATCTCTCTGCTTAACCACGTAATAAAAATGATGACAAAGTTTTGTAATTCACAGTTAAACAGTATTCTTTTACATTAAATATGGCAAAATATAGAAATTAAAACATTACATTTAAGCTTTGACTATTTATGTCAATCTATGTACTTGTTTCATGAAATTTGTATTTAAATTTAGTACACAAATTTAATGTCATCCTTTTGACTAGTGTTTACAGTGCTCAAATTATTTACATTATGTGTGTTTTCGAAATGCACACATACTTGTTTTGCCAATAGTGTGTAGGCGTATTATTATTGTGACATGGAATTTTAATGTGTTTCGGTTTGTGGTCAAATTATTTATTAATACGGATTTGTATATGGTTGTCGTAGTTTTGTTAATTTCGAAGATAGTTTCTCAGTACCAAACGGATTATTAATTTTAGTGCATGAAAAATTATCAGTATTTAATTTAGGGTCTAGTGATATATAAAACATGGTCTGCCCTAATTTATTTAAACAATAGGTATATATATGAAATCATGTTGTGCAATAGTTTATAACATGTAGCATTATTGTTTTCATACAAATTAGTATCTATATAGGTTCAGCAATTTCCGAAACTAAGTGTTATGCACTTTTAGTGTTTGCAGCTATTATTTAAGAAAGTATTAAAAACTGAAAATTACGTAAAAGGACAGCCAAAGTTATATTTAAATCAATGTACTATTTCTTAAAAGCGTTTTACTAACAGTGTTAATAGAATTTCAAACAGAAGGCAAAACTGTAATATTTTACATGTACGGTAATGAAGTTTTACTTAAGGTGTCAGATATTTCGCGTTTCTATGTTGGCAACTGATTTTTAGGAATTTGCAACATAGCAAGAAACGTTACACACCCCCCTACATAGTGTACCTGAAATGTAATGTAGGGTTCACTATGTACTATCGTTTCAATATGTTGTGATTTAAGTGTTCATAGTGAGTCTGTATTAGTTTAGGCTAAAATAAAAAAAATATGTATGTTGATTGTAGTCTTGCGAATGCCGGTGGTTGTTGATGTTGCATGATGCGCCGACAGTGGTGTATCTGCAAACTGCTGTTGGTGATGTAGTGGCTCGCAGCTTCAGCTGACTGTAGATACAGGCATTCAAGACGGTTCCTACAACATGGTTGTATCTTTCTCAGAACCACATACTATTTTTCCCTAACTACATACAGAAATAAGCATACTGTTATCAGGCTATTGGAAAGAGTAATCAATTTTCTCAATACGGTATTTTAAACAAATTCAAATTATGGGTTCAAATTAACCCTTAAATGTTACTGAAAATGAATGAGAAATCTCTCTAATTTACTTTAGTTTGAATAATGAAATAGCAAGCTTTTACAACCTTTTTTTTTTTTTTTTTTTTTTTTTTTTTTTTTTTTTTTTTTTTTTTTTTAAGAGCATTGATATTCATATTGTAAACAGTTATGTTTGGTATTCAATCATATAAAAAAGTATTTTACTAGTTTGAATAACTTTTTTTTTCTATGTGTACATGTATGTAAATGCCATTATGTGAGAACTAAGCTCCTAATTCCTCTAGAAAGGGTGTTGTACATTGTAATAACTTCAAAATATATAGTCAATTTACTAAGTGGAATGAATGACATAAATAGTAAAATAATGGATAGAAACAAGCTCTCAGTGAGCACATCAAACATTTATCATTCAAAATTACGGTATAGTTAAAATGGTTATATAGACAGAAAATGTAATCGTGGTTTTGAAACTTTTTCAAGTACTGTAGGTATTGAATATTTCTTATACAGTTAGAGATTAGAATGAGTAGTAATAAAGAGTATAAACAAATTAGATCATAGTATTACATAATATTTTACTTATTGAAAAAACTTATGCATTAATAAAAATTCAAAACCTAACCCCCCTGCGAGTAGTTAGCAGTGGCAATGGTTAATCTCATAACTCAAATCAAGTATGGAAATTAAAGTAATAAGTGTCAGTTCTCAACTGATCCATCAAAGTGTCAAATTTTTCCCATCTTGAAAGAGTTTAAAGAAAAATGAAAAAAAAAAAGTGCTTTAACTGCCAAACTACACCCACTCTCAAGGCAGTAATCAAGAGAGGACGGAAAAATACGCTGCCATTAAATTACGTCCACGGTCAGGGCAGGTAACTGACTCGCAAATGGCTACATAAGCAGAAAAAGACTCTGGTTGCATTTACCTATATTTTGTTTAACAATTAAGTGTTCGTAAGGTATTAGGATACACCATTTAGTTTTCATTGACAATCTTCTAAACGGAATGTTTGTATTAGGTAACTACCTTACCAAGAGTTACAACATGCAACTGGCAACTTGACTATTTCCGCAGAAGTAAAAAAAAAAAAAAAAAAAAAATAAACAGTACATAGTTTTTTGTTCTTCTTTGAACAAACTGCCCCAATCAAACACAACACAGTCCAGAGTACCCTATGTTTGTTGAATGGTGAACAGTTACTACCCCGCAATAACTCAAAATCAACATTCAATGTTGTCCAGTAGTGTTTGAAAATGAGTGACAATCATACAGTAGAAGTGAATGAAAATGAGTAACTATCTTAAGTGTTCTGAAAGACTGTACATGTCTACGTTAACAGTGTAAAATCTCATATACTACACAAAAGTCAAAATTTACATATGGTCTGCCTGATCATTTTCAGATACAGTACCATATCAAAACTAAACACCCTGTAATCAACTACAAATTGATACACAAAGCTTGCATGCATGAGCAAGTCAACAAGTGTGTTTGAACTAAACATAGGTGTTCCACATGAAAAATACAAATTTATACAAGTTTAATGTTAATATATAATGAGTAATAGGTAGTCTGTAATGGTTCATTAACCTTCATATTTGTGTAAGACAGTATGACCTTACATCATAAGTATGTGCAAGTACACATGATAAACATTCCAAGTACGTAACTTGTAAAGCATCAATAATTTCATTGTAAACTTTAAGAATGAAAATGAAAATTAAACCTTGCATCAGCCAAAACTGTCATATGTACAATATACTATAATATGGTCATCTTAAACCAGTATTAAATATTTTCCTATTAAGCTGTAAGCTCAAAGATAGAAATTGAATTTTAGATTGGTCAACACTTGTGTGTCTTATGTGTCCTCCAATGCTTAGTCACTTTTGTACTAATTGTTAGCAAGTCCCTCTTGACACATCGAAGTACAACACAAAATTCAACCAAAACACAAAAATACTAATAAATGACTAACAAGAGTGAAAAGAATTGAAGAGTTTGAATTGTAATGCACTGTGGACGTGATTAATAGAAAGATCATAGCACATAACTGAGGTAAGCATTTTCTCGTATATACAATGACATTTCAAGCCATAAACAAATAATGAACACTTCAACATACCTTTGAATATGCATATGTGGTTAATAAATTAATTATTGTGTGCCAATCTGTACATGCAGATACGGTATACACACTATCTATGTGCCATATTCATAGTAGGTATCAACAAATATCTTCCTTATATGTTTCAGAGTAAGAGCAAGGTAAAATTCACAAGACATTAATTAACTTTTCTGTAGGTTAGATTTAAACGCATTAATCTATCTGAGACCGATCAACTTTATGGATCGTGGATGAACAAAACTATAAGCATACAGCTAAGGGTTTCAGTTAACTTCAAGAGGCTCAATGTGTACATTTGGATGAACTTCAACTCAGATCTTAACAAATGGACTACACACATAGTGAAATAGTACTTGGTTTTCAGGTTCAGTTACTAGATTTTTTAAACTTCCTCAAAATTATTCATGTTACTAGAATCACAACTTAAGTTGACAAACAGTAGGTATACTTTTATATTTGCTTTCACTTAATTCTTTAACATTTTGGTAGATGACTTAACATTTGTATCAGGGTTTGGAGCTAACATTTTCAGTACCCTGAACACTTAACACTATCATTTTGAGGTTCCCTCAGCAGTATCAAGCAATTTTAACATCTTAGACTTCCAGTAAAGTAACTGTTCAGATACTACACTAACCTTAATACTACATCAACATTTTTCATTTAAATATTCATTATTTTCATATTAATTTTTCTTATTCCATATTATTTCTTTCTTTTTAATATACGAAGCATTTTTCACTTCCATTTCAGAAACTTAATAACTATTTGTTCAGTATCTTCCACTGACAATTCTTAACCTAACTTAAATTTCTCATGAACAGCACTTACCATGTTTCCTAATTTGTCATTTCTTTTGATGACTACTCAAAGACTTCCACATTAGCTAGTGGTTCATAAACATCATAACATAAGTCTCCAAAATTCCTGTCAAACACATTAAATAAACCCCCATCATCTACCTATTTTCTTTTTCTGTACTTAAATTCGCATAGTATTTTAATTCATAAATCCTTCTCAACGTTTGTTATTCATTGTAACTGTATTAACTGTAAACATGAATTCACTATTTGGTTCAAACTGTATTTCTGTATATTTACTTTTTAGCTCTTAAGTCCATTAGTCTATACACTGACATAAGTAAAAAATATTTTTATTGAAAACCCCCCAACTAGTATATCAGATTAGGTACAGTATTAGTATTTGGTATAAAGTTCTTCTGAACTGATGGTTAACATCTACCTACACATTTTTTCATATTTTCTCAAAAATTCCAACTGGTAATAAAGTTTAGACTTCACATATTTTAAATTTCATTTGGCATAGAGCAAAAATTCATATATCAAAAGGTATGTCTCAGCTGTTTTCATTTGTCAGTGGTAATTAAAACATTTTGTCAAATAATCATAAATATTTACACTGAAGGAAAACTTAAAGCATAGAATTTATTCTGCACTGTGAAAATGATTAATAGAAGTACACAGCACACGACTGGGGACCTGAACTGGTGTCAGCAGTTTCATAACTAAAGAGTAATTATGCCCCTAAGGTATTACATCAGTACATAGCATGATGCATCTCATTTTGTCTATCATCAGGTAGAATAGGTAATGGTACATTACAATTAGGTCCAAAATTAAAGGCAAACAGTTGGGTCTGGTTTGCCCAAGAACATACCTTACACCTTAGACTTTCCTTAAGCAACATAATTTCTGAAATGTCATCCAACTCTGATGAAAAACAATCATTGTCCTGAGGCATAAAATAAACAGGACGAAATTTCTTTTTAGGCCTACCAGGTAACCTCACTACTGGTAAACAAATTACATCAGTACATCTAGGAATACTCAAAGTTTCAGCATGTGACTTTTCTTGAATTTCGTCTACACACTGTGGTAATTCTGTGACTGTACAATTACTTTCGACTTCTTGCTCAGGGTTATCTATAAAAGAGTTATATTCAGTTTCTACTTTCAAATCAGAATAATTAAGTTTGCTATTACATTGTTCAAAATCGCGAATCTTTTCAGTTAACTCTGTTTTAGTATCCTGGCTCTGAGAATTTACATAACTTGAACTGTCATCTATTTTTTCAACACTGGCACTTGTCTGTGAAACTTCTGAAGTAGCGGCTACCATAACACTTTTTTCTACACTATTGAATCTAGTACTAAACTTTGTTACTAGACTTCCAATGTATTGTTTTAAATCGGTCATTGAGTCATTTGTTTTACTAATTTCAAATTTAATTGAATTTGTTAGTTCAGTTTTCATAGTTTCCATTTGTAATGAAAGTTTGGAGTTCGTGGTTTCCATTTGTAATGTAAGTTCGGTTTTCATTTGTTAATATAAATTCCAAGATCGATTTTCTTTCTATTTCCGTGTTTGCTGCCATATTACTAATCTGTTGTCCAGTCTCTTGTAAATCACTAGAAAATGGGACCTGCTGCTTTCTTGCAATCGGTATAGAACTCGCAATACTAGAACCTCCTACCCCACTGTCAAAGTCCGAAACTTGAGTACTATCATCTCCATCCTTTCTTACTGTATCCATTTTAAAATAAGTTTTCAGTCCACATAAAACCCCTATCACACAAACAGTCACTACAAAAGTTACTAAAAAAGTACTTAGCTGGTTACAAGGATGCGGTGATACAGGAATCTAGTAGTTCAAATTACTGCCATCTTCCTCCATTAAATTTTGACATCGTAGGTGTGGAGAGTATTGTAGTCGAAATCTGCACTTTTATGATGGTTTACTGCACATCCATCATATACATTATTTTCCTTGTATCCTGAAACACATTTTATATTAGCGAATACTCATTAAAATCCTTTGATCACGTCACCACTTCTAACATTTTACATTAGTGAATACGCTTTTAAAATCCTGGTCACGGCACCACATCTAACGTCCATCACCTCTTTTCGGAATGACTCAAACTGAGCCCTAATATGTTCCTGAATCACGGAAATGTTTATTAGTTCACAGTCTATAACGAAGTCATTCCACTGTAGGTGAAGTTGAACTTATCTTATATGCTGGCTGAAGTCCATTGCGTTGTGAGTTGTCTTCGGCATTCACTAAAGAATTTGATTTTACAGGATCTTTTCATAAATTAAAACCATCTCAGTTGATATGGAAACGATTTTATTTCCACTTAAACATTGCACAATCAAGAAATGCAGCAGCAAGCCAACAGAGCTGCTTACAGGTTTCTGGCCACTCACAAACTCTATAGCAGACTCACTAAACAATGGTTTCTCTCCAACATCTCTCTGCTTAACCACGTAATAAAAATGATGACAAAGTTTTGTAATTCACAGTTAAACAGTATTCTTTTACATTAAATATGGCAAAATATAGAAATTAAAACATTACATTTAAGCTTTGACTATTTATGTCAATGTATGTACTTGTTTCATGAAATTTGTATTTAAATTTAGTACACAAATTTAATGTCATCCTTTTGACTAGTGTTTACAGTGCTCAAATTATTTACATTATGTGTGTTTTCGAAATGCACACATACTTGTTTTGCCAATAGTGTGTAGGCGTATTATTATTGTGACATGGAATTTTAATGTGTTTCGGTTTGCGGTCAAATTATTTATTAATACGGATTTGTATATGGTTGTCGTAGTTTTGTTAATTTCGAAGATAGTTTCTCAGTACCAAACGGATTATTAATTTTAGTGCATGAAAAATTATCAGTATTTAATTTAGGGTCTAGTGATATATAAAACATGGTCTGCCCTAATTTATTTAAACAATAGGTATATATATGAAATCATGTTGTGCAATAGTTTATAACATGTAGCATTATTGTTTTCAAACAAATTAGTATCTATATAGGTTCAGCAATTTCCGAAACTAAGTGTTATGCACTTTTAGTGTTTGCAGCTATTATTTAAGAAAGTATTAAAAACTGAAAATTACGTAAAAGGACAGCCAAAGTTATATTTAAATCAATGTACTATTTCTTAAAAGCGTTTTACTAACAGTGTTAATAGAATTTCAAACAGAACGCGAAACTGTAATATTTTACATGTACGGTAATGAAGTTTTACTTAAGGTGTCAGATATTTCGTGTTTCTATGTTGGCAACTGATTTTTAGGAGTTTGCAACATAGCAGAAAAACGTTACAACCTCACAATCCTCCTCCATAGATGGCGATATTATACACCCTCACAAAAACCTCACAATTTGATTTCATATTTATAAATTCCAAGAATAAAAACGGTCTGTTGCAATTGTTCTTTATTTAATAATAACGCGATTCGTGCTCTTGGCGCATCTTCAGCTTGTCTTAAGCAGCCAAGACGTTAGACCTGCTTGAAGGCCATTTTCTCGTCATAGGGAGTGAGCTTCTTATAGTAATATAATAAAAAAGCCTAGAAAGCAATATTTTGTTTTTTATTCTTTACGCAATACGACCGGTTTCGACACTCAAGGGTGTCAGCTTCTGGTTTCTGATGCAATTGGCACTTCTCTGTATAGTACACATACTATTTTGAAATTGTACTAGAGGATAGTCAAATGTAAACCAGTTTTGCCCTGGTGGTAAGTCAATTATAAAAATAATACAATAGATATAAAAAAAACATAGGGCACATTGCTGGCTAAGCGCTTTTATGTTTGAGACCTTGAGTGTCAAAACCTGTCGTCATGTATAAAAAATAAAAAAAAATACTGCGATCTTCGTATTTTTTTATTATAAAAGCAATCTAAATAAAGACATTAAACGAATAACTGCAATGATGATATCTGAAATTTTAAAATGACCGCAGTGTGCTGAAGTACAGAGCGAAGAGCCAAAGATAGTAGACGATCACAGGCATGGTACTGTACATACATATAGAAACAGCACGTGTCCGCGGTGTACGAGGTCGGCATATTCATACTTGACGATTGCGATTATTCACTTCAGTGTCATTACCTTAACGACTTTTAATCACGACCAAAGCGTCCTACGCAACTTAAGATAATCTAAAGATGCGCCAACAGAGCGAAACGGATAATTGTTTCTAGCGATAGTTCTCCTAGTTGTCAGGCTGTGTATTTCTTCCTTTGGATTAGATTAATGCTTGTTCCATAGATCATAAATACAACATTTCGCAGTGATGTGTGAAGGTTTCTTGCTTGTCCTTCTCTCTTACAAAACTTACGTCTGCTGTGAAAGTTATGTGTTTTACTATTTGATCTAAGAAATGTAACTGACTGACGCTACTTGAATGAAATGTAACTGAATGTGTTTGAACTTGTTCTATATGAATGCCTTTGCACAACGTTATGTTAATCTGTCTGCGTATTTCTTTAACTGTATTCTATGTGAATGTCAAGGTATTGCAAAACCTATCTGACTGTATATTGTTTATTATAATGAAACACAAACTGCTAATTGTTTCTGTCTGAAAATTACTCATACTAAAACTCACGGCGTTAATAATTCTGGCCCTAAGAACTTGTTTCTGACTGAACTAACAATCTTTAACTGAATGTAACGAACACAATATTTATCAACGCAATCTGACGCAGTGCAAACACTTGTTAACATGTACTAAACACAGTATGAATTGCCCTACCCTGAAATCTGTAAATCATACTGAACTGTAAGCATGACAACAAAACAGATTCTTTCTCACTTTCACTTACTGCATAAATTTGCGCAACAGCAAACTGCTTCCTGCTGTAGCCTACTAACTACTGGAAAGCTAACTACAGAAAACATCTACGGCACTTTTAATAAAAATGTGAGAAGGGATATACTGGTAATCTGTTTAAGAAACACCAACTTATAATAAAAAAATGAAATTCTGGTTTATTTTCTAACTGAATTAACGTCATGAAAATTACTAACAATGTCATGTTTTGGATTTTAAAATCTTTGAGAGAAAAATATAACTCAGATATTTAATCTGCCTACAAAATTATTTTTAAACAAAGATAAACATTTCTTTACTGTTAATAAATTTAACTCGATTCACACAAACAATGTTACAACAATACCATATTTCAAGAACAATACCCATGAAATTCTTATTTCATAAAAAACGCACTCTCAAACTAAACTATTACAATAAATACTTTTCCTAACACAGAATGGGGCCCCTAGCATGAATCGTGAGACCACAAGCTAACAGTAAGATCTTTCCCGACCGTTACTGTTACCATCAGTTCAACCTAACAATGCGAAGTTGTGCCATAGAAACATGCCAAGTATTTCATGAAAACCTTTACCTTATAAAAACTTCAAAAGATCATTTCTCCAACGTCATCTATTCCTTTCGTCTTCATATCTTAAACAAACAGTTTGGCTCAGCATTCAAGTCTCACAATCTCATCTCCTCGGCTAACCCGCCGGAACGACAACTGCACACAACCACGGTCCGGCGGTCCCCAAGCTTCTCTATAAAATAGACTCTAATCTCATCCGCGCGCCTAGCAAAGTCTGCCCTCTGAATAATCACAACCCTACTTCCCGGCAACAATACTATCACCGTCTGCAATATCGATAGTACTGCCATCGAAAAACAAGCTTGAAACCAAAGATAAACAACCCATGTCTGACTAGCTTGACACTGGTCTCAAATTCGCAGTGCATTTGAATATGAAATGTATACCTTCCCATAGCAGGTATCTTACATCATCCCCTTTCTCCCTATCAAGAATTTGATAGGACATAGGACATATATGATGCTGCAGGCCCAACAATTAGGAAATTAATGATAGCATTTTGTTTGTTTTTTTAAACAACCTAGAGATAGAAAGATAATAACCTGTCATATGGAACGTGTCAGTTTAATAAATGGTATATAAAGGACACTCAATATTTTAACGGTTTATTTAATTTTTTCTGTTTCTTAAATTTTTATGTATTTTTTTAGCAAAATTATTAAGTTTTATATAAAAATTCATCTAACTTGTAGAAGGAGTTGCTATTCAGAAATTCTTTTAATTTCTTTTTAAATACTAGTTGGCAACCTGTCAGACTTTTGACGCTATTTGCTAAGTGACAAGTGCCTTTTGTGGCCGCATAATTCACCCCTTTCTGTGCCAAAGTTAGATTCAACCTTGAATAGTGAAGATCACCCTTTCTCCTAGTATTGTAGCTATGTACACTGCTATTACTTTTTAACTGGGTTTGTTAATCACAAATTTCTTCAGTGAATACATATATTGTGAAGCTACTGTAAAGATTCCCAGATCCTTAAATAATTGTCTGCAGGATGATCTTGGGTGGTCTCAAGCAATTATTCTGATTACTTGCTTTTGTGCAATGAATACTTTTCTATTGAATGTTAAATTGCCCTATAATATGATCCCATACGAAAGCAGTGAATGAAAATAGGCATAGTAAGCTAATTTACTGAGATGTATATAGCCAAACTTTACAATGATCCTGACAGCATAAGTAGCTGAATTCAAACGTTTCAGCAGATTTTCAATGTGTTTCTTCGGCCGCGGCAGAATAGCCGTGCGCACTGAGGCACCGACCTGCGGTGCGCGCGACCGTTCGCCCTCGGAGGTTCGAGTCCCCCTGGGACATGGGTGTTTGTGTTTTCCTTAGCATAAGTTACTGTAAGTAGTTTGCCTAGGGACTGATGACCAATTTAGTTAAGGCCCTTAGATTTACAAACATTTGAACATTTTTGTGTTTCTTCCAATTAATTCACTCATCAATGCAAACACCTAAACATTTTGAATGTTCTCGCTTAGCTACAGATTTCTGTTCAAAGTCTATATTTATTAATGGTGTCATGCTGTTTACTCTATTAAACTTTATATACTGCGTTTTACCAAAGTTTAATGAGATCCATTTGTAGAGAACCACTTAATAATTTTCTGAAAGACATCATTTACAATTTCATTAGTTCTCTTTGTCAGGTGTGATAACTAGTATCGTCAGCAAAAAGGACTAACTTAGTATCTTCGTGAATATAGAATGGGAAGTCATTAATACGTATTAAAAACAGCAATCTACGTATGACATTTTAAGGCATATTCACTGTAAATATTGATGTAAGTAGGTTAACTTAGCTTCTAACGATCTTTGGTACAGTGTAAACATCTAACATAAAGTGTCTACATATGTTGTGTATAATAACTGTGTTCTTGTGTGTGCCAGATAGCAAGATTGTCAACAAAACTGTAAGTAAATACTACAATATAATAAGCAAGAAGCTATAATCACGAAACATACATACTAAAATAGCTGTATCTTCCTGAACAGGTTAAAATTTCCAACCATAATCTCATTAGCATCCACAACACAAAACATAACCAAACAGTAATGAACTTGTAACTGTGAAATGCACCCGATTATGGCAGCTTGCTGCCGAAATGCGTCGTGCCAATAAAAATATTAGTAAAAAGCGACTGCTGCAGTACAAATTATTTCAAACGTTTGATAACACAAGAAATTTACGGTTACCAGAGATAACAGCCACCCCTTTTGAATGTACTATAAACTGCAACAGTTACAAAATGGGGGTCTGAAGATGGTGCTAGTGAAGCACCGAAACGGGTCGCTTTATTAATTAAAAAATATAAATACAGCTGGTGGAATTTTCTTCAGTCTAACATTAAAAAAGTGGAGTTTGAACATGCATTCTGGGGAAACGAGGAGAGGACTTGCCTCGTAAGAGGGTAAAGTTACACACATACAATTTAATTTATTTCAGGAGTACTAAAAGAAAAAGAAATAAATCCTCGCAGAGATTTACAGAAATAGCTCAACACATGTGCTACTGTATTCACCGAGGTTGGTGAATAGATACCGCCTCCACACACTGAGAGACACAACGCTTTCTAGATCTGGAATGTGAGGGCAGTTCCACTGAGCACTCAGCCGTATAATCTGCCTAGCACGAGTGCATTCACAACTCTCTCGGCACGCCAGGTGTGACAAAAACTCTTTTTAAGCCACATACACATATTCGGTCAGTGTTTTTATTTGGTATTTTCCCTGAAGTTACTACTTTCTCAGTACAAATGGAAAGAGTTTGTGGTCTTACTTACAAAAATACACAGATGAGCAGAACATTACGACCACCTACCCACTGTCGAATTATGCCAGTCCAGGTGACAGCAGCCTCACCTGACGAATAGCTATTAGGCCGACACACACACACACACACACACACAGTATGTGTAGTATCAGTGAACGTATTGTCCGAGTGTAGAATAGGAAAGGCGCACGATCTCCAACCTTTGGCAATAAATTCGGTGAACTGTAAAATTAGCCTAGATGAACTATTAACTACAGTTATCTTACTGTCTTTCGAAATTGTCACCTCCCATTTATGCACCGCTGAGTTCTGCAATACATGACCTGGAAACTTCGCACGAAGTCGTCCTTTGGAATAGTGTTCAAAAGGCCTCGTCACGTTTCGTTGGCTGTCAGCAATATCGTCCAATGTCTTTCTCTTGAATCGAAGGACTAGAAAGAAGTCTGGAGGATTGAGATTTAGCGAGTATGATGGATATTTAAATTGCACCACACACTTTTTATTTTTATTTTTTGCCGAGAAGTGTTTGACGATATTTGCTGTGTGTGGGCGAGTGTTGTACAACTTGAACATCCACCATATTGGCCGGCCATCAGTCCTCCTGACTTCGTCCTATTCCCTCGCCTCGACTCAAACTCGCTTTGAAAGGAAAAAGATTTCACTATATTCCTGACATACAACGAAACTTGACGAGGCTTTTGAATTTTGAACACCATCCCAAAGGAAGACTTCGTCCAAAGTTTCTGGGACATGTATCGTAAAGCTCAGCGGTACATAGTTGTCGGAGGAGACTATTTCGAAGGATAATAAGATAACTGTAGTTAACAGTGCATCTGTATTAGTGTTACAGGACTATTCACCGAACTTTATTGTCACAGGTTGTATCTGAGCAGAATGGTCCAGAAGCAGGGCATGATCATTTCGCAAAACGTTCCGAGATTGAATATCTTGAACAAGTGGCGAAACCAAGGTGAAATCACGCCCAAACGTGGGTAGGTTGGGAAGCAACCCCTCACTACAGATCTCAGATGTCGTAGGCTGGGCAGACGGGTAAACAGGTGGGGAACTGTCGCAGAGTAATATCAGATTTTAATGCTGGCGAGAGTACGTGCGATGACACAATATACCAAACAGTCCTAACGAAGGGCCTCAGCAACCGACGACCCATTCAGGTGCCAATGTTAACAACACGACATCGACTATGACTGAAATGGGCACATGACCATAGTCAATAGACGTTGGCGCAGTGGCTGAGCGTTGCATGGTTTGACGAATCCATATGGAAAATTTTCAAGACAGGCAATAGGAATGATCCGGAAAATTACAGACCTGTATCATTGATGTCGGTTTGCACCAGGATTTTAGAACATATACTTTCCTCAAATAATATTAACTACCTCGACGCGAACGACCTATTCACCGATAGTCAACTCGGATTCAGAAAGTATCGCTTTTGTGAAACACAGCTAGCTCTTCACTCACATGATGTGATTGGTCCCATCGAGAAGGGATCTCAAATAGAATCCGTGTAGATTCCCACAAAGCTTTTGACACTGTACCTCACAAGCGTCTTCTAATCAAATAGTGTGCTTATGGAATATCGCCACAGTTATACAATTGGATTCGTGATTTCCTGTCATAAAGAACACAGTACGTTGTAATTGAGCGTATGAGAGTACAACAGAAGTGATATCTGACGTTCCCCAGGGAACTGTTATAGGGTCCCGACTGTTCCTTATTTTTATAAACAATTTAGGAGACAATCCGACTAGCTCCCTTAGACTGTTCGCGGATGATTCTGCCACTTATCGGTTAGTAAAGTCACCAGAACATCAAAGCAAATGTAAAATGATTTAGATAAGATGGTGCAAAAAATGACAATTGACCCTTAATAACGATAAGTGTCAGATCAACCCGCTCGGTTACCGTGTGGCCTAACGCGCTGCTTTCCGTGACAGGGAGGCGTACCGGCCCCGGTTCGAATCCGCTCGGCGAATTAACGCAGTGCCGCCCAGCCTGGATGTAGTTTTTAGGCGGTTTTCCACACCCCCCTAGGTGAATGCTGGGCTGGTACCCAAGTCCCACCTCAGTTACAAGACTCACAAACATTTCGTACCACTTTACACTTTCACCCATATAACACTATACGCAGGTATTTCGGGAACACGTTTACTTCCGGTTGGGAGGGGGGCATGGGGTTGTGTCAGGAAGGGCATCCGGCCACCCCCGTAAATATTAACATGCCAAGTCCGGATTTAAGAAAGCCGACCCTGCAGGTGCGGGAACATGGCCAAAGAGGAAGAGGGAGAAGAATGATAGGTGTGAGATCATCCATATGACCACTAAAATAAATCCGTTAAACTTCATTTAAACGATAAATTAGTCAAACCTACAAGCCGTCAATCCTACTAAAAACGTAGGAGTAAAAATTTCGGACAACTTAAACTGGAAAGGACACACATAAAATACTGTAGGGAAGTCGAACCAAAGACTACGTTTCATTGGCAGAACACTTAGAAGATGCAACAGTTCTAGCCAAGAAACTGCCTACACTACACTTGTGCGTCCTATTTTGGAATATTACTGCGCATTGCGGGATCCACACCGGGTGGGACTGACGGACGATACAGAGAAAGCACAGAGAAGGGCAGCACGTTCTGTATTATCCTGAAATAGGAGAGAGATGTCACGGAAGTGATACGCAGGTTTGGGAGGAAATCATTAAAAGAAACGCGTTATTCGTTGCGGCGAGAGCTATTTGTGAAATTTCTTTCACCAACTCTCTCTTCCGAATGCAAATATATATTGTTAGCTCTCACCTACGTAGCGGGACGTGAACGTCTTAATAAAATAAGAGAAATCAAATCGAAAAGTTTTACGTGTTCCATTTTCCCGCGAGCTATTAGAGAATGGAACTGTAGAGAAATATCATAAAAGTGATTCGATGAACCCTCTGCCATGCACTTCAATGTGACTTGCAGAGTATTTATGTAGATGTAGGTGAGAAGGGTTCCAATCCGTCGTTTACCAGGGGAACAGCTCCTTGAATTGAAATTACTAGGCAGATTAACAGGAAGTTTCATACCAGCGCGCACTCCGCTGCAGAGTGAAAGTTTCATTCTGTAAACATCAGGCTGTGGCTAGGCCATGTCTCCACCATATCTTTTCTTCCAGGAGTGCTAGTTCTGCAAGGTTCGCAGGAGAACTTCTGTGAAGTTTGGAAAGTAGGGGGCGAGGTACTGGCAGAAATTGTGAGAACTGATTGTGAAGCGTGCCGGGACAGCTCAGACGGTAGAGCGATTGCCCGCGAAGGCAAAGGTCCCAGGTTCGAATTCCGGTTGCGGAACACAATTTTAATCTTCCAGTAAGTTTCATACCAGCACACACTCCGCTGCGAAGTTTCATTCTGGAGCTCCTTGATACCTATACTGTGGAACAGAGTCGACCTGGTGAGGGCTCAGTTATGCGCTGGGCAACATTTATGTGGACATTCTTGGGAGCAGTGGAGTTCGTGCAAGATACCAAGATGCCCCAAAAGGTATCGCACAGTAGTCGCAAACCACGTACTCCTGTTCATCACTATCACGTTATCCAACGGCAGTGGCGGTTTTCAAAATAATGATTCGTTATACCATAACGCTGGAGTGTGACGGAGTGGTTGAAAGAACACAGTGGCGAGTTACAATTCATGTGCGAGTTGTCCAGGTCGCGAGATCTGGACCCGATCGAACACATCCGGCATGCAATTAGGTGACTTGAGTATGCGGTTGGGGTGCCAACTCTCTCCAGTGACTTAACAAAGCCTCATTGCTTCCATTCCAAGACACCTCGCCAAGGAAAGGTTTTTCAAGACCAACTGAATGTGATTTCATCAACTACTACAGTTTTACTTACACAGCCAAACCAAATTATTTCACACCTATTTTGTTTTATAAATCTCTGAATATATTTATGTTTTTACGATAAAACATGAAATGCATATATAAACTTAGAGAATCTATATACATCTTATAAAATAGGCTGTATGTGTGTATGTATGTTCCACATATCCTCTTAAACTACTGGACCGATTTCAACCAAACTTGGTATACATGTTCCTTACTATCAGGAAACAATCGCTGTTGGGGTAAGAACCAACTGCGACACATACGTAGGAATATATGACACCATAAACAATGACAGTTGTGCAAAACGGCCGCATCGCCGGCCGCGGTGGCCGAGGGGACTGAGGCGCTTCAGTCACGGTCTGCACGGCCACTACGGTCGGGGGTTCGAATCCCCCCTCGGGCATGGATATTTGTGCCGTCCTAGATCGTAAGTAGTTCATAAGTAGTTTGTAAGTTTAGGGACTGATGATCCCGTAGTTAAGTCCCATAAGCTGTACAAACATTTGAACATTTGAACGGCCGCATCATCCCATAACATTCTACATCTGCTCCTAAACTAATGGATCGATTTCAAGCAAATTTGTTACAAATATTCTTTAAGGTCGGGAATCATTTGCTATATTTGCAAAAACCACCTACGATATCACGTCATAAACAATAAAAAGTACCCAATCTTGCGGCGCGTGATAGCGTGATTTTATTCGCCAACTACTTGTCAATGAGAGCACTTTGCGACTTGCAATAAAATGTGAACATAATTTCAAATCTTTACGAAATTTTCCCTCGCTAATAAACTCAATAAAATGATGAAAGGAAAAAAGTTTATAGCTTACTACTTTTCTGATGTTCCTGCTTTATACGAGTATCTACGGTATTTGGCATGACGTTACAGGTCATTACTTGTACATTGTAAATTGTATTCGCGAAACAATTCACAGACAGTACACATACATACCACTGAATGTTGCTTCGATACTATATTGTCCCGTTGAAATGGAAGCAAGCTTGACTTTGAAGGCAGGATTGTGAACTGAACACAGCACTTATACTGAAAGCAGGTTTATTGCGAATTGAAACATACACGCAGCACTGACTGCCTCTCGGGCAGAGTGCTCTGCTATTTATGCACAGACAGAATGTACCAGAAATTAGAAGAATATTTAACGAAAGAAACAAGTAGAAATTACAAGTAAACATAAGAAATATGTATGACATTCTGGAAATGATAATTACAAAGAAATAAACTTTTGCCCTTGGAGGAGATTGAACCGGCGATCTTCAGCACCTCAGACGATGACGCTATCCCTTGCGCCATGCCGGCAGTCGGTTAACGTGGAGTCTCGCGGAAATATCACAGTTCGACATATAGTTCATGAGATATGAAGTCATAAACAATTTGCTTCTTGGAAAACAGCACCATCACGCATAAAGTTTCGATTTATTACGTCTTCACTGCTAACACCTTTCACGACAAATTTTTTGCAGACATGAGGTACATATACCACTGAATGTACCTTCAAATTTACATCAAAGTAAGACATATTTCAGGAGATATGACGTCATAAACAATGAAATTTCCGAATTACTACTACATCATGCTCTATTTTCCCACATCTCCTCCTAAAATAATGGACCGATTTCAACTAAACTTGGTACACATACTGCTTACTATCAGATAAGAATAGGTGTGGGGTTAGAAACGACCTAAGACACACCAAAACTGGAAAATTATACTATTGTAGGATGCATAGTCAAGGATATATGATGTCATAAGTGTTGAGATGCTTATTTATTTGTTTTATTATTTCATAACTGCTGAGCTGTTTTCATGAATACATGAAGATGAAATCTTTCCTGAAATTTTATTTTCGTTTCTAATATAAGACTGGAAAAATGCATATATATCCGTGCAGAACCTGGTTTAGCAGCTAGTGTTTATATATTTTTTCATCAGAATATGTCAGTGGCTTTTTTTCTACTACAAGCTGAAGTAAAATATTTTTTCCTCGGAATTTTTTGTGGCTTTAGGTTTTAACTTTTTTCTTGACAACTGGGAAAACTTTATTTTCAAAAATACTCCATCATATTCTACAATAAGAATAGAGATTTTTTTCGTTAGTTTTACTCACACATGAAATTATGCCTAACTGGCAATGTTGTAATGCTCCTCCTCTATATTCGAGATTACCACTGCAGTAGAGTAGCATATAAGCGTAACATTTCCAGCTGTAGCGGTCAGTGAAAGCCTTGTAGTTATTCATTGAATTTGGTACTACTGAAGAAGTGTTAGTGCATGACAGTAATTAATGTTAGTATCTTTTTAAACCTTCTTTCTTGCTGTTTTTTGTGTAATAGCGGTAGGATAACTTTCGCTTACTGTTTTCACTAACTTTCTGTACTGTCACTTGTTCAGTTTTGCGGGTGTATCAGGAAGTGCTTCATATTCTTTATTTCAGACAACCAGTAGTGTGAAGTTTCTGTTGTAGTTTTATTTGCTGTAAATTAATGCTGTTAATAGCAGTAGTCACTTTATAAGTAGAGAGTGAAATTGGCATTGCCATAGTTAGCTTACAAATCGTATTTGCATAGTATCAGAAATTAGAAAGCATTTACGTTTCTTATTCAGTACTGTAAATATTATCATGAGTGATTGGTGAGTAGTGGGTTATGGTGTGAGATGTCTTCCAAGTATTTTTACTGGGGGTAGTGCAGTGGGGAAGCCAGTGGGCATTCTAGGGAGATCCTCTGCTGGAGTTGCAGATAACGCAACAATAATAAGTCAGTAGGGGAACAGGAGCGTAACATCTGTGCCCTTCAGGTGCAGTTGCAGGGCGCAATGGAGGAATTAGATGGAGGAGGAGAAGGGAGGCTGCGGAATGGGATCTGCCGGTTAGCAAAAAAGGTAGTTAGGTAGAGGAGGTTCTCAGATAGTGTCACACTGCGTTTGAACAACAGGTTCGACCAACAGTCAGAGTGAAGAGGAGCCTCCTGTAGCTTTAGGTGTATGTAACAACCAGCATACGTCAGCTGTTAGGAAAGGCTGGTAGAAAGTAGAAGGTAGCTCGCCTGGGAGTGAGTACCAGCTCACCAGCATTGTGAAGCCTAGCGCTGGTTTGGATCAGGTGGCTGTTAACAAAGGGAAGTTATGTAGGAATTTTTCGAAAGATGATCAGGTAGCGGGTGGAGCTGAGAATAGTCTCGATAGGGGTGGGGTGTGATATGGAAAAGATAGCTACTGAAACTAGTGGCACGAATGTGCATTTCGTGGAACTGTTTCAGTGTCCTGATCGGCCTTACCTTAATATAGCTGTCAGACGTATTAACACGAGGCTCACCGAGCAAGTTGGCGCAGTGATAAACTCACTGGACTCGTATTCGGTAGGACGGTGGTTTAAATCCACCTCCGGCGATCCAGATCTAGGTTTTCCTTGATTTTCCTAACTTACTCCAGGCAAATGACGGGATGGTTCCTTTGAAAGGACACGACCGAAATCCTTCCCCCATCCTTACCCAAACATCCGAGCGTGAGCTCCGTCTCTAATGACCACGCTGTCGACGGGACGTAAAACCCCAAGGTTCCTTCCTCCCTAACATGAGGCTCGAGGAGGCGTTGATGTTCCTTTGAGATAACATAGTTTTGTTACGGTTCATGAGAAGGGGACTCGCCAAAATACTTTTGTTTGTAAGGGAGTCGCCTAAACATTTCTACTTGCAAAGGGGTCGCTTATTCGAAAAATTTGAAAAACACTGAATAAATATAATGCTTTTCTCAACACATTTCTGCCGGCCCCAGTGGCCGAGCGGTCTGCGGCGCGCCAGTCACAGTCTGCACGGCCGCTAAGTTCGGGGGTTCGTATCCCCCCTCGGGCACGGATGTTTGCGTCGTCTTTAGTATAAGGTAGTTCATAAGTAGTTTGTAAGTTTAGGGACTGATGACCCCGCAGTTAAGTCCCTTAAGCTGAACAAACATTTTAACACATTTCTCTTGCTCTTTGAAAGTTGCTTTCCGTTAGAATGCTCAAAACAAGGTCTTACCACTAATAGGAAGCCTGGGTGGCTGAAAGAGGCATAAGCATATCGTGTGTAACAAAACTGGAATTACATCAAAATGTTAGAATCAGTCAGAATCAAGCAGTACTAGCTCATTATAAACAGTATTGCACGGCTCTGAAAATGTCATTAAGAAGGCAAAAAGTATGTGGTATAGAGAAAGAATAGATATTTCTCAGGATAAATTGAAACCATATGGTCAGTCGTGAAGGTAGTATTTGATCAGCAACGCAGAGTTGTGGATATAAAGTCAGTTCGTAATGAAGATTTACCTGTCACCGATAAGTCATATATATATATATATATATATATATATATATATATATATATATATATATATATATATACAGCATTTAATAATTACTTTCTGAATATAGCAGGTGAATCAACAGAACCTTGTATCCTACAGTTAATCATATAACTCTGTCTTAGCAAATAACATTCCGAGACTGTTGCCTGAGGTAGCCCTTTGTGATAATGACAAGGGAGAGATTGAGATCAGTAGACTAAGGACTCTTAAGGATATGATGATGTGCCTAGCACAAAAATACTGTTTCACCTCTGTTATCCATGTGCTTAGCCATGTATGTAATTTTTCCTTACGGAATGATCAGTTTCCTGGCAGACTGAAATACTCAGTAATGAAACCATCAGTTCTTGCTAAAGTTACTGAAAAGGCTCTGTATTCAAGGTTAATTGATCATTTCATTTTCCATAATTTGATTTCAAATGTCAAGTTTGGTTTCAGAAACGGTTTAAGAACTGATAATGCTGTATGTTCGTTTCTCTGAGAGGTACTAAAGCGATTAAATAAAAATCTGCGAGCGCAAGGCGTATTCTTTGATTTAACAAAAGCTTTTGATTGTATTGATCACAAGATATTATTTAGAAATAGGAGCATCATTGAGTAAGGGGTGTAGCTCAGAATTGGTTCATCCCCTACTTTAGTAACAGACAGCAGAAGGTGATTCTCTACAGTGTTGAAAACGGCTGTGCTGCTGTGTCAAGATATTCTTCACTGGAAGTATTACATGAAGGACGACGTTTCTGTCTTAAAATAACCAGCCTCTCTGCATCATTACCCATTCTTTTAACACAAATCATCAACACAGCACAACTTAAGCACTCGATCGTCAATTTAATAGTTGTGCTGTGTCGATGCGTTGTGTTAAAAAAGAATGGGTAATGATGCAGGGAGGCTGGTTATTTTACGACAGAAACTTCGTCCTTCGTATAATACTTCCAGTGTATAATATCTTTGCAGAAAAGTAAACTATTGAAGTACGTGGGGAACTAATTGGCACTTGGACTGCTTTAGAGTTGAAGGATAATATAAAGTTAGCGTTGAGAATGGGAAGTCACTTGGCGAGATCTACATCTGCGCAATAAAGCAGTTTTAAAAAACAACAACTGGTTGCTGCAAATCACCCATTTGGAAATCATAAACAGTCGTGGAAGCAAGACACCTTTATTTAAGGGAATCTGATGCAACTGAAAAGTTTCCTCATATCACACTCTTTCTATTCTGTCCCAGAATTCCTGGAAGAATTTAAAAAAAAAAAAAAAAAAAAAAAAAAAAAAAAAAAAAAAAAAAAAAGCTAAATTCTATGTTAGGTTGTTGCTCCTTTTTATTTATGCTTGGACATGTCGTGTACATATATTGCTATATGTTCCACATTTATTGTCGCGGTGGAGTAGCCGAGCGGTCTATGTTGTTGTTGTTGTTTGTTAAGCTTATGGGACTTAACAACGGGGTCATCAGTCCCTAAACTTACAAACTACTTATGAACTAGCTAATCCTAAGGATGGCACAAATATCCATGCCCGAGGGGGGATTCGAACCCCCGACAGTAGTGGCCGTGCAGACCGTGACTGGAGCGCCTCAGTCCCCTCGGCCACGCCGAGCGGTCTAAAGCGTCTCGCTGCGGAGCGCTTGCTTGCTTGCCGTGGAGGTTCGAGTCCTCCCTGGGGCATGGGTGTGTGTGCTGTCCTTAGGTTAGTTTACCTAGGTTTAAGTAGTTTGTAAGCTACGGACTGATGACCACGCAGTTCGGTCTGATAGATTTACAAACAATTGAACATTTGAACACATTTATTAATTACTACTACTACTGTGTTACAATACGATGTGGTGACTGTGGAGGCTTGCTCCGCAATTCGCTCCCGCGGAACATGATATATACAACTAAATTAAAAATAAATAGGTGACGAGACAAACACGAGAGTTTAGATAAAATATTTTAAACTACGTTTTTCTTCCGTGGTTATATTTTGAAG
Organism: Locusta migratoria; assembly: GCA_026315105.1. Classification (NCBI taxonomy): domain Eukaryota; kingdom Metazoa; phylum Arthropoda; class Insecta; order Orthoptera; family Acrididae; genus Locusta; species Locusta migratoria. Next base: position 678,750,954 of record CM048744.1, read on the forward strand.
AAATAAAGGCTATACGTTGCGGCAAGATAAGATCAATTTAACAGCGGAAATAGCGTGCAAATTCGAGTAGTAATTTTGGGGATGACGTGTTCAAACAGAATGGCATGACACTTACACATAAAACTTTAAATCACGGTATTTTCTTTTCTCCACAATCTGATTGTGATGTAATAATTCCTCTACTTTTCCCCAAAGAATATGTTACCTGTGATATCAGGATAGAAATTTGTCGCGTGTCATTGGAGATAGTGTGTTCAAACAGATTAAGCCTAGACACGGAGATTTTACAACCTTATTGCATTGTAGTGTAGAGCAGCTACAGCATTTATTTCATGGTGGACACCAAAAGATTCCCTTCATTCTGTCATTGGGTTTTAAAAGAACATGCACCTTTTCAGGTCACCATGAAATAATGCTATTCCTGTTCTATGGCTGACAGGATGTACCCTTGCCAGGTGATTATTCTCCAAAACACTACGGTTGTTCCATATATCACTGTCACAATCGAACCTTTGTATCATCATCATCATCAGAGTGATTATGCCTTTCAGCGTTCATTCTGGAGCATAGTACCTCTAATAAAATTCCTCCATGATCCCTTATTCAATCTTAACGTTGATGCCTCGTCTGAAGTTATGCCTTTTACTTCAAAATCATTCTGCACCGAATCTAAGTACTTTCTTTGTGGTCTACCTCGACTCCTCTTACCCTCCGCTGCCGAGCTCATGAGTCACTTAGGTAACCTTGCTTGTCCCATTCGTGTGACATGACGTCACCATCTCAGTCTTTTCGTTCTAACTGCTTCATCTATGGTGTTCATTCCCAGTTTTTCTTCGATTTCCTCATTATGAACACCCTCCTGCCATTGTCCCCAACTATTAGTACCTGCAATCATTCTTGCTACTTTCATATCTATAACCTCTACCTCCAACGTTAGGCGGGTAATGGAGCCCCTTAGGAAAATGGCTACTAGGGAGGGGAAGAATTCCAATGTGCACTCCGTGTGCATACCGCGGGGAGTCATTCCGGATGTGGAACGGCTCCTTCCGGATGCCATGAAGAGCACAGGGTGCAGCCAACTGCAGGTGGTGGCTCATGTCGGGACCAATGATGTGTGTCGCTTTGGATCGGAAGAGATCCTCTCTGGTTTTGAGCGGCTATCAGAAGTGGTTAAGACTGCCAGTCTTGCTTGCAAGATGAAAGCGGAGCTCACCATCTGCAGCATTGTCGACAGGACTGACTGCGGACCTTTGGTTCAGAGCCGAGTGGAGGGTCTGAATCAGAGGCTCAGACGGTTCTGCGACCGTGTCGGCTGCAGATTCCTCGACTTGCGGCAAAGGGTGGTGGGTTTTCGGGTTCCGCTAAATAGGTCAGGAGTCCACTACACTCAGGAAGCGGCTACACGGGTAGCGGGGGCTGTGTGGCGTGGACTGGGCGGTTTTTTAGGTTAGATGGCCTCGGGAATACACAAAATGGGTTTCAGTCTCAAAGGGGGCAGGTCAGACACGGGAAGAAAGTAGACATAAAAACCATTGGTGTAACAGTTGTAAATTGTCGTAGCTGTGTTGGGAAAATTCCAGAGCTCCAAGCGCTGATAGAAAGTACTGAGGCACAAATCGTTATAGGTTCTGAAAGCTGGCTGACGCCTGAGATAAATTCGGCCGAAATTTTTTCAAAGGGCCAAATGGTCTTCAGAAAGGATAGAATAAATAAAACAGGGGGTGGCGTGTTTATTGCTGTTACAAACGGTTTATCCTGCAACGAAATTGAGGCAGATACTTCCTGTGAATTGGTCTGGGTAGAGGTTATACCTGACCACCGAAATAAATTAATAATTGGATCTTTTTATCGGCCCTCTGACTCAGACGATGCGGTTGCAGAAATGTTCAAAGAAAGCTTGAATCATATTTCAAATAGGTATCCGAAGCATACTGTTATAATCGGTGGCGACTTTAATTTACCCTCGATATGTTGGCATAATTACGTATTCAAAACCGGGGGCAAATATAAAACATCGTCCGAACTAGTTCTGAATGCTTTTTCTGAGAACTACTTCGAACAGTTAGTTCATGAACCCACTAGAATAGTACGTGGTTGCGAAAATACTCTTGATCTCCTAGCAACAAATAATCCCGAGATAGTAAAGAGCATCAAAACAGATACAGGTATTAGCGAACATCGAGTTGTAGTAGCGAGACTGAATATCGAAATTCCCAAATGCACCAAAAATAAACGAAAAATTTATCTATTCAATAAAGCAGATAAAATTCGCTTCACGCTTTCCTGAGTGATAGTCTCCAGTCCTTCAAAACTAAAAATGCGAGTGTAGATCAGTTGTGGCTTACTTTCAAAGACATAATATCAGTACCAATCGAGAGATTTATACCAAATAAATTAATAAAAGAGGGGGCTGACCCCCGTGGTACAAAAAGCAGGTCAGATCACTGTTGCAGAAACAAAGAAAAAAGCATTCAAAATTTAAAAAGACACAGAATCCGCAAGACTGGCAATCTTTTACTGAAACTCGCAACCTAGCGCGGACTTCAATGCGAGAATCTTATAGTTGTTTCCACAACGAAATCCTGTCTCGTAATCTTGCAGAAAATCCAAAGAAATTCTGGTCGTATGTGAAGTACACTAGCGGAAAAACACAAACAATACCTTCACTACGCGATAGCAATGGTAATACTACCGACGACAGTACTGCTAAGACAGAATTACTAAACACAGCTTTCAGAAATTCTTTTACCAAAGAAGACGAAGTGAACACTCCAGTATTCAATCCAAGAACAGATGCCAGCATGCGAAACTTAGAAGTAGATGTTCCTGGAGTAGTAAAACAACTTAAGTCACTAAATAAAAATAAATCTTCCGGGCCAGATTGTATACCAACTAGATTCCTCTCAGAGTATGCTGATGCAATAGCTCCGTACTTAGCTATAATTTACAACCGACCACTCAGCGAAAGATCCGTACCCAAAGACTGGAAAGTTGCCCAAATTACTCCAATATTCAAGAAAGGCAATAGGAGTGATCCCCAAAATTACAGGCCTATCTCACTGACGTCGATTTGCAGTAGGATTTTGGAACATATACTTTGTTCGAATATTATGTACTACCTCGAAGAGAACGACCTATTAACCAATAGTCAGCACGGATTCAGAAAGTATCGCTCTTGCGAAACACAGCTTGCCCTTTATTCACATGAAGTGTTAAGTGCCATCGACAAGGGATCTCAAATCGATTCCATATTTCTGGATTTCAGGAAGGCTTTTGATACTGTACCCCACAAGCGGCTTCTAATGAAATTGAGTGCTTATGGAATATCTCCCCAATTGTGCGATTGGATTCACGATTTCCTATCAGAAAGGACACAGTTCGTTGTAATTGACGGTAAGTCATCGAGTAAAACAGAAGTGATATCTGGCGTTCCACAGGGAAGCGTTATTGGTCCCTACTCTTCCTCGTGTTTATAAACGATTTAGTAGACAATCTGAATAGCTCCCTTAGACTGTTCGCAGATGATGCTGTCGTTTATCGGTTAGTGAAGTCAACAGAGGATCAAAAGCAACTGCAAAGCGATTTAGACAAAATTTCTACTTTGTGCGAAAATTGGCAATTGACACTAAATAAAGAAAAGTGTGAAGTAATACACATGACCACTAAAAGAAATCCGCTGAACTTCAATTACGCGATAAATCAGTCAAACCTTAAGGTCGTAAATTCTACCAAATACCTAGGAGTTACAATTACGAACAACTTTGACTGGAGAGAACACATAGAAAATATTGTGGGGAAGGCGAACCAAAGGTTACGTTTCATTGGCAGAACGCTTAGACGATGCACCAGCTCCACCAAAGAGACTGCCTACATCACACTTGTGCGTCCTCTCTTGGAGTACTGTTGCCCCTTGTGGGACCCTCACCAGGTGGGACTGACGGAAGATATTGAGAAGGTTCAGAGAAGGGCAGCGCGTTTTGTTTTATCACGTTACGGGGGGGAAAGCGTCACGGAAATGTTGCACGAATTGGAGTGGAAATCATTAAAAGAAAGACGTTATTCATTGCGGCGTCGTGATCTGTTTGCGAAGTTTCAATCACCGACTTTTAGTTCTGAATGTGAAAATATTTTGCTAGCACCCACCTACTTAGGGAGACATGACCATCCCAATAAAATAAGAGAAATCAGATCGAAAACGGAACGATTTAGGTGTTCTTTCTTCCCGCGCGCTATTAGAGAATGGAACGGTAGAGAAAAGTTATGAAGGTGGTTAATGAACCCTCTGCCAGGCACTTAAATGTGATTTGCATAGTATCTATGTAGATGTAGATGTAGATATGAATAAGGTAACCTGTATCCACCCAACTTTCACTCCCATACAACAAAGTTGGTAAAAAGACAGAGCAGTGAACCGCTAACTTCCCCTTGGTACTGACTTCCTTCTTGCAGAAGAGAATAGATATTAGCTGAGCACTCATTGCATTAGCTTTGCTGCACCTCGCTGTTGCCATCCTGTAAGACAATACATCCCAGGAACTTTGTTCCTCCTATTTGGCGCTCAGTCTGTTTGAATCTCTTTCCCACTGACATTACTTTCGATTTGGAGATTCTGATCTTCACATCATAATCCTTGCACCTCTGATCAAGCTCTGAAATGTTAGTTTGCAACCTTTCAATCGAATCGGCCATTACTGTGGTGTCGCACAAGTCTGAAGTGCGCGCCACGTACTTTCGCCGCGCGCCGCCTTGCACGCACAGCGCGGCGTTCTTAAGACGTCGGCCACGAGCGCCCTCTGCTGCAATCCCGCTCGTGGCCGCCACTGAATGGCATCGGCCACTTGGGAATCAGATAGGCACCAGTTCGCACTTGGGATTAGGACAGGCACCGAGTAGGACTCTCATCAGTAGGCAGGCCTCTATCTAAACTATGTACCAGCATTCCAATAGTCTTCTGCCCTCCAAGTTAAGTAATGTATTATTTCTACGAAATATACGACTTGTTCTAATCTAGCTTAGTGTTTCTAGTTTCTGCTGTCCCACTGGCTGCTCACCTCAGACTCTGTACCCGCGCACGCGTGCATCCTAATTCCTGTGTCGGTCTCTCTCTCTACTCGGCCACCGACACCCAGGACAACCGACGGAAACGAGACACAAAAATTACAACTAACTCATCCGCATATGCGAGACTGCTTATTTTGTTTTCACCTGTTTTAATCCCGCCCTGCCAGTCTACTGTTTTCAACATACTCGTAAATAATGTCGGCACTTCACCAGACGCTACCGTAGCTAGAGTGACTCAGGGGGGAACAGTGAGGCGAGACGGGGATAGGAGAGTCGAGGATAGCGCTGCTGAGGCCGCGGCGCCGCCACGTAACCAGACCGCTGCCCGCTGCCCGCTGCCGCTGCCCAAGGACGTCTGCACTCCACCGGTAGTCCTTGTCGCCCGCTACGCTGCCCGGCCGAACTGGCCGCCTCTTGCGACCTACCAGGCGACCTCTCTGCGCTGCTCTCCCAACGAACCTGCACAACTTCTGAGGACGACGGAATTCTTCACCTATGAGACTGGAAACATAACTGTCACACTTGCTAGAACTATCTCACAATCAGCACATAGTCGCGTGCACACAAGTTGCTGACGACAAGAGTGGCATAGAAAATCGAATAACATTTTTGGCCCACTTTAGGTTGCGGTAGTAACACTAAAAGTGGGCCTTTCCGATCGTCTTTTGACAACTCTAAATTTAAATCAAAATAACGGCTTAACCATTCATATGACACGAAAATTGAATAACTGTATTTGTAGAGGAGAAAATTCTCTACAACTTTGCTCTCTTATGTTTTTTTCATATCTCGTATCGTTTTAGAGATATTTGCAAAAATAACGGCGATTTTGGGATGTCTGTCTATCCGTAACGTGTTCCCTGTTTTTAAGACGAACCGTTCAACCGATCAACACCAAATTTACAGACATTATTGTAGGCCGCCAGAGACCAGAACCTCCTTTTTCAAATTTTTCGGACAAAAATACGGTAGTAATACCAAAAAAAGCCGTTTGTAATGTAAATGTGATTGCAAACGAAAGCGTTCGTCTGACACGAAAATTGAATAACCTAATTGGTAGAGGGGAAATTCTCTATAGCTTCGCTCTATTATGTTTCTTTTTTCATATCTTGCATCGTTGCAGATATATTTGCAATAATAAAGGCGATTGGACGATGTCTGTCTGTAACGTGTTCCCACTTTTTATGTCGAACTCTTCAACCGATCGGCACCAAATTTTACAGACATAATTGTTGGTTACCAGAGACCAGAACCTTGTTTTTTAAAATATTTTGGACAAGAAATACGTTAGAAATACAAAAAAAAGCCGTTTGTAATGTAATTTTAATTGCAAATAAACCGTTCATCTGACGCGAAAATCGATTAAACCAATTTGTAGAGGAGAAAATTCTCTATAACTTTCCTCCCTTATGTTTTTTTTTTTTTTTTCATATCTCGTATCGTTTGAGAGATATTTGCAAAAATAACGGAGTTTTGATACCCTCCATTGAATTAACGAAAACCAGCCGTTCGCAGATGTCACGTGACATTCCTCGCCCAGAACTCTCTCTGGCATTCGCCATCTAGCGTTGGGTATTTGATGATTTTCTTATTGTAACTTAACACGTTGTCATTTCAAAGCAATGGCGCACTGAAGAATTAACAAATTCACGTCGTTCTTCGTACGATAAATGACAATCTAGTGTCTACAAATGCCATATTAGCATCAGTTAACAACGGCCATCAATAGTATGTGATTAAAGAACGCAAGTGCTAAATGTTAGCCGTAGCGCAGTGAGAAATGCGTTAGACTATGACGCTGAAGGTAAGTGGTTTGGAACCCGCCACTACCTAGAAGGGTTTCAGACACTCTTGTTAGTTATTTTTTTATTATTTAGATTATTATTTTGGTCCAAAATGTTTGCAAAAACTTAGAAAACTACAAATCAAAAGTGGGCCGTAAAAAAAGGCCGGGCGATTTTTTTCCCTTCATAAACAATGTTTCTGTTGTGGTCTTCAGTCTGGAGACTGGCTTGATGCAGCTCTCCACAATACCCTATCCTGAGCAAGACTCTTCAACTCCACATCAGAACGGCAACCTACATCTGTTTGAATCTGCTTACTGTATCCATCTCTTAGGCTTCCTCTGTGGCTTTAACCCCACACACTTCCCTCCTTTTGTGTCCCAACTTCGTCGCCGCTTTTGTGTCCCAGCCTCGTCGTAGGTGTCGGTGGCCGAGTGGAATGAGTCCGACACAGGAACAAAAATAGCACGCTGGTGCAGGTACGGAGGGGAGCAGCCAGAAAATAGAAACACTAGAGTAAATTAGAAAGAGATATATATTGCACAGAATGTAACAATACTTAACTTTTACATAGTACTGCAGAATGTTGATACATAGTTGTTAGAGCCTGCCTAGTGCCTGTACGATAGCAAAGTCTTCACAGGTGCCTATCTGATTACGAAGTCCTAACTCGTTGCTATCTCAGTCCCAAGTGAACGATGTCTTTCCGTGGTGGCCACGAGCGGGGTTGCAGCAGAGGGCGCTCGTGGCTGTCGTTGTAAGAACGCCGCGCCGTGCGTGCATGGCGGCGCGCGGCGAAAGTAGGTGGCGCGCACTTTGTACTTGTGCGACACCACACCCCTCCCCCCCAAACCGCCGCGCCGTCGTGGCGTAGGGCTGAGGGCCACGGCGACGGCACTGGGAGGAGGGCCTGGGCGGGGGCGTTACTGGTGGGACGGGCGTCGTAGCTGAGGCTGGGATCGAGACGCCGTCCGCGCCCCGGCATCCGCCTTGCGATCCTCCAGGGAACCCACCGAAACCTGGGGAAGGGCGCACCCCCCCCCCCCCCCCGCCCAGAGGGAGCAGGTCATCTTCTGAGGTGCGTGGCCCAGGCGGCGGCGGCACGCACGGTCCCGGAGTCCCTCTCGGTGACGCTGTCATCTGCGGCGGCGACAGCGGCGGCGTCGCGTCGATCTCCATCGGGGCGATCTCGTAGTCCGGGGACGAACGATGTGGTTGTGCTCCCTGGCGGTGAACTGGGTCTGGAATCAAGAAACCGGAGACAGGATCGCGCGGACTATGCAGACGCAATTGGTTTGCGTGGCGCCGCAGCTCCGATCCTGTGGAAGAACGTACAACATACATATTGCGAGCGAGCACGCGCTGAATGATGCCCGGCATCCATAGTTTCCTCTTGTTTCCAGCAAACACCCTGTACAGCACCGGCGTGGAAACCTGAAAACGCGTAGCGCCATACGAACCGACTCGGTGCGTGGGAGGCTGCAGCAGGTGAAGGAGAGTGCGGTGACGGCGGCCGTGTAGCAGCTCGGCAGGAGACGGGCCGTCACGTGGCATGCACCGATACGTAGACAGGAAAATTTGAAGTTCTTGCTGCCTGGAGTGCTGACCTTTCATCTTCTCCATGTGAGACTTGAATGTTCGAACGAAACGTTCTGCTTCACCATTCGACTGAGGGTGAAAAGGTGCGGTGGTGATATGCTGAATGCCATTCACACGACAAAACTGTTGAAATTCCGCACTAACAAACTGAGGTCCATTGTCACTGACGATAGTTTCAGGCAAACCTTCGATGCAAAACAGTGATGTTAAGGCACTGATTGTACTAGAAGCTGTCGTTGAGTTCATGGCAATCACAAAAGGAAACTTGCTGAAAGCGTCTACAACAATTAACCAGCGCGTATTCCAGAAAGGTCCGGCAAAGTCAATGTGTAAACGTTGCCATGGTCCCTTGGGGCGTGGCCAGTCTGAGAAACGCTGTGGAGGAGCCGCCTGATGCTCCGCACAAACTGTACACTGTGATGTCATGCTCTCTATCTGAGCGTCCATACCAACCCAGGTACAATGACGTCTGGCCAGTTGCTTTGTCCTAACAATGCCCCAATGTCCTTGATGCAGGAGGCGTAACACTTCTCGTTGCAGGGAACGAGGAACAATCACTCTTGCTTGGTCGTTGTCGATATGCAACAACAGTAAGCCCTGACTTAGATTAGATTAGATTAATACTTGTTCCATAGATCATGAATACGACACTTCGTAATGATGTGGAACGTGTCAGTTAAATGAAGTGTGTCTATACATAATATTACATGACACTCAATATTTGAATTTTTTTTTTTTTTTTTTTTTTTTTTAAGTTTTTCCAAAGTACTAACTTTTATCTAGAAATTCATCTAATGTGTAGAAGGAATTGCCATTCAGAAATTCTCTTAATTCATTTTTAAATGCTAGTTGGCTATCTGTCAGAATTTTGATACTACTAGGTAAGTGACCAAAGACTTTTGTGGCAGAAAATTTAACCCCTTTTTGTGACAGAGCTAAATTTAACCTTGAATAGTGTATGTCACCCTTTCTCCTAGTGTTGTAGCTATGCACACTGCTGTTACATTTGAATTCAGTTGGATTGTTAATAACAAATTTCATAAGTGAATATATATATTGTGAAGCTACTGTGAAGATTCCTAGATCCTTAAACAAATGTCTGCAGGATGATCTTGGGTGGGCTCGAGCAATTATTCTGATGACCCGCTTTTGGGCAATGAATACTTTCTTACTAAATGATGAATTGCCCCAGAATATAATGCCATAAGAAAGCAGAGAATGAAAATAGGCATAGTATGCTAGTTTACTTAGTTGTATATCACCAAAGTTTGCAATCACCCTAATAGCATAAGTAGCTGAGCTCAAACGTTTCAGCAGATCTTCAATGTGTTTCTTCCAATTCAACCCCTCATCAATGTATAAACCTAAAAATTTTGAATATTCTACCTTAGCTATAAATTTCTGGTTGAAGTCAATATTAATTAATGGTGTGATGCCATTTATTGTGTGAAACTGAATATACTGTGTTTTTTCAAAATTTAAAGAGAGTCCATTTACAGAGAACCACCTAATAATTCTCTGAAATACTTCATTGACAATTTCATCAGTTAATTCCTGTGAATCGGGTGTGATAGCGATACTTGTATCATCAGCAAAGAGAACTAGCTTGGCATCTTTATGAATATAGAAAGGCAAATCATTAATATATATTAAGAACAGCAAAGGTCCCAGTACCGAACCCTGTGGCACCCCATGCTTGATAGTTCCCCAGTTTGAGGACTTGGCGGTTTTTTGTATATTATGTGAATTACTTATATCAACTTTCTGAACTCTTCCAGTTAGGTATGATTTAAACCATTTGTGCACTTTCCCACCCATACCACAGTAGTTAAGCTTATCTAGAAGAATTCCATGGTTAACACAATCAAAGGCCTTTTATAGATCACAAAAAATCCCAATGGGTGATTTACGGTTATCCAAAGCATTTAATATTTCATTAGTGAAATTGTGTATTGCATTTTCTGTTGAAAAACCTTTCTGGAAACCAAACTGGCATTTAGTTAGAACTTTATTTTTATTAATATATGAAGTTACTCTGGAATACATTACTTTTTCAAGAATTTTTGATAGAGCAGTCAGAAGTGAGATTGGGCGGTAGTTGTTGACATCCAATGTATCACCTTTTTTATGAAGTGGTTTGACAATAGCATATTTCAGTCTATCAGGGAAAATACCCTGCTCCAGTGAGCTATTACAAATGTGGCTAAGAATCCTACATATTTCTTGGGAACAAGCTTTTAATACCCTGCTGGATATGCCATCAATGCCATGAGAGCTTTTACTCTTGAGGGAGTTTATTAATTTCCTAATTTCAGATTGAGAGGTGGGTGGGATTTCCATTGCATCAAACTGTCTAGGTACGCTCTGTTCCATTAACTGCCTAGCTTCTTCTAATGAACATTTGGATCCTATATTCTCCACAACATTTAAAAAATAATTATTAAAAGTGTTTTCGTCTTCTGACTTTTTGTTTGTAATTTTTTCATTCACTTTGATGGTAATGCTGTCTTCCTGTGTTCTTGGTTGCCCTGTCTCCCTTGTTATAATATTCCAGATTGTTTTAATTTTATTATTTGATGTACTAATCTCAGACATGATGCACATGCTTTTGGATTTTTTAATAACTTTCCTTAATACAGAACAGTAGTTTTTATAATAGTTGAGTATTACTGGGTCACTACTCTCTCTTGCTGTCAGATACAGTTCCCTTTTCCGGTTACAAGATATTTTTATACCTTTGGTGAGCCATGGTTTTTTGCTTGGTTCCTTACAATTAAATTTGACTAATTACTTGGGGAAACAGTTATCAAATACCCTTACAAAAGTATCATGAAATAAATTGTATTTTAAATTAGCATCAGGTTCCTTGTAGACTTCATCCCAATCTAACTGCTGAAGACTTTCCGTGAAATTTCTAATTGTCGATTCATTAATTGTACGAACAACTTTGGAGGACTGATTCAAATTACAGAAAGGAGATATATCATATAATGTAACTAGCTGTGCACCATGATCAGAAAGACCATTCTCAACAGGACATGCACTAATGTTGTTAAACCTATCTTGATCTATAAAAAAAATTGTCTATCAATGTGCTGCTGTTCTTTACTACCCTAGTAGGAAAATCAATAACAGATCTCAAATTGAAAGAACCAAGTAAGACTTCCAGGTCATTCTTCTTATTACACTCTTGCAGTGAATCAACATTGAAATCCCCACATACAATAATTTGCTTCCCCCTATCTGACAGATAGCACAACAAGGCATCCTTAAAGATAATGCATGACGTTGTGCAAAATAACGTCGAACCAGAGGCCGATCAATGTCTTCGGCTCTGGCAGGCCACCCTGAGCGAACAAAACGTGCTACCACACTTAGGTCTGCATCCGCAGCTGTTTCCTGTGCAACCCGACGAGAGTTCAAAGGAAAGTCTGCGACAGCGGAAGCATCTCTGGAGTCTATCTGACAACATGCCATTTCTGAAGAATCAAATGATACATCCTGAGTAGTGCAGACTTTAGTTTGTCAAAGGCAACCTGACAATCTTTAGACCATACAAAAGGAACATTCTTCCTACGTAAGTGATGCAGTGGAGCTGCAATCTGAGAGGCATTGGGAATAAACCTGAAATAATAGTTCAGCTTTCCCATTACTGCCTGCAATTCGTGCACATTCTTAGGAGGAGGCAAGTCTTTGATTGCTCTAAGATGTGACTGTAAGGGATGAATTCCTTGGGCATTAATCACATGGCCTAGGTACTCTATTTCAGTTTGAAAAAACTGAACACTTTGCTTTATTACAACGTAGACCTGCTGCAGTCAACACTTTGAAAAGGCACTCCAGGTTTGCTAAATGTTCTTCAACTGTACGTCCGGATACCACAATATCATCTAAGTAGTTCGAGCAACAAGGTACCGAAACTGTCAGCTGTTCCAAAAAGCGCTGAAAAATAGCGGGAGCGGAAGAACTGCCAAAGGGTAGGCGTTGAAATTGAAAAAGGCCCATGTGAGTATTAATGACGAAAAACTTTTTTGACTCGTCATCAAGTGGAATCTGTAAGTATGCCTCTGCTAAATCAATCTTAGAAAAGAAACGAGACTGTCCTAATTTGTCCATCAGTTCCTCAGGTCTGGGCAGGGGGTAAGTGTCGACAATTGTTTGACTGTTCACTGTTGATTTGAAGTCCGCACAGAGACGAAGTTTTCCTGACGGCTTGGGTATAATTACTATAGACGAGGCCCACTGACTCGCAGAAACAGGAGAAATCACCCCACTATCTTGCCAACGTTTAAGTTCTTCGGCAACTGTATCACGCAAGGCGATAGGCACTGGTCTAGCTTTACGAAATTTTGGAACTGCAGATTCTTTTAAAGTTACATGTGCCACGAAGTCTTTTGCAGAACCTAGTTCCGGCGAAAACAAGTCACTATATTTGTCACACAATGCATTGATTTTATCCTGAGGCACTATTGACGAAATTTGAAGCACATCTCTTTGAATTGATAAACCAAACAAGTCAAAAGCATCTAGTCCAAAAATGTTCTGTGTCGATTTGGCCTGAAGAACTACAAAAGCAACTGTTTTTGTTACACCTTAAAAAGAGGCGGGCAGGCTACACGTTCCTAGCACGGGAATATTTTGACCTGTATAAGCTGTTAACACTTGCTGTGACAGCGACAATTTTGGCGAACCCAGAAGTTCATAAGTATCTTTATTTATTAATGTGACATCGGAACCAGTATCAAGCTGAAATTGCACAGTCTTATTTTCTATGGAGAGATTTACAAAAAGTTTGTGCTTCTGGCGCACGACAGGTGCGCGAATGTGGGCAACGTCTGCTACGGTTTGTGTGCTGCGTATGCGCGGGCCGCGTAGTGAAGTAAGCGGCGCAAACTCGGCACGCAGCGGATTAACAACACTGCCACTAGATGGCACTACCGCCGGATCGGCGTCCGCGCAAGCTTGCGAAGCTATTACAGATGCACCAACTACTGAACTAAACTTTTGAGTAGTTACATCAAGTCTATTTTCACTATCTACACAGTACTGGGCACTTTTAAAATAAGAAGTTGCATAAGGCACTAGGTTCACTACAGGATTGCACTGTACATAGTTATTTTGCTTGTCCCGAACCCTTTTCCGTTGCACTGTTTTACGCGCTCGTCGGCGCTTGCTACGTGGTGCACTATATAGTTTTGCCATAGGCGCAGAACTACTGTCATGAAATTGAGATCCAAGGAAAGCACTGTTCAAGTCCACAGCGTCGATAACATTTACTGCATGCACTGTTCTCGCACTTTGCGAAGCAATGTTCCGAAAGGCACCGTTCTTTGAGTTTTTAATTTGCATACACACAGACTGTACATGTCCCGATTTGCCACCTTGATAACAGGTTGCGTTGCGACTTGGGCACTGTGCACGTTTGTGGCGAGATACCCACTGGGGGCAAGATTTACGTACATTTTTCTGAAATGAGCGTTGGCGCCCGTTATGCAAATTACTGTGTCTAACACTACGGGGCGACCTGTGCGTCGCACTTTTACACTGGCTACTGTTCACAGTCTGTTCAGCACGGCCTGTACAAAAATAAGAATCACTTGCGCAATACTGAGAACTACGCCTAGGAAAGCGTCCGTTGCGGCGCACTGAATTTACACTGTGGCTTTGCATTTCTACATCTGCTAAGTCAAAAGTATCATGCGCTTCTATAAGCTGCAGTACACTGTCTAATGAGGGGTCAGACTGTTTCAGAATTGCTGCTCTAATTCTGGGGTCCTGAATATTCTGCGTAATCGCATCCCTCAACATCACGTCACTATACGAAAGTCCACAAGAGCAAGTAAATTTACATTGGCGGGTTAAGCCCTTCAATTCCGTAATCCACTCTTGGTGTGATTGCTGCGGTAATTTTTTAAGTCTGAAAAATCGGTATCGAGCAGCGGCTACAAGAACTTTTCTCTCATCATGAGCATTCAGTGCATCTACAATTTGTTCAAAGTCTACATTACGAGGAGATGCGAGAGGGAAAAGTTTTTGCAATAGTACGAAGGTCTGGGGGTTCTTCACTCTCTGACCTGTAATTTGATGAGCCGCGACGAGTTCTTGAAACTGTGCGAAATAGTCGCTCCATTCTTCCTCACGTTCGTTGTACTGGCGAAATGTAGGAAGCGTTGCGGCGGCAGGTGTGGGCTGCTGATGTGACGACTGTTGTTGTTGGTGAGCAGCCTGTGTCGTCAACTGCGACACGGCCTGGAGAAGCTGGGTAATTTGCGCCGTCTGTAACTGAATAATTTCCATTAAGTTTGGGTTCGGGGTAGTGGCCATGCTGACCGATTAGGCGCCGCGCATACAAGTAAATTATAACAAAACACAAATGCAATACGAAAGAGGACACTCTGCAACAAAAAAAAAGTCCACAAACACGTAACTGAAAATGTTCCCCCAAAAATCTTATAATAAGGGTGGGTGGGCGGGAGCAATTTTTTTGCGTGCTCCGACTGCTGCTGTCTGGCTGCTGCAAGCGGGCTGATCCAAGGTTCTATCACTCCTCGTCGCCACTTTTGTGTCCCAACTTCTTCGCCGCTTTTGTGTCCCAGCCTCGTCGTAGGTGTCGGTGGCCGAGTGGAATGAGCCCGACACAGGAACAAAAATAGCACGCTGGTGCAGGTACGGAGGGGAGCAGCCAGAAACTAGAAACACTAGAGTAAATTAGAAAGAGATATATATTGCACAGAATGTAACAATACTTAACTTTTACATAGTACTGCAGAATGTTGATACATAGTTGTTAGAGCCTGCCTAGTGCCTGTACGATAGCAAAGTCTTCACAGGTGCCTATCTGATTACGAAGTCCTAACTCGTTGCTATCTCAGTCCCAAGTGAACGATGTCTTTCCGTGGTGGCCACGAGCGGGGTTGCAGCAGAGGGCGCTCGTGGCTGTCGTTGTAAGAACGCCGCGCCGTGCGTGCATGGCGGCGCGCGGCGAAAGTAGGTGGCGCGCACTTTGTACTTGTGCGACACCACACCTTCAACGTTAAATTCACCATTCCTTGATGTCTAAGAATGTGTCCTACCAATCGATCCCTTCTTTTAGTAAAGGTATGCCAGAAACTCCCTTTCTCCCCGATTATGTGCAGTATCTCTTCATTAGTTACGCGATCTCCCCTCTAAATCTTCAGAATTCTTCTGTAGCACCACATTTCAAGCCGCGCGGGAGTAGCCGAGCGGTCTGGAGCGTCACGTTTCGGATCGCGCGGCCTGTCGCGTCGTGGGTTCGAATCCTCCCTAGGGCATGGATGTGTGTGTTGTCCTTAGGTTAGTTTAACTTAGTTTCAGTAATTTGTAAGTCTAGGAACTGATGACCAACGTAGTTTGATCCCATACGAATTACAGACATTTGAACCACATTTCAAAAGCCTCTATCCTCTTCCTGTCTAAACTAATTATCGTCCAAGTTTCACTCTCGCACAAATGCCTTCAGAAAGGACTTCCTTACTTTTAAATAAATATTCGATCGTAGCAAATTTCTCTTTTTCAAAAATCAAGTGTTCAAATGTTTGTATAGCTTATGGGACTTAACTACGGGGTCATCAGTCCCTAAACTTACAAACTACTTATCAACTAGCTTATCCTAAGGACGGCACAAATATCCATGCCCGAGGGGAGCGCCTCAGTCCCCTCGGCCACGGCGGCCGGCTTCTCTTTTTCTAAAAACTCTTTTCTTCCCATTGCCATTCTCTACTGCGACCATCATTTCTAATTTTACTTCCCAAGTAACAAAACTCATGTACTACCTTTACTGTTTCTTTACCTAATCTAATTCCTTCAGCATCGCCTGATTTTCTGACACTACATTCCATTACCCTTATTTTGCTCTTGTTGATGTTCATCTTATACGCCCCTTTCAACACACTGTCCATTCCATTCAATCTCTTCCAGGTCCTTTGCAATTAAAATGTCATCAGCCAAACGTAATGCTTTCATTTCTTCACCCTGAACTTTAATTCCTACTCCAAATTTCTCCTTGCTTTGCTTTATACTTGCTGACTGTACAAATTGATTCACATTGGAGAAAGGCTACAACCCTGTCTCACTCCCCAATCACTGCTTCCCTTTCATGCCCTTCAACTCTGATATCAGCTGTTTGGATAATGTAGAAGTTGTAAATAATCTTTCATTTCCTATTTTTAACCCTGCTGACTTCAGAATTTTAAAGAGTAAATTCCAGTCAACATTGTAAAAGCTTTCTCGAAACTTACCAAAGCTAGAAATGTAGGTTTGGCTTTCCTTAATCTATCTTCTAAGAGAAGTCGTGAGTATTGACTCCCGTGTTCCTAGATTTCACCTGAATCCGAACTGCCGGCCGCGGTGGCCGAGGAGACTGAGGCGCTCCAGTCACGGTCATCATAGGTTCAAAAGCAACTGAATCACTGATTGCAGAAAGAACACTAGTCCATGCATGTTGGTCTTGTGAACAACGGAAAAAGTGTTTATTTTCCTGAGCGTGTGGTTTTCTTTGTCTCCTGAATTTCACCTTGGAAGATGGAGCTATTGGTGATATCCAGAAAAACATTTTTTTAATTGTGTCATGACTAGATTAAGAAATGATTTTAATATTTGATGTCGATGGTCAAGTATTGTTTCTGAAATCAATTGCTTTCTACAAATATGTTTGTCTTACTCATCTCTTTCATTTTAAATGTATTGATTTCAATTTTAAAATTATTACTGTAAGTGCATACAGCAGAAATGAACATCAGCTTTAGTGTTCCTCATTCCCGAAATTCCTATTTTAAGTTCAGAGAACAGGTCCTGAACACCAACTTGTACTACTGAACACTGTCACGTTAGCGGCCAGCTTGGTGAAACATTATTTGTCCCCATATTTAATATTCACTTTCTGGCTCTCTACCGCCCACTGAAAGGAGGGCTCGCTGATAACTTTAACATCAGAGATCAGCGTGCCTCTATACTCTGACATTGTGTTTTAAGGACTTCTAAGGTTGTATACTTCAGTCTGCCACCTTACATCGCTACTTTGCAATATGTGTTTGTGCGTTCGTGCTGTTGCGAAGACCTACATCCTTCTATTGCCTGTTCATATTTATTTACTATCGTCTAATTATTTTGTTGTTGTTCGCCCTAAACATCCTATCCTATCCTATCCTGTCCACTGAAAGCCAGTGGTAGAGTGCTCTATAAAAATTTATGTGATCTTCAGAGCTATACGACTTCAGTTTCTTGAGGTTAGTTATTTTCTTCTCAGTTAATGAAACACAGTTTTCGTATGCTGCTACATTTGGTACAGCACAAAATTTGCAAATGTTTGTTAAGCTCAAGGGACTTAACTGCGGGGTCAATCAGTCACTAAACTGACAAACTACTTATAAACTACCTTATACTAAAGACGACACAAACATCCATGCTCGAGGTGGGATTCGAACCCCCCACCGTAGCGGCCGTGCAGACTGTGACTGCCACTGCGGCCGGCTTGGTACAGCTACCGTTTTGGGTGAATCGATACGTAAACGAAATAAGTGCATCGCTATACTTCCAACGTGAGGTTTTGCTATCACATTCCCACTGTACTCACCGTTTTATTCAAATTCCATGAATACTGATACGTTGAAAGACTATTACTACTATTAATTATTCCTTGGGATCACTTTGCGCCGGCCGCTGTGGCCGAGGAGACTGAGGCGCTCCAGTCACGGTCTGCACGGCCACTACGGTGGGGGTTCGAATACCCCTCGGGCATGGTTATTTGTGCCGTCCTTAGTCTTAGTTAGTTCATAAGTAGTTTGTCAGTTTAGGGACTGATGACCCCGTAGTTAAGTCCCATAAGCTTAACAAACATTTGAACATTTTGATCACTTTTCTGTTAATTGTTTCCAAAAATAAGGCGTTTACGTTTGTAAAATTTGCCCCAATGTTTAAAGTCAGTTACAGACTCCTTTGAAACAACTTTAACCTGGTATCTTGCATCATGGTTTGCTGATGCCTCCTTCAAAATGTTCAAATGAAACCAAACTGCCGAGGTCCCTAGACCTACAAACTACTGAAAACTAACTTACGCGAAGGACAATACATACACACCCATGCCCAAAAGAGGACTCTAGCCTCCGACGAGGAGTAGTCGCGCACTCCACAACAAAGCGCCTTAGAGCGCACGTCCATTCCCACACGGCCGTGCCTCCTCCTTTTAGTCTTCGCCCCTTCTAGAAATATTACCTACGGAAATTAATCCTTGGCGGTAAGAATCCTGTGTATCATTTGATATCATGTCGTAGAAAGGTGGAAGTATTTCACTTCTTTCCTCGAGAAATTTTTCCAAACCAGTTATCACGACATCTAGAAAATTACACAGATATTTCAGTTACACTTTAAAACCTTTGTTCCTACTTTAATGATACATCTGCCTCCGTATCAGAACATTAATTACTTGCAGTCTGCACCAGTGCTTTTCTTTCAAACTTACTTGCCACTGTAGTTTTTGTACTCTAAACCTTTAATTACCGATATTTTTATGATCTCACGTTGATACACAACATTTCTATACACCTTTTTTCGTCTTTAACGTTCACCACCAACATGCACATCCATATAGTCCTGGACTAGTGTTGTTTTTCCTCTTATTCACAACTTCGGCATTCCATTTTCTCCATTTAGAATGTAGGACAAATGTTCTTTCCGCATTCATTCGAGTCAGGGAGCGACAAAATATGGCATTCAGCTTTTAACTCAATATAGCAAAAACGTGGACTAGTTGTATCTGCAGTAAATTATTCAACTGTAAAAATATCTGGATAAGATATGGTGCAAAAATTGCCAATTGACCCTAAATAATGGAAAGTATGAGTTCGTCCTTCTGAGAACTAAAATTTTTCGTTAAGCTTCATTTACACGAGAAATGAGTTAAATCTAAATGACGTAAATTCAATAAACACCTAGAAATTACAATCTCGAACAACTTAAGTTGCAAAGACCACATAGAAAATATTGTGGAGAATGTAAACTAAAGGCTGCGTTTCGTTGGCACAACACTTAGAGGGTGCTATAATGCTGATTGACTGCGAACACCACACTTGATCGTCCTCAATTGGAGTACTGCTGCGCAATGTGGGATTCTAACTGATGGAGGACACAGAAAAAGATCACAGAAGGACAGCTAGTTTTATATTATCGCGATTCAGGGGAGAGCGTTTCGCGGAAATAATGCACGAATTGGAGTGGAAATTATTAAAAGAGAGCCGTCATTCGTTGCGGCGAGATCTATTTACAAAAAAATCTTTCACCAACTTTCTCCTCCGAATGCGAACATATTTTGTTGGCACCCGCCTACATAGGGATAAATTATGGTATCAATAAAAGAAATCAGATTTAAAACGGAAAGATTTTGGTGTTCTTTTTTTCCCACGCACTATTCGAGAGTGGAACTTAGAGAGTCTAACGTTGTTGTGGTCTTCTATCCGGGGATTGGTTTGATACAGCTAACCAGCCTTCTCTATTCTGTGCAAACCTTTTCATTTCCTCATAAGAACGGGAATCCACATCCTTTGAATCTGCTTACTGTATTCGTCTTTCGATCTGCCTCTGCAATTTTTACCCCACACACATCCCTCCAATGCTAATGGAAACACATTGGACTCACATTCGGGAGGACGGTAGTACAACTCCACCTCGGCCATCCAGATTTAGGTTTTCCGTGATTTACCTAATTCACTCCAGGCAGATGCCGGGATGGTTCCTTTGAAAGGTCACGGCCGATTTCCTGTCGCATCCCTAACCAAGAAACCGAGCGTTAGCACCGTCTCTAACGACCAGGCTGAGGACGGGACGTTAAACCCTGAGCTTCCTCCCTTTTTTCTAATGCTAAATTGAAAATTCCATGGTCCTAAAATGTGTTCCACCAATCGACCCCTTTTCTTAGTCAAGATATACCCATAAATTTCTTTTCTCTCGAATTCTGTTCAACACTTCCTCATTAGTTACGCGATCTACCCATCTAATCTTCCGCATTCGTCTGTAGCACCACATTTCTACAGCTTCTATCATCTTTTTGTCTGAACTCCATGTTTCACTCCCGTACAATGATACACTCCAGACAAATGGCTTTCACTCTCACACGATGCTACATTCCAGACAAATGCCTTCAGAAAAGGCTTCCTAACATTTACATTTAAAAATGAAATTAAAGTTGTATGAATCCGCTCAAACGTTGCACTTGGAAAAAGCAAAACGATTTTTTTTATTGAATTGTTATTATCCGTTGTCGAGACATCGCAGTTATTTTGAACTGCATTTACCAAAAAAAAAATTTTCAAATGTTTGTTAAGCTTATGGGACTTAACTACGGGGTCATCAGTCCATAAACTTACAAACTACTTATTTACTTCCTTATACTAAGGACGGCACAAATATCCATACCCGAGGGGGGATTATAACCCCCGACCGTAGTGGCCGTGCAGACCGTGACTGGAGCGCCTCAGTCCCCTCGGCCACCGCGGCCGGCCTGCATTTACCACCTACTGAGTCTCATTGGGCGTCCAACAAAGGTGAACTTAAAAGCTGACAGTGCTTTGTCAATTAATTACGGTTTTGGCTGTTGAATTATCTTGGAGATTCAAAAACATTTAAAACTTATTCTTTTCGATCGAATCCACATTCAAATAGTGGTCTTTTTTCTCAGTCGGTAATTATTTTCTTGATAAAATTGTTGCAATGATTATTACAGGTATTGGTGCAATAAATCTAATAGAAATTCTTTGTATTATAATTATTTTTCTTGATTATAATCAAGTTCTTCGATTGGATGTGAAATGACCTTACATGGTAACGCTTTCTTACGACTTTAATTCCCCAGCTCAGTGAACTGTCGAGGGGTAGGGGGGGAGGGAGTAGCATCTGTGAGCATGAAGAACCATACATCCTAAGCTTCAGTCGCATGACGTATCTTATTGGAGCACATGAGTATGCCCTGTTGAATAACATTATGCCATGTTATTCGACATGACATTCAGAATCTTGAAGTATGTTTTATTGTATTTTTCCGTCAGTTGGCATTTAATTGACACATTTTGTGAATAGTTTCGGACAATAATGAATCCATTGTCAAATTTCTGGCCTGAAATTTAAAATGAAGGCTGAGAAAGGTGTTGCTGTGTATGTATGCATCGGGCACATACATCATCTTACGATGTATTTCCACGATTGAGAATCTTGTAATTTTACATATGCGCGAATATGTCAATCTTTTTTAATTTAAATGTTTTTGAAACTACCAGATAAGTGTAGAAGGTAGTTCTTCTCTTTTAGATTCTTTTGATTCTCGGCAGGACATATTCGCCTTTTGTTGTTTTGTGATAGTGACATTTGTCATTCTGTTAATACAATTATGATTTATTCAGTTTGCTACCACAGTTTTCTTTATTTCTGGGAGAAAGACCGTCAGAATCTTCCACAAAATACTCATGAGGTATCCCTGAACGTGCTCTGTGGTGTTCTGGTTGAGTCTGTATAGTTGAGGAGATTGGATGCAAATGGAAAGTAACAAGGCTCGGGAAAAGATGTCGTGATGGGACGCATAAGACAACTCAAAGGGACTGAAAACTAAAAAAAGTATGTGTTTATTTTATTTTTTATGTCCGTGAAGAAGCATACTGTTGTCAGCTGAGGAGAATGGAGTGTAAAACGTATCTGTGGGAAGACACGTGTGCTGGAAAAAAACTTTTGTATAGCTTATGGGACTTAACTACGGGGTCATCAGTCCCTAAACTTTCAAACCACTTATCAACTAGCTTATCCTAAGGACGGCACAAATATCCATGCCCGAGGGGGGATTCGAACCCCCGACCGTAGTGGCCGTGCACACGTGTGCTGGAGATTATTTCCTTCTACTTTACAAATCTCAGCAGAAATACGTTCAACGTTTCTTGGTTACAAGTCGATTCTGGTTTAAGTTATGTAAGATGACAAACATGCTCTACGCGGTATTTCGTAGTCGCCAGTCACTGGAAATGGAGCAGGTTTGCCAAGTGGAACACAAATAGCATCTGTGGCAGGTTCTCACCTGCGGAGAAATCTGTTCTGATTTTGTTCAAATCTAAGCGACTTAACTGCTGTGGTTATCAGTCGCTAGGCTTACAAAATACTTAAACTAACTTATGCTAAGGACTACACACACACACACACACACACACACAGAGAGAGAGAGAGAGAGAGAGAGAGAGAGAGAGAGACATACACGTCCGGGGGAGGACTCGAACCTCCGACAGCGATTTAAACGTTCATGTGAATATAAATAGAAAAGAAATCCTTTCAACTTTCTCAGCCATGTGGACTTACTTTCTCTATTCATGGATCAACAGTTAAACATAAAATAAGAAACATGTTTTTTGTCACCTACAGAGTATTCGTTGAGCTAACTAAGACTGATTGTTATTGATATGGTGTCTGTTCTTTGGCACATTTCCGAGAGAACAGATGCCATATCCGTAATTGTACGAGGTATGTTCAAATGTAAAGGTACGAAACGGGAATGTGGCTATAATTGAGGTCATTATTCAAAAGTAATCACTAGAGGCCTGAGCACAACTATCTCACTGTTTAACTAGCCAAATGATTCCGTGTTCACAGAATCCCTGTAGCTGTGACAAGAGCCAGTACTCTACTCCGTCCTTCAGTTCGTCCGAGTTGAAGCGCTTTCATCTGGATGTTTTTTCTAGCGCACTAAACAGATGGAAGTCAGAGAGCGACATGTCCGGGCTGTGGGATGTATGCTCAAGCTGCTCCCACTTGAACTTGGCCAGCACACTTTGTGGGACCCTAAGGACGCGTGGACACGCGTTTTCATGGAGCAGAATCTCTCTGTTCGTGAGCAGCTCAGACCGTTTGCTCTTCATGGACTTGCGTACGCGAGGGAGTTAATACAAAAAAAAAAAAAAAAAAAAAAAAAAAAAGTCAAATGTTAGTAAATTTATCGGACCAAACTGCATGGTCATCAGTCCGTAGCTTACAAACTACTTAAGCCTAGGTAAACTAACCTAAGGACAAACACACACACACCCATGCTCCAGGCAGGACTCGAACCTCCGACGGCGAGCGACCGAGTGTCTCACAGTACGCGTCACTATTAATGGCTTTTCCGTGCTCGAGGAGTTTTATAGTATCGGACCTCGGACATCAAAAAGAGACGTTGAGCATCACCTTGCCTGCTGAGGGCAGTTTTGAGCTTTTTAGGGGGAGGTGACGACGCATGCTTCGCGTCCGTAGATGCCGCACTACGTTATCCCAAAGCGGCGTATTAAAATTTCAACCGATTTGGTTGTTAAGACGTTTCGTACATTTTCAGTTTAACACTCCTTGTATTATACTAGCAAAAGGCAATTGATATTTTCTGTGTGGATGCACACAATACGTTCGATCCCTTGCGGGAGAGTAATGGGCAGGGAGCAATACCTTCGTGGTGTGCTATAAGTTGATGACTTGGTCAGGAGGGGAAGCGTGCCTGGATAGCCTTATTATTGACAGCATGGTGGCTCAGCGCATTCGGCAAGAGACCTGAATGGTCTCTCTAATAATAATAATAATAATAATAATAATAATAATAACTGAGACAAGGACTCAGCGATCAACAGCGAATGACCGCCATACCACGACCGCAAGGAAACAATCTGCACGAGGGGAAAAAAAATAAAAAAAATAAAAAAAAAAAAAAATGAAAAAAAGTTGTTTAAGGCGACCGCTGGCCCGCATATGGAAATTCGTGTTCGAATCCTGGACCAACACAAATTTTCAACTTCACCATGTGATGTATTTCAATGCCCTGCGACGTTCGAGATGTTTGAATATTTCGAATTCGTAAGATTGAAAGGCCTAAGAGCCACCGAAACTTATAACAGACATTCGAACAAAGAAGATTAAAAATAAAATTAGTATTAAAAGGGAAATACAATTATCAATACACCATATTGAGTGCGTTTGTGTTTAAGTGTTAGATCAAGTGTAATAGGTCCGCTAGGCACGCAGAATACTTACGTAACTGGAGGAAAACTTTTCAGGATAGCGGAGTCCGGTTCTCGCCACACCGGTTTCGCGCCGGTCCTCAACCTGCAGACTTTTTTTTAACGAGCAAACTGCTTCGCAGAGCCACGGTGTCTGATGACCATCGTCGACAGCAGGATATTAAACCCTAGCAAGAGGAGGCGCTGTATTTATACCGAGTCAGATTTGCACTCAAATAAATGGCTATCTTGGAATGATCTATGGCCATAATTCCAATCTTACGACCGCGAGTAAGTATTTAAATTAGAAAATACGTCTCGGTTTGTAGCTACTAAGATTAGATTTTCATTTATTTATTTAGTATTTTGTTATATTGATGACCCATAGTCAAGGAATGCGAGGTTTCTTCCACCGAAGGTTCGAGTCCTTCCTCGGGCATAGGTGTGGGTTTTGTCCTTATATTAGTTGGTGAAAAACACACACTATTTAAAAAATGCACCAAATCCACAGTTTTGGAGATATGTCAATGAAATTTTGTACCACGCTTTACATGAAAGAAACACATTTATATATAAAATCATTTGCTTATAGATATTCAAATTTTTGGAATGAAATTTGAAGTTTTATTTTTAAAAATAATGTTTGTTCCGTTTTCTCAGCAAGTATTCAAGAGATTTCTACAAAAATTTCTGTTTTTCATCTCTTTATATGCTGTAATATTCTCTCATGAGGTTTTTGTAATAGGTCAAATAGGAGAATGTTCATAACTTTTTTAATTATAATTCTACAAGAACAATTATACATTCATGCAAAATTCCAAGCACTTTGCTCCATATCTCTGCTTACAATCAGAATTTCAAAATTTGCTCTTGAGACAACGTTTATTAGGTTTACAGAAATATGTGTACAGAATTTCTTAATTCTAGCATTCATAGAAATCTGACGAAAAGGTACATAAACTTAAAAAAAGAAAAAAAAAGACAGCCTTTTCAGTAAACGCAATTTAAATTTCTACCTAACTTTTTTCCTTGTGTCACTTTTTCAGAAGACACCACATCTGTAGTCTGGGTCGTCTTTCCCTTCAAGGCTTCTCTTCTGGTTTCTTGTTGTCTGTCTTCTTTCCTTTACCAGGTCTTCAACTGACTTTTCAGCTGCAGAGACGCGCTATAAATCTATTTTTTTGAGGATGTCTGGAGTAAAATTTCCTATATTGAAGCCCATTTTTTCTAATACCTTCATCCTCCAGACGTCCCCATCAAAAATACAAGAACTGCATCATAAGTTGCAATTCTCACAACTGTAGCAGATGCAAATGTTCCTTTGGGGCATCGTTTCCATATGATCTATAAGCTGAATGTTATCACCACCACACGTTTTACAAGGACATTTCACTGCTGCAGTCAATAATTCAGTTAATCTAAATTCAGTGTACCGAGATTCATCACTGCAGTATGCACCATTCACCTCACTGATTTTTCGCTTGGAGCTGTTAGGAGACGAATTCACATTTCCAGCAGATTTTCTTACTTCGGACGTAGCCTCATTGATGGTTTGTCGTTGTTTCTCACATCTTCTATTCGCTAACATATTCAAATTCAGTTTATCCAGTTTTCTATATATTGTTTGTGATTGTAGAATAACTAAATGAAGAAAAACCAAAGTTTTTAGACTTTATAAGTTTAGTAAACACAAGAAAAATGTATACTAGACTTTATGAAAGCAATTGTTACAACACATTAACAAAAGATGTAAATCCTTGGTCATGATTGTTTGTACTACCCACTGTATGTTCCGCACCTCGTTTAGACCATGTAATTGCATTAAAATCTACACAAATATTTTCATAGCGCCACTTTCGTTGTTATTGCAAACCGCATCTAAATGTTATACTTCCAAGTGGACAGATTCGTGATATTTCATTACCGTATTTTTAGGAAATATACTACCAGGCTCGTCAATTCGCAGCTTCGAAAAGGTCTGAGGGAACTTGGTGCACATCCGTAATCAGTAGTCAATCTTTATTTAAAACGTAGAACTGTAAATAGGTTCAATTCTCGAGTGGGTGTGGCTTACGAGCTGTCGGCCGATACCCCAAATAGCATGGCGGACGCCAGTTAATTTGCCTCAAACATGGCGGACCTATCGCCACTCTATGGAATTTCAGCTCGTTGATCTTAGTAGTAAATACGTAAATGTGTTAAAACGTGGTGCATGATGTGAAAAATTTTACCGATCGCAGTATATACGATCTCGTTTTTATTGAATTGTATGTTGTAAAATTGTATAATTTTATAGTTATATATTCATTTGTATAAGTGCTCCATGTCGATAAAATCTGTTTCGAATACAGTTAGTAGTAAATAAGTAATACATTAAAACTTGGTGTGTCATTGGGTGGTTTTCCATGAACGTTACTGTTTATGTCCTCCTATCTCACGAACTACGTGCCGTACTGTGATACAATTCCGAAGGTACATTTAAATATATGTGTGTATACTGTCTGCAAAGTTTCCTGCGGCTACAATTTGTAGTATAGAAATTATAAAATGTAACGTCATACCGAATGCCATAGTTTAGTCCATGAATAGCGGAAAGGCAGTAAGCAAGAAACGTTTTTCCTTTCATCAAAGGTTTAAAATTATGTTTAATGTGTGTTGAAAGTGGCTTAGTTCTCTCATTCTCATACAGTGTATGAATAAAGTCTCATCACACAATGTGGCAGTTTTTTTTGCGATTCCTATTGTTTATGACGTCAAATCTCCTAAACCATGTGTCGTATGTGGTTTTTACCCCGACAGCATTGTTCCTTATGATAAGAAATATGTGTGGCAAATTTCGTTGAATTCCTCCCAGTGGTTTAGGAAGATATATGCAACATTGTCGTTTGATACAGTAGTTTTTCGCGCATCTTATTGTTTATGACGTTATATCTCGTGAACAATGTGTTGTACGTGATCATTACACTTACGGCGACTCATTTCTGTTGCAAATTTATTTTCACAGCGTGAGTTATTTGATACTGGACATACACGATTGAAATAACCTTGATACAACTATGTAAGTCTGACATTTTTTTCAATTTCATAATTTATTTTAGAATGAAATAGTTTTAATGCATTTCAGAATAGCGACACAGTTCGCCGAAACTTGTTATTGTTATGTAAATATTTTACATTCACTGTAATAATTTCTCGACGTCAAAAGAAAATGAAGTCCTCGCAATAAAGTAAGGGATAAGGATTTTCTTCGCAAATTCGGTGAAGCGGAACGTATAGAAAACACTGCCAAGAAGATGGGAAGAATGGCAGAACGTTTATTAAGACACTAGGAATAAATTCCATGGTATTAGAGAGGGCTGTAGAGGAAAAGGTGTAGGAGAAGGCAGAGGTTGAAATACATCCAACAAATAATTGATTACGTAGGTTGAAGGTGCTAATCTGAAAGGAAAAGATTGAAGGAAGAGAAGAATTCCTGGAAGACCGTGACAAATCAGTCATAACACTGATGACTCAATTTAAATAAGTGAATAAAATTATTTCTATTGCTGTCTTCAGAGCAAATACTAGTTTGGTGCAGTTGTCATGTGGAAGCCTTTTCATCTTTGAAGAAGAACGGCAACTTACATTCTTTTGAACCTGCTTGCAGTATTTGTATTTCTATCTTTCTCTACGATTTTTAGCCCCTCCACTACACACACTTCCCTTCGATGAACGCTTCCTCGATGTTTCAGAAATTGATCTGTCAATCGATCCCTTCTGTTACTCAAGGTATGCCAGGATTTTCATTCCTTCTTCCATCCTCATTTCTGTTCAGTACCTCCTCATAACGTCCGCGATCTGTCCGCTTAATCTCTCACATTCATTCGTAGCACATTTCAACAGCTTCTGTCCTCATCCGAACTGCGTAACGTCCTTGTTTCAGTGTCACACAAGGCTACAATCCGGACAAATGCCTTAAAAAAAGACATCCTAACACTGAAAATACGATGACAAACAAAGTTTCTTGTACAGTAGTGCTTTTCTTCCCATAGCCATTCTGTATATGATGTCTTCTGTACTTTGGCCACAATTTTGCTACCCAAATAACAAAACTACTACTTTTATTGTCTTATTGCCTAATATAAATACTTCAGAATTACCTGATTTTCTTAGTCTACATTCCGTGACGATTGTTTTGATATTGTTAGTGTTCAACTTATACCCTGTGTTCAACACTGTCCATTCCGTTGAGTTGCTTTTACAGGTTCCATGCTCTCTATGAAAGAATTACAATGTCATCTACAAACCGTAAAGTTTTTCTTTCTTCTCCCTGAATAATTCCTGCTCCAGATTTCTTCTTCCTCTCCGTCATAGCTTTCTCAATGTACAGAATGAATAACATTGGGGAAAGGCTATAGCCCTGTTTTTCTCCCAAGTGCTGCGTCCCTTTCACGCCCTTCGACTCTTGTAACTAGTATCTAGTTTCTCTATAAGTTGTATGTACTTTTCCTTACCCTATGTTTTACTCCTGCTACCTTCTTAGTTTGAAAGAATCATTTCAATGAACAATGTCGAAAGTTTTTTTCCAAATGTACAATGTACAAAAACTACCTACTAAGTAAAGTCGTGAGTATTGCGTCCCGTGTTCCTACATGTTGTTGTTGTTGTTGTTGTTGTGGTCTTCAGTCCGGAGACTGGTTTGATGCAGTTCTCCACCCTACTCTATCCTGAGCAAGCCTCTTCATTTCCTCATCAGAACGGCAACCTACATCCATTTGAATTTCCTTAATATATTCATCCCTTGGTCTCCCTCTGCGATTTTTACCCGACACACACATCCCAATGCTAAACTCACGATTCCTTGATGTCTAAGAATGTGTCCTACCAATCGATCCCTTCTTTTAGTCAAGGTATGCCAGAAATTCCTTTTCTCCTCAATTCTGTTCAGTACCTCCTCATTAGTTACGCTATCCACCCATCTAAACTTCAGCATTCTTCCGTAACACCACATTTCAAAAGCCTCTATCCTCTTCCTGTCCGCACTGTTTATCGTCCATGACTTCAGAAAGGACTTCCTTATGCTTAAATTGATATTCGATGTTAACAAATTTCTCTTTTTCAAAAACGCTTTTCTTCCCATTGACATTCTGCATTTTATATCCTCTGTACTGCGACCATCCTATTTTATTTTACTGTCCAAGTAACAAAACTCATTGACCACCTTTATTGTTTCGTTACCTAATCTAATTCCTACAGCATAGCCTGATTTTCTTAGACTGCATTCCATTACCCTTGTTTTGCTCTTGTTAATGTTCATCTTATATGCTCCTTTCAAAACACTGTCCATTCCGTTCAGTTGCTCCTCCAGGTCCTTTGCCGTCTCTGACAGAATTACAATATCATCAGCAAAACGCAAGGTTTTTATTTCTTCACCCTGAGCTTTAATTCCCTCTCCAAATTTCTCCTTGCTTTCCTTTATAGCTTGCTGAATGCACAAATTGAATAACATTGGAGAAAGGCTACAACCCTGGCTTACACCCTTCCCAACCTCTGCATCTCTTTCATGTCCCTTAACTCTGATAACTGTCTGGTTTTTGTACAAGTTGTAAATAACCTTACGTTCCCTGCTGATTTCAGAATTTGAAAGAGTGTATTCCAATTGAGGCACGCAAGCCACGCCACTTCGACAATGTCTGTGGTTCATGGGGGTGGATGTTCCTACATATTTTCTCCTGAATCAAAACTGATCTTCCCCAAGGTCAGACTCTAACAGTTTTTCCAATCGTCTGCAAATAATTCGTTTCAGTGTTTTGCAACCTTGACTCCATTGCGTTTTCACACTTGCCTGCAGTTATAAAGAAATAAAAAAAAATAGAAAATGATTAATTTAGGCGTACAAGTGGTTCGTGCGCCTCGGTTACACAGTGGTAGAGTGCCAGACTACAAATCCAAAGGATTTTTATCTGTCACTTTCCACTTCTTTCACCCCTCGCAGTACTGCTCATGTGAAAAATACTGAGTAGCACCGTGGTTCGGAACCCACGTTAAACTGTAGGTCCCCCTATAACTGGCTGGGTAAGTCAGTTCGAAAGTCGGAGGAAGGCAACGGCATACCACCTCCAAACAAGACCATGCCTAGTAAAGCACTGTGGTGTTCAAAACAATCTTCGGAATGTTAACTGCTTTATCTACAAGTGGTTCACCAGTGTGCCGCTAGGCCTGTGGTGTGTGGTGTGCAGCAGGCAGGGGCAGCGGTCGCTGGCGCCAGACGTGCCTCTTCGCCTTGTCCCTGAGCCACGAGGCGCGGAATGAATGCCTTGGCCTTCACGCTTTACTCCTACTCTCCTTTCGTCGCGTTGCTGCTGCTGTCACGCGGAATTGCAACACGGCTTTTCCCGTTATTTTATACGAAAGTGAAGGGGCCAATGACCTTCAGCCTCAAGTCGTATCTTTTTCAGTAGTAAAACACTGCTTTAGTATGAGAAATCACCTTCTACCCCGTCCCGTGAAACACCTGCGCTTCTTAATAACCGCTGAGAGCAACGTTTTGCTGCTATTTAACTCTCATCAGAGAGGCGCGGGTTTGAAGGTTTCAAAGCTTTGGCTTCTATGGAAGTTTGTAAAATCTGTTAAAAATGCATGGCTGACCGTTTGTTCCTTATGTTTAGGGACCGATGACCACTGCATTTAGGTCTCATAACTTTACGAACATTTGAACTTCTTCCATACATCATGAATACGATATTTCGTAATGATGTGGAACGTATCTGATTAACAAAAGATATCTTTACATGATATTACAAGGTAAAACATTTTATTTAGTTATATCTAAAAATTCTTCTACTGAGTAGAATGAGTTATCATTTAAAAAGTCTTTTGATTTCTTTTTAAATGGTATTTGGCTGTGTGTCAGACTACATGCTATTGGGTGAGTGACCAAAGACTGCTGTGGCAGCACACTTCATCTCTTTCTGGGCAAAAAGTAGATTTAATAATGAATACTGACGATCATCCTTTCTCCTAATGTTTTAGCTTTTCACACTGCTACTAATTTGTAATTGGGTTAGGTTATTAATAAAAAAAATCTATAAGTGAATATATATATATATATATATATATATATATATATATATATATATAAATACTAAAAAGCCAAAGAAACTGGTACACCTGCTTAATATCGTATATGGCCCCAGCGAGCACGCAGAAGAGCCGAAACACGACGTGGCAAGGATACGACTAATGCCTGAAGTAGTGGAGGGTGTCAGTGCAAGGGACTAGTGAACTGAGCCAACAGTCATCATCAGATTGGAAGGAAATTACATGTGGTGTTCCACAATGATCTATCTTAGGGCCATTGCTTTTTCTTGTGTACATTAATGACATCTCATCAGTTACACTGACAGAACCAGAGTTCGTTTTGTTTGCAGATGATACAAGTATTGCAATAAATAGCATGTCGACCTTAGTCTTAGAATGGTCTGCTAATGATATTTTCATTAACATTAATAAATGGTTTAAAGACAACTCATTGACATTAAACTTTGAAAGGACTCACTACATGTAGTTCAGAACATGTAAGAGATTCCAATCCAGTATATGCATAAAGTATGAAGAAGAGCAGATAGAAGAGGTTGGCAGTATAAAATTCCTGGAATTACAGCTTGGTAATAAATTCAGTTGGGAGACGCACACCACAGAACTGCAGAAACGACTTAACAAATCTGTATTTGCAAAACGAGTGGTATCAGACGTAGAAGACAAAATAATAAAAAAGCTTCCATGCTTTGCTTACTTTCATTCCATAATGTCCTATGGTGTAATATTTTTGAGTAATTCCTCAAGTCAACCAAAAGCATGCAATACTTATTATTTGTGGTGTAAATTCACGGACATCCTGCAGAGGCCTCTTCCGAGAACTGGGTATATTAACTACTGCCTCTCAGTATATGTACTCCTTAATAAAATTTGTCATAAATGATATAATCGTTTTCCCAACCAACAGTTCAGTTCATACCCACAATACTAGGAACAAAAATAATCTACACAACGACTTAAAAGCTCTTACTTTAGTTCAAAAAGGGGTCCATTACTCTGGGCACATATTTTCAATAAATAATAAATTTAATAAATTAATAAAATTTGTCATAAATGATATAATCGTTTTCCCAACCAACAGTTCAGTTCATACCCACAATACTAGGAACAAAAATAATCTACACAACGACTTAAAAGCTCTTACTTTAGTTCAAAAAGGGGTCCATTACTCTGGGCACATATTTTCAATACTTTACCAACAACCATAAAAAATAGCTACAAATAAAGATCAGTTTTAGAGAAGCGTAAAAGACTTGCTAGTGAGCAACTCATTTTACTCCACTGACGAATTCTTAAGTAGAACCAAATGATGCACTTATCTGTATTATTACTATTATTGTATTATCAGCTTGTAAAAAGTGTATGTTCCTGTATTAGTGTATTACCAACTTGTAAACAAAAAAATGACATGTTCCACATCCACGAGGATGACTTCAAAACGGATCTATGGAACGAACCAACTAATCTAATCTAATCTGACACCATGCAGCGTGCAGGGCTGTCCGTAAATTTGAAAGAGTAAGAGGAGGTGGAGATCCCTTTTGAGCAGCACGTTGCAAGGCATCCCAGATATGGTCAATAATGTTCATGTCTGGGTAGTTTGGTGGCCAGCAGAGGTGTTTAAACTAAGAACAGTGTTCCTGGGGTCACTCTGTAGCAATTTTGGACATGTGGGGAGACATGCTGGAATTGCCCAAGTCCGTCGGAATTGCATCAGAATGCATGATCAGTGTGTGTGTATCCAAGTGATCAACCAGGCTGTGTACTACGTGTCACCTGTCAAAGTCGTATCCACACGTACCCAGGGTCCCATATCACTCCAGCTGCAGACACCCTTCACTATTGCGGAGCCTCCACCAACTTGAACAGTTCTCTGCTGAGATGCAAGGTCCATGGATTCATACCCCTAGGCATCCATCCATTCGATACAATTGCAAGCGAGATTCTTTAGACCAGGCAACATGTTTCCAGTCATCAACAGTCCAGTGTCATTGTTGACGGAGGTCAGGCGAAGCGTAAAGCTTTGTGTCGTGCAGTCAGCAGTGATATACGAGTGGGCCTTCGGCCTGGGAAGGCCATATAGATGAGGTTTCGTTAAGTGTTCTTTGTCGCTGACAGTTGCTGATGGCCCAGCATTGCAATCCTCAGCAGTTTGCAGAAGGGCTGCACTTCTGCCCCGTTGAACGATTCTCTTCAGTCGTCGTGATCTCGTTCTTGAAGGATCTTTTTCCAGCCACAGCGGTCGGAGATCTGATGTTTTACCGGATTCCCGATACTCACAGAGCACTCGTGACATGGACGTACAGGGAAATGCCCACCTTATCGCTACCTCGGAGATGGTGTGTCCCATCTCTCGCGTGCCGACTATAACACCACGTTAAAAGCCAATTAAATCGTGATAACCTGCCATTGTAGCAGCAGTAACCGATCTAACACCTGCACCAGGCACCTGTTGTCTTAAGTAAGCGTTGCCGACCGCAGCGCCCTCCTCTTGAGTGTTTACAGAACTCTATGTTTGCATACGGCACTGTGGAATGGCCGAACACTCTGAGGTGTCTTGCTGCGGAGCAGGTGGTTGCTTTCCGTTGGAGGTTCGAGTCCTTCGTCGAGCGTGGGTGTGGTTGTGTTCTCCTTAGGTTAGTTTAAGTAGTTTGTTAGCATAGAAATTGGTAACCTGTGCAGTTAAGTCCCATATATTTACAAACATTGTTTTGCATTTGCGTACTCATTACTACATCAGTTTATTTGGCTCTTCAGTTTAGTTCAGACAGGAAGAGTATAGAAGCTTTTGAAATGTGGTGCTACAAACGAATGTTAAAGATTAGTTGGCTAGATCGCCTAACTAATGGGAAGGCACTGAACAGAATTGGGGAGGAAATAAATTTGTAGCATGCCTTGACTCAAAGGAGGGATCCAGTGATAGGACACATTCTTAGACATCGGGGAATCGTCTATGTATCATTTAAGGGAAGTGTGTGTGATTCAAATCGCAGACAGAGACCAAGGGACGGGTACAGTAAGCAGGTTCCAAGGGCTGCGGCTTGCTGTTCTTGTGAAATGAAAAGGCTTGTTCAGGATAGGGCAAAGACTGAAGACCACAACAGTTTTAGGAAACAGTATTACGAAGTTTTGAAATGTTTTTATTGTGTAGGGAGATTTATTATGGAACATGTCCTGCTATGGTTGTTCTATTTATTTTTTCGAGATATTCCTTCTGGACTTCGTGCGGCAACGAGAGCAGCAGCGCCGAGCCTGACTTCATCGCAAGTGCAGCAGAGGATATAAGGCGCCGTGGAATATCTGAACATGTATATGAAGATACAGATGTTTTGAAAAATATTTTCGAGTTAGCGAGTCGTAAGATTGACTCCGATCGTTTATGATGAGTGGGTAAAGTTGTTTTATATATGCTCAGTCCTAGCATTTCTATCTGTCTCTTTTCAATGTTGTGAAAAATTTCGAGTAGCACCGTGGCTCGGAATCCACGTTAAACTGTAGGTCCCCCTATAACTGGCTGGGTAAGTCAGTTCGAAGGTCGGAGGAAGGTAACGGCATACCACCCCCAAACAGAACCATCCGTAGTAAACCAATGTGGTGTTCAAATCGGTCTTCTGACTGTTGACATTTTATGTATACTACTACAATAAAATGAAACATGACTTCATCCACGGGGAATGGCCGTGCGCTTTAAGGCGCTATGTTACGGATCACGCGGCCAGTCCCACTGGAGGTTCGAGTCCTCCCTCGTGCATGGATGTGTGTGTTTTTAGTTTAAGTACTTGGCATGTGTAGGGGCTGGTGACCTTACCAGTTTGGTCCCGTAGATTTACAAACATTTGAATATAACTTCAACAACTGTTCGAGATTTAACAGAAGTTACTAGTATACACACAAAGGAATTTACGACTCCAGATGCCAGTGGGCATTGAAATAAATCAGTGGGGAAAGCCGAAAATTTGTGCCCATATATAAGTCACTAGTACTTTAGGAAATTAAGATGATTTCATCAAATCAGGAGTCTGAAGGTTTTTATAGGGCCTCTCTGAAATTGGTAATGTTGTCTCACATTAAACCGAACTCCGGGCATCCGGGTATGATTTAGGTTTTCCCCTGGCTTTTCGAAATCGCTCCCTCCTCCCCCCCCCCTGCTCCGCGCTCTATCTCGTTCAAATCGAAATCTATGTTGTCCCTAATTACATTTTTTGTAGTCCACCGTCCATTTCAACATAGCTGATGGGAAAATATGTGCATTGTAGATCGTAGTCACTCCGTTATTCATCGTATGATTATATCCTTTTCAGCTTGCGAATCTGTTGTTAATAGTATCATTTTTCTACATAATTTCCAAGTACAATGATACATTTGTTAAACCGCTTTATAAGTTTCAAAAAGCCGTCCATGAAAAAATCAGGACATTGCACACGGAACGGCAATGGGCGAAAGACATCACAGCAGGTGAACGCCCACGAGCAAGATGCCCATACACCATTGGGTAGAAGTCGACCATGAGTATGGCAATGACTTTCTGTTTCGGGTTGTGACGGGGGATGAAAGGTGGATCCACCATTACACGCCCAAATCGAAGGTCGCATCCGTGAAGTGGAAACATCCTTTATCACCTGTCCGAAAGAGGTTCGAAAGTACTCCGTCTGTAGGTAATGTGCTACTCAATGTTTCACGGGACGCTATACTTCTTCCGCATGCAATTCCCTGATGTTTTTCTGGAAGGCTTTTGAAGCTTATAAAGCGGTATGACAAATGTCTCAATGTACTTGGAAATTACATAGAAAAATAAAGAGATGTCTTGTCTTTAATGTCTCATTCATTTTTCCTTTGATACGCAACTCTAACCACAGTTAACAGGGAAAACTTACTTTCCAACTCCCCCTTGTAGTGGTATATAGTGGTATGGGTTTTCGAACGAGTGTTATTTAGACGGGTGAACATTAATAGAAACAATATAAACTGGTACAACCATGTTGTCTTCTTCAGTCTAAACATGCAGTTCTCTACGCTACCGTATTCTGTGCAGGTCTCTTCATTTGTGAACGAGAACGGCAACCTACATCGTGTTGTACCCGTCCAGAGATCCGAATGGGGGACTCTTTTAGCTGCGGAATATTTTACTCCCGACGACACCTTTATCACATATTCATACAATAGAGCTGCATGTACTAGAGAAACCCGACTTGCTTTCAGCCATCCACAGTAACTGCATTGCAAAGCCACATTAGCTGATGTTACAAGCCGGTCGCGGTGGCCGAGGAGACTGAGGCGCTCCAGTCACGGTCTGTACGGCCACTATGGTCAAGTGTTCGAATCCCCCCTCGGTCATGGATATTTGTGTCGTCCTTAGTATTAGCTAGTTAATAAGTAGATTGTAAGTTTAGGGACTGATGACCCCTTAGTTAAGTCCCATAAGCTATACAAACATTTGAACATTTTGATGTTACAAGGCCAGCTCAGTCAATCATCCAAACTGTTGCCCCTTAACTACTGAAAAGTGTCTGTCCCTTATCAGGAAGCACACGTTTGTCTAACCTCTAGACAGCTGCCCCTCCGCTATGGTTGCACCTTCAGTACTGCTATATGTATCCCCGAGGCACGTTACACAACGTGGGCAAAGTGTATGGTTCATGGGATACCTTGATAAAACTGTAATTGGTTCAGATGAATAGAAGTCTTGTATTGTCGGGAGTGTACTGATAAACTGCGATGTATTTTTATAGGAAAATCTTCAACAAGACTATAGTGCGACTAATCTTTGGTTATTGTTTCGGCCTTTGGAATCATAATGCGGCTGGCATGACAGCAGTAAGCGAACGTGTTTAGATGGATATAGCATGAACGAGAGGCTAACAGAAGCACAGCGAAATTTAATGGAAATTTTTGAAGGAGAAGCGACGCTATTTTTCGGAATCTTCGATGAGTGAAAGTGGATAAGTACGCAATAGTTCTGCTGAGATCATCATGTATCTTGTGTAGTGGCCACGAGACTAAGACACAAAGGTTAGGGCATAAAGGCAGTCCTGCACCCTCGTATAGTAAGCGAACGAAATACGTCAGAAAACCAAATATATCGGTATGAAATATCCTCCATACAATACATTGTATATACAGGATCTGGGTAAGAAGAAAAGAGATTATTTTTCTCTGAAATTTTATTGACAGAGATATCGTTACATACCTTCAACGCAATCGCCCCCAATATTCATGACCTTTTGCCAACCGTTTTGGAGGCTTGAATACCGTCTACGGGACTACTGTTGTTGATGCCCCGAATTGACCTCCCTACGATTAAGCAAGACTCGTGTAGTACTTGAAGCACTATCTGATTCTGCTGGATACGAGTCTTAAGAAACTACCTAAGAGAGTGTAGAGACTGAAACACACTCGTGGCCATTAAAATTGCTACACCACGAAGATGAAGTGCTACAGACGCGAAATTTAGCGACAGGAAGAAGATGCTGTGATATGCAAATGATTATCTTTTCAGAGCATTCACACAAGATTGGCGCCGGTGACGACACATACAATTTGCTAACATGAGGAAACTTTCCAACCGAGTTCTCATACACATACAGCAGTTGACCGGCGTTGCCTGGTGAAACATTGTTGTGATGCCTCGTGTAAGATCGGACTGTAGCCTATCGCTATTGCGGTTTATTGTATCGCGACATTGCTGCTCGCATTGGTCGCGATCCAAAGACTCTTAACAGAATATGGAATCGGTGGGCTTAGGAGAGCAATACGGAACGTTGTGCTTGATCCCAACGGCCTCTTATCACTAGCATTCGAGATGACAGGCATCTTATCCGCATGGCTGTAACGGATCGTGGAGCCACATCTCGATCCCTGAGTCAACAGATGGGCACGTTTGCAAGACGACAACCATCTGAACGAACATTTCGACGACGTTTGCAGCAGCATAGACTATCAGCTCTGAGACCATGGCTGCAGTTTTTTTCACGATGCATCACAGACAGGAGCGGCTGCAATGGTGTACGCAATGACGAACCTGGGTGCACGAATGGCAAAACGTCAATTTTTCGGATGAATCCAGGTCCTGTTTACAGCATCATGATTGTCGCATCCATGTTTGGAGACATCATGGTGAATGCACATTGGAAGCGTGTATTCGTCATCGCCATACTAGCGTATTACCCGGCTTGATGGTATGGGGTGCCATTGGTTACACGTATGGTCACCTCTTGTTCGCATCAACGGTGCTTTGAACAGTGGTCGTTACGTTTCAGATGTGTTACGACCCGTGGTTCTACCCTTTATTAGATAGCTGCGAAACCCTACATTTCAGCAGGATAATGCACGACCGCATGTTGTAGGCTCTGTGCGGGCCTTTCTGCATACGGAAAATGTTCGACTACTGCCATGGCTAGTATATTCTCCAGATCTCTCACCAATTGAAAACATCTGTTCAATGGTGGCCGAGCAACTGGCTCGTCACAATACGACAGTCACTAC
This sequence comes from Locusta migratoria, assembly GCA_026315105.1. Lineage (NCBI taxonomy): Eukaryota > Metazoa > Arthropoda > Insecta > Orthoptera > Acrididae > Locusta > Locusta migratoria. The sequence goes on from CM048744.1 coordinate 678,789,958, forward strand.
TCTTGATGAACTATGGTATCGTGTTGAAGCTGCATGGGCATCTGTACCTGTACACGCCATCCGAGCTCTGTTTGACTCAATGCCCAGGCGTATCAAGGCCGTTTTTACGGCCAGAGGTGGTTGTTATGGGTACTGATTTCTCAGGATCTATGCACCCACATTGCGTGAAAATGTAATCACATGTCACTTCTAGAGTAATATGTTTGTCCAATGAATACCTGTTTGTCATCTGCATTTTTTCTTGGTGTAGCAATTTTAATGGCCAGTAGTGTAGAAATGAGGACAGTGAAAATACTCGATGGTACCTCTCACGTGTATCACGAGAAAAATTAATAATCTGTAGTAGTTACAATATAACTGCAAACCAGCACTTAAATTTTTCTTTTTTAAAACAATCGGTTTTTTTCACCAGCAGTAGGGCAACTTCATTAAGTGCCCCCCTACTCCCTTGCTTCACCGTCAGCGATCTCACCCTCGAGTGCTCTTAGACTGCGACTAATGACCCGACCTCACTGCTCCACTTCCACCAGCACGTAGTAAGCGGCTTTCCACGTCTTCCAGTCCTTGCAGGAACGGTATTCCGGGGAAACGTCTTAGTCACCGCGTAAAGGTTTGTTTTCACTCCCGGACCTGCACGCAGTTTTTATCTCCCAGAAAGTTTCAGATCAGTGCATATCTCGCCCCAGAGTGAAAAGTACTTCTGCAAACTTATCTAAAAGTACATTGGGTTGTGCTATCTACGAAAACCAACTCTTCCTTATCTGAGCCGGAAATACTGCAAGCGACGCCTCTTGTCAAGCAGCCAGTAGTGTGATGTTTCAAGTGAATAAACATCTCGCATCAGTCGTGTGTTTCCGCCTCTGTTAGCGTTCATGGATACTGAACACAGCTTTGGTTCCGAAAGCAGTCAACTCGTGCTACCTCCATGCATTCAACATCGAACCTGTACTTACATGGATGAGTTCGTCGTTATTGGTGACCTCGAGATACAAGAAGTAAACGCACTAATAACGTGTTATCGTTTGTCAGATTCATGGTTCAGTTGGTTGATGGTGTAGTTACTCTGAGGTAGTCCTACGACCTGTCAGAACTATCAAAGCTTCGTCAGTAGCCCAGCCTTCCTCCCCTCATCATATCCCTACAAAATTACTCTTCTGCATTTTTGTTCTTAAATAGATTTTCAGATTTAGAAAACTTCCGAATATTGTAAGTAGGTATAAATAAAATTAAACGTTATTGACAGATATCACTTACGTCAAAGGAGAAACTGTTAGAGACAACATATTGAATGTATTATTGTTGAAAATAAACTGCAAATTGTACATACTTTCTGAAAAATTTGAAAGTACATTAAAATCTGACCGAAAATAGAAGTATTAAAAGTGTACAAGGGATCTACTTGGAGCATACTTGGCTTGTATCCATGCCCTAGAAAAATGTAAAAACTCCAGTACACTGCGCCAATAAAAGCTATCAATATTTAATAGCAGTGTCTTGGCTTAAAACTTTAATATGTCTGAAGGTACAACACAAAACGCTAATAAATATTTAAGCAGATTAGATATACTTCATAGTTTCTTCGGGTTTGCTGCCGGATTTTGTAGTCAAACTGGGTCAATTTGACTTCAAAATCCGGCAGCAAACCTGAAGAAACTAAGAACTATTACGCCGGGAAAGTCTACGAAACTAGATTAGAGATATAACTAACAATATGGTTGAGCTTGTGTACATAAACACTGGTGCATATAAACCTAGCTCGTCTCAGCATAAAATTGCAATTACAGGAACGAAGACCTGATATGGACTTACCATCATTCAGAAAGGAAATACAGTCAAAAATATATTTATAGAAGATGCTGAAAATGACCCCCTGCAACATCAATACGCAGCTGTGCACGTCTAAGTATATTCAGATGCAACCGAAGTGTGTAGATTTGTTTCGTAGACCTTTCTCTTGAGTATCTCCAAAGGGAAAAATCACATTGTTAGATTCGGCGAACGTGGAGATCACAAATGTTTACTGACGAATTTGTTCCTCAGTGGAATCGTTCCAAGGATACCTTCAGCCGTCAGTACACTAGGCGTGGATCTGAACGTGTACGGTCAACGTGCTGAGTTTCTGATATCAGATCGTGCAAACCGCACTGAGCGGACGCTTTAATAGCGTGTAGGCAATATCAAGCCCGTCAGATATTCTGAACCTTCACCAGTGAGCTGGGAGACGGCCACCTACGTCACACGCAGCTTATACGGGGCCCCATGCTCTTTTAGGCACAGAAAGGAAGACATCATTTTGGCTGTCAGTAGAAGCACTTAATTTTTGTGTATATAACTTAGGTCTTACGAATGTATGCCATTTCAAAGCAAATCAGTGTAACTGAGTACGAAGCTCTCGAAAACCAGTATTTTCAAGTACTGTTTGTTGTAATAAAATGACTAGCACCGTCTTACTCGTATTATGAAACTTTGCCGTTACAAGGCAACTGGTTGGCTGTTGTTTCTCCTACTATCTGGGAAGTACAAGGTAGCATTAGCGTACTTGCCAGGGACCTCGTGCTGTATCAGCTGGCGACTGCAAGTCGTGGTTCCCGGTGGTACCATTGGTGCCTATCGCTTCCGCTCAGAGGCCATCCTCTGTTCTGTGGATGGCAACGCTCACAGCGTTAAAGCACAACTCGTTCTTCGAAGCATCTTTCCTCGGAACTGACTGGCTCTCTGCCCTAGAGTGCGGGTGGAAGACTTAGAGATTGTCGATTCTGCTACGTCGTCGGATGCATATTTTTGTAAATGCTGTCAGTAAGAGATTTATACGAGGGTATTTCGGAAAGTACCCTAGAGGAACAGAAGAGTTTTGACGAGCAAGTTGGCAACATTGGTGTTAACCTTGAACTGTTAGCTTTCTCCTCGCGGTCGTTTGGCAGTTGAACGTTGCTGGTTGGAATAGGTCGTGTTTAAAATGGCTGCGCCGATTCAGAGTCCCTCCAAATGCGAAGTGCGCTCCGTCATACGTTTTCTTCATGCAAAACGTCAGAGACCAGCGGATATTCACAAAGAAATTCTTTCTGTTTATGGGAACATTATGAATCGACAAAATGTAACGAATTGGTGCCATTTCTCTGGAGGCAGGACCGATGTTCATGATGAACAAAGAACAGGTTGGCCATCTGTGATCTCTGATGCCCTTCTTCGGAGAACGGAGGAAGCAATTCGTGCCAATAGACGTATCAAATTCAAAAAATTGCATCAGATCATACCGGACGTGTCAATGACAACTCTTTATGACGTTGTGACTATCAAGTTAGGGTACAGGAAATTGGGTGCGCGCTGGGTTCCAAAACTGTTAACGGAAGAACATAAAAAGAAGAGGATGGGCTTTGCACTCGACTTCCTCACACGCTATGCTGAAGCAGGTGATGAGTTCCTTGATCACGATGTGACAGGTGACGCGAAGTGGGTTTACCATCACACACCTGAATCCAAGCAACAATCAATGCAATGGCGCCATTCGAATTGACCAAAAGATGAGCAATGCAAAACGTCGATTTCAGCGAAGAAAATCATGGCTTCTGTTTTTTTGGGACAGACAAGGCATTCTTGTGTTGGAATTTATGCCTTCTGGAACGACAATTAATGCTGCTGCATATTGCATGACTTTGAAACGTCTTCGAGGGGCAGTTCAAAACAAATACAGGGGAATGCTGACAAATGAAGTCCGCTTGCTTCATGACAACGCTCGGCTTCACACAGCGCTCGTAACCAAAGCAGTACTCAAACAATTCAAATGGGACGTATTGGACCATACGCCATACAGCCCGGACATTGCGCCCACCGACTTCCATGTCTTCCGTTACCTAAAGTCACATCTTGGTGGAAAATCATTCCACGACGATGAAGAGATCAAAGATGAAGTTGAAATGTGGTTCCCACAACAGGCGGCAACCTTCGATGATGTGGGACAGAAAAGCTTATGCACCGACTTAACAAATGTTTGGATAACGGGGGTGATTATGTAGAAAAATAACAAATAATCCAGTTAATAAGATGTAATTGACGTTTTCTAAATAAATGTTCTATTTAAGGAATGCGAGCCATTGTATCTTTACTTTTCAAAATGCCCTCGTAGTTGTCCGCTTTAAGAGATCAGGCGTGCGAGGTCCTTTCAGAAAATTCCGTAACTTTGTCCACAGAATATTTCTTCGTTTGCCTTTTACTTATTCATGGTCTCCCTCGAAACATTCTTGTCCGCAACTGATAAACCTCTTCCTACGCCGTTTTCACTTTCGGAAGTAGTCTTGCTGCGACTTATGCTGGATCATGAATTTTCTTTTTTGTTGGTCTATAGTTGCAAATCGCCGTCGTTTCAACGGGGTTCTCATCTTGGAACCTTAGACACACTTCTCATAATCTGTTAAGGATTCTCTCATCTGCTCGACCCAATAGCACTTCACAGATTACTAGGCGGTGATGGTCTTTCTGGTCTTGATCATGAGCAGTGGGCGAAGTTGGCTACAGCACGATGCATTTCAAGATGCTGTGCCATGGTTTCATAACATGACTCGACTGACATTCCGCTACAATCTCTCGATTGACACTCACAATTTCGTTAACGTTCGTGACATGAGCGTCACAGGTAGACGTCGACGGACGTCCTGAACGAGAGTCATCCTTTACTTCGCCGCGTGAAATAGCCTTGTGGCTTAAGGCGCCATGCTATGAACTAGGGTCTTTCCCGCCTGAGGTTCAAGTCCTCCCTCAGGTGTGTATATATATATATATATATATATATATATATATATATATATATATATATATATATATATGTGTGTGTGTGTGTGTGTGTGTGTGTTTTTTGTCCTTGGTATCAGTCAGTTCAAGTATTGCATTTCAGGAGGGGCGTTCAATTAAAATTTGTGATGTGGCCGGGACTCGAACCAGGGACCTACTGCTGCTGGGCAGACACTTGAAACCGCCAGCTAACACCATATACTTTAATTCTGCTTCAATGTTCCCTGTGAAATACGTATAAAATTGCCAAGGCTCTCCTATATCACAGTAGAACCCGAGCAAAGAACGTGGAAGGCAACAATCCCACCTTGTTCCTCAAACAGAGGTAACATAAATGTCAATATTAATTCAGTTGCTTGAGACATACATTGTCTCATTATACGAAATATAATGAATACACGTACATTGTATACATTACAAATGTTCAAATGTTTGTAAATCTAACGGACCAAACTACGTGGCCATCAGTCCGTAGCTTACAAACTACTTAAACCTAGGTAAACTAACCTAAGGACAAACACACACCCATGCCCCAGGGAGGACTCGAACCTCTACGGCGAGCAACCGTGCGCTCCGCAGCGAGACGCTTTAGACCGCTCGGCTACTACACCGCGGCTCTCCATTACACCAAAGGTACTGAATATATTGAATATACTTTTGGTATGAGACAACGTATGTCTCAAGGAACTGAGTCATTGTTGATATTTATATCACCTCCGCCTGGGAAACTAGTTAGGACTACTCCCAGTCGTGTTCTTTGCCGCTGGCGCGGCGGAGTGGCCGAGCGCATTGAGGCGCTATGCTCCGATGCGCGAGGCCGTTCCCCGTATTTGAAACGTATTTCACAGGAAATATTGAGGCAGAATTAAAGTATGTGGGCCGCGGCGGATTAGCCGCGCGCTCCGCGGCGCCGTGCTGTGGTGCGAACGGCCGTTCGCCGTCGGGAGTTCGGATCCCCCCTCGGGCATGGGTGTTTGTGTTGTGCTTAAGTGAGTTTAACTTAGTTTAAGTGGTTTGTAAGCTACGGAGTAATAACCCAGCGGTTGAGTCCGATACATTTACAAACATTTTTAAAGTATGTGGGGTCTAGGGACTGATGACCATAACAGTTTGGTCGAATCGGTTTACGAACGTGAAACCTTAGCTTTTCCAGGCGTAATGAATGTTCAAACAACTTACGGGTATTCTGCTGGGTGAAGTCATCGACCACCGCCGATATTTCGGCACAACTGCACTCAAGGAAGCGATGTGCAAGCGAATTTAATAGCTCGGTTTGCAAATGCTAAACAAGGTAGATAACACACCCAGTACAAGTGACCACAGAGTCAACACAACAGAAGATGACCAACATCAGAGATATCGAAAGTGACTATTAATCAACAGGTGAGGCACCATTAATTCTGTCCCTTTGTTTTTTGACGAGAGAGCTTGCCGGATTCCAAGCAGAATTTAAACAATAACCACCATCTATATTTATAAGACTGCTTGCTAATTTAATTTCAACTGCTTCCTTAATAACACTAACTCAAAAGGTGTAAGTGCATGCCAGAATCTCTGTGTTGTTGTATTCCGTAGGATGACGAGTAACAAGACAAAGTTCTCCAACAGCGGATTTGTCTGGCTGTTCAAAAAATGTTCAAATGTTTGTAAATCTATGAGACTTAATTGCTTGGTTATTAGTCCCTCGCTTACAAACTACTTAAACTAAGGTAAACTAACCTATGGACAACACACACACCCATGCCCGAAGAGGGACATGAATCCCCGACGGCGAACGGCCTCGTGCACTGCAGCATGGCGCCCCAGTGTGCACGGCTATTGCGACGCGGCTGTTCGGCTATTGTAAGCTCCTGTGACGTTTGTCTTCAATACACCGATCTTCCACAGTCCTCATTGTCTGACCAGTACATGACAAGCCACAACTGCAAGCAATATGATAGACACCAGCCTTACGCAAACCAAGATCATCCTTTACGGACCTTTGAGTGCAGTTGTAGCTTGAGAATGGCAGGGTGTGCTCCTCTCGAAATGTCGGGGATGGTTGATGACGTCATCCGTCATGATACCCGTAAGTTGTTTGAACAGGTTACAAACATTTGAACATTTTTTTATAATTCCGTCCGATCGTGAACCATTAGTAACACCGAGTACGAGTTGAGCAATCATCGCCGTAGGCTTAGTGCACAATTTGGCGAATCTCTGTAAATGTTATCTTGAGTTTCACGAGAAATTTAATGCAGACGTGTTGCGCCTCTAACTCTGCCATCTCGAAATTCGCAAACTGCGACGCAACTTTCCACTCAGTACAGCAGTGAACAATAACTAAGAGGCATGCAATAATGAAACTTTGTACACACGGAACCCAACAATGTTTCGATCCAACACTCCACTGGCGTGAAATTTCGAATGTTCCGGAAGTTTTTGAACAGACAGTATAGGACAGTCTAAATACAACTACCCAGATGCAAAGTACATGACACGATCGCCAGAGTTTACTGACAAATAAGACCTGAACAAAGCCTAAACAAGACAACAATGCGACAAGTATATAATAATTTTGTGTGGCTCATTGTCCTGGTGCATGTTTTTCAATTGGACGCCACTTCGGCGACTTCCGTGTCCCTACCTTACCCCAGTTACCCAACCGGGGAAAGGGGACGTACAGTTTAACGTGGAATCCGAACTACGTATCGTTTCTGGCGACTCCTCACACAGTTGAGAGTTGAATGAGGATTTTAAACGCAGACTGAAAAAAAAAAAAAAATCCAACGTCGGACCTGGTTCTGCATCCAAGAACCTTCGGTATGATTTTTTTCGTTTTGATCTATTGTTTCTTCTGTTCCTTGCGGTCGCTGATCGTGTTTGTTCGTTGTTATTCGACGTGTTCTTGGCTTTTTTTTTTTCCTTTTTAATACAAGAGAGGGTGTTCAGTCCTCTGACCGGGCGCGCTGTGCTACGACGCCCGGCGCCGTTTCCAGTCGAGCGCTTTACCCCAACACCACCGGCCCCGACTGACCAGTAAACACAAATGTAAGCTCTTCAAATGTTCAAATGTTTGTAATTCTATCGGACCAAACTGCGTGGTCATCAGTCCGTAGCTTACAAACTACTTAAACTAAAGCAAACTAACCTGAGGACAAACACACATACCCATGCCCCAGGGAGGACTCGAACCTCCGACGGCGAGCAACCGCACACTCCGCAGCGAGGCGCCTTAGACCGCTCGGCTACTCCACAGCGGCTATAAGCTCTTTTTGGTGAAATGAAACTTACTAGTTTTCATACTAGGTAGTATCAGTGAATGCCGCGCGGGAGTAGCCGAGCGGTCTGAAGCGCCACGTTACGAATCGCTCGGTCTTCCATGTCGGAGGTTCGAAACGTCCCTCGGGCATGGATGTGTGTGTCGTCCTTAGGTTAGTTTAACTTAGTTTAAGTAGTTTGTAAGTCTAGGGCTGATGACCAACGTAGTTTGGCCCCATAGAAATACAAACATTTGAAAATCAGTGAATGGAAAACCAATCTTCTGGCCAAATTTTCGATGAGCATGGTCTTGAGAACGTGGCGCCAGGAGATATGCTGGAAGGGTGGCAGTAGACGGCAGCGGTGCGCTGGCAAGGGCCGCGGCAACTGGCGCCAGTTTTGCGGCTGGCAGCAGGCCGCGTGAGAAAGGCGGGCACGCCAGGCCAGCGCGCTGGCACGCCAGCAGAATGCGCACATCTCGCCGGCCATCTGCTAACGGACGCTGACCACGCACGGCGGAAGCCTGAGGTAATTACATACTTACTGGACTTCCACACATCACCCTTCACGCCATCCTTATCTCACGGCCTAGATTGTGAGTAACCCTTTCCTAAAATGCCCTTATCCTCCCTCCTGTGTCCTACCGGAATTAATTTCCAAAAGCTTTTGTCTGCGTTTATTTCTGTCTTCATTTTTTGTGACTATCGGTGTCACTGAGCTATGTACTGGCCAGCCACTCTGTCTCTTTTGAATAATATTTTCGCATATCACTGGAAAAAATCCATCAGATACATCGAGTAAGGAAGGAAGGAAGCTTAGGGTCTAACGTCCCGTCGACAACTTGGTGATTAGAGACGGACCTAACGCTCGGAATGTTGGGTGAGGATGGGGATGGAGTGATTGAGGGAAATCACGGAAAACCCGAATCTCGATGGCTGGAGGTGGATTTGAAACACCATCCTCCCGAATACGAGTCCAGTGCGTTACCACTGCGCCACCTCGCTCGGTGATATATCGAACTTAATAATTTTTAGTCCAATATCTCAAGTTGTACTGAGGTAACAGGTGTCTATTCATGCTGAAACACCCATTTTGGTGCGTGGTGTAGCGTCCACGAACGGCAATGCAGGCTTTCGTATCTACATTACTGGCCATTAAAATTGCTACACCAAGAAGAAATGCAAATGATAAACGGGTATTTATTGGACAAATGTATTATACTAAAACTGGCATGTGATTACATTTTCACGCAATTTGGGTGCATAGATACTGAGAAATCAGTACCCAGAACAACCACCTCTGGCCGTAATTATGGCCTTGATACTCCTGGGCATTGAGTCAAATAGAGCTTGGATGGCGTGTACAGGTACAGATGCCCACGCAGCTTCAACACGATACCACAGCTCATCAAGAGTAGTGACTGGCGTATTGTGAGAGCCAGTTGCTCGGCTACCATTGCGTTGACCAGACGTTTTCAATTGCTGAGAAATCTGGAGAGTGTGCTGGCCAGGGCAGCAATCGAACATTTTCCGTATCCAGAAAGGCCCTACAGGACCTGCAACGTGCGGTCGTGCATTATCCAGCTGAAATGAAGGGTTTCGCAGGGATCGAATGAAAGGTAGAGCCACGGGTCGTAGCACATCTGAAATGCAGCGCCCATTGTCAAAGTGCCGTCAATGCGAACAAGAGGTGACCGAGACGTGTAACCAATGGCACACCATACCATAACGCCGGGTGATACGCCAAAATGGCGATGACAAATACACGCTTCCAATGTGTGTTCACCGCGATGTCGCCAAACACGGATGGGACCATCATGATCTTGTAAACAGAACCTGGATTAATCCGAAAAATGACTTTTTACCATTCGTGCATCCAGGTTCGTCGTTGCGTACAACATCGCAGGCGCTCCTGCCTGTGATGCAGCGTCAAGGGTAACCGCAGCCATGATCTCCGAGCTGATAGTCCATGCTGCTGCAAATGTCGTCGAACTGTTCGTGCAGATGGTTGTTCTCTTACAAACGTCCTCATCTGTTAACTCATGGATCTAGACGTGGCTGCACGATCCGTTACAGCCATGCGGATAAGATGCCTGTCATCTCGACTGATATTGATACGAGGCCGTTGGAATCCAGCACGGCGTTTCGTATTGCCCTCCTGAACCCACCGATTCCATATTCTGCTAACTCGTTGGATCGCGACCAGCGCGAGCAGTAATGTCGCGATACGATAAACCGCAATCGCGATAGGCTACAATAAGACGACCTTTACCAAAGTCGGAAACGTGATGGTACGCATTTCTTCTCCTTACACGAGGCATCACCAGGCATCGCCGGTCAACTGCTGTTTGTGTATGAGAAATGGTTGGAAACTTTCCTCGTGTCTGCACGTTGTAGGTGTCGCCACCGGCGCCAATCTTGTGTGAATGCTCTGAAAAGCTAATTATTTGCATATCGCAGCATCTTCTTCCTGCCGGTTAAATTTCGCGACTGTAGCACGTCATCTTCGTGGTGTAGCAATTTTAATGGGCAGGATTGTATACGCCAATGACGGTGATGATCCTTTCTTCAGTGCGGAGACACACAGGCCCTTACTCTTAACGAAAATCAGTGGGAAAAAAATAAGAAGAAAGAAAAAAGAAAAAAAAAACACGTCTGTCCACCATTTCCTCCCGCATCTAGTAATTTCATATCCACATCACAGTTGCTTGGCTTCACCCGACGCGATCACTGATTTCTCACTGAAGAATAGTCCGTGTTCTATAGGAAATTCCTGTCTGAAATTCAAACTCGGTGCCAGCGGTAATTGTGGTGGTAGTGGGTGAAGGTTTGTCAGTTCGGGGTGGTCGCTGTGGCTGCCGTTGTCGTGTGATTGTCGGCCTGCGGTCAATGTCTCCGCCCTGGGCTCTCCCTTTGCTGCTACCGTCGTGGCTGTGATGAAGGAGTATAGTACGGGTGAATCAGGAGCAGCGCTCAGCGTACACAGCTGCCCGCCTTGCCTTGCTCCACGCAGCAGCAGACACGCATTCGTACCAGAGTCTAACACAAATGTCACGAAACCACCCGGGAATCTCTTCGCCACTGCAACGCTGCCAAGCGTGGGTCATATAAACATACCACGAAACGACTGTGTATTGATTGTATAATTACGTAGGCTTCCGCGGCCAGAGTCAGATGACATTCAAGAAAACTTTTATGTGTCGAGTGAAGCAGCACATTCAAAATACCACCGTATTTAGGAGTTTTTCTGGCGCTATAAATTCTAGCGGCTATAAAAAAACATGACAGTGAAGTCTCTTATTCCGATTTGTAAAGGATGCTGAGAAGTAAAAGAATAATGTTACGAATAACAACTGTTCATTTGCGGTGGTTAGTCGTACTTTTAGGCATCGAAGAAAAACTTTAATAAATCATTCACTTTAAAACTTAGGTTCTTAACGAGAAACGTAATAGTTTAAAAACCAGAATATTACTACTATATAAAAGTATTGTTTGCAATTATTTCTGTTCTTGTTTTGGACGATACGATTACTACTCTATGATTCATATGTATAATACTGAAAAAAAGTTGAATTGTTTGTAATCTAAGGGAGTTAACTGCTTCCGTTATCAGTCTCTAGGCTTAGAAGCTAATTCCTTACAAACTTCTTCCTTTCCTCACATATGTTAACCTACCAAACCTTTTTCTTGCTCTCCCTCTTTCAGCTTCTATTTTTCCCTCCATTAGCCTCTACAGTAGACAGTTATTGCGTAATGTGTCCAACCCAATATGTTTTACTCTTCTCTATCAGCTTCGTGAAGTTGCTTTCCTCTTTTACCTCGCTGAACACCTCCTCCTTTCTCATTCTGCCAGTCCATTTCATTTTCTCCGTTGTTCTCCATAGCCACATTTGAAAACTTTCTAATATTAAGTGTTCTTTATTTCTGACTTTCCACAATCATAAAGATACCATGCTCCATAAAAAAACATTTCGCGAACCTCTTCCGGAGATTAATGAGGATACTCTTAGCCGCCAGTAAATCTTTCACACTGCCAAACACATTCTTTCCCGTCTTGTTCTGAGTCTCTATAGACGTATAATTTTTGTGAAACTGAATTACAAAACTAAGCAGGTTGTATTGAAATAATTAACTGCAGTCGGGACGTTTAAATCACATTTAAGCGCATGGCGGAGTGTTTATCGAACACTGGGGGTCTCATAATGTCATTAACACAACCACACAACAAAGACGATATTCCATAAGCACGCGATTTGACTGGATGTCGCTTGTGAGGCACAGTGTCAAATTCCTTCCGAAATCTAGAAATATGAAACTGATTTGAGGTCGCTTATCTATAGCACTCATCACTACACGTGTTTCACAACAACGATACTTTCTGAATATTCAAATGTTTGTAAATATAAGGGTCATCAGTCCCTAGGTTTACAAACAACTGACACGAACTTGAAGTAACTTATGCTAAGGACAACCACCCATTCCCTGCAGAGGACTCGAACCCCCGACGGCGAACGGCCGCGAGCCGCAGCTGGGGGCCTTAGTCCGCACGGCTATTCTGCCGCGGCATACTTTACGAAACGGTGTTGACTATGGGTCTTCGAGATAGTTAATAATGTGCAAGAGAAGTTCCAAAATCCTGCTATAAACTGAAATCAATAATATGGGCCTGTAAATTTGCGAATCACGGCTATTACCTTTCTTGAATGTTGAACTGACCTGTCCAACTTTCTAGTCTTTCGCTGAGGAGGCGGTTATATATGGAGCTATTGTGACTACTAGTCTTTCTCGGCGTAACATCATATCATATTCTTGTCGGGTTTTCTGCCGGATCAGGACGTCATGTTGAGACAATATTTCGGCGGTCGAACCGGCCGCCATCCTCAGGAGTGGGAGCTGTTCACCAACTGGTCTGAACTGAGTTAAACCCACGAGCAGCAGCCAGCGCGTGCGCGAGCATCAACGATACGGCCCTCTATCGTACAGCGTCCCACTGGTGGAAGTCGTCATAAACGTTGATACGCTATGCGGTATTGTTAAAACTACTCGTCCAGTGACAAACCGTTGTTTTTTCAACTGCTTATATCGCTACCGTTACGAGTTGTTCACGTGATATCCATTGGGCTGTTACGTGTAAATACGCTTGGTGCCGCGGTGGAATGGCCGTGTGCATTGTGACGTCATGCTTCGGTGCGCGCAGCCGCTCCCTGTCGGGTGTTCGAATCCCCCCTCGGGCATGGATGTTTGTGCCGTCTTTAATATAAGCTAGTTCATGAAGTAGTTTGTAAGTTTAGGGACTGATGGCCCCGCAGTTAAATCCCATAAGTTTTACAAACATTTGAACACGCATGGTAAACAAGTACCACGTAGTGCTCATACAAGATAGCTGTGGCGGTGACGAGGCTCTTTTGCTCCCCCTTTTTTTCGAAGGTGGAAAAAAATCAAGATTCGAGCAGTGATTAAGTACTTCGTAAAGAAAGGCACGGAAGCAAAGGACATTCATGCGGATTTCCACAATACACTGGTGGTCCCTGCTCCTTCATATTCAACTGTTGCCAAGTGGGGAAATTAATTTAAATTTGGTCAGGAGGACTTAGATGATGATCCGCGCAATGGTCGATCAAGATGTGTCACTACTCCAGAAATAATTGCTAAAGTGCAGAAAATGGTCATTGAGATCGCCGACTGAAAGACCGTGAAATTGCTCACGCTTGCCAGATGACATCTGAAAGGGTATCTCACATTTTGCCGGCCGCGGTGGCCGAGGTGACTGAGGCGCTCCAGTCATGGTCAGCACGGCCGCTACGGTCGGGGGTTTGTAAGTAGTTCATAAGTAGTTTCTAAGTTTAGGGACTGATGACCCCGTAGTTAAGTCCCATAAGCTTAACAAACATTTGAACATTTGATCTCACATTTTAACTTAAGAAATAGAAATGAAAAATAAAATAAAATAAAAAAACTAATATAAAATAAAAATAAATAAACCCGGGACTCATGGCGTTGGATAAAAAACGTATGAGAATGGACATTTCGGAAAATGTTTGGCCCGTTTTAGGAGAAACGAACAAGATTTTTTGTGCCGGTTTGTGACCTCAGATGAAACTTAGGTGACTACTATACCCCAGATAAAAAACAACAGTCAAAACAGTGGAAACATTCTGATTGTCCGCCGCCAAAGAAAGCAGACAATTCTTTTCGCTGGAAAGGTCATGGTATCAGTGTTCTGGGATGTGAAGCGGATTCTGTTTGTAGATTATCTCCCCACGGGGAAAATCATTACTGGGGAATACTGTGGTAACCTTTTGGACAAACTGCAATAAAAGATACGCGGAAAAAGGGCAAGTTTAACTAAGAAGAAAGTCATCTTCCATCAAGACAATGCGCTCCGCACATATCTGCTGTCGCCATGGCAAAATTACCTGTAATAAGGTATGGACTGTTGCCACACAGTGCTTCCCAGTCGCATCGACCGAACAGAGAAGCCACAGCTTGCGCTGTATGCGCCCGTGCATTGTCGTGCGAAATGATGGGTGAGTTCCGCAGTAAGTGTTGCCGCTTCTTGCGCAAAGCTGGTCGCAGGTGACGCTCCAAAAACGAACAGTAATACTGTGCATTGACGGTCTCCGTTGTTCCTGTTTCGGAAACATAGTGACACCGATACGCTAGACCGCTCGCTCACAAGTGACAGTGTTTCCCTCGATTGTGCGCACGCGAGTCCATTTGCTTGAAGCTATCATCTATTATAATAGATAATGTCTCGACAGTAGCGTTGCCACTATTTAAGTTCAAATCCTCGTAATTTTCAGGCCTGGAGGAACGTCATTTTCGAGATGGGATCAAGGCACTGGGACACCTTTGGACCGATTCCATTAATCTACAAGTACATAGAAAAAGAAGAGAAAAGTTTCAGTGATGTAAGTACTTTTTTGTAATCCGTTCCGATAACTTTTCAAACCACCCTCCTATTTAGATTGTTTAGTTGTATAGCAAAGTAAGAGCGAATAAAGCAGAACAAAATAGGAATCTGACGTAAACTCATGTGGTTAAATATTTAAAATTAGATACTGTAATGGAGTTTATGTTAGAACATATCCCATTGGCGGACGCAGGCGAGTACCGGCCACCCAGGCACGTGGAGCGTTGCGCACTGCCAGCAGCTGCCTGCCAGCTAATCTATGCTAATCGACTGCTAATCGGTCGCACGGGTCAACCTGTGAATCACCGGCGTGCGGCCTGTCCCAGGTACGTACTGCACGAGCAGATAAGGCGCGTTTCGTTACTGACACTGCGGTTGGACAACAGCATCGGACAACCGTGAAAATTTCCTGCTTGAACGTAAATGTAGATGCGAGCCAAGCCTGCAAGGTGGCGCTGTTTTATTTGAGCACCTGCACGTTGCAAATGTTGATTGCTTTTCAGAATAGTGATTACACGACGTTGAGATTTGCTTCAAATTTTGCACACCTTTAGCAGGCCACTAAAACAACATAATGTGCAAGTACTAAAGTGCCCTACCCTGACAATTTCGTGAAAGTCGTAGGAGAAGTTTTACGAGTCAGTTATGTAGCCATCCATTTACCTGTGCGTAGATGCCGGACGTTGAAGTTCATGGTGCCAAATAATAATAATAATAATAATAATGAAATAAAACAAAACAATACAAGTGATAATTTTAGTGCTTTGTAAATCGAACGTGAATGAGGCGACATTTGGATTCCGTGTCAAACTCGATTTTTAATCTATCGATGGTTATGGCATTATTATCTGCAGTAGTCGATGGAGTCGCCTTCATTTTTGTAAAACAATTGTAGTTTCTGTGATATTCAGAAAATTTTCATCTACAGTATTCGTTCATACTTAATTAGCAATGTCTCGTCGCTAGACAGGTTAACTGCCAAATGGGACCGACTCTGTAGCTCGAAGCACGAAGGACGAAGTAGTTCAGGGTGCCTTACCACATTCCACGAATGAGGCATTTCTCAAGTCATGACAGACACACATTTTCAGGAAACCTTTATATGTTTCTTCGTCGACGTTCTGATAGTTACGAGTATGTTCTTCTAATAATTAAATTTAATTAAATGTTGTAAGTAGCCAAAATGTCTGCCACAGAAGGCAGGCATATTTAACATGCCATAACCTACATTCAAATATCTGTAATGATGGTTACATGTTGCATAAAGGAAGTACACGACGTACTGTGTAACAAATTCGCTTTTTGTTTCATATAGTTTAATAATTGTCAACCTGTACATTACGTTACAAAATTGACGCGTAAAACTTCCCTTGCAATTTCCCGGAACTGCCAGAGTAGTGCACCTTATTTACTCGCACGTGGTTTTATGGCCTACTAAATATGTTACAAAGTTTGTAATAAATCCGTGATCACATCGATGTAACCTCCCTTTGCGAGTCGGCGTAGTCGCCCGTTGTCGGATGCTTGTAAATCTGTGGGACTTAACTAGTGCGGTTATGAGCCCCCAAGCTTTAACTTAAACTAACGTAAGGACAACACATGTACCCGTGCTCGGGGGAGGACTCGAACCTCCGACTGGGAGTAACCGAGCGCTTCGAAAAATGGTGCATTAGAGAGCTCGGCCACTCCAATGAGGCCGCGCGTTGTCCCATACGGCTATGGAACCCAGTCAGTCTGTCGACTGTACCGTGCTCTCCCTCAGGATTGGGACGATACGGTTAGCTTGGGGCTCTTGACTGGTTAGGGAGTGTCTTGACTTTACCGTAAAAGCAGCTTCTCAACCACATAACGACAAATGACAGATTGTCTAGAACACAGTTTTTATTTCTGAAAGGTTCCGATATCGAGAACGCTGTTTACACCTACACAGTGAGAATGTACTTAACTCATTAGATAATCATAGATCATTTTTGTTCATAGTATTGTATGTATGAACTGAGCTGTTTGTTGGGAAATAGACATATTATTTATGACAAATTTCATCAAGAAATAAATATAATGAGAGGCAGTAGTTAATATACCCAGATACAAGCAGCAGGTATTTTCTGCTATTTGTCAAAGGCATTGATTGTGTGGACCATAACATCCTTTTAAGTAAATTAGAATTCTATGTTGTCACGGCAATTGCTGCAAAATAGTTCAAGTCGTACCTTGCTAACAGGAAAGAAAGGGTATCAGTGCAAGAGACTAGTGAATGAAGCCAAGTCATCATCATATTGGGACGAAATTACATGTGGTGTCCCACAAGGCTCCATCTTAGAGCCAATTCTTTTTCTTGTGAACATTAATGACGTCTCATCAGTTACACTGCCAGAAGCAGAGTTATTTTTGTTTGTACATAAATGTATTGCAATAAATAGCACTTCTAGCATAGTTTTAGAAAGGTCAGATAATGATATTTTCATGAACATTAATAAATGGTTTAAATCGAACTCATTGACATTAAACTTTAAGACTCACTACATGCAGTTCAGAATATGTAAGAGATTTTCATCCAGCGCGGGCATAAAGTATGACGAAGAGCAAATAGAAGAGGTCGACAGTATTAAATTCCTGGAATTGCAGCACAGTCAACTTTTGTTACTTTCATTCCATAATGTCGTATGTTACAATATTTTGGGGTAACTCTTCAAGCCAAGCAAACGTTTTCAGAGTCCAACAGCTTGTAATACGTATTAATTGTGGAGTAAATTCACGGACATTCTCTAGAAGCCTCTTCAAAGAACTGGGTATATTAACTACTGCCTCTCAGTATATTTATTTCTTAATGAAATTTGTCATAAATAATATGTCTATTTCCCAACAAACAGCTCAGTTCATACATACAATACTATGAACAAAAATGATCTACACGAGCACAAACGTTAGTTCAAAAAGGGGTCCATTACTCAGGAATACATATTTTCAGCCGGCCACGGTGGCCGAGGTGAGTGAGGCGCTCCAGTCACGGTCTGCACGGCCACTACGGTCGGGGGTTCGAATCCCCCCCTCGGGCATGGATATTTGTGCCGTCCTAGTTCGTAAGTAGTTCATAAGTAGTTTGTAAGTTTAGGGACTGATGACCCCGTAGTTAAGTCCCATAAGCTTTACAAACATTTGAACATTTTGAACATATTTTCAATAATTTACCGGCAACCATAGAAATTTAGCTACAAACAAAGATCAGTTTAAGAGGAGACTAAATGACTTCCTAGTGGGCAGTTGCTCCTACTCCACTGACGAATGTTTAAATAATAGCAGATGATGTATATATCTGTATTCATACTATTATTATGTTATCAGCTTGTAAAGAAGAAGAAGAAGAAGAGAGAGAGAGAGAGAGAGAGAGAGAGAGAGAGAGAGAGAGAGAGAATGACCTGTTTCACATCCACGAGGATCTCCTGAACACGGATCTATAAAACGAACAACTAACCTAATCTCTAAGCGTGCAGCGTTACTAGAGCGGGACTGTAAGTCGCCTTACGCCTGACCGGCCGCAGTGGACAAGGTGAGTGAGGCGCTCCAGTCACGGTCTGCACGGACACTACGGTCGGGGGTTCGAATCCCCCCTCGGGCATGGATATTTGTGCCGTCTTTAGTCTTAGCTAGTTCATAAGTAGTTTGTAAGCTTAGGGACTGATGACCCCGTAGTTAAGTCCCATAAGGTCTACAACGTTGTTTCTTTTTTTCACGCCTGAGCACGGTACTGGGAGCTGCAGCTGTACCAGCGTAGTGTGGCATTGTCTGTAGGCAGGCACAGTGGAAGTGCACGCCACGCGTCAGTAGGTCTGCAATCCACTCAAGCTGACTGCTGACTCTAGAGGGCAGCGCCCTACTTGCGCGTCAGCAACAGCTGGCAGCAGCTGGGGACACCACTTCACTTGTCTCAATGAACTCTGACCAAACACTTTACAGTACATTTATCCTGTCTACAATACGATTAATTACTATTTGTGTCACCAGGGTCGTTTTTAAAGGAATAACAGATTTGAAATGGAGTACGAGAAACTTTATTTACAGACATAAATTGGAAAACGCTGTAATAATACAGTGGCGTATCCGGGGGGGGGGGGGGGGGGCTGTCGGACCGCAGAACCGCCTGGACCCCCCCAAAATTTTTCTGCAGCTTCCCGTAGAGAAAGAGAGAGAGTGAGAAAGAGGGGGACAGAGGTAAGAAGAAAGAAAGGGATGATCCTCCCAATATGAGTGAAGGCGAATAGGCGAAATATTTTTTTTTTCCATTAAGAAATCACGTCTGCTGCTCGGTGATTGACCTCAGCCCCCACCACGATCGTGGATACGCCACTGAGTGTGTACGTTTCCTCACTTCTCGATCATCAACTTTTTAACATCTGTCCAGTCGTGTCACCTGCTTTTGGATCCCAGAATAATTAAGAAGAATAAGGGCGTTGCAGCTATAGCTGCATTCATAAATGGTAGTACAAAATGAAATGTAAAAAATGTTGCATTGCCAACAGCGAATGCTCCTCTAACTCAGTGGATCAAGTCTCTTGCTAAATAAGGAATTTGTAATTGATGTTGCTCCTCAGAATGTTATTTGTGGATATTTCTGATGCGGCTCGTCCATAGTGAAACATTTTTTTTTTTTTTTTTTTTTTTTTTTTTTTTTTTTTTTTTTTTGGCAAGTTGCCTCTTCAACGTCTCGTCTCAAGTCTTCATTGTTAAAATGTTTTTAAACCCATTGTACCAAACTACTACGGACATATTTGCAAAAACTAAATTAACGGTAAGGACAACACATGTATACTCAAGCCTGAGGGAGGACTCGCACCGCCAGCGAGAGCGGCTACTCTGTTCGCCTTAGACCACGCTGCTGTCAGGTCTTCATTCAAGGCAGTACGCCGTCCAGATCGTTCTTCATCGTGAACATTTGTCCTCCTTCTTTAAACAGCCTACACCATTCACGCACATGATTCATTACAGTAACTCCATACATTTCAACAAGCTACCGGTGAATTTCAGAAGGACGAAGTTGTTCCATATTTAAGAACCGAATAACCGAGCGCAGTTCACAGTCGGCGGGATTACTGATTGATATGGCGATAAACGAAGCGGTAAAGCCGGCCGCGGTGGCCGAGGTGACTGAGGCGCTCCAGTCACGGTCAGCACGGCCACTACGGTCGGGGGTTCGAATCCCCCCTCGGGCATGGATATTTGTGCCGTCCTAGTTCGTAAGTAGTTCATAAGTAGTTTGTAAGTTTAGCGACTGATGACCCCGTAGTTAAGTCCCATAAGCTTAACAAACATTTAACATTTTGAAGCGGTAAAGGCATACAGACAACAACGTCAGATGCGTAAAACGTAATGGCGGCGTAGCGGGAGACTGGATAATTTGCTCGCCGTCGGAGGTTCGAGCCCTCCCTCTGGCATGGGTGTGTATGTGTGTGTTTTGTCGTTAACATAAGTTTAAGTTAGTGTAAGTAATTTTTAAGCTTAGGGACTGATAACCTCAGCAGTTGAGTCCCTTAGATTTACAAACATTTAAACATTTTTGAGTGACCAATAGGATGATAGTGAAAGACAAATAATAAGATGTTTCGTGAATGGATGCGTGATTGTCTTATTTTTTGTGTGCGTGTATGATTGTGTGTGAGTGTGTGTGTGTCTACAGTACTGCTACTTCAAAACTTCGTAAATACAAATCCGTACTTCACATCGACACAGAACACATTCATGTTATGACAATTGTATTTGGCTGCTGACTGTGAACTGCCCAGTCTTCGCGACAGGCGTTATCACCAGGAAAAGTGAAGCGTGCCCCAAGTCACAACCTCGCGGGTGTCGTTACCGACCGAGATAGCGCAGTGCTGACGCAGTGGAATAGTATTCGGGAGGAGTTCAAACCCACTACCGGCCATCCTGATTTTGGTTTCACGCCATTATCTTGCATAACTGCAGGCCAATGCCGGGATGGTTCCTTTCAAAGGGCACGGTCGATTTCCCTGACAAAAATTACCCTAGTGTAAAGATCCGTCTCTAATGACCATGTCTACGAGACGTAAGAACCGTAATCTTCCTTCATTTTATGCCTGGAGTCGCTGTCTGCACGTTGGGCCCATAAAGTTCTCATTCTCTCGCTGTGGACCAGTTTTCTTGCCTTAGTCCATTCTCTTGCTGTACCAGCAAACTGTTTAGCTTCCGACTGAGGGGATTCCTGTTCACAATTTCCATTGGATCCACATGATATGTTCCTCATTTTTTCGATATATGTATTTTTTGTGACAGTTCAACTGTAGGGAATCTTTTAAAATATACATAAAAATCGACATTCGTTTTCTAATCTTCGCTGCCTGGTTTACTAAGTTCTTCGTTGCTTTCGGGATTTCACCCTGTGTCCGTTCCTATTTTTTCGGATCGAGAACTTACGCTATATTCCTCCGTCCTTCGTTCATGATCTTTTCTCCACGACCTTGCTGTTGGTTTAAGGTTTCATTCGTGCGGTTTGCAGTTGTAGTTTAGATTATTAAGATGAAGCAAGTGCTTACAATAACAGATCCTTTAAATGTGCAAAATTATGCCTTCTTATAGAACTAGAGACTGCAAAGCAGAATACAGATATAAAAATATTTTACACGAAAATATACTCTGATAAATAATAAAGCAATACAGTATCAATCACCTGATTAAATAGCACTGCAAACTCAGGTTAATGTGATAATACAATTTTTTTCTCAAGGGTTCTTGGTGCAGTTTTTCTAAAAGGCAAGTCGGTAGCATAAGAAAGCACTCTAATATAACCACATAGACATCAGAAAGACCTTGCAGTAGCTTTTTCATCGTATGTGTTTGGTACATAGTGTCGTACTGATTCAGTCCATTAGAAAGCTGTATGATACATGTCTTGATTTTATAAATTTGTATATGCAAAAATTTAGAAGAGAGATAAGAGTGGCTGGCCAGTACTTTGCCCGGTCAGAGTGCTGAACATCCTCTCCAATAAAAAAGCTGAGCCAAATGCTCAACGATCGACCAAGTACGAACAATGAACACGACAGCAAAAACTAGATCTACATGAAAAAAATAAAGTCGGTAGGGCGCTTGCCCGCGAAAGGCAATTGTCCCAGGTTCGAGTCCCGGTTCCGGCACACAATTTTAATCTGCCAGGAAGTTTCATGAATGCGGAATTCACTGAAACGTTGCGAATAGAAGACGACGCCATTGGGTTGACAACCTGAGAAAATTTCATAGCTCAAATACGCCGAGAAAGCCTGCAACACATTTATGCTGTTCCCCATGTCTCTTAGAAAATAGAAGGCAGTAAATTCTGAGTAAAACTGTTTTAATTGTCACGTATCATAATCCTAAGTGGAGTTTCTACTACTTCACTGCCTAGTATTGTCTTCGTGTTCCTCTCTTCCAAAAACAGTACCTGTTTTTAATTATATTTTTTTGACAAAGAAAACCACCTCATCTGTAAATTCCTTTTTTATTCTTTCGGAACAACCTGCTCCACAGCAATTTGAGCTACATCTGCGGATGCAATTCAAGTCGTGGTGTGGCCAGGATATGATGGTAAGACCCAGCATTCATTGTACGTCCCTTGTAAAAATGATATTCACAAAAACGGTGGATCGTCATTGTGGACTTTTCCGCACTTCGAAAACCCTGGAGCAGCACTGTAGATTTGGGTCATTTTGCTACGAAACTGCAACCGCTACCATGTTAGACCATAGCTGTGACGTTCCACCGCTGTTGCAGGTGTTCTTTTTATAAGGGACCATGAATAGGTCTTTCAAATATACCCTACCATCATCATGACATGACTCGAATTACAACTGAAGATGCAGCTCTATTTTTTGTGGAACTCGCTATGCCGAATGAAAAAAAAATAAAAAAAAAAAAAAAAAAAAAAAAAATTGCTGAAGCGGTTTTTTTTTTTTTTCTAAAGGAAAAAAAATCGTTGCTGCGGTTGCTACTATATTCTGTTTTTAATTAATTTTTCTAATATAAGCACAGTTAATTCCCGATTATCCAAAGAATTTTATTGCTAATAAATTTGCTTTACAGGTTTTGTCCGCCTTGAGCAAACACAAATGTTTTTTAATTTTTTTTTTCCCAGACATGTTTCGCTGGCGTTGCAGCATCATCAGTGGGATGTTTATTATCTGTCAAATTAACAGTAGAATGATTATTACTTTTTACATTAACAGTGAAAACTACAGATAATTGTGAGACTACTATACATAGTTTATTATTTTGATAGGTATGTTAGGCCTACCTCAATACCACATGTTGCTATGTTTGTGGTTTTTCCACTCACAAAATGTCTCTGATAGGTTTTGACAGTTTGTCATCTGCAAACCAAAACGTGTGTATTTAATGAGGTGAATAGTTCAGTTCTAAATATCGGGATTTTTACGAAAATACTGGGCGTAGTTTTTGTGTTTTGGTTTGATTTTATTGTAGCTACTGCTTCTATAACAAAATGTCTAAGTGTTTATAACAAGTTATTGTCACTTACTTTGGTGGATATCCGCTGTTTTACGTGTTGTGGACAGGCACTGTGTCACTTTCACTTTCACTCAATGTTTATGTTATGAAAACAAGATGGTGGGCAGTTGAATTCTGGGAGTAGTGTTAGGAACAGCTGACTGTGGTGGGGGCGGGAGTTTTGAATCATGTTGTTTTTGTTTTAGTGTGTGTGTGTGTGTGTGTGTGTGTGTGTGTGTGTGTGTGTGTGTGTTTATAAGTATTCTGTAAGTTCTTTGAGGGCAGAAAATATGGTTCCGTTGCAGAGGGCTGTGTATTCGTTTATTATTTCTTTTCTTTCTATTATGGCTTTCTGTATATGGTAGTTCTCTTCGATTGTTAATTTTTGTGGGAGACTTTTGCTATATTTCAGAATCTTTAGATCAGTATTTATGTCAGTTGGTTTGTGGTTCATGTTTATGAGGTGTTCTGCAAATATGGAATGACTATTGCTTTTTAGCGCTCTTCTGTGTTCTGTGTATCTGGTATTGAAATTTCTGCAAGTCTGTCCAATGTAAACTGAGTTACAATCCTGGCATATCAGCTGGTAGATGCCAGAAGTGTTATGTTTGTCTGTGTTGGTGTTGGTTGTCTTTAGTTTTCTTTGTATTGAGTTGTCTGTTCTGTATGCTACTTTTATTGCTGTTGCTGGCATAAGAGTCGGATTGTTTCTGTATTGTAGTCCTGATATTTATGACGAATACTCACCTCTCACAACAGAGCTCATACAATCCCACACTGGAGCTTCATACAAAAGTCACCCAGTCAGTAGAATATGCAATGAAGTTGGTAGTTAGTCGTAGGTTTAATGAAGTAGCAGTCAATATTATGCTTGCCTTTCTCATGAATCAGCTTACGGTACTCCGAATCAAAATGCAAGGAAACTGCCATTAGAGAATGCCCTTATTCGGAATTTATCTTGCCGTTTCAGCTTTTATGATGAAAAGTGCGTTAAATATATTTAGCCTTACTTCTTTCACATCATACATAAATTTTGTTTCAAGATTTGAAGTACAATTAAGAGTGCTTCGTGTTGGAAACCAATTCTCTCTTCTCATTGTAACAACCCATTTCTTGTTTTCAACGGAAACCTTGGATAAAATAATAAATGCTGACAAAGTTAACACATAACTTAAATGTGCAAAAGAATTACATTTATACTTATAATAAATCTGTAAATGTAGGCCTGTCGCTGATCCTTTAAATCTTCAAAACTACTGGACTATTCCTTACGTTTTTCACAGAAAACATGAGAAAAGTTTGGGTCAACATATATGCACAATTTTATCAAAATCGGATCACGAAATAAAATATATCATTATTTTAAGTGTTTTCAGTAACCGTCATGTCTGTTTTTTCAACTATTGAAAACATCTTATCTCCAAAACTACTTCACGAAATTGCTTGGGGTTTTCACAGGTAACTTGAGCGTAACTGGACAATATATAGACTTCGTTTCATAAAATTCGGATCACGGACAAAAAAATATCGTAATTGCAATTTTTTTATCTAAGACCGTTCTGTCTGTCTTTTTGAAAACGTATATCTCCAAAACTACTTGACGAATATTCATGGGGTTTTCACACGTAACTTAAGAACATCGTGCGGTTACATAAAGGCTTCAATAATTAAAATCGGATCACAGAAAATAAATATACCATAATTTCATCATTTGCTTAAAAGCCACCGTGTATGTCTATTTGTTGAGGGTAATCTCCAAAAGTACTACACGACCTTTCATGGGTTTCCATAGGTAAATTGAGTATAGTTCGGAGAGTAACATATGCTTAGTGCCAACAAAATCGGATCAGAGGAAGGAAAGTTATCGTAATTTGAAGTTCTTGCGTATACTATGCTTTTGAGTATGGTGTAGTACAGCAAATCTCCAAGAATACTACACAAACTTTCATAGAGTTTCATAGGTCAACTGGGAGTACCTTGGCGCAACATATAAGCTTCATTTCATCAAAATCGGACAGGAGAAGAAAAGATATCGTAATTTGTAGTTTCTGGTGTATGCTATGTTTGAATTGGAGCGTAGTATAGCAAAGAGCCGATAGAGGCACTTTTACTGACATGGTATACCAAATAACTACTAGACGGCGTCGTTTATTCGCATAACTAAGGTGCAATACACTGAAACAAGGGCTATGATTTTTCTTACGACATAGTGTTTTGATGTTGGCAACGGCCATTCAATCCTTGAAAAATCAGTCACGTACAATGAGGGGAATAATTCTTAGTGCTGATAATGAAATAAATAATAAATGTTGTTCCGATCAGAAAATGATCCCATTAAAGCGAATATTTCGTTTCCAACGTTAACATACTAAACTGTTGCCACTGCAAAGAAAAAAATAGTGCTTCTTTCCGCAGGTATCATTTTAATTTAAAACTAAACGACGTCTTTCGATGCTCTAATTTACATAAGAATTCTTTGCAAGGAAAATGGAATTTATGTAGTTCCCTTTCTGATTTCGATGTATCCTCATTACATTTTGAGTGCGTTCTGTTCAGGAATTCCTCGAAAACGCCTTAGTACAGGAAAGGACAAATTGAGGCGACGTTAGTTACATAGTACACCAAATAACTAATTATGGTGTTGTTGCCGTGTTTTTCCTTCTCATAACTATGGTGTAATGCACTACAAGAAGGGGTACAATTTTACTTACGGCGGCGGCGTTGTGCGCTGATGTTGTCCACAGTCTTTGAATGCTCTTTCAAAAATCAGTCATGTAGAATAGGCGGAATAATTCTTTATGTTCACGATGAAATAATTAATTTATGCTGTTCTGGCCAGTAAATTATCCTCCTAAAGCGAATAGTTTAACGATAGCAAACTAAACCGCTGCCACTGCAAGTAAAGTTAAGCCCAGGTAGGACACAAATTTTGTTTTCTTCCTACCTGTATCCCTTATGCTTTGCAATGTCATGGAAAGAAAAGAAATTATACATAGAATAGAAATATCCATGGAGTGAGCATTGTCTTCTGTGTATCTTCTCAACATTACGCTGGAATTACCAAGTGATAGTGAGACACTTCACTCTTTCCACACATTTATTTGCTTTTAGGATTGGTTTATACAGCATTGGCTGCAAAGAAGCCCCGCCTGCTTTTCGCAGAGCAACCACGTAACATGAAATATCTAAATAAATGTGTCACAGGAGCAACAAGAAAGTTGAAGAAGCGTCACTAAAAAGCCATTTATACGAAGTCATCCGTGTTAACCGAACAAAAAAAGGACTAAGATGAAGTCATCGATTAGTAGATTTCTCCTAATATCAGGATTTCCACCTTAATGTTGAGGACAGAAAATCTGTTCTGCGCATCTGAATGCTCACTCCAGAGGTAGTTCTGCTCTGTGACTGCCACTAGAGATAATGTACACACGCGACCGACATGCTCATCAGTAACCTCCTTGCTTTCTTAATTGTTCGGTTCAATATTGTGATTAAAATTTGTAATTACTTACTTTTGGTGCGGACTACATTAAGATAAAGACGTCTTCTTTTGCAGAAAAAATTGTACTTAGAGTTATAATCTTGGCTAGAAGAACTGAGTTTATTGACAGAGCGATCCAACAAGGATTCTGTTTATGCTGACCTAGATCCGGAACTCTAAAAAAAAAAACATAATATACACAGGTCCCTCTTTAGCAACCGTTGCGAAGCACGGGCATATAAGCTAGTATAAAATATATTTTAAACAGTACTACTTCGAAAAAAGAAAAATTCGCAGTATTTTTGCTTCTGCTGGTACAGTAATGCGTTACACAAACATACGGCGCGATTTCTAAAATACCTGCTTATCTGACTTGTTCGCACACGTACTATCTCGATTTCAGAAAGCCACTGCCTGACTTCCGATAATATGTCGACTAGTAGTACAGCGTGGCACCGCAGGGAGCGCTAAAGATCGTGTCACCACCCCTCTATGTATATGCCATCTCTTTGCTGACATGTCCCTCAATGTGTATACGCGAGCACCTCATCCTTGGCAGCGCGGGACCATTCACTGAACTTTTCAGTCGCACCTTGTAAATAAGTAAATGTTCGTAGATCGTTTTTGGCACAATTTTAATCGGCAGACGAGGACACGAACGATTGTCCACGTTTTTAAACACCATTTTATGTTTATAGTAGTGTCAATAGCAATCTGACCATTAGAGCAGAAGAGAAAGTGTTATGCGTACAAGCAGGGGCAGATAAAACGCTAAGCATTGCAATAAAAAAATAATAAAAAAAAAAGTTTTTTAAAGCTTATGGGACTTAACGGCGGGGTTATGTCCCTAAACTTACGAACCACTTATGAACTACCTTATACTAAAAACAGCACAAACATCCATGCCCGAAGGAGGATTCGAACCCCTGACGGGGAACGGCCTCGCGCATCGGAGCATTGCATTTTCATTACGGTTTAAATTAGGTATGTTTGCTACCTTTGACGCAATTCAGCCAGTCTAGTTCACGTTTTGATTGGTGAAGCAAGTAATCTTAGAGCTGCACATCCAGTTTGCAATGAACAACTGAGGCCGCACGAGAATAGCCGAGCGGTCTGGAGCGTCACATTGCGGATAGCGGGGCTCGCGCGTCGGAGTTTCGAATTCTCCCTCGGGCATGGATGTTTGTGTTGTCTTTAGTATAGTTTGTAAGTTTAGGTACTGATGACCCCATAAGCTTTATAAACATTTGAACAATTGAGGCCAGTTTTCTTCAGATGTAAAAGCGATAGACTTATTGTTGGATACGAAGTATTGTCCGTTATAACAAGGTGCAACAGGCAGAGGCTGTCTTCCCTTGCTGGATACGTTTCAGTTTGTTCCTCCGAGCTGCATCGGCTTTAGTCGAACTGTGGCCTCGGAAAGAAATCGAGACAGTAATTGCGCCTTTTATCTCTTCAGATAACCGTATCAGCAGCATATGCTTATAGAGTTGTGCCATTGCTGTCGTATATGTCGTAATATCAGTGCATTTAATGGACAATGATTAGCAGTTACCTTTGTGCGGTCGGAAATGTGAGCAGAGTGAGGATGTTGGGACTACGGCCAGGTATTCATTTGGCAAATGAAAAACCTTCAGCCGTTATTTTAGGGCTTTTTATTACTGGTTTCGAAAATACATTATTCTCTTCTTCAGAGCCTTATAAGGCTCTGAAGAAGAGAATAATGTATTTTCGAAACCCATAATAAAAAAGCCCTAAAATAACGGCTGAAGGTTTTTCATTTGCCAAATTAGTCTTAGCTAGTTCATAAGTAGTTTGTAAGTTTAGGGACTGATGATCACGCAGTTAAGTCCCATAAACTTTACAAACATTTGAACATTTGACCATTCTAAACTGTCTGTACTGACTCCTCTTAACTGAGGCGCTCCAGTCACGGTCTGCACGACCACTACGGTCGGGGGTTCGAATCCCCCCTCGGGCATGGATATTTGTGCCGTCCTTAGTGTTAGCTAGTTCATAAGTAGTTTGTAAGTTTAGGGACTGATGACCCCGTCGTTAAGTCCCATAAGATCTACGAACATTTGAACATTCGATTTTGACTCCTCTTAAGTATATACAATTCCTCCTGAAAGATTGTGGATAGAGCCCGCTGCCTTACTCTCTAATGACGTAGATTTAGATGTTAGCTTTGTGCTCAGTCTCGGAAGTTACCTGGTGACAAGGCTTCGCTCTTAGCCGAGACACAGCGGCTGCGTCAGCAAGAGGCGTGTGTAAATAGGAGAGCGCTTAGTCGCTTAGCTGTCTGAGTGTGTACAGCACAGCACAGAGGTGATGTGGCCCACTACGCCTCAGTGCTCAGCTCGCTAACTGGCGCTAAACTGCCGCAGCCCGTGCACTGGCTCAGCGCTGTGGAAACTACTCTAGTTTCTTACAGCTCATTGTGCAAGACATCTTTTGTTTCAACAGATTTCGGCACTTATTGTTCCATCTTTTTGCCTTTTATTTTCTGGAATAACATGTTACAGATTTTGGTTATACAGTCATTTAGGCGAGTTCTTACAATACTTACATCATGTCATTTCACGATTTGCATAATTGAGGACTGCCAAGTTTTCACAGGCTGTCATCTGTAAGCGACAAGACCTTTCTATTTACTAAAACTGAATCATTTATCGTAAATTCGCCTGCAAGTTATGTTGAAAACTATTTCTATGTGGCTGTTTAGTGGCTTACTTGCACAGAAATATTTTTCAACATAACTTCCAAGCGAATGAACGATAAATCATTCAGTAAATAAAAACATCTTGTTGTTTGCATATGACAGGTTGTGAAACTTGTCATTCCTCAATTAATGCGGATGCAAATCCTGGAATGACATAATGTAACTATTGTAAATAAATTAGGCCTAATACATTTAACAAAATTGCCAAATCAAACAACTCGCCCAAATGCTGTATAACTAAAATCCGTAATATGTTATTCTAGAAAATAAAAAGCAAAAACCCACGGAGGATGACACAATGAGTGCCGAAATATGTTTGGGTATCAAAACAAAAGATGTCTTGCATAACGCGGATTTAACCACAAATCTAATACAGCAAGCACGGAAGATACAAGAGCTGCACCATCAGAAGATGATCATGATTAAACATTATTACATACATACCTTGTTTTCAAATAAAGTAGAGCAGACAATGTTTCATATATCACTAGATTGTACATTTGATTTAGATCACGATTCTGCCAGTCATTTCGTCTATCTGATATAAACAATTTATTGCATAAACGAACGAAAATACTACGCCCTTAATCTTAATACTGCACTTAATAAATTTCAAACCACAAATTATAGCACACTAAAATTATAAGCCTATACAACAGTACTCATAAACAATATTGTCAATCCCTATATGTGTTAACACCTAATTAATAAATTCAGTAAGTTTAATATGTAAATCTGTAAAGTAAAATGACACTGTTTGTGTATCTTGTCAAATTCAATTATCTAGATCTAGAATACAAGAGCCATGTTTTATTTTAAATATTTTGAACAATTTCAGTCGTAATTGTAAGAATGACTGCATAATAATTCTGGTATTGTCATGTTCACGCAGTCTTTCCTCAAATGTTCATCTGGTAGCCATGTTTTCTCACGCTGTACCCTGCGTCTTTGTGTGCGGAGCTCCTGTATCCGACTATTTCAAAAGCATTTACTCAAGAATTTACAAAGTTACTTATATGTTGGGTCAAATGAAAAAGTGTAATTAAAACTCTATTGAAAAAGAAAAAAGTTCAATGCGTCAACTTCGTCGTTGTAGTTGAGAATTCTCGTGTTCCAGAAATATTGTTTAGCAGAAATGTATACAACGAGGCGCCGAGAATCTGGGACAACGCAATGAAGACATCAAAGACTGACCGCAAAAGCAGGCCGAGGTGGCCGAGGGGATTGCGGCGCGCCAGTCACGGTCTGCACAGCCACTACGGTCGAGGGTTCGAATCCCCCCTCGGGCATGGATATTTGTGCCGTCCTTAGAGTTAGCTAGTTCATAAGTAGTTTGTAAGCTTAGGGACTGATGACCCTGTAGTTAAGTCCCATAAGCTCTACAAACATTTGAACATTTTGACCGCAAAATAAGTAGGTAAGTTAAATTTATATGGTACCTGGAGATGGCAGTGGATGACGTCCGGCAGCCAATCGCATGCCGGCGCCGCGCTTCCTGGAGGGAGTAACGGAGATAGCGCGCCCTCTATACCTGGGCCGCTGAAACATTGCACTTGACGTTTCGCGTTGCGGCGAGTTAAGTTGGCTACACTGCTT
The DNA here is from genome assembly GCA_026315105.1 of Locusta migratoria. Taxonomy (NCBI): domain Eukaryota; kingdom Metazoa; phylum Arthropoda; class Insecta; order Orthoptera; family Acrididae; genus Locusta; species Locusta migratoria. The sequence continues at coordinate 678,821,184 of CM048744.1, forward strand.
TAGCGACATTGCAACACTAGCCTCTATACACACAGCAGACGAAACGGTTTTCCGTTGCATCTCGTAAATGTAAGCTATTGAGCAATAAAAGTGCATATAATAATGAGTTCTTGAGCTGCTACCACAAAGCAGCAATTAATTAACGGCATAGTAATGTACAAAAGTGCACAACAATGCACACACCTTCAATAGTGGAGCAAAGAAATATAGAAAATAAGTATTGGGTCATGACAGATACGAAATAAACAATAATCAAGAAAGTAACTTCTCTCTGTGCGTTTTGTAATCACAGCGCTTTTCACTCACCAATTTACGGCGACAATGGTGCAATTACATCCAGCTCCCCAACTTCACTGTTGTCGTCACTGCCGAAATCGTCTTCATCGTCGTCATCACCAACACAAATCATTAACTGCTCATATTAATGATGATGCCTTCCATTGTCTGCGCTGCTCGAATCAGTTTTTCAACTGTTTTTTCCAAGATGCAGCATCCACATTGGCAAGAGCTTCACCTCTGTTATTGTGAAAGACATTGTTCCTTACATAATACTTCGCGTTACTAAACGGCAGTGGAATAGGGGGAGCCTTATTACATTGTGAGACTGCTCCTTCGAGATTTCGTCTACTGCATAATGGGCTTAATATGCTTACTTTGTTTCACCAGCGAATATAAAAGAAGTTTTGACATTGACATATCTGCAGCAATATTTATTTCTTGTAGCCACTGCACCATAACTTCTTTCCGATCGTTTGAAGCGAGAATGAACTTCCTGCTCAGAGCATATGCTTCGAAGTTTTCATTCATACGAAATGGAGAAATTACTCAGAAAAAGGCGCTAGACAAACGTCTTTTCGGTGACATTATCCAATTACTAGAACTCGGAAAGTCAAGTTAAACCACTCACAGTAAAGCATATCGCAGCAAAAAAAAAGCACACACAACATAAACACGCGGTAAACACGATACACAAATTTGTTTACAGTAGCACTGAACAAAGCCGGCAACGCTGGAACTCTGACGGCACGGCACGTGACCACTGGAAGTGTTTAGCGCGCTGTGATTGGATCGTTCGTAGTGACTAGCACCTCGCGCGTCTTGCTCTTCACTTGTCATTTGTAAACGTCAAGTGCAATGTTTCAGCGGCCCGGGTGTACAAGCTGCTGTATCTAGGCCGACATGCGTCTGGACGCTCGGCAGAATTCGGCTACGAACTAGGTCTCAGCGCAGCTAGCATCGTACAGAAGACGACGCCGCGGGAAGAGAAGAACAGATATAAGTTGAGTATTGTATTCTTCAGTCAATAAAACTTGTGTTATTAATCTGAATAGTTGTTCTAGATGTCTACGAATCCTGCACCGTACTTTTCCTGAAAACTAGACCGGGACGAGAACTAAACAAATGGCAACTAGGAGTATTCAACACTTAAGATACTCCTGTTATGTAAGAGTACTTTCCTACAAACAAAAAAAGAAAGTCCTACTACATCGCAAGCGCGGTCAACAAAACATGATAATTTTGCCCCGGCCGCGTAAGCGCCGGTTTATACGACAAAGTTTGCTCTCGAAGTCCAACACGACAATTTAGCGTCACCTACCGAAGTGAGCGCTGCGCCGCCTCAGCGCCAAGTGGGGAAGAGGACCCCTCGCCCACAGGCTATCACAGACAGTCGCCAAACTCTGAAGCCAAAATTGCAACTGAAGCGATACTAGCGCTCCAAGCGGCCAGTAGGGAAGTGACAGAGGAATGGCATGATACAAACTGAGAAGTTGCCGTTTTTAAGGCTGTTATTTTCATATTTCCTAATCGCTGAACGTTGCTGTTAACTTTCTAGTACAGATATGAAAACATCATGAAAGTAATATCGCTGTTTCTGTTAATGGCTGTCTATAATAACAATTTGTCAGTGCAGAGCAATTCAAACAGCTCACAATACCCGAGTAGTAGTCATATCGTCCAAAACTTTTTGAAAGCAGAAATGAATTGCAATCTGATGTACTGAAGTAGAAAAGGAACTGATCATGATTATGTTCATATGCTCAGTGCGTACTCTCACGTTGCACGAGTTTTGTTTTAGAGGATTTCGGACATTGTAATATTTTCCAACGTACATACGAGTTTTACATTGAAGGGGACTAGATTCTCCATCGCCGTATAAACCATCTTTTCCTTGCTTCTGTGCCTTTCGTGTGCCTACCATAAGTTTTTTAGATGTTTGGCAGGTATTAAACTGAATCTACATCTACATACATACTCCGCAATCCACCGTAAGGTGCGTGGCAAAGGGTACACTGTACCACTACTAAGCATTTCCTTTCCTATCGGTCTAAAGCGTCTCGCTGCGGAGCGCGCGGTTGCTCGCCGTGGAGGTTCGAGTCCTCCTTGGGGCATGGGTGTGTGTGTGTATGTTGTCCTTAGATTAGTTTACCTAGGTTTTAAATAGTTTGTAAGCTACGGACTGATAACCACGCAGTTTGGTCCGATAGATTTACAAACATTTGAACATTGTTTTTGAACCTTTCCTATTCCACTCCCAAATAGAACTAGGAAAAAAAAGAATGCCTATATGCCTCCTACGAGCCCCAATTTCTCTTATCTTGTCTTTGTGATCACTACGCGACATGTAAGTAGGCGGCAGCATGATCGTACTACACTCAGCTTCAAATTCCGGCCCTCTAAATTTACTTAACAGAAATTCACGAAAAGAACGTCGTCTGTCCTCCAGCGATCCCCAATTGAGTTACCGGATCATTTCCGTGACACTCGCACACTCGTCGAACCTACCAGTAACAAATCTAGCTGTTCGCCTCTGAACCGCCTCTATGTCTTCCTTAAACAGATCTGCTGCGGGTCCCAAACACTTGAGCATTACTCAAGGCGTGGTCGTACAAGCGTTTTATACGCGGTCTCTTTTACATATGAAGTACATCTTCCCAAAATTCTCCCAATAAACCGAAGTCGGCTGTCCGCCTTACTCACAACTGTCCTTACATGTTCGTTCCATTTCATATAGCTCTGCAATGTTACGCCTAGATATTTGAACGACGCGACAGCATCAAGAAGCTCACTACTAACGCTGTATTCGAACATTGTGAGATTTTTTATCATACCCGTGCGCATCACCTTACATTTTTCTACATTGGGAGCTAGCTGCCATTCTTCGCACCAACTAGAAATTTTGTCTAAGTCATCCTGTATGCTATTACATTCAGTTAAAGACGAAACCCTCCCATACATCACAGCATCATTAGCAAACAACAGTAAATTACAACTTACTCTGTCCATCTGATCATTTATATAGATGGAAAATAATAGCGGTGACGTGCTAACATTAACAGTTTATCGATGGACATATTTATTTGTAGCTACGTTTTCACTTTATCAAACTAGTAGGTAACTGCCAAAATATGTTAGTATACAGGCTTATCATTTGTGTGAAACTGAGGTAAAAAATCGAGCAGTCTTTACTGCAATAGTTGATTAACTGCTACTGGAAGCTTTCAGACATTGCTTCTATACAACAGTAATATTATGAAATTGTGGTCTAGTATTTGCGATTCTGATTAAAAGCAGAAGTTTGGACGTGAATGAACTGTTAAAGATTTACGTCGATGCCTAAAAGTGTAGCTAACGACCGTAAACGAACAACATTATTTTGTTAGTTCTGAGCATCGTTTGCAAATGAGAGATTTCCGAATTATATTTTTGATAATTTCTACAATTTATAGCACCACAAAAGCTTGTAAATACGAAGGTATTTTTATTGTGCTCCTTCTCTCCAGATACACATTCTTTACTGAATCGTTTCACGGTATGTTTTTACGAGACAGCCGCTTGGCGGCGCTGCAGTCTCAAAGTTGCAGGAATTCGATGGGAGTTTGATGACTTATGTTCGACCCTGCCTCGCCGTTCATTACATATCGTGTCTAACTACAGATGTGGCTGCTGCTCGCTGCCTCACATGTGTGCACCTGTGCAGCACATCCGCACTAGACTTGCGCATAATAGTTCGCTATCGGGAGCGCTCACTTTAGTTCGCGGCAGAGCCGCGAACTAGTTCGTTCTTTTAGTTCGTCCGCTCCCAGTGACGGCTGAGCGGCGTGGTCTGAGCATGCAGGTGGAGAGAGAAGTTCCCCCACCTAGCTGCTTCATGAACTTGCTGCTTGAGCCGCTAACGATATCACGCAAACCAAAAGAAACAGTTTGTGGATAATTTCTCGCGTTTAAGTTTAAAGTTATTTCCATATCTTGGCATTATGGAATTTATTAGTCAGCTATTGTAGAGTGTAGAATACTTCAAAGCAGAAATTTTGTAGCACTGACGTATGTAATCTTGCAGGCAGACGCTAACCTCGAAATGGCTCTCATCAGCAAAGGGCAAAAACGTGATTTTTAATTCTGTTCGCGACTTATCGCGCATATTTTGGTTCGCGATCTATCGCGCATATTTTAATGCGCGACCGGTAGCTCTCCTTTTAGTTCGCAGCTCGGCCGCGAAGTAGGTCGCTCTTTTTAGTTCGGCCGCTCGTTTTGGCTTTTGCTACCGCTACTAAAACTACAGCTGAGCTGCAGCTCAGCTCGAATTGACGGCAACTGGCAGAAGGGAATCAGGCGATTCTGCGCGCTCTCGCGTCCTCTCGCTGTTACCCGTTAGTCTTCGGAGAAGGAGCGGACGAACTAAGAAGCGAGGGATCTGAGAACTGGTTCGTGTAGTTCGCCTGTGGGAGCGCTCTCCCGAACTTGTTGGTTCGCGAACTACACAAGGCTAATCCGCACTTCTGCACTGTGTGCAGCATTTGGCCGCCCCTCCCCTAGCCGGACTCTTGCCCATACTATTCAAATGTTTGCAAACCTACTGGACGAAACTGATACGCTCATCAGTCCCTAAATTAATTTAAACTAACCTAAGGACAACTCACACGCCCATGCTCCAGGTAGGGCATACCACTCGTGTTATATTGCGCGTCCTGTTGCTGCCCGGAGGGTATATTGCAGCTGTTAAGCGGAGATTATGGTCATCTGTAGCTGATGTTACCAGTGGACGACCTTGGCGTTGCCTTCTTTTAACGATTGCTGTTGTCTGAAATCGCGTCCAGGTCCTGGAAATTACACTTTATGACACTCCAACAGCTGCTGCCACCTCTCTCTGTGTCTGTCCTGCTTCCAACCTTCCTATCGCTGCCCATGCCGTAGTTTCGGATAAGTCACATCGTTGTTGCATTGCACTACCTCCTCACTATGCTATCTGCACCCGTTTATGTAAACATAAGTCAACACCAACCCCCTCTGTAACAACTTTCTCTTATTATCACTATTCAGTTGCAGAAATGTTCATTCAGTAGAATCGACAGAAAAAAAATGTTCAAATGTTTCTAAACCTTATGGGACTTAACTGCCAGGTCATCAGTCCCTAAATTTACAAACTACTTATGAACTAACAGCTCATAATTGGTTTAACGTCTATATTTTCGTTTCTCTGTGACGCACTTGATGTGTTAAATAAGACGTTACGGTCATTAGGCGTCTTCTTTGATTTAACAAAAGCGTTTGGTTGTGTTGATCACAAAATATTGTTGCAGAATTTGGAACCTTATGGAATAGGAGGAGTAGCTCACAACTGGTTCGCCTCTTACTTCAATAATAGACAACAGAAGGTAATTCTCCGCAGCGTAGAAAATCGCTATGACGTGCAATCGCAATGGGGCACAATTAGGTGTGGGGTGCCCCAGGTGTTTGTTTTGGGACCGTTGCTGTTTTTTATTTATATAAATGATATGCCTTCGAGTATAACAGGTGACTGTAAAATACTTTTGTTTGCTGATGATACCATCTTGGTAGTGAAGGATGCTGCTCGTAATATTGACACAGTATCAAATAATGCACTTCAGGAGATAAGTTCATGGCTTGTAGAAATCAAGTTGATGTTAGATCACAGTAAAACTCAGTTTTTACAATTTCTAACACATTATTTGATGAAAGCTGACATTTTGATTGCACATAATGGGTATATGATAAGTGAGACTGAACAGTTCAAATTTCTAGGTGTTCAGACAGACAGTAAGCTGTCGTGGAAAGACCATGTTCAGGATCTTGTTCCAAAACTAAATTCTGCTATATTTACCATTATAACAATATCTGAAATAAATGATTTCTCAACACGAAAAGTAGTCTATTACGCTTACTTTCACTCACTTATGACGTACGGCATTATCTTTTAGGGTCACTCGCCTGATGCAAAAATGATTTTTCTGGCTCAGAAACAGGCGGTTCGAGCAATATGTGGCGTAAGTTCACGAACGTCATGTCGACCCTTTTTCAGTAGTCTGGGAATTTTGACACTGGCGTCACAATACGTTTTTTTCTTTAATGTCGTTTGTTGTTAATAATATCAGCTTATTCCCACGAGTTAGTAGCTTTCACTCGGTGAATACTAGACAGAAGTCGAATCTACATTTGCATCACACAACCTTGACACTTGTGCAGAAAGGTGTACAGTATTCTGCAGCATCCATTTTCAACAAGCTGCCACAAGAAATAAAGAATCTTAGCACTAATCCACACGCTTTCAAATCTAAATTGAAGAGTTACCTCATGGCTCACTCCTTTTATTCTGTCGAGGAACTCCTAGAAAAATAAAACACTTAAACCAATTCATTTTTTTTCTTTATTGATTCTTTTCACTTTGTCTTAAGATTATCGTGGGCATAGGACTACTTAAAATTTTTCTATTACCATTCTTGTGTAAAAATTCGTGTAATGACTTGTTCCATGACGATGGAAATAAAAAAATATATTATAAATATATAAATATCTAATATATAAAGCAGAGTGTCCGTATATTTGTACGTGTTGCATACAAATCTACAGTTTTGTTCCAATCTTTATGAAATTTTGTACACGTAAGCTTCAATCCATGAGAATGGTCGCCGTAAGTGTAAGAATCACGTACGATACATAGTTGACAAGATATGACGTCATAAACAATGAGATGCGCGAAAAACTGCTACATTTTGCGACAATGCTGCTCATTTTCTCCTAAACCATTGGACCGATTTCAACCAAATTGGGTACACACATTCCTTACCGTGAGGTAACAATTGCTGCATGGTTAAGAATCACATAGGTCACATGGTTCAAAAGATATTACGTCATAAGCAATAGAAATCGCAAAAAATGTCATATAATGCAGCGAGACTTTCGAAATACACTGTATGAGAATGACAGTACTTAGCGACTTGCAACAAACTTTAAACATAATTTCAAACATTTATTAAACTTTTTTCGCTGGCAACCATAGTAAAATGATGAAAGGAAAAAAGTTTCTCGCTTACTGCTTTTCCACTGTTTATGTAGAAAAACTACGGCTCTCGGTATGACGTTACAATTTATAACTGGAACACTAAAAATTGTAGCGACAGGAAATTTTACAGACAGTAGACACTTATATAGTTGAATGTACCTTCTAACTTGTATCACAGTAGTTCATGAGATATGAGCACATAAACACTACCCGTTCATGGAAAATCGCCCCATCACGAACCAGGTTTGAACCTATTACTTCGTTACTACTAATTGTATTCCCAAGAGATTTTACAGACATACAGCCCTTATACAAATGAATATATACTTGAAAAATGGCAGAAATAAATAAATAAATACCCGGGCAACGCCGGGTTTTCAGCGAGTACTAAATACAGCAGGAAGAACCATGCCCGCGGGGGGATTTGAACCCCCGACGGGGGACGACCTCGCGCATCGTACCATAGCGCCTCAATGCGGTCGGACGCTCCGCCGCGGCAAGCTACAAAGATGTCGAACAATTTTAGTGCGTTCTGCTGATGACAATACTTCAGATCCTAGAAATGTCGCCTGATCCCGTAATTGTTTTGATTAATGTAGAATCTCTTGGGAAGTAGGGATGTAGAACGGCAGCGAACGAATCGTTTGAATTCGGGACAGGCATATTGCACGATCTTTGAAGCAGGGAAGACGAAGTGAAAGTTTCTTGCTTGCCCTTCTCTCTTACGAAATTTACGTATGCTGCGAAAGTTATGTTTTACCATATGATCTAATAAATGTAACTGACTGACGCTACTTGAATGAGATGTAACTGAATTTGTTTCAACTTGTTCTACGTGGATGCCTTTGCACAACGTTATGTTAATCTGACTGCGTATTTTTAACTGTATTCTATGTGAATGTAAAGATATTGCAATACCTATCTGACTGCGTAATATTTATTATGATGAGAAACAAACTGATAATTGTTTCTGCATGAAAACGTCGTAACAAAGTTAACGGTCTGAAAATTACTGATACTAAAAATCACTTTGTTACTTCCTGCCCTACAAACTTGTTTCTGACTGATCTAACAATCTTTAACGGAATGTAACGAACACAATATTCATCAGTGCAATCTGACTCAGTGCAAACACTTGTTAACCTGTACTGAACACTATGAATTGTCCTACCCTGAAGTCTGTAAATCATACTGAACTGTAAGCATGACAACAAAAACTTATTCTTTCTCACTTTCACTTACTGCATAAATTTGTGCAACACCAAACAGCTTCCTGATGTACTAACTCCTCAAAACTAACTACAGAAAACATCTATGCCTCTTGTAATAAAAATGTGAGGGGGATAAACTGGTAATCTGTTTAAGAAACTCTAACTAATTATTAAAAATGAAATATCTGGTTTATTTTCTAACTGATGTAGCTTCATGAAAATTTCTAACAATGACATGTTTTGGATTTTAAAATCTTTCAGAGAAAAATATAACTCAGATATTTAATCTGCCTGCAAAATTATTTTTTAAACAAAGATAAACATTTCTTTACTGTTAATAAATTTAACTCGATTTACACAAACAATGTTACAACAATACCATATTTCAAGAACACTACCCATGAAATTCCTATTTCATAAAAAACGCTCTCTCAAAACTAAACTATTACAATAAATACTTTTCCTAACACAGAAAGCATTAATCGTGAGACTACAAGCTAACAGCAAGATCTTTCCCGACCGTTACTGTTACCGTCAGTTCAAACTAACAATGCCAAATTGTGCCATAGAAATATGCCAAGTATTTCATGAAAAACTTTACCTCATAAAAACTTCAAAAGATCGTTTTTCCAACGTCATCTATTCCTTTCGTCTCCATATCTTATACAAACAGCTTGGCTCATTACTCATGTCTCAAAATCTCATCTCCTCGGCTATCTCGCCGGAACGACAACTGCACACAACCACGGTCCCCACGCTTCTGCAATCTCATCCGCGCGCTTTGTTCACTACTTGAAACGGGGCAAATATCGTACTCGGACTGTAAAATTATCGTAAATGCACCGAATTTAACCAAAATTATCGTACTTACCTGCAAAATGACCATAATACATAATATTTACTAGCAACTCTAATTTTGTATATCTTATACCGTACTAGTCTGACTCTTGCAAAATATATTACTTTTTCCGAATGAAGAGCGGGTTATAAAAATTGTTTTATGCATGACGTATAAAACCGCTCCAGGAAAAGTTGTGCGACTTGAATTGCATTGGGTTTCGTGGTGATTTCATCACTCTTATTAATGAAAGAAGTAATCTTGGACTGTGCTGGCACGAGCTTACGAACATGTGTTTTCGATGTCATAAGGTTTCTAATCACAGTAAATTCTGCTTTTATTATTACATTGCATAAATAACACTTAGCTCTGTACTGATATTCAGACACTTTTCTAAGCCATTGTTTGTAATTTTCATCTTTCAAACAGGCATCTCTGAAATTTTGTTGACGATGTTTTTTGCTGATTTTGGCGATTTTTCTTGGGGGTGATTCACTTCCCTGACTATCTTCGTTTGAAGGATTCGTAATTCTTTCTACAAAGAAAAAGATCACAGAGTGTAACGATAAATCTATATATAATACGCAGCCGAAGAACTAACGTATTTGAGAGATATACTTACTTCTCAAACCAAAAGCAATCACTGGTCCAGTTAAAATTTCTTGTGTCAGAATGCCGCTTTGTTTAAGGGAATGCCTGAAATTTCAGCACCACTAAGCACGCTTCAAGCACTTTAACCTATACGAGCATTTTTTATTTTTTTATTTTTTAAAAAAGCTTATGGGACTTAACTACGGGGTCATCAGTCCCTAACGAGTATTGTAACGCGAATATATAATAAAGAGCGAACTTCAACAATCAAATTATTTATCCCGACAACGGCACTACATTGACGCTCACAGACACTGAGATTATTAAATCGACGAGCTGTATTACGAAAGTAGACGTTCATAGCTGCTGAGATGACTAAAGCGACAAGTTTAATTACGAAAGTAATTTACCAGTAGGGCAGCGAAGAAAAATCTTTCAAGAGACAATGTATTGTTACATTTATTACGTTCGAAATTCTTTCGTACATCGTACGCAGGAACGAAATTATCGTACATGTACGATAATTATCGTACGGTTGTGAACACTGTCTGCGCGCCTAGCAAAGTCTGCACTCTCAATAATCACAAACCTACTTCCGGGCAACGATACTATCACCGTCTCCTATATCGATAGTACTGCCATCGAAAAATAAGCCGGCAACCAAAGATAAACGACCCATGCCTGATTAGCTTGTCACTGGTCTCAAATCCGGAGAACATTTTAATATGAAATGTATACCTTCCCATTGCAGGTATCTTACAGAAGTTTGGATGAAGGGCTAATGTGCTTTAGGAGCGGAGACGCGAAGTGGCGCGCCCCTCAGGCGGAGGCTGTGTAGCGGGCACAAGACGGCGTGACGTGTCGTGACGTCACGGCAGGGCAGCGCGTGGCCCGAAGCCGAGGGCGCGGTCGATAGCGGGGCAGCGGGCCTGCACGTGGCGCGGCCGCCTAATTGCTGCCTCCGGCACCAGCGACTGGAACACCTGCACGCTGCCGACGTCAGCGCGGTACTGGCGGGAAGCTGAGGTGTAGGTACTGTCTCACCCCGCCCCCTTCAGTATCAATTTCTACGTGCCTTATAACTGCCAGAACACATTCAAGATAACATGACAGCATGCACCTGCGCTCTGACAATGAATGTACGAAACTTAGGCCTACGTAAAAAATGAATCAACGACCAAAAATTCATTTAGTAAGAGAAAGAAATCGTACTGGCTTGTTTTAAATGTTCAAATGTTTGTAAATCTATCGGACCAAACTGTGTGGTCATCAGTCCGTAGCTTACAAACTATTTAAATCTAGGTAAACTAACCTAAGGACAACACACACACCCATGCCCCAAGGAGGACTCGAACCTCCACGGCGAGCAACCGCGCGCTCCGCAGCGAGACGCTTTAGACCGCTCAGCTACTCCACCGCGGCGACTAGCTTTTTAATATGCGCAGCGTAAGTATTCGTATCTTAGAAAATTACTTTTACTGCGTTATTACTTTAAGAGCAATAAAATAATCTATATCTATAAAAGTGAATGTCTGTTCGGTGTACGCTTATCACGTCTGAACAACAGGACATAAAGAGCTAAAAATTTGTACGGTTACTAATGTCTACCCGAGGAAGGCTTTAGGCATGGTTTTATGGCGATCGGATAGCTGTTTATCTATATAGGCTATATTAATGTGAATGTCTGTTCGGTGTACGCTTATCACGTCCGAACGACAAGACGCAGAGACTTAAATATTTGTACAGTTACTAATTTATACCTGAGGAAGGTTTCAGGCACGGTTTTATAGCGATCTGATAGATATTTCGTAATTTCAAGAATATAACGCGAAATGCGGAACAGTAATTTACTCTTTGAAAATTGTATTTACTCTTTGAAAATGGTTTTATTGGTTGAATTGTTGCTTGAGGGTTGATAATTATGAAAGGGTGGACTATATTGGGATGGAAAGTTGCCGGTGTATATAAAATTCTACCTGTGTGTGTGTGTGTGTTAGTATTTTACTCTGCAGCGAAAACTACAGAACGCAAACGAATGGTTTGTGTGTAATTGTTGTCGGAAGTCTCAAATTGTACACCATAGCAGTTCCATGCCGAAAGCTATAAGGGAGTGGAAGATATGGTGGTTGAAAGTCGTCAAATTATAAAAAAAAATTCGGACTGAAGGCCAGCGATGACGTTTGCAACTCTATAGCAAGGAGGTTACATACAGCGAAACAAATAAAGTAGTTTACCAGAATGCCCTAAAAAGAAAAATTAAAATGTTTGTATAGCTTATGGGACGTAACTACGGGGTCATCAGTCCCTAAACTTACAAACTAGTTATGAACTAGCTAACACTAAGGACGGCACAAATATCCATGCCCGAGGGGGGATTCGAACCCCCGACCGTAGTGGCCGTGCAGACCGTGACTGGCGCGCCGCAATCCCCTTGGCCACCGCGGCCGGCAATTAAATGAATTTGGACATTAATCTCACCATAAATGTTGAGATATTTCAACACACCTGTAGGGAATATTGTATGTGTTATTTACTGTAAGTCATTAAGCACATAATTTTATTTGTTTATTTGAATGTTTATTAAAAATGTTTGTTTCTGTAGAAGGTATTGTATTTCATTTCATCCTTCAAAACCAGTCTCATAGCACACTACTGAAAGATAGCTTATCTATCATCAACCAACACGCGAGCGGAGCTGCGGGTTTAAGCTAGTGTACCATAAACGTTTGCCACAAAGTAATGAACTAACTGCAAGTTCAATTCGACAATAAATAATAATAGCTAATACACTGCTAAAAGGCCTAGTAAGGTCTGCACCTCCAATTTGCGGCTGTTTAGTGATGATGCTGTGGTGTATGGGATTGACTGTAATAATGCTATACAGGATGACTTAAGCCCAGTTCACACGATGATCGCGCTAGTAATGAACAGATCACGTGGCCCGCCATCTAGCGACGTAAACGCGGAACTACTAGATTTCGTGAGTGCAGGCGGTTTTTCGTACTAGCTAGTACGCTTTAGGACAGGTAGCTAGTAGCTAAGTGGGTGCGCATGCGCAGAAGTGAATTCGTTATGTGGTTTTCATGATTATGTGCGGAAATAGCCGCGTCCTTACCGAAATTGCTTGCTTGGTTGGAGTGATATGTCTTGCATCAGTGGAGTGGAACAGATCAGGATTTGCGTTTTCGATTGAGGCATACAGGATCGCTGCAGATAATCCTCTTTATTGTAAGAAGGTAAATGACTTATTTATGAAGAAAATAACAGAAAATAGTGGATTTCAGTCAATTTTGAATACGTCTTGTTGATTAACTTCATATTTTTACAATTTTATTATTCTTAGCATGTCAGAAAGTCAGTTGCACATAATCTCGAAAGTGTGATGCTAAAAGCAAAGAAAATTTTAGTTGACTGAGGTCCAATTATGGATCGGAAATAGACATTGCTGTGCAGACATAACAGCAATATTTGTGAGTGTCGGTATACAGAAAATCTTTCTGCAAAGGCTAGGGTTTCGAAAGATTCTGCTGTCGCCAGAAACCGCAATGTTATAGCGAACCTGCAAAAAATTATTACAGGAAGTAACTTACGTTTAACTTTAACAAAAATGAAAATGTAACTCAAGTGTAAAAAGTATTTCGTACCTTCAGCTTGGCGAAATTCTCTCTCTCTGCCGCGGTGGAGCAGCCGAGCGGTCTAAAGCGTCTCGCTGCGGAGCGCGCGGTTGCTCGCCGTGGAGGTTCGAGTCCTCCCTGGGACATGGGTGTGTGTGTTTGTCCTTAGGTTAGTTTACCTAGGTTTAAGTAGTTTGTAAGCTACGGACTGATGACCACGCAGTTTGGTCCGATAGATTTACAAATATTTATTTCTCTCTCTCTCTCTCTTTCTCTCTCTCTCTCTCTCTCTCTCATCGCTGTATTTTTGTCCTTAGTCGAACGAAAGCAACTTGGTAAAAAAACTTGTTAAAAAAAATCTGAATTCATTGAAGTCCTCTGGCATCAGATATTTCATTATCTGCATGCATTTCACACGTCATTCTTCGTCTCTTCCTCTCAACCAAGGACACATCCAACTTCTATTTCTTCTTCTCTGTAGTGTTCTAACAAACATTGCCACAGCTCCTGCAACCGACGACAGTGTAAGCTTCTTAATTTGAATATTATCAGCTATGACATACACCCAAACGTGAACAATCCACGTATACAAACAGTAATAAGCCCGTATTTTCCCACAGGCGCTGCTGTTAGTTGTAATCAGACATGGAGAAGGAAGTTTATCGTATTAACGCAACCAAGCCTGTATGATCGCACGTCATTAGTACCGAGTTAGTACGCTTGGAGCGCTGCAGCAGACAGTTATCTTTCTTGTGAACTTTCGATCGTCGTGTAAACTAGACATTGGACAAAATTTCTAGTTGGTGCGAAGAATGGCAGCTAGCCCTCAATGCAGAAAATGTAAGGTGATGCGCATGAGTAGGAAAAACAATCCTATAATGTTAGAATACAGCATTAGTAGTGAGCTTCTAGATACAGTCGCGTCGTTCAAATATCTAGGCGTAACATTGAAGAGCGATATGAAGTGGAACGAACATGTAAGGACAGTTGTAAGGCGGACAGCCGACTTCGGTTTATTGGGAGAATTTTGGGAAGAGGTACTTCATCTGTAAAGGAGACCGCTTATAAAACGCTTGTACGACCACGTCTTGAGTATTGCTCAAGTGTTTGGGACCCGCAGCAGATCAGTTCAAAGGAATACTTGGAAGCAGCTCAGAGGCAAGCAGCTAGGTTGTTACTGGTAGGTTCGACCAATGCGCGGGTGTCACGGAAATGCTCCGGCAACTCAATTGGGGATCGCTGGATGAAAGACGACGTTCTTTTCGTGAATTTCTGTTGAGGAAATTTAGAGGGCCGGAATTTGAAGCTGAGTTTAGTACGATCTTGCTGCCGCCTATTTACATTTCGCGTCATGATCACAAAGACAAGATAAGAGAAATTAGGGTCGTACGGAGGCATATAGGCATTCTTTCTCTCCTTGTTCCATTTGGGATTGCGGTGGATTGCGGTGTATGTATGTAGATGTAGATGTAGATGACTTGCTAGCAAGATAGCGAGCGCGTAAGCAGGCCGGCAGCGGCTCAAATAAAGCTTCGCGCGGTTAAGTTCCCTTTTACCATTGACTTCGTTGCCCCGTATTCTTGAGCAACAGTTACCACATCTATTTTAAAGGTTCTATTTTATTGAATTTAATAGTTTGACGCTCTGCTACCTCAGTGGTAAGTAATTTTATTCCTCATACCATGCTCTTCAGCGGTATTTATTAATTCACTCATCATTTTTCCCAACGCCAAAAAGTGAATGTGGTCATGAGGCCTGCAGTTTTATCAGTCTGCACCTTCCCTATTTATAATATTTCTTGCTTAGGAAAAATTTTACATATTTTTAGTTAACTCCTGTTTCTTTAAACAAATTTGTAAATTTTCACCCTTTCACCGTCTGATGCCCAGAAGAGGCGAAACGCGACATGTGTAAATAAACACCGCTTTTGTCCAACCAAGACTATTACGATTGCTGTGTCAGCGCTACAAAATATAGAGTAGAATGATTTTAGGTATTAAATAGTTCGTTTACCTAAAACCCTCTGAACTTACAAAGTACGTAGTAAAATCTCTACCTAGTGGGATCGTTAACTGAAGCCTCCATTAAAGATAATGCACATATGAAAATTTTTTTAGCTAACAGGTGGCGTTAATGTAGGATATTGCCTGCGAATTTCTACATTTATTATTCTACGTGTACTATCATTCGCATATGCAAAAGTAAAAAGTTAAAGAAAGTAGCCTACAATTTTGTTTTTAAAATCAACCAATTTGGCAGGGTATAATTTTAAAATTAAAGTCTTCCTGTTTTCCGTTTTACATATCCAAACGATAGTACAGAGGAATAAATGTAGATATTTGTAGGCAATGTCCAACACTAGCACCACCTGTCAGGTAAAAAATGTTTTACATGCGCATAATTTTTATACAAGGCTTTAGCTGAAGCCCCCACTAGACAGAGATTTTACTATTGAACTTTACTTTGTAAGTTCAGAAGTTTTTATGTGAGTGAACAATTTAAATGCCTTGAAAAATACTTCATGTTTTTAATTTGTATTTAAAACTCTCTGTGTAATTCGATTGTACAAGCGACACTTGTTCCTATCGTCTTACACATCTGATGATGCCAGTCGCCGAAACGACGTTATAAATAAATACAATTTTAGCGATCTAGTCGGATTTCTGTTCTTATTGAGATTCATAAAACAAATAATTGAATATAATGAGCTTGTTTTTGCAGCAGGTTGTGCGGCAGACTGGGAACAGCCAGACGTTAACCCTTTAATGCATGACTTTTTATTTGAAGCTATAAAAGCTACCACGATTAATGTATAGTGCGTATACAATGAGAAAAATATTGAAAAAATCCTTAAAATTGTTATGCCAAACTAGCATCAAAAAGTTCATAGCTGGTAAGCTACATAGTGCTTCCATGATGTATCCGATGCAGGAAATGTTACTATTATGCCCTTAATCTTTTCAGAAAGTAACTCATAATGCAACAGTAGTACTTGATTCACTACTTTTACATGGCAAAGGAGTAATACTGAAGTAAACAAACGCACATGTTAGGAGTAAATGCAGCTAACTGTCGAATTGATTCAGTAGCACCCTGCAATTTATAATTTTTAGGACGAGCTACTAGAATATGTATAGAATCAGCTACAAATGAATTTGTGGCAAATTGTTGATCAGTTTGAGAGATAATGGAAAAATAAGGTATGTAGATGATCAGCTACACTGTGCGTTAAAGGGTTAAGTGGTGCACTAGCTCCTGCGGGCAGTGTGAGACCTTGGTTAGCAGTGGGCCGACAGCACGAACTCTGCCCTGGCTGGCTTTTAGCGGCGCAGAACGGCACAGGAAACACTTCTGGCGCTGTCTGCTTCCGGTTCGCTCCTACAGATGCGGCATCTGCACACGCAAGCAAGCGCTACTCATTTAAAAGCCCTTAAACCGTCTCCGTTTTCATTAAACTAATGTAACATTCATGAAAAATTACCTTCCACCACTAAATTTTACTACAGTTATCACTATGAAAGAACTGTTAAACGCTCTTGCAATGTCGTATTTGAATATGTTATTTCAGTGACACAATAATGACGTTCAATCAATAAAATTCCTAATAGAATGAAAAATGCACCAATCACGGCACAACTAAGAGTCAAACATGTGAGAGAGGGGAAGTGATTCACGAAAGTTACTTACACACCAAATTTACGTTTCGACACACAAAGTAATGTGTTAACTATTGAAAAATGTTCACATAGAATTGTTTGGTTGCAGATGACAAAGCTACCAATGTCGAATGTTGTAAAAATGGCCCTGCATGCACATGTAGCTTAATAACAAAGGTAATAACTAAAACTAAGATATACGACTTGTAGGTCTAATTTTCAAGCCCTATGGTAGTCCTAAAACATGTTCATTTTCACAGCTGTAAAAAAATAAATCCCTCTGATGATGGCACAGAGGTGACGACGTTTGTTTGGGTAACAAGGAAAAACTGTGTTTTACTTAGCAGGCGGACCTGGTATCAAATTTTTATACTGCAAACACGAAAAAAATTAAAAAACAAACAAACATGAGAGCTGAAGGTCCAAAACGTTGAATATAATGGCTTATCTGTATTCCACGAAAACATTAGGTAAGAAGCAGTTCCACATGGTGTCATGACCCCCCTACCTGGTACTAGGAGGTTTAGTATGGGTACGGGTATTGTCTAAGTCACGTGGTTAAGTCCAGCAGGAAATGAGCTCTGGAAACTTTTGCCGTTGCGAGGCCAGTTGTGGCGGAACGCTTCGTAACCGAGCACGTGACGCTCTCACACTGATGGCCATCATTTAGGCGCCCCTACAACACAACATCTGACAATAACTTCCGGTGAATACTCCTGTAGCATTAACGTAGATGAACTATTGTAAGGTCCCTATATAATTCATTTTGTGAAATATTTCAGTTTGCATACATTCTTGTAAGCCGAAATAGTGTCTACAAGTTACTTATAAAGTTGAGTAAATTTTTTCTGTTAATTTATATTATTTCTGATTATTTGTACTGTATGTTATGCAGAGATGTTGCAGAGATAGGGAGGATGGCTGAAGACTGCTCTAAGTGGGGTGGGGAGAATACTTTCATGGGATGATTTCGTTTCAGGGCATGACTTGAGAAAGAAATAGCCCTGATGGAAAAATATGTTAAGGCATTTCAGACTGGGATGGTACTGGGTGAGGCTTCTGGGTGGCCTGGTTCTAGGAAGATTTTAGTGAAATGGGAGGAACTGACTGTTCGGAAGATCTGCATGTGGAAAACGTCTATAGGGTAGTTGCAGAGGAGGAAAACATTGGACAGGTTGTTGGGGTAGGTGGTGAGAGATTTGTCGCTAGTGCCGATGCAGTTGCCATGGATTCCTAGACTGTAGGGAAAATGTTGTTTAATACGCAAGAGATGGCGTATATCAAAGTGGAGGTACTGTGATTTGTCTGTGCACTTAATAAGGACTGAAGTGTGGGTGTAGGACTCAATAAGGTGAAGGGCAACATCATCAAGGGGGCTGGGATTCTGGAGAATGACCAGGTGAATTTCAGGGTAGAGAAGGAGTTGAGGTCTTGAAGAAAGTTCAGAAGAGTTTCTTCACCACGAGTCCAGACGAAAAAAGATGTCATCTATGAATCTATACTGAGCCTAAGGGTGCAACTGCTGCATCTTAAGGAATGCGTCTTCGATGTGGCCCATGAAAAGGTTTGCACAGGAAGGTTCCAATAGCTGTTCCTGTGATTTTCTGGCCCTCAAAGAAGAAGTAATTGTGGGCGGCGATGAAACTGGCACGTGCAACAAGGAATGAGGTTTTTGGGATGCTTTATGGTGGTTATTTGGGAAGGTAGTGTTCTACGACAGAAAAACATGGGTGTGTTGGATGTTAGTGTAGAGGCATGTAGCACCTATGGGGACAAGGAAGCTTTCAGGAGGAGAATCAGGTGTTCCAGAAAGTAGGTTGTCTTCTTGGTGTAGTGTGGTGTCGCACAAGTCCAAAGTGCGCGCCACCTACTTTCGCCGCGCGCCGCCATGCACGCACGGCGCGAAGTTCTTACGTCAGCCACGAGCGCCCTCTGCTAGAACTCCGCTCGTCGCCACCACTGAACGATATCGTTCACTTGGGACTGAGATAGGCACCAGTTAAGACTTGGCACCAGTGAAGACTTGGCTAGCGGATAGGCACTAGGCAGGCCTCTAGCTCAACTATGTATCAGCATTCTGCAGTACTGAGCTATGTAAAAGTTGAGTATTGTATAAATTCTGTGCAATATATATCTCGTTCTAATTTACTCTAGTGTTTCTAGTTTCTGCTGTCCCACTGGCTGCTCCCCTCCGTACCTGCACAAGCGTGCGTCCTTTATTCCTGTGTCGGTCTCGTTCTACTCGGCCACCGACACCTACGACGGAAACGAGACACAAAAGCGGCGACGAGGCTAGGACACAAAATGTAGGTTGGGAGGCTGCTGGTTATAGGTTGGAGGTGTTGGTATACCACAACTCTGACGGCGGTCGCTCAGCCTCTGCAACACGTAACCGTTCCGCTGCACGATCAGTGGGGAGGCCTGCCTTTCACTTCAGACTTTGTCCATTGAACGCCATATACGACTGCTATAGTCTGCATCTAAACGTAACATTACTCAAAGAATCCTGTTCACTGGCAGAACATATTCAAGATAATATGACAGCATGCATCTCTGCTCTGACAATGAATGTACGAAACGTAGGTCTACGTAAAAAAATCAGTCAACGACCAATAATTCATTTAGTAAGAGAAAGAAATCGTACTGGATTCATTCACGGCCCACTTTCGAATAATAATAGTAATAGTAATAATAATAATACTTTTATACATTTAAATGTATATTATTTATGTTCTTAGTATTTTTTGTCGACAATATTTGCGAAAAAAGGTAGCCATCAGGCAAGTGCGATTTTTATAATTTCCTTAATAAAATTTTTGTTTGGTCTTTCGCAATAGTTTTTTTAGTTGGTTTACTTAATCTATTATGCGAAACATTTTATAGTGGCATTTTTGTTTTCTACCTAATGTTTAATTTTTTGTTTCCTATTTTAAATGCGACTCTGGTCCATCCCACTGTCTCATTCTACAACATTCGTAACATTTACTGCAGCCACTTTCTCTTTTATCTTCTCCATTCCAATATTTGATTGTACATTTTTCTTACTTGTGCGGAATAGTTGACTTTGTTATTTTTTTGTTTACATTTCATAATCTATGTAGTATATATTCGCGATATTTTTGTAATTTATTTATAATTTTTTTTTTTTTTTTTTTTTTTTTTTTTTTTTTTTTTTTTTTTTTTTTTTATTATGACAGCATAGCCATGATGTTGTTGTGGTCTTCAGTCGGGAGTCTGGTTCGATGCAGCTCTCCACCGTACTCTATCCTCAGCAAGCATCTTCATTTCCTCATAAGAACGGCATCCTACATCCATTTGAAACTGCTTACTGTAGTCATCTCTTGGTAGCCCTCTGCGATTTTTACCCCTCACACTTACCTCTAATGCGAAATTCACAAGAATGTGTCTTACCAACCGATCCCTTCTTTTAGTCCAGGTATGCCAGACATTACTTTTCTCCCCAATTCTGTTCACTAACTCCTCATTAGTTACGCGATCCACCCACCTAATCTTCAGCATTCTTCTGTAACAACACATTTCAAAAGCCTCTATCCTCTTCCTGTCCTCGCTGCTTATTGTCCATGTTCCACGCCCATACAACGCAACAGTCCACACAAATGCCTTCAGAAAAGAGTTCCTTACGCTTAAATTAATATTCGACGTTAAATTTATCTTTTTCAAAAACGCTTTTCTTCCTATTGCCATTCTGCATTTTATATATGCTACCTTTAATTACAGCAGGCCGATATTAGCGTAACCATGAAACAAACATGGAAGGACTGAAAACTGATTATCATTCGTGATCTAAGCTTTCGTTAAACAGCATTTATCACCAATGGAAAGAAATTGTTTTTATCACAGGTCAAAAATCAGTTTCTCTGAAGGTACTGACATATTGAAATGAATTTTAAATAGACTGGATATCCAAAAAATACAGCTGCTACAAATAAGTAATAAAATCACTAACAAGGTTCCAGCACAAGGCCTGGCTACAATAAATGCATCTACATTGCATTTAACAGGCTGTTATCCAATTTCAAGAAAAGCACTTCAAAATTATTTACGCAAGATAGACACACACACTTTGAGTAAAATAGACACAAGCCTTAGAATAGACCAAGAACAAACCGTATGACAATTTAAATATGAACAGTGCACGCTAGTCTTCCATTGGGCCAGTCAACAGGCTTATCAGGTAGCGTTTCTTGTGACGCAACCAACCATCCAATATCAGCAGGAGCCGTCCAATTCAACAACAAGCGTCCGCACAGATAATTGACTCTAAAGCACACAGACAACTACACTACTAGCCATTAAAGTTGCAACACAAAAAAGAAATGCAGATGATAAACGGGTATTAATTGTACAAATATGTTATACTAGAACTGACATGTGATTACATTTTCACGCAATTTGGGTGCATAAATCCTGAGAAATCAGTACCCAGAACACCCACCTCTGGCCGTAATAACGGCCTTGATACGCCTGGGCATTCAGTCAAACACAGATTGGATGGCGAGTACATGTACAGATGCCCATGCAGCTTCAACACGATACCACAGTTCATCAAGAGTAGTGACTGACGTATTGTGACGAGCCAATTGCTCGGCTACCATTGACCAGACGTTTTCAATTGGTGAGTGATCTGGAGAATTTGCTGGCCAGAGGAGCAGTCGAACATTTTCCGCATCCAGAAAGTCCCGTACAGGACCTGCAACATGTGGTCATCCATTATCCTGCTGAAATGTAGAGTTTCACAGGGATCGAATGAAGGGTAGAGCCACGGGTGACAACACATCTGAACGGCCACTGTAACGGCCACTGTAACGGCCACTGTTCAAAGTTCCGTCGATGTGAACAAGAGGTGACCGACAGGTGTGACCAATGGCACCCCATACCATCACGCCAGGTGATACGCCAGTATGACGATGACCAATACACGCTTCCAGTGTGCGTTCACCGCGACGTCGCCAAACACGGATGCAACTATCATGATGCTGTAAACAGAACCTGGATTCATCCGAAAAAAAATGACGTTTTGCCATTCGTGCACCCAGGTTCGTCGTTGCGTACACTATCGCAGGCGCTCCTGTCTGTGATGCAGCGTCAAGGGTAACTGCAACCATGGTCTCCGAGCTGTTAGTCCATACTGCTGCAAACGTCGTCGAACTGTTCGTGCAGATGGTTGTTGTCTTGAAAACGTACGCATTTATTGACTCAAGGATCGAGACGTGGCTGCACGATCCTTTACAACCATGCAGATATGATGCCTGTCATCTCTACTGCTAGTGGTACGAGCCTTTGGGATCCGGCACGGCGTTCCGTATCGCCCTCCTGAACCCACCAACTCCATATTCTTCAATCATTGGTTTGCGACCAACGCGAGCAGCAATGTCGCGATACGATAAACCGCAATCGCGATGGGCTACAATCGGACCTTTATCAAAGTCGGAAACCTGATGGTATGCATTTCTCCTCCTTACACGATGCATCAGAAGAATGTTTCACCAGGCAACGCCGGTCAATTGCTGTTTGTGTATAAGAAATCGGTTGGAAACATTGCTCTTGTCAGCACGTTGTAGGTGTCGCCACCGGCGCCAATCTTTGTGTGAATGCTCTGAAATGCTGATCATTTGCATATCACAGCATCTGTCGGTTAAATTTCGCGTCTGTAGCACATCTTCGTGGTGTAGCAATTTTAATGGCTAGGAGTGTTATTTAGCTTGAAATAACATTAAGGCCCTGAAAACATTTTCTGTATCTCTTAATGAAACATGAAACCGAAACAAAATACTCAGATACTTCGCAACTAAATGTTCATTAAGATTATTGAATATTTTTTTTCTGTTTCGATGTAGCCAACCACTAATGGTCAATAAATGGCATCAGACAGTCCTGGGTAAATGCAACAGTATAAAGCAGAAGCGATTATAGTTTACGAAACACCAATATCGTCTCAATTACGAAATAGAAATAAGAACATGCAGTTGGAAAACTGAGCCACAATGTGAACCGTCGTACCGAGCGCCTGTTCCTGTAAACAATGTCAAACGGTCCCAACAAAAAATGTTCAAATGTTTTTATAGCTTATGGGACTTAACTACGGGGTCATTAGTCCCTAAACTTACAAACTACTTATCAACTACCTTATACTAAGGACGGCACAAATATCCATGCCTGAGGGGGGATTCGAACCCCCGACCGTAGTGGCGCTGCAGACCGTGACTGGAGCGCCTCAGTCCCCTCGGCCACCGCGGCCGGCACGGTCCCAACAGTCAGTACTGTAATGACCACGCTTTATCTCACTTAACCACCATACACGACCTTAGGCGAAAGCTTCAAAAGTTTCTCACCCGGAGCGATCGGAGAGCACTCGCACTGGGGAGAATCTCAGTAGAGGTTACTGCCCAGCTTGGCAGCAAGAAGAGCCTTGTCTCTATAGTGACGATCGCTTTGAATCGCTGTCGTCCCGTCTCGTTCCTGCTACTTGTTGCCTCCAACGTCCTGTCAGAACACGCACCGCGTATCCGATAGACCAACACGGCAGCAGCACAGGATCCTCCGGACAGGGCCGACGATCCAGCTGAACAGCGAAGACCCAGTACCCGTCCGCCACGAGATCGCTCCAGGTCCGCCCCCCTACTGAGACCTGCCCGCGCACCCCCTACGTGCCACATGCGCCGCCCTCCTTCTCAGCACCAAAACTCCTGCATATCCCGCCCGCCACAGTTCGTGTCTCACCGGACAAGCTCTCATGCCAAAGATAGCACGTTCAAGAGCCACATGCGCGGTATCGATCGCGGAATGTCTCAATATCCTCTGTACGGCAACCATCGTGTTATTTTACTGCGCAGGTAACAAGACTCATCTACACCTAATCTAAGTCCTTCAGCATCACCTCATTTTCGTAGGCTGCATTCCATTACCTTTGTTTTGCTCTTGTTAATATTCATCTTATATGCACGTTTCAACACACTAGACTTGCGCATAATAGTTCGCGATCGGGGGCGCTCACATTAATTTGCAGCTCTGGCGCGAACTATTTCGTTGTTTTACTTCGTCCGCTCCCAGTGACGGCTGAGCGGCGTGCAGGTGGAGGGAGAAGTTCCCCCACCTAGCTGCTTCATGCGCTAGCTGCGTGAGCCGCTAACGATATCACGCAAACCAAAAAACGGTTTGTGGATAATTTCTCGCGTTTAAGTTTAGAGTTATCTCTATATCTTGTCATTATGTAATTTATTAGTGATATATTTCAGAGTGCAGAATACTTCAAAACCGAAATTTTGAAGCACTGAAGTATGTAATCTAGCAGGCAGACACTAACCTCGAAATGACTCTCATCAGAAGAAGGCAAACACGTGATTTTTAATTCTGCTGCGCGCCCTCTTGCTATTGCCCTTCTGTCTTCGGAAAAGAATTAAAAAAAAAAATGTTCAAATGTTTGTAAAGTCTATGGGACTTAACTACGGGGTCATCAGTCCCTAAACTTACAAACTACTTATGAACTACTTACGAACTAGGACGGCACAAATATCCATGCCCGAGGGGGGATTCGAACCCCCGACCGTAGTGGCCGTGAAGACTGTGACTGGAGCGCCTTAGTCTCCTCGGCCACCGCGGCCGGCGGAAAAGAATCCAACGAACTAAGAAGCGAGATACGTTTCGCTACCGGTAACGCATGTTTTAGTTCGCGACCGATTGGACATATTTTAGTTCGTGACTTACCGCGCATAGTTTTGTTCGCGACTGATTGCGCATATTTTAGTTCGCGACCTATCGCGCATATTTTAGTTCGCGACCGGTAGCTCTCCCTTTAGTTCACAGCTCGGCCGCGAAGTAATTCGCTCTTTTTAGTTCGTCCGCTCTTTTTGGTTTTGCTACCGCTACTAAAAGAGCTCATTCTTTTGTTATTATTATTATTATTATTATTATTATAAGGTATTCTGCCTAGTGGCAGGTCCATGTCTTCGTACGGAGAATTTCTGATTCCATTGTTTCCCGTCTTCAACTTCTTCCTTCAGTCTGTTGTATCTCCTTCCATCTTTCATGTCGTCCTGATGATGAATCCTCCTCCTTCCTCGTCCTGTGTTTTATTTTTCCTTCGATGACATCGCGTAGGAGTCCCTCGTGTCTAAGCATGTGTCCAATCCAGTTGTCCTTTTTCTGTAGAATTGTATGCAGAATACTCTCTTCTCTCCTACCCTTCTCAGTACATCATCATTTTTCATGCGATCTGTCCATTTGATCTTTTCCATTCTCCTCCAGCACCACATTTCGAAGCTCTCTGAGTATTTTTTCTCCTTCTTTCTCATGGTCCACGTCTCTGCTCCATACAGTGCAATGCTCCAAATGTAGCACTTTACCAGTTTCTTCCTTAATGCCAAGCTCAACTTGCTGGTCAGCAGAGTCCTCTTCTTGTTGAAAGCAGCTATGGCCATGGCGATTCTTGCTCGGATTTCGTTGGTGCAGTTGGCATCCTTTGAGATAAAACATCCCAGGTACTTGAACTGATTCACATTTTCCAGTTCCCGATTGTCAACAATTATCTTCAAGGGTTTCTCACGTTTTGATATTCTCATCACTTTTATTTTTCTATATTGATTTCCATGTCGTATTTTCTTCCCATTTCCACCAAACGGTTCATCATGTGTTGCAACTGTCTCTGGTTTTTGGCGAGCACTACAAGGTCGTCTGCATACTTGATGTGTTGATGAGACGTCCACCTACTTTGAAGTTTCCGCATCCTTTCAGCGCTTCTCTCGCCAGCATTTCTCCGTACAGGTTGAAGAGACTTGGCGACAGACAACATCCTTGCCTCACTCCCCTTCCTATTTCCACGCTGTTCGTTTCTCCATATTTCAGTCGTACTTTTACCCTTTGTCCCAGGTACAAATTCCTAATTAGTCTCCGATCTCTCCAGTTGATAGCTATCTCCTTAAGGATGTTTATTAATGTATTCCAATTGACTCTGTCAAAGGCTTTCTGCCAGTCTATAAAACACGCGCAAATTTCTTCGTCGACAGCCAAAACTCTCTCCGACAATATCCTCATCATGCCAATGGCGTCTCTGGTCCCTTTTCCTTTCCTAAATCCAAACTGGTCTTCTCCCACCACTTCTTCAATTTTGTGTTCTAACCGTCTATTTAGCACCCTTGCTATGATCTTTGCCACATGTGAGATCAGACTAATTATTCTATAATCACTACACTTCTTGGCTTGTTTTTCTTCTCAATAGTAACCATTGTTACGTCCAAAAAGTCTTTAGGCCATTCTCCAGTTTCGTAGATTTTGTTAATGACTTATGTCAGAGCTTTTAAACTGTTATTTCCGATATCTTTAAGCAAATCCACCGGTATGTCGTCATCTCCTGTAGTTTTCCTACTCTTCATGTCTTTTATTGCCTTCTCTACTTCGCTAGTTAATATATTGGGCCCTGTTTCGTCTTCATAAATAGCTTCCTCTGGTTCTATGTCGATGTCATGTGGGCGATGTTCCGTATCATATAGTTCCCTTATACATTCTTCGCATGTTTTCAGCACTTCCACTTGTTCAGTAACGACTTGTCCTCTAGAATCTTCTATTCCGAAAGTCCTTACGCTTTTGTTCTCGCCTTCTCCCAGTTCCTTCGTTTTCTGGTACATGAGGTCGTACCTTCGTCTTATTTGTTGTTCCTCTATTGCTTCATTCATTTGTTCTTATTACTTTTCCTTCGCTTTGTCCTCCTGAGGGCATGGTTTAGTCTTCTGTATTCCTCTTCATTAACATTCTTACACTTCCTCCTTTCCTCCATCTTCTCTAGCATCTCACTGGTGATCCAAGGTTTTCTCGCTCTTTTTGTTTCCCTCCCTACTTCACTCTTCAGAGTATTTAACAAAATCATTTTAACATTTTTCCACTGCTCTTCCGCACTTGCACTTATATTTTCGTGTCTCACTTCATTAAACTTTTTCTCTTACTGTCACATTATTCTCTCTTATCTTTTCCAAATCCCATCTCTGTTTTTCCTCCCATGCTGTTGGATCTTCTTCATTCTTGTGCTGATATCTGCAACCAAAAGGTTGTGATCCAAGTCGATATCGGCTGCCGGCATGGTCTTGGCGTCTTTCACACTACCCCTAAACCTCTGTTTGACGAGTATGTAGTCTATATCATATCTGTTCATATCTCCTGGGCTCTTCCATGTGTACAGTTTACTCTTCCTTTTCTTGAACCATGTCTTCATCACCACCAAGTTATTTCGCTGACAGAATTCCACTAACATTCCTCCTCTGTCGTTTCTTTTTCCTAAACCATATTGTCCAACTATATTTGCTTCATTGCCTTGTCCAACCACACTGTTCCAGTCAGCCATGATTATGGTATTTACCTTTCCTGTTCCTTCAGACATTTTCTCCACTTCTTCATCCTCATGATCTGATGTTGGCATGTACACTTGATCTATTAGAATGTCCACTGGTTTTGCACTTATTTTCATAAACATTAAACGGTCAGTATGACACACAACTTTAGTCAAACTTTGCTCTAATTCATTTCCCATCACTATTGCTACGCCACGTTCAAAACTTTTACCACCGGAATAAAACATTGTTATGACAGATTTTTTATATAATGATCAGTGTTGCCCAAGCGTGTGCTATTACCCGTATTTTTAGACAATCAGACATCAAACACTTAAGCAAGTAAACAGTTATTTACAAGAATGGGTGATACAATGGTATTCTACTACTTTGCATACAAAGTACTCGTAGTCAATATTATTTAGACACTGCTTAATACCTTATAAAAGAAAATTTGTGGCAGTGAACTATGAAACTACAGCCGAGCTGCATCTCAGCTCCAAATGACGGTAGCTGACAGAAGGAAGTCACACGATTCTGCGCGCTCTCGCATCCTCTCGCTGTTCCCCGTCAGTTTTCGGAAAAGGAGCGAACGAACTAAGAGGCGAGGGATCTGCGAACTAGTTCGCGTAGTTCGCCTGTGGGGCGCTCTTCCTAACTAGTTCGTTCGCGAACTACACAAGACCAACACAATGTCCTTTCCGTTCAACTGCTCTTCCAGGTCCTTTGCTGTCTGTGACAGAATTACAATGTCCTCGGCAAAATGCAATGTTTTCATTTCTGCACCCTGAATTTTAATTCCTTCCCCAAATTTCTCCTTGCTTTCCTTTATAGCTTGCTCATTGTACAAATTGAATAACATTGGAGAAAGGCTACAACCCTATCTTACTCCCTTCCCAACCTCTGCATGCCTTTCATGCCCTTCAACTCCGATAACTGCTGTCTGGTTTTTGTACAAGTTGTAAATAACCTTCTGTTCCTATATTTTACTCCTGCTGATTTCAGAATCTGAAAGAGTGTATTCCAATCAACATTGTCAAAAGCTTTCTCCAAATCCACAAAAGTTGGAAATGTAGATTTTTGCCTTTCTTGGATCTATCTTCTAAGATAAGCCGCAATGTAAGATTTGCCTCCCGTGTTCGTACATTTCTCGTGAATCCGAACAGATCTTCCCTGAGGTCAGCATCTATTAGCCTTTCCGTCCTTCTGTAAGTAATAGGTGTCAAATTTTTTCAACCATGACTTAATAAACTGATGGTTCTGTAATTTTCACACCTATATGCGCCTGCTCTGTTTGGAATGGGGATTATTACAATTTTTTTAAGGTATGAGGGTATTTTCCCTGTGTCATATGTCTTACCACCAGGTGAAACAGTTTTGTCATGGAAGGCTCTCCCAGAGACTTCAGTAGTTCTGAGGGAACTCCAGGGGCCTAGGTTCGACTTAGGTCTTTAAGTGCTCTGTGAAATTCTCCTATTTCATCTTCTACATATTCTTTCCACCTTTCAACATAGTCATATGAACCATTTTATCTTTAAACGTGTGTACCAACTTTCGAAATATTGTAAATCTTTCTAAATTACTTAATATTAAATTCAGAAAAACTATGACTTGAAAAGTTTTCGATCCGCCGAAAAATAGCCGAGACAGAAGATAGTGTCACCCCCTAGCGGCCAAAGGGAGATTCTGGTCGCTGGCGGCCAACGAACGTGTGTGTAAAATTTAGTATCTATCAGAAGAACGGCGCGACCCGAAAAGAGAGTAGAGACAGAGCCAAATCGCCGTTGCAAATATCATTGAAACGGCGCAACAAAAAAAAAAAAAAAAAAAAAAAAAAAAAAAAAAAAAAAAAAAAAAAAAAAAAAAAAAAACAATTGTAGGGAATTATCTCTACTAATCTGTTTATTCAATTTTTGACGCCGTTGCCGCCAGCCATGCAGCCGTTGTGCTGTGCAGCCGTCCCGCCGCGAAGCAGCGTTGCCGCCGACCACGACCGCAGCCCAGGCGACCGCAGCCCAGCGTCCGCCGCCGACCGAAGCCCCGCCGCCCCGAAGCCACCGCCGATCGCAGCCGTCGCAGCCAACTGCAGCCGACCACAGCCGTGCTGGACGTCCGTACCTCTTCTTCCTTCGTCGCTCTCTTTTATTCACCTCTATCCATCACGCCCCCCCTCCCATCATCATCTACCATTATACCTCCCTGTCACAAGTCACCACCAACTTGGGGCTCGTCCCACCTTCACCCCCGCCCTATTCCTCATCCTGTATGCCTTCCACCTCCTCTCAAATTGCCCCTCCCCCTCCCCCCTCTCTTAAATCTCCATCAGTCTCCACATGATTAACCTCCTCTCTCACCATCCAGGCTCTCCAGACATCCGTCCAAGATGGTGGAATCATCGTCCCTGCCTATCACTGACCAGCCTCAGCAATCAGTGTCTGCCTCCTGCCACCTGCCTCTGCAACCACCCCTCAGCTCTCTCGCTCCCCATCACCCCCAAAAACCCTTCCAAATGCTCCAGCACAGTTCCTCTTCCTGTCACTACCTAAAAAGCTGCCGCTTATCTCCCCACCTAACAACCTCCTGCCCCATCCCTTGAGCACATGGACAACACTCCCCAGCCCGCCCGCCCCCAAGACCTCCTGACCCGATAACCAGAGCCTTTCCTCAGAAATCTGAAAGTACTTCACAGCTTCCCCCATCTCCCAATATATCTCCTGTCAGAACTCCATACTGATGGGATCACCTAGCCCCACATCCCACAAAGACTGTCTACAAAAATATCCTGGATCCTCTTTGCTCCCTGTGCCACCTTAACACCATGTCCTACCAACTCTTTCCCCCCACCAACCCAAACTTCTCGTTGGCCACTTGTCCTCACTAGCTGAGTCAAGAGATCATGGGGGGGGGGACAGCTCAATGCCCACCCCTTATTAGACATTCGATCCGCCACTGGCCTGACGTACCTATGCGTGTTTTCAAGGGCCCACATCCTCCACAGACCTCGTCCTTAAAGAGAGGGCAATGATTTATGAACGCAGGTACAAGGTCAATCGTACCCACCCTAGTCATACCGCTACCAATGAGGCCTCAACAATAATCTTACCGAAAACTGTCGAAACCCATCCACTTCTCTTCCTCAAAGCCTGCTCCCACCTCGCCGCTCCTCCGACGTGCAATACCTCCGAACTGACCGTCTCTGTCCGTCGCACTGACTCTCCCGCTTACCCGAAACCACCGAGGACATCAGCCGATTTGTAACTACCGTCCTACAAAACATCCATTCCTTCCAGCGCCTTCATACCCTCCACCAGATCACTCACACTGCCCGCGCCGTATTCCACCTTATCCCGAAACGTCCTGTTTCACATTCTCCTGTCTTGAAGCTCTTCTATAAGGAGTACCTTTTCCGTCCTTTTTAACCTCCCCCCCTACTTCAGTATGGCAAGACTGTCCTACACACTCCTACACCACAACTTCCACTACCAACTAAGAAGTACCTCTTTTCATGCATACATTTCTGGAGACCGGAAACGTCCTCTGTAAGAATCAACATGGATTCCGAAAGCAATGATCATGTGGAACCCAGCTCGCTCTCTTCATCCACGAGACGCAGGCGTTAGTAGTTACAGGATCCCACAGATATACGCCGTGTTTTCTGACTTCTGCATGGCATTTTATAGGTTTCCACACCGCCTGATGAACAAAATGCGAGCATATGAAATAACGGACCAACTGTTCTCCTGCATTCAAGAACGCAGCATGTTATTCTTAACGGAAAGAAGTTTTTAGACGTGAAAGTGATTTCTGATGAGACCCATGGAAATATTCGTTGCTTTTCACAATATACGACGGTTGTGAACCTTAATAGTGGCGACACTGCTGTGGATACACTATGCAGTTGAGTCTACTATTGTCGTTGATAGCACACGTTGTTGACATACCTACATCGGCGTGTGCAGAATCGAGGGAAACACAGTGCGCGGGCGGTCTAACGTAACGGTGTCACACTGGATGAGACATGGGCCACATCATACTAGCCGAAACTGTACGCCAATTCAATGATTGGCGTCATTATGGGTCGCCGCGAAAGTCGAAAGTGCATCAGTATGGTGAAAGTTATGGTGACTTTTGTGTACGACTGTGATGGTGTTATCCTAACGCATTACGTTCCTCCATGGCGGACCGTCAGTGCACAGTATTACTGTTCGGTTTTGGAGCATCACCTGCGACCAGCTTTGCGAAACAAGCGGCAACACTTTCTGCGCAACCCACCCATCATTTTGCACGTCAAAGCGCGGGGGCATGCATCCCAAGCTGTGGCTGCTCTGTTGAGCCTATGGGACTGGGAAGTACTGTACCATCCACCATATTCCCTTGAAGTACTTGTGGCTTTGATTTGATTCCGAAGATGATGGCACCACTTCGTGGCATTCGCTTATGAAATGTTACAGAGATTCGACTGGCAGTAGACCGCCCCATTTCCACCATCAACATAAAAGGCTCTGCTGGCGGAATGCCTTCCACATTGCTGGCAACAAGTTCTACACAACGCTGGTGACTACTTTGAAGTCGAGCAACAGTTGCAAACATGTAACTCTTTTGTATCGGTTATGAATAAATAGTAGCCACTATTTAAGTTCCAACCATCGTATGTAAATGACGTCGTAGATAACACTGAAAGTTCAATGATGCATTTTGCAGTTGATGCTGAAGTACTGGGTGATCAAAAATTCAGTATAAATTTGAAAACTTAATAAATCACGGAATAATGTAGATAGAGAGGTAAAAATTGACCCACATGCTTGGAATGACATGGGGTTTTATTAGCCTCCCAGGTCCCCAGACCTCAGTCCGTGCGATTATTGGCTTAGGGGTTACCTGAAGTCGCAAGTGTATCGTGATCGACCGACATCTCTAGGGATGCTGAAAGACGACATCCAATGCCAATGCCTCACCATAACTGCGGATATGCTTTACAGTGCTGTTCACAACATTATTCCTCGACTACAGCTATTGTTGAGGAATGATGGTGAACATATTGAGCGTTTCCAGTAAAGAACATCATCTTTGCTTTGTCTTAATATGTTATGCTAATTATTGCTTTGCTGATTAGATGAAGCGCCATCTGTCGACAGTTTTTGAACCTTTTTTTTGTTCTAATAAAACCCCATGTCATTCCAAGCATGCGTGTCACTTTTTACCTCTCTATCTACATCATTCCGTGATTTATTAAGTTTTCAAATTTATACTGACTTTTTGATCACCCAGTATATCGAGCGCTCACAAAACTGGACAGGTGTAGCGAAATACACGAAGGTCTTCAGCGATTTGGAGGAGGGAGTGGTATAAACAAATGCAAAGTGCTGGGTTTACATGGCAAGAAATATATTTTATTATGTAATTTCGCAAAAGCATGACAATCACTGGAAACACTTACTACCATAAAATAACAGGGAGAGATTTGAAATGGAATGACCATATATATATACTGGGTGTTTCAATAAGTGTGTTTGTGCCGACCGTGGTGGCTGAGGGGACTGAGGCGCTCCAGTCACGGTCTGCACGACCACTACGGTCGGGGTTCGAATACCCCCTCGGGCATGGATATTTGTGCCATCCTTAGTCTTAGCTAGTTCGTAAGTAGTTTGTAAGCTTAGCGACTGATGACCCCGTAGTTAAGTCCCATAAGTTCTACAAACATTTGAACATTTTTAAGTGTGTTTGCCTCTGTAACTTATAAAATAATAGGTGACGGGAAATTTTAATTCGGTAGGTCAACACAAGAAATGTTACACTTTCTACGGAGCTATGAACATAGTGTATTGTATCATTTTCCAAAGAGTTACAGCACAAAGATATAATTTTTTAAATGGAACAATAGTTTTTTCTATCGTGTATTGGATTCGTTGAAAACAGCAGCGTCCAAATCAATTTAAACTACATTCCTATAACTGTTAGTTTGGAAGCTACAACCCTTCAAAGTTTCAGGGGCAGATACCACAAGCGCTGCGCATAATGCAATGCGCCTTCTAAATGTGGTGCGGCCGCGTTGTAACGTCGCCGGTGTCACGGAGCGAGAAGCTTCCTCGATGCGCTGTTAAACTGCCGACTGTCACCGCACACGGCCGACTGTTGGAGCCACACAAACAACCGGAGCTCAATATACCACAGTTACTGACATCGGATGACGATGGCATACACGAACAACAGTTATAGGAATGTAGTTTAAATTGATTTGGACGCAGCTGGTTTCAACGAATCCAATGCACGATAGAAAAAACTATTGTTCCATTAAAAAAATTATATATTTGTGCTGTAATTCTTTGTAAAAAGATACAATAAACTATTTTCATAGCTCCGCAGAAAGTGTAACATTTCTTGTGTTGACCTACCGCATTAAAATTTCCCGTCACCTATTACTTTATAAGTTACAGAGGAAAACACACTTAGTGAAACACCATATATATATATATATATATATATATATATATATATATATATATATATATATATATATATATATATATATATATGGCTAAAGGCGATGTCAACAAAGATTCACTGGAAGTATAGTCCGACGACAAAGGAAGTAGGCTACAAAACACTCGTACGGCCGACACTAAAATATTGCTCACCACTGTGGGACCGGTACCATATAAGGTTGATAGAACACACAAAGAAGATCCAACGAAGAGCAGCTCGCTTCGTCAGAGGCACGTTTAGTGAGCGCAAAACCGTCACAGAGGTGGTTAGGAAAATCCAGTGTCAGACGCTGCAAGGGAGACGTTCTGTTTCGCAGTACGGGCTTGTGTCAAAGTTTCGAGAGCGTGCGCTTTTCGAGGAATCAACCAGTATATTGCTTCCTCCTACGTATATCTCGTGAAGACAGTACAAGGATAAGCTCACAAGGAGGCATACCGGCAATCGTTTTTTTCCGCGAACCATACGCGACTGGAATAAGAGGAGGAAGCGACGATGCTGCACGAAGTACCCTCAGCTACACACCTCGAGATGGCTTGTGGAGTGTGGACATAGGTGTATATTCAACCTAGCCACTATTACACTGCTGTCTATTCATTAGTACATATTTCTCTTCCTTGTATTTATCGACCGAGTCTACCCTCGACAAAAGAAGAAAGAAGGAAAGCAGTTTCCCATATAAGGAGTGAGCTAGGATGAGGTCTATAAGGATGTACACAGTGTGTCTACGGAGGTTTGAATCATTACGGGGAGCGTGTAAGAATAACCGGAGGAGTTAAGGCGACCGCTTGCGATAATAAAGAAATCCGTGTTCGTGTCCCGGTTAATCAAGTTGTCCACGTTCAGACTAATACCCTGCAGAATGCGACTTGCAATAGTGGCCGAAACGTCGGTTGGTTTTGCACGATGACGATGCGGTCTAAAACCCCGAAGAACTTTATTGAAAGTGACAACGGCCGCGGTAGCGTACGCCTACAAATTGTTCACGTGTCACTAAAAGGTGGTATACCTTTATGGCAAACAAGTCGCAGTCAACTAATAAATTTTGAGATACATTGTTCTGTTCGGTGGGAATCCTTCAATGTTACCTCACACTTGTTTGGATACTCCTTATGCTCGTGTTAGTCCTGCAGAAGCGGGGTGGTGTTTACGTGCGGCTTACTGGTATACTCTGCTCTGTCCACCTGTAACGTACACATTACTGTCATCCGGGAAGTGCATCGGAAGAGGAAACTTCACTAGGCGAAGCGACAGGACGGAAGTTTGTATCTTGAGGCACACAAGATTAGATATTCGAGTGTTGACGGAAGCTGCGTGACAGTATTAACTGTACAGAAAAACATGCAAGCATATATATGAAAATGTTTTAATTTATATCAAGATTGGCGATGATAGAAGAAACACTACGAATGACAATAAGAGTTTTGAATACTGTATCTTTAAATTTACCGTACTTAATAATCACAAGTATCATTACAGTACTGAACAATCTTCTTCTTCTTCTATCTAATATACAAAGCAGAGTGTCCGTATGTTTGTTTGTGTGTACGTGTTGCATACAAATCTACAGTTTTGTTCCAATCTTTATAAAATTTTGTACACATAAGTTTCAATCCATGAGGACGGTCGCCGTATGTGCAAGAATCACGTACGACACATAGTTCTCGAGATATGACGTCATAAACAAGGAGATGCGCGAAAAACTGCTGCATTTAGCGACAATGCTGCTCATTTTCTCCTAAACCACTGGACCAATTTCAACCAAATTTGGTACACACATTCCTTACCGAGAGGTAACAATTGCTGCAGGGTTAAGAATCACATACGATGCATGGTTCAGAAGATATGAGATCATAAACAATAGGAATCGCAAAAACCTGTCACATAATGCGGCGAGACTATAAATACGCTGTATGAGAATGAGAGTACTTAGCCACTTGCAACAAACTTTAAACATAATTTCAAAGCTTTATTAAACTTTATCTCGCTGACAACCACAGCAAAATGATGAAAGGAAAAAAGTTTCTCGCTTACTACTTTTCCGCTGTTTATGGAGTAAAACTACGGCATTCGGTAGGACGTTACAATTTATACTTTCTACACCACAAATTGCAGCCGCAGTAAATTTTACAGACAGTATACACGCATATAATTGAATGTACCGTCAAAATTGTATCACAGTATGACACGTAGTTCATGAGATATGAGCACATAAACAGTAACGTTCATGGGAAACTGACCCTTCCCACACCAAGTTTAATCCATCACTTCTTTACTACTAACTATATTCCCAAGAGATTTTACATACATACAGCCTTATACAAATGAATATATATCTGAAAAATGGCAGGAATAAATAAATTCCCAGCAACGGGTTTTCATCTAGTCTAATATAGGGTGTTAAAAAAAGGGACGGCCAAACTTTCAAATGTTCAAATGTTTGTAATTCTTAAGGGACCAAACTACGTTGGTCATCAGTCCCTAGACTTACAAACTACTTAAACTAAGTTAAACTAACCTAAGGACAACACACACATCCATGCCCAAGGGGGGATTCGAACCCCCGACGACAGACGGCCGCGCGCACCGCAGCACGGCGCTCCAGTACGCGCGGCTAATCCGCCGCGGCGGCCAAACTTTCAGGAAACATTTCTCACACCCAAAGAAAGCAAACATGTTATGTGGACATGTGTCCGGAAACGCTTAATTTCCATGTTGGAGCTCATTTTAGTATTTACGGATGAGGCTTCATTCCGACGTGATCAAATTGTAAATTTTCACAATCAACATGTGTGGGTTGACAGGAATCCGCATGCAATTGTGCAATCACGTCATCACACAGATTTTCTGTGAACGTTTGGGCAGGAATTGTTGCTGATGTCTTGATTGGGCCTCATGTTCTTCCACCTACGCTCACTGGAGCACGTTATCACGATTTCATACGGGATACTCTACCTGTGCTGCTAGAACATGTGCCTTTACAAGTACGACCCAACATGTGGTTCGTGCGCGATGGAGCTCCTGCACATTTCAGTCGACGTGTTCGGACGCTTCTCAACAACTGTTTTGGTGACCGATGGATTGGTAGAGGCGGACCAATTCCACTGCCTCCACGCTCTCCTGATCTCAACCCTCTTGACTTTCATTTATGGGGACATTTGAAAGCTCTTGTCTACGCAACACCGGTACCAAATGTAGAGACTCTTCGTCCTCGTATTCTGGACGGCTGTGATACAATACGCCATTATCCAGGGCTGCATAAGCGCATCAGGGATTCCATGCGACGTAGGGTGGGTGCATGTATTCTCGCTAACGGAGGACATTTTGAACATTTCCTGTAACAAAGTGTTTGAAGTCACTCTGGTAAGTTCTGTTGCTGTGTGTTTCCATTCCATGATTAATGTGGTGTGAGGAGAAGTAATAAAATGAGCTCTAACATGGAAATTAAGCGTTTCCGGACACATGTCCACATAACATATTTTCTTCCTTTGTGTGTGAGGAATGTTTCCTGAAAGTTTGGCCGTACCTTTTTGTAACACCCTGTATATAAAGCAGAGTGTCCGCTTTTTCGTGTGTTTGTGTGTACGTGTTGCACACAACTCTACAGTTT
Source organism: Locusta migratoria (assembly GCA_026315105.1). Lineage (NCBI taxonomy): Eukaryota > Metazoa > Arthropoda > Insecta > Orthoptera > Acrididae > Locusta > Locusta migratoria. The sequence continues at coordinate 678,858,821 of CM048744.1, forward strand.
TGTTCCATTCTTTATGAAATTTTCTGCAAGTAAGCTTCCATCCATGGCGGTCGCCATAAGTGTAACAATCACGTACAACACATTGTTCACGAGATATGACGTCATGAATCATGAGATGCGTGGAAAATTTTTGCGTTAAATAACAATGCTGCTCATTTTCTCCTAAACCACTGGACCGATTTCAACCAAATTTCGTACACATATTCCTTACCGTGACGTAACAATTGTTGTAGGAGAACAATATACGACACATGGTTCAGGAGATATAACATAAGAACAATTAGAGTTGCAAGAAACTGCATATAATGCGACGAGAGTTTATAAATACACTATATGAGAATGACAGTACTTAGCGACTTGCAACATACTTTAAACATAACTTCATACCTTTATTAAACTTTTTTTTGCAGACAACCACTTCGAAAAATAATTAGAGGAAAAAAGTTTCTCGCTCACTACTTTTCCGCTGTTCATGGACTAAAACTACGGCATTTGGTATGACGTTACAATTTATAATTTCTAAACTACAAATTGTAGCTGTAGAAAATTTTACAGGCAGTATGCACATATATAGTTGAATGTACTTTCTAAATTGTATCACAATACGACTCATAGTTCATGAGATATGTATTATCACATAAACAGTAACGTTCATGGAAAACCGCCCCATCATGCACCAAATTTTAATGTATTAATTTACTACTTGCAAATGCAAGGATGTAGAAGAATGTATAAATAGGGGAAAAATAGATACAGCCTACAGGAAAATAAAAGAAACATTTGGAGATAAGAAAAACAGCTCTATGAATATCAAGGACACTGATGGAAAACCAGTTCTCAGCAAACAAGGGAAAGGTGAAAGGTGGAAAGAGTATATAGAGGGGCTCTACAAAGGAAATGAACTTCGAGACAATATTGTAGGAAGGGAAGAGAATGTAGATGAAGATGAAATAGGAGATACTGTACTGAGAGAAGAATTTGACAGAGCCCTGAAAGACCTAAGTCGAAACAAGGCCCCTGGAGTAGATGATATTCCCTCAGAGCTACTGAAGTCTCTGGGAGAACCAGCCATGACAAAATTGTTTCACCTGGTGTGTAAGATGTATGAGACAGGTGAAGTACCCTCAGACTTTAAGAAAAATGTTATAATACCCATCCCTAAGAAAGCAAGTGCAGACAGGTATGAAAACTACAGAACCATCAGTTTAATAAGTAATGGCTGCAAAATATTAACGCGAATTATATACAGAAGGATGGAAAAGCTGGTAGAAGCCGGCCTCGGGGAAGATCAGTTTGGGTTCAGGAGAAATGAAGGAACACGGGAGGCAGTACTCACTTTACGGCTTATCCTAGAAGATAGATTAAGAAAAGGCAAACCTACATTTCTAGCTTTTGTAGATTTGGAGAAGGCTTTTGACAATGTTGATTGGAATAAACTCTTTCAAGTTCTGAAGCAAGCAGGAGTAAAATATAGGGAACGTAAGGTTATTTACAACTTGTACAAAAGCCAGACAGCGGTTGTCAGAGTTGAAGGGCATGAAAGGGATGCAGTGGTTGGGAAGGGAGTACGACAGGGTTGTAGTCTTTTTCCATTGTTGTTCAATTTGTACATTGAGCAAGCTATAAAGGAAAGCAAGGAGAAATTTGGAGAAGGAATTAAAGTTCAGGGTGAAGGATTAAAAACATTTTTGCCGACGACATAGTAATTCTGTCAGAGACAGCCAAGGACCTGGAAGAGCAATTCAACGGAATGGACAGTGTGCTGAAAGGTGCATATAAGATGAACATTAACAAGAGCAAAACTAGAGTAATGGAGTGCAGTGTAAGAAAATCAGGTGTTGCTGAAGGAATTAGATTGGGAAACGAAGCAATAAAGGAGGTAGATGAGTTTTGTTACTTGGGCAGTAAAATAACAAATGATGGTCGCAGTACAGAGGATATAAAATGCAGAATGGCAATGGGTAGAAAAGCGTTCTTGAAAAAGAGAAATTTGTTAACCTCGAATATTGATTTAAACCTAAGGAAGTCCTTTCTGTAGGCATTTGTATGGAGTATTGCCTTGTATGGGAGTGAGACATGGACGATAAACAGTGCGGGCAGGAAGAGGATTGAGGCTTTTGAAATATGGTGCTACAGAAGAATGCTGAAGATTAGGTGGGTGGATCGCGTAACTAATGAGGAGATACTGAACAGAATTGGGGAGAAAAGGAATTTCTGGCATACCTTGTCTAAAAGAAGGGATAGATTGGTAGGACACATTCTTAGACATCAAGGAATTGTGAATTTAGCGTTGGAGGGAAGTGTATGGGGAAAAATAGCAGGGGAACACCAAGAGATGGATACAGTAAGCAGATTCAGACAGATGTAGGTTGTCGTTCTTATGTGGAGATGAAGAGGCTTGCATAGGATAGGGTATTGTGAAGAGCTGCATCAAACCAGTCTCCAGACTGAAGACCACAACAACACAACAATTTACTACTAACTGTATTCCCAAGAGATTTTACAGATATACGGCCCTTATACAAATGAATATATATCTGTAAAATGGCAGGAATACATAAATAAATACCCGGCAACGCCGGTTTTCAACTAGTTATTTATAAATTTGTTTACCTGAAATTTACGCGGGATACTTCGATTGCGAAAAGAGTAATCGTGAAACGATTTATTCAGTTATGTTTATCATGTCCCACAAGACCGATTCAAAAAATATTCAAATGTTTGTAGAACTTATTGGACTTAACTACGGGGTCATCAGTCCCTAAACTTACAAACTACTTATGAATTCTAAGGACGGCACAAATATCCATGACTGAGGGGGTATTCGAACCCCCGACCGTAGTGGCCGTGAGGACCGTGACTGCCGTGCCGCAGATCTCTCGGCCACCGCGGCCGGCCCACATTACCGAACTGAGGTGTAATTCCCCAAGGCGATGGAATGGGTCAGTACACCAGGCTGTAACAAATGAATTGATAAAGTGAAACGAATAGAAATCGTAAACAAACGATAGGTTAAACCATAAATAAAAAGAAACAACAACGTAAGAGAGAAAGTAGCTTAATTTTTTTAAATTCTTCCATGTATTCCTCGACAAAATAGATAGAGTGAACCATGAGGAAACGTTTCAGTTTAGCCTTGAAAGTGCGCGGATTATTACTAAGCTCTTTGAATTCATGTGGCAGCTTATTAGAAATGTGAGTATCTGCCGTGTAATGAAAAGAGAGTCAAGCTTGCTAGTCGACATAGTGGTCATTGCCTAGTGCTGAACTATGAAACAGGTCCACTGATTATGTGGTCGTGTTACATTTTGATTTAGCCATTAACCTAAAGTGTTTCTGCACCATTAATGTTATCTATCTGTGTGTTAATTATTTTTTATTAATGATCAATGCCCCATGTCTAAATATGTTTGCCCAATATTTATAAATGTTACCACCGTGTGGTTGAACTTGTGTGTTCATGTGAATGTGAATGTGTGCTCTTAATATTGACTGACTGCCGCGCAATGGCTTACAGTCGCCGCCTCCCGCTTTAGGCCTCGTTTTGCTGTAGTTAAGAAAGTATGGCTTCGTTTTTCGTCTGCGCTGGCGTCTGCTGGCTGGCCAGAGACAAGCTTACTTGGCAAGGTGGTGAGGTGGCCGTGTTCTTAGTGTCGTACCAACCTAATCTTGGACGAAAGAGGTGACAGGAGAGCTCTCTGAGAGCGGTTGTAGAGGGATTTGTCTTGGCCAGGTAGCAAGAGTTGGTAAACTTTAGTCTCTGAACGTGCTCTGCGTTGCTTTCAGCGAGCTCTACATCCGGTGTATGGCGGGGGGAGGTTTTTCCGTGGCTTTAGAGCTACATTTTTCACTCTTTATTCTGGCTCCGACGACTGTGGAAGTCAGTACTCCGCCGATTCATACTGAGGGGAAGGCATGCTGTTAGGTCTTTACGTTCTTTGTGATCAGGCAGTCTTGGGTTTTCATGGATAGTTCTTTTAAGTACTTCTTTGGCTACGAGAGGTGATGTGTTTCTTAATTTACAGAACTCGAGTAAATTCAGCGTAAATTTAATATTTGCATTTTCACTCCAGTGCACCATTGCACGATTGCACCTCATGCTTTCATAACGGTCGTTACTTCAGCCTTCAGCCATTCTATTGTTAATACTAGCTTTCTTCTAAACGAATTCTTGCGTGTGCTTTACTCACTTATTCTAAATTAATTTCTGTTTGTAAATACTATGAAATTCAGCGTGGTCTCACACCACATGGTACTTAATAATAGTGAGTCACTACCTCCTCAAACATGAGTTTCGTTTAGTGCACAGTTTATTTAAAAATTTGTGATCAAGACACCTGCCATCTCGTCAAGACGCTGCCGACGCTTCGTTTTGCCACTGCTTTCAACTGTTCCCACAGCATGATGTATGGCTAAGCATTACGCGCGTGTCTGTGAATGAATGAATGTACTTTCAGCTACCCATTGTGTGTTTGCAAATTTCCTCCCACGTTACCTCCAAACTCATAAAGGGCAGAAACAATTTTATTATGGGCAGTAATTATATGATTTAATTCACTTTTGTACAAGGTGTGTGCTTAATTTGGTCTCCCCACATTTATTTGCTTGTTATTTTACTGAATAGATTATGATTTTAAAGTATCAAACCTCTACTTTATGATTTCATGCTCCCCACCCCATGTTTAATTATCTATTCATTTATTTTTTGACATTGATTTTGTGTTTGTTAAAATGTTGGCTGCCCCCTTAAGGAGTGAGCAGTTAGATAAATATCCGTTGTGCATGTACTGTGGCCACTCATAAAGCAATTTAGAGCAACAGTGAGCGTTTTACTTTCATTTGCGGATCTCAACTGCCCGAGATCTTGCTTATTTTAATAACAGCGTACTTCCAACTATCCTAAGTGTGGAAGCTACAGCACCTGCATAGACTATGTAACGCCTTCTAGTAAGTAATAACTACCAAACTTTAGTATCGACATTTGACGCAGCTATAATTCGACGCCTGTTGGTTGGTTACACATTTCTACCGGCGTGATCACCGTGACACAGGCCAGAATGCTAACAATGTCTCATAGCTTGTCGTAGACCGATAAGTATCACAGTTGTCAAACACGGTGTGTGAGATAAGTTACGGAAATAGATCACGTCGTAACTCAGACACGGCGTCAATATTGAGGACTGGTAAATCAAGAGAAACGGAATTATAAACGGTTTTAAATATCTGCCCCATCAGTGATCGTTAAGGTGGGAAATCACAGTGACATAAGACAAAAACATAAACATGAATAAGTGACGAAGTTATATACTTGAATTTAAAGTAAAGTAAAATTGGACTATATGGTTTTATCTAACATCTACATCGCTCATCTGCTATTCACATTTAAGTGCCTGACAGAGATTTATATCTCTGAAGTAGTGTCTCCTGCTCATGTTGTAGATACAGAAAAAAATCATGTTTTTCTCACCGAACATGTGACCATGTGTAGAAACGCGTCATTACCATTTCAGACTTGCCGATAACTGCTGGCCAAATAAAAGACTTCTGTTTCTAAGTGCACAGAAACTTTAGATTTCTTCCTGCGCAGCGTATTCAAACTATCAGCATCATGGAAGCATTTCGTTTCTCTGTATCGGTACTTGGCTGTCTTTGTGTGCTCTGCAACTAAACGTTTCAAATTACAATGAGAACTCTCATTTTGTTATCGAAGTAATAGCATAATAGACTAGGATGAAACAGTTAATAATAGCTCAATTTAGCAGTTGGTTTCGGTGATTCTTACAAATACAGAAACAGAAATGAGCGTGAAAATACTATGTGGTCCACAAATTTGAGTCCCGGGAAACGACGAATACTTGACAAATGGCCTTTGTGTCAGAGCAGAGTAGTTACGGTGTCGGTTGCAAGACAAGAGAGAACAAAAGTGTAATGACTTGCAAGACTAAAAAGCCAAGTGCATGAATTTTTGGATACGAGCAGAGTCTCCCACAAAGGAAAAGTCATTTATGGCGTACTAGTAAGCGAAGTGTACGTTAATTATAAGGGAGAGAAATAAGCACTGGTGTTTTTCGACATAGTACGAAAAGAATTCAGACACTCGCCATATCGTGGGTTCAACCTTTATATTCCAGTGTGTTAGGAGTCTGCCGCCTGTGAATGGAACCAGCATGTGACGGTCTTCTTCAGCTCTTTGGTCGTTGTGCAAACGAAGGCAGGAGGACGGGAATTTCTAACCACATAATAGCTGCAGTAGACATTTTACCTTTTCTCACACCTCAAGAAATTCCTGTCATCCGGTCAGCATTTTGAAGACGACGTGGAGCTGAACACGACTGCCACACTACAGTCAAAAGCGCCAGACTTCTACGACACTGGAATATGAAACTTGATCTCACGATATGACGAGTGTTTGTATTCTTTTCGCGACTGTCTAAAATGACTCAAACATGGCTCAAACATAGTTGAACTTTACCAAAAAAGTTCTTAGTCTTTTCTTTATTCTACGAGAATCTGGAAAATAATTTTCTGGATACGTCAACACTCAGTTGAGTAGCGTTCTTATCGATCAGACGGAAAAATGTCTTATGAGGAATGCGAAGTTAGAAGGGATTTAGTTGGGTGACTAGATGACCCGGTGAACTTCGTATCACTTACCTCTTAATATAAACCATATTAATTCAAATCATATGTATTTTAGACCCAGTAGCTTTATAAAGGCATCGTCAGATAGTCTAAGTATCGGTGGACGTCAAATGTATAAAATATTACCGCAATCGTGCTAATGATATTGATACCCACAGAAAAGAGCTCTTTCAGTTTTCCACAAATTTTCCTATATTCTGGCCAACTATTCCAAACTTTTACTTTACTCGAACCTTCCTCTCGCTTTGACTGTCAAATGTGCAAAATTTTATCGCAATCAGATGAATGGTATTGATATTTCATAGACAAATCTTTTTATATATTTTCTGAATTTTCCCATTTTCCGGGTAACTTTCCCAAATTTTTAATTCAAAGAACGTTTATCTTTCGTTGATTGTCAAATGATCAAAATTTTATCGCAATCGGATGAAAGTTTATCAACTATAGTGTTCAGTACATTTAGAAACAAATTGAAAAACGTAGGTAGATTAATAATTCCTAATGTGCAAGACGTAAATCATCGTCAGTTGTTTCAGATTCTGTTTGGCGTTGATTTAATGGGTCTGGATGCAAGACTCGGCATTTTCGACAGGAACAAATACGTCGTGCCGACCGTGGTGGCCGAGGAGACTGAGGCGCTTCAGTCACGGTCTGCACGGCCACTACGCTCGGGGGTTCGAATCCCCCCTCGGGCATGGATATTTGTGCCGTCAAAGTTCGTAAGTTGTCCATAAGTAGTTTGTAAGTTTAGGGACTGATGACCCCGTAGTTAAGTCCCATAAGCTTTACAAACATCTGAACATTTGAAATACGTCGTCGCCCACTGCGCTCCTGATAGTAAAGACTACTAGGAATGCCTCAGCACACCCGGCTTGACCAAAGACTAGGGTCTGATATACTCACAGTTTAGTCGCCTCAAAATTCTAACAACTAAAGGCTAAGATATGCAGACGGGAAACTTCTGCAAGGGCGGTCGCTTCCGTACTCTAGTGGGCAGCATGGTGGGTTGCCACGCAGGGGGCCTGGGTTTGATTCTTAGACGGATCGGAGATTTTCTCCGCTTGGGGGCTGGGTGTTGTGTCGTCGTCATCATCATCCCATTGGAAGCATCATCATCATACAACTGGCGTCATCTCAGAAGACTTGCACCAAGCATGCTATTGTCTGAACCAAAAATGCCACTCGAACATTACCTGTAAAGACGACTCGCCTGTGATCTGCTGTCGTGTCATAGAGCTATTAGCAGTGCCTCAAACAGAGCTGTGGTTATTCTGTGGCTTCCCAGGCATGATGCCAGTCCACAGGAAACCAAAAGCCGGCCGTTCCTATCCAGCCCGAACTCTTAATTTTTCATATTTCACCTTCATAATGTACGCCAAAATTTCGTAAATAACATCGAGGCAAGCTCGGAAATTATATTGTCTCTAAAAATTGGCGTTATTCATGTTAATATTACAAAAAAACAGTGTTGATCGCAAAAATTAACAGTTTCTATTTACCGGTTTCGACCTGATGTAGGTCATCTTCGGAATAACAAGTAGCCCATGTGGCCAGTGCTGGACATTGGGTGGGCTGGGCTGTCCTGGGCTGTTCTGTTGCCAACAGGTAACAGCACTGGCCACATGGGCTACTTGTAATTCCGAAGATGACCTACATCAGGTCGAAACCGGTAAATAGAAACTGTTAATTTTTGCGATCAACACTGTTTTTTGTAATATTTATGATACCAAACAGATCGCTGTTTTTCTCCTCTGACAATGTTGTCAAAATTAATTACTCATGTTAAATTGTGCTAGATAGTGTGTGGGTTAAAAATGATCCACATGGTATTAATGGTGTGACATACATTTTTCATACTTATAGATGGCCTGAGGAGATAAAAGTTTGATGAGTTGTACAACTTCAGAAATGATTAAAAGTCACGAGAGTGTTTGTTCCCGGGATGAATTTAGAGGGGAGTAGCACGCTTGAAACACACCCATGGGTCAAAAATGATCCACGCGGTGCTTTTAGAGTTAAAGAAGTTGCTCGGCAGCTTCGTCCTGATAGGTTGTGCAACTTTACCGGGACTGCTAGTAGTGAAGCGAAGCGCGCTGCTGCGAGGCTCCCGGACTGGTCCTGCGGGTCTCAGCGGCCGGACTGGTCGCTCTCTCCTCGGTGGCGGTTTCTCCGGCAGGCCGCAAAAACCCGCCGCCTCGCCGCGCCGCCTTTGTCCTGCCGGCACTCTCACTGCGGCTGCACGGGCGCGACCGATCGCATCACGAAACGCGCTGTCTCCTGCCGCGTGCGTTGCTTCACAAAGATACTTGGTTTTCATTAGCTTCACAAAGATACTTGATTCTCATTTGCGCTTCAGTAGTTACCAGAAATTATTTTAGGACTCACCACTCGTGCCAGAAAAGTACTTGCACATCTCACAGTAACCTGACAGACTTTTCTTTTTGGCAGGCAAAGTGCGGCAGCTCGACGTGGTATCGATTTTGTGCACAACCTCACCTATCGATTATGTCTCGTGATACGGCGACCATATGGCATACGCGACCAACTGTGTGACTGGATTGAAGAGTTTCTGGGCAACTGTAGGCATTAGCGAGGATGTATACGAACTCACCTCTCAGAGTTGGATCTAGACGTATCAGGGGTCCCATATCACTCCAACTGCAAACGCCTCCACCAGTTTTAAGAGATCCCTGCTGACGGAAACGAAACTCATCAGATTAGGAACCTGTTGAAATCATTTATTGTTGTTGTGGTCTTCAGTCCGGAGACTGGTTTGATGCAGCTCTCCACCCTACTCTATCCTGTGCAAGCCTCTTCATTTCCTTATAAGAACGACAACCTACATCCTTTTGAATTTGCTTACTATATCTCCCTCTGAGATTTTTACCCCACACACTTCATTCCAACACTAAGTTCACAATTCCCTGATACCTAAGAATGTGTCATACCAATATATCCCTTCTTTTAGTCAAGGTATGCCAGAAATTCCTTTTCTCCCCAATTCTGTTCAGTACCTCCTTATTAGTCAGGCGATCCACCCACCTAATCTTCAGCATTCTTCTGTAGCACCACATTTCAAAAGCCTCTATCCTCTTCCTGTCCACACTGTTTATCGTCCATGTTTCATGCCCATACAAGGGAAAACTCCGCACAAATCCCTTAAGAAAGGACTTCCTTACACTTAAATTAATATTCGATGTTAACAAATTTCTCTTTTTCAAGAACACTTTTCATCCCATTGCAATTTTACATTTTATAACCTCTTTACTGCGTCTTTCATTTGTTATTTTACTGCCCAAGTAACAAAACTCATCTACGTCCTTTATTGTTTCGGTACCTAATCTAATTCCTTCAGCATCACCTGATTTTCTTACACTGCACTCCATTAACCCTGTTTTGCTCTTGTTAATGTTCATCTTATATGCACCTTTCAACACACTGACCACTCCGTTCAACTGCTCTTCCACATCCTTTGCTGTCTCTGACAGAATTACTATGTCGTCGGCAAAACGCAATGTTTTTAATTATTCACCCTGAACTTTAACTCCTTCTCCAAATTTCTCCTTGCTTTCCTTTATAGCTTGCTCAATGTACAAATTAAAGAACAGTAGAGAAAGACTAGAATCACGTCTTACGCCCCCCAACCTCTGCATCCCTTTCGTGCCTTTCACCTCTGATAACTGCTGTCTGGTTTTTGTACTAGTCGTAAATAACTTTCCGTTCCCTATATTTTACTCCTACTGATTCCAGAATTTGGAAGAGTGTATTCCAATCAACATTGTCAAAATCTTTCTCCAAATTTACAAAAGATAGACATGTAGGTTTGCCTTTCCTTAATTTAACTTTTAAGATAAGCCGTACAGTGAGTAATGCCTCCCGTGTTCCTACATTTCTCCTGAATCCAAACTGGTATTCCCGCAGGCTGGCTTCTACCAGCTTTTCCATACCTCTGTAAATAATCTGTGTTAAAATCTTGCAACCATGACTTATTAAACTCATGGTTCTGTAATTTTCACACCTTCCTGCACCCGCTTTCTTTGGAATGGGGATTATTAAATTTGACTTTAAGTTTGAGGGTATGTCCCCTGTGTCATCCAATCATTAACAACCCAAAATCGGTTTTCACGAGCCGAGGAGAGGCATAAAGCTTCATGTTGTGCAGTCAGCAAGGATACACGAGTGCGCTTGCGTCTCCGAAACCCCATATATATGAAGTTTCATTGAATGGTTCATATTCTCACACTTGTTGACGGCCCAGTATCGAAATCCACAGCAACTTGCGGAAGGGTTGCACTTCTGTCAGGTTGGTGACCCACCGATGTCCAGACGCGTCTTTTGGCTCAGTTTGAAGCGGGATAAGTTACTGAAGAGAATTTTAATCTACTCACTGAGATTGTAGGCCGAGTGCGGCCCACACTGCGACTCGAATGGAAAACGTGATATTTCACGTACAAACACAATTAACGAAGCACTAACAATTAAAATTCCAGTATTTGTTAATATTTATCAGGAGCTAAAATACGATGTTTACTTACGTTGGTAAGCAAAGAGGACCACTCAAACGGCGTTGTAGCCAAAGCAAGTACATGGACTGTCTTAAAGCACGTCTCCCTCCACACCATGTACTTTATACTGTGATACGCATTTCACAGGAAACATGAGGCAGAATTAAAGTATATGGTGTGGAGGGAGTCGGGCTTTAACAAAGTCCGTGTAGTTGCTTTGGATACAACGCCGTGTTAGCTGAGTGGTCTAAAGCACCTTCCTAGTAAGTAGGAGGTCCAGGGGTCGAATGTTGCACATTTCCTCCTAAACCAATGGACTGAACCAAATTTGGTACATATATTCCTTACCGTGAGGTAACAATGCTGTCGGTGTAAGAACCACCGACGATGTATGGTTTGAATTGAAAAGATGAATTGTACGAATTACCCTAGGAAAGATACTGTTACATTTATTTTTGATCGAAATTTTGTACGACCTAGAGCAATGGAGGTTAAATTGTGGATTAGTGAAAAAAATTGGAGTATGTGAAGATGACATCATGGTGGTTTATTTGTCGTTTGTGACTAACTCGGCGTTTGTTAAAATGAAATCTGCCGATTTATGCTGTTCAATTGTCGAAAAGTTTGGAGATAAAATTAAATTCAATCGTTCAGATGGATCTATTAGTGGTGTCATTGTGTCTTATGCTGGTTTTGCAATACGTACAGTCAGAATTTTTGAACTTCCTTTTGAGATGCCTGACGAGATATTGTTTTGAAAGCTTATGGTAGGATTATATCGAATATTGCCGAGAAGTGGTCGGAACTACACATGTTTCCTATCCTGAATGGTGTTCGACAAGTGAAACTGGAATTACAAAAGCACATTCCGTCTTTTGTTACTACATGCAGGTACCGCGCTCTTGTCATTTATGAAGGTCAACCAAGAACATGTGCAGTGTGCAATTCCCCAGATCACGTCCATGTCGAGTGTAGTAGGAAGCGCGTGACGCAGATTCCTGCAGGTGAAGTTCCAACTCGAAGTCAGATAACAACTATGAAATTGACATATGCAGACGTAGCGACTATTCGTGATCTGTATGACCAGGAACTGATAGGAGAGGGTGATGACTCAGCAACAAAATGTGACTTGAACACAAATATCGAGCAGGCCCTGAATAACACAAATCTACAGACAAATGCAACGTCTACGTCAAATGAAATGGTTGGTACCGAACCTCCGTCTGTAGAATTCGTGATTACGCAGTTGCCCTTTGAACAGGGCACTTCTACCGTTCAGTCTCACGCGGATCCGTCCTGTGAAAATGACGTACAGTCGATAAATTCCGATGCTCAAGATGAGCAAAGAGTAATAACGGAATTACATGACACTTTCTTAACAACCGAAGGAAAGCAGAAAAAGAAGCAAGGAAAATAATATATCGGAAAGAAAGAAAGAAAGAAAGGCAAATAGTAGAAAGAACAGTAAAATCTGTACAGAATACTGCGCTGGCAGCCAGACTTAATGCTACCAGTTCCCTGAAAGATACGAATGTCACCCCAATGATGTCTCATGTCACATCGCCGACCGAGTCGCCAATGAGATCTCTAAAGAAGTCTCGCAGAAACAAGAAACGGAGACTTGCGCATGAAGCTGTAGAGAGTTTAGCTCCTGCAATAAGAGAGCAGTTACACGAAATAGTATTGAACGGGAAAAGGAAGACCAAGAAGTGGAACAAGACACCGCATTGACGACAAGGAAAACGATCAGACAGTCATAGACGAAATAGATAGCATTACCACTAAGTGTCAAAGTACAACCTTCGCGGAAGTATCGGACGCGTCTGAGCAGGAAAACGCCACAGCTAGAGACTGGGCAGATGATACTGTAGAACAGACAGATCATGAAATGGAAGAAATCGACGAAGAGGCAACGGCGCATGAAGACCACGCCGATACCAACTAATGAACTGTGTAATCAACAATGAGTGCCGGCCTACCATCTGCCGATTCGTTCACTTTTATTATTGATACTGGAACAAACGTACAACGTTACCACTCTTAACATTATCAAGATTCAAAATGAAACGAAAGTGTCTGCTTTAAAGGAGTTTTTGCATCAGTCAGAAACGGACATAGCCTTGCTTCAGGAAGTTAAACTTCAAAATCTGCAGGTTCCTGGATTTAACGTGATTCTAAATGTTGCAAAAGAAAATGAATGTGGTACTGCTATTCTTGTGAAGGAATGGATAAAGATTTACAACGTTAGTTATTTAGATTCGGGACGAGGTATTAGCTGTACAATTTTTAATACTGTCATAAATGTACATGCACCCTTTGGCAATAATTTTAGAGAAGCAAGAGCACAGTTTTTTAAAACTGATGTAGTGTATTTGCTTAAAGGTAACCCCGCGGAGGTCTTAACTGGTGGGGACTGGAATTGCGTCCTGCACAGAAAGGATCAGTGGCCAAATTTTATTTTTTCGAAAGAGCTAAATAGTCTCGTTACCGATATGAGTTGACAAGACGCCTGGGAAAAATATTTCCTAATACAGTGAAATTTACATTTTTTACTGATACGTCAAAGAGTCGTATCGACAGAATATACGTGAGTGACAATTTAGGAAGCAAAATCAACGGAATAGAAACCATACCTGCTATTTTGTCGGACCATCTATATGTGAAATGTTGTGTCAGGCTTCCGAAGCAAAAAACGTACTGGGGACGTCCAATTTGGAAATTAAATGTAAATATGTTGCACGGTAACGACTTAGTTGAAAGGATTACTTGCACTTGGCAGAGTTCTTTAAAGATGTGTCATAAATATAGAACATTACTAGAATGGTGGGCAATGTGCGCTACGAAAAAATTAAGATCAACATTAATGGTTTATGGGAAGAACAGATCGAGGTGGTTGAAAGATACTGTCGAATTTCACTATACATGTTTGGGTGAGCTCTATGAACAACCATTGTCACAGGATCACATAATAAATATTAAAAAGGTCAAAGCTCAACTGATGTCTGAAAAGGCAACAACTGGAGGGTTTGAAAATCAAGTCTCATGTCAAGTCCATGGTGGAGGACGAAAATGCATCACTCTTCCCTTTAATTAATCACCAAAAGAATAGAAAGAAAAATTTTATAGATGGTGTGTTAATAGAAGACAAAGGAGTTCTGACAGTACAATCGGATATTCTGAAGGAGGCTCATAGGTTTTATGAACTTCTATACAGCGAAAGTCAGGTTGAACCACATTTAAAGAGGGAGTTATTGCAAAATAGTGGTGTACAGAACATCATAACGGAAGAGCAAAATATGAGTCTAATTGCGGAAATCAGTTCTGAGGACTTACTAAAGATTATACAAAGTACACCTACCAAAACGTCGCCTGGTACTGATGGACTTCCTATTGAGTTTTACAATACTTATTGGCATATAATTGGAGATAAATTCACTTAGGTAGTAAATGATATATTGAAAGGAGAGAACATGGCTTCAGAATTTAAAGACAGTGTCACTGTGCTGCTTCCTAAAGGAAGAAATACAAAATGTAAAGATCTTTCCAAAATGAGACCGATGTGCCTTATGAATTCAGATTACAAAATTGTTGCTTGGGCACTGAAAGGCAGATTGCGACCAATTTTTAAACAGATAATTGGAAGTCATCAAACGTGTATCACTGGTCGAAATATTTTAAAACAATTAGCGAATACCGCGATATATCTTTTTCACAATAACAGCAAAAGCAGGATTGATTTTTACAGACTTTCCAAAAGCGTTTGACAGGGTGAATCACCAGTATTTATTTACACTCCTGCTAGAAATGGAGTTGAATGAAAATTGTATGAAAGTTTTAGCCAACATTGTGAAAGGAATTCAAACAAAAGTTTCCATAAATGGACACCGTACTCAAGTTATTAACATTAATAATGGCGTCCCACAAGGCAGTCCATTATCAATGTTACTTTTTATAGTTGCTCTAGAACCGTTTTTGAGAACTATTAATAATATGTATAGATATGTTAAACATTCCAGGATTTAATTTAGCTTCACACTTCTGTAGAGTAGATATGGAGGGAGGAGGAGTTGCCACATTCATTAAAAACTGCTATAAATTCAAGAATATTGATATAAATAAATTCTGTCTAGAGCAGCATTTAGAAGCTTGTGCAACAGAAGTAGAATTCCATAACAGATGCTATATAATAGTAACTATTTACCGAGCACCTGCAGGAAATTATAATCTATTCCTAAATCATCTAGAAGCTCTATTGGGATATTTAACAGGAAGAAATAAAGAAATCCTGGTTGCTGGTGACTTTAATACAGATTTTCTTATGCAGTCCTCCAGTAAAAATTTATTGCAGTCAGTAACTTTGTCTTTCAATCTAACACACACCGTAAACTTTCCAACTAGGGTAACTAAAACCTCTAGGACAGCAATTGATAATATTTTTATAGACAAATCAAAGGAACAAAATCATATCATAAAACCAATAATAAATGGCCTGTCAGATCATGATATGCAGCTCCTTGTTTTAGGTATAGATTCTAAACAGATTATGAAGACTGCAAAATGTACATACAGGAGAGTAGTCAACCCACCAAAAATTGAAAATTTTAGAAAACTCCTCAAAGACATGAACTGGAAAGATGTATATAGTGCTAATGGCATGAATGAAAAATATAATGTATTCATTAATAATATTAGTATCATGTTTGAAAACTGTTTTCCTCTAAAAGTAACGCGAATTAAACAGAAGTCTATAACAAAACCTTGGATTACACAAGGAATAAAGATTTCATGTAAGACAAAAAGGAGTATGTATCTATCAGCCAAGAGTAGTTGCAATGATGATGATTTAACTAAATATAAGAAATACTGTAAAATATTAAAAAAAGTTATTCAGGTATCTAAACAAATGCACTATGAAAAGAAGATAGCAACATCAGGAAACCAAATAAATACAATATGGGATATAGTGAAAGAAGAGACTGGTAGAACCAGAAAGGAACAAGAGCAGGTACAGTTAAGAGTAGCTGAGACATTAGTAACTGATGGGCATAGTGTGGCAAATCTATTTAACAAGTACTTTATATCCGTTACTGATAGTATGGGATTGTCTGGGTCAGTAAATAATGCGCTTGAATATTTGAAACTAGCATTCACAAATAACTTCACACACATGAATATGTCACTCACTTCACCACAAGAAATATCTTCCATAATAAAATCTTTAAAAACAAAGAATTCCAGTGGATATGATGAAATATCAACAAAGTTAATTAAAGCGTGTTCTTGTGAACTTAGCACAATCTTAAGTTATTTGTGTAACCAGTCTGTTATAACGGGAACATTTCCTGATTGGCTAAAATATGCAAATATTAAACCTCTCTTCAAGAAGGGGGATAAAGAGATACCATCAAACTACAGACCCATTTCACTTTTGCCAGCATTCTCAAAAATTATAGAAAAGGTAATGTACAAGCGGCTTCTCAACCACTTAACCACAAATGGCATATTGTCTAGAACACAGTTTGGATTTCTGAAAGGTTCCGATATCGAGAAGGCTATTTACACTTTCAGTGAGAATGTACTTAATTCATTAGATAATAAATTGCAAGCAGCAGGTATTTTCTGTGATTTGTCAAAGGCATTTGATTGTGTGAACCATAACATCCTTTTAAGTAAATTAGAATTCTATGGGGTCACGGGAAATGCTGCAAAATGGTTCAAGTCATACCTCACTAACAGGAAACAAAGGGTGTCACTGCAAGTGACTAGTGAATTAGGCCAACAGTCATCATCGGGTTGGGAAGAAATTACATGTGGTGTCCCACAAGGATCCATCTTAGGGCCATTGCTTTTTCTTGTGTACATTAATGATCTCTCATCAGTTACACTACCAGAAGCAGAGTTAGTTTTGTTTGCAGATGATACAAGTATTGCAATAAAGAGTAAGTCAAGTATATTGATAGAAAAGTCTGCTAATGATATTTTCATGAACATTAATAAATGGTTTAAAGCCAACTCATTGTCATTAAACTTTGAAAAGACGCACTACATGCAGTTCAGAACATGTAAGAGATTTCCTGAGAGCATATGCATTAAATATGAAGAAGAGCAGATAGAAGAGGTTGACAGAATTAAATTCCTGGGATTACAACTTGATAATAAACTTAGTTGGGAGGAGCACACCACAGAACTGCAGAAACGACTCAACAAATCTGTATTTTCAATACGAGTGTTATCAGACATAGGAGACATAAAAATAACAAAGCTTGCATACTTTGCTTACTTTCATTCCTTAATGTCATATGGTATAATATTTTGGGGTAACTCTTCAAGTCAGTCAAAAGTCTTCAGAGTCCAAAAACGTGTAATACGTATTATTTGTGGAGTAAATTCACGGACGTCTTGTAGAAGCCTCTTCAAAGAACTGGGTATATTAACTACTGCCTCTCAGTATATTTATTCCTTAATGAAATTTGTCATAAATAATATATCCCTTTTCCCAACAAACAGCTCAGTTCATACATACAATACTAGAAATAAAAATGATCTACACAAGGATTTGAAAGCACTTACCTTAGTTCAAAAAGGGGTCCACTACTCAGGAACACACATTTTCAATAATTTACCATCAAGTATAAAAAATTTAGCTACAAATAAAGATCAGTTTAAGAGGAACCTAAAAGACTTTCTAGTGGCCAACTCCTTCTACTCCATTAGTGAATTTCTAAATTGTACCAAATGATGCATGCACTCATACTATATTAGTATTATTATATTATCAGCAAAAAAAAAAAAAAAAAAAAAAAAAAAAAAAAAAAAAAAAAAAAAAAAAAAAAAAAAAAACCTTAAAAAATTATGTATCTGTATTTCTATTATAAGTGTATGTATTTATATTATTTGTTATTCAACTTGTAAATTTTGTTTCTTGACATGTTCCACATCCACGAGGATCCCCTCAATATGGATCTACGGAACAAATAAATAATCTATCTATCTATCTACATTAGAGGAAATTAAAATATCAGGAATCAGCAGGGTGTCAATGGTTATGCAGATGATGTCCGAGTTGTCATACGAAGTGCAGAAGATATTCAACAGCTAACAGACATTGTACAACACCATTGTGGTGCAACAGATGCAAAAATAAATGAAATGAAAAGTTCATTTTTAAGTTTAAATGGTTTCACAAATGTCCATTTAGGATGGGCGAAGTCGGTAGATCACCATACAGCATAAGGCGTGACAATCTACAGCTGTCCACTAAAAACGAACACTTACAATGGGAGAAAAATATCGAATCAAATTAAAGGAGCCGTAATGCTTAATCAAACCAGGTATCTGAATCTTCTGCAGAAGGTCAAAATAATCAACTCTGTAATGCTGTCCAAGGCAGTATATGTGGCGCAAGTTCTACCAATTTCTAAGCCAATTGCAAAAACTATAATCAGTCATGTTTGTCGGTACCTATGGCACGGTCAAATATTCAGAGTGGCTGCAAATGTAGTTACTCTAAAACCTGCTGAAGGTGGACTCGGTCTTACTGATATACGTTGCAAAAATATGGCTTTATATATTAAAAGGACGATCCATCTAATTGATGATCACCAGAACAGTATCACTTCGAAGCTTTTCAAAATTCTTACGCCTGAAAGCGCCCATAACTATTTAGAAGATAAATTATAAACTGAAACACATTAGAGAATTTTATCTTGAGTTAAGCTACCTTCAGTGCTCTGTCGATGAGCAAAACAGAAGAAATAGTAAATACATCATGGATGCACTCTACCCACCACGCTGTCGAAATAGAATAGAAATAAAGTACCCCGGAAAACCGTCCAACCGATCGACACGAAATTTACAGACATAATTGTTGGCTACCAGAGACCAGAACCTCGCTTTTTGAAATATTTCGGACAAGAAATACGTTAATAATACAAAAAAGCCGTTTGTAATGTAATTTTAATTACAAATAAACCGTTCATCTGACGCGAAAAGAGGAGAAAATCTCTACAACTTTTTTCCCATATGTTTTTTTCATATCTCGTATCGCTTGAGAGATATTTGCAAAAATAACGAAGGTTTGACACCTTGCATTGAATTTACGAAAACCAGCCGTTCGCAGATGTCACGTGACGTTCCTCGCCCAGAACTCTCTCTGGCATACGCCATCTTGCGTTGCGTATTTGATTGTTTTCTTATTGTAACTTACACGTTGTCATTTCAATGCAATGGCTGCACTGAAAAATTAACAAAAATACGTCGTTCTTCGTACGATAAATGATAATCTAGTGTCTACAAATGCCATATTAACATCAGTTAACAACGGCCATCAATAGTATGAGATTAAAGAACGCAACTCGTAACTGTTAGCCGTAGTGTAGTGGGCAATACGTTGGTCAGTGACAGTGAAGGTCAGTGGTTCGGAACCTGCCACTACTTAATACTTTTTTTTCCTAATAGGGTTTCAGACACTCTTATTAATTAATTTTTTATTATTTAGATTATTATTTTGGTCCAAAATGTTTACAAAAACTTATAAAACTACAAATCTAAAGTGGGCCGTAAAACACGTCAGTGAGGTTTTTTTTTTTTTTTTTTTTTTTTTTTTTTTTTTTTTTTTTTTTTTTTTTTTTTTTTTTTCACGTACGATACACACCGGGCAAGCGCTGTTTCGTGCAGTGCAGGACACACTGCCCTCCCCCCTCCCCACCCAGGCCTTATGAGCTAGGGTGCCGTAAGGTACAACTGACGCCCATCCTTGCTGATTGTGGGGGGACGCTGACCATAGCTCGGCACGTGCAGAATGTTGTCATACGCATTCCTTTCCCATTCTCGCAACAGGAAGGTGATGCGATTCCCTAACAGGATAACGCTCGCCCACATACTACGCGTGAAACTCAACGTGCTCTGAAAGACGTGCGGCAACTTCCATAACCAGCCCGATCTGCGGACTTCTCTCCAATTGAGCACGTGACGTATTTGATAGAACCACCACTGACAGGTGCCACTCGTCAAGCCACAACTCTTGCAGAACTACATGAAGCGTGACACTATTCACCATCTGTACGATTCAATGAATCCGGATAAAGCGCCTGCATTGCCGACCTTGAAGGCAACACCGCGTAATAATAACTCTCAACATGTACCGACAGGTGGTACCTCAGTACCGGCTGAGATATTGATCTGTAAATTTAATCATTCCGTGCATAATGATTACAACTTCTGACATTATCAAAGCATATACTTACCTTTTTCGCCGATGTACTCGGATAAGTAGTTTACATGTGTATCGGCTCAAACACCTATGAACCTAGTCTATACAAGTCACCAATTGTGGTTTGGCTCCTGTGTTTGTCCTGTGCTGACTTATTATACTTATATACTTCTGTTATTATCCTCCACAGATGCCGGATTTTTTCAACATTTTGCGCGCCATGATTAAATCCACATTCGTGCCAACAAATTTTTTTGTGGTTTGACTGGCCTAAAGACTCAGAATGGTGTAACTGGCAATCTAATTTTTTATCGATCCATTGTCTGTGGTATATTACAATTTTTTTGATTAATTGTAATATTGAACTACCCTTTTCATTGATTTTATTGTATTTACTATATTAGAGTTAGATGTCGCCATTTTATTTAATATGCAGTGTTGAATTTAAAGTTTATTCAAGTTACTTCATTGCATTGTAATTATTGTGGAAAGCAGTTCTTATGATAGTTCTTTTACTTGTTATAGGTTTCATAATCACTGTAAAGTCGAAAATAGTTACCACTTTGTTAGATTTTAAGTTCTTATGTCGTCTATTCCTTTTTAAAAAAACTACAAATTTTAATAATTTTTCAATAACTTTCTGTAATCATGCATAATATACAGTTTGAACAATAAATATGCCATAAGTTGAGATTATTGATTGGAAGTTGCCTCGATATCCGGGTTCGAATCCCGATCCAGCACAAACTTTCAACTTTGCTGTTGGATCTATTTCAATGCTCTGAAACGTAGAAATGTTTAAATATTTCTAATTCGTAAAATCTTAGCGAATTGTAAACATCTATGAAAGTGTACTAGTCTTTATTTCCGGCATTGTACCTGTACACGCAAATAGGTAATAAAGTTACCACAACTTAAAAAAAAGTGCTAATCTTGCACTTTCATTCATATTTTCGTTACCACAACGGCCAAAAATATAAATTTCAAATATTTGTGAATGTAATGGATCAAACTGCTACGGTCAATGGTTCCTAGATTTACAATCTGCTCAAACTAAACTAAGCTGAGGACAACACACAAACCCATTCCCGAAGGAGGTTCAAACCGACGGAGAACGGTAACGCAATGCGCAGCAAAGCGCCTTAGACCATGTGGCAATTCCCGCGCGGCCGCGAAAACATAAAGATTAGTCTTTTCATGCCAGATATAGAAAAAAATTATTGTGCAGTGTGACCGATGCATGGGAATATGAGAGAAGATATACATGTCATTAAGATTCCGATGGATTACGACTAACCACTCTGAGGAAGGATGACAACATTACAGAATGTTATCATCGGGAACAAGAAATTGGACTCCCTGAAACATCAACAGGTTGCCATTAACAGTTCAACACGAACGGCTGCGGCCTGGTGAAGGATTTAGTATGTCTTAAGTTCATGGCTTGTAGAAAATAAATGTATTCTAAATCAGAGTATGACACAGTTCCTAACACACCATTGAACTAAATCTGACATTTGAATCACACAGAGTGGGCATATTGATTAGTGAGAGGGAACAGTTCAAATTCGTAGGCATACAATTAGTAAGCTGTAGTGGAAAGCTGATCTGAAATAACGGATAGTAACACAAAATAAGTCTACTTTTTCTTATTTTCATTCGCTTGTGCTGTATGGTCTTAGATTTTAGGGCAACTCTACTGATTCAAAAAAAGTATTTTTTGGCTCAGTAACTGGCAACGTAAGAGCTCGCGAAGCACTTGTCTATTCCTGTACAGTAGCCGAAGAATTCTAAAATTGTCCTCTCACTATATATATTTTCATTACTGTCGTCTGTTGTTAGGAATATTAACTGATTCCAGAGAGTTAGTAGGTTTAATAATAGGCAGACATCCATTCTATATTTAGATCACACGCAGAAAGGCGTGTAGTATACTGTAGCATCCATTTCAATAAGCTGTTCCTTTTGTGTACCGACTTCGTCGCCGCTTTTGTGTCCCAGCCTCGTCGTAGGTGTCGGTGGCCGAGTGGAATGAGACCGACACGCTGGTGCAGGTACGGAGGGGAGCAGCCAGAAACTATAAACACTCGAGTAAATTAGAAAGAGATATATTGCACAGAATGTAACAATACTTAACTTTTACATAGTACTGCAGAATGTTGATACATAGTTGTTAGAGGCCTGCCTAGTGCCTGTACAATAGCAAAGTCTTCAATGGTGCCTATCTGATTACGAAGGTCCTAACTCGTTGCTATCTCAGTCCGAAGTGCTTACTCGTTGCTCTCTCAGTCCGAAGTGCGAAGTGCGAAGTGGCCGATGTCCTTCAGTGGTGGCCACGAGCGGCGTTGTACTAGAGGGCGCTCGTGGCTGTCGTCGGAAGAACGCCGCGCCGTGCATGCATGGCGGCGCGCGGCGAAAGTAGGCGGCGCGCACTTTGTACTTGTGCGACACCACACCCGTCCCCCCCAAACCGCCACGCCGTCGTGGCGTAGGGCTGAGGGCCACGTCGACGGCACTGGGAGGAGGGCCTGAGCGGGGGCGTTACTGGTGGGACGGGCGTCGTAGCTGAGGCCGGGAACGAGACGCCGTCCGCGCCCCGGCATCCGCCTTGCGATCCTCCAGGGAACCCGCCGAAACCTGGGGAAGGGCGCCCGCCCCCGCCCAGAGGGAGCAGGTCATCTTCTTCTGAGGTGCGTGGCCCAAGCTGGGGGGGCCCGCACGGTCCCGGAGTCCCTCTCGGTGACGCTGTCATCTGCGGCGGCGACAGCGGCGGCGACGACTGCGTCGGATGTACGTCGACGTCCATAGGGATCTCGTAGTCCGGGGACGAACGATGTGGTTGTGCTCCCTGGCGGTGAACTGGGTCTGGAATCAAGAAACCGGAGACAGGATCGCGCGGTCTGTGCAGGCGCAATTGGTTTGCGTGGCGCCGCAGCTCCGACCCTGTGGAAGAACGTACAACAAACATATTGCGCCCAAGCACGCGTTGAATGGTGCCCGGCAACCATGTCTTCTTGTTTCCAGCAAACACCCTGTACAGCACCGGCGTAGAAACCTGAAAACGCGTAGCGCCATACGAACCGACTCGGTGCGTGGGAGGCTGCAGCAGGTGAAGGAGAGTGCGGTGACGGCGGCCGTGTAGCAGCTCGGCAGGAGACGGGCCGTCACGTGGCATGCACCGATACGTAGACAGGAAAATTTGAAGAGCTTGCTGCCTGGAGTGCTGACCTTTCATCTTCTCCATGTGAGACTTGAATGTTCGAACGAAACGTTCTGCTTCACCATTGGACTGAGGGTGAAAAGGTGCGGTGGTGATATGCTGAATGCCATTCACACGACAAAACTGTTGAAATTCCGCACTAACAAACTGAGGTCCATTGTCACTGACGATAGTTTCAGGCAAACCTTCGATGCAAAACACTGATGTTAAGGCACTGATTGTACTAGAAGCCGTCGTTGAGTTCATGGCAATC
This sequence comes from Locusta migratoria, assembly GCA_026315105.1. Classification (NCBI taxonomy): domain Eukaryota; kingdom Metazoa; phylum Arthropoda; class Insecta; order Orthoptera; family Acrididae; genus Locusta; species Locusta migratoria. The sequence goes on from CM048744.1 coordinate 678,882,652, forward strand.
ACGAAAGGAAACTTGCTGAAAGCGTCTACAACAATTAACCAGCGCGTATTCCAGAAAGGTCCGGCAAAGTCAATATGTAAACGTTGCCATGGTCCCTTGGGGCGTGGCCAGTCTGAGAAACGCTGTGGAGGAGCCGCCTGATGCTCCGCACAAACCGTACACTGTGACGTCATGTTCTCTATCTGAGCGTCCATACCAACGCAGGTACAATGACGTCTGCCCAGTTGCTTTGTCCTAACAATACCCCAATGTCCTTGATGCAGGAGGCGTAACACTTCTCGTTGCAGGGAACGAGGAACAATCACTCTTGCTTGGTCGTTGTCGGTATGCAACAACAGTACACCCTGACTTAAAGATAATGCATGACGTTGTGCAAAATAACGTCGAACCAGAGGCCGATCAATGTCTTTGGCTCTGGCAGGCCACCCTGAGCGAACAAAACGTGCTACCACACTTAGGTCTGCATCGGCAGCTGTTTCCTGTGCAACCCGACGAGAGTTCAAAGGAAAGTCTGCGACAGCGGAAGCATCTCTGGAGTCTATCTGACAACATGCCATTTCTGAAGAATCAAATGATACATCCTGGCCAACCGGAAGTCGGGAAAGTGTGTCCGCGTTGGCATGTTTAGTGGTAGGTCGGTACAAAATCTCATACTGATAATTTGACAATATCAAGGATCATCTCTGAAGCTTTTGTGCCGTACGTGGCGGAATTGGCTTTGTGGGTGAGAACAACGACGTGAGAGGCTTGTGGTCTGTCAACAAATAGAATTTTCTGCCATAGAGATAATGATGAAACGTTGCGACGCCGTAAATGATTGCTAAGGCCTCCTTTTCTATCTGACTGTAATTCTGTTGCGTTGGCGTCAGTAGCTTGGATGAAAAGGCAATAGGACGATCGTGAGATCCAATACGATGCGACAGAACAACACCCAGACCGTACGACGAGGCGTCAACTGCTAACACTACAGGCTTCTGTGGGTCAAAGGGAATCAGACATGCATCACTGAGTAGTGCAGACTTTAAGTTGTCAAAGGCAACCTGGCAATCTTTGGACCAAACAAAAGGAACATTCTTCCTACGTAAGTGATGCAGTGGAGCTGCAATCTGAGAGGCATTGGGAATAAACCTGAAATAGTAGTTAAGCTTTCCCATTACTGCTTGCAATTCATGCACATTCTTAGGAGGAGGCAAGTCTTTGATTGCTCGAAGATGTGACTGTAAGGGATGGATTCCTTGGGCATTAATCACATGGCCTAGGTACTCTATTTCAGTTTGAAAAAACGAACACTTTGCTTTATTGCAACGTAGACCTGCTGCAGTCAAAACTTTGAAAAGGCACTCCAGGTTTGCTAAATGTTCTTCAACTGTACGTCCGGATACCACAATATCATCTAAATAGTTCGAACAACACGGTACAGAAACTGTCAGCTGTTCCAAAAAACGCTGAAAAATAGCGGGAGCGGAAGAACTGCCAAAGGGTAGGCGTTGAAATTGAAAAAGGCCCATGTGAGTATTAATGACGAAAAACTTTTTTGACTCGTCATCAAGCGGAATCTGTAAGTATGCCTCTGCTAAATCAATCTTAGAAAAGAAACGAGACTGTCCTAATTTGTCCATCAGTTCGTCAGGTCTGGGCAGGGGGTAAGTGTCTACAATTGTTTGACTGTTGACAGGTGATTTGAAGTCCGCACAGAGACGAAGTTTTCCTGACGGCTTGGGTATAATTACTATAGGCGAAGCCCACTGACTCGCAGAAACAGGAGAAATCACCCCACTATCTTGCCAACGTTTAAGTTCTTCGGCAACTGTATCACGCAAGGCGATAGGCACTGGTCTAGCTTTACGAAATTTTGGAACTGCAGATTCTTTTAAAGTTACATGTGCCACGAAGTCTTTTGCACAACCTAGTTCCGGCGAAAACAAGTCACTATATTTGTCACACAATGCGTTGATTTTATCCTGAGGCACTACTGACGAAATTTGAAGCACATCTCTTTGAATTGACAAACCAAACAAGTCAAAAGCATCTAGTCCAAAAATGTTCTGTGTCGATTTGGCCTGAAGAACAACAAAAGCAACTGTTTTCGTAACACCTTGAAAAGAGGCAGGCAGGCTACACGTTCCTAGCACGGGAATATTTTCACCTGTATAAGCTGTTAACACTTGCTGTGACGGCGACAATTTTGGCGAACCCAGAAGTTCATAAGTATCTTTATTTATTAATGTGACAGCGGAACCAGTATCAAGCTGAAATTGCACAGTCTTATTTTCTATGGAGAGATTGACAAAAAGTTTGTGCTTCTGGCGCACGACAGGTGCGCGAATGTGGGCAACGTCTGATACATATTGTTTTCTGCGCTTGCGCGGGTTGCGTGCGGTAGGAAGCGGCGCATACTCGGCACACAGCGGATTAACCACACTGTCACTAGATGACACTACCGCCGGATCGGCGTCCGCGCAATGCGAGGCTACTGCACTAAAATTACTTTCAGTATCTACAACAAGTCTACTGGCACTATCTACACAGTACTGGGCACTATTACAAGGAGCAGTTGTAGAAGACTCTCGGTTCACTACAGGAATGCACTGTTCATAGCCATGTTGCTTGTCCCGAACCCTTTTCCGTTGCACTGTTTTACGCGCTCGTCGGCGCTTGCTACGTGGCTCACTATATAGTTGTGCAGTAGGCGCAGAACTACTTTCTTGCAATTGAGATCCAAGGAAAGCACTGTTCAAGTCCACAGCGTCTATAACATTTACTGCATGCACTGTTCTCGCACTTTGCGAAGCAATGTTCCGAAAGGCACCGTTCTTTGAGTTTTTAATTTGCATACACACAGACTGTACATGTCCTGATTTGCCACATTGATAACAGGTTGCGTTGCGACTAGGGCAATGAGCACGCTTGTGGCGAGACACACACTGGGGGCAAGACTTACGAACATTTTTCTGAAATGAGCGTTGGCGCCCGTTATGCAAATTACTGTGTCTAACACTACGGGGCGACCTTTGCGTCGCACTTTTACTCTGGCTACTGTTCACTGTCTGTTCAGCACGGCCGTTAGAAAAATAATTATCACTAGTGCTATACTGAGAACTACGGCTAGGAAAGCGTCCGTTGCGGCGCACTGAATTAACACTGTGGCTTTGCATCTGTGGCTTCTACATCTGCTAAGTCAAAAGTATCATGCGCTTCTATAAGCTGCAGTACACTGTCTAATGAGGGGTCAGACTGTTTCAGAATTGCTGCTCTAATTCTGGGGTCCTGAATGTTCTGCGTAATCGCATCCCTCAACATCACGTCACTATACGAAAGTCCACAAGAGCAAGTAAATTTACATTGGCGGGTTAAGCCCTTCAATTCCGTAATCCACTCTTGGTGTGACTGCTGCGGTAATTTTTTAAGTCTGAAAAATCGGTATCGTGCAGCGGCTACAAGAACTTTTCTCTCATAATGAGCATTCAGTGCATCTACAATTTGTTCAAAGTCTACATCACGAGGAGATGCGAGAGGGAAAAGTTTTTGCAATAGTACGAAAGTCCGGGGGCCCACAATCGATAAGAAAAGGTTCTTCACTCTCTGACCTGTAATTTGATGAGCCGCGACGAGTTCTTGAAACTGCGCGAAATAGTCACTCCATTCTTCCTCACGTTCGTTGTACTGCCGGAACGTCGGAAGCGGTGCGGCGGCAGGTGTGGGCTGCTGATGCGACGGCTGTTGTTGAGTTGACGTCAAGTGCGCCACCGCCTGGAGAAGTTGTGTAATTTGCGCCGTCTGTAACTGAATAATTTCCATTAAGTTTGGGTTCGGGGTAGTGGCCATGCTGACCGATTAGGCGCCGCGCATACAAGTAACTTATAACAAAACACAAATGCAATATGAAACAGGACGCTCTGCAACAAAAAAGTCCACAAAATACGTAACAGAATATGTTCCCCCAAAAATCTTATAATAAGGGTGGGTGGGCGGGAGCAATTTTTGCGTGCTCCGACTGCTGCTGTCTTGCTGCTGTAAGCGGGCTGGTCCAAGGTTCTATCACTCCTCGTCGCCACTTTTGTGTACCGACTTCGTCGCCGCTTTTGTGTCCCAGCCTCGTCGTAGGTGTCGGTGGCCGAGTGGAATGAGACCGACACGCTGGTGCAGGTACGGAGGGGAGCAGCCAGAAACTATAAACACTCGAGTAAATTAGAAAGAGATATATTGCACAGAATGTAACAATACTTAACTTTTACATAGTACTGCAGAATGTTGATACATAGTTGTTAGAGGCCTGCCTAGTGCCTGTACAATAGCAAAGTCTTCAATGGTGCCTATCTGATTACGAAGGTCCTAACTCGTTGCTCTCTCAGTCCGAAGTGCGAAGTGCGAAGTGGCCGATGTCCTTCAGTGGTGGCCACGAGCGGCGTTGTACCAGAGGGCGCTCGTGGCTGTCGTCGGAAGAACGCCGCGCCGTGCATGCATGGCGGCGCGCGGCGAAAGTAGGCGGCGCGCACTTTGTACTTGTGCGACACCACAGTTCCAATGATTCAAAAATGTATGCAGTAATGCACGCCAGTCAAATCTAACCTGAGGCGTTCCTGCATGGCACACTGTTTCCGTTCTATCAAGGAACTTCTTTAGTATTTAAAAAATTAAGCTGATTTCCCACCTTCGTGAACCACAGACACTGCCGAAGTGGGGTGGCTTGCGTGCCTCAGCGATACAGATAGCCGTACTGTAGGTGCAACCACAGCGGAGGGGTATCTGTGGAGAGGCCAGACAAACGTGTGGTTCCTGAAGAGGGCCAGTAGCCTTTTCAGTAGTTACAGGAGAAACAGTCTGGATGATTGACTGAGCTGGTCTTGTAATATCAGCTAACATGGCTTTGCGATGCAGTTACTGCGAACGGCTGAAAGCAAGGGGAAACTACAGTCGTTAATTTTCCCGAGAACACGAAGCTCTACTGTATGAATATTTGATGATGGCATCCTCTCGGGTAAAATATTCCCGAGGTAAAATGTCCCCCATTCGGATCTTCGGGCGGGGACTACTCAGGAGCATGTCGTCATCAAGAAGGATTTTTGGTAAGGTGGTAACGCAGGAGTATGCCTGATAATGAATAAGAAAATAGGGATGCGGTTAAAATACTATGAACAGCTTAGTGATCGCATTATTGTAGGAAAGATAGACACGCAGTCAACACAGACCACAGCAGTACAAGTTTATATGACAATTAGCTATGCCGATGATGCGGAGATCGACGAAATGTATGAGAAGATAGAAAAAATTATTCAGACCGTTAAAGGAGAAGAAAACTTAATTATGAACTCGGTAGTAGAAAAGGGAAGAGAAGAAAATGTAGTAGATGGATATGGACTGGGGAAAAGAATGAAAGAGGAGATAGCGGGGTAGAATTTTCCTCAGACCACAATTTAATCGTCACATGAAATCATCATGAAAGAAGGTTATATATGTGGAAGAGACCAGGAGACACTCGGAGGTACCAGATTGACTTTATATTGGCAAGGCAAAGGTTTATAAACGTTTTAAACTGTAAGTTATATCCTGGTGTGGATATAGACTCTGACCATAACGTATTGGTTATGAACTGTAGATTAAAACTTAAGAGACTGCAAAAAGATAGCAAATTACGGAGATTTACTCTGGGCAAATAGAAGGTACCATAGGTGGTTGAGAGTTTTAGATGGGGCATTAGTCAAGGAGTGTCTGAATTGGGAAAAAAATAATACAGTAGAAGAAGAATATGTAGCTCAGAGAGATAGAGTAGCGAAGGCCGCAGAAGATCATATAAGCCGAAGGACAAGGGCTAATTCAAATCCTTGGATAACACAGAAGATACTGAACTTAACTAATGAAAGTAAAAGGGAGTGAAGCAGGTGAAAGAGAGTACAGACGTCTTAAAAATGAGGTTGACAGGAACTGCAGACTGGGTAAGCATGAGTGGCTTGAGAAGAAATGCAAGACTTTAGAAGACTATAATTAGGGGAAAGATAAAAGGAAAATAAAAAACTCATTTGCCGCAAGAAAGGCGGCAGTAAAATATTAAAAGGGAATAAAAACTTTATGGTTTGCTGACGTCATAGTAATTTTGTCAGATACCGCAAAAGACCTGAAGAAGCAATTAAACGGATTGGAAAGTGTCTTGAAAGGAAGGTATAAGATGAACATTAAGAAGAGTAAAAGAAAGGTAGTGGAATGTAGTATCAAAAAGTCAGGCGATGCTGACGAATTTAGATTAGGTAATGAGACGATAAAAGTAGTAGTAGATTTGGGTCGCAACATAACTTCTGATGGCCGAAGTAAATAAGATATAAAATGCAGAATGGCTATGGGAAGAAAGGCTTTTCTGAAGAAGCGAAATTTGTTGACATCCAATATTAGTTTAAATGTTAGGAAGTCCTTTCTGAAAGCATTTGTCTGGAGTGTAGCATTGTATGGGAGTGAAACGTGGAAGTTAAGCAGTTCAGACTAAAAGATGATAGAAGCTTTCGAACTGTGGTGCTACAGACGAATGATGAAGAGTAGATGGATAGATCACGTAACTAATGAGGAGGTGCTCAACAGAATTGGGAAGAAAGGGGGTCTCTGGCATATCCTGACTAAGAGAAGTGATACGTTGGTGACATCAAGGTATTGTCAACTTAGCATTAGAAGGAGGTGTGTGGGGTAAAAATCGTAGAAGAAGACCGAGGGACGAATACAGTAAGCAAATACAAAAGGATGTAGGTTGCCGTTCGTATTCTCAGATGAAGAGGCTTGCACAGGACAGGGTAGCGTGGAGAGCTGCATCAAACCATTCTGCGGACTGAAGACCACAACAACAATTTGATTTCTGTGTTACAATGTTTGTGTTTACTTAGTCTCATGCTTATCATTTCACAGGATCCGTATGCGTTTGCTATTACCTGTTACTACTCTTCTTTTGTTATTTCATGTACAAACTCATTGTATGACCATGCGGGGCTTGCTCTTCAATTGCGTCCTGCGGAACGTGTTATAAATAAATAAATGGCTGCATTATTTCCAGGGGTGAAACCTGATTCTGTATGAGCCTGAATGATTATGGAGAGGAATTCGGTGTCGACCTTCGTAGAGGTCCTGGGTGTCAGGATGTCGAGAACAACACTACGTCACGATTGACAGCACAGCAGCTTGTCACGGACATCATGCAACCTCGCGTGCCGCATCCCAGTCTTCGGTATCGTGTTGTCATTCCTCAACGGCACAATACTCGTCCACACGTGACACGTGCCTCTGTGAACAGTTTGCGTGATGCTCAGGTGCTGCAACGACCGCCATCATCTCCACACCTCTTCCCGACATATTTGTACGAGACCAGCTCATACATCACCTGTATCCTAGGGCCAGTATTCAGGTTTCTTTAAGCGTCAGTGACTGACCCTCCACGGATTCCTGTCTTGTGCCAGTTTCAACATTTCAAAGTAGCTCTTGCACCCTACGTCATCAATAATTTGCTGGTCTTTGTAATGACTCAATTATTACTCTTATGACAATTTACGAACTTATCGATTTCTGATCATTTTTGTTGTCATTGCGAGCCTATGTCTTAGTTGGTAGGCGTTAGTAGGCCTATTTACTATGTTTCCTTTCATTAGCAGGGATAACCTGTATCTTTATTTTTCTGGAGATGTAGCTGCAGGTGTAAAAGTATAACATGTCGTTTCAGATCTCTAACATATTTATTATACAAAGAAATCCGTACATATTTATAAAGCATACACACAGACTAACTTGCAACATCCTCGCTAATCGTGTTTATATAGCATGTAAACAATTAAAGTCTTTGGGAATAATTATAACAAACATTACACCTTGTATGTTATAATTAAAGGTCGCAGAAATAAATTGTGTTACATGTGAGACTATAATTATCATTAATTGTGCATAATTTACGTACAATTCAAAGTGCTGAAATTTGCGTAACAAGTACTGAAAATATAATGTTTATGAACTTCTTACGGAGTGATAGCTTCACGATACCAACATTTATATGTAATTCTAATAAAGTATCTCTTAATGTCTTTCAAGATTCTTAACAATAGATCGTCCTTGCGAAAACTAGTGTTTGTATACTATGGTTAATTTATATTTTTGTATAAATACGCTTTCGTTTCAGTTGGCAATCTTTTAGAAGATTTACTATTACTTTAATTGTGATCTCTAGTGGTTAAGTGTTTGTAACACGTCGCACAAGTATTACTTCTAGAACCTAGTGCACAGCGGGGCTAAAAGAATAATTTGAAATTACATCTAATTTTTCCGCAAAATTATTAACTTAATTTTGGTTTTAAGCATTTACTATGGCTTCTATAAGTATACTTGTCCTATAGATGAAAGGTGGTTGTAAACGACTGTCAAACATTTATGTTATGCTGGTATTCGACTTACCCTCCCGATTGCACAAAAGTGCATTTCGGTGAGGCTATTCGGACAGTGTCCGGGGCTATTTGAGTAAGGTAAATTATGGGCTGATACACAACTAAATTACATGGACGGTTAGCTGAAGTAGCTTATTTCTGTTTAATACTCATTACCTCTAGTTACAATAATAATTTCACTTTAATGGAATGTATCCGTTAAGAAATGTTTCTGTTCTCGTAAATCAACTGCAGTGTCCACAGACAAATTGCTTACGACTTTTCGTACAGACACAGTACTCATGGTAGGTGGTGCACGTTTGGCATTGTATCCAGTCACGTTCATTTCAATCTGCAACGAGTTACCATTTACCCTGGCAGAATCCACATTTCCGTTCTATCGCCTCATTTTCAGAATCATCGTCGACACTTTTTTGATTAAAGATTACTGTTACCTACCCATAACATTAAATTTTTCTGTTTGATAACGTTGTTACAAACTTGTATTGCCACTCCATAAGTTTTACTGGCTTCTAATAGCGAAATTTCTTTCATCACTACTTCAACTGCATCCTTCATCGACCCCTTGTCCCATTTCGTTTTGCCTACTTTCCGTTTATAGGTCCTCACCATCCGAAAAAATGAAGGAATGATTGACTAGAATATTATTACAAAATAGAAAACGTTTTATAAATGCTCTTTACCCCTGTTTTATCAGTTTTACACCACTATCCATAAAAGCCTGTTCTTAGTTATTCAGATGGCCTCAAAGTACACTTAAACGCTACTGTGAAGTAGTTTCTCAATGACTTAACACATGGCAGCACAAGTTTTCTGACGCTTTATGCCGACAGCAGATGTACTTTGAATATCTCTTGTTGTGGTTTATTTTGTAGTTTCTCTGTTTTTTCTTTCCATTTTGACAGTATCCTTATCTTAATGCCTAAAAGGAAATGGGCGCTATCTATGTCACTTCACCTGTAAACACGTATATCCTGCACAAGACTCTTCATTTTTTCATTAACAAGTATATAATAAATCAGAGATCTGAATCCCCGTCCACTCTATGTAAACTTGTGAATGTCTGTCTTTCTGAAAGATGTGTTAGTAATTTTAAAATTTGGTAGACGATGGACGCTGGAGAAACAAATAGTTGCAAAGATGTGGTTGTGCGAAGTTGTGCGGTCATTCTCTAAGTTGGTTAAAGCTAGACTGGTGGTCATGATGTCCCTGGAGAAATTATTCGCCTTTTACAGCGAGCGAACAAAATATAATATGAACACCTAACATAAGAACAATGTTTACTTTTTAGAAGTAGCTGGCACGCCACTGAATCACTGAAAGCAAGTGCTGGAAGATTCCTCCCAAAGGGCACGACCGATCCTCAACCGCCACAACATACACTGCTCAAAACAATTACGGGACAGATTAGATACTACACACAATATACGTATGGTAAGGTATTTTATTCAGATACTGATTACGATTGAATCTCGTGTGTGATACAGTACAAAATTTGGCTGTTTCCAACTCTTTACTTGAGGTATGCATGGCTTTTACTTAGAGCGAAGCACCATTGGGCTACCATAATAGTGAAAAAGTCAGTTTCTTTTATCATATAATACGGTGTGTGATCACCTTGGATGGCCAGTACAAATGCACACCTGCGTTGCATGGACAGTAGGAGGTTATCAATCAGCTGTTGAGACATAATTGCCATTTTTCCACGATTGTAATACCCAGCTCTGCAAACATTGTGGGAGGTGCTGGTTTTGCTGCAAAGCGACTGCCGAGTGTATTCCAGATATGCTCAATCGGGTTTAAGTCAGGCGAACAAGGTGGTCACTCCATTCATTCAATTCTCTCAGCTTCTAGCATGTTGTCGACCAGTGCAACTCTGTGGGGACGAGCATTATCGCCCACCAAAAGGAACCCATCTTCTATAGCACCTTAGTAGGGCACAACAAACCTCTGAGCATTAAATGCGCTATTCTGAATGACATAGAGGTCCGTTCGTCCTCCGATGCTGACTCCCACCCACGCCATTCGTGATGTTTCCTGCACATAAGCAGGATTGTTCTCCACGTTCTCTCCAGACGAGGGAACAACGATTGTCCGGCTCAACACAAAATGTTGACTCACCTGTGAACAGAATCTGGCGCCTTCCGTTACGACTCCTGATGTTCTTCCGCGGGCTAAAGTGTGTCGTGGTTGTAACGGGACACCTACTCGAAGGCGATTTCGGGCTATTTGTATTGATACTGCGCGTCCTATTGCTCCCTAGAGGATGCGTTACAGTTCAACTGAATTCAGCCTTCTCTATCGACGAACTGTTAACCGGGGATAACGGTCATCTCTTGCTGATGTTACCCTTGGACGACCTTTGCCTTTGCCTTCTTTAAACGGTTGCTGTTGTCTTAAATCACGTCTACGACCTGGAAATTACACTTTGGGACACTCCAATAGTTGCAGCCACCTCGTATGTTCTGTGCCGTTTCCAACTTTCCTATGGTTCTCGATGGCATAACTTCGGGTAAGTTACGTCGTTGTTGCGTGGCTCACTATACTATCTGAACCTATTTGTGTAATGTGTTTGGTAGAGTAATTACGTCAATACCCTTTGCAGCAACTTATTACCACTATCTCGGTTGCCGTAATGTTGTTGCCTCCACTCCATAGAACCGACAGAAAGACGTCGAACCATTTTAGTTCATTTTGCAGATGACAATACTTCGTAACCTAGATATCTCCACTGATTCCATAATTGTTTGACGAGTGTATCAGTGCGTGTGCCTCGTCTCTAATTGCTAAGATGTGGGTGGAACGCCGTGGTGGAGTAGCCGAGCGGTCTAAAACGTCTCGCCATGGAGGTTCGAGTCCTCTCTGGGGCATGCGTGTGTGTGTTTGTCCTTAGGTTAGTTTACCTAGATTTAAGTAGTTTGTAAGCTACGGACTGATGACCACGCAGTTTGGTCCGATAGATTTACAAACTTTTTTTTTTTTTTTTTTTTTTTTTTTTTTTTTTTTTTTTTTTTTTTTTTTTGTGGTGGACCGTTAAACGTTAGTGTGCCTTTCTTCCTTCATATCTTCTTTTAAACTTTCCATACAGTTCAAGACTTGGCGATTTTGCTGTCCAGGGGATATGTTTGATAATTTTCTGGTGTTGTAAAAAGCACGCCTGAACGTTTTTGGCTGTGTGTGTGTGGAGGGCATTATAATTTTGGAAAATGGCAGTGTTTATTAGCAATACGCCAGTCTTAGCAAGCATTTTCTTGACTAGGACAGTGAGATATTCATTCACAGTTATCAGAACAGTGAGGGTAATGAGAGAAACAGTTGAATACCACGAAATACATGCCAAACCCATGACGAAGACTCCCCCATGCTTGGCTGTGGGAAGCAGGCATGCAGTATTCTAAGCTTCTTTAAATGTGTTTTCGATATATAATCAAAATCAAATGCTCAAATGTTTGTTAAGCTTATGGCACTTAACTACGGGGTCATCAGTCCCTAATCTTACAAACTACTTACGAACTACCTTATACTAAGGACGGCACAAATATCCATGCCCGAGGGGGGATTAGAACCCCCGACCGTAGTGGCCGTGCAGACCGTGACTGGAGCGCCGCAGTCCCCGCGGCCACCGCGGCCGGCGATATATAATCGTGGTTGTTTGTGGCAAGCAATGTAAACAATTCATCGGACCATACTATGTACTTTTTTGCAAACGTAGTCTTCCGCGGCTGTTGTCTCTATCAATGAAATTGATTGTGTACTTTGTAGCGGTACGGAATATTTCCGTAATGTTATGTTACAGTTGATTTTTCGCCTGATTTGTTTACAGATTTGTAACTTTATCGAAAGATTTATTATATAATTGTATTCTTATAGTATACTAATTATTTTTGTAAATTCGTTGTATGTAAAATTTTGCTGTGAAATGTGCGGCAGTCATGGCATGATGCGGGTCTAACCAAAATGGCTGCCATAGATGCAAATACACGTTCTGAAGCGGGCTTCTGGGGCTACCATTATGGCTGCTAGGAGTAATCCAGCGGTCACAGAGATCGAAGAAAAACATGGAAAATTATATTGATTGTTAATTATGAGTAGTTGAAGTCTGTCCGACGCTACTTAGCGTATCTGTTGGGGAATACTTCAATCAATTTTGGCAAAAACGAAGAGAGCATGTCATACAAGTTAAATATCGTCTGGCTGTGGAAGTAATCCAGCATTTGGGCCTGAATTTCAGCATACTGCGCCGCAGTGCATTCGTGATGAGTCGATACACACCTGGAAAGAATTCGGTAATGTGTTGGAGAGATGCTATTTTTTTTTTAAAAGAGGCTGATTGTCCTATTGAGGTCTGATCGAGATTCGAGAGAAGTTAAACTGTCCATGTTTTTGTAATATTGTGGAAAAGAGGTAAAATAAATTATTCGAGGGTTCCCGTGTGCATCATACCGTAATTTGCTGTTGATGTGTAGTGTTTTTGTGAGAGTTGCAGTTGTTATTGGTACCCTTCGGTTCATATAAAGTGGGTTATTGGTGGAAAGGATCCACAATACCGTCGGTTACTGACAAAGTTTCAGGCTGAGATATATTTATAAAGGTACCTGAACATTTCTGTTTATTCGAGTGGTGCTGGAGTATGTCCACAGGACCCTTGGATTTTGAAAAACTTCGATGGGGACAGAGACTGGTATTCAAATTTTGGACAAAATGATTAGGTAACTTAATTGTGACGTGTGTGTACGACAGATTAATTTTATTGGACTGATGGCTTGTAGTTGAATCTTAAAATAAGACTTACTTTGAAAGATAGTTCCATTTAACTGTATTCAGGAACATAGGGTGCTGCGTAGGTGGATGACTTTAACTGCTCATAATAAGGGCTATCAAATAATAAAGACTGTACTTGAGCAATCAATTACAACAAATGCTTCCCCTTTTTCTTTCTTCTCAATATTAATGTTAAACCTGCTTGATGTAAAAATGATTGTTTGTACTGAAGTAGCCATGCCGTTGGTAGAGCTACCATAACTCGAAAGAAATTCCTTTTCTGTCATAATTCTTTCTATTACTGTTCTTTACAAAACCTCAATAGTTGATGCACGCTCAAGTTAAAAAAAATAAAGAAGAAATAATAAATGTATACAAATCAGTCATAAATTACCCTGATGGGAATATATTGATATATTATAAATAATAAAATAGTTCATTGGTTGAGAACTGGGTGTACTTACTTCGTAGAAACTAATATCGGTCGGTCGGGCTTTGAACAGTAAATTAAAATTAAAGCGATCGATATTTATAATTTTTTTTTTTTTTAATATTCTACATGCTGAAGTATTTATATAGATGAAAAGGTGGATCTTTTCTAACACGAACTTGACATATTGGCCACTTGTATTTTATGCAAAAGGAATTTTGATGCAAATACTACCAGTAATTACGACAAAGTTTTCAAACACCAGAGATCATATATTGCCGTAGTTGGAGCAGCTACCGGTGTGAAAGTAACATTCATACTTTCCACAAGAGAACGCAACTCGCTGGTTATCTTTGCTTAGTAAGCACGTCAGATGCATACAACAACAACAACAACAAATAAGAACCTGTCTGCAGTGATTGGAATTCTGGTACAGTAGAATTAGTCTACGGGACTTGGTATTTTCTGATTAAAAAATAGCCGGCCGCGGTGGCCGAGGGGACTGAGGCGCTCCAGTCACGGTCTGCACGGCCTCTACGGTCGGGGGTTCGAATCCCCCCTCGGGCATGGATATTTGTGCTGTCTTTAGTCTTAGCTAGTTCATAAGTAGTTTGTAAGCTTAGGGACTGATGACCCCATAGTTAAGTCCCATAAGTTCTACAAACATTTGATTAAAAAATTATAATTATTCGCAGTCAGATGTGTATAGGAGGAACAATTTGATAGGAGGTTTAGGGCAGTTACAACTTCCAGTCATCAAGTGTCCAGATTTTTTCATCGTGGCACCAGTTCGTCGGCAGCTTTACGTTGGATTCCTTTATTATGCGTTAAGGAGCAGCAGCCCTTCCATGAATGTGAAGCTTCAGCCGTGCTCTTTTCCTGAAACAGTATTATTATTCATGTGAGTGTCCTGTAGCCGCTCTTAAATTGTCTGGCCATAATCAGTCGTAATGCTCGTCGGTCGTTGTCAGTTCGCGTTGTGCGCTCTAGGTTGGTGGGATACATTCTGAGATATCAAGGAGCGCCAGCTTAGCATTAGAGGGAAGTGTGTGGGGTAAAAATCGTAGAGGGAGACCAAGAGACGAATACAGTAAGAAGATTCAAAAGGCTGTAGGTTTCCGAACGTATTCTCAGATGAAGAGGCTTGCACAGACAGGGTAGCGTGGAGAGCTGATCAAGCCAGTATGCGGACTGAAGACAACAACAAAAACGCTCGCAGTATCAAAATATTTTACCGTGGGTACTTTGCAGTTTATTGCACTAAACCTGGAAACTTGGAATGCAGTCTGTGAGTTCACATGCACTGTTGCCTTCCGTACGTCTTCCGTTGTCAAATGTTCAAATGTTTGTTAAGCTTATGGGACTTAACTACGGGGTCATCAGTCCCTAAACTTACAAACTACTTATGAACTAGCTAATACTAAGGATGGCACAAGTATCCATGCCCGAGGGGGGATTCGAACCCCCGACCGTAGTGGCCGTGCAGACCGTGACTGAAGCGCCTCAGTCTCCTCGGCGGCCGTCTCTTCTGATGTCGATAATGCTACAGTGTGCATGAACTGGATCAGGTGTTTACGCACCGGCTAATCAGTATTATATGTTTGGAATTATGGGTCAAAGCTGCTGTTAAATGGGTTCCTTGTGAATATCTAACGTACAACTCTCATAACACTGTAACTCTTGAACGCATGGTGGAAAGGCTGGCATTAAATTACAAAAGATGAAAATAAATAGTTAATATTTATTCCGCATCTTACCCCAGCTGCATGGGAGTAGTCGTGCGGTCTAAGGCGCCTTGCAGTGTACTGCCGTCGGGGGTTCGTTTCCTCCCTCGGACATGTGTGTGTGTGTGTGTGTGTGTGTGTGTGTGTGTGTGTGTGTGTGTATGTTATCCTGAGCATAATGTAGTTTAAGTCGTTTGTAAGTCAAGGAACTGATGTCCACTGTAGTATGATACCAATGCATTATCAGAGGTAACTCCAATGGCAACTGTCGGTCAGTTGTGGCACTAGATTCTGCAAGGTGGCGAATAGTCAGGTGATCTTGAGAGGAAAGAGATGAGCTGCAATATGACCGTACTAGACATCGAGACACGGCTGCTGTTAATGTCTTGAAGACAAATTTTCAAATGTTTGTAGAGCTTATGGGATTTAACTACAGGGTCATCAGTCCCTAAACTTACAAACTACTTATGAACTAGCAAATACTAAGGACAGCACAAATATCCATGCCTGAGTGGGGATTCGAACCCCCGACCGTAGTGGTCGTGCAGAACGTGACTGACGCGCCGCAGACCGCTCGGCCACCGCCGCCGGCTATCTCGAAGAAGTGGACCGAAAAAGACGTGGCCACTTTGAAGTCCGACAGCGGATCGCAGCAGTTACGACAGCATATGAACTCACCCACGTCCATGGCGTACAATTAACACACTCTAACACTGCCGCAGGAATGACGCCTACATCCGTGATTCAGTGTTGCCTAGTGGAGGAAGCCAGTGAAGATTATTAGTACAACGGAAACAACTGACGCTCAGTCTCCTAAAGGTACACAAGCCGAGGTGTGGATCGATGAAAGTTGTTGCTTCACTCAAATCATATTTCAGCTTGTTATGACCTACATTTAGACCGCTAGAAAATTAAAACAGAATTCTTCGACCCAACAGAGGGAAATTTTATGAACACAATCTCGAGGATATATACAATACACGATCACACAAATAGAGCCATACGAAAGCGAGTATAGTCAACAGGGCTTGCTAAGTGTCGACGCTAGTACCTTTTGCAGCAATGAAATCAGCATTTCTACCATGGAGAGGATAGTACAGGTGCGAAATGTAGTCTTTCGGAGTGGCCTGACAGGCAGTTTCCACCTGGTGCCTCTGATGGAAAACATATCGTGCCGGTCGTGCAGATCGCGCAAGACGACGTTGTATACGGTCGCAAACATGCTCAATGGGGGACGGAACTGGCGATCGTGCTGGCAGGGTTAGTTCTTGTACACCTTGAAGAGCACGTTGGGTGCTACGAGACTCTTATGGACGTGCACTGTCCTGTTGGAAAAGCATATCCCCTGCTCCACACACCATGCCGCTGGGGCGTCTTTCTCTCATGCCAAAAATTCTTTCAGCCCACCTGCAATGGTTTCGCGATAGGCGCTTGTGGAAGGACGAATAGAAACGTGTCGTCTTCAGTGATGAGAATAGTTTCTGCTTCGGTGCAAATGATGGTCGTACGCGTGAGTGAGTGCGAAAATCTGGAATGTATACGACAGGCCGACAGAGGCCGATACCGCACATCATGGTTTGG
This sequence comes from Locusta migratoria, assembly GCA_026315105.1. NCBI lineage: Eukaryota > Metazoa > Arthropoda > Insecta > Orthoptera > Acrididae > Locusta > Locusta migratoria. The sequence continues at coordinate 678,899,550 of CM048744.1, forward strand.
CCGTTCTTCTCAGGTGATCGTTCATGCACAACAAGGCCATTTAATTTTCCAACAGTGCACGTCCGTATGTATCCCATACCATCCAATGTGCTCTTCAAGGTGTACGTCAGCTAGCCTGCCCAGCACGATCCGCAGATCTGTCCCCCATTGAGCATGTGTGGGACCGGATGAGACGTCGTCTTGGGCGGTCAGCACGACCGGCATGAAATGTGTCCCATCTGAGGCACCAGGTGGAAACTGCATGGCAGGCCATCCCGCAAGACTACACTCGGCACCTCTACGATTGTCTCAGCAGGAGACTTGCAGCTTGCTTTGCTGCAAAAGGAGGGTATGCACGGTACTAGAGTCGACACCGCTGACACTCTGGTGACTGTACTCACAAGTGTATGGTCCTGTATGTGTGATCGTGTGTTGTGTGCATCCTCAAGACACCCCACGGGGCTCACGCTTCTTTCGTGAGTACTTGCGTGGCGAGCACGGGGCCCCAACCTAATGCAATCTTCTTTCCTTCTTTACTTCACGGACTGAATTTCCTTTCCCCCTCCCCTCCTATCGTATCCTCCTCACCCTACCCACCGGGGAGTCGATAACCTTGGCAATTTAGTCCCCCTGTCCCAACAAAACAACCAAACCCAACGTCATCCTCAAGAATGTGCCAATAAAACTTCCTCCGCTGGGTGGACGTATTAGTGGTGTTATTTTTTATTTTACAGGAGTTTATTTTTTATGACTAATGTCGTCGAGTACTTAGATTAGATTGACAGGCTACGGGCAGCTTTTCTCGTCTGCTGATGTAATTCAGGTTCCACCTGCCGCTGGTGTCGGTGCAGAGAAGCGCAGCAGCTGCGGCAGAAGCTGGCACCAGCAGACCAGTGGCGCCCGGCTTTTCCAGTTCCGGTGGCAGCTGCTCAGGGCCGCCCGCTGCCGCTGCTGCACTGGTCGCCTGCTGAACACGCCGCGGACGCGCTCAGTCCGCAACTGGCCCAGCGCTGGCCTTCAGCACCCGGTGCCACTGAACTCTGGTCTCGGAGGAGCAAAGCGCTGCTTCAGCCAGTGTACGGAGGCCAGGTGGCGCCACCTAATATACAGGCAGAGTGGTGGGAGGGTGCAGTCATGATTACATGGTTCACATGAGGTTCGGAGAAAAGGGGACACCCAGAAATGAGTGGAATGCTAGAATATAGAAGACCCAATTGCAGAAAACATGATTATTGTTGTTGTTTAGAGCTGACTAATCTACTTGATCATCAGTTCCCTGTTACTAACAAAGAACGTGCAGTGGAGTGGAAACAGTACTAGTATGCACCTGGAAACATAGAATGAATACCCAAGGGGAGTACATGTCAACGATGAAAAATGACAAATAGAGAAAATAAAACAGAGCGTTCAATCATACTAAAGTTTGACAATAAAAATTCGTCGCTGGCTGGTCACTGGGATAATAATGGACGAGCCAGTCACGTGGCACACACTAATATCTGCTACTCAGAAGACATAAAACACTAAAAAAACGGTTTAAAGTCAGGGTAAAGCACCCTCCTTTAAATGGAATCGTAAAATCCGGCTGCACAGATAAAACATAGCACAGACTCAGCCGTGTAGGCATCGTCCCCTACCAGTAAGGATAGGGTACGTGGAAGATTAAAAGACTGCCGCAAGGGAAACATAATTGACAGAAAATATGAGGGGTGTTCAAATGCATCCGGCCACTCTGTAAATATTAACACAGGCCAAATCCGCGTTTAACACAATGCCGACCCTACATGTGCGGGAGAAGGGCCAAATAGAAAGATGAAGAAGAAGAAGATGATGATGATGATGATGATGAGGGGTGTCAAATGAAAAGGTACGAAACATCTTAAAAACCAAACCGGTTGAAATTTGAATATTCCGCTTTGCGATAAAGTAGTGCGGCATTTAGGGACGCGAAGCATTCGTCGTTACCCTAACCCCCTCCCCCCCACACAAATAAAAATAAAAATAAATAAATAATAAAATAAAAAAACTCAAGGCTGGACCCTCAGCAGGCATGGGGATTGATTGATTGATTGATTTTCTTAGAGGAGCCAAACCAGTCTTGGTCCAACCCTCCACTGCCCGCACCGAAACTAAGTTTATTGTGCGGTGTCGCTCCCTGTATATCTAGTAAAGCCAACCAATGCCCTTGAACAGTGCAAGGAGTCCCGTTATCAGTTCTTTATTAGACACAATTTCTTCGGGTCTGGTTGGCCCAAATGTTCTGTGCCTTTTACTCTCCAATGCAATGCATTCGAAGATTAGATGTGATGCAGTTTCATCACCGTCATCACAGATCCTTCATTTAGGGTCCTCTTCTGTTATTCCCATTGTATATAGGTGTTATTTTTTTAAATTTCCATGGCCTGTCAGCAATCCAAACAGGAGTCTAATGTCTCTCCTGTTCAGGCCCAGGATTGCAGAGCTTCTTTTAAAACATGGCTTTGGCATCATCTCCAATTTGATAATTGCCTTGGTGATTGTCAGGACAGGTTCCAGTCCAATAAATGGAGTCTCTGCCCCCATCCTGGCTAATCTTTCGCCATGTTCGTTGCCACTGATCCCCGAGTGGCCAGGGACCCACAATAGGTTTACTCTATTGCTTTCCCCTAGCTCCACCAGAACCCTGTGACGTTCTGCAACAATTTTAGACCTTGTTGCAGGAGCTGCCAATGATCTCAGGGCTGCCTGGCTGTCTGAATAGATATAGATGCTACGATCTTTATAGCACCTACGCAAATTCTCTTCCACATACGCCCTGATGTCAGAAGATGATGAGGGGTGTTCAAATGGAAAGGTACGAAACAACTTAAAAACGAAACCGGTTGAAATTTGAATATGCCTCTTTGCGATAAAGTAGTGGGGCATTTAGGGACGCGAAGCATTCGTCGTTACCCTAACCCCCCCCCCAAAAAAAATGAAATAAATAAAAAAAATTTCAAGGCTGGACCCTCAGCAGGCATGGGGATGCTCACCATCTTTTTAGACGTCCGAGGTCCGATACTCATCCAACTTCTCGAGCACGGAAAAAGCATTAACAGTGGCGTGTACTGTGAGACACTTATTAGCCTACGAAGGCCATCAAGAGCAAACGGCCTGGGCTGCTCACGAGGGAGTGATTCTGCTCCATGATAACGAGCGTCAATACTTATCCAGGATCACACAAAGTGTACTGGACAGGTTCAAGTGGGAGCAGCTTGAGCATCCGCTCCACAGCCCGTACATGTCACACTATGACTTCCATCTGTTTGGTCTGCTAAGGAAACACCTCAAACGGAAGCGCTTCAACTCGGACGACGAACTGAAGGACACAGTAGAGGACTGGCGCTTGTCACAGACACGGGAATTCTGGGACAGGGAATCCTTCGACTCGTGAAACAGTGGGATAGCTGAGTTAAGGCCTCTGGTGATTACCTTCGAATAAATACTTCAATTATAGCCAGAGTGTCGTTTCGCAGCTTTTCATTTGAACACCCCTCGTACATGTGTAGATAAAAACATTACATTTCTGTTAGTGGACAACGCTGCTGTAAATGTGTGAAGGTCGCGGTTTCGCTGCCGAGCGCTGTACGGTGCGTCGCTGCCATTGCTCGCCGTCGGAGTTCCGAGTCCTCCCTCGGACGTGGATGTGTGTGTGTTGTTCATAGCAGAACTTAGTTTAAGTAGTTTGTAAGCCTAGGGACTAATAACCGCAGTAGTTAGGTTCCTTAGATTTACAAACATTTGAACATTTTTGGATGCTGAAGCGGTATGCAGCGGCACTTGTTTTGTGAGGGTAATAGTAATATGCTGATAAATATTTCGCTTCGCTTTTTGATGTTACTAGTATTGCCTGTTCAAATTCGGCCACATGGGTTTACAAAGAAATTAAACTCAATTTTTTTATGTAATTGCAATGTATTGCTAAGTACATTCTTAATTCTTAGCTGAACCATACAAATTTATAGGTTTTGGATGAACGCTATGAGAAAAGAAAGAAGGAAGAGCGAAAAGGAAAATGACAGCACAATCTGAATGCCACTGTATGACATGTATTGACTTTTCATATCAAATGTTTTCTGTTACCGAAACCTGGACATTAACCGTCAAAGTTACTTGTAATTTCCTTCAGTGCCCATTTAAAGGTATCGTTCAACAAAACGGTTCACATTATCGTTATGATTGTCCACATTCCTATTACTTCCGTCTAGCTCTATTCACTGCGGTCCGTTAGCGTTCTTCTTCTAGCCACAGCCCAAAACAAATATAGTTCCCATATAATTAGGGAAGTCGTAGCTATTCACAATGAAACAACTAAAAATTATAAATATATTTTAGAAAAATTTTGTTTCTTTGCGATGACAGCACCCTTATGCTAATTTTATACATATAAAACAGTCTAGAGCGCAAGATCGGTTATTTATTACCAACTAGTTTCGACCCATTATTGAGCAAACTTCAGGATGTTCCACCAAGATGGCGCGGATCGGCGTAGGAGCTGCGACTCCCTCAGGTGTAGTGGCACCACCTGTACATAGGACAAAACAACTGAAAGTACTAATATATGTATATGGTTAGCTCGAGGTCTAGGTGAGATGGTTGTGAGTGCTATAGCACTCTCATGACGGTTTATTTTTATAACAATATATGTATAAAACCAACTGAAACTACTTATATATATTGGTAACGCATGGACTACATGAGCTCGTTGTGCTATTACCACTCTCATGGCGCCTATAGAAAATCATTTTAAAAAATTACGATCTTGGCTTAGTATCAATTTGGATACCACTATTAATTGGGTGGTCATAACGTTCTGGCATATCATTGTATTTTGTATCGTACTGCGTAATAGTTGCGATAAAAGACCATTCAGAATGTAAAGTGACTGGTAGCGGTTTCTGAAAAACCTTGATACATACTGTACTGTTGAAGCAGTAACGGCCAATTAACCGACAATATAGTTTCAAATACGGTTCTATTAGCTATATATGCTTTAAATATCATTCGATGGTTAAGAATTTTAAAATAAGCTTGTGTGTTGTTGTTGTTGCGGTCTTCAGTGCGGAGACTTGTTTGATGCAGCTCTCCATAATACTCTATCCTGAGCAAGCCTCTTCAATCTACATCTGCTTACTGTACCCATCTCTTGGTCTTCCTCTGCGGTTTTCACCCCACACACTTCCCTCTAACGCTAAATTCACAATTCCTTCATGTCGAAGAATGTGTCCTACCAATCGATCCCTTCTAACAGTCAAGGTATTCTAGAAATTCCTTTTCTCTCCAATTCTGTTCAGTATCTCCTCATTAGTTACGCGATCGACCCAATTTATCTTCAGCATTCTTCTGTAGCACCACATTTCAAAAGCGTCTATCCTCTTCCTGGCCGCGGTAAAGAAGCCGAGCGGTCTAAGGCGCCTCGCTGGGGAGCGCGTGGCTGCCGTCGGAGGTTCGAGTCTCCCCTGGGGAACGGGAGTCTATGCCTGTTGTCCTTAGGTTAGTTTACTTTAGTTTAAGTAGTTTATAAGTTACGGACTGATGACCACGCAGTTTGGTCCGATTTACAAACATATAAACATTTTTTTATCCTCTTCCTGTCCGCACTGTTTATCGTTCATGTTTAACTCCCATACAAAGCAACACTCCATACAAATGCCTTCAGAAAGGACATCCTTAGGCTTAAATCAATATTCGACGTTAAAAAATTTCTCTTTTTCAAGAACGCTTTTCTATCCATTGCCATTCTGCATTTTATATCCTCTGTACTGCGACCATCCTTTGTTATTTTACTCCCCAAGTAACAAAACTCATCTACCTTCTTTATTGTTTCGTTACCTAATATAATTCCTTCAGCATCACCTGATTTTCTTATACTGCACTCCATTACCCCAGATTTGCTCTTGTTAATATTAATCTTATATGCTCCTTTCAGCACACTGTCCATTCTGTTCTACTGCTCTTCCAGGTCCTTTGCTGTCTCTGACGGAATTACTATGTTGTCGGCAAAACGCAGTGATTTTAATTCTTCGCCCTGAAGTTTAATTCCTTCTCCAAATTTCTCCTTGCTTTCCTTTATTGCTCAGTGTGCAAATTAAATAACATGAGAGAAAGGCTACAACCCAGTCTTACTTCCTTCCCAACCACTGCGTCCCTTTCATGCCCTTCAACTCTGACAACCGCTGTCTGGTTTTTGTACAAGTTATAAATACCCTTACGCTCCCTATATTTTACTCCTGCTAGCTTGAAAAAGTTTATTCCAATCAACATTGTCAAAAGCCGTCTCCAAATCTACAAAAGCTAGATATGTAGGTTTGCCTTAATCTATCTTCTAAGATAAGCCGTAAAGTGAGTATTGCCTCCCGTGTTCCTACATTTCTGCTGAACCCAAACTGCCGGCCGCGGTGGCCGAGGGGACTAAGGCGCTCCAGTCACGGTCTGCACGGCCACTACGGTCGGGGGTTCGAATACCCCCTCGGGCATGGATATTTGTGCCGTCCTAGTTCGTAAGTAGTTCATAAGTAGTTTGTAAGTTTAGGGACTGATGACCCCGTAGTTAAGTCCCATAGACTATACAAACATTTGAACATTTTTGAACCCAAACTGATCTTCCCCGAGGTCGGCTTCTAACAGCTTTTCCATCATTCTATAAATAATTCGTGTTAATATTTTGCAACCATGATTTATTAAACTGATGGTTCTGTAGTTTTTCACACCTGTCTGCGCTTTCTTTGGAATATGGATTATAACATTTTTCTTAAAGTCTGAGGGTACTTCGCATTTCTCATACATCTTACACACTAGGTGAACCAGTTTTGTCATGGCTGGTTCTTTGAGAGACTTCAGTAGCTCTGAAGTAATGTCATCTACTCCAGGGGCCTTATTTTGAATAAGGCCTTTCAGTGCTCTGTCAAATTCATCTCTCAGTATAGTATCCTCATCTACTTTTTCCCTCCCTACAATATTGTCTCTAAGTTCATTTCCTTCGTAGAGCCTCTCTATATACTCTTTCCACCTTTCAGCTTTCCCGTCTTTGCTGTGATCTGGTTTTCCATGTTTTTGACATTCATAGAGCTGTTTTTCTTATCTCCAGATATCTCTTATTTTCCTGTAGGCTGTGTCTATTTCCCCCCTATTTATACCTTCTTCTACATCCTTGCATTTGCCTTCTAGCCACTCCTGGTTAGCTTGAAGTTTATCAAAACTGTGAATTAACTAGTTTAAGTGGACGGTTGGAGAGAGGTATAGAGACATAGAAAGAGAGAGAGTGAGGGAGGGAGGGAGAGTTTCAAATAACATATCGCGCCCGCTCACGCAAGGCGTACACGACGATACAGAAAATGCTCTATTCTAAGCCCGTGCCACAGTGGGGAACTCGTTATTGCTTGTAAAGTTATGCATCCGTCACTGTCAATAAAATGCTTCAGGGAGTGAGGCCTCATTGTCAGTCTTTAAACCTGCACGACGTTTCGCCACTGTTTAAAGTGGCCTTCCTGTGGGCAGTGGTCTAGCAGATACCCAGAGGAAGGCCACTTTAAACAGTGGCGAAACGTCGTGCAGGTTTAAAGTCTGACAATGAGGCCTCACTCCATGAGGTATTTTATTGAAGTTGCTATCGCTTCTATGTGGTCAATTATTAATACTTTTAATGTGCGACAGAGACATTAGCTACCTACTCTGTAACAGGAGGAAGGAAGCTTAGGGTTTAACGTCCCGTCGACAGCGTGGTCATTAGAGACGGAGCTAACGCTCGGAGTTTTTGGGTTAGGATGTGGAAGGAAATCGGCCGTACCCTTTGAAAGGAACCATTCCGGAATTTGCCTGGAGTGATTTAGGGAAATCACGGAAAACCTAAATCTGGATGGCCGGAGGTGGATTCGAACCACCATACTTCCGAATGCGAGTCCAGTGTCTTACCACTGCGCCTCCTCGCTCGGTCTACTCTGTTACATAACGGGATCTTTGCCGTTCCCCTTAAAGGGATCACTTTGTGATGACGAATGATTTGAAAAGCCGTCACCAGATTTTATAATTGACTAGCAACAGTGACAGCAGAAACACTGTTAAGAATTCTAGACCCGTTAGAGTGAGCAAACAGACCAACCGTGTCGCCACACCGTCACAGAAGATTAGATTCGAGTGTACCTTGTGACTCACGAATCGAAACAGAAGATCTCTTGGAGTAGCTTTCCTCTGTGGCACCGGAATCCTACTACTGAGTAGTACAAACTTTCATTCGTCGTCATCGTAAATTATTAAACAGGTATCAAGAAAAAATTGTGACACGTAGACAGAATCTTTCAAAAATCAATTTCATCTATTTAGTATTTTTATTGATAAACGGATCTTACATTAGCCACAGACATCATTCATTTATTATTTTCCTGTTGACACTCTGCATTTCTTTCAAAATACAGTGGAATTTATGTTGTTATTTGAAGCTCACACCTTTTCTTAAGTAGCTACTTGATAGCATTCTGTATTTCTTCGACTTTCGGTTTCTAATTCAAATCATGTCAACAGACGTATTGATAATGCTCTTTTTTAATAGCTCCAGGAATCTTTTAATGAAATTCTAAATTGCTATTAGTGTAATTAATTGTTTTGAACGAACCGAGTCCTCAGATACTTGATCACTTAGGTTTCACATTCGCAGAGAAATCACTCAATCACTCCCGTTACAGCTTAAGTTAGGAACTGCTCTTCTCCGTAGCTGAAACGACTATATAACATTTCGAAATGCAATTTTTCTTCAGAGAAAAATGGAATTTATACTCGTCAATTGTAGGATTCTGCCGCGTGTAGCAAAACTGCGCCAATCGACCCCATTGTGCCACGGTGAGTCGTTAGTTTCAGCTGAAGGTGTTTCATTATTTTCTGCGAAAGCTTGAGTGAGTCACTGTTTATAGCCTGTAACTTTGAGTTGATAATAACTTTTGTCGTACTTGTAGAAAGGTATATTTCAAATATTTTCTTGAAATTCAGCTATAAAGAATGCCTCAAATTGGTTTTGCTAATCTATGTTTCTACAAGTTTGCTTAGAAATCGATTTAATTTATGTAACAAAAAATGGATGAACATATTACTCGGATGTTGCCACCATTTCCTAGTAATGACAACTGAATATGTGGTGAATTATTGTATGTTTTAATTTAAGCGAAGGAGTGTTTAAAGATGCTATGTACGTATTTGGCTTCGTCAATTAGTTATTGAAGAGGGTTACAACTGGTATGCCACTGTTTTCACGACAACAAGGCAGAGTGACGAAACATAAATCAACGACTTTCGTCATAAAGGCAAATACGACGGATCGGATCAGTGAACAAGGAAATTATTAATTACACGTTTGTGCCCTTTTTCCTTAGGCCCTTTGTGATTCTAATTCGTGAGTTCAGGGAATCAGTGCAGGTATAGTTAGAAAATTATTAGCTGGTGAATAATAATATGATCCCCGACTAGTTTTCAATGTCAGTAGTCTCAAGAATAGAAACTTCTGGCTATGGACAAGTCCACCAACAGGTGCTTTGACGTGCCAGCGAAGCGGTGTTTCTAGATAACGTATCTCTTGCGCAACCTAGAAAACAAATAGGTCTAGTACGGCGTACTGTTCAACAGATAAAGTATCGACAATGCGAAAAACTGTATTTAGATACCTGGGAAATTTTAGTCTGCCATTTGACTTTAAAATTAAATGAAAATATAAATTATGACCTACTCCCCCGTCTCGTCCCCTCTCACTGTCCTCTTGTCCCTTTGTTTGGCTGCGCGCATATATTTATATTCACTTTCAAGCACCATGTGCAGCAGCAGCTGTGCAGTTCATCACAAAGTTGCAGATAATTTTTGTTTATTTATCTGTTTCTAAAGAAAAGAAAAGAAAAGAAAAGAAAAGAAAAGAAAAGAAAAGAAAAGAAAAGGAAAGAAAAGAAAAGAAAAGAAAGAGGCGACTAATGAACTACAACCGAATTATCATGGCCTCTACATTATATTCAGAATGAAGGTATCCCTTCTTTAATATTACAGCAGTAGAGGTTTCACCTTATGACATAAGTGTTTCGTTAAAGCAGAATGAGGTTCAGTAGGTCTCGATTCTGAAAGAAAATTGGTAAATCGTATAGTTAGAAACAATATTAGATATTTACCGGCTGTTGCCTTATGCATAACTGTTTATAGTATTATGAAGATACCCAGTTCGACGTACGTTCTAATGCGACTTGCTGCGGAATGCGCCTCTGTTCCCCGTCGGAAGTTCGAGTCCTCAGAATATGTTAGTTTAAGTAGACTGTAAGTCTAGGGACTGATGACCGGTGCAGTTTGGTCCCATAGCTTTACAAACATTGGCTTTGACACACAGTTGTTTTAAGTATTCTGTCATATATAGTGTAATAATTTCGAAACCTACGCGCCATAGCGTAACGATGACATTTGTCGATCATTGTATTAACTGTATCACTATTTGTTTCTGAAAGCGTGTTGTAAGTTTGTAAGGTAGAGAAATGAGCAAGAAATATGCAGTATTCAATAGTGTCCAGTTTCAGAGGTACACAACCAAATTGAAAATTATCACTTTATGGTGTCTTCAGCGTATTGTTGAACTCCATATGAAATACAGTTTGTATTTTTTTTTTTTAAAGAGAAGTTGTACCATTGTTAACTTCATGTTACATTTAGCAGACTTTATTTTAAATAGTATTGATTCTATAATTTAAAAAAATTAGCCCTTTATAGGATAAAACTTTATTTTCAAAATTACTTATCATGTCCAGATACATTAAAATATTTCAGATTAAAAAAAACTTGTACAATTAATGTAAACTTCATCTGGTAGTTTCGTTACAATTGGTATTCACATTAAGTTGTTGCTGTTGTTATTTTGAGGAGACTTAACAGTAATATCATCAGTCCCTCACATTAAGTAATTCAGGGACACCAGAAAGGGATAAATATGTATGACTAGCTAAAAACCCGGAGTTGTTCGGGTATTTATTTATTTATTCAAGCCTTGAGTTAGTACTTCTCCTATCCCTTCTTTTTTTTCTAAAAAATGTTGCATTTATCAGAGAATATATAAGAAATAAGGCTGTTTTGCATAAAGTACAAAATTTCAAGTACAGTATTCAAACAAACAAAGATATATATCAAACCACAAAAGAGATGTAACATGCATTTAATTTACAGCTTGACTATAAACAACACCGTGCGAGGTGGCGCAGTGGAAACACACTGGACTCACATTCAGGAGACGGCGATTCAGACTAGCCTCCAGCCATCCAGATTTAGATTTATCGTGTTTTCCCTAAATCTCTCCAGGCGAATGTCGGAGTGGTTCCTTTCAAAGTGCACGGCCGATTTCCTTCCCCATCCTTACCCAAAGAATCCGAGCGTAAGCTCCGCCTCTAAAGACCACGCTATCGACGGGGCGTTAAATACTACTAATCTTCCTTCCTTGATTCCTTCCTGACTACAAACAATATTTCTTGTGACTTATCCAGGATCTAATATGTTTCCTGTGGTGAGCCCATCCCTGAGCAAGCGAAATAATGTGTCTTGTGTGAGAAACATGGAGATTTCAAATACACTCCACACTACTGTGTAGATTGCCCTGTGATTTATTAGTCACAATAGAAAATGCAATCCGCAGCGGAGTGGCCGAACGCATTGAGGCGCTATGTTCCGATGCGCGTATCCGTTCCCTGTTGGAGGTTCGAATCCTCCCTCGGGCATGGATGTTTGTCTGTCTTTAGTGTAAGTTTGTCCATAAGTAGTTTATAAGTTCAGGGACTGATGACCCCGCATTTAAGTCCCATAAGCTTAAAAAACATGTGGACATTTTAGAAAATGAAAGTTTCACTGCAAACTGCAGTCTTTGAAAGTTAAAAGTCACATCTATCTCTAATAATGGGTATTAGTCGGATGTATACTGTTTCATTCCCTTCCTTTCCTTGTAGCACAATAGGAGTCTATTGCTTCTTCCTACAGCGGTATGCGCTTTACACTTCACAGTTCTCAAGAGCACTTTCATCTTTCAGGAATTTCTTTAAGCTCACTGGAATACAGGAGTGTTCGCAGTAAATAAAAAGATGTAATAAAACGTGGTGACTCATGGAAAAAGATTTTACCCAACGCAGTACATATAATCTCATATTTATTGAGTTATATGTTGTACAATTGTATAATTTTGTAGGTATATATTCATTTGTATAAGAGCTGTTGCGAATACAATTAGTTGTAAAGAAGTAATAGATTAAAACTTGGTGCGTGATGGGGCGGTTTTCCATTAACGTTACTGTTTATGTGCTCTTATCTCATGAACTACGTGTCGTACTGTGATACAATTTCGAAGGTACATTCAACTCTATGTGTGTATACTTTCTGTAAAATTTTCTGCTGGTACAATATGTAGTGTAGAAATTATAAATACCGTAGTTTTACTCCGTGAACAGCGGAAAGGTAGTAAGCAAGAAAGTTTTTTTCTTTCATCATTTTGCTATGGTTGTCAGGGAGAAAAAATTTCCTAAAGGTTTGAATTTGAATGTTTAAAGTTTGTTGCGAGTCGGTAAGTGCTCTCCAACTCAAATAGTGGACTGATAAATGTGACACTGTCATGTGCCGCAAGACGGGTAAGTTTACATTGTTTATGACGTCATATCTCCTGAACTATCGGCCCTATCCCAAAATCCTTTCTTAGCTGACGTCTCCTACCCATAAATTATGTTTCGGCCACATTTCAGCTTCATAGGTGAAGTAGTTTTCGAGATTTCGTGTTTAGTGAGTGAGTGAGTGTATGAATTCGCTTTTATATAGATAGAGATGAGACTGGAATTCTGACACTGATCCTCCGAAACGAGATTCTCGTGGAACTTGCAGGTAGATTCAAACTTTGTGCAAGAGAGAAACCCGAGACTGGAAGCTCTGCTCTTTGCTGGCGAGCGCTTACTGAATAAGCTGTCCAAGCACGATACACAAGCCTCGGTCACAGGTTTACTTCTGCATGTACCTCAGACCTACCGAACAACCGTCACAGAAGACCTCCGCCATACATTGTACGACTGATACTCTTGAAAGAAAATTCATGGTGGGAGATTCGTGTGACTAACGACGAATTTACTCAATGATTGATTGATTGTTAAGGATGGAATATAAACTCATTTGTAGAAATAAGGGAAGGGGAAACGAAATTAAGGAGCATAGGGAAGGTAGGGTGAAGGAGGTAGTTTTCTTCCTCTTTTTTTTACAAAACACACAAACTTTCGGATCTCAAAGATTGGCTTTGGTGTAAGAAAGCACTGAGATGGAGCTATTACCATCGAGTGCATGGTCGTGAGATTATAGAAATCTTAGAAGGTGACCTGTAAATAATGAAGTAGAAAATTCCATACGAAGCAGATTGAATGGTGATTAGGTGCAAACCTACTGGCACATAGAGGAGAGAGGGAATATGTCAGGAAAGGGTGAAAATCTTAGGTACATCCAGATGTATAAAAAAACTGATTAGGACATTGCGAGCAGCAGAGATATTCAGTCTAACCCAAATGAATATAACAGAAAGGTGGGCTTATCTTCTCTTCCAGGTTGCTTACTTATGGATGAAAAATTAAAACAGACATATATTAATTAAAAAAAAAAGTATCTAGGCACTCCGATAAACCACAGCCTTTAAGTGACTCAGTGTGATATTAGGGCCTGAAGCGAACATGTGCCATGCCACCGAGAACCGCCCGTGCTTCCTACAGTCAACAGCATAGTGGGCCGTGTGCCAGCGGCCACCCAGTCAGCTACGCGAACGATGCCTACACTGCGTTACGTCACACGAGAGCGCCGGGGCCTTCTCTCTAGTTGGTGTTGGTATGACGTAGACCTGGTGATGTTGCCTTGTAGAGTGTATTCGTCCAAGATACTCTGGCCCCACCGCAAGCCTAAAGGTCTGGATAGCTTTGGCGTTCTTCCAACAGGAAAGTGATGTTCCGACAGTGCAATGCTCTGCAAGACGTGCAGCTACTTCCCTGGCCAGCACCATCTCTGGACTTGTCTCCAGTCGAACACGTGTGGGATATTGCGGAACGACAATTGATACGTGTGGCTCATCAGCTCACAACTCTTTCAGAACTACGTGAACACAAGGACGAGGCATGGAAAAATATACGAGCGTCGTCCACAAAGTAAGCTTCGTTTCTATTTGTATCCGCGGGAGCCCTACGATCGTAGTTCCGAGCATGCGCCACAGTTACTCTGACTCAAGGAGGAGACATGTAGCCTACGCCATTTTCAGATCACTACTGCTGGCATGTTCTTTGTAGAGCTTCTTTATAATATCAGCCGTAATTGAAAATACCGCCACGTGTGAAATTAAATCTGTGATTCGTTTTCTAAATGCAAAGAAAGTTAAACCAAAGGAAATACATCGGCAAATCTACGAGGTTTACGGACAAAATACTATGAGTGATTCAATGGTTAGAAGATGGGTTAAACTGATCAATGAAGGACGTGCTCAAGTGCACAATAAAGAACGAAGTGGATGCCCGTCTGTGGTTACTGATGAACTGGTTCACATAGTTAAAGAGAACATTAAGCACAACTGTAAGTTTACACTTAGTGCCCTTGCTATGGAAGTTCCGCAAATCTCAGTAATTGATGGAATTGTTACTGAAAAACTGAAATTTTGAAAACTTTGTTCACGTTGTGCACCCAAAATCCTTATTCAAAAACAGATAGCTAGTGCACTTCAGTTTTTGACGTGCTACAATGAAGAAGGCAATGGTTGTCTTTCTCGGATAGCCACGGGGGGAAAATTCATGTGCAGCTTTCTTTGGGACAGAAAAGGCATTTTGTTGATTGATTTCTTACCACGAGGCAAAACAATCAATGCACATGGTTACTGAGGGCCCATGAGGAAATTGCGCCGCGCAGTACAGAACAAAGCCCTAGGATTACTGTCAAAAGGTGTTTTTTCCCACGATAATGCCTGACCTCACACGGCGAACGTTATCAAAAACGTCTTACGGGAATTTCACTGCGACGTGTTTGACTACTCTCCGTATAGCCAGGACCTCTCTCCTAGCGAATTTCATCCCTCCTTACACATAAAATCTGTCCTTGGTAGTCAACACTTCAACGATGATGACGAGATGAAAGAACATGTCACAACATAGTTGAATACAGAAGCGGCAACCTTCTAGCAAGAAGGCATACAAAAACTTGTACCACGGTACAAGTCCCTACAAAATTTCGCGAGCTTTGTAGAAAAGTAGTTCAATAATTGTATATGTTTGTACAATAAACAGTTTTTATGTATCTGTAGACGTTTGTTTTATATAACCAAACGGAACGTACTTTGTGGACATACCTCGTATCCGAAGACTGTATTCGGCATCTTTATGATCAAATGAACGTCAGAAATTGCGCTTCCATTACCACGTGTGGGGCTATAAACTTACTAATGAGGGTGTTCCGTCATGACCTGACACCTGTTACATCAATACCGATTCAGCTATTGATCTCAAAAATTAATCATTTCAAATTATATGCACTGTTTTAACAATAAATCTTGGTGAATTGTAAAAGTCTAAGGGTGTACTAATTTTTATTGCCGGTAATGTACGAGGCGCGTCCAGAAAGTAAATTCCGTTTGGTAATAAAATGAAATTGTACACAGATACAGAACAAATTTTATTGCACAAAATTCTACAACTCTTAAACTACTTTTGCACATAACTTCCGAAATTTTGTAGGCTCTTGTCATAGCGTGCCACAAGTTTTTGCATGCATCCTTCACAGAAGGTAGCCGCCTATGTATTCAACCACGTGGTAACAGTTCTTTATCATCCTTGAAATGTTGACCACCAAGGACAACTTTTAGGTGTAAGAAGAGACGAAAGTCGCTAGGAGAGAGGTCCGAGCTGTATGGAGGATGATCAAACAGGTCCCATTGAAATTTCCGTAAGAATTGTTTGGTTACATTCGGTGTGTGAGGTTAGGCATTATCGTGAAAAAAAAAATCTTTTGACAATAATCCTCTTCTTACACCTAAAATCTGTCCTTGGTGGACAACACTTCAACGATGATGACGAGCTGAAAGAACATGTTACCACATGGTTGAATACACAGGCGGCAACATTCTATGAAAAAGGCACACAAAACCTTGTGCCATGCTATGACAATTGCCTACAAAATTTCGGAAGCTATGTAGAAAAGTAGTTATAGATTTTTGTACAATCAATATTTTTTCTATATCTGTACCCGTTCGTTTTATATAACCAAACTGAACTTACTTTCTGGACGCGCCTCGTATTTTTGGAAATAGCGGCATAGGAACTCTTCTCCTCCGAAAACATTGCGTCATCTTTTTCCTTGGTGGAGAATTAGTCATGTCGAAGTTTTTAAACGAAATATCCGCCATTTGACTGATATTGTTTAATTATTGCAACACAAGTATGATTTTGGCCGAAATCATGATTGAATTGTAATAAATAAACCGTAATAGTCAAATGGCTGATACCTCGTCCAAAAAAAAAAAAAAAAAAAAAAAAAAAAAAAAAAAGACAACGATCGTACCCGTCCATTCAGGAGGCACTTGGCTAATACATACAATTTAAAACAAATTATTATCTTATTATCAGCTAACAGTTGCGAATGGTAATGTAAAAAAAATTCGCAACTGTCGCCAGATAATCAGTTAATAAATTGTTTCAAATATTAGTTCAGTTGCTGAGTCTTGCAAATCGATTATGTCGACTATAGTAAAAGCATAGAATTTATCTGGTTAGTCCTAGTTAGGTGGCGTTGTGGTTGATATTGTCTTGGAATTCGGAAGGTGTGGACTTCACATACACCCCTGGCAACCTTGTTTTGTGTTTCCGTCGTTTTCCTAAAACATCCCGAGTGGCTGACGAAAAGGCTACCGACGCTTCCTTTCTACATCACTGTCCAGTCGAGCTGACGCAACTCCATGTCCATTCGACGTGGGCACCTATTCTACATATTGTTTCAGTAAATACGTAACACATTTCTGCTGCTGGAGTCATGACGTATAACAAAAACATAAATAAGAATAAAAAAGAAATCCAACAGCAAGAAAAAATGCAAATGATACGAATAAGAACTATAGAACAGTTGTTGTATCTTTCGGGTTATGTGGTCGTGGTCCACGAAACATATCCGTTCCTGACGTTTCGTCCGGAGCTGCGCCGGACATCTTCAGAGGTACTGGTAGCGGTGAGTCTTGCCGACTCAGCTCCGGACAAAACGTCAGGAACGGATATGTTTCGTGGACCACGACCACATAACCCGAAAGATACAACAACTATTACTTCAGCCGGTCGTGAAAGCCTTCACTGCATAACTATAGAACAGTTTCCTCTGTAGAAAACAGCATGGCTCCCGAAAGGTTTTTCATGTGAAACACAGCTCGCGTTTTTCATCCGAAAGACCAAGAGAGTAGGAGATACAGACTTTTAGGTAGGTGCTGTGTTGCTTGACTTCCGCAAGCCATTCGATGTGGTTTCACAGCGTCACATGATGAGCAAAGTGAGAGTATGTGGAACATCAGACCAACTGTGTGACCGGACTGACGACTTTCTAGCTAACACTTCTCAACGGAGAGAAGTCTTCAGGCGTGAAAGTGATTTCTGGCGGGCCCCAAGCGAGTGTTATAGAATCGCCACTTTTCACAACTGGGTGGAACCAGTTCATTCATGTCAACTACTTCAATCATTGACACTCCTCACTGTGAAGCGTTCAGATGAAGTAGTTATATATATGATCTTGTAGATAACATCTGAAGTTAAATAAGGATTTAGGTGCTTGGTGCCGTAGTATACAGAGAATTCGCAACACTCGAAAAGGATAGCGAAACGTAGGATGCTATGCAGCCGCCTCTGTGTAGTGGCCGAGCGTTCTAAGGCGCCTTGCTGCGGAGCGCGTGGTTGCTCGTAGTCGGAGATTCGAGCCTCCCTCAGACATGTGTGTCTGTGTGTGTGTGTGTGTGTGTGTGTGTGTGTGTTGTCCTTAGTGTAAGTTAAGTAGTTAGTGTGCCTAGGGACCGATAACCTCAGATTTTAAGTCCCTTACATTTACAAACATTTGAACATTTTTGATCTGCAATGTATCGACGCATGGTGTATGCCGGGTAATAAAACATTCACTCTCATCATAAAGAAATAAGATTTGCGTTTACATAGAAAGAAACATGCTTCACCATAAATTTGCGTAAAAGCAGTACAAACACTGGAAGCAGTTGCAACAATAAAATATCTGGAAGTACACATAAGGATCGATTTGAAATTGAACGACCATATGAAATCAATCTTGGGTAAGGCAGATGTTAGACAGATTCAAAGGAAGACTCCTCAAGAAGTGTAGTCCGTCAACCAAGGAAGTAGGTTACAAAACTCTCATTCAGCCAGCGCTTGAGTATCTCACCAGTGTGGGATCCGTACCAGATAGTATTGACAGAGGAGAACCAGTGAAGAGCAGCACGCTTCGTTGCGGCCTCATTTAGAAAGCGCGAAAGCGTCACACAGGTGACGAGGAAACTCCAGTGGCAGATGCTGGAAGAGAGGCGTTGTGTATCATGGTATGTGCTCCCGTTAAAGTTTCGATACCGTGCGTGTCCCGAGGAGTCAACCAATATATTGCTCCCTCCTTCTTTATTTACGAGGCGCGTCCGGAAAGTAAGTTCCGTTTGGTAATAAAATGAAATTGTACACAGATACAGAAGAAATTTTTATTGCACAAAATTCTACAACTCTTAAACTACTTTTCCACATAACTGCCGAAATTTTTTAGGCACTCGTCATAGCGTGCCACAAGTTTTTGCATGCATCCTTCACAGAAGGTTGCCGCCTGTGTATTCAACCATGTGGTGACAGCTAGTTGAAGTGTTGAAGAAGAAGATCGTGTGGGTCGTGTTCGGCCTGCCTGGTGCAAGTCTTTTTATCTGACGCCACTTCGGAGACTTGCGTGTCAATGATGATGGAATGATGATGAGGACGACATAACACCCAGTCCCCGAGTGGAGAAAATTTCCAACCCGACCGGGAATCGAACCCGGGCCCCGTGCGTGGCAACCAACCACGCTGTCCACTGGACTACGGAGGCGGACAGTTGAAGTGTTGACCAACAAGGACAGATTTTAGGTGTAAGAAGAGATGAAAGTCGCTAGGAGAGAGGTCCGAGCTGAATAGAGGATGATCAAATAGGTCCTATTGAAATTTCCGTAAGAATTGTTTGGTCACATTCTGTGTGTGAGGTCAGACATTATCGTGAAAAAAAATCTTTTGACAGTAATCCTCTTCTTACATCTAAAATCTGTCCTTGGTGGACAACACTTCAACGACGATGACGAGCTGAAAGAACATGTTACCACATGGTTGAATACACAGGCGGCAACATTCTATGAAAAAGGCACACAAAACCTTGTGCCATGCTATGACAATTGCCTATAAAATTTCAAAAGCTATGTAGAAACGTAGTTATGTAACCAAACGAAACTTACTTTCTGGACGCGCCTCGTATATTGGTTGTTATATTTCTTGTTGAGTTTGATTATAATTATTTTTTCCTGTTGTTTTTTTTTTTTTTTGTTTTTTTGTTTTGTTTTTTCTGTTTGTGAAGGTGCTTTAGGTCTTTATATTTTAGTTTCAATAATTCGTTCTTGAGACCACAAAAATGAAATTAGATATATTAAACCCTCAAGCGTGACACTGCCTTGAACCTGAAAGCTATTGAACAGCTATTGCGCACGTCCCACCAGTGCTGTAAACGCTATATCTAATAAGGTAGTAAAAAAAAAACATCCTGAAAAAATAGCGTTAACACTTGAAAGTATAAGGATTTAATGGGCTAAATTACTTTAGGTACAAATGTTCAAATGTTTGTTAGGCGTAAGGGACTTAAATGCGGGATCATCGGTCCCTGAACTTAGAAACTACGTATGAACTACCATATACTAAAGACAACGCAAACATCCATGCCCGAGGGGATATTCGAACCCCCGAAGGGGAACGGCCTCGCGCATCGCAGCATAGCGCCTCAATACGCTTGGCCACTCCGCCGCGGCTCACTTTAGGTATAAAGAGTTTTAATCAAGTCATAAAAATTAATTACTTAGGAGTTTCTTTCCTTTTTTATTTTCTTTTTTTTAATTTATTTATTTATTATTTATTTTATTTATTTATTTATTTATTTTTGGAGATTGAGAAAGCTGGAAGCTTGGCATAATACGCAATAAATCAGAAGACAATAAAAACTCGTCTTCCTCGTTATAACCACCCATCAGAATTCGCAGAACTTTATCTTCAATCAACCCAAGTATTGCGCACAACTTTCGATAATCGACACGCACAACAAGACAAACGTTCTTAAAATTGTAGTCGATGCAAATAACGTAATCTAAACTCGGTCGACATGAAGCTAAGGAATGTATCTAGCAGCCGTATTTTAAACTGCATCGGCAGAAATGAAAAATGGAACAAAAAAGTGCGGACGCTATATGACGTCGCACACGCTTGAGGAGTTGAAGCCCACACGGAGGCATTTTTTTTTTTTCTTTTTATTTAGCAAACCGTACACATCAGGAATAGGCGAAGGTGGCTTGTGCACTGTGGATGTAGACAAACACAGAGACAGCTGTCAGGCGCTGGCTAGGCGAGAGTTACGTGTGCACAGGTTTTGTGGCTTCTCCTGGGCGCTGCATCCGTACTGCAAGCGACGAATGGCTTCCGAGGCAGGCCGCTAGATCCCATTCTGACGGTGGCTCACCGCTCAGCCCACACTGTACGTCTGCTCTGCACTTTTCCTGCTCTCACTTTTTTATACGTTACTGTACATGTGTGAGATACGTATCTTGACAGCGAATTCCTGAGCAGGCGTTTATCTTCAGGACGACAGGAGCTGCTGGCAGTTAGTGTGTGCCTTGCAAATTCAACATGCTGACAACAAAACAAGTCCGTCAACTCTTCTTGGAGATCCTAGGCTTGCCGACCAACCGTGAGTAAATAATGTTCACTGCCTTTGTTGTTACCTATGTTGTGTAAGATATCTTCAGACTGTATTTTTAGTTTGGAAAACACTTAAGTCTACAAGTGTATGCCAAGGTCAGTCTGACCTTATAGGTTTGTGTTTCTCGTTGCACTCTCACCATTACACATCCAGAGGACTGACGTTCGTATTAACTGACGGCTAAGGACCGACATAATGTTCGATTTCGTCCAGTTTCGGCCAAAATTTTTGATTTCGGCCGCGGTTTACATTTAGGCCACAAATCATCCGAATCATCTACTTACAAGGAAAGTACTCGGGCTCGAACAAACACAAATATACCAAAATCGTCTGAGAGATAGTGTAGAGGTCCCTTACTGCACTAGCGTTACTCTCGCATCTGCAAAACTCTGCAGTCGCCCATTAGAGGCCTCTGCGTGTGCCACGTCGCATTGCACCTTGACCTGCCGGTACACCAGTCGGGAGCACTAGGGACAGTGCGGTGTGTCTCTGAAGTTGCGCTTTGTGCCGTTATTTGTGTAGTGAAGCGTCAGATGGGTCGGCGATTTGTAATCAATCCTGATAATGTATTGCGATTGGTTGAGAGAAAAATTCCAAAGAGCTCTTCTTCGTGAATACGGTCTTGGTGTAGAAGGTGAATCATTGGCATGTTTTCTGGTATCTATTATAGTGCAGAAATATGAGCATAGAATAGAAACACTATAGTATATACCAGGTAACATGCGAATGATTCACCTTCTACACCAAAACAGTCTTCACGAAGAAGGTTTCTTCGTAACTTCATCTCAACCAGTCACACTATATTAGCAGAATTTTTTACCAATCGCCGACTTATCCGACACTTCACTACACAATAACGTCACAAAACACAACTTCAGAGGCACACTGCACCGTCACTACTGGTGTAACGGCAGGTCAAGGTGCAATGCGGCGTGGCACACGCAGAGGCCTCTAATGGGCGACTGCAGAGTTTTGCAGATGAGGGAATATCACTAGTGCAATGAGGAACCTTCACATTATCTCTCACACAATTTTCGTGTATTTATATTTGTTCGAGCCCAAGTACTTTCCTTTTTAGATGAAACTAGCTTCTGTGAACTTCGGATGAAGTCGGGTCGCGTTGGAGATGGATTCAGTTTGACACCTTACCTCAGTTTGCGGCGTGCCTTTTAAGTTAATGGTTTCACAGTGAGAGCACCTTTAATTTAATGTGTCACAGGCGGCTCAGTGGCTGTTCTGTAAAACCATTACGGCACTGAAGTATACTATCCGTTGTCGTCAAGATATTCAACTCGCTGCCGGCTCCGGTAATATGTTTTTGCGGGAAAGCGACAGAAACATTCAGCTGCGCAGTGTATGCCGGTGTGTTGCTGAGGATCGTGAGGTTACATATATTGTTTTCCACTGCACTTTCTTCCGAGTTGGCATAGTTCTGGTAAGCTACGAAAGGTTATGCATTGTAGAGTAGACTAATACTTTAGTTTGATCCATGTCTTGCAGAACTTTATGTAGTCGACCAGTGGTTTCACTACGTAACCATATGTTCTTAAAAATTTTTTAAACACTCGAGTACTTTTCTCACTTCATGTATTATTTTTATATATAATTTGTAATGTAATTATACAAAATAAAATTGTTTCACAACTCAATTTGGTTCCATGGGCCACAAAGGGTTAACTGCTAGGAGTCTTTCGTCGCGCGTAACACATTTTAGTGTTTTCTTGGTAATCACAATATAAACAAATCGTATCTTACACTGATATTCTTATAGTCTGTCAGTATCAATTTAGCCTATTGATTCTTAATGGAACAGGTTATAACATTGTTATGCTTAAAAGTTTTATTGATGTGTTTCCTTAAAAAATGTTCAAATGTTTGTAAAGTCTATGGGACTTAACTACGGGGTCATCAGTCCATAAACTTACAAACTACTTATGAACTAACTAAGACTAAGGACGGCACAAATATCCATGCCCGAGGGGGGATTCGAACCCCCAACCGTAGTGGCCGTGCAGACCGTGACTGGAGCGCCTCAGTCACCTCGGCCACCGCGGCCGGCTGTGTTTCCTTAAAAACACTTTATGCAGCTCTGATTTAAATTGAATAACTGACTGTAACGTCTCTTCGTTGTGTAATTAGAAATGCAAACAAGGAGATATGCAAAGTTCTTTGTCGATTGCGATAGTGGAATTCAAAATGGCTATATAAAGCTAGCCCTCCCAAGAAAAAAGTTGTAAAGTGTACTTATGAAAGCATAGAAAGTATTACTTTCTGCGTATTTTGTATTGTGGTAGTCATGTCCAGGATCTAGCATTTCGTAGTATCTACTTAGTGTGTTTGTGGTAAATCTATACGTTTCCTGTATCATCTTCTACGGACTGCTGATTAAGTGTACACACACACGTATAGTTAAAGACGGCTTAGTACAGAGTCAGGATCTTGCAAAAGGTGGGAAAACTAGTGATTGGTGGTATGACGTAAATTTAGCGGAATTTTAAATTAATTACGAAAGTTTCGCTTTGGTTTCGGCCTAAACTAGAAGAGGCACAGAATATTGAGTTACGGTGTCGGCTTCCGACGCAAATTATGTTTTGGTCGGACTAACAGAGACCTCGTAGAGAACGAACGATCAAAGTTATGGGACACTACTTTTTAATTAATCTGGCAGAAATGTTTTCAGGGCTGGGTGGAACCATTTCAAGCGAAGTACTTCATTTATTGTCACTCTTTACTGTGAAGCGTTAAAATGAAGTGGTCCTTTCATGAAGTACTGAAGCCTGACAAAGCTGCTGAGTTTATTGAGGAATTATAATTATATGACCAACAGATGGCAGAACTGTGCCATTATCTGCGGCCAGTGGTTCGCGCACTTACGTTATCTGAGCTATAATTAAATTAGATCAGGCTTGAAAGGGTGTAGTAAAATATAAGCAGAGAAGCCTATTTCGTATAAAGAGGGAAATACTATTAACTTTGGTTTGTCACGCATGAAGCTGCGAACAAAATTTTTGTCTGGCGCGTAGTACCTTGTCATTATTGTTATTACTGAGTGAAAACTACATGGACACCAACAGTACACCACACAGTGTTACAAATTAATCCAGACCCACTGGAATATGTTAATAAGTCTATATAACACCTTAATTAATTGTGTGTAAGTAACTGCGAATATGCATCAGCATCAGCTGAGATATGAAAATTTATGCCGTAGCAAAACACGAACCCGGATTTCCAGATTTTCGCAAGCGGTCGTGTTAACCAAATGTTGAAATGTTTGTAAGACTTATGGGACTTAACTGCGGGGTCATCAGTCCCTATCGTGTTAACCATTACGCTACACGCTCACACCTCCTGGAACGATCCGAACATTTTCCGGTGTCACCCTCTGCCTTCTGACCATGAGAGCTCGTACATTCTATGAGCTGTGAATTGCTGTTGATGTAAGCTAACTAGGCAAAGGCACAATGGTTGATGGGAGTAACCGTTAACGGGAAATGTCTTTACGTTAACTCCCATCAGCCACAGCACCGAGGAAGGTATGAAGTGTGGGAGTTGTGAAGTATTTGAACTAGCAGTTCATGTTAACTGAGTGGTTAGTTCTGGCTTCATGGGAGTGAAGCGTCCGCTGTGGACGGCTCATTCAGCGGGCTCACTGTGACTCTGGAGTACAGTCTCAGCAGCTGTTTCTCACTGACGATGAAGTACGTATGTGTGTAAATTTTAAGTAGAAATGACAAGTTACTATATGAAGATGCTGTGCGAGAAGCATTACTACAAACGTTCTGTCGTGAGAGTGAACTAAGTAGCTACTCTGACGAAAGTAATTCCGAAACGGACGCTCCTGTAGCAGTTATGGGCAATGCCGGATCTGCCTGCGAAATGTTCAGACGGCGATGAAGAAAATACATATATCCACGTTAATAAATTGTTGTAACAGTTTCTTATGGAACAGGCACACCACTTGACGATAAAATTGTAATCATATTCTGGATGCGATGACAGATCAGTCGATTTGTCTAATATGTGTATTCTATCTAATGAAAAAGTAAATGAAATATTTAAATCTGGATCACTTTCAACTTTCATCACTGAAAAGATTCCGTGGTTGTTTCTTTCTTTATCTAGAATTCTGGGTGTAATAACACTAATTTTATTTCAAAAAGCACATATAAAAAGTGACGTAAAATGTGTTTAGTACATGAAAGTGCAATTCCATTATAAAATGTTCTGTACCCAGGCAGTTTCTTCAACAAATAATTGACCCTAGTGAATCGTTCGTGATACAGCTTTGGAGGTGTATATTACTGGGGTTGACTGATCTGCAAGAAATATTGATGTGACTGCTTGTAGTGTTTTCAGAAATATGTTTGGACTTGATGGTGAACTCAGTTATAAATGGAAAGGTGAGAGAGAAAGGAAATGCTGAAAAGACGTAAATATCGAGATTTATTACAATGTCTTTCTTAGTGCCTAACCCCCCTCCCCAAAGCTGATGTTTCTGTCTTCTGTGTAAAGAGTGACCTAAAATTCCCGTTAAGCTATAAATATCGTGTCAGCTAATTTGTTTTACGATACACTCGGACTCTGCGCTTTGTTAACTTCGATTCCAAAGTCTTCTCATTTTTCGGCATGTGCTGCAGCTGGATACTCAAATATGGTCTCCGATATTTGTTTTATAAACAGCATCTGATCTAAAGTCTGAAATACAGAGCCGCTGCGGAGTGTCCGAGCACATTTAGGCGGTATGCTCCGATGCGCGAGTCCGTTCCCCGTCGGGGGTTCGAATCCTCCTTCGGGCATGGATCTTTGCGTTGTCTTCAGTATAAATTAGTTTATAAGTAGTTTGTAAGTTTAGGGACTGATGACCCCGCAGTTAAGTCCCTTAAGCTTAACAAACACTTGAACATTTTTTTTTTTTGGAAATACGGATCAAATATATTCTATTTATTCTCTTTCAATCGGAATTAAAGGTCAACTGTTTCGTCAATCAAAATCAGTTTGAAGAAATAAGTGCCCATTTTTCCCATTTCTAATTTAACGTATATTATTGAACTGGGAACTTTTGCCCTGAGGAAGAACGTTTTAATGCGACCGAAACGTCGGTTTTGTATGTAATATTTTGAAGTACTTTATGACGCTGTACAATACCCAAACGAATTCTGATTTTACTGTTATACGCAGTTATACGAACTTTTTTTGGGGGGTAAGACATTAATGAATGTAAGGACAATTTTTTTTTTTTTTGAGTAAATGTTTATGATTTTCATTGGAGCTATGAAAGCATTTGAAGTGTCCATTAGACCGATATTACACGGTCATATCTTTGACACAAAAATATTATCAAAAGTTCGTAATATTTTTTTGATGTAAATCTTTGACGTGGCGCTATTAATGGGTATTACATTGCCGTCATATTTTTGATCACATTTCAAGATGGCTGACAGTAAACACATGTTATCATGCGCTGTCATTGCTACTACAAAAACTGCATTTTTAAGAAAAAAAAAGAGGCTTACTTGGATGAAACTGTGGAAATCATTTCGTGTTGCGGGAGCTGCAAGCGGAGGACGCCAAGTCATATATAAATTACTGCAGAATGGTTGATACAACTATCGGTATTTACCCAGTAAAGTGGCTGCACACATTGAAAATCAGTATACGCACGTCAGAAGACTATATCGGCAGAAGACAGGTTTGCAGTGACACAGCAATTTCTTGCTGCTGGGGTTAAATTTTACTTACGGCGCGCCGGCGTAACGTGGTAATGTTGGCAATGAATACGAGAAGGATTTTTTGTGTCCCAACTTCGTCGCCGCTTTTGTGTCCCAGCCTCGTCGTAGGTGTCGGTGGCCGAGTGGAATGAGACCGACACGCTGGTGCAGGTACGGAGGGGAGCAGCCAGAAACTATAAACACTCGAGTAAATTAGAAAGAGATATATTGCACAGAATGTAACAATACTTAACTTTTACATAGTACTGCAGAATGTTGATACATAGTTGTTAGAGGCCTGCCTAGTGCCTGTACAATAGCAAAGTCTTCACTGGTGCCTATCTGATTACGAAGGTCCTAAGTCGTTGCTATCTCAGTCCGAAGTGCCCGGTGTCTTCCGTGGTGGCCACGAGCGGGATTGCCGCAGAGGGCGCTCGTGGCTGTCGTCGTGAGAACGCCGCGCCGTGCGTGCATGGCGGCGCGCGGCGAAAGCAGGTGGCGCGCACTTTGTACTTGTGCGACACCACACCCCTCCCCCCCAAACCGCCGCGCCGTCGTGGCGTAGGGCTGAGGGCCACGGCGACGGCACTGGGAGGAGGGCCTGGGCGGGGGCGTTACTGGTAGGACGGGCGTCGTAGCTGAGGCCGGGATCGAGACGCCGTCCGCGCCCCGGCATCTGCCTTGAGATCCTCCAGGGAACCCGCCGAAACCTGGGGAAGGGCGCCCGCCCCCGCCCAGAGGGAGCAGGTCATCTTCTTCTGAGGTGCGTGGCCCAGGCGGCGGCGGCACGCACGGTCCCGGAGTCCCTCTCGGTGACGCTGTCATCTGCGGCGGCGACAGCGGCGGCGTCGCGTCGATCTCCATTGGGACGATCTCGTAGTCCGGGGACGCTGGACCCGTTGACGAACGATGTGGTTGTGCTCCCTGGCGGTGAACTGGGTCTGGAATCAAGAAACCGGAGACAGGATCGCGCGGTCTGTGCAGGCGCAATTGGTTTGCGTGGCGCCGCAGCTCCGACCCTGTGGAAGAACGTACAACATACATATTGCGCCCGAGCACGCGCTGAATGGTGCCCGGTAACCATTTCTTCTTGTTTCCAGCAAACACCCTGTACAGCACCGGCGTAGAAACCTGAAAACGCGTAGCGCCATACGAACCGACTCGGTGCGTGGGAGGCTGCAGCAGGTGAAGGAGAGTGCGGTGACGGCAGCCGTGTAGCAGCTCGGCAGGAGACGGGCCGTCACGTGGCATGCACCGATACGTAGACAGGAAAAGTTGAAGAGCTTGCTGCCTGGAGTGCTGACCTTTCATCTTCTCCATGTGAGACTTGAATGTTCGAACGAAACGTTCTGCTTCACCATTGGACTGAGGGTGAAAAGGTGCGGTGGTGATATGCCGAATGCCATTCACACGACAAAACTGTTGAAATTCCGCACTAACAAACTGAGGTCCATTGTCACTGACGATAGTTTCAGGCAAACCTTCGATGCAAAACACTGATGTTAAGGCACTGATTGTACTAGAAGCTGTCGTTGAGTTCATGGCAATCACAAAAGGAAACTTGCTGAAAGCGTCTACAACAATTAACCAACGCGTATTCCAGAAAGGTCCAGCAAAGTCAATGTGTAAACGTTGCCATGGTCCCTTGGGGCGTGGCCAATCTGAGAAACGTTGCGGAGGAGCCGCCTGATGCTCCGCACAAACAGTACACTGTGACGTCATGCTCTCTATCTGAGCGTCCATACCAACCCAGGTACAATGACGTCTGGCCAGTTGCTTTGTCCTAACAATGCCCCAATGTCCTTGATGCAGGAGGCGTAACACTTCTCGTTGCAGGGAACGAGGAACAATCACTCTTGCTTGGTCGTTGTCGGTATGCAACAACAGTACACCCTGACTTAAAGATAATGCATGACGTTGTGCAAAATAACGTCGAACCAGAGGCCGATCAATGTCTTTGGCTCTGGCAGGCCACCCTGAGCGAACAAAACGTGCTACCACACTTAGGTCTGCATCCGCAGCTGTTTCCTGTGCAACCCGACGAGAGTTCAAAGGAAAGTCTGCGACAGCGGAAGCATCTCTGGAGTCTATCTGACAACATGCCATTTCTGAAGAATCAAACGAAACATCCTGGCCAACCGGAAGTCGGGAAAGTGTGTCCGCGTTGGCGTGTTTAGTGGTAGGTCGGTACAAAATCTCATACTGATAATTAGACAATATCAAGGACCATCTCTGAAGCTTTTGTGCCGTTCGTGGCGGAATTGGCTTTGTGGGTGAGAACAACGACGTGAGAGGCTTGTGGTCTGTCAACAAATAGAATTTTCTGCCATAGAGATAATGATGAAACTTTGTGACGCCGTAAATGATTGCTAAGGCCTCCTTTTCTATCTGACTGTAATTCTGTTGCGTCAGCGTCAGTAGCTTGGATGCAAAGGCAATAGGACGATCATGACATCCAATACGATGTGACAGAACTGCACCCACACCGTACGATGAGGCGTCAACTGCTAGCACTACAGGCTTCTGTGGGTCAAAGGGAATCAAACATGCATCACTGAGTAGTGCAGACTTTAATTCGTCAAAGGCAACTTGGCAATCTTTAGACCATACAAAAGGAACATTCTTCCTACGTAAGTGATGCAGTGGAGCTGCAATCTGAGAGGCATTGGGAATAAATCTGAAATAATAGTTCAGCTTCCCCATTACTGCTTGCAATTCGTGCACATTCTTAGGAGGAGGCAAGTCTTTGATTGCTCGAAGATGTGACTGTAAGGGAAGGATTCCTTGGGCATTAATCACATGGCCTAGGTACTCTATTTCAGTTTGAAAAAACGAACACTTTGCTTTATTACAACGTAGACCTGCTGCAGTCAAAACTTTGAAAAGGCACTCCAGGTTTGCTAAATGTTCTTCAACTGTACGTCCGGATACCACAATGTCATCTAAATAGTTCGAACAACACGGTACAGAAACTGTCAGCTGTTCCAAAAAACGCTGAAAAATAGCGGGAGCGGAAGAACTGCCAAAGGGTAGGCGTTGAAATTGAAAAAGGCCCATGTGAGTATTAATGACGAAAAACTTTTTCGACTCGTCATCAAGTGGAATTTGTAAGTATGCCTCTGCTAAATCAATCTTAGAAAAGAAGCGAGACTGTCCTAATTTGTCCATAAGTTCGTCAGGTCTGGGCAGGGGATAAGTGTCTACAATTGTCTGACTGTTTACTGTTGATTTGAAGTCCGCACAGAGACGAAGTTTTCCTGACGGCTTGGGTACAATGACTATAGGCGAGGCCCACTGACTCGCAGAAACAGGAGAAAATCACCCCACTATCTTGCCAACGTTTAAGTTCTTCGGCAACTGTATCACGCAAGGCGATAGGCACTGGTCTAGCTTTACGAAATTTTGGAACTGCAGATTCTTTTAAAGTTACATGTGCCACGAAGTCTTTGGCACAACCTAGTTCCGGCGAAAACAAGTCACTATATTTGTCACATAAAGCATTGATTTTGTCCTGAGGCACTACTGACGAAATTTGAAGCACATCTCTTTGAATTGATAAGCCAAACAAGTCGAATGCATCTAGTCCAAAAATGTTCTGCGTAGATTTGGCCTGAAGAACAACAAAAGCAACTGTTTTTGTTACACCTTGAAAAGAGGCGGGCAGGCTACACGTTCCTAGCACGGGAATATTTTGACCGGTATAAGCTGTTAACACTTGCTGTGACGGCGACAATTTTGGCGAACCCAGAAGTTCATAAGTATCTTTATTTATTAATGTGACAGCGGAACCAGTATCAAGCTGAAATTGCACAGTCTTATTTTCTATGGAGAGATTTACAAAAAGTTTGTGCTTCTGGCGCACGACAGGTGCGCGAATGTGGGCAACGTCTGCTACGGTTTGTGTGCTGCGTATGCGCGGGCCGCATAGTGAAGGAAGCGGCGCAGACTCGGCACGCAGCGGATTAACAACACTGTCACTAGATGACACTACCGCCGGATCGGCGTCCGCGCAATGCGAGGCTACTACAGAGTCACTAACTACAGCACTACACTTTTGAGTAGCTACTTGATGTCTACTGTCACTAGCTACACAGTACTGGGCACTATTACAAGGAGCAGTTGCAGAAGGCACTATTTTCACTACATGAATGCACTGTTCATAGTCATTTTGCTTGTCCCGAACCCTTTTCCGTTGCACTGTTTTACGCGCTCGTCGGCGCTTGCTACGTGGTGCACTATATAGTTTTGCCATAGGCGCAGAACTACTTTCTTGCAATTGAGATCCAAGGAAAGCACTGTTCAATTCCACAGCCCGAATAATATTTACAGAATGAACTGTTCTCGCACTCTGCGAAGCACTGTTTCTAACGGTACCGTTCTTTGAGTTTTTAATTTGCATACACACAGACTGTACATGTCCTGATTTGCCACATTGATAACAGGTTGCGTTGCGACTAGGGCAATGAGCACGCTTGTGGCGAGACACACACTGGGGGCAAGATTTACGTACATTTTTCTGAAATGAGCGTTGGCTCCCGTTATTCAAATTACTGTTTCTAACACGACGGGGCGACCTTTGCGTCGCACTTTTACACTGGCTACTGTTCACTGTCTGTTCAGCACGGCCGGTAGAAAAATAAGAATCACTAGTGCTATACTGAGAACTACGGCTAGGAAAGCGTCCGTTGCGGCGCACTGAATTTACACTATGGCTTTGCATTTCTACATCAGCTAAGTCAAAAGTATCATGCGCTTCTATAAGCTGCAGTACACTGTCTAAGGAGGGGTCAGACTGTTTCAGAATTGCTGCTCTAATTCTGGGGTCCTGAATATTCTGCGTAATCGCATCCCTCAACATCACGTCACTATACGAAAGTCCACAAGAGCAAGTAAATTTACATTGGCGGGTTAAGCCCTTCAATTCCGTGATCCACTCTTGGTGTGACTGCTGCGGTAATTTTTTAAGTCTGAAAAATCGGTATCGTGCAGCAGCTACGAGAACTTTTCTCTCATAATGAGCATTTAGTGCCTCTACTATTTGTTCAAAGTCTACATCACGAGGAGATGCTTGCGGGAACAGTTTCTGCAGTAACACAAACGTTTTGGGGCCCACCACGGACAATAAAAGATGCTTAACAGCCTGACCTGTAATTTGATGAGCTGCGACGAGTTCTTGAAACTGCGCGAAATAGTCACTCCATTCTTCCTCACGTTCGTTGTACTGGCGGAACGTCGGAAGCGGTGCGGCGGCAGGTGTGGGCTGCTGATGCGACGGCTGTTGTTGAGTTGTCGTCAAGTGCGCCACTGCCTGGAGAAGTTGTGTTATTTGCGCCGTCTGTAACTGAATAATTTCCATTAAGTTTGGGTTCGGGGTAGTGGCCATGCTGACCGATTAGGCGCCGCGTATACAAGTAACTTATAACAAAACACAAATGCAATATGAAAGAGGACTCGCTCTGCAACAAAAAAGTCCACAAAACACGTAACTGAAAATGTTCCCCCAAAAATCTTATAATAAGGGTGGGTGGGCGGGAGCAATTTTTGCGTGCTCCGACTACTGCCGTCTGGCTGCTGCTAGCGGGCTGGTCCACGGTTCGTCTATCACTCCTCGTCGCCACTTTTGTGTCCCAACTTCGTCGCCGCTTTTGTGTCCCAGCCTCGTCGTAGGTGTCGGTGGCCGAGTGGAATGAGACCGACACGCTGGTGCAGGTACGGAGGGGAGCAGCCAGAAACTATAAACACTCGAGTAAATTAGAAAGAGATATATTGCACAGAATGTAACAATACTTAACTTTTACATAGTACTGCAGAATGTTGATACATAGTTGTTAGAGGCCTGCCTAGTGCCTGTACAATAGCAAAGTCTTCACTGGTGCCTATCTGATTACGAAGGTCCTAAGTCGTTGCTATCTCAGTCCGAAGTGCCCGGTGTCTTCCGTGGTGGCCACGAGCGGGGTTGCCGCAGAGGGCGCTCGTGGCTGTCATCGTGAGAACGCCGCGCCGTGCGTGCATGGCGGCGCGCGGCGAAAGCAGGTGGCGCGCACTTTGTACTTGTGCGACACCACAGGATTAACTTACTGGCTGGAGAATACCACATACAAGCACTTGTCAATAACAGAGCAGGAACAGCATCGATTATTGTTAGATTGAGAAGAGTGGAGAGTTTATAAAAATTGCTTCATATATTTCTATTAATTTTGTCGTTGATATAACACAAGAAACCATTAATCTTCTTCTTAATATTCTCGGCTGTACACCCAGGCAGAATTTTTCCGTTGAGTACCTCCGCCTTTCTCTTGTAACTTTCGAGTCTCCTTAATCTGTTCTTATTCAGGGTGTTTGGGATTATACAGTGCTTCGTCTGCTTCAGAAAGATGGATAAATTTTGTCGAAAACGGCACATACCAAATAAACTTCGTCATGGTTTCAAACAAGGAGGCTTGTTTTCAAATGTGCGCGGTCCATGAGCTACAGCGATGCTAGCGCTCCAAGCGGTTACATATCGCAATGCAGTGAACAGTAGACGAGCGACTTCTATGATTAAATCTACTGCGAGGCACTAGATATGATCCTCTTTTTTTTTTTTTTTTTTTGTGAGGAAAGCAGAGATATGCCAAATGTCAAGCTGGTTCGTAGTCAAAATAGCCTAGAACAGCAGATAGGGGAGTAGATAATGGTGGGAGAAGCCCAGACAAACAAATGATGTACGGCCCTGAGAGCAGATGACTTTGTAACAGCACGACAAACAGGCGGGTGCGCTGGCTCACCATCCCATTATAACACACGTCTTTGCCCGTTATTCGATTGGTCGATGAATGTGGATTCTCAGTCGATTTACACGTGTTCCTGTGTGCGATCTCTAACATCAAGCTAGCCTTTAATATAACAAATAAGTTGCAAGCAAAAGTGCTCCCCAAAGTGGAAACAAACAAAGATAAATTTTAAAAATCTGGTGTGTACATATTGAATTGCGCCGAATCCGAAGGTTTCTACGTTAGGCAAATGGGTAGGTCATTTTTTGCTAGATTCCGAGAGCATGCAGGTAATCACAATAAAACTACATTCGGTGAGCACTTACGAGACATAAATCATAAAATCCGAGACATTCGACAAAATATGAAGATCCTACATAAAGCGCCCAAAGGAAAGAAAGTAAATATCCTACAGCAGATTTACAGACTTTTAAAACAGGTAAGGTAAAGCAGTCAACAATCCGAAGATTGGTTTGAACACCACAGTGCTTTACTGGGCATGGTCCTGTTTGGAGGTGGTATGCCGTTGCGTATCTCCGACCTGACTTACCAAACCAGTTATAGGGGGACCTACAGTTTTTGGATTCCGAACGACGGTGCTGCTCGATATGTTTCACATCAGCAACATTGCCAGAGGTGAGAGAAGTGGAAAGTGAGAGAGAAAAATCCTAGAACCTGGCGGAGTTCGAACATACAACCTTTAGATTCATAGTCTGGCACTGTGGTACCGAGAAGCACTACAAAAATGTCGCCGACGATCAGCTAGAAATGGTGGATAATAACTTTTTTAGTATTTTGATAAGGTGCTGTGAGATTAGGAGTATCCGCAACGCGCCGCGCCGCGCCGCGCCGCGCCGCGTCGAGCGGTCTAAAGCGCCTCGCTGCGGAGCGCGCGGTTGCTCGCCGTGGAGGTTCGAGTCCTCCCTGGGGCATGGGTGTGTCTGTTGTCCTTAGGTTACTTTACCTAGGTTTAAGTAGTTTGTAAGCTACGGACTTATGACCACGCAGTTTGTTCCGATAGATTTAGAGACATTTGAACATTTGTATCCCACCGCAATTAGATACTGTTGCCGTAGGTAATGTGGTAGTGACGTCAGTAGCTATGGACGCCACCTAGTGGTCTGTGTGGTAACTGCTTTAACGTGCGCCCGCACAGTTGGGTATAATGTGGCGTGCGAAGCGTGTCGGCGGCCGTTTATGTTCAGGGGGCCATGTATGGTTTGTTATTAAATGGCTATGTAATTTTATGTATTTGACAATCTCACAGAACACCGTATAGTCAGAGCTACATAGTTACTGGTATGTTTAATTTCACCACAGTTCCAAAGGTACCTAGATATCAAAAATAAAACGTATAAGCTATGATTTTTATAGTTAATGGCTAGTAAAGTGGCAGGTACGTTGATTGATCTTCTTCTTTTCCTTTTATAGATTTGTGATGACTGCAAGCCCAGTTGAAGCCGGTAATTGTGGTAGATAAAAAAGCGATCTTGGCAAAACAGTAATCAGGTCCCACATTCTGAATCAATGCCGTCCCTTGTATCTCTCTTCTTCTTCAATGACTGTCATATTCCCGCTGTAAGATGTCAGACTGCATTATGTACTTGTAGCCGAGACTTCTTCGTCCTCTTCGTCTTTCATCTTTGAGTTTAAAAACCAAACATTTCTTTTGGCATCCTGATTCGGTCCATGCGACAAATATGACAAAACCATCTCAAGTGCTGTGATGTTACCTCCCATCTTTCCTGTAATTCTGCGGACAAATCTCATCACAGCTGACTGAATTCTACTGATGTCCTTAATTTTCATGGTTCAATTTTCACCTAATCATGAAAATCGGTTTGTAAAAGTTTCATGTAAGACATACCTTTGGTACATTTTGGTGCAAGTTTCTTGTTTCGAATTACGTCTTTAACTGTTATGTAGAGCTTCCTGTCTGCTTGCTTACTGTGTGTGATTTCTTCGCCTTCAGAACCAGTATCGAAGGCAACGCAACCAAGAATGTTATAGTGTTCAAATGTTTGTAAAGCTTATGGGACTTAACTGCGGGGTCATCAGTCCCTAAACTTTCAAACTATTTATGAATGGAAATTCTCCTCAGAGATGATAAATTATTTTTCAAAAGAGGTAGATTGGCTGGCCAGCACTTTGTGCTGTACCTCCGATAGTGACGCAAATGAAGAAAAAGTAAAAAAGGGACGAAAAAGGGGTCGTGAATTACCTTTCCCTTCCGTTCTCATCCTTTTTTCTTCCCTTTTCTCCCGCCTGAAGAAGGAACTGTGTTCCGGAAGCTTGTCCTTTTTCGTCCCTTTTTTTCCCTTCATTTGCGTCAGTATCGGCGGTACAACATTGGCCAGCCAATCTATCTCTTTTGAAAAATAAACTACTTATGAACTAGAATGAAGCTTTCACTCTGCTGCGGAGTGTGCGCTGATATGAAACTTCCTTGCAGATTAAAATTGTGTGCCGGAACCGGGACTCGAAACTGAGACCTTTGCCTTTCGCGGGCAAGCGCACTACCGACTGTGCTATCCCGACACGCCTCACGATGCCGCCTCACAACTTTACTTCCGCCAGTACCTCGCCTCCTACTTTCCAAACTTCACAGAAGCTCTCCTGCGAACCATGCAAGACTAGCACTCCTGGAAGAAAGGATATGGTGGAGACATGGCTTAGCCATGGCTTAGGAGACGAGGTACTGGCGGAAGTAAAGTTGTGAGGCGGCATCGTGAGTCGTGTCGGGATAGCACAGTCGGTAGTGCGCTTGCCCGCGAAAGGCAAAGGTCCCAGGTTAGAGTCCCGGTTCCGGCACACAATTTTAATCTGCCAGGAAATTACTTATGAACTAGCTTATACTAAAGACGGCACAAACAGCCATGCTCGAGGGAGGATTCGAACCCCCGACGGGGAACGGCGTCACGCATTGTAGAAAAGCGCCTCAATGCGCTCGGCCGCTCCGCTGTGGCCGCAACGAAGATACTGATGGGTTATCCATAGTTATTTCCCTTCAGTGTGCCCCATTGTTTTCAAGAGTGTCCCCTGACCTTTCTCTGTTCTGATGATGAGGCCATGTTGTGCAGCAGACAGGGCGATGCTAACCCGTACTAAGCAGCCCGCTGTTCCAGCCGCGGCTGCTGGCGCCGAGTAAATGTGAAGGCCTCCTGCCGCACGCCGCATACTTGTCTCAGCACACCAGCGGCTCTGGCGCTTCTGGTGCACTGTGTGCCACTGGGCGCTGACTCGGCAGTCACCTCAAAGGAAACGGAAAAGCGAGGAAGCGTCAGGCTCTAATGTCTCGTCCAATACCAGATCAACGGATTCGGCACGCGAGCCCCGTGTAATAAGTACTGCGGCAGCTCGCCCCACTACTGACTCAAATCAAGGTGGCTGAGAAGCACTTGTGACCGCTTAAGAACGTTGCCTGTTTCTTTGGAAGTAAGTCTACGTCTACATCAGGTACTCTGCAAATCACAACTCAATGCCTGGCAGAGGGTTCACTCTTTTCATCTACTAATCCATTCTGGGACAGCGCGGGGTTAGAAAGAATATCTACTCGTAAATCTCCCCGTTCCTGTTGTGATTTCTCGAATTCTGTTATAATAATCATTTCTCTCTACCATGATTCGTCTGTTCTCAAGGAACCGCTTTTCGCGAGCGGTCGCCATAACCACTCGGCCACCCGGAAACGCTCCCCGGCCAGAGACCCGGGTTCGAGTCCCGGTCTGGCGCAAATTTTCATGTGTTACAAAATGATAGACCAATTTAAGAAGAGCAGCTACAGTCGGAAATTCTCGCAAATTGCGAAGTAATGAATGTACATATATTTTAGCTTTCGGAACAGAAAGTTCGTGATTGAAATTTCGTGACTTTATTCCAACGGAACGATAAACTACATTGTTGCAATGATTCCCACTCCACGTTTGTAGAGCTTAAGGGACTTAACTACGGGGTCATCAGTCCCTAATCTTACAAACTACTTATGAACTAGCTTATACTAAAGACGGCACAAACATCCATGCCCGAGGGGGTTTCGAATCCCCGACGGGGGACGGCCTCGCGCATCGTAGCATAGCGCCTCAATGCGCTCGGCCGCTCCGCCGCGGCATTCCCACTCCAACTGCTGTATTATTTCAGTGACACTTTCACCCATGTATCTCGATAATACAAAAAAAGCCACCCTTCGTTGTATGTTCTCTAGCACCCCCCCCCCCCCCCTTTTCAGCACTAATCCGACAGAGGAAGGACAAGCGTAGTGTCCTTGTTTTACAGCGCTCTAAAATGCGATAATGTAGGCACAAAACACGTCTCAATCGCAAAAACTTTTATATAATTGACGACTGATGCGTAATTTACCTGCGATTATCGAAGAACGGAACCAAATAATTACGGACTAATCTCATTAACAGTTTGCCGTAGAATTCTTAACCATATTCTCATTTTCAATACAGTAAATTTCACAATTTTAAATGTGGCTGTTAAAAACGGCAACCGTTCGTCAAAATATAAAATAATCATTTGAAAAACAGCTCTTCGGTTGCGGAAGTTTTGATAAAATATTTACTTTACCATGGTTTCGGCTTCACTAGGGGAGCCTTCATCAGAAGTAAAACAGTTTTTTTTTACATATGTATGTATAGTCAGCAGAAGGTCTCGAGCTATAGGGCTGACGTTAAAAATTAAAATTTTTAACTTTTTAATTTTTAACGTGAGGCCTATCACTCAAGACCTTCTTCTGACTATACATTCATATGTAAAAAAACTATTTTACTTCTGATGAAGGCTCCCCTAGTGAAGCCGAAACCATGATAAAGTAAATATTTTACCAAAACTTCCGCAACCGAAGAGCTGTTTTTCAAGTGATTATTTTATACAGTAAATTTCCTTGATACGAGAAAGGTTCTTTCCATGCATTAGCACTGGTTTAGGCAGCATCGATCGTCCGAAACTCAGTTTGCCCTTTCCTCTGATGACATGTTGCGAGCTGCGTATGAAGGGAAACAGGCAGACTCCATGTTCTCGATTTTCGAAAGGCGACACACTGCCGCACTGCTAACGAAGTACGATCATATTGAATAGGTGCCCCAATATGTGAGTGGCTCGAAGACTATTCAAGTAATAGAAACCATTATGTTGTCCTCGATGGCGAGTGTTCGTTAGAGACTTTTTTGGCATCGTCAGGAGTACCCGCAAGGAACTGTGATATATATAATATATATATATATATATATATATATATATATATATATATATATATATATATATATATATATGATGGTTTGGGAAATCAAATGGAAGTCGCTGAAGGAAAGGCGACGCTCATTTCGAAAAACACTGTTGACGGAATTTGGAGGGCCGTAATTTGAGGTGCACTGTAAAACGATTCTATTACCGCCTACTCACATTTCACGTAAATACCGCAAAATGAAGATCAGAGAGATTAGCGCACGTTTTTCCCTCTTTCTATGTGGGAGTGGAACAGGAAAGCAAGTAACAAGTAGTAGTACTAGGTACCCTTCGCCACGCACTTTTGGATGGATTGCGGACTATGTATGTAGATCGTTTATGTAGATAAGCAACAGCAGATGATCAACAACACTACCCCGGCGGTGCCAGATATCACCTCTGTTTCAGTCCATTCCTTTCCATCAATTGCTAAGAAATGTGTCATTTCCCAATCCAATAAAAAAAAATTAAAAAAAATCCGAGGCGATATTCCAAAACCACGGAATTGGATTAAAAGCTGTTTTGAAGTATGGTGTCAAAAGACCTCTGTAACTCGAGAAATATGGATTCAATTTGAAATCGTTTATCAATAGCACTCACCATCCATCTGGGTAAAGAGATAATTGTGTTTCACAAGAAAAGTATAAATTCGTGTTGATTTTGGTTTACTGGATCGTTCTGTTCGAGGTAATTCATAATGTTTGAACACGGGATATTTTACAAAATCTTGCTGCAAACCGAATCATTGATACATGTCTGTAATTTTTGTGGTTACTCATAATGCATTTCTTGAATATCTGCCCACCAATGCAACTTTTCAGTCTCGATGTAAAGATCCTTCAATGAGCGGGCGGTTGTGTATGACTGTCAGGTATGCAGCTATCGCATCAACATACTCCGAAATGTTCAAATGTTTGTATAGTCTATGGGACTACGGATTCATCAGTCCCTACACTTACAAACTTCTTATGAACTACTTACGAACTAGGACGGCACAAATATCCATGCCCGAGGGGGGATTCGAACCCCCAACCGTAGTGGCCGTGCAGACCGTGACTGGAGCGCCTTAGTCCCCGCGGCCACCGCGGCCGGCAACATACTCAGAGAGCAACCTTATCGGCAAACAGTCCGGAACGGACGACGTACGTCTGCGATATCTACTTCCACGTTACCGTACTCATTTTGGCAAATTTATTAATTGGAATTCCGGAATATTCGCTCCTTCTTTGGTGAAGGAATTTCAGAAAGCTGTGTTAACTAACTATACCTTAGCAGCAGTTTCATCGGCTATATCACCATTGCTATCGCCTAGTGAAGGTATTGTTTGTCTCTTGCCTCTAGTATAAATTACATATGATCAGTTACTCTTTGGATTTTTCACATTAATTTTGTGAATTGATATTTTAAATCATCTTTTATATACGAATTGAGAAATTTACCTCACACTGTTTACGAAAATTGTATTTCTTCTGGAAAAGATGCCCATAACGGTATATAAACCTCGGCCAAGGCTAATGATAAAGCTCCTGCCACTGCCTGTCTGTCCTGAAGAATGTGAATTGTAACTGCGTGTGTTTCGCTGGCGTTTAGTTCTCGAAATTTCAGTTTGGTTACATTGTCCAGGAAATAAAATAATGGGTGATAAATGAAAAAAAATGGACATTATCTTAC
The DNA here is from genome assembly GCA_026315105.1 of Locusta migratoria. Classification (NCBI taxonomy): domain Eukaryota; kingdom Metazoa; phylum Arthropoda; class Insecta; order Orthoptera; family Acrididae; genus Locusta; species Locusta migratoria. The sequence continues at coordinate 678,939,895 of CM048744.1, forward strand.
AAGTATTTTTAAAGTTTAGTACGAAAGTAAAGGTAACTGAGGGTCCTCGAGAAATTTTCAAGTTCTACGCAGTCTATGTCCTGAGAGAATGCAAGGTGTGAAAATGTCGTTCTTGTCCCTTAAGAAGCCTTTTCAAAGTGTGAAAGTACATGACAAACTCATGACAACCAGCGTCAATCCATCTATAAGTCGAGGCAGAAGAGGTAAAAAGTAATTTCTTAATCAGTTTCCTTTTAATGATCAAAATTAAAAAATAATGAACACACTCGTCAAACGTACCGCACAGAAATAATAAGAGGTCATATGTGCATCTCCGCTTACTAACACGAATCATTCAAATCCAACAGCGTTACGAAACAAAGTATTGACATCTGCAGCTGAATAAGACTTTCGTAAAGGAAGAGTGCGCTTCAGTTATTAAGAAACTTTATTAACTGCACGGCCAGAGAATTAAACTTCAATCCTTAGATAATAACACCGAAATTAAAAATAATGACAATTATTTGCGTGGCCATGGGGCCAGTGAGTGGAAAAAGTGAAGTTCACAACCTCCCGTGTGCAAAGGAGCTTGTATAATAAAAGGTTACATGCCAAGATCGCAATTTTGATTTTATATATTGAAAACGAGCGGTTTCGACACTGTATGTTCTATGGTCTCATTGACATTAAACAGCTTATTATAGTGCTCCACGTAAAATCTGCTAGGTGTTATGGATGATGGTCTAATATATAAAGCAGAGTGTCCGTATATTTGTGTGTACGTATTGGATACAAAACTACAGTTTTGATGCAATATTTCCAAATTTTGTACACGTAAGCTTCAATTCATGAGGACGGTCGCCGTAAGTGTAAGAATCACGTACGATATATAGTTCACGAGATATGACGTCATAAACAATGAGATGCGCGAAGAAGTGCTGCATTTAGCGACAATGTCGCTCCTTTCCTCCATTTCAACCAAGTTTCGTAGACACACTCCTTACCGTCAGGTAACAATTACTGCAGGGTTAAGAATCACATAAGAAACAATGGTTCAGAAAATATGACGTCATAAACAATACGAATCGCATAAAACTGCCACGTAATGCGGCGAGACTTTATAAATAAGCTATACGAGAATAAGAGTACTTAGCGACTTGCAGCAAACTTTAAACATAATTTCAAACCTTTATTAAACTGACAATCATACCAAAATGATAAAAGGAAAAACGTTTCTCGCTTACTACTTTTCCACTGTTCATGGAGTAAAACTACGGCATTCGGTATGACGTTACAATTTATAATTTGTACACTGCAAATTGTAGCCGCAGGAAATTTTGCAGACAGAATACATACATATAGTTGAATGTACCGTCTAAATTGTATAACAGTACGACACGTAGTTCATGAAATATGAGCACATAAACAGTAACGTTCATGGGAAACCGCCCCATCATGTACCAAGTTTTAATCTATTACTTCTTTACTACTAATTGTATTCCCAAGAGATTTTACAAACATACAACCCTTATACAAATGAACATATACCTGAAAATGGCAGGAATAAATAAATAAATAAATACTCGGGCAACGCCGATTTTTCAGTTAGTTTTACATAAAAGCATGTGCTGGTGGATAGAAATAAAATGGCTGCCTCATTGGAGGTGCTGAACCAGTCATGTGCCATATGGTGGTTATTATTTTAAGTATATTTTACTGTTTGAATTTTGATCAGTCATCCATTTTATTTCTATCCACCAACATATGATTTTATATATAACTATCATCCAGTAAAGCTACCAGATATTATGTGGAGCACTATAATAAGCATTTTAATGTCAATGAGACCAGATGATGACACCAAAGAGTGTCGAACACGGTCTTCTTGAATAAATAAAATAAAAACTGCGACCTTGCCATTTATCCTTCCACTTATAAAATAAGATCGCTCCCTAAGATGAGTAAATTCAGGGAGCTTGTCTCGCCGTACTGACTCGCCAGTGGTTAGCACATGAGGATGTACCTGTAATCCTCTGTAACTCGTCAGTTAATAAACAAATGTTTCTTTACAAATGAAGCGGAAACATAATTTACGAAGGAATTACGAAAGCGCAAAAAATGGTTCCTTGCATACCAAACACACGGTGAGAAAAAAGTAGCGGAGCCATTACATATATTTATCGTAAGGAAAATCTTGGAATACAGCGCAATGTTATCACATTACTTGACAACCGTCGTGGAGACGCAAAAGAAGAAAAGCTTACGAGTAGATCAATGGTGCTTGTGAATGGTAACAGGGCAAGTTTACCGACATACTGGAAGCAGCTATGAAAAAGTTACGTTAGGTCGTAAACCTCAAGGACAAAGTTTTTTTTTTCTACTTTACACTTAGTTAACAATTTTCATGCAATCTCTTGCGATGTTTTTCAATCTTGCCTTATCGACTTTCTGCTCATCTAATCACGATATTTATTCGCATGTGAAATAAAAAAAATAAGTTAGGGAAGATTAAGTAAAATACTAGACACTAGGTTAGTGACTAATTTCGGTGTTCTGTTCATTTGATATGAAATATTGTAAATTATGAAATTAAAAAAACGCTAAGGATATCTTCATCAGTACAAAGCACTAAGGAAGATGCTCAAAGGACATAAAGAAATATCGGTTATCAAATCGAGTAAATAATTAAAATACAACAGTCTAGACCACAAGTTGCTGATCTTTTTATTGGCAACAGGTTTCGGTCCTACAGGACCATCATCAGGCCTTTTGCATCTTGTTGGTGGAAGGTGGCGGTGGCCGGAGCAGGCGTCAACTGCCAGCAGTTAATGACAACCACGCCTGTGGAGACCATTGCGTAATGCGCGGCGTAGTTTCTGATCGTCTCGCTCTAAACATCTTTATTAATTTTCACCTCGGTGAAATGCCTTGCTTGACCCAAAACATTGCGTACGTGCACTTCGTTCTATGTCGAGCACTGAGTACTTCTCGACATTGAAGTACTTATTGAATTTTTTCTGTAAATCACACAAATTTATCGATTAAAGTTTCTTTATTCAACGTCCTTAACATTCGCCACAGGCAACATTGTTAGTTGTTTCCTGTCCTTTACCCCTTTACCCCTCTCCTGTTTCTTATATTAATATGCAATTTTTTTTATGCAACTGGAATAAAACACTTTTTTTCCATAAGCTTTTCGCATCTATTTACAAGGCATCTTCAGTGGCCTGGAATATATACATGATTATGTTTTACAACATTTCGTTTTTTAACGTTTTTAGTAGTTTAGCTTATAAACAGTTCTGGCGCGTTTTTTAAGTATGACTAATAATATTTCGAATATATAGGAAAACTCTAATTTTTAATAAAATGAAAATATTTATTATTTTAATAAATTCAGCAACCATCCACTGTTAGTCCCCTTTAAACACCCAAACCATTCACTGTTATACTGTTTTATTAAGTCCAAGAAGCGTTTCAGGTTTTAGCCCATCTTCAGTTGGCGTAATTACGATTTGGTTTAATGTATGTCAACATCAGTTTTGAAGCAGCATATGTCCTATGGAAAATGACGAATTTTCATTTAACTTTCTTCAATTTCGCCTGAATAATTTAATGAAATGGTGTGCTTGAGAGTACTTACAGTCTCCTCTACATGATGGTCTCGTGTTTTCTATTTGATGTTGTCACCCTAACAACCTTTGAACTTGTGATTTGCACATAGTCATTGCACTATCCGCCATGTTGTTGACTGACAACTTTTCTTTATAATGAAATCTATGGCCACAGCTATATTTTACTAGAGTTTCTGGTGCGGTTTATGAACATTAAATGTGACGTGATTGTGATAAGCGAAATATTTGACAATTTCTGCTTATTTAAATTATTTTGAAGATCATAAGTTACCATAATACTTTTTTCTACATAGGATAAATATTACGTAATCTGTTTTAAGGACTAAAGGCATAATAACTACGTTTTACATATTTCATGAATGTTACATGGATTGAATGGGCTTATATTACATTATGTTTTCCGCGCTTTATTTAGTCTGTGGTTTGATGAGCAGCTTATGGAAACTTTAGAAAAATTCTGTTTGATAGGTTTGTTTAGTCATTAAGTATTTCAGATAGTGATGCACATTTATGGGTATAAATTTCTTAGAGGAGGTTCATTATTTGTCCTTTGTTGGCTAGGTGCAGTACTAGTAGGTTATGTACTGTCGCTTGATGTTCTTCTTCACCTATATGTTGGGGAAATGTGGGTTTGTTGAAGTGTTTCAGACGAAGAGCATACATGTGTTCCTGGAAGCTTATGTTGAAATTTCTACCTGTTTGGCCAATGTGTATTTTTGAACATGAGTTGCAGTTAAGTCTGTATATTCCTGATCTGTTGTAATTTTGGAATGTAGCCATTATTGTAAGCAGCTGGTTTGGTGGTGTTTAGTTCCTCTATTTGGTCGGCTGCCTCTAATGGTATTTTGTGCGTTCTGTTGAGCATTGTTCTTCAACTGTGAAGATGATATTCAGATGCATTTTATTCATTTCTTTTGCAAAGTCCTCAATTTCTTCTACTCCTTCATCAAATAAGAGTATCCCTTTGCTGCACATCAAATTAAATTTTCCTCAAAATTAGTAATTGTTCCACACACAGTAACAAAAGTGACCTCTATTGTTTATATCTAATTTATTTTCAGAAATTTGTTTCAGATAATTACACAACTATGTGTGGTATTCTCACAATATCAGTAAGACATTTAAAGGCGGAGAAGCTAATAAAATAGTGATATTGTGACAATACCCTTGTGGGGCAAAGGGTTAAATCATATTTTTATAGTAAAGTATCTTGTTTATTATTTGAGGATTTTCTTAAAGAAATTTACATTCTTGGTTGTTAATTTCATTAGTCATACTTAGAGAAAATGCGGCAGAACTGTTTATGACATAAACTAATAAAAATAAAGATAAATTAAAAAAACATGTAGTATATTCCAGGTCACTGAAGATGCCTTGCAAATAAAGAAAGAGAATTTGTTTTATTTTAGTTACACAGACGGTTCCCATTAATAAATATCTGTATATTAATTCAGTAAACGTATCACAGAGCTCAATTCACACCCGACGGGATTTTCGATCAACGTTGCCTTTGTAAAGAATCACCACGAACCACAAAGCGAAACAGCGTCATTTAGTTCTGCTTGAACTAAATATATTACTGCGATCGTAGCAGTGCCGCGGAGAAAAATCGAAACGGAACTGAGTTTCCGAAGTACCCTCGTATCTAGCAACTGCAAGGCATAACCGCGTTCGCTAGTTTCATTTTCTATAGCACATCATAAGAAAACATCCTCATGGAGCTTCATAGTAACGACCCTCCTTGGAAGTTAATTTCACGCTTGAATATTTCACTCCGCTTGCTATGGACTATTCAGTCCAGTCAGACAGCCAACCTGATATTCCGCAGTCTCGTATTCCATTAATCAGGCGACACTGCTGAACTGCATCGAGTGGCTTCCGGACGTCAATGAACACAGCATCAACCTGCGCGCCTGCATCTGCTGTACTGTGGGTCTCTTGGACGGACAGATCGTGCTGCCTAAGAAATGTTCGAATGTTTCAAAATTCAAATGTTTGTAAATCTATCGGACCAAACTGCGTGGTCATCAGTCCGGCGCTTACAAACTACTTAAACCTAGGTAAACTAACCTAAGGACAACACACACACCCATGCCCCAGGGAGGACTCGAACCTCCACGGCGAGTAACCGCGCTCTCCGCAGCGAGGCGCTTTAGACCGCTCGGCTACTCCACCGCGGCTTCGAATGTTTGTTAAGCTTAAAGGACTTAACTGCGGGTTCATCAGTCCCTAAACTTACAAACTACTTACGAACTAGCTAACACTAAGGACAGCACAAACATCTATTCGAATCCCCTACCGTAGCGGCCGTGCGGACTGTGAGTAGCGCGCCGCAGACCGCTTGGCCACCGCGGCCGGCTGCCTAAGATATGATCATTGTTACAAAGGAGATTTTCGGGCCTAGAATGGTCATAATATGCGATCATGAAACAAATTCAAAAATTAACTACTGATATCTTAAAATTAAACAACCTACATCTAGGTGATAACCAGCGAGCACAGAATAAGATAGAGAGGCCTTACAATGACAGCCGGCTGAGAGCGCGACACCCAACCAACATGGCGGCCGAGCGCCAGTCGGCCACAGCTCCGAGCACAGGGTGGTTCACTGAGTTCGCTGTCTGTTAATTCCTTTTTCATTTATTTCAAAGCATTCCTTTTTGACAATCTATTTTTGTCGTAAACAATTACAATTTTCAGCTAGGGATATAAAGTAGAAGCACAATTCTTCTCTGTCTGTCCCTTTAACGTTTTGTAACTCGAGGAGTACCGAACGTATCGTCGTGCGGTTTCTTTAGAATCCTGATATAATCTTAGGCTATATTTAATGTCAATAGGAATATGTGGAAAAAACTAAAATAAGAATCATCACGTAGAATCGTTTACCGCTTCTGCACTTTAGTCAGCTCTGGAGCATATTAGCCTAAACTATAAGAGCTTGGCCAGTGTACATAGTACATACTTGCGGAACTCATAAAGATCTAAAACAAAAAAGAGAAAAAAACTGTGCGAGAACATGCGTCTAACTTTTACGAGTGAACCACATTTATAATTTTTCTTTTCTAAAGCGGTGGCGCCAGATGGCTTCAGACTACAGATATAGTGACTGTGGGAGATCTGTAAAAGTCAGACATATGATCTCGCGGTATTTTTTAAATACTATACTATGTACTATGTTCTCGAATTAAAGTAGTTTAAAGATTACCCGTGCAAAGCTAGTTAGTAATAAAATAAAAAAATAGTGCTAAGTCTTAGTTATTTGATACCGAAAATTTTATCCCAAGTTACAAATGTTTATCGATATTGCTCACGAAGTACAAGGTGAGTGGGCAACAGAATCTGTGCTCGCTGGCGGACAAGCTCCCTGAAAGTAACGAGTAGAATTTGAAAAGTTCCACCGCTCTATTGAATCCAAATTTGTGAGAAAATCAGGGGAGCTACAAAAAGGTTGTCTAAATAAAAAGAAAAGTTCATTTCATTATCTACAACTTTCTCGCTGACGAAAATTTCCTGACCACAAAACGAAAAAAGTGGCAAGCGACTAACTTTTTCATAGCGTAATTTTATTTTCATATAAAAGAAATAGTTTCAATTATTATTTTTATACAAACACAATACTTATAATACTTGCTAAGGACACTGTTGCATTCCTTCAGTACTCACCTGTCTATGTGAAAATTTGATAATTTTTTACGGGTTCAAATGACAATGTAATTAAGGAGAGCGCCAGTTGAAGAACTACGAATTTATCGGCCCAACTCAGTTTCTACACCCAACCAAGATGGCTGTCGTGACTTCACTGCCTCTACGCTGATGTAGGCGGTATAGCCTCTCCATGTTATTCTGTGCTCGCTGATGATAACCTGTCTTCCGTGAGTGCGAGTCCAATGGGAGAGCTTCTGCCACGATATGAACGGGAAGAAATAGTCCTCTGATAGAGGATACTTGTGGGTGGATAGCTGAGACGCAAGGAACGATAAATCTGGTGCACATATCTGACAAGCCACTTGAGCACACAAATATATATTTCACGCTGCAGTAGCCCACACCGTATTAGTGAATCTCGCTAGCACCTTACCTTGTCGCGGAAGACCACCACTGTTGCGGCATTTATGAGAGCAGCGCACTAATCGCTGCCTGCTCGCTTGTTATGCGCCCGCTGTCAAGGACAGTAACCAGGAAACCAGAGGTATCGCTTTGCGTCGCGGCAGGTGACACCCGCGGCATGTCAGAAGGCCGAGAGGCCGGCCACGGTAGCTGACAAGTCGGTCAGCAACACCAGCGCAGACGGCAAAGGTTCTGCTGGTGCTTCCAATACAACCAAGCACTGTTATTAGGCTCTTCTTCCTGTGCACACTGTGAATTAAAGCTGTGGCAAGTAGTTAACAATACATCAAAGATCAGAGATATCAGTGACTGACAGAAAGTGCTACGTAAATGCTGTCCAAAATGTTCAAATGTTTCTAAAACTATTGGACTAAATTGCCATGGTTATCAATCCCTAGAGTTACAAATTACTTAAACTTTAAGTTACACTAAGGACAATACACACACACTCATGGCTGGCCGCGGTGGCCGTGGGGACTGAGGCGCTCCAGTGACGGTCTGCACGGCCGCTAGGGTCGGGGGTTCGAGTCCCCCCTCGGGCCTGGATATTTGTGCCGTCCTTAGTATAAGATAGTTTGTAAGTAGTTTGTAAGTTTAGGGACTGATGACCCCGTAGTTAAGTCCCATAAGCTTAACAAACATTTGAACACACACTCATACCCTAAGGAGGAGTCGAACCTCCGACAGGAAAGGGCGCCGACCCCGCATCATGAAGCCTTATTGGAGACAACATGGGTATCGGATTTTAGAATTTCATTATATTTATGGTACCTGAAGTTCAGAACTTAAATAACAATCAGCTAAAGCCATTCGACGCAACTCTCAAGAATTCTTGATACAATCGACATTGAAATTTTGCAAAGTGCACGTAAGTACCAGTACTTATAACTGTGGCTGCATTTGTCGGTTTAGCTCAGATGGTAGCATACTGGCGTTAGAACCGTAGAGTCGGAGGTTCCAATACCCCTGGGACACATTTTTCCTTTTTCGCATTCAGTTATATAAAACAATTTCGGATCTCTAATTCCATGTGTTATGTCAATTTTTGTTTATGTGTATGTGGACGATTTTAAATCCTTGTCGTCACGTAAAACGGTGGTTGAGTAGGGGAGCTTCTTGGAAAGCAATTAGGATCTAGGGAGATGACTTTCCAAATACAGCGCCGTAGCTCTTCACAAACTGGACAATCAAAGACTACTGTAGTCAAATAATAGTGAAGCAAATACTGTAAATTATGTAACTTACATTTTTTGATTGAGTATCATTATTAAAAACTTTCCATAAAATATGCAAAATTACAAATAAACAAAAACACGTGTACTTTTCGTACAAATTATCATTGGATATTAAAATTGTTTAAGTATTCGGACACAACGGAAAAAATAATAAAAAAATGTCATGACAGGCTTCGTACCACTCAGCCTCAGTTTGGAAGGCAAGAACGCAACAACCTTATATATATATATATATATATATATATATATATATATATATATATATATATATATATGGTAGATCTATGGTTCGCAGTCGTTCTTCCAGTTTGTTCTTGGTTGAAGGGTTGGCTCAGCTTTTTGTATTACAGAGGGCGTTTAGCCCCCTGACCAGGCGAGCTGCTGAGCCATGGCGCCCGGCACTGAACTACACCGACAGCTGCAGCAACTGTTTTAATTATTGGTACTTACGAGTACCCTTGTGGTCTTCCTGTTACACAACGCGGCTATTCCGCGCAACAAAAATTGGGCGCGTAGTCTAAGGCGCCATTCTTCCCGTCAGGGAATCGAGTCTTCCCACGGGCATGGGTGTATGTGTTGTCTTTAGCATAAGTTAGTTTAAGCAGTTTGTAAGTATAGGGACCGATTACCTCTGCGGTTTGATCCCTTAGGTGAACAGACATTTGAATAGCATTTCGCTGTCTCCTCAACTAAAAATGACCCGTAGAACAGAGTTACAGGATGCAAAGAAACACAGCAGATGTAAGGAAATACAATAATAATCTTACTGCAGCGGTTGTTAAACTGAAACTGACCACCATTCATGACTTGGCACTTTCGGGCCCTGGTCAGCTGAAGGTGGATCGAAGCTGGACTGTTAGAAAGCTCCCATATCTTCCGAAATCTTCTGCCAGAGTTCTTGAAGACTGTGACGGTTGTTGGAATACGCCTTAGACTTGAGGGCTCCCCACACAAAGGAATCACACGCTGACAGATCAGGTGATCTGGGTGGCTAGCTAGTGCCTCTGCTATCAGTTCTGTCAGGCGTGAAAATTGTGAAAATGTGCTGTAATGGCAGTCGCTCCATCCCAACTGGAGGTCTTTTGGCTCCTCCGGTAATGCTGTCACAAATGTTGGCGAAATCATATCCATTCGTCCGGCCCACTTTTGTTTGCTGCACCCTGTACACAGGTGACTAGATTCATTTTACGGAGAGAATCAATAACCCGAAAGACGTTTTACTGTATGATTACTCTACAGCGGAACTACCCATGAAAGCAGTTACTTCCATAAAATATTTGGGATTTAACATAAGGAGTGATTGCAAGTGGAACAACCACCCAAAATTAATGTAATAACAGGAAATACCGATGACAGACCGAAATTCATTGGAAACATTCTCAGGAACTGCTGCTCATCAACAAAGCAAGTAGCCCATGTCACACAAGATCTTACTTGATCTGGGAAAATAAAAAATAGTCGTTCGAGTAATGATTGAATATTGGTCGGCAGTGTCCAATCCGTACCAGACAGGACTGATAGATGAGGTCCAAAGAAGAGCAGCGCGCATCATTGCAGGTTCATCCAGTAAGCCCGAACCATCGTGGAGGGGATCTGCCGACTCCAGTGGCAGGCATTGCAAAAGAGGCGTTCAGCATCACGATGTGGGTTACTGGCAAAGGCCAAAGAGCGCACGTTTTCTACAAGTGTCAATAAACATGTTGCATCCTCCTGTGTACAACTAGCGAAAAGGCCATGAGGATAAAATGAGAGAGATTAGAGCCCACAGAAAGGATGCTCTGTAGTCTGTTATTCCACGAACCATACGCCACTGCAGCAGGGAAGAGATGAGGATCTCATGTTCACAGAATATATGACATCAACTGCGAATGGGCAAAGCTGAAAATGTGTACCCAGGCGGGATTCGAATCCAGGTCTCCTGCTTTCTAGGCCGTTGCGCTGACCACTACACCACTGGGGACACAGTGATCACCGCGCCTCCAAGGACTACCTAAGCACGCCTCCCGTCAGATACAAGTTCCCAGCTTCACCCTGCAGTTGATGTTATATATTCTGTGAATATGAAAGAATAACAACTGCAGGATCAGAAGTGACGTCTGCTCTTTTGGCACGGACGCCACACACACACACAATATATATATGATGAGAAGCTTGTGGACTGTGGTTGTAGATGTAGACGAGAAGACTACTGCGAGATACTCTCTGCCATGCCTGAAACAGGGGCTTGCGGGTTATAAAAATCTTCTTAATGAAAGCATACATAGAGTACGTTAGGATAAGTGCAAGCAATTTAGCATAAGAGCATGTAGGGAGTACCTGAAGGCTATCAGAAATCATAAAATTCAATTGTAGTTAAGCGTTTACTGGTCTAATAAATAATTTCACGTTCTTAAATTTTTGCATAAAAAACAATTTTCCAAGCTTACCGTACTGTATATCGAGTGGTGTAAAGGTACGCATGAGAGAACACTTCCCACTTTGAGGAAAATAAACCTGAAATAACGTCTAATTTTGAAAACTAGCTGTTAAAACATCGTTTTGAAAGACACCTTGTTTCACATAATTTATAAGTCAATATAAAACAGTACACTAATCAAAATTTTAAAAGTTTAGTAGAAAAACTTAAATAAATGAGAAACAATATTGCACAAAATTGGCAGTGTAATAACGTACTATACCTTCGCAATTGATATTGAAATCTAAATACACCTCTGAATTAGCAGGAACTAGATTGCTGTGCTATCGAAAGTTTCATCATAATGTCATCCTTATGAAGAAACGCTTCTTCGATTGTCTCGATAAATGTGAAGTTTCAGGAATACTTTTAGTGCATAACTGTACCAAAACACTTTGGAAAAACAAGAAAAACACGTTTCTGTATAGGCGTAATAAATGAGGAAGTGTCGCAAGCATCAATGTCTGAGATATCACTTTCATCAGTGTTACTGCTACGAAAAGAAAGGAGGATGAAAGTGCTTATAATCACCCCCGAGAGCCGCTAACATTCGCACAATTGTTTTCATTGTCATGTGTTTAATCTCTTCACACTAGACAATGGATCTAGTGAACGTTCACATCGTAAGATAATAATGCTAAATGAAAATGAAGAAGACTACTCCAAGACACCATGAGCCATGCACCGAACTGTAGCGTGTGGAGTATCAGAACCTTCTCCAGTAAAACAGACACAAGGTATGTAGGCGTAGTTTTTCGAGCCATTTGAAATGGAAAGAGCATGTAAGGACAGTAGTGGCAATGGCAAATGGTCGACTTCAACTTACTGGGAGAATTTCTGGAAGACGTGTTACATTGGTAAAGGAGAGCGCGTTCAGAGAATACTAGTGCGGCCTATTCTTCAGCACTGCCTAAGTATTTTGTAATCCCCTCCAGATCTGTTTAAAGGAAGTCGTAGAAGCCATTAACAGACTATTACGTTTTCAGTGGCAGATTCGATCAATACGCGAGTGTTACGGAGATGGTTTGCAAACTAGAATCGATGACCTGAGTAGTTTGGTCCCAGAGGTCTACAAACATTTGAACTTCTTTTTTGTTTGGGAACTCAAATAGGAACTCTTGCAGGAAAGACGATGTTCTTTCAGAGCAACACTATTGAAGAAATTCAGAGGGCCGGCATTTAACTGCAGAAGAACTCAAATGACGCCAACTTATAATCCAAAGCTAAGACAAGAGAAATTAGGGCTCGCACTAAGTCATAACAGCAGTCTTTTTCCCCCGTTCTATTTGGTGTGCAACAGAAAATGGAATGACTAGTAGAACTGTTCGAGGTACCCTCCGCCACACGCCCTATGCAAGCTTGCGGAGTATGTACGCAGCTCTACAGTTTGAAAATATAAGGTGATGACTTCTTTTTGGGTAAAATATTCCGGAGGTAAAATACTGCCCCATTCGGATGTTCGGGCTGGGACTACTCAGGAAGATGTCGTCATCAAGAAAAACAAAACAGGAATTCTACGGATCGGACCGTGAAATTTTCTATCCCTTAATCGTATGGGTAAGTTAGAAAATTTGAAAAGAGAAATGGATAGGTTAAAGTTAGATAGGGTGGAGATTAATGAAATTTGGTGCACGATGCACAGAATTTCTGATCAGGTGAGTACAGGGTTATAAATACAAAATCAATTGATGCTAACGCAGTAGTAAATCTGATAATGAATAAGAAAATAGGAATGCGGGTAAGTTACTATGAACAGCATAGTGAAAGCATTATCGTAGAATAGATTGACACGAAGCCAACACCGACCACAGTAGTATAAGTTTCTATGCCAACTAGCTCTGCTGATGATGAGGAAATGAAAGAAATTATTCGGACAGTAAAAGGAGAGGAAAAGTTGATTGTGATGTGGGACTGGAACTTGTTAGTAGGAAAGGGAAGAGAAGGAAATATAATAGGTGAATATGGACTCGAGAAAAGGAATGAAAGAAGAGAGCACAATTTAATAATCACAAACACTTGGTTAAATCATCATGAAAGAAGATTACATAAGCGGAAGAGACCTGGAGACACTGGGAGGTTCCAGATTGACTTTATAATGGTAAGGCAAAGGTTTAGAAACCGAGTATTAAACTGTAACACATATCCAGTGGCGGATATAGACTCTGACCATAACTTATTGGTTGTGAATTGTAGATTAAAACTGAATAGATTGCAAAAAGGTAGAAAATTAAGGAGATTGGACAAATTGAAGGACGCAGAGGTGGTTGATTATTTCAAAGGGAGCATTACGCTAGGATTGTCTGAAATGGGATACAGTACAAGAAGAATGGGTTAGCTCTGACACATAGAGTAGTGAAGGCTGCAGAAGATCATATAGGCAGAGGAAGGAGGCCTAATACAAATTCCTGGATAATACAGTAGGTGCTGAACGTAATTCATGAAAGGTGTGAATATAAAAATGCAGCAAGTGATGCAGGCAAAAGGAAGTACAGATGTCTGAGAAATGAGGTTGACAGGAAGTGCAGTCTGGCTAAACAGGAATGGCTAGATGACAAATACGAGACCGTAGATTAATGTATAACTATGGGAAAGTTAGATACCGCCTACAGGGAAATAAAAGACATTTGGAGACAAGAAAAGGAACGGCATGAATATCAAGAACTGAGATGGAAAACCAGTACTAAGCAAAGAAGGGAAAGCTGAAAGGTGGAAGGAATATATAGAAGGCCTATACAAAGGAAATAAACGTGGAGGCAGTAGTCTAGAAATGAAAGAGAGAGTAGGGGAAAATAGAAGATACGATACTGCGAGAAGAATCTGACTAAATGATGTGAGTAGAAACAAGGTCCCTAGAGTAGATGGTGTTCCATTTGAATTGCTGCTATCGTTAAGAGAACTTGTGATGAAGAAATTTTTCCCGCTAGTATGCAACATGTATGAGACGGGAGAAATACTCTGCGATTTCAAGAAGAATATAGTGATTCCAATACCTAAGAAAGCAAGTGCAGACAAGTGTGAAAATTATAGAACTATGTTTAATAAGTCATAGTTGCAAAATACTTACACGAGTTATTTACAGACGAATAGTAAAACTGGTGGAATCCAATCTTGATCAGTTTGGATTTAGAAGAAACGTAGGAACACGCGAGGCAAAACTCACATTACGACTTCTTAGAAGATAGGTCAAGGAAAGGGAAACCTACGGTTTTAGCATTTGTGAAGAAAGAAGAGTTACAGTCAACTTGTACAAAAAACAGACATCAGTTATTAGAGTTGAAGGGGATGAAAGGGTGGCAGTGGTTGGGAAGGGAGTAAGACAGCATTGTTCAATCAGTACAGTGAGAAAACTGTGCGAGAATGCAAGGAGAAATTTGGAGAAGGAGTTAAAGTTCAGGGAGAAGAAATAAAATCCTTGCGGTTTCTTGATGACATAGTAATTCTGTCTGAGTCAGCAAGGGCCTGGAAGAGGAATTAAACGGAATGGACAGTGTCTTGAAAGGAAGATATAAGATGAACATTAACAAGACTAAAACAAGGGTAAATCAGGCGATGCTGGGTAATGAGGGAATAAAATAAGAAGAGGAGCTATGTTATTCGGGTAGCAAAATAACTTCTGATGGCCGAGGTGGAGAAGATATAAAATGCTGAATGGCTAAGGGAAGAAATGCGTTTCTGAAGAAGCGAAATTTATTGGCATCCAATATTAGCTTAAATGTAAAGACGTCCTTCCTGAAAACGTTTGTCTAGAGTGTAGCAAATATGTTCAAATGTTTGTTAAGCTTATGGGACTTAACTACGGGGTCATCAGTCCCTAAACTTACAAACTACTTATGAACTAGCTTATACTAAAGACGGCACAAATATCCATGCCCGAGGGGGGATTCGAACCCCCGACCGTAGTGGCCGTGCAGACCGTGACTGAAGCGCCTCAGTCTCCTCGGCCACCGCGGCCGGCTAGAGTGTAGCATTGTATGGAAGTGAAACGTGGACGATAAGGAGTTCAGACAAAAAGGTGACAGAAGCTTTTGAAATGTGGTGCTACAGACGAATAATGAAAATTAGATGGGTAAATCACGTAACTAATGAGGAGTTGCTCTACAGAATTAGGGAGAAAAAGAGTTTCTGGCATTTTCTGACTAAGAGGAGGGCTAGGTTGATGGAACACATTCTGAGACTTAAAGGAATCGTCAACTTAGCAGTAGAAGGAAGTATGTGGGGACGAATATAGTAAGCAGATTGAGAACAAGTAAGTTACCGTTCTTATTCTCAGATGAAGAGGCTAGCACAGGACAGAGACAAAAACAAGAAGCAGCTATCTTCATTCTCAATTTCATTCAAATCCGTCCCCCATGATTGACTGAAGCAAGCAGGCATGCCGTATCGTAAATATCTTTTGGGGTTTTCGACATACATATAGTGTAGTTTGTCGAAAGCAATGTAAATAATGATGCATCAGAGCATGCCATCGAGTGGCCAGGTTTTATGATCTTGCCGCCACTTCCTTCTCAGCTTACTGCTGGCTTCCGGTATTAAGCAGCTGCAGCACTTCCATGAATGTAAAGCACCCGCCGGACTGTTTTCAAAGAATCTATTACGTGCAGTCGCTTTCGGCGTCGTATTTTTGTGTTGTCTGCCACAATCGTTCTTAGTGCTCGTCGGTCGTTGTCAGTTCAGGTTTCGCCCACTGTTCCTCTCTACCAATGATGTTCTACCTTGTTTTGTGTACGCTATCATTACGGAGGATACCGTCGCTAGTGAAACGTTAAACATTGCAGTCGTTTTCGTGTCAGATGGTTTCACTACAGCTCACCATCCACTTGCCACTTTGATATTATCATGTAAAGATATGATTTAAGGCGGTCAAGAATTTCTTAAGTTTTGATGTAACATTGATTTCTTTTTACACAATATATATTTTTGTAAATTACCTGTAGCCCACGCCCATGAACTACAGACATTGCCGAGGTGGGGTGACTTGCGTGCCTCAACAATGCAGATAGCCGTACTGCGGATGGGTATCTGTGGAGAGGCCAGACAAACGTGTGGTTCCTGAAGAGGGGCAGCAGCCTTTTCAGTAGTTACAGGGGCAACAGTTTTGATGATTGACTGAGCTGGCCTTGTAACATCAGCTAATGTGGCTTTGCCATACAGTTACTGCGAACGGCTGAAAGCAAGGGGAAACTACAGCCGTTACTTTTCCCGAGGACATGCAGCTCTACTGTATGAACAGATGATGATGATGGCATCCTCTCGGGTAAAATATTTCGGGGGTAAAATAGTCCCCCATTCGGATCTCCGGGCGGGGACTACTCAGGAGGATGTTGTCATCAGGAAAGACAATACTGGAATTCTACGGATCGGAGCGTGGAATGTTAGATCCCTTCATCGGGTAGGAAAATTAGAAAATTTAAAAAGGGAAATAGATAGGTTGAAGTTAGATATAGTGGGGATTAGTGAAGTTCGGTGGCAGGATGAACAGGATTTCTGGTCAGGTGAGTACAGGATTATAAATACAAAATCAGTTGGGGGTATCACAGGAGTAGGACTGATAATGAATAAGAAAATAGGAATGCGGGTAAACTACTATGAGCAGCGCAGTGATCGCATTATCATTGTCAAGACAAAAGTAGTACAGGTTTATATGCCAACTAGCTCTGCCGATGATGAGGATATCGAAGAAATATGTGAGGAGCTAAAGGAAATTATTCAGACAGTTAAGGGAGAGGAAAACTTAATTGTGATGGGAAACTGGAATTCGGTAGTAAGAAAAGGAAAAGAAAAACTAGTAGGTGAATATGGACTGGGCAAAAGGACTGAAAGAGGAAGTCGCCTGGTAGTATTTTGCATGGAACATGATTTAATCGTAACAAACACATGGTTTAAGAATCACAAAAGAAGGTTGTATACGTGGAAGAGACCAGGAGACACCGGAAGGTATTAGATAGATTTTATAATGGTAAAACATAGATTCCGGAACCAGGTTATAAACTGTAAGACATACCCAGGGGCAGATATAGACTCTGACCATAACTTGTTAGTCATGAACTGTAGGCTGAAACTGAAAAAATTGCAGAAAGGTAGGAAAATAAGGAGATGGGACTTAGATAAATTGAAGGAACGTGAAGTTCTGGAGAATTTCAGAGGGAGATTTAGGCAACAATTGACAGAAACAGGGGGAAATAAAACAGTAGAAGAGGAATGGGTAGCATTGAGAGATGAAATAGTGAAGGCAGCTGAGGACAAAATAGGTAGAAAGGCAAGACCTACAAAAAATCCTTGGATATCACAGGAAATACTAAATTTAATTGATGAAAGGAGAAAATATAAAAATGCAGTAAATTAAACAGGCAAAGTGGAGTACAGACGACTAAGAAATGAGATAGACAAGAAGTGCAAAATGGCTAAGCAGGAGTGGCTAGAAGCCAAATGCAAACTATAGAAGAATGTATAAGAAGGGGAAAAGTAGATACCGCCTACATGAAAATAAAAGAAACTTTTTGGGACAAGAAAAGCAACTCTACGAATATCAAGAACTCAGAAAAGTACATTAGAGGTCACAGGGTACCATTACGAACTGGTAGCTTTTGCAGTGTTTCAACGCTCATTTGAGGAAATTAAGAGACGAGCGGGGAACAGCGGAGGACAGAAATTGCTGCCAGTTAATTTTTAGAGTGAGTATTAAGCATATATGGCTTTCGGAGAGGAATAACGTGGATGTGCATTACTGCCGACAAGGAGGATAGCAGTAGTGGCGGAACCTGGGCGGTTGGGCATGTAAACAGGTGAAAGGGACACTGCGAGGATGATAGGTTCCTGGTTTTTGAAATTACAGGCAGTAGCGAGAACAGGGAGGAAGCTGTTGCGCTGGCTGAGCGCGAATTGTACAGTGTCGCCATCTGGCCACGAGAAGCGGACGGGAAAGCTGGCGGCGGGTGCGGCTGCACCGGCCGCGTCACGTGACTGCTACGTCACGCAGGTGCGCTGCCCGTTACGTCACAGCCGCCTCGCGTGGCGCTAACTGCCAGCCTTCCCTGTGCCGGAGCTGCCGTGTTGGCGGCCACATTTCGTGGCTTATTGTTCTGTCGCCACATTTCGCAACGTCCGTAACAACCACGTGGTAAGAGGCACACGCAAATCGTCGATCCGCAATTATTCTTTACTTTCCATCGCACAAGAGTAAATAGTGATATTTGTAGACCATGTGCAATTGAATGGGAAGTCCGAAAAGGAACAGACACCCTATCAATAATAGGGTATTTCTATGTTTTCTGGAAAGCGTTTTAAATTGTTAATTATGTCTTATTATGCTCCGTACATATTTAAAAAAATAATTGAATTTCAAATAATTTGAAAACCCGCAAAAACGCTACATTTGAGTCACGTGTTGCCTATGACGTCAGAAACCACGATGCTGCTGCTGCTCTCGTGAGATACACAAATAGTGCTATCCCTTTCTAAACGAGACGTCCGACACGTACAAAGAAGGTCGTTGTCAGCTGCAGCACTCCTTGCGAGAGACTATAAAAGAAACGCGGTGGCCGAGGGGAGTGAGGCGCTCCAGTCACGGTCTGCGCGGCCACTACGGTCGGGGGTTCGAATCCCCCTCGGCATGGATATTTGTGCCGTCCTTAGTCTTAGGTAGTTCATACGTACTTTGTAAGCTTTGGGACTCATGACCCCGTAGTTAAGTTCCATAAGTTCTACAAACATTTGAGCGTTTGTCATATGCTTCACGTTTGTTCTCAAGAGAAAATAACTCGCCGAGTTACTTTTCGAGACTGTCAGATATATTGTGATTATTGTAATGATTATAAGATTTGTGATTTAGACTGCCACTGTGAAAATGTGATTGTTTTCGTACAGTTCGTGCGAAACTACATCGCTCACATTTGTAAACGTTCTCATTTATAAAAGGCGATTGAATACTTCCAGACCGCGCGGTTTGAGTCGCTTATGTATATGATGAACAAGCTCAGGGGTCTGTGAAAGTCTGTCTATACATAGACCCTTCACTGACAAGGAGACCACATGGGTGTCAGATTTTAGAATTTTTTCACATTTATGGTACTTGAAGTTCAGAACTCAAATAACAATCAGCCAAAGCAATTCGACGCAAGCATAAAAATTCTCGAGAAAATCGACTTCGAAGTTTTGCAAGAAGGGTAAGTACCAATCATTAAATGAATTGCAGCATCTGTAGGTGTAGCGTTCTAGCTTTAACAGCCGTACGGTCGGTGCATCGAATCCTATCGTCACTCACACAATGTTGATATCTAATGGTAATTCTTAAGAAAACTGCACGTATTTTTATTCGTAATTTTCTATATTTTATAGAAGGTTATTAACAATGACGGTTTCAACAGAAGAAAACATAAGTTACATATTTTACAGCATTGGCTTCACTATTAGTTGACAACGGTAGTATTTGATAGTACAGTTTGTGAAGAGCTACGACACTGTTTTCGGAAAGGCATCTCCATAGCTGCTAATGGTTTTCCAAACAGCTAACCTACTCAACCATCGTTTTACGTGGCGACAAGATTTTCAGTTTGTCTAGGTAGATACAAACAAAAACTGACGCAACACGTGGAATTAGAAAATGTTCAAATGTTTGTCAAGTTTAAGGGACTTAACTGTGTGGTCATCAGTCCCTAAACTTACAAACTACTTATGAACTACCTTCTACTAAAGACGGCACAAACATCCATGCCCGAGGGGGGATTCGAACCCCCGACCATAGCGGCCGTGCAGACTGTGACTGACGCGCCGCTGACCACTCGGCCACCGCGGCCGGCTGTGGAATTAGAGATCCTAAAATGTTTTATATAACTCAATTTGAAAACGAAAAAAAACATCTGCCACATTGGGGTTCGAACCACAAACCCTATGTTCGTGAGGTCAGAACGCCATCACCTGAGCTACACCGACAGATTATACACGTTTTTTATGTATTGGTACTTACGTGTGCTTTACAAAACTTCAAAGTCAATTTCCTCCAGAATTTTTGACAGTTGAGTTGAATAACTTAGGCAGATTGTAATATATGTTCTGAACTTCACGTACCATAAATATAAAGATGTTATAAAACCCGATACCCATGTGGTCTCCTTGTGAAATGAAGCTTAAAATAATGCTAAACGAATACGAACATTTCGCCTGCAGCATGTTTCACTAGAAACAGCAAATATTTTAGAAGTTAGTAATAAACTCGAATTGCAATACAAAAGCTACATAGCGTGTTTCTAACTTTTATTGGGTGCAGAGATACAGCTCTTAGAATTTAACCTAAACAAACTTAAAGCAAATGCAAATTTGGATATTTGGCTGGTTCCTTCGTCGCTCATTGGTAGTTCTTCATATTCACTTTTATTTAAATAATCGGTTTGCGACTTACTGTAAAGTATGAAGATGACCGGTTCACTAAGTGGAAACGAACTTCTACAACACACACAAAATTGTACTTTGAAGTCAGTATGATGTTGTTCTAGCAACAAGCGACGCAAAAATCAGTGAAAATGTCTTCATTTGCAATTGCTCTAAGTATGTATATTATATTTCTGTATTCAATAAAAATTTTACACGTGTTATATGGAATTTTTGTTGCATTTCGTCTATAGTATCACCTCCTAAAACATTTACGAGTGCTCTTGAGACAATATATATACCCAGCTATCTTGTCTACCCAAAATATCTCTGGAACAATAACAGCTATTAGAAAACGACTTTCACCGGTATCAATGTACGGCTGGGACCCATGAATGTACATATTTGGAAACATTTTAAGACGGCAGCAAATGTGTTTTTTAACACAAACTTATGTTTTTTTAAATGGACACCCTATTTTTTTTTTCAGCAATCCATATCATGACAAATCACATAAACAATGGCGTTGATTGCATCGCAATATTTCAAATACATCCCGAGATATTGCGACGCGAAGTTGACGCTTGAAAAACCCGAAATGCGCTGCTAGCGCACGTCCTGAGGCTCAGGCGTGAACCCCATGCTGCCCGTAATCGCGATGTGATTGACATGCGTAATCGCACTTCCATACTTACCAAGAGGTCTGAAACGAATAATACGGTCTGCTACCATTCTGCATTAAAGTCGTACATTCCAGCAGGTATTTATCCCATAGGCTAGGGGTGATGCGGTTCTGTAACATGTCTGTGTACCGCAACGTTAGTCACAAAGTTAACTTCGCTTATCGTTAATCCGTTACTAAAAAGGTAATGCCGTTCAACGTTAAAACTTTACTTTACTGTAGATCTAGCGCAAGTGGCAATGAATTATTCACTCATAATAGTAAAATTCATGTTGTTGGTTTTAGGGAAACGAGCAAGTGGTCTAAAGGTTTTACCGTTGTTTAGGTAAAAAGTTTTTATTTGGTAACTTCAGGTAAGACATAGAAGATGAATGTAAACATGTTTAACCAGTTAGTTTTATTATCACATGATTATCAATGTTATGTTTATCTAATGCGTTACATGACAAATTGTTTCAAACAAATGTTTCTGAACATCACTGGGTAAAATGGCCCTTTGTAGAAACTTGCACTGTGATACCAGCACTACATAACAAAGATAGCGTTCACATATCACGCTCAAAAGTGATGCTTACATAGGGTCACTCTGCGGATGAAGGATGCCCTACTTCGTGCTACTGTTTCCTCTTTGATGGCTGTACAAGCATCAATAATGCGTTACTTCATGTCCTCTGGTGTTGTTGGTTCCTGTTGGTAAACAGCATCCTTCACTGCTCCCCAAAGAAAAAAATCTAGCGGTGTAAGGTCCGGAGATCGGGCAGGCCACCTAACTGGGCCACCACGTCCAATCCACCTATAAGGGAACTTACGATTCTGAAGTCATCGTGCTCGTAAGTCGTTATGTGCAGGGCATCCGTCATGCTGATACCACATGACCATCCTCCTGTTCAGAGGTACTGTGTCCAAGAGAACAGGAAGATTGTGGCGTATAAATCTGGACGACTGTCTGCCATTTTGGACGCCATTTACATAGAAAGGTCCGATAATGGTATCTCCAATAATCCCACACCAAACATTCACTTTCCACGGACGTTGATGCTCTACCTGACGGAGCCATTTTGGATTGTCTTCGGACCAATAATGCATATTCCTCATACTGACAATTCCTTTGTTGGAGAATGATGCCTCGTCTGTAAAGAGAACATCTGCGAAAAAATTTGGATTAGTCAGAAGTTTTTGCTGAGCCTCCCGACAAAATGTCTTTGTAAAGGAATCCAATAATCAGTGTCCAAAAAAGTACCCCAAATTATAGACTAATGACTGTTACTTTAACCAGAATATCTCATGGTTGACAACTGGCTCTCGCAGCAATTAGTACGAACCCGCACGTAGCCTATAACAAACGCAGATGACACCCGGTCGTGATTATGGTAGCTCCGTGCATTTCTCGAAACGTTTTTCCTAGATTGAAACTGAGCCGATATTGGGATGCTCTACGAGGATTAGTATTTAGTTTATGCATTACTAAGCACGCCCTGCAGCCTTAAGCAACCATCTACTGAAAGAGGGACACTCCGTTACAAATTACTGAAATTATTGAAATATTAAGATGCAGGAAGCGTCTCCCAATGTACACACCCAACGGATAACTTGAGGTGCGCCATCGCCACATCTCAGCAAATTTTGATTGTTTAAATAATAATACATAAGGCATGTAATTTACACATAGAGAGCCTACTTAAGCACTATTTAAATTCAAAAACATTTTTAATATGGTAATGTAGGATGCAATTCATAAGCTATCATTTTATTGCCAGACTAAAACCTGTGTTCAAAAAAATCTGTCTTTTATTAGTCTACAATATTATAAAAAAAAAAGGCTGCTTATTTCACGATGTACACTACTGGCCATAAAAAATTGCTACACCAAGAAGAAATGCAGATGGTAAACGAGTATTCATAGGACAAATATATTTATGAAATTCTCTACACAATCACCACAAAAAATAAAGATTGAAAATTAAAATTGACTTCGATGATGTCTTAGGTGGAGGTGTGTAAAGAATGGAATCGCAACAGCTGTCAAGATATGTTTATTCCGACACTACCAGTTTCTCATCAGTAAAGATGCATCTTCAGGTGGATAACATAAGAAAATGATTACATAATAATTGGAACAGCATCCAGCTTTCAGGATACCTTGTTAAAACATTCCCACAACAGGGTGTTGCGATTTCATTCTTTACACACCTCCACCTAAGACATCATCGAAGTCAATTTTAATTTTCAATCTTTATTTTTTGCGGTGATTGTGTAGAGAATTCCATAAATACGTATTTAAGCTGTGGTTGCCTTTTTAAGAAAATTGTTTGTGGAATATATTATACTAGAACTGACTTGTGATTACATTCTCACGCAATTTGGATGCATAGATCCTGAGAAATCAGAACCTAGAACAACCACCTATGGCCGTAATAACGGCCCTGATGCGCCTGGGCATTTAGTCAAAATGTTCAAATGTTTGTTAAGCTTATGGGACTTAACTACGGGGTCATCAGTCCCTAAACTTACAAACTACTTATGAACTACTTACGAACTAGGACGGCACAAATATCCATGCCCGAGGGGGGATTCGAACCCCCGACCGTAGTGGCCGTGCTGACCGTGACTGGAGCGCCTCAGTCACCTCGGCCACCGCGGCCGGCAGGCATTTAGTCAAACAGAGCTTGCATGGCGTGTACAGGTACAGATACCCATGCAGGTTCAACACGATACCACAGTTCATCAAGAGTAGTGACTGGCGTACCGTATTGCGACGAGCCAGATGCTCGGCCACAATTGACCAGGCGTTTTCAGTTGGTGAGAGATCTGTAGAATGTGTTGGCTAGGGCAGTAGTCGAACATTTTCCGTATCCAGAAAGGCCCGTACAGGACCTGCAACATGCGGTCGTGCATTATCCTACTGAAATGTAGAGTTACGCAGGGATCGAATGGAGGGTAGAGTCACGGGTCGTAACACATCTGATATGTAACGGCCACTGTTCAAAGTACCGCCGATGTGAACAAGAGGTGAACGAGAGGACCATGCCATCACGCCGGGTGATACGCCAGTATGGCAATGACGAATACACGCTCCCGATGTGCGTTCACCGCGATGTCGCCTAAGACGGATGCGACCATCATGATGCTGTAAACAGAACCTGGATTCATCCGAAAAAAATGAGGTTTTGCCATTTGTGCACTCAGGTTCGTCGTTGCTACACCATCACAGGCGCACCTGTCTGTGATGCAGTATCAAGGGTAACCACAGCCATGGTCTCCCAGCTGATAGTCAATGCTGCTGCAAACGTCGTCGAACTGTTCGTGCAGATGGTTATCTTGGAAACCTCCCCATCTGTTGACTCAGGGATCGAGACGTGGCTGCACGATCCGTTACAGCCATGCGGATAAGATGCCTGTCATCTCGACTGCTAGTGATACGAGGCCGTTCAGATCCAGTACAGCGTATTGCCCTCCTGAACCCACCGATTCCATATTGTGCTAACAACCTTTGGATCGCGACCAATACGAACAAAAATGTCTTGATACGATACACCGCTATCGCGATAGGCTAGAATCCGACCTTTATCAAAGTCGGAACCGTGATGGTACGCATTTCTCCTCCTTGCACGAGGTATCACAACAACGTTTCACCAGGCAACGCCGGTCAACTGCTATTTGTGTATGAGAAATCGGTTGGAAACTTTCCTCATGTCGGCACGTTGTAGGTGTCGCCACCGACGCCAACCTTGTGTGAATGCTCTTAAAAGCTGTAATCATTTGCATATCAGAGCATCTTTTTCCTGTCGGTTAGATTTCGCGTCTCTAGCACGTCATCTTCGTGGTGTAGCAATTTTAATGGCCAGGTGTTAATGTAAGATAGTCTAATTTCTTTCTTTAATTGAAACTTTAGGGTGGAGTCTTCCGTTAAAATCGAGAGTAAATGTATTTAAAACAATGACAGTAGCATGATGGCCGGGTTAAACACATTAGCATATCCGTACAGGATGCCTCATTTGTATATTCTGTCTTGAAAACGGTCTTAAAATGAATTTGCCACGAAACGCTTTAGTAAGCCACCTCGAAGCGACACGCGGTCTGAACCAGCTCATAATAGCGATTGGACTGCAAGTGCTGCACTTCTAGTGCGCCTGTACTTGCGAGGAACCGGTTAGCCCGCAAGAGCTCTGGTCTTGTGTCATATAAGTGTCACTCCGTGCAAATCTCACGTCATAATAGAGTGTTGGAATAATGTGAACATGTCACAGAAAGAGACTCCATGCCACAGAGACGCAGTCGTGCTTCCTACAGCAGCTACAGCTCTAGTTCACCTTAGGCCGTGTTCACAATGCCGGCCGAGCCGAGCCGAGAGATGAAACACATTGTTTTTAATCGGTCTGTTCACACTGCCGAGAGGACTCCGCTTCAGCCGGCTCACGCCGAGCCGACGACATTCGAAATGTTCAATATTCCCGGCGCGAGCCGGCGCCGGCGCGTGCCGATTGGGTTACGGTATTGCTTCTGCATCACAAGTATCTCAAGTCTACAGCGTGTTTTCAAGTCTCTTTGCATGATAGCTTTTTTTTTTCATGTAAATAACACTCGTGAAAATATGTTGTTTATTTTTTTATTACTATTAAGTCTGTAAAATCAATATAAAATTCAGAATTTATTTTAGCTGTTCTCATAAGGAAAAACGTTTCTAAATGTCAGTCGAAATTCATGGGATGAATCCATTACCACCTGTTTCTTATGTGCTTAAAATCCGATTGGTCACTACAGTGTGACAACAAAAGAAATATAACAAGAAATCAGTGAACTGTTAGCTGGCCCAGTCAGCAGTAAAGAAGTTTTGGTCATCACCGTGTTTCCTTCGATCTTCAGCTGACTGTGGGTGAGGATAGCTTGTTGCTGGGGACAAACCCACCAGGAAGCAAAAAAAAAAAAAAAAAAAACAGCAAGATATAATGTGGCACACGCTTCTCATCCTTTATTGACGTGACTTTTAGTTTCTGAGTCTATATCAGCGCATTTTTCTTCAACATTGAAAAAAAAATCGAAGTACCAGTGAGACAAAGAATATTGTCAGCAGATGATTCAGAAAAATGTTCCTAGAAATGCAGTTTCCCTCAGAGGTAACTACATATTTTTAATGTTAATATTATCTATAATTTTTTACTTAGTTCGTTCTTAATTTAATCTCGGGCGTGAGTGATATTGCTTTTATGTGGGACAAGCCGTATAGAATTACTTTTACCTTGTGATACTTTTTCTGAGAGCTACAAAGGCGAAAATAAAAAAAAAATGATTATACATGTCTTAGGTGTAGAAGTACCTATAAATTTCAGTATAATTTTTGGCTTCTTCCTTTTATCATTTGCAACTAGAAACCCAATAACTATAATGTAAAAAAAAATTATCTACCAAAGTAACGATTAACATTAATTTATTCTTCACTTCTAAAATCAGTCACAGGTCTTTTCAGGTCTTTTCATAAAGTATGACCTCATGTAAAAACATAGCAGGACATTGTTAATTATAATCGGCTGCCACCCAAGAATTTATACTTGTTTTATGGTCACGGATCATTAACAACATATCACGAGGAAGCGACAAACGTGGCCGACAATTTTTTTTTTTTTTTTTTTTTTTTTTTTTTTTTTTTTTTTTTTTTTTTTTTTTTTTTTGGCGCTGTTGTGCTTCGCGCTACGTCCAACACCCGCCGAGATCGAAGGCTTGCGACCGCGGAATAACGCCGCTCAGATAACTCGTAATTACTTGTGATAGGTGGTAGATATAAGTGCGGCTACCATTTCAAAAACTTTTCTCTACTTTTAGCTCAATTTCACTCGCTGTAATGTATGGTCTGAAATGCATAGAACAGTAAGCTGCCCACTATCGAACTTTTTCGATACACGATTTGTAAATCAAGTGCGTATACATGACAAAAAGCATCATCTGAAAACGACTGTTACGGCTTTCAAAAAGGTGAATGATTTATTCGAAAGCTAAGATGTTGTACTACCATGTGTCCAAAAATCAGATTTTTTAACCGCATACTTTCATCAAAATTGAATGAGGAGCGTTACAAAACTAAAAACTCACGCGGGATGAAAAGTAGACTTTTTTTTCACAGGCAAGGCAAAAATTTTAAGGAAAAATAACTTCATAAAACGATGAGGCGTGATCATATATACCGTCAAAAATTTTTACAGCTTGAAAATCGGAAAAGTTGATTTTCCCCTCTTTTTCGGCTCGGCTCGGCCCGGCGCGCAGTGTGAACGCACCCTTAGGTTTGTGGAGGGAACGCTAACCAGCGCTCCGTACCTCGTCAGCCCACAACTCTTGCAAGGCTGCTTGTACAGGTCGAAGAGGAATAATGTCTCCTAACACAGTATTCGCCGTGTGTATGACTGAATGCAAGGGCGGATTTAGGGGGGGGGGGGGCGCACAGTTGGAAGCGCCCCCCCCCAGACACCCTCACAAAAAAAGTAAATGAGAGAGAGAGGGGGGGAGAGAGAGGGAAGGAGGGGGTGTGAGAGGGAGGGAGGGACAGAATCTCAGCATAAGAATAATTTTTACTTGTAGACAGCATGTAACTGTGAGTTTAAAAGCGCAAAATCCCTGTAATTAACATAACGTAAATTAACTTTTTGTGTTATGCTTTCTTTCAATTGTTTCTTGCTCCTTTTTGTCACTAATCTGTATATATAAATCTGAATGTCTGCTCGGTGTACGTTTATCACGTCTGAACCACAAGACATAAAGAGCTAAAAATTTGTACAGTTACTAATGTCTACCCGGGGAAGGCTTTAGGGACGGTTTTATAGCGATCGGATATTAATGCGAATGTCTGTTCGGTGTACGCTTATCACGTCCGAACGACAAGACGCAGAGACTTAAATATTTGTACAGTTACTAATTTATAAGTGAGGAATGTTTTACGCGCGGTTTTATAGCGATATTATAGATATTTAGTAATTTGAATAATATAACGCGAAATGCGGAACAATAATTACTCTTTGAAAATGGTTTTATTGGTTGCATTGTTGCTTGAGGGTTGATCATCATAAAAGGGTGGAGTATATTGGGATGGAAAGTTATCTGTGTATGTAAAATTCTACGTGTGTGTGTGTGTTAATATTTCGCTCTGCAGCGAAAACTACAGAACACAAACGAATGGCCTGTGTGTAATTGTTGTGCCAAGTCTCCCGTTGTACACCATAGCAGTTCCATGCCGATAGCTATAAGGAGGTGGAATGTATCGAGGTTGAAAGTCGTGAATGTCTTCAGCTCTTTCTCTGTAAGAATAATCATACGAATAAGGAAATATAAGAATAAATAAATAAAGTAGTAAAAAATAAATTTATTTTAATACACCTCTAAAAAAATCGATATGACGTTTCGCGCATTTCATCAAGTGATCAATCTGTGATATTATTACAATCATTATTATTGAATTTTGTAATTGGATTCTTCGAAACGAGTGCATTTTTACGTGTGATTTCATCTACACTTCTTATTTTACTGATAAACTTCTGCAATCTTCAAAACCAGTCTCATAGCACACTATTGAAACATTGCTTACCTATCATAATAAACCAACACGCGAGCGGAGCCGCGGGTTTAAGCTAGTTTACGATAAAACTAAATAAAATTCGTTCATTGTTTTGTGATTGCCTGGAGGATAAATGGCATACTGTGTACATTTTATTCATACCTAAATAAAGTTAAAGGATTTAACTATGTTAAAAAAAAAAACTTGAATTCTAGGGCTGTGTTCAGGCTGGCGCATAAAGGTGTTTTCGGTAATCAGTTTATCACACTCGATTATTTTCCTAGACACGAAGAAACAGTACTACCACCTATTATAAACAGTTTTATTTGAAGCTACATGTTTCGATTTTCCAGTTATTGAAGCAAATTAGAAATTTAAATGACATTTTTCCGTACATCAGATACAAAGGATTTTCATGCTAGTTATTGTTCTGGAAACACAATCAATTGTAATTTTGTTGATCGGGAATGCTTTCTTCAAAAGTCAACATATTTTGCGTGGTAATTTTACAAAGCACGAAGAAAAAATTGATTCAGCTCAACGCGACACAGGAAATCTGATTTTAGGTTTTGAGGGAATGTCAAACTTAGCGCGACATATTTACTGACCGTTTGATTGTCGTTCACTGCATTGTTTGATAATGAAACAGCTACGCCGGATACGGAATTGTTTGTCCACGGTTAGTTGACGATTCGTGCGCTGGGCAGGGGGCGTGCACCGCCGGGAGGCGAGGAGCAGAGAGCGAAGGCAGCGTCGCAATGTTGGAAACGTTACCCGTAACAATGTGTGCAGTAATATTTCGTGTCTAGTGGCAGCGTAACTTTGACAGAGCTCCGAAGTAAATGAATGTCCTGGAACTAGTGCAGATGTTTTTGCTCTTTGGGGCCTGCAGCAAAATAAAGGTCATATAAACGCCATATAAACCTCAAGCAAAACCCCGTATTTTATGACAGACAAATTACAATTGAAACGAACGTGTGAATAAAATGCGTTACCATATGTATATGGTGTATGATATCTCACCTGATTCCTAACTGCAGTGCATATGGAGTACATGAAACGATTACATTTACAGGTCAATAGCCGAGGCCGTAGTGAGGTACTAGGTGTCGATCTATGCTGAAACACTCATATTAGTACGTGGTGTAGAAATTTTTTTATTACGGTCATTATCACATATAACTGATACAGGAAACACCCAAAAATGCTCCAAAGCCACAGTCGCCTCTTAGATAAATATTTTTAACATACTGCCATCTAACTATTAGTACTATTAATACAGTATTAGTTTCTGTGCTTTATGCCGTCATTTTCAAGTGCGCATGATTACAAAATTATTATAATGACTAAATCACATTAAATAGTGTGAAAAGTTTCAAAATTTACCAAAAAAAAAAAAAAAAAAAAGAGCGAACGCCTGTGTTCAGCTGTGGGCACATCTCCTTCATCCTTTATCAGGATGGAACGCCTGCCCAGAGCTGAACACAGGGTATTCAGGCTCTGAATTAATTCGATTTGTAACTGTTTCTCAGCTTGGCCAGATGGGTATATGCGCAATCACTATACAGAGGAAACCATGTGAAGTTGGCATTCGTTTCTCCACATATTTACAACTTTCGCATAATTAGCCAATAAGACGGAATAAGAATGACCACTTGAAAGTTCAAACAATTGAACAATGTGGTCGAAAAATAAGTTTTGTGCAATTATGCCCACAGGATTACGAAATTAAATGTGTCAAATGAATTAATGGTGACTGTACAAAAACGTAGGGCATATGGTTCACAAATTTTTTAAAAAAATGTTCAGATGTTTGTAATCCAAAAACTGCTGTGGTCTCGGCACCTAGTCTTGCTTTTTTATTCTTATCTGTAAGAATTAGTGCACAGTGTCATGCTTTATTTCTCTGAATAGCCTGCTCGCATTTCAGATCAATTTTGGCTTGCATTGTCGATTGCAAAGTGATTGCATACAGCTGCAAAGTTGAGGTTCATAAAGAAGATATTGAAGACTTCCTCGTAGCTGAGTTTGTATTTCTTGAACTTTCTTCTATTTTTGCGACAATTATTTGTAAATACTTCATCTTAAATGTTGTTTTAATAATAATGATTCATCAGATTAAAATTATAAAACATTCATTTTGACGTCATTCGAGAAAGAAGGGCAGTATTGCAAAACTAATGGCGTGATTGTGAAAAAAATCAATTTTAACGACCTTTTGCAGTCATATGAAGGTAACTGATAGCCTCAGAGAAAAAAATTAAACCAAAAATAATTCCGCGCTATCTGGGTTAAGTAGGAGAGTGACTGATTAGTGATGTCATTTGTTTTTCGGACACTCCAATAGCTGCAGCCACTACCCTCTGTTCTGCCACGCTTCCAACCTTCCCATGGCTCTCCATGCGATGACTTGAAACGTCTCCATAAAAAATATTTTTGTAAGAAAATATCTAATATTGTACCTCCTGTTTTGTGTAGAGTAACTTGCTTGCAAGAAAATGTATAATATCGCTTCTACTGTATGTATCGATATGTGTACTTAACTCTGTGAAGTTTCATCTTTGGCAAAGACCATGTATTGCATAGCATTGTAGCTCGCGCTGAGAGAGAGAAGCACTTGTGGTTCATCTCTCTTAGAGAGCGGTTGAGTTGTGTGTATGGCTCCGATGTAGAGCAGAGGCTGCTGTGGCAGCAAGTCGATTTGATTGTATTTGGAATATATATTGTATTGTATTGTAACACCGCTGGAATGAAGGTAATTGCATTTGATGTCATTAGGAAGAAGTTGTATTATGCAGGTAATGTAATGCTGATTATTAATAATAAGTAACAAAGTTGACCTTTCTTTCCTCTTTCATTTACGTAGTTAGAAGATTAACTTACTTCCTTCATTTGATAATTAGTTATTAGTGGATTTAAAGTGCAGTATTGATTTTGATAATATTGTTGAACAGATATTATAGCGAATCTTTAATTCAGCGCAAAGTTCCTAGTGATTGGAAAAAAGCGCAGGTGACTCCAGTGTATAAGAAAGGAAAGAGAACTGACCCATACAATTACAGGCCAATATCGTTGACATCGGTTTCATGTAGAATTTTGGAGCATATTCTCAGTTCGAATATAGTAAATTTCCTTGAAACGGAAAAGCTTCTTTCCATGAATCAGCACGGGTTTAGGAAACATCGTTCATGCGAAACTCAGCTTGCCCTTTTCTCACATGACATCTTGCGAGCCATGGACGAAGGGCAACAGGCGGATTGTGTTTTTCTCGACTTCAAAAAGGCGTTCGACACGGTGCCACACTGCAGACTGCTAACGAAGATACGAGCTTATGGAATAGGTTCACAGATTTGTGACTGGCTGGAAGACTTCCTAAGTAATAGAACGCAGTACGTTGTTCTCGACGGCGAGTGCTCATCAGAGACGAGTGTATCGTCAGGCGTGCCCCAGGGGAGTGTGATAGGACCGCTATTATTTTCTATCTATATAAATGATCTGATGGACAGAGTAAGTTGTAATTTGCGGCTGTTTGCTGATGATGCTGTGGTGTATGGGAGGGTGTCGTCTGTAACTGACTGTAATAGCATACAGGTTGACTTAGACAAAATTTCTAGTTGGTGCGAAGAATGGCAGCTAGCTCTCAATGTAGAAAAATGTAAGGTGATGCGCATGAGTAGAAAAAGCAATCCTATAATGTTCGAATACAGCATCAGTAGTGAGCTTCTTGATGCGGTCTCGTCGTTCAAATATCTAGGCGTAACATTGCAGAGCGATATGAAATGGAACGAGCATGTAAGGACAATTGTGAGTAAGGCAGACAGCCGACTTCGGTTTCTTGGGAGAATTTTGGGAAGATGTACTTCACCTGTAAAGGAGACCGCGTATAAAACGCTTGTACGACCACGTCTTGAGTATTGCTCAAGTATTTGGGACCCGCAGCAGATCGGTTTGAAGGAAGACATAGAGGCGGTTCAGAGGCGAGCAGCTAGATTTGTTACCGGTAGGTTCGACCAATGCGCGAGTGTCTCGGAAATGCTCCGGCAACTCAATTGGGGATCGCTGGAAGAAAGACGACGTTCTTTTCGTGAATTTCTGTTAAGTAAATTTAGAGGGCCGGAATTTGAAGCTGAGTGTAGTACGATCTTGCTGCCGCCTACTTACATTTCGCGTAAAGATCACAAAGACAAGATAAGAGAAATTAGGGCTCGTACGGAGGCATATAGGCATTCTTTTTTTCCTCGTTCAATTTGGGAGTGGAATAGGAAAGGAAATGCCTAGTAGTGGTACGGTGTACCCTCCGCCACGCACCTTACGGTGAATTGCGGAGTATGTATGTAAATGTAGATGTAGATTTCGTTATTGGTGCCATAGTAAATGATAGTTAATTGACTATGATAGTAAATTTCAATAATCAGAAACTGATCTGCATAAAATTCTCACAGTCAAACATTAAGAAAGTGGTTTGTGGTTTTTTAATATCTTTATCGCAATCAAAATTTTTGAGTATAGTCAGTGTCTGTTTCAAATGGTGACTTGCCACAGTTGTTTTGTATTTAAAATATCCGTTGCGCACATAATCAGTTTAATGCACTGTTTCTTATTTAATAGTATATACATCAATATCAGGACCACAAATAAACCAAATTGCTGTGTTAATGAACAATTTGTGGTCTGATTTAACGATAGGTTCAACATTCACAACACACACACAGCTTTTAAACTTCGGGTATGCATGTTGTTGTTGTATTGCCGGCCGCAGTGGTCGAGCGGTCTGCGGCGCGCCAGTTACGGTCTGCACGGCTGCTACGGTCGAGGGTTCGAATCCCCCCTCGGACATGCATGTTTGTGTCGTCTTTAGTATAATGTAGTTGATAAGTAGTTTGTAAGTTTAGGGACTGATGGCCCCGTAGTTAAGTCCCATAAACTATACAAACATTTGAAACCTGAAGCTTAACAAACATTTTAACATTTGTTGCTGTATTGCACCAACTGCAGATTGCAGTATCTGAACCCAATTGCTTGCGTGATTCGTTTGGTAGAGTAAAGACAAGTTAACACCAGTCCAGTCTGCAGCAACTTTCTGTTATTGCCACTGTCTCGGTTGCTGTAATGTCGTCGTCTCCACTTCGTTGAACCGATAGGAAGACGTCGAAGCAGTTTAGTTCATTCTGCCGATGACAACAGAACCTAGATATGTCAACTAATTGTTTTGACCAGTGTTGTAGGGACAGTGGTTCTCATGGCATCAATCGTGTGATATATTCTGATGCCGGCAGCGCTAGTATTAGAACCAGTTGGAAAATAAAACGAGTGCAATATTTTAGGAACGCTAAGCGTTATGTAGGTTTTGAAGTGTTTGTCGGTTGGTAGGCTGTGTAGTGTAGGGCGGCAGGTGTCGGCAAGGTAATACGAGGCGTGCTCCTGGAAGAGCGCGCTCGGCCGCTTTGATGTCGGCGTGCGCGCCCCACCCCTGCTGATTCGCCTCTGCACAGCCAGTCGATACGCCTCGGCTCTGCCCCTCAACACTGCGTCTGCTTCCAGTGTGAGGCTCTGGCCGAACCAGAGGGCTACATGTCCAGCACACCGGCTGTTGGAAACGCAGGCACACAGACGTCACTTCTAATCCTGCAGTTGTTATTATTCAACATTCATAGAATATATGACACCAACTGCGATTGGGCAAAGCTGGGGATTCGAACCCGGGTATCCTGCTTTCTAGGCAGTTGCGCTGACCCCTACACCACTGGGGACACAGTGATCACCGCACCTGCAAGGACTACCTAAGCACGCCTCCCGTCAGATACAAATTCCCAGCCTCGCCCTGCCCACAGTACTCAAACTCGTAGTTATGAAACTAATTCCCATAAGAGTAAGGGCTTCAAACTTTGCCCACCCCTCCCCACTAACGATAGGAATTGATGTCATAAATTCTATCAATGTTGCATAATAACAACTGCAGGATCAGAAGTGACGTCTGTATATATATAATATGCCGGTGACGGGCAATGATCCTATCGTTAGTGGGGAGGGGTGGGCAAAGTTTGAAGCCCTTACTCTTAGGGGAATTAGTTCATAACTACGAGTTTGAGTACTGTGGGCAGGGCGAGGCTGGGAATTTGTATCTGACGGGAGGCGTGCTTAGATAGTCCTTGCCGGTGCGGTGACCACTGTGTCCCCAGTGGTGTAGGGGTCAGCGCAACTGCCTAGAAAGCAGGAGACCCGTGTTCGAATCCCGGCTGGGTACACATTTTCAGCTTTGCCCAATCGCAGTTGATGTCATATATTCTACGAATGTTCAAAATTACTGTATTTGCCGGCGTATAACACGCACTTTTCTTCCTACAAAAAAAGGTCCGAAAACAGGATGCGTCTTATACGCCGGTAGCCAGTTAAAGTAGGTACCAACAAGTTAGATTTCATTGAAAGGATTTCAAAAAATGGCGTAAAATACGGGAAATAATGTTTTAAGCGGGATAATTTGCTTTAAGTTAAATAATGAGAAGTGTGAAGTCGTCCACAAGAGTACGAAAAAAATTCCGTTAACTTTGTTTACAACATAAATCAATCAAATGTGAAGGCCGTAAACTCCACAAAATACCTAGGAATTACTATTACTTCAGACCTAAACTGGAAAGAACACGTAGATAATATCGTGGGAAAGGCGAACCAGAGACTGCGTTTTATTGGCAGAACCCTTAAAAGATGCAACAGAACTACTAAAAAAAACTGCATACACTGCGCTTGTCCGTCCATTTTTGGAGTATTGCAGCAGCCCAGTGTGGGATCCTTATCAGGTGGGTTTGACGGAGGACATCGAAAGAGTCCAAAGAAGGGCAGCTCGTTTCGTATTGTCACGATACAGGGGAGACAGCGTTACGGAAATGATACAGGATCTGGGATGGGAATCATTACAACAACGGCGCTTATCGCTGCGGCGTGGGCTACTTGCGAAACTCCAATCGCCAACATTCTCCTCCGAATGCGAAAATATATTGTTGACTCCCACTTACATAGGTAGAAATGATCATCAGAATAAAATAAGAGAAATCAGAGCTCGAACAGAGAGATTCAGCTGTTCTTTCTTCCCGCGCGCTGTTCGAGAATGGAATGGGAGATAAATAGTATAATTGTGGTTCGATGAACCCTCTGCCAGGCACTTAAATGTGATTTGCAGAGTATCCCATGTAGATGTAGATGTAGAAGTTCCCCTCTTACATTTTCCTGGTTTTTTATTTGCTATATGTACGTAATATGCACAAAAATACCCGTCAAGAGCTTTATTATGTAGAAAAGGTTTTCTGAATTTCGTACTTACAAGGAAAGTACATGGGCTCGAACAAACATATCTGTATGAACGTTTTGTTACAGGATCTCTACGTACACCTCAATGTTCTGGTGGGTGTCGTTTTTCTTCAAAGCTCTGCAACCATGCTCTAGATAGCACTGTACATGTAATTGTAGACGCCATAACTAGCAAAGTTAGCAGCTCAATTGGGAGAAACTCTAGGTATTTTGCAGCTGTTTGGGTGCCTTCAATGAAATGAGGACCAGTGAGGTGATCGCCAAGTACTCCGCACCATACATTTACTGTCCACGGCCGCTGTTGCTCTACCGGTCGAAGCCAGCGAGGATTGTTCACAAACCAGTAATACAAGTTTCGTAAATTCAGGTTGCCGTGGTTTGTAAAACCTGTTTCATCGGTAAACAGGTAGAACTGCAACGCATTCTCTCTTAATGCCCATTGACAGAAATTCGGTCGATTAATAATGTCTACTCCACGTAATGACTGATTCAGCGACACATGATAGGGGTGACATTTATGACGATGAAGTGTGCGCATTACACTATACCCGGGCCGCTGAAACTTTGCACTTGACGTTTACAAATAACAAGTGAAGAGCAAGAAGCGCGAGACGCTAGTCGCTAGGAACGATCCAATCACAGCGCGATAAACACTTCCATTGATCACGTGCCGTGACGTCAACGTTCCCGCGTTGCCGGCTTTGTTCAGTTCTACCGTAAACAATGTTGTCTATCGCGTCTACCGAGTGTTTATGTTGTGTGTGCATTTTTCGGTGCGATTTGTTTTACTGTCAGTGGTTTGACTTTCCGAGTCCAAGTAATTGGATAATGTCACCGGAAAGACGTTTGTCGTTTTCTGAGCAAATTCTCAGTTTCGTATGAATAAAAACTTCGAAGCGTATGCTCTGAGCAGGAAGTTCATTCTCGTTTCAAACGATCGGAAAGCAGTTATGGTGCAGTGGTTACAAGAAAGAAATGTTGCTGCAGATATGTCAATGTCAAAACTTCTTTTATATTCGCTCGTGAAACAAAATAAGCCTATTACACCCACACATGCAGTAGACGAAATCTCAAAGGAGCAGCGTCACAATGAAATAAATCTGCCACCATTTCACTGCCGTTTTAACACTATAAAATTGGTATGGAGTGACGTGAAGAATTACTTAAGGAACAATAAGTCTTTCACAATAACAGAGGTGGAACAGCTGTTGCCAATGTGGATGCTGCATCTTGGAAAAAAGGGCCGAGCACGTTGAGAAACATTCGGGCAGCACAAACAATGGAAGGGATCATCAGTAATCATGAACGGTTAATGATTTGTCTTGGTGATGACAACAATTTTGGCAGTGACGACAACAGTGAAGATGGGGAGCAGGATGTAATTGTACCATTATCGCCGTAAATTGGTGAGTGAGAAGTATTCTGATTATAAAATGTAGAGAGAGAAGTTACTATCTTGGTTATTGCTTATTTCGTATTTGTCGAGAAAGCGTGTGCATTGTTGTGCTCTGGTCTTCATTAATATGCCGTTAATTAATTGCTGCTCTCAAGAACGAATTATTATATGCACTTTTATTGCTCAATAGCTTACATTTACGAGATGCAACTGAAAACCGTTTCGTCTGCTGTGCGTATAGAGGCTAGTTTTGCAACGTCGCTAAAGCAGTGTAGCCAACTTAACTCGCCGTAACGCGAAACGTCAAGTGCAATGTTTCAGCGGCCCGGGTATACATTGACTCATTGCACTGCCTGTAGAAACGTCACGTGAACTCGAGTGTGGGTTGACGGCAACAGCAGCTAACACACCAACTGCACATGCTTCTCTTCTCGTGGGTCTGTTACGAACACGTTCTAGTGCTCCGACCATACCTGTTGCGCACAGTTGTTTGTAGATGTTTCCAAATGTGCGGCGCGTCGGATAGTTTCTTGGTACCGTTCTGCATACAACTTGCAGGCCTCAACTGCATTTTTGTTCCCTCGCCATATATGCGTATCATTTCTGCCTTTCATGATTTACAATAAATCATTTTTACAGTTCTTACAACACTGAGCACACTTTTGTACTTCCGACGTGCTTAAAATAATTTAGCTTCCCACTTTGCGTACTTCTCTTCTTAGTTGTACAGTACAGTACACTATTACAGACGTCTGGTAACACAGCATACAACACTTATTCCAAGTACAACGACTAACTCATAATAACTGTAACAGAAAGCGCTGCATGTAGACACTGAGGCAACTGGGATAAACCAAAACATTGCATTACAGCCAAACTAGTAAACGCCGTGGTCTTCGTAAACATATGCTGATCGCTGATTTAGGATTTTGTTTGTTACACCACAACGGTGAACTGCTGAGGAGTTAATCAAGCGTAAACTTTAGGTTACAATAACTCAGGATGTATTCACATTAAACAATGAAATACACGGCATTATTTAAGTATGTTTTCCTATTTTCAGTTTTGCTCAAAATAGTAATAGGTTTCCATCTAAAAAACATATGTTTGTGTTAAAACACACCCCGTGCATTTTAATGGTTTGTATTAACCAATTACACCAGCCCCTCTCTTCACTTTCGGTCTGCGGAATTAGTTTTTAAATACTTGTTGTGGTTTAGCGGTAAAGTTAGGTGACTCACCCGGAATTTTGCTACGGGTACATTATTGAAGAAAATAAATACGATTTTATTGATGTAGACGATTTTTATTCTTATAGAAAAAAAAGGTAAAGCAGTCAACAATCCGAAGATTGGTTTGAACACCACAGTGCTTTACTAGGCATGGTCCTGTTTGGAGGTGGTATGCCGTTGCCTTCCTCCGACCTTAGAACTGACTTACCCAGCCAGTTATAGGGGGACCTACAGTTTAACGTGGGTTCCGAACCACGGTGCTACTCGGTATTTTTCACATGAGCAACACTGCCAGAGGTGAAAGAAGTGGAAAGTGACAGATAAAAATCCTAGGACCTGGCGGGGATCGAACCCGCGACCTTTGGATTTGTAGTCTGGCACTCTACCACTGTGCGACCGAGGCGGATTTTTATAGAAAAAAATTGTAAATCGCGGACTCCTAGAGGAAATTCCTTTCCTTTACACAAAAACCGAAAGCTTCATTTCGTCAGCCAGTCGCAGTAGAATCTTTCGATGTCGTGCGAGATTCCGGTATGGCGGACACATATCAGGACATGGGCCATAGAGGCGCTGCTTCTGTAGTACATGGTTTGTGTAAATTCGGGACGGACGGGACTCGAATCCGACTGCCAGATGGTTCGAATCCCTGTACGGCACAAATGTTATGTTGTTGTCATCTATGCTGTAGTGCAGCTAGAGTAATTCATTTCTTTCCTCTTCAGAACTCCTTCCTGTCATCAAAATTCACTGTTGTGACTTACCCAAGTGGTAGATAAATTTTCTTACGCATTGTACGACGCTGACGCAATTGGGTACTATGATTTGTGCACAGCGTTCTCCAGCAGAGCTGTCAGTTGTTGTTGTCTTCAGTCCGGAGACTGGTTTGATGCAGCTCTCCACAATACCCTATCCTGAGCAAGCCTCTTCATCTCCACATAAGAACGGCAACCTACATCTGTCTGAATCTGCTTACTGTATTCATCTCTTGATCTTCCTATGCGGTTTTTACCCCACACACTTCCCTCCAACGCTAAATTCACAATCTCTTGATGTCTAAGAATGTGTCCTACCAATATATCCCTTATTTTAGTCAAGGTATGCCAGAAATTTCTTTTCTCCCCAATTCTGTTCAGTACCTCCTCATTAGTTACGCGATCCACCCACTTCAGCATTCTTCGGTAGCACCACATTTCAAAAGCCTCAATCCTCTTCCTGTCCGCACTGTTTATCGTCCATGTTTCATTCCCATACAAGGGAACACTCCGCACAAATGCCTTAAGAAAGGACTTCCTTACACTTAAATTAATATTCGATGTTAACAAATATCTCTTTTTCAAATGTTGAAATGTTCAAATGTTTGTAAAGTCTATGGGACTTAACTACGGGGCTATCAGTCCCTAAACTTACAAACTACTTATGAACTAACTAAGACTAAGGACGGCACAAATATCCATGCCCGAGGGGGGATTCGAACCCCCGACCGTAGTGGCCGTGCAGACCGTGACTGGAGCGCCTCAGTCTCCTCGGCCACCGCGGCCGGCATCTCTTTTTCAAGAACGTTTTTCTACCCATTGCCATTCTGCATTTTATATCCTCTGTACTGCCACCATCGCATGTTATTTTACTGCCCAAGTAACAAAACTCATCTACCTCCTTTATTGCTGCGTTACCTAATCTAATTCCTTCAGCATCATCTGAGCATCACCTGATTTTCTTAGACTGCACTCCATTACTCTAGTTTTGCTCTTTTTAATGTTCATCTCAACTTAAAGTTCCTTCTCCAAATTTCTCCTTGCTTTCCTTTATAGCTTGCTCAATGTAGAAATTGAATAACATTGGAGAAAGGCTACAACCCTGTCTCACTCCTTTCCCAACCACTGCATCCCTTTCATGCCCTTCAACTCTGACAACCGCTGTCTGGTTTTTGTACAAGATGTAAATAACCTTACGCTCCCTATATTTTACTCCTGCTTGCTTCAGAACTTGAAAGAGTTTATTCCAATCAGCATTGTCAAAAGCCTTCAACAAATATACAAAAGCTGTCAGTATGAAAGCATAAACTCGAAATGACGCATATTCATCGCCAATAAACAGACTGTTTCACAAACAGGCGTCAGCGGTGTGGACGGATATCTCGGCGCACAATTAACCTGCAGAGGCGCGCCGCTAACACGTAGCGCTGTTAGCAGCCACGCTGTAATGGCCGCCTGCCTGAGCCACGCAGCACGCGCCACCAGCATCCAGCGCCTACAAGCACGCCGCCCGCCCGCCTGCAGTGTCGAGTAGGTTGTGGAGCCCCCAGGCGTTTACCTGCTCTCATCTGTACTCCCAACTATAGGCCAAAGATAACATGCACCGCGTATGACATCATCATACTGCAAACATTAACGTCACAACTCAGCTCAGTAATTACGAAAGATGCGAAATGGGACTTCTAGCTTTTCTCATTTATAGCTCACATTAAGCATACATTTTCACAATAAAAAGTATTATCGTAATCTTAGTCCACATTCAGTAGTACGAGGGTTGGAAGTTAAATAGTGGCAACTAGTTTTTCACAACAGATACAAAAGCATTACATGTTTTCACCTGATACTGTAGTTCAAAGTAATCACCAGCTTGCTGTAGAACCCGTTGTCAGCGATGTGAAAGGCGTAGTATACAGGTAGCAGAGCCTGTTCTGTTGATGGTGCGAATGGAACGGTCTATTGCCAGTCGAATCTCTGGAAGAGGTACGAAGCGTATGCCACGAAGTGGTTTCTTCATCTTCGGAATCAAATAAAAGACATAAGAACGTAAGTCCTGTGAGTATGGTGGATGGTCAGTACCTCCCAGTCCTATCGACCGAACAGAGCAGCCACAGCTTGCGCTGTATGTGACCGCGTATTGTGCAAAATGATGGGACAGTTGCACAGAAAGTGTTGCCAATTCTTTCGCAGAGCTGGTCACAGGTGATCAAAGACGAGCAGTAATGCTATGCATTGACGGCCAGTAAAAATAGAATCCTTGTTGGATAGCTCTGTCAATAAACTCAGTTATCCTAGCCAATAGGTCAAATAAGTAAAAGTCATTGTCCGAAACGATGTATCTTCATAAAGTTTTTGATACAAAAAGTGAAACGTGCCAAAATAAGCAAAGAAATATCGTTAAGTATTTCATACACAAAGCGAAATCAGTAACACTATGTTGGTATTCGCAGACATAAGATTGCTTATCTCTGTCACAGACGTTCGTTTCCTTGTTGTACTACCCCGTACTCATTATGCAGCAGCGGTGTTTATTAGTTCTTTGGTGCACTACAGCGCCTCTATCGCTTGTTTGTTGTACTACGCAATCCATACTTCAAGCATAA
Organism: Locusta migratoria; assembly: GCA_026315105.1. NCBI lineage: Eukaryota > Metazoa > Arthropoda > Insecta > Orthoptera > Acrididae > Locusta > Locusta migratoria. The sequence goes on from CM048744.1 coordinate 678,982,170, forward strand.
CCTACATCTAAAACAATTACCCTGATTCCACTTTTATGAAACGAAGTTACTCCATGCCAATCCGTGAAGTAGTTTAGGAGAGTAGGTACTTCTAATAAATGAACAGACAATTACTGAAAACACTTAAGATTGCGATGTATCTTATTTTCTGTGATCTTATTTTGATGAAATCATTCCTATACGTTGCCCGAATCTCAGCTCCAATTTCCGGTGAAAAGCTCATAAAAATGTGCTAGTAGTTTTTTTTTTTCTTTTAATACGTTTGCGTCTCATGAATATGATGTAGCTTACATCATACATCAGTTATATTCGCCATTTAAAACATTTCAGGATCTTTCATATCTCTGGACAATGGGCTGAGGCATGGAAAGCTCAAATTTAATAAGTATTTAATTAATGAAGTAGAAATATCACTTATCACTGAAAACAACTATTATTCTTGCTGTTGGCTCTCTTTCTGTTAGATGCGCGATTGTCGCTCCGAGCGTGAGACTAAAACGTCCATAGCAGTTGTACATATACGTTAGACTGTCATATCAGTATGTAATTATATGGATTAAACACGTCGAGGATTGTATCAATTTTATATTCATTGCGTTGAATCATATTTCGTTGAACATAGCAACCAAGAAAACGATTTTCAGAAATATGTTACATTTGAAAAGTCAAATAGTAAGTAGTATTTTCAAAGGGCAATAATCCGATCGCTGCCCCGAACTTCACACGAGCACCCGCAGCGCTATCTATTAGATCTTTGCTGCATTGCGCCGTTCTTTCCAAACATGTAATACACCTAAAGCTTCAAATTACGAGATCTTTTGCTTTCCTGATCTGATTTTGATGAAATGAAGCCTAAATGTTGCCCCAGGATATTCTTTATTTATCTGTGATACCCCCATGAATGTTCATTTAGTAGTTTTGGAGATTACTCTATACAAATATATACAAGCGATTGCTTCGAGAAAAATGTTTAAATTGTGATATCTTATTTTTTTATCTGATTTTGTAAAATGAAGCGTTTATGTGACCGCAATATACCCTCACGTTTCCTGCGAAAACCCCCTGAAAATTCTAGAATACTGCCTTCAAGTTTATTTCCTTTGTACAGGCCTTCTATATATTCTTTCCGCCTTTCAGCTTTCCATTCTTTGCTTACTACCGGTTTTCAATTTGAATTCTTGATATTCATACCGTTCCTTTTCTTGTCTCCAAATGGCTCTTATTTTCCTGTAGGCGGTATCTTGCTTTCCATTATACATTCATCTGCGATCTCGTATTTGTCCTGAAGCCATTCCTGCTTAGCCAGTCTGCACTTCCTGTCAAACTCAGTTTTCAGTCATCCGTACTTCCTTTTTCCTGCTTCACTTGATGCATTTTTATATTTTCTACTTTCATCAATTAAGTTCAGTATCTCATGTGTTATCAAGGATTCTATTTGCCCTTGTCCTTCTTATATGATCCTTTGCGGCCTTCACTACTCTGTCTCTCAGAGCTACCCATTCTTCTTCTACTGTTATATTTCCCCCCGTTTCAGACAATCCTTGCCTAATTCTCCCTCTAAAACTCACAACCACTTCTGGTTCCTTCAATTTGTCCAGATTCCAAAATTTTCTACCTTTCTGCAATCTCTCAAGTTTTCATCTACAGTTATATGCAATAAGTTATGGTCAGAGTCTATATCTACCCCTGCATATGTCTTACAGATTAAAACCTGGTTTCTAAATCTATTCCTTACCATTATAACGTCAATCTGGTATCTAACGGTGTCTTCTGGTCTCTTCCACGTATATAACCTTCTTCCATGATGATTAAACCAAGTGTTTGTGATTATTAAAATGCCTTCCGCACAAAATTCTACCAGGCGATCTCCTCTTTCATTCCTTTTCCCCAGTCCATATTCACCTACTACATTTCCTTCTCCTCCCTATCCTCCTACCGACTTCCGGTCCCCCATCTCAAGTTTTCTTCTCTTTTAACGGTATGAATAATTTCTTTTATCTGCTCATACATTTCTTCGATCTCATCATCGGCAGAGCTAGTTAGCATATAAAATTGTACTACTGTAGTCGTTGTTGGCTTCGTGTTTATCGTCGGTACGACAATGCGTTCACTATGCTGTTCATAGTTACTTACCGCATTTCTATTTTCTTATTCATTGTCAGACCTACTCCTGCGTTAGCAACTGATTTTGTATTTAGAACCCTGTACTCACCTGACCAAAAATCCTGTTCCTCTTTCCAGCGAACTTCATTAAGCCTCACCATATCTATCTTTCACCTATCCATTTGTATTTTCAATTTTTCTAACTTACCTATTTGATTAAGGGATAAAAATACTCCACGCTCCGATCCTTAGAATGCCTGTTTTGTTTTTGTTGGTGACGACATCCTCCTGAGTAGTCCCCGCCTGGAGATCCGAATGGGGGAATATTTTACCCAAGAGAATGCCATCATCATATATTCATACAGTAGAGCTGCATGTCCTCGGGAAAATTAACGACTGTTGTTTGCCCTTGCTTTCAGCCATTCGGAGTAACTCCATGGCAAAGTCAATCATTCATACTGTTGACCCTATAACTATTGAAAAGGCTGCTGCCCCTCTTCAGGAACCACACGTTTGTCTGGCCTCTCCACAGATACCCCTCCGCTGTGGTTACACCTACGGTACGGCCATCTCTATCGCTTAGGCACGCAAGCCACCCCACCTCGGCAATGACTGTGGTTCATGATGATGGATTCAAGAGTGTTTCCTACATTTGTAAAAATACGAAATGTAAGTTTCGTTTCCAGCTGTTCAACAGAAAATGCTGCATATGCTTTCACTGATCAAATATTAAATGCTCTGAATAACCGGATACCACCTCTTGGTACTTCTGTGAAACTCACCTAGTAATGACTGAACGTGTCGTGTCATGGCGCCATACAAATTTGATACAACAGAGCCACCTTATGAACGAGTGTACAAAACCATCTTTAATTCCTAGTAACCAAGCTTGTCCTCCATGTTCCATGCTGGAAATAGAGGATACCCATGTAAAAGTACAGCACAGTTCGTGTATTGAACGTATGTTAGCTGTTAATAAGCTGGAAGACTGTAATGCGGGAGACAAGTATCTCCTTACTCTTGCTCCTGCGACGCCACGTTCCCTGTCTCAGATTGTTCAGTGAATTATCCTCTGCGTTGTATTGCATTTTTTGACACTCTTCCAGAAACACTCGCTATAATCAGATATACCCGGGCCGCTGAAACTTTGCACTTGACGTTTACAAATAACAAGTGAAGAGCAAGAAGCGCGAGGCGCTAGTCTCTGGGAACGCTCCAATCACAGCGCGCTAAACACTTCCAGTGATCACGTGCCGTGACGTCATCATTCCCGCGTTGCCGGCTTTGTTCAGTTCTAATGTAAAAAAAATTGTGTATCGTGTTTATCGCGTGTTTATGTTGTGTGTGCTTTTTTTCGCTGCGATTTGTTTTACTGTGAGTGGATTAACTTGACTTTCTGAGTTCAAGTAATTGGATAATATCACCGAGAAGACGTTTGTCTAGTGACGTTTTCTGAGTAAGTTCTCAATTTCGTATGAATAAAAACTTCGAAGCTTATGCTCGGAGCAGGAAGTTCATCCTCGCTTCCAACGATCGGAAAGAAGTTATGGTGCGGTGGTTACAAGAAAGAAATATTGCTGCAGATATGTCAATGTCAAAACGTCTTTTATTATCGCTCGTGAAACAAAATAAGCCTATTACACCCATATATGCAGTAGACGAAATCGCAAAGGAGCAACGTCACAATTTAATAAATCTGCCCCATTTAACAGCCGTTTTAACCCTATAAAATTGGTATGGCGTGACGTGAAGAATTACTTAAGGAACAATAAGTCTTTCACAATAACAGAGGTGGAAAAGCTGTTGCCTGAATCTGTTGCCAATGTGGACGCTGCATCGTGAAAAAAAAAAAAAAAAAGGGTCGAGCACGTTGAAAAACTGATTCGGGCAGCACAAAGAATGGCAGGGGTCATCAGTAATCATTAACGGTTAATGATTTGTCTCGGTAATGACGACGATTTTATCAATGACAACAGTGAAGATGGGGAGCTGGATGTAATTGTACCATTGTCGCCGTAAATTGGTGAGTAAAAAGCATTCTGATTATAAAACGTAGAGAGAGAAGTTACTATCTTTATTATTGTTTATTTCGTATCTGTCGTGATCGAATGTTTATTTTGTATATTGCTTTGCCCCATTAATGAAAGCGGGTGCATTGTTGGCTCTGGTCTTCATTATTATGCCGTTAATTAATTGCTGCTCAAGAACGAATTATTATATGCACTTTTATTGCTCAATAGCTTACATTTACGAGATGCAACTGAAAACCGTTTCGTCTGCTGTGTGTATAGAGGCTAGTGTTGCAACGTCGCTAAAGCAGTGTAGCCAACTTAACTCGCCGTAACGCGAAACGTCAAGTGCAATGTTTCAGCGGCCCGGGTATAGAAGGTTCATAAACGTCACTAGCTGCTCTGTCAGACTGCGCCTGCCGGGAGCTCGATTATGCTACCCACCCTGCACGCGTGTTGTGCGGGTCATTAGCTCCAGGCAAACTTGCCGAATCACAGAAAATCCGCATTCGACATTATGCGCATAAATGGGAATGTCATCCAAGATTTCCAACAGCGACAGCAAGGTTTCCCCTGGTTTAACACCAAAAAACCTCCAAGAAAAACCCATAAAAAATAAAGGACTCCACTTGTGTTGAAAAAGACTCGCCACTGAGGCACCAACGAAAATGCCGAAAGCCTTTTTCACGAAACGCCATCTCCGCATATGCGTTTATTGTTAAGGGTCTCTGAGGAATCTTCAGTGGCTGGAGAATTGGAAAAAGACGCATTAAATAAGTCAGTAATTGAAACGCTTCATCGCCTATTAAGAGATGACGCACAGTGGTGGTTGTACCCGCGAGTGTCTTTGGAGACAGAATGTTATATCCCTATATAAATTCGGTAAAATTCAGGGATTTCAAAAATAATGCAGCCGCTGTGTCCTTTCATAGCTGTCCGCATCAAGAACCAGAAAGTGATAATCATGATCAACACTATTATTACAAGCAAACAAGGCTACTGAAGTTTTATTTTATTTATTTATTTTAATTTACAAAGACAAGCTGAGCCACAACAAAAAACGGAAGGAAAATTGTGAAAAATGTTCAAGTGAGAAATGATTCAGTGGCAAGACGGTTAAGCGACAGAAGTAAGTGCAAATTTGGAAAGTTAAACATTTTAAGAATATGGTGACTACTAATGTAAAGACATGTGCTGATGTTTCGACTCAAAATGTTGACGATTTTATTGCAGACTTTTATTGTTCTAAGTATGTTGTGGTAATGAATCAAAATATTCACCTTCTCATGTTGCTTCATTTATCTAAAGGGTCAACAATGCCTGTGAAACACTAATAACACACGATCGTTTACTGTGTTTTACCGTATTTTAGAACAGTGATTAAGGTGATGAAAACGTTAAGAAATAGGACAGCTCAGGATTCGCTTCGAACTTACATGGTGGTTTACTGTTTCTATGAACATTTTAAATAACGAAAGTGACGATAAAACCTTTAAAAAATCAAAAAAATAATTAAAAATTAATATTCTCCGTGAAAATCTAATCCAATTCCAATGTTTGTACATCTATGGGACTTAACTACTCTGGTTATCAGTCCCTAGGCTTACAGACTTCTTAAGTAACTTATGGTAAGGACAACAAACATACCGATGCCTGAGGGAAGACTCGAACCTCCGACGGTGAGCAGCGGCGAGCTCCGCAGATAGGCATCGTGGAATGTTCGGGCACTTTACTGCGGCCCGCGAAAATTCCCCTGGGCCTTCTACCCATAAATTTCCTCCAGGAAGATAATTTTCTTCTCCAAGTTCGCAACCCTGATGTCATCAAAACGTTTGGGTCAGCTCACAGTGTGCTTGAAAGCCTCGTGAGACTTAAGGCGCAGAAACACTAATTGTCAGTCTACACATGAGCTCATAACCACCTGCAAAATTACTTCTTCTTTGTAGCAAACCCTCTCAAAGCGATTAGGTGGAACATTCTGTGGTAACTCTTTGACAATTATGTAAACATTGATGATAGGTCGGTTGGTTTTAAAGGAGCCAAAGTGTTGATGAAACGAAAGAGAAGCTCTATTTGTTTCTGTTGACGATTGTCATACGAATAAATCATGTCCCAACACTGAACAGATGCGACCGCTGTATCGAAAAATTGTTTTTTTTTTTTTTTTTTTTTTTTTTTTTGATGACCTGTTTGCCTCCAGTCCGACAATCTGGAGGTGTCGCTTTCACTACTCCCCAAAATTCGTGAGTCAATAAACTGTGGCTTCATCACGGTGGATATTTATCATTGCTCCTGCTCTTCCTTTTTCTACTTCCAAAGATAAACAAGATGAGAAATTCTTCGTTTTTGAAGGCGAAAAAATACCTTATGTTTGCTGCAATTGCTTTTATTTGTTCCAGACGCGTTTCGCCTTTTATTTCAAAGGTATCTTCGGTGGGATCTAAAAGTAGAATTTTTTTATGAGATGTGTTGTTTGTGGGTTATAAATAGTTCACGTTTTTTTTACATACATCTTCTGCTGTTTCCTCCATCTGGTCAAGGTCACTTGTAGCACATTTTATAACTAACACACTTTTTCGCACATTTGTACACATTTTGGAGGTGTTTAGCAGCCATGATTTACTTTCCGTATTTATGTGTTTTATTTGTTTTGTGGCCAACATAACGAAATGTATGTTGGTTGCTAACCTTTGTCTGTGAACAAAATGAAAGAGTAAGAATGTTATTTGAAGCAGAAGAATAATAAGGAGAGAGAGAGGGAGAGAGTCTGTGTGTCAGAGAGAGAGAGAATAGTCTTACTTTGTGTGTATGATTCCAATATCTGTATGAGTGTGGTCGAAATTTCGGTGTTTAGTTGATTTTTGTTTTGATTTAAATGATCTATGAAAGAGGGGATTTCATGAGAGTCTGAGGGATTCGGCTATGTAACTATTTTATCTAGCAGCGTAAACAGTGAAGTGTTCAATACGTTTACTTGATCATTCAGCAGAATTTTATTTTCAGCTTTTGTTTTCTGTATGTGATAATTTTCTTGAAGTGTGAGAAGGTGTTTTTATTATTGTTTATTCTAATTATTTTCATGTCATCTTCTCTGGAGGTTGGTCTGAGCTTCTGTTGTCTTAGATGTTCCCCAAATGTGGAATGGTTTGTACCATTTTCCAGGCTCTCATGTGTTCCTTATATCTGACTTCAAAGGTTCTGCTTGTTTGTCCTAAATATCTGCCACCACAGGTGGTGCACTGTAATTGGTATATTCTAGTTTTTTTTTTTTTTTTTTTTTTTGTATATCTGTGCTTCTTGTTGGTTTTGGAGTGTATTTTTGTATAGAATTATCCTTTCGGAACACAAAAAAATCAAATATCTTCCTCTTTAAAAGATTCTTGATATGTGGAACCGGATGCCTCAGACTTCATTCGTCCTACCAGATCAACAGTTTTGGCATGCAAACATATTCTCGGTATTTTAACATACGTAAATATAAAGCAGTCAACACTGTGAAGATTGGTTTTGAACAGAACAGTGGCTTACTAGGCATGGTCCTGTTTCGAGATGGTGTGCCAATTGTTTCCTCCGCCCTTCGAACTGACTTACTGTATTTACTCGGCTATAGTACCCCACCGCCTATGCACCCCCGTTAAGTTCTTAGGGCAAAATACGAAATCTTTAAAGAATCTGGAAAATTGATTAGTGTTAGTTACACGAAATTCGACGCCACTAATTTACACGAATTTCGGCAGCATTGCCTGCCGATGGCTTGTAGAACAATGGTAACAGCATCTGTATAGTCCCTCTACATTCAGTATCGCTAGTTACTGTGAATTTAGACATATACTACTCGTATTAACTATATGACCCGTGCGAATATTTCGCACCTTAGTGGAATGTCAAAAAGTTGGGGAAAAATGGAAGTAAAGTTGAATGTTCACGCATAGCTTTCTTCAGAAATAACAAGTGCAAGTATTTAAAAGCGCATATGAAAGAGCTTGATCCGCTGAGTGTTGTAAGATCAAAAACAACTGTGTACCTCAATTAGAACCGAAGATATCGTAAAAAAGATAATAAAAATAAAAAAAATCCGATGAAAACATTCAGTGTCAGGACAGAAGGATACCGCGTTTGAATAAAAATAAAGGATGGAGAGACTTAAGTTAATTCTGATACTTGATAACAAATCTGGGAATAGATACCTTTCGTTTAAAGCAAAAACGAAGGAAATCGGTTGGATAGAACGGCCTGACAGACTGACTTTACAGCAAGGACATCCCCATAAGAAATATGCTGAAGGAAATCGCGTTTGAGTATAGAAAAGGGAAGGCGAAAGTTGTCTAAATTCTGATTTGATTTAAAATCTGTGGATAAATACCTTTCGTTTGAAACAAAATTGAAGGTAATTGGCCGAGTAGTTTGGCCGACTGAGTTTTTGTAGATTCTTTAAGGCAACATACGAAAATGAGTCCCGGTGGTCGGAGAATTAGGTTTATGGCATCGTTTAACTTCAGAGCTCTCGCGTTTGCAACGAATCATGGTGTCCGTGGTACACAACTTTTCGTATTTCAGGTGTTTAATTGTAACAGCACGTGTCTTCTGATAGCTACGAACTGCAACGTAAAAAGAGTATAACACAGGCGGTTTTTTGGGATGGAAACAGACACACATTGGACATACTAGTTGTGTATTTATTATATAAAAAAGTTTTAATCAAATAAGCTTTTCATATAAAGTATGATAAAATTTAGCCCATCGTGGACCAACCGAATGTACTATTGAATTCACAAAGTTTCCGCCTATAGTACCAATTTCACAAGCAAAAGAATTGGAAAAAAGGTGGGTACTGTAGGCGAGTAAATACGGTAACTCAGCTAGTTATAGGGGAACTTACAGATTAAACTGGATTTCTAAAGACGGTGCTACTCGACATATTTCACATTAGCAGCACTGCCAGAGGTGAAAAGTGATAGATAGAAAACCTAGGGCTAATCAAGGATCGAATACTCGCCCTTTCTTATCCTGGCACTCTAACCACCGTGACACCGAGCCACACAAAGCAGACAAACTTCTTGTAACCAGTCTTTTACGCCAATGAACGGTTGATACAAAACACCTCCCTTACACTGCCAATATCCACATCTGTCTCTCTCCGTGTCCATTTCCTACCATTGGCACTTTCTTCTGTCTTTCCCGCGGTCGCTGTCTTCGTCCCTTTCTCTCGAGCCTTTCTTACCACTGTCTTCTCCTCTGTCATTGTCTCTGTCCCATTCTTTTTCTAGGATTCCTACCGTCCCTTTCTTTCTCAGATTTGTCTATACATTTACAATTGACACCTCTCTACACGCGTTCTTGTTTATGTTTTGCTCGCGATAATGACCAGTAGGAGAAATTGTAAAACGCGGGTATGGTGGACGACGGAAAGTGGATAAAATTATGCTTTATCACCGGTCTGAGAATCAAGGCCCCCCCCCCTCCGTCCCAAACAAATATACTGCCCCCACCCATTCCTTTTTTTAGTTCCACTGTTTCCTCCCTGCTTTCCTCCCACTTCTACGGTCTTCGTCCATTTATCTCTTTTACTGCCGCTGTCTCTCTCCCCCTCCATGATCTCTGCTCTCTCTTTCTCTTACAATCTCTTCTCCTTGCCACCCACAGCCTCTACTCTCTTTCTGCACAAAAAAACGCAAATAAGTTTCCGTCTCAAATAAGGCCTGAGGAACGTAGTTCTCCAGTTTTCTGCCAGAATCTTTTAATCGAGAAGGTGTTTGCCTTTCTTGTATTCCGACAGGAGCATTTAATTCACCCGGTTAGCTCGTTTTCCTTGCTACAGCACGGGATGCTGCCTATCAAAAAAATTCTATACATCATTAGAGATCTGACAAAGTACGAGTTGTGTCAAAACAGTCAGGTCTGTTTGGTTATATAAAACAAAAGTGTGCAGATACAGAAAAAATATTTACTGTACAAAAATCTACAACTTTTTAACTACTTTTCTACATAGCTTCCGAAATTTTGTTTGCATTTGTCATAGCGTCTACAAGTTTTTTATGCCGTCTTCATAGAAGGTTTCCGCTTATATATTCAACCAGGTGGTAACACATTCTTTCAGCTCGTCATCATCGTTGAAGTGTTCACTACAAAGGACAGATTTTAGGTGTAGGTCCGGGCTGTACGACGGATGATCAAACACGTCCCAGTGAAATTCCCGTAAGACTTGTTTGGTCCCATTCGCCGTGTGAAATCGGGCATTAACGCGGGGGAAAAAAAAGAAAAAAAACCTTTTGACAGTAATCCTCTGCGCTTGTTCTGTATTGCGCGGCGCAGTTTCTTAATGATCTCGCAGTAACCCCGTTCATTGATTGTTTGGCCTTGTGGTAAGAAATCAATCCGAAAAATGCCTTTTCTATCCCAAAAAGCGGTTCACATGACTTTTAGAGGTGTCAAGATTAGCTTAGGCTTAACCTTCGTTGGGGATGAAGTGTGGCTCCATTCCATTGATTGCCGCTATGTTTCAGGGGTGTCGTACGATACCCAAGCTTCATCCCCCGTCACTATCCGAGAAAGAAAACTATCGCCTTCTTCATTGTAGAGTGTGTTGTTCAATAAGAATTTTAGGTACCCAACGCGAGCCAAGTTTTCGAAATTCCAGTTTTTCAGTATCACTTTCATGAATTTGTGATTGTAAGATTTGCGACACTTCCATACCAAGGGCACTAAGTGTAAACTTACGGTTGTGCTTAATCTTCTCTTCAATTGTGTGAGCCAGTTCATTAGTAACCACAGACGGGCGTCCACTCCGTTCTTCATCGTACACTTGATCACGTCCTCCAATGAAAGTCTGACCCATCTTCTAATCATTGAATCACTCATAAAAATGTTCAAATGTTTGTAAAGCTTAAGGGACTTAACTGCGGGGTCATCAGTCCCTAAACTTCCAAACTACTTATGAACTACATTATACTAAAGAAGACACAATTCCCCAGGGGGGTATTCGAACCCCCGACGGGGAGCGGCCTCGCGCACTTATAGCATTTACCGATGAATTTCGTTTGGTTTAGCTTTCTTTGCATTTAGAAAACGAATCACAGATCTGATTTCATACGCAGCGGCATTTTCAATTACGGCTGACATTATAAAGCAGTGATCTGAAAATGTCGTACATGTCTTCTCCTTGAGTCAGAGTAACTGCCGCGCATGCTCGGAACTGCGATCGTAGCACTGCCGTGACTTTGTGGACGATCCGCATATTTCTATGCTTCAAACATTTATTAACTCGGTATGACGTGGAACAAAAATAAGTTGTGTGTCTTATCGAGAGAAAATACTTCACTTAGAATGGAAACCACTGGGACAGAGATGATCTCGCCGTGTGGGTTCGTCTGCCATATATATGAAATCAATACGTAGAAACCGTCATTAGGTGTAATTGTGCTCCAAATTTGAACTAAAATTTCCACATCTCCTGTGAATTTCATACGCTGCTACGAATGACCTAAAGAAACCTGTTCAAAGCCTAGGTTGTGTGCTTTTTTTTTCTGCGAACCGTTTAAAATATGTTGCAATACTTTACTTAATTTGATGGTACACAGTAACTGTCACAAATAAAGAAAATAAAGTCATTCCTTCATTGGGCGATGATATAGAAGAGTAAAATGTGCAAAAATCAAGTGTTTCGCCGAGTACATTTCTTAACATCGGGTAGTAAGTTTTATAAAGGCCGGTACGCCGTCTCTCCGTATAATTAGCACTTTTGATACCCAAATCATGGATTTTAGAGTGTGTCTTGATAAGGGCTAAAGATTTTCCAAAAACTGGAAACTGGCGTTTCTACATACAATCCTGTAGAATATAGTAGACTATATTGTTAAAAATTTGATCCATTTGTTATCGTTAGCTATTTAGATATTTACGGTCCAAGGTGAAAAAAAATACAATGACCTTTTTTTGTTATTTTTGAGCAATTGCGGTAACGCTGACTTCTGGATGTCGATAAGAGATAAAGTTATGGAAAAAAATTAAACATTAGGTTGAGTATATCATCTTAAGGACATATGGTAAAAATCTCGACGATTTGCAATGAATAAAAATCAGGCTATAGAAGTAACCATTCCCAAAATTCGTATTTTTGGTACCCAAAAATCACGGTTTTCTCAGGGATCGTTTTTATAATCCGTATAAAGCTCAAACTAGACCACGCATAATGTACAAAATAAATCGGTTTGCTCTATTGGTTGAGCTGCAAGAAATGTGTAATGTTTTACATTGTAACCCCCCCTTAATAAATTTTTTTTATTGTTTCTTGCTTTTGCAGAACCATTGGTTGACATTGGGAGTATATCTTTCAATCATTTCATGCCCCTGGAACGCCTACACCAACGCTGTCTAAACAGGGCTCCCACAAACCCCAAAAAATAATAGAATACTGTGGAATGTTTGGCTTACACGTAGGCTTTATCTTGTCTAGCTGCTCATATTGGTTCCGAAAATATAGGTATTAACCACTTGATTAAGAAACCGAACTATATAACCACTGATAATTAATTTAAAGCAACGGATAACGCAGCTGACAATATTGAGGCAACGGAACCAGTATGGCCAACTAACAAGAAGGGAAGGTTAACTGTATTTAGTTCCAGAGTAGTTCCAGAGCAAGTAGATTTTTTTACTTTCCCCATCCAAAAAGGTAGTCCTAATGGCAGAAAAAATGAGAAAAATTCATCATCTTTATATATTTATTTAGCTAAAACAATTTGTCCATCTAACCATTACTTAGAACGGCTGATCAACACACTACCAGTTATCTCTTCTTGACAACTAGTTAAATATTTAGTAAAAATTAAGTCTTGGTATCATTATTAACTGTTCTGTCCGAGTTCATCGCCACACTTAGAAGCACGGGAAGGATAGGTTTCTTTTACACTGGAAATATTACTTCCCATAAACGGCAGTGAGACAAAATTAAGCATGCAGTGCACAAGCATTTCCTAAGCTACAAAAAACGAACTTCACTTCTGATATTTACTCAGAAGGCCCCATGCACAGTGTGGAATTATAATTACTGCTCACTCGGAAACTATGCTCACAATGGTACAACAAAAATCGCGAAGCCTGAAGAAATTCCTTAAAAAAAAAAAAAAAAAAAAAAAAAAAAAAAAAAAAAAAAAAAAAAAAAAACATATAAAATTAAAGCATTTCTTATCCTACTGCAGTTGCAGGTAATAGAAGAGGTTTTGGGCCCCGTTATCTGTCGACAGTCCATTGTGTGGCCTCCGCCATGCCAGAAACTAAGTCCAAAACCGTTACAAACCCCATTTAAAATCTACGTAAAGTTCGTTGGCGAATCATACATTAAGCTGACGCGAATTTAATTTAGAATGAAATCATAGCAACATCAAGAGCGTGAGGGATTAATTTCGAGGAGGTGCTATTGTGTGGCCCACACCACGCCAACATCTAAGTCCAGCAGCAAAAGGAATTGTTCCAAATTTATGATTTTTTCCCCCAAACTATACATGAAACAGAAATACATTGGAAAACGCTCTTGATCTATGAATTATCACTGTAGTTACCCACTGAAAGAATTTGAGCAAGATGACCTATTTGACTAACGGAAATCTTCCAAGTCCGTCGCCCCCCATTCCTAGCGAAATTTGCCAATCGATAAAATTTCTGCTGTTGCAATTTGGTTACCCCCGATACACGCTACATTTCTATCAACATTTCTCCCTACGAATATAGCAATTTTGCGCAATTTCTTTCCACTTAACTGCAAAGCTGAACAGCACCCTCAGAAATGCGTCTGGACCTCATGGTAGGCAGGCAACGACCACCTCTTACTCCCTCGCCAACCGCCAACGTCCCAACTTTCCCCTGAACTCGCGCTCTGATTGGCGAAACGTGGAGGCCCCAGAGGGCGAATTCCTTCGCTCGGTTCCGCAGTCCCTACTCGTCCAATATCGACCAGCCACTCACAAACTGAACATCTTTGAACCTCCCGCTGGCTAACAACCTCATCTTTGCCAGCAGATGCACACGATCTCTATACTACTGCTACAAACATGCAAACCTTACCTTGGGCTACCTGTGAGCTGTTACTACTTGCACCCATCCATTTTCACACTCAGAGGAAGGAAATGGAAAAGCGTGTGACATGAACTCTTGTACTGTATGATGAAATAAATCAACACGCCTGTACCATCTCCCCTTCCATGTCATACCACATCGAAAAATTAAATTGTAACTCAGAAGAATAGTGCCTACATGTCCCAGGGCTCAACATTACTTGAATTGACAAAGATTTCAAATTACTTAAAGTGCAAGCATGATGACAATTGAGTGGCTATTGACTGAGAAGGCAATGTGACGATACAGCAGTAACGTCACAACATTTAATTATGTACATTAAGAAAGCTACAATATGCCAATTCTTCTGATAGGTTTACAAACGATCCCCGGACTAAGATCACTGCACCCTTTACTTATGCGATCGATAGAACGTACGATATGGGCTGTGCAGATTCACGTTTTTGCTCGCTGCGTTTTCGAACATATTATTCCGTGCATTGTATGAAAATTTAGAAATGTCTCAAAACACGGTGAGTCTATCCAGTGGACAAAACCGTATTTCGAAGGTCGCAACGATCCTACATTCAATATATCAATTTCTTGATGTAAATCATTTCATACGTTTTTGTTTTATTTGTTATTTTTAGGCGTATCTCTGCCAGATAAATACATTCGGAATAACTGTACGTGAGTGTTGTCCTCTTAGGGAGACGTGGTTCAAATACGTATTTCGCGATGTTCGCCAGTATTAATCATTCCCTTTGCCACCAAGTGAGAACACCACAAAATGCCCAGCGAGAGACAAGATTGGCGCTGTATATCAAGTTGAGCTACTGCCTCAATATTTCGGGAGTCCACATTCCACTAAAGACAAGCAACACACTTTTCCAAATTTATGACTCGCAATATAACCGTAAGGGCAGTAAGAGAAACCCTGGCGTATACAAAAAGAAACGACAATATTTCTTTCTGAACGTCATCTGTGGGTTGAGTAGTACGAGCGAAGAGCTTTTCGTTACTCCTTTTACCCTTTGCCACATACCCGACCTGGTACAGCTATACGTTGGTGAAAGAGTCCAAAACATCAATATTTCTTGTACTACTTTCTTTTGATTATACTGCCGAATCAAATCACCGTTCCTGACGTAATAAGTACATTTTTAATTTGTTTAACTTTAAAAGAGAACAGCGTTAGCAAAAGTCGCACCATACTAGCTGCTAATTCTCCTAGACCAGTCAGTTTCTGTGTGTACAGGATTCAATGGAAACAAATGAGACACGTCAAGATAAACACAAGTAATTTGAAGACTTTTGACAGAGACCGTAGCTTTTATTACTGTCATATGTGTAAGCGACCGTGGTTCGGAACCCACGTTAAACTATAGGTCCCCCTATAACTGGCTGGGTAAGTCAGTTCAAAGGTCGGAGGAAGGCAACGGCATACCACCTCCAAACAGGATCATGCCTAGTAAAGCACTGTGGCGTTCTAAACAATCTTCGCATTGTTGACTGCTTTACATTTTTTTCATATCTAAGCTTCATTATCCCTTACAACCGCGTATTTGTGTTGTAGAAAGCAGTATAATGAATGTATAATTTACGTCCGAGTGGGTGTCTTGTCCCCGTGAAGCTCGTGAAGTCCTTCTGTTCTCTTTTCAATCGTCTGTTTCGGAATTTACGTGCTGCAACTGTCACGTGTGTCGAAAGCTTCGACAGTTGGTTTGTAGAATGATCATTTGATGATTGGCATTTCTAGCGGCATAATCCATGGACGGTCATTCACACTACAAAGTCCGTATTCAGTTTGCAACAGATTGCATCTTAATCTGATTTCTTTATTAATTTGTACCGAAATACTAAAAACGTACAGATTTGCATTACCCTTAGTTAATTAGATTTACTTCATTCAGGGCCTTAAGAACGCTAATTAATCATCATAAATGTGCCTTACTGTGACAGACGTAGTAGTTTCAATGTTACCTTGGAACCACTTGTGTACTTGTCACAAGTGTTTCCTAACCACTCAACCACAGCAAAATCGGCGGAGCTCGTGCGGGCCCTGATGACCACTACATTCGGGAGTGTTTTAAGAATCAAATGGAAAAAATGTATACGTTTGTGGATTCAAACAGGCCCCACTAACTTGAAAGGTAAAGGTGTACAAAACCCCACGGTAAAGAAATACTTTTCTCTCTCTTTCTCAGTAATACATGTAGAGTGAACACTGAACGACGCTAGGATTCATTTGCTTAGAGGGGAAGAAATAGAATAGCTTTGTGGTTCTTCCCTGATCCAGCTTGGCTTGAAGCACAATCGACTCTCATCGTACGAGCCAAAACTAAAACGCCAGTCCAATGAATGGCCTCATTATGGCTCGCCGCGAAATTCTAAAGTGCGTCAGTGTGGTGAAAGTGTGGTGAAAGTTATGGTGATTCTCGTGTACGTCTGTGATGGTGTTATCGTAGAGCATTACGTTCCTTCACGGCAGACCGTCATTGCACAGTATTACTGTTCGTTTTTGGAGCATCACCTGCGACCAGCGTTGCGAAACAAGTGGCAGCAATTTCTGCCCAACCCAACCATCATTTTGCACGACAATGCGCGGGGGCATGCATTGCAAGCCATGGCAGCTCTGTCCGGTTGATGGGACTGGGAAGTGCTGTACCACCACCATACTCCGCGGACTTAAGTTCTTTTCACTTTGATTTGATTCCGAAGATGAAGGAACCACTTTGTAGCATTCGCTTCAGAACTGTTCCAGAGATTCGACAGGCAGTAGACCGCTCCATTCACACCATCAACAGAACAGGCTCTGCTAACAGTATACTACGCCTTCCACATCGTTGGAACCGGGTTCTACACAACTCTCCTGACTACTTTGAAGCAAAGTAACAGGTCCAAACATGTAACGGTTTTGTATCAGTTGTGAATAAATAGTTGCCACAGTTTAAGTTCCATCTCTTGTACATCAACGTGGGGCGCAACAGAAGGCATGAGTTAAATATATTCACATACTTCTAAAACCACGCCTAATCATTTCATAAACATTCTTTCTCAATGCACATGTCAGAAATTGCTCTAGTTTAGATTTGGACGCCATTATTGCTACGACTGATTTAGAGTCTTAATTATTCTCTAGAACTTAATTGTTTTCATTAATAATCATTCGCTTTTCGATTTTATTCAGAAACTGCAAGTTATTTTCTCAATTTCGAAGTGCTGTTCGGTCGCATTAACCGTCTTTACCTAATGAGATCGGAATGGTATTGAGTCATACAAAAAATTGAATACTAAATGAGTACTATGGTATTCTGGCCTCAAAATCACCACCTACTGTGAGATGTCGTACTTGACCATGCAGAAAAACTAACGAGCTACCTCAACATCAGTAATCAAACCGGAAGATATTTTGTCTTTCGTGAGTAACTACACCCTCATCGTCTTACAGTGTTGCTTCCCTTGATTTCTATTCCAGTTCTATCATTCCCTGTTCAATACAAAATTACTCATTTGTTTGATTACAAAAAAATTAAGTTTTTCTTTAATTTGTGTCTCTGATTCAGTACGCAGAAAGTTTCCAGTCCTTACGACGTTACCTCTCTAACTGCTAAGAATAAAAGTATAGATGTAGGTGTGTGATTGTACGCTACAGACTTCAAAACTACTGGACGAAATTTCCGTGCGATTTTCAGAGGTAAATTGAGCGTGTCATGCGGTTAGAGGAAGGCTTCATTTATCAAGATCGGAACAAGGGAAAACAATATATCGTATTTTGAAGTTTTAGTTGTATGCTATGTCGATAAGCACGGTGAGTTACAGGAAAGCTCCAGAGGCCGTACGGTTAAGTAGCGCACTAAAAAACTAATACATGCAGCTCCATACCATCTTCGAGTGTCGAACTGAGGCTGGAAAAAACGGTGATTCAAAATTTTTTTATACCAACAGTAGTAATTTATGATTGAATTTAATTTGTTACCCGTTTTCACACTCCAGTAGCGTCATCTTCAGACAAAATCAATGAGTCCATTCTGTCAATGACGTCCATGACATGTCAACATATGTGTGAAGGTGACCCCCATCAAATTCAGGTGAAATACGCCCTACTGATAACTTACATAAAATGGACGCCATTGATGTGGTCTGAAGATGACACTACTGGGGTGTCGAAATCGGCAACAAAGTAAAATTCAGTAAGTACTTACGGTTGTTGGTGTAAACATTTTTTAAATTGCAGAGAACTAATAGATTGCACGTCTGTGTTTTTTCCATGTTTGTGACTAAGGTACCAATATATGTTCTCTTAGTTTCGTAGTGCGCCAAAGAAAGAATAGATCACCCTGTTGCCATTATTGCCTCATTAACAGAAGTATTTTGGTAAGCGTACGTCAGTGACGGAATTAAGCGCCGCAAACTTATCTCTGCGAATACAAACTAACATTGAACAGCGAGTTACGGATTTCGCTTTGTGTATTATAAACTTTTCAACATTGCTTGGCTTTTACCGATCGGTTTCAGTTACATAGGAATTCTTTCCAAGTAAATCGAATTTGTGTTAGCTTTGTAATTTCGAAGCGTTCTTATTAGATAATTCAACCCTACCTGTATACAATTAACCATGCCTGGAAAACAGTCGATTCTTTTGAAATACACAAGAGCGGTTGCAAGGCTGAGGACCGTGCGGTCTCTTGGCTAGGACAACTGAGTTTTATCAACAAAGCACTCCAACAAGAATTCCATTTTTTCTGACTGAAGTCCTGAACCCCTAAAAACGATGGTATTTAACACCGTGACGTAAGTACGGGGATATAGCTAGTCTCCTATACAGGGTGTTACAAAAAGGTACGGCCAAACTTTCAGGAAACATTCCTTACACACAAAGAAAGAAAATATGTTATGTGGATATGTGTCCGGAAACGCTTAATTTCCATGTTAGAGCTCATTTTATTACTTCTCTTCAAATCACATTAATCATGGAATGGAAACACACAGCAACAGAACGTACCAGGAAATGTTCAAAAAGTCCTCCGTTGGTGAGGATACATGCATCCACCCTCCGTCGCATGGAATCCCTGATGTGCTGATGCAGCCCTGGAAGATGGCGTATTGTATCACAGCCGTCCACAATATGAGCACGAAGAGTCTCTACATTTGGTACCGGGGTTGCGTAGATCAGAGCTTTCAAATGACCCCATAAATGAAAGTCAAGAGGGTTGAGGTCAGGAGAGCGTGGAGGCCATGGAATTGGTCCGCCTCTACCAATCCATCGGTCACCGAATCTGTTGTTGAGAAGCGTACGAACACGTCGATGAAATGTGCAGGAGCTCCATCGTGTATGAACCACATGTTGTGTCGTACTTGTAAAGGCACATGTTCTAGCAGCACAGGTAGAGTATCCCGTATGAAATCATGATAACGTGCTCCAGTGAGCGTAGGTGGAAGAACATGAAGCCCAATCAAGACATCAGCAACAATTCCTGCCCAAACGTTCACAGAAAATCTGTGTTAGTGACGTGATTGCACAATTGCGTGCGGATTCTCGGCAGCCCACACATGTTGATTGTGAAAGTTTACAATTTGATCACATTGGAATGAAGCCTCATCCGTAAATACTAAAATGAGCTCTCACATGGAAATTAAGCGTTTCCAGGCACATGTCCACATAACATATTTTTATTCTTTGTGTGTGAGGAATGTATCCTGAAAGTTTGGCCGCACCTTTTTGTAACACCATGTATGTATATATCGTATGGTATAATGCCCGCTACATACAATACTTTAGTAAAATATGCTATTGTCTAATTAATAAGATAATACATACCTCTGTCACAGAGCCAAGTCCAACACCTTTAACCACTGCACAGCTTCCTGACTGACGAGATGGAGTTCGGTCATCCCTCCTGAGAATGATCTTAATGGGCAATTAGTAAGTATGTGGGCCATCGTTTATATGTCTGCTCCACAGTCACAAGTTTGGTCGTCTGTCTGTTCTCATTTGGATTTCCAATAGTTACAGCGACCAACACCAATTCGGAAGCGGTTGGTCAAAGACCATTCTCTCCTAGCAAGGTCCATTGTTTGGAGCTCCTTCGAGGGATTGTCTATCCAGATGCTTTTTTGTCCATCAAAGGAATCCCAAGTTCTTGCCCAGTTCGATTTAGGCGAGAAGCTACTTTCATGTAGTTGCAAAGCTGTTTTAAGAGGTGGTTTATGTGATTTCAACCGGCTTACCTGTGGTAGACGGTATTGCAGGATAGGAAGCTAGTCTATTAAATAATCACGCATATCAAACGCAAGTAACGGTACAAAAATAACATATTTGATGAACATCCAAGTTTCCAAAGTGACACTTGATGTTAAACGGTAGACCTTGAACAATATATAAACTACTCACAAGATGCCAATGTGGCAGACGTTGCCCGAAAGAGACAGAGACAGAGAGAGAGACTGATATGGGCGTGGCAACAAGCCGCGTAGCTGCCGTGTGATCTCGTGTCGCTGTGACGTCACGCTGACGTTCCAGGGCGTATCGATTGAGGGAATTTAATGCATGATTGGCGTAACAAACTTTAGGCGGAGTTGCGGCGGAAGCTAAAGTTGGCAGCCGTGCCAGACGGCGTTACTGGCGTATCCCTTTGCTGCGCTGGGACGGGGAAGTGGACACTCTCCACCCTAACGAGTTCCGAGAACTTCACTGCGGGGCAGAGTGAGCATTCCCACTGGACGTTCTGACGTCACAGCCGAAAGCCGAAGACTGTTATTTATTTGAAGTGTCCCATTACATAGTAATGTTACAGGTTTGAAGGTAAAATTCAGGCGATTACATGAGGTACAAATGATAAACAATATATAACATTGAACGATTTACAAAAGAAGACTTTTGACTATACAAGATTTATCACACTACATAAAGAAACCATACGAGTTTTACTTAGCACAAAATCTTATTGAATTACAGAAGTTGTAAAAATCGGTTGTGGATTTATGAACGAAATCCAATTAACGACGGGCTATCCTCAGATATTTTTGCGCCCCCTGAGATGGATCTCTCTTTCAATAACTTACTCCAGTCGTAAAGTAGGTGGTCAAAACTTTTGATACCTATATTACATGAGCACGATCCGTCTACAGTTATTCAGAATCGTTGATAATAGGTTTTCAGTTTTCCATCACCTGTTAACCTGCTGTAAAATTGGGAGATATTCGGAGTTTAATTATTAAACGTTGTCGGATCGTAGGAAAATACGGTTTAGAGCTTTCTCCGTTTTTAATTCTTTGCCAATCAATCTCCTATTTGTTTCTAAATTACCTTCGAAGTTTTTTCTTTACCGCAGTTATAGGTATCTTTCTGTAGCTTATTGAGTTTCGTAGTCGAGCTACTCTTTTAGCGTGAGTTTTGTCTAGTTCTTTTCACAAAAATGTCAAATGTTTGTAAATCTATCGGACCAAACTGCGTGGTCATCGGTCCGTAGCTTACAAACTACTTAAACTAAGCTAAACTAACCTAAGGACAACCCACACACCCATGCCCCAGGACGGTAACTCCGACGGCGAGCAACGACACGCTCCGCAGCGAGGCGCTTTAGACCGCTCGGCTACTCCACCGCGGCCGTTCTTATCACCGTATCCCTCTACGTACTTTAATCCATTCCAAATGTATCTCCCAATGTGTATCTGCAAACGTCTTACACCGTATTTCTTCAATCAAGATGCTTCGGATTTCGCAACGAATCTAAAGCCATTCTGCTATCGGCGTTAATTACTGCAAGCCTGTCAACATTCGAGACATTGGTTATTGCCTCAAGGGCATTAAGAATGTTCCGCTCGATTGTTTGAGAATTCATTAGACAGTTTAATCGGTACTTGACGAATAAGTTTGTTATTTAAAGAGATTGCTGTTCCCAAACGCACACCGTAGTCTGATTCGCTTCCGTCTGTATGTACGAGGGTGAGTGAGTAAATCGTTCGCAAAGTAAGATAGACACGCCAGTATTGCGTTTACAAACCTGAAAATTGCTGTACTTTTCAGCTGACTCCGCCTGTAAATTTAGACACTCGCCCCATCTTTCGGGAAGGCTTTAAAATCCTGCAGCTTGGAGTTTTTGTGGCAGCGTTTGCATACTATAAGTGACTCTCTTGAGCTGTAACTTTATTTGGTTGCTTAAACTGCTGCAACCCACAAGACGGATGTGTCGTCGTGGTAGAGAAATACCGCTACATAACACGCATTGCTGGCGTGTCTACCTCAGTTTGCGACTTATTTACTAACTCTCATACTTCAAATACTTTAACAGGGTAGTATTTGTTTGCGTCCTTCTCGGTAATTCTCGTAGAGTCTGCCAGGTGTGCCCACCTTCCATAATCTAAAGCGATGTCCATTCTCTGCCTGGGTTCTTAAGTATGACTACGTTATATTAGTTGAGAGTTACGGGCATGAGACCTGATAAAACAACGAGCGCTTCAATGGATGTCCTTCTGAAAGCTTTCACCATCTTTAAATTGATCAACCGTTGGGCTCTATTAATTTCGGAGCGGTTGTATTGACGCTCCAGTGCGTCTATCCATTTCGGTGAGTCGTACAGTATCGCTCTTTTATAAATACGACGGTCGCCCACAAAGTAAGTTCTGTTTCTTTTTCTACCCGCTGCAGCGCTACGATCGCAGTTCCGAGCATGCGCGACAGTTACTCTGACTCAAGGAGAAGACATGGACGCCATTTTCAGATCGCTGCTGCCGACGTGTGCTTTGTAGAGCTTCTTTATAATGTCAGCCGTAACGGAAAATGCCGCCGCGTGAGAAATCACATCTGTGTTTCGTTTTCTAAATGCAAAGAAAGTTAAACTAAAGGAAATGCATCGGCAAACTTTGTGAGGTTTACGGACAAAATGCTATGAGTGTTTCAATGGTCAGAAGATGGGTCAAACTGTTCAATGAAGGACGTGATCAAGTGCACGATGAAGAACGAAGTGGACGCCAATCTGTGGTTACTGATCAAATGGTTCACACAACTGAAGAGAAGATTAAGCACTACGGTAAGTGTACACTTAGTGCCCTTGCTATGGAATTCCTCGGTGGTCAGCACTTCAACAATGAGCTGAAAGAACATATTACGACATGGTTGAATACACAGGCGGCAACCTTCTATAAATAAGGCATACAAAAACTTGTGCCACTCTATGACAAGTGCCTACAAAATTTCGGCAGCTATGTAGATATTTGTACAATAAATATTTTTTCTGCATCTGTACACGTTTGTTTTATATAACCCAACGGAAATTAGTTTGTGGATCAGACTTCGTAGTTAGCAATGCTGTAGCTGGCAGACCCAAATTGATCTTGAATTACGACTGTGCATTTATCTATATTGTTAGTTAAATTATTTAACCGTCATTTGACTGTAATATTTTATTATTTACTTATTTATTTATCCATTTATTTTACCTGGCAAGATTAAAAAAAATACAGATTATTTCTAGAATATAAACGTAACAATAATACATAGATAATTTATAAGAATAAAAATTATAATACTAACAAAAAAGCTGATCTCAAGCCCAACTGAGTAACAAGGAGCAGGAACAGTAACACCTCGTAAATAAACCTTGGTCCAGCTGGCCCAACTGGTAGTAGCTTTTAGGGACCCCTTGCCAGGGCACAGGTGAAGAGGATCAACGAATTTAATGGCGAAAGAAGATGAAGATCTCATTGGCAGAGAAGGCGGAAGAATTCTCTTCTTGAAACCCAAGTCGCGTCCGCTGTGGAAACCACCAGCAACTTGGTCAGCAACTGTCCATCCAGAGGGTGCGGCTGTAGCAGTTCCTCCAGGAACTAACAATCCCTGGTTCTACACAACCAGCATAGCTGGACAAAATTTAATTACAAGTTCTATGCTTCGTGAGAGCAACAACAACATTACCCCAGGTGGTAACCAATCCATCTGTCGGCAAGGTGGCAACTGGGCATTCGGAGTTTGGGGAACCTGGGCAGCCACGAATTCAGAGAAAGTCGGAGTTCTCTGGCAGACTACCCACTAAAACACCAACATTCATCGGCCCACTAAATATCAATACACTGATACAACCTGGACAGCTACTCAGTCTTACTACAGTATTCGACAGATAAAAAATCGTATTACTAGCACTTCAGGAAACGCAATATATGGAAGATGATACAGCTCATTATGGTAACTACGGTGTATTCAAGAGTAAAACTGACAGACGAATTGCCAAAGTTGCCCCCTTGCTGGGCATGACGACACCTGCACACAAGAAGATCATAAACTCCATCAAGGAAGTCACTCCCGTCAGTAACAGACTCATGACAGCATGCATACAGTGCGCCAACAGAAATTATACAACGGTCAATGCTCATGCCCCAAACAACATAGACAACAAGAAAAACCGGACTGAAGTGGAAAATTTCTGTAACCAACTGGAAGAGACCATGGTGAAGATCCCCAAGTATGATATCATCTTACTCATGGTGACTTTAATCACAGAGTAACTGTACAGAGAGAAAGCCCCCCTAAACCACTGTCGTACGCTCTCTTTGCAGTTCCGTGAGATGCTAGCAGATGTCAGGCAGTTCCCCGGCTTAGTACCGGTAGACCACACTAGAGGCGCTTCTTCACCGCAGTTATAGGTGTAGCGTGGAGGGTATTATCGTGGAGGGGAGAGCTCGTGCCGCCCGCCAGGAGGCCACAGATGTGGCTTTTGAGGCGAACTGGTGGTGGGGACAGCCGCCACCTGCCGCCTGCTCTGGCTGTTTCTGACCTCAGCGCCATCATGGGACATCTTAAGACCCATACACAAATTATCGGCAGTGCGATAAATTGAACGTGTGGAGGCGCTTGTCCACCAACTTCACTTGTCGGATTGTCCACCTCCTCCACCACATCACCGACAAATTGTACCGTGTGTAGCGCTACCCGACCAACATCCACAAGCGACTAGAGTTAGCGTAGGAGGGCACCCAAGATTTCCCGACCGCCCGATAGATGTCTCCACGTTTACGCTACCGTACTGGTATATCCTTGATTCGATGCAGACGACGCCGTTGTTCATTCTGGCATAATATGTTAACTGTTTTGTGATAAGCTTGCTCAGTGCCATTTCAAAGTAACAGCGAACTGAACTGTATCTCAAGGAGTTGTGCCTTGTTATTACATATGAAACTGTAATGAAGCAATAAGATGTTGTAATGAATTCAAAAGTAAAGGCTTGCTATACCGTTAATGTGGTGTGATGGATAGCGTTATAAACTCTCATTACAAGGGATAGTAGTTCTTGTACGTACACTTCCTTTAATTTTTTGAAATATTTTATTTAAACACATTCTAGGAAATGCTTATTAATGTAAGGCAAGTGTGATTTGCAGTGTTCTACATTATTTATATTTCCTTGTGATTAGAAAGTGAAGGACGCAAATATTTTGCAGTTTATTTCCCAATCTATGATAATTTGACAGTGTGCACTTAGGTAGGAACCCAATAGGACAGCTTCACGAGCGGCAACAATATTAATATTCTTCCTTACCACATATATTTGGCTGTCTGCTTCCGAAATACAGCGATCTACGAGAGTATTATCAGAGTGCACTCTAGATACTATTGTAGAGATTTACTGAAACAGCTGGCTTTTTTCACCAAGTCATGCTAGTACATTATATTACTTATGTGCTCTCTGAACTATAATCATACTGTTAACAAAACTAATAGTGCATGTGAACTTTATATTACAATATTCAAATATAGTACTTCATTAAAAATTATAGCAGGAGACAATAAGGAACACAGTAAATTATCCAGGCAGAAAGGTATAGAATAAACTTATAGTTTATATTATATCTGTCACTGGGAATATGGCTAAATTCAAAAAGTATCTAACCCCTCATCTTCTAGATATCTATTATTTATAGGAATTGTTTAATAATCTGTATTACTTCCTGTTTAATTTTTAGCTTCACTATAAGAACTCACCATGTCACTCTCACTTGTTGGCTGTACTTTTTCTGCGAATTATAACGTAAGCTTTATGGTAAAAGTTTACGTATGGTACAGTCGTAGTGTGCTGGTGTTGGCAACCACATTACACCCAATCACATCGAATGAGCGGAATAATTTTTTTATGTTGGACGTGAGATAATTAATTAATGCTGTTCCTGCTCTATGACTGACAGGTTCTTGTATGTAACCTTGTCCGATAAGTAAATTAATTACCATCTTAAAGCGAAAATTTCATTGCCAACATTAACACACTAAGCCATTGCAGCCCATAAGTGCAGCCTTTTTCATGCATCTGTTTACAAACAATTTAGTCAGTAAGCCACATGACATTTACATATGATTATTATTGCAATAATATGACACATTCTACATCCCAGCGATACACTCCTGTCACGATTTCATAGACCTCGAAAATAAATAAATAAAATAAATCTGGACAGGCAGGGACTTGTGAGGGCAGCTTAAATTGCTCCGAAAGCAGCAATAAAATTCGTATTCGCCTGCCTGACTACACTCTCGGAAATCGTCACATATCTGGAAAGACACAAAAATTTGTGATAAGGAAGAACATGAGTTTTCCTTCTATAGGCTACGTTTCACTCGAAGCTATTTAATCTTACTTTCCTACCTGAGCATATACTCATTAATGGCAACATGCTGCGAAATAAACAGCAGAATATTTGGGACAAGACAGTTTTTATTTATACTTCGTTCTGGAATCAGACAGAAATGTAAAAACGTCGAATGTTGCAGAATATACTCACATTAAATTCATAAGGAAGAGCCAGAATGCGTTCAAACTGCCGCATCGAGGCAATGTTTACACCATTATGCAATTCGTTTGGCTCTCGGTAACTTGTGATGCTATTGGTTGTTCTCATTTCGCACAGAGCTCTGGTAGCGTAACCGTAGAGACATCTATCGGGCGGTCGGGAAGTCTTGGGTGCCCTGCTGCGCTGACTAGTCGCCTGTTCAACTTCCTGCCTGCGATCGTCTGCTGTCTGCACTGCGAACACGCGAAAACAAACAAAAACAGTTCGACAACCAGACACCAGAACACGGAATCGCTGCAATCGCCGCGTGCAGTTCGTCGGAACGCGTGTAGGCTGCTACCATTTTATTTGGTTCCTCGGATAGCTTGTTGGGTGGACGATAAATCAGAGCGTGTGTAGGGGTCTTTAGGGAAGTGTTTCAACCCCCCCCCCCCCCCGTCCACGCATCCCTGCGCGTGTGACCGGCCCTTACTGAGGTTTCCCGTCTGTATATTTTTGTCTGTGCTTTAATGCACAACTGGGTAGAGTAAAAAACACAGGAAGACAATAGGTAGATATCCTGCGCACAAATTTACCAACAGAAATAGAAGGCGACTAGTTTATCTCTGCCAACAATTCAACCTGGAGATAATGTCGACTTCTCTACGAAAACACCCCAGCACCTCAGAAAGCAAAAAACTTGGCGCTCTCCTATTCAAGAACGTGGGGAATTCCAGATTGACCATGTAGCTATTACCCACACAAAGCAGCGGGATATTCATGATGTACGAGTCCGAAGAGCTGCCAATATTGACTGGGACCACTACAAGAGTCAAAGAAAAATTCACTTCACGAAAATACAATCGCAAGAAATCGCACCTACAGAGATTCGACATAAACAGTCGCCTAAAAAATAAAATAATGATAACAATAAAAATAAAAAAATTGAAAAGAAGATTATACTTAAAGCGCTGGAACTAATACCGTCGAGAAAGAAGAAAAAACATGCATGGCGGAACGACAACTGTGAAACGCCCTTAAAGCATGCAAATTGCCCTTCCAGAAATACAACAGCCAGAAACACACAGAGAATTTCTTCAAAGTACGGAAAGAAACCGCCAGAACCATCAGACAAACCAAGAGCTGATACCTAAACGAACAACTGAAAGAACTAGGGAGTGACTTTCGGAACTACAATACGACAGATTTCTACAGGACACACACCACAAAATCTCTGCTTTAAAAAACGAAATAGAAACTTAGCACTTTCTAATGAAGAAAACTGAAAAGAACTCACAGTTTACTTCGCCAATTTACTAAATTGCCCAGAACTCACAGAAAGGTTCCCACTTATTCAACCCACACACGCCAACCAAGACTCTATACTGCTCTCAAAAGAAGAAATCGTCAAGCACGTCGACCATCTCAAAAACAACAAGGCAGCTGCTGATGAAAACATAGTATCAGAATTACTGAAAAATTTAGGCCTTAAATCACTTCAGGAGCTCACGGAAATAACCAAAGAAATTTGGACAACAGAAAAATTACTTGACTACTGTAGTGTGCAGTTATCCACCACATCTACAAAAAAGGCTACAGAACGGGCTTCAATAATTACCTTCAGTCACCTACAAGATCTTCCGTTCATGTCTATTGCAGGGAACACAGGAACAAATTGAACTCAAGATTAGGGAGTATCAAGAAGGTTTCAGTCCCGGACGTTCCTGCCCTGAACAAATTTTTAATCGAAAAACAGCATTGAAATAGAGAGCTAATCCCACCATATGTACATTCGTCGACTTCAAGAAGGCGTATGATTCAGTCGACCGTACATCCCTTGTCAACATTCCAATAGAACTTAGACTTGACCAGGAAACACGGAAGCAAAATGTTCAAATGTTTGTAAAGTCTAGGGGACTAAACTACGGGGTCATCAGTCGCTAAACTTACAAACTACTTATGAACTAGCTAATCCTAAGGATGGCACAAATATCCATGTCCGAGGGGGGATTCGAACCCCCGACCGTAGTGGCCGTGCAGACCATGACTGGAGCGCCTCAATCCCCTCGGTCACCGCGGCCGGCAAACACGTAAGCTCACTGAACAGACACTCTCCAAAACAATCTCTAAAGTAAAATTCATTGGGAAAATCTCGGAATGTTTTGAGATCAGAACTGGAGTAAGACAAGGAGACGGACTATCGCCAATTCTGTTCAATACAATTTTGGATAATGTCATGAGGGAATGGGAGAATTAGCTTAGGAAACGTGGCCTGTGAAAAACCAGTGAAGATTGGAAGGAAAGCTGAAGTCACCTGCCTAGCCTTTGGCGATGACCTTGCAATACTGTCAAACAATGAACAAAATGCAATACGTCAGATAGAAATACCCAAAAAATGCGCCGAGAAGGTTGGCTTGCAAATTTCTTCCGAGAAAACACAATTTATGTGCACGCTCATAAACACAGAGCATCTCACCACAAAATATTGACGAATAAACAGAGTGCCACATTTTAAATACCTAGGAGAAATTTTGGAACCCACTTGACTAGAAAAAACATCTCAAGAAACTCGAGCATAGAAACTATAAAGACAGCCTACAGTAGAACACACCACTTTACAACAAAAAGTGCATGTAGATGCAGCAAAAATCAGGAATTATGGCTCTGTCACTAAACCCGAGGTGCTATACGCAGCAGAAACCTTGTCACTCCATAACAAGATGCTACTACAAAATCTACAAAAAGAAGAACGAAAGATCATTCGGAAAACCTTTCGACCACGAAAAACTGAAGCTGGATATAGACTGCAAACCAATAAAATTACAGAGAAATTTTCAAATATTGGTGCTGACATTAGAAAAAGACGCCTAAAATTCTATGGACACATACTCAGACTCCCTGAGTATAGACTCAGGCGCCAGATTCTCACAGCAACTGAATACTTTAAAGGTATGACATGGGCCGAACAAGTACGAGAGACCTTACTGATGCTCAGCTCACCTCTCAGACCGTAAGATCTACAGAGGCAAAGTAGACAAGTAGGAAGTCCAGCCAGAGACAAGAGCCAAAAAACCGGCACAAAGTGGATGGAAGAAAGAAAGAAAGCCGTGAGCGAGAAAATGAAGGTCTCATGGGCAAATCGCAGGAAGAACTGTAGAGGCTTCACGTCATCCACAAAGGGTCTACTAAGTGTATAATAAATAATAATGGCAATGACAATAATAATAATAACGACTTTGTAAAGGACACTAAGCATGTTTCATATTGTGGACATCAGCCCTTACAATTTAGGAATTGCCTCGTTACGTTCTTACAGATTGTGAGTTATTCTCTTCAAGCAGAGACATAAGACGATAGAATGTGGTGAGAGGGAGATATAGAAGAGGTAGATTGGTTAGAGGGAGAGAAATAGAATGGTAACGCTCAAAGCTATGATGGAGAGAAAGAACTGAGAGGAGGGTAACAATGGAGGCTATGCCGTCGTTAATATTGAATTTTGAGTTTCCTCTCTAATGTCGAGTGGTGTAGTATAAGACGTAGATCACATGGCAGTGTCAGTCTTATGGCTGAGATGGAGAACGACTCGGAGAAAGATTTAGTGTTGTGTGAAGATACAGCCAAGATGCTAGACGTATCCGATCTGGTTTTGCGGTTGTGAAATGATCATAGCTGTTTAATGTGAGCAGATAAGTATTGGGGGCACTGGTGGGTTAAGGATTCGGTCGCAAGAGTCAAAAAGAAAGTGGATCGTATGGACACGAATCCACCGAGTTTATTTTTGTGGTGGGTTAGAAAGTCTGCCTCGGGAATCAGAACGCGTTGATGTCGGTGTGAACGGGTGTTTGTCGAGAAAGTAACGCCAAAATACTGCGCGCTAGTGTCCAGGTGTCGTCTTTCTGGCCACAGTGGAACCGGTTGGCGTCCGTGTCGTGCACTCCGCAGCGAATGCAGAGGGGGAATCGGCGAGGTGGGTCCCACGCAGGCGATGTCCATTAACGTGTTTACCGTCCGCCGTGAGGTACCACGCTGACTGGACGTCTGCTTCGAGAAATCGTGTGTGGGCCGCTTTCCATACGTGCCGCCACGCATACTGCGGGTACTTAACGTCGACTGGGTCGGGTGGGCGACGCTGTTGTAACAAATCATACACCGTTTCCGTCTGAGACAAGCGACCAACTGGTAAAGATTGATACACAAAACTGAGGTCCAGGAAGAAATGTCGGATACAAATAGAAGACAACTGCGATGGTCGATATCGTAACTGAGACCGCAGAAGACTCCGGAGCAAAGGAGCAAATAATCCGGAGCTAACAAAGAACATCACAAGAGACACGTAGTTTAATGAACACCGAGTTGTAGTAGCGAGACCTAATATCAAACTTCAAACTTCCCACATCGACCAAAACTAAAAGAAAATTATATTGATTAAAAGCAGATAAAAATTTGATTAATGCTTACCTGGGTGAGAATCTCCGATCTTTCGAAACTAACAATATACTTGTAGATCAGATGTGCCTTACATTCAAAGAAATAATATGGACAACCATTGATGGATTTATAACAGACAGATTAACAAAAGAGGGGGCTAACCCGCCGTGGTACACAAAACAGGTTAGGTCGCTCTTGCATCAGCAAAGAAAAAAGCATGCCAAATTTAAAAGGACACAAGATCCCTAAGACTGGCAATCTTTCACAGAGTAGCTCGAACTTCAGTACGAGAAGCTTACAATAGTTACCACAAAGAAACCCTGTCACGCAATTTGGTAGAGATCCTAAGAAATTCTGGTCGTATGTAAAGTATACCAGCGGAAAAACACAATTAATACATTCACTGCGCGTTAGCAATGGTGATGCTCCTGATGACATTTCTACTAAGGTAGGAGTGCTTAACACAGCCTTCCGAAATTCCTTCATAAAAGAAGAAGAAGCAAATACTCCAGAATTCGTATCAAGAATAGCTGTCAGTACGCATAATTTAGAAGTAGACACTCCTGGAGCATTAAAGCGACTTAAATCAATTAACAAAAGTCAATCTCCAGGTCACGATTGTATTCCAGTTACGTTCCGTTCTCAGTATGCTGATGCAATAGCCCCATACCTAGTTATTATAAACAAAGTTCCACAAGCCACTCCAATATTCAAGAAAGGCATTAGGAGTGATCCGCATAATTGCAGGCCTACATCACTGACGTCGGTTTGCAGCAGAATTTTTGAACATATAATTTCCTCAAATATTATAAACTACCTCGAAGACCCACTACCTATTGACCCACAGTCAACACGGATTCAGAAAGTATCGTTCTTGAGAAACACAGCTACTCTTTACTCGCATGATGTAACGAGTGCTATCGACAACGGATGTCAAATAGATTCCGTATTTCTAGATTTCCGAAAGGCTTTCGACGCTGTACCTCACAAGCGTCTTCTAATCAAACTGCGTGCTCATGGAATATCGCCACAATTGTGCGACTGGATGCGTGATTTCCTGTCAGAGAGGATATTATACGTTGCAACTGACGGAAAATCATCGAGTAGCAGAAGTGATATGTGGCGTTCCCCAGGGAAGTGTTATAGGGGCCCCTACTGTCCCTTATTTTTATAAACGATTTAGGAGACAATCCGAGTAGTTCTCTTAGACTGTTTGTGGATGATGCTGTCTTTTATCGGTTATTAAAGTTACCAGAAAATGAAAAACAACTGCTAAATCATTTAGATAAGATATAGGCATTTTACAAAATTGGTAATTGACTCTTAATAATGATAAGTGTGAGGTCATCCATATGACCACTAAAAGAAATCCGTTAAACTTCATTTACACGATAAATCAGTCGAACCTACATGCCGTCAATTCTACTAAATAGGATTAACAGTTACGAACTACTTGAAATGAAAAGAACACTTAGAAGATATTATAGGAAGGGCGAGCCAAAGATTACGTTTCATTGGCAGAACAGTTAGAAGGTGCCACACTTCTACAATAGAAACTGCCTACACCACGACTGTGCGTCCTATTTTGGAGTATTGCTGTACATTGTCGGATCCACACCAGGTAGGGCAGATGGACGATTTAGAATCACGGGGTGGAAATTCGATGATATTCACACTTGTTTTTTCATTCAAATGAAGCTTTTTCAAGATTTCCCTAAATCACTGAAGACAGATGCCGGGATGGTTCTTTTGAAAGGGCAATCCTTCACTATCAGTTGGAGCGCGATCTCCGCCTCCCGTCACTACGCTGTCGGCGGGGCGTTAAAGCCTGGGCTTCCTTCGTCCTTCCAAGTTATCGCAGCCCGTTGCGGATCCTTGAGCTTACTAGCCAACAGGACACGTGCTGAACCGAGGTGACTGAAATGCTAACCATTTCTTCAAAACACACTCTTAAATATGTCCAGTGAATATGAACGTTCTATCTCTAGTATTTTACGATGCTCTGGTTCTTCCCAACACGAATGTGCTCTTTAGTCCCTATAATTTACTCATGTTGCCTTGAAAAGTGTTTGTTATAACACTGTCGAAAAATTTCTCTGAGCAAGTGTACAAATGCAATAAACGTAGATTGCCTCAAATGAACCTAAATTTATAACATTTCTAGTTAGATATCATCAATGACAAGTGTAAGACAGAGTTGTGCCCTACCCCACAACAGAAAACATCTATATAGAACATGTCAGTAGGAAAGCTCTTGATGTTTGGACCAAAGGCATCTCAATTCGTGGGAGACCAACAACCTCAGTCTTGATGACACTGTTCCTTTAGGCAACGGCGAAGATGAACTTGCTGAGCTACTAAAACGAGTAAAGGACATTAGTCCAGCATATGGATTACACATCAACCTCAGCAAGACCAAAATCATCATAAATGATCGTGGATAACAGACCCTGTTCACAGGTCTATTAAAGGGACTGGAAGTCGTGCTTTCCATCATCTACACTCCTGCCCCTTAAAATTGCTACACCACGAAGATGACGTGCTACAGATGCGAAATTTAACCGACAGGAAGAAGATGCTGTGATATGCAAATGATTACTTTTCAGAGCAAACACAAGGTTGGCGCCAGTGGCGACACCTAGAACGTGCAGACACGAGGAAAGTTTGCAACAGATTTCTCAAACAGCAGTTGACCAGCGTTGCCTGGTGAAACGTTGTTGTGATCCCTCGTGTGAGGAGAAGAAATGCGTACCATCACAGATTTTAGCTTGTCGCGATTGCGGTTTATCGTATCGCGACATTGCTGCTCGTGTTGGTCGCGATCCAATGACTGTTAGTAGAATATGGAATCGGTGGGTTCAGCAGGGCAATACGGAACAGCGTGCTGGATCCCAACGGCCTCGTATCACTAGCAGTCGAGATGACAGGCATCTTATCCACATTGCAGTAACGGATAGTGCACTCACGTCTCGACCCCTGAGTCAACAGATGAGGACATTTGTAAGATAACAATCATCTGCACGAACAGTTCGACGACGTTTGCAGCAGCATGGACTATCAGCTAGGAGACAATGGCTGCGGTTAGCCTTGACGCTGCATCACAGACAGGAGCGCCTGTGATGGTGTACGCAATGACGAACCTGGATGCACGAATGGCGAAACGTCATTTCTTCGGATGAATCCAGGTTCTGTTAACATCATCATGATCGTCGCATCCGTGTTTGGCGACATCGCGGTGAACTTACATTGGAAGCGTGTATTCGTCATTGCCATACTGTCATTATGTCGTATCACCTGGCGTGATGGCATGGGGTGCCATTGGTTACACGTCTCGGTCACCTCTTACTCGCATCGACGACACTTTGAACAGTGGCCGTTACATTTCAGATGTGTTACGACCTGTGGCTCTACCCTTCATTCGACCACTGCGAAACCCTACATTTCAGCAGGATAATACACGACCGCATGTTGCAGGTCCTGTACGGGCCTTTCTGGATACGGAAAATGTTCGACTGCTGCCCTGGCCAGCACATTCTCCAGATCTCTCACCAATTGGAAACGTCTGGTCAATGGTGGCCGAGCAACTGGCTCGTCACAATACGCCAGTCACTACTCTTGATGAACTGTGATATCGTGTTGAAGCTGCATGGGCATCTGTACCTGAAAACTCCATCCAAGCTCTGTTTGACTCAATGCCCAGGCGTATCAAGGCCGTTATTACGGCCAGAGGTGGTTGTTCTGGGTACTGATTTCTCAAGATCTATGCATCCGAATTGCGTGAAAATATAATCACATTTCAGTTCTAGTATAATATATTTGTCCAATAAATACTCGTTAATAATCTGCATTTCTTCTTGTTGTAGCACTCTTAATGGTCATTAGTGTATTGATGGACATTTTGAGCAACATCTATAAAAACCACATTCACAATAGTTGAATATTTTATCTGAATATCACTAGCCCTAAAGCAATCCGGCGAAATTTAAGAACACCCCCAAATAATTTATTTATTATTACGAATTAGAATTATTTAAACATTTCGACCATTTCAGAGCATTGAAATGTATCCAATGGGAAAGGTGTAAGTTTGTGCTGGACCGGGATTCGATACCGGAATTTCCGCTTTGGACCAGCGGTCGCCTTAACCAATCAGGCTATCCAGGCACGCTTTCCTTCCAACCCACATTCTCACCTTGTAGCACGCTACGATTGTGATGACTCCTGCACGTTTGATTCCACTTGCTCCCAGCCGAAAAGAATAGACAGCATAGAAATAATTGTACATCTCCCCCAACAGGCAACTGACAATTTCAATGCGGGCATCCAGCATAGGCTGCGAGCAAGAGGAAGTGATGTTTATTTGGCACTACCATCACAGTGAGCTACAAGTTGAGAATGTGGGTTGGAAGGGAAGCGTGCTTGGATATCCGGAATGGTTAAAGCGACCTCTAGCGCGGAGCAGAAATTCCGGGTTTGTATCCCAGTCCTGCACAAATTTTCTAATGCGTCGTTGAATTTATTTCAACGCCCAAAAGCGGTCAAAGTGTTTTAATATTTCGAATTAATTTAGTACTGCGACGAAACAACAGCTCGCCTAATGAGACGGCAACACGTACGACGTGGGCGCATAGCACGGCTGCGGAACGCTAGGCGCCACTGCCTCCAACTGCGGCCGGCAGCCATATCGAAGGCGCGACAAGCGACGACAGAGATCGCCCTTACCAATCACTTGTCATTAGAAATTTATGTTTGTGTTTATCCAGAATAATCGTAATACTTTTGTTATCAGGAGGTAACTAGAATGAAACTATCACTCTGCAGCGGACTGTGAGCTGATATGAAACTTCGTGGCAGATTAAAATTGCGAGCCGGAACCGGGACTCGAACCTGGGACCTTCGCCATTGCGGGCAAGCGCTGTACCTGGGCAAAGGTCTCAGGTTCGAGTCCCGGTTCCGGCTCGCAATTTTAATCTGCCACGAAGTTTCAGGAGGTAACTGTTTGGCTGTCGCCAATAAACCATGAGTGTTAATTTGAACGTGAGATAACCTTGACATGATAATATTGAAACGTTTATAAGCCTAGTACGTTTGGGGCATGGAACTCCACACTGTCAATTATTTAATGAAATTTGATTCAAAATGGTCCAGTTCTGGGGGAGGGGGAGGGGTGGACGGTCCTCGAGATTTGAAGGCACCCCCCCCCCCTTTTAGTCCGTCACTGAAAAAGCTAGGGTTGTTAGGTCTCCCTATTACCCTTTTTTTTACGTTTTCTGCACCTTTTTCTTCAGTACCTTATTTAGGGACATTCCCGTATTTCATGGTAATATCTTCTTATATATTATAAGAATTTACGAAAACTAAAGTCAGTCGGCCAGACTAAACTACCCGGCCGATTTCCTTCATTTTTGTCATCAAGTATCAGAATTAACTGAAGTCTCTCCATCCTTTATTTTTATTCTAACGCGTTATTCTTCTGTCCTTGCATTGAATATTTTAATCGCTTTGTTTTACGATAACTTCCGTTCCAATTAACGTACGCAGTTCTTTTTGACCTAACAACACTCAGCTGATAGAATTCTTTCATTTACGCTTTTAAACACTTATATTGATTGATTCTGAAGAAAGCTATGTTTGAACATTCAACTTTACTTTCATTTTTCCCCAACTTTTTTTGTCATTCCACTAACTGTGCGAAGTATTGGCACAGGTCCTCTAGTAATATTTTGAAGTTGAAGTCGAATACTTGTTTCCAATTTTTAATGATAAGACTTCTCAGCAATTGATCGTACTGTGCAATGGCATCATAACTATGTTATGAGGCAGTGATGAACCTACTGCTACGTGTCAACTGGTCAAAGATCTCTGAAGGTGTGTGCGTTTGGGGGGAGGGGGCAGAGCAAGTCCAGCCTCTGCATAGAACACAGCAATTATATTCATTTATGTTTTAGTTCCACCCTAAGCCTAGGTAGCTGCGGTTCTGGAAGGGGGAGAGAACCAAACAAAAATTTCGTGAAAGAAATGTGGCAGCTTTGACATGACTGACGGTACGTGCCTCACCCCTTCTCTCTCCTGGCTCTCAGAGGAGGAAAGACTGTAGAACATTCAGCTGGTATTGTCCTTCAAGATGGTCTAAATGTCTGTATTCAGAAACCAGACATTAACGGGGTCGTAAATGGAACTTCTTATGCTGCTTATAAGTCGCCATTCATCTTCCACATTTTTAAAAATATGATATACGCGCAGGTGTTGAAGTCCTCTTTCTATGAAATATCATTTGGCCGCTCTTGATTACATTCAAATAACTACAGCCGTGGTGACGTTTGATGTTCTTGCAAGTTACGGATAACACTACATGCGCCTTATAATCGATCATTTTTGATTCGGATTGATCCATCTATTTAGGGTTACCAAATTTTGGAATGGATAATAAGGACACTTTCTATTTTTTTTGGTGAGACATGAGAATACTTTCCATACTTTCAATTTATTGCCAAAGGAACAAAGAAGATTATTACTTAAATCAGACATATCTACATCAGGATCAATGTCTTCTGTGTCTTTTCCATTACACTGAATCTTTTAAGTCGCTTCTGTTGAAACAATTGAAATGTCTACATTTAATTTTACATTTTCAATACATTTTACACAGTTGTCAGCGTATTTTTCTTCTTTTATCCGGGTGACTGCTGAAGTTGCTGTCACAGTCTCCTTAATAATTTTAAAAACACGAAACCAACTTTTTGTCCATTGTGCCTGTGTTAAGGAGAAGATTGTTTCAACACAAACGTCATGGGCTAGCCGACACACTTTATGTTCATGAATTGCAATATTTTTCTCTAACAACTTTATACATTCTTTCACGTTATTGCAGAGTACATCACTAATTTCAAGCCTCTTAAAAGAAGAAAATTCATGAAATGTTTGCATCCACAACATAATGTACACCGTCTAAACGTTATGTCCAGATGGCCATATATTGCAATACTCAACTCAGACCGAAAGATCGATTGAGAGCAGCATAAATCGGTATTATACATTTCTAACTAGGTTTCGTAGCATAGCAGATTCCCATTACAAGAACAACGTTGTTGGCGATACTAGAAGAAAACAAACATGAAAATATCGTTTCCCAAAAGTAACAAATGCGAACATTACCAGAAATCGTAACAAATATATGCGGACGACAGATTAAAAGTTGGAAATGCTGATATTTCCGCATAAAAGCGGATGCCTGGTGACCGTAACGTCAATTTCTCAGAGTGATTTCTCTTAATACGTCGTGTCACCACTAGCAAACAGGCTATACTACTAAAGCACTTCATGCACTTCACAAGAGGTACCTCCCACGGCCGTGTGCTGCGCTCAAATCGACTTCAGTTTTACGTTTGGCCACTAGATGGCTGTATGTGTCTCTCGTTTCTCAGCGTCGTTTCTGGCGCTCACTTAAAGAGCACGTATCGTTATTTCACAAAGTAAATGAATGTTACAAGATGCGTGAAACTTAATATACGACTAAGCAGCAAAATGACAACTTCCTGTGTGTATTTTTTCCATATGGAGACAATTAAAAGTTTGTATATTTGTTGTTGATAAAGTCTTTCAAGGGATTCATGAATTCCTAGCAGATAAAAATCTTTATTATATTACGATGTTTAACCTACTGCCGTAATACAAGCAAGCAGCTTCGCGTTGATCGACCACTTCATCGAGGTCGGAAGCAAGTGACGCACACATTCCGTGAGAACGGGGTCAGCGGTTGTGTGCCGCACGCAACACTGGAGCTGTGCCGCAGGTACGACGCACGAGTGACCGCCATGTCTTCTGCTAGTCTACTGGTCACGCAGCTCAGAGTCTCACAGTAACCCAGTTGTTATAGAGTACAGAAAGAGCAGACATCTAATGTCTTGTTGAATTCACTACAAGGAAAACAGATAAGGGTTGTAACGTAGCATTGACACCCATGGCGGACTAAAGGGGCCCTCACACGTTCAATAATATTGTCAATATATTGACAATGCGTCAATAAATTGACTGCGTACGTGTGAGTATTGACGTATTATCAATACCGTAAATATTGACAGAGCAGTATTGATGGTTTATTAATTTTGACAACATTGTCATAGGAGACGAAAAACAGCGATCTATTTGATATGAACAATATACAGAAAACAGTCTGGATCGCAGATATTAACAGTTTCAATTAACCGGTTTCGACCTGATGGTCATCTCCGGAATTACAAGTAGCCCATGTGGCCAGTGCTGCACTCGGCTGGGCTACTTATAATTCCGAAGATGACCTACATCAAGTCGAAACCGGTTAATTGAAACTGTCAATCTCTGCGATCCAGACTGTTTTCTGTATATTGTTCAGTATTGATGGGCCCAAAAATATTTTCCGGCTTAACAATATTCGTTGTTCAGAAGTTTACAGTGTTTCGCGATACAGCCTGGGAGCGCTATCTTCTGCCGCATAACTACTGCTTTTTAGTGTTTAGATTTGAGGTTTCTATCTCGATTCGCTTACAATGAATGTGAATCGGGCACGAAATATGAGTAAATAAATTATGGCGCAGTTAATCGAATGTTATAGGAGCAATCCCAGAGTTCCGTTGATTACATGGAAAGAACCATAATGGTTTTTAGCAATTACTTGAAATTCATCTCCTTCAGTATCTAGAAGGAAAATAGAGAAAGCTAAAACGAAAAAAAAGTAAATAAAAAAAATTATGTGATTGCTTTGCATGTTTCTATGAGAATTTTACTAATCGTGTTAGCAGACATAATTGCATTGAAATTTAAATATTTAAAATGACCTTTTTGTGGCCAAAATTCGTAAAGTTACGGTCCATCTTTCATCAGCTGGGATTGCGGGTCTCTTAATTACATCTTGTTTTCTGATTATCTCGTAACATAAGCAGTTTCTCGTATGATTGTAGGCTCATTCGAAAATATTTTAAGAAATCTTTCGATTCAATTTTCCGGATTTCCGTCGGCCGGTTCACTTGCGAAAAACCATTCCTTTTGTTTTACCACTCACGAACGCAATTACCTTTTTTGCAGCTCTCGGTTGTCTCTCTTTTCATGTTTTTTTTTTTTTCTTTTTACTAGCCAACCACATGATTAAAGCACACACTTTCTTACTGTCCGACATATGTTATCACCTACACGAAATCGTATCGCCAGTTGAAAACAATGACAATATTATTGACGTTAGCCGCGACAACAGCAGGGTGCCGTACTGCGTCGGCTCACTGCTTCGGACTTGAAACGTGCCGCAGTCCTGCGTCCCGAGAAAGCCGCAGGACACGGCACAGCAGCGTCACACAGCAAAGACCAAAGTATTAACGAGATTTTAATACGTTATTCAACAGACTGAATTGAACGGCACAGGATTCGTTTCCCACAATGATATTACAATCGTGCTAAAGAGTAAACGCTTCCTAAGTCACTCGTATTTTCATACAAAAAATATTGAAATGAAGGAAGCACAAAATAGTAATGTTCAAAAGTCAGACTCATGAAACTTTTTCCAACCTTCAAAATCCCACAATTAAGTTTAAATAAGAAAAGAAAGATTACGGTTCAAATTATGAATAGCAGCGGCGTTTGTCCGTCTTTGCAACTACAATAAAAATGCGATTTTTCTTACCAGACACGTTTCGTTTTAATGATAGTAAAACGTCTTCAGTGGTCTGTAATAATAGAAATCTCCAGTTTGTTTTGTTTTTAGATCTAAAACAATTCGTTAACGGAACATGAAAACTAGGCCTAATGTTTTGTTACTTACGGAAATGTAGTCTTGTTTTCCCTTCACATCATGGAATGTCGGTCTGTTTCATGCAGTACCACCGGTTCTTCATTCTGTGTCATTTTTTCCACTACTTCCACTGTCACTTTTGCACTGCGCATCATTGTTTTCACAGATCAGATGTTTTGACCGAGTCTACAGAATGTTATTGGAGTGTTGCCAACATCGCGAATGTAGATCTTTTTCTATGTTTTGTAAAAAATTATGTTTTAGTGTATTTATGTAAGCGGACTGGAATTATTGGCAAAGTAATGTATATAACGCAGACTTTTTATTTATTTATTGTTATTGGTAGGGGGGTGAGTAGTAGGGAAAGATGACTGAATGATGGTTGGATGTGGTAAGGTGCGATGTGAAGTGAGATGGACGACAAAAGTGATGG
The DNA here is from genome assembly GCA_026315105.1 of Locusta migratoria. Classification (NCBI taxonomy): domain Eukaryota; kingdom Metazoa; phylum Arthropoda; class Insecta; order Orthoptera; family Acrididae; genus Locusta; species Locusta migratoria. The sequence continues at coordinate 679,023,706 of CM048744.1, forward strand.
ACATCAGGGGGGGGGGGGGTTGGAGGTTGGTAGAGGGGAGAAATTTGTTAGTTGGCTTTTATTAAATAATTAAGGTACTTTATATTCATTGTGAAGAAGTAACAGTAATATTGAAACTTCTGGGTAGTGGTAATGCAAGTAGTGTGTGTGTGTGTGTGTGTGTGTGTGTGTGTGTGTGTGTGTGTGTGGTTTGGAAGAAGTGGATTGGGACTTGTGTTTTTTGTTGAATCTAGTATGTGATGTAGGGTAAACAGTGAGGGGAACGAGATTGAGTGGTTGTTAACAGGGAGCGAGAAAGTTTTGGGAGTTTCATTTCAATATGTGTGACATGTTCGGAGAGTCTCATGTTTAGCGGAGAGGTGGGTATGTGATTTTATTTGACATTAGCTGTGGAGTGTTGATAGTGGTACGTGGAATGAGATGTGGAGGTAGACTGAGATAGTTAGGGCATGAAGGGGAATGTTTTGTACAGGATGACCAGCCAGTCTAAAATAGGTTAGGGAAAAAATTCAAAAATTTATTTCATAACTTCGCCTAAGTTTTACAAGTGTTCTTCCACTGCGACATACGCCTTGACAACGTGACCAAGCCTGTCCACCTTGCAGGATAGAGCCGGCTAGAACCAGTATTGAATGCTGATTCTAAAATCACGCCACCCTTCTGGCGTCCGTGCTGAAACTACTGACGTTACCATGCTACCGTGTAGCCAATAGCAGACACCCACGTTTGATCACGTGTGCTACTGCTGGAGGTCTCAGAGGTGCGAGAATCACTTCCTTCGCTTTCTTCACTTTGAGTTCTCGTACAGAACAGACGCACTCCAGAGGCTCAGCGTCTGTGCGGGGCGAACGGCCGCATGCCGTCCGCTCCCGCCTAGCGGCTGTTCGGCATCAGCCACCAACTGTGTGAACCATAACCATTACCTTTTCCGTTTTCTATTCCGTTTAGACTGGCATTCATTCATTACATCCGTACCCAGGGCGAGTCCCGATATGTATCCCATATTTCAGAATATACCAAATATTAACTTGCATCCTATCTTTTATTTGCCAATCAGCCAACCTTTCCTAGGGCGCCCACAAGCCTTCACCGCTCTGCCTTCCATCCTGACAACGCTTTCAACTCATCTTATTTATGCAGCACTGGGATGGGTTGTATAATTTTCCCATCATCCGTAGGATAAAGATCAAGTCCTGTACAGTTTTATGTGATTTTATCTATTATTTTATATAATGTTTAGTTTCCAATATTTATTTGGAAACCAAACATTATATAAAATAATAGAAAAAATCACATAAAACAATCCCCTTGATGCCCTAACTATCTACGTATTACGTGCAGCTTGGCTGATCACGGGCCGTGCCGCGAGGCGAGCCTGCTGCTGCTTCCGACTCCTGCCTGTCTACTCGGCACTCCTTGGTGGCTCGGCTCTGCTACGCCACCCTCGGAGAATCGACAGAACCCAGGAGCGAGGAGCGTGGTCACGTGGAGAACGACGTGGCCAGACCTCAACGACAGACTGAAGAACGGACGCTCTCTTGTGGCCCGGCCTCTGATCTTACTAGACCTGCTCCCTTCAGCTCCTATCGTGTCATAAATTTGCCTCTAAGATGCACCTTCAGGCACAGGCGCCGACTTCTCCCCGGGTAGCCTGTATATCTAAAGCCCATTTAGATGTTACCATACCTTCACACCTCCCTCATTTAACTCCATCCCACTCCTCCGCTAGGACATCCTAGCACAGTTCACTACGATGATTGATTAATTTGCCGTATAGGACATTTGGAAATCTCGGAACCAGGTGAACCTCGTAAAATTGTCGATAGCATCGGCAATCATCAGCGCTAGTTAATTCTCCGGAGTCGAATTTTCTACAACCTGCAGATTCTCTACAGACGTCCTGTTGACGCTGGTTGATACCCATGAACTCCTTGGCGCCTGCAAACGGTCACAAATCAGGCTGTCATGGGATTTGACCAAGACGTATAATAAACAAACGGGACTTCAGATTTTCTGTGTTGACAGCTCTTCATCCTTTCCCTGCATGATCGCTACCGTTAGACCTCAGGGTAAGCGACATCCAGACCACAAGGCTTTCCAGCCGTGAGCTCTGAAACTGCGACAGCAACTTCACTCTGAGTGAAAGTAACACCAACTTCTGCTGATTGTTGTAGTCATTATTTATTTCTCTTCTAAGTTGTTCGTGTATTTCGCTATCAGTATTTCCGTTGTCATTAGATAACCTGCTGATCCTGTCCTTCAAAACGTCATTGAGCCATGCTTTGTTCAAACTGTGGACATGGCATGGCAGTTGGTCGTATAACCTTTTCAGCCAATAAACAATGCAGTGTTCTCTGTATGTCAAATTGTGCTTCTCTTGGTAGAAACATCGTCCAATTATATATGTATATATAATATTTCTTTCGTGAAGCATTTTTTTTGTACCGCATCTTAATTGCCCTTTAGTACTGGAGTCCAACATGAACCTTTGCCTCAACAATGAAAGGGATTGTAGCCTGAGTATTTAACTTTTCCTTAGTGATATAAATATCTTGTACTCTTTTCAAGAGGTCAGTCACAAGATTCGCACCCGTGACTACATAGGTGCAAACCTATTTCAAATGCTGGATGTAGACAATTGACCCATGCCAATCCCTACGGTTTCCTCTGCTTGCCTCTCTGTTATTACCTCCTTCTTTTTCGATGACAACTGATATTCAGAATGTTAAAGTAAACTGAATCGTCTTGAATCAAACGTTAGGGATGCAACTAACTGACGGAAATAAAAATTAGTACTCCCTCCTACAGTTTTCGAATTCACTTAAGATTGTTACTAAAACAATGAATTTGTAGTGCATGAAATGATTACATTACATTTTACCTTAAGGCGACCTGGACGTGAACAAACTGCATTTTCGTACCTCGCCTTCATTGCACATGTGGAGGAAGTTGCGATTTTGTAGTAACACTGAATGACATTATCTCAAGCTTTTATTTATTGAAATATCTGTTATAGTTTAAAAATTACAATATATTGCCTATTATATGTTTTTATAATACACGTTCGTATTGTGCAACCATTTTCTGACGCATCGTCAGTCTAATAGCATTTAGACTGTGGCAGGCTGATGTCAACGTTCTTAGGAACACATTAGGCCTCTTGTTTTGTAGTTTGGAGTGTATCTGAGGAAACAGAAAAACTCACATGCATTTCATTACTATTTTGTGTAAAAATTACCGTTAAAATTATATATATATATAATCACAAACACAAACCATTTCTGCAATATATTAGGCATAATACAAAGATACTGTCCCATTCTTCAATTTGAAGAAACTTGGTGAACATAGCTAAAACCATTATGAAGATATTCGTACCTAATGTGATGAAAATGTAGTTTTGAGAAATAGAGAAAAGAATGTTCACAGTGTTTTTGACTCACCGAATGACTCTTTCAGAACATTCCAGTGGCATAATCTTGCTGGTCAGCTGCTCTTTATCCTCTGCAGACTTTTTAGGAGTCTTTTCCTTTCTCTGGTCTCTTTAGTGGTGGCTTCCGCAGCCCTTTCAGCTTCAACTAGTCGCTGACGACCTATGGCAGTCATAGCAACTATCATATTATTTCCTGGGTGGATGCCTAATTTGGCCATTACTTTTGTCCTGCCAATTACATCACACGTATTTTGAGTACTGTCCATCCAACAAACACTGTTTTCGGTACTCGTCGCCGCACGCAGCTGTTGAAACTCTCATTAGGGCTTTGCGTACGACCAATGATTTACAAATCGAATTCAAGCGGCTCCATCTTTGCTGTTACCATCAACAAAGTAGAAGGCTAATACTTAACTATTGCCGGCTTTAATTTGGAAGCCAGCCGCGGTGCCCGAGGGGACTGAGGCGCTTCAGTCACAGTCAGCACGGCCACTACGGTCGGGGGTTCGAATCCCCCCTCGAGCATGGATATTTGTGCCGTCCTTAATCTTAGCTAGATCGTAAGTAGTTTGTACGCTTAGGGACTGATGACCCCGTAGTTAAGTCCCATAAGCTATACAAACAATACAATAATTTGGAAGATTCATGCTTTTCAATTGTATTGTATTGAAAGTAAGTGTGCTTTTAAAATCTTATTTAAGATGACTGTAATTACAGGCATGGTCCTGTTTGGAGGTGGTTGCCTTCCTCCGACCTTCGAACTGACTTGCCCAGCCAATTATAGGGAGACCTACAGTTCCGAACCACGGTGCTACTCGGTATATTTCACATGAGCAATACTGCCAGAGGTGAAAGAAGTGGAAAGTTACAGATAAAAATCCTAGAGAACCTGGCGGGGATCGAACTCGCGACCTTTGGATTTGTAGTCTGGCACTCTACCACTGTGCAACCGAGGCGCATATATATAAAGTGAATTTATTACAGAGTAACTGTATGCAATGGCGACATGCAAGATTTTCATTTGTCAATAACAATAATTGGCAATATTGCACACTCTGTGCAATTGAAATATTTTCCCCTGACCTTCCTATCTTTACGAGAATTTTCCCTCCAAAATATTTCGGTCAAGGTGGTTGAAATGATGTGGGCACAAATTTGAATAAAAACTATATTCACGATTTCTATTTTTACAGCCTAACCAATACAACACAAATGTGACCATATGCCACATATATAATAAATGCCAAAATATCAGTTTAAAAGACAATAAAATACGATAAATATTAAAATAGTTGACTTTACATAAAATAGAAATTAACTAAGGTTGCTACACGAATATAAGGTTTTCACTGGCTAAGTCACAGGAGGAAAGTGACAAAACCATGAAGTATAAAAAAACAAGTGAACTTTAACCCCAACTCCGATTCCAGTCTATTTTGATCTACAAAAGCGTCCCCTCTGGCACACGATAAACTCTACTACCATTCAACTCCCCTTCCTCAGCAGTTGCGGTGGCGAACCTTACCGTCTTTCTGTAGAACAGCGTTGGAGTTGGCGAAGACCAGCTGATGGTAGTGCGGTGTTGACAGCAGCGATCGCGAATGTGGAATGAGACGAGTAGAACAGGTTTTGTCGGTTAAGCCTACGACAATACTGTGGTGAAAATAAAACTGTTTTTTCAAGAAACGGTAAAAATTCTGATTACGAGTGGTGTAGTTGACAGCGAACACGCACTTCAGAATATTACAAGTTTCAATTTATACTACAGTAGCCACGCAGGATTCTAACACCTGACAGTGCAAAAAGAACACTGAATTCAAAGTCCACGATCTGGATAGGAGAACAGTTCCAGCCAGAGACTTCAAGACAGCACGATCCGGCCATTACAGATCAAAATGATATGCAAATACCCAACGAGATGAGTGAAAACTCATCACGAGAATCACATCTCCGTACACCAAAAATTCACAACTCAAAATCTTCCTCTCAAGCCCGTCCCATCGGTGAGGTGAAGCCAATCACAAATTTTGATTAATGGTCAAACCAATGGAATACGAGAGCTATTGTTCAACACGCCAGACTCCTTCCCCACGAAAGTGTCCCACGCTGCATTCTGCACGTAAGCCAACATTTCTCAGAAATCCGTAGAAGTTGCAGACCATTGGAACGAATCTGCAGACGCTGAAATGACTTTACTGCCGACCAGAAGCCAGCGCCCCGCCGCGAAAGCGCCTCTCTAACTTCCCCAGAAATCACCTCTGGCAATTTACACAAACATTCGCAGACGCCCGTCCCCAATGTTCCATAAACGGCCTCTGCTCATTGTACTCCAGTGCCCTTCCGGTGCGTCGTGATCGGAGAGCCTCCCTACACAATACAGCACGGAAGTTGCAAAACAGACTACTTGGCCTCAGGTCAGCCACAGATGTGCCCAGCGCAAATATAAATGTCCGTCTGCAGACGGAGTGGTTTCGCCACGGGTGGTGCGGCCAGCGCTCGCCCTCCAGGCGGTGTCGGCAGACTGCCTTGGAAGCTACTACAGGGAACTCGCCGCCAGCAACCCCCGCCCCCTCGCGGAACCACAAAAGTGCCGGTCTGCTGGTGTCGCCAGCGCCTTCCGCCTCGGAAGGCCTTGACGATAACTCAAAGTAATAAAAAAATAAAAATTAAAATTAAAAAAAAAAAAATAAACATAAAAAACAGAGTCATACTCCCAGTGAACAGAAATTTATCTCCCAAATTCCTATCCTCTGATAATTACAAGACAAATGAAAGATATTTAATATATACAAGATAATACTATTGATATCATTCTGGAATAAATCCAGACAATAGTGTCCAAATAAAATAATAATTCTGAAATAGGACCACCACCTCTCAGTATGTCGATTAGTCCCGAATTGGCACGCCAAAAAAAAATTATACATTTTTAGTTTTTACTCCGTATAGAGAAAAAAATTGTCTATTCGCTTACCTTAAGATGAATTAATAAAGAAATGTAATTTACTATTTGACTCAAATACTATCTCGAAGTGGATCAAAGTGATATTAATATCAATAATAATACAAATTCTTGAGACATACATTGTCTCATTATACGAAATGTATTGTATATAAAGAGAGGAATTGGATTAAAATTTCTGCTGGGTAGGATTCGAACCCGGGACCTACTACTTACTAGGCAGACGCTTTAGACCGCTCGGTGTTGCTATTAAAGCGGCTACACGGACGGTTTTAAAGCGCGTCTCCTTCCACACCACATTTTGTTCGGACGCGGAAGAGTTTAGAAACAGATACAGGGACTGCCGACGAATCGCCTCGTTCTGGCCACCCCAAGTCTGCCGCTACACCTGATGACCGCTGATTACGAAGGAACCGTGAAAGGAACGCCGTCAAGCCGAATAATGATTTTCACGCCGCCACAGGAGGTCGTTTATCGAAAGGAAGTGGACGTAGCAGGCTGCATCACATCAAACTTGACTCGCGACACCTCTGTAAGGTTCAGATTTGCCACCTCGACATCATGCAGCGCGGTACAGATGCTCACGTAAACTTGCAGAATGAATTCGTCAAACTTGGCTTCAACTGCTATTCACCAGAGCTGGTTTTGAACATGACTCGAACTGTTCGAACAATTTACGTCACGGTTCGGGAAACCTCGAGAAATGTTCGAACTTTCGATCACGACGCTATCTAGCAATTTCAGGAGGTACTATCTCTACGACTTGCAACGATGATATTCATAAATCTTTTCTGTGCTGTGCAGTATACGATTTATAACGAAGATAGTGTTTCATTAATGTACTATGGGGATTAATAAGTGTGAAATTCCGACTGTAGTAGCTTCTAGGGTGCAGGTCACTAGTAAAAACAGTAGCGAATATAGGCTATAAGTAAACAATAGCAATGGCGTTACAAATTATAGTGCTGCGATCTAACGACTCCTGTTGATACTACGTACAGAGCAGTTCGTGCACCGTTTATTCCGAGTTTATATGACTTATTTCCGTTATTGGGTATTAAATTTCTAATGTTTTCCCTATTTCATCTCTTTTAATCTTGTTTTGGTAATGCAACACTATTTTTATAAGTATAGTTGGTTTATGTACAAATAAGTATGATACAGCTGAAGCGACCATCACGATATGATACTTACTTTGCAGCTGGTTGTGTGCCATCTGACCAGTCACTCCTCAGACCAAACAGATGGTGGGCACCACCAGTTGGGTCTGAGCAGTGACTGGTCAGATGGTGGGCACCACCTGATTGGTCTGAGGAGTGACTGGTCAGATGGCACACAACCAGCTACAAAGCAAGCATTATACCGTGATGGTGGCTTCAGCTGTATCCTACTTTGTGAGGGGACGGCACGGCGCCACCACCAGAAGGCGGTCACCCCGCTGGCGCCAGATATTATCGATCTGAACCAGAGGAGCTGGCGGCTGGCGACTGGCGCCGACCTGTTTGTGCGCGTCGCCTTGTCTGAGGGCGGGGAGCGCAGCCCGCAGATAACGCGAAGAGGGCCAGCCACCCGGCTCTCGCCTGAGGGGCAACTTCAAGGCAGGGCCGCGAGCTACTGGCTGCCCCCAACAGGGCTCTTTACACCCAGGCACAACGGAGCACCTTCGCATTGCGACTATCCAGGTGTAGCTGTTCAATGATTGTCTTAAATCACCTCCAAGGAAATGCCGCGATGGCTCCTTTGAAAGGGCACGGCCGATTGCTTTAACCGTCCTTGCCCAAAAATACGATCGTGAGCTCCGTCTGTAAATAATCACGCTACCGACGGGGTGTTAAACCTTCATATTCCTTGCTTCGTTTTATTAATTTTTGTCCATCTCCTTGTATAGGGTTGTTGTTGTTGTTGTTGTTGTGGTCTTCAGTCCGCAGACTGGTTTGATGCATCTCTCCACGCAACCCTGTCCTGTGCAAGTCTCGTCATCTGAGAATACGTACGGCAACCTACATCCTTTTGAATCTGCTTACTGTATTCCTCCCTCGGTCTTCCTCTACGATTTTTACCCCATACGCTTCCTTCTAATGCTAAGTTGACAATTCTTTGATGTCTCAGAATGTGATCCAACCAATCTAGCCCTTCTGTTATTCAGGATATGCCAGAAACTCGTTTCTCCCCGATTCGGTTAAGCACCTCCTCATTAGTTACGTGGTCTACTCATCTAATTTTCATCATTCGTCTGTAGCACCACATTTCAAAAGCTTCTATCATCTTTTTATCTGAACTCCTTATCGTTCACGTTTCACTCCCATACAATGCTACAATGCTTTCAGAAAGGACTTCCTAACATTTAAATTAATATTGGATGTTAACAAGTTTCGCTTCTTTAGAAACGCTTTTCTTCCCGAAGCCATAAGGCATTTTGTATCTTCTTTACTTCGGCCGTCAGAAGTTATCTTCTACCCAAATAACAAAATTCATCTATTACTTTTATTGTCTCATTGCCTAATCTTATTCCTCCAGCATCACCTGATTTTCACACATTGCATTCCATTACCTTCGTTTTACTCTTGTTAATGTTCATCTTATTCTTCCTTTCAAGATACTGTCCATTCCATTCAGTTGCTCTTCCAGATCTTTTGCGGTGTCTGACATAATTACTATATCATCGGCAAACCGCAATGTTTTTATTTCTTCTCCCTGCACTTTAATGCCCTCTCCAAATTTCTCCTTCCATTCCTTCACTGCTAGTTCAATGTACAGATTGAACAACATTGGGGAAAGGCTACAACCTGTCTTACTTCCTTCCCAACCTCTGCGTCCCTTTCATGCCCTTCGACTCTAATAACCCCTGTCTGGTTTCTGTATAGGCTGAATATAACTCTTCGCTCCCTATATTTTACCCCTGCTACCTTCAGAATTTGGCAGAACCAGTCAACATTGTCAAAAGCTTTCTCCAAATTAACAAACGCTAAAAACGCAGGTTTGCCTTTCCTTAGCCTATCTTCTGAGATAAGTCGTAATGTATTGCCTCCCGTGTTCCTACATTTCTCCTAAATCCAAACTGATCTTCCCCGAGGTCGGATTCCACTAGTTTTTCCATTCGGGTAGAAAATTAAATGCCCTATGGCAGAGGTTCCCAGGCTATTTTCTAATTGGAACCAAAGTCTTTCAGGAAACTGTGGTGTCGCACAAGTACAAAGTGCGCGCCACCTACTTTCGCCGCGCGTCGCCATGTACGCACGGCGCGGCGATCTGAGGACGACAGCCACGAGCGCCCTCTGCGACAACTCCGCTCGTGGCCACCACTGAAGGACATCGGTGACTTCGGACTGAGATAGCAACGAGTTAGGACCTTCGTAATCAGATAGGTACCAGTGAAGACTTTGCTATTGTACAGGCACTAGGCAGGCCTCCAACAACTATGTATCAACATTCTGCAGTACTATGTAAAAGTTAAGTATTGTTACATTCTGTGCAATATATATCTCGTTCTAATTTACTCTAGTGTTTCTAGTTTCTGACTGCTCCTCTCCGTACCTGCACCAGCGTGCTATCTTTATTCCTGTGTCGGTCTCACTCCACTCGGCCACCGACACCTACGACGGAAACGAGACACAAAAGCGACGACGAGGCTGGGACACAAAAGTGGCGACGAGGATGGGATACAAAAGTGGCGACGAGGAGTGATAGAACCTTGGACCAGTCCGCTTACAGCAGCCAGACAGCAGCAGCCGGAGCAGGCAGAAATTGCTCCCGCCCACCCACCCTTATTATAAGAATTTTGGGGGAAGATATTTTGTTACGTGTTTTGTGGACTTTTTTGTTGCAGAGCGTCCTCTTTCATATTGCATTTGTGTTTTGTTATAAGTTACTTGTATACGCGGCGCCTAATCGGTCAGCATGGCCACTACCCCGAACCCAAACTTAATGGAAATTATTCAGTTACAGACGGCGCAAATAACGCAACTCCTACAGGCTGTGTCCCAGCTCACAGCGCAAGCAGCCAACCAACAACAACAGCCGCCGCTTCAGCAGCCCACACCTGCCGCCGTAACGCTTCCTACGTTCCGCCAGTACAACGAACGTGAGGAAGAATGGAGCGACTATTTCGCACAGTTTCAAGAACTCGTCGCGGCTCATCAAATTACAGGTCAGACTGTTAAGCATCTTTTATTGTCCGTGGTGGGCCCCAAAACCTTCGTATTACTGCAGAAACTATTCCCGCAAGCATCTCCTCGTGATGTAGACTTTGAACAAATAGTAGAGGCACTAAATGCTCATTATGAGAGAAAAGTTCTCGTAGCTGCTGCACGGTACCGATTTTTCAGACTGAAAAAATTACCGGAACAGTCACACCAAGAGTGGATTACGGAATTGAAGGGCTTAACCCGCAAATGTAAATTTACTTGCTCTTGTGGACTTTCGTATAGTGACGTGATGTTGAGGGATGCGATAACGCAGAACATTCAGGACCCCAGAATTCGGGCAGCAATTCTGAAACAATCTGACCCCTCATTAGACAGTGTACTGCAGCTTATAGAAGCGCATGATACTTTTGACTTAGCAGATGTAGAAATGCAAAGCCACAGTGTAAATTCAGTGCGCCGCAACGGTCGCTTTCCTAGCCGTAGTTCTCAGTGTAGCACTAGGGATTCTTATTCCTCTATCGGCCGTGCTGAACAGACAGTGAACAGTAGCCAGTGTAAAAGTGCGACACAAAGGTCGCCCCGTCGTGTTAGAAACAGTGCTTTGAATAACGGGTGCCAACGCTCATTTCAGAAAAATGTACGTAAATCTTGCCCCCAGTGTGTGTCTCGCCACAAGCGTGCTCATTGCCCTAGTCGCAACGCAACCTATTATCAATGTGGCAAATCGGGACATGTGCAGTCTGTGTGTATGCAAATTAAAAACTCAAAGAACAGTAACGTTAGAAACGGTGCTTCGCAAAGTGCGAGAACAGTTCATTCTGTAAATGTTGTACGGGCTGTGGAATTGAACAGTGCTTTCCTTGGATCTCAATTTCAAGAAAGTAGTTCTGCGCCTATGGCAAAACTATATAGTGCACCACGTAGCAAGCGCCAACGAGCGCGTAAAACAGTGCAACGGAAACGGGTTCGGGACAAGCAAAATGACTATGAACAGTGCATTCCTGTAGTGAAAATAGTGCCTTCTGCAACTGCTCCTTGTAATAGTGCCCAGTACTGCGTAGCTAGTGACAGTAGACATCAAGTAGCTACTCAAAAGTGTAGTGCAGTAGTTAGTGACTCTGTAGTAGCCTCGCATTGCGCGGACGCCGATCCGGCGGTAGTGTCATCTAGTGACAGTGTTGTTAATCCGCTGCGTGCCGAGTCTGCGCCGCTTCCTTCACTACGCGGCCCGCGCAAGCGCAGTAAACAAACCGTAGCAGACGTTGCCCACATTCGCGCACCTGTCGAGCGCCGCAAGCAAAAACTTTTTGTGAATCTTTCCATTGACAATAAGACTATGCAATTTCAGCTCGACACTGGTTCCGCTGTTACCTTAATTAATAAAGATACTTATGAACTTCTGGGTTCTCCAAAATTATCGCTGTGTCAACAAGTGCTAACAGCTTATACCGGTCAAAATATTCCCGTGCTAGGAACGTGTAGCCTGCCCGCCTCTTTTCAAGGTGTAACAAAAACAGTTGCTTTTGTAGTTCTTCAGGCCAAATCGACACAGAACATTTTTGGACTAGATGCTTTTGACTTGTTTGGTTTCACAATTCAAAGAGATGTGCTTCAAATTTCGTCAATAGTGCTTCAGGATAAAATCAATGCATTGTGTGACAAATATAGTGACTTGTTTTCGCCGGAACTAGGTTGTGCAAAAGACTTCGTGGCACATGTAACTTTAAAAGAATCTGCAGTTCCAAAATTTCGTAAAGCTAGACCAGTGCCTATCGCATTGCGTGATTCAGTTGCCGAAGAACTTAAATGTTGGCAAGATAGTGGGGTGATTTCTCCTGTTTCTGCGAGTCAGTGGGCCTCGCCTATAGTAATTATACCCAAGCCGGCAGGAAAACTTCGTCTCTGTGCGGACTTCAAATCAACAGTGAACAGTCAAACAATTGTAGACACTTACCCTCTGCCCAGACCTGAGGGACTGATGGACAAATTAGGACAGTCTCGTTGCTTTTCTAAGATTGATTTAGCAGAGGCATACTTACAGATTCCACTTGATGACGAGTCAAAAAAGTTTTTCGTCATTAATACTCACATGGGCCTTTTTCAATTTCAACGCCTACCCTTTGGCAGTTCTTCCGCTCCCGCTATTTTTCAGCGTTTTTTGGAACAGCTGACAGTTTCTGTACCGTGTTGCTCGAACTATTTAGATGACATTGTGGTATCCGGACGTACAGTTGAAGAACATTTAGCAAACCTGGAGTGTCTTTCCAAAGTGTTGACTGCAGCAGGTCTACGCTGTAATAAAGCAAAGTGTTCGTTTTTTCAAACTGAAATAGAGTACCTAGGCCATGTGATTAATGCCCAAGGAATTCATCCCTTACAGTCACATCTTCGAGCAATCAAAGACTTGCCTCCTCCTAAGAATGTGCATGAATTGCAAGCAGTAATGGGAAAGCTTAACTATTATTTCAGATTTATTCCCAATGCCTCTCAGATTGCAGCTCCACTGCATCACTTACGTAGGAAGAATGTTCCTTTTGTTTGGTCCAAAGATTGCCAGGTTGCCTTTGACAACTTAAAGTCTGCACTACTCAGTGATGCATGTTTGATTCCCTTTGACCCCCGGAAGCCTGTAGTGTTAGCAGTTGACGCCTCATCGTACGGCCTGGGCGCAGTAATCTCACATCGCATTGGATCTCACGATCGTCCTATTGCCTTTGCATCCAAGCTACTGACGCCGACGCAACAGAATTACAGTCAGATAGAAAAGGAGGCCTTAGCAATCATTTACGGCGTCACAAAGTTTCATCATTATCTGTATGGCAGAAAATTCTATTTGTTGACAGACCACAAGCCTCTCACGTCGTTGTTCTCACCCACAAAGCCGATTCCGCCACGTACGGCACAAAAGCTTCAGAGATGGTCCTTGATATTGTCTAATTATCAGTATGAGATTTTGTACCGACCTACCACTAAACATGCTAACGCGGACACACTTTCCCGACTTCCGGTTGGCCAGGATGTATCATTTGATTCTTCAGAAATGGCATGTTGTCAGATAGACTCCAGAGATGCTTCCGCTGTCGCAGACTTTCCTTTGAACTCTCGTCGGGTTGCACAGGAAACAGCTGCGGATGCAGACCTAAGTGTGGTAGCACGTTTTGTTCGCTCAGGGTGGCCTGCCAGAGCCAAAGACATTGATCGGCCTCTGGTTCGACGTTATTTTGCACAACGTCATGCATTATCTTTAAGTCAGGGTGTACTGTTGTTGCATACCGACAACGACCAAGCAAGAGTGATTGTTCCTCGTTCCCTGCAACGAGAAGTGTTACGCCTCCTGCATCAAGGACATTGGGGTATTGTTAGGACAAAGCAATTGGCCAGACGTCATTGTACCTGGGTTGGTATGGACGCTCAGATAGAGAGCATGACATCACAGTGTACAGTTTGTGCGGAGCATCAAGCGGCTCCTCCGCAACGTTTCTCAGATTGGCCACGCCCAAAGGGACCATGGCAACGTTTACATATTGACTTTGCCGGACCTTTCTGGAATACGCGCTGGTTAATTGTTGTAGACGCTTTCAGCAAGTTTCCTTTTGTGATTGCCATGAACTCAACGACAGCTTCTAGTACAATCAGTGCCTTAACATCAGTGTTTTGCATCGAAGGTTTGCCTGAAACTATCGTCAGTGACAATGGACCTCAGTTTGTTAGTGCGGAATTTCAACAGTTTTGTCGTGTGAATGGCATTCAGCATATCACCACCGCACCTTTTCACCCTCAGTCCAATGGTGAAGCAGAACGTTTCGTTCGAACATTCAAGTCTCACATGGAAAAGATGAAAGGTCAGCACTCCAGGCAGCAAGCTCTTCAAATTTTCCTGTCTACGTATCGGTGCATGCCACGTGACGGCCCGTCTCCTGCCGAGCTGCTACACGGCCGCCGTCACCGCACTCTCCTTCACCTGCTGCAGCCTCCCACGCACCGAGTCGGTTCGTATGGCGCTACGCGTTTTCAGGTTTCTACGCCGGTGCTGTACAGGGTGTTTGCTGGAAACAAGAAGACATGGGTGCCGGGCACCATTCAACGCGTGCTTGGTCGCAATATGTATGTTGTACGTTCTTCCACAGGGTCGGAGCTGCGGCGCCACGCAAACAAATTGCGCCTGCATAGGCCTCGCGATCCTGTCTCCGGTTTCTTGATTCCAGACCCAGTTCACCGCCAGGGAGCACAACCACATCGTTCGTCCCCGGACTACGAGATCGTACCCATGGAGGTGGACGCACCTCCGACGCAGTCGTCGCCGCCGCTGTCGCCGCCGCAGATGAAAGCGTCACCGAGAGGGACTCCGGGACCGTGCGGGCCCCTCCAGCTTGGGCTACGCACCTCAGAAGAAGATGACCTGGTCAATCTGGGCGGAAGCGTGCGCCCTTCCCCAGGTTTCGGCGGGTTTCCTGGAGGATCTCAAGGCGGATGCCGGGGCGCGGACGGCGTCTCGATCCCGTCCTCAGCTACGACGCCCGTCCCACCAGTAACGCCCCCGCCCAGGCCCTCCTCCCAGTGCCGTCGCCGTGGCCCTCAGCCCTACGCCACGACGGCGCGGCGGTTTGGGGGGGAGGGGTGTGGTGTCGCACAAGTACAAAGTGCGCGCCACCTACTTTCGCCGCGCGTCGCCATGTACGCACGGCGCGGCGATCTGAGGACGACAGCCACGAGCGCCCTCTGCGACAACTCCGCTCGTGGCCACCACTGAAGGACATCGGTGACTTCGGACTGAGATAGCAACGAGTTAGGACCTTCGTAATCAGATAGGCACCAGTGAAGACTTTGCTATTGTACAGGCACTAGGCAGGCCTCCAACAATGTATCAACATTCTGCAGTACTATGTAAAAGTTAATGTATTGTTACATTCTGTGCGATATACATCTTTCTAATTTACTCTAGTGTTTATAGTTACTGGCTGCTCCCCTCCGTACCTGCACCAGCGTGCTATCTATGTTCCTGTGTCGGTCTCGTTCCACTCGGCCACCGACACCTACGACGAGGCGGGACACAAAAGCGGCGACGAAGTGGGGACACAAAAGAAACATTTTCGCAATCCAAAATCACCACTACAGCTGTCGTTGTTATGATCTTCAGTCCGGAGATTGGTTTGATGCTGCTCTCCACCCTAATCTACACTGTACAAGCCTCTTCATCGCTGAATAAGAACAGAAACCTACATTTTTTTGAATCTGCTCTACCATTTTTACCCAACACACTTCCTTCTACGGCCGGATCCACGCATTTGAATCAACGTTGGCACCAACAGTGTTCGTCCAAAGTATGGATCGTTGAAATAGCAATGGAGCCAACGTTGGTACGGCCCGTTGCTTGTTGGTATTTTGACCATACATCAAAGGACGTTGGGCCAATATGGGTACGTCGTCCACACATTGGCGCCAACGTTTCATTCTGTGTCTTCTACTCGTCTGGAAACTGTTTCTTTCATCGTTCGTTCTTCGTCGCAGTTTATTTTAAAGTTCCTAAATCTCTTTGTAAACATTAGAACTGTATCAGAAAGTGCTTCATTTGTGAAAGGAACCACAAGAATCGAAATGCCACCGCAAAACGTAGGAGCGATAAGTGAAATAAACAATTTTTCATACTTTTGACACACTCACTTACTAAATGCAATTCTAAAATTAGCACTACCTAACATTCCTTGTCGATATAATTACGTAGACTTCCGCGGCCAGACTCAGATGACATAAAAGTTTTCTGGGTATGGTACCGCGTCATGATGTAACGCTATTACTTAAATAACCAACGTTTCGGCCAACGTTACAATGGCCTTCATCTGGGTAACTGATGTGAGCTGGTTGTTACTACACTTTATATTACTTTCATTCTTCTGCAAATATTCACCAATAACATCGCTTATTTTTAAAAATTATGACGTAATGTCTAAATGAAAGTAATATAAAGTGTAGTAACAACCAGCTCACATCAGTTACCCAGATGAAGGCCATTGTAACGTTGGCCGAAACGTTGGTTATTTAAGTAACAGCCTTACATCATGACGCGGTACCATACCCAGAAAACTTTTATGTCATTCCTTGTCGAGTTTCACATATTGCTTCGCAAACTTCAATCCTACCAGTGATATCAATTACACGGTTATTTTTAAGCAAGTGTATGCTTCTAAAACTGCCTCCTGTAGCAAGACATAGGAGCGTCAATACTAAAAGAACTTTAACAGTTATAGCATCCCTCCAAAACGTATCTTTCTTTTTTGTTTTAAGTTCAGTCATTTAAAGTAGTAGGTCTAACATTTAATATTTACATCGATTACTTGTAACATATTTTAAAACTTACTGATTTCGTAATTAATGTTCGCGTAGGAAGTGAATACAACACTCCCCATCATCTCTTACATATGTTTTCTATTTTGGTTTACAATGACAACACACATAAAACCGTCAATGCATCGGCCGCGATCTGTGCGTCAGAAATGTTTACGCTGGCTCTCGACGTATTCAGCTGAATGTTGTCTAGAAGAGCAGCTAAAGTCGGGAATTCTCGCAAATTTCGAAGTAATGGATGTATATTTAATACTAAATTTACTGTAAACAAATTAAATGATACACTCAATAACATTTGCGGTGTTGTTTAGTCCCTGTGTCTTTGACACGTATATATCAGACATAAATCTTTTCCAAGGAAATTTTCTTTGTATATAGTGCATATACATGGAAAATTGAGTTTCGCATAAGTAAGAAGTGGTCAATACAATTAATTCCTCGAAGACACACTTGTAAGTAGTCTATAATTTCTCTTTATCGTGACCCAAAATGGGGTACCGTTTGATTCCCTTTAATTAAAGTTTTCAAAAAAGAACGACATTGTACTCCATTAGGTAGTCTTCTTCAGAAGATGAAAGTTTTAGCTTTTTCAGTTTGTGCTCTACAAACGAATTTCTTAACTATTTTAATTAATGAGGAATACTTGAAAAATAGTCTCTAAAACAAGAATCAGTTTTAACTAAGGCCCACAGCTTTTAGTGGGGCTAACGGAAAATATCCTCACATAAGTCTCACGAAATGCACTTTATCCGGCTATAATAAATTTTAGTTGGATGTTTTAAAAGTCGTCCGGCGACCCACCTGAAGAGATCCCGCACGCACAGTTTAGGAACCGCTGCCCTATGGGATATCTCCTAACATCTTGTCTACTTTTGTAGCTCGACGTGCCACGGACGAGTCGTTGTAAGTCCCTCCAAAAATACTGAGCTATCCTGCCTGCATAGCCATCCATAATTGCGAAAGCGTAGCCAGTGCTGGATTTGGTACATTACTGACCTCTCGATGCTATACCATAAATGTTCGATGGGATTCGTGTCGGTGGATCTGGGTGGCCGCAGCTTTCGCTAGAATTATTCACAATGTTCTTCAAAGCGATCGTGAATAGTTGCAGCACCGTGACATGTCGCGCTGTCATCCACAAAAATGCCATCATGGTTAGGAACAAAAAGTCCATAAATAGCAGCAAAACATGTCAAAGTAACCGAAAATAACCATTTGTAGCCAATGATCGCTTCAGTTGCACCAAAACATCGAGTCCATTCCATGTAAAAACAGACCTCACCACTGTGGACCCACGGCTAGCTTCGCACAGAGCCCTGTTACAGTTTGGGGTGTCACGCTGGACCCCTACCATCAGCTGTTACCAACTGAAAGCGGGACTCATCTGGACCGAGCCACGGTTTGCCAATAGTCTGGCGTTCCACACGGAAGTGTTCCACAGCCCCTACTGTTCCTTATTTTTACAAACGATTAACGAGACAATTAAATGTTCAAATGTTTGTAGAGCTTACGGGACTTAACTACGGGGTCATCAGTCCCTAAACTTACAAACTCCTTATGAACTAGCTAATCCTAAGGACGGCATAAATATCCATGCCCGAGGGGGGATTCGAACCCCCGACCGTAGTGGCCGTGCAGACCGTGACTGATGCGCCGCAGACTGCTTGGCCACCGCGGCCGGCTATACGAGACAATCTGAGTAGACTGTTCGCGGGTAATGCTGTCATTTGTCGGTTAGTAAAGTCACCATATGATCAAAAGCAAATACAAAATGATTTAGATAAGATATCTACAGGGTGCAAAAATTGCCAATAGACCCTTGATAAGTGTGAAGTCATTCATATAACCAGTAAAAAAATCCGTCAAACTTCAGTTACACGATAATCATTCAAACCTATAGGCTGTCAATTCTACTAAATACCTAGGAATAACAATTACGAACAACTTAAATAGTGAAGAACACACAGAAAATATTGTAGGGAAGGTGAAAGTACGTTTTATTAGCAGAACACTTAAAAGTTGCAACAGTTCTAGTGAACAAGCCGCGGTAGAATAGCCTTGCGCACTAAGGCGCTCAGCTGCAATGCGAAAGGCCGGTCGCCGTCGGGGGTTCGAGTCCTTCCTCAGGTATGTGTTGTCCTTAGCATTGAGTTAGTGTAAGTTGAGCGCTTGCCCGCGAAAGGCAAAGGTCCCAGGCTCGAGTCCCGGTTCTGGTACACAATTTTAATCTGCCAGGAAGTTTCATATCAGCGCACACTCCGCTGCAGAGTGAAATTTTCATTCTGGAAACATCCCTTAGGCTGTGGCTAAGCCATGACTGCATCATATCCTTTTTCCAGTAGGAGGCGAGGTACTGGCGGAAGTAGAGTTGTAGGGGCGGCATTGTGTCGGGATAGCTCACTCGGTAGAGTGCTTGCCCGCGAAAGGGAAAGATCGGAGGTTCGAGTCCCGGTTCCGGCACACAATTTTAATCTGCCAGGAAGTTTCATATCAGTGCACACTCCGCTGCTGAGTGAAAGTTTCATTCTTAGTGTAAGTAGTCTGTAAGCCTAGGGACTATTAATCAACGTAATGACGTCCCTTAGATTTACAAACATTTGCTTTGAATTTGAAACTGCATACACCACACTTGTGCGTTCTATTTTGGAGTATTGCTGCAAATTGTGGGATCCCCACCAGGTAGGTGCAAGTGACGGACGATGTAGAGAAAATTGAGAGAAGGGCAGCTTGTTTTGTATTATCGTGATATAGGGGAGAGAGTGTCACGAAAACGATGCAGCAGTTGGGGTGGAAATTATTGAAAGAAAGGCGTTATTCGTTGCGGCGAGAATTATTTGCGAAATTTCTTTCACCAACTTTCTCTTCTCAATGTGAACATATTCTGTTAGCACCCACCTTCATACGGAGACATAATCATCGTAATAAAAAAGAGAAATCAGATCGGAAACGGAAAGATTTAGGTGTTCCTTCTTCCCTCCAGCTATTAGAGAATGGAACTGTAGAAATATGACAAAAGCGGTTCGATGAACCCTCTGCCATGCACTTCGATGTGACTTGCAGAGTATCCATGTAGATGAAGCAGATGTAGATGTGGAACAATGGTTTCCGCATTGTGGGTCACGGGATCTCTTCAGGTGGATCGTTTCAAAGGTTCAAAATATCAGAGTAAAGATCCTTATGAACTGAACAAATATGAAACTATGTTTAATAAGTCTTATTATTTTCACGCTATTTTTCTTCACTGCGTAAAACATTAAGTTAAAATAATAGTAGCTAATGTTTAATATTTTAAATTTAAAATTTTTACGAACAGAGTTTTGCGTTAGAACCAGAGAAAGTAGATTGTTTATCTAACAGTATTATTGTATGTTGATTCTTGTTTTACTACTAATTCTCCAAGAATTCCGTAACAGTTGTAACGGATCACAAACCTCATTATAACTATCAGCATACGAGAAAGACTCCAGGATGGAACTCTCACGTGATTCTTATTTGCAGAAGTTCTTTAAGTATTCAAACCTACTATCATTTCGAATCAGAAAAGGGATAGTATCGAGTGATTGCAAATTTACCTTTCAAGAATTTAATTGTATTCAACAGTACTAAGTGGTTTGTTGCTGTTACTCCCGAAAATAACGACGTTGTGCCCAAAAGTTTGGTTACGTCTGGAGCACAGTTTATAATAAATGAATTAACTCAGTTTTGAGTAAAGCTCAATTAGATTCATTGCCACATAATTGATTCCTAAAGAAATTATGGATTTTTTTAACTCTTATTGGTTTGCAAGCAAGGTTTCAAACTGGACGTACTTTAAGTGCAATTTTAGTATTAATCATGTTCTAATGTTGATTTATAATGAAGGTGCTAATCTTACAATTACTCATGAGCCAATTAGTCTCATCTGACCCAACCAGTCCCATGTGTATTAGTAATATAGCAGAGAAAGGTCATGTAAAAATATTTTGTGGGCTTTAAGTTAAATGAATGATCATCTTGTTTAACAGTACCGAGAAATTGGCTTCATTATAAGTCTTTTATTATAACACGTGGGAAGTCTGATGATAAGGGTAATTAATTTGCTACAGATGAACTATACGGAGTACGTCATTTACATAAAGAGTATGAAGTAGGTACTGCTA
This sequence comes from Locusta migratoria, assembly GCA_026315105.1. Lineage (NCBI taxonomy): Eukaryota > Metazoa > Arthropoda > Insecta > Orthoptera > Acrididae > Locusta > Locusta migratoria. Next base: position 679,044,727 of record CM048744.1, read on the forward strand.
GAAAAGCTGTTGATCAAAATATAACATTAATTATGAGTATGAACCTGCTATTGTTATTATAAAAAGTAGAGAACGTGTTCATGAAATGCTGGTAATGGAACGCAGTATTATTTAGGAACATACGGGTATCCTGGACGTTTTTGTAATACTGATACTGAAGTATTAAGGAGACTTGAACAGCAAAATGCAAAACCTTTGTTCCTTTGGATTAGTTTAATTTGATCAAGGAATCGAGAAATCTCATTTTGTAGGTCGTTTCAATCGACCAACAAGTGTTGAATTGATGCCTTGTTTTACAATGGGTATTAATCGAGTCCCTAATATCTACATCTACATAGATACTCAGCAAATCACATTTAAGTGCCTGGCAGAGGGTTCGTTAACCACTTCATAACCTTTCTCTACCTTTCCATTCTGTAACAGCGCGCGAGAAAAAAGAACACCTAAATCGCTCCATTTTCGATCTCATTTCTCTTATTTTATTGGGATGGTCATGTCTCCCTATATTCACATTCAGAAGTAAAAGTCGGTGATTGAAATTGCGCAAATAGATTTCGCCGCAACGAATAACGTCGTTCTTTTAATGATTTCCACCCTAATTCGCGCAACATTTCCGTGACTTTTTCCCCCCGGTAACGTGATAAAACAAAACGAGCTGCCCTTCTCTGAACCTTCTCAATATCTTCCGTCAGTCCCACCTGGTGAGGGTCCCACACTGGGCAACAGTACTCCAGGAGAGGACCCACAAGTGTGATGTAGGCAGTCTCTTTGGTGGAGCTGTTGCATCTTCGAAGCGTTCTGCCAATGAAACGTAACCTTTGGTTCGCCTTTTCTATGTGTTAACTCCAGTCTAAGTTGTTCGTAATTGTAACTCCTAGGTATTTGGTAGAATTTACGACCTTAAGGTTTGACTAATTTATCATGTAATTTAAGTTCACCTGATTTCTTTTAGTGGTCATGGGTATTACTTCACACTTTTCATTATTTAGTGTTAATTGCCGCCGGCCGCGGTGGCCGAGGGGACTGAGGCGCTCCAGTCACGGTCTGCACGGCCACTACGGTCGGGGGTTCGAATCCCCCCTCGGGCATGGATATTTGTGCCGTCCTAGTTCGTAAGTAGTTCATAAGTAGTTTGTAAGTTTAGGGACTGATGACCCCGTAGTTAAGTCCCTTAAGCTTAACAAACATTTGAACATTTGAATTTGTTAATTGCCAATTGTCGCACCATGTAGAAATTTTGTCTAAATCGCTCTGCAGTTGCTTCTGATCCTCTGTTGACTTAACTAACCGATAAACGACAGCATCAGCCGCGAACAGTCTAAGGGAGCTATTCAGATTGTCTCCTAAATCGTTTATAAACACAAGGAAGAGTAGGGGACCTATAACACTTCGCTGGGGAATGACAGAACCAGTAGATTCGAACAGTTACGTAAATTTCAAAATGATTGTAAAAACGACTACAGCAATTGAACTGATACACAAACAGAGAAATCGCTCCTGTTACGTACACGCTCACTATTCCATTAGCATTGCAAAACAGTTGAAGGTTGGCGCAGTTGCCTAACTGATTACTTGTCAGCGGCCACTAGCCACCCGCCGACCTTCAGCGTTACGTCACAGCTGTCACTTGTGCTACTCAGTGCCTTAATAATCTCATGAATCTCTCTGAACTTACCATCTAACAGCAATTTATTCAAGAAAGGCATAAGGTGTGGTCCGCAGAATTACAGGCCTATATCACTGACGTCGGTTTGCTGCAGCATTTTAGAACATATACTTTCCTCAAATATTATGAAGTACCTCGAAGAGACCGACCTATTGTCCCATAGTCAACACAGATTCAGAAAGTATCGTTCCCGTAAAACACAGCTAGCTCTTTACTAATATGCTGTGATGAGTGCTATCGACAAGGGATGTCAAATAGATTCCGTATTTCTAGCTTTCCGGAAGGCCTGTATATCACAAGCATCTTCTAATCAAATTGCGTGCTTGTGCAATATTGCCACAACTGCGCGAGTGGGTTCAAGATTTCAGAAAGGACATAGAAACGTTGTAATTGACGGAAAGTCATCGATTAGAACAGAAATGATATCTAGCGTTCCACAGAGAAGTGTTATAGGGCCCCTACTCATCCTTATTTTTATAAAAGATTTAGGAGTCAATCTCAGAAAGTTCGCGGATGATGCTGTCATTTATCGGTTAGCAAAGTCACCAGAAAATCGAAAGCAACTGCAAAATGATTTAGATAAGATATCTGCATGGTGCAAAAATTAGCAATTAAATCTTCCATACCACCACTAAAGAAAAAAAAGAAAAACAACTTAAACTTCATTTGCACAAAAATTAAGTCAAGGCTACAGGCCGTAAACTCACGTAAATACCTAAGAATAGCAAAAAAAAAACAACTTAAATTGGGAAGATCACACAGAAAGTATTGTAGGGAAGGCGAACCAAAGACGACGTTTCATTGGCTGAACACTTAGAAGATGCAACAGTTCTATTAAAGAAACTGCCTACACTACACTTGTGCGTCCTATTTTCGAGTATTGCTGCCCATTGTCTGATCCACACCAGATGGGACTGACGGACGATTTAGAGAAATTTCAGAGAAAGGCAGCTCGTTTCGTATTATCGCGATGTAGGGGATAGAGTGTTGCGGAAATAATGCACGAGTTGTGGTGGAAATCATTAAAAGAAATGCGTTATTTGTTGCGGCGAGATCTATTTGCGAAATTTCTTCCGCCAACTTTTTCTTCTCAATGCGAGCATATATTGTTAGCACCCACCTACATAGGGAGACATGATGATCAAATTAAAATAAGAGAAATCAGATCGAAAACAGAAATATTTTGGTGTTTCTTTTTCCCGCGAACCATTAGATAATGGAACTATAATATCATAAAAGTGGTTCGATGAACCCTTGCCATGCACTTCAACGTGGCTTACAGGGTACCTATGTAGATGTATAAGCAGGTGTAGTTGTAAATGTAGTTAGTATAAGGTAAATTTATTATTCAACAAAAGTTGTTCCTTATCTTTAATGACTGTTACTCATAAGAATTTGCTCATACAATAACAACTGTTCTGTGCGGCGAAAATTTTACCAGAACGACTGTGGGTGCCATTAGAAATAACACTGGTAACCACTGATCTAGGGTATAACAGGAGAAGCCGTGCTGTTACAAAACACACCCGAGTCGTCCACAGCCCACTGACAACAAACTGTGCCTCACTGTCGTCACTGGCGAGGTAGTCGCATGTTGCACATTGATTTCTGCGGCTACTTCATGCAGTGCTGCTCGTTTGTTTCCACTGACAACTCTACGCAAACACCACTGCTCCCGACCATCAATCACACGGCGTCTGCTACTGCGCTGTCCGTGATGAGAGGCAACGCCTGAAGTGTGGTATGATCGGCACACTCTAGACACTGTATACCTCTTAATACTGAATTCCCTGAATTTCGACATGGAGCGCCCCATGCGTCTAGCTCCAACTCTGTCCCGTGTTCAAAGTCTGTTAATTCCAGTCCTGCCACCACAATCACGCCGAAAACCTTTTCACACAAAATGTTAAATGATATGTTGCCAATGCATCGCATTTTATACTCCGTATACGTGATACTACCGTCATCTGTAACTGTGCGTATCACTCTCCCAAGTCTTTTTCACCTCAACAGCCTAGGATTATAATTTTAATTCACTGCTGATCAGTGTTGTCTCAGAAGCTGATTTCACCACTTTGTCATTTTACCTAATTGATTTACGTATCTTAATAACCCTAGAATTTCTACAAAGTTCTATACGGAGACAAATGTAAATGAAAAAGAAAAACCTCATAATCCATTTGGAAAACGAACATAAGGTCCCTGCACTCCACCAAGACACCTTGGTTACCACAGCACAGCTTTTATCTTATATATACATAAGTGGCAGTCGTAAATGTTTCTTTCCTAAATTAATAGGAAAATACACAAATACAAGGAGTTTGTGACACTTGCGGGGAGTGACACTAGCGGGGAAAGTGAATGTGTAGACACTTGCGGGGAGACCCGGACGCTGCAGGTAGTGAACAGGGTGTACCACAAGAAGGGATACACCACTCCTACTCCACGCCCTCCAGCCGCTACCTGTGCCGTATTCAGGGAAAGGCTCATCGAGCGAGGTGGAGCTGTAGTAACGGCCCGGAGATATCACAGCCTCATTCAACAGGGAGATAACACGTTATACAAATATCACTCGATTTACAATACAGCACCATGTAAAGAGGAATGTGATGAAATCGGAATTGAGCGCAACCGTTGCTAACTATAATTTCGGATTTACTGTATTTTGAGTCAGAATTCGCATCTATATTCGCATTTATGGCAAATGCGAATTTTTCCGGTCCCTAGTAATACCTCTAAAAATAAACAGCTGATCAAGGCACTAAAAGCAAGGGCAGATCTTTGGGTGTATTACAACAAATAACTAAAACACAATTTGATCGTGGAATTATATACAATCTCATTATAAAGGTTTTTTGTTGGTGGTTTTGAGCAGCTTTTAAATATGTTAGGAATAGCATTATGAAATATAGACAGCTACACCTTATGTTTATTATGAGATTTCGATTTCGGTTAATTTCAGGTCATCTTCAAGTCTCAAACAACAGGTGTTACTTATGCATTTTTTCAGTGGCACTCATAACCTTTAACTGTTTACACACGAGGTCTAACGTTGTTAATCGCGTTAGCGATGAAAACAGAACCCAGAATCTTTGCGTCTAAATTATTGGTGTAATTGGTGTAATGTCTTATTTCGAAAGAACAGACATCACACCAATACATATATAGCTCTCGGTAAAGTGGAACGGTGCGATGTCGTTACGTAGCACAGCACAGCCGACTGGAAACGCAGGAGAAGTGCAAACAACGTTCTCTCCTCAGAGGTATGATTATAATTAGGTTCGACGTAGACTTCTACAACATACAGTCTACACGGCGAAGATTACACCAAAAAATTTAACGTTTCGACTACTTTGGCGATAGCAACCAAATTTTAAAATCGTGTCTACTATGTAAAGATTTAGCAACACAAAACGCTTCAAGTCCATAACTTCATTGTTTTCGAGTTCTGAATTTTTAATATGTTTTTAATGTTATTACAGAAAAAACAAATTTGGGACTCACACTACAATTTTCACATGGCAGATTTTGTAGGTACATTCACAAGACATAATTCAACGGTTGTGTGCATTCATCTTATGAGAAATATCAATCATTTGTTTTCAGTGTTTATTTCAAATTTCTACATTTAAGTTTCTTTAATTATTAGTACTTAAATGTGGTGATGAAATAAATAAATGACGTGTGTATGTGTAGTCTTATGCGGCCAAACTACTTAGGTCATCGGTCGCTAGAGTTACACACTAATTAATCTTACTTAAAATAACTTAGGCAAAGTACAGACAAACATACCCATGTCCGAGGAAGGACTCGAACCTCCGACCGGACCGGCCGCGCTATTTGTGACACAAATTATATGTTTGATAATATTAATGCATAGAAGTATGAAATCACGTCAAGACTACTTCCTGCAAAAATTTCGACAAAAAAAGTTGGCACTGAGTTTAGAAAAACAAAATTCTGGTATATTGGATTTTAACATTTTATCAGAAAATGAATGTTACTACAAGAGATATAGCCATTCAAATGTACGGGCACCATAACGTTTTCCCTTCCTGAGTAAATGAGCTGCTTCTTGTAGTTTCACCACCTTTTTCTTGAATGTTCTGAAATCTACACACAGACTTCTTGAGGAGGACAGTGATACGGATATCTGATTGTAAACCACTGCCTATTACCTTAGACCTTTTTGACTGTACTGAACAGGAGTTCCGCGTATTCCGTAAGTTATATTTATACAGTTAACAGGCAATGTAATTTATAACCAACTATTGACTGCCAATTTCGCTTCATTTTTCCTGGAAGTCTTGCAACTTGTTTCTCCCTGTTGGTTTATGCCAAGTTCGGAGTAAAAATGGTTCTATATGACGGTGATAGAAAATAGAATTTATCTTTAGCATTTTTCGGTGTGTGACATTCCCTTACACATTCCGTATTTCATATATTTCTTAGATGTAATTGTAATTCGAATACAGCCAAATCGTTTTGGAGTCTACGAATAAACGCTTCAAGTATGTAAAATACTCACTGACTTATTATTAATGTTTTTTAATTGAAGGTTTAAGGTTGCGTCTCCTATTAAAAAGCATAGTAGCTATTTTCAAAGAGATGGAAGTTGCGTGATAGTGGGGTTAACTACATAGCGGTCAATTACATCAACGTAACTGTGCAGGATGCCTAATATATTTATTGCTTGCGCAGGTGTCTTGATATGCTTAGTGTTCTGAATAATATGCTTTTAGGAGGTATGACTGTGGAAAGTCATCGTCTTGTAGTAGCAGAGAATGTCTTAATAACTCTCCAAACATTATCACTATTGAAATACCTTTTTGTTTTCAGGAGGAACACTCAACGGATTAATATGTAGTTAGAACAAGTTACTATATTGCTCTTCAGCTTTGAAAGGGTTGTGCAATTTCACTGAGTTTCGTGTTGACAGTGTGAAAACTTGACACCAGCAGTGCTAGACTTCTTGGTGTGCTTGTACCCAGGAAAAGCCATTAGCTGCCTCAAGGGCCCCGGGTTCCGCGCAAGTGTCACTTCGTGCAAGTTTCACTCCGCGCAAGTGTTCCAACCTCAATACAAGGAAGAAAAATAATCAATTTTCGATCATCCATCGAACCTACCAGTTCTGAGTTGATGCGTCTCATAAACTTTTAATGGTGGTGTTCTAAAAAACGAGGGAGTTTTCAGCCCAAATACACTGGTCAAAACAATTATGGAAGGAAGGAAGGAAGCTTGGAGTTTAACGTCCCGTCGACGGCGTGGTCATTAGAGACGGAGCTTACGCTCGGAAGGTTTGGATAAGGATGTGGAAGGAAATCGGCCGTGCCCTTTCAAAGGAACCATCCCGGCATTTGCCTGGAGTGATTTAGGGAAAACACGGAAAACCTAAATCGGGATGGCCGGAGGTGGATTCGAACCACCATCCTTCCGAATCCGAGTCCAGTATGTTACCACTGCGCCACCTCGCTCGGTAACAATTATGGGATCACTTGAGATATCTTCTGACGACAATTATTTGTGTCTCGATACCTCATGGTCTGTTCTCCCTGATGTGGGAATAGAGTATTTAGGCTGCGAGCATTACAACACAGATAAGCTGTGGTAATAGGAAAGAGACAGCATGGCGAATGGAGATTTGGTTGTGGCGGGAGACGTGCAGGGAAGAGTCCTCTGCAGTCCGGCTTGTCACTGTGGCCTTGGTGGCGGAGTGGTCAACGCGCCTGCTAGGAAGCAGGAGATCCCCGGTTCGAATCCCCGCCGGGCACAATTTTTCATTCACCGCACTTTGGTATTCCATCTAAACCTAGTACAGTGAAAGCCATAACTGGTCGCGATTTATTTCATCCACTGAATGCTGTAACGTCGTCAAAGATATATAATTGAGATATCTAGGTTCTGAAATACTGTCATCCTGAGAATAAACTAACTAACATGGTTCGACGTCTTTTTGTATGTTCTACGGAATGAAGACAACAACATTACGAGAACCAAGACAGTCCTGATCATTGTCCAAACGTTCGTAAACCTATTGGACCAAACATATGTCGTCATCAGTCCCTAGACTTACAAACTGCTTTAACTAACTCACACACAACCCATGCCCAAGGAAGGACTCGAACCTTTGACGGCGAGCAAAGGCACGCTCCGCAGCAAGGCGCCTTAGAGCACTTAGCCACTCCACCGTGGCATAGTGGTAATAACAGGAAGTTACTGCAGTCGGGGTTGGTGTTGACTTGTGTTTACCAAACTAATTACAAAAGCAGATGGATTAAGATAGTGTAGTCATCAGGTTGTGCGATGCAACAACACCGTGACTTACCCGAAGCTATGGCATGGAGATCCGTAGAAAGGTTGATAACGGGACAAACAAAGAGAGAGGTGGATGCAGCTATTGTAGTGTACGAAAGTGTAATTTCCGAGAACTGGATGCGATTTCAAATGACAGGAATAGTTTAAAAAAAGGCAGGGCCACTGCCGTCCACAGGTAACATCAGGAAGAAATAGCCGTTATCTGCGGTTAACAGCCCGTAGAGACAGGAGGCTGAATGTAATTCAGCTTGAACACACTCTCCAGCCAGCAACAGGACGCGCAGTATCAACACAAACAGTCCGAAATCTCCTTAGGGAATGTGGCCTCTACGCATAAAGGCCTTTGATATTGGCCCCATTAAAAAACCACGACACCGCCCAGTCGCAGAAACTGGGCGGAGGAACATCAGGATTGTAACGAATGACGCCGTGTTCTGTTCACAGTTGCAAAAAGATTTCGTTCCCTCATCTGGAGACAACGTGGAGCAATCCTGCTTATGTGCAGGAAACATCACCGTATCATGGTGGTGGACGAATGGTGCGAGCAGGAGTCAGTATTTGCGGACGTACTGACCTCTATGTTGTTCAGAATGGCGTTTTCACTGCTCAGAGGTATGGAGACGAGGTCCTTCGTATATTGCTGTGTTCTATGCTGCTGTCATAGGAGATGGGTTGTTCTAGTGGACGATACCGCCCGTCCTCTCAGAGCTGCACTGGTGGACAACATGCCTGAAGCTGAGGGAATTTACGGAATGGAGTGGCCAACGTGTTCACCGGTGCATGTCTGGGCTGCAGTTGGCAGACGCACTGCAGCCAGAACAGCACCTCCCACAGCGGTTGCAGAGCTGGTTATACCACCCATGGGAGAATGGACAAATATCTCCCAAGAGCTGACTGATAACCTCATGCTGTCCATGGCACGCAGCTGTGCAACTCTACTGGTAGTCCGAGGTTAACAAACACCATATTAGAGGACAACGAGATTGACTTTTTCACTATTAAGGTAGCCCCAGAGTGCCTCGCTCTAAGCAAACACCATGTAAACTTACATTCCAGTAAAATATCGTATTAAATGTTCAAATATTTGTAAATCTAAGGGATTTAATAGACTGGTTACCAGTCTCTAGGCTAACAAACTACTTACACTAACTAAAAGTAATTTATGCTAAGGACAACACAAAAACCCATGCCGGGAGAAATGTTCAAATGTTTATTCAGCTTATGGGATCATCAGTCCCTAAACTCACAAATTACTTATGAAAAATCTTATAATAAAGACGACTCAAAAATCTATGCCCGAGGGGGATTCGAACCCCTGACCGTAGCGGCCGTGGAGACTGACTGGCGCGCGCAGACCGCTCGGTCACTGTGGCCGGCTCCCGAGGGAGGACTTGAACCTCCCGCAGCGCGCACCGCAGAAGAGCGCCTTAGTGCGAACAGCTATTCTGCGCCGCGGTGCAGTAGCCGAGCGGTCTAAGGCGACTCGCTGCGGAGCGCGCGGTTGCTCGCCGTCGGAGGTTCGAGTTCTCTCTGGGGCATGGGTGTGTGTGTTGTCCTTAGGTTAGTTTACCTTAGTCTAAGTAGTTTGTAAGCTACGGATAGATTTACAAACATTTCAACATTTTTTTAGACCTTTCTGCCGTGGCAAACATCGCACTGTACCAAACACAAATTACAATTGTAACCAATATGTGAATAAAATACGTTACCATATGTATATTATGTATGATGTATCACCTGATCCGCTATGTGCTGACCAGTGTACCTTACAGTCTCTCACTCCACGCTGAACCCAAGCGAGCTGCCAAATATAACTCGAATCTGATCGCCGTGTCTAAGGCCTTCTCTTTGACAGCAAACATTTTGATTTTTTTATACGTGCATGCGAAGAAGCAAATCAGGTCGTTTACATACCGGAGGTGGACAAAATAATACTAACACCATAAATGAACTACATGTTGTAACAAGTTCCCACCACTGCACACGTGTTAACACTGATACGCGATTACAGTGCACACTTGACGCATGACGTATTGCATTACACTAAACTTTTTATTATGAGACGGTCAACACAAATAATCGGTGAAAAGTGTGGTCTCTCAGACTTCGAAATAGGCCAACGCGATGGTTAGCGGTAAGTGAGACCATATGTGACGAAAAGGCTGCACTGTTTAACGTTCCACTAGCGACAGTACCAAAAATTTTCAGATGTGTGTAAATCTGTGAGACTTAACTACTGTAATTATCAGTCCCTAGGTAGGACTCGAACTTACGACGGGGAACAACCGCGCCGCTCTGCAGTAAGTAGCTTTAGAGCACTCGGAATTCCATCGCTGCCAGCGACAGTGTGACACGGTACACAAAACAAGGTATGCGAAAGGGAGATGGGTGGAACACGAGCTTTAAGAGCGATTGTCAGCAGACAACATAAAACTAACATGACAAAAGCGACTGCAAAACATTAGCAATTTTTTGGGAAATGGTACCAAAGTAGAGAAAGCACACTGTTCTAATGTCTACGTAATTGTTGTTTTTCTTTTTGTTATGAGGCCACACGATGTAAGAATTGTTTTCTCCACCAACAATACATTAGAAAACAAACTACATCTCAACATAAAAACAAAAAAATGATAAATTTCCAGATTCAGAAGTGTACAAAATTAAATGCAAGCCGTGTCCTGCACTATATGTTGGTGGGATTGGACGAACCTTCCAAACTAGATTCAAAGAACACATTAATGCTTTTAGATGCAACAAATCTCCCACAGCTTCACACATCCGAAGCACAGGAAATCCCTTTGATGACATTGAAGAAAACGTAACGGTACTGAACAAAATAAACAAAGGCCACAAACTAAACCTGTATGAAGAACTAGAAATATTCATACATAATAGGAAATATAGAGACAACTCATTGAATGAAAAAGTTGCGACTATGGCAATGAATTTCTTTAAGAGTTTCATAAATGTAGTGTATGATGTAACTTAAGGCTATTCCATTTTCTTCCTTCAAGTGACCCTCAGAACAGGATCTCATCAACATTGTACGCATATTATCAATCAGTGTATATACTATTTAATTTAAATGCTTTATTTTGTTTTTCTATCTGTTTTTGAAATATCCACAGCCTTAATAATATTCTGTTTTAAACAAATTCACGTAGTCCATAGTGTTTAGATAGTTATATATAATCTTTGAGACAAGGCACTATATCTGTGGAGTCGTAATCTTTGGTTTGTTTATGCTTTTGCTCCTACCCAGTGTGTCTAGTTCTGCTGAAATGTTACTTTGTGAAAAATTACAGAGTTATAACACTGGAACAAGTTTCCAGTAACCAAATTAATATTTAAATTTATAATTTTACATTAACAAGAGTTTTAAGCGCCTTGTAGCAAAATGAAACCGTAATAAGAACTAGCTGAGTTCTGAGAGTATCGATGTAAACAAAAACCATTGTTCCACCTGGAGATGAGAGTGTAAACTCTCGAAACGCATCGTGGGAGTAATAAAAGAGTGACTGGTGCTGATAATTGCTTTTATTTCAACTTTTATTGTCATTAACAGTCGCAGTTACTTACCACAGCCTAATATGGACGATTTAAAGTTCGGTTGAGCTTAACATTCATGGAAAGGCTGCGTTTGCAAAATGCTTAATAACGAAAGATAACGCAAAGCTGCGAAGTAAGGTATACGATTTGAATAATTGATAACTGAAAGTACATGCTATCGTCCTATGATTTACTTGGTTACATTTCTTCCTACAAACAACAGGGTTTTCGTATTGAAAACCGGAAAAGTAGCTTATGATACGCTATGACTGCTTCCTGCAGACACGCATGGTGGTGATTCCGTCATGATTAGAGCATCTATATGGTGGTATTGAACTGTTTGTACCACTAACCTCAGCCAGACAGCAAAATAGATTCAAGAAAATTATCGACAGGAAGTGAGAATCGCCATGTCTCAATATAACTGGATCGCTATTGGGAGTTTTACAGTAGAGAGTGAGGACCAGATTTATAGCTTCTACACCTTTGAAATAATTGACGGATGATTCAGTACAAGAATGTAGGAAACTGTAAAAACACTTTACGAACAAGTTCCTCGAAAAAAGGCAGCTGTTCTGAAAGCCAATGATGGGCCAAATCCTTACTAACGAATAAATATTGTCTCTATATTAGGTGATAATATTATTTTGGTGGCCTCGTGGATTAACCGCTACTTTGTTGAGAATGAACTATCCTCTCCGTTGTTTCCAATACCAACAGTTAGTGTGGAACACGGAGTTCCTGTCAGCTGGTGTCCCGCTTGCCTGCCCTGTCAGTTGGGTTGCATATGTGGAAGGCGTCTACTAGACACCCGCGCTCTCACAGAAATAATGGGGAAGAAATCGTCATTCCGAGTTGACGAGTGCATTTAGGCTTTACACACCGACTGCTAATTTTTCCCTTAATTAACAGCATTTAACAAAAGTATCACATACCGTCCATATTTTTGGAAGCATTTTTGTTTCCTTTGGGAAAACAGAGGCCTTACTATAATTTTTTATTTAAAAACTGTCTAGAACGCAAAATTAAAATTTTATAGTTTAACTCAGCGTATACAAGAACAAGACAGTAACACAAGTAGCAGTTGTATCGCACACGCAACGCTACCCCACTGCAGGTCCACGGAACACGTGCAGGCGCGCTGCCAACCTTACACGCCACTGCGGAGAGACTTTGCAGACACACTGTACTTGAATCAAACAACAAAGGATCCCTGCTCCACCCATCCAACAGCCCGACACCGAACCCATGAACATTTGTTGAACAAGTTAAATATGTCGCTGTGTAGAGACAGTAGGTTATATCTAGGCGCTACAAGTGTTAAGAGGCAACCATTAAAAACACGCATGTGTAGGTGGCACTATGTCGGTGAACTAGCACCTGCTAGCCACATCCGCCATGCTGCCGTCTAGTAACCAGTGACTGGCTGTCTGCGTACTCCACACTGCTGTGCAGGTTCTGCGGCCACTGAACGTGGAGTAACACCACAGCCCAACATATAAAGAAACGGCATTCCACAGATTTTTATTATACAATTCGACAGCAACGCTACAAGCGACCGGCCAGCTATATTTCTGTTACGCTACTCGATGTGTGAGAATTGTTTCGTTTATATTGATTTGTCACATAGTCTTACAATGGGGGATATACGAACGTAGTGGCTTTAAATCGGTAATAAGTAATAAATGACTCCGCATTTGACTTTCCTAAGAATCGGAACGTTACATGACACTTTATGTATAGGTATTCATGGGGAATTTCATTTCCTTTTAAGAACAAAAAATTGCTAATGACAGTAGGAGAGCTACATCTACATGGGATACTCTGGAAATCACATTTAAGTGCATGGGCAGAGGGTTCATCGAACCACCTTTATACTACTCATCTCCCATTACGAATTTCTCGTATTTTATTCTGATGATCATTTCTATCTATGTAGGTGGGAGTCAACAATATATTTTCGCACTCGGAGGAGAATATTGGCGATTGGATTTTCGTAAGTATCCCACGCCGCAACGATAAGTGCCGTCGTTGTAATGATTCCCATCCCAGGTCGTGTATCATTTCCGTAACTTTGTCTCCCTTGTATCGTGACAATACGAAACGAGCTGCCTTTCTTTAGACTCTTTTGATGTCCTTCGTCAAACCCACCTGATAAGGATCCCACACTGGGCGGAGAAGCGTAGTGTATGCAGTTTCTTTAACAGTTCTGTTGCATCTCTTAAGGGTTCTGCCAATAAAAGGCAGTCTCTGGTTCGCCTTTCCCACGATATTATCTACCTGTTCTTTCCAATTTATGTCTGAAGTAATAGTAATTCCTAGATATTTTGTGGAGTTTACGGCCTTCAAGTTTGATTCATTTATCTTGTAAACAAAGTTTAACCGATTTCTTTTCGTACTCATGTGAACGACTTCACACTTAACATTATTTAGAGTCACTTGCCAATTTTTACACCATAGTGATATCGTATTTAGATCGTTCTGCAGTTGGTCTTGATCTTCGTCTTGATGACGGCGTCATCTGCAAACAACCTAAGAGAGCTACTTAGATTTTTTCCCAAATCGTTTATGTAAATAAGGAACAGCAGAGAACCAATGGTATTACCCTGTGGAACGCCCGATATCACCTCTGTTTTAGTCGATGCCTTACCATCGATTATTACATCCGACCTTTTGCAGAAAGACGTAGATTTTCTACTTAGGAACGTTAAGGTTTCTTCACTACAATTCCAGTAAAATTAGTGCGTTTGAAACGTAGAAAACTTGTATGGATTGCAATACCTACAATATTCAAAGTACCAAATCAGTCACTACAACTGTAAATGAAGGAAAAACCTCGCATACCGAAAATAAAGCAGCAAAAGCAATAAAACTGTTTTTCAACATAGATGAAACAAATGCCACAAATTTTGTGCAATATTTGACCCATAAACGGCAAGAATCTGTACGACATTGGGTTCTCTCTCTCTCTCTCTCTCTCTCTCTCTCTCTCTCTCTCTCTCTCTTCAGAAAAATTAATTTCACTCAAAGTTATTTGCGTATATGAGAAAGAAGAGTGAAAGAGTAAAAATGTGCGAATCCTTAGACTCCACACCGTATTAATGCAAAACAAAGAAAGTTCCTCTCATAGTAAGATCGAGTGATAACAGACTATAACAGAAATTTATGTTTCTTTTATGTTTAAATTCTCTTAGTTTCAGCGGAGTAAGGTATATATTTTTTCCTAAATACGTAGTAGTTGCTTATATGACTGAATCGTCGAAATTCGTCTGTTTTTACATTCATTTCGAGACTAGCTGATAAACCCGATTCTTTCCGGGTATACATGCATTTTTCCAGTCTTATATTAGAAACGAATAAAAATGTGGAAAAGATTTCATCTTCATGTATTCAAAAAAGCAGGTTAGAAATTATGAAATATGCAGTTCAATACCTATGATATCATATATCCTTGACTATGTGTCCTATAAAAATATAATTTTCCAGACTTGTAGAGAGTAATATTAGAAAATTGTATGCGATGAATGAATGAAGTCTCGTAAATCTCCCGTCGCGTGATGGGAAAGTTTTTGTGACTCGTTGTTTATGACGTCATTCTACTGAACTGTGTGTCGTAGGTAGTTTTTAACTACACAGAGATTGTTGTCTGATAGTAAGCAATATTGCACCAAGTTTAGTTGAAATCGGTGTATTATTTTAGGAGGAGATGTGGAAAAATAGTGCATGATATAGCAGTTATTCGGAAATTTCGTTGTTTATGACGTCATATCTCGTGAAATATGTGTCGTACTATGATGTAAATTTGAAGGTACAGTGAGTGGTATATGTGCCTAATGTGTTCAAAATATATATGTTGAATGTTGTTACTAGTAAAGACGTAATAAATCGAAATCTTATATGTGATAATGCGGTTTTCATGACCAAATTGTTTGTGACTTCATGTCTCGTTAACTATATGTCGAACTGTGATATAATATCGTAGTAACATTCTGTGGTACATATGTGTACTGCCTGTGAAAAGTCTCGCGAATATAAATTACAGTGTAAAAGTAATAACTTGTAACGTCATGGAAAAGGCCGTTGAAATACATCATGAACATCGGAAAAGTATTAGCGATAAACTTTTTTCATTTTGTTGGGGTTGTCAGCGAGAAAAGTTTCGTAAGGATTTGAAATTATTATGACGTGATATCGTATGAACTGTGTATCGTGGGTGATTTTTGGCACCATAGCGAATTATTCTGACCTTAAAGAATATTTGTACCAAATTTGGTTGAAACGGGCCATTAGTTTGGAGCAGATGTAGAATATTATCGCATGATGCGGCCGCTTTTGACGACTGTCATTGTTTATGACGTCATATTTCCTTATGCATGTGTCGTAGGTGGTTCGGTAAGCCGACAGCGATTGTTGCCTGATAATAAGGAACATGTGTACCAAGTTTAGTTGAAATCGATCCAGTAGTTTCGTAAGAGATGTGGAACATACATACACACAAACAATCTATTTTATAAGAAGTATAGATTATTCATATCTCTTGCTATTTTACTAATGCTTGGAACGCAAACCTCACAGGAATTTTTCATTGACTACGTAGCAAAATAATGATAAACAAACATCAACCCTCGGCGGCTTGCCCACCGCTGGGAGCGCTAGTGTCGTTGCAACTGTCAGTCGGTAACAACTTGGACAGCAGTGTCTCGACTGTGTATATTAGACTGTGGTAACAGCGACCTGTCCGCTCACACAAAGAACGCACTGCTCGATCTACGGGCACAGCACGCTCTTCTCTCTTCAGCGGTTGTCACGGTTCCACTGCTCTGTACAGCCTCCAGTCTAGGCGTCATTTAGACCATTCCTTCCAAGTCACGCAAAAGTGCGTAATGTTTCTGAAAAATTGAAGTGATTGACTTAATGTCTAATTTTGCTATTTCTGTAAGGTGTTGACGAGGAATAATCTTTCAGGGTTTTTGAGACCGCTCTAAAAAAGCCACCGGCCAGTTAAGACGATTCATTAATCGTATCCAGTGTGAGACATTTGACTACTTAAGGGGAGACGGAAGGCAACTGGGCTCAAAAATTCGATTTTTAGATTTTAGCGAATTTCAAATGCCTGGTATTTTCTGCATGAGACAGTTTTTGTTTTATATAAATCCGACAATTTTTTAGTGAGTTATGATGGTTTTTTTGACGCTCTGTGCAATCTGGCCACGCCTTCCGTTATGCGTCATGCGGAGAAAATGCACACAGCATTCTTTTACTCCTTGTATATTATTTCATGCTTCTATTGTTTTTATCGCTTCCTTCATGTACTATCGATACTTTTTGTTCCGATCGTGTTTGTTATTGCTTTCGAACGTTACCAAAAACTGTATTTGTTCAGATCACAACCCTCAAATTTGGTGTTTATGGTGCCTTTTTATGCTTCAATGATGGTGTAACTAGAAATTTGGATGTTTTGGAATTATTGGGCATACAATCTAGTGGAAATACTGCAAAATCCTTCGTGAAAATAGATAAAGAGAGAATCCGCAAAGCCGGCCGCGGTGGCCGAGGAGACTGATGCGCTCCAGTCACGGTCTGCACGGCCACTACGGTCGGGGGTTCGAATCCCCCCTCGGGCATGGATATTTGTGCCGTCCTAGTTCGTAAGTAGTTCATAAGTAGTTTGTAAGTTTAGAGACTGATGACCCCGTAGTTAAGTCCCATAGACTTTACAAACATTTGAACATTTGAATCCGCAAAGCCGATATTGCTAATTTAAAATGCACAAAAGAAGCTAGACAGAAAAGAAGAGGGACCAAGAGATGAAAAGATCAGTATGATTCAGATGAGGCTCAATATGGTACAGGAAAATATTAGTGGTAACTAATTCTCATCAATAACTGTACCAGATTTGCATTATTATACTTTAAATTGATTTTTCTCAAAACTACATTTTTTTTACTTTCAGATACCATTATTTGAGAAACTAATGGGGTTTGTACTGAAGATGGTAATAAATCTTTACAAGTAAATTGAGAACCAAAAAACAATCATCAACTGTTACAAACTATTTTATACTTCGGGCATCCACAGCTGAAATACATTGTAAATCAATTCTAGAAAGTAATATAAACAATCAGGATGTCTTTCTATGAATTATTGCAGTCCGCCTTAGCTGTTTTTATACGCCTTTATTGCGTTACTACCGGTTTCGTACCGTTAAAGGTACATCTTCAGGTATCTTTTAATTTACATAGGGTGGTTTGACTTGTTGCGTGTCCCAACGTTCATGATGGTTTGCCGGGTTTTATGGAGGTATTCTTCAAAGATGTTAATTAATTTTACAAGGGACTCCCTTCAGTAAACGCCTATGTGGGGAACGTTTGCGTATACCAAGTTTATTGCTTAAAATTTTAACGTTGAATGTAGGGGTGGATTCAGTATCCCCTGAATCTAAAGTAAAACGAATTGTACCAATGTTTGAGTCATATGCTATTAAAATATTTGACAAAACCAGAAGCTTTTTGGAGTCGTGGTTCGTGTTACGATTCTCAAAATTAGAAAATTCCTAGAATCCATTAGGTGCACGTTAGGACTTAAGCATTTTCTTGTCATTCGAACTATGAAAATTATTCATGTGCTCTGATAGTATATGATATGTTCAGAAGTGCAATACTTCTGAATACGTATTGTCGTCGTTCAAGAAATCGTTGTGTAAAGCCCCCCAATACTCGTTTGTATAGCTTATGGGACTTAACTACGGGGGTCATCAGTCCCTAAACATACAAACTACTTATGAACTAGCTACAACTAAGGACGGCACAAATATCCATTCCCGAGGGGGGATTCGAACCCCCGACCGTAGTGGCCGTGCAGACCGTGACTGGAGCGCCTCAGTCCCCTCGGCCACCGCGACCGGCCCCAATACTCGTCATCATAACAGTGTGCTGTGGCGATGAAGAAAGCCTGATGCTATGTGTCCACGCTGCTCTCTTAACCCGGCATCGTTGGTCGTTGTCATGTACTCGCTTATTGGCGGTGACAGGTCCGTTGGTCGCGTGACTGTATACTAAAGCGAGTCTCTCCAGTATGTGGGTACGCGCATTACGTCACGGTGTGGAGGGCCAGTGCTGGCTACCCAGCAATCCGGACTGCCACATACAAACAGCTAAGGCAGACTGCAATAATTCATAGAAAGACATCCTGATTGTTTATATTACTTTCTAGAATTGATTTACAATCATCAACTGTTTTATAATAAGTAATGTTCTAAAAAAGTTAAATTTTACTGGTAAAAGAATAAAAAAAATGTATTCAAAACCATTAGAGTTATTATGTTCATTTTACTTGTAAATTGAGACATATATGTTATATATATGCAGTAAAAAATTTCTTTGTTCTATCACTTATAGTTCCTTTGAAAAGTGTACCTATTCAAAGAGTAAAACAGCATTTGCAGAATAGGGATAAAAATTGCCTTCCGTCTCCCCTTAAGGCTCTGTCAAACGGAGAGCAGGTAAAGCCCGCGCGGGCGCTGTGTTGCACTCTGCCTCACCGCCTGAGTCAAACAGAAAGCGGGCACACGCACTGCCCGCCGCGTGCAGCGGGCAGGCTGTGGTTTCCTACCGAGAACGCGGCGGGCAAGCGGGAGCTGTGTGGCGGTAAACTGACAAACTGATCGATATGGTGCGTCCAAAGCCATTCCTCTACGTCATACGTGGCCCAGCATACAAAAATGCGTCTAACAAGACAGACAGTTGGAAGGAGTTATGCACAAGTCTGACTCAAACAGGTAGTAATTTATTTTTCATAATTACAAACCAATGTATACCTACTTGTCTAATACAAACTATTACATGAAAATGAATTAAGCGAAATATTGAAAATTACAGTACATTTCTGTTTGTGTTGTGCAAAATACAGTTAAAAAAACGTAAGAAAAACGATGTGGTTGGACAAGCATGATGCAGAAGGTAGTTGTTGGCTGCCAACTAAACATAACATTTGATGCCAATAGCTTGTTACTGGTTATTGACAAAATACGCAAGAAATTGGTTTCTGTTTTAGTCTTAGCGTTTTCGAAAATGCATTAGCATGTAGATTATCAATCTGCTCCTCTTGTTCAGTAGGCACGTAGCTTGCATTGCTACGGATGAAATTATTAGACAGCACGCTGCTTCCAAATCTTTATTTACAGCATCAGTTGGTAGGTGTCTATTGGCCCTAAAAAGACACGCCATTTTTCAACAAGAATTTCTAGTACATGCCGTCTCTCTTACAGAGCCATTTATTGTAAATGGCGTTTTGAGGATCTTCCAAGGCTGCAGCTTTAGGAAACGGACAGACTAAATAATTCTGCAATTTAAACCATCACCTACTAACACGCGAGGCACACGAGTGCTTGTATCCTGCAATGGCTTTCGAGGCAGAATATTTTCTTCTTTTATAAATCCGTGGAGAAATGTAGTGTTATAAAAAAAAAAAATAACACTGTCACTGTGTCCGCTGTAGCTGCCCACAGCAAAACCACAAAGATGTCATCATGATCAATGACTCCAAACGAGACAACTGACTTTTTATAACAATAATAAATTGAGCCACTCTTTTCTTGGACATTCTATGTAGCTGCCAATGCAGTTAGCGAGACATTCGAAAATAATTTTTAAAAACTGTCTTCACACAGTCAAAGTTCTTGGCAAAGACGATGAAATTCACCATATTCTACTCGTTTCATATTAATTTCATGAACTTATTTTGTTCGCTTCTTTGAAGCAAGAAAAATGAGAAGTAGAAATTGATCCTCGTCTGAACTAGTGCTCATGTTTGTACGCTCCGCAGCTGACTCTCACACTACAACCGCCATTCAGCAACCGGAACGCCGAGCGCCGCCCGCGCTGTGTCTGACTGCTGCGGAACGCGGTGGACAACTGCGCGTTTTCTGCCCGTGCTCTGGTTGACGGAGTTTAAATGTTCGGAAGTACTTTCTGAAAACATTTGTCTGGAGTGTAGTATTGTATGGTAGTCAAACGTGGACGATAAGGAGTGCAGACAAGAAGATGATAGAAGCTTTTGAAATGTTACAGGCGAATTTTAAAGATTATATGGGTAGATAACGTAACTAATGAGGAGATGCTCAACAGAATTGGGGAAAAAAGTAGTTTCTGGCATATCCTAAGTAAGAGAAGGGAGAGGCTGGCGGGGCATATTCTGAGACATCAGATTGGTGTGATAAATTGAGACATCAAAGAATCGTAAACTTGGCATTGGAAGGAAGTGAGTGGAGGGAGACCGAGGGAAGAATACAGTAAGCAGGTAAAAAAGAATGTTGGTTCTCGTTCTTATTCATTGATGAAAAGGCTTACACAGGACAGGGTAGCGTGGAGAGCTGCATCAAACCAGTCTGCAGACTGAATGCCGCAATAACAACAACAACCCTGTCATCAGGGTTATCAGTTAAGCTGAGAACAAAATGTCATGCTGGCTAACTTCGTTAGTGAATGGTACTTTAT
This sequence comes from Locusta migratoria, assembly GCA_026315105.1. Lineage (NCBI taxonomy): Eukaryota > Metazoa > Arthropoda > Insecta > Orthoptera > Acrididae > Locusta > Locusta migratoria. The sequence goes on from CM048744.1 coordinate 679,065,751, forward strand.
TTGGTGGCGGATCGTATCTTCTAAGGCGAAAAATATGGAGCAGTCCAGAATTTGCTTATAGAAACGTAAAAAATAAAACAGCGAAAAACCACACGCAAGCCTGACTATATACCTGGCGAATGGTAGTAAATGACCCTGGTGAATTGGATACAGCTGTCCTTGTTCGACAAGCTAGCGCACTGTGCGTTAAGTAATATAAGCAAGAGTTTCTCTGCATCTTAATGACACACACTTAAAAGTTTCTAGCTCCTTTCTTCTCGCACAATTTTATGGAATTAGACTTTTCGCTTCCCAGTTTATTATGCTGTGCGCTCCTGGCCATTATTGCTACAGATTCCTCCCGATTAGTAATCCCAGCTGCCAAGTGGGTATCCGTAAATAGTTCGGTCTCTCAGCTGTCAACAAATCAAACACATTCGTAGTGTTGGTTCTTTCTGAACGACCTCTTCTACTTTATTTTCTGACAAACCTTGAAGGCAGCTATTTTGTTGTTTTAGACACAACTGGACACTAGTTGTTGACTAGCTGTACAGCCGGCTGTCACGGCTGCACGGCGCTTTACCTGCTGTGAGGCGAGTGCTGCCGACTGGGCACTGTCAGTGTAACGCGAAACCCGCCACTGGACGCGTCTTCCAATTACGACCGGCACTCACATGATTACAGCGGCCAGCAGAAAGAGCTCCCGTCTGTGTGCTTCCACACGTTCAGTAGACGAGAACGCTGACTTCGTTCCATGGCTCTGCAACAGAACAGTTGAGTCGTACTGTAACGGTACGGACCCTTCATTCAACTGACTTTATCTTATGGGACGACTTATTCTTGCTACCTTAGGCTCGTCGCTGTCCATACACGTATACATTTACTTGTAAAAAAAAAACTGAACTTTCAATTTCAAAGTCAGGGAATTTTTATCTAGGGCGGCATCTACTAAATAACTGACTACAACAAGAGGTTTGCGTTTTCACTAAAATTGTTTATTGATTGGTCAGACATGTCAGAAACATTGATGCAAATGGATTATGTCATAACGCAGAAACAACTATGAAACTTATTAATGTGGAGATGCTGAAAGTACATACTACATTAAGAGTGGCCATCTATAACATCTTAAATACACTTCCAGTGTCAGGATGGCACGATATATTTCACAAGGTCAGCGTCAGCAGTAACATTTTAAATACACTTTCTATCATAACATACCTTTCACAAATCACACAGTCTTGAGATCCCCGCCTCTTTAAACATGTAGCATCTCGCTGGCTCAGGATTCTGTGAACTTTTGGCAGCAGAATGGAGGCAAGCTTCCAGCTCTTCCACAGTCATGGACAGAGTAGATAAACGCGCTGCTTCAAGTAGCCCCAAAGAAAAAACATTCATTAGATTTAGTTGAGACGAATACGAACGCCATCCACCGATTACCCAGGAAATATCCCGCTTCTTTGTTGTTGTTGTGGTCTTCAGTCCGGAGACTGGTTTGTTGCAGCTCTCCACAATACCCTATCCTGAGCAAGCCTCTTCAACTCCACATAAGAACGGCGACCTACATCTGTCTGAATCTGCTCACTGTACCCAACTCTTGGTCTTCCTCTGCGGTTTTTACCCCGAACACTTCCCTCCAATGCTAAATATACGATTCCTTGATGTCTAAGGATGTGTCCTACCAATCGATCCCTTCTTTTAGTCAAGGTATGCCAGAAATTCCTTTTCTCCCCATAGCGTCGCAAAACCAACGTTTGGGAATCATAACCTCTGCCAAACGTGAAGTGCTACAGGTAATTATTTGCGAGAAAGATGCTGTATCCGAATATTCTCGCGCACACGTTGATATAAAGCGGACGTGATATCCAAAGGCACGGCTAACGTCAATGGCAGTATGTGTGCTTATTCTGTCGTTTCTGGCTTCTGCTGTTATTGGGAACCATTCACAATTCTTCGGGATGCTAGCGACAATAAACAGTGGTTTGGTAACTTGAGCATGTGCTGCAGCCCTGGGATCCTGCACGTTTATTCAGTTGGCCAGGTAGAAAACACTACTGCATTCTTTCAGAGAAACATTTTATCGTCAACATTCCCGCTCCCTCAGCACTGACTGGTCACCGGCACAAGTTTCCCCAGCAAACTCTGTACAAAAGTATTGAAGAAAATTCTTGCCTATCATCTCAGGCTTGGTGACCCAATTATGGAACCTGTACTAGGCTTGGGAACTTATACAAAGATAAGCTTAAGTATTGTGGTATGAGTGGGACAGTGCACAAATGGTTTAAATTATACTTAACTGGAAGAGTGCAGAAAGTTGAAATAAGGAGTTTACATGATATAGATGAAACAGTTAATTCCTCTAACTGCGGAGTTATCAAAAATGGGGTCCCACAAGGTTCGGTCTTGGGTCCTTTGCTGTTCTTAATGTATATTAATGACTTGCCATGCTACATTCATGAAGATGCTAAGCTAGTACTTTTTGCTGATGATACAAGTATAGCTATCACGCCTGACAAACAGGAATTAACTGATGAAATTGTAAATGATAGCTTCCAGAAAGTTATTAAGTGGTTCTCTACAAATGGACTCTCATCAAACTTTGATAAAACCCAGTATATACAGTTTCATACCGTAATTGGCATGACACCATTAATAAATTTAGACTTTGAACATAAATCTGTAGCTAAGGTAGAATATTCAAAATTTTTAGGTGTTTGCATTGGAAGAAACATATTGAAGATCTCCTGAAACGTTTGAGTTCAGCTACTTATGCTATCAGAGTCATTGCATAATTTGGTGACATACATCTCAGTAAATTAGCTTACTACGTCTATTTTCATTCATTGCTTTCATATGGGATCATTAAGTAAAAAAGTATTCATTGCACAAAAGCGTGTAATCAGAATAATTGCTGGAGCCCACCCAAGAGCATCCTGCAGACATTTATTTAGGGATCTAGGGATACTCACTGTAGCTTCACAATATAGCCTACATATTCACTCATAAAAATTTTTATTAACAATCCGACCCAATTCAAAAGTAATAGCAGTGTGCATAGCTACAACACTAGGAGAAAGGATGATATTCACTATTCAAGGTTAAATCTAACTTTGGCTCAGAAAGGGGTGAACTATGCTGCCAAAAAATCTTTGGTCACTTACCAATTAGCAGATAGCAGATAGCCAACTAGTATTTAAAAAGAAATTAAAGGAATTTATGAATGGCAACTTGTTCTATAATGTAGATGAATTTTTAGATAAAACTAAAAAAAATTTTAAAAATAAAAAAACAACAAAAAATGTAATAAAAATCCTTAAAATATTGATTGTCAAGTGTAGACAACATTTACTAAACTGACACGTTCCACGTCATTACGAAATGCCATATATATGATCTATGGAACAAGTATTAATCTAATCTAATCTAATGTAATCTACCCACCCCTAACGTCTTACATGTCTATCGTACCTGACCCATTAGCCCGGCTGTTTGATTTTCAATTATTTATTTTTGCTAGGCGATGTGGGTGCGACTGTGATCTAGGGATCAGAAGTAAAGCTTGAGCGTCAGAATAATTAGATGGAAGTGACGGCATCGAGCACGTCACAGGGAAATGGAAAGAGCGTTTATAAGACAACTCGCCCGGTTTCGTTTGTTCTGTATGCGACCCCCATTGTTTAGAAACCCTCTACGTCATCGATATCGTGACAACAAAATGGAAATACTGGGCTATTCAAAAAGAAGGAACAGGTTTCAAAGATTTATATCTTCCAAACTGCAAAAGACAGATACATGATTCCAATGTTCCTGAACATACAACAGTAGTAAAGTTTGTACATGAAACAGATTTCCTGAAGACTTATGTCTGCTGTGCCATATCTCTGAACAAAGTTTATTGGCCTTCCCTGTTAATGGAGAAAACTGTGATATGACTAATCAATTAAAAAAATAGGTCACAATTGGTTATTTCCTCAACATGAAGAGGATTCAGATTACTTCATCTAAGATGGTTCTCTGCTTCATTTCTGTACTAACGTTACCTGCTGGATGAGGAGCAGCAGAAGATCTACTCCATCAACCATGGCCTTCCTCGTTTCCAGGCCTCACACCTTGTGCCTTTATCTGTGGGGTTATGCAAAAGACATTGTTTCTAATCCCAATGTTGTCTGACACCTTGGAAAGTCTGCTACATCAAATTGTTCAGGCTGTGAATTTGATAACGAGAAACCAGCTGCATCATATGTGGCAAGAAATGAGCCGCGTTTCAATATTTGCCATGAATAAAAATTTGACCTTTTTTCTGTCCAGGAACGTTTGAATTGTGTATGTATCATTCATTGTTTGAAAGCAATAAATTTTTGAAAGTGTAACCCATAAGAATGTTCTGGGATATCGTCCAGTGAAAGTAAAACCGTTTCCTCAAAATCAGTGACACGAAAAAGAAAACTAAAAATATATGGAGTTCTTGATGAACAACCCGTTTGCATCCAGTACAAATGGGGAAGAGAAGAAGCTTGCGTATAAAGCAATGAAAGAGACAAAGAAAAGTAATAAAGTGATTGAAAGAACAAGTAACACAAACTAAAACGGAAGATGAATAAAAGAACAGCAAACACGTCAAGATGAACAAGAAGCCTTACCTGACTAAACCTCACGATCAGTAAGCAAAATGTTCAAGTCCGATACTATCGCTGCCGACTTAACAGTTCACTAAGCGAGTCTGTGACAGTTCGTTTGATTTCGCTTATTAATTCCTCGTAAGACATCGCCATAACCTAAACTGTTTCCCACTAGGGAAGTCGATTCCCTTAGGACTTGCCTTGTGATATCTCAGATTTTTAGTTATACTACTGCTTTTGCTTGGAAGTCCGTAGTTACAACTTTTTGAGCTTTAACAATAGAAAACTCTAAAGAATTTAAACTCTCTCCCAAGAACGTCTATTTTTTTTTTTTTTAACCTTTCTTTTTTTTCCTGGTTTAAGTAGAGTTACCCCCAATTTCTTCTAAAGTGATGGTAGTAAATACACCATGGACCAATGCAAATTTCTCATTTATGTGGCCTTAAAATTACATTGGTTTCCACGCACCCATTTACATCCAATACCCTTTTGGAATGACGAAGTAGGGTACCTTTGAAACTACATCAACAAGCATAAACAAATTCCTAGAACATAAAAATCTGCTTTTTTTCTGACGGAGCTACTAAGAAAACAATTGTTTGACCACCAGTTTGAAATATTTTACCTCTAATATTGGTCGAATATGATGATTAAGTTTAAAGCAACAAATTTAAAACCGAATATTTCAATAAGTAAACATGCTAGAAAGTTATTGTGATCTAACATCAACTTTCTTGAAAAACAAATAAAAATTCGTCATACAATAATGTTTCAGGTTGGAGACATCAACGGTCAAAACTGGGGTCGTGCTGACATATTTTACAGAACTTCGAGCATCAATTATGGGAAATGTGCTACATCACTGAACTTTCCCACGTTATATTTGGACATAGCACCAAACGTTGACTAGAGGCCTCAAGTTTCAGGTTTCTCGCTACGTTAATGGGCTTAGCTTCAAATATGCCGATTTATTCGCGATCTTATGCCCATTGGCTGAGAGAGCTCGAAACAAATAGCCCTAGCACTAAAAGATAAGCACATGTAGAGGTAAGACTTTATTGAGCTTCCTATGATAATTGACTGCAGCTATGATAAAAGTTTTAAGAAATTTAGAGATCTACCTCGGGAATGGTTTAGTTTAAGCATAAGTTAGTTTAAGTGGGTTGCAAGTCTACGGAATGATGATCACTGCAGTTCGGTTCAATAGATTTACCAACATTTTAGCGTTTGAATTTCGGAATGCTAATGTGGGGACCATTTATCATATTTGTTTAATTGACGTGGAACAACCGACTAACCACTTTATCGAAATCCTGCATCATCACTTTGAGGACTAGTATAGGCGTGTCTGTAGTGTAGGATATGTGTAATTTGCGCCATTATAATGAATTTCACTGTTGGTTGAAAATAGGATGCCGCGGTGGAGTGGCCGAGCGCTCTAAGACACCCTGCTATGGAGCGCGCAGTTGCTCGCCATTGGAGGTTCGAGTCCTCCCTGGAGCATGGGTGTGTGTGTGTGTGTGTGTGTGTGTGTTGTCCTTAGGTTAGTGGTCGCCAATTTGTACATGGAGGATTTCGAGGAGGAAGCCCTGGCATCGTCTGAATGAAAACCTACTTGCTTTTTCCGTTACGTGGACGACACTTTCGTCATCTGGCCACATGGTATGGATAAACTCCTTGACTTCCTTACACATCTGAACTCCATACACCCCAGCATCAAATTCACTATGGAGTCTGAAACGGAGGGTAAATTGCCGTTCCTTGACGTCTTGGTCAAGAGAAGAGCTGATGGCACCCTGGGTCATAGTGTATATCGGAAGACAACGCACACTGATCTGTATTTACACGCAGACAGCTGTCACCACCCTTCACAGAAGAATGGGGTACTTAATACTCTAGCACATAGGGCGCGCACTATCTCCGACGCAGAGAACCTACCCCAGGAATTGCAACACCTGTGATCTGGATTCCGAAAAAATGGGTACTCAGAGTGGCAGATTCAGTGGGCTCTCCGCCCAACCACTACAGCACAACCTGTGGAAACGGATGAAAACACGAGGGAGGATGTAGGCACTGCGTTCGTTCAATATACCGGCGCAATCTCGGGGAAGATCGTCCGCATTTTGGAAAAAACACCAGGTTGGAACTGTTTTTTGTCCGCCGAATAAAATTCGTGCACTGGTGGGGAGCGCCAAAGATGATCTCGGTTTGAGGAAGGCCAGCGTGTACCAGATTCCGTGTCAGTGTGGAAAGTCATATATTGGACAGACGATGCGTACCGTCGAGGATCGTTGCCTTGAACACCAGAGGCACACACGATTGATGTATCAGAGCAAGTCGGCGGTCGCTGAACATTGTTTGTCGGAGAATGACGCGATGGAGTATGAACGCACAAGGATTCTGGTACAGACGTCGAGATACTGGGACTCCGACGTTAGAGAGGCCATTGAAATTCGCACAAGTGACTACCTCATAAACCGTGACTGTGGCTATAATCTTAGCAAAGCTTGAGAACCAGCGATTGGGTTAATTAAGAGTAAATCTAGCAAACGTAACGAAGTGACGACCACGGCGGACAGAGCCCTCACACCGTCATCTCAGACGCCGGCGCAATCGGTTCCACTGCGCGACCGCGGCGCGGGGCGCGGACCGGGCTAGAACCCAGTTCCCTACGAGCCGTCGTAGCGTGCGTATCTCCGTGCCGGCGCGTTTCCAGGAGCTCAGTCCGTCAGTTCACCTGATGATGGCGACATGTATGATCGTCGAAATATTGTGCGCATTGGACACTATAGACCGGCAGTACACCCGTGGATATTTTGATTAATTTATATAGTTTGTAAATGTAGGGACTGATGACCATAGAAGTTTGGTCCAATAGGTTTACAAACATTTAAACGTTTTTGATAATAGGATGATTCTCTGACTTATCTGAATTATCCCCTATCGTATTCCCATATCGTTACTTGCAACTTGTTTTGTGAATTAGTGTTATACTAAGCCTAGTTTCATGCAGTTCTGAGCGTTCGAGGTTAGCGTGGCTGCAGCAGTTTCCTGGTGGTGGTAGCGACGCAGCCCGCACCACTTCCCTGCTTGGCGGGTTGCTTCCGCTGAGGCGTCCCCCGCAGATCCTGTACGTAATAACGTACAGATACTTAAACAGGACGTAGAAGATGGTCCACTGAACAATTTGAGGCAGGGAAACTGGGGCCTGAGAAGCCAGCTTAATAAGATAACAGGAGTACAATAATATTACTGTGCAATGTTTTGTTTACTTAACTGACATTTAACTGCAAATACCAATGTGACACGATTACTGTACCACTTCCACTATATCTTACAAAATGTGCTGAAACTGACGGCCAACAAACTCAATGCAAACAGGATAGGATTCTGAAGCACTCGGACAAATACCCCTAGTGTGTTTCGAATCACATCTCGTTGTTTTATCGTTGTTGTTGTTGTTGTGGCCATCAGTGCGGAGATTGGTTTGATGCAGCTCTCCACCCTGCTGTATACTGAGGAAGCTTCTTCATCTCCACATAAGAACGACAACGCACATCCATTTGAATCTGATTACTATATTCGTCTTTTGGTCTCCCTCTACGATGTTTGACCCACACATTTCCCTTCAATGACTATTCCTTGATGTCTAAGAATGTTTCCACCAATCCTTCGCTTCTTTTAGTCAAGATACGCCAGAAATTCTCTCTCTCCCCCATTCTGTTCATTACCTCGTCATTAGTTACGCCATCTACCCACTTAAACTTCAACATTTTTCTGTAGCATCACAATTAAGAAGTTTGTATCCTCCTCCTGTCTGAACTATCTGTCATCCGTTTCACTCCACACAAATGCCCTCAGTAAAGACTACTTTTTACTTAAATTGAAATTCAGTGTTAGCAAATTTTCAAAACGCTTTTCTTTCCATTGATATTCTGTGTTTTATATCCTCTGTACTACGACCATCATGAGTTCTGTTACTTGAGTAGTAAAATAACTTAAAACCAACTTTATTGTTTCGTTACCCAGTGCAATTCCATCAGCATTGCCTAATTTTCTTATACTGCATTCCATTACCCTCGTTTTGTTCTTGTTAATGCTCAAGGTACAGTAGAGTCGAGAGCTACATCAAACCAGTCTCCGGACTGAAGAGAACAAAACAACAATTTTCGTCTTATATGCTCCTTTCAACATACTTTATATTCCGTTCAATTACTCTTCCAGGTCTTTGCCGTCTGTAACAGAATTAGAATGTCATCTAGAAAACGTAATGTTTTCATTTCTTCGCCCTGAAATTTAATTCCTTCTACAATTTCTCCTTTCTTTCCTTTATAGCTTGCTTAATGTACAAATTGAATAACATTGGAGAAACGCTACAACCCTGTCTTACTCCCTTCCTAACCAATGCTTCCCTTTCATACCCTTCGACTGTTGTCTGGTTCCGCACACGCTGCAAATAACCTTCCGTTTTCTATATTTTACCACTGCCGGCTTCGTAATTTGAAAGACATCACATCTCAAGCAACAACAATTCTGGAACCTAATTCCGCCTCCGTATCCACTGGTATCTCGTGCATAAGTGACGTAAGACATCCTGATAGAAAATAATCAAGGGGACTCAGGTCGGCGTCCTCGCAGGCCATGGTATAGGACAAGGTGCATGTCGCCCAGTACTGCGAAACTGTTCAGTATGGCTTCATCGTGTTGTATTGTACCTCTCTGAATAGTACTGAATAATTAATTGTTGTGTAGTTGATTCATGTAAATACGACAGAGCAAACTTACAGACAAGTAAAGTAAATAAAACTTTCATCACGACTTCCTTGTAATCCACCTTGCAGGTAGTAAAGAATATGCATTTAAACAAATACCACAGTTCTTATAAATTTGTACGCATAGTCAGTTTGGAACTATTATTTGTTGGTCTTGTCGACTGAGATAGTTTTCGTGAATACAGGTTGATACCTTAAAATAATCACTCTAATAAAATCATATAAGAGTCAATTTTTGTCGATCTTGTTTCGTGAATGAAGAGTGGCATTTCCCTTTAACTTCGTAATCCCATTTGTTTTATAAATTGGATATGATAAATAACTGATCCATAGATCATGAATACGATATATCTTAAAGATGTGAAATTTGTTTTTAAATGCTAGTTGGCTATCTTTCAGACACTTGATGTTATTTGTTATTTTGTGGCAGCATGTTTCACCACCTTCTGTGCCAAAGTTAGATTTAACCTTGAATAGTGTAGCTCATTCTTGCTCCTAGTGTTATAGCTATGCAGAACCCTATTCCTTATGTATTCTGGTGTTCTTTAAGTTTGCATTGTTCTGATATTCTGAAGTCAACAGAGCTACTTAGAAGTTTACCTTTATCTTTCTGTAGTAACAACTTACCTCCGCCTCCTCATTCATACGTGAATCTTTATTTCTGTAAGCACGCGAAAACAAAGTAACTTTCATTGCAGTTGGCAGTAGGCATTTACAATATATTTTAATGCATTTATTCTCAGTTTGCTACTACACTGCACATCTGGTTCGCCAAACAGAAATCAGAGCGCGGGGCAAACAATATTTATTTTCATTTGTTTGTTACTATGGTGCACAAATTGACAGGTGAACTTCCATAGTATCCGGGCCTCACAACACTTTCACTAATGGATAGTATTTTTTGCAACTGATTTCGTTTAACTTTGAGAGGAGGCGCATTCATTTTAGAGTTTGCTACTCGTATTATTGTGTGTCTTTCGGTTACAGTCACTGTCTCAGTTGCTTCCACATGTTGCACAAGGATACTAGGCAAACCAGTTGACTGTAGGTCAACACTGATTGAAAGCGAAAAAAATGTTTCATATAGTTTAATACCATCTTGCCATCCATCATATTTTTGTTGCTTTTTAGAAAGGTGTAAAACATTTACATACGCTGTACTTACTTACCTTTCAGAGCAGTTGACAGTATTTTTTCTTAAGTACTGTTGTAACAAACAGTTCGCTTTTTTTTTAATTAGTGGGTGTATAAATTATTGACTCGTTACATGCAATTTTTTTTACAGGACTAAGTTTTAAGTTTCGTTGAATATGCACAGAGCTGATTAACGAACCTTTCTCTGGTCCTCTCCACTGCTGTCATCAGATTGATTCAGATCAGAGTTCGGCATTTCTTCTTCCTGCCCACAGTGTCAGGCTATCACTCTTCGAAACAGGAAAAAGCCCTTTCAGCTGTCGAATGCTTAATCTCCTCCTTTATTACATTTTACTTCCTTTTTTGGAGTTTTTTTTTTTATTTTCACTATGCATCGTCTTCACAGATCATTACAGAACCATACGTATTTAACCGACACTTACCAAGGAAAATGAAGTAACCCAACAAAGAATACGGAGACGAAAATGAACCCTCAGGTTAAATTGTCACCCACTTTCACTCAAAAATTGCTCTTGTCAAATAACATAGGCAGTCTTTGTGAGAAATTATTTTGACAAAGGCAGTTTTTGTAGAACCATCAAATTTTTTAGCCATAATGACTCAGCAATAGTAACATTTCTGCAGTATCTGCATAGACTAAATATGAATCTGACTGACGGCTACAAGAAACTCCTGGAATCTCAAAAACGAAATAAAAAAAATAATAATAAAAATAAAAACTACCGATAAAGGTTTTTTTTTTATTTATCTTTTACTTTCAGTATTTTTAAAAGTTTAACTAGATACAGTTTACAGTTAGGTTAGAACCATTCTTTGGCTATCCTTTCCTGGGTTACTTATAATTAGCTAGTATAGTGTTTGGAACATGGCAGGTACTTACAGAGATAGTGCTCGCGCAAGAAGACGTGGCCCGTGCGCAGAAACACAGTCTCGAGTGCGCAGGGTGAGTCCGAGGCGGCCGGCGGTACCGACAAATCACGTTTAAACACAAGCAACATACTGAAAATGTTCAACTCGTGTAAAGAAATTAGGGAAACTATCCAAATTCCTATGCAACCTTTGCGGTATTGCACACAATAAAATAAGCTTCAAAAATTAAAAACAAAAAAGTCACTACTATACTGTGAGCGACAGTGCCGAGCCTTGTGATGCTGTTAGCAACGTCAGCGTCCAAATGTTCAAATATTTGTAAAGCTTATGGGACTTAACTACGGGGTCATCAGTCCCTAAACTTACAAACTACTTATCATCTACTTACGAACTAGGACGGCACAAATATCCATGCCGGAGGGGGGATTCGAACCCCCGACCGTAGTGGCCGTGCTGACCGTGACTGGAGCGCCTCAGTCCCCTCTGCCACCGCGGCCGGCGTCAGCGTCCAAATTCCTCTCTCTCCCCCCTCCCACAATACATAAAGTTGATTTGCATTTTCAAGTTTTCACGGCGTAATGTATAGTACATTAGATTTCTGGAATGCAACCGCGCAAAATCCACTTCTTCCGCTGATATTTCGGCCGCGTACCTTACGGCCATCTTCAGAGTGAGTCGAAGACTGTCGACGAGGTGCCGGGCGCGGCCTTATAAGCCTGATCGCGGTGGCAATGCGCGTGCGCGTCACACATGCTGGTTTACTGCATATCGAAGTACTCATATGCGTGAGCCCCGCGTGGCGGAAGCGTTGAACACTGAAGATAGACTCGCCTATTACAGCCAGACAAATCAGCTGTGGCTGAACATTGCATAGAAACTGGTCATTCCATGAACTATAGTGATGTGAAGATTTTGATGCCCGTATCTTCGTTTTGGGTGCTATATTTAAGGAAGCTGTTGAAATTAGATTGGCTAACAACTTATTAAACAGAGATAAAGGTTTTAATTTAGACAAAGCTTGGAACCCTGCAATTGAAGCACTGAAATTGCAGAGAAGACGTGAATGTGTTGCCGCCGCCGAGCATATATCGATAAGTGAACAACGGAGCGCTTCCGCCACGGGGGACGCACGCGTGTGAGTACTTCGATATGCAGTAAACCAGCATCTGTGACGCGCACGCGCATTGCCACCGCGATCAGGCTTATAAGGCCGCGCCCGGAGGTGATCCTCCTTGGTACACAAAATAGGTCAGGACACTGCTGCAAAAGCAACGGGAAAGGCATACTAAATTTAAACGAACACAAAATCCCCAGGATTGGCGATCCTACACAAAAGCTCGAAATTTAGCGAGGACTTCAATGCGAGATGCCAACAATACTTATCACAACGAAACTCTTTCTCGAAATTTGACTAAAAGCCCAAAGAGATTTTGGTCATATGTTAAATATACTAGGGGCAAAACACAAACAATACCTTCACTACGTGATAGTAATATTGATCCTGCCGATGACAGCGCTACTAAAGCAGAGTTACTAAACATAGCTTTTAGAAACTCATTCACCAAAGAAGACGAAACCAATATTCCAGATTTCGAATTACGAACAGATGCCTTAATGAGTAACGTAGAAGTAGATATCATCGGAGTAGTAAAGCAACTAAAATCACTTATCAAGAACAAGTCTTCTGGTCCGGATTGTATACCCATTAGATTTCTATCTGATTATGCTGAAGCGATAGCTCCTTACTAAACAGCCATATACAACCGCTCTCTCAAAGAAGGATCTGTACCAAAAGATTGGAAAGTTGCACAGGTCGCACCGATATTCAAGAAAGGCAGTAGGAGTAACCCATTAAACTACAGGCCTATTTCATTGACTTCAATTTGCAGCAGGGTTTTGGAACATGTCCTGTATTCAAATATTATGAATTATCTCGAACAGAATGATCTATTTCAAAATGTTTCAAATGTTTGTATAGCTTACGGGACTTAACTACGGGGTCATCAGTCCCTAAACTTACAAACTACTTATGAACTACTTACGAACTAGGACGGCACAAATATCAATGCCCGAGGGGGGATTCGAACCCCTGACCGTAGTGGCCGTGCAGAACGTGACTGGAGCGCCTTAGTCCCCTCGGCCACCGAATGATCTATTGGCCCAAGTTCAACATGGATTTAGAAAATATCGTTCATGTGAAACACAACTAGCTCTTTATTCACACGAAGTGATGTGTGCTATCGACAAGGGTTCGCAAATTGATTCCGTATTCCTTGATTTCCAGAAGGCTTTTGACACCATACCTCACAAACGGCTTTTAATCAAATTACGTGGTTACGGTATATCGCCTCAAATTTGCGACTGGATAGGGGATTTCCTCTCAGAGAGGACACAGTTTGTAGTAATCGATGGTATGGCATCGACTAAAACAGAGGTGACATCGGGCGTTCCACAGGGTAGTGTTATTGCTCCTCTGCTGTTCCTTATTTACATAAACAATTTAGGGGAAAATCTAAGTAGCTCTCTTTGGTTGTTTGCAGATGACGCCGTCATTTACCGTCTAGTAAAATCATCTGAAGATCAAAACCAACTGCAGAACGATTTGAATAACATATCTGTATGGTGTAAAAATTGGCAATTGACTCTAAATAATGAGAAGTGTGAAGTCGTCCACATGAGTACGAAAAGAAATCCGTTAAACTTTGTTTACATGATAAATCAGTCAAATGTAAAGGCCGTAAACTCCACAAACTACCTAGGAATTACAATTACTTCTGACTTAAATTGGAAAGAACACGTAGATAGTGTCGTGGGAAAGGCGAACCAGAGACTGCGTTTTATTGGCAGAACCCTTATAAGATGCAACAGAACAACTAAAGAAACTGCGTACACTACGCTTGTCCGTCCTTTTATGGAATATTGCTGCGCATTGTGGGATCCTTATCAGGTGGGTTTGACGGAGGACATCGAAAGAGTCCAAAGAAGGCCAGCTCGTTTCGTATTGTCACGATACAGGGGAGACAGCGTTACGGAAATAATACAGGATCTGGGATGGGAATCATTACAACAACGACGCTTATCGCTGCGGCGTGGGCTGCTTACGAAACTACAATCGTCAACATTATCCTCCGAATGCGAAAATATATTGTTGACTCCCACTTACATAGGTAGAAATGATCATCAGAATAAAATACGAGAAATCAGAGCCCGAACGGTGAGATTCAGGTGTTCATTCTTCCCGCGCGCTATTTGAGAATAGAAAAATGTTCAAATGTTTGTATAGCTTATGGGACTTAACTACGGGGTCATCAGTCCCTAAACTTACAAACTAGCTAATACTAAGAACGGCACAAATATCCATGCCCGAGGGGGGATTCGAACCCCCGACCATAGTGGCCGTGCAGACCGTGACTGGAGCGCCTCAGTTCCCTCGGCCACCGCGGCCGGCTTTGAGAACAGAATGGGGGATAAAATAGTATAACGGTGGTTCGATGAACCCTCTGCCAGGCACTTAAAAGTGATTTGCAGAGTATCCCATGTAGATGTAGACAATCTCCGACTCACGCTGAAGCTGGCCGGACGGTACGCGGCCGACATATTAGCGGGAAAAAATGGATTTTGCGCGGCTGCATTCCAGAAATCTAATGGACTATACGTAAAGTTGATGTTCTGATCTGCCGCGCAGGAATGGCCATGCGCGATAATCACCTTGCTGTGGAGTGCGCGGTCGTTTCCCGTCGGAGGTTCGAGTTCTCCTTTCGGCATGGGTGTATGTCTTGTTCTTAGAAGAAGACAGTTTAAGTACTCTGTAAGTCTAGGGACTGGTACCATTGCAGTTCGGTCGCTTAGCTTTACAAACATTTGAATTTTTTTTCTGATCCGCCTTGTTCTGTTGAGAGTCTGTGTCGTTGCTTCCAAGGAGGTTAGAATACAGGGAGACGCCCTTACGCTGGAAATGTGAAGCCTGCCTCCGCCATATTGAGTTTTGGAAAAACTTTTGAAGTTTTGGAAAAGTGTTCGTATTGTAAAGCTAATGTTTTATGTCACGTCCGACGGGTTTGCCGTGATGCACAACGTCTTAAAGAGTGCAAATTAGCCGTTAAAATTAAGTTTTCAAATATATTATGACGAATATTTATTACTATTTATTCAAGAAAGTATAATGTTTGAAAGTACATACGTTGCAGTGACTGTCAGTTCTATCCGGCCGCAGTGGCCGAGCGGTCTGCGGCGCGCCAGTCACAGTCTGCACGGCCGGAGGTTCGAATCCCCACTCGGGCATGGATGTTTGTGTCATCTTTAGTATAAGCTAGTTCATAAGTAGTTTGTAAGCTTAGGGACTGATGACCCCGCAGTTACGGTAAGGTGGGCTGAATTGGCTCAAAATTTGTTAAAATTGAAATAAAAGACAAATTTACACGCGAACAAATTTTCATTGTATATCCACAAAAACTATGTTCTTTTGTTTATAAATTCAAATATATAACACTTCATAAATATTGTTCATAGTTTCACATAATAAATCTGAAAACTGAGCTGCATGACGCTATTCACCTTCTTCAAGTAAGGGGAATCGGGTCATCAATTTGACGAATAGGCTCAGTACAAAAATGTATGCATCACTTTAAAATAGCAACACATTTTCCACAAATAAATCTCTTCTTCCTTACTGCACCAACCCAATTGTCATGGTACCATTCCCTGACATTAGCTTGATACTGAATCCACTCACCGAGTTTCGACGATATTGGATCGCTGTATTTAATGTTGCAGAGTTCACAAGATATGTCATCGTCATTTGTTTCTTCGGAGGATTCTGTTGAACTTGACGCTGATGATTCATGCTATAGGTCTCGCCTGCTCTTAACCTGCCGTTTCTACAAACTTTTGGGCTGGGACGCGATTTTTCTTTTCCAATCTATTTTTTGTTGCATTTATATTTTCTGGGTATGTAAGAAGTAGTGCTTTCTGTTTTCTGACAACCTTTTATCTTTGCTGGATAATCCTTTGCACTTTGTAGTCGCCGTTGTAGAAAGTATTGCGGTAACTTACCCCAAGCAAATCCGTTGCATGGTGCTGACTGCTACCCTCTCGGTAAGCTTTAATTGCATTTTGCATGTCATCCTCGCTCCACAAAGTAACGGTTTTTCTTTTATATTTCCCCGTCTGCAATAAAAAGCCGAAAACGAATTAATAAAAAACGAAACAATAAAATAACTGCAATGAATCGAAATAAAAACATTGACCCTTTTCACCCGGATGCAATGACCCGATTCGGCAGAAATGCAAATTATTTTTTCCCTACGTTGGCATTCCTGCACAAGCATAACTACGCCCCGTTAACACCATAACATTTTCTCCATTATATAAAATTACTTCTAAACGAATAGTTAACAAATTAATAAACGAATTACCAGAGATATATGAATTTGAATCCAGAGCTGTTTTACAAAGGAGAAAATTTTAAGAACTTACCGCAATCTTCCACAAATTTTTACACAAAAACGAACACGCCTGAAACGTCTATCACTTTCTAACTCATACGCAGAGTTCCAACGGTCACCGCAGTGTGGCAGCGATTAGGAAGGAATTTCTAAAAGTGACCCGATCCGGCCGACCTTACCATAAGTCCCTTAAGCTTCACAAACATTTGAACATTGTCAGTTCAATGCATTAACAGTAAGATGGTCGACTGAACGCATAGTTTTAACGAAGAAATAGCGTTCTAAAACTGACCAAGATGGCGGACAGGCTTCAACTGACGTATGTGCTCGGCATGGGTAATGACATCTCCCAACCTCCTTGGTTGCTTCCATTAAGTGTCGTGACCTCGTAATGTAGTGTGGAAGAAGGTTTACCGTGGACAAGGTCTGTAACTAAAAGAAGTGATTAGTCCGCAAAGGATTTATTGACAGAAGTAATCAATACTTAACAGTGATGGGCTTGTGTTGGTACAACTTCTTGTGCTATTACATAGTTCTACTAAGCAATAGAAAACTGTTCGGCTTGTGCACGATCCGAAGCCTGGCTGTTCTATGATGTGTTTTTCTCGACTTCAAAAAGGCATTTGACGTGGTGTCACACCGCAGACTACTAATGAAGATGCGAGCATATGAAATAGTTCACAAACTTGCCACGGCCTGGAAGACAGTAATAGAATGCAATACGTTGTTCTCGACGGCGAGTGTTCATCAGAAACGAATGTATCGTCAAGCGTGCCATAGGGCAGTGTGATAGGACCGCTATTATTTTCTATGTATATAAATGATCTGATGGACAAAGTAACTTGTAATTTGGGGCTGTTTGCTGATGATGCTGTGGTGTGTGGAAGGGTGTCGTTTTTAATTGACTGTAATTGCATAAAGGATGACTTACACAAAATTTATAGTTGGTATGAAGAATGGCAGATACCTCTAAATGTAGAAAAATGTAAGGTGATGCACATGAGTAGGAAAAAAAATCCCATATTGTTCGAATAGGGCATTAGTAATGTGCTTCTTGATGTAGTCGCGTCCTTCAAATATCTAGGCAGAGCGATATGAAATGGAACAAACTCGTAAGGACAGTTGTGAGTAAGGTGGACAGCCGACTTCAGTTTATTAGGAGAATTTTGGGAAGATATACTTCATCAGTAGAGGAGACCGCGTAAAAAAACGTTTGTACGACCACGTCTCGAGTGTTGCTCAAGTGTTGGGACCCGCAGTAGTTTAAAGGAGGACATAGATGCAGTCGAGAGGCGAGCAATTAGGTTTGTTATTGGTAGGTTCGATCAATGCGCGAGTGTAACCGAAATGCTCCTTGAACTCAATTGGGCATCGCTGGAGGAAAGACGACATTCATTTTGAGAAATTCTGTTGAGGAAATTTAGAGGGCCGGAATTTGAAGCTGACTGTAGAACGATCTTCCTGGTGCCTAATTACATTTCGCGTAATGATCACAAAGAGAATAAGAGAAATTAGGGCGCGTACAGAGGCATATGAACATTCTTTTTTTCCCTCTTTCTATTTGGGATTGTAATAGGAATAGAAAGCCTAGTAGTGGTACACTCCTCCAAGTAGTTTACCGCGGTGGAGTAGCCGAGCGGTCTAAGGCGCCGTCGGAGGTTCGAGTGCTCCCTGGGGCATGGGCGTGTGTGTGTGTTGTCCTTAGGTTAGCTTACCTTAGTTTAAGTAGTTTGTAAGCTACAGACTGATGACCACGAAGTTTGATCCGATAGACTTACAAACATTTGGACATTTGTATCCTAGCACTTTACGGTGGATTGCCGAGTACCGTTTATATGGAGATGTAAACAGAACTTCCTGGAACTGTCATAATCCTGGGACTGCTTCGTACTGACTGGAAGTCCCGTACACTGTGTCGTTGCTGTGGTACGCCGGCAGATGTAGCCGAGCCAAGTTCAAGTTTCAAATGTTTGTACAGCTTATGGTACTTAACTACGGGGTCATCAGTCCCTAAACTTACAAACTACTTACGAACTAGCTAATCCTAAGGACGGCACAAATATCCGTGCCCGAGGGGGAATTCGAACCCTCGACCGTAGTGGCCGTGCAGACCGTGACTGAGGCGCCTCAGTCCCCTCGGCCACCGCGGCCGGCGTAGCCGAGCCCTCTTCTATTGGCCGGCAAGCGAAGTGGGCAAAGTACCGAGACTGCGGACGCCCCCGGCGGCCGAAGTACCATAGAGCGCATTATCGCGTCTTCTTGAAGTGGCGCGGAGAACTGTGTAGATCGCCAGCGCTGTGGCGCCACAACAGGAAGTACTGCATTCTCAGGACTTTGAGTACTGAGCCTGGAAGCTAAAGGTGCAACTCCTGTCGGTTTCTGAGGTCTGCTGTAAGGTTTGATCAGTGCCATTCTGGGTTAGTCTGTGCACATGTGTGACGTCCATAAACATAAAAGAAATCCAGTGGGCGATGTAAAGCTACACTAAATTTTTATTTTTTTGTTTATCTTTGATCAGAGATGCTTATCGCCTTCGATTCCCTGTGACTCGCAATGCAACTAATTTAATTTCGTTCTTCATTTTTTACTTCCGAACAAGCGAGAAGATGAAACCGTGACAGCAGTTTGACTCACTCTCTTGTCCCTATCCGATGTGTCAATACGTCTTTCATACCAGCATCCACTCATGTAAGTAAGAGTAATGCAAGCTGTTGCTGAAAATATATTATTTAAATTGAAAAGCATTCCCTCTCCTTGGTTTTCATTCAAATCAAATTCCTCCACGTAAAATATTTAATTTATTAATGTTTTTCAGCTCCTCGACGTCCGTAATAGTTTAATGTTCAGGCGCCATTACAATCGCTTCGCATTGTCTGCAAAATTTCAATCACAATCAATCATCCTTATACAATACTTTGCTTGGTTTTAGAACCTGCAGTCATTTCTTTTGTAATTTCACGAAGTCCGATCATTTTTTTATTATTATTATTCTATCATTACCCTTAACTTCATGTTCCACCCACGGTCACACAACAATAAAAAGCGAAGTGAACAGTCTGAACATTGATCTCCTACGGAAAGTATCTCGAACGTTCACGTACTAAACAAGTAAAAGTTATCATTTCCAGCTTCTACAATACGAAGCGCAGGATCCAGCTAAATGTTTTCCGTAAGTCTTGTAACGTGCTGTTGCTTGTATGGTGCCCGACTTTAATATGCAACCTGCGGTTTATTTGCTTTATGTTCATTTCGTGCTGTACTTTAACTAAATTATTTCAAATTCAAAAATTCGGTACCATGAATTCCTTGTCCAAAATATAATCGCGGAATCTACTTTAACAATTATGGCATCATACGAAGCAAGGGCAACGTTATAACGAGTAGTCTACATCGGTCGTGTTCCTCATCTCCAACGAGAGGCTAAAGTCGGAGTTTCGGCGAAACCTTGCACAACTCAAGGCGCAGAAAGGCGTGATTCGTTGGCATCAGCAATACATTGATGGCACACTTCCACATACTCTCTCTTGTGGTCAAAAACAATCCACGGACAGTTGGCGTATGGCCAAACACTCTCTCCTGTGTTCAAAATAGCACAAGCACCGATATACACCTGCAGTCATCCCACTGTTGTATATGTTAGGGGTATGACTAATCTTTTAATAAAGTAAAAATATCTGAAGAGTTGTCAGGCTAGTAGATATATATATCTCTTTGACAAGTTTCATATGTGTTCCCTTTTCCTTTGTATGTAAAACTTTCATGGAATTCTCTTTATCCCCCAGTGTATACCCCTGTGTTTTAAGGTGGTCACTTAAGAGTTGATTTGTTGTTCGAAACACAGTGTTCTCTAAATCTTGTTCTAAGTTTCCTTCCTGTTTCAAAATGTTCAAATGTTTGTAGAGCTTATGGGACTTAACTACGGGGTCATCAGTCCCTAAACTTACAAACTACTTATGAACTATCTTACACTAAAGACGACACAAACATCCATGCCCGAGGGGGAGGGGGATTCGAACACCCGACCGTAGCGGCCGTGCAGACTGTGACTGGCACGCCGTAAACCGCTCGGCCACTGCGGCCGGCTCCCTTGTATTTGTGTCCCACATATGTTTGATCACATTGCTCACAATTGATTATATATATATATATATATATATATATATATATATATATATATTCCTGAATTGTATGCATTCTTTTCCAGTCTTATGTCTTACCCTTTTCAATATCAGGAGCATATTCGAGACGAATTTAAGAATTTTACGGTAGAATTCAAACTGAAATTTTCATTTTCATTTCGTCGAACCTGCAAAAGAAAATTTTAAAGCTTTATTTCTACGAACATTACTGGAAAGTATTTTTTATTTATTTATTGAGTTTTGGTGTGCCAAGTTAGGGATCGAATTGAGATGTACAGGTCAACCATTTCAAGAAAGCACTCCTAATAACTTGGTCGCATCGTAGCTACTATTAATTTGATTGATTTTTGTTATTCCTGCCCAACGTAAGAAGGTCCAAGGTCATAAAATACTTACATATATAAGGGAGTAAAATGAAAACCCAATCCCAGTCACGACGCACGGCGGTCTGAAACGGCCGAAAATCTGGCCAAAACTCGAAAATATTCGTATAAGATTGGAAATTTGTATATAAAGGTTTTCGGGTTCGCCGAATTCGATTTTGAGAGCAAAAGTCAAAAATTACAAATGGCGGATTGAATACACCTGAATTATTTAATAAAAACGTACAATATTTTAATGTCAATTAAGGATTTTTGGAGTCGCTGATTACAAATAGAGGTTAATTACATTGAAAATAGTTTTTTTAACAATAACAACAACGTTCATTTTGAAACCGTGGAAGTAGTTGTCGTTACAAAATTAATCTGTATCGTTGTCTGAGAATGATTCATAATTGTCAGACAAAGCAACAATCCACTGATTTGCTGACGCATCTGGAGACAATAAAAGTTCTAAAGACTCAGATGATTAGAATTTTGAAATACATCTTGGCCTTTTCAGCCACTTTATCCTCCAAAATCGAGAGCTACGTGTTCAAATATGATTCCCCGTCATTTTTTTTATCATGACGTAGATTTCCATTCGAGTGCACAGCAATTGGTCGTCATCCGACCCTAGTAGGTAAATTAATGCCACGTAATAGTAAACAGAAGCAAACTTAAATTATTTAAACATATGTAGCTTGTCGAAATGTACACAGGATACAATATTGTCTTATTTTGTGAATTCCATTATGTAATGAATACTGTGATATTAATATAAGTGGAGAGTGACATTCGACCATTGTCTTGTATTAACTCTCGAAGTGCATGAAGGATCTAGAATTCCCGTAGCAGACACTTTGCGCTGCTCGCAGCGTTTGCCGCTGATAATTGCGTTGTTTTTGACTGGTTAGTTCAACAGTCTGTTTACACACCATCTGCCACAGGAACATCGTATCACAGCTGTGAAAGACCGATGAGAGGGAAAACACACTTGGAATTATCTAAAATCTCTTGTTCATAACAGTATTTACTTTCTGCGCAAGAATTACATATTTATCTACTCCACAGAGTTTCTTGCCTTTGACTCTAATGAGTGTGGTAATAATTTGAAATGCCACTTATTGTAATGAAGTTGGGCTTATATGCGTTAACTTCTATCTTATCTTTAATAATGTGATTCCCTGTTTTTGAAATATCGTGAACATGATGTTCATGTACAGTACATCTGGAGTGATTGCCATTAGGTACACTGTGGTCCAGGGACCATTGGTGGCATGCACTTCGTATAGTCTCACGGCTATACCACGAAGCGATTAGAGGACCCACAAAAGAGGCACGTTATCGGGATGCGTGCACACCAGGCGGAAAGCAGATCAGTTTTCCTATTTATTTATTTTTTTATTTTTATTATTTTTTTTTTAATACTTTCAAACCTTAGGTCGTGATGGTAGTGAACGAAAGAGACAGAACGGAAAGGAGAAAAGGGACTCGTGTGGAGGAATAGAAGTAATAAAGACTATGGGAAAAATTTATATGAGGCTTTGAAAAATGTGAGGATAACAAATGGAACCGGACATGAGCTTTTAATTCCTTCTCTGTCTCAAGCAGAAAAATGATTATATACATTAACATTTAAGAGACAAGTTTTGATTAAAGGCTTGGCTACAGTTTTTCTTAAGCACATTATATGTGGACCTCAGGGGAGCTTACTACAGAAGCAGACAGAAATTATCTCGAACAATTTTGTCAATGATCTAATTTTCTGTGTGTGTGCAGGTAGGATACTAAAGAAATAAGTGCGTTCATTATATGATATATGACAGTGTTGTATATTTGATGTACTTGTAACGTTACTTTTGTGTTGTTGCCTCAACGCATTAAACTCCGCGATTAAAAGATTAAGGATTTTTGTTAAAATTTCGATAATAGAAAATCGGATAAAAATCTGAGCAAATAATGTAGACAAGGGTGGATGAAATGAATACACGAAATGACTGCATATAATGAAAGGCGGAATACAGATTGGGGTTTAGGCAACACACAAAAACAACGTTACAGAGAAGACTTACGGAACGCACCCGTTGTAGCTTCTTTCTGGAGATCTTGATCACAGCAGCTGAAAATTAATGTTCAGACTGTTCACCTCTCAAGTCATTGTTACCGGACCCAGTACAAAAATTTGATAATGAAAATAACAGGAAAATCTATAGACTTCGCGAAGCTGTTTATACGAATGCAGGTTCTAAAAGGAAAATAGGTAATGATATAAAGTAACTGATCGGGATTTAATCAAAGAAATACGCGAAGCGAAAGTGATGGCGTCTGAATGTCACGTTACGACGGAATATCGAGGAGCTGAAAACCTCAAAGAAAATGAATCATTAAGAAAGGACGGGTGGAGACATATCTCTTAACAAAATAGGGTGTATTTTAAAATAACATGTTACTGCCTTCACACTTACATTTACAAAGCAGTCTGCGAACAAGTGCACACTTAATGGCCTCAAACAGGAGAGTGAGTCATCGCGGTTCCGTCATTTCGACACGCCGGAAGTAGCGAAAGACGAGCGAAAAAAAGTTTTCACAGTTAAAACATTACGAGAAAGAGGGAAACACTGCGACAAGAGTCGCTAATCTATATGTATTAATGTGAATGTCTGTTCGGTGTACGCTTATCACGTACGAACGACAAGACGCAGAGACTTAAATATTTATACAGTTACTAATTTATACCTCAGGAAGCTTTTAGGCACGGTTTTATAGCGATCTCATAGATATTTAGTAATCTGAAGAATATAACGCGAAATACGGAACAATAATTACTCTTTGAAAATTATATTTACTCTTTGAAAATGGTTTTATTGGTTGCATTGTTGCTTGAGGGTTGAGAATGATAAAAGGGTGGAGTATATTGGGATGGAAAGTGATCGGTGTATATAAAATTCTGCGTGTGTATGTGTTAATATTTCGCTCTGCAGCGGAAACTACAGAACGCAAACGAATGGACTGTGTGTAATTGTTGTCCGAAGTCTCCCGTTGTACACCATAGCAGTTCCATGCCGATAGCTATAAGGCGAGGAATATATGGTGGTTGAAAGTCGTCAAATTATATATATATATATAAAGACTGAAGGCCAGCGATGACGTTTGCGACTCTAATGCAAGGATGTTACATACAGCGAAACTTGATGCCACAGACCATATCTTTGGACTAAGCGTGCTACAATGTTTTCAGACGTTTCTCTGTTAGGATAAGCATACGAATAAGGAAATACAAGAATAAATAAATAAAGCAGTAAAAAAGGAATTTATTTTAGTACATCTCTTTAAATAAAACGTCGCGCGTTACATCAACTGATCGATCTGTGATATTATTACAATCATTATTGTTGAATTTCGTGATTGGATTCTTCAAAACGAGTGCATTTTTTACGTGTGATTTGATCTACACTACTTACTTCCTGATTGTATTGATTAAAAATGTTTGTTTCTAAAGAAGGTATTGTATTTCATTTCATCCTTCAAAACCAGTCTCATAGCACAATACTGAAAGATAGCTTATCTATTATAATCAACCAACTCGCGAGCGGAGCCGCGGGTTTAAGCTAGTGTACGATAAAAGTAATGATGTTATTTATAAAAATAAACTGAGAATTTACCTAGTTCCGTTGCTAATTAGAAATGTTTATAACGTAAATAGCGTCTCGACCTCCGATTCCGACAGTGATAGAGCAACTGTGCAACCTGAGACAGCGACGACGTTCCCAGGCGGCCTCGCTGGGTGGTCCGTAGTCGGTAGTGGGCGCCGGCGGTGAATGGCTTGCACGTGACGCCTGCAACGTCCGGCCGTTAGCCCGTATCAGCGACCCGCACTGCCAGTTAGCAGTTAGGGCGCCCAGGGCCACGCACAGCGGCCGCCGCGCGCTGTCATGCTGCATCGCACTGTGCTCTCAAGGGGCGCCTTTGACCTGGAATTCTCTGAACCGTGCTTAGAACAACAAGCAATCATAAACATTTGCATTCGCATGCAAAACGCCGCTCTTGTCTGCTAGCGCTACTAGACGGTGGCATAGAGCAGCTGCTCCAGCCAGTGCTCCGGCTGCGTGATGGTGTAGCTGCACTACGTGTTTGTCTCTTGTAGTGTTCGCAAATAGTCACAGTGTTCAAATGTTCAAATGACCAAACTGCGTGGTCATCAGTCCGTAGCTTACAGACTACTTAAACCTAGGTAAACTAATCTAAGGACAAACACACACACACACACACACGCATGCCGCAGGGAGGACTCGAACCTCCGACGGCGAGCATTCCGCGCGCTCCGCAGCGAGGCGCCTTAGACCGCTCGGTTACTCCACAGCGGCCCCCCAGGGGGCCCACAGCTCTTTTGTGGGTACGTGTGTGGCGCGCACGGGTCCCCGAGCCATTGCAGCCTTTTTTCCTGCTTTCCCCAGGCTGCATTACCCCTCCTAGTTCCCCCTCCTTCCCATCCCAATTCCTCCTTCCCACCCTCTCCAACCCCGTCTCTCGGTGGTACTCTGGATGACGGCTTGGCTATCCCATGGTACCGATTGTCCTGCACTTTGGTTTTGTCTGCTGTGTACACCGGTTTTTGGCCCAGTTTGGTCCCCCTCGGGGTTTGACCTTCCATACCAAAATTGCCCGATAATGTGTGAGCCAATTGGGGAAGAACTCCCGACCTAGCCCCTACAGCGCGGGTCCTATCCTTTCCTTTCCACTTCCTTTCCTCGCTGTAGCCCCCACCCCCGCTAGGTCCCCAGCACGTGTAGCCAGTCCGTGTGGGGGGGCTGTTATGTACCCTTTGGCTGAGCCCCCTGACACCACAGGGATCACACTACTGGTGTCTGAGCTGCGACCTCTCCATGCAAGCCAAGGAGTTGATGCCTGTCCTCGGGGGTATAAGAACTCCCGGCAATGGCCATCGTGCCAGGTGGCCTTTGCTGAGGCTGGGTGGCGCCCATGGAGAGAGCCCCGGTTTCGGAGTGGGTGACACCAGGGCGGACGTCTAGCACTATGAAAAGAGTTAGACTCCAAAATGGTCGTGCATCGGCCGTCTCTCAAGACAGGAAGAGATCGTTTAATGCTGCTACTGCGGATAAGAGGATGTTTCCCTCCCTTGCTACCCCTTGGGAGGAAGGCCAGGCTCGCCGGTTAGGAGCAAAACCCTTTCCTCGCTATCTCGTTTGCTCAAGGACTGATGGAGGAACTTTTACTTCCACCAAACCTCTGTTCTTTGTCGAGACCATAGAGGACAAGTTTGGTGAAGTGGAATCTATGGGTAAGCTTAGATCTGGCTCATTACTCATTAAAACAGTCTCGGAAGCCCAGTCTGAAGCTTTGCTCGTCTGCACCACCCTTGGCGACATTCCAGTCACAATTGTCCCGCACAAATCCTTGAATATGGTACAGGGTGTGATATTCCACCGGGACCTCCTCCTTCAAACTGATGAGGAGCTTAGGGCCTATCTCGAGCGGCGTGGTGTACATTTTGTTCGCCGCGTTCAGAGTGGACCTAAAGATAACCGCGTCGATACTGGGGCCTTTATCTTGGCCTTCGAGGGGGACACACTCCCAGAGAAGGTCAAGATAATGATATATCGATGTGGTGAAGCCCTACATTCCACCTCCCATGCGGTGTTTTCGATGTATGAGGTTTGGTCATATGTCCTCTTGCTGTACAGCAGTCCCAGTATGCGGTGATTGTGGACGCCCACTACATGAGGGGAGCCCCTGTGTTCCTCCGCCAGTGTGCATCAACTGTCAACAACACCACTCTTCACGGTCGCCAGATTGCCCTATGTTCAAAAAAGAAAAGAAGATACAAGAGTACAAATCCCTGGAGCGTTTGACGTACCCTGAGGCCCGCAGTAAATATGAACGTCTGCATCCCGTGCAAATGGCGACGACCTTCGCTACGACGTTATCGTCTAGCCTTTCACCCTCCCCTTCCCACTCCCATCTCCCCCCTACACCCCGTCCACACCCCTCCCTCACATCTCCCTCTCCTGTAGCTCCTGTAGCCCTCCCTTTGTGTCCCACCCCTTCCCAGCCGGAGAAGTGCACCCCTTCTCCGTCGCCTGTCGGTGACAGTGCCCTATCTCAGGGCCTTCCGTCCCGGCGTTCCCCAGATCGGAGATCTTCGACCTCCAGCCGGCCATCGGACTCCCAGTCAGTGAGTTCAAAGGTCGCCCGATCCTCGTCAGTCCCAGACCTAACTGACAAAAGTCCTCTCTCTGGGGTGGGTCCTGCCCGTCCCACACGAGAGAAGGAGAAGGAGAAGGAGAAGGAGAAAGAGAAGGAGAAGGAGAAGGAGAAGGAGAAGGAGAAGGAGAAGGAGAAGGAGAAGGAGAAGGAGAAGGAGAAGAAGAAACCAAAGTTACAAGATAAAGCCCCTCCGGTACCACCGGAGGTGCCGACTGTGCTTTCGCAACTCGCTCATCCCATTGAGCCCGAGGCTGATCAGCTATTTATGGATGTTGTCCCTTCTTCTTTGGTGACGGACGCTGACAAAGCAGCGTGACAGACGTTATGCCATTCGCTTCCCGCCTAGATCCTCGTGATGTGATCATCCAATGGAACTGTAATGGTTACTACCGTCACCTCTTGGAGATTAAACAGCTAATCTCTCTCTCTTCTGCGGCCTGTGTCGTCCTGCAGGAATCGAGGTTTATGGATGCACATTCGCCGACCGTGGGTTCCGTGCTTTTTGTCGGAACCGGGTTGGTCCCCTCCAGGCGTCTGGTGGGGTTTGTACTTTGGTCCGGACAGATATTGTCAGTACCTGGATTCCTCTCCAAACTCCATTGGAAGTTGTGCTGTCCGGGTTCACTTGGACACTCCATTGACCATTTGCAACCTCTACCTTCCACCTGACAGGCCACCTACACTCACGTCCCTAGTGGCCCTCCTTCAGCAACTCCCCCCTCCTTACCTCATCCTTGGGGACTTCAATGCCCACCATCCTTTGTGGGGCAGTGCTTATACATCTAGCCGGGGCCGCCTCATAGACCAGTTTCTTGCTGACCACAATCTGAGCCTTCTCAACGATGGTTCCCCAACTCATTTTAGTGCCGCTCACGGCACCTTTTCTGCCATAGACCTCTCTCTCACTTCTCCTTCTTCCTTTATTTCACTGGTCGGCGTATGACGACCTCTGCGATAGCGACCACTTTCCGTTGATCCTTTCACTTCCCTCACGCCTACCACGAGCCAGGGTAGCCCGCTGGGTATTCCGTCGTGCTAATTGGCCGCTATATACATCCCAGGTTGTGTTCCCATCTTCCCCCTCAGGCTGTATAGATGATATTATAAGCCAAATGACCAACATGATCACCCAAGCTGCCAACGCCGCTGTTCCCCGGTCGACAGGCCCTCCTACTCGCCGGCCTGTCCCTTGGTGGAATGCAACTGTTGCCGCAGCCATTCGCGAGCGCCGAAAGGCCTTGCAACATCTTAAGCGCCACCCATCGCTCGCTGGTCTAATAAATTTCAAACGTCTGCGTGCCAGAGCTCGTTACTTAATCAAACAAAGTAAGCGGACATGCTGGGAGCATTTTGTCTCCTCGTTGGGTTCTTCTGTCCCTTTGACAAGAGTGTGGGCTGTGCTCCGATCTATCCAAGGTAGCTGGCGGCCGTCTTCCGTCCCTGGTCTTGCCCTGCCTGATGGGGTCTGCACGGAGCCATCTGTTGTTGCAGAACATCTTGCAACTCACTTCGCCAATGTCTCGGCGACAACTTCATATCCGGCGACCTTTCTCCTTCAGAAACACCAGGCTGAAACCTTCAAATTAGGCTTTACTTCTCACCAGGTGGAACCATATAACGAACCTTTTACTGACTGGGAGCTGTCGCTGGCCCTCTCCTCTTCTCGTGATTCAGCACCTGGCCCTGACGATATCCATAATCAATTGCTGAAACACCTTAATCCCTCACAACGACAATTTCTCCTAAAAGTTTTTAACCGTATTTGGCTTCAAGGGGTGTTCCCCTCCCAGTGGAGGGAGAGTATTGTGGTCCCTGCCCTCAAGCCTGGCAAGGACCCGTCGGCGCTGGACAGTTATCGACCAATAAGCCTGACAAGTGTCCCCTGTAAACTACTTGAGCGGATGGTAGCCCGCAGATTATGCTGGGTTCTTGAATCCCGGGGACTTCTCTCACCTTACCAGTGTGGGTTCCGGGAGGGACGATCCCCTATTGACCATTTACTTCGACTGGAGACTGCGATCAGACAGGCCTTCTCTAAAAGACATCATCTGGTAGCAGTCTTCTTCGATCTGCATAAGGCGTACGACACTGCTTGGCGTCATCATATTTTACGTTCTCTTCATGACTGGGGCCTCAGAGGCTCCTTACCAATTTTTATCCGTCAGTTTTTATCCCACCGCCTGTTCCGTGTCAGAGTTGGCTCTTCCTTTAGCTCCCCTCGGATACAGGAGAACGGTGTCCCCCAGGGCTCAGTGTTGAGTGTTACACTTTTTCTAATCACCATCAATGGGTTGGTGAGCTCTGTTGGGTCACTGGTAACCCCGGCATTGTATGTCGACGACTTTTGCACATGGTACAGCTCCTACTCATTAGCCTCTACTGAACGTCAGCTCCAGAGCGCCATTCGGCGGGCTTCAGTGTGGGCTACGTCCCATGGTTTCCAGTTTTCCTCATCAAAAACGAGGGTGGTGCACTTTTGTCGTCGTACTACAGTTCACCCTGATCCAGAACTGTTCTTGGGTAATCAGCGCCTGGAAGTTGTAGCACAGCATCGTTTCCTGGGTCTTCTCTTTGACAAAAAATTGACTTGGGTGCCCCATATTCGCCACCTAAGGATTAGTTGTATGAGGAAACTCAATGCCCTACGTTTCCTTGCTCATTCATCTTGGGGTGCAGACCGAACAACTATCCTCCGTATCTATCGGGCTCTAATCTTGTGCCGATTGGACTATGGGTGTCAAGTTTATGGCTCGGCAGCTCCTTCTGCCCTGAAATTATTAGACCCGGTTCACCATTATGGTGTCCGCTTGGCTACAGGTGCATTCCCGACTAGCCCGGTCGACAGTCTCCTTGTTGAGGCGGGAATCTGCCCTCTTCAGGTCAGGCGGCATCAGCTTCTGGCGTCTTACGCCATCGCCATCCGGCAATATCCTGCTCATCCCGCTTACCAGGTTCTTTTTGCATATGAAGGGCTTCGACCCCCTGATACCCGGCCGCGGGCGGGCCTTCCCGTCGGACTGCGGCTTGCCTCTCTTTGCCGGGATTTCCATTTCCCTTCGCTAGATTGCGCCCCCCCCCCCATTTTACTGCACGCACACCTCCGTGGATGGTGCCGCGACCACTAATTCGGACGGATCTCTTCCAGGGCCCAAAAGCTTTAATTTCCCCCATGGTCTTTCGGCGTTTGGTGCGCCCAGTACTAGAAGAGTTTCAGGGAGCCTCTATCTTCTACACTGATGGCTCGAAAACAGCGGGCCACTCCGGATATGCTTTTACGTCTCCTGTTGGGGCGGAATGCCATTCTCTGCCAGAGGCATGCAGTGTGTTTACGGCAGAGCTGATGGCGATTTATAGAACCCTCTGTTTTATTAAACATTCTGCCGTGGAACGTGGTTTAATCTGTGCTGACTCCATGAGCAGTCTGCAGGCCATCGATCGTTGTTTCCCCTCCCATCCTTTAGTTATTTCCATCCATGAACTCCTTGCTGACCTTCATCGTGCTGCCTGCTCCGTTACCTTTCTCTGGGTGCCAAGCCATGTTGGTATTACAGGGAATGAAGTAGCTGACCAGTTGGCTAGATCGGCAATTACTCGCTGCCCGTCTCCCTTTCAAATTCCGGGTGCGGATCTGCGGGTGCAGATCAGATCTTTGCTTCACTCCTCAAGGGATAGCAGTTGGAAAGCTACTGCCCCTTCCAATAAACTCCGCACCATCAAAGATACGACTGCAGCTTGGAGTTCATCTTTACGCCCTTCCCGGAGAGAATCAATTGTCCTCTGTCGCCTCCGTCTTGGACACTGCAGGCTGACCCATGGATTTCTTTTACGA
Source organism: Locusta migratoria (assembly GCA_026315105.1). Taxonomy (NCBI): domain Eukaryota; kingdom Metazoa; phylum Arthropoda; class Insecta; order Orthoptera; family Acrididae; genus Locusta; species Locusta migratoria. Next base: position 679,097,145 of record CM048744.1, read on the forward strand.
AATGACAATCCACCACATTGTGATTGTGGAGCCGTACAATCCGTGTCTCATATTCTGACTGAATGTCCTCTCCATTCGACACTTCGTGGCGACTATGGCCTACCGCCTGCATTGCCTTCAGTTTTGGCGGATGACCCACGGATGGTTGATCGCGTCCTTGCCTTCCTCCGTGAAAGTAGATTTTATTGTCAGCTCTAGGACTCGCTTGGTCGGGGTGAGTGGGTTTGTGATTCCTGGCTGATTGTGGGGTTTAGAGCCTTATCCCCATCAGCCCCCTCCCCACTCTTTTACATTTTAATGTAGTTTTATTTCTCCCTGCTCTGGAGCTATGATACGTTGACCACTGTGCCATTAGTACCTTGTGGTTTAGGCTAGAGGTCGCTTCCAGATCTGTGGGATCGGACACTGTAGCATTTGCTGCCCTGGGTTGGTCTTAGTCTTGTTGACGAGTCGATTTTACTTCCTAGTGTAATGGTCTTTTGGCTTTCACCTATTTTTTGTCGAGTTCCATGGCGTATACAATTTGAGGTTGAAGGGACTGATGACCTCGTTGTTTGGTCCCTCATGTCCACCACCACCACCACCATTACTCCACAGCGGCAAGGGAAGGTTGGAAGCGGATCAGACACAGAGAGGTGGCCTCAGCTGTTGGAGTGTCACAAAGTGTAATTTCCACGACCTGGACGCCATTTCAGACAACAGCAACCGTTAAAAGAAGGCGAAGGCAAGGTCGTCCACTGGTAACATCAGCGAGAGATGACCATAATCTCCGCTTAAAAGCTGTAATGTACCCCCCCGGGCAGCAACAGGATGCGCAATATAACACCAGTGGTGTGTCCTACCTGGAGCATGAGCGTGTGAGTTGTCCTTAGGTTAGTTTAAATTTAAAAAATGTTTGTATAGCTTATGGGAGTTAACTATGGGGTCAACAGTCCCTAAACTTACAAACTACTTACGAGCCAGCTAACACTAAGGACGGCAGAAATATCCATGCCCAAGGGGGGGGGGGGATTCGAACCCCCGACCGTGGTGGCCATGCAGACTGTGACTGGAGCGCCTCAGTCCCCTCGGCCACCGCGGCCGGCAGTTTAAATTAGTTTAGCTAGTTTGTAAGTCTAGGAACTGATGAGAATATCAGTTTAGTCCAGTAGGTTTGCAAACATTTGAATGGTACGGGCAAGAGTCCGGCTAGGGGAGGGGCGGCCAAACGGTGCACACAGTGCAGAAGTGCGGGAGTGCTGGACAGGGGCGCACATGTGAGGCGGCGAGCAGCAGCCACATCTGTTGTTAGGCACGAGTACGTAATGGACGGCATGGCAGAGTCGAACACGAGCCACGAAACTCCCAGCGAATTTCTGCAACTTCGCGACTGCAGCGCCGCCAAGCGGATGGGGCGTAAAAACAGACCGTGAATCGATCGAGTAAAGAATGTGTATTTGGAGACAAGGAGCACATTCAAAATACCTTCGTATTTACAAGCTTTTGTAGCGCTAAAAATCGTAGAAACTATCAAAAATATAATTTAGAAATCCCTCATTTGCAAAGGATGCTAAGAAGTAATGAAATAATGTTGTGAATAACAAGTGTTGGTTTACGGTGGTTGGCTATACTTTTAGGCATATACGTAAATCTTTAACAATTCATTCACGACCAAACTTCTGATTTTAATCAGAACCGCAAACACTAGACAACAATTTCACAATACACACACACACACACACACACACAAACACACACACACACACACACACACACACACACATGCCCCAGGGAGGACTCGAGCCTCCAACGGCGAGCAACTGCGCGCTCCGCAGCGAGGTGCTTTAAGACCGCTCGGCTACTCCACAGCGGCAGTCACAGTGTAAACTGTGTACAGTCCAGTGGTATCGTGAGGAGATATCGCGTGTGGTCCAAATATTAGAGACCAAGTGCGTATTGACTTAGTGCTCCGTGTGCGCCTGTGTTTTCAAATCATCAGCAACCGCCGCACAGGCAGAACATAGCGTTGCCATGTGTATCTTCGTCTCATTGTCATCGCTCCGTTCCACCAACATGACAATTTTATCCACCATGGTTGTTTTAAGTTCTGAATATGCACGTTTTATCATTCTGTTTCACAGTCATTGTCATTTCGCCCATAAATCTCAACGTGTCCACTTTTAAATTCTTCATATATTGTCACCTGTTTTTATTGTTTTAAATCTTCTATTATCGTGTTTGCTTGCTCTCGGCTGAAGAGCAGCATGTTAGCTGCCTTCCAGCCTGCCTCTTCTGGGGGTTTTAAAATACAATAAAGAATAAAAAAGGTGTTGTAGTAGAGCTGTGGCGATTTCTGAATGAATCAGTCCTTTGAACTAATACCAATAAAGAATCGTAAGAATCGAATCGAATCGTGATCCGGACGAATCGTCTTTCAAAAGAATCGCCTGTCTCGTGACGATTCCAAGATCCAACGATTCATGTTTCGAAGGCAACCGGCGGATCGTGCCAAATGATTTAGAAAGCCAGAAAGCAGGCAAGGGGAGGACGCATATGAACAAAGGAAGAACAGAACGAAAATCATGAGCCGTTACTCATTATTCACAAATAACACATGACAGTAACGAAACGTAGCAAAATACACAGCTGCTAATACACACAACGATTAACATCAAGAAATCAGAGTATGATGAAAAATTAAGTACTTCTTACGCGTTGCAGATGCATTGCGACACACACATCTCGTTTATACAGTTTACATGTAAAATATATTTAAACGAGCAGTTACTGCACATTTATATTTCGCGTATCACAGAAACGGCTCTAACGATTTGAACTATATTTTATATTTAGAGAGGTTTATCCTTTTTGAGTTCAAGTACTTAGTTGTATTTTTTGTAAAAAATCAATTTTACAAAATTAATCTTTTTATTTAAAAACGCGATTTAAAATGTTTTAACGCCATCTGGAAAATCTGTTTTACTATTCAGGTTTTTACGTTTATCTTTCCTGAAAAAAAAAACGATTGTATAAAAAAAGAAACAGTTTAATAAAAAAAGGCGAACTTCTTGTATCTCGAAAGAAATTTAGTATTTAGCGACAGACATTGATTTTTAAAGTTTATTTATACCGTGTAGACGTGTTTCCTGAAACTAAGTGATTTTACAAAATAAGTTTTTTTATAACGATTAGATATGTGATAATTTCAATATATGTAATGAAATTTAAATTTAAATGGCCGAACTATTCGAACAGAACGAAAAAATGTATTAGGTTACAGCATGATTCGAACTATCATGAACTATGTGACCTACTTTCACTAATTTACAGTGGCGGATACAGAATTTTTTCTGGGGAGGGGGGGGGGATGGCCCAAGGCTGAGGATGGTGAACATGTCCTTAAGGGCGTTGTGAGACTAATTCTTCTGTTTACACACGCACAATATAAGTATTTCCAAAATATGATTCAAAGCCACAGTCGCTTCTTAGAAAAAACTTTTTAATATACTTTCATCTAACTATTAGTACTATTAATGTGCTATTAATTTGTGCGTTTCATGGCGTCATTTTCAAGTACGCATGATTTCAAAAATATCACAATGATTAAACTACATTAAATAGTGAAAAGTTTCAAAATTTACCACAAAATAAAAAAGCAGAAAAATCTGTCTGAATGCCTTGTGTTCAGACTCAGAATTTAATTCGATTTGAAATGTTTCTCAACTTGGCCAGATAGGTATATTCGAATCCCTGTACAGAGGATGCCATGCGAAATTGTTTTCTCCAGATATTTACAGCTTTCGAATAATTGGACTAAAAGATTGAATAAGACTGACCATTTGAAAACTCAAGCAATTGTACAATACGGCCGAAAAATAAGTTTTGTACAATGATGCCCACAAGATTATGATACTAAATGTGCCTATGACGTAGGGTTCACAAATTTAAAATAAATAAGTTTTTTTCTAAACTCGAATGTTTGTAATCCTAAGGAAGAAAACTGCTAAGGACTCGGTCCCTAGTCTTACAAACTACTTGAACTACCTCGTTCTAAGGACAACACGCACACGCATTCCAGAGGGAGGACTCGAACCCCTGGCGGGAGCGGCTGCATTCTCCACGACGTTGCACCCCAGATCACACGGCCATTCCCGCGCGGCGCACGTGCTTTTGATTGTCATTTGTATAACTGGTAGAGCTCCATACTCCCGATACTCTTTTTTTATTTTGTGGAATTTTTTTTAACTTTTCACTGTTTAATGTGGTTGAATCATTGTAATAGTTTTTGTTATCATAGGCTCTTGAGAAGGACGCCATAGTGAAACGAAACTAGTACTGCATTGGTGGTTAGATGGAAGTATATTAATTCGACAAGTGAAGACGATTTTACCTGGTGATTCCAGGAGGAGAAGACATCTGCCCTACTTGCAGGACATCCATTTATTTCGGATTGCTGTCAACATTACACTGCCCCTAGACGCAAAATGTTACTGCACACATTGATACGAGTAATGTTTTCGACACTGAGACGCTGCCTTCTGCTCGTTGATGCTCGCTCCCACTGGCAGGCATAGTACACGCCTCCTGCCGCCGCCAACAGCCAGCGCACGAATCGTCAGCTCACCGTGGCAGTGTTTCCAGAGTGAGTTTTCGAAATTTCCCCATAACAGACAAAAAATTACCCAAAATGACACTATTAAGTCAACTTTTCCCGAAATATCTTAAATCTAACTATTCATTCAAATTATTATCAATGTTGGAAGCTTGAAAAGATGGAATTGTTTGTCCAGAGCCGTAAATTTGCCGTATATTTATGCCCATACTGTTTATACTGAATTAAGACAACAAAAAATCCATATAAATACATTTATTACGAAAGAAGTGACATGACAGCGAAATCGCTATTATTATTATCTTCGGACTTAAATTTGGAAGTAGACATAGACTTAATGACGACAAAACGTACGGTGTATGGATTGATTTCGAGGAGAGAGAGAGAGAGAGAGAGAGAGAGAGAGAGAGAGAGAGAGAGAGAGAGAGAGAGAGAGACTAACCAGAAAATTAAGTATATGTAGTTTGAACAGAAGTATCAAGGACAACACACACACATCCATGTCCGAGGAAGGGTTCGAACCTCCGACGCGGGAGGCCGCGCGATCCGTACGTGGCGCTCCAGAACGCTCGGTTACTCCCGCGCGGCAATGAAGTATCAGGCAGATAAAAGTACTTCCCCAATATCTCCAATAGTGAAGATGTTTTCCCCAAAACTTTCTCCAAGGCTTCAGTTTCCCTAATAGTTCCCCTCAGATAGTCTTTTTCCCCAAAATTGCGAAACAATTCCCCAATCTGGAATCACTGTACAGTGGACAAACAATCCTTTAGCTGTTTCATTATCAAACAATGCAGTGGACAACAATGAAACAGCCAGTAAATATGTCGCGCTAAGTTTGATGTTCCCTCAAAACCTAAAATCAGATTTCCTGTGTCGCGTTGTACTGAAGTACGGAACCAATTCCTTCTTTGTGCTTTGTAAAATTACTACGCAAAACGTGACTAGTTTTCAACAAGCTTTCCCGATCAACAAAATTAAAATTGATTGTGTTTTTAGAAGAATTCCTACTAGAATGAAAAGCCTTTGTATCTGATGTGCGGAAACATGCCATTACAATTTCTAATTTGCTCCAATAACTGGAAAATCGAAACATGTAGCTTCAAATAAAACTATTTATAATGCATGGAAGTAGTATTTCTTAGTGTCTAGGAAAAGAATCGAGAGTGATAAAATGATCACCGAAAACACCTGAATGCGCCATCATGAACGCAGCCCTAGAAATTCAAGACCTTTTTCAAATAGTTAAATCCTTTCACTTTACTTACGTATGGATAAAATGTACACAATATGTTAGTTATTCCCAAGTACTCACAAAACAATAAAAGACGTTTATTTAGTTTTATCGTAAATTACTGACAACAAAGGAGTAAGAAACAATTGAAAGGAAGCATAACATAAAATGTCAATTTACGTTTGTCTGGGGGGCGGGGGCACGTGCCCTGTGTCCCCCTCCGAATCCGCCCTTCCTATTTGAACAATCTACAACGGTACCAAATGAGCTACGACGACAACGTAAATAATATTGGTAGCGTAATATGTATTTATATCCGTTTGCAAAAATTCAAAAACTATTTTCTCGAGAATTTTTGAGAGTTGACTGGCTGACTATTAAGTCGGGCCGGCCGCGGTGGCCGAGAAGACTGAGGCGCTCCAGTCACGGTCTGCACGGCCACTACGGTCGGGGGTTCGAATCCCCCCTCGGGCATGGATATTTGTGCCGTCCTAGTTCGTAAGTAGTTCATAAGTAGTTTGTAAGTTTAGGGACTGATGACCCCGTAGTTAAGTCCCGTAAACAATACAAACAAAACATATTAAGTCGGACCTTCAGGCACCATAAATATAAAAAAATCTGATACCCATATTGTCTACTTTTTAGCATTCTGTAAGATTCGTGCCGTCGCAGCCCAGAAAGAATCGTGAACGAATCGAAGAAAAGATCCACAAGGTTAGATTTCAACATCCATGACACAGAGATGTATTGCCATCTATGAGTCGGATACAGCAGGTGGCGTAACTAGGACTTGGCTTTGGGGGGGGGGGGGGATAGATCTGCTTGACGAGCGAGCAAAATTTTAGTCCGTTTCCAGACAGACTACCATCTAGCACTCCTGTTGAAGAAACTAATTCATTCCCATCCAATGAAAGCTTATGGTAAAACACCCCAAGTTTCCAATCTTTACCTTTACCAGATTGCTGTTATACGATTTCTTTTTTCTTTTCTCTCTCTCTCTCTCTCTCTCTTTCTTTTTAGTTCTGGGGGGAGGGGTTCATCCCCCTCATCCCCCCCCCCCCTTAGTTACTCCACTGGGATATAGAATAGAACGTTTGGCTTCTGTAAGAATCGTGCCAATGCAGAGTATAAAGAATCGTGAACGAATCGTAGGAATCGATTGACAATGTGGGATTGAATCGCAAGAATCGATTCCTGAGGAATCGTGTTGCCTAACTGTATGTCGTAGTGCGGCAGCCGGCCGCAGTGCGCCGCCTCTGTCGCGGAAGCGTAACTTGGCGGCAAATGTTTGCCGCGGCTGGCGGCCTGGCCACAACACAGCACTCCACACCCGCTGCCTTTGGCTATGTACACATGCACTAACTACGTTTACATGCAACACATCTTCCGGAAGACGACAACCGATTTTCGTAAACCGTTTTTCACTGTCGTGTTTACATGTTATAGCCTGAATCGGGTTTCCTAACCCACTTAAAATGGCGGCTGAAAAACAGCTGATTCAGTTCCTGATTTAGTCAGCACAATCGCTATTTTCCTTTACTTAAATACACATATTCATGCTCATTCTAATATTTATACTTCCATTTCGTGTTAGAAACTGTCACTCTGTCCATACATGCCGAAAATTCTTAAGAAGAAAACAGTCTGACAAGCCAAGAACGCTTCAAAATCGGTTGCGTTTACGTGGGCACGAAAATCGATTGAGGAACTGGAAAACCGCTTTACAGAAGTGGATTTCCAGAATCGATTTTGGAGTGTTTACATGGCCAACCAAAAGCGGAAGCGGGAAATCGGTTAACGAAATCCGGTTTTGGGAGCCCGTGTAAAAGGGGCGATGATAGCGTTGCATTGCGCGTTCGTCAGATAAAATGGCGTGTACACACATACGGCGTTGACGCCTCGTTGAACTCCAGTTTAGCCATGGAAGTTGAGGCACCGATTTGCTTATTACTTCATCAGCGAAGGCAAACTACAATGGCAAGATAAAATGGTGTAAACAAGAGTGTAATTGCGAACACTTATGAGACAAGTATATGTTAATAACACAACATTACATCGCCTATTAGAACAGTACAGTGTAATTATGAACAATATTTTTCTGTTATGCATTTCTGTGTAGATATTGATTAGATAGTATACACTTTTTGTAATAGACATCACGTTAACAACTTTCTGTAAATAAAATTAAGATAAAATAAATAAATAGCTTTAGTTACCTTTGACAGATATTACATCCAAATAGGCTTCATCAGTAGTTACATATACAACATCATGCATTAAAACTAATGTTAAACATCCAATTTTACACATAATTATTCGAATTATGCTCTATTATAACTAATGCTATTAAAAAGTAACTGCTTTAAATGACGACTAAATTTAGAGTCTCAAGTTAAAACAGTTAACTTACGTGTAACTGTACGAATCTACTGTGTAGTTTCACCTTCATATTGAAGTTGCTTCTTACCAAGAATTTTCTTCTGTTCCTTTGCACAAACCTCTTCAGCAAACAACTCAACCAATTGCTGCCACGCTGATCTTTTTAATACTCTGTTCTTGTCGTCCGCACTTACCATATCTCATATAACAGGAAGACTTTTCACTTCTTGGTGAAGATACTGCCGGCCCTCTCATGTCAATGTTATTGTACGATACCGTCTGTGTCGGACCCGGAATCGTGTGGTTCAATAGTGATATATGTTGGGTGTGAAGTTAGTTAAAAACGAAATAGCCAGCCTAAGAATAAGTGTAGGACAGTGTCTCGGTGATACTGTGATTAAAACAAGTGATAGATTTCATTAATTAAGAGATTCGTTTAGGTGCTTTCCAGACAGCTCTATAAACAATAGTTTTGTCATTGTACATTATTTCAAGAACTAGATAGACGAATTTTAGAAACTTTATGTAAATGAAAATAAATAGCATTGTATATATGTTAGGCTTATAAACAAGTTGCGTTGACCAGTTAATTGTGTTAATTAATGTAATAGTCGACATTTAAATATTATGATTCGTTGTATATATGGACTGACGTGAGATTTTAAACCTAGTTTCAGAAGTACCAATATATTTGATAGTTCAATATTTGTTAGGAACATGTATGATGTACTCATTAACGAATTAATTGACATTTAACACCGCACTTTATTGTCAAACCGAAAGTTTGGAGATTTCGACTTAAAAAGATATGTGCCATCTAAAATTATTGTATGTATAGTTTTCATTTTATATTGTGATTATTTTTGTGTACAGGAAATGTTTTACTGTTGTGTTCGTTAATTATAAATTAGTATATTCAATTGTTATGCATAACGTAATGTCATTATTGTCGATGTTATATATTTGCCTCACCGCCTTGCGTGGGGGAGTTCGAGTTTCGGTGGTTCTGAAGTACTCCGGACTATGTCACTCTGTACTGTAAAATGGAAGTACTGTCAGCTAAGTTCTGTGGTATTGTGTACATTATGAAGTTCTAAAATGTTTTGGTGGACAAGCAGTTTGATTGGAAATTAAAGAAGAAGTGAAAAATTGTACATATGAGTATTTATTTCTACCACGACGCCCCAGGAGAATAATTTTGCAGCCAGCAGAACCCTCATACATCGTAATGTTGAAGAGCTGAGTATTATGTTTGAAAGTGGTAGCATGTAATTACTTAAAAATCAAGTAAACATTATAGTGTCAAACGTACGTTCCTCCCCGATGAGAGCACCAAAGCGCGCGCTAGACTGAATGCATATGTACACCCAAACCCAAATTCCTGGGATTACAGCTTGATAATAAATTTAGTTGGGAGGAGCACACCACAGAACTGCAGAAACGACTCAACAAATTTGTATTTTCAATACGAGTGTTATCAGACATAGGAGACACAAAAATAACAAAGCTTGCATACTTTACTTACTTTCATTCCTTAATGTCATATGGTATAATATTTTGGGGTAACTCTTCAAGTCAGTTAAAAGTCTTCAGAGTCCAAAAACGTGTAATACGTATTATTTGTGGAGTAAATTAAATTCACGGACGTCTTGTAGACGCCTCTTCAAAGAACTGGGTATATTAACTACTGCCTCTCAGTATATTTATTCCTTAATGAAATTTGTCATAAATAATATATCCCTTTTCCCAACAAACAGCTCAGTTCACACATACAATGCTAGGAATAAAAATGATCTACACAAGGACTTAAAAGCACTTACTTTAGATCAAAAAGGGGTCCACTACTCAGGAACACACATTTTCAATAATTTACCATCAAGTATAAAAAATTTAGCTACAAATAAAGATCAGTTCAAGAGGAACCTAAAATACTTTCTAGTGGCCAACTCCTTCTACTCCATTAGTGAATTTCTAAATCGTACCAAATGATGCATGCACTCATACTATATCAGTATTATTATATTATCAGCAAAAAAAAAAAAAAAAAAAAAAAAAAAAAAAAAAAAAAAAAAAAAAAACTTAAAAATTTATGTATCTGTATTTGTAAGTGTATGTATTTGTATTTATATTATTAGTATTATCTATTATTCAACTTGTAAATTTTGTTTCTTGTTTCTTGACATGTTCCACATCCACGAGGATCCCCTCAACATGGATCTACGGAACGAATAACTAATCTAATCTAAACTAGGAACTCGAGGCGGCTGACGCGCGATCCTCGAGGAACCTTCGAGACTCTCTTTACGACGCGGTGTCATTTCGAAGCGCGCATGTGTACGCAGTCAACGGTTTATTGCTTTTCAACAGCGCGCGTTGCAACGCTATCATGTGTTCAAGGCCTTTGCTATCTCGCGCCGCGCCGCCGCCATTTGTCATCTGCCTAACGCCTGGACGCCACGCGAACGTGTCACAGCGCCGTCTTCCTATACGCTGTCGCTACACAGCGCGTCCCACCGTTTCTGTTGCGCCACAGTCTATCACCAGTGATCTCAAATATTATCACTGGATACACAACTGTAGTGGTTACGATATGTGAAAATCGTGACTGTCTATTATAGTTATGTTGGCAACACCGTACGTATAGGTCGTGTTGTTCTTATGACCCTTGTGTCCTCTGAAAATAATTTATGAACGACTGATTACTTTAATAAATACATAATGGTGAACCTCGTGTCACTTATAGTTTTAGAGAAGTCAACAGAAAGGATATAGAGTTCAGATCCATATGAGAGTTTTATTTTTATTCAGAACTAGTGTCGCTATCTTATTCTGTTTAATGAATTAATAGCGCTGCATAGACGGTATTTCTCGTGTTTGTTTTATATTTGCTTCTTGTCTATGTTGTTTTTCGTTTGAGCTCACAGACTAGATATGCACGCTGTGTGGAAAATCATGCTTATATCATATGCCTCGAATCTATCGTTATTCACCTCTATTTATTTGTCTACAACAGCGTAATTTATTCATTAAATTAAGTGTGGGAATTCTAATATAACTTAAGTGTAAGTTTTACACAAATCTTGTCTATTTTTATTGTTTTGTGGCAGGTGTGCGTCTAATTACATGCTTAGAATATTTTGTAAATAGTGTTCAAATTTTCATAACAGTTAGGTCCGTTGTATATGAGTTAGTTTCTACGAATTCAACCCCTAGAACTATTAGATTTTTTGCAAGAACACAATACTGAAAACCAGGTATAGTGCGACAGCTATACGTACACCAACATGGCGTCGAGCGTCACGACTTCATTATTCACAGTAATAACTCCAGATTATCTTTGAGCTCACTGTCTGTCACAGACAGTCGCGAAACTCTCTAGGAAAATATATATATCAGTAGGGGATAACAGTGGATTGGCACAATGCAAACTGAGAAGTTACCGTTTTAATAATACTGTTACATTTATATTTCCTAGTCACTGAACGTTGCTGTGAACTTTCTAATGCAAATACGAAACATCATTATTGTAATATCACTGCTTCTGTTAATGGCAGTCTATAATTTAACAAACTGTCAGTGCAGTGTAATTTATACAGTTCACAATATCAATTAATACAAATAAAAAATTCCAGAGACGGATTTACGTCTCAAATATGTATTAATTGATATTTATATCGCCATAACAGGATTGTTCCACCATGTCCATTGCTGAGGTGCTATGCCGTTGCATGGAGAGCCTTGGCAGTAGTGGCAATTATCTTTAGAACAAAGAAGCTGAATTAAGGTTTGTGTTGTGGAGGGAAATCGTACATAGACTATTCCAAGGCGCCTTAATCGTTAGTGGTGTGGTAGTCTAGCGGTTAAGACGTCTGCCTAGTAAGCATGGAGGTCTGGGTTCGATTCCCGGCCGCACCACAAATTTCAATTCAATGCTTCGGATCTATCAACAGTTCACAATACTCGAGTCACATTAATATCGTCTGGAACCTTTTGAAAGCAGAAATGAATTGCAACCTGATGTGCGGAAGTATATCAAAGGAACTGATTATGATTATGTTCGCATTCTCAGTGCGTGCTGACATGTTCCACGAGTTTTGTTTTAGCGGATTTCGGACATTGTAATGTTTTGAAAAGTACACACGATTTTCACATTGTAGCGGACTAGATTCTACATCGTCGTTTAAACCATCTTTCCACCTCGTCCTTGCTTCTGTGCCTTTCATGTACCTATCATAATTTTTTAGCTACTTGGCAGGTATCAAACTGAATATCTTCAAGAATGTGACGTGCTAACATTAACAGCTTATATATGGACATATTTATTTGTAGCTACGTATTGCCGGCCGCGGTGGCCGAGGGGACTGAGGCGCTCCAGTCACGGTCTGCACGGCCACTACGGTCGGTGGTTCGAATCCCCCCTCGGTCATGGATATTTGTGCCGTCTCGTCTTAGCTAGTTTGTAAGCTTAGGGACTGATGACCCTGTAGTTAAGTCCCGTAAGTTCTACAAACATTTGAACATTTGAACAAGTTTAAGGACTGATGACCCCGTAGTTAAGTCCCATAAGCTGTACAAACATTTGAACATTTTTGAGCTACGTATTCACTTTATAAAACTAGTAAGTAACCGACAAAATATGTTAGTATACAGGGTTATCATTTTTGTGAAGCTGAGGTACGAACCAAATGCAGTCATTCATACATTACTTTTATTCAGCAGTAATATTATGAAATAGTGGTTAAGTATTTGTAATTCTCATTAACAGTAGAAGTTTGCACGTGAATGAATTGTTAAGGATTTACTTCTATACCTAAAAGTATAACTAACCACAGTAAACGTACGCCTGTTTTAATAACATTATTCTGTTACTTCTGAGCATCCTTTGCAAATGAATTATATTTTTGACATTTGCTACAATTTATAGCGCCACAAAAGCTCATAAATACGAAGTTATTTTGAAAATGCTGCTTCAGTCCAAATACACATTCATTACTCAATCGCTTCGGGGTGTGATTTTACGATCCGGCCGTTTGGCAGCGTTGCAATCGCGAAGTTGCAGAAAATCACTGGGAGTTTCGCGACTCTTTATGTTCGACTCTGGTTGCGCAGTATTGCACAGGCTACGGCGGGGACTTCGCGGTGACAAATTGACGTGGGGCGACATTTTATAGCCGTCCTGAATTACGACAGAAATGCCTGTGCAGGATTTTGTGGACGTACTCTCTACTATGCACGATATATCTTCAATGGAATTCGTGTCTTGAGAATCGGCCGACCACATCATTTGCAGGGACTGTCCAGAATGTTCTTGAAACCAAACATATTGTGTCCGTGGCAATGTAGAGCTAAGATTTGTCTGAGACCATCACAAAGGTGCGATAAGCGCATTGCCAGTCTTGATGACAAAGAAAGTGGGTATAAATAAATACACTCCTGGAAAAAAAAAAAAAAAAAAAAAAAAAAAAAAAAAAAAAAAAAAACACCATGCTTTCGTCGAGACAGCGGACGGACATTTTATTGACACATTCTTGACGATTTGACGATGTATACAACACACGATCACACAGTCAGAACCATATGTAAGCGAGTACGGTCACCAGAGCGTGCAAAATGCCAATGCTAGACACGTATAATGTTTACTTGATTTTTAAGTAATTACATTCAAACATAATACTCAGCTTTTCAACATTACGATGTATGGGGGTTCTGCTCGCTGCAGAATTATTCTCCTGGGGCGTCGTGGTAGAAATAAATACTCGCAGCTACAATGTTTCTCTTCTTCTTTAATTTGCAATCAAACTGCTCCTCTGCCCGGACGCACAGGATACCGTGCCCACGGGTGCGGTTCTTGTAGGGTGATGCTTTTCCACTGTTGGCCGAGCTGATCTCTTCGGGATTACGAGAGTAACTTGGGCGTCCGATACTCGTGTTCTCTCGATAATCCACTTTTTTAGTCCTGGGCAAGTCCCGGAGATAAATTAAATTGGTCCCAATCCCCCGGCTCCGACCAAGGTTTTCGGGAGGTTTTCCTTGGTTGTGAGGCGTATGCCGGAGCTGGTAAGCCCCTCCCACTTATTCCCAATTGGCATTCACCCTTTGCCCCACTATCAGCTTGTCTGATAATTGGCTGAATAGAACCGCAGACTCTTTATGGGCCGGATCTCTAACAGCCCGCTCCGCTCCTCGGAGTGGCGAATGAAAAGAATAAGTTTTTTTTTCTCCTCCGCCAAAACATTACAATTTCAAAACATACACAAAGCATCAGAACTTAGTGGAGAATGAAAAGAATAAGTTTTTTTTCTCCTCCGCCAAAACATTACAATTTCAAAACATACACAAAGCATCAGAACTTAGCTGGTAGTACTTCCATTTAAAACACAGACTGACATAGCTTCCAGAGCACTTTGCGAAAGCCAGAACTCCAACTCCCCCACGCAAGGCGGTGAGGCAAATGTATAACATCGACAATAATGACATTACATTACGCTTTATTCATAACAATTGAATATACTAATTTACAATTAAGGAACACACAGGTAAAACATTTCATTTACACAAAAATAATCACAATATAAAATGAAAACTATACATACAATAATTTTAGATGGCACATATCTTTTTAAGACGAAATCGCGGAACTTTTTGTTTCATAACAAAGAGTAATGTTAAATGTTAATTAATTTGTTAATGAGTACATCACACATGTTCCTAACATATATTGAACTATCAAATATATTGGCACTTCTGAAACTAGGTTTAAAGTCTCACGTCAGTCCATATATACAACGAATCATAATATTTAAATCTCGACTATTACATTAATTAACACAATTAACGGGTCAACACAACTTGTTTATGAGCCTAACACATATACAATGCTATTTATTTTCATTTACATAAAGTTTCTGAAATTCGTCAATCTAGTTCTTGAAATAATGTACAATGACAAAACTACTGTTTATAGAACTGTCTGGAAAGCATCTAAACGAATCTCTTAATTAATGAAATCCATCACTTGTTAACTAATCACAGTATCACCGAGACACTGTCCTATACTGACTCCTAGGCTGGCTATTTCGTTTTTAACTAACTTCACTATTGAACCACACGATTCCGGGTCCGTCGCAGGCGGTATCGTACGGTAACATTGAGATGTGAGGGTCAGCAGTATCGTCACACGCGGTACACTGAAATCATCATTAAACGTGTCTTGCTACTGTTCATGCACCAACAAGGCGATATTCTTTGCCAATGTGATATTCCTGGCCTATCGCCACTTCATATTTATGGCCGCTGGCCGTTTCTTTGCTAACATCGTACGTGTCTTAAACGCAGAAGAAAGACAGAAGTGCAGCATATGTTGAAGTGTGGGGTGGGGAACAGTAGCATATGGAACAGTAGGTGCTGGTTCCCGTGCGAAAGCCCGCCCATGTTACTGGTACTCTCCTCACATTGGCTGCTGCGTTTGACGTCACGTGATTTCTTTTGAAATTAGTTTTGTTTATTATATACTAAACATTAATTATTCAGAGCTGAGAATTTGTAATAAATATCTCTCAGGGACAGGCTAGGTTTTGACAATTTAGAAAGTTTAAGGTGCCTTCTCTTATTGTAACAAGAGAAGAGCGATTTTGCAGAAGGCGCGCGACGGCCCTGTTTTGGCGCGAAATAGAGCGTCAGGTGCCCTCTCGCAACGCGCCGCAGTTTCAGTCTCGAGCTGACCACTATACGCGCCGGACCGCGCCGGTCATGAGTAAAGTTTTGTGTAATTGTGAAAACAGTCGAGGTCTCAACATGAACCACGGGCAGCATAGGCCGTGTCGTATTACAATAGTTGTTCATATTTTTTTATTTATTTAATAAATGGCATCTCTGACAATTAAGAATCTCGCGAGTCGCTTCTTATGCTTTCATCATACATAACTTATTTTAGCTTCACTTGTATGCTGTAGAAGAACCAACGACCTGTGTGCTGTCTTCTGCGCTGGGGACACAACTATAGAAGACAACAGTTTAGTTAGAACTCTATGCCTTCCATAAGGACTTGGACAGCAATTACGGCACCTCATGCGTACTGTAGGGCGGTACAAACGCACACTGCTACGCAACAGCATCCGCAAGCATGCGGAGGTTTAAGGGGACTTGTGGGAGAAAGCAGTAGTAACTTCTCCGTCCGTAAATAAAACCCTAGGAAGCTTGTACCAACCGGACAATGAACATCCACATGTATCCCATACTACTCAACGTGCTCTTCAAGGTGTACGTCAACTACCCTACGATCCTCATATCTGTCCTCCATTGAGCATGTTTGCAACCGAATGATACGTCACACTGGCGCGGTCTGTACAACCGGCACAAAATCTGGCCCTACTGAGTCACCAGGGGGAAACTGCACGGCAGGCCATACCGCAAGACTACGTTCGGCTCATCTACGAAAGGTATACACTGTGCTAGCGTACACATTGTGCACGCTCTGGAGACTGTACTTACATGCGTATGGCTGTGTCTGCTTGATCATGTGTTGTATACATCCTCAAGAAGGTGTCAATCAGTGGCGGCGCTAGGCGTCGGCGACGTCGGCCACCACCGACGGCCTCGCGCCTGTGGGCGCCTCGCAAAACATTGTTAAAATTTTAGTTTTTTTGTTTAACGACGCTTTCCAACTGCTAGGTTATATAGCGACGTCCTTCGTCTAATTTACACTAGCTTAACCGAAGTACGAATACAACATCCGTACCCAAGCGTGGGGTTCGACCCCCGACGAGAGCGATTTCGCTCACCGTGGTATGACGCCTTAGAGCGCTCGGCCATTGCCGGCCGGCAGCTATTTAGTTGTCCGTATTAATTTCCGTATGAGTGCGGCAGTGATGCAATTTTTAGTGTTAAATACTTGAAAAACAATTTCTTCAGTACAGTTTAAAGAACGATTTGGAACAAGTTTATCCAAATTTTTATATAACAATCAGAATCATGCTCATTTCCAGTCAGGACAGCTTCGGCCGAGAGAAGCTTCACAAAGTTAAAATTGATGAACACTAACTTGAAAAGCACAGTGAGCGAAGAAAGACTATCTGCGTTGTCAGTACTATCAACTGAATCCGAAATAGCGGCTAATATTAAGATGTGATCTTAAAAAAATTCAGTGAGACGAAAAGATTCTCTAATTTGTGTTTGTTTATTGTAATTTTTGTCGTTGCAATAATACTCGTATATTATACTAACAGAATTTTAGTATAATGATTATTGATGTATAATTCAGTTCATTTCACATTTTCTTCATTAATGATAAAATGAAAGGGGCCTCGCAAAGACGAGTTCGCCGACGCCCAGTTTTCGTCTAGCGCCGCCACTGGTGTCAGTAAAATTTCGCTCTGCTGGGCCGACGAATTCATAGTGCTCTTTTTTTTTCTTTTCCAGGAGTGTATTTCTGACTTTTCTGACGACAGATTCAAATCGTATAAAAATGACGATACATTTAATATATTACGAAGTCCGGTCCGCCGATTAACATTCAGAAAGTTGATAAAGTCAATCACTAATTGCATCCTGTACAACTAATTTTCCACGACAATCTAGTACTACCATCTGCTTGCCTGACCAGAAGACCCGTCTCGTCGGAATGAAATAATTTTCCGGATCCTGGAATAATTGATACCATTGCTGTGAACCATTGTGTTTCGGTTGGTTTTACGACAAATGTCATCCGGATTCCTGTTATGGCATGGCAAACGATGTAGGCGATAGCGAGTAAGATTTCGTAATAATGACGTAAAAATTAAATTACTACGGCAAAAATGCATATTTCTTGCTAATTTAACACAACGTACACTGTTTGTTGATATTCTCTTCTGATTAAAAAAAGGGAAGCAAAAATACCTCTAGCGCTGTAGCTATAGATCTTAACCGCTGCGCCGCGTCCATGTAAAGTGACTAACGTTAAGCGCAGTGAACTTAGAAATTAATTTTCTCGAAAACTAAGGTTTGTCGCCTGTAAATCAAATCCGAGAGCTATAATTATCTGTTATTTACACTATTGACAGTGCCCTTGTTATTTGATTCAACACGAAGTCATGCATTGTCTTCCTGAAAAAAAAAATAGCGTCTGGGGGTGCGGTGCAGTAGGGTATGGCTACGGGTCACAGTCTGTCATTTACGTAGGTCAAGCTGGTCACTGGTCACTAGACATACCCGTGGTTGTACCCAATAACAGCCCACACCATGACGCCTTGACTTCGTTCGTTCTGTACGCGTTGTGCAATGCAGTCACTGCGATGCCATTCCTCCTGTCTACGGCGATCCAAAATGCGACCGCCGCGGTGGAGTGGCCGTGTGTTCTAAGGCGCCTTGCTGCGGAGCGCGCGGTTGCTCGCTGTCAGGGGTTCGAATCTTTCCTCAGGCAAGAGTGTGTGTGTGTGTGTGTGTGTGTTGTCCTTAGATTAATTTACTTGGTTTAAGTAGTTTGTAAGCCTAGCGACTGATAATCATACAAGTCGCATAGAGCTACAACCATTTGAAACTTCCTGGCAGATTAAAATTGTGTGCCGGAACCGGGACTCGAACCCAGGTTCGAGTCCCGGTTCCGGCACACAATTTTAATCTGCCAGGATGTTTCATATCAGCACACACTCCGCTGCAGAGTGAAAGTTTCATTCTGGATACAACCATTTGATTCGAAAATGCTACCATCACTTCCAAACAAACAGCAAGTGCATTCGTCCGTAAACACAATCTGATAAGCTTTCCGTAAGCTGGAAATCCCGGCTCAGATCTCACCAGTCTAATTACATTCTTAACTGTGAATACATTTCTTCTTCTTAGAAGGCTCTTGTTACGTTACCTGCAACTTAATATCCTTTATACTGCTTTCGACAGATTCGTTT
The DNA here is from genome assembly GCA_026315105.1 of Locusta migratoria. Lineage (NCBI taxonomy): Eukaryota > Metazoa > Arthropoda > Insecta > Orthoptera > Acrididae > Locusta > Locusta migratoria. Next base: position 679,116,226 of record CM048744.1, read on the forward strand.
ACCGATGGGTCAGATACTTAGGCAAACTTCATGACTGAGTGCCTTAGGACCTTTGTATTTATTTCTCACTTTTTGATACAGTTTCTCATTATCGAAGTAGGAGGAGACGTTGGGATATACACGTCGTATTTCCTACAAAACGACTAGTCAAGGAGCAGAACTCTGAATGGAGACGGAGAGAGAAGGAAACACCTGTGCACTTCCAAATGAAGCTTCAGCAGTCGCGTTAAACGATTTAAGGAAATCACCGAAAACCTAAATCTGGGTGGCCAGTTGGTCTTTTGAGTCCAGAATCAGCTGCCATTGTGTTACCCTTGTAGGTGTGCATTACGTATGGCGATTACAGCGCCATCTGTTAGCAGCTTTTGTAACTATTATTTGAAACTGCTGTATGAACTTCTTACAGCTTTCACAATAAACATACCGTTTACTGCATTCCTCTATCGATCTTTCTTTTCGAGATATTTAATTTTGAAATTAGGGAGCCCTTTTCTGGACACCCTGTAGCAGGTCACCTTTCATAATAGTCTCTCTTGACGCAGTCACATTCGAGTCCTGCCTGTAATACGGAAGAACACTTTGCACAGAAAGGTAGTCGAAGGGTACATAATGTTCAGTGTTCCAATTTTCCTATACTTACAAGATTTATAACACTCAGGAATAAACTGTGTATAAAACAGGTTTGTAAATGAAATAATGGAAGATTCCATATTAAGGATGGAAATACTCTTTTAAAAATTTATCATGTTCTTTCACAGAAAGGTACACTGGATTTGATAACTGTGTTCCTAGATTCCTCGGATTGGCGTTTGTTGGCGTAATTTCCAAGAATGCTTGCAATCGAAGTAGCTCAAACGATATATGTAGAACGTGCAACTGTAAATCGATTATTCAACTATTGACGAGCGACTTATGAATTGTATTTTGTTCTTGGTCACAACAATGTATTTTACTGGTTTATTTTATCGTGAATGACGAAGAAGTTAATTTTATTTTTTATCATAAGCAGTCAAAGCTCAGTAAAGAAAGAAAAGTGTCACAGCCATATAGTGACTGATTCTCCATGTACTTTCCTGAAGATATGGTACAGCGATTTATCATGCGATGAAAGTCGTATCTGTATAATTTTTATTTCTTCATACAAATAAAACTGTTGATGTTTCGTCATCGCTCTCTTTGGATATACATTCAGTAAGGATACCTAACGCTTAGGCTATTGCGAATTACAATGTATATCAAGAGAAACATATAACAATGTACTACGAAAAAGTCATAATTTCCGAATATGTTGTTGCAAAGATACTTACTAACACAGTTTTAATTTACGTCAGTTGCAGTAGAAACAATGACATTTATACTGAAATTCGTCAAAAACATTGAGCTATTTCCTACGAATGTATCACGAATCTGGTATAAAAGTAGATTTACAGTACCACTCGTCAAAATTATTAGTTCAAATATTTGTTAAGCTTAAGGGACTTTACTGCTTGGTCATCAGTCTCTAAACTTACAAACTACCTTATACTAAAGACGACACAAACATCCATGTCCGAGGGGGGGATTCGAACCACCGACCGTAGCGGCCGCGCAGACTGTGATTGGCGTGTCGCAGACTGCTCGGCCACTGCGGCCGGCCCCAATTATTATTGAGTAATTATACGTCCCTAAACATTCAAATATTATCATCTCGCGCGTCAATGATCGCATAATCTATTTATAGTTGCACGTTCGATATATATCCTTTCATATTGAGCTACTTCGATTGCAAACATTCTTGGAAATTACCTTTGTTGGTATCTTACCTTCTGATTGCTGACGTTGCTTCGTGCTCTTACTGCCTTTCAGTTGTCCTAGCATTTTCTTCTGACTGAGAGTGGACGCATCCATGTTTCTCTTCAACCATTTCGTCTCACACTGATGCTAGGCAACGGCGACCTACGCTGCAGGGACCCTGGTATTGTTGAGAATTGCGTAATATCGTAATTTGTTTGTAACTCTTTAACAGAACTCGCGCATACCGTCACCACATTAGGAAACTGTGCACCGATATTGGCGAGGAGTCTTCTGAGCTACGACCCGGGACTTCATGGTCCAGGAAGGAAAATCTCTGAAGAAAAAATTAAAAATAAATAAATAAAATAAAATAAAAAACTTCAAATGTTTGTAAAGATGGGATCAAACTGCAAGTAAGTCTGCAACTGTAAGTCTCTAGACTTACAAACTACTTAAACTAACTTACGCTAACGTCAACAATACACCCATGCCCGAGGGAGGACTCGAACCTCCCGCGGGGAGCAGCGGCGTACTCTTTACTTTTTTGTTGTTGTGTTTGTACATCTCAGGACAAGGTTTTAATGAAAGAATTTTTTTAAAAATCTACCGAAAAATTTGAAAAAAAAGGTAGGTGCTTGTTTCAATGTGTTTTTGAATTAACTCAATACTCTAACTTAAGATTAGGGAGAAGGAAACAGGTAATTCTTTTTCTGCTTTGTTCATTATGTCCCTGGAAACGTTTTCAAGGGAAAAAATGTCGGTTCAGTTAGAAAGGAAAGTGGAAAAATTCGAACAAAGTGCAAGAATCATAGTTTTTTATGTACTATATATATTAGTTGACTATAGGAACGACTTGTCATGGCGGATAGTACCTTCAACAAACTTCGACGCCGTTAGACCGATCAATAGATTTCATTATCGTTTTACCGATCAGCATGAAACTTGGCACATGTACACTATATGAACAAAAGTATCCGGACACCTGACTGAAAATGACTTACAAGTTCGTAGCGCCCTCTATCGGTAATGCTGTAATTCAATATGGTGTTGATCCATCCTTAGTATTGATGACAGCTTGCCCTCTAGCAGGCATTCGTTCAATCAGGTGCTGGAACGTTTCTTGGGGAATGGTAGCACATACTTGACGGAGTTCTGCACTGAGGAGAGGTGTCGATGTAGGTCGGTGAGGCCTGGCACGAAGCCGACATTCCAAACATCCCAAAGATCTTCTATAGGATTCAGGACTCTGTGCAGGCCAGTCCATTATAGGGGTGTTATTGTCGTGTAACCACTGCGCCACAAGCCGGGCATTATGAACAGGTGATCGATAGGTTGAAAGACGCAATCCCCACCCCCGAATTGCTCTTCTGCAGGGGACAGCAAGAAAATACAAGTGTAGGTCGCAAAACAACAAGGGCTGCAAGCACCCTCCATGAAAAACTCGAACACAGCGTAACACCACCGCCTCCGAATTTTACTGTTGGCATTACACACGCTGGCAGATGACGTTCGCCGCGGTGGAGTAGCCGAGCGGTCTAAAGCACATCGCTGCGGAGCGCGCGGTTACTCGCCGTGGAGGTTCGAGTCCTCCCTGGGTCATGGGTGTGTGTGTTTGTCCGTAGGTTAGTTTACCTAGGCTTAGGTAGTTTGTAAGCTACGAACTGATGACCACGCAGTTTGGTCCGATAGATTTACAGACATTTGAACATTTTAGATGACGTTCACCAGGTATTCGCCACACGCATACTCTGCCATTGGATCGCCACATTGTGTACCGTGATTCGTCACTCCACACAACGTTTTTCCACTGTTCAACAGTCCAATGTTTACGCTTCTTACATCGAGAGGGGCGTCGTTTGGCATTGACGTGCGTGATGTGTGGCTTACGGGGAGCAGTTCGACCATGAAATCCAAGATTTCTTACATCTCGCCTGTGGATCGTGATGCAGTTTGGAATTCCTGTGTGATGGTCTGGATAGGTGCTCGCATATTACCCTCTTCAAATGTTGACGGTCTCTGTCAGTCAACAGGCGAGGTCGGCCTGTACGCTTTCGTGCCGTACGTGTTCCTTTAACTTTCCATTTCACAATCACTTCAGAAACAATGGACCTAGAGACGTTTAAGAGTGTGTAAATGTCGCTTACAGACTTCTGACACAAAAGACACACAATCTCCTGATGACGTCTGAAGTCCGTGAGTTCTACGGAGCACCCGATTTTGCTCTATATGAATTATTTATATACTGTTGAGGTCGTTGATATAGAGTACCTGGCAGGAGGTGGCAGCGCAATGCACCTAATATGAAAAACGTATGTTTATGGGGATGTCTGGATACTTTCGATCACGTTGTGTACTTGGTTGCCCCATGAAGTTAAGTCCCATAGATTTACAACATTTGAACATCTTTATTTTTTGTGGTCGCCCCATGGTGCTTCGCTCTAAGTAGACGCCATGTAAACCTCAAGTAAACAGTCAAGACTGTAAAATAACGTACTGCATGACGCGCAAATTACATTTGTAAGCAATATCTGAATAAAATAAGTTATGATATCCCCTAATTTTTTGAGCAGTTATTTGGTTGGACTGATAACCATCAAAGTTGGTACATTTCTATATTTTTTCCACCGTGAAGGTTTTTTTGCTCTGAATCGTACCGTATGGGTACCTTCAATAGACGTCACCGTTTTACCGATCATTAAGAAATTTGGAAGAATTGTGTCTGTTTTTATGGGGAAGTTTTTTTTACCCTATGCAAGCCGTTGTGTGGTGCATCGTGGACGGTAAACTGCAATAGCAGCGACCATGAACGTTGGCAGGTATGTGTAATTTCTCGTAGATAACGGGGAGGATGATACAGAGGTAAGGGAAGGAGGAGATGAGCAGAGAAAGTGGGAGTAGACTAACGGATGATTCGAATAGTCATTAGACAATTACCCGTACCACTGTTTATATCCGAAGGAGGGGAGAATGTGATGTACAGAAACAAGGGGAAAGAGCGAATGAAGAGGTAGATAGCGGGAGGCGGAGATTGACATAAAGAGGAACGGGGAGGTGGGGAAAAAAGGCAGCAGGGAGAGGCATAGTGAGAGGGGTAGACATTGAGATTAGGGTTTATATCCAATTCCAATACATATTAGCAACCTGCCGGGTGCGCTACTAAAACCTTTACCTGAGACAAAGAGATGTATTATTATTATTAAAATCCCATGAAGCAGTGACTGTGATTTTTATCTTAAAGTAGGAAAGTAATTGTAATGAATGTAGTGAGGTTATTATTCTAGATTTGGTCTTGGAGTGGTATGGCCAGTTTTGAAAAAAGAGCGATGAATATAATCGATGGCTGAAACATTATGCTATTAATGAAGAATAGCAGAGGTCCGTATCCTGTGTAAAAGTTGATTACTGGTCAAAACAGAAGGATATTTAAACTGTAACCCCCATGAACCACAGACATTGCCGAGGTGGGGTGGCTTGCGTGCCTCAACGATACAGATAGCCGTACCGTAGGTGCAACCACAGCGGAGGGGTATCTGTGGAGAGGCCAGACAAACGTGTGGTTCTGAAGAGGGGCAGCAGCCTTTTCAGTAGTTACAGGGGCGACAGTCTGGATGATTGACTGAGCTGGCCTTGTAACATCAGCTAACATGGCTGTGCCATGCAGTTAGTGCGAACGGCTGAAAGCAAGAGGAACTACAGTCGTTACTGCTCCCGAGGACATGCAGCTCTACTGTATGACTATATGATGATGGCGTCTTCTTGGGTAAAATATTCCGGAGGTGAAATAGTCCCCAATTCGGATCTCCGGGCGGGGACTACTCAGGAGAATGTCATCGTCAAGAAAAACAATCAAGGAATTGTCAACTTAGCACTAGAAGGAAGCATGTGGGGTAAAAATCGTAGAGGGAGACCGAGGGACGGATACAGTAAGCAGATTCAAAAGGATGTAGGTTGCCGAACGTATTCTCAGATGAAGAGACTTGCACAAGACAGGGTAGCGTGGAGAGCTGCATCAAACCAGTCTGCGGGCTGAAGACCACAACAACGCCTTTTATTACGTATTTAGACTTATCGTCTAAGTATTTTTCAGAATACGGTATAGCCAACAATAGAAGAACAATCTATGTGGATGGTGCGGGAAATTCAAAACGGACCGCATTCTCAAAAGCTATCTTAAGTGAAATAATATGTGAACTGCAGAAGCCGGCCACGGTGGCCCCTCGGGCATGGATATTTGTGCCGTCCTTAATCTTAGCTAGTTCATAAGTAGTTTGTAAGTTTAGGGACTGATGACTCCGTAGTTAAGTCCCATAAGTTCTACGAAAATTTTGAACTGCAGTAATAAATTTTATTTAATGGCAGTTAATAAATGATAGTATTTAACGGAATAAATGAGTAAGTACAGAATGGAGACTGTGAGGTACATACACGGATCATTACGTGTGTTATAAGAGGAATACGAATCTTTTGTGGGCAACATTTGTAATGTTTCTGACTGGAGTGTAAAAACCGTTTGAGTCTAAGAAAGAGTTTAATGTACGTAAAAAGGAGTGTTGGGAATTTTCGTTAAAGGACAGAGATCAGTGAATATTACGTTTTATGTTGTTTTCAACTGAAGACATCTTAAGTTTACTAAAAGTTAATTAATAGTGTAATGAATCACTGACTACAATTGTGACAGGACAGCTTATAGGTGTGGTCATATGAACTTACACAGCCGCGGTGGAGTAGCCGAGCGGTCTAAAGCGCCTCGCTGCGGAGCGCGCGGTTGCTCGGCGTCGGAGGTTCGAGTCCTCCCTGGGGCATGGGTGTGTGTGTTGTCCTTAGGTTAGTTTACCTTAGTTTCAAATGTTAGGTAAACTAACCTACGTACAAACACACACACCCATGCCCCAGGGAGGACTCGAACCTCCACGGCGAGCAACCGCGCGCTCCGCAACGAGGTGCTTTAGACCGCTCGACCACTCCACCGCGGCTACCTTAGTTTAAGTAGTTTGTAAGCTACGGACTGATGACCACGCAGTTTAGTCCGATAGATTTACAAACATTTGAACTTACATACTTTGACAAAGTGAACAGAAAGTACGTTAATTCCGGCAGTAGACTCGAAGGATACTTTGAATAGCGAATGTATAACAAGTGTCACACTTTTAATGCCCCACTTGCTATCACAGACAATAATCACTACCCAATACTAAAAGAGATTTACTGGGTTTTTTACTTGAGTTTAAGCTATTAACTTATCCGATTGCATACAGATGTACGTATATATACTAACATACATACATACAATTACAACTCACACACGAGGTCAGGAAACATCACAGAATCCATATACAGTAAGTGATAACATACGTGTAGCTCTCAGCAACAGTATCAGCCCTACAATTACCGTGGTTGAAAATTAGAGCAAAGCCCTAAATCCACATTGATGCAAACAGAATTTAAGCTAGTACTAAATGTTTTTGTTATAACAGAATTGTAAATGCATATTAGTTTTGAGTTCAACGAATGTGTTAAAAGTTTCGCTTAAACATTTTAGATTCGTACAGTTTATGTTTCTTGATCCTAGTGGCCCCTGATCACAACAAAGAAATCAAAGTGGTGCCTCGTCTACACATGTTTCCTCTCGGGGTTGGGGTAATGTGGTTGCGCCAGGAAGGGCGTTCGGTCACCCCTTATAGCAAACCATGCTATAACCACGGCGACCCCGTAACATGCGGGGCAAAAGTAAGATAATGCAGAAGAAGCTTACAAAACCGAGCACGGCTGCATAGCTTGTGATTGTGAGAGGCCACTAGGCGCGCCTTGCTGCAGGTGTGGCCCGCCCTGGCAGCTTGGCTTGTCAGTTGTGTGAGAAGCGCTAATTACTCAGACAAACCAGCCGCAGACAGAGGACTGTTTGTGGCCAGGATACGCGTCCTGCAGGCTGCCAGCTAGCCTCGGCTGTGACAGGCACGGCGCTATCTCAGAAAACCTTGACCAGACCCACGATACGAGACTGTTCGGAAATATACTGATCTCTACAGATGTGGCGCACAAACTGCAGGGTTATCAAGTTCATGGTCAGTACTACGTTTACTGCTGCAAAATGGTTCAAGTCCTATATCTCTGACAGCAAGAAAAGGGTATGAATAGAAAAAGAGCTATTAGGTGTTATGCAACTAGGAACTAATAACATGCGTTGTTCCCCAAGGTTCCATCTTAGGGCCCGTACTCTATCTCGTGACCTTCCACCAGTAACAGTGCAGGATGCCAAGTTCGTCGTGTTTGCAGGTGACACATATATTTCAATGAAAAGCCTTAAAAAGGTCAGTTAAATTTTTTTCATGGACATTAATAAATAGTTACTAGACAATTCTCCGTCACCAATCCTTTTAAAAAAAGTAGTACACGCAGTTTAGAACTTGTAAAAGTTTTCATGCCAGTATATACCTAAAATATGAAGACAACGAGATACTTGGGATTACTGCCTGATAATAAATGTAAGTGATTGGAAAGGGAGTAAGACAGGGTTGTAGTCTTTCTCCATTGTTGTTCAATTTGTACATTGAGCAAGCTATAAAGGAAAGCAAGGAGAAATTTGGAGAAGGAATTAAAGTTCAGGGTGAAGAATTAAAAACATTGCGTTTTGCCGACGACATAGTAATTCTGTCAGATGCAGCAAAGGACCTGGAAGAGCAATTGAACGGAATGGACAGTGTACTGAACGGTGCATATAAGATGAACATTAACAAGAGCAAAACTAGGGTAATGGAGTGCAGTGTAAGAAAATCAGGTGATGCTGAAGGAATTAGATTGGGAAACGAAGCAATAAAGGAGGTAGATGAGTTTTGTTACTTGGGCAGTAAAATAACAAATGATGGTCGCAGTACAGAGGATATAAAATACAGAATGGTAATGGGTAGAAAAGCGTTCTTGAAAAAGAGAAATTTGTTAACATCGAATATTGATTTAAACCTAAGAAAGTCCTTTCTGAAGGCATTTGTATGGAGTGTTGCCTTGTATGGGAGTGAGACATGGACGATAAACAGTGCGGACAGGAAGAGGATTGAGGCTTTTGAAATATGCTGCTACAGAAGAATGCTGAAGATTAGATAGGTGGATCGCGTAACTAATGAGGAGGTACTGAACAGAATTGGGGAGAAAAGGAATTTCTGGCATACCCTGACTAAAAGAAGGGATAGATTGGTAGGACACATTCTTAGACATCAAGGAATTGTGAATTTAGCGTTGGAGGGAGGTGTGTGGGGAAAAAATCGCAGGGGAAGATCAAGAGATGGATACAGTAAGCAGATTCAGACAGATGTAGGTTGTCGTTCTTATGTGGAGATGAAGAGGCTTGCTCAGGATAGGGTATTGTGGAGAGCTGCATCAAACCAGTCTCCGGACTGAAGACCACAACAACACAACAATAAATGTAACTCAGTGGACCGTACAACAGAACTGCCGAAGCGCCAAGCAAATCTCTGTTTTCCATGCGAATGCTGTCAGTCATACGTAACGTAGAGATAAAAAAGTTAACGTACTAAACTTACTTTCATTCCGAAACGTGGTAAAGGATTATTTTCTTGGGTAACTGGAGAAGCTAATTAAAAGTTTGCTACGCCCACAAACTTGAAATAAGAATTATTTGTGTTTTCATAAGAACGCCCTGCAGTTAGCTGTTTAAGGAACTGGGGATACTGCTTTTCAATATATTTATTACTTAATGAAATTATTCATTAAAATATATCTATTTATCAAACCAACAACTCAGTTCTTGCATTCAGTACTAAAAATACGAAATAAAGTAACTATTCAGCAGTACACATTGTCAGATACAAGCCAACAGAAATAAAAAGTACAGTTTAAGGAGAGAGTCTAATGGATTAATTCGTAGCCAACTCCTTTCAGTTCATTGATGAATTTCTTAACAGAACTTATAGATGCGTGTATGTTGTTGATAATATTACATTACGTGAATTTTGTGTACAATCTGACTTCTGTAGAAATCTCGTTCAGTAAGGTGATCATTGTAAATAAGTGTTGTAAACTGTCTTTTTATTTTAGTTTCATTTGATGATACGTGGCTGTAATAAAATAAGGATCATCATAAGCATCTAAGTATACTGAACATTTATTGTTTGGTAACAAGTTTTTTCACCCCTACAAATGTAAATATGCTTAAGACTATGCTTTCCATTGACCGACTCCTCATCTACAAGGGAAATTTCATCTGTGTTCTGTGGAAGATACACTAACATATCTGTGCTTATGTTGTTCAAATGTTCAAATGTTTGTAAATCTATGGGACTTAACTACTGAGTTTATCAGTACCTAGGGTTAGAAACTACTGGAATTAACATAAGGACAACAAATACACCCACGCCCGTGGAAAAACTCGAACCTCCGACGGGGAACAACTGCGCGCTGCCTTAAAGTGGTCGGTCATTCCACCGCGGCCCTTATTTTGTAAGTTTTGAAGTGTATTCTTGCTTTTGACATGTTTTACATTCTACGTCTTTCTCTGCCTCACTGTGAAGCAATCGGAACGAAATGTACGTATAATGTAATCTAATAATCTAATTTAATCTATACTAAGTTCACTGCTTACACTTTAAATGCATTTTGGATGATGACTTCCTTGATGTTTCGCGAGACAGTATGACGCTAGGCAGTAATGTGTTTAGCTTTCTTCGGGGATCGAGTCATTGCTTTGGAATAACCCAAATTTACTGGTGCAGGCATGGATTGCCCTCCATATTCGCCAGATTTGACTCCCTGTGACTTTTTTTGTGGGACACAGTGAAAGACATGGTCTACCCGAAGCATCCCGCCACGCTGGACGAGCTTGAATCGTCGATCTATGTGGCATGTGAATCCATTTCGGTTGAGACACTACGAAATGTGATGGCGAATTTCATTCTTCGTTTTCGCCACCTCTGTAGTGCCAATTGTGAACATTTTGAAAACATTGTGATGTGATTGTTTGCAAAGAGTGTTTTCATACGACTATTTCACTTATGTATGCTGATATGAGCTGTACAGCGTACAGCGCCATCTGTTAGCAGGTTTTGTAACTATTATTTCAAACTGCTGTATAAACTTCTTACAGCTTTCACAATAAACATACCGTTTACTGCATTCCTCTATCGATCTTTGTTTTCGAGATATTTAATTTTGAAATCAGGTAGTCCTTTTCTGGACACCCTGTAAAACCAGGGTGTATATTAGTATAATTATTGTTAGGGTGTCATTTCTGCGACAACTTAACTACCTACGTCTTTTTCAATCAATGTAACTGTTCTGTATCCAAACAGAAAAGCACTGTCGCTCCGGAATAAACACAATAGAGGCTCTGAGCCCTTGTGGTGGAAGCGCTAAGTCAGGGAGACCAGATATCTTGCGTGAGAAAACCGGACATTTATGAAAAGAGTAAATAAAAGACGGGACAAAACACGACATTAAATAGAAAGGAGTTATGCTTTATACATAGCTGTAATTCAGTAATTCTTCGCAGACTTATTTCATTACCCAGGTGTTCTGAAACACGATGCGTCTTTAACTGGTCTCAATAATTGCCGTACTTTCGTCGGAGGTCTGAACAGCAAAGAAGCGAGTTTCGTGTCTTCTTCATCATCAGTAGTCGTATTGTATTTTTTGATATCTCATCACTTATTTCATGAATGTTGTAGCCATTATTCCTGAAGACTTTGCGAAGGTGATGCAACCCATGGGTTAGGTCATCGGCGTTTGAAATTGTTCTTGTACGATGTGCCTATGTCTGGAATCCAGTGCGCTTCCTTGCCGAGTGGTGATGGCTAATGGCGTGCAAATATAGATTGATGTGAGAAGATTTTCTTTAGAGCAAACGCGCATAGCTGTACAACTAAAGCCCGCGGACGAGCCAGTGCTCCCCAGCTCACAGTAGCCTGCTCTACATACTTGTAAGGCATTTGTGACTCTTTTCTCTTGGCACCTGTCGACATTCTGCCCCTCGACAATTTCTGTAGCGTCCGCTTCGCCAGGTGGACATTAACAATCAATGCGATGAAGCTTTAAATAAAGACAAAAAAGACGTGTGATATATCCACTGTAAGCACACAAGTTGAACTAGCAGCTGTTGTCCGCTACTGGGAAGTTAGAAGAGGTGGCCGACTGTGGTATAGTGGCCACCCCACTTTGGTTAACAAGGGCTGTGGGCAGTATGCCAAGAGTAGTCATAACAACAGCAAGCATATACTTTTGAGTAAAATTGTGCTGAGCCGGCCGCGGTGGCCGAGGGGACTGAGGCGCGTCAGACACGGTCTGCACGGCCACTACGGTCGGCGGTTCGAATCCCCCCTACGGCATGGATATTTGTGCCGTCCTTAGTCTTAGCTAGTTCATAAGTAGTTTGTAAGCTTAGGGACTGATGACCCCGTAGTTAAGTCCCATAAGCTATACAAACATTTGAACATTTTTTGAAAATTGTGCTGAGATTGGAAATACGTGCATATAGCACGCTGTGTTTCAGAATGTTTTCCGAGTTACCTATGTGATGCTCATACACAAATTTGTGTTGATATAGATATTTGTGAACTATTAGTAAGATACATGAAACCTTAAGTTATCCCTGCGTATTGAATGTTGAAACAAGTTGCGGGTATGCTTCCGGGTGACGCCGTCGATCACCGCCGATATTTCGATAGGAGCTCACCCTGCCAATCTCAAGGCAGAACAACAGCCGCGACGGATTAGCCGTGCGCACTGGGGCGCCGTGCTGCAGTGCGCGCGGCCGATCGGCGTCGGGGGTTCGAGCCCTCCTCGGGCACGTGTGTTTGTGTTGTCCTTAGGTTAGTTTAAGTAGTTTGTAAGCTACGGAGTAATGACCACTCAGTTGAGTCGGATAGATTTACAGACATTTAAACATTTTTTGCAGAACAGTAACTGATGACAAATATAGGAAGATGCTCACGTCCTGCAGTCCACGAAAACGGGGTACTCCAGAAGCACTTTGCCACTCCTATGGTCTACTACAGAAGCAGCTCAATGAAAAGAAATAATTCTAACGTCAAATAGAAGTGATAACTCGCTACACACTATAAAAAGTTAATAGCAACATGTATCCTCTATGCCAAATTGAGAAAATTAATTAAAAATCATAGAATGGTAAATGTAAAAAGGAAGCAGATGAAAAAAAGACACAAATCTCCACCCAGGAGACAAGCCGAAACGAAATCCCCTTCGTGGGGGCGACTGGAGAGGGGAAAGTAAATGAAATGAAATTGTATGTACTTGACATAATGTCGACGTCAGTGTCTGATTGTCCTCTGACAGTCGTCGATAAAGGGGACAGTAAGGAAGTCAGCAAACGTGTCACGATATGTCCCCCTCCTCTGTGATTGTAGGTGTTGACCCCACAGCTAAGCGAGATACGGAATGGCGGTGTTAATTTTGAGGCGAATGATGTAAAGAACCGAGTGCCGAGAATGGCAGGCTGTGCTCCTGTCGAAATATCGACGGTGGTCGACGACGTCACCCGGCAGCACACTCTTAATTTCTTTGAATATCTATCTATACATATAAAAATAAATTGCTGTTCGTTAGTCTCGCTAAACCTCGAGAACGGCTGAATCGATCTGGCTAATTTTAGCCTTGAAATATTCGTGTAAGTCCAGGGAAGGTTTAAACGGTGATATAAAATATGGAACAGTTGTCCGGAAAAGAGGAAAATCGGGAAAAACTTAAACAGCTTTTTCCAGTGAGAAATCAATACCATTCGTCCAATTGCGATAAAATTTTCTACATATCATGCTGAAAGCAAGAGGAAGGTTTGCAACCGAAAGCAATTTTTTTCTATAAATAAAAATCAATTGCCACATGGTTGTAAGAGCATCACTTGAGTACGGCTTGACAGGACAAGGATTGTATGATATAAAGTTTTTCGAAAATCTATTGGAAAACTGGAAAATTGGAGAAAAACTGAATGTGCGTTTTTCAATGAGTTTTTGATTGAATTCAGCACTATAAGTGCCTATTCGCACGACGGAGAGGTGTAATTCTTTATTTGTTTTGTTCATTATGATCTTGGAAAAGTTTTTAGTAAGAAAAATTGGGACAGTTAAAAAGGAAAGTCGCAAAATTCGAACCTAGTTCTTTTTTCAATGTGTTTCTAAATGTACTCAACACTATTAGTTGAGAACCGTTCATGCGATTGCGATAAAATTTTGATTATTTGACGTTCGTTCGTCTGATAGCGATAATATTTTGCATATTTGACGTTCACAGCAAGAGTATCGTTGTTATGAAATAAAAAACTGGAAAAGTTTCCCGGCAAACTGGAAAATTTAGAAAAAATAAAAAGAGATTTTTCTATGAAATATCAATATCATTGATCTGATTGCGATAAAATTTGGCACATTCTACGTTCAAAACGTGAGGAAGGTTTGAGTGAAGTAAAAGTTTGGGATATTGGCCAGAAAATAGGAAAATTTGTGGAAAACTGAAAGAGCTCTTTTCTTTGTGGTATCAATATCATTCCTACGATTGCGATAAACTTTTGCACATTTGACGTTCAAAGCAAGAGCACATACATATTAGCAATTGCGAAGCATTGCCGGGTCGACTAGTAGTTAGTAATATATCCTACCGATCTTGGAACCGGACGATTCATATTAGACACTTTGTCTGCTACCAGCACGAATTTGCGCTGATATTGACATAAATAACAGGGAAAACTTTCTGAAACAGACTGTGTAACATGCACTTATTCCCGACCTGAGCAGTATGCTACACAACGCTAGTCGGTTGTTGTTGTGCTTCCTCGCGGCAGGCAGCGCACAGACGCTGTTAACGTAGGCGCCAGTTGTAGTGTCGTCGCGGTGACATCAGCTAGTGGAGGCAGCGCGCTGGCCCAGCCAGCTGCGCCGTGCGGCCACAAATAGCCGCCACAGATAAGCACGCACACAGCTAGCTGCCAGGCGCGGAAGCTAGGCCTGCACGACCCGCCTGCACACACACTCAGCGAGCAAACCTCCTCACCTACCCACTGACAACTAACAGTACAGACTAACATACACACTCGCGACACTCACTGCTGTGAGAGTTGTTACCAACCACACTAATGCTCCTAGCGGTGGGTAACCCGCCTTAACAGAAATGTTTCTTTATAATTTAATTAACGATGTAGTTGTGGGTTGCAAGCATTACTAAGTTATCAAACAACGTGCATAATCGGGAAATTATTTAAAACGGGCCGAATTTCACTGATTCGGTGGTATAAAGAGCAACTTATTCCTGAAGAAATACGAATCTCTATCTATATAAAAGGGAAAGGACACTCATTCATTCACCCTATCCGTAAATCCAGACAAATCCCAGGCAATCATCATAGGTCGTACCACCTGCTCCTTTCGTCTCCACGATTTCTATCTTACCCTCCACAACCGCCCAATCCGTCACACCCCTATCCTCAAATATTCGGCCTTACCCTTGACCGCAAACTTTCCTGGACCCCGTACCTCAAATCCCTCCGCGAGAAAGCTCTGTCCCGCCTCAACCTCCTTAAACTCCTTACTGGCCGGATGTGTGGCCTCCATCCTACCACTGTCCTTCACACCTATAATAAATCCATCATGCGCCCCGTCCTCTGTTCCTTCCGCCCCTCCTACCTTCTACAAATCCTTACAGATCCTGGAACGCTACGCCCTCCGCCTCGCATACTGTATCCGACTCCCTTCCCCCACGCGGATCCTCTATGAACTATTCCCCTTCCCTCCTCTCCGACAACACCCTATTCTCACTAATCCCAGGCCTCTGCCACGCCACGCCTCCACCAAACTAACCCTTCCCGGGCCTTCACCTACATACACTCCGTGTCCTTTCCCAGGGCAACTTCCGCACCCTTCCCTTACTGGATAACGAACTTCGCCCCGATATCTACCCCTCCTACCAACTCTGATCCCTTCCCTGTAGCGTCAGCGCCCCTCCCCCATCCCCTCCTTTCTCCCGGCTTGACTGACCCTATCCCCCTCTCTTATCTCTTCCCCGTCCCGCGGGGGGCGTCTCGACATTTTAATTAGTGCTACAGTTCCAGTGTTCGTGACTTGTGATCTTTTCATGTGTTTTTAACCTGTGCCTCGCCGACAACGTCCGACAAATTTTTTACCGTGTGCACCGTTCACCTGTCTTCGTTTTGAGCGTGTGTGTCCATCAACGTACTTTTAATCGTCACCGTGGCTCTAAACAGTTGTATGAATATAATGTGTGTATTTTATCTCCGCCTTTTTGTCTCTGTCCTCCAAATATGTGTATGTAAATTTGTCTTTTTACTGTTCTCCAATTTTCACCTTGTCTGTCATTTTAACTCTGCAAATTTTATTCTGTGTTTCATGTTTCATTTTCCAGTTGGCATTTTCTGTACCTCGCAGGGCTGAAGAGCAGCCACCGAAGCTGCTGCCAGCCTGCTGCCTGAAATACAGGCAGCATTAAAACATCAATAAACGAAAAAAAATCATTCACTCACTCTCTCACTCACTCACTGACTAAACATGAAATCTCAAAAACTACTTCACCTATGAAGCTGAAATTTGGTAGGAATGTAGTTTATAGTTGGAAGACGTCATCTAAGAAAGGATTTTGGGAGGGGGCCAATGGTTCACGAGATATGACGGCATAAACAATGAAAACTTCCCCGTCTTGCGACACGTGATAGTGTGAATTTATCAGCCCATTATTTGAGAAGGAGATCACTTAGCGACTTGCAACAAACTTTAAACATAATTTCAAACCTTTAGGAAAATTTTTCTCGCTGACCACCATAGCAAAATGATGAAAGGAAAAAAGTTTTTCGCTTACTACTTTTCCGCTGTTCACGGAGCAAAACTGCGGCATTTCGTATAACGTTGCAAATTATTTATACACTATATATTGTATCCGCAGGAAATTTTACAGACAGTATACAGACATACAGCTAAATGTACCTTCTAAATTGTATCACAGTACAACGCGTAGTTCATGAGATATGAGGACATAAACAGTAACGTGAATGGAAAACCGCCCCATCAAGCACCAAGTTTTCATCTATTTCTTCTTTACTAATAACTGTATTCGCAACAGATTTTACACACATACAGCACTTATACAAATGAATATATACATCAAAAATTATACAATTCTACAACATATAACTCAATAAATATGAGATCATATATACTGCAAGGGCTAAAAACTTTTCACATTAGGCTCCACGTTTTATTACATTTGTTATTTACAGCTAAGACGCTCCTGTATTCCAGTGAGCTTGACGAAATTCCTGAAAGATGAGAGTGCTATTGAGAACTTTGCAGCAACTTTGAACTGTGAAGCGCATACCACTGTAGGAAGAAGCAATACACTTCGATAGAGCTACAAAGGAAGGAAGAGAATGAAAGTGTACATCTGACGAATACCCATTATTTCCGACAGATCTGGCTTTTAACTTTAAGATACTGCAGTTTTCAGTGTCACTTGCACTTTCTACTATCTATATATCTATCTATATACTAATAATAAAGCTGTAAATGTAGGTCTATCGCTGTTCACTTCAATCTTCAAAACTACTGGGCGAATCTTCATGCGGTTTTCACAGGAAACATGAGAAATGTTTGGGTCAACATAGAGGCATAATTTTATCAAAATCGGATCACGGAAAGGAAAGATATCGTAATATTGTTTTCAGTAACCGTCGTGTCAACTATTAAAACCCTCTTATCTACAAAACTACTTCACGAATTTGCATGGGGTTTTCACAGGTAACTTGATCGTAACTCTGGACAACCTATAGACTTCGTTTCATAAAAATCGGATCACGGAAAAAAAGAAATGGTCTGTTGTTACTATGGTGTGTTCTTACTATGACTAAAAGTGGGCATTTGCAATCGCATTTTGACAGCTCGAAATTTAAATGAGAATAACGACTTAACCGTCCATACGACACGAAAACTTACTAAACGAATGTCTACAGGAGAAAATTCTCTACAACTTTGTTCTCTAATGTTTTTTCAATGTCTCGCAGTTTCAGAGATATGTGCAAAAATAACGGCGATTTGACGATGTCTGTCTGTCTATCCGTCTGTCTTTACGTGTTTCCACTTTTTAGGTCGAACCCTTAAACTGAAAAGATAATGAAAACGTGGGAGATGTAATGAAATAATATTTTAAGAGGTAAAAGTTCAAAACACAATATGTGTGTCAAAGCTAAACTCAAATATCAAATAATTTTGGCTGTTTGTTAAAAAACGGTATGAAAGAATATTTCACGGTGGGTGCATAGATTTTATCACAATAGTACAGTCGTAATCGTATCGTCCACAATTTTTTTATTATTTATGTTTTTATTATTTTTGTTCCTAATGTTTGAAAAAATCATAAAATTAGAGGAAAACCTAAAGTGAGCAATAAAACACGCCAGTGCGATTTTTTTCGCGTATCACTTCACTCGCCTTTCTTATACGCACATATGCTTTTGAGTGTAATTACTTTTCCTTAAAAAGCCAATATCTTGAAGATTCTTACCGCCTGTGGTTCATCTGTAGCAACAATAATGGTTTCATCTTTATTGAGAAACAGTTTGATTGCTTTTGCCTTTTTGTGCCATATTTGTGATGTTTCTCCTTAAGCTACAGTTATGGTGGATTATTTTGTACACTAAATACTGTAGTTATTGCATTCTATATACTTTTCGTACGTTCCACCATCACCGATTTTACTGCGATTGTAGCGAAGAAACCTTAATATTCGTGAGTAGAAAAGCGAAGTCTTTCTGCCAAAGGGCAGAACTTCGGTGTTTTCTAACTATTCTTATTTTTAATACAAAATGAAATCCTTCAGTAAAAACCTGTAGCTTACAAGATAATCGTAAATAAACTGTCCTTTAATGTACCCTTTCATACTTTTCCAGGAATCTTAGGAAACTTAAGAAAGACAAGTGTGGAGTTACATTTTAGTCATCGTCGATTTTTATGACACGGGATACGTTCGCTAATGTAAAATGTATGTTAAAATCAGTATGAACGATACTATTCGCTTGTAGCGCTGCTTTTGCTGTGTATAACAAGAACCAGTGCGAGTGTCGGGACTCATATGTTAGACAGTGGTAACTGTGTAAGGCATGTATAGTGACAGCTATGCAACCGAACCATCTGCATCTTCTACATCGTATTTTACACTCGCTTCTATGCGCCTGCATGTCGTCTTTTAACGGGTGATGCCTGTTGTTGTTGTTGTTGTGGTCTTCAGTCGGGACTCTGGTTTGATGCAGCTCTCCACAATATCCTATCCTGAGCAAGCTTCTTCAACTCCACATAAGAACGGCAACCTACATCTGTATGAATCTGCTTACTGTATCCATCTCTTGGTCTTCCTCTGCGGTTTTTACCCTATACACTTCCCTCCAACAGCAAATTCACAATTCCTTGATGTCTAAGAATGTGTCCTACCAATCGATCCCTTCTTTTAGTCAAGGTATGCCAGAACTTCCTTTTCTCCCCAATTCTGTTCAGTACCTCCTCTTTAGTTACGCGATCCACCCACCTAATCTTCAGCATTCTTATGCCTATACAGCGTGTTTGAGGAGGAATAGCAGTAATTCCAGAATTTGGTAGAATAGACGGATTACAATAAAAATGCCATACTACATGTTGCTATTTTTTATTCATAGATACAGCCGAATTAGATACGGTTTAGTTTTGTTTGATGGTACACCGATTGCTATGGGCGTATTCATCGAATGTCAGAAGTAGACAGTTGATGTTCACATTGTGAAGTCGTGTTTTACTTTTCACTGATGTTTTCATCATCATCTGCTGGCTACGTCTACATAACTCCAGCGTGTAAACATGCCGCTGCCGCAGTATGCTAACATGCCGAGTATACCGGTATGGTATTTCTGTATGAGTTTCGTAATGTGATCGCTGCTGGTGCTGCTGCTTGTCGGTAACGCGTCTAAGATTTCCTAACCGCAGACTGCCAAATCCAAGAGTGTTCACTTGTGTGTTCAATGGCCAGCAGTCACGTTGCATCCCAAAGTGTAAATGACTATGGATGAAGTAGAAGGGCTTATTCAGTCTGTAGAAAGTCGTCCTTCTACAAGCAAACGTAGAATTTCTACAGATCTTCGTGTTCTACATACAAGAGTATGGCGGACATTATGTATGTACCGACTGCACAAAAATGGAATCCTCGCTCGGGCATGGATGTTTGTGTTGTCCTTAGCTCAGTTTAACTTAGTTTAAGTACATCTACATCTACATACATACTCCGCATTTCACCGTATGGTGCGTGGCGGAGGGTACATTGTACCACTACTAGGCATTTCTTTTCCTATTTCACTCCCAAATTGAACGAGGAAAAAAAGAATGCCTATATGCCTCCGTACGAGCCCTAATTTCTCTTATCTTGTCTTTGTGATCTTTACGCGAAATGTAAGTAGGCGGCAGCAAGATCGTACTACACTCAGCTTCAAATTCCGGCCCTCTAAATTTACTCAACAGAAATTCACGAAAAGAACGTCGTCTTTCCTCCAGCGATCCCCAATTGAGTTGCCGGAGCATTTCCGTGACACTGGCGCATTGGTCGCACCTACCGGTAACAAATCTAGCTGCTCGTCTCTGAACCGCCTCTATTTTTTATTTATTTATTTATTATTTAACATGCCCCATTACATAGCAATATTACATGTTTGATGGTTTGATTCAGGCGGTTACATCAAATGTTCTTACAAACACAAGTACAGTATACAAGATGACATGGTTTACAAAGTAACAAACAATTTTATACATTAGGAAATCTTAATGAATTACAAGAATTGTAAAAGTTTTATACATTAGGAAATCTTATTGAATTACAAAAATTGTAAAACTCAGTAGTGTATTTATGTACTAAGTCATATTTACTGACGGGCCATCCTCCTCCTTTGGGTCTTCCTTTAAACTGATCTGCTGCGGGTCCCGAATACTTGAGCAATACTCAAGACGTGGTCGTACAAGCGTTTTATAAGTGGTCTCCTTTACAGGTGAAGTACATCTTCCCAAAATTCTCCCAATAAACCGAAGTCGACTGTCGGCCTTACTCACAACTGTCCTTACATGCTCGTTCCATTTCATATCACTCTGCAATGTTACGCCTAGATATTTGAACGACGCGACAGATCAAGAAGCTCACTACTAATGCTGTATTCGAACCTTATGGGATTGTTTTTTCTACTCATGCGCATCACCTTACATTTTTCCACATTGAGAGCTAGCTGCCAATCTTCGCACCAACTAGAAATTGTCCAAGTAGATTGTCTAAGTCATCCTGTATGCTATTACAGTCAGTTATAGACGACACCCTCCGATACACCACAGCATCATCAGCAAACAGCCGCATATTACAACTTACTCTGTCCATCAGATTATTTATATAGATAGAAAATAATAGCGGTCCTGTCACACTCCCCTGGGGCACGCCTGACGATACACTCGTCTCTGATGAACACTCGCCGTCGAGAACAACGTACTGCGTTCTATTACTTAGGAAGTCTTCCAGCCAGTCACAAATCTGTGAACCTATTCCATAAGCTTCGTTAACAGTCTGCAGTGTGGCACCGCGTCGAACGCCTTTTTAAAGCCGAGAAAAACACAATCCGCCTGTTGCCCTTCGTCCATGGCTCGCAAGTCTACTTTGAAGTCTAGGGATTTGTGACGAAAGTAGTTTGGTCCCATAAGAATTACAAACATTTGAACATTTAAATTACACCATAGACAGCACACACACAAATAACAGAGGGAGGTCATTCCGCGCGGCCCTGTATGTAATACCGATTCCAACCGAATCATTCACATATCTACAAACACGTCCCAGCAGGAGATAAAGATTGACGATTGCAATTTTACCGTTGCGTGCTTGAAAATCACCAAGTAATCCCATTTTTAGTCTACACTGATGAAGCCCACTCGTGACGGCACCAACAAAACTTTGAAATTCACACCAGTGAGTCCGAGAAAATCTACTTGCCACTTTGCACTCATATTTCCAAGAATGCTTCTCTGTAAATGTTGGGTGTAGTTTGATAGACGACCAGTTGATTGGGCCTGTTGTGTTACCGAATCGTCTTTCAGGTCTCCGTTGTATACACTTTCTAGAAATGGAGCTTCCAGCATTATTGCAAGAGATTCCTTTGTCTACAAGAATTCATATGTTTTTTTCAGCATGCGGTTCCTGCGTATTCTAGTCGTCAGATGTCATAAGATCTAAACATGAGATTCCTCGATTCCTCGGAAAATGGGTCGGTATATATGGACACGTTTCTTGGACACTAACGTTCCCGGTCCCTATCCCTTCGGACTTTTAGCTGTAGGGATTGTAGGTAGGCGATGTTTATAAAGAAAAAGTAAACACAAGAGCCAATTTAATCCTTCGGATTACGAATAGTGCAGCTCTCAGTGCAAAGACGACTTCAGAAGAGCAGAAGAGTAGTGTTGTCAAAAGTAGTTGAACGTGCATTGAAGTTGGTGGTTGAATTTTTGAAAATCAGCATTGAACATCCTCATTTTCCTTTGCTTTCTTTCGGGTTACATACCAACAGTTGTAACTCTGTTCTCACTAAAATTTGGCCACGTGATATACGGAATTTTTATTGCAATTCGTCTGCACCACCAATTTACTATTCTTCTTGAAACACCCTGTATATAAAGAAGAGTGCCCGCTTGGTCCGGGATTGTATTCTATACTTATATTAGTCCGTCCTTTTCTTTCCCCTCCGACCATTGCCTTTTGCCTCTCTCTCTTTCTTGCTCTCATTAGTCTCATTGTTTATTACCTCATATTTCCTGAAATGTGTGCCATTCAGTTGTGTATGTGCGCATTGTCTGCAAAATATGTCACAAATCGAATTGGTAGTAGAGACGTATATACGGTTTTATTCCGGTATTAATGACATTTTGCAACTCTATCTTCGTAACAAAACATTTCTGTCTGCATAACATTTCGTACAGTGCATGGCGGAGGGTATATCAGAGGTTGACACAGTTTGATCACCATCAAAGTTGGCATAAGTATGTATGTATTGATGGAACAAGTTTTTATACAGAATGAAACTTTCACTCTGCAGCGGAGTGTGCGCTGTTACGAAAGTTCCTGGCCGGGAGAGCTCAGACGGTAGAGCGCTTGCCCGCGAAGGTTCCAGGTTCCAATCCCGGCTCCGACGCACAATTTTAATCCGCCAGGAAGTTGCAGGATTTTATACTCTGGAACTGTGCAATGAATGGCAGAGGATGTCTTGCAATAAATTTCGACCCCGTTTTACCAATCATCTTGAAAGCTGTCGATATATACCCAATTTTCGTTAAGCGGGTGGGAGAAGCCGATGGACTGAGGAGGCGGTGGAAGGTGAATAGAGAGAATGGAAGGAGATGAACAGAGGGGAGAGGGGGAGGACATGAAGATAGTAAGGGGAGAGGAGGAGACGGGCAGAGAGGAAGAGACATGAATAACAAAAGACTGCAATACATACTCAGGCACCGTCGCGTTTACATGTCGGACATAAACAAATCTGCAACTGGTTATTAAAAAGGAAATATTAAAAAAAAAATTTAATGACACGTTTTGGAACGGATTAAAAGGTAATCTGTTTTGATGCCTCCTTCCAACTATTTGTCAAATTTTTGTGGCAACGATTAAAATATAATTGACTGTTACTGAATTGTTTATTATAGAAAAATATGAAAATATGCATAATCGTACCGTTATTACATTACTACGTCATAGATTAACACAACGTTATTATCTGACATGTCAGTCGTCGATTTTGATCAAATTCTGCACGGGCGTTCTATATTGCAAATAGACACTTCTTATAGCTTTTTATCAGACACTTCCTAGTTTTTGAACAACTGGCATGCTGATATTGGTAACATTAATGTCATATACAAAGGCTACAATATTCACATTATGTGGTCAAAGCGACGCTAGCCTCGATCGAAGCAATCTAATGAAACATATAATTGGAGTGATTGGAGTACATAGTTTGCAGTTTGTCGGTGTACCGCCAAGTAAGAGACTTGACCACTTGGTCGGTATAATGCCACATGACTGAAACTGTGAATTAAAAGTGTAAAAACTGGCAAACCGGTCACAGCAAGTTATGAATGACAGTAATTTGAAGCAAAGAAATGTATTTTGAGAATGTTGAAGTTTGAACTTGATCGCGGAATGCATACAGAATAATAGACAGTGTCGTGGACTGGAAATTCTTTTCCTGCTCAGTGTTAACTGTAGTGTAATCTATAGTACAGAGCCGGCCGCGGTGGCCGAGGGGACTGAGGCGCTCCAGTCACGGTCTGCACGGCCACTATGGTCGGGGGTTCGAATCCCCCCTCGGGCATGGATATTTGTGCCGTCCTTAGTATAAGGTAGTTCATAAGTAGTTTGTAAGTTTAGGGATTGATGAGCCCGTAGTTAAGTCCCATAAGCTTAACAAACATTTAAACATTTTATAGTACAGTGACCGAGCGAGGTGGCGCAGTGGTAACACATTCTCACATTGAACTGGCATTCGGGAGGACGGTGATTCAAAACGATCTCCGGCCATCCAAGTTTAGGTTTTCCGTGATTTCTTTAAATCACTCCAGACAAATGTCGGGATGGTTCCTTTCAAAGCGTACGGCCGATATCCTTCCACATGCTTACGCAAACATTCCGAACGTGAGATTCGACTCTAATGACCACGCTGTCAACGGGACGTTAAACACTAATCTTCCTTCCTTTCATGAAACACTGCAGTGATCTCTATACATCTGGTTGTTGAACTTCAGCTCTCTGACAGTGCCAGCCTTAGATCACAGTTCGTTTCTTCCCATATTACAGTATGGACGCTACGAAATGTTACTGGAATACGAAAAGAAAATAAGTTTAGATTCGGCTCCCATACAATCCTATTACATCGTGTATTGAAATAAAGTAAAAAAGAAAGACATAAAGCAATTTTTGTCACGTACGAACTGATGGTAATTTAAGTGAGAGAGTTGTGTTTTATTAATTACATTTATATTTTTCAGTCAGTTTGTGCGTGACAAATAATTGCTTGCTTTCGTCTATTTTTAAATTTTACTTTTTCGCAATATAATAGACTGGTTTGGAAGCGGAAACGAAACTAATTTTATTTTCGTCATCTTGTAACATTTCGAATCGGCAATGTTATAATTTGGCAAGAAACTGAACATCTATGACTGGCAGATAGTTGAAGTTCAACAATTAGGTAGTATAGAGATCATTGTTGAATACAGATCACTGATACAGCTAACCAATGTTTGACTCTTAGGCTCACACTCAATTGTTCATTTTGATGATACGATTCTCTGCTGATGGAAGTCGAGCTAACCTATCGATGTTGTTGTTTGTGCTCTTCAGTCCGTAGACTGGTTTTATGTAGCTCTCCACTGTATCCTGAGCAAGCTTCATCATCTCTCGAAAATACGGCAATCCACACCCATTTGAACATGTTTACAGTATATGTCCCTTGTCTCCGTCAACAATTTTTACCCCACACATCCCTCCGAAGCAAAATTGATGATTCCTTGAAGAATGTATCTTACTAACCGATCCCTTCTTCCAGTCAAGGAATGCCATAAATTTCTTTCTTCCCGATTCTGTACAGTATCTTCTCATTAGTTATGAGATCTATCCACCTTCGTCTGTAACAACACATTTTAAAAGCTTCTACCGTCATTTCGTCTGAACTTATCATCGACATTTCACTCCCTTTCAATGCTACACTCCAGAGAAATGCTTTCAGAAAGAATTCCAGACAATTAGGCTAAATTAATGTTGGATTTGATGTAACTTCACAATAATTTATTTTTTCCCATTGTCGTCTTGCATTTTATATCATGTACTGCGGCCATCAGAAGTTATTTTACTACACAAATAACAAAACTTATTTACTATTTTCATTGCCTCGTTACCTAATCTAATTCTTTCAGAATCTACTGGTTTTCTTAGACTACATTTCATTACCCTTTTTTTGCTCTTGTTAATGTTTACCTTATACCCTCCTGCCAAAACACTATCCATACCGTTCAATTGCTTTTCCAGATCATTTACGGCTTATCGGTAAACTGCAAAGTTTTTATTTCTTCTCCCTGAACTTTAATTCCTTCTCTAAAATCATACTTGTGTTTCTTCGCAGCTTGCTCCTTTTACAGATTGAATGATATTGCGGAAAAGGTTACAACCTTGACGTACCCCCTGTCCAACCATTGCTTCTTTCGTGCCCTTCGACTCTTAGAATTTTTTCTCGTTTCTGTACAAGTTGTAACTAACCTACCTTTCTCTATATTTTCCCCCTGCTGACTTCATAATTTGAAAGAGTGTATTCCAGTCAACATTGTCAAAAGTTTTCTCCAAATCTTCAAAATCAACACTATGGTCGGGGGTTCGAATCCCCCCTGGGGCATGGATATTTGTGCCGTCCTAGTTCGTAAGTAGTTCATAAGTAGTTTGTAAGTTTAGGGACTGATGACCCGCTGGCCGCAGTGGCCGAGGAGACTGAGGCGCTCCAGTCACGGTCTGCACGGCCACTACGGTCGGGGGTTCGAATCCCCCCTCGGGCATGGATATTTGTGCCGTCCTTAGTATTAGGTAGTTCATAAGTAGTTTGTAAGTTTAGGGACTGATGACCCCGTAGTTAAGTCCCATAGACTCTACAAACATTTCACATTTACAAAATCAAGAAATGTATGTATGGAAATTTACTGTACAGAACTGTATAAACTGTGTTTTATCAAAATTTAATGAGAGTCTATTTGCAGAGAGCCACTTAATAGTTTTCTGAAATACTTCAGTTAATTCTAATTTGTCAATACTTGAATCACCAACAAAAGCAGTACGTAATCATGTTTATGGAATATTCCGTCGGTACTTGGATGAACAATGACATATGAAAAACTCAGATACGTAGTATTTTTGTTCCACGTTTTTTTTTTTTTTTTTATTTGTTTGTTATTAGCAGCTTTCGACTTCTTAGGCCATCGTCAGATATCTTCGTACTAAACAGATAGTCCACATGTAACATTGAAGATGCAACCTCAGTGTTACGTGTGGACTATCTGTTTAGTACGAAGATATCTGACGATGGACTAAGAAGCCGAATGCTGCTATTGTGGAACAAAAATACTACGTATTTAAGTTTTTAAAAAGTACTAACTTTGCACCTTCGTGAATACAGATTTCCTTGTCATTAATATATATTATGAACAGCAAAGGATCCAAGCCTTCACATTCTTTCAATTACGTACTAAGCCGGATTTTCCTCCGAGAGATAACGGAAGCGCTGAATAATGAAATTTATGGTTATTTTTATACTGAAATTGGTTCTATATAGCGTTACTGAAGAATTCTCACTTCGATTGCAAAGATCATTAAGAACCAGTACCATACTGCAACTACATGGAACAATGATATTTGAATGTGAACACTATTATCGTGCTTTTCTTTTTTTAGAATTTCTATGATTAAAACATTTTCCAAATCGTAAAAATTCATATGTTTATTTGTTTATGTTTATTCTAAGAGCACTGAATGATAATGCGTCAGACCATTGATTTAGTTATGTACAGATTCCCGTTTAGCTATTTCGCTTACAATGAAATATAATTCTTTCATCAAAATGGCAAATGGCCGTTGTGACCGAGGAGATTAAAATAAACTGCTTTGTTGTGACAGTCTGAGATTTCAAAAGTTCTTCTTGTACGCCTTGGCGCAGTGCTTTGTCGGTTAAGAGAAACTGGGCCTGCCAACTTAAGAGATTGCTTTCCTGCTCCGTGATGGAAGCCATTGTCTTAACAGGGCCTTATTTACGATCTTCCTGGCAGTTGGCACAGAAAGAGTGTCCATAAAGACAGTTTCTTGTGCGTCTTTTGTCATTCATTCGTTCTCCCATTCATTGGAACCGCATTACATAAATTACTTCGTTAAGGACAGGTTTTAAGAACATGGAAAGTGTTAGATTATGCATTTACTGATGAAAGTAGCCACTGTAGACCACATTTGTAAAGTATACCAACAACAAATTACGATTAGTGCTAGTAACTGATAATTATAGGAATTACTTAAAGATTAGTTTTAATAAATAGAAGTATGTACCCTTTAGATATTGGGGAATTTTAAAGTCTCGATTATAAATATCGCATGAGAAATTACGCAAAGTATTCTAAGAATTACGTCTAAGCGTCAACACATTTGGATCTGTAAGTGCACAGTAGGCATGTATAATCTTTTGTGTCAAGTTGCTCAGGTATTGGTGTAATCTCAGTTAGAGCTCGTAAATATGTTATATTCAGACCACACAATTGAGGGACACTCCGAAAACACGCTGTACAGCTGATGAAACTACCAATCAAACGCCAGTAATCACGGGTTAATATTCTGCTTATTAATCAAGTAATAAACAGAATTAGTAAATTTCTGTCAGCAATTAATTTTGCACGAAATGTAGTTATCAACGTGTTTGAGTGGCACGACAATCAGACATTGATGTCAAATAGTTATATGATCAGGATAAATATTTTTTATATTTTATAAAAAAAAAAAAGAAACAGTGTGGCGTTAGTCGTTAGAGAAAGCAGTTCCGTCAAATTCTGATCATGGCCTTCGCGGTTGCGGAAAGAGTCACTTGCCACTATGTGCTTAACGACAACTTAACTCTTCTTAAGTCTTCGCCCACGCCATAAAGACATAAAAGAATGCAGCCTCCATAGAAGATCCGCGACGCGGACTATGTTATTAGCAATTGAAACGCACTACCAAGGTCATAAACAACTGTCTTATTCGTTGCTCAGCCATGTCTCATTCGTCCCTCGTGTTTTGACAGTTGCCTGTGCATTCTTTGTTGATAGGTATGCAGTCGCAGCAGTGTGCTACCTTGCTAGATTACTCCTTTAATTGAAATAGATAATTTAGTGTCTTCATCACACTTTGTAATTTATTTACGTCTTGTCATTGTAGCTTTTTCTAGCCTTTGAGAATGACGAAATATTGGACCGCGTAAGTCGAAAATAAATTAGGAAATTTGATCCAGACTGAAATTATTTGTCTCTGAAGTACATTGTAATGGCCACTACTAGACGTATTACACGGGCAGCGATGACTCACATTGCCTTGGAGTACAGCCTTGCTGTGATCTCAGTAGTGTCATGAGATTCTGCTACTGGCAAACGCCCGAGTAGCAGCTATACACACCACAGCTTGCTGGCCACGTACAGTGGTGCGTGCTTTCGTGCTGGCCACATGTCGTTTTATGTGCTGTCGATATGCCAACATGTCGTTTCAACAAAGTGCTAGGACAAAAAAATTTCCACATGTTTTCAATACCTCTTCAGTTTAAACATTTACTCCAGTGTAACCGGGCTATTTTGGCTCACTGAGGCTTGATGATAAGTGGTTCCAGTAACGGAAAGCGTTCCTCAAATATGACGTGCCTTGAAGAATATGCGAGAATAAAGTTATAATTCACTCCGTTCGTTTTCCGCAACCATCACACCTGTCGCAATGTACATACCTCAAGTTCCGACAGTACTTTCTCTTACGAAGTGCTCATCAGAGAGTTGTGAAGGGATCTGGAGTTATAGAATCTGGCAAAGTCAGACAGTTATCACCAGTCTTATCATCAAATTGATCATATCTTACAAAATTAATGGAACACACAGTTTTCAATATAATCCTAAGAGTTATAAGTGCCTGTTATTTGTACAGTTTTGAAGAAATTTGTCATAGCGTAAGTGCGCCTTTCAAAGACAAAAAAGCGAGAAAATCGGGTTTTTCGTCACGCGTACAGCAGAAAATTTTCGTTTGTCACCATTTGTTACATCTATACCAAATACAGTGCAGCTGAGAGAAATTAGCATTTTTGGTTGAATCTCGATTAAAAAATTACTTCGACCGCTGTCTGACATGTGGTCATAGATTTCGATTGAATTTTGTATGGACGTTCCATATTGAATATAAAGATACGTGTTTCGGCTTTTTGCTAGACACTCTAAAAAAATCAAGGTCAAAGTTGATGATGTAAAATCGCGTTTTAGATGCTACACATCGAAAAATCGTCTAAAAATGGTAATTTTATTCATTTATTTATTTATTACTGATGTTTATGGGGTCAAACGTTAATGACATTCGAGTAATTCGAGTATTTGACAGCATAGATAGAGCGTCGCTCGGGGATTTGTCAAATACAAATGTCACAAAATAATAATATATTAATAACCTGACAAGCAAGAAGTAGTATAAATACAATAAAAAGAACATTTAGACTGCATTTATGTGCAGTAATCGTAATAAAATTGTACCTCCAGGATGCAACGTGGACATAGCCTGATAATGGTCACAGAGGCGAAATAGGCCTACTGCTGTATTAAAAGCATTAAATGACAACCACCATGTAATGCAGCATTTCGGTTTTATTTGTATTATCAACATTACAGCTTGTCATTCAATTTTTCAAATTCGTCCTCACAGACTCTTATCATTCTTACTTTAAATTTATCAACAACGTGGGAATAATCTCGCAAAATTGACTCTATTGCAGCTGCTGGCCGATTAGAAACACCGAACCGATCACTGTCTATTGACGTACTACGTCACGTCCAGTCTGCTCCAAACCAGTTCACACCACTTCAAACAACTTGAAGCGAGTTTGAATCTTTTGTTGTATCAACACGCGCCAAAAGGAGGGAAGGCGAACCAAAGACAACGCTTCACTGACAGAAAGAAGATGCAACAGTTCTACCAAAGAAACTGCCTACACAACACTTGTGCGCCCTATTTTGAATTATTGCTGCGCATTGTAGGACTGACGGGTAATACATAGAAAATTCAGAGAAGGGCAGCTCGTTTTGTATTATCGCGATATAGGAGAGAACGTGTCACGGAAATGTTGCACGAGTTGGGGTGGAAGTCATTAAAAAAGGCGTTATTTGTTTCGGCGAGGTCTATTTGCGAAATTTCTTTCATCAACTCTCTCTTCAGAATGCGAACGTTAATTGTTAGCACCCACCTACATAGGGAGAGAAGGTCTTCATAATAAAATAAGAGCAATCGGAACGAAAACAGGAAGATTTACGCATTCTTTTTTCCCGCGAGCTATTAGAGAATGGAACTACCGAGAAATATCATGAAAGTGGTTCGATGAATCCTCTGGCATGCACTTCAATTTGACTTGCAGTGTATCCATGCAGATGTAAATTTAAACTTCGAAATTTGTGAAATATTGCTCAATTTCTGGTTTATCTAAGACAGCGCACGCACGGCAAAATTATATTATTACTCCGATTTTAATTTATTTCGCTTATTTCAACCATTTTGAGAGTTTAAACTAAAAAAATTTCAAAGAAGGCACTTTTTTTCAATTTTCCATATCTTTAAGTATCTGGGAACGTAAGATATTAACTTATTTAATTTTTTTATCTCGTATTTCTTCTAAAGACAATAGACAACTTTTTCGCAGTAAAGAGTTTCCTAAAATAATAATAATAATATTAATAATTTTTTTCTAGCCACCATATTGTTCAAAGGTGTCGACAACAGTAGACGTTAATTCATTCTTTCTAGCGCTCGAAAACGTACGATTACTCGTTTTAAATCGCCGACTTAACGCTTCCGACGTTTTAGGATTTCAGTGTGTAGTGATACGCCGCCACTTGCACGACAACCATACACTTTATCAACTTCCTGCCAACAAATCTGCGTCCATATATTCTGCGTTTCGCCAGGCCTGCACCTAGCCGTAGTCAGCAGGGAGCGCTTAATCTGCCAGCGCCTGGTTGACTTTCAAGAGGCTTATCTGTAGCACAACAAGGAACTGTCGCCCCACTTACTAGTGCTAATCGCCCAACTTCCTTTCGTATGCAAACAGCGTTGAGTGGGTTCAGGAACAGAAATACGTTCAAATGTTCAAATGTCTGTAAATCTGTCGGACCAAACTGCGTGGTCATCGTTCCGCAGCTTACAAACTACTTAAACAAAAATCAAATGTTCAAATGTTTGTAAATCTATCGCACCAGCCTGCGTGGTCATCAGTCCGTAGCTTACAAACTACTTAAACCTAGGTAAACTAAGCTACGGACAAACACACACACCCATGCCCCAGGGAGGACTCGAACCTCCACGGCGAGCAACCGCGCGCTCCGCAGCGAGACGCTTTAGACCGCTCGGCTACTCCACCGCGGCACTACTTAAACCTAGGTAAACTAACCTACGGACAAACACACACACCCGTGCCCTAGGGAGGACTAGAACCTCCACGGCGAGCAACCGCGCGCTCCGTAGCGAGACGCTTTAGACCGCTCGGCTACTCCACCGCTGCACTACTTAAACCTAGGTAAACTTAGCTACGGACAAACACACACACCCATGTCCCAGGGAGGACTCGAACCTCCACGGCGAGCAACCGCGCGCTCCGCAGCGAGACGCTTTAGATCGCTCGGCTACTCCACCGCGGCACTACTTAAACTAGGTAAACTAACCTACGGACAAACACACACACCCGTGCCCCAGGGAGGACTAGAACCTCCACGGCGAGCAACCGCGCGCTTCGTAGCGAGACGCTTTAGACCGCTCGGCTACTCCACCGCTGCACTACTTAAACCTAGGTAAACTAAGCTACGGACAAACACACACACCCATGCCCCAGGGAGGACTCGAACCTCCACGGCGAGCAACCGCGCGCTCCGCAGCGAGACGCTTTAGATCGCTCGGCTACTCCACCGCGGCACTACTTAAACTAGGTAAACTAACCTACGGACAAACACACACACCCGTGCCCCAGGGAGGACTCGAACCTCCACGGCGAGCAACCGCGCGCTCCGTAGCGAGACGCTTTAGACCGCTCGGCTACTCCACCGCTGCACTACTTAAACCTAGGTAAACTAAGCTACGGACAAACACACACACCCATGCCCCAGGGAGGACTCGAACCTCCACGGCGAGCAACCGCGCGCTCCACAGCGAGACGCTTTAGACCGCTCGGCTACTCCACCGCGGCACTACTTAAACCTAGGTAAACTAACCTACGGACAAACACACACACCCATGCCCCAGGGAGGACTCGAACCTCCACGGCGAGCAACCGCGCGCTCCGCAGCGGGACGCTTTAGACCGCTCGGCTACTCCACCGCTGCACTACTTAAACCTAGGTAAACTTAGCTACGGACAAACACACACACCCATGCCCCAGGGAGGACTCGAACCTCCACGGCGAGCAACCGCGCGCTCCGCAGCGAGACGCTTTAGACCGCTCGGCTACTCCATCGCGGCACTACTTAAACCTAGGTAAACTAACCTACGGACAAACACACACATCCGTGCCCCAGGGAGGACTCGAACCTCCACGGCGAGCAACCGCGCGCTCCGCAGCGGGACGCTTTAGACCGCTCGGCTACTCCACCGCTGCACTACTTAAACCTAGGTAAACTTAGCTACGGACAAACACACACCCATGCCCCAGGGAGGACTCGAACCTCCACGGCGAGCAACCGTGCGCTCCCCAGTGAGGTGCTTTAGACCGCTCGGATACTCCACCGCTGCACTACTTAAACCTAGGTAAACTAACCTACGGACAAACACACACACCCATGCCCCAGGGAGGGCTCGAACCTCTACGGCGAGAAACCGTGCGCTCCGCAGCGAGGTGCTTTAGACCGCTCGGCTACTCCATCGCGGCCAACGGAAATGCGGATAAACCGCACTTCGAAAGTAGAGAAGAAGTCTCCGTTGTTCTTGGGTAGTTCTAAACATATTATAACTAACTAAACCCAGACGAGCTTCGCTGTGGCTGAGTCTGGTATGAATTGAATGGGAAAGTAACTTCCCAACATAGACTCACCCAGAAAATAATCAAATCAGTTAGTGTCTCGTCGACTTCGTGGTCGTTACAGTTGAGGCACTTGCTGCGATAGTTTTGTCAGGGACGGGAAACGAACCATCCCGGAATTTGCCTATAGTGATTGAGGGAAATGACGGGAAACCCAAATCAGGACGACCGGAGGCGAGTGTGAACCGCAGTCCTCTCGAAAGCGAGTCCAGTGTGTTGTCTTGAAAACACAAAATCTCAAGGATCACACACAGCCTCAAACGAAGTCTCTGCTAAAAGCCGAGTTCTTTACTCGCTTGTTGTAAACGGTAGCGTTTGAACTAAAGATGATCACTTCGTGTAGTTACATAGCAGTTAGAGAGTGGACGCTAAAAATATCGACGGATCACCGGAAAATGTTGGTAGCTGGCCACAGGAAATATCTTGGCTCGTAGGTCAAGCAGATCCGCCGCACTCCTCACTCTTCATCAAATGTTAATTTATCTATTTATGTATTTTTGTCTACTGTGCCGTCTTACTTATTTTTACGAGATTATGTATGCAGTGATCGTTAGAACGGATATTTGATAATTCCATATTCTTGTTCAACATTAGAACCTATCCTGTAATTTATACTGCATAAGTGAATGTGTATAAAGAAACAATTGTAATGCACGAAATTATGTAGAATTAACAAACTGTGCATAGTCGCGTGTAGTGAATTATCTCAAATCATTGTCTTCCTTTACCTTCACGATGCTGTTCCATCTTTCTCTCCGTCGTAGCTGGGTTACTGCACTTTGATATGTGCCCTTATTTTACACGACTCAGCTCTTCAAGTGCCTACAATGACAAACCTCTCGATAATTGTTATGCACACTGGCATCGAACAATCGATTTGGCGGTTCGCCGACTCTGGAGCACTCATCATCATTTTCCGTTTCCCGGGTGTGATTAACGAGTGCTTTCCATCTCTTTCGATCTTGATACAAGACTTGGTCTTGTACATCATTCCAGTTCAAATCGTTCTTGTATACTTCTAACCGTACTGTCTCTATTCATCGTCTCCTCGGCTTTCCTCCTAGTTTTTTTCCCTCACACATTCAGTTTTAAGTATTTCTTACCTGTTCTTGTGCAATATATTCTCTTTAGATGGCCGATCACTGTAATCTTCTTTTCCCCAGGATGTCGGCAACAGGAACCATGATACCAGCTGATTCTCTGTATTTCTTATCTCTCCTGGTACTTTCATTCATAGTACGACGCGTAGTTCATGAGATAGAGCACATAAACAGTAACGTGAATGGAAAACCGCCCCATCAAGCACCAAGTTTTAATTTACTTCTTCTTTACTACTAACTTTATTCGAAACAGATTTTACAGACGTACAGCACTTATACAAATGAATATATACATCAAAAATTATACAATTCTACAACATATAACTCAATAAATATGAGATCATATATACTGCAAGGGCTAAAAACTTTTCACATTAGGCTCCACGTTTTATTACATTTGTTATTTACAGCTAAGACGCTCCTGTATTCCAGTGAGCTTGACGAAATTCCTGAAAGATGGCAGTGCTATTGAGAACTTTGCAGCAACTTTGAACTGTGAAGCGCATACCACTGTAGGAAGAAGCAATACACTTCGATAGAGCTACAAAGGAAGGAAGAGAATGAAAGTGTACATCTGACGAATACCCATTATTTCCGACAGATCTGGCTTTTAACTTTAAGAGACTGCAGTTTTCAGTGTCACTTGCACTTTCTACTATCTATATATCTATCTATATACTAATAATAAAGCTGTAAATGTAGGTCTATCGCTGTTCACTTCAATCTTCAAAACTACTGGGCGAATCTTCATGCGGTTTTCACAGGAAACATGAGAAATGTTTGGGTCAACATAGAGGCATAATTTTATCAAAATCGGATCACGGAAAGGAAAGATATCGTAATACTGTTTTCAGTAACCGTCGTGTTTGTTTGTTCAACTATTAAAACCCTCTTATCTCCAAACTACTTCACGAATTTGCATGGGGTTTTCACAGGTAAATTGAGCGTAACTCTGGATAACATAGAGACTTTGTTTCATAAAATCGGATCACGGAAAAAAATAATATCGTAATTTGAATTTTTTATGTACGGCTGTCATGTCTGTCTGTCTCTTTGAACACGTTTATCTCCAAAGCTACTAGACGAATTTTCATGGGGTTTTCAAATGTAACTTGAGCATATCGTGCGGTTACATAAAGGCTTCAATAATTAAAATCGGATCACAGAAAATAAAGATATCATAATTTAATCATTTGTTTAAAAGCCATCGTATTTGTCTATTTGTTGAGGATAATTTCCAAAAGTACTACACAAACTTTCATGGGTTTCCACAAGTAAATTGAAAATAGTTTGGAGAGTAACATAGGCTTCATTTCATCAAAATTGCATCTCTATTATTATATATATTAAGACAGCACTATGTAAGAGGGAAAAAATCGCACTGATGTGTTTTACGGCCCACTTTAGATTTGTACATTTATAAGTTTTTGCAAACATTTGGACCAAAATAATAATCTAAATAATAATTAATTAATTAATAAGAGAGTCTGAAACCATTTTAGGGAAAAAATTAGGTAGTGGCGCGTTTCGAACCAACGACCTTTCGCGCCAGAGTCCAGTACCTTGCCCACTACGCTAAGCTATAAATCGAAAGAGGAGTGCTTTAATCTCATACTATTCATGGGCGTTGTTAACTGATGTGAATATAGCATTTGTGTACATTAGATTATCATTTATCGTTCGGAAAACAATGTGTGTGTGTGTTAATTCCTCAGTCTGCCATTGCTTTGAAATGACAACGTGTATGTTACAATAAGAAAATCATCAAATACGAGAGGAATGCCACGTGACATCTCCAAACGGCTGGTTTTCGTTAATTCAATGGAGGGTGTCAAATCTCCGTTATTTTTGCAAATATGTCTCAAACGATACGAGATATGAAAAAAACATAAGGGAGCTAAGTTGTAGAGAATTTTCTCCTCTACCAATTAGGTTATTCATTTTTCGTGTCAGATGAACGATTCGTTTGCAATTACAATCAGATTACAAACGGCTTTTTTTTGTTTTACTACCGTATTTTTTGTCCGAAAAATTTGAATAAGGGAGGTTCTGGTCTCTGGTGGCCTACAATCATATCTGTAAAATTTGGTGCTGATCGGTTGAACGGTTCGTCTTAAAAACAGGGAACACGTTACGGACAGACGGACGGACAGAGAGACAGACAGACATACATACATCCCAAAATCGCCATTATTTTTGCAAATATCTTTGAAACGCTACGAGATATGAAAAAAAAAAACATAAAAGAGAGCAAAGTTGTAGAGAATTTTCTCCTCTACAAATTCGGTTATTCAATTTCCATTCCGGCCGCGGTGGCCGAGGGGACTGAGGCGCTTCAGTCACGGTCTGCACGGCCACTACGGTCGGGGCTTCGAATCCCCCCTCGGGCATGGATATTTGTGCCGTCCTTAGTTGTAGGTAGTTCATAAGTAGTTTGTAAGTTTAGGGACTGATGACCCCGTAGTTAAGTCCCTTAAGCTTAACGAACATTTGAACAATTTCCGTGTCAGATGAATAGTTAAGCCGTTATTTTGATTTAAATTTCGAGCTGTCAAAAGACGATGGCGAAGGCCCACTATTAGTGTTACTACCGTAACCTAAAGTTGGCCAAAATTCCCGAGCAACGCTCGGTCACCCGATATTTTTTACTAATGATAAGGTGGAATAGGAAGGAACGTAGAGGCGACTAGTGAATATGTAAGCCGGGCTATGATTGAAACCTGAAAGACTTGGAAGCAGACGAGTGTATGGGTGCAGCAGTCAGTCGGCTGTGGCGGCAGCGCGGCGCGTCGTGTGTTGCGCCATCGCGCACATGCAGGCCATAATCCGGCCGCGGTGACGCACTGCCTCGTGCCTGGCTGCTCAGCGCTGCGACACGCCCCACGGCTCAGCCTCTGTGACGCTGCCGCACGAGGCGCGTGACACTTGTCTGCTGCTTCAGGCGCTTCCTGTTCACTGCTCTCTCTGTCCTCCGCAACTTGCAACAAACACTTGGAGAGTCTGATACAGTGAAGGCTTTCACGACCGGTTCACGTTGTAGGTATTACATCTTCTGCGTTCTAAGGCCATGTTATTAGAATCTTGCTGCTTCCTGACGTTTCGTCCGATGCTGCGTCGGATTTCTTCGGAGGTATACCCGGGCCGCTGATACATTGCATTTGACGTTTCGCGTTACGGCGAGTTAATTTGGCTACACTACTTTAGCGACGTTGCAACACTAGCCTCTATAAGCACAGCAGACGAAACAGTTGCATTTCGTGAATGTAAGCTATTGAGCAATAAAAGTGTATATAATAATTTGTTCTTGAGCAGCAATTAACGGCATATTAATGAAGACCAGAGCATAACAATGCACACGCTTTCAATAACAGAGCAAAGCAATATAGAAAATAAGCATTGAATCACGACAGATACGAAATAAACAATAATCAAGATAGTAACTTCTCTCTCTTACTTTTCACTTACCAATTTACGGCAACAATGGTACAATTATATCCAGCTCCCCACCTTCACTGTTGTCGTCATTGCCAAAATCGTCGTCATCGCCAAAACAAATCATTAATCGTTCAGGACTACTGATGATCCCTTCCATTGTTTGCGCTGCCCGAATCAGTTTTTCAACTTGCTCGACCTTTCTTTTCCAAGATCCAGCATCCACATTGACAACAGCTCCATGCAACAGGTTTTCCACCTCTCTTATTGTGAAAGACTTATTGTTCCTTAAGTAATTCTTGACGTCACTCCATACCAATTTTATAGTGTTAAAACATCAGTGAAATGGTGGCAGATTTATTACATAGTGACGTTGCTCCTTTGAGATTTCGTCTACTGCATATGTGGGTGTAATAGGCTTATTTTGTTTCACGAGCGTATATTACAGAAGTTTTGACATTGACATATCTGCAGCAATATTTCTTTCTTTTAACCACTGCACCATAACTTCTTTCCGATCGTTTGAAGCGAGAATGAACTTCCTGCTCAGATCATAAGCTTCCAAGTTTTTATTCATACGAAATTGAGAACTTACTCAGAAAAGGTCACTAGACAAACGTCTTTTCGGTGACGTTATCCAATTACTTGAACTCGGAAAGTCAAGTTAAACCAATCACAGTAAAACAAATCGCAGCGAAAAAAGCACACACAACATAAACACGCGATAAACACGATACACAACTTTGTTTACGTTAGAACTGAACAAAGCCGGCAACGCGGGAATGTTGACGTCACGGCACGTGATCACTGAAAATGTTTATCCCGCTGTGATTGGATCGTTCCTAGCGACTAGCGCCTCGCGCTTCTTGCTCTTCACTTGTTATTTGTAAACGTCAAGTGCAAAGTTTCAGCGGCCCGGGTATAGTCCGTCTGTTGAGTCTTGCCGACTGACGGGTCGGCCCTCGCTGAACTGATGGAGGGAGACTGAGACCCTCGATGTATGATGGAGTTTACAGCACCGTTGTGCTTTGCCTCCAAGAGCAATATTGAGCATGCTTTACTTTAATTGTGAGTGTCTTCTGGGTGTTCAGTGTTGTGGAAACTTTACGATCCTATCGTAGGAGAAGGTAGGGCCAACGAGAGTTGGCGTGGCGCTGGATCTGATGGCCCAGCGCTCGAAGTTGTCTGTTGGGGGACTGCGCAGCCTTCGCATAGAAGGACGGTGCAGACCGTTTGATAAAGTCGCGGAGGTAGGGGATCTCCGCAAGGACGTGGAGATGGTCCGAGGGGAACTGACGCGGCAGGTGCAGAGCCAGGCGGAACGCACGATTCAGCAGAGACTGCATTTGTTGTAGGTGGGTATCAGCAGCCGAACCCCAGACAACAGAGGCGTACACGAGGAGGGGGCGGATAAGGGCTTTGTAGAGAGTAACACCAAGGCGGGACGGGTGGCGGGAGATAGGATTGAGGAGGGGGTAGAGCTGGAGGAGTCGGTATCGGGCCTTGTTGCGGACGGCGCGGAGATGCTGGTTCCACGTCAGCTGACGGTCGATAGCGACGCCGAGGTATTTCGCTGTAGGTCGCCAGAGCACCGGACTTCCCCCGACGAGCAGCGGAGGCAGGTTGGGCGGGATCGTCCGTCAAGCCACCAACAGGAACTGGGTCTTCGTATGGTTGACTGATGGGTCGGGTCACGCTCACTCACGCTTCTCATGACGGACCTCGACCTTGTTCCGATGGGTTGCAGGCTAAGCATTTACAGCTGTTCCTGCGGTACCTGAAACATAGGAAACATATATTAATGGCCTGAATGGAGGAAGGGTCTTAGGGTGTCAGATAATGACGGTGTGGTTTCTTCCACAGTTGCTACGAGATTATAAGATTAATCTCGTAGCAGGTCAGGCCAACTAGTCGTTCGCCTGAAGTGTTGTCGTGTCCCAAGGTCTCGGACGAGCCGGTTTTGGGACTGCTGCGACTTCTCGTAGAACTTCCTGGCGGTGGAGTACCGTGTCGGAAGATGCAGGGCAGTCTTCAGGGCGCGGTTCTGAATCCTCTGCAGCGACTC
This sequence comes from Locusta migratoria, assembly GCA_026315105.1. NCBI lineage: Eukaryota > Metazoa > Arthropoda > Insecta > Orthoptera > Acrididae > Locusta > Locusta migratoria. The sequence goes on from CM048744.1 coordinate 679,156,439, forward strand.
GATGTGGAGGTCTGCGGCGTTTCCAAATACTGGGGACGCGTACTCGAGCACTGGGCGACTGGGCGAACCAGTGACAAGTACATTGTGATCCCATGTTGCGGCGGCAGCGACGACTGCGGGTTAAGCAGCGGGTAAATTACGCGCAATCGCCCAATGGCCCTCTGTCTTACATCACTGACGTGATGTTTCGAGGTGAGCCTTTGATCTAGGGTAACCCCTAGGTATTTCGCCGTCGTGCTCCAGGGGATGGGAGCCCCCAGGATTTCGATCTGCGGTAGCCCAATAGGCACTCGTCTTCTAGTGAAGACGACTGCCTGGCTTTTCGCGGCGTTGAATTTCAGCCGCCCCTTAGTGGCCCATGCCCCCAGGTCGTCGCATCCAGCTTGCAGGCGGCGTCTCATCGTGTGCGCGTTCATGCTTCGGGTAAACAGCGCTGTATCGTTGGTGTAGAGCGCCAACTCTACGCGTGATACCCGAGGTGCGTTGGCAGTATACAATGAGTACAGCAGGGGGCCGAGAACCGACCCCTGCGGCACTCCTGCACGGATCTGCCTTTCCGTCGATGTACCGTCTTCTGCCCTCACATGGAAGGTTTGTTCAGACAGGTACGACTGCAACAGTCTCCCATGAGACGTCGGAATTCCGTGCACAAAGAGTTTGTACACGAGTCCGTCGTGCCAGACGGAGACGTCAAGGAACACTGCCCCAAGGAATTCCCTTGTTTCCAGTGCCCGCATTGCCGGCTCGACCAGCCGGAGTAGCTGGTGTGTGGTGGCATGGCCAGCGCGGAAACCGAACTGCCCGTCCGGTATGATGTTCTCGCGCGTGACGTGATCCAGCAGTCTCTTCACGTACAGCCTCTCGAAAACTTTCGAGAGGGTCGACAGCAGGCTGATGGGCCGGTAGTTGACGGATCGGGGGTCTGAGAGCTTCTTAAATACCGTCTAAAAGGGGGCGTGTCTAAGATACACGTGATAAGCAGAGATGATCCTTGTCAAAGATAAAGCCAAAGAGGTATATAAACAAAATAGGCAACAGGCAAGTTACAGCGCTCTGGGTGGCAGCTCTAAGCAACACTGGGCGCCATATTTGAGAACGTCATGTTTGAAGCAGCAGCGTGAGCAGACGCTTCTATTCGTAATCTAAACTAACGTGTAAGCGCTATTATTAGTGGTAAATCAAGCCCAGTGTATGTTCGGCGTACACTTGCAGCAACCGCAGTGATAAAACTATTGGAATATCATACATATAGGTCGTTGTATATCAGCGTGTATTTGCCTATAAACATTCATTATACTTAACTTTCGCATTTACCAAGTTTCAAAATTATGTTCACTTCACAACCATCAAAAAGCTAGGCAGAGGATGAATGTATTTGGTGTGTTTTAATGTAATGACAGTTGTTTCTATAGTGTTGGAAAGCGTATTAACCATTGGGTAAGTAGCCTAGGTATATGAACTGTAATTAAACTATTATTTATACAGATTTCCTTTGAAAAAGAAGGAGTTGCTAAACCAATGGGCAACCAATATGAGGCATGATAAGTGGCAGCCTGCAAAGCATAGTTACATATGCTCTTGTCATTTTGAAGAAAAGTTATTGATGCTACCACCGATCGAAAGAGGCTACTTGCAAATGCCTTTCCAACACTATGTTCGTTTCCTGAGCACTTACAGAAACTAAGCTGTAAAGAGAGTACCAAGGAAACGTCAAATTGTGGAGAGCTTGATAAATACGTAATGTACTTCAAAGCACGAAACATCATTTGAACCACAGGCAGAATTAACGTAATTAAAGACTTTAAAGAAATTAGCCTGTATTTATAGGGAGGATATGTCGGCAAATACAAACGATTATTGACATTATAGTAGCATCAAATAATGCAGCAGATCGACAGTTGTAAACATTACACTTAGGATGCAGCAGTAAACAAGAAATGCTATTCGTAGTGGGAATTACTTTCCGAAATGCGTCGCCCAGAAATTAAGGAAAATCAACACTGGCAATGATTAATATAAAACCTATGAATCAGCGTTAGCAAACGCCCAGTAACACTTGACGTGACACTGACGTTCTCAAAGATGGCGGCAATCTTTCCAATTGGCTTCAACTATGGCGGCGCTGTGGCCAGTCTATGTTGTTTATATAGGTCTTTGGATAAAGCTATACAATCTAACCATGTCAAAGATAAAAACAGTCGTCGATTCTGCAGAGTCACAGTCCATATATCTTTGAGTTTTTACGTTTTCGTAGAATTTTCCCAATCTGATCTGTTACCTTATTAACAAAGGGGAGAGAAACCGTATTGCTCCATCGTTGTGTTGTTTCTTTCTGTTTCGGCCTACTGTTATTTGGTCGTAAAACTCTATTTTTATCAGAATAACCATTCTTCTTAAAGGCCTGCTTCAGATGTTGTAGCTCATCATCCAGATGTTTTGGTGTGCAAATTCTTTTCGCTCTGTCTACAAGACTTTTAATCACACCTCTCTTTTTTTTGTGAGTGATGACTGGAATTTTTGTGCAGATATCTGTCAGTATGTGTCGATTTCCTAAAAACTTTGTGTTCCAACTTTCCATCGGTTCGTCTGATCACTAAAACATCCAGGAAGCATAACCGGTTGTCATTTTCTATTTCCATGGTAAATTGGATTTTAGGATTTATACTATTTAGATAACCAAGGAATTCTTCCAGAGTTTTTTTTTACCATGGCTCCAAACCACAAATGTATCATCGACAAATTGATACCATCTAGAAGATTTCTGATTTGTTTTTTCCAGAGCAGATTGTTCAAATTTCTCCATTTAAAAATTTGCAAACTGACAATAATATCTTCAGGAACCAATGTTAGTCCTTCAAGTTTTTCAATGAAGTGACGCGAGTCTTTAATGTATGAATCAGCCCTATCTGTGCCAAACTAAGATTTAGCTCTACATACTGAAGATCATTCTTTCTCCTGGTGCTATAGCTGTGCACACTACTATTACCTTTTGAACTGGGTTGGTTACTAACAACAAATTTCATATATATATGAAGTTACTATGAGGATACATAATCCTTAAATAGATGCCTCCAGCAATTACGTTCAGCATTCTCTTCGTCGTGTTAATTTTTTTTACGCTCTTATGATAACACCCTCTATATATTACAAACGTAGGTGTACGATATGCATGCCATTAAAACTCAGGAACGAGTCCTGGTACGATCAAGAGAGTTCAATTGTGTGGTAGCTCTCTATCCCCCATCCTTACGAAGGGTCTTGTTTTTAGCTGAAGGGCGTGCATTTCACTACATTACGGCTCGTAAATTTCGCCCTCTAGAAATGTATAGACCATTCGAGAGGATTCGTCAACATTATAGAACATTTGGGACCATTACAGAACATTCCAGAATGTTCCGGACTGTTTCACGGTGATTCTGGATGTTCTGAAAGTTCGAAAATAGCCTGGAACATTCGGGAAGATCCCAGAGTAGACATAGTCAGAGAGAGGAGTTGAGAGAGGCTGAGGAGGAGTGGACAGAGAGAGAGAGAGAGAGAGAGAGAGAGAGAGAGAGGAAGGAGGAGATAGATAGAGTAAGGGAGAGAGAAGGGAGGTGGGCTGACGGAAGACTGGAATAAGTAAATACCCGAGGATGCTAAGGATAATGTAATTATAAAAGTGCGTAGATGAGTCAAGAGCTGAATTGTCAAATCATTTATCATATTTATGCTACGGTTATGTATGTGTTACTAACTGAAAATCGAGTACGGACATTTATTTTTCAGTGACAATATCACATCGGAAAAACAGCTGTTTTCGTAAAAAAATCATCAAGTAGACAAGTAACTCGATTAGAGTTACATTTATTTCTTAGTTTTATATGTTATATCAGGGCCTCTGTAATCTGTACATAAACAATTCATTGTTTCTAGAATTTTTGCAAACAACGAAACATTTGGAATACTGGTGGCCACTTTGTTGGAAAGGCTGAACTGAAAAAAAAAAAAAATAAAAAAATCGCACTGACGTGTTTTACGGCCCATTTTAGATTTGTAGTTTTATAAGTTTTTGCAAACATTTTGGACAAAAATAATAATCTAATTAATAAAAAATTAATTAATAAGAGTGTCTGAAACCGTTTTAGGAAAACACATTTTTAGGTAGTGGTCCAACGGATTACCTACTACGCTACAGATAACGGTAGGAAGCGGCGTTCTGTAATTTAATAATATTTATGGCCGTTGTTAACTGATGCTAATATGGCATTTGTAGACACTGGATTATCATTTATCGTACGAAGAACGACGTTTTTTTGTTAATTCTTCAGTGAGCCATTGCTTTGAAATGACAACGTGTAAGTTACAATAATAAAATCATCATATACGCAACGCAAGATGGCGTATGCCACAGAGAGTTCTGGGCGAGGTGTGTCACGTGACATCTGCGAACGGTTGATTTTCGTTAACTTAATGGAGAGTGTCAAAACTCCGTAAGTTTTGCAAATATCTCTCAAACGATACGAGAAATGAAAAAAATATAAGGGAACAAAGTTGTAGAGAATTTTCTCCTCTACAAATTTGTTTATTCAATTTTCGCGTCAGATGAACGGTTTATTTGCAATTAAAATTACATTAAAACAGCTTTTTTTGGGATTACTAACGTATTTCTTGTCCGTAATATTTCAAAAATCGAGGTTCTGGTCTCTGGTAGCCAACAATTATGTCTGTAAAATTTGGTGCCGATCGGTTGGACGGTTCGACCTAAAAAGTGGGAACAAGTTACGGACAGACAGACATCGTCAAATCGCCGTTATTTTTGCAAATATCTCTCCAACGATGCAATATATGAAAAAAACATAATAGAGTGAAGTTGTAGAGAATTTTCCCCTCTACTAATTAGGTTATTCAATTTTCGTGTCAGATGAATGGTTAAGCCGTTATTTTCATTTAAATTTCGGGCTGTCAAAAGACAATCGCAAAGGTCCACTTTTAGTGTTACTACCGTAACCTAAAGTGGGCCAGTTATCATTATGTTGGAATTTTATTTGGCTGCCGTGATGACGTCAGAGGCGCGCCAGAGCTGTGGCCGCCGGTGGCCATAGCGGAGCCAACGTGTTAATGACATATTCACGATGATGACGGAACTTCTGTAGAAACTCTCAATCATGTGACAGCATTTACCTCATGTGTCATTAATAGTGTACTAACAGTAAGCAAGTCACAGAAAGGTAGGAATTTAGACACTGCAACCAGAATTGCTGGCCTCGGATAAATAAAACTGGAGAAATAAGTATGTAAAGTAAGAAAATCCGAAGGGCGAAAAAAGAAAGAGGTAAAAGAAATTAGTATAGGAACTGATGGTGATCTTTCGTATTAAAATAAGTGTATTAACACAAGTATCGGTGAGATGAAAAAGTATAAAAGACCTCTCCGCGGCGGAGTGGCCGAGCGCATGGAGGCGCTATTCTCCGATGAGCAAGGCCGTTCATCGTCGGGGATTCGAATCCTTCCTTGGGCATGGATGTTTGTGTTGTCTTTAGTATAAGTTAGTTTATAAGTTATTTGTAAGTTTAGGGACTGATGACCCCGCAGTTAAGTCCCATAAACTTAACAAACATTCGAACATTTATTTTACAGGAGACTTTAAAAAGTACGTTACACATTGCGAGAAGTGAAGTAACTTTCACCACAATTCAAAACAGATTGGAAGGTATTATTCAACGTGAAGTCCTGTTCTGTTCCCCTGATCCATTTAGTCAATCTGTATGAACGTCTTCATCATTGTTATGCGTCTTTCGTCCCCGATGTTGCTTCACTTGGCTGAAAGACTGTCTGTAGATTGCAGTGATTTCTGTATAAACTGGATGTATAGCTTTGGTCTCTGAGCATAGAACGTTAGTGTGCCTGTGTACCCACATTCTGTTCATGTTTTTCCATTATCCGCCATGTTGGAATTTAGAAAACGAATTTCTTTTAGTTCGTACGTAACTTCATCCTTCACTCTACTTCAGCTAATTATGATTAATTTAGGATTGCTACTTGAGCGAACTATGATTGGTCTAATTACTGAGCACAGTTGTTGTTGTAAGTTAATGAAGAAACTATTTATTGTTTCAAGCAGTACACTGAAGAGATTGGCAATTCGTTTAATTACACGCGTGCCTCTACATGGCTCAGGAGTTTTCACACCGAAACTAGTGTGTAATTTGTTAAACGCGACCCACGCGGTACAAATCAAATGGTAATGTCGTGCCTCTGCATACAAGTGATCCAGTCAACAGCGTCCAGCCAAATACTCCAGTCGACTGCTCTGCGCACATACCGCCAATATCAACAATTCCAAAGTATACAACACTATCGTCCCATTCAGAAGCAGCGATAACTCACAACCAAAGATAGCTGCAGCATAGGCACAGCCAGGATATGATTTCGGGAGCGGTTTTCAATGAATGGGCATTTTAATAACGTGTACTCTTAATAGAACTGCAAACGTCAATAATACTGTATACATTATATTTCATTCCAAAGGATTGCGTATTAGAGAGTCAGCATGGTATAAAAATAAACTTCCTACGAATCCACGCATTCGTCGAACTAGGAAACAGGCAAAGACAGGTAAGCGGATCGAAACACAAATAGAAATCAGAAAGGCAGTGCGTGAAGCTTTCAATAACGTCTGGTGCTTGGTCAGAGAAGCACTGCCTAGCTCAAATTTTTGCGGTACGAGAAAAAAAAAAGTATACAGACATGTGTTGCTTCAGGATTTCCCGACGTATTTCTTCTAAATATGGTTCTCGTGCGAGGAGATGATGAAAGAAGTGAATAAGTTTGATGAACTTCGGAACAAGACGTGCAGACTGCTGTGTGTTCTCGCATTTTTACTAAGATGTCGAGATCCTCGAGTTACACCGACGTTTGCAAAGGTAACACAATAAATTCTGCAGCCGCCAGCAGAATTAAAAATCGTGCTAGCCAAGCCCTTGGGAGGGAGAGGATTCATCATATCGACGGGAACTGGACTTTGTATCCAGAGAATTAATGGCACCTCACCTGAAGATTTCGTCAGAAGTCCTCGGAACTTTCATGGACGAGGGTTGATAGCGCCACCTGGACGTTTTCAGACTGGAAGCGACAACATGACGCAAATCGTCAGATTCAAAAATCTCAACGCCTGAGAGACTATAGTCCGCAAGAAAAGAAGATAGAAGATAAATATAAGATAAGTATAAGTATATGCTTAACAAATCGCGAAATTTCACAACGTCTGCTGCTCCTGTTTCGTCGACGTGCTCGTACTGGGACAGTGTTATTAAAGAGGCGGTGCAAATTCGCAGCTCTTCTAATCTGCTCAACAGGGACACCGGCTACCAACTCAGCACAGCATGGGATCCTGCACTGAATCTTTTAACATTACGAAGACCACCGGGGGAACGACTGCGTGTGCGGATGAAGAGGCATCGGTAGCGTCGTAGTTTCATCGGGTGACCATCAGTTGGACACAGGCCAGCATGGACACACAGTGTATCGGCATGCGGCTACCAACAGAGGGCTTTGGGGCAGTCGGCGGCGGCGGCGGCGCTTAGCGTGTGGACGGTACTGCGCGAGTGTCGAAATGTTTACGTCACAGTCCAACAGGCGGCGCAGTTGGCTCGATCTTTTATGGATGCAGTACGATAAATCTACAATATTATTACCATCAGATATAGAGTAATAAAATAAATGAAAATAAATAAGAAGCTTTGAAACCTACTAATAAAAAATAAAATAAAAATAAACAAAGAAATATCGCAACTGTTTATGTTAAACGAAACTTCCCAAAAATCACACCTTGTAGCCACCGTTTTTAGCGCGTTCACGCATGCGCATTTTCTTCTTTGTATGCTATAAATAGGACTTCCTCGGTTACGGCCCAGCAGTGTGTCCATCGCACCTGACGATGTCAGCCAGGTGTGCTGACAAAATATTGTGCAGTTGTAACAATAATATACGGCGTCACGTCCGAGAACCACATTTAGAAGTGTACAGACAGTTTTTGACTATACAGTAACCGTGATTCGTTTACATAGGCACATCAAGAAATATTGTTGACTGACATTGTAATTGCTAATAGTGGTGTTGAAAAACAGCTGAAATCTCTAAAGATCATTGACAGTTTTTACACAGAATGATTGTAAAACTATTTGACCAAACTTCTATGTTCATCAGTCCATACAGTTACAAACTACTTAAATTAACTTACACTAAGGACAACAAACACACCAATGCCCAAAGGAGGACTTGAACCTCCGGCGAGAACGGCCGTCCAGTCATTAACGTCATGCCTTAAAAGACCATGCGGTCATTCGGCGCGCTCTACATAGACTCTCCGCCGGATTTAGTCCCCCTCCCCTCTCTTTACCATAATTTATCATGAGCAAGAACTTGTTGGTAGTGATTGGAAAACAGGCAAGTCACACTCATTTATAAGCAGCAGACATTAAAAGAAGACACCAGGGAAAAACTGAGTAAACTGCTCATTATTTCAGCAATAATCACCATAACTGTTAATAAATGTAATCCACTCTGATACAAGATGGTCAGTTCCTCCATGCACAAATGGCTACAAGGCCATAATTTTTTACCCAGGTGTGTACCTCTTCGTCCTAAACATGCAGATGTGCATGAATGTTTTCTTCAGAGTTCCAATAAATATGGGAATCGTATAAGGATAAATCCGGACTGTATGTGTGGTGTCGCACAAGTACAAAGTGCGCGCCACTTACTTTCGCCGCGCGCCGCCATGCACGCACGGCGCGGCGCGGCGTTCTTACGACGACAGCCACGAGCGCCCTCTGCTGCAACTCCGCTCGTGGCCACCACTGAACGACATCGTCCACTTGGGACTGAGATAGCAACGATTAAAGACTTCGGAATCCGATAGGCACCAGTGAAGACTTGGCTATCAGTTAGGCACTAGGCAGGACTCTAGCTCAACTAGGTATCAACATTCTGCAGTATTATGTAAAAGTTAAGTATTGTATAAATTCTGTGCAATATATATCTCGTTCTAATTTACTCTAGTGTTTCTAGTTTCTGACTGCTCCTCTCCGTACCTGCACCAGCGTGCTATCTTTATTCCTGTGTCGGTCTCACTCCACTCGGCCACCGACACCTACGACGGAAACGAGACACAAAAGCGACGACGAGGCTGGGACACAAAAGTGGCGACGAGGATGGGATACAAAAGTGGCGACGAGGAGTGATAGACGATCCGTGGACCAGCCCGTTTGTAGCAGCCAGACAGCAGCAGTCGGAGCACGCAGAAAGTGCTCCCGCCCACCCACCCTTATTATAAGATTTTTGGGGGAACATTTTCAGTTACGTGTTTGTGGACTTTTTTGTGGCAGCGCGTCCTCTTTCATATTGCATTTGTGTTTTGTTATAATTTACTTGTATGCGCGGCGCCTAATCGGTCAGCATGGCCACTACCTCGAACCCAAACTTAATGGGAATTATTCAGTTACAGACGGTGCAAATAACACAACTCCTGCAGGCTGTGGCCCAGCTCACAGCGCAGGCAGCTAACCAACAACAACAACAGCCGCCGCTTCAGCAGCCCACACCTGCCGCCGCAACGCTTCCTACGTTTCGCCAGTACAACGAACGTGAGGAAGAATGGAGCGACTACTTCTCACAGTTTCAAGAACTCGTCGCGGCTCATCAAATTACAGGTCAGAAAGTGAAGCATCTGCTATTATCTGTGGTGGGCACCAACACCTTCGTGTTACTGAAAAAACTTTTCCCCGACGTATCACCTCGTGATGTAGACTTTGAACAAATAGTAGAGGCACTAAATGCTCATTATGAGAGAAAAGTTCTCGTAGCTGCGGCACGGTACCGATTTTTCAGACTTAAAAAATTACCGCAGCAGTCACACCAAGAGTGGATTACGGAATAGAAGGGCTTAACCCGCAAATGTAAATTTACTTGCTCTTGTGGACTTTCGTATAGTGACGTGATGTTGAGGGATGCGATTACGCAGAATATTCAGGACCCCAGAATTAGAGCAGCAATTCTGAAACAGTCTGACCCCTCATTAGACAGTGTACTGCAGCTTATAGAAGCGCATGATACTTTTGACTTAGCAGATGTAGAAATGCAAAGCCACAGTGTTAACTCAGTGCGCCGCAACGGACGCTTTCCTAGCCGTAGTTCTCAGTGTAGTCCTAGTGATTCTTATTTCTCTATCGGCCGTGCTGAACAGACAGTGAACAGTAGCCAGTGTAAAAGTGCGACACAAAGGTCGCCCCGTCGTGTTAGACAAAGTAGTTTGAATAACGGGCGCCAACGCTCATTTCAGAAAAATGCACGTAAGTCTTGCCCCCAGTGTGTATCTCGCCACAAATGTGCACAGTGCCCAAGTCGCAACGCAACCTGTTATCAATGTGGCAAATCGGGACATGTACAGTCTGTGTGTATGCAAATTAAAAACTCAAAGAACAGTAACGTTAGAAACAGTGCTTCGCAAAGTGCGAGAACAGTGCATGCAGTAAATGTTATGGACGCTGTGGAATTGAACAGTGCTTTGCTTGGTTCTCAATTGCAAGAAAGTTCTTCTGCGCCTACTGCAAAACTATTTAGTGAGCCATGTAGCAAGCGCCGACGAGCGCGTAAAACTGTGCAACGGAAAAGGGTTCGGGACAAGCAAAATGACTATGAACAGTGCATTCCTGTAGTGAAAATAGTGCCTTCTGCAACTGCTCCTTGTAATAGTGCCCAGTACTGTGTAGCTAGTGACAGTAGACATCAAGTAGCTACTCAAAAGTGTAGTGCAGTAGTTAGTACATCTGGAGTAGCTTCGCATGCTTGCGCGGACGCCGATCCGGCGATAGTGCCATCTAGTGACAGTGTTGTTAATCCGCTGCGTGCCGAGTCTGCGCCGCTTACTTCACTACGCGGCCCGCGCAAGCGCAGTAAACAAACCGTAGCAGACGTTGCCCACATTCGCGCACCTGTCGAGTGCCGCAAGCAAAAACTGTTTGAGACTCTCTTCATAGAAAATAAGACGGTGCAATTTCAGCTTGACACTGGTTCCGCTGTTACCTTAATAAATAGAGATACTTATGAACTTCTGGGTTCGCCAAAATTGTCGCCGTGTCAACATGTGCTAACGGCGTATACGGGTCAAAATATTCCCGTGCTAGGAATGTGTAGCCTGCCTGCCTCTTTTCAAGGTGTTACAAAGACGTTTGCTTTTGTTGTTCTTCAGGCCAAATCTACACAGAACATTTTTGGACTAGATGCTTTTGACTTATTTGGTTTATCAATTCAAAGAGATGTGTTTCAAATTTCGTCAATAGTGCCTCAGGATAAAATCAATGCATTGTGTGACAAATATAGTGACTTGTTTTCGCCGGAACTAGGTTGTGCAAAAGACTTCGTGGCACATGTAACTTTAAAAGAATCTGCATTTCCAAAATTTCGTAAAGCTAGACCAGTGCCTATCGCCTTGCGTGATACAGTTGCCGAAGAACGTAAACGTTGGCAAGATAGTGGGGTGATTTCTCCTGTTTCTGCGAGTCAGTGGGCCTCGCCTATAGTAATTATACCCAAGCCGTCAGGAAAACTTCGTCTCTGTGCGGACTTCAAATCAACAGTGAACAGTCAAACAATTGTAGACACTTATCCCCTGCCCAGACCTGACGAACTTATGGACAAATTAGGACAGTCTCGCTTCTTTTCTAAGATTGATTTAGCAGAGGCATACTTACAGATTCCACTTGATGACGAGTCAAAAAAGTTTTTCGTCATTAATACTCACATGGGCCTTTTTCAGTTTCAACGCCTACCCTTTTGCAGTCCTTCCGCCCCCGCTATTTTTCAGCGCTTTTTGGAGCAGCTGACAGTTTCTGTGCCGTGTTGCTCGAACTACTTAGATGATATTGTGGTATCCGGACGTACAGTTGAAGAACATTTAGCAAACCTGGAGTGCCTTTTCAAAGTGTTGACTGCTGCAGGTCTACGTTGTAATAAAGCAAAGTGTTCATTTTTCCAGACAGAAATAGAGTACCTAGGCCATGTGATTAATGCCCAAGGAATTCATCCCTTACAGTCACATCTTAGGGCAATCAAAGACTTGCCTCCTCCTAAGAATGTGCACGAATTGCAAGCAGTAATGGGAAAGCTGAACTATTATTTCAGATTTATTCCCAATGCCTCTCAGATTGCAGCTCCACTGCATCACTTACGTAGGAAGAATGTTCCTTTTGTATGGTCCAAAGATTGCCAAGTTGCTTTTGACAAATTAAAGTCTGCACTACTCAGTGATGCATGTTTGATTCCCTTTGACCCACAGAAGCCTGTAGTGTTAGCAGTTGATGCCTCATCGAACAGGCTGGGTGCAGTTTTGTCGCATCGTCTTGGATCTCACGATCGACCTATTGCCTTTGCATCCAAGCTACTGACGCCAACGCAACAGAATTAGTCAGATAGAAAAGGAGGCCTTAGCAATCATTTACGGCGTAACAAAGTTTCATCATTATCTCTATGGCAGAAAATTCTATTTGTTGACAGACCACAAGCCTCTCACGTCGTTGTTCTCACCCACAAAGCCAATTCCGCCACGAACGGCACAAAAGCTTCAGAGATGGTCCTTGATATTGTCTAATTATCAGTATGAGATTTTGTACCGACCTACCACTAAACACGCCAACGCGGACACACTTTCCCGACTTCCGGTTGGCCAGGATGTGTCATTTGATTCTTCGGAAATGACATGTTGTCAGATAGACTCCAGAGATGCTTCCGCTGTCGCAGATTTCCCTTTGAACTCTCGTCGGGTTGCACAGGAAAAAGCTGCCGATGCAGACTTAAGTGTGGTAGCACGTTTTGTTCGCTTTGGTTGGCCTGCCAGAGCCAAAGACATTGAGCGGCCTCTGGTTCGACGTTATTTTGCACAACGTCATGCATTATCTTTAAGTCAGGGTGTTCTGTTGTTGCATACCGACAACGACCAAACAAGAGTGATTGTTCCTCGTTCCCTGCAACGAGAAGTGTTACGCCTCCTGCATCAAGGACATTGGGGTATTGTTAGGACAAAGCAGTTGGCCAGACGTCATTGTACCTGGGTTGGTATGGACGCCCAGATAGAGAGCATGACGTCACAGTGTACAGTTTGTGCGGAGCATCAGGCGGCTCCTCCGCAACGTTTCTCAGAATGGCCACGCCCCAAGGGACCATGGCAACGTTTACACATTGCCTTTGCCGGAACTTTCTGGAATACGCGCTGGTTAATTGTTGTAGACGCTTTCAGCAAGTTTCCTTTTGTGATTGCCTTGAGCTCAACGACGGCGTCTAGTACAATCAGTGCCTTAACATCAGTGTTTTGCATCGAAGGTTTGCCTGAAACTATCGTCAGTGACAATGGACCTCAGTTTGTTAGTGCGGAATTTCAACAGTGTTGTCGTGTGAATGGCATTCAGCATATCACCACCGCACTTTTTCACCCTCAGTCCAATGGTGAAGCAGAACGTTTCGTTCGAACATTCAAGTCTCACATGGAGAAGATGAAGGTCAGCACTCCAGGCAGCAAGCTCTTCAAATTTTCCTGTCTACGTATCGGTGCATGCCACGTGACGGCCCGTCTCCTGCCGAGCTGCTACACGGCCGCCGTCACCGCACTCTCCTTCACCTGCTGCAGCCTCCCACGCACCGAGTCGGTTCATATGGCGCTACGCGTTTTCAGGTTTCTACGCCGGTGCTGTACAGGGTGTTTGCTGGAAACAAGAAGGAACTATGGATGCCGGGCATCATTCAGCGCGTGCTCGGTCGCAATATGTATGTTGTACGTTCTTCCACAGGGTGGGAGCTGCGGCGCCACGCAAACCAATTGCGCCTGCATAGGCCGCGCGATCCTGTCTCCGGTTTCTTGATTCCAGACCCAGTTTACCGCCAGGGAGCACAGCCACATCGTTCGTCCCCGGACTACGAGATCCCTATGGACGTCGACACACCTCCGACGCAGTCGTCGCCGCCGCTGTCGCCGCCGCAGATGACAGCGTCACCGAGAGGGACTCCGGGACCGTGCGGGCCCCCCCCCAGCTTGGGCCACGCACCTCAGAAGAAGATGACCTGCTTCCTCAGGGCGGGGGCGGGCGCCCTTCCGCTGGTTTTCGCGGGTTTTCCAGCGGATCGCAAGGTGTATACCGGGGCGCGGACGGCGTCACGATCCCAGCCTCAGCTACGACGCCCGTCCCACCAGTAACGGCCCCGCCCAGGCCCTCCTCCCAGTGCCGTCGCCGTGGCCCTCAGCCCTACGCCACGACGGCGCGGTGGTTTGGGGGGGAGGGGTGTGGTGTCGCACAAGTACAAAGTGCGCGCCACCTACTTTCGCCGCGCGCCGCCATGCACGCACGGCGCGGCGTTCTTACGACGACAGCCACGAGCGCCCTCTGCTGCAACTCCGCTCGTGGCCACCACTGAACGACATCGTCCACTTGGGACTGAGTTAGGAACCAGTAAAGACTTCGGAATCCGATAGGCACCAGTGAAGACTTGGCTATCATTTAGGCACTAGGCAGGACTCTAGCTCAACTATGTATCAACATTCTGCAGTACTATGTAAAAGTTAAGTATTGTATAAATTCTGTGCAATATATATCTCGTTCTAATTTACTCTAGTGTTTCTAGTTTCTGGCTGCTCCTCTCCGTACCTGCACCGGCGTGCTATCTTTATTCCTGTGTCGGTCTCACTCCACTCGGCCACCGACACCTACGACGGAAACGAGACACAAAAGCGACGACGAGGCTGGGACACAAAAGTATGGAGTATGTATAACGACTTCCCAGGTAGGCTAGCTCTATCCCGATACTGAACGATGTCCTCTTCTATTAGCTTTGTCTACATTTCGTGAGGGGTTTCAGCCCCAGAAACCCCCTCTCTGGCTACGTCGATGGGCTGCAGTACACCCTCAGGGAGTAAGATAAACAATAAGTATTCATAAAAACTGCTACAAGGTGGCAAGTACCACAGTATATAAATACATGATAACCTCACACGTTGAATTATGCATTCACTATGTTCGAATTGATATTAGCATGGTATCTGTAGTCGATACAAATCTTATCAGAGTAAAGTGTCGTGCTGTGATACCAACTGTTTTCTTTTATGGAACGAATTATTTTAATTGCTTGTAATCTGAATAGCATTTTGCCACGGCTGTGACTCTTAACAGTTCCTATCTGCGAGTACACACGGCGAATAGCTAACCACCGATACACAGGAGTGGATCTTCGGTGGCGGTGAGTGTCTGCGGGAAATGAAGAGCGCGTTAGAGGACAAACAGCCGGCCGCAGTGGCCGAGCGGTCTGCGGCGCGCTAGTCACAGTCTGCACGGCCGCTACGGTTGGGGGTTCGAATCCCCCCTCGGGCATGGATATTTGTGCCGTCCTTAGTTGTAGGTAGTTCATAAGTAGTTTCTAAGTTTAGGGACTGATGACCCCGCAGTTAAGTCCCTTAAGCTTAACAAACATTTGAACATTTAGAGAGCAACCTTCCTGGAAGAGCGGAGAGCACACGGGCGGCCTTGCCCCGTGGATTCCGCGCTCGCACGTGCTCGCTCTCCCACAACGGCTCATCCGACAACACGCAAGCACGCTACACAGAAACAGTTTCCTGCATTACGTAAAGCAACGGCCCTGCGGAGACGCGAACGAAAAAGAAATAATCCGTAACTTCCTGGCGGATTAAAATAGTGTCCCGGAACCGGGACCTTTGCCTTCCGCGGGTAACCGCTCTGCCGTCTGTAAACATTCCTTAGGCTGCGGCTAAGCCATGTCTTCACCACATCCTTTCTTCCAGGAGTGCTATTTCCGAATTACATGAAGAAACTATCGAAGGTGGTTGTACAAGGTTCAGAGATAATTACTGACAAAGACAGATTACGTACTACAAGTCGGAGAAGAAACGGTAAAATTAAAATACGCGGGGAGAGAAGATTGCGAAATATTAGTGGAAATCAGAAGGATACTCGCATAGTTACTTGCCTGCTGGGCATGGAACAAACAAGAGTGAAAGCTGAAGGCTTTGTTCTATGAACCAACCACGTGGTTGGAAGGAAACGATGAGAAGATTTTTACATGCACTGTTCAAAAATGAACATATCACCTATTATAAATCTGGCACCACAAAGCTAGAAAGTATTTACACAGAGGTCATACACCGCCAAATGATCACAAAAGGTTTTAACATACCAGGCCGTTATCAAACTGCAACTAGAATCACACACATCGCGTTTATCTATTGGAAATCACTGAATTGAAAAACGAGAACACATTTCTGCACACGATCGGAGAAAATATTCCCAAAAAAAAAAAAAAAAAAAAAAAAAAAAAAAAAAAAAAAAAAAAAAAAAAAAAAAAGATTCTAAGTTCACGAATCTAAGTTAAATGTGCTAGACAATGAAATGCGTCGATCTCCAAACACAAGTGCAGAACTAACCTTAGCTTACCAGAAGACCAGCACAGAATGACCAGACCGAGCGGCCACGAGACGCGGGAAGCCACCGGAAGCCGGAAAAACCAAGATCAGCGGTGGTGGGGGCGGAGATACTCGCCATAGAGAAGGCTCGACGACTGGACTGTAACCAAAGGGTGTAGAAATCTCTTTGGTAACCTCAGCAGCTATCGACTCTGAGCCAGAGAGAACGATGCAAAGTGCACTATCACCTTCAGACAGCCATAGATTCTCGCACATCCACTTAAAAGTAAGACAAGTACACATTCTCACATGGACAGTGGCGAAGCGGAGAAGACACATTTATGCAACATTAATTAATATAATAATAAATTATTAACATAACAAAATAAGAAAAACCTAGTAATATTAACTAATATTTTAACACATGAAATAAAAATGCTATTCCTCAAGCATTGAAAAGAGTGCGGTTCAAGTTTTAACAAAATGATAATCTAGCGACATTAAATAAATTATAACATTACAGAAATACACAAAAAAATATATGGAAGACTCGTCTTTCAAGTTTTCCTGATGTTTCCTAGGCAATTTTATTTTTAACAGAAAATGAAATTATTTTTCAAAGCCTGTTTTATGTTACAAGATTGTAAATTAACTGTCCTGTAATGCACCATTTCGTGCCTTGTCAGGGATCTTAGGAAACCTAAGAAAGAAAAATGTGGAGCTATTTTTAAATTACTACTTATTTATAAGGCACTACATAGTTCTCTAATGTAAAGGGGTATCTTGAAATCAATATAAACCATACTGTTCGCACTCATGAACTACTGTGTTCAGAAATGTTGCTTGCCGGTCGCTTGGAGCGCTGCTGACGCAGTGTATAAAAAATCGTGTCGCGATCGTATATGTTAGACTGTGGTTACACTCTAAAAATGCACCAAGTGAAGCAGGCAAAAGGGAGCACTGCACCACCACCTAGAGAGAAGGCCACGGCGCTCTCGTGTGACGTCAGGCAGAGTAGGTTGCGCGCGCATAGCTGACTGGCTGGCTGCTTCGGCATAGTGGGCCGTGCCCCAGCGGCTACCCAGTCAGTAATGCGCGCGCAACCTGCACTGCCTGACGTCACACGAGAGCGCCGCGGCCTTCTCTAGGTAGTGTTGAGTACAGACGTCTGAAAACTGTAGTTGACAACAAGTGCAGACTGGCTAAGCAGGAGTGGCTTGAGGAGAAATGCAAGAGCGTAGAAGAATGTATAACTGGGGGAAAAATAGATACCGCCTTCAGGAAAATAAAAGAGAGATTGGAAGACAATAAAACCAGCGGTATGAATATCAAGAACGCAGATTGGAAACCAGTATTAAGCAAAGACGGGAAAGCTGTAAAGTGGAAAGAATATATAGAGAGCCTATGCAAAGGTAATAAACTTGAAGGCAGTATTCTAGAAATGGAAAATGTAGTACAGAAAGATGAGATAGGAGACACAATACTGGGAGAAGAATTTGACAGAGCGCTGAAGGACCTGAGTCGAAACAAGGCCCCTGGAGTAGATGATATTCCATCTGAACTGCTGATATCTTTAGGAGAGCCTGTCAAAAGAATTGTCCATCTGGTATGCAAGATTTATGAGACAGGGGAAATACCCTCCGACTTCAAGAGGAATTTATTAATTCCAATTGCAAAGAAAGCAAGTGCAGACAAACGTGAAAATTACAGAACTGTCAGTTTAATAAGTCATGGTTGCAAAATACTGACACGAATTATTTACATAAGAATGGAAAAACTAAGAATGGAATCCGAGCTTGGGGAAGATCGGTTTGGATTTAGGAGAAATATAGGAACACGGGAGGCAATACTCACATTGCGACTTATCTTAGGCTAAGGAAAGGCAAACCTACGTTTTTAGCATTTGTAGAAGGCTTTTAACAATGTCAACTGGAATACACTCTTTCAAATTCTGAAGGTAGCAGGGGCAAAATATAGGGATCGGAGAGTTATATTGAATTTATACAAAATCCAGACAGCGGTTATTAGAGTCTAAGGGCCTGAAAGAGACGCAAATGTTGGGAAGGGAGTAAGACAGGGTTGTAGCGTTTCCCCAATGTTGTTCAATCTGCACATTGAGCAAGCAGTGAAGGAAAGCAAGGAGAAATTTGGAGAGGGAATTAAAGTTCAGGGAGAGGAAATAAAAAGTTTGTGGTTTGCCGATGACATAGTAATTTTGTCAGAGACTGCAAAGGATCTAGCAGTGCAATTGAATGGAATGGACAGTGTGTTGAAAGGAAGATATAAGATGAACATTAACAACAGTAAAACGAAGGTAATGGAATGCAATGTCAGAAAATCAGGCGATGCTGAAGGAATTAGATTAGGTAATGAGACAATGAAAGTAGTAGATGAATTCTGTTAATTGGGTAGCAAGATAATCTCTGATGGCCTAATAAAGAAGATATAAAATGCAGAATGGCTATGGGGAGATAAGCGTTTCTAAAGAAGCGAAACTCGTTAACATCCAATATTGATTTAAATATTAGGAAGTCCTTTCTGAAATCATTTGTCTGGAAGTGTAGCATTGTATGGCAATGAAACGTGGACGATAAGGAGTTCAGACAAAAAGATTATAGAAGCTTTATAAATGTGGTGCTACAGACGAATGATGAAGATTAGATGAGTAGATCACGTAACTAATGAGGAGGTGCTTAATCGAATTGGGGGAGAAAAGGAGTTTCTGGAATATCCAGACTAAGAGAAGGGATAGATTGGTACGACACATTGTGAGACATCAAGGAATTGTCAACTTAGCAGTAGAAGGAATTGTGTGGGGTAAAAATCGTAGAGGGAGACCGAGAGCCGAATACAGTAAGAAAATTCTAAAGGATGTAGGTTGCCGTTCTATTCTCAGATGAAGAGACTTGCACAGGACAGGATAGCGTGGAGAGCTGCATCAAACCAGTCTGCGGACTGAAGACCACCACAACAACACTCTACAGAATAGCTGCACTTTTTGTATATAATTCATTTTCTTCTTTGTTGTATGTATACTGACTTGAGACTACTGTTCCTTCGCTAATGTAATTTACTCTATAATCATATGTTCTGGATAAAGGCAGCAGTCTTTATATTTTGCAAAGTTTTGACTAATTTCTTTACAATTAAACAGGTCACGGATTATTCTACACTAAGTGTCAACACTGATTTAAAGTGCATGCAGAAAAGCCAGTACAACGTTGTGAAACACCGTTAGAAGCACCTTGAGACGTATCTGGGTATCTGGGAACGTGGCTTTTCGGCCATGAGTTTAGATACTATGTCCCTACGAGTACATTCTCACCAGATGTAACCGCTGTCATATCATATATATCGGATTTTTCAAAACAGACTCACAGAACGATATGAGCTAAGGGAACAACATACATTACGTAAGATGAAGACCAAAGAGCAGCTTATGAATGATTGAGGGGCGGACGTTGTGGGCTGAGCGGACACGTCAGACTTCCGGCAGTGGCACATCGCCACGGCTCGGTCAACCCGCGCCCGCCTTCCGTCGGCAGCAGCTGAGTCACCGGCACGATGCCAGCGAACGCCTGCCTGCTCCCAGGGACAATAGACTGAAAGTCTGAAGCCCGCCGGATTTTCGGTCTCGGGCTGGTAATAAAAGGAAACAAGTGTCACAGCTGAGGCTGTACAGCGAGGAAGTGGTTTCCTGGAAAGGCAGGTCGTCTCCTGGATTACTGCTCCTCACCGGAAACTCCCCGAAATGGATGCCTCCTATGGGCCTGTTTAAGCCGTAGATTCTTGCTACCATTGTTCCCATATCTGGCGGGCTACACTGAAATACGAGTATAAGAAAGAGGCTTAATTAAACATGTCGACAGCTGATGTCATTTTATGGGCGTTATTTCGAGATGAATTTTGTTATTTGGGTAGCAAGATAACTTCTGATGGCGGAAGTAAAGAAGATATAAAATGCAGAATGGCTATGGGAAGAAAGGCGATTTTAAAGAAGCGAAACTTGTTATTATTATTATTATGGTCTTCATTCCGGAGACTGGTTTGATGCAGCTCTCCACCCTACTCTATCCTGAGCAAGCCTTTTCATCTCCTCATAAGAACGGCAACCCACATCCACTTGAATCTGCTTACTATAAGCGTCTCTTGGTCTCCCGCTGCGATTTTTACCCCACACACTTCCCTCCAATGCTAAATTTACGATTCCCCGATGTCTAAGAATGTGTCCTACCAATCGAGCCCTTCTTTTAGTCAATATATTCCAAAAATTCCTTTTCTCGCCAATTCTGTTCAGTACCTCTTCATTAGTTATGCGATCTACCCACCTAATCTTCAGCATTCTTCTGTAGCACCACATTTCAAAAGCCTCTATTCTCTTCCTGTCCACACTGCTTGTCGTACATGTTTCACTCCCGTACAAGGCAACACTCCACACAAATGCCTTCAGAAAAGACTTCCTTACACTTAAATTAATATTCGATGTTAGCAGATTTCTCTTTTTCAAAAATGCTTTTCTTCCCATTGCCATTCTGCATTTTATATCCTCTGTACTGCGACCATCGCATGTTATTTTACTACCCAAGTAACAAAACTCATCTACCACCTTCATTGTTTCGTTACCTAATCTAATTCCTTCAGCATCGCCTGATTATCTAAGAACGCATTCCATTACTTTTGTTTTGCTCTTGTTAATGTCCATTTTATACGCTCTCTTCAACCCACTGTCCATTCCATTCAACTGCTCTTCCAGGTCCTTTGCTGTCTCTGACAGAATTACAATGTCATCAGAAAAACGCAATGTTTTTATTTCTTCCCCCTGAACTTTGATCCCTGTTCCAAATTTTTCCTTGCTTTCCTTCACCGCCTGCTCGATGTACAAATTAATTAACATCGGAGAAAGGCTACAACCCTGTCTTACTCCCTTCCCAACTGATGCTTCCCTTTCATGCCCTTCGAGTCTAATAACTGCGGTCTGGCTTTTGTACAAGTTGTAAATAACTCTCCTTTCCCTGTATTTTACCCCTGATGACTTCAGAATTTGAAAGAGTGTATTCCAGTAAACATTGTCAAACGCTTTCTCCAAATCTACAAAAGCTAAAAATGTAGTTTTGCCTTTCCTTAATCTATCTTCTAAGATAAGACGTAAAGTGAGTATTGCCTCCCGGGTTCCTATGTTCCTCCTGAATCCTAACTGATCTTCCCCGAGGTCAGCTTCTACCAGCTTTTCCATTCTCCTGTAGATAATTCGTGTTAAAATTTTGCAACCATGACTTATCAAACTGATGGTTCTGTAATTTTCACACCTGTCTGCGCCTGATTTCTTTGGAATGGGGATTATTACATTTTTCTTAAAGTCTGAGGGTACTTCGCCTGTTTCATACATCCTACTCACCAGTTCAAATAGTTTTGTCACGGCTGGCTCTCCCAGAGACTTTAGTAGCTCTGAGGGTATGTCATCTACGCCTGGGGCCTTGTTCCGACCTAGGTCTTTCAAGGCTATGTCAAATTCATCTCTCAGTATAGTATCTCCTATTTCATCTTGATCTACTTCCTCTTCCCTTCCTGCAACATCGTCTCTAAGTTCATTTCCTTTGTAGAGCTGCTCTATGTACTCTTTCCACCTTTCAGCTTTCCCTTCTTTGCTGAGAACTGGTTTCCCATCTGAGTTCTTGATATTCGTAGATCTGCTCTTCTTGTCCCCAAATGTCTCTTTTATTTTCCTGTAGGCGGTATCTACTTTTCCCCTTCTTATACATTCTTCTAAAGATTTGCATTTGGCTTCTAGCCACTCCTGCTTAGCCATTTTGCACTTCCTAATCTCATTTTTTAGTCGTCTGTACTCCATTTTGCCTGTTTCATTTACTGCATTTTTATATTTTGTCCTTTCATCAATTAAATTTAGTATTTCCTGTGACATCCAAGGATTTTTTGTAGGTCTTGCCTTTCTACTCATTTTTTCCTCTGCTGCATTCACTATTTCATCTCTCAATGCTACCCATCCTTCTTCTACTGTTTTATTTCCCCCTGTGTCTGTCAATTGTTGCCTAAAGCACCCTCTGAAATTCTTAAGAACTTCAGGTTCCCATCTCCTTATTTTCCTACCTTTCTGCAGTTTTTTCAGTTTCAGCCTACAGTTCATGACTAACAACTTACGGTCAGAATCTATATCTGCCCCTGGGTATGTCTTACAGTTCATAACCTGGTTCCGGAATCTATGTCTTAACCATTATCAAATCTATCTGATACCTTCCGGTGTCTCCTGGTCTCTTCCACGTATACAATCTTCTTTTGTGATTCTTAAACCACGTGTTTGTTACGATGAAATGGTGTTCCGTGCAAAATTCTACCAGGCGACTTCCTCTTTCATTCATCCTTCCCAGTCCATATTCACCTACTATTTTTCCTTCTCTTCCTTTTCCTACTACCGAATTCCAGTCTCCCATCCCAATTAAGTTTTCCTCTCCCTTAACTGTCTGAATAATTTCCTTTAGCTCCTCATATATTTCTTCGATCTCCTCATCATCGGCAGAGCTAGTTGGCATATAAATCTGTACTACTGTTGTCGGTGTTGGCTTCGTATCTATCTTGACAATGATAATGCGATCACTGTGCTGCTCATAGTAGTTTACCCGCATTCCTATTTTCTTATTCATTATCAATCCTACTCCTGTGATACCCCCCAACAGATTTTGTATTTATAATCCTGTACTCACCTGACCAGAAATCCTGTTGTTAACATCCAATATTAATTTAAGTGTTAGGAAGTCCTTTCTGAAAACATTTGTCTGGGGTGTAGCATTGTATGGGAGTGAAACATGGACGATAAGGAGTTCAGACAAAAAGATGATAGAAGCTTTTGGAATGTGGTGCTACAGACGAATGATGAAAATTAGACGGGTAGATCACGTAACTAACGAGGAGATGCTTAACCGAATCGGGGAGAAAAGGAGTTTCTGGCATATCCTGACTAAGAGAAGGGATAGGTTGGTTGGACACATTCTGAGACATCAAGGAATTGACAACTTAGCATTAGAAGGAAGCGTGTGGGGTAAAAAAAGTAGAGGGAGACCGAGGGACGAATATAGTAAAATGTTCAAATGTTTGTACAGCTTATGGGACTTAACTACGGGGTCATCAGTCCCTAAACTTACAAACTACTTATCAACTAGCTTACCCTAAGGACGGAGCAAATATCCATGACCGAGGGGGGATTCGAATCCCCGACCGTAGTGGCCGTGCAGACCGTGATTGGAGCGCCTCAGTCCCCTCGGCCAGCGCGGTCGGCACGAATATAGTAAGCAGATTCAAAAGGATGTAGGTTGCCAAACGTATTCTCAGATGAAGGGACAGGGTAGCGTGGAGTGCTGCATCAAACCAGTCTGCGGTCTGAAGACCACAACAACAACAACATTTCTAGTGATGCGATGATAACGCCAGTAACATCTAAAACTGCAACTTAGCATAGTTGACACCACCTACTGTAGTACAGAGCCGACTGGAGGGTCTCAATCAGACGCTCAGACGGTTCTGAGACCGTGTAAGGTAGGGTGACCAGATTTCCAAAATCAAAATACGGGTCACAAATTAGAAGCTGAAATGAAGTCACATTTTGCGAAACGTTTTGTAAATGCTGTATCAGTAAAAGAGATTTGAGTTCAAATATTTTGTCCATACAGCAGCTACATAAGACTCGCACTTAAAAAAGCATAAAAATACTTTGCGTTGTTAATGGCGTAAATATTTTATTGTCGTCACATGCAAGCACAGTATGTCACAAGTATGTAAACAGGTTACTTATTTCTCACTCTCTACTATATTTTTTCAGAAGAATTCATGACATTTCGCAGTATGATAATTTGAAATACACTTTTGTGAAAAGTAGGAGGTTTCGTATTGAAAGTGTTAAGGATATAATTACAACTAAGACTCATGTTTAGGATGCTTAATATGCTGTTTTCATAAGCCCATAAAGCAGTGGCGTCAGATAGACATTGTCCAAATCTAATTACGAGAAGCAAACTTTGCAGCAGATATCACGATATGAAATAAGTTTAAAGAAATATTTTTCACCAAGACAGTATTTCTAAATTCGTGCTTTACCACTTCACATACATTTTTAACATTGTTCAGTTAGTGCACTCCATTGACTTGAGGGAATAGTTACGTATGTTTCGTTCCGTGTAAACATAACAAAACTTCCTCAGCAACAAGACGCTTAATGTTATATTTAGGGACTGATGACCCCGTAGTTAAGTCCCATAAGCTGTACAAACATTTGAACATTTGAACATTTTGAATGTTATATTGTGACACTATTCTCGGGTTTTGCAACAAAAAGATATGAAACTTTGTGGCGATGTTTTGCTCTAAAGAGCTAAGCCGTGTGTGTTGGACGAAGTCTGACCGATCTCCACTGTCGAACGAAAAACTGCTTCTATTCAACGTGAAAATAATTTCTCGCTTTGCTGTTGTAATTTCGGAAATGAAAACTTGGCTTCATTCCTTTTGGTATTGATATGAAAAAGTGACGGAACTGGTGACTCTTAAATGGTTTTAAACGACAGATCTGAATGATATGTCCTGAAGTAATAAAGCATTACATAGTACCAAACAATAAACTTCATAAATCGTTCCTCGTACATTTTGCTTGAATCAAAAAGTGCACTATTCTTTATCCTTTGGCTAAGATCACACATCGAGTTTTCTGTTTTATTGTTTGTACATGTTACTGAAAAGCACAACGTTTCGAAAATACGGGACAGTTAACGAAAAACGGGACAAAATACGTTCCACATTTGTTTTACCAGGACAATGCTACACGTAAGCTAAATAAGGGACAATCCCGTAAAATACAGGACTGCTGGTCACCCTAGTGTAAAGTGCAGATTCCTCGACTTGCGCCATTGGATGGCGGGCTTTCGGTTTTGGTAAAATATGTCAGGAGATCACTACACGACGAAGTGGTTACGCGGGTAGTGGGAACTGTGTAGCATGGACTGGGCGGTATTTTTAGATATAGCCGGCCGCGGTGGTCGCGGCGACTGAGGCGCTCTAGTCACGGTCTGCACGGCCACTACGGTCGGGGGTTCGAATCCCCCCTCGGGCATGGATATTTGTGCCGTCCTTAGTATAAGGTAGTTCGTAAGTAGTTTGTAAGTTTAGGGACTGATGACCCCGTAGTTAAGTCCCATAAGCTTAGCAAACATTTGAACTTTTTTTTTTTTTTTTTTTTAGAAATAGGACCCTGGGAACACACGAAAAAGGTTTCAGTCTCAAAGGGTACAGCTCACAGATGGAACGAACACAGATCCAATAGCCAATGGTTTCATATTTGTAAATTGTCGTAGGTCTGTGGGTAACTACCAGAGCACCAAGAAAGTACTGAAACACTATTCATTACAGGTATCGAAATCTGGCTAAAGCCGGAGATACTTTCGGTTGAAATGTTTACCAAGGGGCATTTTAGAACAAGTGTCGACAAATGCCCTTCGCGAGCAAGGGCGTCCGCGTGTGCCCGTAGTACTTGCCTGCGTGAATTTCCCCCTCCACCTATCCTATGTTCAAATGTTTGTAAATCTATAGGACTTCACTCCTTTGGTTACTGGTCCCTAGGCTTAAAAACTACTCCGCCTTTCTACTGCGCTGTCGAGAAGATAATTCCACGTTTTGCCGTGGTGAGACACCATGTCGATACTGCTGCTACCAGCAGAATATTCCGTCAAGCCTGATTCGCCCTACTGCGAAAGAGGATACATCATACCCGGAAGCAGTTGCATAGTAACGGCCGTGAATGAATGGACGTTCACGTGCACTTGACGTAGTTGCTTTCAGCATTGAATTGGGACAGGACTGATGCAGGCACAGTAGCACAGCAGACGTCATCTCAGACGAAAACTACCGAAAGGCAGAAAGGGAAATTCAACCGGCTCTCACAGGAACAGCACGGGGCAGAAAGTACAACAACAGAGCGCACCATGATTAATACTACGGCGAGAAACATCGACGCAGGTGCCATGTCTCAGCCGTGGTGTTTACACAAAAACTATCCACTCCGACCGTTACCTGCACGCTCAAGCCATTATCATCCAACGCAGAAACAGTCTAAGGGCCTTGGTGCGATTTGGTGTCAGGCATTGAAATCTGCAAAAGGAACTGAGCCACCTACGAAAAGTTTTAGGTACAACGGCTGCAGCAACCGGTAGATTTGTTGTTGTTGTTGTGGTCTTCAGTCCAGAGACTGGTTTGATGCAGCTCTCCACCCTACTCTATCCTGAGCAAGCCTTTTCATCTCCTCATAAGAACGACAACCCACATCCACTTGAATCTGCTTACTATACGCGTCTCTTGGTCTCCCTCTGCGATTTTTACCCCACACACTTCCCTCCAACGCTAAATTCACAATTCCTTGATGTCTAAGAATGTGTCCTACCAATCTATCCCTTCTTTTAGTCAAGGTATGCCAGAAATTTCTTTTCTCCTCAATTCGGTTCAGTACCTCCTCATTAGTTACGCGATCCACCCACCTAATCTTCAGCATTCTTCTGTAGCACCACATTTCAAAAGCCTCTATCCTCTTTCTGTCCACACTGCTTATCGTCCATGTTTCACTCCCATACAAGGCAACACTCCATACAAATGCCTTCAGAAAGGACTTCCTTAGGCTTAAATCAATATTCGATGTTAACAAATTTCTCTTTTTCAAAAACGCCTTTCTACCCATTGCCATTCTGCATTTTATATCATCTGTACTGCGACCATCATTTGTTATTTTACTGCCCAAGTAACAAAACTCATCTACCTCCTTTATTGTTTCGTTACCTAATCTAATTCCTTCAGCATCACCTGATTTTCTTACACTGCACTCCATTACCCTAGTTTTACTCTTGTTAATGTTCATCTTATATGCACCTTTAAGCACACTATCCATTCCGTTCAATTGCTCTTCCAGGTCCTTTGCTGTATCTGACAGAATTACTATGTCGTCGGCAAAACGCAATGTTTTTAATTCTTCACCCTGAACTTTAATTCCTTCTCCAAATTTCTCCTTGCTTTCCTTGATAGCTTGCTCAATGTACAAATTGAACAACATTGGGGAAAGGCTACAACCCTGTCTTACTCCCTTTCCAACCACTGCATCCCTTTCATGCCCTTCAACTCTGACAACCGCTGTCTGGTTTTTGTACAAGTTGTAAATAACCTTACGCTCCCTACATTTTACTCCTGCTTGCTTCAGAACTTGAAAGAGTTTATTCCAATCAACATTGTCAAAAGCCTTCTCCAAATCTACAAGAGCTAGAAATGTTGGTTTGCCTTTTCTTAATCTATCTTCTAGGATAAGCCGTAAAGTGAGTATTGCCTCCCGTGTTCCTACATTTCTCCTGAACCCAAACTGATCTTCCCCGAGGTCGGCTTCTACCAGCTTTTCCCTCCTTCTGTATATAATTCGTGTTAATATTTTGCAACCATGACTTATTAAACTGATAGTTCTGTAGTTTTCACACCTGTCTGCACCCGCTTTCTTTGGAATGGGGATTATAACATTTTTCTTAAAGTCTGAGGGTACTTCACCTGTCTCATACATCTTACACACAATGTGAAACAATTTTGTCATGGCTGGTTCTCCCAGAGACTTCAGTAGCTCTGACGGGATATCATCTATTCCAGGGGCCTTGTTTCGACTTAGATCTTTCAGTGCTCTGTCAAATTCATCTCTCAGTATAGTATCTCCTATTTCATCATCATCTACATCCTCTTCCCTTCCTACAATAGTGTCTCGAAGTTCGTTTCCTTTGTAGAGCCCCTCTATATACTCTTTCCACCTTTCAGCTTTCCCTTCTTTGCTGAGAACTGGTTTTCCATCAGTGTCCTTGATATTCATAGAGCTGTTTTTCTTATCGCCAAATGTTTCTTTTATTTTCCGGTAGGCTGTATCTATTTTTCCCCTATTTATACATTCTTCCACATCCTTGCATTTGCCTTCTAGCCATTCCTGCTTAGCCATTTTGCACTTCCTGTCAATCTCATTTCTTAGTCGTCTGTACTCCATTTTGCCTGTTTCATTTACTGCATTTTTATATTTTCTCCTTTCATCGATTAAATTTAGTATCTCCTGTGATATCCAAGGATTCTTTGTAGGTCTTGCCTTCCTACCTATTTTGTCCTCTGCTGCCTTCACTATTTCATCTCTCAATTTTACCCATTCCTCCTCAACTGTTTTATTTTCCCCTGTTTCTGTCAATTGTTGCCTGAAGCTCCCTCTGAAATTCTTAAGAACTTCAAGTTCCTTCAATTTATCTAGGTCCCATCTCCTTATTTTCCTACCTTTCCGTAGTTTCTTCAGTTTCAGCCTACAGTTCATAACCAACAAGTTATGGTCAGAGTCTATGTCTGCCCCTGGGTATGTCCTACACTTCAAAACCTGGTTCCGAAATCTATGTCTTACCATTATAAAATCTATCTGGTATCTCCCGGTGTCTCCTGGTCTCTTCCACGTATACAACCTTCTTTTGTGATTCTTAAACCAGGTGTTTGTTATAACTAAATTATGTTCCGTGCAAAATTCTACCAGGCGGCTTCCTCTTTCATTCCTTTTGCCCAGACCATATTCACCCACTATCTTCCCTTCCCTTCCTTGTCCTACTACCGAATTCCAGTCTCCCATAACAATTAAGTTTTCCTCTCCCTTAATTGTCTGAATAATTTCCTTTAGCTCCTCATATATTTCTTCGATCTCCTCATCATCGGCAGAGCTAGTTGGCATATAAACCTGTACTACTGTTGTCGGTGTTGGCTTCGTATCTATCTTGACAATGATAATGCGATCGCTGTGCTGGTCATAGTAGATTACGGTAGATTACGAAAGCTATTTTTCCGAAGACACACGAGCAGAAGACCCCCGAGGACTCAAAGAAACTTGCATTTTTGCCGTTTTGTGGCTCAGTGACTGGTAAGATTAGCCGACTCCTTAAGAGAGACTCGGTTTTCAGGCCTCCTTCAGAATTACCTCAGTTCATGAGACCTGGATGATGGAGGCCTAAAACACCGGGAGTATATAAAAATACCTTGTGGTTGTTGACAATTTTACATAGGACAACTAGTGCGCACTGTTGAACAGCGCTGTGTGGAACACGAAAGATGTTATCGTTTACGTTGTCGCGAAAAGTCAGCACTTGAAAACAGACATCGTATTGCGTTTGAGGAGAAATCCGTAATTACAAGAACGAACAGTTTCTGGGATAGTGAAATAAAAGAGGCGACAATACTCTAAATAGAGTCAGCGGCTTGCAGCTGGGCGCAGCTTGGAACCCGGCGATCGGAAGGTTGATGCGTAAGCTCCAATGACCGCGCTGTCGACGGGACGTTAAACTCTAAGCTTTCTTCCTTCCTTCCTATGATAGCAGTCGCTAGTCGAGAATGTAGTAACCTCTGGTATGTTCAACAGATTCATGACGGTACTAATACATTTGTGCTGATTCAAAGCGCTCGGCTGGTTAATTTAATCATAGTTACAGATGCTTTTAACATACTTGCTCCTTTCTGATATTTTAGGCCTACTTGTTATCAACATAAACCTGCAGGAATATGGCCGGAGTATGATAGCGTTTCAGTGTCATAGAGGATGCATGTCTGCAAGCACAAACCAAATCAAAATCAAAGAAGGTAAAATTCTGCACTTGCTTAAACGCAAGAATGACAACAAAAGTCAATTACACAATATAAAAGTATGTGAAAAACAATGTGTTACCAAATAGAAAAAAAAAACTTAACCCAATAGACCTGTTGCCCTATTAAAAAACGTGGAAATAATTCCGTTTTCTGGAATGACTATAATAGCTGGTTAACGAGAAAAACATTTTTGATGAAACAAGTAGACATCTCGTAATACACACGAAACGAAACTTTTATCTTCTCTTTCTGTAACACAGGGGTGAATGGAGGTATTTCTGATTATATGTTCAAAGAAAGTTATCAAACATAAAAATGTACTAACACTGCAGAATAAAAATATATATTTTGAAGTAAATTACCTGGCTTTCGCTGATGAGTTTACCACACTTTGTGTAAGTCTAGCAAGTCTATTGATGTAATCCAATCTCTTGAAGATATAGGGTTAAAAACGTCTGTAGAGGAAACATAGTTCATTACCAATATAAAAAACATCTGCAAAAACTATTAGTGTGATGAAAAAAATCAAATGTTTGTAAATCTATCGGACCAAACTGCGTGGTCATCAGTCCGTAAGTTACAAACTACTGAAACTAAGGTGAACTAACCTACGGACAAACACACACACACACACACACACACACACACACACACACACAGACAGACACAGGTCGCAGGGAGGACTCAAACCTCCGACGCCGAGCAACCGCGCGCTCCTCAGCGAGGCGCCTTAGACCGCTCGGCTACTCCACCGCGGAGTGATGAAAAGAAAGAGTCAAATAATTAGTAGCTATAAATAAATAACATAGTTAAGAAAAAGCTACTGTAGTGATCTTGTGACTGTTCTGTAGAGTTTTTATTTCCATTCTTTGCGCAGGTACAACTTCTTAATCACGACGCCTCATTAGTCAGGTCAAAATATTACGAATTCGACCTTTCTTTTGCCAGAGCCTGTCAAAGTCGTTTATGTTCCGCGTATAGTGAAGTGAGGAGGAATGGTTAAAACACAAAATGGTATTCCAACAACCTTAAAGTAAATCACGCCGTAATACCTGATTAAAAGTTAATACCTAGTAATGAATTATAAGTCAGAAAATGTAGAATAGATAATGAGAGAAGGGGCAATCAGTTTTGTTTGGTCTAACTCTATAAGCCATATATTTATTATTAACTCAATATAGACACGACATAAAACGAACAATTTAAACATAAGATTATTTCATTTGCAAGTGCAGAACCAAAAATGTAAATCGCTTGCACTGGGATGAGTAATTTCCTTTACATACTGCGCAGCTGAGGCTGATAAGTGTGAGAGAACACATGTCGGTTACTGGTGTCTCTTGGTAGCAACTTCGCTGTCAAATCGGAACGGCCTGCGTGCATGAATGAACTTCACCAGAAGCTGTGCTATCTTGTTTAACGCAAACACTCGCAGCTCATTCACGGCGGCAGTCGTATGTCGTTGTAACAGAGGCAGTGAATTACATTTAAGCAGACATTTACGAGTAACAGATGCCGCATCAGGCCGATAATTAACAGCTTATACGTATTTACACAGCGATGCAGCTGTAAGTGGATTGCCTGTCTGAAAGCCACAACTTATACTGATATGTTTGTCCTCCAAACGAGACTCTGGGCAAAACAAACATTCCAAGACAAGTCCGTACTACGAGTCACTCGAAGACATGTCTTTTCGGTCAGTTAATCAAGTTCTGTCTCTCATAAGGGAATGTTCGGACTTGTCTTGTCGAAACCTGTGTTGCTTTTTTTTTTTTTTTTTTTTTTTACCTCTATGAGTTAGTACTGAGAAAGTTCATACGCAGATATTTGCGCTGCTGGTGTGACCAAGAGACGTGTAAAAATATCTTTATAAAATAGGAGGTTTGTCGCATGGTTTCCGCGCTTATAATTGCCTATTCTACAGCCATGACTTCTCTCGCAACGTTTTTTCCGACGCCATTTACTGACACGGTGGCGTTAGCTACTCTTGCTACAGCAATGAGAGATCTGATTCGCCCATGAAAGCGATCTAAAAATTGCAACATTTGTTGACAAGTACCGCTAATTGTTATCTACAAAACTGCTATGGAAATGACACAGATATATATACGGTGTCAAACACACCAATATTATTTTTATTTCCCATTAGCTTAAAACCCGTCGTCACCCGGATACTTATATATCCCAGGCCTACGTTAGTCCTTCTCTCTTTCTCTCCTTGTACATCTCCTCTTCTCTCTCTCTCTCTCTCTCTCTCTCTCTCTCTCTCTCTCTCTCTCTCTCTCTCTCTCTCCCTCTCTCTCTCTCCTCCTACCCCTTTCTCCGCCAATCACCTCCTCAGCCCATTGGCTCTGTAAAAATTGTATAGGTTACGATAGAGACGAGAAGATGGACAGGGAGACAAGAAAAGAGAAGGTTGACAGATTTTGAGAAGTTAGCAGATAAAGCATACTCTGCCTTGCACCAGTTTTACGTAGACACTGACTTTCTTCTAGTTTTGAAGATGCAGTGTGTAAAGTTTCATCGCAATCGGATAAACGGTGTGTTGTTGTTGGTGTGGTCTTCAGTCCGAAGACTGCTTTGATGCAGCTCTCCAGCCTACTCTATCCTGAGCAAGCCTCTTCGTCTCCTCATACGAACGGCAACCTACATCCATTTGAATTTACTTACTACATTCGTCTCTTTGTCTGCCTCTGCGATTTTTACCCCACACACATCCCTCCAATACTAAATACACAATTCCATGACTAAGAATTTATCCTACCAATCGATCCCGTCTTTTAGTCAAATTACTTTTCTCACCAATTCTGTTCATTACCTGCTCATTAGTTACGTAATCCACCCACCTAATCTTCAGTATTCTTCTGTAGCACCACATTTCAAAAGCCTCTTCCTGTCCGCACTGATTATCGTCCATGTTTCACTCCCATACAAAGCAACACTCCACACTAATGCCTTCCGAAAGGACTTCCTGATGCTTAAATTAATATTCGATGTTAACGAATTTCTCTTTTTTCAAAAAAGATTTTCTTCCCATTTCCATTCTGCATTTTATATCCTCTGTACTGCGACCATCATATTTCGTTTTACTGCCCAAGTAACAAAACTCATTTACTACCTTTATTGCTTCGTTACCTAATCTAATTCCTTCAGCACCGCTGATTTTCTAAGATTGCATTCCATCATCCTTCTTTTGCTCTTGTTAATGTTCATCTTATATGCTCCTTTCAACACACTGTCCAATCCGTTCAATTGCTCCTCCAGGTCTTTTGCTGTCTCTGACAGAATTACAGTGTCATCAGTCATTTGCAGCCCTTACAGAGTTAAAAAGGATCCATCCTTACACGCCGCTATTTGGTTTTGGTGTATCAGAGCAGAAAAAAATTAACGTAATTAAATAAATTCATTAACACATGATGTGGTGAGTGCTATCGACAATAGATGTCGAATAGATTCTGTATTTCTAGATTTCCGGAAGGTTTTTGACACTGTACCTCAAAGCTTCTTCTAATAAAATTGTGTGCTTAAGGATTATCGCCTCAGTTATGTGATTTGATTCGTGATTTCCTGTTAGAAAGGACTCGTTGTAATTGACGGTAAGTCATCGACTAGAACAGAAGTGATATCTGGCGTTCCACAGGGAACTGTTACAGGGCCCCTATTGTTTCTTACCTTTATAAACGATTTAGGAGACCATCTGAGTAGCTCTCTTAGACTATTCGCGGACGATGCTGTCATTTATCGGATAGTAAAGTCACCATAACATCAAGAGCAACTGCAAAATGATTTAGATAATATACCTGCATGGTGCAAAAATTGGCAATCGACCCTTAATAATGATAAATGTGAGGTCATCCATATGACCACTAGAAGAAATCCGTTAAATTTGAGTTACACGACAAATCAGACCAACAGGCCGTCAATTCTACTAAATACCTAGGAGTAACTATTACGAAGAACGTAAATTGGAAAGATCACACAGAAAATATTCAAGAGAAGACGAACCAAAGACTACGTTTCATTGGCAGAACTCTTAGAAGATGCAACAGTTCGACTAAAGAAACTGCCTACACTGCACTTGTGCGTCCTATTTTGGAGTACTACTGCGCATTGTGCGATCCACACCAGGTGGGACTGACAGAGGATATAGAGAAAGTTCAGAGAAGGTCAGCTCGTTTTGTATTATCGCGATATAGGAGAGAGAGTGTCACGGAAATGATGCACGAGTTGGGGTGGAAATCATTAAAAGAAAGGCGTTATTCGTTGTGACGAGGTCTATTTGCGAAATTTCTTTCACGAACTTTCTCTTTAGAATGCGAACATATATTGTTAGCACACACCTAATAGGGAAACATGATCATCACAATAAAATAAGAAAAATCAGACAGATTTTGGTGTTCCTTTTTCCCGCGAGTTATTAGAGAAGTATAAAGAAAAATATCATAAATGGTTCGATGAACCCTCTGCCACGCACTTCAGTGTGACTTGCAGAGTATCCATGTAGATGTAGATGACGTGATGGAAACTTCTGTAAACGTATGTATTTTCGTAGATGACATTAAAGTTGCGTATCTCTTTCCACCATTTTGGATCACGTTTTCAACTTCGAACAGTTCGTATCACAGACACAGACAGCTGGTAGTTTTTGTTTAATAACGCTCTCAAATTTTCAGAAGATTTCAAACTCCCACTGTGTTTCAGATAGCTATTTTTCAAGGTAAAACACTACTTGAAAGTGAACGAAAGATATTTTTGTAATTATATATGTAGTGTTCTTCTCTACCATGATGGGTCTGGAAGATGTAATTTCTTCCTGTTAAACTCAAGTAGTGGAATTTATTTATTTATTTAGTTTACTGTCTTTTACAATGACTTGTTATCTAGATGCTAAAACAGGTAGTATTTTGCGCAGGTAATTGATTTTTTACACTGAATAATTTCTTCTTATAACTAGTTAAATTTAACAATATACAGCTTAACTAACTAATGAAATAAAACCATAAATAATAATTAGAAAAATTAATTAAATAATACATACCCATTTAAGAAGAAGAAGTAAAGACCAGAACAAGTACAGACGTTTATGTTGAAAAACACAGTAAAAGAATAACATGGATTTATTTAACAGAAGAAGATGTTAGGAGAGAGAAAGGTGGAGAAGATGGAGTCCGACACTTTGTGATACTTGAGGGTCGAGGACTTAGCATTCCCATCAAGTCGTCAACCCTCAACTATCGTTAGTATTAGCTATAACAGTTTAACAGGTTTATAGTGCTGTTTTGTCCTTACTACTATAGTTACACTACTTATTGACTATTAAATGATGATCACTGTCCGCGTCCGTGTCCGTGTTGGCGTCGTGTTGTCGATTTCGGTTCCTTTTCTGGTACTCTCTATGAACTGTGTTTGCTCGCTGCATATGTTGTTGCCTTCTGTATGGCCTATTTCGTTTGTATTCGTCATATGTCGCGCGCGAGATTTTATCTGTTACTATATTGAGTGTTGTCCATTGGTCCTCTTGTCTTATGGCCTCGTATATTTGTTGTTCTGTGTGAGTATGTAGTGCTGGTGATGTCTCTGAAGTGACTGTAGGTCCCGCAGAATAGGACAACGTGTTCGGGAGATCCCCTCTCCCCACATGTGCAGTATGGTGTTTCCCTAAGACTGACGCGGTGTACGTGCGTAGGATAAGCGCCGCGTCATGTCAAAAGCGAACCAGGCCGCGGTCGGCATCGACATGTTTCATTCTTAGTGTCTCCGCTATGTCGGGGAAGAATGAAAGGACCCTCCGACCCTTATCATTTGCCTCCCATTCCTGTGCTAGGAGTCAATTCTCCAGCGTCCCAGCTGTTTTTTATTTTCCAGAGCCGAACCAGTTACTAAATTCATCAGGTCTAGTCTGCCCTTCTTTAACTAGTAAATCGCAGCCCGATATTTGATGGTTATATCGATCGGGAAGATCCCCAGCACCACACACAGTGCCTCACCTAAGGTGGTCTAGACAGCTCCTCTATAGCTTAAGTAGTGCACTCCTCTGTCCGCGCCTTACCGCCGTAACGTTGGTGGCTAGCATCAGACGGTGCGACAAGCTACTTGCTGCAAAGCACAGTACTGATTCGAGAATTGCACAGTGGTAGGTCCGTGTAACTGACAAAGTAAGTTTGTACTGTTCTGTGTTTAGCCTTGCCAGTTTGTGTAGAATTTTTTCTGCCTTGTCTGTTTGTATCCTGAGGTGTTCCTTGTAATTTAATTTTTCGTCAATGTATACTCCTAGATAGCCGTGTGACTTTACTTCTTTTGATGTTTGTTTCCCGACTTTGATTGCTGGATCTCTTTTCAGAGTTCCTTTTAGAAGAGTGTTTCTTGCTTTAATTTTTGCTATCTGGAGTTTGTTTATGGTGCACCATTGCGTGATTGTGTTGAGTATGTCACTTGCTTTCTCCTCTGGCTGGAATCTACTGTTTGCTGAGACAACAACCAGCAGATCGTCTGCATAAGCTACAACTCCATCTGTCCTATCGTCCTCGTCAATTAGGTTTAGAAGAGGTTCAATAGTGGTGTCCTACAAAATGGGCCCCCAGATGGATCCTTGTGGGCATCCCTTGGTGATTCGCCTGACCACCTTATTGCAGTAGTCGATAAAGATGTTGTAGAGTGTATGGGGTACCTCCAGTTCTCTGAGCCATGCGAAGAATGCAGGCCACCAGTAGTTGTCAAATGCACCTGCGATGTCTGCGGTGGAATCTATATTCATGATCAGCATAGAAAAAGACTGCATATATTGATGAAGTTTTGTTAGTTCACCTTTTAGGCGTCGCCGGCCGCGGTGGCCGGCGATCTGCGGCGAGCCAGACACGATGCACGGTCGCTGCGGTCTGGGGTTCGAATTCCCCCTCGGGCATAGATGTTTGTGCCGTATTTAGTATAAGCTAGTCCATAAGTAGTTCGTAAGTTTAGGGACTGATGTCCCCGTAGTTAACTCCCATAAGCTCTACAAACATTTGAACATTTGATTTTAGGCATCATATATTTAGGCAAAATATTAAATTGTAGAATCGTTAAAGATACAACACGCTTAGTATAATTATAGTTAAATTCAGCTTTTTGGGGCACCATGCAATTCCAAATTCAACACATTTCCTCTATAAAAACTTGTAAGAATAATATTCTTTATTTTGGTACAGCTTTCTTTTAAATTGTTGAACAAAGTTCTTCTTTGTGTATTTTTCGAAATGGAACACATTATCCTATTTTTACACGATAAAAACTTGTAAGATTCGAAGGTAGCCCTTCCCCCCCCCCCCCCCTCTTGGAATAATTTCTGCGGTTGGTCATGCCTGTGGTGCATCCAGTGATTATCACTCAGTTATTACTCGATCAGTGCAATCTTTAGAAAAGTGTTTTCAGCCTTTTTGTATTTGCGACCCCTTTCCATATAAATATATTCTGGTGACCCCCTTCCAAGACAAATAATATTCTTTATTTTGGTATAGCTTTCTTTTAAATTGTTGAACAAAGTTCTTCTTCGTGTATTTTTCGAAATGGAACACATTATCCTATTTTTACATGATTTTCGACAGAAAAATAAATAACTGATACAATAAGTCGATGACGGACAATGATCCTGTTTTTCAGCGCGGAGGCACACCTTTGCCTTACTCTTAGAGGAAGGTTTGAAAAAACGCCAAGTGTTAGTAATAGTGGGGAGGGAAACGTTGTGAGTTTGTATCTGGCCAGACGCGTGTCAACCCTTAAGCATGATTTTTTTTAACTTCAGTGCTTTATAAGTTGCGCAGACAAAGGGAAAAATAGTAAAAATTCCTATGTTGCTCGTATTAAAAAAAAGCGACATACAGACACTTGCTGTGTCATCTTCAAAGATGGATAGTATACACAAATTTTTGTGCTTATTGTGGTTCTCCATACTGCCCCAATTTGTGTGGTTTTTTCCTCCTTCCAAAACTGCTTCTTTATATGGAAAACAAAACATTAAAATCTTCGATATCTGGCGTTGTAGTTGTCATGATCGCTGGTTCCCAGTGGTGTAGGGGTCAGCACAACTGCCTACCAAGCAAAAGACCCGAATTCAGATAACAGTACACATTTTCAGCTTTACCCATTTGCAGTTAATCTCGTAACTTTCTTAATATTTCTTCGAATTTTTCATAATTACTGAGTGTATCGTGTTATTTTACCTATAGATTGGTTTCTGAAAACATGTTTCATGCTTTGCACTTACTATTCCTTAACGTGGAAGAGACCAGGAGACACCGGGAGATACCAGATAGATTTTATAATGGTAAGACATAGATTTCGGAACCAGGTTATAAACTGCAAGACATACCCAGGGGCAGATATAGACTCTGACCATAACTTGTTAGTTATGAACTGTAGGCTGAAACTGAAGAAACTACAAAAAGGTAGGAAAATAAGGAGATGGAACCTGGATGAATTGAAGGAACCTGAAGTGCTTAAGAATTTCAGAGGGAGTTTTAGGTAACAATTGACAGAAACGGGGGGAAATAAAACAGTAGAGGAGGAATGGGTACAATTGAGAGATGAAATAGTGAAGGTAGCAGAGGACAAAATAGGTAGGAAGGAAAGACGTACAAAAAATCCTTGGATATCACAGGAGATACTAAATTTAATCGATGAAAGGAGAAAATATAAAAATGCAGTAAATGAAACAGGCAAAATGGAGTACAGACGACTAAGAAATGAGACTGACAGGAAGTGCAAAATGGCTAAGCAGGAGTGGCTAGAAGGCAAATGCAAGGATGTAGAAGAATGTATAAATAGGGGGAAAATAGATACAGCCTACAGGAAAATAAAAGAAACATTTGGAGATAAGAAAAACAGCTCTATGAATATCAAAGACACTGATGGAAAACCAGTTCTCAGCAAAGAAGGGAAAGCTGAAAGGTGGAAAGAGTATATAGAGGGGCTCTACAAAGGAAATGAACTTCGAGACAATATTGTAGGAAAGGAAGAGGATGTAGATGAAGATGAAATAGGAGATACGGTATTGAGAGAAGAATTTGACAGAGCCCTGAAAGACCTAAGTCGAAACAAGGCCCCTGGATTAGATGATATTGCCTCAGAGCTACTGAAGTCTCTGGGAGAACCAGCCATGACAAAATTGTTTCACCTGGTGTGTAAGATGTATGAGGCAGGTGAAGTACCCTCAGACTTTAAGAAAAATGTTATAATCCCCATTCCAAAGAAAGCAGGTGCAGACAGGTGTGAAAACTACAGAACCATCAGTTTAATAAGTCATTGTTGCAAAATATTAACGCGAATTATATACAGAAGGATGGAAAAGCTGGTAGAAGCCGACCTCGGGAAAGATCAGTTCGGGTTCAGGAGAAATGTAGGAACACGGAAGGCAATACTCACTTTACGGCTTATCCTAGAAGATAGATTAAGAAAAGGCAAACCTACATTTCTAGCTTTTATAGATTTGGAGAAGGCTTTTGACAATGTTGATTGGAATAAACTCTTTCAAGTTCTGAAGCAAGCAGGAGTAAAATATAGGGAACGTAAGGTTATTTACAACTTGTACAAAAACCAGACAGCGGTTGTCAGAGTTGAAGGGCATGAAAGGGATGCAGTGGTTGGAAAGGGAGTAAGACAGGGTTGTAGTCTTTCTCCATTGTTATTCAATTTGTACATTGAGCAAGCTATAAAGGAAAGCACGGAGAAATTTGGAGAAGGAATTAAAGTTCAGGGTGAAGAATTAAAAACATTGCGTTTTGCCGACGACATAGTAATTCTGTCAGATACAGCAAAGGACCTGGAAGAGCAATTGAACGGAATGGACAGTGTGCTGAGAGGTGCATATAAGATGAACATTAACAGGAGCAAAAGTAGGGTAATGGAGTGCAGTGTAAGAAAGTCAGGTGATGCTGAAGGAAGTAGACTTGGTAACGAAGCAATAAAGGAGGTAGATGAGTTTTGTTACTTGGGCAGTAAAATAACAAATGATGGTAGCAGTACGGAGGATATAAAATGCAGAATGGCAGTGGGTAGAAAAGCATTCTTGAAAAAGAGAAATTTGTTAACATCGAATATTGATTTAAGACTAAGGAAGTCCTTTCTGAAGGCATTTGTATGGAGTGTTGACTTGTATGGGAGTGAGACATGGACGATAAACAGTCCGGACAGGAAGAGGATTGAGGCTTTTGAAATATGGTGCTACAGAAGAATGCTGAAGATTAGGTGGGTGGATCGCGTAACTAATGAGGAGATACTGAACAGAATTGGAGAGAAAAGAAATATCTGGCATACCTTGACTAAAAGAAGGGATAGATTGGTAGGACACATTCTTAGACATCAAGGAATTGTGAATTTAGCGTTGGAGGGTAGAGTGTGGGGTAAAAACCGCAGAGGAAGACCAAGAGGTGGATACAGTAAGCAGATTCAGACAGATGTAGGTTGCCGTTGTTATGTGGAGATGAAAAGGCTTGCTCAGGATAGGGTATTGTGGAGAGCTGCATCAAACCAGTCTCCGGACTGAAGACAACAACAACAACAACATTCATTAACACAATGTATCTACTACATCTACATGGGATACTCTGCAAATCACGTTTAAGTGCCTGGCAGAGGGTTCATCGAAACACCATTATATCATTTATCTTCCATTCCATTCTCGAATAGCGCGCGGGAAGAAATAAAACCTGAATCTCTCCGTTCTAGCTCTGATTTCTCGTATTTTATTCTGATGATCATTTCTACCTATGTAAGTGGGAGTCAACAATATATTTTCGCATTCGGAAGAGAATGTTGGCGATTTGAGTTTTGTAAGTAGTCCACGCCGCAGCGATAAGCGCCGTTGTTGTAATGATTCCCATCCCAGATCCTGTATCATTTCCGTAACGCTGTCTCCCCTGTATCGTGACAATACGAAACGAGCTGCCCTTCTTTGGACTCTTTCGATGTCCTCCGTCAAACCCACCTGATAAGGATATATCATAAAACAATGTATTCATTACTTAATGAATGTTACACAAGGTACTGCGTACGTGTTTGTATTACTGAATCCCTGGTTGTGTTATGGTGCGACTATTTCCCCCTTTGATGGCGATCCGCCGAGCAAGACTCGCGATCCACAGGTTGAAAAGCACTGCCCTAGGAGACGAGGCCTGAATATCGGTTACTGACCTCCCGCTAACAGGATGCTCGGTTGGGGGTCGGCAATAAAAAACAGCAGACAGCCTGTCCCGCCACGTGGCGGCTGCAGGCGAGCAGCGAGCGGCTGCAGACGGTGCGCCTAGCACTCTCTGGCCAAGGCTGCTGCGCTGAATCAGCTGCGGCTGCCTCAGCCTACGTCATCAGTACGTGACGTCACGCGCACAGAGGCCACGGCCGCCCAGAGTAGGTCGTGGCCAGGCCGCACAAGCCACCTGTCCGAGGGGCGCTCCCCGCTGCACGCTGACGACTCGCACAGTGTGTTAATGTTCCTCTTCTGTGAAACATATTTGTATTAGTTTTCTGTTGCACCTCTATATCCTTACACTTTAAGGCAAGGATGGGCAAATAGCGACCGCCAAACGATTTTGTGCGGTCCGCCGAGATATTGCCAAAATTATCCCGTAAAACGAGGTTTATTTCCCGGCGCGGGCAAAAATTTCGACTAGGATGGACGTCATATGCAAGGACAGTGCCGATTCTGATTGAGCACTTGGGACGCACTGGATTTTGGGAGCAGTCCCATCAACCACCTCGGACACGGTGGATCCTACTACTCTGACAACTTTGTTCAAACTGATGGGAAAGGAGGTTCCGTTACTGCTGTTGTGAACCCAATCAGAGCAGGGGCGCTCCATCAAAGTTTTCCTTGAGGACGTGGGGCAGAGTATGAAGATGTTATTTGTCATAGCTCTGTGACGTGGTTGAGCCTGCAGAAAGAATTAATAGGAGTCTGGGCATTACAGGACGAAATTCTACATCTACATGGGGTGCTCTGAAAATCACATTTAAGTCTCTGGCAAAGGATTCATCGAGCCACCTTTATACTATTTATCTACCATTCCATTGTCCGCCTCCGTAGCTCAGCGGTAGCGTTGCTGACTATCACGCAGGAGGCCCGGGTTCGATTTCCGGCAGCGGACGGGGTGTTCTGTGTTGTCCTAATCATCATCACCTCATCATCATTGGCACGTAAGTCGCCCACGCGGCGTCGAATAAAAAGACTTACACTAAGGCGGTCGAACAATCCCGCAAGGGATCTCCCAGCCAAGAAAGCCAAACGCTCATTTCCATTTTACCATTCCATTCTCGAATAGCGCGAGGAAAGAAACATCTGCATCTCTCCGTTACAGCTTTCTCAATTTTTTTTTATTCTGATTACCATTTCTACCTATGTAGATGGGAGTCAACAATATATCTTTGCATTCGGAGGAGAATGTTGGCGATTGGAGTTTCGTATGTACATCACACTGCAGAGATAAACGCCGTTGTTGTAATGATTCCCATCCCAGATCCTGTATCATTTCCGTGACGCTGTCTACCCTGTATCGTGACAATACAAAACGAGCTGCCCTTCTTTGGACTCTTTCGGAGTCCTCCGTCAAACCTACTTGATAAGGATCCCACACTGGGCAGCAATATTCCAAAATTTGACGTACAAGCGTAGTGTATGCGGTTACTTTAGTACTTCTGTTGCATCTCTTAAGAGTTCTGCAAATAAAACGCAGTCTCTGTTTCGCCTTTCCCACAACATTATTTACATATTCCTTCCACTTTAATTCCCAGGTCTTTAGTGGAGTTTACAACCTTCACTTTTGATTGATTTATCTCTGTAAACTTTGTTTACAGATTTCTTTTCGTATCATATGGACGACTTCACACTTCTTATTATTTAGAGTCAATTACCAATGTTTACAACATAGTAATATCTTATTTAGATCGTTCTGCAGTTGGTTTAGATCTTAAGATGACTTACTAGACTATAAATGGCGGCGTCATCTGCAAACAACCTAAGAGAGGTGCTCAGATTTTTTCCGATATCGTTTATATAGGTCAGGAACAATAGAGGACCAATAACACTACCCTGTGGAACGCCGGATATCACCTTTCTTTTAGTATATGCCTCACCATCAATTACCTCTGAGTGACAAAAGTGCCCGACGAAATGCAGTAACTCCAAGTGGCATCGACTCAGCAAGTCGTTGGAAGTCACCTGCAGGAATATGAGCCCATCTCTTTCTACCTCTCCGTAACAGCGAAAGCGTTGCCGGAGCAGGCCTATCCGTTATGCTCCATAAATGTTCGAGGGAATTTATTTTCGGCGGTCTGGGTAGCCAAATAAATCTCCGGAACTGGCCATAACGAATTAGTCGC
This sequence comes from Locusta migratoria, assembly GCA_026315105.1. Classification (NCBI taxonomy): domain Eukaryota; kingdom Metazoa; phylum Arthropoda; class Insecta; order Orthoptera; family Acrididae; genus Locusta; species Locusta migratoria. Next base: position 679,199,886 of record CM048744.1, read on the forward strand.
CAACAGTTGTCAGCCGCTGACAACACATTATCGTATACAAGGGCGTCAAATGACTAGAAATTCGACATCAGAAGGGTCTTTGAGGAATTCCCCATCTAATAAACTATGGCGTAAAGCTCTGTGTCAGATGTCATGTCTGACGTGAAGCTTTATTCCATCACTACAAATGTTCACTAATTTGGAACCACTTATGCGACTGTGCCAGCCAAAAATTTGACGCCAGTGTACTCTTTTTGCGGTATGCTGCGTGAACCTTAGGTCCTACATAAAATTACGCAGTACAGAATTAAAAATTTCAGCAAGATGTAGATTAAAAAACATATATCTATCTTTTACAGCTCTCCTAAAACCACAATTGGCAGGCGCTTCAAAAGGAATAAATGGTAAGTGTGGGTGAACAGTAAATGTTAGACATATGCTCTCGGGGACTGCTTTTTTAGATCTTTTTGTTCTACAATTACGTAATCTATACTTTGGCGTAATTCTTATAATTTAGCCAGCGTACCTGAAGAAAGTGTGCTGCCGGTAAACCAGTCTACGTTAGTGTCGTTATTTATATTTTCAGTAATTGTATTAAAACAAATATAGCCTACGCTGGTCCCAGAAACGTAACGAAGAATTTAAAAGAAACCGCATCACAATACTTGCAGAACTTCACGAGTTAAACAAGCTCAAACAGACATGTGGCGCACTGGTCTAGTTAACCGGAGGTCCTGTATTACAAATTGAAAACGTAAAAAGAAATGTTCAGATGTTTGTTAAGTTTATAGAACTTAACTACGGGTCATCAGTCACTGACTTACAAACTACGTGTGAACTACCTTACACTAAAAACGGAACAAATATCCATGACCGAGGAGGGATTCGAACCCCCGACGGGGAACGGCCTCGCGCCTCAATGTGCTCGGCCGCGGCACGTAAAAAGAACAATTGATTTATTTACAACTTTACTGATAGTGTTTTAAAGTAAAGTATTTGTGTTTACAAAAAGCGTATGTAGCTTGTTGCTTTCCTGTTAAAAATTATGTACACGTAAATACTTATGTAAAGACTTAGGTGGCCAGACGTTTGAAGAAATTATAGACGTCAGTAACCACAAAATAAAGCTCGTCTTTTGCACGTCTTTCATATGTTTCTTAAGTCACAAAAAGCCTGAAAAGCTAAAATTTAATTTTTGGTGGGGGGGGGGGGGGGCATTCTCTTTCTCTTGGAGGCAACGCCCCCCCCCCGCCCCCTTCCCCATTAAAATTTCTTTAATCCGCCACTAGACCACGCCTAGTAATGCACTGTGGTGTTCTACATCTACATTTACATGGGATACTCTGCAAATCACATTCAAGTGCCTGGCAGAGGGTTCATCGAACCACCTTTATACTATTCATCTCCCATTCCACTCTCGAACAGCGCGCGGGAAGAAAAAACATCTGAATATATCCGTTCGAGCTCTGATTTCTCGTATTTTATTCTGATGATGATTTCTATCTATGTAGGTGGGAGTCAACAATATATTTTCGCACTCGGAGGAGAATGTTGGCGATTGGAGTTTCGTAAGTAGCCCACGCCGCAACGATAAGTGCCGTTGTTGTAATGATTCCCATCCCAGGTCCTGTATCATTTCCGTGACGCTGTCTCCTCTGTATCGTGACAATACAAAACGAGCTGCCCTTCTTTGTACTCTTTCGATGTCCTCCGTCAAACCCACCTGATAAGGATCCCACACTGGGCAGCAATACTCCAAAAAAGGACGGACAAGCGTAGTGTGTGCAGTCTCTTTAGTAGTTCTGTTGCATCTTTTAAGGGTTCTGCCAATAAAACGCAGTCTCTGGTTCGCCTTTCCCACGATATTATCTAGGTGTTCTTTCCAGTTTAAGTCTGAAGTAATAGTAATTCCTACCCCCATGAACCACAGACATTGCCGAGGTGGGGTGGCTTGCGTGCCTCAACGATGCAGATAGCCGTACCGTAGGTGCAACCACAGTGCAGGGGTATCTGTGGAGAGGCCAGACAAAAGTGTGGTTCCTGAAGAGGGGCAGCAGCCTTTTCAGTAGTTACAGGGGCAACAGTCTGGATGCTTGACTGAGCTGGCCTTGTAACATCAGCTAATGTGGCTTTGCCACACAGCTACTGCGAACGGCTGAAAGCAAGGGGAAACTACAGCCGTTACCTTCCCCGAGGACATGCAGCTCTACTGTATGAACATATGATGATGGCATCCTCTCGGGTAAAATTTTCCGGAGGTAAAATAGTCCCCCATTCGGAACTCCGGGCGGGGACTACTCAGGAAGATGTTGTCATCAGGAAAGACAATACTGGCATTCTACGGATCGGAGCGTGGAATGTTAGATCCCTTAATCGGGTAGGAAAATTAGAAAATTTAAAAAGGGAAATGGATAGGTTGAAGTTAGATATAGTGGGGATTAGTGAAGTTCGGTGGCAGGATGGACAGGATTTCTGGTCAGGTGAGTACAGGATTATAAATACAAAATCAGTTGGGGGTATCACAGGAGTAGGATTGATAATGCATAAGAAAATAGGAATGCGGGTAAACTACTATGAGCAGCACAGTGATCGCATTATCATTGTCAAGATAGATACGAAGCCAACACCGACAACGGCAGTACAGGTTTATATGCCAACTAGCTCTGCCGATGATGAGGAAATAGAAGAGATATATGAGGAGCTAAAGGAAATTGTTCAGACAGTTAATGGAGAGGAAAACTTAATTGTTATGGGAGACTGGAATTCGGTAATAGGAGAAGGAAGAGAAGGAAAAATAGTAGGTGAATATGGACTGGGCAGAAGGAATGAAAGAGGAAGTCGCCTGGTAGAATTTTGCGCGGAACATGATTTAATCGTAACAAACACGTGGTTTATGAATCACAAAAGAAGGTTGTATACACGGAAGAGACCAGGAGACACCGGAAGGTATCAGATAGATTTTATAATGGTAAAACATAGATTCCGGAACCAGGTTATAAATTGCAAGACATACCCAGGGGCAGATATAGACTCTGACCATAACCTGTTAGTCATGAACTGTAGACTGAAGCTGAAAAAACTGCAGAAAGGTAGGAAAATAAGGAGATGGGATTTAGATAAATTGAAGGAAAGTGAAGTTCTGGAGAATTTCAGAGGGAGATTTAGGCAACAATTGATAGAAACAGGGGGAAATAAAACAGTAGAAGAGGAATGGGTAGCATGGAGAGATGAAATAGTGAAGGCAGCAGAGGACAAAATAGGTAGAAAGGCAAGACCTACAAAAAATCCTTGGATATCACAGGAAATACTAAATTTAATTGATGAAAGGAGAAAATATAAAAATGCAGTAAATGAAACAGGCAAAATGGAGTACAGACGACTAAAAAATGAGATTGACAGGAAGTGCAAAATGGCTAAGCAGGAGTGGCTAGAAGCCAAATGCAAATCTGTAGAAGACTGTATAAGAAGGGGAAAAGTAGATACCGCCTACAGGAAAATAAAAGAGACATTTGGGGACAAGAAGAGCAGATCTACGAATATCAAGAACTCAGATGGGAAACCAGTTCTCAGCAAAGAAGGGAAAGCTGAAAGGTGGAAAGAGTACATAGAGCAGCTCTACAAAGGAAATGAACTTCGAGACAATATTGTAGGAAGGGAAGAGGAAGTAGATCAAGATGAAATAGGAGATTCTATACTGAGAGATGAATTTGACAGAGCCCTGAAAGACCTAGGCCAGAACAAGGCCCCAGGAGTAGATGACATACCCTCAGAGCTACTAAAGTCTCTGGGAGAGCCAGCCATGACAAGACTATTTGAACTGGTGTGTAGGCTGTATGAGACAGGCGAGATGCCCTCAGAATTTAAGAAAAATGTAATAATCCCCATTCCAAAGAAATCGGGCGCAGACAGGTGTGAAAATTACAGTACCATCAGTTTGATAAGTCATGGTTGCAAAATTTTAACACGAATTATCTACAGGAGAATGGAAAAGCGGGTAGAAGCTGACATCTGGGAAGATCAGTTTGGATTCAGAAGGAACATAGGAACCCGGGAGGCAATACTCACTTTACGTCTTATCTTAGAAGATAGATTAAGGAAAGGCAAACCTACATTTCTAGCTTTTGTAGAGTTGGAAAAAGCATTTGACAATGTTGATTGGAATACACTCTTTCAAATTCTGAAGTCAGCAGGGGTAAAATACAGGGAAAGGAGAGTTATTTACAACTTATAGCCAGACGCAGTTATTAGACTCGAAGGGCATGAAAGGCAAGCATCAGTCGGGAAGGGAGTAAGACAGCGTTGTAGCCTTTCTCCGATGCTATTCAATTTGTACATCGAGCAGGCGGTGAAGGAAAGCAAGGAAAAATTTGGAATAGGGATTAAAGTTCAGGGGGGAAGAAATAAAAACATTGCGTTTTGCTGATGACATTGTAATTCTATTAGAGACAAGAAAGGACCTGGAAGAGCAGTTGAATGGAATGGACAGTGTGTTGAAGAGAGCGTATAAAATGAACATTAACAAGAGCAAAACAAAAATAATGGAATGCGGTCTTAGAAAATCAGGTGATTCTGAAGGGATTAGGTAACGAAACAATGAAGGTGGTAGATGAGTTTTGTTACTTGGGTTGTAAAATAATATGCAATGGTCGCAGTACAGAGGATATAAAATGCAGAATGGCAATGGGAAGAAAAGCATTTTTGAAAAAGAGAAATTTGCTAACATCGAATATTAATTTAAGTGTAAGGAAGTCTTTTCTGAAGGCATTTGTGTGGAGTGTTGCCTTGTATAGGAGAGAAACATGGACGATAAGCAGTGTGGACAGGAAGAGGATAGAGGCTTTTGAAATGTGGTGCTACAGAAGAATGCTGAAGATTAGGTGGGTAGATCGCATAACTAATGAAGAGGTACTGAACAGAATTGGTGAGAAAAGGAATTTTTGGCATACCCTGACTAAAAGAAGGGATCGCTTGGTAGGACACATTCTTAGACATCGGGAAATCGTAAATTTAGCATTGGAGGGAAGTGTATGGGGTAAAAATCGCAGAGGGAGACCAAGAGACTCGTATAGTAAGCAGATTCAAGTGGATGTGGGTTGCCGTTCTTATGAGGAGATGAAAAGGCTTGCTCAGGATAGGGTAGGGTGGAGAGCTGCATCAAACCAGTCTTCGGACTGAAGACCATAACAACAACATCAGGTATTTTGTGGAGTTTCCGGCCTTCACTTTAGATTGATTTATCTTGTAAACAAAGTTAAACGGATTTCTTTTCGTACTTATGTGGACGGCTTCACACTTCTCATTTTTTTGAGTCAATTGCCAATTTTTACACTATAGTGTTATCTTATTCAAATCGTCCTGCAGTTGGTTTTGATCTTCAGATGATTTTACTAGACGGTAAGTGACGGCGTCATCTGAAAACAACCTAAGAGAGCTACTTAGATGTTCTCCCAACTCGTTCATGTAAATAAGGAACAGCAGAGGACGAATAACACTACCCTGTGGAACGCCAGATATTGCTGTTTTAGTCGATACTTTACCATCGATTACTACAAACTGTGTTCTCTCTGACAGGAAATCCCCTATCCAGTCGCAAATTTGGGGCGATATACCATAATCACGCAATTTGATTAAAACCCGTTTGTGAGGTACAGTGTCAAAAGCCTTCTGGAAATCAAGAAATACGGAATCGATTTGCGAACCTTTGTCGATAGCACCCATCACTTCGTGTGAATAAAGAGCTAGTTGTGTTTCGCATGAACGATATTTTCTAAATCCGTGTTGACCTTGGGTCAATAGATCGTTCTGTTCGAGATAATTCATAATATTTGAATACAGAATATGCTCCAAAACCCTGCTGCAAATTGATGTCAATGAAATAGGCCTGTAGTTTAGTGGGTTACGCCTACTGCATTTCTTGAATATAGGTGTGACCTGTGCAACTTTCCAATCATTTGGTACAGACCCTTCTTTGAGAGAGCGGTTGTATATGGCTGTTAAAAATGTTCAAATGTGTGTATAGCTTATGGGACTTAACTATGGGGTCATCAGTCCCTAAACTTACAAACTACTTATGAACTAACTAAGACTAAGGACGACACAAATATCCATGCCCGAGGGGGGATTCGAACCCCGACCTTAGTGGTCGTGCAGACTGGAGCGCCTCAGTCCCCTCGGCCACCGCGGCCGGCTATATGGCTGTTGAGTAAGGAGATATCTATTCAGCATAATCAGATAGAAATCTATGGGTATACAGTCCGGACCAGAAGACTTGTTCTTGTTAAGTGATATAAATTGCTTCACTACTCCGAGTGTTCAAACCAATCTTCGGATTGTTGACTGCCTTACCTTACCTATGAACATGTCCAGGTTTCGTACATGCAGCAGTGCTTGTGCACTAGTGATTTATTGGAGGTTGTATGGCCACAAAAGTTTGGGAACTAAGGCACAGAAGTGACGGTGAGCAACAGCTCGCAGCCTTGGCAGTGGCGAGCAGGAAGCGTTGTCCGGGCTAGCGGAACAAAAGGCGTGGGGAATACCCGCAACCTTGCCAACGTAGGCACAGGCTGCGGCTGCCACCTGGGCTGCTTTCCAATGCGACCCACTTACCGCCGCCAGCGCCTCTACAAATAGCACCCACCCACTCTGCCGTGCCGGCGCTTTGCCACTGCATTCGTCACAACCTGGCCTACGATTCGCCCACCAAATGACGTCGTAACAGTTCCATTACGTCGTCGCATTTTCACTGCCTTTTTCATTTTCGTCCACTTTAAGTTACTTTGTTGTTTTTGTCGTCTTCACTCCGGAGACTGGTTTGATGCAGCTCTCCACAATAACCTATCCTAAGCAAGCCTCTTCAACTCACATAAGAACGGCAACCTACATCTGTTCAAATGTTTGTAAAGCTTATGGGACTTAACTACAGGGTCATCAGTCCCTAAACTTACAAACTACTTATGAACTAGCTACAACTAAGGACGGCACAAATATCCATGCCCGAGGGGGGATTCGAACCCTCGACCGTAGTGGTCGTGCTGACCATGACTGGAGCACCTCAGTCACCTCGGCCACCGCGGCCGGCCCTACATTTGTCTCATGCTGCTTACTGTATCCATCTCTTGGTCTTCCTCTGCGGTTTTACCCCACACACGTCCCTACAACGCTAAAGTTACAATTCCTTCATGTCTAAGAATGTGTCCTACCGATCGATCCCTTCTTTTACTCAGCATATGCCAGAAATTACTTTTCTCCACAATTCTGTTCAGTACTTCCTCATTAGTTACGCTATCCACCCACCTAATCTTCAGCATTCTTCTGTAGCACCACGTTTCAAAAGCCCCTATCCTCTTCCTGTCCGCACCGTTTATCGTCCATAAGAACGGCAACCTACATCTGTCTCAATCTGCTTACTGTATCCATCTCTTGGTCTTCCTCTGCGGTTTTACCCCACACACGTCCCTACAACGCTAAATTTACAATTCCTTCATGTCTAAGAATGTGTCCTACCGATCGATCCCTTCTTTTACTCAGCATATGCCAGAAATTACTTTTCTCCACAATTCTGTTCAGTACCTCCTCATGAGTTACGCTATCCACCCACCTAATCTTCAGTATTCTTCTGTAGCACCACGTTTCAAAAGCCCCTATCTTCTTCCTGTCCGCACCGTTTATCGTCCATGTTTCACTCGCATACAAGGCAACACTCCCCACAAATGTCTTCAAAAAGGACATCCTTAGGCTTAAACCAATATTCGATGTTAATGAATTTCTCTTTTTCAAGAACGCTTTTCTACCCATTGCCATTCTGCATTTTACATCCTCTGTACTACGACCATCATTTGTTAGTTTTCTGCCAAAGTAACAAAACTCTTCTACCTCCTTTATTGTTTCGTTACCTAATCTGATTCCTTCAGCATCACCTGATTTACTTAGACTGCACTCATTTACCCTTTTTCTTGCTCTTGTTAATGTTAATCTTATATGCACCTTTCAGCACACTGTCCATTCCCTTCAACTACTCTTCCAAGTCCTTTGCTGTCTCTGACAGAATTACTATGTCGTCGGCAAAACGCAAGGTTTTTATTTCTTCACGCTCAACTTTAATTCCTTCTCCAGATTTCTCCCTCCTTTCCTTAATAACTTGCTAAATTTGCAAATTGATTAACATTGGGGAAAGGCTAAAACCCTGTCTTACTCGCTTCCCAGTCTCTGCATCCCTTTCATGCCCTTCAACTCTGATAACTGCTGTCTGGTTTTTGTACAAGTTGTAAGTAACCTTCCGTTTCCTATATTTTACTCCTGCTGATTTCAGAATTTGAAAGAGTGTATTCCAGTCGATATTGTGAAAATCCTTCTCTAAATCTACAAAAGCTAGAAATGTAGGTTTGCCTTTCCTTAATAAATCTTCCAGGATAAGCCGTAAAGTGAGTATTGCCTTCCGTATTTCTACACTTCTCCTGAAGCAAAACTGATCTTCCCCGAGGTTGGCTTCTAGAAGTGGGCATTTGCGTTCGCCTTTTGACAGCTCGAAATTTAAATGAAAATAACGGCTTAAAGGTCATTGCACACCTGCGTAGCGTATCTCGAGGTACGTCTTCGAAAAGACGTCGCAGACGTATCTCGTAATGTAATCAAATGGGGCATTTCAGACGGACGTAGCTGGTGGCGTCGCGTCCGGCCGAGATACATAATAGGCGTATCTGCAGCTACGCCTGCACGCGTAGGATCGCTGCGAATCTCGGCTCGCGCATGCGCACTACACTGCTACGTTAAGTGTTACTGTCAAGGAGGTTATAATACAGGGAGACGCCCTTACGATGAAAAAGTGAAGCCTGCATCTGCCATATTGCTAAATTTTGGAGAAGTGTTCGTATTCTAGAGATAATTTTTTATGTCACTTAAAACAGGAATTCCACTTCCGACGGTTTTGCTGTGATGTACAACGTGTTAAAAAGTAAGTTTTAGAATATATTATGATGTGTATTTATTACTACTTATTCAAGAAATTATATTGTTTGAAAGTGCATACTCTGCAGTGGCTGTCAGTTCACTGCATTAACAGTAAGAGGGTCAACTTAACGCTAGTTTTAACGCAGAAATAGCATTCCAAAACTAACCAAGATAGCGGACAGGCTTCAACTGACGTTTGTGCTATAATATACTACTTCCCACTATATGGCATAGATAATGCCATCTCCCTTTATTCTAACCTCCTTGGTTACTAACGTAAAGTGGACCAGTTGAATAAACGTATTTGCTCTGTTATGTTTTCTTTCCGTATCTAGCAACGTTTCACGGATATTTGCAAAAGTAACTACGATAACTCACAGTCTCTTGATTTTCGTAAACGCAGTTACCTCTATATAACCTGGATGTATAACTCTGCAGTCTGAGCATAGAACTATACCGTACCTGCACATTCATATGTTTTGTACACTAATTTGCATTATCCGTCATGTTGTAATTAGTCAAACGAATTTCCATCAGTTAGTACGTGACAGATAATAGCTAGAATACCTCTGAATTTCAAATTTATGTCAATAAGCGAAGTAACCGATTCGCGTGAGTACGTAATCAAAACATATTTCTTTTTCGTCTGCTTGTAATAATTCGTAGTAGCCATGTTGTAATTAGTCAAGAAACAGAATATGAACATCTTTGGCAGGCACGCTCAGAAATATGTAGTTCAACATCCAGGTAGTACAGAGATCACTACGTAAAGCAGTACAAACAAATATAACAAAGTTGATAATATTTTTACGGAAAAGATAATTAAAATGTTGGCCGTGTGTTAAAATACCGCCAGAGAGAATATTGTGTGTTGAATGCATAAATATTATCACAAAAGTACACCCGTAAAGGTATCATCCATAAACGTTTTAAAACGAGAAATGGGTTACAACCTGATTTGTTCAAAAGGAATTAATTATCATTAAATCAGAATTTCACGAATGTTCCCTTAATTATCTAATGGCTTTCGGACATTTCATTATATTCAAAGCTATATGCGATTTTCACATTGTTGGAAACTACGTATTACATCTTTTCAGAAAGAAGAAAAGAATCATGAAACTACAGGAAAACGTACAGTGCGCCGTAAAACATGCCACTACAATTTTTTAATTTCAGTTTCGCTTGCTAGCTTGTAACCAATGTGGCTGATCTTATTTCACCCGTGTTGGTCTGCTATTTAACTTACGTCAGAGTAATATCAATGAGTTAGCCGCAAGCTCCTGCTCGTGCCCGTCATTCCATCTGACATTAGTTTTTTCGTAAGAAACAGTTTGGTTGGCGCTTCTATAACGTGCATTGATGTACGCATTCGCAGGACAGTGTTACTGCCACTGCGGGGACAAGTGTCATGCGATAGCAACTGCAGAAAAACAGATGTTGGTATCGCGTGCACGACGTGTAGAATTGCAGTGTACTGGCGGAGCTGTCACTTGTACCAAGAACCTACTACGCCGTAGCGGGGAAGTGAAGTTTTTTTTTTTTTTTTTCGTACTAAAAGGCCCTGTGCACACTTGACGCAGCAGATGCAGAGGAGAGCAGTGTTTAGCGCTCATACAACACAGTATGTGCTGAATCTCGACTAAAAACCTCTCGATATAGATACATTCTAATCCTAAGTATGCTTTAAAAGTCATTTTTTATTATATTGCATATTAGAGCAGTGAAAACTCTATTGGGCAACGTAAAAGTGAGGAACATGTGGCGAATGGATTTTGTCTATGGAAGTTCCTTATCAAGCATTCAGGAAACGCATCTGTCTAAACAGACGACATTTCAGAGAGATTCACTCGCTGATAGAGAAAGACTTAAAAGGGAAACAAAGTAGCTTGTGAGATGCCATACCTAACAAAGGTAGATAAAAAAAAAGTTTAGAAATCTTTCTTGAGCTCTTAATCTGCAGCTCTTAATGGTCTCGAGTACCATGGGATTGGCATCTGACTCTTTACTTCTTCTTCGGCAGCGTCAATAAGTCATTGACTTCCTCTGAAGTCTTTGTCATCATTTTTAATCGTAATTGTCATTAGGAGTCATCATATTTGTTAATAATTGATAAAACTAGGATAGTACTTTTACGTGGTATGCCGTTGCCTTCTTCCGACCTTGGAACTGACTTAACAAGCTAGTTATATGGGGTCATGGATTCCGAACCACGGCGCTACTAGACATCTTTCACATCAGCAAAATTACCAGGAGGGAAAGAACTGACAGATAAAAATCCTAGGACGTAGCAGGGATCGAAACCGCGACCTTTGTATTCATAATTCGGCTTTCTACCACTGTCCTACAGCACACTACCTCCAAACAGGGCCATGCCTAGTAAAGCATTGACGTGCTCAATCCAATCTTCGGATTGTTGACTGTTTAACCTTTTAGTATTTTTACTACCGTTCAGTTTTGCAAAGTGATATAGAAGTAAGTTTCAGGCGTACTGACAAAAACTTAATTGTATTTCTAGATCACTTATCATAGATGGTGCAGCATGGGACTTTATGTGTCTTCGCGTGTTGATCAACCTAGCCGTATTGGCTAAACACAACATACACGTATGTACAGATCTGTAAAGGAACTATAGCTCGCTTCAGTCAAAGGGCCAAATTGCTCATGTCTGCTTTCTTGCCCAGCAAGTACAGTATGTTTTATCTATGATTCTACAGTCAAACATTCTACGGATAGGCTAACGTTTGCGAAATAATGATTCAAATGTTCAAATGTTTGTAATTCTATGAGACCAAACTACTTTGTCATCAATCCCTAGTCTTACAAAGTACTTGAACTAAGTTAAACTAACCGAAGGACGACACACACATCCATGACCGATGGAGGATTCGAACCTCCGACGCGGGAGGCCGCGCGATCCGTAACGTGGCGCTCCAGACCGCGGCATGTGGAACCCGGAAAATAGATGCGATAGGTCCCATAGGCAAACGAGGGCGGTCTGATTGGTAGAAATAGAATAAAATATTGTCTTAATGGCGAAAACTCACTTTATTTCTCGACATAGTCTCTTTGCAAGACTGGACCATACGTCCCAGTTACTACCACTGGATTCACTGAATTTTAATCATAGAAACGGTTACTGAACAATTTTCCTTTCACGTAATCGATTACGTCACTTCTATCAGATATCAAGGTCGCTAAAAATCATTTCCTGGCCCCAGAGCATAGACATCTCCACGTCAAAGACGCAGCAGCACACTCTCGGATTGTACGCCGCGGTGGAAGGTCGCCCGCGGCAACTGAACTGTTATAGCTGCGTGTCAGCCAGCTGTACCGGCCATTGTAGCTGGCAATCCGATAGCACTGCCAGCGCCCGCCACTGTGTAGGCGGCCTCCTGCTCAGACGTCCACCTCTGCCTGCTGTATCTACAGCTGTGCTTCGGATCTGAAAGCACCTAGCATTCTGACGTGCAGTGTAGAAGGCGGTGGGTCCAATTAGAGGCAAACACTCACTTTATTTCTCATATATCCTTGCAAGGCTGCACTCTTGGTCCAGTGAGTTTCTAATTTGTTCAACCCATGGGTAAAGTTGGTCAAACTCAGCGAAATAGTCTGTCATAGTGGCAAACACTCTCTCATTCGATGAGAGATAGTGTGGGTGAGGAACCAGTTTGAATCCCATGTCATTCACTTTTTCCATTGCAGTAGTTGCTGTGTGGGCTGGAGCAGTGTCCTAATGAAACAGCACTTTCTTCCGTGCCAATCTTGGACGTTTTTCCAATTAGTTCCTGTTTCAAACGATCCAGCAGAGAAGCATAATAAGATCAAGTTATGGATCTGGCCTTTACCAATTAATCTATCAGGATTATACCGTGGGAATCCTAAAAGACAGTGACCATCACCTTTCCAGCCGACAAAACAACCTTCGCCTTCTCCCCACTCTTCGTCCATTTTTTGGACTGTTGTTTGGTCTCTGGAGTGTAATGGTGGATCCAAGTTTCATCCACAGTTATGAATCTGCGCAAAACGTCCTGTCGATTGCTCCTGGACAGTGTGAAATTCTGAGCAGAAATGATCCTTCGTTTCCGTTTTTGGTCCAAAGTAAAAAGATGCGGCCCCCATCGCGCATATAGCTTCTTCATGGCCAGATATTCGTGGAGGATGCAATGCACTCGTTTAGTTGAGATGCCTACAATGTTAGCTATCTTGCAAACTTTTAATCTTCCATCACCATATCATGCATCTTATCGATGGTTTCCTGTGTGTGACTTTATCGGGCCGACCCGAGCGTGCTCCAACTTCCGTGTTTCTCCGACTACGTTTAAACTCATTAATCCAAAAGTAAATGGTCTTCAATGTTGGTATAGAACCCACATGGACCTCATCCAACTCGGATTTGATCTGTGCAGCTGTTCAACCCTTCAAATGAAAACGCTTAATTACCACACGAAGTTCGTTTTCCTCCATCCAATATAACGAACTTCGCATGTACCACTTGAGCTGACAGCCAACAATCGACTGATAATAGATGCCGTTTGAGACTTACTGTAATATCCATGGGCATATCAGGCTTACCAGCAACAATGCAGGTTCCGAAAATTCCTTGCTCTTTCATACAAATTTACCAGACTTAGCAAACCACTCTCGTATATGTGGGCACAGTTATTTGAGATTTGCAATAAGAGTAAAAGTATACCTCGCATATCATTTTGTTATCCCTGTAACAACACGGCATTCCTCTCGTCCAACATTTTGTCCACACCTTTTGCAATACTTGAAAGCTTAAAATGTGCATAATCTGTGTTATAATTAAATGTTCATAAAGTCGTGCAATATTGGGACACGCAATTCGATGTGATTTGGAAGTGTTGCTGCTAGCTGGATGCTGAAAGCAAGACTGTCATACAAGGGCCTGAGGTTTGGATAGGATTGACCGAGAGGACTAGACACGACAAACGCCAGGCTTGTGCCAAGATGCCCAAATAAAAGAATGAGTAAAAGGCAGCCAACTGATTGGAAGGTTTTACAGCTCATACAGACCAACCAGCATCATGGTTCGGCAGTTAGACTGGCTCGGGTTTACTATGTCAGATGTGGCTCTCAAAAGTATTAGCAGTTTTGTATCCCAGCCTCGTCGCCACTTTTGTGTCTCGTTTCCGCCGGTTGTCCTAGGTGTCGGTGGCCGAGTAGAGAGAGACCGACACAGGAAAATAGGATGCACGCGTGTGCAGGTTCGGAGGTGACCAGCCAGTGGGACAGCAGAAACTAGAAACACTAAGCTAGATTAGTATAAGAGATATATTTCATAGAAATAATACATTACTTAACTTGGAGAGCAGCAGACTAGTAGAATGTTGATACATAGTTTAGATAAAGGCCTGCCTACTGATGATTCCTAGTGCCTATCCGATAGCCAAGTCTTAACTGGTGCCTATCTGATTCCCAAGTGGCCGATGCATCAGTGGTGGCCACGAGCGGAGTTGCAGCAGAAGACGCTCGTGGCTGACGTAAGAACGCCGCGCCGTGCGTGCATGGCGGCGCGCGGCGAAAGTACGTGGCGCGCACTTCATACTTGTGCGACACCACAAGCAGTATCACAGTACGTGAAGTACTGAATTTCTATGCAGGGTCTCGTATACAGTACACCCTTGATTGTGGTCTATCTTTTTCGGTATGTACCGAACATAGGAGCCGTCTAGAAATCGGCCAACTTGAAGCCAAAGATTTTATTTTTATTTTATATTACTTTATTTTATTTTCTTACTGGAAAGGGGCTGGTATATCAAATAACAAAAAAGCTTGTCTGCGAGTTTTGATTCAGCCTTTGTAGCAATAATAGTAAAAGTAGAAATGGAATTAAATGTATAAAAAGTATGCTCTTTATCGCTAGGTAAGTAGATAAGGAGTTATTGGCACACACTGCGGAAGATGCAAGGTAGTGGCTTTCAGGAGAAGTTGCGAAATGTGACGGATTTGCACATCTCCAACCGCAGCTTCACGTGTACAGCTGCTGTGTCATAGCAAAGACTGGGTTACATCTTGCTAACGCAAGGAGAGTTTTGTACCTGTCGAAAGCGCAAGAAGATTCCGAATAGCAAATCTCTGTACCTTCACAAAGGGAAAACTGTATACCATCGATCTCAGGACACTGTGACAAATCTCTTTGTGTAAAGAGAAATGTCCTGACTGATACAGTGACTCAACAACGCCCAATTCGAGCGTTTAAGGATACAAACATTTGCAAAAGTTGTTGAGCTTACTGTTGGCATCTTTCAAACGATTTTTCGAAATTGCAGCCGTTTATATGTGAAATAAGGTATGAATTTTTCTCCCACTCATAAGGCAGTTTAGAATATATGCCTTGGAAGATCGATATTTGGTTTCTCGGTCAGAAATTAAGATAGCCATTAGCGTTTATCCAAATTCCACACCTAAGGGGGAGAAAATGAAGGATGAAAGATGATTTAAAAAATGTCACCATTAAAGCCATTTTAAAAACTAGAACTACGACAACTGGCATTTGGTTGTCGGTTAGAAATTTAAAAAAAAGAAGAATAAAAAAATGTTTCATCTTTTTTGATATTACGCCTCTAAGAGGGTTACATAGATGATGGAAATTTATTTTCAAAATATGTAGCTATTAGGGAAATTAATATTTAGTATCTCAGAAATTAAAAAATGTCTTTCAATATTAGAAATTTACTCAGCAGGGGAGGTGGGCTCATACAAATCACTATTAATGAAATAATAAAAATTTAAAAAAATGTTAACTGTTATTTGACTTCTTGGTTAGAAATAAATAAATAACTGTTTCCCTAAAGGAATCAAATGGGGGATAAAAGTTTCCTTGTAAATATGTAGCTATTAAGGAAAGTTTGATGTAAGAAACATAACAATTGATATTTGGCTTTACAGTCAATAGTTTAAAAATGTGAGTTTCAGCAGTATTGGATTTCAGACCATAAGGGGTTGGAAAGTGGGTGAAAGTCTTTTATAAAATATCATTGTTAAAGTACTAGTAAATCATTTTTAAAGCTACATCTACGAAAATTATTGTCTCTTCACAGTTGGAAATAAATAATTATTTTGGAAATTTAGCCCCTAAGTGGATAAATTATTATTTCATTATGAAAGTATTTTGAAACTAAAACTAAGTCTTATTTGGAAATGAAATAATATACGTATTTCAGTGTTTTTGTAAATGCACCATCTAAGTGGATGATAAATTTTACGAAAATATTCCATTAACAAAAGTTAATAGCTAAATCTCTGGAGACCGTACAATCTACACGACTGTTGCTGTGGATGCTAAGCTGGTTCGAAGTGCGGTGCTGGCCATCCAGAACGTAACGCCAAGAAGGACCGGACACATCACAGCCAAATGTATTTGCTAGATAAGACGTTTTACAAAGATCACATGACTGAAAATACTGCCCCCATGTGATGTGAAGAAGCTGATGAAACCAATATTGAATGTTGTCGCCATGCTGGCTATAAGCGCAGTTACACGTCTCGAAACTGAATCACAGAGGCTCTGGATGAGTCGTTTGGGTATAGCAGTCGCTGGTGTATTAAGGGGCATTCGTTGTAAATCATTGACGAGATGTTTTCGATAGGCGATAGATCGAGGGAACAGAAGTTCAATCTGGTGGGCGACGACCAGTGTTGAAGATTGCATGCCGCGTGTGGTCGCGCATTATCCTGTTGAAATGTGGCTGTCGACAAGCTACAGAGGTACGGGACAAGAACAAGTTCCAAAACTATACAGATGTAGCGGTGGGTGCTTAGCGAAGTTGCAATACATACTAAGGAGGTTTGGGTGTGGACTGTCATACCACCCCAATCCATCACACTGGTTGCAGAACCAGTATGGCAATACATGAAAGGGCATTTCAACAATCTTTGGACACCGTGTCTCTAGACTCTAATCCGACCATAGTAGAGGTGGAGGCAGAATAGGGATTCATCGGTAAAAATATTGCCGTACCGATTCTGCCCGCACTGCCATGGAGGTCGGGTTTGGAGGCACCATGATGTTGTCATACGTACTCCAAACAATTCCCTCGTTGTTTCTGAACATAAAGCTCGTGAAATGCTGAAAACGGTCACCAAATGGCTATTTCCAGTCAAGGAATGGTTCAGTATGACCAGAAGGTCCACTCCATTCCTTAGGTCGATGGATTCACGGAGTTGAGGCTGCAGAACGCTACATTCACCTATTGCCAACTGAAATTGGGATTGATCTGACCAAGCCACAATTCTCAGTTGTCTGTGGTTCAATAGATCAATAGATCTGGTCAGGTCCCACGCTGATTTACCTGGTTATTTCATGCTGCCTGCCTTGTCTACCACCACTGACAACTCTACAGAAACGCCGCTGCCTTTGGGCATTAAATGCAGGCTGCTGGCCACTGCATTGTTTATTATGAGAGTTAATCTCTGGGCTGAATCTTGACACGGATCTATGAGTACTGAATTACCTAACGATTTCAGGAACTGAAACTAGCTGCAACTACTGGACTGGGAGGGTGGTCCCAGAATCCAAGGTGGAGCCAGTTTTGGGGGCCAGCCCCAGAGTCCAAGAAGGCCCCGATTTGGGGGCCGAGGATAGAATCCAGGGTGGTGCCGATTTGGGGACCGAGCACAGGGGGGGAAAACCCCAACAGATTCACACTTATCCGCTTCCGAAGGATACACATAGGATACACACTTGCCCAGACTTTGTCGCCCCCATAACCACTCACTTGGACTACCTCTGCCCCAACCCTTCCAGAAAGCCGTACCCAACCCCCTCGAGCCGCCCCCATCTCCTGTGAGCCCGGCGTCGCCGCTCCAGCCACCCCCGCCACCACCAATCGCCGCCACTACTAACCAATTAATTTCTTTTATCGTGCTTTTCCCTCTACTAAATGCGGTGTTGGTTGTGTAGTACTGTACAAAACCACCTTTTCAGTTAAATCTGCGCGGTAAAATGTAGCCCTATGGAGCAACATCAGTACTAAATAGAGTTTGAAAGTCTTAACAGGCCTGACTTTTCGGAAAAACCTACTTACTTAATGCGTCATTATGTATAGTGCAAGAACATGTTAGCCTTTTACGTGCTATGTTAGGAGTATTATACAGCTGTTATTGTCCTTATTACTGTTGACAACGGCTACAGTTGGATAAATTTGTTCAAAATCATAATTGTTGTAAAGCAGCAGCTACTCCAATTGTATCTAAATCTAACATCCAAGCTGCTACTGCTTACACGTACGATCACAGCAACAGGGGTCGGACGAAGGTGGCTATCATGTCTGTCTGCAGTACCCGAATCTTGTGTTGCCACTGCAGCGGTAACGAAGTCGCAACCGTAACTGCGGAGTACTTTGTATCTGTAAGCATTGCGAGTGCTTCGCGGCAGGATAAGACAAGGGTGTTCCCAAGGTGATGAGAAGCACGTGCCACTAATTGGCGCTTAACTTCGAGATGTCGACACCTCCAGCCAGTGGCGTAGCCACGAGGGGAGAGGGGGAGGGGGAGGGGATGGCGGGAGCTAAAGCACACCCCCCAGCACCTCCCAAAGATTTTTAATTAAAAAGGAAAAAAAAACAGGCTGCTACCGAAATTATAAATAGTACACATGTAATAAATCGCATCGTAACTATAATTTGCCGACCACCAGTTAACGTGACAGCGGGTCGCCAACGCGCTGCCGCCACTGAGAACGTGTGCTGCTTTTACTGCGAGCGGTTTTAATGCCGCCGCAACCAGCTTTGATGCTGCCGCAATTAATACTGCTATGCTGAAGTTACGAGCCTATTGTTCATACGCGACGACCCGCTGCTTAGCAAGTCAGCGGCGTCACCGAGTGGTGGAATCTTATGAAGGCCGCCAAAAACTACAAACATAGTGTTATTTTAGTTCAGTTTTACACATAGAGTTTCATGTTAATTAAACAGTAATTACATCGGCGAGCTACTTCTATTTTTGATAGCGAATGATAAGAACACTTTACCGTTAATAAATTCAGAAGGCGAGAGGTGCCCAAGGAGGGGGGGGGGGCGGGATTTGTGTGGCGTTGGGGGATGGGGGGTGGGAAGGGGTTGAAAAATGAGTACTTTTAACCAACCTGGGGGCGGACGGCTTTGTAAAACAATTTACAAAACGTGGAAGAAAAGATATTTAATTTTAATATTAAATGGCAAAACCATTTTTATTTGGTAATAAACTACGAATCCAGGAGGGGGGAGGGGGATCATTGGCCAAGGGGGAAGGGCACGTCTGCAGTCGGCCTTTCTTTTGGCCCACTTTAGGTTACGGTAGTAACACGAAAAGTAGGCCTTTGCGATCGTCTTTTGACAGCTCGAAATTTAAATAAAAATAACGGCTTAACCATTCACCTGACACAAAAATTGAAGAACCGAATTTGTAGAGGAGAAAATTCTCTACAACTTTGCTCTCTTATGTTTTTTTCATATCTCGTATAGTTTCAGAGATATTTGCAAAAATAACGGCGATTTTGGGATGTATGTCTGTCTGTCTGTCCGTAACGTGTTCCTCGTTTTTATGACGAACCGTTCAACCGATCAACACCAAATTTTACAGACATAATTGTAGTCCGACAGAGACCAGAACCTCCCTTTTTCATATTTTTCGGACAAAAAATACGGTAGTAATACAAAAAAAAAGCCGTTTGTAATGAAATTGTAATTGCATACGAACCGTTCATCTGACACGAAAATTGAATAATCTAATTGGTAGAGGGGAAAATTTTCTACAACTTCACTCTATTATGTTTTTTTTCATATCTTGCATCGTTGCAGAGATATTTGCAAAAATAACGGCGATTTGACGATACTTGTCTGTCTGTAATGTGTTCCCACCTTTTAGGTCGAACCGTTCAACCGATCGGCACCAAATTTTACAGACAATTGTTGCCTACCAGGGACCAGAACCTCGCTTTTTCAAATATTTCGGACAAGAAATACGTTAGTAATGCCAAAAAAGTCGTCTGTAATGTAATTTTAATTGCATATAAACCGTTCATCTGACGCTGAAATTGAATAACCGAATTTGTAGAGGAGAAGCACTGTTCCCTTATGTTTTTTTTTATATCTCGTATCGTTTGACAGATATTTGCAAAACTAAGAGAGTTTTGACACCCTCCACTGAATTAACGAAAACCAGACGTTCGCAGATGTCACGTGACATTCCTCGCCCAGAACTCTCTCTGGCATAAGTCATCTTGCGTTGCATATTTGATGATTTTCTTATTTTAACTTACACTTTGTCATTTCAAAGCAATAGCGCACTGAAGAATTAACAAAAGCACGTCGTTCTTCTTACGATAAATAAAAATCTAGGGTCTACAAATGCCATATTAGCATCAGTTAACAACGGCCATGAATGGTATGAGATTAAAGAACGGAACTTCTTAGTGTTGGCCGTAGGTAGTATGAAATGCGTTGGACTGTAGCGCTGAAGGTCAGAGGTTCAAAACCGGCCACCACCTAAAAGTTTTTTTTTTCCCCTAAAAGTGTTGCAGACACACTTATTAAATATTTTTTATTGTTTACATTATTATTTTTGTCCGAAATGTTTGCAAAAACTTATAAAACTACAAATCTAAAGTGGGCCGTAAAACACGCCAGTGCGGTTTTTTTTTAATGAGCCCCCCCCCCCCACCCCCCTCAGGACCGAATCCTGGCTGCTCCACTACCTCCGACAACTGCAACCGAATACAGTGGTGAGCTGCTCCACATCTCTCGGTGGAGTAGCCATAGTGGGATACGACCAAGCGGCTGAGGGAATGGGAGGCGAAGAGGCGCCATACACGCAGTGCTCTCTGCGTCTTCTGCTGCGCTGGTATAAAAAGTAGATCAACATCACTAACAGTAAAATGTGCCTGCGGCTTTCGTTGTCGCTATAAGCCGAAGTTAATGGAGCAGTGTGGCTCTCCTTGGCTGTGGCGCAACAGTGAAACTACGCAACACATCATACACTATCAGGGCTGACGGCATGAATTATGTACGAGTCGTCCACTTCTCTGCCTGCCTTTGACTGACGCACAAAAACATGCTAGACGGCAATGGCGTGTGGAACGACGTCACTTGAGATAGGAATGGTATCAGATAGTGTTTACGGAGAAATCCAGATTCCGTTTGCTTGTAACTTACGGTCGCATTTCGGTTCGACACAGACATGGGAAGCGGCATCATCAAGACACACACACACACGCGCGCGCGCGTGGCCGCAAGAGGACACGAAACTCCAGCAGGAGCATCCACGCAATCCGTGACGAGACACAATTCTGCGCGGAGGACCTGTGGCCGTACCCTTCCTGCACGACTTCCCTGACGTCCTTTTTGAGCGAGACAATGCACGACCACAAAGTGCTCCAGCAACACGTATCTACTTGGTCTCACAGAATACCAGATATTGGCCGCGGTGGCCAAGCGATCTACGGCGCGCCAGTCACGGTCTGCACGGCCACTACGGTCGGGGGTTCGAATCCCCCCTCGGGCATGGATATTTGTGCCGTCCTAGTTCGTAAGTAGTTTGTAAGTTTAGGGACTGATGACCCCGTAGTTAAGTCCCATAAGCTCAACAGACATTTGAATATTTCAATATCAGGCTCTCCTTTTACCTGCCAGATCACTTGCCGCCAATAGAAAATATGTGGATATGGCGAAACGACAGATCTACATCTACATGAATACTCCGCAAGTCACATCGAAGTGCATCGCAGAGGGTTCATCGAACCGCTTTTACGATGTTTTTCTACAGTTCCATTCTTTAATAGCTCGCGGAAGAAAGGACCCCTAAATCTTTCCATTTTCGATATGATTTCTCCTATTTTACTTTGATGATCATGACATCCAGTCTAGGTAGGCGATAACAAAATCGTTTTCGGAAAGTGAAAGACGTTTCGCAAATACATCTCGTCGCAACGAATAACGCCTTTGTTTTAATGATTTCCACCCAAACTGGTGCATCATTTCCGTTACACTGTCTCCCCTATATCACGATAATACACAACAAGCTGCCCTTCTCTGAACTTTCTCTAAATCGTCCATCAGTCCCACTTGGTGGGAATCCCACAATGCGCATCAATACTCCAAAATAGGACGCACAAGTGTAGTGTAGGCAGTTTCTTTAGTAGAACTGTTGCATCTTCTAAGTGTTCTGCCAACGCAATGTGGTCTTTGGTTCGCTTTCCCTACAATATTTTCTGTGTGTTCTTTTTCAAATCATTTTGCAATTCCTCATGATCTTTTGGTGACTTTACTAACTGATTAATGACAGCATCATTCGAGAACAGTCTAAGGGAGCTTCGGAGATTGTTCCCTAAATCTATCTATATATAAAAATGAATTGCTGTTCGTTAGTCTCGCTAAAACTCCAGAACGGCTGAACCGATTTGGCTAATTTTAGTCTTGAAATATTCATGTAAGTCCAGGGAATGTTTAAACGGAGAGAAAATATGGAAAAGCTGTCCGGGAAAGAGGAGAATCCGGAAAACGCGAAAAGGCTCTTTCCAGTGAGCTATCACTACTGTTCGTCCAACTGCGAGAAAGTTTTGTACATTTCATGTTGAAAGCGAGAGGAAGGTTCGCATCAAAAAAAATTTGGAAAAGTAGGAAAATGTAGGAAAAACCGAAAGCGATTTTGACAGGAAAAGGTTTGTATGAAATAATTTTTTTGGAAAATCTACCGGAAAATTCGAGAAAAACTTAAAGTGCGTTTTTCAATGTGTTTTTCATTGACTTCAGCACTATAACTGACTATTTGCACGACGGAGAGGGGTAATATATATATATATATATATATATATATATATATTGTTTCATTATGTTCTTGGAAAAGTTTTCAGTAAAAAAAAAAAATAGGGACAGTTAAAAAGCAAAGTCGCAAAATTCGAACCAAGTTCATTTCTCAATGTGTTTCTAAAGGTACTCAATACTGTAAGTTCAGAACCATTCATTCGATTGCGATAACAAAAGGTGCGTTCAACAAAAGGTGAATGTTCTTATGATCTAGAAATTTGGGAAAGTTACCCGGAAAATTGGGAAATTTCGAAAAATAGAAAGAGATTTTCTATGAAATATCAATACCGTTCATCTGATTGCGATAAAATTTTCCACATTCGACTTTTCAAAGTCGAATGTTGAGAGAAAGGTTTGAGTGAAGTAAAAGTTTCGAATAGTTGGCCAGAAAAGAGGAAAATATGTGGAAAACTGAAAGAGCTCTTTTCTTTGGGATATCAATAACATTCATATGATTGCGATAAAATTTTGCACATTTGACGCTCAAAGCAAGAGTACATACATATTAACAAATGTGAAACATTGCTAGATGACCCGGTGAATTTCGTATTACTTACCTCTCATATGACACATTGGGGAATGTACTGCGTTTTATACGCCTGAAATTAAAACTTATGAATACCATAGAAAGCATACGATATAACAAGAAGTGCCTTCACAACAACGTGATTACATCGTTTATATATGTAAGAATAACAGCAAAATCAAACCTAGTGCAACGTATCAAGATCTTTGCTGAGAAAACTTGGCTCAGGCAAGAAATAAGTGACAAAATTCGCCATAAAGAGAAACTAAATCAAGAAATGTACCTTGCGCATCTTTACCTTAGCAAGTTACTGTGTCCTGTGATATTTGATAATGTTTTTAAATTTATAGATTATTACGTTGTTTATTGCAACAAATATGTTCGATGTACACATACAAAAAAATTCTACAAACTTTTACAAAACAGAGATAAAACAAAAAATTTAACCGTAGAATACAATTCTACTTTCACATTTTACACAAGAATAAAAAACCTAACAAACATCCAATTCAAAGATGCTGAAACAAATTTACTAGAGAAAGGTTTTAAATATAATATACAACCTAAATTACACAGCAAATCTATCAAACATTTGATAGCAAACACTAAGATGGCAATTGACTGTGCAGAATTACCTATCAGAAAACAGAATGAACTTATCCTCAATACAGCTAAAATAATTGATAATCAATTAAATAACAATACACCCACAATAAGACAAATAGTAGAAAACAAAACACTGAGCAAAATAAATAAAAAACTAAAAGATAACCAAGCTATAGCAATTAAATCTGACAAAGGCAATAGTGTGGTCATAATAAAACAAGATGATTACACAAACAAAATGCTAAATTCTTTGAAGAAAATAATATAACAGAAATGACACATAATCCAACAAATAAATATGCTGCACAAATTAAAAAAATGTATCAAAAATTGCAGTCTCATTTTAACTAACTTTGAAAAGAAATCAACAATCATAATGAATCCACGTACACCAACATTAAGAGCTATGCCAAAGGTACATAAACATCTAATTCCTATACGGCCTGTTGTAAATTGTATAAACTGTCCAACATATAACATCAGCAAAAAATTAAATAAAATCCTAACAAAGTCATAGAAGTCATATTAATTTAAATCATATGTATTTTAGACCCAGTAGCTTTATAAAGGCATCATCAGATAGTCTAAGTATCGGTTCGATAGTGGGCGGAAAGAGTGGGCAAATCACGCACACATGTCCAAGACAATGTTCGTGTCACATTTGTGGAAGTTCAGGGTAGGTTTAAACGGTGATATGGAAAAATTGTGAAGAACATTTATATTTAAAACATGTAAAATAATGACTTGGTTGTTGTGTTGGGTGCGTTCAGAAATATACTTTGGAAGAGTAAAGTTCGCTTTACACGATCTGAACCCGTATATGCACTGCCAAAGATAACAATGAATTGCTGTCCGTTTATCACCGCTTAAACCTTCCCTGAACTTCCGCGAATGTGACATGAACATTATCATGAACATGTGCGCGTGATTTGCCCATTCTTTCCGCTCACTATGGAGCCGATACTTGGACTAACGATGATGCCTTTATAAAACCACTGGGTCTAAAATACATATGATTTAAATTAATCTACATCTACATCTACAACCACACTCCGCAAGCCACCCGACGGTGTGTGGCGGAGGGTACCTTGCCGGCCGCGGTGGACGAGGTGACTGAGGCGCTCCAGTCACGGTCAGCACGGCCACTACGGTCGGGGTTTCGAATCCCCCCTCGGGCATGGATATTTGTGCCGTCCTAGTTCGTAAGTAGTTCATAAGTAGTTTGTAAATATATGGTCGTTCCATTTTAAATCCCTCCTAATGACTACTCCCAGATAATTTATGGAATTAACTGCTTCAAGTTGCTGACCTGCTATAGTGTAGCTAAATGATAAAGGATCTTTCTTTCTGTGTATGCGCAGCACATTACGCTTGTCTACATTGAGCTTTAATTGCCATTCCCTGCACCATGCGTCAATTCGATGCAGATCCTCCTGCATCTCAATACAATTTTCCATTGTTACAACCACTCTATATACTACCGCACCATCCGCAAAAAGCCTCAGTGAACTTCCGATGTTAGCTTAGCTTAATATGGTTTACATTAAGAGGTAAGTGATACGAAGTTCACCGGGCCATCTAGTATGTTCTAAAATCCTGCTGCAAACCGACGTCATTGTCATAGGCTTGTAATTTTGCGGATCACTCCTATTGCCTTTCTTTAATATTGACCTAACCTGTGCAACTTTCCACTCTTTGGGTACGAAACGTTCGCTGAGCGAGCGGTTGTAAATGACAACTAGGTATGCGGCTATTGCATCATTATGCTGTGAAATAAAACTAACTGGTATACAATGGGGACCGGGAAACTTACTTTTGTTAAGTGATTTACGTTGCTTTAATACACCAGGGGTATCTACTTGTAAATTGCGCATGCTGGCGGCTGTTCTTGATACGAATTCTGGAGTATTTGCTTCGCCTTGTTTCGTGAAGGAATTTCGAAAGGCTGTGTTAAGCAATTCTTGCTTTAGCAAGTCATCTCTTGCAGCACCGTTACTAACGTGTAGTACCTATTGAGTTTTACCGATAGTATACTTTACATACGAACAGAATTTCTTAGGGTTCTCTACCAAATTACGGGATAGGGTTTTGGTGTGGAAGCTTCTCGCACTGCAGTTCGAACTAAATTTTGAGTTTCTGTAAAAGACTGCCAGTCATGAGAATTTTGTGTCCGTCTAAATTTGGCGTGCCTTTTTCTTTGCTTTTCTAAGTGTGGTGTAAAACACGGCTGTTCAGACCCTACTTTTGTAAATTTGTTTGATATAAATCTGTCAATGATTGTCGATATTATTTCTTTGAACGTAAGCCTCATCTGATTTATTGTCTGTTTCGAAAGACTGGAGATTCTTTCTCAAAAAAATATTAATCGAATTTTTATTTGCTTTTTTTTATAGATATATTTTTCACTTATTTGTAGTAGATTCGGGAAATCCGATATTCTTTTTCGCTACAACTCTGTGTTCACTAATCCCTGTGTCTGTTTTGATGCTCTTTATTAGCTCCAGATTATTTGTTGTTAAGATATCAAGATATTCTCACAACTACACTACAGTGAACTTTGGATACAGCGACATGCAGCATATATAGTTATATCACAGGATCCCATTCTCGCCTTATACCTGTCGATGCCATCACGCATGGAACAATTTATCGTGGTCCCCATGGTGGACCTTGTTCCGACTAGCCAACAAGGTGCTGCGGCAGAATAGCCGAGCGCACTGAGGCGCCGTGCTACGGCCGTTCACCGTGGAGAAGCGAGACCTCCCTCGGGTATGTGTGTGTATGTTGTCCTTAGGTTAGTATAACTCAGTGTAAGTAGTTTGTAAGCCTAGGGACTAATAACCAAGCAGTTAAAGTCTCATAGATTTACAAACATCTGAACATTTTTTGAGCCAACAAGGTAAAAACTAAATCAAGGTAACTGAAATGCTAATGATTTCTTTAGAAAATACTAATGCACATGTCCTGTGAATATGATTTCTAGTGTTTCAAGGTGTTCAGTTTTTTTCTCTGAACTTGAGTGCATAACCGCTCAACCACCGCACACAACCTACGCAAATTGGTTGGAGCTCGTATCGTCCGAGGGTAACCCAGGCTAGTGCCATATGAGTGACGACTCGACCGCTGATCCGAACAATTATACAAGCACCCTCATACTCACGGACCGTCCTTCAAGACACACTCTCGCCGCGGTGGAGTAGCCGAGCGGTCGAAAGCGTTTCGCTGCGGAACGCGCGGTTGCTCGCCGTCGGAGGTTTCAGTCCTCCCTGGGGAATGGGTGTGTGTATTGTCCTTAGGTTAATTTACCTTAGTTTAAGTAGTTTGTAAGCTACGGACCGATGACCACGCAATTTGCTCCGATAGATTTACAAACATTTGAACATTTTAATACACTCTCACGATTCAGCAGTAACGGTATTCACATACAAATGAAGGTTACAGATGACTGCCGGGTGGTGTAAGTGAACAAATGCATTTGATTGTCAGTCAACTGCATAGGTACCAGAAGTCCAATTTTATCCCACAAATACTTTCTACACACACACTATAACACCTCTGCACCCTCCTCAAGGGTGATGTGATGTACTGCATGAGGTTTGTTATATCGTCGTACCGATGACTACCCCACAGTCCTGGTAGCTCTCTTCTGTGCTTCGAGAGCCTATTACCGGCAGTACTGCTACAGTGCTTCCCAAGTAACATGGCGTGACGTGTTGTTGACTAACAGAGAAGGGAAAACTCTGCGGCAGCGTGTGTGTGCTATCTCTGCCACAGTGTTCACGATCCAGTCATTGCTTTTCCCGGCAACCGGCAATGCTACGGAAAGCGTAACGTTGGAACATTATCTTTGCCTCTGCCTACATAAAATAATTTAATGCTGTCATAACAACCGCTATCGCGCGTTAATGTAATACTTGGTGTGTATAACTTATGCCACCCGAAATAAATACCGTAGTTTTTTATTATAGTCGACATGATCAACTGGAGAGTGTCCGCAACTGCAATGTGTTATTTTAAATGTATTTATTTCCGTCAACAGTTGCAATATAATTGTTTAATTACATGTTTCGATCACTTGGGTCATCTTCAGATCTTATAGGTGCGTCCGCAACTCGTCTGGCTAAGAACTAATTGGTACCAATTAGTACTCAGCCAGACGAGTTGCAGACGCAACTATAAGTTCTGAAGATGATCCAAGTGATCGAAACATGTAATTAAACAATTACATTGCAACTGTTGACGAAAATAAACACATTTTAAAAAATAACTGTAGTGTCTCTACACAACAAGCGGCTACTGAAAAGAAACCGAACTAACTTTTTTGATAGGCAGAGCTTTTGCGGTACAATGTTTTGTCTCTAGGAGCAGTTAGTTCATGAACCCACTAGAATAGTAAATGGTTGTGAAAATATACTTGACAGCAACGAATAATCAGAAGCTAATAAAGAGCATCAAAACAGACACAGGGATTAGTGAACAAGGAGTTGTTGTAGTGAAAAAGAATATCGGATTTCTCAAATCTACCACAAATAAATGAAAAATATATCTATTAAAAAAGGAAATAATTTAATTACTGTTTTTTTTTTTTTTTTTTTTTTTTTTTTTTTTTTTTTTTTTTTTTTTTTTTTTTTTAGAAAGAATCTCCAGTCTTTCGAAACTAGCAGTGTTAGTCTAGATCAGATGAGGCTTACGTTTAAAGAAATAATATCGACAACCATTGACAGATTTATACCAAACAAATTAACAAAAGTCGGGTCTGATCCGACGTGGGTTAGATCACACTTAGAAAAGCAAAGAAAAGGCACATCAAATTTAAACGGTCACAAAATCCTCAAGACTGGCAGTCTTTTACAGAAACTCAAAATTTAATTCGAACTTCAATGCGAGAAGTTTATAATAAATTCCACACCGAAACCTTGTCACCTAACTTGATAGAGAACCCTAAGAAATTCTGGTCGTATCTAAAGTATACTAGCGGTAAAACACAATCAGTACTACGCGTTAGTAACGGTGTTGCTAGTGAAGACAGTTCTGCTAAAGCAGAATTGCTTAACACAGCCTTTCGAAATTCCTTCACGAAAGAAGACGAAGCAAATATTACAGAATTCGTATCAAGAACAGCTGCCGTAAGGTTACACGCATACTAAAATTAACTTCATGTGGTGCATGGCGGAAGGTGCATTACAATTAGTTAATCCGTTTCTTACGCCTTCAGGCTGAAATGACTGGACGAATATGCATTAAATTTGGAACAGAGGTAGCTTATACTCTGATTAATACATGGGATACCTTTCGTAAGCCACCGTATGATGTGTGGCGGAGGGTATCTTACAATATGTTAATACGTCTGTTTCTCTTCACTCTAAAACAGCTGGACGGATTTGAGGGAAATTTGGAATGCAGACAGCTTGTACCCTGAATTAACACATGAGCTACCTTTAAGAAGCCACTATACGGTGAATGGCGGAGGGTAACTTACAGTGGGTTAACACATTTGTTACTCTTCATGTTTTAAACGGCTGGACTGAATTCAGTGAAATGTGGAATGGAGATACCTTATGCCCCGAATTAATACATGGGCTAACTTTCGTGCATGGCGGAGGGCACGTTAAAACAAACATTGAAATTGTTTAGTGGTCACCATGAAAGTAACACTTCAATGTATGTTTTCATGAAGGAGATTTTTATAATCTGCCAGCCAGTGAATTTAGCATGGCGGAGGGTACCTTGCGACTTCGTCTGACCAGTCACCATGACACTTGGAGCATATATGTATGTTTTCGTATTCAAGAGGGAGAGGAGTAGGTGGAGGAGGATGCGGACAGAAAGGGGAAGGAGGTGACGGGCAGAGAGAGGGGAGAGGAGAAGAATGAGGGGAGATAGACAGGGGAAGGAGATGAACAGAGAAATAGACAGAGAAACGGAGGAGACGGTGGGAGGAGCAGGTGAACAGAGAGAGGAGGAAGTACGAGATGGACTGATGGAAGACTGCAAACCCCATTTATATTTGACTAGTCGTCCCGGCAATGCTTCGCAATTGCTAATATGTATGTACTCTTTCTTTGAACGTCAAATGTGAAAAATTTTATCGCAATCGTACGAATGATGTTGATATCCCAAAGAAAAGAGCACTTTCAGATTTCCACAAATTTTCCTATTTTCTGGCCAGCTGTTCCAAAGTTTTGCTTCGCTCAAACCTTACTCTCGCTGTAAACGCCGAGTGTGCAAACTTTTATCGCAATCAGATAAATGGTTTTGATAGAAAAATATCTTTCTATTTGTTTCTGAATTTTCTAATTTTCCGAAACACATTTCCAAATTTTCATTTCATAAGAACGTTGCTCTTGCTTTGAACTTCAAATACCGGTATGTAAAATTTTATCTAAATCAGACGAATGATATTGATATCCAATTGAAAAAAGCTCTTTCAGTTTCTCGCGAATTTTCAAATTTTCCACGTAACTTTCCCAAATTTTTACTTTATAAGAACGTTCATCTTTCGTTGAACGTCAAATGACAAAAATTTTATCGCAATAGGATGAACGTTTCTCAACTTATAGTGCTAAGTACATTTAGAAACACATTGAAAAAGGAACTTGGTTCAAATTTTGTGACTTTCCTTTTCAACAGCATAATGACCAAAACAAAAAAATATTTACCCCTCTCCGTCATGCGAATAGTCAGTTACTGTGCTGAATTCAATGAAAAACATATTGAATAACGCACTTTCAGTTTTACTCAATTTTTTGAATTTTCCGGTAGATTTTCCGAAAATGTATTTCATACAAACCTTGTTCTGTCAAGCCGTACTCAAGTGATGCTCTTACAACCATGTAGGAACTGATTTTTATTCGTAGAAATAAAAATCTCTTTCTGTTTTTTCCTAAATTTTCCTACTTTCCGGGCGACTTTTCCAAACCCTCCTCTTGCATTCAACATGAAATGTACAGAATTTTATCGCAACTGGATGAACGGTATTGATAGATCACTGGAAAAAGCTGTTTCAGTTTTTCCGGATTTTCCTCTTTTCCGAACAACTTTTCCACAATTTATCGCCTTTTAAACCTTCCCTGGACTTACACGAATATTTCAAGACTAAAATTAGCCAAATCGGTTCAGGCGTTCTGGAGTTTTAGCGAGACTAACGAACAGCAATTCATTTTGCAACTAAACAAGCCTACACTTTGAAATTTCAAACGTTGTTTGCACAATTATTACATCTGCGGCAGCAACGCGCCGGGTACCAGCTAGTGGCAAATAAAAAGTGAAAACAAATGATATATTCCGGTCTCCCTTACGTAATTCTATAAGAAAATAATTTCATCTTAGTTTGAAACTATAAAATAATTCGTGGCTCGAAGCGTTAATATACGAGGCGTTCCAACTAGTAAATTACGCATGCTGACCGGCCGCGGTGGCCGAGGGTACTGTGGCGCTTCAGTCACGGTCTGCACGACCACTACGTCGGGGGTTGGAATCCCCCCCGCCCCCTCAGACATGGACACTTGTGCCGTCCTTAGTATAAGCTAGTTCATAAGTAGTGTGTAAGTTTAGGGACTGATGACCTCGTAGTTACGTCCCATAAGCTATACAAACATTTGAACATTTTTTGACGCTTGCTGGCCGGTATTTGTGGCGGGTGGCGGCAGTGCCGCTTCTCGGCATAACCTGGTGTGCGGGCAGACAGGCTGGGTGTGTTTTAACAGCGCGGCGCCGGGCTGCTGTTAGCAGGAGCGTTGCGCCGTGTTATCGGCGAGGCGGTCCGCCATTAGGGCGGCCTCCCCCAGCACGCCCTCCACCCTGGAGTGGCCGCCTCACCGCTCACCGCTCGCGGCTCACCTTTCCCTCCTGCACAAGCAGACCCGCGCACTGCCAAACGACAACGTACACGTGACACGCTCCCAACTGCGCCAAACCGTGCCAAGTATCATACTACATCACGGAAAATAAACTGCCTGAAAGAAAAATAATCGCACTGACGTGTTTTACAGCTCACTTTAGATTTGTAGTTTCATAAGTTTTTGCAAACATTTTGGACGAAAATAGTAATCTAAACAATAAAAAATTAATTAATAAGAGTGTCTGAAACCCTTTTAGGAAAAAGAAATATAGTTACTGCCGGGCTACGAAGGCGTTTTTATTTATTTATTTATTTATTTTTATCTGTCAGGTTTATACATTGCGTTCGTTCGTTCAGTCTGTTCGTGGTTGTTCGGTGAATGGGTGTCTCAGCTTTTTTCTTACAGAGAGCGTTCAGCCCCAGACCGGGCGCGCTGAGCCACGGCGCCCGGTACTACGTTATGACTAACAACTAGAAGTTGCGTTCCTTAATCTCATACTATTCATGGCCGTTCTTAGCTGATGCTAATATAGCATTTATAGACACTAGATTATCATTTATCGTACGAAGAACAACGTGCCTTTGTTCATTCTTCAGTGCGCCATTGCCGGCCGCGGTGGCAGAGGGGACTGAGTCGCTCCAGTCACGGTCTGCACGGCCAGCACGGTCGGGGGTTCGAATCCCCCCTCGGGCATGGATATTTCTGCCGTCGTTAGTGTTAGCTAGTTCATAAGTAGTTTGTAAGTTTAGGGACTGATGACTCGTAATTAAGTCCCATAAGCTATACAAACATTTTTTGATTCAGTGCGCCATTGCTTTCAAATGACAACGTGTAAGCTACAATAAGGAAATCATCAACTACGCAATGCAAAATGGCGTATGCCAGAGAGAGTTCTGGGCGAGGAATGTCACGTGACATCTGCGAACGGCTGCTTTTCGTTAATTCAATTGAGGGCGTCAAAACTCCGTTATTTTTGCAAATATCTGTCAAACGATACGAGACATGAAAAAAAAAACATAAGGGAACAAAGTTGTAAAGAATTTTCCTCTCTACCAATTACGTTATTCAATTTTCGTGTCAGATGAACGGTTCGTATCCAATTACAATTATACTAGAAACGCATTTTTTAAATTACTACCGTCTTTTTGTCGGAAAAATTTTTAAAAGGAAGTTCTGGTCTCTGGCAGCCTACAATTATGGCTGTAAAATTTGGTGCTAATCGGTTGAACGGTTCGTCTTAAAAACTGGGTACACGTTACGTACAGAGAGACAGACAGACGGACAGAGAGACATCCCAAAATCGCCGTTATTTTTGCAAATATCTCTGAAACGATACGAGATATGAAAAAAAAAAACATAAGAGAGCAAAGTTGTAAACAATTTTCTCCTCTACAAATTCGGTTATTCAATTTTCGTGCAGATGAATGGTTAAGCCGTTATTTTCATTGAAATTTCGAGCTGTCAAAAGACAACCGCAAAGGCCCACTTTTAGTGTTACTACCGTAAACTAAAGTGGCCCAAAAGATAAACAGTACACCTGGAGAGACGACGTCGATTCTGATCCGATGGCACCAGATACCACCTGGGGCATAGTAAATGAAGCTATAAATGGAAGGATAGATGCCAAGATCGGAACTTTTTATTTTATTTATTCAAAACGACCGGTATCTACACTCTATGGTGTCATCATCTGGACTCCTTGAAGGGAAAAAAAAAGAAACCTCCTTATAAAAATGCTCCACATAAAATGTGGTGGGTATACTAGTTGATATCTAATATATAAAAATGAATGTTTGTGTATTCGTATTTTAAGTACGGCCGTACCGTTTAATCGATTGTCATGAAACTTTGTCAACATATTGCTTGCACTTTCGAGATGGTCATAAGCACCATTAAGCGACTGTACGACAAGTAACTTAGGAGATATGACGTAATGACTACCACAGGGTAGTGTTATTGGTCCTCTGCTGTTCATTATTTACATAAAAGATTTGGGAGAAAATCTAAGTAGCTCTCTTAGGTTGTTAGCAGATGACGCCGTCATTTACCGTCTAGTAAAAGCATCTGAAGATCAAAACCAACTGCACAACGATATGAATAAGATATCACTAAGGTGTAAAAATTGGTAATTGACTCTAAATAATGAGAAGTGTGAAGTCGTCCACATGAGTACGAGAAGAAATCCGTTAAACTTTGTTTAAAAGATAAATCAATCAAAAGTAAACGCCGTAAGCATTTCGTCGGGCACTTTTGTCACTCAGAGGTAATTGATGGTGAGGCATCTACTAAAAGAAAGGTGATATCCGGCGTTCCACAGGGTAGTGTTATTGGTCCTCTATAGTTCCTGACCTACATAAACGATATCGGAAAAAATCTGAGCAGCTCTCTTAGGTTGTTTGCAGATGACGCCGCCATTTATCGTCTAGTAAAGTCATCGTAAGATCTAAACCAACTGCAGAACGATCTAAATAAGATACTATTATGGTGTAAACATTGGCAATTGACTCTAAATAATGAGAAGTGTAAAGTCGTCCATATGATACGATAAGAAATCTGTAAACAAAGTTTAAAGAGAAAAATCAATCAAAAGTGAAGGTTGTAAACTCCACTAAAGACCTGGGAATTAAAGTGGAAGGAATATGTAGATAATGTTGTGGGAAAGGCGAAACAGAGACTGCGTTTTATTTGCAGAACTTTTAAGAGATGCAACAGAAGTACTAAAGTAACCGCATACACTACGCTTGTACGTCCAATTTTGGAGTATTGCTGCCCAGTGTGGGATCCTTATCAAGTAGGTTTGACGGAGGACTCCGAAAGAGTCCAAAGAAGGGCAGCTCGTTTTGTATTGTCACGATACAGCGTAGACAGCGTCACGGAAATGATACAGGATCTGGGATGGGAATCATTACAACAACGGCGTTTATCGGTGTGGTGTGGGCTACTTACGAAACTCCAGTCGCCAACATTCTCCTCCGAATGCGAAAATATTTTGTTACTCCCACATACATAGATAGGAATGTCCATCAGAATAAAATACGAGAAATCAGGGCTCGAACGGAGAGATTCAGGTGTTCTTTCTTCCCGCGCGCTATTCGAGAATGGAATGGGAGATAAATAGTATAAATGTGGTTCAATGAACCCTCTGCCAGGCAGTTAAATGTGATTTGCAGAGTATCCCTTGTAGATGTAGTTGTAATAAACAATGAAATGCGCGGAAAAGTGTGGATTCATACGACGTCTGCTTCCAAACCACTGTACCGATTTCAACCAAATTTGGTATACATTTTCTTTCCATGAGGTAACAGTTGACGTATGGGTAAGAACTCCTTACGAAATATAGTTCAGGAGATATGTCATCATAAACAATTATATGGTTGAAAAGCTGGGGCATCATGCGACATGCGAATAAGGACACTTCCTACAATCTTCATGACATTTTGGACACTTGACCTTTAAAACAAGAGGAAGGTCACTGTCACCTAAAATTTGGTTGGTGCATGACGGCAGATACTTTACATATGGACTTCGACAGATTGTACA
The DNA here is from genome assembly GCA_026315105.1 of Locusta migratoria. Classification (NCBI taxonomy): domain Eukaryota; kingdom Metazoa; phylum Arthropoda; class Insecta; order Orthoptera; family Acrididae; genus Locusta; species Locusta migratoria. The sequence goes on from CM048744.1 coordinate 679,235,132, forward strand.
GTTGTATTCCGATCCTGATGAAATTTTTAAATGTGATTGAACAATTCTGTTTATCAGTGCATTATTAATATATTCAGATTACCTACAATCATTTTCAGATTTCGGCGAAGTTTCAAATGAAATAACATTTCTGTAAATTATAGCAGCTCTCTCTGGAAGTTACGTTCCTTTTTTCAGGGTGATAATCATCAAAGAAACATTTAAAACATAAATATTGTTCATACCATGTGAATTTTACATAAGCAATTTAAAGTAAGAAAATTTTTTAACGAGCGGTCTAAGGCGCCTCGATGCGGAGCGCGCGGTTGCTCGCCGTCGGAGGTTCGAGTCCTCCCCGGATCATGGGTGTCTGTGTTGTCCTTAGATTAGTTTAAGTAGATTGTAAACTACGGACTGACGACCACGCAGTTTGATCCGATAGATTTACAAACATTTGAACATTTGAAATTCTTAAAAAAAAATTAGCGTCAGTTAAAAGCATACTTCATTCAGATTTTTAAATAACGGTTTTTTGGCTATCAGCTTTGATGCATACCAAGCGTACCGAATCGTTGAGGTGAAAACCACCAGCAGAAGGAATTTGTTGTTACCAACGTATGGTTTTAATGCGAATTTGAAAATAAATGTAATATATAAAAATTAATGTTTGTCTGTCTGTCTTTTTGTTCGTATTTTATGCACGGCCATACCGTACATACTATTGCCATAAAACCTTGTCCACCTATTGTTTTCACTCGGTATGGTGCACGGCGGAAGGTGCTTTACAATTAATTATTTCGTTTCTTATGTCTTCCCGCTGAAATGGGTGGACGGATATGAATGAAATTAGGTATAGAGGTAGCTTATACCCCGATAAATACATCGGCTACCTTTTGTAAGCGACCGTATGGTACGTGGCGGAGGGTACCTTATAATGTCTTAATACGTTTACTACTCCTTCGTGCTAAAAGGGATGAACAGATCTGAATGATAAGATTACCTGACATAGCCGGGTTTGGAGGCGATCTGATCGGTTTATAATTTTCAAAATGAAATGCCAAGATCGCACATTAATAATTTATTCACTGACGATCGGTTTCGGTGAACTGTGTCACCATCATCTGGTCACATTCATATTATAAGCTGGTCATCTTGTTAAAAATTTGGTATAAAATAACAACCGCAACATTGCACTTAGTCACTATATAAAAATACACATGGCAATATTTTGTAACCTGTCATGTTTTAACTTGTGCATTTTTATATAGTGAGTAAGTGCAATGTTACACTTGTTATATTATACCAAATTTTTAACAAGATTACCAGCTTATAATATGTATTTGACCAGATGATGGTGACACAGTTCACCGAAACCGGTCGTCAGTGAATAAATTATTAATGTGCGATCTTGGCATTTCATTTTGAAAATTATAAAAGATCTGAATGAAATTTGGAATGCAGATAGCTAATCCTCCGAATAAGTACATGGGCTACATTTCGTAAGCCTTTCGTAAGGTGCACGGCGAAGGGTACGTTAAAACAAACATTCAAATTGTTTGACTGCTCACCATAAATGTATGTTTTCATGAAGGAGATTTTTATAATTTGCTAGCCAGTAAACATAGCATGGTGTAGGGGTTCAAATGTTTGTAAAGTCTATGGGACTTAACCACGGGGTCATCAGTCCCTAAACTTACAAACTACTTATGAACTACTTACGAACTAAGACGGCACAAATATCCATGCCCGAGGGGGGATTCGAACCCCCGACCGTAGTGGCCGTGCAGACCGGAACTCAAGCGCCTTAGTCCCCTCGGCCACCGCGGCCGGCGGTGTAGGGGTACTTTGCGACTTTGGCACCGTTTGACCAGTCACCATGGAACTTGGGGCATATATGTTTGTTTTCATATATAGGTGGGTGAGGAGTAGGTGGGGGTGGACAGAGAGGGCAGGGAGAAGACGGACAGAGAGAGGGGAGATGAGGATAAAGAGAGAGAGGAGTTGATGACAAACAGGTGAAAGGAGATGAACAGAGGGAGGGGCAGGAGGAGATGAACAGAGGAGGGAGGAGGAGGTAAACAAAGAGAAAAAGGGGAGGACATGGCTAGAGAGAGAAGAAAAGAAAAGGTTCTCAGAGAGAGAAAACTTAAGACGGACTAACTAAACACTGAAATACATAAATACCCGGGCGACGCCGGATTTTCAGCTGGTTTACATATAAAATCGTGTGCTGGTGGGTGGTCAGAAATAAAATGGATGGCTGGTCAAAATTGAAACAGTAAAATAATACCCACCACAGAACACATGTCTGGTTATTATTTTATGTATATTTTACTGTTTTAATTTTGATCAGCCACCAGTAAATGATTTTATATATGAATATCAACCAGATTTTACGTGCAGCATTATTATAAGCAATTTTTTGTCAATGAGACCAGATGATGACACCATACTGTCGAAACCGGTCGTTTTGAATAAATAAAATAATAAATTGCGATCTTCGTATCTATCCGTCCGTTTATAAAATAAGATCGCTCCCTGAGATGAGTAAATTACGAACTGTAGTTACCATCATCTCAACGACGGCCGCCAACAGACATCGCTGTTGCATAACTACAAGACTGCCGTGTACACTATGTGATAAGAAGTATCCGGACACCTGGCTGAAAGTGACTCACAAGTTCGTGGCGTCCTCCGTCGGTAACGCTGGTATTCCGTATGGTGTTGGCCCCTCTTAGCCGGCAGGCACACGTTCAATCCAATGCTGGAAGGTTTCTTGGGAATGGCAGCTCATTCTTTAAGGAATGCTGAGATGAGGAGACGTATCGATGTAGGTCGGTGAAATGTTCAAGTGTTTGTCGAGCTTATGGGACTTAACTACGGGGTCATCAGTCCCTAAACTTACAAACTACTTAAGAATTAGCTAATACTAAGGACGGCACAAATATCCGAGGGGGGTTTCGAACCCCCGACCGTAGAGGCCGTGCAGACCGTGACTGGCGCGCCGCAGGCCGCTCGGCCACCACGGCCAGCCGACTTTTTCGCCGTTCAGGTATGAGTCAGTAGTGAATTATGCTCATCACAGAATGTCCCACTGTACAGACACTTTGTGAGGAAGTAGATTCTTTTCCGAATGTCTTAGATTTAATTATTCCATCTTGTTGATTTACCTATCGATTAGTTCCTGAAAACTTTCCAAGATTTAAGCTTGTATATCGTTAAGACACTGTATAAACTATAAAACAATCTATGTTATATTCAGTTCAGAATTAATGCGCAACGTTGAATTACATTCTTTTAACATAAAATAAATTTCACTTAGGCGTATGTTTCTGTATGACGGAACCCATTGTATTCAGACAACCACTAGTCTGGTTGTTTTAATGTGCAACTAGTGTACTCGAGCGAATAACACTGTACTGTAGGATTCAAGTCAGGCCTCTGCGCTGGCTAGTCCACTACAGGGATGTTACTGCCTGTAACCACTGCGCCACAGGCTGTGCATTATGAACAGGTGCTCGTTCGTGTTGAAAGATGCAATCGCCATCCCGAAATTGCTCTTCGACAGTGGGAAAGGTGCTGTGAACTGCCACGCAAAACAACAAGGGGTGCATTTTCCCTCCACGAAAAACACTACCGCACCGTAACACCACCACCGCCGAATTAACATTTGGCACTACACACGCTGGCAGATGATGCGCACTGGGCATTGGCCATACGCACACCCTGTCATTGGATCGCCACATTGTGTACCGAGATTCGTCACTCCACACAACGTTTTTCCACTGTACAACCGACCAATGTTTACGCTCCTTACACAACGCAAGGCGTCATTTGGCATTGACCTGCGTTATATGTGGCTTATAGGCAGCCTCTCGACCATGAAATCCAAGTTTCCTTACCCCTGCCCCCCCCCCCCCCCCACACACACACACATGTCATAGTACTTGGAATGGATTCTGATGCAGTTTGGAATTCCTGTTTGATGGTCTGGATAGATGCTTGCTATTGCACTGTACGACCCTCTTCAACCGTCGGCGGTCTCTGTCAATCAACAGACGAGGTCGGCCTGTACGCCTTCGTGCTGTACGTGTTCCTTCACGCTTGCACTTTACTACCACATCAGAAACAGTGGACCTAGGGTTGTTTAGGAGAGTGTTTCCATGAAATGGGTGATTGTTATTATTTGTTAACATAAGTTTAATAAATTTCTCTTGAATATAATGTTCTTAAAATTGAAAATAGGTATGCTTGAATTGTGGCTACTGCTGATTCTAGAATGAGTAGTATTATTTGTTCAATAATTAAGATTAATATAATTCTTGTTGTTAGTGATGCTCCTGTATTTCCTAATAGTCTTAATAATAAGTGTCCTGCAATTATGTTTGCTGTTAATCGTACAGCTAGTAATCTCGTGTATGACATCCATCACCTGGCCACGTTCAAAGTCTTTGAGTTGCATGGAGCGCCCCACTCTGCTCTCTCACGGTGTCTAATGACTAATGAGGTCGGTGATGTGGAGTGCCTGGCAGCCGGTGGCAGCACAATGCACCTAATATTGAAAACATATGTTTTGGGAGGTGTCCGGATACTTTGGATCACATACTGTATGTGCACCATTTAATATGTAATACTTGCAGCCATAAGGCGCAGTGTGACATTAATGTGTGAAGCAAAAAGGCGCCACGGCATGGAGACGCACTCTTGTTTCCTGCAGGCAACTGAGTGAATTTGAAAAGGGTCACGTTTCGGCCTTCCCATAGGAGGGACAGACCTTTGGGAGTATTGCGACACAGGTTGCATGTCCTGCTTCAGTTGGGCAACGATGGTGGTTGCATTAGTCACGTGAACTTTCTCAGACCCGTATATGAGGTTCTGAACTGCCATTCAGCACAAACGCTTACCAAAATCGTCGTATTGTAAGGGGAACAGCGGCAGATCGTACATCTACCACAGCACAGATAAGAGGGCTCTTGAGCAGAGAAGTGTCAACACGAACTGTTGCCAATTGTTACTAGCAGTGCGACTGCGAGCGCGCACCCCTCTAGCACATCTTTCGGTCTTCAGGGATGAAAGCCAGTTCCGCCTATACGCAAGCGATGGTCGTCTGCGCAAACGGAGTCTATTCGTCCAAGACGCACTACCCCCCCCCCCCCCCCAGGCCTTATGGTCTCGCGCAGCGGTAACCTAACAATTCTATCAAAACTTGACATACGTTTCTGTAGGTAATCTCGGAGAATCTTACATGAACTAAATATTTTAATGTCAGTCTTTAGATCAATTTTATTTCTTAAATGACTTGTTTTGGGCCAGCTGCACATTTTCAGATCAATTGTTTACAGCTGAAGGAGAGGCATTGAATTAAACTTTGGGCCACGGCCGAGATTTGAACCCGGGTCCTCTTTCTTACTAGGCAGGCGCTATACCACTTCTTTTTATTTTAATCTATGCGTAGTTATGTTCATTGCGGACGCTGATGCTGCGTGTTCGGTGTGTTCTTGGCTCAGCTATTTCATTACAGAATTCATTCAGCCCTCTTACCGGGCGAGCTGCGGCTGCACGAAGCCACCGCTACTTAATGGATACAGCACCTGCACGGATTGTCTTAAGGCAGCAGATTTTTTGTCCAAGTCGTCAAGCTCTTTCTATACTTCAGTTGCAGCTACGTTTTCCAGAGGAATATTCTCAGCTACCGGCTTAATGTACTGTGCTATCTGTGAGGCTCGTAATGTTGGCCCACTGGTCGTTTTGCAAGAAGCAGTGTAGAAACGAGCGAACTAGATCATTTTTGGGAACGAGTTGACTGAATACAATAAATCGAAATTTGAGATCAGTTATGACTTCACTGTACTAGGTTTAGATGGAATACCAAAGTGCGGCGAATGAAAATTTGTGCACGGCCGGTATTCGAACCCGGGATCTCCTGCTTACTAGGCAGACTGCTTGACCACTCCACCACCGAGGACACTGACTGCAGAAAACTCTTCCCTGCACGTCTCTGACGACAATTAACGGTGTCTCGATACCCCATGGTCTGTTCTCCCTGACGCGGGAATACAGGTTTCAGGCTGCGAGCATTATAGAACAAAAAGGCTGTGGTATAGGAAAGAGACAGCGTGGCGAATGGAGATTTGGGTGTCGTGGGAGACGTGCAGGGAAGAGTCCTCTGCAGTGGGGCTGGTCTGTGTGTCCTCGGTGGCGGAGTGGTCAACGCGTCTGTCTAGTAAACAGCAGATCCCGGGCGAGTACAAATTTTCATTCGCCGCAGTTTCGTATTCCATCTAAACCAAGTACAGTGAATCCATAACTGATCTCAGATTGCGATTTATTTCATTCATTGAACGTTGTAACGTCGTCAAAAATATATAATTCTAGTTGACTGATGTTCGTGACATTTTGAGAACTGTTGCTTTCTATTCGTTTATCGTTCCTTGTTTAACCAATTGTTATACAATAACACATAATCTAAATCGTTAGAAACTGCGTCGTTGGTTTAAAAAAGTTGCGCAATTATTTCTGAGGTAAAAAGTAAATACAATATTACTGCAGTCTGTATATTACGAAATCGAAATATCTTTTTTTACTCAGCTGATATCACAAACATTTTTTTTCTTTTTTACACAAAATACATAACCAGTAGTCAGCATAAATATATTTAAAAAATGTAACCACCTAAGTGTCACATATCAGCTAGGGAGGAAAGGAAAAAATATATTTGAATTATGTTACACTATTTTTACACAAATGGTGAAACGCTGCATGACAAATTAAATACTAAATGAATGAAGCAGATAAAATCTAAAAATATATGAATAAAAAAAACTCGCGACAATGATAAACTGCCGTTGATAAAAATTACGAATTATTTACAGAAGAATAGAAAATCTGGTAGACGTGGACCTCGGGGAAAACCAGTTTGGGCTTAAAAGACGAGTTTTGTTACATGGGCAATAAAAAGAAATTTGCTAATATCGAATATTAAAGTCTTTTCTGGAGATGTTTCTCTGGAGTGTTGCCTTGTACGGGAGCGAAACATGGTCGAGACGAGAGAGGCATTTGAAATGAAGTCCTACAGAGAATGCCAAAGATAGGTAGATCGCGTAACTAATGAGGAGATTCTGAACACAGTTGGGGAGAAAAGGAATTTCTGGCATACCTTCGCTAAAAGAAAGGATATATTGCTAGGACACCGCTTAGACACCCAGGTATCGTGATTTTAGTTCAAAATGTCCCATTGTTTGTAAATCTATCGGACTTAACTGCGTGGTCATCAGTCCGTAGCTTACAAACTACTTAAACTAAGGTAAACTAACTTAAGGACAACACAAAAATCCATGCCCGAGAGGAGATTCGAACCCCCAACGGCGGACGGCCGCGCGCACCGCAGCACGGCGCTCCAATGCGCACGGCTAACCCGTATTGCAAGGAAGTGTGTGGGGTAAAAATCGCAGAGGGGGACCAAGAGACAAATACAGTAAGCAGATTCAAAGGGATGTTGCATGCCGTTCGTATGTGGAGATGAAGAGGCTTGCACAGGATAGAGTAGCGTGGAGCGTGGAGGACTGCATCAAACCAGTGTCCGGACTGAAGACCACTTCAGAAATAAACAGATTTGTCTTTATAGTGCCTGTAAAACTTATGTATTACACAGACTGCAATTTTTATCCGCGTTACGTTACAAGATTGTAAAATGCCTGTAAAATGTAGATTATTGGTGATGGTGAGTAGAATACGCGAAGAAACAATAGTTCAAAGTTCAAAAAGAGTCTGAAACTCAATGAGAGTGAGAGAAAACGGACCAGCTCGATACCGAGGAATGGAAACAGAGTGAAAGGAACTGGACAGACCACGCGGCCTGTTGCAACTGACGTGAATAGCCACGCGGCAGTTCCTGGAACTAGTGCCGCGGCGAAGTGACCGAGCGCATTGAGGCCGAGCGCATTGAGGCGCTATGCTTCTATACGCGAGGAGTATTGCAGCCCAGTGTGGGATCCTTATCAGGTGGGTTTGACGGAGGACATCGAAAGAGTCCAAAGAAGGGCAGCTCCTTTCGTATTGTCACGATACAGGGGAGACAGCGTTACGGAAATGATACAGGATCTGGGATGGGAATCATTACAACAACAGCGCTTATCGCTGCGGCGTGGGCTACTTGCGGAACTCCAATCGCCAACATTCTCCTCCGAATGCGAAAATATATTGTTGACTCCCACTTACATAGGTAGAAATGATTATCAGAATAAAATACGAGAAATCAGAGCTCGAACAGAGAGATTCAGGTGTTCATTCTTCCCACGCGCTATTTGAGAATAGAATGGGAGATAAATAGTATAATTGTGGTTCCATGAACCCTCTGCCAGGCACTTAAATGTCGTTTGCAGAGTATCCCATGTAGATGTAGATGTAGATGTAGAGGCCGTCCCCCTCGGGCATGGATGTTTGTGCCGTCTTTAATATAAGGTCGTTCATAAGTAGTTTGTAAGTTTAGGGACTGATGACCCCGCAGTTAAATTCCATAAGTTTAACAAACAATTGAACATCTGGAACTAGTAGTCGTCGCAACCTACCCGGAGCGGGACCGACTAGGAGCACCTAAGTGAACGGCGAAATGCCTTCCTCGTATGTAGTTCTTCGGTCCTTCAGTTCATTTTTGTGAACAGTTCCTTTCATAGACGTAGCCAGGATTGATTTCGGGAGGAGTTTTCAATAAATGTACATCCTTAAAACATTTGCTTCAGTAGGACAGGTTCAATGCTGGGTACGTTCACGGTTCCGTAAGGAAACGGAAACTCTTCTCCATGAGGGCACTGACCGTCTTGCCTCACAGTGGGCTATATCTGTTGACAGTTATGGCTTTAATTTCGAAATAAACAGTTGGCCTACTTTTTCCTATCTATTTTGTTTACATTTTACTGCCTGTCCTGTATCGCTACGTTCGATCTACAGAACAATACTAGAACATACTAGAGTTCAAACATACAGGCACCAAAATAAGTTTATCCTCGGAAAGCATATTAATACGGTAGTGGTACTACTGTCAAAATCGAGCTGCAAATCGTTTTTTCATAATTCATCTCTTATTGTTGGTTATCGCCGAAACAGACTGCCATTGCTATAGTTACTTCTCTTTATCCTTATGGTAGCTTATTGTGTTTGCAGCTAGTCAATAGAATTGAGATGGTTTCTGCTTTTTGCAGCTACTCTCAACCTGCTCACAAACAAGGCAAGTAGATTCTTCGCTACTTCCAAAAAAATGTTCAAATGTTTGTTAAGCTTAAGGGACTTAACTGCGGGGTCATCAGTTCCTAAACTTACAAAATACTTATGAACTACGTTATACTAAGGACAGCACAAACATCCATGCCCGAGGGGGGGATTCGAACCTCCGACGGGGAATGGTTTTGCGCATCGTACCATAGCGCCTCAATGCGCTCGGCCGCGTCGCCGCGGCTCGCTACTTCCCTCAAAGTTGTTTGAAACATAGACAAATAGTTGCGCTTCACGCTATAATGAATATATGCCAGGTCCATTAATCGCATACTAAGGGTGTATCCATAGCGGACTCTTCTTATGACGTAACACTGGTTTTTTTATTTCAATAGTGAGCAGTTGGCCAAACAGGAAAATCATGAGTATGAAAAAAAGTCACAAACAAAAGAAATAACGGAAGGACATTCAGGACTATTAATAAACGATGAGGGGGTATAAATCGGATCATCGCATTGCGTACATCAGCTGTTGCTTGCAGTTTGAAAAGGCGGTAATTTGACGAAAAGATGACACTTCCGTCCCTTTTACCCGCTTTGTTAAAATTTTCGGGAGGGGTTTGAATCTATAAACCCCTCTTGCCAAACCCCCGTTTCCTTTGGAATTGTTGGTTCGCAAACGACGACCCAAGGCAGAGCTCAGTTTCCTTTGCTAGTACCTTTCATTTCTGCTGTAGTGGGTAAAATCCAGTTCTGATGTTAATGTTTCACATCTTTGTTTCCGCCTCTGGTTTAATTATTCTCGAATTTGTTTTCCCTTGTCGCTATCAAAATGTTCAAATGTTTGTTAAGCTTATGGGACTTAACTACGGGGTTATCAGTCCCTAAACTTACAAACTACTTATCAACTACCTTATACTAAGGACGGCACAAATATCCATGCCCGAGGGGGATTCGAACCCCCGACCATAGTGGTCGTGCTGACCGTGACTGGAGCGCCTCAGTCTCCTCGGCCACCCTGGCCGGCTTGTCGCTATCACCGTGCTTTTTTTATTGTTATTATTCGGCTGATTACAAGGTTCACGACACTGTTGTAGGCGTAGAACACGACGCGAAGATATGAACCAACGGTAAGCGTTGATATTTTATCTTTCTTGGAAGGTCCGTGTGCGCCCGTGTGTGTTATTACGTGCAACAACGGCACGCGGCTGCCGACCACTGGCCTGTATATAGCGACATGCTCGCGGATCGACACGTTGTCGATAGCAGTAACGCCAGTTCTGATATCCAAGTAAGGGGGCACTACTTCCTATACGAAGCACACAGGTTCGATACAGACTTTTTATCATGAGTACCGTTTGAAATAATCACGTGATTAGATTTTTTTGGTTTCACATCTCCACCGCCTAAGCTTTCGACATCTAAATTTGAACTTCACAGCCCACGTTCAGTATCGCTATTATCCCTTTTTCTTTTCCCATACTTGCAAATGGTACACGGAATGAATGACTGGAGGATCTATTTCACTTCCAGTTTCTCTGATGTTACTATTACTGTTCAAAAGTTTGTAAACGTATTGGATCAAACTACTATGGTCATCAGACCCTAGACTTACAAACTACTTCTTCTAAGGTAAGGACAACACACACACACACACACACACATACACACACACACATGACCAAGGGAGGACGAATCTCCGACGGCGAGCAACAGCGCGCTCCGCAGCAAGGCGCCTTAGAGCGCTCGGTCACTCCACCGTGGCTACTATTAATGGTCGTATCATGAGGTGTATATTGGAGATGTACTACCTTGCGTAACTTTAAAACAGAATGTGTTGTTTGTTTTTAGCATTAATTCCCTGGATGTTGCACAACATCAGTCATGTACGATTGCTACTGGATTGAATGTCTCCACGAACCACGATCCTATCGCGCTGATTGTAAAAGGGCTCGTGGCTCTACCCGCAACGCTTCTTCCAATTTTCTCTAGTTTTTCATTAACCCTGTCTTCCAAATTTCATTAATCGATACATGTAATAAAAATTGATGCACGTCTCTCTCTCTGTGTGTGTGTGTGTGTGTGTGTGTGTGTGTGTGTGTGTGTGTGTGAGTGTGTGTGTGTGTGCGCTTGTGTGTGTGTGAATATTCCCAGTCTCACCCTAAATACTGGACGAATTTCAAGCAATCTTGAGAGACACAATCCTTACCGTCAGGCAACGATCACCGTGACAGTAAGAAACACCTACGACGCACAGTTCAGAAGATGTGTCATAAACAATGAGATATGCGAGAAACTTCCACATCAAGTGACTTGCAACACACTTTTCGCAAGCTTTCAAAGCTTCGTGAAGCATTTCATCGCTGATGATGGAAAGAAAGAAGTTTACTGCTTACTACTTAACCGCTGTTCACGCATTACAGCTACGGCATTCAGAATAATGTTCCGAATCAATTTCATGTTACTAATTGTAATAGCGAGACATTTTATGCGCAATTTGCACATATACCACTGAATGTACCTTCGAAATCTTTCCATAGTACGACACACATTTCATGTAATATGAGGCCATGAAGATGGAATACCGCCGTATCAAGCTTGAAAATTCTCTGCACAACACATTTGTTTTCAGTGTTAGGGCATCTCCAGAGAGTCTAACATCCTTGAGTACGACACTTGGTTCAGGAGAAATGATGTCATAAACAATGAGGAGCTTTACTACTAACTGTAACACTACACATTTCGCAGGCAGAGTCGTAATGTAACACTCTACGTACCTGGAGATATATTATTGTAGAACACGTGGCTCAGGAGGTATTGCGTTCATAAAAACTGAACTCGTGCCAGCAAAATCTTATTCTGTCGGTCTCCAGTTGCGCGAAAACGAAACTACTGGCCGAAATTTCCTACAGGTTCTGGTGGAAGATTGCTTCCCTGGGGCACGCCTGGCGATACACTCGTCTCTGATGAAAACTCGCCGTCGTGAAGAACGTACTGCGTTCTATTACTTAGGAAGTCTTCCAGCCACAAATCTTGAGCCGATTCCATATCGTTATGGGCGTATTTATCGAATGTCAGCAGTAGAGTGTTGCTATTCAAGTTGTAAGTCGTGCCTTAGTTTACTCTGACGCTGTTCACTCGTGTATTCAGTACACTGCGCGACATTGTAACAGTCCTCATCATATAGCATCTAAACGTGTACGTCCATGAAAAGACTGTGGATGAAGTAAAAGACATTATTTAGTCGGTAGAACGTAGGCCTGCTACAAGCTCACGTAGAATTTGTGTACCTACAGGTTCGACTCGATAGCACAGTGGTAGAGTGCCAGACTACGAACCCAAAGGTCGCGGGTTCGATCCCGCTAGGTCATAGGATTTTTATCTCACGTTAAACTGTATGTCGCCCTATAACTGGCCGCGTAAGTCAGTTCGAAGGTCGGAGGAAGGCAACGGCATACCACCTCCAAATAGGACCATGACTAGTAAAGCACTGTCAGGTTCAAACCACTCTTCGGATTGTTGACTGCTTTACCTTAGGTGTTCAATTAACAACAGTATGGCGGATATTAGGTACAAGCTGCAAGTACCCGGATTTAAAATTAGGTTTTCTGTAGAAGCGTACAAAACCGTTTATTTGCATGTATTAAAAGGGTACATTTATGTTAAAGCAATGTGAGAAACAACATTTTGGCAGTTCCATTTGGAGTATGTACAAAAAGATTTTCGTCTTTGCCCACTCTGGGGCAGGCCACATACAACTTTTCATCAAGATCGGAGCAAAACTGTGGATTTTGGCGAAGTCCATAAGTGCCCTCCACCATGCACTGAACGAAATTGTATCTAGACAGTGCCCTTCCTATTTTTTGAAGGTCAATTGTGCAAAATTTCATCAAGATTAGTGCGAAGATATAGCACGGACACATTGTAAACGCACTTTCACTTTTTCTCAAATTTATGGTTGGTTTTCCGAAAAATGGAACGAAATCTGTATAAGTACCTTCCCCATGTAATTTTGTGTACGTATACCAAATTTCACATTATTTGGTTGTCTGGATCTTGAGTTATAAGAGAACAGACAGACAGACAACAAATGCGTCTTATAAGTATAGAGATGTTCATTTATAGCTCATTGAACACCCTAGAGCAGGAGATACAGATAGATGATTGGAGTTTTGTGGTTGTATTCTTGAAAATCGCCAAGTAATCCCGTTTGTACTCTTCACTGATGAAGCACTTTCCCTCGTGACGGCATCAATAACACTCGTAATTCACGTCAGTGGTCCGGAGAAACCCACGTGCCATTGTAGAGACACGTTTTCAAGAACACTTCTCTGTAAATGTGTCGCGTGGCTTGATAGACAATCAGCTGATTGTGTTGTGTTAGCGCATCGTCTTACGGGGTCCCAATGTTTACACTTTTTTGCAAATGAGCTTCCAGACATTTCTTGGCTACAAGAACGTGTATGTTCTTCAAGCATACGGGGCTGCTTTACCTTCAAGTCGTCATATGACACATCTTCTAAACCTGACGTTGCCCGGGTGATGGATCGGTTGATAGCAGTTTCTTGACAGCCAAGGTCCCCGGACCTCACCCCTTCGGCTTTTTGCCAGTGGGGATTGTTGAAAGGCGAAGGAAATGTAAACACAAGAGCCGATTTGTTGGTTCCTTTTGAATAATGCAGTATCCTAAACGAACGAAATGACGAACTCAGGTTTATTCGATCTGTTATCAAGATTAGTCAAAAGTGCATTGAAGTTGGTATTGGAATCTTTGACAATCAACTTTGAAAGAACACAGTTGCCTCTGTATTTAGTTTGTTTGTATTACATACATTGATCTCTATAGTATCTGGATGTTGAACTTTTGTTCTGTGAGCATGCCAGCCACAGATGTTCATATTTCGTTTCTTGCCAAATTCAAATATGGCTGCCATGATGTATTACAATAAAGTGAAAAGAAAATACGTTTCGATTCCGCTCTCATATTAGCCTATTACATAGCATTCTATCATAAATTTCAAATCAAGAGGTAAGCAAGCAATTATTTTACACATAACAACTGATGGAAATTCGTTTGCCAAATTTAAACATGGGCGACAATGCAAAAACGTGTGGAAAACATTTGAATGTGCAGGCACACTTCAGTTCTATACTCAGAGTTCAGTCTATACATCCACTTTGTATAGAGATCTCTGATTACATAGTAACAGATGTATCTCTGTCCTCAATAAAAAATTGGACTCAGGATATGTGGCATTTTATTGAATTCATCTATATTACCACCACCTGAAACACACATCTGAGGAGAGCAGACGTTAGTGACATGGGCAAAGTCTTCTCACCAACTCATATTGCACAGGACGGTCATAACGCAAAACGTTGCTGTCTGGAAAGTGACACGTCCATGCCCTGGTAAACAAGGTCACTGCACTGCGATAACTTGCCTGCAGATAACAGCGGACGAACAGGAAGAGTGACACGAAGATTAAACACGGATGTCTTACTCACAAGAAATACTGTCCAAGTTCCACTCGCCGGTTCCGATACACTTCAAATATGTTGTAGTCTAGGTCAAAACACCAGTCACGTATAGTACTGGCCATTAAAACTGCTACAACAATACGAAATGCAGATGATAAACGGGTATTCATTGGACAAATATATTATACTAGAACTAACATGTGATTACATTTTTACGCAATTGGGGTGCAAAGATCCTGAGAAATCAGTACCCAGAACACCAACCTCTGGCCGTAATAACGGCTTTGATACGCCTGGGCATTGAGTCAATCAGAGCTTCGATGGCGTGTACAGGTATAGATGCCCATGTAGCTTCAACACGACACCACAGTTCATCAAGAGTAGTGACTGGCGTATTGTAACGAGCCAGTTGCTCGGCCACCATTGACCAGACGTTTTCAATTGGTGAGAGATCTGGAGAATGTGCTGGCTAGGACAGCAGTCGAACATTTTCCGTATCCACAAAGGACCGTACAGGACCTGCAACATGCGGTCGTGCATTATCCTACTGAAATGTAGGGTTTCGCAGGGGTCGAATGAAGGGTGGAACCACGGGTCGTAACACATTTGAAATGTAACGGCAACTGTTCAAAGTGCCGTCGATGCGAACAAGAGGTGACCAATGGCACCCCATAACATCACGCCGGGTAATACGCCAGTATGGCGAAGACGAATACACACTTCCAATGTGCGTTCACCGCGATGTCGCCAAACACGGATGCGACCATCATAATGCTGTAAACAGAATCTGGATTCATCCGAAAAAATGACGTTTTGCCATTCGTGCTTCCAAATTCGTCGTCGCGTACACCATCGCAGGCGCTCCAGTCTGTGATGTAGCGTCAAGGGTAACCGCAGTCATGGTCTCCGAGCTGATAGTCCATGCTGCTGCAAACGTCGTCGAACTGTACGTGTAGATGATTGTTGTCTTGCAAACGTCCCCATCGTCAGGGATCGAGACGTGGCTGCACGATACGTTACAGCCATGCGGATACGATGCCTGTCATCTCGACTGCTAGTGATACTAGGTCGTTGGGATCCAGCACGGCGTTCCGTGTTGCCCTCCTGAACCCACCGATTCCATATTCTGCTGTCATTGGATCGCGACCGACGCGATCAGCAATGTCGCGATACGATAAACCGCAATCGCGATTGGCTAAAATTCGACCTTTATCAAAGTCGGAAACGTGATGGTACAAATTTTTCCTCTTTACACAAGGCATCACAACAACATTTTACCGGGCAACGCCGATCAACTGCTGTTTGTGTATAAGCAATCAGTTGGGAACTATCATCATGTCAGCACGTTGTAGGTGTCGCCACCGGTGCCAACCTTGTGTGAATGCTCTGAAAAGCTAATCGTTTACATATCACAGCATCTTCTTCCTGTCGGTTAAATTTCGCGTCTGTATACGTCATCTTTGTGGTGTAGCAATTTTAAAGGCCATGAGTGTATTTCGTCATACATATTCCATAAGGCCGCCGAGCGCTAGCCATCTCGTAGCAGCGGCTGTGTTGAACCGCTTGTCTTTTTAGTGATGCTGTGGCTGTCAAGATCCGATTAGCCCGGCAAGATCCCGTGCGAGTGTCACTCCGTGCAAATTTAAGTTCTTGCAAGTGTTCAAACCCCGACTGGCGCAGGATGTTATTTTAATAGCCACCCAAGTCCGTCGACAGTGGGTTTGTTCGCGTGTTTTGACGGGATGAGGTACCTAGCATGAGAAAGATGCAAGCTGGGTGAGGGGAGGGGGGGAGGAGGGAGGGGGGCGGAGCAAAACGTTTCGAACGCGCGGTCATCTCTTAGTGGCTCTAGCCTAATTGTTCGACGCAGAAATTAATTTTCCGAGTGCATCTTTTCATTGGTCTGCGCTCGGAATCTTGATTTTTAAGAGTCCGTCAGCTTGGTCCACACTGGAGAGGGAGAGAGGAGTTGCCGTCAGAAAAGGAGGGACTTCTTCGCTTCCGCTCAGGGCGGGAAGAGGTCTTTCCTTCTGCTCTGCAAGCGAAGGACGCTTATTTCGTTTAACTTGGAGTCTTGGTGCAAACTTCGGAGGTTGCTCTGAAAGTTGAACTTGCGCTTTGAGTTCTGGTGAAGCGAGAATAAGATCAGCTTGAGTTATTAGTTGCACTGATATTATAGTAACGACTAGCTCATCCTTCTGGAGTCACCTTCGCTTCAGTACTTCACGTGTAACAATGCACGTGGACTGAAGTGGCACCGACTTAGCAGAACTGTTGAGGTCGTTGGCACTGCAATCCTCCGGGGTTACAGCAGCTGATTTTCAATAGTCGCAGCTTCCGATTTGGGGAGCAAGCCATTATTTCCCGCGCCCGCGAATGTTTCCGCCATCAGCAGCCAGGCGCCATTCCTCAGATGCTCGCTGAGAACTCGCCGCCACGGCACCTTTGGTAACTTACCGCCTCCCCACGCCTGCAACAGACAGAAACCGCGATGAGTTTCAAACCCTTCTGAGACGTGTTGCTACTTAGGGCCCGCACTGACTTGTTTTTCCCGTTTTTGAAACGTTTTTCATTGATCGAATTTCTTAGGTGTAAGGAATGCCCTGTCAGTCAGTGGTATTCGGAACAATCACAGTTATCAGTTTTTAACATCGGGAGTAGAACTTGGTAATCATTAGTTTTGTTATTACTTGTTCCGATGTCAATTACCTTTATTGTATTCGAAGATATTTCGGGCTTGCAGCCAGTAGTCGGTGTATACACAGCATGATATTTCAACTGGGCTCCTGCCAGTTATCCAGTTATCCTCAGGTGAGCCATCGAAGCGTCAGTCTTCAATGGCTCATCTCAGGATGACTGGCAGGTGCCCAGTTAAAATATCGTGCTATGTATACATCGACGATCGTCTGCAAGCCCGAAATATCTTTGAATATCCTGTTCGCCGGAAAAAATTTAAAATTCACCTTCGTTGTAATTATTATAGTTTACTGGAAACTTCTTGAACCGGGCATTGATCCCAAAAATAAATAATAAATTTTACTCAGACGTGGGATCGATAACATTACTCATAAATTTACTACCCAGTGACATATTTCTGGAGGGATAAATTGTTAATCTTTTTGATCTCATTCAGATAAAGCGTTCTTAAAAGGAAATAAAAGAGGTAATCACGTAATTGTACACTTGCTACTTACACCAGCAGCTAACTTTATTTCCTTGTGCATTATTGAATCAACATTCTTCTTTGATTAACTTCATGGCCAAAGTCCTACAATTCATTGATTGCATTATGTGTTAATTCTGCGCTGAACCTGTGATTTACCTTTCCACTGTCTCGTCACATCCATAACTTCCCCACTACTTTCACATCCAGCACCTTACACATTCGAAGAAGAAAACTGGTGATCTCGTTGTAAAGAAATACAACTTGGATTTAGTGATTGCCACAGAACTTACGTATCGTATATGTGACGCTTTATCCCCTATTGCAATATAACACAAAACGAGCTGCCCTTCTTTGTACTTTCTCTATGTGCTCCTATCTAGTATGCATCAATTCCACTGAAAGAGAAGGCCGCAGCACTCTCGTTTGACGTCACGGAGAGCAGGCAGCGATGGCGTAGCTGACTGGCTGGCCGCTGATGCATAGTGGGCTACGCGATCGTGGTCTGCTCTCCGTGACGTCGAACCACAGTTCTGCGGCCTTCTCTTTCAGTGGAATTAATGCATACCAGATAGGAGCACATAGAGAAAGATACCGCCCAGCAATACTGCTGCAGACGGCCGAACAAGTATTTTGTAGGCTTTCTCTGTTAGTGGATTTGTTGCATCTTCTGCGTGTTTTACCAACAAAGCCCAGTCTTTGGTTCGCCTTCCCCAGAATATTATCTATGTAGACTTTCAATTTGAAGTTGTTGGTAATTGTATATTTCCTTGGAATTTAATCGAACTGACAGCCTTGAACAGTGCGCTGTTTATCGTATAATAAATGTACTTAGACGCTACGAACATCGGGTCAGTTCATCAGTCCCCATCACTGCGGTATTTCATGTGAAGAAAAAAAGAAGACTGGGTGTGACCACTGATCACGTAAGATCGTCCCGTTGGCAACATGATCATTAGAAACTCAGCACAAGCTCTAACTGAACCATTAAGTTAGTCAGTGTGCAACAAATTAAATTAGATTTTCATCCATTTAAATACAATATTTATAAGGCTGTCCTGCTTGAAAAGATTGTTACTATGGAAATATTATAGTTTTCAATTAAGAAACCATTTAGTAGATTTATCTACACATTTACCACGCAGGGAGCCAGGATTCGATTCCCGGTCGGGTTGGAGATTTTCTCCACTTGGGGACTGGCTGTTGTGTCGTCCTCATCATCATTTCATCATCATCGACGCGCAAGTCGCCTGTGCGGCGTCACCTGAAGACTTTCACCAGGAACGCCGACCACGATCCCAGCTGGGAGTCTAACGGCCAGAAATGCCACACGAAATCATCAATCATCATCATCTACACATTCATAAGTGCTGTAGTACTGAAATTGTCTATGTTTTCACTACAAGTCTCATACATTCGTGTACAGAGAAACATGTAATGCAACAGATATGATCTCAAAATAAGGAACAGTACAATTTTAAATTGAAATTAGTGGTGGGGAGTAGTTCCACTGGCAAGACACCGGGTTCGTATCATAGTCTAGTGGGGATATCCATCCTGCCATGTACATTTAGATTTCCTCTGCTTTCTCGAAATTAATTTAGGGAGAAACCGATAGGGTCATTAGAAACGCCAGTGACCAATACTCTGTCTCTAGTTCGAGCTTGTTTTCCATGCGTAATAGCCTCTTCGCCGACGAGACGTTAACCTCAAATCTGCCTTCATTTTTATTACTCAGTGTGTCGCGCTTCTAACTTGGGATCAGTGGTTTGCAGCTGAGCAGATTCGCTTTGTCGACAAACGTCTCCCTCAAGCGGACCCCTCCATGTAATCCGAAACTCCCGAAGCCATCGAGTTGCTCGCACAGCTCCTGCTGCCTTTGGGGTCGAACACAGCGTGCAACTAACCAAGTCTCTACCTGAGAAACACCTCTCATGGACGCATGTAGATCTCAGCCTACCGCTCTTTAAAAAACTGCGATACGTCAAATGGGAAGGATGGAAGACGTTACTCACATGAAGTGATAAGTGTCATCGACAAGGGATCTCAAATCGATTCCATATTTCTGGATTTCCGGAAGGCTTTTGACACTGTACCCCACAAGCGGATTCTAATGAAATTGCGTGCTTATGGAATATCTCCCCAATTGTGCGATTGGATTCACGATTTGACGGCCGCGGTGGCCGAGGAGACTGAGGCGCTCCAGGCACGGTCTCCGCGGCCACTACGATCGGGGGTTCGAATCCGCCCTCGGGCATGGATATTTCTGCCGTCCTTAGTATTAGCTATTTCATAGGTAGTTTGTAAGTTTAGGGATTGGTGACCCCGTAGTTAAGTCCCATAAGCTATACAAACATTTGAATATTTGAATTCTATTCACGATTTCTTATGACAAAGGACACAGTTCGTTGTAATTGACGGTAAGTCATCGAGTAAAACAGAAGTGATATCTGGCGTTCCCCAGGGAAGCGTTATAGGTCCCCTACTCTTCCTTGTGTTTATAAACGATTTACGAGACAATCTGAACTGCTCCCTTAGACTGTTCGCGGATGATGGTGTCGTTTATCGGTTAGTGAAGCCAACAGAGGATCAAAAGCAAGTGCAAAGCGATTTAGACAAAATTTCTACATGGTGCGAAAATTGGAAATTGACACTAAATAAAGAAAAACGTGAAGTAATACACTTGACCATTAAAAGAAATCCGCTGAACTTCAGTTACGCGATAAATCGGTCAAATCTTAAGGTCGTAAATTCTACCAAATACCTAGGAGTTACAAATACGAACAACTTAGACTGGAGAGAACACATAGAAAATATTGTGGGGAAGACGGACCAAAGATTACGTTTCATTGGCAGAACACTTCGAAGATGCACCAGCTCCACCAAAGAGACTGCCTACATCATACTTGTGCGTCCTCTCCTGGAGTACTGTTACCCGTTGTGGGACCCTCATCAGGTAGGACAGACGGATGATATTGAGAAGGTTCAGAGAAGGGCAGCTCGTTTTGTTTTATCACGTTAAGGGGGGGGGGGTCACGGAAATGTTGCACGAATTGGGATGGAAATCATTAAAAGAAAGACGTTACTCATTGCGGCGTGATCTGTTTGCGAAGTTTCAATCACCGACCTATACTTCTGAAGTTTGCTAGCCCCACCTTCTTAGGGAGACATGACCATCCCAATAAAATAAGAGAAATCAGATCGAAAACGGAACGATTTAGGTGCTCTTTCTTCCCGCGCGCTATTAGAGAATGGAACGGTAGAGAAAAATTATGAAAGTGGTCAATGAACCCTCTGCCAGGCACTTAAATGTGATTTGCAGAGTATCTATGTAGATGTTGATGTAGAAATAATGAAATCATGTTGTCTGTAGTTATTATTGTTAAATTGTGTCAGTGGAAAACTGAAAATCAAACTAATAAATACATTGAGAGGCTACAGGTTTTATTTGGTTTTCTGTTCTTGATGTAGATTCTTTTTCCGTCGATCTATGTTGGCAGTAGCAAAACGAGTAATGATGTAGAGAGAAAAATAATATTCTGTGATTGCAGTCAGGCTGTTTGTGGAACGGCGGATAAAAAACATATGGACGTCGATGAGGTTGTTCTGTGGAATTTTTGATCGTGATTTGAAGTTTATATTGGTGACTTTTTGCTGGTATTACAACAGATGTTCAAATGTTCAAATGTTTGTAAAGCTTATGGGGCTTAACTACGGGGTCATCAGTCCCTAAACTTACAAACAACTTATGAACTACTTACGAACTAGGACGGCACAAATATCCATGCCCGACGGCGGATTCGAACCCCCGACCGTAGTGGTCGTGCTGACCGTGACTGGAGCGCCTCAGTCACCTCGGCCACCGCGGCCGGCTACAACAGATGTTTTTTACCTTTTATTTCGTTTGTTATTGGAATGTGAGGTGGCAACCATACAGACCATGTGATCAGGGACTTCATTCCAAATGAGTCTAATTCCTTAATCCCACCAAGCTACAAAAGGGTAGCACACTGGACTCGCATTAGGGGAGACGGTGGTTCAAATTCACAACTCGCCAATCCAGATTTAGGATTTCCGTGATTTTCCTAAATTACACCAGGCAAATGCCGAAATGTTTCCCTCGAAAGGGCACGGCCGATTTCCTTCCACATCCTTACCCAAATACTCCGAGCGTAAGCTCAAAGATTCCTTCCTCCCTTAACCCAATATTGATAATGAATCCCTTCTTTGAATGTTAGAATAAATAGGTTTTTATATTTCCGCCTTTCTTTAGCATGCATTGGACATTTTACGCCTGGCTATCTTATATATTAAAAGAATCTACGAAAACTAAAGTCAGTCGGCCAGACCAAACTACCCGGCGGAGTTCCTTCAATTTTGTTTTAAACGAAAGGTATTCATCCACAAATTTTTCATAACTCTCGCCTTCATTTTTTTTATACTCAAACGCGATTACCTTAAGTATATTTCTTATGGGAATGTCCTTGCTGTAAACTAAAGTCAGTCGGTCAGGCTGTTCCATCCGACCGATTTGCTTTAAAGGAAAGGTATTCATTCTCAGATTTGTCATCAAGTCTCAGAATTAACTCAAGTCTCTCCAACCTTTATTTTTATTCAAACGCGATATCCTTCTGTCCTTGCATTGAATTGTTTTACGATATCTTCGGTTCTAATTAAGGTACGCAGTTCTTTTTGACCTAACAACACTCATCGGATCAAACTCTTTCATTTGCGTTTCTAAACACTTGCATTTATTGATTCTGAAGAAAACTATGCATGAACATTCAACTTCCATTTTTACCAACCTTTTTTTTTTTTTTTTTTTTTTTTTTTTTTTTTTTTTTTTTTTTTTTGTCATTCCACTAACGGTGCGAAGTAATCGCGCGGGGCCTCAGTTAAGGTCGACTGAGCTTATTTTTCGGAATAATTTGTTTGTAGCGCCGTATTGCATCTCTCCACTCTTTGCAGGTAATGTTTCCAAGCCACGGCATTGCACATAGCTTGCTGCGGTGGAGTAGCCGAGTGGTCTAAAGCGTCTCGCTGCGGAGCGCGCGGTTGCTCGCCGTGGAGGTTCGAGTCCTTCCTGGGGCATGGGTGGGTGTGTGTGACGTTTTTTGAGCACATAGCTGGTAGAATTATGTTGATCTTTGGAATGTTTTTTTCGAACAGAGAGGACGCGTGTGATTTTCCAGCAAAGCAGATGCAAATCTTATTCGTAGCTAAAATATTTTGTCGATCGCTATTGCAACACAGTGTTTGCCTATTGTTATGATTTATGTTTCTTCGTAGTTCTGTGTTTCACAGACTAACCGTGTTTATTTTTCAAAAATCGAATGTTTGTGTAGCTCTTGGACCAAAGTACTATGGTCATCAGTCCTTAAACTAACCTATACTACGGAAAAAAACACACATCCAAGTCCGAGGGAGGAATCGAACCCCGACGTATTTATTTTTCATCTACTCTGTTGCACAGGGCCAAAGTTAAAAAAAATCCCAAAAGTAAGAAGACAAACATTTTTCTGTCATTACATGTCACTGACATTTTATCATTTACGTACGCGAGGCAGAAAGCATTTTTGAAAATAATTCTCTTACTCTGAATCAGTATTCTGTTGCGTAAAAGCTTAGGCCTACGTACGATTTACTATAACAAATTGTCTCTGGAACGCAATTGAAAGTATTTTCGTTTAAGTCTACTGTATTTCACATGTTGACGAAACAATTTTTGTAAAGGTTTACATTCGCACTTTGTGTCTGCCTGTCCCATTAATTGTGGTAATAATCACGATTCACACACACACACACACACACACACACACACACACCATTCCACAAACGATTCTATCAGGTATTTCATATACGCTACATGATCTTTATTTATTTCAATAACGATTACGAACTTTCAGTATATTTCTAGTGCGAAACATCCTTGGTACTCGGTTTAATCTAACACATTTTATAATTATCCCAGGAACAAGACATCAAGAATGCATCCTTCTCGTCTAAAGTGAGCAAAGAGTACGTTCATCGTGATTAAACTGTTATTCTGTCTGACATGTGGTTTACCTAAGTTTTCTGAGAAACTGCTGAGGTGTAATACTGAATCATGGCAAACTAAAAGCGACGGAAAATTACTAAAAAAATGCAGCCAAAAGAACGCTCAATGAAGAAGTCTACAGGGATATACTGTGTGTACCAAGTGGAATATAAGTTTCAGTGCCTAGTCCATCGCGCTTCCGGATGTGATAGCAGGCAAAACAGGAACCGCTACTACTTCGTGTGTCACGAGTTGTTGACAAAGCACATCGACTAAACGCTGACGACGTACGGCGAGCCGCATTGCAGCATAAAAGTAATACTAGATTTCTCATAAGTTATAAATCAGGCACGACCACCATTCCAGCCTAATAATATGCGCCATTTTGTAACGCGTAGGCACAATACGGTATTTCTGGAAATCGTGTTATAGCCTATAGGCTATGATTAGTTACGTTATGCTTTGCAGTATATTGTAAGAAAAGAAAAAGGAAATGAAATTCAAATAATTTAAAAAAGTGCCACGGTGGAGTGGCCGAGCGTTCTAAGGCGTCTTGCTGCGGAGTGCGCGGATGCTCTCTGTCGAAGGTTAGAGTCCTCCATCGAATATATATATATATATATATATATATATATATATATATATATATATGTGTGTGTGTGTGTGTGTGTGTGTGTGTGTGTGTGTGTGTGTGTGTGTGTGAGAGAGAGTGAGTGTGTGTGTGTGTGTGTGTGTGTGTGTGTGTGTGTTGTCTTTAGCATGAGTTAGTTTAAGTAGATGGAAGTTCAAATGTTCAAATGGTGCTACACAAACATTCGATTTTTGAAAAATAAACACGGTTAGTCTGTGAAACACAGAACTACGAAGAAACATAAATCATGTAAGTATAACAATAGGCAAACACTGTGTTGCAATAGCGATCGACAAAATATCGGACCAAACTGCGTGGTCATCAGTCCGTAACTTACAAACTACTTAAACCTAGGTAAACTAACCTAAGGACAACACACACACCCATGCCCCAGGGAGGACTCGAACTCCACGGCGAGCAACCGCGCGCTCCGCAGCGAGACGCTTTAGACCGCTCGGCTACTACACCGCGTCAGTTTGTAAGTCTAGGGACTGATGAACTTAGCAGTTTGGTCCAATAAGTTTACAAACATTTGAAAATTTGAATTTTAAACCCGCTAAAACGCTCAATTTGAGTCATGAGGTGCCTGTGACATCGACTGACATGATGCTACTCCTGCTGTCGTAAAATTCACTGTGATATAGTGTTTGGACACTCACTTTTCTGGTAATGGTCTGCAAATACTGAAGTAGTATCACATTACACAAAACCAAATTAAAATTTATTTTTGCAAGTGCCAAGAAATGAAAACTGCGCACACAGTAGGTGAAACTCTCTCTTCGTCAAAGAAGTAGCCGCATGGTCTAAAGCATCATGCTATGTACTGAGTGGCCGCTCCTGCCGGAGGTTCGTGTCCTCCCTCGGGCATGTGTGTGTGTGTGTGTGTGTGTGTGTGTGTGTGTGTGTGTGTGTGTGTGTTGTCTTTAGTGTAAGTTAGTTTAAGTAGTTTGTAAATCTAGGGTCTCATAACCATATCAGATTGGTCCAATAGGTTCACGACATTTCAGCATTTTAAAAAGCGCTCTCTGGCATCGATGAGATAGCAGTCACTTCGTTTATTTTTGTGAGGATCATTGTAATGTAAATAAACATTCCATATGATACTTATCATTATATTAGTTATCTATTAAGTATCACGCACTACAGCTACAAAGGTGTAAAATATTATCGTGTAAAGATTAGTGAGCTGATGTTTAAATTTCCGAAACCGGCTGTTCACGATATAACAAGCCATGATTTGTATTTAAAGTCGTTTTCTAAAGTAAATGGTGAAAATACAATGTGATGTTTGATGTCACTTTCAATAGTTAAATCAGTGATGCGGTATTTCAATATATGATCGGTAAACCAACAATTTCGGTTTAAAAATGTTGAAATGTTTGTAAATGTGTGGGACTCAATTACTGTGGTCATAGCGCTTAGGCTTCCAAACTACTTAAACTAACTTACGCTAGCAGACCAATTGCTAAAAGGAGGCCACAGCTTCAAGGTAACACATGAATTCCTACACCATTCCATATTTGACCTGTTGGAAATTAATAAAAAATGTTAACTTCCCCACACCTTGTACTAAATGAGAAGACACAATTTCCATTATCGCCACTTCTGTCTACAGAATCTAATCAAGTCACATAAACTACCCACCGCTAATGTGGTGGAAATACCCAATGCTATTCAGCTACCTCAAGTCCCTACTACATATCCATACTGGCTACTTGCCAGATACCAATTCAATTTATTATTTTGTTAGTAATATTGGACATTTAATCCACTAACTATAATTTAACCATATATATATATATATATATATATATATATATATATATATATATATATATATATATACAGGGTGAGACACCTTATATTACCGCTGGATATATTTCGTAAACGACATCAAATACTGACGAACCGATACCACAGACCGAACGTGAGGAGAGGGGCTAGTGTAATTGGTTAATACAAACCACTAAAAATGCACGGAAGTATGTTTTTTAACGCAAACCTACGTTTTTTAATGAAACCCCGTTAGTTTTGTTAGCACATCTGAACATATAAACAAATACGTAATCAGTGCCGTTTGTTGCGTTGTAAAATGTTAATTACATCCGGAGATATTGGAACCTATAGTTGACGCTTGAAACCTCCGACGTTCAGTTGCGTGTTGTAACAAACACGGGTCACATAAATATTGTAGAATATTACACCAGTATCGTGTGTATTGTCGAATATTACACCAGTGTCGTGTGTGTCTTTAGTGGTCAGATAACATGTTGTTCAAAGATCACATAATAGAAAATACAGCCCCATGTGACGTCAGGAAGATGACTGAAGAACTGAGTGTTGCCGTCATTGAATCTAAGATTTTCTGAATGCTTAATAATAAAGTACGGTGTTCATTCCAAAATAACAGAACTATCTATACAGGAAAAGAACTTCCTCTGAGAAATATACAGGAATTGTGGGCCCACACGTAGAAAAAGGAAGTCACTGAACATAGTAAAACGGCAGACTCTCCTGTTACAGTAGAATCTCGATTACCCGATCTTCGGTTATCCGACCTTCCGTGTTATCCGAATCTTTCACCACGCCGGGACTGTACGCAAAAATGCTTGGATGAGGTCAGACATTTTTAAAGAATGGTTTTTTAACGACTTCGTGCCACAAGCTGAAAAGTTGAAAGCCAACAAATTGCCTTGGAAAGTACGGTTGCTTCTAGACAATGATACTTGTCATCCTAATAAGGATGAACATCAAGATAAAGATATAAAGGGGATGTTTTTGCCTCGAAATGTCACATCCTGATGTCGGGCCTATGGACCAAGGGACCTTAGAAACGCTGAAGAGAAACTACGGCAGAAACTTGCTTTCTTCTTCGATTAATGCTATGGACTAGGGAGAAGACATAGTAGAGAAGTTGCACCGTATTAATTTGAAAGACACAGCTTATGACATGGCCCAATCTTGGGACAGTGTGGAGATAAATACAATTGCAAAATCCTGGAAAATATTGCTACAGGAAAATCAAGATAATGGCAATCTGCGGCAGCAGACCGAACCTGAAAATACTACCCTGCTTTCATTGTTACGAAATGTTCCGAGATGTGCTGACGCTATGGAAGAAGAAGTAAATGAATGAATTGTCCAAGATGAAGAATTTGAAGTGACAGATGAAGATATAGTCAAGATGGTAAACGAAAAAGAAGAAAAAGACGATGAAGCGGATGTACAGTAGCTGGAGGAAATGTCGTCTATTACTTCTTAATAGACTACGTGATTTAGCGGTGAAAGAACGGCAAACAGCAGGCAAACAACAGGCACTAACTTCTTTACACAGATTTATTTATGTTTTTGTAGTTCAGTGAAGTCTTTCACAAGCACATCATTGAACTGCTAGACGTAAGTATCTACAGTATTCAATCTAGTTCAATTTGTACTGTATTACATTTTTAACTCATGTGGCCTACTTTAATTTTTGGGTGACGTACTATCTTATCACTTTTCTTTGAGTGCCCTGTTATGTATTTTAACGTTATATTTAGTTCTTGTTCGCGTCTAATATATAAAGCAGAGTGTCCGTATATTTGTACGTGTTGCATACAAATCTACAGTTCCGTTCCAATCTTTATGAAATTTTGTACACGTAAGCTTCAATCCATGAGGACGGTCGCCGTAAGTGTAAGAATCGCTAGATATGACGTCATAAACAATGAGATACGCGTAAAACTGCTGCATTTTGCGACAATGCTGCTCATTTTATCCTAAACCATTGGACCGATTTCAACCAAATTTGGTGCACATATTCCTTACTGTGAGGTAACACTGCTGTCAGGGTAAGAACAACATACGACACACGGTTTAGAAGATACAATGTCATAAACAATATAGTTGTAAAAAACCTGCAAAATAATGCGGTGAGACTTTATTCACACACACAAAATGAGAATGACAGTACTTAGCGACTTGCAACAAACTTTAAACATAATTTCAAACCTTTATTAAACTTTTCCTCGCTAACAACCACAGCAAGATAATGAAAGGAAAAAAGTTTCACGCTTACTACTTTTCATCTGTTTATGGAGTAAAACTACAGCATTCGGTATGACGTTGCAATGTATAATTTCTACACTACAAATTGAAGCCGTAGGATATTTTACAGACATTATAAACACATATAGTTGAATGTACCTTCTAAATTGTATCACAGTACGACACGTAGTACATGAGATATGAGCATATAAACAGTAACGACCCGTCCGCGGTGGCCGAGGGGACTGAGGCGCTCCAGTCACGGACTGCACAGCCACTACGGTCGGGGGTTCGAATCCCCCCTCGGGCATGGATATTTGTGCCGTACTTAGTCTTAGCTAGTTCATAAGTAGTTTGTAAGCTTAGGGACTGATGACCCCGTAGTTAAGTCCCATAAGTCCTACAAACATTTGAACATTTTAAACAGTAACGTTCCGCTTTTCATGGTCTAAAACTACGGCATTCGGTATGGCATTACAATTTTTAATTTCTACAGCACACAGTGTAGCTGCATGAAATTTTACAGACAGTATACACTCATATAGTTTAGTGTACCTTCTAAATTGCATCACAGTACGACACGTAGTTCATGAGATATGCGCACATTAACAGTAACGTTCATGAACACCGCCCCATTATGCACCAAGTTTTAAACTATTACTTCTATACTCATAATTGTATTCAGACATACAGCCCTTATACAAATGAATATATACCTGAAAAATGGCGGGAATAAATAAATAAATACGCGGGCAACGCCGGGTTTTCAGCTAGTATTTAATAAGTTTTCTATGTTCAAATAAATTTTTCAAACTTTTAATGATTTTTTTTTCATTATTTTCCGAGTTATTCGACCTACTCGCTTATCCGACCTTGCCGCGGCCGGTTTAGGTCGGATACCAAGACTCGACTAGGAACATTTAATATTTAATACACCAGCTTTCCCTCATCCAGCAGTAAACGTAACACCCAGAAGATGGCCGCTTGCAATGCTGGCCGAAACGTCGGTGAAATATTTGATATATTGACGATACGGTCCAATACCCAGAAGAGTTTTATCAACAAGACTCTGCTGTATTATTCAAAACATAGAGCTAGTTAGCGTAGGTACTAACGTGGCAGGAGTAAATTCAACAGCTTTGTTGCTCCAGTGAGGCCCATCAAGGGGAAGACACGTGGCAGGCGGAGGAAATTCCCGTCTCCCAGAATCGGAGCGGCTGAAACAGTGGCGAAGCTATCATAGGGCTAGGCGGGGCAGTGCCCCGGGGCCCCCGAGCTCAAAGGGCCCCCTCTCGACCACCGTGAGCGACGTTTGAAAAAAGGTACAGTACACTATCGATTTTTTGTTTTTGCTCTTCCACCCTACCGTCCGTTATCTTCACCTTCCCTCAAACCAAGCATCCCACAGTAGCCGCACTGGGCCACCGAGTGGCGGAACATTGCTTTTAGTGGGTCCTTCACCAGACGCCGCTCGGTGGTGCTGCTGACCTTCCAAGCCGCCAGTCGCGGTGTGTACAACAATCGGCACACTTCAGTCGGCGTTGCAGAAGAAGGAGAGGCAGCATCAAAGCTGCTCACAGCAACAGCTGCGCCTTCGCAGTATAGCGGCGTCCCCCAATTACTTCTGGATAGTCGACGACCTACTGTATATGATATTTTAGTTGAATGAAGGATTTTAAACATTTAACTTTTTGAACATTGAGCAACAAACCTCAAACGCACGAAGTGAAATCCAAATATTAGTCCCACTCAGAATATAAACATAACAAGGTTTATTACTTGTCCACTAAGACATGACCCTGCCACCGTGTATTGTCGCTTGAAGTCGGAGTTGCCATGGCTGCCAATCTTTGCGAAATAACAGTGAATGGCGCTGAATTACTAGCAGTGTAAAACTTCCTGGCAGATTAAAATTGTGTGCCGGAACCGGGACTCGAACCTGGGACCTTTGCCTTTCGCGGTCAAGCGCGCTACCGACTGTACCGCACAGTCGGTAGTGCGCTTGCCCGCGAAAGGCAAAGGTCCCAGGTTCGAGTCCCGGTTCCGGCGTACAGTCGGTACAGTCGGTAGCGCGCTTGCCCGCGAAAGGCAAAGGTCCCAGGTTCGAGTCCCGGTTCCGGCACGCAATTTTAATCTGCCAGGAAGTTTCATATCAGCGCACACTCCG
Source organism: Locusta migratoria (assembly GCA_026315105.1). Lineage (NCBI taxonomy): Eukaryota > Metazoa > Arthropoda > Insecta > Orthoptera > Acrididae > Locusta > Locusta migratoria. The sequence continues at coordinate 679,265,822 of CM048744.1, forward strand.
CTGCAGAGTGAAAGATTCATTCATACTAGCAGTGTGTTTGACAATACACGGTCTGACCACATTTGAATATGAAGCCTGCACAATGTATTATTACAGAGCGGTATTATTATGGTAACTCAACTGTTTGTATAGTGAATTCCCCCAGGGGAGTGCTCCTTAATCATAGATCCCAATGAAGCGCTGTAACCAACTGCACTCTGAAATGCATGCGAGAAGAAGAGAAAATATGGTTACTTTGTCAGAATAGTGAATTGTCCATTCTAAACGCTGCCCTCTACCCCAGTGTCGTGATAATAAGCGAAGATGTCGACTTATTTCACTTATTACTTCATGCAGCCTGGTAGCGGCACAGCTCAATACAAAGTGTTTGATCATGCAAAATCCGGCAACTTCCTTTTGCTGAAACCATCCTACACGAATACTTCCCCCATTTTCTTTCTTTGACTGGGCTATCACAGAAATAAGGCTGATCGGCATGGAGCATGGGGTCGTTTTATCTGCATGTCCTGCCCAGCCCCAACTCTGTCCCTCGGCAAAATTTCCTCCAAATGCACCCAGTAATTTTTGCGTAAAAGAATACCAAACAAACTTTTACAGTTATAACTATATTATCTGCTGCGTGACACATAATATTTACTTAGCAATATTTAGGTTTGCCTTATTATTTCTTCCAGTGGGCGGTAAGGAGCTGATGAAATAGTTTTGCATCTGTATACAGTTTTAGCTTAAAGCGGACCCCAATGTCATTTTTTCCCCGGGGCCCTTGGTGACATAGCTACGCCACTGGGCTGAAAGAGTGACGCAAGGCTTGCAGCGTGAGTGTGCGTCACACGTGACGTCACGACTGCACGCGAAGCGCGGGGAGGGCTGGCAGGTAGCTGCAACACAAGCAGCTGGCTGTTGAGTCACCGCAGCCGCGGTCACTGCTCAAATTATACTGCCAGCGAGCGCGCTTACTACTCCATGCTCAGCCACTTCTTATCATTTCACCAGTGGCGGCTCGTACAAAATTTGACCAGTGTGCTACAATATTACAAAAATATACAGGAAACAAAATATACTAAAATAAAAAGTCAACCTTTGTATGATTGCTTTTAATTAAATATCAATTAATGTTGTATTGACCGTAAGACCTTTAGTGGAATCTATAACAGTGTTGCCAACTGCATGAATTCACTGCAGGTAGTAAATATAACGTTTAAAAATATTAATTTTATTTACAGAAATTAAAAATTTAGACTCAGAGGTATCTGAATACGAGCCTCACACAGATAGGTTTGAGAGACAACGCGCAAGACGCCTAAGCCAGCGCGCTATTTGACTCTGTATGCCGCAATATTCGTCATTTACTATTTTTCCGCAACCGTTACACGCAGCACGAAGAGAAATATTGATCTGGTGCTGCAGTCGGTCTCAGCACACAGGAGTCGCCAGGCCTGACGTCACGTCTGCGCATGCGCACTAGCGAACAGACGACTGCGCCGCCTCTCTGCGCACGTACCAGCGCGGCTGAATCCCACTTCAGCACACGGAGCTGGTTTCCAGCTATCGCGGCAAGAGCGCTCCAAAATGCGTTTTCATCCTTATTACTAGCATTCTAATATGCATTGGAAGGGAATTGGCATAATTTTATTGTGATATCTGGCTCGTATTCCCAGAGAAAGGATGTAATTTTACAGCGATTTCTCGCTTGCATTCGAAGAGAAATGGCATAATTTTGGTAATATATTTACAGTGTGCTGCAGCACATTAGCACATTATCACCAGCTGCCACTACATTTCATTTTAAGTAGTACTTTCCTCGTTTTGTATGTGTTTGTGCTCTTCTCCCTATTGTCCTATTATCAGAGATGTGAAAAGTACTTTTTAACCCTTTATTTACCCACGTTGCTTCTTCCTTAAAGATTGCATATACTCTCTATTTGCCGATATTTACTGTAATTCTCAAGCCAGTAGTGACAATAGATGGCAGGAAGTAACCAGCAGAGAGCAGGAAACAATTACTGAGAACGGCGACTTGCTGTGATCCACATCGAAATTCGGTAAAGAAAAGATTAAAAAAGGATTTGAAAACAAAATCCAAATACGAGGGTTGGAACATAACTCTTTATTTGTCAATGTTGCTCTCAAGCAACATCAAAATTGTTCGTGGTTTTCTGAAACATGTTTCAAGTTTCATCCTTGGATGGGCAACAGTGCTGGAAACTAACATTTAAGCTCTCCAATAAAGTGATGTTTCGTTGTCTTTTGCGAAAAGTTTAGCAATAAATTGAATCTTTAGCGGACACTCCAAGCATACGTTATCGAGGTACGTGTTTGTTTCAATTTTATGACGATATTTTTTTTATACTTGGAAAACTGCTTACAAAAGGGGAAAAAGGAAGTTCAATTACTATGGAAAAATGTTGACGAGTTCTTATATGGGAGACTGAAAATGGACTTATATTTTTTTGCAAATGATTATTAAAAGAAGGGAAGGATAGGAAAGAAAGGATTGACAGTTGCCGCATTTGGGCATTGATATTAAGCAAGGGCGACAAGTGGAAATGTGAGCCGGACCGGGAATCGAACCCGGGTCTCCCGCAGCGGTCGCCTTAACCGCTAGGCCATCCGTGTTCGCCTCCCGTCCATCTCAAATTCTCACATGTCGCACGCTATGTTTGTAGCGCCCCCATCGTCCATGCCCTCTTACACTCGCCATTACGGATTCCCGTGCGAGGTCGGACGTATGACCGCATCTGCGGTGAAATAACTGAAGCTAACGCCGTCGTCGCGTTTAATACTTATTGTATTGGTGTGGTGCCTTTTCTTTCGGAACGTCCGAAAGAACAGACACCACACCTATACAATAAGACTTATATTTATTGGGAAGAGGACGCCTGGTAGACCACTACAAAATGGGCAGTAAGTCCAAAAGAAGAATGAAACAGCATCTCCTGTGCCAGTCAATAATGTACGGTATGACAATATGTTGTCACTTGACAGATTGCGGGCGAAATGGAATTTGCAAGTTTTGTTTTCAGGGATACTTGACTGTAAAACATGGAAATCGTGGGACTGTTCTGAACTTTCCACCAAAAAACGACTTGTTTCCACACTGTAGTATTGATACTTTACCACCATGCAAAGTTTTTGGGCAATGTTATTTACAAACCAGAAACTATATTTTGAATGAAATCATATAAATCTGCCGGCTGCGGTGGCCGAGGGGACTAAGGCGCTCCAGTCACGGTCTGCACGGCCATTACGGTCGGGGGTTCGAATCCCCCCTCGGGCATGGATATTTGTGCCGTCCTAGTTCATAAGTAGTTCGTAAGTTTAGGGACTGATGACCCTGTAGTTAAGTCCCATAGACTATACAAACTTTTTTTTTTCGTATAAATCTGTTCACATGGCCCTACACATTTAAGTAACACAATACTTTTACTTCTCGTGATTTCTGTGTGTGCCAAATAAAGGGTTAAATAGTGGCAACTATTTATTCACAACTGATACAAAAGCGTTACATGTTTGCACCTGTCACTGTCCTTCAAAATAGTCAGCAGTGTTGTGTAGAACCCGTTGCCACCGACGTGGAAGGCTTAGTATTCCTGTTCTGTCGATGGTGCGAATGCAGCATTCAATTGCCTGTCAAATCTCTGGAAGAGTTCTGAAGCGAATGCCACGAAGTGGTTCGTTCATCTTCGGAATCAAATCAAAGTCACAACGACTAAAGTCTAGGGTGTATGGTGGACGGTACAGTACTTCCAAGACCCATCGACAGAACAGAGCAGCCACAGCTTGCGCTGTATACGCCCGTGCACTATCATGCAAAATGATGGGTGGGTTGCGCAGAAAGTGTAGCTGGTCGTAGGTGATGCTCAAAAAACGAACAGTAACACTGTGTATTGACGGTCTGCCATGGAGGAATGCAATGCGTTAAGATAGCACCATCACAGCCATACATGAGAATCACCATAACTTTTACCATGCTGGGGTTCCGGCGCACTTTCAAATTTCGCGGCGACCCATAATGACGCAATTTTTCTGATTGGCGTTTCAGTTTTGGCTCATACGATGTGGCCCATGTCTCACCTAATGTTACGTAAGAAAGCCCCTCCTTCGCGCACATAGAGCTCCAAGTGCTTCTGAGCAGTGTGGTAACGCATCCATTTCTGCATTTCTGAATTTCAATTGTGTCACATTGCATAGGTATGGCCTCTTCCATTAATAGCTTTGCCTCTTCCATGGGTCATTTAGATCCTATTTTCTACAAGTCATTTAAAAAGTGATTATTAGAAATATTTTCAACTTCTGACTTTTTGCTAGTAAACGTTTTAATGGCTACGCAGTTTCTTTGTTCTCTTGGTTGTTCCGTTTTCCTTTCAATTAAATTCCAAGTTGTTTTGATTTTATTACCAGAAGTACTGATCTCAAACATAATACACATGCTTCTGGAGTTTTTAATAACTTTTCTTAATATCAAGCAGTAGTTTTTGTAATATTTGACTGTTTCTGGGTCACTACTCTTTCTTGTTGTTAGATTCAGTTCCCTTTTCAGGTTACAATATACTTTTATTCCTTTAGTTAGGCATTCTTTTTACATGGTTTCTTACAATTATATCTAACGATTTTCTTGGGAAAACGGTTTTCAAAAACACAAATGCATCGTAGAATAAGTTATATTTAAAATTAGAATCTGGTTCCCAGTCTAACTGCTTTAAGCTTTCCATAAACTTGGCAATTGTTGAAGCATTAACTTAACGCACTATTTTGGATGTCTGTTTTCAATTCGTGTATGCGGTACGTCATGTACTGTAACTATCTGTGCAACATGATAGGAAAGACCATCCTCAACAAGACAAACATTTGTGTTTTTGATCCTGGTCTATAAAAAAGTTATCTGTATGTCGCTGTCCTTTACTACCACAGTAGGAATATCAATAGCGGATGTCAAATTGAAAAATTGGCAAGCAGTAAAGAATCACTAACTGCAACGTCAACTAGCCCTATCAAAATCGGAATATTCCACTTTTTTTTTTCCTTCTTAAGGCAATTCGTAAAATACTGGATCAGTATCCAGTCTATCCCACCTATTAATCGGTCGTTCTGATGTATAATGTTTAACAAATCAGTATCGATTACCTGTTATAAACGACTGAATATCGACACACTTTTGGAATGAGATGTACTGCAAGCGCGTTCGACAGCAGTGTAACTCGACTGGTTCACTGTCTTTATTAAGTGAAAGCGCTTCTTGGTGACGGTGCATCCAGCTTGGGAAGCAAATCTTCCTTGATTCACTTGCGGAGCCTGGCGTTACGCTGCATTTCGTACATTCGTATATTAAAAAGAAAGCTAAATATTCAAACATACCGACCATCAAGAAGGCGAAGTTAACATTTTGTGCTGGACCGAGACTGGAACCCGGATTTTTCGCTTCCTGACAACGTTCCACTTGACTGTGTGTGTGCGTGTGCGCGTGTGTGCGCGCGTGTGCGCGCGTGTGCGCGCGTGCGAGCGTGTGCGCGTGTGCGCGCGTGTGCGCGTGTGCGTGTGTGCGTGTGTGCGTGTGCGTGTGTTTGTGTTTATTACGATCGTGGGATGGTGTTTGTTCCAAGTTGATAGTTCTTGGCTTAGTTTTTCATTACAGAGATCGGCAGCCCTCTGATCGAACGCCAGTTACGCTATTCAGTCACGTTTCACAACTTATCGTTCACTACGCCTGTAGTAACCCTGCCCATACTTGCTCTTGCTCTCAGCTTCAACTCTGATCCGTATCGTAATTGCCGATACTCTCCAATATCGGAAAAGTACCCCGGAAGATAAGGCTGATGTGGAATTACATTTTGTATTGGGGAGGGAGACGTATTTCGGTACACCGTTGAAAGTTTTCCATCAAAATATTTGAAGGATGATAATTGTTATTTTGAATGTCAAAGTTTTCTATAAATGCGAATGGAAGTAAACCTCCGTTCATTATGAGTTGTCAGTATTATAGTAAGCCTTAGGTAACAATTTTAAGACGAATTTAACATTACTCTGTGACACTGAAATAAAGTTGAAGTCCTATCGTCAGAAAGAAAATTATATCCTGTAGAAACCAGAACAAAATTAACTATGCATCACGGAGGAACATTAAATATTAATTGATGACGAATCTTACCTCGTGAATAACGCCGTTCTCGAAAGTGACTCATCTGACAGCTAAAGCGCAGCGCTTGGTTAATATTAACTCTGACCTCTTGAATATTACGTAAAGAAGACGACAGCGGATTTATGAGTTGAGCTGTGTTCTGAGAAAGAGTCTACAATTACGACGAAATTTTTAGTGGAGTTGATTTATAAACTTTGTAGAAGGAAACTTTAAAGTTTGAAACCAATACATTCGCAATGGCAGATATTAGATTACAAAATTTCTGGAGACAGAAAACTATTTCTAACGATGACATTCTGGAAGCGGCAGTAAAATCGATAACAAAAAAGAAAGAAATTTTACCTCGTTAAGTCTTCCTCCAGGTACCTTAAAATCTCTTTCTAAATAAGGCATGAATTGTGAGCCATAACGCTACAACATTTACAATCCTCTGCCTCTTTATCTGGAACAGCGAACACTGCAGGACTTCTCATCTATATACGACGGTTGGAACTTAAATGGGGCAACTGTTTATTCACAACCGATACAAAAGCGTTACATGTTTGCACCTGTTACTGTCCTTTAAGATAGTCACCAGCGTAGTGTAGAACCCGTTGTCAGCTATGTGGAAGGCGTAGTGTACGGTTAGCAAAGCCTGTTCTGTTGATGGTGCGAATGGAGCGGTCTGCTGCCTGTCGAATCTCTGGAACAGTTCTGAAGCGATGCTACGAAGTGGTTCCTTCAGCTTCAAGAAATCAAATCAAAGTCTCAGGTACTTGAGTAGGGGGAGTATGGTGGATGGTACAGTACGTCCCAGTCCCGTCGACCGAACAGACCTGCCACAGCTTGTGCCTACACATAGTCGTGCAAAATGATGAGTGGATTGCACAGAAAGTGTTGCCGCTTCTTTCGCAAAGCTGGTCGCAGGTGATGCCCCAAAAACGAACAGTAATACTGTGCACTGACGGTCTGCCACGGAGGAATCTAGTGCGTTAGGATAACGCCATCACAGTCGTACACGAGAATCACCATAACTTCCACCATACTGGAGCTCTAACGCACTTTCAACTTTCGCGGTGACCCATAATGACGCCATCCTTTGGATTGGTGTTTCATTTTTGGCTCGTACGTTGTCCCACATGTCTCATCCCTCATCCAGTGTTACGATACGGCGTAAGAAATCCTCTCCTTCGAGCTCATAGCGCTCCAAGTGCGTCTGAACAGCGTCGTGCCACATCCATTCCTGCGTTTCCGTCAGTTCTTGCGGAACACATTGTGATGCAGTTGTTTTCATGTCCAGACGTTCCTTCAGGATGCGAAGCACAGTCGTATGCGCTAACCGGTTTCGCGGGCGAGCTGACGCATCGTCTGGCGTCGATCACTGTCCATTAACGCGGCAACAGTATGCACTTCTTCAGAGATTCTAGGACGACCTGCCCGATGAATGTCTGCCACAGTTTGCCAACCTTTGTTGAAGGCTTTTACCCAACTTGCCACTGTTCTGTACGGCAATGCCGATTCCCCGCACGCCTCTTGGAGACCTAGATTCACTATCGTACTGCACTACCTCTGGCACATTCAATCTTCCTGTTTCGAAAACATAGTGACACCGTTACGATAGGCCGCTCGCTCACAGGTGTGTTTCCCTCGATTGTGCGCACGCTAGTGACGTGGGACGGGCGAGACCATTTGCTCGGATGTAAGCCAGGTAAGCAAAATCAAATGTTCAAATGTCTGTAAAGCTTATAGGACTTAACTACGGGGTCATCAGGCCCTAAACTTACAAACTACTTATGAACTAGCTAACACTACGGACGGCACAAATATCCATGCCCGAGGGGGGATTCGAACCCCCGACCGTAGTGGCCGTGACTGGAGCGCCTCAGTCCCCTCGGCCAGCTAGGTAAACAACGTGTGCGATCAGCGACAATAGTAGATTCCATTGCATAGTGTCTCCACATTGTTGCCTCTATTTATGTTACAACCCTCGTACAATTATTGAAATGGTGACTGTTCTTGCGTACATGTCCAAAATAACAGACACCATTTGTTGACATTAACGGTTGCAATTTTCCGAATTCGAAATACTGAAAAATTTCGACTGTTTCGGGCCGTTGCAATAAAGTCAATAGAGAAGTTGAAAAATTATGCTGGACCGAGATTCGAGCATACAGCACAGGCTGTAGTTTGCGAAATAAATAAGTAATATTACATAAAATAAGTGCTTTGTTAATAAAAGAGGTTTATTCTAACGTTTGCAAATGATGTACGCAAAGTCAGAAATTTAGTTGAATAAGGTTCATAAATTCAAATTGGTTCCTTATTGGAAGTGGTCAGATGAATAAATTGAATGAAATGGTTAAACAGTTGCACTGTCTACGATGAGAAATTGGTAGCACTTTCCCCTAAGTAATCTTAACTTCAAGAAACAAAGGAACTCGGTATATTTCCTGAGCGTTCGACATGAAACTGTCAACAGTTCAAACTAGATTAAGTTTCCCGAAAACCATTTCTACTCTCGTAAGTTCTTGTGTAAAAACATAAACACATATCAGCTGCACTGGCGTATACTTGTTCTCGCGAGTCCCGAGAAGCAACCGTTCGCTGCGCAGATCTTAACACTCTGATCAGATCACTCCTATCATCCAGGAGGGTCCTTCTTCTGCCAAGACTAGTGATGGAGCTCCTCTTTTCCTGCACGCTTCTCTCCTCCCCCCCCCCCCCCCCTCAAACAAACACTCCCCCCACTTCTGTCACTTGGTTGCATCCTCATGGACCGATCACCATCCGTTCTAAAATCGTTCACATCTTAACATGAGATATTTCTTTAAGTAAAAACTGACCATCTGAAACCACTTCCTTACTGATGTAACATTATTCAAATACAAAAAAGGACTATTAATTATCTATGTAGATATAAATGAATGTGTGACTGTATATCCTCTAAGTGTTCATAAACCATTCAATCGATTGCAATGAAACTTTGGTGAACTGTTCACCGTACGCCCTCGAAGGTTTCTGACTAAGAAACAAAAGAGCACGATACATAGCACAGGAGATATGACGTCATAAATAATGAGAGGCCACCGCGTGAGAATACCCAGATTTATGCGTCAATTATTGGAAAATGCGAGTAGTTAGGGACCTGCAACAAAATTTACTTGTAATTTCGGACGTTTATGAAGCGTTTTCTGACTCCCCCCCTCTCCACAAAATGAGAAACGAAAAGAAGTCTACCTCTCACAACAGTTTCGCTGTGGATGTATCAGGCATGACCTTGTAAACTATATAGTTGCAAGAAACTGCCACATAATGCGACGAGACTTTATTCATACACTGTATGAGAATGACAGTACTTGGCGACATGCAACCAACCTTAAACATAATTTCAAACCTTTAATGAACTTTTCTTCACTGACAATCATAGAAACATTATGAAAGGAAAAAGGTACCTCGTTTACTACTTTTCCGCTGTTCATGGACTAAAACTAGAGCATTCGGTATGACATTACAATTTATAGCTTCTCCACTACAAACTGTAGCCGCAGAAAATTTTACAGGCAGTATACACACAAATAGCTGAATGTACCTTCTAAATTGTATCACAGTACGACACGTAGTTCATGAAATATGAGCATATAAACAGTAACGTTCATAGAAAACTGCCCTATTATGCTCTAATCTTTAATCTATTACTTCTTTACTACTAATTGTATAGGAAACAGATTAAACAGACATACAGCACTTATACAAATATATCCTGAAAAATGATTCAATTTTACAACGTTGTTGTTGTTGTTGTTGTTGTTGTTGTGGTCTTCAGTCCGGTGACTGGTTTGATGCAGCTCTCCACAATACCCTATTCTGAACAAGCCTCTTCAACTCCACATAAGAACAGCAACCTACATCTGTCTGAATCTGCTTACTGTATCCATCTCTTGGTCTTCCTCTGCGGTTTTTACCCCACACACTTCCCTACAACGCTAAATTCACAATTCCTTGATGTCTAAGAATGTGTCCTCCCAAGCGATCCCTTCATTTAATCAAAGTAAGCCAGAAGTTCTTTTTCTCCCCAATTCTGTTCAGTACCTCCTCATTAGTTACGCGATCCATCCACCTAATCTTCAGCATTCTTCTGTAGCACCACATTTCAAAAGCCTCTATCCCATTGCTGTCCGCACTGCTTATTGTCCATGTTTCACTCCCATACAAGGCAACACTCCATACAAATGTCTTCAGAAAGGACTTCCTTAGGCTTAAATCAATATTCGATGTTAACAAATTTCTCTTTTTCAAAAACGCCTTTCTACCCATTGCCATTCTGCATTTTATATCATCTGTACTGCGACCATCATTTGTTATTTTACTGCCCAAGTAACAAAACTCATCTACCTCGTTACCTAATCTAATTCCTTCAGCATCACCTGATTTTCTTACACTGCACTCCATTACCCTAGTTTTGCTCTTGTTAATGCTCATCTTATATGCACCTTTCAGCACACTGTCCATTCCGTTCAACTGCTCTTCCAGGTTCTTCGCTGTCTCTGACTATGTCGTCAGCAAAACGCAATGTTTTTAATTCTTCACCCTGAACTTTAATTCCTTCTCCAAACTTCTCCTTGCTTTCCTTTATAGCTTGTTCAATGAACAAATTGAATAACATTGGAGAAAGGCTACAACCCTGTCTTACTCCCTTCCCAACCACTGCATCCCTTTCAGGCCCTTCAACTCTGACAACCTCTGTCTGGTTTTTGTACAAGTTGTACATAACCTTACGCTCCCTATATTTTACTCCTGCTTGCTTCAGAACTTGAAAGAGTTTATTCCAATCAACATTGTCAAAAGCCTTCTCCAAATCTACAAAAGCTAGATATGTAGGTTTGCCTTTCCTTAATCTATCTTGTAGGATAAGCCGTAAAGTGAGTATTGCCTCCCGTGTTCCTACATTTCTCCTGAACCCAAACTGATCTTCCCCGAGGTCGGCTTCTACCAACTATTCCATCCTTCTATAAATAATTCGTGTTAATATTTTGCAACCATGACTTATTAAACTGATGCTTCTGTAATTTTCACACCTGTCTGCGCCTGCTTTCTTTGTAATGGGGATTATAACATTTTTCTTAAAGTCTGAGGGTACTTCGCCTGTCTTATAGATCTTACACACCAGGCTGGTTCTCTCAGAGACTTCAGAAGCTCTGAGGGAATGTCATCTACCCCCGGGGCCTTGTTTCGACTTAGATCTTTCAGTGCTTTGTCAGATTCATCTCTCAGTATAGTATCTCCTTTTCATCTTCATCTACTTCTTCTCCCCTTCCTACAATTTTGTCTCTAAGTTGATTTCCTTCGTAGAGCCTCTCTATGTACTCTTTCCACCTTTCAGCTTTCCCTTCTTTGCTGAGAACTGGTTTTTCCATCTGTGTTCTTGATATTCACAGAGCTCTTTTTCTTATCTCCAGCCGGCCGCGGTGGCCGAGGAGACTGAGGCGCGTCAGTCACGGTCTGCACGGCCACTACGGTCGGGGGTTTGTATACTCCCTCGGGCATGGATATTTGTGCCGTCCTTAGGATTAGCTAGTTCATAAGTAGTTTGTAAGTTTAGGGACTGAAGACCTCGTAGTTAAGTCCCATAAGCTGTACGAACATTTGAACATTTTATCTTTTCTCCAAATATCTCTTTTATTTTCCTGTACGCTGTATCTATTGTTCCCCTATTAATACATTCTTCTACATCCTTGCATTTGCCCTCTAGCCTCTCCTGCTTAGCCATTTTACACTTACTGTCAATCTCATTTGTTAGTCGTCTGTATTCTATTTTCCCCGTTTCATTTACTACATTTTTATATTTTCTCCTTTCATCGATTAAATTTAGTATGTCCTGTGATATTCAAGGATTTTTATAGGTGTTGCCGTCGAACCTATTTTGTCCTCTGCTGCCTTCACTATATCATCTCTTAGTGCTAGCCATTCCTCCTCTACTGTTTTATTTTTCCCCGTTTCTGTGAATTGTTGCCTAAAGCTCCCTCGGAAATTCTCAAGAACTTCAGGTTCCTTCAGTTTATCCAGGTCCCATCGCCTTATTTTCCTACCTTTCTGCAGTTTTTTCAGTTTCAGCCAACAATCCTAGACCAATAAGTTATGGTCATATATCTCCCCCTGGGTATGTCTTACTGTTTAAAACCTGGTTCCGAAATCTATGTCTTACCATTATAAAATCTATCTGGTATCTTCCGGTGTCTCCTGGTCTCTTCAGCATATACAACCTTCTTTCGTGATTCTTAAAGCAGGTATTTGTTATAACTAAATTATGTTCCGTACAAAATTCTACCAGGCGGCTTCCTCTTTCATTCTTTTTGCCTAGACCATATTCACCTACTATCTTCCCTTCCCTTCCTTGTCCCATAACAATTAAGTTTTCCTCTCCCTTAATTGTCTGAATAATTTCCTTTAGCTCCTCATATATTTCTTCGATCTCCTCATCATCGTCAGAGCTAGTTGGCATATAAACCTGTACTACTGTTGTCGGTGTTGGCTTTGTATCTATCTTGACTACGATAATGCGATCACTATGTTGCTCATAGTAGTTTACCCGCATTCCCATTTTCTTATTCATTATCAGACCTACTCCTGTAATACCCCAACTGATTTTGTATTTATAGTCCTGTATTCACCTGACCAGAAATCCTGTTCCTCTTTCCACCAAACGTCACTAATCCCCACAATATCTAACTTCAACCTATCCGTTTCTCTTTTTAAATTTTCTAGCTTCCCGACCCGAATATGGGATCTAAAATTCCACGCTCCGACCCGTAGAATGCCAGTATTGTCTTTCCTGATGATCACATCCTCCTGAGTAGTCCCCGCCCGGAGATCCGAATGGGGGACTATTTTACCTCCGGAATATTTTACCCGAGAGGATGCTATCATCATACGTTCATACAGTAGAGCTGCATGTCCTCGGGAAAGGTAACGGCTGTAGTTTCCCCTTGCTTTCAGCCGTTCGCAGTAGCTGTGTGGCAAAGCCACATTAGCTGATGTTACAAGGCCAGCTCAGTCAATTATCCAAAGTGTTGCCCCTGTAACTACTGCAAAGGAGCCACGCGTTTGCCTGGCCTCTCGAGAGGTGTACCCTCATTGTGGTTGCACCTAAGGTACGGCTATCGGTATAATTAAGGCAAGCAAGACACCCCACCTATGTCTGTGGCTCCTGGGGGTGGGGATCCGTGCTTGGTGGCCGTTCGCAGTAGCTGATGTTACAAGGCCAGCTCAGTCAATCATCCAGACTGTTGCCCCTGTAACTACTGAAAAGGCTGCTGCCCCTCTTCAGGAACCACACGTTTGTCTGGCCTCACCACAGATACCTCTCCGCTGTGGTTGCACCTACGGTATGGCTATCTGCGTCGTTGAGGCACGCAAGCCACCCCACCTCGGCAATGTCTGTGGTTCATGGGAGTATAACTCAATAAATATGAGATCGTGCGAATTTTATATTTCATTTGTATTTTGATTCCTATCTTTCTTCATTTGGATACTGCACGTATAATTTTGTACATTATGCAAGATAGCGTTATTTCTTATACATTCTCCGATAAATATTACACGTTTTTAAAAAAAAGGGGATAGACAGAGAGAAGGGATAGGAGAAGTAACAACTCAAGGCAGGAATAAATAAATAAATACCCTGGCAACGCCGGGCTTTTAGCTAGTTATTACATAAAGTGTGAAATAAAGAAATAAATATTTATGTAAATTACTGGCAAACTGTACAATAAATCGGAAAACTAAATTAAATTTACAAGAGGTAAATCATGCTGCTTACATTTTACTATGGATAATATGATGATCCATGTTTCCATTATACATTGATATCAGTTGAAATCAGTCGTTAAATAAATATATATAACTGTGACGCCTCCAAGATAGAGACAATAAGCTATCATCTAAACCAGAGTTTGCTGAAATTGCATGACGCATTCAAAAGGTGGTTATTTTCAGCTTGATTTTTCTATATTTTTATATAATGGTCATCAACATTTGAATTTTTGAGATATTGAAATTATTTTAGAATCATGACATCGTGGATGTCTTAAATGTTGACAGTAAAAATTTTTATAGATTATTTTATTTTATTCTAAACTACTGCATTGTTTCCTCCAGGCACACAAGAAAGGCTCAGCTAACAGCCCTCATTACTTCTGAGTACAAAGCATGAGCCTTTCCCAGACTTCCGCTGATTTAGACACTACCCGATTGGCTGCTCGATGTAACCCAATACCTGGGCTGACTGGGAGATGCTTCCACCGCTTCCCACAGTCGATTGCCAATCCTTTTTCCAGAAAATCGACTACTAGAAGTACGTGCGCCTTTCGTGTCTGTGTGTAAATCGGCCGCCAACCGTATGTCGAGTGCGTCTATAAACCCGAGCTGCATTGTCCGCCATTTTTCCCCAAGCTGTAGTAGTTGCCACGTTCCGAACGAAGCTCACGCGTTATCTTGCGTTTCATTCCACTCGCTCATACTCGCAAACTACTTACTGTATGTACCAGCAATTTTCATGAATATGTTCGTGAAGGACTACACTACGTTTTCATTTTAGTTTCATTTGCAGTAATAGTTTATTAAGAGGATATACTGACCGTTTACGAACATGCACTTACTGACGACGTTACGGGATTTTCGACATGCGAGGAACTTTTTTTCTGTTGAAGTTAGGTGAACACATTAAGCAAATGAAATGTTCAAAATACATCAAATTTTCATCCTCTCCAAACAGGAACTATGTGAGAAATGTAGAACTTGAGATAATGTCAGTTAAACATGCAGCATTGGGATCCGCTCGCTCGTCTAGTAATACCTCCTGTTCAGTATTAGAGCTACTAATAATGAGGCACAGGTTGTTAATGCATAATGTCCATACTTGAAGATACTGTTACTGACTTCTTAACCCATTAAATTTAATAGTTGAAAACTACGAAAGTGCTGTGTCTCCATGTAATATTCAATTTCAATTTTTCAGTTATATGAAAATGACATTGTTAATATCTCAATACAGAGTGCTTTATTATGTGAGGAAATAAGTCAGTTCATTAGGTAGTGTAGAGATTCATGGTATCTGTCATTTTCTAGTATTCTCGCATACAATCCACATTAGATTTAGTAACTTTCGTTCTATTACTGCTAGGCGTTAAATTGAAAGAAATGAAACTCCTGTTAATTTTTGCAAACTGAGTAGTCCGTCTGAAATACTTTGGAACAACAAGCAAAGAAATAAGCATTTGTGACTGATGAAGGAATACCACATGTTCACTGATTAATAAATCCCTAACTTTACTCTTTTTCGTTCAGAAAAGTCTACATTTCCTTGAATACCGCGACAGTTAATGAAGTTTTGCGTAGTAACAATATGGTAAAATACGTCCCTCTTTGCATAATCATTTGCCAAAATATCATTTTGATACCTCTAACGGTGTATGAGACACACTATATTTCATGCTGGCCTTGTCGCTAACGGAAATGAGTTCGCTACATAAAATAAATTTTAGCAATTTGAGTGAAAGGAAATGATCTGCTAATTTTAAAATAAATTTCAATACGTCAGGAAAATTTCATCCGCAGAAACATATGGTGTAATATGCACCAAACGGAATATCATAGCAGCCGTTATTTTTTACTGCAAATTTTTCCTAACCTTTCGCTGTCTCTTATTTCAAAGTCAATATCTTACTAACTATGGCTATTCACGAAATTATGCCGATTTCGTCGCAATGCTGACATATAAAGATTTAAGTAGCGAAAGAATTATATTTTTCTACCAATTAGTTTTCGCGAAATCGTTTGTGAAAGATGGCAGGACGTACCCCTTATGCTGTTGGTGCAGCGGAATTCCAACCATGTTGGGGAACACATGGCGGACGATTCAGCCTGGGTATTTAGGAGCTCTAAGTGCGTCTATGACGTCAATGATGTATAGATTGTGGCGATTGCAGAGTTCTAAATACCTGAGTGCGCTGCAGAATGCGCATGCGCAGAAGCAAGGAACTGTTGTGGCGGCTGCTAACATCGGGAGTTAACCCATTTTGGTCGAGCTCATTCATTTTATAGAAATGCTTTCGCATCTTCTTCAACTACTTTCTATTCGGTTAGTTCTCATCACACCGAAAAGGTTGCAGTGGAGCCTAAAATTCTTTTTTCTACTAGCGTTCTCCTACAAAAGGAGAAGAAATATCTGCAAACAGAAAGATATTAACGTTTTACATGGAAAAAAGCTGTACCATGCATAAATACGAATGTAAATAATATATAAACGTGTTTGAATGAAAATTATTTCAACAATGAAAGAATCAGATTTATTAGAAGAGAAAATGATTTTCGACGTAATTTGACCTTTATCAAGAAAACTAAAGTAAGCAGGTGCTTTTTACTTCATTTTCGGAATTGTTTTATGTGCTGCAAGTATAAATTTTCTTCAGCTAATAAACGTGTATGTTTTGAAATTTTTCGATCATACTCAGATATTTTTT
Source organism: Locusta migratoria (assembly GCA_026315105.1). Lineage (NCBI taxonomy): Eukaryota > Metazoa > Arthropoda > Insecta > Orthoptera > Acrididae > Locusta > Locusta migratoria. The sequence goes on from CM048744.1 coordinate 679,282,454, forward strand.
AGGTCATGAGTACATTATATAAGACGAGAATAGAAAATACACAGGGCCGGCGCAAGGCACGTGCGAAACGTGCGGCCGCACGGGGCGGCACTTTCCGGGGGGCCGCAAATCTGCCGGCCCCTCTTTTTTTGTGTAGTACAAACTCAACATTCATTCCCAAGAGGGGATTCGAAACCAAACGTCAGAGGGAGGGGCTTCGGGAACTGTGGCATGGCTTCTCGACTGCAAATGTTCCAATGTTTGTTAAGCTTATGGGACTTAACTATGGGGTCATCAGTCCCTAAACTTACAAACTACTTATGAACTAGGACGGCACAAATATCCATGCCCGAGGGGGGATTCGAACCCCCGACCATAGTGGCCGTGCAGACCGTGACTGAAGCGCCTCAGTCCCCTCGGCGCGTCTCGACTGCATGCCGGCCGCCCGCCCATGTTGAACAAGGGGAGGGAGGAGGGCTAATTTCTTCCTCGCCACTGTGGCAGCGCCGACGTGTTAACGCCGGATGGGAAGCAGTCTGGCCTACACGCCATTATTCTTATGAGTGGAGCGTTTACTCACAACTAATTTTGCAGGAGACGAAATCTAATTTGGAAATTCGAATGCAATGTTCGATACTACGGTTAAATGTTAAGCCTGAAACAATTTTGCTAAACTCTTCAATGGCAGTTGAGTGTTTTATTCTTTCCGCGCTATGGAAAAAAATTCGTTGAACATTACTACAGTTCAAATGTTTGTATAATCTATGGGACTTAACTACGGGGTCATCAGTCCCTAAACTTACAAACTACTTATGAACTACTTACGAACTAGGATGGCACAAATATCCATGCCGGAAGGTGCGCCCGGATTTCTTGCAACTTGGGATGTAATAGGTAAGTGATTTTCATATAACGTATTGCGCATACACGTTACTCATAAGTTAGAATTTTTCTCCTTCAAGAATGCAGAATAGGAAAATTTATTTTTCTTATGATGTGTTATTTAAAAAAATTGGCAACTCGGCAAATAAGCACGCGTCACCCCAATAGCTAGAATGAAAATAAAGCGCAGAAAAGTGGCGTGATACAGCGATGACTAATTTGTTACCCCTTATTCCATAATCAGACACGACAGAACTGACACATGCAAATTATGACAGATGGCGAGTGTCAGTTCTTTTAAATGAATAACCGCAGTGCAGTGAGCTAATATATTTCGACTAGCATCAGTACCCGTCGATTCCCGAGTATGTATTTATTGCATTATTATGTTACTCCATCTCTTTATTCTTCCTCTCTCCATTGCCTTCCGCCCCACTCTTCGGCCGTTTCAACTGCTTTTATTTTCCATATCTTTATAGATTTCTGGCACAGAGTGGCTATTCTCAATGCTTTGAGTTATGTTTACATATATATCGTCGTGCTGAACGTAACTGTTAATATGACGGTTTAGATGTAAGCACATATTAAAAACTTTGAAACTGGCCAGTGGCCGAAACCTAGGTACATCTGAAAAGTAAAAACAAATATTGCGATTGATTGCTGACTTTTTCTACATATTTGTAAATTTGTTTAATTACAACTTCACAAACGTTTTGTAAAAAAAAAAAAAAAAAAAAAAAAAAAAAAAAAAAAAAAAAAAAAAAACGTGGGGGGGCGGCAATTTAGCAGCTCGCACGGGGCGGCACTTGGGCTTGCGCCGGCCCTGAAAATACATATAGCCCTTTAGTCATGAGTAAACTCAATATCATTTCCTTCTCCCACGTAAAAAGTGCCCTATAACCTCACTTCGTAATTCAGATGTACGCAGCAGACAGCTCTACAATTTTGGTGCTATCGTCTAGTCTAAAAGGACCAATCCAAACAGACGAGACTCAGTACGCGAATAACACGCCAGGGGCGCTGCAGAAGACACACTCGGCTGGAGTAGTCAACTGAGACGACAAGGTCGATCGTGTAAAAGGGGCTTTATCTTTCCACACATTAACATTATACTAATTGCGTGACTCTACGGACATTACTTCCGTAAAGTCACATGTTGGATCAGAGCTTGGCAAACATGTATCTTACCTTGTGAAAACTTTCTTTATTTACTGAATCGAAATTACTGTCAATACCTTTCGATAAATGTGGTGTGTCTGATTCAGTAGAAGTGTTTGAGCTGTCACTTGCTGCTAAGGGATCCGAATCCGAATCTCCCTCTTACACTCAGTGGCACTTTCTTTGTTTTGAACTGGTATTCTCATTGAAGGCACAGGTCGGTTAAGACAAGAGTTACTTGTGGCCACATCAGAGAGTTTCAACGATCACACGAAGCATACGATATACCAGCAAGATTTGGTATAAAATATAAGCTATGTAGGTAGAATAAGAAACATATTTTTTTTTTCAAAATAATTTTAAAGATACAAAATACATTTCCAAAACTATTTTACAAGAAATACAAAGCACCTACACTGAAGAGGTATTTCAAAAACAAATATGTATTTTGTATTTTAATTTTAAATACTTTCTATACAGTCACATCACTGCATATTTAATGTATCCCATCAGAACACAATGCTCACATGAAATTAATTATCTTCGTATGGTTTGAAAAACTTTGACCAATCATTTCCTGTTAAAGATGTTTCGGTATAATTTATGCAAATTCAAGACCGACAGCCCGCCGTGTCTTCGCCGGAATTCTGAAATGAGAAAAGCTGCAGAGCAAGAATAGTCGTCATATCGATAAACAAGCTTTCCAATAACCTCTTCATAAATGGTTGCCGCCAGCTTAGGGTGGTATGTCTTCATAGCTTTTTGAAGATCCACTGTTACTTTGGTTTCTGGATGGTCATAAAGGCGCCAGGTTTATTTATAATTATATATTTATTATGTTCCGCAAGACCAAACTGAGGAGCCTCCGTGGTCACTCCTCAAATTTTAAGAAAATAGTAGTAATAGATAAAGCGAAATGCATAACAATTCTATGCATGCGACCAAGGAAGTTAGAATAAATTGAGATGGCAATATATATGCCGAGCATATACGTCAGATGAAGCCTGTCCGCCATCTTGGTCAGTTTTGGAATGCTATTTCTCTGTTAAAACTATGCATTAGGTCGACCCTCTTACTGTTAATGCGTTGAACTGACAGTCAGCACAAAGTATGTATTTTCAAACTATAAACTTTCTTGAATAAACAGTAATAAATATCATAATATGTTTGAAAACTTATTTTTTAACGGCTAATCTGCACTCTTTTAACACGTTGTACATCACGGCAAAACCGTCGGACGTTTTATTCCTGTTTTAAGTGACATAAAACATTAGCTCTACAATACGAACACTTCTCCAAGACTTAGTAATATGGCTGAGGCAGGCTTCACTTTTTCAGCGTAAGTGCGTTTCCCTATATTCCAACCTCCTTGCACACGACAGGCCTAAGCATAAAAAAAAAAAAAAAAAAAAAAAAAAAAAAAAAAAAAAACCCTAGCACAGAAGTTGGCTATTTTTTAAAAATTTTCCAGGAATTCCACGACAGAATAGAAAGAGTGAGCCACGAGGAAACTTTTCAATTTAGCCTTGAAAGTGCGAGGATTACTACTAAGCATTTTGAATCCTTGTGGCAGCTTATTAAAAATGGATGCTGCAGAATACTGCACACGTTTCTGCACAAGGGTCAAGGAGGTGTGATCCAAATGCAGATTCGATTTCTGTCTAGTATTAACTGGGGGAAAGCTGTTAATTAGGAATAGTCAGATATTGTCAACAACAAACGACGTTAAAGAAAACATGTATTGAAAGGCCAATGTCAGAATTCCCAAGGGTACTAAACAGGGGTTGACACGCAGTACGCGAGCTTACCCTACATATTGCATGAACCGCCCGTTTCTGAGTAATAAATACCCTTTTTGAACCAGGGGAGTCCCCTCCCCCGCACAAAAAAAAAATCAACCGTCATTAGCGAATGAAAATAAGCAAACTAAACTACTTTTAGTGTTGAACTTATTTCAGAAACCGAATGGTAAACAACGCAGCATTTAGTTTTTGAACAAGAGCCTGAATATGTATTTTTCCGGACAACTTACTATTTGTCTCAATGCCCAGTAATTTTAGCTGTTCAGTCTCACTTATCATGTGCTCATTCTGTGTAATTGAAATGTCAGTTTTTGCTTATGTGTGAGTTAGAATCTGTTAAACTGAGACTTTCTGTGATTTAGCATCAATTTATTTTCTACTAGCCATTAACTTATTTCTTTAACTACATTATTTGAGGTTCGTCAATATTGCCAACAACATCCTTCACTACCATGCTAGTGCTGTAAAGTTACGAGCGTTTGGTTCGGCTGGGTGATTTGTGGGATGAAGATATGTGAGAAATGGGGAGCACAATGACGGGGGTGCATTGGCAGACCGTACTAACAAGTATTGAAAAGTCCCCTAAAAGAGATCTGGCCTTTTGACAAACAAATATTCACCGAAATATAATGAAAATGGGGAATCTAACTACTGAATCAGACCCAGGTTAAGTTAAAGATGTACTTAATTTATTTCACAAAACAGTTAGTATTAGAGTAAGATCCATTAATTGACGAAAATAGGAACAGTTCTGAGAACTTGAAAATGTCAAACAATTTCAGATTAGATTACATGAATAAATACAAAAATGACACTAATAAATGACGCAAGTTCCTGCTATAACTGTAGTTTCGAACAGCGGCAAATAACTCGCGACACGGAGGAGACCAAGTGAGCGTACTATAATTACGAGCGCTTTGCACACAAAACGATGTTTAAGGAAACCGCCAAAAGGAAGAATCCTCTCTCCCAGATAAGGAGTTCCAAACAATACTCGACCAAATGCTGCTGGAGCCGGCGTCGCTGAAAATGGGAAGGTGGCAGCAGAGCGTAGGAGTGCTGCAAATCCCGGCTCGGTCGAAAGAAAAAACTTCTCAAGGCAGAAGCGTGAATGCCCTACTCTCAGCCTCTGTGTCCACGGTAAGCACACAGTGTCTATTGAAACCACTCAGATTATGTGTACTAGACACAAGATTGTCGAGTGTGCAATTACACCAGAGCTAGGAATAACGTTATTAGCGCGTCGATGCTGCTGATACAACTTAGCTGAGCCTATTCACACCTCTACGATACTCAGGTCGACAGACACTAGTTTCAGACGGTGTCTGAAAAGTGTATCTGAAATTCAAAGTCCACAAAGCGCAATAGATGGAAAAATAACCGAAGTCTCAAAACATACACAAGTAAGCACCTTAGTCAAGCCAACTGCACTTGTCGGCGTCCTGAGAATAAGTCAAAACTTACATAAGAAAATACCTAAGTCGAGCCGACAGTAGTGGTAGGTTGTTTAAGACGAAGTCAGAACTCACACAAGAAAACGCCTAAATCGAGCCGACCATACTCGTCGGCTGCCTAAGACGAAGTTCCTTCTACATCTACATCTACATACATACTCCGCAATCCACCGTAAGGTGCGTGGCGGAGGGTATACTGTACCACTACTAGGCATTTCCTTTCCTATTCCACTCCCAAATATAACGAGGGAAAAAAAAGAATGCCTATATGCCTCCGTACGAGCCCTAATTTCTCTTATCTTGTCTTTGCAGTCACTACGCGAAATATAAGTAGGCGGCAGCAAGATCGTATTACACTCAGCTTCAAATTCCGGCCCTCTTAAATTTCCTCAAGAGAAATTCACGAAAAGAACGTCGTGTTTCCTCTAGCGATCCCCAACTGAGTTGCCGGAGCATTTCCGTGACACTCGCGCATTGGTCGAACCTACCAGTAACAAACCTAGCTGGTCGTCTCTGAACTGCTTCCATGTCTTCCTTTAAACTGATCTGCTGCGGGACCCAAACACTTGAGCAATACTCAAGAGGTGGTAGTACAAGTGTTTTATACGCGGTCTCCTTTACAGGTGAAGTACATCTTCCCAGTCTCTCAATAAACCGAAGTCGGCTGTCCGCCTTACTCACTACTGTCTTCTGGAGCGCTCCTCCGCACTCTGCTCGCAAAACGCGAGGCAACCCCTCACTAGAAAGCAAGAGCCAGTCGGTTTCTAGGCGCCAATTTTCCCCCAATCTGCGGCCACGTCGACAAAATAGCTTCGAAAAACTGTCCTCCCACTCAGTGCAGTCCAATGACGACCGTTCCCGCGCAGCACGCCCACATAGCCGTTTGCACGGTACGTATTCCTCCGCGGACCGGTCACTGACCTTAAAATGGCAAAACGACTGCAGGTGTTTGTGCTCAAACCTGCCCTATACCATTTTCTTTCCTCCTCCATGTTGCTATGTACAGCTGTAGCAACAATACATAACAACGCTAGGTTCACGCGAAACTACCTCAAAACACCGAAGGACTTAACTTTTATCGGTGTTATCCCAGTTTTCAAACCTCAGTAGAAGGGTACCGGTAGCATAATTCGAGATCTCGCGTGGTGCGTTAGGGGAACAACACCTGGGTGCAGTGTCAAACTCACCCAGGCAGACGAACAGCAAATGCATGTCAACGATACCTAGTGTCCGATACATGAATCACAAGATCCGTTGTTTCGAAACAGTGCCGATTCAAGTTTCGACTCAGTCAAACAGTTCGCTGACTCGATTCACTGAGTCGAAACATCAACTCAGTAGCCAACTCTAGTTAACAAACTGTACAATTGTTCGAGTTTTCAAGCGGCCAGTCTTATCCAGTCTTGTAGTCCAATTATTCCAAAGCTGTAAATATGTAGAGAAACCTACGCCCATTTCGCATGGTTTCCTCTGTATACATAGGGATTTCCATATACTCAACTGGCCAAGCTGAAAAACAGTTACAAATCCATTTACATTCAGAGCCTGAATGCCCTGTGTTCGGCTCTGACTAGTCCTTCATCCTTCTTGATGATAAAGCTTGGAACAAGTGTGCCCACAGCGGAACACAGGGCATTCAGGTTCTGAATTTTGTGTTATTTTGATTTTGTGGTAAATTTTGAAACTTTTCACTGTTTAAAGCGGTTGGATCATCGTAACATTCTTGTAATCATAGGCACATGGAAATGATCCCTTAGTGCACAGAAACTTAACAGTGCATTGCTCATTAGATGGAAGCATATTCAAAAGTTTTTTTCTAAGAAGCGGCTGTGGTCTTGGAATATATTTTTTGTTTCCTGTATTAGTTATATGTGATAATCACTGTAATAAAATTTATTTGTAATATAACTGGCATCGAAACATGGGCATAACTAACTTTCCCATGAAGTTGGTAAAAAGTGCAGATTTTTGACGATCGTTTGTGGCTAAACGACTGAACAGATTTTAACTTATAAGTAATTCATCCTACGCGAAATATTCTACTTTTTCATCTTGGTATATAAGATACTTTAGTTATTGGCGAGAAACTGAAAAAAGAAAAAAAAAAAAAAAAAAAAAAAAAAAAGAAAAAAAAAAAGGAAAGCCCTTTGTTTTTTTGGATCCCAAAACTTGTTCACCAGCCAGAAAGCGTCTAAAATTCATATTTGTATGTCTGATATCAATTAAAATAATTTTTAGTTTGTATTTTTTGCCCGCTCGGCATTTTAGGGGTAATTTGCCTGGACTGTGATAACTGTGGACGGAGTGGGAAGAATCTCCCCCACTTGCCCCTGGACATGGGCGCCTTCAAATCAAATGTTCAAATGTTTGTATAACTTATGGGACTTAACTACAGGGTCATCAGTCCCTAAACTTACAAACTACTTATGAACTAACTAACAATAAGGACGGCACAAATATCGCCGCGGTGGAGTAGCCGAGCGGTCTAAGGCGTCTCGCTGCGGAGCGCGCGGTTGCTCGCCGTGGAGGTTCGAGTCCTCCCTGGGGCATGGGTGTGTGTGTTATCCTTAGGTTAGTTTACCTAGGTTTAAATAGTTTGTAAACTACGGACTGATGACCACGCAGTTTGGTCCGATAGATTTACAAACATTTGATTTTTTGGCACAAATATCCATTCCTGAGTGGGGATTCGAACCCCCGACCGCAGTGGCCGTGCAGACCGTGACTGAAGTCGGCGCCCTTCCTATTAACAACTACGTTTATATGCAACACATCTACTGTACCTGAGTCCGGGAGACCAAAACCGTATTTCGTAAACCATTTTTGTCGCTGTAAATGAGATGACCCTCTGCAATACAATCTACAGTTGTTTGCAGTAGGCTATATGGATATAAATGTACACGTACAACGTGTAAGGCATTAACGGATTAAATAAATACACTTATGTGATTTTAGAGGTAAATGGCTGCTCCACAATTAACAGTAAGACAAAAAAATCAAATGTTTGTATAGCTTATGGGACTTAACTACGGGGTCGTCAGTCCCTAAACTTACAAACTACTTATGAACTAACTAATACTAAGAACGGCACAAATATCCATGCCCGAGGGGGGATTCGAACCCCCGACCGTAGTGGCTGTGAAGACCGTGACTGGAGCGCCTCAGTCCCCTCGTCCACCGCGGCCGGCAACAGTAAGACAGTCGATTCTATGTTCTTGCAGTTCCGACATGTATACCCGGAATCAACAAATCCAGAACGTCTTAAAAGACCGCATCATTTTGTTTCAAAATAAAATATTATGTTATTCTAGAGGAAGAAATACAGACGAATACATATATTAATGTAAGAGTTATTATCATTATCAACAATACTACGCGTAATTCGTTGCGAACTACCGCTACCCAATCCACGCGCATTTTCACGTGATGAAGGTGTAAGGTATGTAGACAATAGATATGTGAAATTATTATATGCGCACCGAAAGATAGTACCTAAACATTACAAGATTGCCTCAGATTGACCTCCTATAGATTTCTGTCAGTAAATTCACTAGCTGAACGTTTTCAAGTTAACTAGAAAATTAATACCTCTCCCCATCTACCTCAGAATTTTATGAGTAAACAGAATATCAGCTTCGCGGATGAATACGTCACTCTGCCTGGCGTAGTGTTTTCTTGCTGAGAACACTGAACAGCGTCACGGGATCGCGGCACCACAGTCTGCCGACACTGACAGTTTGTAGTTGACTTCGTGTGCGGGTGTTTGGTTTAGTGTTTTGGTGTGTCAGGTTAATACATATAGTAAAAAGTGTTATATTCTGTACGGCATGTTTAGTGCTTAGTATAACTATGTGCTGGTTTTCTTTTCAGAAAGAAAAGCCAATATGGTGTCAGGTGGAATGTCGTGCGTGAAGTATTTACTCTTCACGTTCAACCTGTTATTCGTGGTTCGTATGTCACCTTTATTTTCTTAGTTATTAGTAAACTGTGAAGTTGTAAAAGTAATTTACATAACTTTTCTGCAGTTGTATTCGCTGACGCTTACTAGGGGGCGGGGGTGAAATTTTATCAGAGGAGTAACTAACTGTTGCGCCTTATGAAATTGTTAGTGATAGTCAGCTGGACAGATTTAGAGATTGAAGTATTGCAATAATTCTTGTGGGAATGTTAGCTGTATTTGGTAATTTTAAGCCTGTTACTTGTATAAACTGAGGTAGTAAACGTTTGAAGAAACTGTGATTACTTATAGCTTTATTTTTTACTTATGTGTAGTATATATTTCTCGTGTTCTTATTAAACATCCGAAACAATATGGTACATTAGCGGTGCACATAAGGATGAATTGTGTAAATGAGCAGTAAGTTTCCCCCGACAGCTTCAGAGGCTTACTGTCATTGTTATGCAATTTTGTGTCCTTATTGCAACTCCACATAGTTTTTCCCTGAAGCCATTTGCACTTAATTATTTAAAACTTGCAAGATGTCAGGGATCAACTTGAGCTGACCCAGCTGTAACTTTATATATTCTTCGGTTTTGCTTTAAGCAGCACGCAGAATTGTTGTCCCCCCATGAATAGAGTACTGATACTCGGTGGTTTATTTGCAAGATTGTTCATTGTCGTGGACTACTGCTAAAAAGCCTGTGGTTGTCATTCCCGAAACAGCTACTTCGGAAATGGAAAGAAAATTAATGGGTACAACTAGTAGAGATATAGAAAAGTATTTCGGTAAATAACGTCGTATCCAAGTATGTAGCTCGAATTTAAAATGTGCATGTAATTTTCGACAAAGATATCACTGCTTTGTACCACGGAAGTGTTCAGCTGCCTTAAAACCTTAAGTTGGGTAGATCAAAATTGAATTTTCTGGTAGTTACTTTCGATAGTAAGGATTTAGCAAATGGATGAGTGATAGACCAAGGGATTTCTATTTTAGTTTTTGCATTAGTTAAATTTAAAACTGTGTTGATAGGGAGGGTGGTTTGATTACTCACATAACTGTCTTTACTGTGGTTCCCCATTCTTTCCCATGACTCAAATAACAGCAGTCAAAAGTGGAGTGAGTTTTCAAAAACTTTCACCTCCATGTCAGTCTACTGTTATAATGCTCATGTTAGGTGCATCAATGAATGTAGCTGTCTTTATTTGCTGTAACTTTTCTACAACTGTAGTAATGGTGAAATTACACACCAAACTCTTCCATGATTGGATGCTGACACATGGGAACATAATGGCATTACGTGGTAATATAAAGAATAAGTGTTTCATAGAAGATAATGTGGAATAACAATTGGTTATAGGCAAATATACATACTTTCTAAGTTTAGTCTTTTTAATACTGTAATTATCAATCAAGGAAGCAAACATTTCAAAATACTTTTTTCTTTTCAGATTTCTGGAATAGTAATTGTATCAGTTGGTGCCCTTGCTCTTAGTAATTTTTCATCCTATGATCCCTTCTTTGGTGGGACTGTAATTGCTGGACCTATTGTGCTGCTCATTGTTGGGGTCATTGTTTTTATAGTTGCATTCTTTGGCTGCTGTGGAGCACTGAAGGAAAATCATTGTATGGTAGTTACTGTAAGTATATTTATAAAAATATTGAATGCAATATGAACTCAAAATCAGAATGTGAAACTGTAGTCTTACATATTTTTATTGGTGCTTACCTGAAATGTATATATTTCTGTTCAGTTTTCAGTGCTGCTTTTGATCATCTTCGCAATGGAACTAGGTGGGGGCATAGCAGGTTATGTTTTGAAGGAGGTTTTGAAAGATGATGTTGATAATCAGTTGAATAGCACACTTTCGAAATATGGAAGCAACGAAGACATTACAAAGTCATGGGACATCATGCAAACAGATGTAAGTGAAATCCATAGTAGCCCAACACATTTATGTACAGCTGTCACATGTAATAGACATAATTGCTTTTAAAACATTTCCGTCTTATAGAAAACTGAATAGAATTAGAGCAAATGTTTTAAAACTCTATTTTGTCATCGTTAAGACAAGGATTTTGGTTTTTTGTTTCATGTGATGTCAATTACTTTTAAGGTCAATAAGGCCAGAAAAAATTATCTTAACTAAGTAGTGGAACTACTTTGGATAAGACTTCTTGTGGGTCTCTTAAATAGCTTAATTCTGTACTCGTATCCTATTAAATTTAATGGCTCATAACCCTCTAGTTTGGACCAGTTGCAATTGACCAAATAGTTAATACTTCACCACCTAGCTGTCTATGCTGTTGGAACACCTGTTGCAAGTGATGAGGCTAAAATGGCAGAAATAATATAATAGTTAGTTTCAATCTTAGTATGCACAGATTTTCCATTCTAATAACATCCTCTGTTATGAAGTATGTGATGAAACTACAGTTTAGCAGAAAAGTGGAAGCACATAAATTATTGAACACTTGTTCTTTTCATTTTGATTTGGAGGCAATCTGATCCAACCAGTCATAACATACATCAGCCAGCATTGCTAAACTTGTAGATTACTGGTTTTGTGAGGTTATACTGCCATCATTGAATCTGTAAAAATATGAAAATTCAGGTTGAATCCTAGTAATGTTGGTAGTGGTGCATTGTATTATGAGAAACTAAGACAGCCTGTTATTGAGAGAGCCAATGAGGTTGAATCTTTAAATTTTGTTATGTAAGCAACTGTCAGTGTAGGCCTAAATGTTCTTAGTTGAAATTAATGGGTCAATTGATGTTCGTGAAATGAATCGCCGGCTGTGACCAATGTCATGAGTTAGAGACGATAGTTTGTTTACAAGCAGAACATAGATAATAGATTACTATTTCATGATTAAAGTGATCTGCAGCTTTCCTCTGATAGTAGTTAGGTATAGGTTAACAAAGATAATATTTAATGCTTCCACCCCCCCCCCCCCCCCCATGTGAGCATAGAAGGCACGAATTTTTTGGTCTGAGACCTGTGGTTTACGATACATTCTGTAGTGGTAATCTGTAATTTACGAGGATAGTCAACAGATTTATTATTTAAAATAAGTGTTAAAGTATTATCCCTTATGTTTAAATTCGTTGATAAGTGTTCTGCTAGTTAGTATATCTGTGTAACGTGTCTTGAGACACAGATATGCCTTCATTGGTCAAAGCTGACCAGTTGCATCATGGTCTTTAATTATGCCAGATTAATGACATTCATAGAAAATGTCAAGATTTTGACGAGTGGTACTGTAAATCTGCATTGACATGAACATTTTTTTAGCAAAATCTTGATACATTTGTAAGAAATGGCTCAAAGTTGTGATGGATGTCTATGTAGACATCATAACTCAGTCATTGAAGCTGTGCATTATGTACCTACATAACATATTTGATGTAATATATTCTTGAAAGGTTCACGGGAGTTTGTCGGATGGTATTGCAATACTTGCACAATATTTCAGCGAGACAGCTGCTTGCCATCTTCCGGTGCTACTGCCGTTGCTGCTCTGCTCACCAGTATAGATGCTGGCTTTTTGCTAAGGTGCTGGTGTGTTGTCGTCATAGACCAATTCATCACAGCATAAACATTGAGAGCCCCCTACTGGAGGACTATTGAACGGGCCGCCGGTGGTCTGCTGCTGGCGGTGGACCTCTTGTACGTGCGCTGGAGATATGAGTGAAAGTTTTCAGATGTCCTGGCTGCGTTTACCCATCTGTGTCAATAGCTGACGATGTCTCAGTACTGCCAAGGCCGGTTCTCATGCGTTATTGACTTGGAAGCCAGTGTCTCTATTTATAAAGTCTTTGGCGATGTGTATTTCGACAGCTTCTTTGATTATGGAATCCCAGTAGGTGGACACAGAAGAGGGGATCATGGTCTTGTCATATTTCATGACATGTCCAGAAAGAAGACAGTGTTCAGCTTAGTAATAAGCCGGCATATATTATTGGCGAGCAGAGCAGTGACATCAGTAGCAACTGAAGATGGCGAGCAACTGTCGCACTGAAATATTGTGAGAGTATTAAAATACCTTCTGACGTGAACCTTTCAAGAAAATTTGAGAATTGTTAAATTTTTGTACAAAATTCTTAAATGTTTCTCACATGCGTTGTAATGCAATTTGGAATAATTTTAGGAATCAATACATACTATTTGAAGACCGGGGACAAAACGCACAATTCCACTACAGTGGAGGGTAGATACAGCTTCATTTATCTGGTGGGTGGGGGAGACACTATAGTTATTAGAAATGAAAAGTGGATTTAGTATATACACTCAGGGATAAATAATCCTTTTGTTTGGTTTTATTGTAATCGGGTCTCAATTGTTAAGGAACATAGTGGATAGTTTTATAATAAATGGTTAAAAGTTCAATAATTATCCTTAAATTTTTCATATATGATTTTCATGATGTGGAATAAAATACTTCACTAAAGATTCATAGGTTGACTCATAGATTGTTGTAATTGTGACTGTTTCACAAAGGAATTGCACATGACTACACTGAAGTGCATTCAATACGAAACAAATGTAGAAATCTACAAATATGTAATAAGGGCTGCACAGCTGATCAACCTATTCTGAGAATGAGTTTCATTCATTCATTAGATCTGCCAATTGACAAGCAAGTTGTCACAATTTAATGGAAATTTTGGGATACACCACACTGTCATTGCCAGAAAGATTTCTGAAAAGGGTGGTGGCGTCCACTTGGTCACTGTAGCTAATAAGTGTTGTTTTGTAATGATGTATCAAAAGATCAATAGCAGTAAATTATTAAAATAATCTATTTGCTAGAAACTAACAGCATTTTGGACAGTTTGTAGATGCATGTTGGTTCTTGTCATGAACAATTGCAATTCAGTGGTAAATTAGTGTAATTTTCCAAGAGGTCATGGATAATAACCTTGTAACATCAGATGGCTACTGATATGTTGATGATAGTCGTGATTATTGATGTTAGTCATGATTATTGATGTTTGTTGAAAGGTAACTTACGAAGCATGAGAGATAATGAAGCAAAACTTTAAGAGCTGTCAATTAATACATGTACAGATGTTTTTTAGAACTTAGTGTAATTAGTCATGATTATAAAATAATTTCCTGCTATCTACAGGAGACTGGAGAAATGGCTAGTACACTTGGGGGGGGTGGGGCGACTGAGTTTGGACTTAGAAAAAATGTTGGAACTATTGCAACTTTTGTAGATTTTTGGGAAAGCTTTTGACAATGTTAACTGGCACTCTTTCAAATTTCAATGTTGCAGGCGTAAAATATAGGGAACGAAAATTTGTACGCAATTTAAAAAAAAAAATAAATAAATAAATAAAAAAATAAATAAATACAGCAGTTAGTCAAAACATGAAACAAGCACGGAGGTTGGGAAGAGAGTAAGACAAGACTAGCCTTCCCCCTATGTTACTCAGTTTCTATATTGAGCGAGGTGTGGGAGAAAGCAAGGAGCCATTTCTAGAAGGAATTACTGTTCATGGATAAGAAATAGTCATTGTGGTTTGTCTATGGCATTGCAGTTGTTTTGGATTTAAGAAAAGGACCTGAAGGAGCAGTTAAATGGATTGGCAGTGCCCTAACAGGTAGTATACTTGGGTAATGGATATAGTTGCATATCAGGTGATGGTAAGTGTATTAGTAAACAAGATAATGGTGGTATTTTATTTTATTAAGTAAAATAATACACAATTCAGAATGGTTTTGGGAAGAAGTGTTTCTGAAGAGAAAGTTAACAAAGTATTTTTGGATACTTTTTCTGAAACTATTTGTCTGGATTCTAGCCTTGTAAGGGAATGAAATGGGGATGTTAAACACAAAAGTGGTTAGAAGCTTTGGAAATGTTGCAGAAGTATGCTAAACATTAGATGGTATAGCAGGTCATGTACACTAAACCTCCTGAGCCATCGGGTAAATAATAAATCACGCTCAAGTCTTGAAGATGTATTCCTTCATTTTTGACAGTATGGAGCAGGAAGTTATATTTTTTAGGCTAGTTCTTTTGGCTATTCATACTTGAAGGGAGGAACCTTTCCAGTCGATAAACAAGTTTATGGTATTTTTCATGCTTAAATAAAGAAAATGATGCCAAAGGCCTGTGCCTGATGTTGATTAACTTGTCTATGTATGTAGCTATTTTGACATTAAGAGTCCTATTTTAAAACTGTACTACCTGCATTTAAGTTTCCATGTAGTCAAAGTGCTCTGATTCGGGACATAGGACTTAGTTTATTAATGTGTTCTCACTTTTTACAATTTTAGTTGCACTGTTGCGGAATCAATGGACCTGATGACTGGATTAAGGCAGGGATGAAAATTCCTGCCTCTTGCTGTAGTAGTGGCAATCATGTCAATGAAGTGTGTGGATCTCCACCCTTCACAAACGGTTGTGTGGAATCACTTGAGAATTTCATCACTCATCGCGCTGTAGTACTTGGCGGTGTGGGAATAGGAATTGCATTTGTTCAGGTATGTTTGACGTCCAAAATGTTACAAAACTTTTGTCACTTACTACTTTAAATATTAGTATATTGAATAGCGATACTTTAGGCAGAATATATTGCTTCTAGAATATTACTTGCTACAGATGTTGCATTTAGTAATTTGTCATAATGTATCCCAAACCATGGTAGTCAGATTTGGGCTAAATCTAATAGTATTAAACATGAAATAAATGACCAGAAGTGAGTGTTAGGCAGTTTCCAGTAAGAAATGAGTGAGTAGGCTGTTTGATAACAGATGCTGCCAAATTGACATAGGCTCAAATATCATGGAAGAAAAATGGCAGTAGCTTGACATTAAAGATGAAGTTAGATGTTTACAGTTCATACTGATTGAAGATCTAACATTCCTACTTCTAGAGCCTGCCATTATTCACTTAATGTATAATTTAGCAGGGCGTGCGCTCAGTAACTCAAAGATCTGTGTTGAATCAGAAAACATAAACTTACTAAATCTAGTAATACAAAATTAAAATTTTGTCCAAAGACAATCATTGACATAGTTCTGCCCTATTTTTTCGCAAAGATTTTTTACACAATAGCAAAAAACAAGCACCATGTTGTCATTCAATATTTGCTCAGTTTCTTAATAGATGAGACTTCCTGCAGTTGCATGTATGGCGTTTCTGCATTTGGAAGAAATTATATGTATGGGGAGAGAGGGGGGGGGGGGGGAATAATGAAGTCTACTTACCAGGCGAAGGAGCACAGGTAGTGATAGTAACACACACACACACACACACACACACACACACACACACACACACACACACACACACACACACACACACACACACACACACACACTGTGTGTGTGTGTGTGTGTGTGTGTGTGTGTGTGTGTGTGTGTGTGTGTTACTATCACTACCTGCGCTCCTTCGCCTGGTAAGTAGACTTCATCTATTTTTTTTACATGTATTTTTCCTGTTAGGAATTTTTTCCTCTATAATATTCGTATCATAAATTATATATATGTTCGTAATTGTTCGGTTTAAATTGATTAAACAAATATTATTGAAGGAAACTTTCCTGGTGGGATAAATAAGAATAAAAAATAGAAATTGAATAACTTACCCAAAGCACAGGCTCATGCATACACAAAAACACACACAAGATTCAAGCAACCGTTGGCCACTTCTTCAGGAAAAGAGGAAGGAAGGAGGGGGGGGGAAGGATGCGGGTTTTAAGGAACTCGCATCCTTCCCTTCCCCCCCCCCCCCCTCCTTCCTTCCTTCCTTCCTTCCTCTCTTCCTGAAGAAGTGGCCAACGGTTGCTTGAATCTTGTGTGTGTTTTTGTGTATGCATGAGCCTGTGCTTTGGGTAAGTTATTCAATTTCTATTTTTTATTCTTATTTATCCCACCAGGAAAGTTTCCTTCAATAATATTTGTTTAATCAATTTGAACCGAACAATTACGAACATATATATAATTTATGATACGAATATTATAGAGTAGTGGAAGAAGTCAGTCCAATCCCGCAATCCTGGGAGTGTCAGGACTCCCCCCCCCCCCCCCCACAAGGTTAACAAGCGTACCCACACACATACACACCAAGGTCGACATTTGTAGAAAGCAGAGAGCAAAGAAGTTAAACAGATACCACTTGAAGCAGAGGCTCTGTCCACAGAACCGAGGCAAAGATGGTGGGTGGGAGTTTGAATTTAGCAGAAGCTGATACAGCAAGAAGAGAGAATATGCTGCAGGGCAAGTTCCCATCTCCAGAGTTCTGAAGGATTGGTGTCGGTGGGAAGTATTCAGATAAGCCAGATGGTGTAACACTGCCAAGATGTGCTGGCTGTGCATCAAGGCATGTTTAGCCACAGGGTGATCCTCATTACCAACAAACACTGTCTGCCTATGATCGTTCATGGGAATAGACAGTTTGTTGCTGGTCAGTCCCATATAGCACGCTTCAGTGCATGCATGTCAGTTGGTAAATCACGTGGGTGCTATCACAAGTGGATCTGTCGTTGATTGTGTACACCTTCCTGGTTACGAGACTGGATTTGGTGGTGGTGGTGGTGGTGGTGGTGGTGGTGGAAGGGTGAATAGGGCAGGTTTTACGAGGGTGGTTACTGGGTAGGAGCCAGAGTGTAGAGAAGGTGGTTTGGGGATTTCATAGGGATGGACTAAGAGGTTAGGTGGGTGGCGGAAAGACACTCTTGGTGGAGTGGGAAGGATGTAATTAAGGATGGATCTTATTTCGGGGCAGGATTTAAGGAAGTCATATCCCAGCTGGTGAGCCACACTGAGTCTGATCCAGTCCTGGAAACTATCCGGTGACAAGAGGGGCACTTCTGGGCTTCTTCTGTGGAAGGTTCTGGGTTTGGGGGGATGAGGAAGTGGCTCTGGCTATTTGCTTCTGTACCAGATCAGGAGGATAACTCCGGGATGTGAAAGGTATGTTACCTAACCTATACTTTACTGTTCTTGATATACATAAATGACTTGCCATTCTACATTGCTGTAGATGCAAAGTTAGTTCTTTTTTGCTGGTGATACCGATGTAATAATCACATTCAAGAGACAAGAACTAAGTATGTAATCCTAAATGGTTTTCGCAAAATTAAATGGTTCTCTGCAAATGGACTCTCATTAAATTTCGATAAAACAGTTTATACAGTGCCATATAGTAAATGGCACAACTCCAGTAATAAATTCAGACTTTGAACAGAAGTCTGTAACTAAGGTAGAATTTTCAAAATTTGTAGATTTGCATTGATGGGAGATTAATCTGGAAGCAACACATACACGGTCTGCTGAAACGTTGAGTTCAGCTATGTATGCTGTTAGGATTATTGCAAATTTTGTCAATAAGAATCTCAGTAAATTAGCTTACTATGCCTATTTTAATTCACTGCTTTCGTATGGAATCATATTCTGGGGTAATTCATCAGTGAGTAAAAAAGTAGTCATTGGACCAAAGCGTGTAATCAGAATAATTGCTGGAGCCCACCTGTGATCATACTGCAGGTATCTATTTAAGAATTTAGGAATCCTCCAGTAACTTCACAGTATATAAATTCACTTACGAAATTTGTTGTCAATAATCCAACCCAGTTCAAAAGTAATAGCAGTGTGCACAGCTATAACACCTTGAGAAAGGATGATATTCACTATGTAGGGCTAAATCTGAGTTTTGTGGCATAATTTACCCCCTTCTGCACCAAAGTCTATTGATTACCTACCAAGCAGCTAAACCTACCTCCCTACCTCCCACCTCTCACCCATCTCTCTCCCAATCTGAAACCTCCGTACTATCCAAAGGCCTCACCTTTAGTCCCACTCCCAAATTCAACCAAACAGCCCTTGTCAAAGACCTACTATCCTATACTCGTAGCCTTGGCTGGAGATATCACTTTGCCACGAGGAAAAATAATCCTACTCCTGATGATCCAAGACATCATTCAAATTGAACCCTGCCTGGAACAGTTCCGTCCTCCATCACAGCGAGACCCACCTGCTCTCCCTCAAAATCACCCTCTTCAAACCTTCCAGGAATTCCTTACTTCCAAACTTGCCTCTCAGTCCTTCCTGAAAAACCTTAATCCTACTCCCAACATTACCGCAGCTGAATCCCGAGCTATCCGTGATCTGAAGGCTGACCATTCCATCATCATTCTCCCTGCCGACAAGGGATCCACGACCGTGGTACTCGATCGGCGGGAGTATGTAGCTGAGGGACTGCGCCAGCTTTCAGACAATCCTATCTACAGTGTCTGTCAAGACGACCCCATTTCTGATGTCCAGGCAGAGATTCAGGGAATTCTCAGATCCTTAGGCCCCCTACAAAACCTTTCACCCGAGTCCATCAAACTCATGACCCCACTGACACCCCGCACCCCTACCTTCTACCTACTTCCTAAGATTCACAAACCTAATCATCCAGGCCGGCCAATTGTGGCCGGTTACCAAGCCCCCACAGAACGAATCTCTGCCTACATAGACCAACACCTTCAACCCATCATGTGCAGTCTCCCATCCTTCATCAAAGACACCAACCACTTCCTCGATCGCCTGAAATCTTTACCCAGCCTGTTACCTCCTGAAACCATCCTTGTAACCATTGATGCCACTTCCTTATACACAAATATCCCACATGCCCAGGGCCTCGCTGCGATGGAGTATTTCCTTTCACGCCGACCACCCACTTCCCTACCTAAAACCTCTTTCCTTAATACCCTAGCCAGCTTCATCCTAACCCACAACTTCTTTACCTTTGAGGGCCAGACATACCAACAACTAAAGGGAACAGCCATGGAACCAGGATGGCCCCCTCGTACGCAAACTTATTTATGGGATGCTTAGAGGAAGCCTTCCAGGATACCCAAGCCTGTCAACCCAAAGTGTGGTACAGATTCATTGATTATATCTTCATGATCTGGACACACAGTGAAGAAGAACTCCAGAATTTCCTCTTCAACCTCAACTCCTTTGGTCCCATCAAATTCACCTGGTCCTATTCCAAATCCCATGCCACACA
Organism: Locusta migratoria; assembly: GCA_026315105.1. NCBI lineage: Eukaryota > Metazoa > Arthropoda > Insecta > Orthoptera > Acrididae > Locusta > Locusta migratoria. The sequence continues at coordinate 679,302,677 of CM048744.1, forward strand.
TCCGTCCACATCAAACCTGCCAATAAACAACAGTACCTGCATTATGACAGCTGCCATCCATTCCATATCAAACGTTCCCTTCCTTACAGCTTAGGTCTTCGTGGCAAACGGGTCTGCTCCAGTCCTGAAGCTCTGAACCAGTCAATAACCTAACAGCTTTCACATCCCGCAGCTATCCTCCTAATCTGGTAGAGAAACAAATTGCCAGAGCCACTTCCTCATCCCCCCCAAATTCAGAACCTTCAACTGAAGAATCCCAGAATTGCCCCTTTTGTCACCGGATACTTTCTGGGACTGGAGCAGACTCTGAATGTGGATCTCCAGCAAGGATACGACTTCCTTAAATCCTGCCCCGAAATGAGATCCGTCCTTCCTACTCCACCGAGAGTGTCTTTCCGCCGCCCAGCTAACCTCCGTAACCTCCTAGTCCACCCCTATGAAATCCCCAAACCACCTTCCCTACCTTCTGGCTCCTACCCTTGTAACCACCCCCGTTGTAAAACCTGCCCTATGCACCCTTCCACCACCACTTACTCCAGTCCCGTAACCCAGAAGGTGTACACGATCAAAGGCAGAGCCACTTGCAATAGTACCCACGTGATTTACCAACTGACATGCCTGCACTGTGAAGAGTTCTATGTGGGAATGACCAGCAACAAACTGTCCATTCGCATGAATGGACACAGGCAGACCGTGTTTGTTGGTAAAGATGATCACCCTGTGGCTAAACACGCCTTGGTGCACGGCCAGCACATCTTGGCACAGTGCCACACCGTCCGGGTTATCTGGATACTTCCCATTGACACCAATCCTTCAGAACTCCGGAGATGGGAACTACTCCTTCAGCATATTCTCTCTTCCCGTTGCCTACCTGGTCTCAACCTCCGCTAAATTCGAATTCCCACCCACCATCTTAACATCTTTGCATCGGTTCTCTGGACAGAGCCTCTACCTCAAGTGGTATCTCTAACTTCTTAACTTCTTTGCTTTCTACAGTATGTCTGCCTAGGTGTACGTGTCTGTGTGAATGTGTGGGTGTGTGTGCATTTGTTTACACTCCTTTTTCCCCCCCAAGGTAAGTCTTTCCTCTCCCGGGATTGGAATGGCTCCTTACCCCCTTCCTTAAAACCCTCATCATTTCCTTTTCCCTCTCCTTCCCTTCTGCCTGAAGAAGCAACTGGGTTGTGAAAGCTTGGGTTTGGGTTTGGGTTTGTGTGTGTGTGTGTGTGTGTGTGTGTGTGTGTGTGTGTGTGTGTGCATTTATTTATTTATTTATTTGTGATGCTGTTACACCTGTGCTCCTTCGCCTGGTGAGTAATCTTTGTCTATTTTATACATATATTCTTTTCTGTTAGGAAATTTTCATCTTAAGGCGAAAAACTCCTAGCAGGAAAGAATATATGTATAAAATAGACAAAGATTACTCACCAGTCGAAGGAGCACAGGTGTGACAGCAGCACAAATGAACAGAACACACTCTCATACACACAAACACAAGCTTTCACAACCCAGTTGCTTCTTCAGGCAGGAGGGAAGGAGGGAAAAGGAAATGATGAGGGTTTCAAGGGAGTGGATAAAGAGTCATTCCAATCCCGGGACAGGAAAGACTTACCTTGGGGGGAAAAAAGAGGGTAAACAAAAACACACACACCCATACATTTACACAGACGCAAGTACACTTAGGCAGACATACTGTAGAACTGTAGAAAGCAAAGAAGTTTGTATGAATGACCAGCAACAAACTGTCCATTCGCATGAACGGTCACAGGCAGACAGTGTTTGTTGGTAATGAGGATCACCCTGTGGCTAAACATGCCTTGGTGCACGGCCAGCACATCTTGGCACAGTGTTACACCGTCCGGGTTATCTGGATACTTCCCACCAACATCAATCTTTCAGAACTCCGGAGATGGGAACTTGCCCTTCAACACATTCTCTCTTCCCGTTGCCCGCCTGGTCTCAACCTCCGCTAAATTCTAATTCCCGCCCACCATCTTTAACATCTTTGCCTCGGTTCTGTGGACAGAGCCTCCGCCTGAAGTGGCATCTCTGTCCAACTTCTTTGGTTTCTACAAATGTCTGCCTAAGTGTGTTTGGATGTGGATATGTGTGAGTGTGTGTGTATTTGTTTACCTTCCTTTTTGTCCCCTAAGGTAAGTCCTTCCACTCCTGGGATTGGAATGGCTCCTTTTCCACTTCCTTAAAACCCGTATCCTTCCCTTTCTCTTCTCCTTCCTCCCTCTTTTTCCCGAAGAAGCCACCACTGGTGGCGAAAGCTCGAATGGTTGTGTGTTTTTGTGTGTGTTTGGTGTTCCTATCGACGAGCCTGTACTTTAGGTAAGTCAAAAATCTTTATAAAGAGAGAGAGAGAGAGAGAGAAGGAAAAATATCTATACAAAAAATAGGTATATAAAATAATCGTTTAACTTGCCCAAAGCACAGGTTTCTTGACAGATATCCTAAAACACAGACAAAAACAGATTCAAGCTTTCCCAACTGTTCGTTGCTTCACCAGGTTAAAGGGAAGGAAGGAGGGGGAAAAGGGAAGGATGTAGGTTTTAAGGGAGTGGATGAGGAGTCATTACAATCCTGGTAGTGCAAGGACTTATCTTAGGGGGAAAAGGAAAGGAATGTGTGGCTGCATGTGTGTTTACTTTTTCCCCAAAGTCCTTAGACTTCTGGGATTGGAATGACTCCTCAGTCACTCCCTTAAAACCTGCATCCTTTCCGTTTCCCCTCCTCCTTTTCCTGATGAAGTGGCCAACTGTTGTGAAAGCTTAAATCTTTGTGTTTGTGTTTTTGTGCACCTGTCAGTGAGCCTGTGCTTTGGATAAGTTAAATGTTCTCTATTTTTATACAAATCTTTCCTAAAGGATAGCTCCCTCTATAGAATGTGTGTGTGTGGTGTGGTGTGTGGTCTTACAGACACCCTCTATTAACCTGACACATTCCACATCATTGCGAAATGTCATATTCATGATCTATTGAACAAGTATTAATCTAAAGAGAGTAAGAGTGGGACAAAACTAGATGATTGGAGAAAAATGGAATGGGAGGAATGCAGTGACAGTGAGGCACAGAAGAAAATGAAAATGGGAGACACATGTGCAGACTGTATGAAATCTTAATCACTGAGAAAGAGGACTGAGGCAGCTGATCCCCAATTTTACATCAGTCTCCAAAACTGGAACATGTTTGTCTTTTGTGCTTGGACACCAGCATTTGCCAGCTGATTGTATTAGGACACATCAAATATAAACCTTTGAGGCACACTATGTAGTCATGTTTGAAGATATGTCCCATTCATTATGGTGGTCATGTAGTAAGAGATTTTAGTGACTATTACTTGAAAGGTAGGGGTGTGTGTGTGTGTGTGTGTGTGTGTGTGTGTGTGTGTGTGTGTGTGTGTTTTAACGACCCAGTGCCCTCTCGCCTGGTAAGTCCAACTTTCTTTAAGATTTATAAATATTCTTCCGAACAGGATTGTTTCCCTCTATATTTTTATTGATTTTACATGAAATGACCTGCCAACTTTCATGGTTTGCCCGTAAAATTTACAAAAATTGTAGCATTTTATGCTTTTAAGGATGGACTGTCATTTGATTTCATGGACAAAATTTAAAACATTAGCACTTTACCATTACCCCACTCTCATACCATAGTGTTAGTGTTGGTCGAAGGCAAGTTTACGATAATTGATAAGTCAGTCTTTAATATGATTGTCGTCATTAGAATTGTATTTAAAGCCAGGATAAGTTCTTCCAAGCAAATCTGAGGTGTCTACAGGCCCTGCTCTGCAAATTGAAAGAAGTGTGGAGATAGTTTCTCGCATTCAGACTTGGAACATAGTGAACAATCTACAGGATACGTATAAATCCATTTTCAAACATACTTTTGTATGTACAGGGTCGCCACCGAACCTTGAAACCGGGAAAAAGCCTTGAATTTCAGCCAGAAACCGGGATTTTTAACCCATGAGATCTCGCGGCTTTAAGAGTTAAATGATCGATCGCGTGTGTATCCTATTGCTCAGATTACACGACCATTTCGAAATGTACTTAAGTGTAAATAAGTAATCCCTGTAGTTTTAGTAAGAAAAAATCTCGAAGTTGGGTTCTGAAGCATCATCAATATGATTAATCTTTATTTTCTCTCCTGGGTGGTACATTTCTTCAGCAGTATGGCAAATCATTCTTACCATTACGGTGCAATATGTTGGCAATTGAATTAAAAAAATCAACCAAACTATACATGATTTAGTCTGTAGAATCTGAATCTGCAATAAAAAAATGGGAGTTTCCATTTAAAATTTTACACCAGCCACCCACACCGCTCCCAAATGGTGGAGGCAGTTAAAGTTCAGTATCATTTCCTACGCCTCTGCCGTCCGTTAATAATGGTGAAAACTGTTGTTGAATATATACTTTTTTCTTTTTTTTCTGTCGTTATTCTGGTTTGTCAACTTAAAATATACACCCTGTACTATATATTGTATCAGTGTCGAATCTGGGGTGGGGGAGGGGGGTCTATGGGGCTGCAGATCCCCCAAAACCACGAGGAAAAACCTCATAATATGAGCTGGTTCTTTGTAGATTAGTTTGAGGTACAATGCCACAATTTGTATGAGCTTTGCCCCCCCCCCCCCCCCTCTCCTCCCAATCCAAATCCAGGATTCGCCACTGCTTGGTGTATATTACAACGTGACATGGTTCAACTTGGATGCAATGTGTCTTAAAAATATGTAACTAGTTTCTTTACGGTATAGTTGTTTGCTAAACCCTTTGAGCAAAATTAAGTTTCTTGAAAACCTGGAAAATAACTATTTTTACCCTGGAAAACCGGGAAAAATTTTCAATTTGAAAATGAAGATATGGTGGCCCACCCTGATGTAGCACCTGTGACTGCAATCTTCCCCACCCCCCTCATTTCCACTCCCTCCCCGGAAATTTTCCTTGTTGTGCAAGGAATAGAATTGAAATGCAAGATGAGGTGGTGAACAAGCTTTGGAGGCAGTTGATAGGTCTTCGGGTAGATTACAGATTCCAAATAAAGGTGCTGGGAGTGATTCCAGTTGGAATATGAAGAATTCGTAGAGCTGATGAAATTCTCCATAAATTCAGTAGTGCTCTCTTCTCGCCATATCCCATAACAATGCAGAATGTGAAAAATAGAATATAATTCATACACATCAAATGAAACTGTGTTTTCCTACTTTGAAGACCAATTGCTCTGGTAGCTGTTCATCCTTCTTGATTTATCAAGGAAATCCTGTTATATATGCTCCAAACCAATATTCACAATGCCTGCTGCTATTTAACATGGATTCTTCTGGATTGTTACGTGCATTTAGAAATATTTTCCAGATGATGTAAGTATATATTTCGTTGAAGTAAACTGCTTAAATGATGAATCGTGTTTTGTAGCCCTGAACTATTTTTGTGAAGCCAGGGTATGTAGAAAGTAGTCACCATTTTGCTCACTTGTGATTTTTACTGATAGCTCTTTTCAAAAGCTGTCAGATATGCTAATAGTTTCCATTTTCTCTTTGCTATAAATAAATGAATTTCACAGGCAATGTGATTGCTTTCTTTTTCAGCTGGTTGGTGTAATTCTAGCATGCTGCCTGGCCAAGTCAATTCGAAAAGAGTATGAAACAGTGTGAAGTGAGTGGTGGTGCATTTTTGGTACTTCGTGTTCCTTTTTGTTTTTGTGATTATTGTCAATTTGTGTGCATATAATATTGTTTTGTAGTATCTTTAAAGGTAGTGCTTTAAAGTTATTGAATCTTATTTTGTGAATATAAGAATCTCATTTTGTGATTATAAATGTAACTGTAATACACATTCTGAATGATTGTATTTCTTATAAGCACTGCTACTTCATAAGACTGTAATTTACATTTCTTTAGTAACCTTTAGTATGTATAAGCATTTAGACTTCGACATACTCAAATGCGTGTGTCCTCATTGGTTATGTCTCATTTTGTATACATTGTTATATTTTTTACAGTAATTCCATTTTACTCATCTATTAATTTTATTTCAAAGTTGTAATACCTGTAGGAACAGGATTCACAGTTTATTGAATGTTCAGTGTTAATACGCTGTTTAAAGAAAATTTAAAGTCTCCGATTTCTATATTTGATTACATAAATGATTAAAAAATATTAATCAGATCTAATTTCTTTTTACTCTAAATGTTCATTGGAACATCTAAAACCATTGGTCAACCAGTTCAAAAGTGTGGTTTCATTAAGAAGTATCATGATGAAAGTAAAGATTTTACAAATCATTTTCATTTCAAACTAATAGTAGTGATATTTCAAATACAGATCAAATGAAATATGAGCATTCAAAATAGACTAATAGATTAGTCTGTGCATAGTCCCATATTCCAAACACACAAAAAAACGTATAAAAAAAGGTTCTCGCTCAAGTTTAATTTTGTATCAATTGTTAGATTAGGGGTCGCTTCATTTTACTCTAAAAATGGGAAAACCAGTTCCTGATTTAAAAAAAAAAAGTGCTTCGTATTTGACAGTGACTTTGAAGATACCAGTATTTCAATATTTACTATCTAATGTGAGTAAAATTATTTCATCAGTGTAGAAGGGGGATACAAAGATTACCTGGCCTGAATAGTTTAAAGTCCAAGAACAGAACATTGTACATGCCCTAGTTCAGAAGTGCTAGTAGTGTTGCCAACTCTAGCATTTTTCGGAACTTAAGCTTGGTGTTTACATCTTCAAATAGTAGCAGTATAATAGTTAAAATACAGTATGTGTAGAGATTCATAGCAGCGTAGCTTGTGTATCATTTATTTTGGAAAACTTTATTAGAGCACATAGATGCAGTTCAGATATAAGAACACCACATGGATAGATTTACAATGAATCGCTTCATAACGTTTAGTTGGCTGAATTGATAGACTTACGGTTTATAAACACAATGGGTGTGAGTTTGAGTACCACTGGAGTCAATTTTGTTTTAGACCTGTGCAGGTAGTATTTTTAATATTAATGCATTATGAATTGTGCATTTAAAGGCTTTTCTGGATTTCACATTCTTAAACATAATCAATTTTGTAATAGCCTAATCTTTAAATGACACGATAGTCTGCCTTATCTAAAATTTCATGTCTACTCTGTTCAGTGCACAGACCAACAAACCAGCTATGTCATTTAAAGTAAACTTTGATATTCATTGTCTAATATTATGATTTAAACAAGTGAGGGCCCTGTCACCTTTGCATAACCAAAAGAATTATATAATATATATATATATATATATATATATATATATATATATATATATATATATATATATATATATATATATATATATATATAAAGGCATTTACAAATATTTGATAACTATGATGGAATGTAGTGCACAGGCTAAAATTGTTGCGGACAGAAATGTTCGTGTTTGTTTGCAATATACAACAGTTACCAAAGCAGGATCAATACTTAAAAGTAAAGCAGTCAACAATCTGAAGATTGGTTTGAACACCACAGTGCTTTACTAGGATTGCAAGATTTTACAGTTTTACTGATGAACAGTGCTATTTTACGATTTTGCAGTAAAAAATTTCAGACGTTTAAATTTGATAATCACATCCACTTTCTTCCGTACAATCGATTGTTTGCGTTGGTCGTAGGCAAGTCTAAGATAATGTTATCTTCTGAACATTAGATTGTTCGCAGGCATCGAAGGTAGGTTTAAGATAGTCGATAACTTATTCATTGATATGATTGGTTCGTTTACCCGTGCGACGTATGTGTCGTCATTGGAATTGAATTTAAAGCTGGTAACCAGTTCTTCCGTGTGAATCTAGGTGTCGACAGGCTGTGCTTCTTAAGTTGTTTGTTCCATTCCATTCTCTTGTAGAAGTGAAACCAGTTTACTACTTTGTTCACAAAGTTAGCATTCCTCGAATGTATTGGCCTTTCAAAGCGTATGACAAAAAATTTAATGAAGTGTTAAAGTGTATTAAAAGTTCGTATTCATGTATTAATGCCTTTTTTGCCAAATGTGGAAACGTTGACAATGATTTTATTAGGGCCAAGTCTCTTTTTTACTTTTTTGGTGGAACGCAATGTGCCCATAAGTGCCATTGATCATGCTGGTATATTATTTAAGATGTTTCCCACATCAGAAGTGGTGAAAAAATATAGCTGTGGTCGCACGAAAGCAACATCCATAGTCAATACAATGGCAAGAAATGCATCATCTGAAGTTGTAAAGTTCTTCAGAATGGACCATTTTCATTGGCAACAGGGGGAAGCAGTGATACGGACACAAAGTTGTATCCTATTGTTGTGGCAGTTTTTGATTTTACGTAGGAAAAAGTAGTGAGCACTGTGCTATCCATACCAGCATTAGACGGGGCACTCAACAGGGCAAAACATAGGTAATCTGATGTTATCACAGCTGAAATCTTTTACCATTCCGATTGAAAACTGTGTGGCTTTCTGCTCCGACAATGCTCCTGTTATGGTTGCAGCAGTTCTGAAGGAAGTTTGACCGTGTATTGCCATTGTAGGTTGCATTTGGCACCTGATTAATCTAGCAGCTGAAAAAGGTGCAGGAAGATTACCACTTGTTGTTGAGATCCTTGTTGATATATTTTCTTTCTTAGAGAAGAGTGCCAAAAGAAAAGTCTTCTGAAATTTCAGCACTTGCACAATAAAGAGGCTAAGGAAATTCTTAAGCATGTTTGTACCAAGTGGTTATCTCTAGGTAGATGTTTGGATAGACTACTAGACCAGTGGAATCCACTTCTTTCATTCTTCAAGGAGGAAGTAATATGTACCCAAACCATTTTCAGAAGCTTGACATCTTTCATACTCGAATTTCTTGAGCCTCTAGCAGGAAAAATGCAGTGTAAGCTGTTACACTACAGGCTTTGACCAGTGACGTCATTAGAGGTTTATTTGTGTATATGAAGATGATATTTAATTTGTTCTTTCAAAGATACGCAATTATTTGCATGTGATTGTTCATGTAATTAAAGAAAGACAATTGATATCTTGATTCGTTCGTGGTTAAATGTATTGGACAAGTTTGTCATAATTAACCTCCTCCGATCCAGTAAAGAATAAGATCCAGATAGCTCGTGAAATAACATTCCAATTGAGATTTGTTTCAAGAGTTTCTGAAAACTATCATAGTTTACAATCCTGATTAAAGTTATATCATTCTGTGTGTTTTCTTTCAGATGTCGATGAGTGTTTGATCCTAGCTGAGAGCTTTCACTCTTGACTAATGATAATGAGAAAGTTAAGTTACATAGTGTTCCTAATAATTAAGTTAATGGATGCGAAAGAATCTGTTGAGATTGTCACGTCCCCAAGAGGGAATAAGATGGGATGTTGATTTGTGACGGAAGCACGTACTTGAATCGGAAGTAGATGTGGATTCTACAGACTGATGCTCGTGGGCTGTCTCTACCTCAGGAGACTTGTACAGCTGCAATATTTTAGAATAATGGAACTTTACTACCAAAAGGAGGTTAATTGGATAAATAACTCCAACACTAAGGAATAGTTGAAAACCAGAACCTCTCCTATAAAGCAACACTCTCAGAGCAGTTAGTAGCATGCTACAATGTATAGCAGCTAGTTGTGCAATCTACGCCAAGCACGATTTCTGCCTAGAGTGGTGGGGCTCCTACCCCAGACCACGACGAGCAGAGAATCCCCCTAGCCCCCTTTGGGCCCTGTTTATATAGCTGCCGCCTGCATCACAGCAGCCCGTGTGGATCTTCTTATTTGGTTACGGAGGTGCCGTCATTTAGGCCTGGAGCGGTGCTGCTGCCTCTGGCGCCACACTGACAGAATATTTCACCATATTTTGCCCACCAAATCTAACATATCCCATATGGCTCACAAAACTACTTACATGTAGGTGACACCTCCTCCCCGGGAGAATATTTAATTGTCCTTGGGTACTACAAAATTTTTACATCCTTTACTCATTACCCTTTAAACAAGTGTTACTTCATGGGGGTTTGGTTCATTCTTTTTCTTCTATATACGATATCTGATTTGACTTTCTCCTTGTTCTACCATAACAGATTACATTGTAAGCCTTTGTTCTTTATTTTCTTCTTTACATTTATACATGAACAACATAAGTGTCTTCATTACCATATTACTTACACTTTTACCAAATGTTTACATATTTCATTTGTACATAAACATGTTTCTTCATTACAAATGCCACTTATAGTTTTCACAAACATTACTAATCACAATTACAGAATATATTTACATTATTATTTTATACAATTTTCTCTTATTTGCCCTTGTCTGTGACCTGTTAACGTTCAATTTTCTGCTGGAAGACTGTACTGTGTAAGTTCATTTTTCCTATAGTAAACATTGTTTTATCCTTAAGTAGGTATGTTACAGGCTCCATTTCTTCACTAATTAAAATGGCTTCATCGTTATTACATTGTTATTCAGTCTGACTTTGGGCAAGAGTATATTTAACTATTGGATTTTGAGGGTAGTGAGTAATCAGTATTTCTTATACATAATTTAGTACAACGGTCATTTACTCTGCGACAAAAATATCAAGCACTATCGAAAACACTTACAGTAATTACAAAGGCAACAAATTACTAAAATTGTTACTGCTGTACCAATATATCCCCAAACAGAGAAGTTATTCCATGTAATACCAATGAAGGTAGTTCTTTGTTGGTACTCTTTCATCTTGCAAAGTATCCATCTTATGACCAGCGGCTGAAAGATCTAGCTGTCCCACTACATGCTCTAAAGGTAAGTTTAAAGGTAACTCAGTAATATTTGCTTTACTCCCATTAATTATACAACAATCAATGTCTAATGGAGGTTCAATGTCTTAAGTGTTACATTGTTTGTAATGGTATGTTCTGATTGTATCATTGAGCTCCATAGCCCCTACACTTGCATAAAAAATTTCAATTTACATGTACCTTTTATAATATCTGAGGGGTTTCCTTCGTTAAAAATTAGTCAGTCCTTCATCTTTCGGAGATACAAATGACGACTCATTGTCCTTAATCTGAGTCCATATACTCTCATTAAGAGTTACATAGTATTGTACACAATCTACAGGCACTTCTTACAGGCTGAAGCATCCTCGCTTCTCACACTTCATGATCGTACGTGGATAACATTACAAAAGTTTGTTTACAAATGTGATAGTAAAAAATATCTTCTTTACAAGAGTCGATTTTCATTTAGTTATATATTGTCTCTTAGCGGCATCGATTAACAGTATATCCTTTTCAGGGGCTATGAAACTAAATAAGTTTCCTCATATCTACCACTGTTGGCAATGGCCATATTTTGTACATATTAAACAGTTTTCTATTAAAGGTAGATGGATAACTTAGCTCAAAATATTACCAGCCATAAATACATCTAAATCAATTATCTTTAACACTTGGTATCCTTGATCCTCAGTTAAAGCAATAAGAAATATGTCTTTGATATCATCTCTAATTTTATTCTATCACTTGTACAGGGTTAATAGTGTGGTTCCAGTAAACCTTCCTGTGCGTTAACTATTGCTGTTATCAACAGATTGTACTCTAATTTTAGTTCATTAAAGTGGCTGTTAATTGTTCATTGTAGAGTGGCTAGTATTAGCATGTTTTGCAACGCCTTATCTGTGGCATTTTCATATTGAATTAAATGTTGTCCTAACCTGTTCATTCCCTGTGTAATAATTTTCTCATTTCTGGCAATTGAATTTACTATTTCATTAAAACTAGTAAAGTAGGCTTTAACAATAGTTACTTGGTCCTTACTTAAACAGTTCTTTGCTGTTCTCTAAGATGTCTATCTTGGCTTTTAAAGTACGAAGCATCGTCTTCGTCTAGGGTACCAAAAAGTATCTTACTGACTTCGCGTACAACATTCAAAATTCCTCTTTTATCTGTTTCTCTCCATGCCTTGTTATCTGACCAATTAGAGTTTGTGCCTTTTAAATTTTTGTTAAATGCCAATTTAATGCTTGATGAGCACTTGTACAGTTGACATTATCAATTGGACTCTTTTTTGTTCTACTCTGACAATAGTTAATTGCATGTTGAACTATCATTTGTGTGTTCAAATTTTCTTTTTAACTCTTGTAGACTAAAATAACTGAAAATACTCCAGGTAACACTATAGTTGCCTTCATTATCATAGTACAGTCCTGGGGCTTATTAAAACTGGAGATCCTTATGGTGGTCCATCTTGTCCATTGCTATCGAGTAATGACTAACGCCTATAATTACACATGCTGTGAGAAGGATCTTGGTCATTCTATAATTTAAAAGAGAGAAGAAAAAAAAACTTTGTATTTATTTCCTTTCAACCGAATAACTACGTTAGGACTACATTCATCAGACTATTATAGGGGCCTTGCCATTTCCTGTCTAATTTCTTGGATCTACCTCTTTGCACGCATTCAGTATAAAGGAGTACTTCATCTCCTACCTTAAATTCTTTGGGATTTTGCGCTTTAATATTCCTTTTGTTATACTTTATGCTGCATATCCTCTAACACTTTGTAAACACTGCATTTTCATTGTCAGTTCCTTAACATACTCTATATTGCTATGACTGTGTTGGGTTTTTCTGAAGGATACTAGAGTTGTTAAATTTTCAGCCAAACATCTACTCATGAGGGGTATATCCTGTTGCATTATGGGGGTTGTGTTGTATACAAAAACAGCAGCTTGTAACCACTCATCCCAGTTTGCATTCGATTTACATAATGTTGCAACATTTTGGTTGTCCGATGGGGTCTTTCTAAAGCACTATTTGCCTGAGGATGGTAACTTGATTGAATTTTATCAATACGCAATAATTTGCAAACACTTTTCATTGTCACTCATAAAATTACTACCTATATCACTTAGTACTGACGTCAGTATACCAAATTTAAATATTTTCTTCACTAAAGTGCTCCCTACCGCACAGGTTTCCCTTCCGCCCTATGTTGTGTGTCAGATATACCGCTAGTCTTGACTGCTGCGAAGGGGTGAAGGTTACCACCCTCAGCTGTTTTCTCCCTCCTATCTGCTGCTACTGGGTAAAAGTCATCACTCTCGGCTGTTTAGAGTGCATCCTTCTCATTCATGTTTGTCTTCTCCAGAGTTTAAACAATAAAAATATCCTGCATTCCTGATATGGCATCTGCTACTTGATTTCATTTTCCTTGTTTGTATACAATCTCATAACCTTATTCTTCTAATTTCAAACGGAATTTCATAAGTGTAGAGAAGGGGTCAGATACACTAACCATATGAGGGGTTCGTGATCAGTACAAATTATAAATTTTCAACCAAATAAATAGGGTCTGAAGTATTTCACAGCCCAGCATATGGCGAACATTTCTCTTTCTATGGTGCTATAGGCCTGTTCCACTTTAGTGTTTGTGATGCATAGGCTACTGGTAAGTCTTTATCCATCCGACCTTGAGTTCATACTGCTACAATAGCATTCTGGCTAGAATCTGTAGTAACTATAAAATCTTGTGTAAAGTCTGGGTACTGCAATATTGGTGATTTTAATAATTTTTCTTTTAATGTTGGAAAGCTTCTTGTTCTTCTCCCCAACTATATGGAACACCTTTAAGTAAATTATGCAGAGACTTTATCTTAATAAAATTCTTTATAAAACGGCATAATACCCGGTAAACCTAAACATTTTTTAATTCTGTGGTTATTTTTGATTGTGGATAATGTTAATAGCCTCTTTCTTTGGGTCAGGTTTTAGACCTTCTGTAGTTAATACATGTCCTAGAAACGTGACTTCTTTACCCAGAAACTCGCATTTATCCACCTGTAATTTTAATTTGTTGTCAAAGGCATTTAAAGACTTCTTTTAAATTTTTGTTGTGTTCCTCAAGTGATGAACCAAAAACTACAATATTGTCAAAGTATGTAATAGCCTTTTCACTTTGGAGTCCCGTCAACACTGAATTCATTAGCTTTTGGAAAGTACACGGGGCCGTCCGCGGTGGCCGAGGAGACTGAGGCGCTTCAGTCATGGTCTGCACGGCCACTACGGTCGGGGGTTTGAATCCCCCCTCGGGCATGGATACTTGTGCCGTCCTTAGTTGTAGGTAGTTCATAAGTAGTTTGTAAGTTTAGAGACTGATGACCCCGTAGTTAAGTCCCTTAAGCTTAACAAACCTTTGAACATTTTTTGAAAGTACACGGGACAATTTTCATACCCTTGGCATTCACATATACTCGTAATGCTCATAAGGTGTACTGAAAGTTTTCTCCCTATCCTTTCATCTAATAAGATCTGACGATAGCCCTTGTCTAAGGTAGAAAAGTATCGTGCTTTACCTAATACATCTAGTATCTCGTCTATTCTGCATAAAGGATACACCATATATAATGAAATCTCATTTGTCTGTAATCAGCAACTACTTGCCGTTTTTGTTTCCTGCTCACATCTTATTTGGCTTAGTGGGCCCTGTTTATATAGCTACCACCTGTGTTGCAGCAGCCCGTGTGGATTTTTTCGAGGTCTAGGCGGGACTCTCTCCTTATTTGGTTACGGAGGTGCAGTCACTTGGGCCTGGAGGAGTGCCACTGCCTCTCTGGTGCCACCCTGATGGAATATTTCACCGTATTGCCCACCGAAGCTACTGTATCCCATACAGCTCGCACAACACTGTTCATTGTAACATGTGAAAATGGACGAAATGCATCATTCTTTTATGTCCTTTCTTTGTTGTAATTACTATTTGACATAAACTTGCAAATTTGTATGCCAATGTCTGCGTAGTGAGGCAGTTTTGTCATTAAAACTTCAGTTAAAACAAATTATTTTTTTCTAAACGGAAAAGGGTACATACAAGAACCTGTCAACAATAAAGCAGGTACAGTATTATTTACTTCGTAGTAAATACAAAATATTTCTCATGTCATCATACTGGCTCAGCATTCTAAGAATGTCCATGTGTTACAAAGTTTCCTACATATATTGAATTATAATTTTCCTTGACACACATCCCTTGTGATATTGTTCAGTTAAAAGTATTAGTTGCCTACTTAACAGTATGTAACAGACACTCCATTCTGAACAACTTGACTGAGAAAGTTTTCAGAAACTACCCATGTGGAGAAACTGCATGACCACGATATATTAAAAATATCCTATTAAACAGCAATTTCAATGTTCCTGGCACTGTTACTTTCTGTGCTTTTTGTTAGGGACAGAGTAACACCAGCTGCTGTGTGGTTCAATTTGCACAATTGCCTAATTTCAAATGCCCCAGTTTGAGAGATTTGCGCATGCAACAGCGACAAGTTTGAAACACGTATGAATTCAAACATCGCCACTTGTCGTGGGCAACCGGCAGAGTGATGGATGCAGCTCAGCTAGGACACTTCCGTAACTGTACATGTGGTCGTATTTTGTAGCTTGAAGCCGTCGCATGCTTTTGTGGCTCATGTAGGACGTAGTCATACTAGTGGCCAGCCACGCGCTTACAGAGTGGACATTATTGGCTGTCAGTGCGGTAAAATGGAGGGGATGCGCAGAACTGTGGTGTATTTACTACAAGAAAGGGTACAATTTTACTTACGGCGGTGGCGTTGTGCGCTGATGTTGTCAACGGCCGTTGAATGCTTTTTCATAAATCAGTCTCACAGAATAAGGGGAATAATTCATTATGTTCATGATGAAATAAACAATTTATTCTGTTCTGGCTAGCAAATTAAGTCGTTCTAAAGCAAATAGTTTGTTGCCAACAATAGCAAACTAAACTGCTGCCACTGCAAGTAAAGTTTAGCCTAGGTATGACACAAAAAATATTTTTTTCTTTCTAGCTGTATCCCATATGCTTTGCAATGTCATGGAAAGAAAATAAGTGCCTCTTTCGGCAGGTATAGCCACTAAATTATAAGTAGAGTGGAAATATTTATGGAGTTAGCATTGGCTTCTGTGCATCCTCTCAATATTAAGCTGGAATTACCAAGTGATACTGAGACAAATCCACTCTTTCCACACATTTATTTGCTTTTAGGATTGGTTTGTACCGCACTGGCTGCAAAGAAGCCCCACCTCCTTTTCACAGAGCAACCATGTAACATGAAATAATATCTAAATAAATGTGTCTCAGAACCAACAAGAAAATTGAGGAAGCGTTGCTGAAAGGGCCATTTACACATAGTCATCCGTCTTAATGGAACAAAAACGGACCAAGATGAAGTCAGCGATTAGTAGATTTTTCCCAATATCAGGCGATATTTCCACTTAATTTTGCAGACAGAAAATGTGTTCTGCGCATCTGAATTCTCACTCCAGAGATATTTCTGCTCTGTGCCTGCCACTAGAGATAATATACACACGCGAGTGACAAACTCATCAGAAACCTCCCTGCTTTCATAACTATTCGGTAAAATATTGTGATTAAAATTTGTAATTACTTACTTTTGGGGCAGACTACATTAAGATAAAGACGTCTTATTTGCAGAGACAATTGTACTTAGTTATAGTCTGACTTGTGAATATATAGTTCTATTAAGCAACATTGTTTACAACTTCATGCTTTACGAAGTAATCGCTGCAGGGTGTGAGGACATGTATTAGCTCAAAGAGTGGCCGATGCTGCTAACACAGTCAAGACAATTCACTGGAAATAATGTATTTAATAGAAATTTCTATACAGATGATCAGCTGACGCCATTCCTTCGATTACCCAGATTTACTTTATCGCACATTGACACTCCCATGACGTCTTATTTAAGCAGATATTAACTGCTCTGTTGATTGAATTTCCAGACTTTCAGTATTTGTTGAGATTTCAATAATATGATTCTTCAGTATACAGTTACTGTGAGAGATACAGTTTATTATTATGCCATAGAACCAATACATGGCGCTGTTGTTATTATTATTATTATTATTATTATTATTATTATTATTACTATTTCTCATCTCAACGATAGAAGTGTTTTCAGAAGTTTATGCCAGACAGACAATTACACATCTCAGTCATAATTTTATGACCATAAAGTAACACTGAATTTACATTTTTCCGGAGTACGGAAAAACTTTATGAACCTTCATCATTTTCGACAATGACTTCTACTTTAATTTGACATCTTGGCTAGGAGAACTGAGTTTGACAGAGCGATCCAACAAGGATTCTGTTTTAACGGACCTAGGTCCGGAACCCTAAAAATTCATGATGTACACAGGTCCCTCTTTAACAACCATTGCGAAGCACGGGCATATCAGCTAGTAAATAAATAAACAAAATAAGGTTCACGGCTCACACTAAACAATATTTACGTAAATTACTGGTAAAGTAGACAAATATTCATAAACTGTCACTCATAGGTAAAGCAGTCAACAATCCGAAAATTGGTTTGGACACCACAGTGCTTTACTGGGCATGGTCCCATTCAGAGGTGGTATACCGTTGCCTTCCTTCGACCTTAAAACAGTCTTACCCAGCCTGTTGCATGGGGACCTACAATTTCATGTGCATTCTGAACCACGGTGCTACTCGACTCAACATTGCCAGAGGTGAAAGAAGTGGAAAGTGACAGATAAAAAGCCGAGGCATGACCTTTGGATTTATAGTGTGGCACTCTACCACAGTGCTACCAAGCTGCACCAGACAGACAAAAAACGTGCATATCATGCCGCTTGCAGTTGCTGAGTTACTGTGGAGAATGCCATGATCTGACTATATTTCATAATAAATTATTATAACAAGTCTAATAAATCCTTAAATGAATAGGTAAAAGTGCGTTCGTTTTCAAGATGACAGCTTGGGGCCATCCAGATTTAGGTTTTCCGTTATTTACCTAAATGACTCCACGCAAATGCCGGGATGATTCCTTTGAAAGGGTCCGTCCGATTTCCTTCACCAACTCTTCCCAAAAATCCATGTGTGAGCTGCTTCTCTAATGACCACCTGTCAATGGTTTGTTAAACCCTAAGTTTCTTTCCTACGTCTCTAAGAAATAGTTTATTGAAATCGCAAGATAAATTAAAAGTTGTCAATTTTAAGTTTACTTTTGCTATATTCACATACTGTGAACATTAATTATTGTAGTTTTGAATATATTAAAAATATTGTTGGTTTGTGGAATGCGCCTTATTTTTCTGAGTTCATTAGTATATTTGGATTTGCTATACGTCAGGAAGGTGAATTATTATTGAATTTTGTGGATGCACATATAGGCATCTTTCAGCTCATTTCCATTCCTGTTACTGACCGCCATCTTTGCAAATGCTGTGACCAGCCCTGCCCATTCTCCAGCATCGTCGCTAAGTGTGGGGTTTATCCAGCTCCAGGTTTCTGTGAAGAACCAAAAGGCCCCTCCCTCCTCCGACCAGCTGGAGCTGACGCCTGCTTCCTGCCTCCTTGATGGCAAGCCACGTCCTTGCCATATATTAACGATTGCCCAGTATTTCTATTACTTTACACAATAAAAAAAATTATTTCGTTTATTAATCAAAATTTCTTTTCTAGGTGCACCATCAAAGGCTACAGATTTTTGGTCTTTTTTATTTATTTATTTATTTATTTTAAATTCATATCTTCTACAACTTTATCCATAATCAGTTAAATGTGTTTATAAACTAAACGTTATTAACAGCTAAATTACAAATTTGTCAACAGTTATATGAAAAAGTAGTCACTTGATCCCATTGTTTTCCTCTTGTGATTTGAGCTAAGTAATTTTGAATTACGTTGTTCAAATGTTTGTAGGTCTATGGACTTAACTGCTGGTTTATTAGTCCCTAGCTTACAAAGTACTTAAACTAAGTTAAACTAACCTAAGGATAACACACACATCCATGCCCGAGGGAGGATTCGAGCCTCCGAAGCAGGAGGGAATTAGTTGCTAAACTGCAAATGTGAAATCACTATCGACCCAAGTAGCCTGTAAAATACATTCTTCTAAAAAAGTATGTTACTGTTTGTAAAAAGTAGGTTATCAAACGAATCCTAGCAAGTAACAAATAGAAGAGGTTGCTCTCTTCAAATACACGCAATTAACCAAAATAGCCCGGAAATGATCAGCTTTGAAGAATATATCGTTCTTTGAAAGAAATTGTTGACAAAATGAAATCTTCAAAGTTTTACGCTGTTTATATGACATTATTTGTTACACACAAAAAACATATCTGCAATGCTTTGTAAAATATTCTCCATAATTCCTGCTTCATAATTTTTCTAAAATAAACTTACCTTTTTTTAAAGGCATTTGTGTAATTTGAATGTTCAGTCATGTCTGCCCAAAATAGAAGAAATGGTGACTAAATCATCGGGAAAAAGGATTGGGTTTCAGCTAGCAACAGCAACGAGAATCTTCTATTATGTTAACCCTTTCTTTACCAGCGTTGCTTGTAAGCAACATTATTTTTCTGTAGGTCCGTTACGTATAATATCGCATGTAACCATTCTTTTCAACTGTTTACTTTAAGCCTCATGCCAGTAATAACAGTTGTTGTGAATAGATTGCGTGAACTCACGAGCAGAAAGCAGGAAACAATTGTTGAAAATCAAGATTAGCTGCAGTCCACATTGTCCTTAACTGACGATAAAAAACATCTTACACTTTCATTTGCTGTGAAATAATTTACATACGCTGTGACAATCCTTCCTCCTTCACTACTTCATTTATATTTCTTGCACAATAATTTACAGATAAGATAAACTGAGAAAAATGTTATGTTGCTTCTAAGCAACAGTGGAGTTCAGTGGAAGTTCCTTAATTTAGACCTTCCTTCACAAATCCATGTATATAGGTGCTTTAAATTTTGCTTTAGAGGTGTAATTTCACAATCTAGATCGCTGTTAAACTGCGTCATTACATCTGACTTTCTGACTGATGCGGACCTAGAATATATAGTGAATTTACCTGACGATGAGTTCAATTCCTACATTCATATCCCAGACGGTGATTTATCGGAAGTTGGGGATAAAGATGATACTATGGAAGTAGTAGAAAGTTCTAAAGCCCTTTCTGAAAGAGCCATTATGAATATCATCCATACCGTGGAAAAGGGAGAGGGAGCTGATATTTCAGCAATTAGAGAGAAGCAAGAAAATGAGAATGAAATTTCAGAGGTAAGGATAACTGTCAGAAGTAACAAAACTGATTAATTACATAATTATCAGTATAATAACACAGATATTGGTTTATTGAATTTCAGGTTGATTTATTCAGAAGTAACGAACTTACAAAGTGTCAGCAAGTAATAGGTATAAGCAACCGAAACATAAATGAAGGAGCTTCATCTAAGCATGAGCAACATCAAAAGGTGCAAGGTAGATAGAAGCATACTGACTATACATTTAGAAACTCTGATTTTATGGTCCATGGTACAGAATGGAAAATATCACTACCACAACCACCAGTAGAAGAAATGACACCACTGGAGTATTATGAAACATTTGTGAATGATGATGATTTTGAACTCATTGCTGAGCAGTCAAACATCTATGCTTTGCAGAAAGATTCGTTTTCTTTGCAGACAACCAAAATGAAATAGGTATTCTGCATATGAAAGGAAATTCATTGATGTGCCAAGACCTTACATTGTGGAAAAATATAACAAACCTATGGGGGGGGGGGGGCGTGGATCTTGCAGACATGTTGCTAGAGCTCTACCGCATCAAACTGAGATCGTGGAAGTGGTATATGCGTATTGCTTACTGGTGCTTGTCTGTATCCATGGTCAATAGATGGTTACTCCATCGACGTCATATGATAAATGTACGACAACCACAAAGATGTCACTTTTGCAGTTTCAAGCTATTATAGCTGCAGGTCTATTGCTTGCGGGAAAAACAGCTTCCCAAAAGAAGAGAGGAAGACCAAGTTCTGAACAAATGACAAATACTCCTCCAGCAAAAAGAAGTGTATGTTTAGCTCCAATCATGGATGTGCATTTTGATGGTTTTCATCACTTTGCAGCTATGCTGGAGAAGAAAAGCCAGTGTAAAGTGTGCATCAAGAACACTACAGAAAGTGTCAGCACCAAGTGTAAAGTACATCTATGTCTAACTATAAACTGGAAGTGTTTCCACATCTTTCATGGAAAATAATTATTTTTCACAAGGATACCTAACAAGAAGTATCAGCATACAGTGATATGTGACAAGAATACTATGTAATGAGTCAAATTTTTATTAATATATACATGGGCAAAAATTTGTTAATTACTTAATGTAAAATTGGACAGTTATAAACTGTGAACAATAAAAATGCTATGACTAGACTTCTAAGCTCTTAAATGTGACGAATATACCAACATTTTGCTAAAATAAGCTTATGTTTATTTGAATTTGTTTCTATGGCAACATTGCCTATAAGAACCAATGTTGCTTAAAAGCAACATTAAATAATTTTTCAAAAGAACATTATAAAAAAAAAAAGATATCAACAAATTTCACATTCATACATCTAAATGTAAAAACCATATATTTTTTTTCTTCAAAACTTCAAAATTCGATAAAGGAAGGGTTAACTCTGGGCACGCAAATGGAAATGTAATTTTGTGCTTCGAAGTTCTTATCCATAACTGTTTACTGGCTCTCCGCTAGTTGTCAGGTGTTGGTTCAGCGAATCATCAAAGCATGTTCATGTCCTTGTCACTTCGGTGCTAGTGGTAAAGAAAGCTTTTGTCTCCTATTATAGCGTACTTTCGCATTCCAAAAGAGTATAAGGTGAATTACTGCAATTTTGCCGTTGAATCAATTTGTTCATCACTTTAAATTGTGATCTTACCAGTAAAATTACTGGCATTTTTGGTAATAGTGGAAAGTTATGAGTAAGATGTAAAAGATACAGTACTTCGGCGAGCAATAGCAATAAAAAAGACTTAATTTATTGAAAAGGAAATAGATTTATTGTATTATGACTTCTGCTTCGTAAAATGAGAAGTGTCGCCGGCTTAGAAAGGTAGATGTAATTATTGGGAGCTAGCTTACTGGTCTTGACCATGCGGAGAATGCGTTGCACTGGATCGCGCTGCAATAGTTAATGTTAATACGACAGAATCAAACTTCAAGCGATAAAACAAGATACAGATTCAAGGAAAATGAACAGAGAGTTGCATGTAGTAATAGTAGTGTAATTTTGAGGTCTTTTCACCAATAAGATAGCTCTCCTTAACATCAGTATCTCCACAGCAGTAACAGCAAATGGAGGAAAATTAACTAGGATGCTGAGCGACCTTATGGGAACTGTATGTGGAATAACAAAATGGTCAGAAAAAGAGAGAATGATTGAATGACAAAAACATTTGTAACACTGAGCACAAACACATTTGAGATATCAGTCTGGAATCGTCACAGTAACCGACGGTGCTAGATCACAGCACATAGACTCCGACCACGTGCTTCGTTCATCGTCGTCTTTGAAGTGAAAGACATAAGAGGAAATTATGGACATACCCTATAGTAAGTGACAGGTCAATAAGAGGAAAGTTCCTTCTCCTACAAAAGGAATTAAAGGATTATCCAGATTTTTTCAATTATCGGATTCAGTTAATTCATTCGAAAAACTGTGATCTATGGTGAAAAGTAATTTTTCTGATACAAATACAGTCACGAGGAATTGTGCAAATGCAAAATAGAAAGTTACCTTTTACTTTAAAGTAAGTTTAATTAATAAATGAACACGATTACAATATTTCATTCAATGACACATATTACGGTTAGATTTGACATATGTTAGAATCGTCAATATCCTTCTTAGATCTCACATTACGTTTGGAAATGTTTTGTTAATGTTATTCGGTTCGAGCACGATGGAAGGTATCAGATAAAACTGTGTTAGATTGTGCCGGTGAATGTACTGATCTTTGTGATTAAGACTGTGATCAGGGCCGGCACAAGGCACGTGCGAAAGGTGCGGCCACACGGGGCGGCACTTACCGGTGGGCGGCAAATCTGCCGAGACCCTTCTTTCTGTAGTAGAAACTTAACATTCATTCCCAAGAGGGGATTCGAAACCAAACCTCAGAGGGAGCGGCTTCCGGAACTGTGACATGGCGCCTCGACTACATGCCGGCCCCCCTGTTGAACAAGGGGAGGGAGGAGGGCAAATTTCTTGCTCGGCACTGTGGCAGCGCCGTCGTGTTTACTTCAGTCTGGCGCACACGCCAGTATTCTTGTGGGTGGAGCGCTGCCAGCGTGTTACGCGCCGTGCGTTTACTCACAACTAATTTTGCAGGAGACGAAATCTAATTTGGAAATTCGAATGCAATATTCGATACTGCAACTACATGTAAAGCCTGAAGCAATTTTGCTAAGCCCTTCAATGGCAGTAGAGTGTTTTATTCTTCCCGCGCTATGGAAAAAAATTGTTGAACATTACTACAGGCAAACATGTTCAACACCTACAATGGCTAAAAGTATTCCGAATGGGTAAATACGATGTGAGTAATTACAAGGGATAAAAACATTGATAGTAAGCCTGGCATAAGTTGGTTTTCGATGTATTTTTGAAAATTTTTGCTATCCGTAGCTGAGTGATGTCGGACGTTTTGGTTTTTGAGACCTGAAACACCTGTCTCTGCCTGCATGAACACAATTAAAGACTGACCAGCACTTTTGTGTGACAACACTACTCGCACACTATCACTTTGCCAACATTTGTTTACTGTATAATGCGTGTGAATCCATGTTTCGTGTAAGTAAACTAGTGGTCGCCAGTGGCGTAGCTATCATAGGGCTAGGCGGGGCAGTGCCCCGGGGCCCCCGAGCTCCAGGGGCCCCTCGGCCTTCGGAGCGGCGATCGAAAAAAGTTACAGTAGAGCGTCGATTTTTTTACCCTCCCATCCTATCGTCAATCATATCCCCTTTCCCCTCAGACCAAGTTTCCCACAGTAACCGCACTGCGCCACCTGTTGGCGGAACAGTGCTTCTGATTAGGGCCTTCACAGGTCGCGCTGCCAGTCAGTGTGTCCAACAATCGGCACACTTCAGTCGGCAGAAGTAGCGGCATCATCAAAGCTTCTCACAGCAACAGCGGCGTCTTACAGGTGTTGCGGCTTGCAATGTGAAGGATCGCGCTCCTCTAAATACAGTATAAATACATTTACTGTACAGTACTTCTTATTGGCAAACAGAAGTATACAGTTCGAATATCCGATTAAACGGGTTTTCCGAATATCCATGTCCCAAAATTATTTCGGATAATAGACGTTATATTGTATATAATATTTTAGTTGAATGAAGGAAAGAGGACTTTTAATTTCTCCTGCCGAAATTGACCTCAACATGGACAGTTCGCGAATTATGCAAGGATATTAAAATATTTATTATTACAATGTGAGGTTACAGAGGTATTTACCGCAGTTTTATTCTTATGCAGTAGCCGAAAGGGCGTTCAGCAAATTAAAAATAATCAAAACGCATCTGAGGTACAGTATGGCTCAAGCTCGACTCGGACATTTGGCACTCCAAGTCTAGATTTAACAGACCTTATTGATGATTTTGCAAAAACCAAAGCCAGGAAAAGATTGTAAAATAATTGTTAAAATAAAATTGACTACTTTTTAATTGAGTACCCATATTATTATTATTATGTACTGCAGTCACGAAAACGCTTACCCATAATTACCGATCTGAAATCATTTATTTGCCAACATCTGCACTCTAACAGTTTGAAGCATTGTATTACTCCAGTAGGTATTCTTTCATTCTGAGTTTGGTGCGTGAGGGAACACGAACGAAATCCCCACGACTTGAAAAACGCGACTCATTAAGTTCGTGATACGCAATGAGGCGCGAAAAATAATTATGAATTTTTTTCAAGGACTAATAGTATTTGCTTTATAAAAAATCGAAAAATTCCCAACTTTTAGAAAACACATTGACTGCCACGTGAGTTAAATATAAGTCACAGGAAGTCTTCTCTTCGGACCACGTGAAGTAAATACAGCTCACGGACATTTTTCCATTTAAAGCTCCGTGGTGCAGTTGTAACACAGTAGCGTGCTGTGACTTGGTGTTACAGTACGTTATGGCCCCAGTAACAAATTATGTTCGTGGCCTCCAGTTTTCAAGAGCTCAAGAGTAGTTATTCCCACTTGAAATCGCGAATTATACATAACTCTCATGGCCAAGTCATATTGGAGTTTTTGTTATTATAATTTATTATTCGGTGTTACATATTACTTATAGAGTAGATTGTATATCACTTACAGTTTTAATTACATTCTCCAACTATAATTGCAACAACAATGAAACAGACTAAAAAAATTGGGCAATTCCACTCTAACACCTGCATGCACTGTGCTTTATGAAGAAACATTTGCGCAAAAATATGAGTCACAATTTCTTACATTTCCATGTAGTTTGTTGGCATTTCTTGACAGCCTGCTCTCGTCCAAATTCATTCTTCATTTTTTCGTAGCATCCGCACACCTATGACTTGGTGCTCCCATGTTCAGAAGAGCACAATCTGCAGGCAGCTCGGTGCTACAGTGGGATATTTCTCATGGGCATCGGCATCTTCTGTATGGAGTAGTCTCAAAGTCAATTCATCTTTGAATTCTGTGATTGAAATGATCTTCTTGTTGATCAGTAAATCACAACAGTTCAATTGCAAGCTTCCTGTAGCATTTTACACCCCGCCTCAGACGATATAGGACTTCATTTGGTGAGAGAGAGCAATAAATGACTGATTATAGTCAGTTATCATTGCTGGTTTTCTTTGTGGCCCTCTTGGTTTGAACTTCAGCTTCTTCCTCTCCATGAACAGTACTCAGCGTCAACAAATTCCTCTCATTTTTCCATTTCAATAGTATCTTCATCTTCTTCATTTATCTCCATAACTTCATTAGTGGCCGGCCGTGGTGGCTGAGGGGACTGAGGCGCGCCAGTCACGGTCTGCACGGCTATTACGGTCGGGGGTTCGAATCCCCCCTCGGGCATGGATATTTGTGCCGTCCTAGTTCGTAAGTAGTTCATAAGTAGTTTGTAAGTTTAGGGACTGATGACCCCGTAGTTAAGTCCCATAAACTATACAAACATTTGAAAACATTAACTTCATTAAAAGCAGCTGTACAGGACCTTGTTCATCTACAAAACTTCTACGAGACACTTTCTTCTGCTACAATATCACTATGTTACGGAGCAAACAACACTGAATAAAGACTGTAGTAACAATTCAGAAAAACAATAATGGAACTGTAGGCAAATAATGTTGTGGAATGAAAGACTTACAGGAGTACCAACCCAAGATTATTAGCGACATAGCAAATGACACACCTGGCACTTTACTCTGGCGCCATGTGAGTCATATGTAACTCACACCAAAAAACATAAACTAAGGTACTAAATTGCAATATTTTCAACTTATTTGTACTTAAATAGCGTACTTCAAGCAAACTAAAGCAGAATATGGAAAAAAAGTAAATGGTCCCCGGGGTCGGTAACCCAAGTATACCTTTTGGCAGCCAATATGTTAATATAGTTATTGTTAAACAGAATGAACTAAGACAAAATATTAAATGTATACAGCATATTTCAGTACAGTAGAACAGTATTGGGCATATGGTTTGTTGTGGGGATGTGACAGGTGACAGCAGGAAGGGATTGGGGGGGGGGGGGGGGGTTGGAGGGTAGAAGGTGCGGGAAAGGGCAGACCGCTGGATGGTCAGGCATTGCCGTTCTTTGTGCGCCTGCAAAACGAATAGCGAGAAAGCGAGCCCCCACTCTGTCTACCCCATTACGTCGCAAAAGGAAATTACAGGGTGTTTTACAAAGTTATACCTACCCCTCCACAGTGCACCTCATAAATCACAGATTACGTACTGCGCACACACACACACACACACACACACACACACACACATAATATACTTAGTAGTATTTAGGTTTGCCTTATTATGTTTTCCAGTGGGCGGTAAGGGACTGATGAAGAAGTAGTTTTGCATCTGTACAGTATTGGTGTAAAGAGGGTCCCAATGTCATTTTTGCCCCGGGGCCCTTGGTGACATAGATACGCCACTGGTGGTCGCTTTGATTCTGATGAAAACATGGGAAAGTATGGACTTTAGAACAGTGCGTTCTCGTCCGCGAGAAACAAAACGTTAATTTTGATACCTCGTCAAACGAAAATCCATAGACAGAACATTGATTCTAAGGGTTCCCTTGCTTGCTTTGAAGCTCTTTTCTGTTTGACATAAGTTCTGCAGTTTTCGCAAAGTTCGTATTTCTTTCTATTGTTCGTAATGCTATAAAAATTACTACCTGATAATACATTTATGCATAGCATCGATCACATACTTGTTGTGAGCTTCTTCCTTCTTCTTCTTGGGCGCCAGTTTAACCGTAGCTTCGTTGTACCTCGTCACGTGACCTACAGTAGTTCCTGGCACTGCCGCGTCACCACTTCGCCCTTCCAGACAATACGTATTGTTGCGTTCTCTACAACGAAAACTACAGAAATCGTTTCGATAGTTGGCCGAGGGAGTCAAGATTGGTCAGAAGCACTTTCATTGCGTTTCACAAGAACAGAAGAATTGGTGCGTCCGAATTTCTTGCAACTTGGGATGTAATAGGTAAGTGCTTTTCATATAACCTACAATTAGTATTGCGCATGCATGTTACTAATAAGTTAGAATTTTATCTCCTTCAAGAATGCAGAATAGGAAAATTTACTTTTCTTATGATCTGTTTCTTAAAAAATTGACAACTCGGCAGATAAGCACGCGTCACCCCAATAGCTAGAATGAAAATAAAAGCGCAGGAAAGTGACGTGATACGGTGAGACTAATTTGTTACCCTTATTCCATAATCAGACACGACAGAACTGACACATGCAAATTACGACAGATGGCGAGTGTCAGTTCTTTTAAATGAATAACCGCAGTGCAGTGAGTTAAAACGATATATTTCGACTGGCATCAGTACCTGTGGATTCCCGAGTACGTATTTGTTGCATTACTATGTTACTCCATCTCCTTATTCTTCCTCTCTCCATTGTCTTCCGCCCCACTCTTTGGCCGTTTCAACTGTTTTTATTTTCCATATCTTCATAGATTTCTGGCACAGAGCGGCTATTCTCAATGCTTTGACTTATGTTTACATCTATACCGTCGTGCTGAACGTAACTGTCAACATGACGGTTTAGATGTAAGCACATATTAAAAACTTTGAAACTGGCCACTCAGTGGCCGAAACAGGTACATTTGAAAAGTAAAAACAAAAATTGCGATTAATTGCTGACTTTTTCTACAGATTTGTAGATTTGTTTAAATAAAATTTCACAAACGTTTTGTAAAAAGAAAAAAGAAAAAAAAGAAAAGAAAAATAAAAAAATTAAAAAAGGGGGGGGTGGGGGCGGCAATTTAGCAGCTCGCACGGGGCGGCACTTGGGCTTGCGCCGGCCCTGTCTGTGATGCATGTCTACATGACGTCACATGGTTTTTCTTATTAGTCCTCGATATTTCTTGTCTGAAGGACGTTCATTTTAGATTAAACGTTTCAGGCAACACTTTATGTTGTAAGAGACTGACTTTCGCCCCAGTATAAGCAATCCCATTGTTTCCTTGTCCTCTTCTGCTACTAGTATTTTCCTTCTTGTTCTCGTTACCTGGCATGACCACTCATTACTATTATTTTCATTCTACTGTACAAAATGTTTGCATCTCAAGATAAGCTCTTGTGAATGGCGAAGTTGTTTGAATCCAACATAGCCTGGTTTAACTCAATCAACCTAGTAAGCTTACAAAACAGGGCGTGTCTGTCCATACGCATAATGGATGTATCTCTTGTCATGGTCATTGAAGTCCAGTTGACAACGAATAATTACACACTTCAAAAAATGCTTGTAAACATATGGGACCAAATATTCACATGTTTATGAACCTCAGGGTTTAAACTACTGAGGTCATAACTCTCTAAACTTACAAAGTAGTTAAATACATTTACACTAAGTAAAACACACACACCCATAACCGACCGCGGACTCGAACTTCCGACGGGAAACAGCCGCACAATTCATAACGAGGTTCCTTAGACTGCATGGCAACTCCCACGCGGCGATTATACATTTAACAAACGCAAAAATACTCCGCCGACTTAGATCAGAATAACAAAATTTACTGCTATAAAAGCCCTGCAGTCTCATAAATTTTATGTTACAAATTATTTACTTATCAGATCAGGATTTTTTTCTTTGTTTAAACTGTCTTATAAATTATGAAGTTTTTCTTTGCTGTTACGGTCAACTCACGTGTCAGACAAGTAAGTTAAATAATCTTCGAAAAAATATTTGTTTAGCATACCTGAAATTATAGAAGCAACCGAAAAAATTGCGCAGAAAAATGAACTGCCTTGTTTTCAAAAGCATAAACTCAATATTTGTACGGATCGCGAAATGTCTGTTATTTTCTACTTGATTCCGAAAATATGGGTCTGCAGCAGATGCAGGGTTTGCACCTGGTAGCAGAAATTCACGCTACGCCGTCGGACTACAGGACAATTATAGAGACATTTGAAGATAAAGCAGCTGTGTGAATATCAAGAACTCAGATGGAAAATCAGTTATGACTAAGAAAGGGAAAGCTGAAAGGTGTAAAGTATGTATAGTGGAGCTCTACAAAGGTAATGAACTTCGAGACAATGTTATAGGAAGCGAAGAAGTAGACGAAACAGGAGATAAAATACCGAGAGAAGCATTTGACAGAGCACTGACAGACTGAAGTCGAATCAAGGCCTCTGGTGTAGACGACATTCCGTCAGAGTCTCTGGGAGAGCCAGCATGAAAAACTACTTCACCTGACCTGTAAAATGTATGAGACAGGCTAAACACCCCCATACTTAAAGAAAAAAATATTATAATCCCCATTACAAGAAAAAAACTAGGCGCAGGCTGGTGTCAAAATTACAGAATTATCAGCTTTATAAGTCATTCAAAATTCTGACATAAATTATTTACAGAAGATTGGAAAGTCTGGTAAAAGGTGACCTCGCTGATGATCACTTTGGATTTAAGAAAAATGTGAGATTAAGAAAAGGGAAACCTACATTTCTTTCATTTGTTGTTTTGGAGAAAGCTTTTGACAGTGTTGACTGGAATACACTCTTTCAAATTCTGAAGTCAGCAAGGGTAAAGTACTGTATAGGGAACGGAAGGTTATTTACGAGGTGTACAAAAATCAGACAGCAGTTATTACAGTCGAAGGGCGTGAAAGGGGAAAACGTTGGAAAGGGAATATGACAGGTTTGTAGCTTTTCTCCGATGTTATTCAATTTGTACATTGAGCAAGCTGTGAAGGAAAACAAGGAGAAATTTCGAGAAGGAATTAAAGTTCAATGTGATGAAATAAAAACATTACGTTTTGCGGATGATATTGTAATTCTGTCGGGGACAGCAAAGGTCCTAGAAGAGCAATTAAACGGAATAAACAGTGGGTTGAAAGAAGCCCAAAAGATGAAAATTTACCAGAGCAACGCAAGAGTAACGGAATTAGATTAGGTAACATAACGACAAAGGTGGTAGTACAGTTTTGTTACTTGGGCTTAAAAACAAAATGTGATGGTCGCAATAAAGAGGACATAAAATGCAGAATGGCAATGGGAAGAAAAGTGTTTTTGGAAAGAGAAATCAGTTAGCACTGAAAATTAATTAAAGTATAAGGAAGTCTTTTCTGAAGACATTTATGTGGAATGTTGCCTTGCACTGGAGTTAAACATGCATGATAAATAGTCGAACAGGAAGAGAATAGAGGCTTTTGGAATGTGGCGCTACAGAAGAGTACTGAAGATTAGGTGGGTAGATCGCGTAAATTATGAGGAGGTACTGAACAGAAGTGGGAGAAAAGGACTTTTTGGCGTAATTGACTAGAAGAAGGGACCGGTTGGTAGGAAACACTCTTCGACACCAAAGAATCGTGAATCTAGCATTGGAACTGTGTGGGAAAAAATAGCAGAATGAGGCCAAGAGACGAATACAGTACGTAGATTCAAATGGATGTGGGTTGCCGTTCTTATGAGGAAATGAAGATGCTTATTCAGGATAGAGTACGGTCGAGAGCTGCATGCAACCAGACCACAAAAACAACAACAAAGTTTGTAAATCTATAGAACTTATCACCAGTCTCTAGGCTTACAAACTGCTTAAACTAACCTAAGGACAGCACACACTCCCATGCCCGAGGGAGGAATCGAACCACCGATGGCGAGCAACCTCGTGCTCCGCAGCAAAGCGCCTCAGTACGCTCGGCCACAGCGCCGTGGCACAAGAGCAACTCGTTTACGGTTTTGTTTTAGTCACTTGAATTACGTACACCCATAAGTTTTAATGTTAAAAAAAAAAGATTCGGTCCAAAGATAAATGCACGTGATGAAGGTAGGCTTATGTAATAGATTTAAAATATGGAAAGTGTCCGCATATTTCATCTTAAAATGTAGAAAGTGTCCTCCTTTTGCATTCGAAAATATGGTAACCCTAAATCCGTGAGACTGGCGACGTACCATGTATATTCGAAAAAATAATAATCACACAATTTCCGAAATAGCAAGGACAGATAAGTGTGTGGATTAGCGCAAAATCAGCGTAACAGCTCAGGCATCCA
Organism: Locusta migratoria; assembly: GCA_026315105.1. Classification (NCBI taxonomy): domain Eukaryota; kingdom Metazoa; phylum Arthropoda; class Insecta; order Orthoptera; family Acrididae; genus Locusta; species Locusta migratoria. The sequence continues at coordinate 679,334,244 of CM048744.1, forward strand.
CATTTACTAACGAGAGTAGTATTCAGAAGAACAGAAAAGGAAATGAGGATTGGTTAGATGACTTGTCTTTAAGAAAGGTAAACAGACCAGAGAGACAGTCCTGACATTGTGCCTGGCAATGGAAGCAAGACTGAAGAAAAACCAAGAGACGGTTATAGGAATTCTCGGCTTGGAAAAAATGTTTGCCAAAGTAAACTGGCACAGAATGTTAAAAATTCTGAGAATAATAGGAGTACGCTATAGGGAAATGTGAGCAATATATAATATGTATAAGAACCAAGAGGGAATAGTAAGACTGCAAGATCAACAAGGAAGTGTTCAATTTAAAAAAGGCTTAAGACAGGGAGCCAGGCTTTCGGCCGTACTATCCAATTTATACATCGAAGAAGCAAGTGGTTTCAAAATTCAGAGTCAAAGGAAGTCAGTGATAAGATTGGCTGGTGATGTTGGTACTATCAGTAAAACAGAGAAAAATTAGAGAATCTATTGAATGGAGTGAATAGTGTACTGAGTAAAGAATATGGACTGAGAGTAAATCGCAAGAAGACAAAAGTAATAAGCTGTAGAAATGAAAGTAGCAAGAAACGTAACATAAATATTGGTGTTCACGATGTAGAGTAAGTAAAGGAATTCTGCTCTCTTGCGTCTAACATAGCCTATGAGGCAAGGAAGACAAATCAAAAATACACTGGCAAAGGTTAAGAGGCTATTCTTAGCCAAGAGGAGTGTAGGTGGCGTCAAACATTGAGAGGAAGAGATTTCTAGACCGTACGTTTCGAGCACAGCTCCAACTGTGTGCTGTCTGTGTTTCCCGCCCAACGTTACTGACATCCCCCCACCTCCCCCGCCATCACGCGGATTTGCAGACTAAAAATCAATTGAGTTACTGTGCTACATCAAATGAAGGAACTACTGGGAAAAATTTTAAAGAGTTTGTGGAGGTTAAAACGCATGAGGTAATTTGCGAATCTTTGATTTTAGCAAGTACAAAGCTGCGGATGAAATATAGGTAAGATATCGAAATTTTATTTAAAACTAGCTGTGCATTGCCCGGGTATATATATTTCCACTCTTAATTAGAAACGTAGATGAAAACTCGGGAAAGATTTCATCTTCATGTATTTCCACCTCCTTCTCCCAATTTCTCTGTCAACATAATCCTTCCCTCTGCCTCCTCCCGCCGGCCGCGGTGGCCGAGGTGACTGAGGCGCTTCAGTCACGACCTGCACGGCCACTACGGTCGGGGGTTTGAATCCCCCTCGGGCATGGATATTTGTGCCGTCCTTAGGATAAGCTAGTTGATGAGTAGTTTGTAAGTTTAGGGACTGATGACCCCGTAGTTAAGTCCCATAAGCTATACAAACATTTGAATTTGAATTTTGAATTTCTGCCTCCCCCTCCATCTCCTCCCTTCCTCCCTCTCTATGCTCAGCCATACCCATCTCACATGTAACTCAGGGATGTATTCTCTACACTGTTTTCCAAATTTATATCTGCACATCATCTTTCCTTATTCTTTCTCTCACTTCGTCTTCGTCTCATTCCTTAGCTTACAAACTACTTAAACTAAGGTAAATTAACCTAAGGACAACACACACACACACACACACACACACACATGCCCCAGGGAGGACTCGAACCTCCGACGGCGAGGCGCCTTAGACCGCTCGGCTACTCCACCGCGGCATAATTTCCCTAGACCGAACTTTAATCCCATGGCTAGCGTTCTAAGTGCAGCACATGAAAAGCATTTATCGTCAGAGACGATTTTGGCACTTTCTCAGTATTTTGTACAAACATTAATTTCGGAAGAGTTTCACAACACTTTACGTCTTTACTAGAGTACCTGCTGTATTCTACAATATGTAGATATTTTATAGCATCAAAAAATGAAACAGGGCTGCCTTGAAAGGCTAATGTTAAAAGTCGACTGTGAACATGAAATATCCCATCAAATGCATAAAAGTAAAATAGCGTCTTACCTTCAGTAATTAGCCAAACCCCGAAGTATGCCATAACTTTTTCTTAACTAATGCATCTAACATTAGCATTAGCGTATCTAGCACGAATATTAGCATTTTCATTGCTGTAGCCAAATACTATACAGCAGTGTGAACTGCTCAAAAGTTAGCAACTACCGTCATAGGATTAAACTTCACAATGTGCATCCAGTGTGGCTTGTATCACTCATATTTGGAACTATAATAGTTCTGCAAACCCCTTTCAGTTGTTATACCGATATCTAAAGCAGATGACCTTTAACCCGTAACTGTTACACCTAAAAATTGTAGACGTGGTAGACGTGGGACCTCAGAACCCACATGTTTGAGTATGTTTAGGTTAAAACAGGTGAAATTTAAATAGTACTATTGTTTTAAACCTACATTCGTCATTTATTGTCATATCTTAAAGACTTTATAAAAGAAGATAGTGAAGTGCATAAAATATGAAACACCCCGTGTGTCGCCCCAACTGTAATAGATACAAAGATGCCGTTTGGCAGACACAGGGGCTACTTGAATGCATGACATTTCGTGTTTTTTTTTTTCTTTTTTTTTTTTTTTTTCCTTAATGAAACTCTGTGTTAAATTTTTGCGTAACATTTTGGGCTTAAAATACGGTTTCAAATATGTCTATATCGTAATATTTAGGCGAATAGTTTTTGAGACACAGATATGTTCACGTACCGTATTCGTCCATCGAAGCGACGTTGTTTGTGTAACACCGTTTAGTCTACACATCAGGAAAGGTCGCATTGGACAAAATCGCTTCGAAGGCCGAATATGATAACATCTAAATGTTTGTAGAGCTTATGGGACTTAACTGCGGGGTCATCAGTCTTAAACTTATAAACTACTTATGAACTAACTTATACTAAAGTCAGCACAAACATCCGTACCCGAGTGGGGATTCGAACCTCCGACAGGGAACAACCTAGCGCATTCTAGCATATCGCCTCAATGCGCTCGGCCTCTCCACTGCGGCAGAACATATCTGTGCCTCAAAAACTATTCGCCTAAATATTATGACAACAAATATTTGAAAACGTCTTTTTAAGCCCATCATGTTACGCTAAAATTTAACATAGGCTTATAAGCCATATATCTCTGTAATAAAACATAGCACAAACATGAAATGTGATGTATGCAAGTAGCCCCTGTCCCTGCAATTCACTGTCCAAACGGCTTCTTTGTATCTATTACGGCTAGGAAGATACAAGGGTCGTTATGACTTAGGTGCCTCACCCTATATACCGGATGATCAAAACGTAAGTATAAATTTGAAAACTTATTAAATCACGGAATAATGTAGATAGAAGGGTAAAAACTGACACACATGCTTGGAATAACATGTTTTATTAGAACAAAGAAAGGTTAAAAATTGCGACAGATGGCGCTGGACATCAAAATATCAGTGACTGCGCATGAAAATCGTGTATAAAAGGAGCTGTAATGAGAGAATCAGATGCACCAGCAGTCGCAGCATGTTGACGTTACCTGAAAAAGGCGCTTTTAGTGAAGCTGTATTATCAGAATGGGGAATGTGCTAGTTCAGCGTTACGATCCTATCGACATAGGAAGGGGATTCGAACGGGTAAAGGTCCATTGACAAATCCAGCTGTGGCGAGAATGATTTCATAGTTCGAAGTCACGGGTTGTTTAGACAATAGACCCCGTAGTGGCCGAACGAGCACAAGGCGTAATGCTGCTGAGACAGTTCAGGCGCACCCATTTTCATCTTTTTTTCATTCTTATCGATCTACCGCCATCTATCATGAAAAGAAAAAAGTGTTTCGTATAAAAATTACGTATTTATACACGGAGAATCAAAATCTGCAATAAAAATAGGAGTTTCTACTGTAATGGATAAAACACTTTCTACCGAGTGATCAAAAAGTCAGTATAAATTTGAAAACTTAATAAATCACGGATTAATGTAGATAGAGAGGTAAAAATTGACATAAAAGTTCAAAAAATGTCCGACAGATGGCGCTTCATCTGATCAGAAAAGCAATAATTAGCATAACAAATTAAGACAAAGCAAAGATGAAGTTCTTTACAGGAAATGCTCAATATGTTCACCATCATTCCTCAACAATAGTTGTAGTCGAGGAATAATGTTGTGAACAGCACTGTAAAGCATTACCTCTATATCTACATTATTCTGTAATTTATCAAGTTTTCAAATTTATACTGACATTTTGATCACCTTGTATACATGCAGGCATAACTTTTGTAAAAATTTTAGAATGACGTTTTGAGCCGAATGACTACGTGATTTATGAAAATAGTAACAATAGCAGGAACTACGACAAAATTTTAGCTAGCTTGTTTACCGGTCCATTTCAGTTATTTTATACATTCAAACCACAGAACCAGTTTGGACACAAACAGTGGAATATTCCAAACAGAACGGTGTTGGAGATCGGCACACTCCCGTGATGCTTTCTTATCTTTTTTAGATGGGCACACTGAGCATCTTCTCCTCTTTGATTTAGTAGCACAAGCTTCAATGTGACCTTGGGATGTTCCTGATGCCTTGAGGAAATCGTGCATAGAATATCACAAATGGAATTTCTGATATCTTTTTAAAAAATGGTGGATCTCGTCTTCTTTTCATACAATCACTTACTAGTGATGTCCCTAATTCATTGAGGAAATCTCTGCGTATCACACCGTTAGTATCTCATTTCCCACTGTACAAAATGAAAGCATTTACTCCTGCTGTATTTAGCATTGTGTAGAAGACTGCCATAGGTCATTGGTTCCTTCAGAGTATCTGTAATATCTTCCTTGTTCACTTCCATGAAGCATAGTACCATAAATCGAATATACTGAAAACGGTGCCACGAAAACAAATTTCAGTTAAGGTATACCTGGTTCCTCGAACCCGATCACCTTTATAGAAACAAAATAAAGATATGCTTGCAACAATGTTGTGGGCTATTAGCCAACAGAATGCTAGGAGAGTACTGGGAGAGCACAGCACTGGAAAGAAGAAATTTCCTTCTGGTCCCTGGAACCCTGGTGCACGAGTTATGGGTTAAATTCTTTGTTACAAGTTGCTAATATTCATTTCAAGATCAAAAATTCGAACTGCTATGAGGCATCTGATCTCCTGCCCGCCATAGTTATTTTACACAATCGTAACATGAACTTCCTGTCCACCAGTACTGCATAAAGTAGCTCGTTTTTAAGAGCCACCAGTATTGTAAAAACCTGTTTTTGTTTAATTCAATCCTGTATTGTCTTGACTAACAATCTGAACACAAGTAGTGCATTCCTGCACACCTGCATTCCTGATAAATATAAATGGTAAGATAGTATTCGTTCTTTTTATTCCTTTCTTAAATCAATTTGTGCAGTTAATCGCTGAGAAACTCTTCACCATTGTGCTTCATGTAAAGGGCAATAGTCAAACAATACAGCCGAGACTACCAATTGAGTATATATACCACAGTAGCTATATAATACACGATTTATCTCCTAACAACAATCGTGTTTACCTGACGCTTGCCACTATCATGGCGGCCGGCCGAAGGTTCAAATTATCCCGCAACAGCAGCGCCGTTACGGAGTCTAGTTATTTTTTACCAGGTGTTTGGTCCTGCGACGTATACAGCCTGCACTGCAGCACCGGGAACACTAAACATCCGAAACCAGTGCTGTGTGCGTTACTCTGTGCCGCCGACACAAAGGAGGAACATTGTCGGGTACTCGTCTCAGCAGCTTTCTCTGTGCTGGTGGCCTAAGCTGCTGTGACGTCACGGCCGCAAGTGAGGCTCCTTTAAGTACGAGCTGACGCATCCGCCATTTTCATTCCGGTAGCTCTTAACTTAAACATACTGCGGTGCTATAGGATTTGCGTCACGGCACTTTAGCACATTACGGCTGGTTGTGTTGCCATAAACTGAGCATATCATTCCAGAGGTGGCTACAGAATGTTTAGTTTCCCGAGAGATTCTGAGAGAAGAAGAAATGGATCATTAACTGTCGGACCGAGCCCACAGCTATGTATTATAAATAAATATTTATTATTATGACTTGAAGAAATATTTAATAGTAAAAATCGTCTGTGATATTCGAACGTAAGTGTTTGTTTAGAGCATTTGAAAGTACTACCTCTTAACAGAGAAGCTGCCGGTAGTGTGTTAACAGCCGCAAAATTTCGTAACACAGCAAAACATCCCAGAACATACTGTTTTTAGAGCACAATATGTGTGTCTTTAAATGCCATTATTGACTATAACATAACTGACAAAGAATACTGTGTAAATTTTACTTGGTGTAGTGTGGTAATGTTGGCAACGAAATGTTTGCTTTACAAGGATTATTAAATTACTGACAAGACAAGGGTACTGCTACATACAAAAACCTGTCAATCTAGAGAAGGAACAGAATTATTTATTTATTTGATGGTCAACACAAAGGATTATTCCCGTCATTCTATACGATTAGGTTTTCAATAACATTCAACGGTTGTTGCCAACATCAGCACCGTGTGCCTCTATGACCGTAAACTTTAGATCATGTACACTAATATTCTTTTTCGTTTTAGTGTTTTTAATACGTTCTGAAACTTTTTCAATAACGTAATAGAATTACAAACGTAGAAGTACATTCAGCAATGTGAGTACATCAATCAGATGTGGTGTATTTGTCACAGCGGACAACAAACACTTACTGCAGGACGGCAAACAAACATCACATATTGACAGAATTAATTCTGCCGAAACTGATCATATAGATAAAAGTTTTAAGCGATCTTGGCTTGCATTTGAATAATGACTGTACGCGATTTTTATCACAGAAATGTTTATATTTCTTGCGCTTTTTTCTTTATTTGGACAGAAAAGAAAAACAGCAATAATTAAAGAAAACGCGAGATTTTTTGTGTCCAATCCACATATCGATCGATGTAAATAAGTGCGGAATGCAAACTCCAAGTAGCATGATCTAAGGCTCTATGCCGGCACTTCCAAAATATTTCACTAAGCGTGAACAAAACGACACTGTTCGTATAAGCTATGTGTTGTGTTTAGCATTCGCACGGAATGAAAATGGCGGATGCGCCAGCGTGTGTTTTTAGGAGCTCTAGCCGCACGCCGTGTTTGGAGCAGGCAGCAGCCTTGGCGGCGTGGCGCGCCCCATCCATCTACACGAGGTCACCGCCGACAGCTGGTGTGGTGCGCTCCACCCTGTGAACGCTCTGCCGTGTTCTTAACCCTTTCACTCCGGCGGCGTGATTGCTGCGCCGTGAGCTGTGGACGAGTGCCAGTCGCGCCCGGCCGTGCCCGCTGTGCGGCGCATTTTCCGCACTCCCCACGGCGCTACTCTGTCCTGCTTTCACACTCTCAGTGTTATCGTAATTATTGGACTTTATATTATATATTTATTAGGGAAAATTCGCTTGGAATAGAAACAGTTTTCTTCCTTCTTTCAGATAATTCGCGTAATTTTTTCGTAAATTCTAAAAGATCCAAGTTTTGGATCCAGCTCTGGTGGGGTGTGGACTTTATTATTATAAACGCATATTTCGCGTGTTAAATAATATTTATTTACAATTGCTTTACGTTACATTTCAGTAGCATTACATTACGAGAATATCATTTCACAGTGTTACATTTCAAAAATTCTTTTGTGTGTGGTAAATCTTGAAGCAGGGAAAGGCGCAATGTGTTGTATTGGATTATTTACAACACGTTTCTTCTGCGCTCTACAGACAACGCAAGTTCTGTAGCTGCTCCACTCATCAGGTAGGTGAGGCCCTGCTGTCAGTCTCGATCTTCTTTTTACCACTTTATATTTTTTTAAGGATTTCCTGTATGACTCCCATTTGAAAGTTGGCATAGCTAATGTTTCTTACAAATTCCTTATACTATCAACAAAGCCGCTAGATGGTGCATAAGTCAAACTTCCACACAAGTCGAGTGTAGTGAAGCGGAGAAATATGACGCGAGGCGGAACTGCTGCAGCAGTCCACCGGCTGGGTGGCACACGCAGCACTCGACTGCTGCAGCAGTCCACCGGCTGCGGAGCGCATTCGCTCCCGACTTCTGCAGAAGTTCACCGTAGCGAAAGGGATAAGGTGAAGTTATGTAGGGTTTCCCTCGTGGCATTTCCTCGTACTCCTTCTACCTTACTCCCGGATCCAACTGTGCGCTCTGTTACCGAGAACTTTGCATTTTCCGTTGTACGGAGGTGCAGACGGTGGGGCGCACTATCGGCTCCCACAGGGCGCGACGGACGGACCACTAAGCAACATCCGCGACACCTCCACGGGGTTTTCTGTCCAGCCTTTTATTTTCCTTTCTTGCTGAGTGATCAGTCTGATGAGTCTTGTAACTGGAATGACACGGCGCACCGCCAATTCGTCCCCTGCGCAAATCTCTTCTCTTCGGAATAGCCGGACGCTGTGGCCGAGGGGACTGAGGCGGTCCAGTCACGGTCTGCACGGCCACTACGGTCGGGGGTTCGAATCCCCCCTCGGGCATGGATATTTGTGCGTTCCTTAGTCTTAGTCAGTTCATAATTAGTTTGTAAGTTTAGGGACTGATGACCCCGTAGTTAAGTCCCATAAGCTATACAATCATTTAAACATCTTCTGAATAACAACCGCAACCTGCGTCCTCAATTATTGGGTGGATGTATTCCAGTCTCTTCATCTTCCGCTACAGCTTTTCACACTAAAAGAGGTCCCAGTACACCAAAATTACTATTGCTGTGATCAAGGGGGTTGAACCCGACATTATAGAGGAGGAGGTCGACTGGGAGATCAATTCCGATCCCGATTCCCAAATCCGAAAAGCTCTCCGTATTCACCATCACTATAATATTTTGCCGGCCGCGGTGGCCGAGGGGACTCAGGCGCTCCAGTCACGGTATGCACGGCCACTACGGTCGGGGGTTCGCATCCCTCCTCGGGCATGAATATTTGTGCCGTCCTTAGTATTAGTTAGTTCATAAGTAGTTTGTAAGTTTAGGGACTAATGGTCCTGTAGTTAAGTCCCATAAGCTATACAAACATTTTATAATATTTTATGCATGGTTGTTGATCAGCGACTGTAGTATATCTAATATATTTTTAAAAATACAGCCCTCAGTCGCAAGTTACATTTAAATATGTAACCAAGGTTTCGATGTTGCAAACGACACCTTCTTCAGACGGTGTGCAAACTTCGTCCTGGTGCAGTTGTTCCACCTAGATTATACGGATTGCCGAAGATTCACAAAGATGGGTTTCCATTACACCCGATTGTTAGTAATTTGAGTGCACCAACTTACAATTTGGCAAAATTTTTGGCGTCAGTCCGTAGCTCTCCTGTGGGTAAATGTGAACACCATACATATAATTCCATGGATTTTATTCAGCGCTTAAAGTCTCTTCGTCTTGATCCCTCTGATTTACTGAGTTTTCTGAGTTTCGATGTAGTGTCTCTTTTCACTGGTGTCCATCTTGAAGAGTCATTGATCCTAATTAACGCGAAACTAGATATGGAAATGACGAAACTTTACCGAAATGTATTGACGCCCTTCTATTTCTTATTCAATGACAAGTATTTTGAGCAGACTGACGGTGTGGCTATGGGGATTCCTTTGTCCTCCATAGTCGCCAACTTTTTTACGGAAAACTTTGAGGAAATGGCACTGAAAACAACTTTTTTGAAGCCGAGTTGCTTTTTTAGATGTGTTGATGATATGTTTCTTGTTTGGCACATGGAATAGATTTTCTGCGCCGATTATTAGATCATTTTAACGGTCTCCATCCTAATATCAAATTCACAATGGAAATGGAAAAGGACTGCAAGTTAGCATTATTGGATGTGTTGGTCTATAAAAAAGATGACGGAACTGTTGGACGTAGTCTTCACAGCAAACCGAAGCAAACTGATAGGTATTTACATGCGATCAGCTGTCACCCTCCTTTTCAACGTGCAGGAGTCGTACGGACCTTGGGAAAAAAGAGCATATGCCATCTCGGATGCTGAAAATTTACCTCCAGAGCTACAACATCTCAAGAATGTGTTCAACGAAAATGGTTATACAGACAGGCAGATACCACAGGCTTTTGAGTTGGGACCACCACCTGAACCAGCTGAAAACACTTCCAGTTCTGTTGCTTTCCTTCCTTATGCTGGTAACGTGTCTGCCAAGATAGCAAGGATTTTAAAGAAACACAAAATAAAGTGTATTTTTCGTCCGCCAGCTAAGACTAGAGCACTTTTTGGCTCTGTTAAAGATGATTTAGGCTTAAGAAAGCCTAGCGTTTATAAAATGCCTTGTGAGTGCGGCAAAACATACATTGGCCAGACTGTTCGCACCGTCAGTGACAGATTTGTTGAACATCACCGCCATACGCGATTGATGCAGCCTGAAAAATCCGCCGTGGATGAACACTGCTTCTCAGAGGGACACGGGATGCACAGGATGCTATACGACGAGACACTAGTTGTTGCAAATACTTCACGTTACTGGGATTTTGTTTTGAAAGAATCAGTTGTAATCAGAATAACAGATAACACAATTAATCGTGACAGTGGTTATTTTCTGAGTAAATCGTGGAATTCTGTGTTATCAGACCTGAAGAAACATTGGCATCTGCATCAAGTAGCAAGGAATGACAGTCCATGACGATCTATCGTTTTTTACTTTACCCACCACTGGAGGCGCTACAACTTCTCTCGTGCCAGGGGTTAGCAGCTACGAATAAACGCGCGCCCTCTGTACTTAGCGCATGCGCCTTCGTACTTTCGTTGCGTATGTAGCGCCAGCCGTTCCACAGTTTCAAATGGCCATTTTGGTGTTCTGTGATGGCCACGCGTTGTAAGGCGCCTTGCTGCGGAGCGCGCTGCTGTTCGCCGCCGGAGGTTCGAGTCCCTTCTCGGGCATCTACATCTACATGGGATACTGTGCAAATCACATTTAAGTGCCTGGCAGAGGGTTCATCGAACCACATTTATACTATTTATCTCCCATTCCATTCTCGAATAGCGCGCGGGAAGAAAGAACACCTTAATCTCTCCGTTCGAGCTCTGATTTCTCGTATTTTATTCTGATGATCATATCTACCTATGCAACTGGGAGTCAAAAATATATTTCCGCAATCGGAGGAGAATGTTGGCGATTGGAGTTTCGTAAGTAGCCCACGCCGTAGCGAAAAGCGCCGTTGTTGTAATGATTTCCATCCCAGATCCTGTATCATTTCCGCAACGCTGTCTCCCCTGAATCGTGACAATACGAAACGAGCTGCCCTTCTTTGGACTCTTTCGATGTCCTCCGTCAAACCCATCTGACAAGGATCCCCCACTAGGCAGCAATACTCCCAATGAGGACGGACAAGCGTAGTGTATGTAATGTATGTAATGACTGTTTATTTATTTATTTATTTATTTATTGTTTTGTAAATCTATCGGACCAAACTGCGTGGTCATCAGTCCGTAGCTTACAAACTACTTAAACCCAGGTAAACTAACCTAAGGACGAACACACACATCCATGCCCCAGGGAGGACTCGAACCTCCACGGCGAGCAACCGCGCGCTCCGCAGCGAGACGATTTAGACCGCTCGGCTACTCCACCGCGGCGACTGTGCTGTTGCTATCTTCTCTGCCACTGGGCGAATACCTTCGGCTGACACTGTGTATTCTACAAACATGACTTGATCCTTATTAACAACACATTTGTCTTCATGGAGTACTATTCCATAATCGGACAAACGCCTGCCCATCAGCTCTAGATGTTGTTCGCGCATTCGAGAGTCTTCTGAGAAAACTAAAATATCAAAGCAAAATGATAGGCCTTTAAGCACTTCGTCAATAAAAAGCTGCCACGTCTATGTAGCATTTTTAAACCAAACGGCATGCGTATAAATTCAAACAAGCAAAAAGACATAATTATTGCAGTCTCCTGAAGCTACCAGAATCTGGTTTTAGGCTTTTTAACAATCCAGAACGCTGAAGATTTTTTTCTTCCGCCAGTGCGCAATTGAAGTCTTGAAAGGTACCGGGGATCGTCCTTGCGTTTAAAGCTCGATAATCTCCACATGACCTCCACGATCCATCTTTCTCTCGTGCCAGAGGTATAGGTGAAGACCATACGCTACCTCATCGTCGAATGACGCCTGCTTGCAAATTTCAGATCTTTTTGGTGTCTATCAATATTTCTGGCGCCATTCTGCGTACTCGCTGTGCGACATGTAGGCCAATGTTGTGCGGGTATAATGTACTGTATTATACTTGACTTCCGTGTGTCTAGAACGCTCGGAAAACATGCCTGCTATTTCTGCTGCCTGATCGTTGTTACTGTATATTTTGTTGCGCTATTTGATCGACCTCTTGTGCCTGAAGTTGTTTTGTCTTCCAGGTTTAACAACCGTGCGCCGTCTACATCAACTGTTAATTTAAAACATGCTAAACATTCGGCGCCTATTATTGGCTTCTGCATATCGGCAATCTCGAATGACCACGTGAATCTACTTGGAAGACCATAGTCACTGTGCATTCTTTCCGTCAATAAGTCTTAATTAAAGAATTATTCACAGCTTTCAACTGAGGTTATACATCCTGTTTTGGCCGAGGAGACTGAGGCGCTCCAGTCACGGTCTGCACGGCCACTACGGTCGGAGGTTCGAATCCCCCCTCGGGCATGGATATTTGTGCCGTCCTTAGTCTTAGCTAGATCATAAGTAGTTTGTAAGCTTAGGGACTGATGACGCCGTAGTTAAGTCCCATAAGTTCTACAAACATTTGAACTTTTTTATACATCCTGTTTATTACTTGGAACGTGCTGTAGAGGAATAGTCCTAATATCTGATCCCGTGACTACCGAAAATGTTGTGCCTATATGTCTGTCTGATACGTACAGTCTTTCTGAAGTGTTAGCAATTTCCTCTATGTGGATCTGTTGCTGATAGCTGCCCACTACACTGTACCTGCATATTCGTTTGACTTGTCGATACGCGCACGGTAGTGAACACTTAAAAGCATTTTGTCCGAAACGTTTATGATACCAGCAATCACTGTTTGAGCCTAGCCAATGATCTTGGTTTTCTTTCGATATTTCAACTGTCTTACATTTGTCCTGCTTCCAATTATTGCTGCGTTGCCGTCTCTGTTGTGAGTGTAATTGGTTTGCCAGTTCCTTCACCATTGTCCGCTTTTCTTTGATTTCATCCAAAACTTCTATTGATTGCCGTCATTAACACACAATCCTTGAAAGTGGTTTCAGTTTCGTTTGTATGCTCTGTCACTGCCGCTGTGATTGCTACAGTCATTTCGGAAGATACGTACATTCTATTCGCTGCTTGCAGAAGTTTGTCTGGTGGTTCCTCTTCTAACAGTGCTAACGCCGTTCTTACCTGTTCCGGAATTTGTTGTTGCCAAATGTTGAATAATAACTTGTCAGGCACCGTTGACTTCTCTACCAGGCTACGTAAGTGCCGCCAGCTTCCTCCTCTTGGTATAGCACTTGCTTTACCGGAAGGTCAATGGACTTCGTACAGCGATAGATGATAAGTATTTTCCGCTGGTGGGTGGACTATAATATCTGCTACCAAAGTAGTGCGTTGGTCTAAGTTGCTAATCACTAAAGTGAACTTGTCATGGTGGTTAACGACATTCTGTTGCTTGAATATATTCTCCATTATGGCAAACCATGTTCTTGACTGAGAAGCGGTGAATTGAGGCGCCCGTAATTGTAAACGCTGTAGCGTCGTGTAGCGTACCCTGGCAGCTGCCTCGCCAGTCGTTCCTGTTACAGCATTTCTAGTCGTATCTGGTTGAGCTGCCATACTTCTGTTGCTAGTTTGCGCTACGTTGACCTCAGCGCCTGCGTCGAAGCGCAATTTGTCGTCGAAATCACGTCTTCTTCCGGAACTCGGAGAGATTCGTGTTAATGTTTCCCGGTATTGTACGCTCTAGGGTCTGTATTTCACTTCGAAGTCTATTAATTTCTTCTGTAATACTGAAAAATGCTTCTCACGTTTGCCCATTTATTTATTTATTTATTATGGTTTTCTGTTCCATAGGACCCAATTTAGGAGTGAGACTCCATGGTCATGGAACAAGGCAATACATGAATTTTTACACAGGAATGGTAGTAGAAAGTTTTTAAGTAGTCCTAGGCACATGACAATCTTAAGGCAAAGTGAAAAGAATAAATAAAGAAAAAAATGAATTAGCTTAATAGTTGAACTTTTTTAGGAGTTCCTCGACAGAATAAAAGGAGTGAGCCATGACGTAACTCTCCAATTTAGATTTGAAAGCGCGTGGGTTAGTGCTAAGATTCTTTATTTCTTGTGGCAGCGTATTGAAAATGGATGCTGCAGAATACTGTATACCTTTCTGCACAAGTGTCAAGGTGGTGTAATGCAAATGTAGATTCGACTTCTGTCTGGTATTCACCGAGTGAAAGCTACTAACTCGTGGTAATAAACTGATATTATTAACAACAAACGACATTAAAGAAAAAAACGTATTGTTACGCCAGTCTCAAAATTCCCAAACTACTGAAAAGGGGTCGACATGACGTTCGTGAACTTACACCACATATTGCTCGAACCGCCCGTTTTTGAGCCAGAAATATCCTTTTTGCATCAGGCGAATTACCCCAAAAAAATAATGCCGTACTTCATAAGCGAGTGAAAGTAAGCGTAATAGACTACTTTTCGTGTTGAAAAATCACTTATTTCAGATATTGTTCTAATGGTAAATATGGCAGAATTTAGTTTTGAACAAGATTCTGAACATGGGCTTTCCACGACAGCTTACTGTCTATCTGAATACCTAGAAATTTGAACTGTTCAGTCTCACTTATCATATGCCCGATTCCATATGTCAGCTTTCGTCAAATTATGTTAGAAATTGTAAAAACTGAGTTTTACTGTGATTTAACATCAACTTATTTTCTACAAGCCAAGAGCTTATCTCTTGAACTGCATTATTTGATTTACCCATTTCATCATCATCATCATCATTAGAGACTGATTATGCTTTTCAGCGTTCAGTTTGGAGCATAGTACCTCTAATAAAATTCCTCCATGATCCCCTATTTTTTGTGTCCCAGCCTCGTCGCCGCTTTTGTGTCTCGTCCGCCGGTTGTCGTAGGTGTCGGTGGCCGAGTAAAGAGAGACCGACACAGGAATAAAGGATGCACGCGTGTGCAGGTACGAAGGTGACCAGCCATTGGGACAGCAGAAACTAGAACACTAGGCTAAATTAGAACAAGATATATATTTCGTGGAGTCTTGGTAATACTTAACTTTTACATAGTTCTTGACTGCAGAATGCTGATTCATAGTTTAGATAGAGGCCTGCCTACTGATGATTCGTAGTGCCTATCCGTTAGCCAAGTCTTAACTGGTGCCTATCTGATTCCCAAGTGTTAACTGGTTCCTATCTCAGTCCCAAGTGAACGATGCAGCAGTCGTGGCCACGAGCGGAGTTGCAGCAGAGGGCGCTCGTGGCTGACGTCGTAAGAACGCCGCGCCGTGCGTGCATGGCGGCGCGCGGCGAAAGTACGTGGCGCGCACTTTATACTTGTGCAGCACCACACTATTCAATGCTAACATTGATGCCTCGTCTGATGTTATGCCTTTTACTTCAAAATCATTCTGCACCGAATTTAAGTACTTTCTTCTTGGTCTACCTCGACTCCTCTTAGGTAACCTTGCTTCTCCCATGCGTGTAATATGACCCCACCATCTCAGTCTGTTCGCTGTAACTGCTTCATCTATGGTGTTCAGTCCCAGCTTTTCTTTGATTTCCTCATTATGGACACCCTCCTGCCATTGTTCCCATCTGTTGGTACCTGCAATCATTCTTGCTAGTTTCATGTCTGTAACCTCTACCTTATGAATAAGGTAACCTGTATCCACCCAGCTTTCACTCCCATACAACGAAGTTGGTCGAAAGATAGAGCGGCGCAGTGCTAACTTAGTCTTGGTACTTACTTCCTTCTTGCAGAAGAGAGTAGGTCTTAGCTGAGCACTCACTGCATTAGTTTTGCTGCACCTCGATTCCAGTTCTTTCGCTATGTTGCCATCCTGTGAGAAAATACATCCCAGGTACTTGAAACTGTCTACCTGTTCTAACTTTGTTCCTCCTATTTGGCACTCAGAATCTCTTTCCCACAGACATTACTTTCGTTTTGGAGATGCTGATCTACATATCATAATCCTTGCACCTCTGATCGAGCTCTGAAATATTAGTTTGCAACCTTTCATTCGAATCGCCCATTACAACTAAGTCATCCGCATATGCAAGACTGCTTATTTTGTTTTCACCTACTTTAATCCCGCCCTGCCAGTCTACTATTTTCAACATATGATCCCTGAATAGTATGAACAATAGTGGTGACAGGTTACAGCCTTGTCTTACCCCTGAAACTACCCTGAACCATGAGCTTAATTTACCATCTACTCTCCTAGGAACACGGTCATAAGCCTTTTCTAGATCTATGAAACATAGATACAATTCCCTGTTCCACTCATAGCACTTTTCCATTACCTGCCGTAAGCTAAATATCTGGTCCTGACAACCTCTAAGAGGCCTAAACCCACACTGATTTTCATCTATTTGTCCTCAATTAATACTCGCACTCTCCTTTCAACAATCCCTGAGAAAATTATGTCTACAACGCTAATTAAATAGATACCTCGATAGTTGTTGTAATCTTTTCTGTTTCCATGTTTGAAAATTGGCGTGATTACCGCTTTCATCCAGTCACACGGAACCTGTCCCGATTCCCACGCCTTTTCAATTATCCTGTGTAACCATTTGAGACCTGATTTTCCACCATATTTGACGAGTTCCAGCTTAATTTCATCCACCCCAGCCGCTTTATTGCACTGTAATCTACTGACCATTTTTTACACTTCTTCAAATGAGATCCTGTTTCCATCATCGTTCCTATCCCATTCTACCTGAAAATCTGATACATCATTGAACGTTTCACCTACATTGAGCAATTCTTCAAAATATTCCCTCCATCTGCCCAAGGCATCCACAGGATTGCCTAGCAGCTTTCCTGACCTGTCCAAAACACTTGTTAATTCCTTCTTCCCTCCCTTTCGAAGATTGCTAATTATGCTCCAAAATAGTTTTCCCGCTGTTGGCCCAGAGATTCTAGCTTGTTTCCAAAGTCTTCCCATGATTTCTGCTTGGTTTCTGCAATTATCCGTTTGGCTTTGTTTCTTTCTTCAACATAACTTCCTCTGTCTGCCTGATTTCTAGTATGGAGCCATTTTTGAAATGCCTTCTTTTTCTTTTTACAGGCTGCCTTGACTGTGTCATTCCACCAGGCTGTCTGCTTCTTCCTACCTTTACACACTACTGTTCCAAGACATTATCTAGCTGCTTCCAGTGGTGTGTCCCTGTACCTTGACCATTCTCTTCCAGTGACTGTAAATCATTACATTCAACTAACTGGTACCTTTCCAGGATCATTGTTATGTATTTGTGCCTAATTTCCTTGTCTTGAAGCTTCTCCACTCTTATCCTTCTACACATGGACCTGACTTTCTGCTCTTTTGGCCTCACAAAACCAATTTCACTGCAGATTAAATAATGGTCAGTATCATCAAAGAACCCCCTGAAAACACGTGTGTCCTTGACTGTCTTCCTGAATTCCTGGTCTGTTATTATATAGTCAATGATAGATCTGGCTCCCATTCATTCCCACGTATAGCGGTGAATGTTCTTATGCTTAAAGAAGGAGTTTGTGATAACTAAGCCCATACTGGAACAGAAATCCAAGAGCTGTTTTCCGTCCCTCTTGGCCTCCATATCGTCTCCAAACTTACCCATAACCTTTTCATAACCTTCTGTTCGATTTCCTATCCTGGCGTTGAAATCACCAATGAGTAAAACACTATCTTTATCCTTCACTCTAACAACTACATCACTAAGTGCATTGTAAAATCTGTCCATCTCATCTTGATCTGTCCCTTCACAGGGTGAATACACTGCCACAATCCTAATTTTCTTACTGGAGATGGCCAAATTTATCCACATCAGTCGTTCATTTACATACCTTATTGCAATTATGCTGGGTTCGATTGCTTTCCTGATGTAAAATCCTACACCGCACTGTGCTCTTCCTACTTTAACTCCTGACAGATAGACCTTGTATTCTCCAACTTCGTCCACTTTCTCTCCCCTTACTTTAACATCACTAACAGCTAAAACATCTAACCCCATCTTATTGAAGCCTCCGCCAGCTCTACCTTCTTCCCACTGTAAACCCATTGATATTAATAGCTCCCCATCTCATTCCAGATCGTTTGACAAGTCATATCTGAGTAGTCCCTGGTCTGTCATTTAGAGGTGGGACTCCATCACCTCCAAAGGTCCGAGGCATTTTGCTCTGATTGTTGCCAGCATGATATTGAAGTGCCTGGGAAACAGGTTGCTAGCCTTACTTGCGCAGGGCCCCACTGGGTTTTACCCCTAACGCTTGAGGGACTAACCGGTGGATTTGGTAGTCTTTGCCGTCTGAGCACAAAGGTGGCCACGACTCAGAATATGTCCGAGATGCCCAACCTTTTTCCAAAGTAACTGGTATCCCAACTGTCAGGACCACTTACTTGGCCACTCATACGTTGCCCGTGGTCATGAACTAGGACATGACTACAGGAACCCACACCATGAACCACGATTTACCCATTTTATCTACGCAATTTAAACCTCTGGCAGAAGAGCTAATTGGTGAATACCAAGGTGGGCTTCAACCGGGGAAGTCAACTACTGACCATATATTTTTGTTAAGCAAGTAATTAGATGGAATTAACATTTTACAATGCAACAAACGACACTGATTACGTATTTGTTTATATGTTCACATGTGCTAACAAAACTAACGGGGATTCCATTTTAAAAAACGTAGGTTTGTGTTAAAAAACATACTTCCGTGCATTTTTTCTATGGTTTGCATTAACCAATTACACTAGCCCCTCTCCTCACGTTCGGTCTGTGGAATCGGTTCGTCAGTATTTGATGTGGCTTACGAAATATATCTAGCGGTAATGTTAGGTGACTCACCCTGTATATATCCGAGTCATTGATGACAGCACCCAACGGCCGCTATGGAGGAATTTTCTTCCTCGATTCTCCTAGTAGCTCTCTTAGGTTGTTTGCAGATGACGCCGTCATTTACCGTCTAGTTAAATCATCTGAAGATCAAAACCAACTGCAGAACGATATCACTATGGTGTAAAAATTGGCAATTGACTCTAAATAATGAGAAGTGTGAAGTCGTCCACATGAGTACGAAAAGAAATCCGTTAAACTTTGTTTACAACATAAATCAATCAAATGTGAAGGCCGTAAACTCCACAAAATACCTAGGAATCACTACTACCTCAGACTTAAACTGGAAAGAACACGTAGATAATATCGTGGGAAAGCCGAACCAGAGACTGCGTTTTATTGGCAGAACCCTTAAAAGATGCAACAGAACTACTAAAGAAACTGCATACACTGCGCTTGTCCGTCCATTTTTGGAGTATTGCAGCCCAGTGTGGGATCCTTATCAGGTGGGTTTGACGGAGGACATCGAAAGAGTCCAAAGAAGGGCAGCTCGTTTCGTATTGTCACGATACAGGGGAGACAGCGTTACGGAAATGATACAGGATCTGGGATGGGAATCATTACAACAACGGCGCTTATCGCTGAGGCGTGGGTTACTTGCGAAACTCCAATCGCCAACATTATCCTCCCAATGCGAAAATATATTGTTGACTCCCACTTACATAGGTAGAAATGATCATCAGAATAAAATAAGAGAAATCAGAGCTCGAACAGAGAGATTCAGGTGTTCTTTCTTCCCGCGCGCTATTCGAGAATGGAATGGGAGATAAATAGTATAATTGTGGTTCGATGAACCCTCTGCCAGGCACTTAAATGTGATTTGCAGAGTATCCCATGTAGATGTAGATGTAGATGTAGTGGAACTGGCAAGACGTTCCTAATTTCATTGATTATCGTTTCGATTCGCGCACAATGTAATTTTCGCTGGCCGTGGCATCATCTGGGATTGCTGCCACATTGTTAGAAGGCGGACCTTCCTATCGGTACTCGCCAATAATAATTGGGCAATACATAACTCAGGGTAGTAAAAGGTTTCTGGCTCGTTGTCTCTGTTATAGGGTTAAGTTATGTATGTCAGCTTCTATGCCCTAAACAGCTACCCAATCTGTTTAAACAAGATCAATAATTAATCTGTAGTTTAACAAGTCTATCAATATGCATATGAAGACGTGAAAAAATTATTTTAACAAACATAAATTAAGCCTCTGAATAACCAACAAAATGGATGCTAAGATAAAGAAGTGATTCACTCACGAAGTAATTCTTTATAAATGAAGTTTATTACAGTTTTTGGACGTGAATATGCAGAGGTGGTCCTACTTTATACATCAGTAAATAACGAATATTTCCCCAACTATTGTTCAAGAGAGGCACAATAAGAATCACACGCACTCGAGAGTAAAAGTTC
The DNA here is from genome assembly GCA_026315105.1 of Locusta migratoria. NCBI lineage: Eukaryota > Metazoa > Arthropoda > Insecta > Orthoptera > Acrididae > Locusta > Locusta migratoria. Next base: position 679,354,736 of record CM048744.1, read on the forward strand.
CAAATATCACTCGTAAATTAGTGAAGTCCATCGAACATTGCAGTTCCAAATTAAGTCGCGATTAATTACAGTATTTGTTATAAAACACAGTCTGTCATCACACGAGTACACGGTTGCTGAATTATCACAGTTCCACAGCCCTATTACCGTGCAGAGTTTACCACTTTTCACCAGAGACTAAGTTCTGCACTCATAGTCCCGTAAATTTTCTAAGTCCACACACGCCTATCTCTTCAAATCACAAGTTCGTAACGCGGGTTCGGACCGCCCAGCGTCACAACCTTTCACCACCACGTCCAAGTTACGAGTCCCTTCCCAAGGGTTCGAAAGCATGCTCTCCCTGCTCCCAAATTTGCATCCTTCCGCACATCCTATCGCCTCATCTTTGAAATACAATTTCCCTTCCAAAGTATTATACATTTAAATATCACAGAATTAAATGCTTTGACCACTTCCCTACAAATGTTGTTTACATTTAACAAACAAAAATATATTTAACAATACTAAAAAACGGTTGGGAGTGAAGCTCTTTGCTCAGGTAGCGTCTCACTGTTCAAATATACTGCCGCCGTCGAAATATAGTTCAAAATGTTCAAATGTTTATAGAACTTATGGGACTTAACTACGGGGTCATCAGTCCCTAAGCTTACAAACTACTTATGATGTAGCTAAGACTAAGAACGGCACAAATATCCATGCCCGGGGAGGGGGGGGGATTCGAACCCCCGACCGTAGTGGCCGTGCAGACCGTGACTGGAGCGCCTCAGTCCCCTCGGCCACCGCGGCCGGCGAAATATAGTTACACAATTGATATTTAATTTATCAAGGGCTTTTATGCAAATATATTTAGTTCTTGTCCTCAAATACATATAATTGTTTATATATAAATTATCTGCTGCATATCCTCTATTTTTAGTCGGCCATAGTCGACAACATAAAACGAACGTTACTAGGAATAATATTAAATGTAATGCGCTTTCATGGGTTCATGTTTTGTGTTTCTGTGCTGGAATGTGTTCTGACACAAGAATATTACTACCTAAACGAAAAGCAGAACACGAGATTAAAATGAAGTTTATGAAAGAATACAGAAATAATGTGGTACGTCTTTTAAGATAGGTAGCGTGGTGCAATGCTGCCCATTTGCTTCTTAAACCGTTTCTGATAAAAATTACGTATTAATAATTGTAGATACAAGTCTTATAATATTATTATTATAGTACTGTAATTTGTCGGCGTTTTATATGTAAGGAATATTGAAATTGTAATTACGGCGTTTGATTCTCACAAGTATCCTGAATCCATTTATATAATCATATTCGCCATTCCCTGATTTTAGATGGCCTTTTAGAACAATGTGCGTGGCTATATTATATTTCAGTTGTAATCTGTGAGAGCCGCCCTCGCTCAGGAGCCCTTTGGAGGAACGACGGCTGCTGGCTGGCGATTTTCGCCAAACGCTGCCAGCCATACCAAGATCAACTGTTGCCGATGAAATAAACGCTTGCTTGAGGTTACCGACTATTTGGAGATATGTCGAAACTCTCAAGTTAACAACGAATATGCGAGTCGTATTACAAGATGACAAATCGGCTGAAACGTGCTGTAATGGGAAAATTCCGGTTGACACTTCCAATGGCCTCATTTCGTTTTCACCTGATTTTTGTCAGTTCACAACATCAAAAGAAGAATTGATCACCCAAGTGTTTCCGAATATTGCTACCAATTACAAAAACCCTGGTTGATTGAGAGAACGAGCCATTTTGGCAGCGAAAAATAAGGACGTAGACGATTTGAACTTATAAATTCAAAGCCAATTGCACTCATTTACTTCGATCGATTCCATTACCGATCCTGATGAAGTCAATTATCGAAAAGAATTCCTGAATTCATTGGTTTTGCCAGGAATGCCACCTCAAGATTTGCGACTCAGGGTCGGATCTGTGATAATCGTGTTACGCAATCGAAGCCAACCGAAACTATGTAATGGAACAAGACTCTCGGTGAAGAAGCTGATAAACAATGTGATTGAAGCAAGTTCAAAGGAGAGGTCGTTCTGTTTCCAAGAATACCAATTATTCCAGCCGACTTGCCGTTTCACTTTAAGCGTGTCCAGTTTCCCGTTCTCCTTGCAATTGCAATGACGATTAATAAAGCGCAAGGCCAATCATTGGAAGTTTGTGGAATGAATCTAGAATGGCCGTGTTTTTTCATAGCCGGCTGTACGTGGCTTGTTCGAGAGTTGGTGAACCATCTGCACTGTTCGTTTCCTCTCCCGACGGAAAGACAAAGAATATCGTTCATCAAGAAGCGTTACAATGAACGACAAAGCCTTTCGAAACGTTGTATTTCCATTCCACTTATCGTATTTCAAATAATTGTTTTGTTTCAGATAGAATTTCTGTCATTAAACTATGATCATGGACGATACAATTATTTAGTTTTCAATTCAAAAACTCTCAAGAGCATTTATACTCTGCTAAGCTGTGCTATAAAAATGTGCGGAAAAGTTTTCCTTTTCCCAGTCATTTTTAACAAAAAACAGGAAAGTTTGTTTTATGCGTAAATTTATAATCATACATCTTACAATAAAACAATTAAAAGTACGGCCATTAAAGCTAACAGATAGAGCAGTTGGAAGGTCTTTCTAATAACCCGTTTCCAGTTGATTTACCCATCCATTTTGACTTCTATTCCCAATCAGGGTTCCGGACTGCAATAACAATAAATAAGATCGGAAAGAGGGGGCCGGCCGCGGTGGCCGAGGGGACTGAGGCACTTCAGTCACGGTCTGCAGGGCCACTACGGTCGGGGGTTCGAATCCCCCCTCGGGCATGGATATTTGTACCGTCCTTAGTTGTAGGTAGTTCATAAGTAGTTTGTAAGTTTAGGGACTGATCACCCCGTAGTTAAGTCCCTTAAGCTTAACAAACATTTGAACATTTTTTTTGGAAAGAGGGGGAGGAGGAGATAAAGAATGGGGAATGAAATTGATTTAAAGAGGGGGATGACGTAGATGCAGAGAGGAGGGGGAGGAGACGGATATGGTGTGAGATAAGAGGGAGTGGTGAGAATGTAGGGGAAGGGAGGAAATGGACAAAGGAAGGGGGGAGAAGGCGATGGGGAAATATAGAAGGAAGGAAGGTATAGACTTAGAGAGAAGAAGAGAAGATATTAGGGTATACAGGGTGTCCCAGCTATCTTGTCCACCCAAAATATCTCTGGAACAATAACAGCTATTGGAAAACGACTTTCACCGGTATCAATGTACGGCTGGGGCCCATGATAGTACATATTTGGAAACATTCTAAAACGAAAGCAAATGTGTTACTTAACACAAACTTATGTTATATATATATATATATAGACGCTTGAAATACGCGAAACGCGCGGCTAGCGCACGTCCTGAGACTCAGGCGAGAACACCATGCTGCTCAGGACGTGCGCTAGCCGCGCGTTTCGCGTATTTCAAGCGTCAATTTCGCGTCGCAGTATCTCGGGATGTAATTGGAATATTGCTATGCAATCAACGCCATTGTTTATGTGATTTGTCATTCTATGGATTGCTAAAGAAAAAATATAGGGTGTCCATTTAAAAAAACATAAGTTTGTGTTAAAAAACACATTTGCTTTCGTTTTAGAATGTTTACAAATATGTACATTCATGGGCCCCAGCGGTACCTTGATACCGGTGAAAGTCGTTTTCCAATAGCTGTTATTGTTCCATAGATATTTTGGGTGGACAAGATAGCTGGGACACCCTGTATACATATATTTATATAGCTACTGCGAAGCGTTGCCGGGTATCCTAGTACTTAAATAAATATTATCAACACCCCATTGATCTCAACATTCGTAACAGAGAACATGTGCTCAGTAAGCTGTCAACCATAAATATTCCTACCGAATTACCGATACGTATATTGCGTCTTTAGACGTTACAAATATGTATTCTAACATCTCTGTACATCAAGTGCAGGACATTGTCGCACACAAGTTACGTACTAAAAGTGGTAGGCCTCAATACGAAATAAATGATGTTCTTTTATTACTGGACACAGTTTTAAAATATAACCTTTCAGTTTTGACAGCACACTTGTATTAAAAAACATGGGCTAGCAATGGATTCACCACTTTCATACTGTTTGGCAAGCATTTTCATGTCTGTTTTAGAATATGATGTCTTTGCTAAATTTCTAATTGAGGCTAACAAAATAATTTTATACGGTGTAGATATGTTGATGACACTTTGCTGCTCTACAATGGCACTAAAGAAGAAAGTCTCAGCTTCGTAGAGATACCGAGTACCAGCTTATTCAGTACATTGCCTTTTCTAACGGATATGATGCAAACTTCGTGGACAATATCAACAACGGAATTGTGAGAAAATTCAACAGAGCTCAGACAAATACGTACAACTGTTTAATCACTCTGTCTAATGCACATTCTCTCAAACAAGACATAACGTATCACCGTATTCCATATCTTGGTAAGATTTCGGAAAAAGTGGGATCACAATTACGCAATAAAAATGTACAACCAGCTTTTTTTCATACCATATAATCTAGGGAAGAAGTATAGGCACAAAGAAACTTCTATAGACATAAATACAATACTGGTGGGATCTATTGCATAACGGGTGATAACAGTCGCACGAAATACATTGGACAAACAGGCAGAAGTTTCTGCACAAGATTTAAAGAACATACGAATCTTGCTAACTCCAAGTCTGCCTTAAGCAAACATCTACAAGAAGAGGGGCACTCCATCACAAATTTACAAAAAATTCTCCACAGTGAAAGAAAGAGATATAACCTTAATATTGTGGAAGAGATCCAAATGTTATGGCAAGAAGCGTCTCCGATGCACACACTCAATGGACAACTTGACCTGCGCCATCGCCACATTTTAGCTAATTTTAATTGTTTAAATAATAATACATAAGGCATGCAGTCTTCATATCAGAAACCCACTGAAGCACTATTTAAATTATAAATGTTTAATATAGTAATGTAAGACATAATTCATGTTCTATCATTTAATTTCCAAACTAAAACTTATGTTCAATAAATCTATCATTTATTCTAATATTATTTTTAAAAAATGGCGGCTTCTTGTTAACGACGTAAAATAGTGATTAAGTTCATTCTATCCTTAAGAACAATTTTTGTGATATGTGAAGATGTAGCCCAACCTTCTTTGCTACAACACTTGTTTCAAAGAGTTAACCGCCTTACGCTCATTTTGATTTTCTCACATGCGCACTTCTGACGTACGTACCAGCTCTGTCACGAGCACCACATAGTAGTTCAAATGTTTGTAGAGTTTATGGGACTTAAGTACGGGGTCATCAGTCCCTAAACTTACAAACTGCTTATGAACTAGCTTATACTAAAGACGGCACAAACAATCATGCCCGAGGGGGATTCGCAGAGGCCATGCAGACCGTGACTGGCACGCCGCAGACCGCTCGGCCACTGCGACCGGCACCACGTATTTGACGACGGTCGGCCCCAGCGCAACGCCACCGGTATGTATGCTTAATATTCTCATAATTACCATTTTCACATTGCTTTAGTTCGGGCAATCCAATTTATCATTTTATGGAATAGGACCAGTGAAAGTTGGCTCGTCTATTGTCACCGAGAGAAAAATATGAAATAACTTGTGAGTACTTTCACCTAAAGTTTTCTTATCTATAGCCCAAATGTAAAATAGCATAACACGATTGATACTGGCATTTGCTCTCTTTTGTATATAGATAACCCTGATGATGTGGCTCTAATGCCACGAAACTAGTTGGTTGAATAAAAGAATACCATACAGCTGAAGGGGTTTCCATTCAATATGACTCAAGTCTACAGCTGCGGATGCACTCAATATATGAGTAGCTTGTTATCAAAGGCGGACATCTGTCGTTTGCAAATAACTGAGATAAACGCCATTTTTATTACGAAACCTGGAGTTAATACGTATGCATGCTAGTTTGGTCATCATTTAGGTGCAAATGATCACCAAACTAGCATACATACGTATTAACTCCACGTTTCGTAATAAAAATGGCGTTTATCTCAGTTATTTGCAAACGACAGATGTCCGCCTTTGATAACAAGCTACTCATATAATCTGTTGCTTTCTTCTTCAGCTGCTGCTAGCCGTAGTGTTCGAACAGTTGCTTTGCAGTGAACATGTGTTCAGTATTCATCAAGAAGGCATTTAGCTGTTAAGGGCGATCAAGATATTCCTCCATCTGGATCTCGTACAATTCGGATTTTCCACGACTTCATGCGACGTTAATTCCGTGTGGTTTTTGTACCACAGCAGTTGATCGTTGCGCCACGCCTGAGTTGATAGCAATGCAAGCCACATCCGGGGGCTGCCATGATCTTCCTCCTACCCTCGTCACGTGACACTGCCATGAGGAAAAACTGTACATAATGTTCTTCTGTCATACTTTGTCATCAGAAAGTTTCACGATAGTCAATGAAAAAGAATTCAAAAAATGTTCAAATGTTTGTTAACTTATGGGACTTAACTACGGGGTCATCAGTCCCTAAACTTACAAACTACTTATGAACTACTTACGAACTAGGACGGCACAAATATCCATGCCCGAGGGGGGATTCGAACCCCCGACCGTAGTGGCCGTGCAGACCGTGACTGGAGCGCCTCAGTCCCCTCGGCCACCGCGGCCCGCGAAAAAGAATTAACGAGTTTTATTTGTTCATATAATAAATAATATCCCATCCAAATGTTAAATGTAACTGATAGAATAATACGCATCAATGACTTATTTTTACAGTTTTTATAATTTAAACAAGTATGCTACGAAAACAATTGCGCAAGAAATAAAATGAGTAATCTCGCATTAATTTGAAAGTGGAAGAGAAGCAACATGTGGAAATGGAATGTATAAAAACAGCTAGTAAAATAATAAAGCAACTTGTATGTTACTAGCCAAAGAGAAAGCGTTAATTAACACGAGACTTTATATGAAAAAATTGAACTAAAATAACACTATTGTTCTTCGTAGTTTTGGCGGCCTTCGTAAGATTCCACTCACAAGTACTTGGGCTCGAAGAAACATATCTGTATGAACGTTTGGTTACAGTATCTCTACGTACACCTCAATGTGCTGGTGGGTGTCGTTTTTATGCAAAACTTTGCAATCATGCTCTAGATAGCACTGTAGATGCCATTGTAGACCCCATACGTAATGCAGACATCTGAACTATAACTTATGTAATAATCGTCGTACATGTTCTCTAGCGCATTGTAATCAAAAGCCGTGATGATAGTTGCAACTTTAACCTTCTTCTCGGAAGACTGTTGGTATTCACCGCCACTGATTCCATCGCCTCTTCCCGCACTTACCGTAGCACTACCGCTAGCAATGAGTTCTTCGACATTATCATCCCTATTATTATCATTATGTGTTAGTGTTACCACAGTATCTAACTTCTGTACCGTAACAGATACGAGAAAGCATGCGAATGATTCATCTTCTACACTAATACCATATTCACGAAGAAAGGTTCTTCGTAACTTCATCTCAACCATTCGCAATACTTTAGCAGGATTGATTATCAATCGCCGCTCCAAGTGACGCTTCACCATACAAATGTCACAAAAGGCAACTTCGGAGGCACACTGCACCGTCCCTACTGGCGAACCGACAGGTCAAAGTGCAATGCGGCAAGGCACACGCAGTGGCCTCTAACGGACGACTGCAGAGTTTTGCAGATGCGGGTGTGTTACTAGTGCAATAAGGGATCTTTACATTATCTCTCGTACGATTTTGATGTATATGAGTTTGTTCGAGCCCATCTTCCACTTGACGTTCAGTCATAATCAAGAATGAATATTATTAAGAAATAATATTAGTAATAGAAAATTTCCATTAAAACTAGAGTAAGTACAAACATTTCGGGGTGGGGCGTGTTCTTCGTGCCCTCCGATTCCCCCTCTCCCCCCTCCCCCACACACACACCTCTACAATGTGCGTGCTGGCCTATATGACAAAAAAGCTGTGTTGGGCTGTGTTTATAGCAACCGCTGTGAATTGCGGAGGCACCGTTCGTCACTCACGCAGCAGGTGGTTTGGCGGCAGTGACCTTGAGCACCCTGTTCCCACCTAACCGCCACACGTATGGAACCGAACAGCCCCATTAGCCGCCGTGTTAAGCGGTATGGAAGTGCAGCCGCTGGTATTTTGACGCCGCAGCGGAAGAGCGGAGGGGCACCGCCTATAAACAGGTCCCACGTTGCCCTATGAGAAACAGCGCACTGCCAAACCGCCGCGATTCCTCTGCCGCGGGCTATAAACACAGTCTAAGTTTAGCAAAAGCGTTTGTTGTTGTTGTTGTTGTTGTCGTTATTGGGGCTTTAGGGCGCTCAACAACGTGGCCATCAGCGCCCATACTAGAAAGAGATGAGTTTAATACCGTCAAATGGTGTAGGAGACAGGCAAGAGAAGAGACAATACGAAAGGACGTACGCTCTTCCTCCTACATCATATGCATAATAAAGAAAGGTACAGTGGCACTAATAAGACACTAGACAAAACAGACAAATGGGGGCAAGGCTAAAAAGACGGCGGCTAAACATAGAGGGACGGACCGAACGGTCCTATCTTCCCCTATCTGTATTTTAGAACCGTCAACCTAAGATCTTTGGTAGGAGGTCGGCCAAAACACAAAATCGTAAAACACGTGCCACTGTCATGTCACTATCACCTAAAATGGAACGAAGGTCATCCGACAAACTGGCTTGTTCCCTCGCGGCATCATAGGAAACACAAGTTGTTAAAATATGTTGAACGGTTATCATCACACCACAAGCATCACAAGTAGGGGGCTCGTCGCCACAAAGAAGGAGTCTATGCGTCAGGGGGCAGTGTCCTATTCGAAGTCTTGTTAAGCAGACTTCAGCACACCTGACAGGCTGTATGGATGTACGCCACGGCCGAACTGTGTCTTTTATTGACCGCAACTTATTATCCACGACGGCGAACCATTCTTGGTTCCAGAGGCGCATGACAGAGCTCCTAAGAAATAACAGCGAGGCACGGAGAGGGAGAGGACAATCAGCTATGTTCGGGAGCCGACAGGCCTCCTTGGCCGCGGTATCGGCCAACTCGTTTCCACGGATACCCACATTGCCAGGTACCGAGCAGAAGGAAACCACCTTTCCTTGCCGTTGCAACTGCAAAATGATATCTTGGATATTCTGCACAGTCTTATCTGCTGGGTACAGATGCTGAATGGTCTGCAGAGCACTGAGTGAATCGGAGCAAAGCAGAAAGGTAGACCCAGTATGACATTTCATATGCTCCACTGCTTTCAAAACAGCGTAAAGTTCTGCGTCAAATACCGTGAACTGACAAGGCAGACGGTATCTGAGGATTCTGGTAAGGAACACTACAGAGCACCCAACAGTATCCCCCTGTTTTGACCCATCTGTATAAATAACATTAAATGAATGATGGCTATTTAAAATGGCACGAAACTTGTCCTTAAAAACATAATCTGGAGTGAACGGTTTGTTGCACTCAGTCAAATCTAAAATGAGGTTGGGCTTCACTAACAGCCAGGGTGGCGCTTTGCACCAACCCTGACGCTGTATGTTGATCGGAGGCACACCGAGATCTAGTAAATGTTGCTGCGCTCTGATGCCAAATGGTTTCGACCCTCGTTGTCGTGCGTTGTAGAGTCGCTTCAAGCAACACCTTCTAGAGTACAGGCCTGCGCCAACACCTTCTAGAAGGTGTTGGCGCAGGCCTGTACTCTAGAAGGTGTTGCTTGAAGGGGGCCGGGATGTCAATAGTCACAGAAAAGGCCGGAGAGGACGGAAATGACCGGAGCTTTAAGGCGTGTTTAGCAATAAGGAAACGCCGCCGGACGTATAATGGCGACTCTCCTGCCTCGGCGAACAGGCTGGGTATAGGGCTTGTTCTATAGGCTCCCGTAGCCAATCTGATACCCTCGTGGTGCACAGAATCCAACATCTTCAGAGACGTTGGGGATGCCGAGCCATAGACCACACAACCGTAGTCGAGACGGGAGCGCACGAAACTCTTATAAAATTGCAGCAAGTAGATCTGTCTGCACCCCAATTTTTTCCGTTCAAGCACTTCATGACGTCCAGTGCTTTCAGGGCTTTTATCTTCAGCCCCTTCAGGTGGGGCAGCCAAGTAAGTTTGTCATCAAATAAGAGACCCAGGAACCACACCGTCTCCTGAAAATGTAAAACAGTATCCCGCACAGTAGTTGCGGGGGGAGGGGGGGGAGAGGGGATAAAAAGTGAACGACCACGATTAAAATCAACGCATACGGTCTTTTCAGGGGAGAAGTTAAAACCTGTTCGAGCAGACCAGTCTTCTAGTCTTTTAAGTGTCAACTGGAACTGGTGTGAGGCACATGCGGAACTAGAAGAAGAGCAAAAAACAGCAAAGTCATCCACATACAAAGAGCATTGCACAGGATTCCTTACAGTAGACATTATACCGTTGATCGCAAAAAGCGTTTGTCCCTTATATCGCAGTAACTGCTGCCAATGACGCAATGACCTTTATCGCCAATTAAATATTTAAGGTAAGGTAAAGCTGTCAACAATCCGAAGATTGGTTTGAACACCACAGTGCTTTACTAGGCATGGTCCTGTTTGGAGGTGGTATGCCGGTGCCATCCTGCGACCTTCGAACTGACTTACCCAGCAAGTTATAGGGGGACCTACAGTTTAACGTGGATTCCGAACCACTGTGCTACTCGACATTTTTCACATGAGCAATACTGCCAGAGGTGAAAGAAGTGGAAAGTGACAGATAAAAATCCTAGGACCTGGCGGGGATCGGACCCGCGACCTTTGGATTCATAGTCTGGCACTCTACCACTGTGCAACCGAGGCGCAATTAAATATTTATTGTGTGTAATTTATTTATTATGTTGAATTTCGCAGCTGAATATCCTTCCGCTATTTGCCCCTCATTGACGTAGCTTACTGCTGCTTCTGTTAGTAACTCTTGATGCCTCCTCTACCGCCACTGTCACACCTATAGCGTTCTGTCAGTGAAATTAATAACTGTAACAAGTAGACGCGAATTCCCACAAAAATATTTTCCGCAAAACTTTTACGTCCATGATTGCTTTTTACACTCGCATTTTGCGGATGGAGTAAAGTGTGCTACGTCGTACTGGAACGTGACTGTACCTAATGACGTGAGCAAGTTCCTCTTTACAGTTGGATTGCCAGCTCGACTTACAGCTAATTCACGGAATAATACGTCACTGGTTTGTCGTGTGTGAAACTAATGTTGTTGTTATGGTATTCAGTCCGGAGACTGGTTTGAAGCAGCTCTCCACCCTACTCTATCCTGAGCAAGCCTTTTCATCTCCTCATAAGAACGGCAACCCACATCCACTTGAATCTGCTTACTATACGCGTCTCTTGGTCTCCCTCTGCGATTTTTACCCCACACACTTCCCTCCAATGCTAAATTTACGATTCCCCGATGTCTAAGAATGTGTCCTACCAAGCGATCCCTTCTTTTAGTCAGGGTATGCCAAAAATTCCTTTTCTCACCAATTCTGTTCAGTACCTCTTCATTAGTTATGCGATCTACCCACCTAATCTTCAGCATTCTTCTGTAGCACCACATTTCAAAAGCCTCTATTCTCTTCCTGTTCGCACTGCTTATCGTCCATGTTTCACTCCCGTACAAGGCAACACTCCACACAAATGCCTTCAGAAAGGACTTCCTTACCCTTAAGTTAATATTCGATGTTAGCAAATTTCTCTTTTTCAAAAATGCTTTTCTTCCCATTGCCATTCTGCATTTTATATCCTCTGTACTGCGACCATCGCATGTTATTTTACTACCCAAGTAACAAAACTCATCTACCACCTTCATTGTTTCCTTACCTAATCTAATTCCTTCAGCATCGCCTGATTTTCTAAGACCGCATTCCATTATTTTTGTTTTCCTCTTGTTAATGTTCATTTTATATGCTCTCTTCAACACACTGTCCATTCCATTCAACTGCTCTTCCAGGTCCTTTGCTGTATCTGACAGAATTACAATGTCATCAGCAAAATGCAATGTTTTTATTTCTTCCCCCTGAACTTTAATCCCTATTCCAAATTTTTCCTTGCTTTCATTCACCGCCTGCTCGATGTACAAATTGAATAACATCGGAGAAAGGCTACAACCCTGTCTTACTCCCTTCCCAACTGATGCTTCCCTTTCATGCCCTTCAAGTCTAATAACTGCGGTCTGGCTTTTGTACAAGTTATAAATAACTCTCCTTTCCCTGTATTTTACCCCTGCTGACTTCAGAATTTGAAAGAGTGTATTCCAGTCAACATTGTCAAATGCTTTCTCCAAATCTACAAAAGCTAAAAATGTAGGTTTGCCTTTCCTTAATCTATCTTCTAAGATAAGACGCAAAGTGAGTATTGCCTCCCGGGTTCCTATGTTCCTTCTGAATCCAAACTGATCTTCCCCGATGTAAGCTTCTACCAGCTTTTCCATTCTCCTGTAGATAATTCGTGTTAAAATTTTGCAACCATGACTTATCAAACTGATGGTTCTGTAATTATCACACCTGTCTGCGCCTGATTTCTTTGGAATGGGGATTATAACATTTTTCTTAAAGTCTGAGGGCATTTCGCCTGTCTCATACATCCTACACACCAGTTCAAATAGTCTTATCATGGCTGGCTCTCCCAGAGACTTTAGTAGCTCTGAGGGTATGTCATCTACTCCTGGGGCCTTTTTCCGACCTAGGTCTCTCAAGGCTCTGTCAAATTCATCTCTCAGAATAGCATCTCCTATTTCATCTTGATCTACTTCCTCTTCCCTTCCTACAACATCGTTTCTAAGTTCATTTCCTTTGTAGAGCTGTTCTATGTACTCTTTCCACCTTTCAGCTTTCCCTTCTTTGCTGAGAACTGGTTTCCCATCTGAGTTCTTGATATTCATGGAGTTGCTTTTCTTGTCCCCAAATGTCTCTTTTATTTTCCTGTAGGCGGTATCTACTTTTCCCCTTCTTATACATTCTTCTACAGATTTGCATTTGGCTTCTAGCCACTCCTGCTTAGCCATTTTGCACTTCCTGTCAATCTCATTTCTTAGTCGTCTGTACTCCATTTTGCCTGTTTCATTTACTGCATTTTTATATTTTCTCCTTTCGTCAATTAAATTTAGTATTTCCTGTGATATCCAAGGATTTTTTGTAGGTCTTGCCTTTCTACCTATTTTGTCCTCTGCTGCCTTCACTATTTCATCTCTCAATGCTACCCATTCCTCTTCTACTGTTTTATTTCCCCCTGTTTCTGCCAATTGTTGCCTAAATCTCCCTCTGAAATTCTCCAGAACTTCACTTTCCTTCAATTTATCTAAGTCCCATCTCCTTATTTTCCTACCTTTCCGCAGTTTTTTCAGTTTCAGCCTACAGTTCATGACTAACAAGTTATGGTCAGAGTCTATATCTGCCCCTGGGTATGTCTTGCAGTTTATAACCTGGTTCCGAAATCTATGTCTTACCATTATAAAATCTATCTGATACCTTCCGGTGTCTCCTGGTCTCTTCCACGTATACAACCTTCTTTTGTGATTTTTAAACCACGTGTTTGTTATGATTAAATCATGTTCCGTGCAAAATTCTACCAGGCGACTTCCTCTTTCATTCCTCCTGCCCAGTCCATATTCACCTACTATATTTCCTTCTCTTCCTTTTCCTACTACCGAATTCCAGTCTCCCATAACAATTAAGTTTTCCTCTCCCTTAATTGTTTGAATAATTTCCTTTAGCTCCTCATATATTTCTTCGATCTCCTCATCATCGGCAGAGCTAGTTGGCATATAAACCTGTACTACTGTTGTCGGTGTTGGCTTCGTATCTATCTTGACAATGATAATGCGATCACTGTGCTGCTCATAGTAGTTTACCCGCATTCCTGTTTTCTTATTCATTATCAGTCCTACTCCTGTGATACCCCCAACTGATTTTGTATTTATAATTCTGTACTCACCTGACCAGAAATCCTGTTCATCCTGCCACCGGACTTCACTAATCCCCACTATGTCTAACTTCAACCTATCCATCTCCCTTTTTAAATTTTCTAATTTTCCTACCCGATTAAGGGATCTGACATTCCACGCTCCGATCCGTAGAATGCCAGTATTGTCTTTCCTGATGATCACATCCTCCTGAGTAGTCCCCGCCCGGAGATCCGAATGGGGGACTATTTTACCTCCGGAATATTTTACCCGAGAGGATGCCATCATCATATGTTCATACAGTAGAGCTGCATGTCCTCGGGAAATGTAACGGCTGTAGTTTCCCCTTGCTTTCAGCCGTTCGCAGTAGCTGTGTGGCAAAGCCACATTAGCTGATGTTACAAGGCCAGCTCAGTCAATCATCCAGACTGTTGCCCCTGTAACTACTGAAAAGGCTGCTGCCCCTCTTCAGGAACCACACGTTTGTCTGGCCTCTCCACAGATACCCCTCCGCTGTGGTTGTACCTACGGTACGGCTATCTGTATCGTTGAGGCACGCAAGCCACCCCACCTCGGCAATGTCTGTGGTTCATGGGGTGGGTGAAACTAATAGGTCGCCAAAATAAAAGTAGTGCACAGGCAGATCCGCTCATGCGTGGGCAAAGGCACATGTCGCACAATACGGAACGGAAGCAAAGAACGATAGCCTAATTGTAAACTTAGAATCCTGGAAAATATGGCGCGAAAATCAATTTTACAAATAAGCATAGCAGATAGACTTGGAGGGCACGAAGATGGCGTTACAGGAACCGAAGTTCTCCCCTCCCCATCTCATATCCCCAACTCGGTTCATGAGGAAGCAGAATGCAACAGTTTTAATTCGCGGAAAAATGGGCCATCCTGCTTCCTTGTTTGATTGAATAGCAACACGAGAATAGCAGCTATAAGAGTTGGCAGTTGATTTCTTGCAGGCTTGTGTGATTGTACGTGTTAGGACATATCAATCACATGTAACGAATGTGTTCTGTTGTTTACATGTATGATAGCTTCATATATATAGTTTCTTCCTTGCAGGTAGAAGGGCCAAGTTGTCCTGTGGAATGTCGTGCTTGAAGTGTTTATTATTCTCGTTCAATCTGTTGTCCGTGGTTCGTATGCCACTACTTATTTCTAGATAACCTTTAGGTGTGGAAAAGTTTTCTTTCGGTTATTGTTTCAATTAACATATGTGAAGAATGTACATTTTGCAATGAAAAATGTTGCATCCATTCTCTCCAGTAGATGAAGAGGCAAACTCGCAAATGTGTGTACAGGCATTTTTAATTATCTGAAGGTAAAGGTTTTATATAGTTGTCGCACTTCTTTCCACTATCGCAGAATAAATTGTATTAAAATCTGCGCGGTTTGGAGAGAGCTTTATTCAGCGTGCCATTTAAGCTGAATAATTTCTTAATACACAAGTAAAACTATGAAAACCACTACACATGTGACAGAAATTAAAATACTATTGTTATCTGTTATTGCCTGATTAGATCACGTGTACTCTTCCCTGATTGGCTGATAAAGAAATATTCAATGCTTGTAACTTGCTGTAATTGAAGTGCCGGCCGCGGTGGCCGAGGAGACTGAGGCGCTCCAGTCACGATCTGCACGGCCACTGCGGTCAGGGGTTCGAATCCCCCCTCGGGCATGGATATTTGTGCCGTCCTTAGAGTTGTTCATAAGTAGTTTGTAAGTTTAGGGACTGATGACCACGTAGTTAAGTCCCATAGACTATACAAACATTTTGTAATTGAAGTTTTAGTATTTATACCAAAATATTACGTAATTCTACAGTTTCAGTGACACACCAGATTAAAGATCTCACCAAAAGTGGCGCTTTTAGTAGGTGTGCAACAGTAGTCGGAAGTGGGGTAAAGGTATGTAAAACTCTCAACAACATGATAGTTGAGAGGCCACCATTGTATTTTCTAGGAGCGGAGTTTGAGTCCTCACCCAGGCATCCTTACCTCCCCTATGCTATGGTACATAGATCAATTTTGGAACTCTAATTTTCAAAAGAAATTGGCAAAATACTTTCCCTTCTCTACTACAGAGTGGTAATTTCCTTTGAAATCCATGACAGTGTCCGTCTTTCCTGCTAGTATAATTATCAGTTGGAACTATAAAGCCACAGCTGAATCATTCTATGGTATTCCATAACTCTTCACATTTAAAATAGTGGTATTTATTTTCTGAGAAAGAGAAATTATTCTTCAGATTTTTGTATGATTAGAAAAGGAACACTTGGGTAGTCTACAATCACCATCAACTAAATATTAATAATAATAATAATAAATAAATAACAAATTAACTCAACAGAAAGCAGTCAGAATGCAAATGATGCTCTATTTTTATTCACTGACTTTTTAAAAATTGTTAACACAAAAGAGACTACATTTAGGACTACATTTTGCTATTAACTGTTTATTCTGATGTAAATGGAGCAATTCCTTTTCTGTAAAGAAGAATAAGTGAGTAGTCACATACATAGATGATTTCCATGTAACTGAGCAGTTGAAACGTAATTATAAAATGTTTCATTTTTGCTTCAGATTTCAGGAATAGCAATTGTATTAGTTGCTGGATTTGTTCTTCATGATATCTCATTTTATGAACTCTTCTTTGGTGGGAATATTTTTGCTGGATGTATGCTGCTGGTGATTGTTGGAGGCATTGTTTCTGTAATAGCATTCTTTGAGTGCTGTGGAGCCCTGAAAGAAAATAATTGTATGGTACTTACAGTAAGTATGTTTATGAACACTAGTATTGCCTGTGGTCGAAATTCGACCAGTTTTGATGTCTTCTTTATGCTTGAGCGGGCGCGTAGATTGTTTACATTTTTTATTTTTTCCCCCTTTCGCGAAAAGGCGCGTGCGGTACTTAATACACCACATTCTATCGTAAATTACAATTCCTTTACGAACCAGGTAAATATTTATATTTTGCAGTAACATTTCTATGCTGCAGCACTACGAAGTTGCCCTATGGCCTGTTCAATACCCCAGCACGCCCTCTCGGGGGTTAAGTCTTCACTAAAATTTGTACTTACGATGTTAATTATATTTATAAACTATATTTAAAAGTTAAAAATTGAAAATTACGATGAATTGAAAAAGGTGGAGCAGTGGGACATTAAAATTGGAACTTCAAGCGCTAACTGATTGAGCTAATTGTACCTATATTGCACCTACAACAGATTATAATATAGTGGTAAAATGGAGAGCCGGCCGCGGTGGCCGAGGAGACTGAGGCGCTTCAGTCACGGTCTACGCGGCCACAACGGTCGGGGGTTCGAATGCCCCCTCGGGCATGGATATTTGTGCCGTCCTAGTTCGTAAGTAGTTCATAAGTAGTTTAAGTTTAGGGACTGATGACCCCGTAGTTAAGTCCCATAAGCTTTACAAACATTTGAACATTTGTAAAATGGAGAATTTTTTTATATTCACAACATCCATGACAAACTATCTTTCGAATTATGTACGTTTCATTGGCCTTCTTGTACGGTTAAAATTAAAAATCTGCCCCCTCAGTTCGGTGTTAGCGTATTTATATGATGATTATGCAATTGGTGCTTTCAGATAAAAAGTTATTTTTTCTGTATACAATGAATAGGCTCTATTCCAAAGTATGTGCTGACTGATACCTGAAGTGAATAATTATTTTTGTCCAGTTTTCAGTGCTACTTTTTATCATCTTTGCTATGGAAATAGGAGGGGGCATAACAGTTTATGTCCTGAAGGATGATGTGAAAGATGACCTAAATAACCAATTAAATAACACACTTTCCCAATATAATCACAAGGAAGATATTCGATCATCATGGGACAGCTTGCAGACACATGTAAGTAAATCACAAAATGACTAACAAATGTATGTACATCAGCCCTGGATCGCGGAGTGTGGGGCTAGGGGGGGGGGGGGGGGGACAAACCGGGTTGGTTGTCTCAGGCATCACACTTACGGTGGTGCCAAATGGAATCCATGTCCAAGTGACATGGAGTGAAAGAGAGTGATGCAGTGGGGGGGGGGGGGGGATGCGGCTATTAAGTTTGTGTTCCACTTAGGAAATGTTGTAGTTCTGGCACTCATGTACAGTGAAGCTATGAAAGTAAGAAACTGAATAACATGATTTTAAAAAGTTTTTTTTGTTACAATAAGATAAGTCATTTTGTTCAATACTTTTCTTGCTTGGAAGTGTGTTGATCAAAGGACCAGGATGCTGGTTTATTTTTAATGCCTTCACTATCTCTCAAGAATTAAGTTTTAAGACAACATAGATAGAGGAGAAAATTTTCATAAGCGTGTACAAGTAGTAGAAACTAAATAATATATGGAATAGATGTGTTTTGTTGTGTATGCTACTACCATAACACATTTTCGGTAACATTTTACGACGCTTCTCGCCGGGCTCCAGTGCTTATGTTGGCAGCAGAACAATGAAGTGTGGAATCGCGTTAATATTTTTCGCAGATGTTATTGCTGCTCGTTTCACTTACAGCATAATTAATACTGTATCTGATCTATGGTTGACAGGTTCTTGTATGTACTCTTGTCAATTCAAAAAAAAAAAAAAAAAAAAAAAAATCGTTTTTATTGAAGTTGTCACAAAAAAACATTTATTGGTCATTTGAGTTGCCGTCATTACCATTGGTGCCAACATAACCAATGCAGCCAGGCGAGAAGCGTCGTTCAATTTAACCCACATTTTCATGTACACTTTATCTCCTCGTACTTAGTGAGCGACACTGCTAAGAAGTAGATTGGCATTTAGAAAAGCTAGAGATAGTAGCCCCATCTGATCATCCAGAATGTAGGGTTTCTAAAAATGTTTATTTATTTATTTAGCCCTCATCCTGCATGTATGGACTATATACAAGGATATTGGACATGGTTATTTGTTCTAAATCCATGAATAGAAATGCTGTTACAATGCTGGCACAATTGATTTTCTTCACATACTTCTCCAATTTGACATGTTCTCCATCTCTAATGACCATGTTTCTTGCCCATAAAAAAACCCTACTCTAATGACCTTGTCATTCACAGTATGTTAACACTATTCTTCCGTTAACTCTTTGCCATAGCTTCGGAATAGAGTTTCTGTATTCTAATGTGTCTTCAATGAACTCCTTTCAGGTATAAAGCAAGAAATGTTTCAAGGAAGATGGTGCAGTCTGTTGTTGTGGTC
Organism: Locusta migratoria; assembly: GCA_026315105.1. Classification (NCBI taxonomy): domain Eukaryota; kingdom Metazoa; phylum Arthropoda; class Insecta; order Orthoptera; family Acrididae; genus Locusta; species Locusta migratoria. Next base: position 679,373,965 of record CM048744.1, read on the forward strand.
TTCAGTCCGCAGACTGGTTTGATGCAGCTTTCCATGCTACCCTGCCCAGTGCAATCTGAGAATAACAATGGCAGAATACATCCTTTTTGAATCTGCTTACTGTATTTGTCCCTTGGTCTTCCTCTACAATTTATAGCCCAATCACTTCCTTCTAATGCTAAGTTGTTGATTCCTTGAAGTCTTAGAATGTGTCCCACCAACCTATCCCTTATCTTAGTCGGGAAATGTCAGAGACTCCTTTTCTCCCCAATTCTATGGAACATCTCCTCATTAGTTATGTGATCTACCCATCCAATCTTCATCATTCATCTGTAGCACCACATTTCAAAAGATTTTATCATATTTATGTCTGAACTCCATATCCTCCACAACAATGCTACACTCCAGACAAATGCTTTCAGGAAGGACTTCCCAACATTTAAACTAAATTAACTAATATTGGATGTCAACAAATTTCGATTCTTGAGAAATGCTTTTCTTCCCAAGGCCATTCTGCATTTTATATCTTCTTTACTTTGGCCAGAAAAAGTTATCTTTGCTATCCAAATATCAAAAGTCATCATTACCTAATCTAATTCCATCAGCATCACCTGACTTTCTGACACTACATTACTTACGCTTGCTGTACTGACACTTATTAGTCTTATTAAACTATTCTTCAACTACTTCGTAAAATATTTCATCACCTTCTAACTTCAAGAGGTACATAGAATATTTTTATTGTATTTAAAATACAATAGAAGTATTATCTGACCTTTCACATTCAGTCTACAATCAAGACGTATGAATAATCAACAATGTTCCAAAATAAAAAACAAAGGAACACCATTTTTCATGGAATACTGCATTTAACAAGCTTCACTGATTTAAGGTTCTCCATGGCAGCGTCTACTCTTAGACTTAGTCAGGCACTTGCTGAAGTCAAGTGTTCCTATGGGAAGAAAATTCTCCCATAGTATCTCTTCCAGCCTTTTAAATAAATCCCCCCTATAAATAAAAGCACATATCTTGTGCCTTATTTGGAATAAGTGATTAACACGTGTTACATCACATTACAGGCCCATTCAATAGGCACCTGATTAGAGTGTCAACCTCTATATGGGGCAGACTACTCAACAAAAGTCGAAACACCCCAAAGCTAATAGAGCTATTGTGACATTGACAGGTAAGTCAAGTATGCCTCCTTTTTCTACACTTAATTTTTCCAGGAAACCCATTATTTACTTTATAAATTACACTTATGGGAGAAAATAATGCCAGGGTACCTACTTATGACCTATACTTATGAGGAAAGATGATACTAGGATACTTACTTACACACTAAGAACACTGCTTATCCATGGAAAAACTTAACCTAAGGTTTTGTGTAAATATGTGTGTATTGAGTACTATTGTTTGCAAGTGTTGATTTGTGTAAAGTGTAAATATAATATGTTTGTGTGTATAAGTGTTAGCATGTTAATCATCCCGGTGAACCTCACAGCATAAACATTGGGTTTTGGGTTTGAAGTAATCAAGACAGGAAACACCCCTCTCCCTCCCCCCCCCCCACTATGGAATGCCAATGGTGAGTGATCAACGACACTTGTCTGTGCAGTGTGTGTGTGAAATGTGTGTGTGTATGAAATATGTATGTGTAATTGTGTGTGTGTGTGTGTGTGTGTGTGTGTGTGTGTGTGTGTGTGTGTGTGTAAGTGTCCATAGTTTGTAGCAAACCCCCCTACAAACTAAAGTATCTTCCCAAAAAAGTCAAGTAATAACCCTTCCGTTTGTTATTACTTATGAAATTGACATAAAATGTACAACTTACCCCGTGTAAAAGTTATAAAATAATGTTTGACTACTTTCTTAGAGGTTCATTTGTTCTGCCTTTCTAGCAGAAACCCATTAAAATACAGATAACAAAATATAATGTAATATCTTCCAATTAAACGTTTAATTAAAAACATCTTATATAGGATTTCGTATGGTAAAGACAGCTGTACCAAAGAAAATTAGAAGAAGAATTGGTATAACAGCTCAGGATACCCAAAAATTGTCACTTATTCAGTCTACAAATTAGGTAACTACCTTAGGCTAAAGATAAGAAATGACAGTTGAAGGATTAAAACACAGTAAGAAAGGATAGATAAAAGACAGCTATACCAAGGAAATCTAGAGGAATAATTGGTGTAACAACTCAGTATACCCAACCAGCATCACTTGATTCAGTCTACAAAGTAGGTAGACTTTTTTCCTTCCTTCCTTTCTTTCCAAATTTCGCACTGTGCATATATAGATAATCTCCTAACTAGCACATTCGCTAAGAATCCCTTTCCAAATCTCACACTGTACATATGTAGATAATCTCCTAACTAGCACATTCACTAAGAATTCCTTATCAATTGGTTTATCTAAGAATTTTGCCTTGGTTAAGTGAGACTGTATATATTGTTTAATACTACCTTGTGGAGGGACTGAAAGTTCCACTTTTAACTTTTCTTGGGTACTATCAAACCAATACTTTTCCTTAAACCTTGATTTAAAGTCCTTCCAAGAAGAAAATTCTTCGTCGTTATCTGTTTCCCACTCTGCTGCATCACCAATTAAATAGTCTAGAGTAAAATCAATCTTCTTAGAGTCCTCCCTGTTCCTGGGCAAAGTTCTTGAAAACGCTCTAAGAAAATGATTAGGGTGTACATCCCCATCAGGTTTATACTTTGGAAATTGTTTAGACAAATTAAGACAAGGAGTAAAATTATATCCATCTACATTAGAACTAAAGAGGAGGCTATATTAGGTATTTGTGTTTGGGATCTAAAATTTATTTCAGGTTTAGTTTTCTGTAATTCTGTCCATAATGTATCAAACAGTGTAGTGTAACATTGTACACTACTGGTTCCTAGCTCGACCCAAAATTATCAAATAGTTTATTTTTATACGGGGTTTGGCACTGTGTGAGCAATTACTGGCAGAAAGAATTTATTTTCATAGGTTTTGGCAGGCGAATTTGTGCTCACTGGTATGGAGTAAAAGAACTGAACAGTGCCAAGGAAGAGAGAAGTCTAAGGTCATCTGTAATTGATTTTCTGTTGTTTTTTATTATATGGAGCAATTATTATTATTGATTAAGATTCCACTAAGTACACTTCAGGATTAAATACGTAAAACTGATGTAGTAGTTAGTGAAGACTGCAATAAAGTTCTGTGTTATTGGAAAGAAGAGTTTATCTTTCACCAATATAGATGTGGAAGGAACATCCTGAACTGTACATATTCGTATCAAGGGATTAATCACGCAAAAGTACCATTTGTGCTGTGAAGATACTGATAGAAAAATACACGGTGACAGCACAACTGGCTTGTATTTACTTCAAAATCTACACTCTTATCCTCTAATCCTTGAGATTCCTCTGATTTTTCCTTCAGTGTTTTGGTAATTATATATTCAACCCTCTGCTCTAACTTTGGCAACTCATGTGTAATCAAATTCGGTAATATTTTTAATGACTCTAATTTCTGTTCATTGTACCTGATTCTCTGTGACATCTGTGAAAATTCAGTTTTAGCAGTAATCTCCAAACTATTTAATTCCTGCTGATTTGATTTGATTTTTACAGGGAAGCCAAAACAGTCTTGGTCCAACCCGCCACTGCCCACATCGAAACTAAGTTTATTGTGCGATATTGCTCCCTGTATATCTAGTAAAGCCAACCAATGCCCTTGAACAGTGCAAGGAGTCCCTTTACCAGTTCTTTATTAGAAACAATTTCTTCGGGTCTGGTTGTCCCAAATATTCTGTGCCTTTTATTCTCCAATGCAATGCATTCGAAGATTAGACGTGATGCAGTTTCATCACCGTCATCACAGATCCTACATTTAGGGTCCTCTTCTGTTATTCCCATGGTATGTAGGTGTTTTTTGAAATTCCCATGGCTTGTCAGCAATCTAACCATGAGTATAATCTCTCTCCTGTTCAGGCCCAGGATTGCAGAGCTTCTTTTAAAACATGGCTTTGGCATCATTACCTTGCCATGCTTTTGTTGATGGACTTTGGTCCAATATTCTACATGCTGTCTTCTGAGCCAGTTACATAGCTCCAATTTGATCATTGCCTTTGTGATTGTCAGGACAAGTTCCGGTCCAATAAATGGAGACTCTGCCCCCATCCTGTCGGCATGTTCGTTGCCACTGATCCCCGAGTGGCCAGGGACCCATAATAGGTTTACTCTATTGCTTTCCCCTAGCTCCACCAGAACCCTGTGACATTCTGCAACAATTTTAGACCTTGTTGCAGGAGCTGCCAGTGATCTCAGGGCTGCCTGGCTGTCTGAATAGATATAGATGCTACAATCTTTGTAGCACCTACGCAAATTCTCCTCCACACATGCCCTGATGGCAGTGATTTCGGCCTGGAATACTGAGGCCAGTTTCCCTAGAGAGATGACGCCCTCCAGTCTTGGCTGCACCCCATATACCCCGGCCCCAACACCTTGGTCTGATTTCGACCCGTCAGTGAACCAGACAATATCCCCCGTACGGTGTCGAACTATTTTCTCCCACTGCTCCCTACTTCCAATTGTTATACTGAAAGGCTTGTTGAAGCAGTATGGGGTTATAATATAGTCGGCTGGCATTTCCCCAACCTTTCCTATATTTACCTCACTCACTATTTTAGTGTGTGATTCTGGATATCCCAAAGAGTTCCAGTTGTTACCAGTTTTGAGTCTGTAGGCACCAGCTGCTGCCTCCATCTTGACCCAAAGGTGTAATGGGGGCATATCTAGCATGGTTTCCATCCCAGCAGTTGGCGTGCTGCTAATTACACCTGTTATGGCTAAGCAGGCTAGTCTCTGCACCTTACCAAGCTCCTTAGCAGCAACCTGCTGTTCTACCTTCTTCCACCACATGACCGCCCCATAGGTGATCCTGGGTCTAATCACTGTGGTGTATATCCAGTGCATACCCTTGGGGCTCAGGCCCCAATTTTTGCCACAAGCTCTCCTGGTACTTACTAAAGTACCTTTTGCCTTGGAGCAAATATTCCTAATGTGAGGGGTCCATGTCAGTTTCTCATCTAGGGTAACCCCTAGATATTTCACTGTCCCCTTCACAGGTAGTGCTTCATTGAAAAGCTTTAGATTCCAACTTGAGTGTTGGATATGTTTCCTTGTGAATGGTACAACAACAGTCTTCTTAGGACTAACCCCCAGATCCTGTTTTCTGCACCAGTCTTGCACAATGTCCAATGCACCTTGTGCTATATTCTTCACTGTGTCAGCAAATTTGCCAAGTATTACTACGACAAGATCATCTGCGTATCCTTGGCAAAAGTACTGCCTAGAGTTTAATTCTCCAATGAGATCATTCACCACTAGATTCCACAATAAAGGGGAAAGAACTCCTCCTTGCGGGCAACCCCTACTGGTGTTGATTACCATTTTTTCATTCATCATGGTAGCCTCTACCTTTCTTGCACTGAGCATGGCCCTAGTCCACCTACATATAGTGGTCCCTAGGTCATGCACCTCTGCTGCCCTAACCATGGAATCGAATGTCGTGTTGCTAAAAGCCCCTTCAATGTCCAGGAAGATACAAAGGGCTATTCCCTGAAAGTGTAGTGCTTTCTCCACCTTCCCAACAAGTTGGTGGAGAGCTGTCTCACATGATTTACCTGGTTGATATGCATGTTGGTTTCAATGTAGAGGAGCCCTACTTAACCTCCTTTCTCCAACATGTACATTAATCAGCTTTTCCAATGTCTTAAGAATGAAGGAGGACAGGCTGATTGGTCTCATATCCTTGGCCTTGGTATGATCAATTCTCCCTGGCTTTGGAATGAAGACAACCTTCACTGCTCTCCAGGCATTGGGAATGATTCCTGCTGCTAGGCTAGCCCTGAATAACCTGCATAGGAATCTAATAAGATTTTCTCCCGCTTGTTGCAGGAGAGCTGGATAGATTCCATCGGGGCCAGGTGACTTGAACGGTTGAAATCATCACACTCCTTGGCCACATCCCAGTCCTCTTTGCAAATACCTGAGAACCGTTGTCTCTCAGGAATCGCATTCTGGTCTGAGTTATCCCCCAGGGTATATTGAGGAAAGTGAGTCTTGAGGAGCAGTTCCAGCGTTTCATGTGCTGTCTTTGTATACTCCCCATCTGCCTTCCTCAATGTTCCTCCTGGATTAGTTGGTACCCTAGTGAGGATTTTATGAAGTCTCGCTTGAGCAGCCGTGCCCTCCACTTCCTCACAGAATACCTTCCAGGTTGCCTCCTTTGCCCGTCTGATGGCAAGGTTGTAATTGACAAGGGCCTCACGATATTTTGCCCATTGTCCTTTGCGACTCGCAAGGTTAAACAGTCTTCATACCTGTTTCCTTTGCATTTCCAGGTTATTATTCCACCAAGGCACACTCCTATTTGTGCACTTCTTGGTGATTGAGCAGTTGTCCTGGTTTGAGGTCACTATAGCAGAAGTTACGGCCTCTGCTACTTCCTCAAACTCTGCTGGATTCCTTATCGTAGTTTTAATTTCCAATAGGCTGAAGTCAAGGTCTCTCCTATATCTCTCCCAGTCCGTTTTCCTGGGATTCCTATAGGTCATGGTCTGTCTGGTTCCCATTTCAACCTTGAATTTAATATACATGTGATCTGATGAGGATGGCTCAAGGACCACATGCCACTGTTTGACATAACTTCCCATCATCATGGAACCAAAAGTTATGTCAATTACTTCTTCCCTTCTACTACTCCTGAAGGTAGGTTCATCACCCCTATTCAGGATCTCCAAGTTGTTAGTTAGGAGAAATTCAAGAAGGTGCTCACCTCTACTGTTGGTGTCCTTGCTGCCCCACGATAGATTGTGGGCATTGGCATCACATCTCACCAACAGTTTGTCACCTTGCAGATGGCAGGCTTCCGTCAGTCTCCTCACTTCCAAAGGAGGAGGAGAGCTGTCTTCGTAAGGAAGGTATGCTGAGGCCAAAACAATTTCCCTCTTGATACCTTCCTTACGTTGCTGCATCCTGATGGTCACCAAGTCCCTGGAACAAAAATCCATCATTGGTATGAAAGGTATTCCATTTCTAACATAAATGCATGTTCTGGAGTTTTTTAGATTTCTAGCATAAATCAGCTTACCTCCAGTACCACTAAGGCCCGATACACCCTCTTTGTATAAATAGGGTTCTTGTATCAGGGCCACTTCCACCTCCTGTCTCCCCAGGTGACGGCTCAGGGCAGCAGGTTTATCTGCAGCACTTCCAGTCCCCATCTTGCTGCCATTATTGCCTTTAAGGTCTTTGATTACCCTGACGGCAACCTGCGAGAACCCTAAAAACAGTTTCAGGCCTTGCTCTCGCATTGCCTTCAGGGACTTCTCTCCGACCTCCACCACCAGGGTTCGTCCTTCCGGAACGACCTTTTGGTTAATTACCCTCCAATCCTCTGTCAAGACTTTTGGGTTATGGACCCTTATTTCTCGAACAGAGTCTTTGGAGGGACATCCTTAAGGATCTTTGGTACCCGTATTGATACCTCTGTGGTCTTCAGGAGTTCGGTTGCTGTCTTGACCAGCAGCTTCGCATCCTCCCACGGGGATATCCTGGGCACCTTGTCCTTAAGCCATTGTGCTGTGTGCTCCCCCTCGCAGACAAAAATGAGGGCACCGCGATCTAGATAGACCCTCCTGAATTTGGGTCCAGGACCAGCGTCCCCCCCCAATCTCTTCAAAGAGGACCATCTGCACGAGCTCCTCCTGCTGCGAGGTGATGCTTACCAGTGGGTATCCTTCTTGGACAACCGCCATTCTAAAGACCGAGACTGCAGTACTATAGGTCTGTTTCCCTATTCCCTGCCTCGGCCCTTTAGGATCATGCTTGTCCAGAGAGGAGGGAGTCTTAGATTCCTCCCTAACCCTCTTGCCACCTGTCTTTGACGTCGAGGGGGTCTGTGTATCCCCTTTGACCTGAGGCAGTTTCTTTTTGGAGGTCTTGGGCTCAAGCCCTTTTGATTCCCTCCACTTATGCTTAGGAAGCCATTCTTTTCCTTCCTTTTGCTTCTATTCCTTGAGAAGTTTCCTCCTCTGAGCCCCAGACAATGCCTTAATCCTAATCTGGTCCAACTTCTCTGTTACAGTTCCCACTTCTTGCTCAGGTCTAGACCCTGATTCATAAGTAGGAGTGCACTCCATCGGTCCTGATCCCGATGCCTGAGTATCTGAGGTCTCAGATTGCCCCTCAGTTTCTTTTAAAATACTTTCTTTCTCTGTGTTCATCTTAGTCCCACGAGATTTGGGGATTTATATGGTCCACACCACGATAACCCCGCGCGGTGTAAGGCTACTTACTCATGGAGGTCGTCCGGTATCCCTGAGGCTCCGTTCAAGACACATCCACCCATGTGCCACGCACCCCTCGGCATGGATCGCACCACACCTTGGGTCGGGAAAGGAATTGGGAAAGGACTGGGAGAGGATAAGGAAGACGGGATGTTGTGGGACACGCCTTGGTCTGATCCATCAGCTGAGTCCTTTCCGGCAGTAGGTTCTCTACCTTCGGTATAGCCCTCTGCTTCACACGGATATGCAAACCTCTCCACCTGCATGGACAGTGCTTTGTCAAGGTGGTGTCCCCCAGAGAGGTAATTCCTGCTGAGTAGATATTAAATCAGAACCTAACTTTCGAAATTGTTGTTCATTTCATCTTTTAATTCTGACATAGAATCTTTATTCTGTTGAAGTTGATCCAGAATCTCACCTTTGATGAGGTTCTTTTCCAACTATGTTTTTTTCTTTCACAATTTTAGTGGAAATATGAACTAATTCTTCCCTCTTAATTAAGACCTATTTTAATGCAGAAAGTTCTTCACTAAGATTTTTATTTGATTCCTGACATTCAGTTAAATGAGTCTCAAGTCTATTCTGCTGGGAATTAAAATTTTTAATCAAATCATGTCCAGTTCCCAATACATTGTCATGTAGCCTAGTCCTTTGTTCTTTTAACTAACTACAGAAACTATCTTTTAACTCTTCTAAGTGTTCATCAAATGTCTTTTCCTGTGCATTAAAGCTATCATTTTGTTCTTTCTTTAAATCAGAAATTTGTTTACTCAAATTATCATTCTGAGTCTCAAACCTTACATCTAAACTTTCATTGAGTTTTTGTAATGACATAGTTGTTATTGACTCAATCTGTTGCTGCTCCATTCTAAATCTGAGCTGCTGATGTGTTTGAACAGGCATTCACCGCACAATTAATCTGTTCTCAATTCCACACTATTTAACTAACCACAGTTTACATTTTCAAGTAATAGAAAGAAGAAATAAATACACTCACCACAGGAGACAGCAATTTGCAACTCGCACCATTGCTGTAAGTATTGATGCGGCGGCCATGCGTCTTCTCTTTCAGAAATGTAGTAACCAGACATCAGCTCAGGTTGTTTGGTAGTCTTGTTATTCCCTTAAGCCACTTCTGTGCTTCTTCTTAGTCAAGAGTCTTCTCTTTGAGTGGCTGATATAAGATTAGTGATATTAGTGATCAGTAATATCACTTCTATACTGTTTGTTTTTCCATAATTGGCTTTGGAGAACTGTTAGTCATGTTCTGTAACCAAAATGTTCACAACAATTGTTGGCTTCAATAATATTTATCCTTCTCTTCAGAAATTCCTTCACTGATTCGTTCTTGTAATTAATTCACAGTTGACTATTTCTGTTTCATGATTTCTAGATAACATGAAACTTAACTGGTCTTCTGGTTGTAGTCTGGTGCCGTAAATAATCTCTCAATGATACAGAACAAGTTTAAATCGTCTTGTTGCAGTTCGGTCCTGACTTTTGGTTGCCAAATGAAGTGTAACCCCATATATGTGCTCCTGTAGACGTTGACAGTGGAAAAAAAAAAAAAAAAAAAATAATAATAATAATAAAATAAAATAAAAAATAAAATAAAATAAAATAAGGGCTACCACTTCTTCCCTTTAAATGGTGCAAAAATCATTAGAATTGATAATAACATTCATTCATGATGAATACTTTGACATTCTTGAGTGCAGGCCCAGCTATTCCATTTCTGTGTATCACCAACTAAATTAACTTTCTTGACAGCTGAATGAATAAAACTAGTGGCAATAATATAGTCTTATTAAACTATTCTGTGACTGCTTCTTGAAATAATTCACAACCTTTTAACTTTAAATTATTTAAAATACAATAGAAACATTATCTAACCTTTCACATTTGGTCTACAATTAAGAAGTATGAATAATGTACAATGTTCTAACTTAGAAAACAAAGGAACACCATTTTTCATGGAATACTCCATTTAACAAGCTTTCCTGATTTAAAGTTCTCCATGGCAGCTTGTACTCTTAGACTTGTTCAGTCACTTGCTGAAGTCAAGTGTTCCTGTGTAAAGAAAATTCTCCCACAGTATCTCTTCCAGTCTTTTAAATAAATCCCCCCTGTAAATAAAAGCAAATATCTTGTGCCTTATCTGGAATAAATGATTAAAACATGTTACATCACACTCTTCGCTCCCTATATTTTACCCCTGCTACCTTCAGAATTTGAAAGAGTGTATTCCAGTCAATATTCTCAAATGCTTTCTCCAGCTCAACAAATGCTAAAAACATAGCTTTCTGTTTCTTAACCTATCTTCTAAGCTAAGTCGTAATGTGAGTATTGCCTTGCATGTTCCTACATTTCTCTTAAATCCAAACTGGTCTTCTGCAAGATTGGATTCCACCAAATTTTCCATTTGGTTGTAAATAATTCATGTTAGTAATCTGCAGCCATGACTTATTAAACTGGTAGTTTTGTAATTTTCACATTTGTTTGCAGTTGATTTCTTAGGCATTTGAATTACCGTTCTATGTTCTTGAATTCATAGGGTATTTCCCCTGTCTTATACATCTTGCATACCAGGTTAAACAATTTCTTCATGATTGATTCAACAATAATAGCAGTTCAGATGTAATATCATCTACTCCAGGGGCCTTTTTTCTATTCAAATCGTTTAATGCTCTGTCAAATTCTTCTCACTGTATTGATCTCCCATCTCATCTTTCTCTACTTCATCTTCCATTTCTAGAATACTACCTTCAAGTTTGTTTCTTTTGTATAGGCCCACTATATATCCCGTTCACCTTTCAGATTTCCCTTCTTTGCTTTCCCAGTCTATTGCTCAGTAATACAAGAAACACAAGAAAACCGCCAATGAAAAAGTGCAGCAGTGTCCAAAAAAACACATGGTAAAATTATTTGGTGACAGTCACGTGAGTACTATTGCGAATCAAATGTCATTGTGTGGAAACAAAAATATAAAGTTTTATAGTGAAGTTAAACCTGGTGCAGATTTCAAAAAGGTGACAGCAGGTATAAACAAAGAATGCTCAAATCTCTCAAGAAACAAATGTGTCATGTTGATGGGAGGAGCAAATGACGTAAACAGAAATGAAGTGACCAATTTTATAAAGAAACTGATCACCACTCTGCCACTCAGCATGACCTGCCTGATTGGTCATGGGTGGACACAGAAATTAGGAAGACAAATAATAAACTGAAGTACTTTTGTGCCAAATTTGTGAACGCAAAGTTACTTGACATTAGTAGCTATGATTGAAATTGTTTCACTCGGCATGGTATCCACTTAAATCAGCACAGAAAGAGGGAACTTTCATCAAATGTAAACCATACTGTAGATGAAATATTCTGTGAAAGAAACACAAAAAAGGATCTTCAATTATTTATAGGAAACTAGTAAAACAGGCCAATTCATGTCAGATTTGCTCCAAAACAAACAAGGATTCAGATATCGCACAAGTCATTGTAAACAATGGAATTTGCAAAATAAGCAGTCAAACACTGGTAAATACATCTCCTAATAAGTTTTCAAATGTTTTAAAACTACTGCACCACAATGTTCAATCTCTATAAAATAAGTTACTTCAGTTTGAATTAGTAAATCTTGAACTAAAAATTGATATTCTGTGCATAACTGAACACTGATTAAACAAAGACAAAATTATGTCATATGTAATTCCTGGTTACGAAATCGCCAGTTATTATTGTAGAAGCAATGCTAAATGTGGTGGAACAGCTATTTTTGTAAAAGATTATTTAAAATATACTGAAATAAACAAGTACCAAAGCTTGGCAAGAGACCAAGACTTTGAGCTATGTGTAGTTGATTTGACAGACTTTAATATCTTGACCAAGTTTTGTAAGATTATATGACCTAAAACATAGCACTAGTGTTGTAGGTACAAGATTGAAATCCACGGAATACTGGGCTGTAGGAATTACAACTGCAATTAAAAAGGAGAAATACTATATTGGCTGCATCTATTGTTCACCAAGTGGAAGCTGCTCAGGATTTCGAGATTTCTTTGAAGAGTGGCTGGAAATGCTAATTGACAGTGGGAAAAACATAGTTGTGATAGGACATTTTAATATAAATTGGTTCAGTGATGCAGAATCATGTAGAATAAGAAAAATAGTTCAGATGTTTGGACTAAAACAAATTGTAAAAGAAGCAACTAGAATAAGCACAAGATATTGCCATTATACTGATACCATACAGACATCAAGTACATTAATAGATCTAGTAATGACAAACAACTATACACTGAAGACTAGTGTCCTGACTACCCCTAGAATTAGTGACCACTTCATAGTACTAATCATGATTTGAGCAGAGCAGAACGAAGAATGAAGTACTTGACACTGGAAGCTTTTCAATAAACATAGGGCATGTATCTTTTTCCTTTTGTGATCCATCCAATAGTTTGACCTCAACTTACCAACAATTAGTAGAAGAACTGGAGAATGCTGTGGAATTATCCACAAAGGAATAGGTAAATCATGCCAATGCTAAGCTTGGTTTAATAAAAGTGTCCAGAATGCTGTGAAGCAAAGGGACCTCTCATATAAGAGGTACTCATATCTCCAAAGTTATTCCTTAATAGGATTAGGAAAATGTTAACAGAAAAAAGCAGAATGACAGTGTACAACACCATCATAATGTCTCACTTTTCATATGCTGGATCAATACTGTACCTGTGTAACATGACATTAGTGAGTAGGCTACAGATATTACAAAACAGATGCATGAGATTAATATTGAAATGTGATATGTACACTAGAATAGAATATATGTTGATAACATTGAATTGGTTGTCTGTCAAACAGTTCATCACACTACAAGCAATGAGTTTTATTCATAAGATTAAATTAGGAATGTGTCAAGACAATTTAGGTGATAAACTAACTTTAGTGAAAGAGGTCCACAAATAGAATACAAGGAGTAGCAGTAACTACTACGTGGAGTGTAAAAATAGAAAAATTGGTCAAAACTGCATATTTTTTAAAGGTATTAGGCCAGTACAACAGTTTACCAGTACAACAGTTTATTCAAAAAAAGGCTTAAAAATATATAGGTCTACAGCAGTAAAATCTGTGATATATAATGTGTAAATTTATAATACTGCATGAGTTTAAATTTAATGTATAAACCTGTAATGCTGAAACACACAATAGCAAATCAATGTAGTTGTATTTCAATAAGTTTATATAAAACATCAGCCTGAGTGCTGAAACAAACCAAACTAAATAAATAAATATGGGCTACAGTGATCATGAAGCTCAGCTCCTGTCTATTGAACTGAAATCAGACAAAAAGTGTGGACCAAAAACTAAAGTAATTGAATAGAGAGACTTCAGTGATTATAACATCAGAGTGTTTAATTTCATGCTGCCAAGGGAAAATTTGGAGGATGTCTTTAGTAAAACTGATGTAAATAGCTTGTTTCACAGTTTCCATGATGTTTACCTGCATTACTTTCATATAGCATTTCCAATGAGAAAAAGGAGGATTCAGATAGAAAAATATAAATCTTGGGTAACAAAAGACATCATAACATCCAGTAGAAAGAAAAAGATTCTTCATTCTATCAAGCAAAAAAAAATCCACTACAGAAGTCAGAAGTTACGTGAAAAAATATAACCAAATATTCAACAAGGTAATAAAGGAAGCCAAAATGCGAAAAAACGATGACTACTTTTCAAATGCAAAAAATAAAATGAAAGCTGTATGGAAGGTTATTAGAGCAGAAACTGGTCCAGAACAGTCAGCATCAAAGAATATTTCTCTCAAAACTAGAAATAACAGACTTTCAGATCCGAATGAAGTAGCTGATAACTTCAACATGTACTTTACAAATATAGGAAATAAGTTAATTAAAAGTCAATATGAAGATGGACCTATGTGGCTACCAAATTATTGAAATGCTAGTGTTAAGTCTATGTTCCTTCAAACAGTCACAGAGACAGAGATGTAGCAAATAATAAGGTCACTGAAAAAAATATTTGTGTGGACTCTATGGTGTGCCAGACTATGTTTTTTAAAAGTCCTCTGATTATGTAATAAAACCATTATTATATATAGTAAACACATCCTTATCAACTGGTATTTTCCCTAATGGCTTAAAAACAGCTAAAGTAACTCCACTTTTCAAAAAAAGGGTTCTGAAAATATAAATAACTATCATCCTGTATCCCAACTCAGTATTTTCTCTAAAATATTTGAGAGAGCTTTCTACAATAAGCTATTAAATTACACCACGAAAAATTCATTACTGTCATCAAATCAACATGGATTCGGCAAATCCAAGTCTACAACAACAGCAATGCACAAGTATTTAGAAGCTGTTCTAAAAGCACTGGATGACAGAGAACATGCCACTGGTATCTTTATAGATCTCTCCAAAGCATTTGATATAATTGACCATGACATTCTTATTCAAAAATTAACTGAAAAAGGTGTATGAGGGATCCCAAAACAGTGAATAAGATCTTACCTAGAAGACAGACAGCAAGTGGTGGTTCTAAGGCATGATGATATTACAGGAAATACCATCACTACAACTACACATACCTCAAAAAAGTCACCAATAAAGTATGGAGTGCCACAGGGTTCTGTCCTAGGACCTCTACTGTTCCTCCATTACATCGATGATTTAAACGACTTTATTGAATTGGGGAAACTAATCTAATTTGCTGATGACCCCAGCATATTAATATCAGCTGCTAACAAAATCTCTGTGGAAGTAGCAGTAGATACCTTAATGTCCCAAATTACTAGCTGGTATCAAAAAAATAGAATAATAATAAACAAAGAAAAATCTGTCTGTATGAATATCCATTCTTCTCCACCTGTTCAAATAACAGAAACCACACCATACCTTGACAACACGTTACTAAACTCTCTTACTGAAACTAAAGTTCTAGGGATATGGGTTCAGGATAACTTAAAATGGAACTTTCATGTGAAAGAACTTGAGAAAAAGCTTTCAAAAGCTTGTTATGCACTTCGTGTGCTAAGAAAAACAGTGAGCAAGTCAACAGTTGTTCAGGTATATTATGCATATTTTCATGCACTACTCCAGTATGGGCTAATCTTCTGGGGTAATTCACCCATCCACTCCCAAGAACCACAGACATTGCTGAGGTGGGGTGGCTTGCGTACCTCAACGATACAGATAACTGTACCACAGGTGCAACCACAGCGGAGGGGTATCTGTGGAGAGGCCAGACAAACGTGTGGTTCCTGAAGAGGGGCAGCAGCCTTTTCAGTAGTTACAGGTGCAATAGTCTGGATCATTGACTGAGCTGGCCTTGTAACGTCAGCTACTGCGAACGGCTGAAAGCAAGGGGAAACTACAGCCGTTACCTTTCCTTAGGACATGCAGCTCTACTGTATGAACATATGATGATGGCATCCTATCGGGTAAAATATTCCGGAGGTAAAATAGTCCCCCATTCGGATCTCCGGGCGGGGACTACTCAGAAGGATGTGATCATCAGGAAAGACAGCACTGGCATTTTACAGATCGGAGTGTGGAATGTTAGATCCCTTAAGCTAGAAATTTAAAAAGAGAAATGGATAGGTTGAAGTTGGATATAGTTGGGATTAGTGAAGTTCAGTGGAAAGAGGAACAGGATTTCTGGTCAGTTGAGTACAGGATTATAAATACAAAATCGGTTGGGGGCATTACAGGAGTAGGTCTGATAATGAATAAGAAAACAGGAATGCTGGTAAACTAGTATAAGCAACACAGTTATTGCATTATCGTAGTCAAGGTTGATACTAAGCCAACACTGACCACAGTAGTACATGTTTATATGCCAACTAGCTCTGCCGATGAAGAGGAGATCAAAGAAATATATGAGGAGGTAAAGGAAAATATTCAGACAATTAAGGGAGAGGAAAACTTAATTGTTATGGGAGACTGGAATTCGGTAGTAGGACAAGGAAGGAAAGGGAAGACAGTAGGTGAATATGGTCTGGGCAAGAGGAATGAAAGAGAAAGCCACCTGGTAGAATTGTGCACGAAACATAATTTAGTTATAACAAACACATGGTTCAAGAATCACAAAAGAAGGTTGTATACGTGGGAGAGACCAGGAGAAACTGGGAGACACCAAATAGATTTTATAATGGTAAGACATAGATTTCGGAACCAGGTTTTAAACTGTAAGACATACCCAGGGGCAATATAAGGTCTGACCATAACTTATTGGTCATGAATTGTAGGCTGAAACTGAAAAAAACTGCAGAAAGGTAGGAAAATAAGGAGATGGGACCTGGATAAACTGAAGGAACCTGAAGTTCTTGAGAATTTCCGAGGGAGCTTTAGGCAACCATTGACAGAAACAGAAGAAAATAAAACAGTAGAGGAGGAATGGGGAGAATTGAGAGATGAAATAGTGAAGGCAGCAGAGGACAAAATAGGTAGGAAGGCAAGACCTACAAAAAATCCTTGGATATCACATGACATACTAAATTTAATTGATGAAAGGAGAACACATAAAAATGCAGTAAATGAAACAGGCAAAATGGAGTACAGACAACTAAGAAATCAGATTGACAGGAAGTGTAAAATGGCTAAGCAGGAGTGGATAGAAGGCAAATGCAAGGGTGTAGATGAATGTATAAATAAGGAAAAAATAGACACTGCCTACAGGAAAATAAGAGATATTTGGAGATAAGAAAAACAGCTCTTATCAATATCAAAAACACAGATGGAAAACCAGTACTCAGCAAAGAAGGGAAAGCTGAAAGGTGGAAAGAGTATAAAGAGAGGCTCTACAAAGGAAATGAACTTAGAGACAATATTGTAGAAAGGGGAGAAGAAGTAGATGAGGATGAAATAGGAGATACTATACTGAGAGATGAATTTGACAGAGCAGTGAAAGACCTTAGTCGAAACAAGGCCTCTGGAGTACATGACGTTACATCAGAGCTACTGAAGTCTCTCGGAGAACTAGCCATGACAAAACTAATTTCATCTGATGTGTAAGGTGTAAGAGACAGGAAATATACCCTCAGACTTTAACAGAAATGTAATAATCCCCATTCCAAAGAAAGCAGATGCAGGCAGTTGTGAAAATTACATAACCATCAGTTTTTAATAAGTCATGGCTGTAAAATTTTAATGCAAATTATTTACAGAAGGATGAAAAAGCTGGTAGATGCCGACCTCAGGGAAAATCAGTTTGGGTGCAGGAGAAATGTAGGAACACGGGAGGCAATACTCACTTTATGGCTTATCCTAGAAGATTTATTAAGAAAAGGCAAACCTGCATTTCTAGCTTTTGTGGATTTGGAGAAGGCTTTTTATAATGTTGATTGGAATAAACTCTTTCACGTTGTGAAGCAAGCAGCAGTAAAATATAGGGATTGTAAGGTTATTTACAACTTGTACAAAAACCAGACAGCGGTTGTCAGAGTTGAAGGGCATGAAAGGGATGCAGTGGTTGGGAAGGGTGTAAGACAGGGTTGTAGCCTTTCTCCAATGTTATACAATTTGTACATTGAGCAGGCTATAAAGGAAAGCAAGGAGAAATTTGGAGAAGGAATTAAAGTACAGGGTGAAGAATTAAAAACATTGTGCTTTGCTGACGACATAGTAATTCTGTCAGAGACAGCAAAGGACCTGGAAGAGCAGTTGAATGGAATGGACAGTGTGCTGAAAGATGCAGATTAACAAGAGCAAAAGTAGGGTAATGGAGTGCAGTCTAAGAAAATCATGTGATGCTTAAGGAATTAGATTAGGCAACGAAACAATAAAGGAGGTAGATGAGTTTTGTTACTTGGGCAGTAAAATAACAAATGATGGTCGCAGTACAGAGGATATCCCCTCAGGGGCTCAGCATTAATTTGCTGAGTACGGGCTTGGCGAACCCGGAGTCCTGAGCCGTGGGCCATGTCGCGCCAACAGTCCACTACACCGTAAGCTCTGTGCGTGCCTCAACGACCATCGTTCGGTGCGACGGTGGAACGTTGTACGTTTCAGAGCCTGGGGATCTTGGCTTAATCGCCCGGGTCGCAAGGACGGTACAAACCTCTATAAAAAAAACCTCAATCTCAAGGTGTGCTACGTGCCGAGGAGATGCATGGTTGTTGAGGTTGAACAGCCGCTAGCGAGCAACCTCTGAGGAACCTGCCGCACCTTAGTTGTATAAGGCTTACCCAGGCAAGCGGGGCTCTGCCTGGGTGGACCTCTTTTTCCTAGCTGCTCGTGGGAAGGAAATGAAACGAGCAATAAATAGCGTGGGCGGTTACAAAAACGCCGTCTCTAAGAGAGGAAGAAACGAATTTAATGGTGCACAGTATGACCCCCGATCATTCCCTTCCCTGGCCACACCTTGGGAAGAACGTCGGGCCTTTAACCAATCTGAGCCTTACTCGCCCCAGTACTTAGTCTGTACTCGGGCTGATGGGGAATCCTTTACTAACACTAAGCCTCAATTTTTTGTTGACACTATTGAAAATCGATTTGGTGAAGTGGCAACATTTTCAAAAATGAGAAGCGGGTCTGTCTTAATACAAGCGGCATCTCCTGCACAGTCAAAGGCTTTACTTGCCTGCAGAGTCATTCCATATCAACTCAACACAGTTTAAATTAAAATTTTACTTCACCATCTCAGATTTCAATGAAATTTGGTATACTGGTACCCCCCTATAGAGAAAGAAAAATACTAAATTTCAACTTGATATCTCAAATGGTTTCAAAATTACACCTTGTTAAAGTTTTCAAAAAACCCTTATTATCAGCCTGTTTCTGCAACTTTAAACTGCTATAGGAACTCTCAGAATCAAGCTAGAAAGATGAGAGAGGTGTCATTTTGCAGTATTTTTCAAGCCCTTTCCAAAAATATGTAACCCTACAAGGGCCAATTTATATTTTTTTACCAATTTCTAAATTAAAAATTTAATTTAAAATTTTTCAAAATGCGCCACTTTTAAAATTTTGAAAAAATTCTCAAATAGTCCTTGTAGAGTGGTGAATTGATAGTATAAGTTTCATAATGGGATCATAATGGGTTCTTACAGAAAAATGCATCCGAAAACAAGCTTACATTGGAATTTTCACTATAATAACGACTAATTGAGCTAATGTCACATTTTACATATGCATAGTTAACAATGTGCCGTAAACAATGTAGTATTACAATGTGCTACTACAATACTGCAAGTGCTGGACCGTAACTGATGGTGTGACCTAATGATGCTAAAGTATGTGACTCTTGCAGAAAAGAGTTATCAACTCTAAAGAACAACAAAGTAGCCAGTGCTAAACTAAACCAAGAGCTTGAAATTTTAAATACTTCTGATTCTGAAAATGTCCCTGATTTCAAGTCTAAGTTGGATGTCGTTGAGACACTTAATGCTTCTCTTCATGAACTGGGCGAATCACCCCTTGATTCAAGAAGAATAAAAATCAAAGAGATATGTTTCACAAAAAATTTTCAAAATTAATTCAGCCATGAAGCGTAAACTTTTTACTTCTATTCAAGACTACTCCTCTGATGAAGCTCATGAAACCCTTGATGATTCAATTTTGAAAATCTAAAATACCACTTCTCACACTGCACTTCAAGGGACAATAAGATTATGATATTAACTTGTTTGCCTGATTCATGGAGTGTAAGAAAAATAATGCGAGAATTTAATGCTTCAAATTACATGGTCAGGCAGTAGTTCTCCTAGTATTGGTGTCACTGAAAGGCATCTTCAGGGAGCCATCCGAAGGGCACAGTCATGGGCCACGACACATGGCTTTACATTCTCAGCATCTAAAACCCGGGTGATGCACTTTTGTCCTCGTCGGGCAATTCACCCTGACCCAGAACTGTACCTAGTTGCTGACCAGCTTCATGTTGCAGAAAGCCATTGGTTTCTCAGCTTGCTGTTTGACAGCCGACTGACTTGGGGGCCACACCTTCGTCAGCTGAAGTAGAAGTGCTGGCGGCACCTAAATATATTGCGATATCTCAGCCACACTGCCTGGGGAGCTGACTGTCGAACCCTCATGCACCTCTGTAAGGCGCTCATCCAATCACGCCTGGATTATGGGAGCCAGGTGTATGACTCTGCATCACCTTCAGCACTGAGGATCTTGGATCCCATTCTTCATGGTGGTGTCCGCTTAGCAACAGGGGCATTCCGCACCAGCCCTGTGCCTAGCCTCCTTGCCGAAGCTGGCATCCCTCCCTTGAGGTACCACCAGCAACAGTTGCTGGCCTCTTACATTGTCCATGTCCACGCTACGCCTCACCATCCAAATCGCAGGTTATTGTTTGCAAATACCAACCTTCCCTCTCCGCAATGTCGACCCAGATCGGGTCTACCAGTCGCGGTCCGGGTACATTCTCTTCTTTCTTCACTCGAGTCTTTTCCTCTCCGTCCTGCATTCACTTGCCTATCTAATATCACTACTTGGACCATCCCTCGCCTCCAGCTTCACCTGCAACTGTCCTGCGAACCAAAGGTGTCGAGTTCACCGCAATTACTTAGACACCAGTTTCTGGACATACTTGGCACATTCCGTGATGCAGACGTCAAATACACTGATGGCTCCCAGATAGACGGTAGAGTGGGTTACGCCTATGTTCATGGCAACCACACTGAACAGCGCTCCCTGCCCCCTGGCTGTACTGTCTTTACGGCAGAGCTGATCGCAATAACCCGTGCACTTGACCATCTCAGAGCATGCCCCAGGAAGTGATATCTTATCTGTAGTGACTCTCTGAGTGCCTTGCACGCTCTCGACCACTGCTTCCCCAAACACCACTTGGTGCGATCCATCCAAGTCACGGTGTTTAGTCTTGGCAAGTCAGGCCGTTCTGTGGCTTTCATCTGGACCCCAGGCCACATTGGAATTCCAGGGAACGAACGCGCTGATCAGCTGGCCAAGCAGGCCATCACATGCCAGCGCCTGGATATTGGTACCCCAGATGGCAATATCCGCTTGGGTCTCCACCAAAAGATCTTAGAGGCCCGGAATTCGGAATGGGCAACAATGAGTATGCCCAATAAGCTTCACGGAATCAAGCCCACGACAGCAGCTTGGAAGACTTCCCTAAGGGACTGAGTCGTTCTCTGTCGCCTGCGTATAGTCCATATGTGACTAACGCACGGCCACCTCTTATGCCGAGAGGAACCGCCAGAATTCCATTGTGGAGCTGTGTTGACTGTAGTCCACATCTTGTTGGACTGTCCACTTTTAGCTGCATTGCAGCAGTCTTTTAAGCTGCCTACTGCGCTTCCTTCGATTTTAGCTGATGACGCCTCTATGGCTGACTGTGGTTTAGGTTTTGTTCACGCAGCGGGCTTTTATCACAAGCTTTAACGGTGGGTTCGTATGCCTGATCTTCAGGCATACACCGCCTATAGTTTTAATCTGTTGTCACTTTTGTCTTGTCAGTCCTTTATCCGATTGGCAGTTGTATAGTATGTACAGAATGGCTGGCTCATCCATTATTATCCTAGTGATCAGCCAGCCAACAATATCTGCTGTGATTTTTAGTTGATTATTAGTTCCACCTCTACTGTGGTTTCCTTTTCCATTTTATGTTGTAATTATGACCAACAGTGTCTTCCTGTACGTCTTCTGAACTGGTTGCAGGGTGCTTATTTTAATCGTACATGAAATCCTGCGATCTCTTAGCTGGGAACAGGGGACTGATGACGCGGCAGTTTAGTCCCCTTTAAACACCCAACACCAACCAACCAACAGAGGATATAAAATACAAAATGGCAGTGGATAGAAAAGCATTCTTGAAAAGGAATAACATTTTTATTTAAACCTAGAAGAGTTCTGGCATCATGCATAGTTTTTGGGGGAGAAGAATCCTGTTGTAGACTGAAGTTAACAAAGTGTGAGTTTAGAATATCTGGGGCTATGGGGATGGCTCGTTGGGTTGTTGGTCTGTTTAGTTCACTTCTAATAACTTCCCAGGCAGCTTTACAGCTGTTTTTAGAATTGAGAATATAGTTATCGTTCGCCCTTCGTTTTGCCAAGCTTATTTCAGATCTATACATTTTTCTTATTCTGCTGTACATCTCTTGATACTTGCTACTGTTATGAGACCTGGCTTGAAGATAAGAAGCATGATCCTGATGCTGTTGAGGTATGGTGTATACCAATTATTTAGTGTCTGTGGTTTATGACCATGATTGTTATTCTGCTTTTTTACTAATCTGGGACAACACTCATTTAAAATTCTAGCAATTTGCTCTACAAATAATTTACTTGTGTTATTAATATAGTGAGGACAGTTTACAACTCATCGCAAAGACGTGGCAATGAGCTGCGACAGGCACATACAAAAGACACACACATACAACACATTCAGCTATCGGCCATGGCCTTCTTCAGAAAATAGAACACTCACGCAATCACACAGGCACACAATAGTCATACAATCATCACCTCCGACTGCCGCACTTTGAATCACGCTCTGCAGCAAATCAGGGACGGGAGGGGGGGGGGAGAGGGGATAGGAAGGTTACGTCACGGTGATGGGGATGGGTTAGATGGGAATAACGAGATGCAGCTTAGGAATGGAGTGGGGAGGCGGGTGAGGGGAGAAAATAAAATAAAATAAAATAAAGTAAAATAAATATATATAGAGAATGCATGCACACTGCAAGTACACAACACCGCATACACACACACACACACACACACACACACACACACACACACACACGATCGCACATTCACACACCACTCAAAATAGGCGAGGTTTGGGATAGAGAGGTGGGAACTGTAAGGTATGGAGAAAAAATATAGGGAAGTTATCGTAGGTTGAGACCTGGTTGATTTTGGGATCGGAGAATGTATTGTAGGGATAACTCCCATCTGTGCAGTTCAGAAAAGCTGGTGGTGGATGGGAGGATCCAGATGACCCGGGTTGTGAAGCAACCATTGAAATCAAGCATGTGCTCTGCTGCATGCTGTGCCACAGGGTGGTCTACCTTGTTTTTGGCCACAGTATGGCGGTGGCCATTCATCCTAATGGACAGCTGGTTGGTGGTCATGCCAATATAGAAAGCTGTACAGTGTTTGCAGCACAGTTGGTAAATTATGTGGCTGCTTTCACAAGTGACCCGACCTCTGATAGAGTAAGATAAACCTGTGACAGGACTGGAATAGGAAGTGCTGGGTGGGTGGATTGGACAGGTCTTGCAGCAGGGTCTTCCACAAGGATATGATCCCTGTGGCAGTGAGCTGGGTTTTGGGGTGGCATAAGGATGAACTAGGATGTTGTGAAGGTTAGGAGGGCGACGGAACACCACTTTAGGAGGGGTGGGAAGCATCTTGGGCAGGATGTCTCTCATTTATGGGCACGAGGATAGAAAATCAAAACCTTGGCGAAGGATGGAATTTAGTTGTGCGAGACCAGGGTAGTATTGGATGACAAGGGGAGCTCTCTTTTGTGGATGGTTACTGGTGTTAGGAAGAGGATTTGGGGTGTGTGAGGATATGGCACAAGAGATTTGTTTGCGGACTAGGTCTGTGGGGTAGTTTCTGTTTGTGAAGGCCTTTGTGAGACCTTCAGCATATTCAGAAAGGGAATTCTTGTCACTGCAGATATGCCGTCCACGGGTGGCCAGGCTGTAAGGGAGGGATTTTTTGACGTGGAAGGGATGGCAACTGTCAAAATGTAGGTACTGTTGGTGGTTGGTAGGTTTAATATGGACGGAAGTGTGAATAGAGCCATCAGTGAGGTGGAGGTTGACATCCAGGAATGTGGCATGGTAGGTTGAGGAAGACCAGGTGAAGTGGATGGGAGAGAAGGAATTGAGGTTCTGAAGAAAGGAGGATAGGGTGTCCTGGCCCTCAGTCCAGATCATGAAAATATCATCAATGAACCTGAACCAGGCCAGAGGTTTGAGGTTTTGGGATGCTAGGAAGGATTCCTCCAGACGGCCCATAAATAGGTTGGCATAGGAGGGTGCCATGCGGGTGCCCATGGCTGTGCCTTGGATTTGATGGTAAACTTTCCCCTCAAAGGAAAAGTAGTTGTTAAGTAGGATGAAATTGGTAAGGGTTATAAGGAATGAGGTATCAGGCTTGCGTTCAGAGGGACGTTGGGAGAGGTAGTGTTCCAGAGCGGCAAGTCCATGGGCATGTGGGATGTGTATAGGGAGGTGGCATCCACTGTGACAAGTAAGGATCCTGGAGGCAAAGGGGTGGGAATGGTGGAGAGTCAGTGAAGGAAGTGGTTGGTATCCTTGATGTGGGAAGGTAGATTTTGGACAATAGGTTGGAGGTGTTGGTCAACTAGGGCTGAAATTCGTTCGGTAGGAGCACAGTAACCAGCCACAATAGGGCGTCCAGGATTATTAGGTTTGTGGATTTTGGGGAGCATGTAAAAGGTGGGTGTGCGGGGTGCTGCTGGGGTGAGGAGGGAGATGGATTCAGGGGAGAGTTTCTGGGAGGGGCCAAAGGATTTTAGTAGGGATTGGAGATCTTGTTGGACTTTGGGAATGGGGTCAATCTGGCACAACTTGTAGGTGGAGGAGTCAGAGAGTTGGCGGAGCCCTTCTGCCAGGTAGTCTCTGTGATCCATAACTACAGTGGTGGAACCTACCTTCCCACCCCTCCTAAAGTGGTGTTCCGTCACCCTCCCAACCTTCACAACATCCTAGTTCATCCTTATGCCACCCCGAAACCCAGCTCACTGCCACAGGGATCATATCCTTATGGAAGACGCCACTGCAAGACCTGTCCAATCCACCCACCCAGCACTTCCTATTCCAGTCCTGCCACAGGCTTATCATACCCTATCAGAGGCCGGGCCACTTGTGAAAGCAGCCACGTAATTTACCAACTGTGCTGCAAACACTTTACAGCTTTCTATATTGTCATGACCACCAACCAGCTGTCCATTAAAAAACAAGGTAGACCACCCTGTGGCACAGCATGCAGCAGAGCACATGCTTGATTTCAATGGTTGCTTCACAACCCGGGCCATCTGGATCCTCCCATCCACCACCAGCTTTTCTAAACTGCACAGATGGGAGTTATCCCTACAATACATTCTCCGATCCCGAAATCAACCAGGCCTCAACCTACAATAACTTCCCTATATTTTTTCTCCATACCTTACAGTTCCCACCTCTCTATCCCAAACCTCGCCTATTTTGAGTGGTGTGTGAATGTGCGATCATGTGTGTGTGTGTGTGTGTGTGTGTGTGTGTGTGTGTGTGTGTGCATGTATGTATGCGGTCTTGTGTACTTGCAGTGTGCATGCATTCTCTATATATATTTATTTTACTTTATTTTATTTTCTCCCCTCACCCGCCTCCCCACTCCATTCCTAAGCTGCATCTCATTATTCCCATCTAACCCATCCCCACCACCGTGACGTAACCTTCCTATCCCCTCTCCTCCCCCCCTCCCGTCCCTGATTCGCTGCAGATTGTGATTCAAAGTGCGGCAGTTCGAGGTGATGGTTGTATGACTGTGTTGTGTGCCTGTGTGATTGCGTGAGTGTTCTATTTTCTGAAGAAGGCCATGGCCGATAGCTGAATGTGTTGTATGTGTGTGTCTTTTGTATGTGCATGTCGCAGCTCGTCACCACATCTTTGCGGTGAGTTGTAAACTGTCCTCACTATATTATTAATTCCAACCTGGACTTTCCATTATTATATTTTACTTGTGTTATTCACACTTGTGTCTCTGCATAAGATGTCAGTCCAGTTAACTGACCTTAATCCATTTCTAAGCTCTCCTATGTTATTGTCATTCAGTAGTCTAACAGTTCTATGTTGTTGATCTGACATGTTGACTGGTACTGTAATCCACAGACCATCATGGTCAGATACACCTAACTTGACTATTCCAATTTCAACATTATTATCATGGATATTACTTATTATATTGTCTAAGCATGCATTATATCTAGTGGGCTTATCATTTAGACAAAAACAATCAAAAGATCTTAAACTGTCCAAGAATTCCATTATGGTATGACTCTGTACTCTGATATCCATATTAATATCACCAAAAATTAGGATTCTTTGGTTTTTGTACTTAGGCTTAGTAAGTAAGACTAACATTTTTTAAAGATTTACTATGAACTCATCTTCACTAGAAGATGGTGTGCGATATACAGATGCTACAATAATATTGAGTTTAGGTATATGTACAGCTGCAGCCTCAAAAACAGTATCTATACACAGATCTGTGACATCAATTGTGAAGTATTGCAAGTTTAGGTTATTTTTAATATAAATTGCAATACTTCCATGTCCAATTGTTGATCTGCAGTAACCACTCGCTAGGGAATAACCAAATGGAATATTTAGGTTAATTTCTGATGTAGGTAGGCATTGTTCATTTACACTAGGTATACCACAGTTTGAGGTTTCCAATCAGAACTGCAATTCTTCCAGCTTCCTTCTTAATGACTGTATATTAATATGTAGGAACAGGAAACTATTTTTACTACCCCTGGGCAGTGAAGAAGAAGGTTCAAATTTTCTTCTTAAGGGCGCTGCTATGCAGCTGATATCTTGAGATGTTTGTAAGTCCACTGCTGGTAGCAGAGCCCCATTATGACAAGGTTCGAGTACATCAAGTTTACTGAGCACAGAGTGAATGGTTTGAGGACTATTTTGACCCTGCTGGAGCAAATCTGTTGGTATTTTGTCAGACTGACCAGCAGGCTTTACAAGTTTCTCTGGTCCAGCGGTATTACTGTAAAAGTGGCCGATTCTTTACTCACAGTTTTGGTGATCAGTTCCAAGATCAATCTTCTTCCTTGGTTGTTGAGGTGGAATCCGTGTCGTGTGTAGCACTCCCTGTCAAACTCGCTAGCTTTAATGACAGTGGTATTTTTGAATTTCGAGCACAGGTGATGTAGCCGATTGTTTACTTCCAAAACATCGCGATTTTCGCGGGACCAATTTGCAAGGTCATATCTAAATGGAACGTCAACAACAAACACTTTTTTCGATGTAGTACTTGGTAATGTGCTTCTTAAACCTTTTATTAAGTTCGCACTGTTGTATTTTGCTGCGTCGTTTGTACCAGTAATAATCACGACAGTGTCAGCGTCAGAAGTTTTTTTCTGAAAGTTTTGTAAGATATCCTTGGCTTCTGCTGAAGGGTATACATACCCCAGACACTCGATATTTGCATTTTCGTTAAGGTAGCTTGAAACATTACAACCTTGGCCATCACTCAGTATGGTAATTTTACAGGTTTTACGTACTGATTTTTGACCATCACATCCATTGGCTCTTGTAAGAATTCCATTTTTACATTTATTAGCTTTATTGTGTTTCGCTATGATTGTTTTTGTCTGCCGCTTTGTTTTCGAAACTTGCTAATATTCACACTACAGCTACTTACGTTGTTTTCAGCACTGGACTGTTTCACTGCTAATGTTTCTTGTCCGCCACTATGTTTACGCGACTTGCTAACATTTACATGTTATGTAATCCCTCTAGGCAACCTCTTACTTCTGTGTTTGGCCATGCTTCAACCAGTCATTCCAGCAGTGATATTGACCCTACTCTAATGTTGAGCAATTCACGAGTTACTCCAACTGGCTTCTTGGAGTTGAACTTTTTCATTTCTCAGATGCTGATATATGTGTATGGTATATTGTTCACTTGCCTGCCTAAAAAAAAGTAAGTAAAGCAGTCAACAATCCGAGGATTGGTTTGAACACCACAGTGCTTCACTAGGCATGGTCCTGTTTGGAGGTGGTATGCCGTTGCCTTCCTCCGACCTGACTTACCCAGCAGGTTATAGGGGGACCTACAATTTAACGTTGGTTCTGAACCATGGTGCTGATCAGTATTTTTCACATGAGCAACACTGCCAGAGGGGAAAGAAGTGGAAAGTGACAGATAAAAATCCTAGGACCTGGCGGGGATCGAACCCACGACCTTTAGATTTGTAGTCTGGCACTCTGCCACTGTGCAACCGAGGTGCACTTGCCTGCCTAATGCATAGTTACCATGCAACTGAGTGCATGGAGTGAAATTTATAAAGACATAATGCCCTGGTATTAACATCATGTCCCCTGTTTACCAACATTGCCAGCAGTACAGTGAAAGCCATCAATGTTTATAATTGTTGTTGTTGTTGGGGTGGTGTGTGTGTGTTTCCTTCACTATTTGTCAGTTTGTGCAGTAAGTGATATTTCTTGCAGTGAAATGTGTTGTGTTTGGCTTGGGAAGGTCCTTTCTATCAGTAAACTTTTTCCTAGTATTTATTTCATGCTTTATCCCATGTGCTGTAGATAAACTTGTCTTATGTTTCATGGATTTGACTTTTTATAGTGACCTTACATTTGACACTTACTAAAATATAGTTTTTGTGTAAGAAAAGGGCTTTTTTTAAGAGAGAGGTGAACTGTATCACGGTTGCCTTTAAAAAGAGTAGAAAGAAAAAGAAACTTAAATTTTCATAATTTCAGTTTCAGTGTTGTGGCATCAATGGACCTGATGACTGGGTTAAGGAGGGATTGAAGGTTCCTGACTCATGCTGCCATAGCTATGGAACTAATCAGATATGTATGCCTTACCAGATAGGTTGCATGAAGTCACTGGAAGTATTCATCAGTCATAAAGTTATAGTTGTTGCTGGTACTGCAATAGGTATTGCCTTTATTCAGGTATAGCTAACATATTAAACTGTTTGCCAAATAATTTTTAATTATTTTGCCTATGTGTGATATCAGTGTTGAAATTTAGTATAGTTTATTGTTCGTGTCTGGTTGCTAAAGTTCAAGCATTAAGTAAGTATACCAGAACTTGTATTCATTCAGTTAATGTATGGCACATTTGGATGTACTGCCCAGAAAACCAAACAAATGTAAGTGAAAGTTTAACATGTATCTACTCAATTGGAAGACGTTAACGCACAAATTTGTTCTAAAAAGAAATTTAAAATAGCTATGCCAATAAAGCTGCAAAGAGTTGACCAAATTTCTCAAGAATGAACTGTTTGCACAATAAGGGAACAATAAGGAAAATTGTCCCACAATGAACATGTTACAACAAAATGTCCACCTTGGTGTTGATAAACAACCTACTTAATTCATAATTGGAATAATTTCTTCAGACTTCCTTTTTTGTTAAAGAACACTCCAACAATGAATGCTAGCAGTTTAGTGGTTGGCTGTGTCCATCCATGTTGCAACTAAAATTTCAAATCACTTCTCCATCAACTTTTTTCATTATGCGTGAGACCACTATAGCCATTATACTCCCTCACACCACTCAAAACAAGTGTGCCTCACTTACCCATTTTCAGCAGCTTCTACGCCCTAAACAGCTACCCAATCTGTTTAGATAAGGTCAATAATTAATCTGTAGTTTAACCAGTCTATCAATATGCATATGATGACGTGAAAATATATTTAAACAAACAAAAATTAAACCTCTGAATAACCAACAAAATGGATTCTAATATAAAGAAGTGATTCACTCACAAAGTAATTCTTTGTAAATGGAGTTTATTACTGTTTTTGGGCATGAAAATGTGGAGGTGGTCCTACTTTATACTTCACACATTGGTAAATAACTGAATATTTCCCCAGCTATTGTTCATGAGAGCCACAATAAGTATCACACGCACTTCAATTCAAGAGTAAAAGTTCCAAATTATCACAAGTAAATTAATTAAGTCCATCAAACATTGCAATTCCAAATTAATCTGCGATTAATTACAGTATTTGTTATATAACACAGTTTGTCATAACATGAGTACATGATTGCTGAATTATCACAGTTCCAGAGCCCCACTACTGTGCATAGTTTACCACTTTTCACCAGAGACTAAGTTCTGCAGTCACAGTTCCATAAATTTTCTAAGTCCACACATGCCTATCTCTTCAAATCACAAATTTGTAACGTGGCTTCAGACTGCCCAGCGTCACAACCATTCCAAGATACGAGTCCCCTTTGAAGGGTTCGAAGGCATGCTCTTCCTGCTCCCAAAGTTGTATCCTTCTGCGCATCCTAACACCTCATCTTTAAAATGCAATTTCCTTTCCAAAATATTATGCATTTGAATATCACAGAATTAAATTATTTGACCACCTCTCAACAAATGTTGTTTACATTAAACAAACAAATATATATTTAACAATACTAAAAACGATTGAGACTGAAGCTGTTTGCTCAGGTAGCTATTAAGCATTGTGTCTCACAGTTCAAGTATACTACCGCCGTCGAAATATACTTACACAATTAATATTTCATTTATCATGTCTTTTTATGCAAATATATTCAGTTCTTGTCCACAATTACACATAATTGGTGACACAAATATTAATGAAAAATTCCTAGCAGGAAAAATTATATATAAAAAATAGACAAAGATTACTCACCAGGTCAAGGAGCACAGGTGTGACAGCAGCACAAATAAATAGAACACACACACACACACACACACAGATGCAAGCTTTCACAACCCAGTTGCTTCTTCAGGCAGAAGGGAAGGAGAGGGAAAAGGAAATGATGAGGGTTTTAAGGAAGGGGTAAGGAGACATTCCAATCACGGGAGAGGAAAGACTTACCTTTGGGGAAGAAAAGGAAGGTGAACAAATACACACACACCCATACATTTACACAGACGCAAACACACCTAGGCAGACATAGTATAGTATGGGACGACAGCTGGTGCATGCTATTTATCAACTGACAGCTCTTGCAGAACTACGTGAACATGTCAAGCAGGTGTGGGATAATGATCCCAAGACTGAATTCACCATCTGTATGATGATTGAATGGATGCCAGAATCAGCACCTTTGGGTGTAGGGTGCCCAAATTTGATTTGCATAAGATGCCTCTTATCAAACTGACAATCAAAATGCAATAGTGCTGTAGCGGTATCCAGTCCTTTGAGTGCAATACTTTGCTTTGTGTTGTGCATTGCTTATTGTTTTCTCGTTTTGAAATAAGTTAGACCTTTATGAAGTCATACTTACTCTTGCATCATCAGATGGTATATGCTTTCCCAAAAGCACAAAATGTGTATGTATATTAATGAAAATAATAAAGTTTAAAAATATAATTTCATAAATAACAAATTTATTCATCAAGCAAAACAAATCGAATTACATTTAAAAAAGATACAAGAATTCTCAGACAAGTTTTGGGGGCCAGTGGCTCCTTCTGACAGATTTGAAGAGACGGAAAGGTGGAAACTGGCTGAAGTTTCCTAATGGAGAATTCTGGCAGAGAATTACTGAAAAGTTATCCAGAACCTAGGATGAAGGGAGACTTACCCATTAAGACCTCATGTTCATGGAGGATCAGCTCCACACTTTTGTTCACATTAAACCTACAATCTCTCCTCATCCCATTGGGTAAGATGTCTCTGTTGTGGATGACTTTTTCATAACTCTCTCCATTTCCTAAAACTCACTAGTAAGTTTCCTACATCCCTCTTCCCTTCTCTTCTGCCAGGTTGAGGATGCACAGCTGCCAGTCCTAAAAGAAGAAGATGGGCTTATTTCCATGCACAGTTCTTTCCCTAGTAGTTGGTTTAAGGTCTCATTTATTTACATTCATGCTGTATAACAGTGCATATTTGCCATGTTCTGTGACATTTTCCTTTCCCTCTGATTCTTAATTATTTCCATTTCCTCAACCCCCTTTGTGAATGAAGCTACTGTACATGGTACTAACATGGTGACTCTTCTATGTAGTTACATAAGATTGCAAGTGTGCTAGTCATTGCAATGTATCACCTAATTAGGAAAGGTTGCAGTTAATATTATGTAAATGATACTGGCATTTTTAAAAAGTAAAACAACATATATTTGTATCTTTGTCTTACAGTTTCTTCCATTGTATCCTTGCTAAAGATATACATAGTTATTGAATTCAATATTTTGAAAAAGATTGATTGCTACTCACAACATAAATGTCATGAGTCGACTCATTGTGAGTGATTAGTAATCTATCAATTTCAGAATGTTATTGTTAATCCTTTCTAGACTTTTCATAGTTTTATTTACTGACTTCCTTTTATTCCAGCTGATTGGTATAATTCTTGCATGCTCTTTGGCCAAGTCAATTAAAAAAGGATACCAGACCATATGAAGTGAATGGTGGTGTACTTCTTTGACACTTCCTTGTTGCATTCAATACTTTGTACTACTGCCATATGTGTGCACATAATATACAATTTATTGAAAGGAAAATCTCTTATAGAAATATGAATTTTTTAAAACTTAGCTTTTAGTGTGTTTGTTCCTTCATAATAGAAGAGAAGGGAGTGAGGGGCAAATGTTGGTGTAGGTTATTCACAGTCAAGGTTATGATGTAACAATGGAAGGTAAACAAAGAAGAATGAAGGAAAATTAGGATTTAACATCCCATTGACATTGTGTTTGTTAGAGATTGTGTAAACAAAGATAGAACAAAGGGTACTAGGAGATATCATTTCATAAGCACTGTGCCAGTTTATATTTATCAGAATAAAAATAAATAACATCAAGTAAAAACAGAAATATAACCAAATAAATTAAAAGAATAAAGAAAAAGGTGAGAATGGAAAATAAATAAATGAGTAAAGGACTAAAGAAGAAAAGGAAATCAGGAAGGAGCTGAAGAGGAAAGATGTGGAATGAAAGGATGTGTTGGAAAGACTCTTCCCATCTGCGCAATTCTGAGGTCTTGGTGGTATTGGGTGGGAGGATCCAAATGGCATATCTGTGTAGTAGGTGCTAGCTTATGCTGGAGGGTATGTTCTACCATTGGATACCGATCATCTCCCAAGCAGAGTACGTGATTGTCGGGGGCTGAAAAGTGCATATTTCAGTGTTTTCTTTTTTAACACTGCAACCCATGATTAGAATGTTGGGGTGAGGCACTTTTTCTTTTATGGAAAAGTTTTCAGGGGGGAAGGAAAAAAACCAACACACAAAACAGCTACAAAGGAAATTTGGAAAATTCAAACAAAGTGCAAAAATCATAATTTTTGTATGCATTCGCCATACTAGCTAACAATAGGGATGACATACCATTCTTGGTTTTTACCAATCACCGTTACATTGCACATATTTTTGTAATTTTTCATTGAATAGGTTTTTAGCATGGTGGATGGTACCTTGAAATATAATTCAATGCCAGATCATTACTTCAGACTGGCTTGACCAATTGACTGACTTTGTTGTTGTTGTTGTTGTTGTTTTCATAATTAGCGAGGGCAAGGTTTGTGTGAAAGAACAGTTTGTGATAATCCACCAGAAAAGTGAGAAATTTTGTATGGTATTTTTATATGACAATCCCAATAAAAGAAATGTATCAATTTGACAGTTCCACTGTCAACTATTTTCATAAAAAATGTATAGTTTAGTTTTGTACTGATGTCATTTCATGATTTCCATTCGTGGTTTGTTTCTTTAGGAAAAAATTAAACAAATGACAAATTGAAACATCGGACAGCATACACACAACCAGGGCCAGCGCAAGGCACGTGCAAAACGTGTGGCCGCATGGGGCGGCACTTTCCGGGGGGCGGCAAATCTGCCGCCCCCTTTTTTTCTTTATTTTATTATTACATATATATTTTTAGGACAAACTCAACATTCATGCCCAAGAGGGCATTCGAAACCAAACCTCGGAGGGAGCGGCTTCGGAAACTGTGGCATGGCGCCCCGACTACCTGCCGGCCGCCCCTCTTGAACAAGGAGACGGAGGAGGACTAATTTCTTCCTCGCCACTGTGGCAGCAAAAAATGTTCAAATGTTTGTAAAGCTTAAGGGACTTATCTGTGGGGCCATCTATCTCTAAACTTACAAACTACATATGAACTAGCTTATACTAAAGACGACACAAACATCCATGCCCGCGGGGTAATTCGTACCTCCGACTCCGCAGCGGAGTGGCCGAGCGAACTGAGGTGCTATGCTCCGATGCGTGAGGCCATTCTTCGTCGGGGGTTCAAATCCCCCTCGTGCATGGATGTTTGTGCTGCCTGTAGTAGAGGTAGTTTATAAGTAGTTTGCAAGTTTAGGGCCGCGGCGGATTAGCTGCGTGTACTGGAGCGCCGTGTTGCGGTGCATGCGGCCGTCCGCCGTCGGGGGTTCGATTCCCCCTCGGGCATGGGTGTTTGTGTCGTCCTTAGTTTAGTTAACCTTAGTTTAAGTAGTTGGTAAGCTAGGGACTAAT
Source organism: Locusta migratoria (assembly GCA_026315105.1). NCBI lineage: Eukaryota > Metazoa > Arthropoda > Insecta > Orthoptera > Acrididae > Locusta > Locusta migratoria. The sequence goes on from CM048744.1 coordinate 679,408,447, forward strand.
AACCAAGCTGTTGAGTCGCATAGATTTACAAACAATTGAATTGCAAGTTTAGGGATTGATGACCCCACAAACTTAAACAAACATTTGAACTTCTCGTCCGCACAAAACAATGGGGGGGGGGGGGGTTTATGATGCACTGGTTCAGATATCAGAAGGAAAAAAAGTTCAAATGTTTGTTACGCTTATGGGACTTAACTGCAGGGTCATCTGTCCCTAAACTTACAAACTACTTATGAACTAACTTATATTAAAGACAACACAAAGACCCATGTCCAAGGGAGGACTCAAACCTCCGATGCGGGAGGCCGTGTGATCCGCAACATGGCGCTGCAGACCGCTCAGCTACTCCCATGCGGCAAATCAGAATAATTCGATGGCATGACCGCTCACGAAGCGACCTCACTTGCGAATCAAATAAAAAAATTACACCTTTCTCACTTCTCTAGTAATCTGGTATGACATTCTGCTTCACATCAGTGTAGTCAGTAAGACCCTCCAGATAACTGACATAAAAGTTTCTGAGGCTGTGGAAATTCATGAAAAAACAAAAGCATGTTTTAAGACCTGTAGAACAGAAGAAAAGTTTGCGTCTCTCTTGACGGATTCTAAAGAATTGGCTACAGAATTAAAGCTAGAGGGTCTAACGTTACCAAGGATAAGTGTTTCCCGGCGACAAAGTAAGAAGCCAATACACTTTATCTCCGAAGAAAGGCATGAGATAACAGATGACCCAACAAAACATTACAAGATTGAATTCTACTATTATGTTTTAGATATAACAACTGCATCTTTGGATAACAGATTCAATCAACTGAAATCTTATTGCGTTTATTTTGATTTTCTATACGACATTGGCGAGCTGAAGAACGCACCTCCTGACAGCCGGGATACAAAGTGTAGAAACCTCACAGCGATTTTGCAAGATCATGTGTCAAGTGATATTGATGCACTGGAGTTAAGGGAAGAACTAAAAGTGCTATCAACTTTGTTGAAACCTGGAATAGATTCAAAAGAGATTCTGAATTTTATAGGAAGACATAATTTTTGCCCTAATTTTAACATTGCTCTGAGAATTCTCCTAACACTCCCAGTGACAGTTGCGAGTGGAGAGATGAGTTTCTCAAAACTGAAATTGATAAAGACATACCTCCGATCAACGATGAGCCAAACTCGTTTGAATGATCTTGCAACAATATCGATTGAACACGAGCTTGCAGAGGACTTACATTACACAGATCGTGTGAAAGAGTTTGCACAAATAAAAGCCAGGAAGGTTCGATTCGTCTAGCAATTTTTTTAATTTTTGTATTATGATCAGTATCTTGGTTATTTACTGTGTTGTTTCTTATTTTGTTTCTTCAACACTGAATAGTTATTGCAAGTATTATTGTTCAGAACAAATTATCGTTAAATTGTAAATATATTTTGTTTTTGATTGAATACATTATCTGTTCACAACCAGTGAAAAATGTTTATTTACGTTAATCTATGTTCATGCCACGCGGGATTAGCTGAACGGTCTAAGACGCTGCAGTCATGGACTGTGCGGCTGGTCCTGGCGGAGGTTGGAGTCCTCCCTCGGGCATGAGTGTGTATATTTGTCCTTAGAATAATTTAGGTTAAGTAGTGTGTAAGCTTAGGAACTGGTGACCTTAGCAGTTAAGTTCCATAAGATTTCATACATATTTTTAAATTCACAAGGCTTATTAAAATTAGCTAGATTTCTTCAATCAGGTTTGACTAAATTTTTGAGCTGTGCCCAGCGACTGTTTTGTACAAATCTGTTGAGAATGTCACCAATCAGACGCAATTTTTTTAAATTTTCCAGATTTACATTGATTTCGGGCACAGTGTGGCTATTCTCAATGCTCTGAGTTATGTTTACATCTATACTGTCATGCTGAACGTAACTGTCAACATGACGGTTCAGATGTAAGCACATATTAAAAGCTTTGAGACTGCGATTGATTGCTGACATTTCCTACAGATTTGTTTAAATAACATTGCACAAAATTAAAAAAAAGGGGGGGTGGCAATTTAGCAGCTCGCACGGGGTGGCACTTGGGCTTGCACCGGCCCTGCACACAACACAACAATAAATTCTGCATTGAATATTGATAGAAGAAGAAAACGATTGAAAGTGACATTTCAGTGTATTAAGCGTCATGGAAGAATTTATTCTTAATGTATTTATTCATAATGCGGGCATTTTTTCACACATCTCAGTGTTCATGACCTCATATCTCTTGAAGAATGTCTTACTGTGATAAAATTCTGCCTATAACCTTCATAAAAAAATGATTTCAGAAATGTGCCAAATTTGATAATCATCTGTCAAAATGATGTCAGCTATGATAGTGCATACAACCAATTCATTCATTTTGACTTCTACTCGCAATCAAGGTTCTGATTGCAATAACAATAAGAAATCAGAGAGAGGGGAGGAGGAGGTGGAAAAGAGGGCCATGAATGGATTTATGAAAGAAAGGGGGATATAGAGTTAGAGAGGATGGGGAGGAGAGGAGATGGATATGGTGTGGAATAAGAGGGAGGGGATGAAGTTGATGGACAGAGATAGGTGTGGAGGAGGAGAAGAAGATCGAAAAAGGGAGAAGGAAATGGAGAAATAGAGGAGGGGGGGAATAGGGTGTATATCACATACACATTAGCAAATGCAAAGTGTTGCCAGGTTTGCTGGTAGTATATCTTTGCTTACCTGTCCCTTGTTACCTCATTCCGAGTTTCTAGCAGCTTTAAGATAGTGTTTAAGTTGAGTGAATCTCATTTTGTGAACATAAATGTAACTGAAATGTGTACAGCCTTAATAATTGTAATAAGTGTAAGCACTGTTGTCATAAAACTGTACTTTAAATTTATTTTGTAACATTTATAAATATTTATAGACATGTCACACATATGTGTATCTTCTCATTGGCCATGTCTTACTTTTGTACGTTTTACAGTATTTTCAATTGACTCATATATTAATTTTTCATAGCATGTCCTATCATGGAATACTTGGAATGTTGATCAACCAAATTACATTTAAGTGAAGGTTTTTTTTATTAGGCTTCTTGTAATGAAAGAGGGTTAGTGAATTGTGAAGACTTCATAAAATACACATTTCAGAATAATACTTGTAATGTTTTGGTCAAAGCCTAAAATCTTAAATTGAAAGTTACAGCATCCAAACTAGACTAACAGAATATGCTGAGCATAGTTTTATATTCAAAAGAAAAACAGAAATCAAGAAAATAATTTTCAGAACATTAGTTCTCACTTTTGGAATTTCATATCAATGAAGGCTTTTGATTTGGCTAATTACTTTCATTGTTGGTACTGTCTGAGAAGTAAATGAATGTTAGCAAATAAATGTACAAATGTTTTGTGTTTATGAAATGAATATTTATAAGATCACTTTTTACTAGAAACCACAATGAGTAAAATATCAGAACATGTAATTCACTATTCTTGTATTGTAATGAACGGTCAGTGCCAAAGATAAAAACAATAGCTATAAACACTTATTGAATACATATTGATCATATTCTAGACAGAGTGCCAGTTGGAACATTGGCCAACTGTAAGAGGCACAATTGTAGCAGTGAGCAAATGGCATCCAGAGGCACCGAGGTGATGCTTATTGTGGAATACTGATGGGCTGCAACCTGAGTACGTACTTCTGACTGCTGCACGGTTATGAGCCACTTGCAGTCTGCTTCTAGAGTTAATTGTAGAACGTGCTCTGAGTAACATGCCGTTGACATTCTCATATGGAATAACTTCTCACTTCATAATGTAGCCTTTATGAAATGCCAAATCAGTCGACCATGGATGTCACACAGTTATGATAGGGTTACTTGGTGTGCACGGTATCTGTAATGCCTTTATTAAATAAAACTGGTAAAACTCTGTTCTTGATGTTCGCGTATTTCTGCACTATCCAGACTCACATGCCTATGCATCCTCACAATTATCAAGGGGACAGCAACAACATACCGATCCCCTTACAGAAATGGTGTCATAAAGTGGGATAAATTTAGGAAAATCACAGTCCTAAAAAGTACAACGATGTGTGAACTTCGGATAACATCAGAGTTTCCTACACAGCAACAGGACAGGCAGCAGCAGCAGCAGCCAGTAAATTCTTTCTGTATTGAGTGGCTAATCCACAGCAGTCAAAATGTCAGAGAAGAATGCAAGTAACAAGGTTGATCGTCAAACTGTTAAACACGAATTGAAAAGAGAACTTCAGCAGTTGAAATCAGATAAGAACGAGTGTAGCCCTGCAAATGATATGTCACTTGATGGTCCATGTACTTCCTAGAGGTCTGCATATTGGGGATTTTGCTCATTCATACTCGCACAAGTGTGTCGCGCTCAGATGCGGCTGTTTAAAGTATGTATGCTTGGAGTGGGCTGCCACTCGATATGGACTCCGTCGAGTCGGTCAAGTGGGGCAAACGTGGATTTGCCTAGCACATCTTCCACAGCAGCTGTGTGTGTCTGCAAGGTAGCGCTACGTCTGATACACCATACTGCGCCCAGCAGGTGGATCTATACTCACATCTGTTTGTATCAAACACAAAATTCTTGCATCAACATGTCCAATGCTCCTGACAAAAAATTTTATATATATATAATGCAAACATTTGAAAGTTTCACAAATGACGTTAGTTGTGCAGTAAAACCTCGACACCAGTTATGTTGCCTGTGATTTTAGGCAACATCAATATCAAACATCTCCAAATTTCTGCAGGCATGCATACGTGCAATATAACCTGCTGTGAGAAAAGAAGAAATGGAATGGAGCAAATATGATATGGGGTGATTTGATTTGTCATAAATAAAACTATATAATTACTAACAATAGAGCAATAGGACAGTTTACAACTCACCACAATGATGTGATGACGAGCTGTGACACATAATAAAGACACACACACACACACACACACACACACACACACACACACACACACAACACTCTTCAGCTATTGGGCGTGGCCTTCTTCAGAAAATAGAACATTCACACAGGCACACAACCATCAGCTCCAGCTGCACTTCGAATCTCACTCTGTGGTGTGGAAATAAGGAGGTGAGGAGACAGGGGATAGGAAGGTTGTGTTGTGGTGGTGGGCACAGCCTTGCAGAGAATGTACGTATTAGATGAGAGGAAGGAGATGCAGCTTAGGATTGGAGTGGGGCGACAGGTGAGGCTCAGATCATTTTATTTATTTTCCTCCCCTCAACCTCCTCCCCATTCCATTCCTAAGCTGCATCTCATTCCTCTCATCTAATACTTACATTCCAGTAAGCTCCATTGAAAATCAGTTTGATTATGGCTTCATGATAGGTGCTGTTTATCATGGAAGAAACATTAAATTACTGAGTGACTCAGCACAGACCTCATTGATGTGGTGTTCTATAGACAAAACGAGCAGGATGAGACCACAGCTGTTTAAAGTGTGGTGGATGAATGTTGGAAAACTATGTAACTACAGAGAAGTTGAAGTAGAATTGTGCCTAGAGAAGGAGAAATACACAGCAACAGTGCAACTGGTTTCAAATAATGAAATGTGTTACCATGGTGTGCTTGGATTTCATGTCATGTTCACTAACAGGGCAGAGATATTTGTCACAGTAAGAAGGATCAGACTAGGTCGTAACAATTACAACTTGGAAAATCACTCTTCACATCATACTCAGAGGAGCCGCAGTACTGTAGTCAGACTGATCATCCCAACCGACCCATCAGTTCAAACCCTCTGTATCGAAGTACAAATTACTCAGCCTCAGCAAATTCGTCAGGGAGCAGGAAAAACAGTCCATATTGAAGAAAAGTCACTGCAGTTCTGAGAAGCAGATCTGTTGTTGACCAAATGGTCATAGAATTGTGAACTATTGGACACAATGCATTGTTACATCGCCAGAAGTATTGGTGAGACTGAATGTAGTAAGAGTGTCAAAACAATAACAAACATGAGCAATGCAGACATTGAATTTTCATTCAGGCTTACAGAGAGGAAAGGTGTTTGTATAAACCACACAACCCCCTGCATCATAATAATTTATGTCAGAAATCATTTGTTCCTCAGTAAAATGGATAGAACTTTACAGGCAACAGCTCTTCAAAAGAGACCAAATCCTTCCTCACGAAGTTCGGAAAATGTTGTGGATCTATGGAACTCAATTCTTTCATTAGTTGTGAGTATAGCCTACTCCCCTGCTTTCTTTCTTTCTGGCCATAGTCGAACCCAATGTCTGGCATTTCGTCATTGAGCTCTAATCTGAAAATTTATGTCACAGCTCTAAAAAATGATTTGTCTATGCGCACAATGCTGCATAAATATAAATTTAGAGATACATATACTGTGCAACCAAGTGTCACAAAATATAACGACTGCGCGGTCTGAGGCTGCATGTCACAAATTGTGTGGTAGGTCCCACTGAAAGTATGAGTCCTCCCATGTTTATGTGCGTGTTGTCCTTAGTGTAAGTTAATTTAAGTCTAGGAACCGATGACCTAAGCAGTTTCACTCTTAGTTACACAAACTTTGAACTTTAAAATGAAATTGTTGCGTCTGTAATTCAAAGCAGTAGCAACTTAATTTCGTGCTAACTACACATGAGAAAAGAATTACTTACTAAAAAAAATTAAAACTTCTCATTAAATAGGAACCTTGGACTCATAGAAATAATTTGAATGACATTCCAAGGAATCTCCCTCGGGTTCTTGTGCGGTATGAATGTACGATTACAAGAGCTCAGTTTTCATTGCATTGCGTGCATGTTATGCTGTGTATTGTGCATGCACAGATTCATGCCAAGGAATGTCTGCCGTGCATCATGGTAATAGGTCTACATGAAGCAGTATGTAGTTCAGATAATCAGGCTTGGGCGTTGCTGCATAGACATACACCCCAAGATGTATTGTATAAGATGGCCTTTAAAACCGAGTAAAAAGTATAATATAATTTCTTCTAAGTGCATACACCTTCTTACCCCATGCAGATTACCTAGACCTAAAATTTTGTGCTTGTGAATTTTAAATAGCTACAACTATACTTGTACAATTGAAAACGAAAAACGTAGGGTACATGGAATAGATATCAGTACGAAGTAGAGGTTGCTTAGAGAAATCATCCAACAGTTCATAGCATACGTAGTGTGATAAAATCATGACTCATAAGTGACTTTGGTGAACTATTCGTATCTCAGTTATATGATGCATGTACCTCACATTTTTTCGTTTTAAATATTAGAAATATTGGGCTAGCTATTGAAACTGGACAGGCAAAATTTTCAGGCCTATCTGCATGTACTGGTGGTGGTAATAATAAAACATTATAATATCATCGTCACTGCTAGAGTTACTAGATATTGTACTATAGGCAGCAAAGTAAACTAAAAGTGTGCTTATGTCATGCTCAGGCAATTAAACTGATTTAATTTTCTTTCACACCACAAGCGACTCGGCAGTAAGGGAGACTCAAGTCGTGCCTGTGTGAATGTGATCGGCTACTCGAGTCATACAGTCTCCTAGTTGTCAGGTAGCTGGAGACGCAATTTGCATATCGCGTGTGAATAGGGCCTAAGCATAGTTGCAACTGCTATTTGAATGAAGCTAATAGTTCACCCTCAGCTCTTTGTGAAGTGCGACAGCCCGCTGTTCCTGGAATTCCCTACCCTCTTCTGTCCCTCAGTAACCCAAAAAAAAAAAAAAAAAAAAAAAAGTGGCCTGTTCACCTTAGTTACCCTCTTTTTGCTTTTTGTTCTGTAAATGGTCTGTCTGTATAGACTGCTGATGTTCCACACCCCCACACCCACTCTCAATACTATACCATACCAAATATGCAGAAGTATCAATGTTAAATATATTTGCTTCAAGGTTTTATAGTCTGAGGAGATTGAGACATGATTAATTAAAATGCTGAATTTCTTATAAATATGTTCCACACATGCTTTCCATAACAGGTGTTCACTCATAACAACATAGTACCCAAAAATTTATGTAGTTTATCTAAGGGTCAGTGGAGATGTAAATGGAGTAACATTTATATGTAGATTACAGCTAAGCAGGAAGTGCAGTGTCAGTGCCTTGTTTTTATTTACAAGGTGATTATTTGCAGTAAGTAAGTTGACAGAATATTGTAATTGATTCACTACTGTTGGCAGCAGTTCCAAGTACTCTGTTACTGTTCTTTCCACAAGTCTTTTGCTCAAATTAAAATTTAAATTCATTATTAGTTCTATTTTTGAAACATACATTATTTTTACTGGAAAAAATGGAAAATAAAAAAATCTTTAAAATATTAATTGTCATGTATAGTCAACATTTACTAAACTGACAGGTTCCACATCATTACAAAATGTCGTATATAGCTCAATGGGACAAGTATTAGTTTTACCTTTATGTCAATCTATATGCTTTTGACAACTGACTGTTGCTAATGCAAATGTTTTATTAATACTGTTTACCTCATTTGCGATCTAGTCTCATTCCATTTTTCTTGCAGTTTTTTGTTCGCACTACTTTTGACGTGTAGTGAGGCTTAAACATAACTGGATGAAGATGGAAGGAAGATTGGTGTTCAAGCCTCGTCGACAGCGTGCTCACTAGAGGCGGAGCTTACGTTTGGGTTGTTTGGGGAAGGATGTGGGAAGGAAAGCGGCTGTGTTCTTTTAAAGGAACCATCCCAACATTTGCCTGGAGTGATTTAGGGAAATCACGGAAAACCTAAATCTGGATGGCCGGAGGTGGATTTGAACCACCTTCCTTCTGAATGCGAGTTCAGTGTGTTACCACTGCGCCACCTCACTTAGTGGGTATGAAGATAATTATGCAATTAAGACACCTGAATATTACAAGCAATTGACTGCAGTATTTCAGGTATCTCAATAACAGAATTATTGTCACCCAGTTATGTTTCAAAAGCTTCAATATATCATGAGCTGAAGTGATGGTGTACCACTATTGAAAGGGTTTCAAATCTTGATTAAAATAAGCCATGTTAATTACTTTTTTTAAACTCAGAGTAAAACACTCATTATGTTCCTCTATATCAACAGAATTTATAGACTCTGTCACTAAGTGGATGAACTGTGGTTAGTGACTAAGCACAATATGACCCTGATAAAAAAAAAAACATAAATTGATGTGGTAAACCTGGAATACTCAGGGAATTTTTTCTTTTAGAATCACTAGACACCCTGTTTCCAGGTCTTCAACTCTTCTTCCCACATAGCATTCCCCTCTTATCTGCACATGTCCATGCCATCTTGGCCTACCTTCTTGGATATTCTTTCCTATGGGCCCCACTTTCACTGTTTCCCTGATGTACTCATTCTTTAGTCTCTCCTCTCATGTCAGCCCACTCATCCACTTTACCTGCAACAACAAATGAGTGGACTGAGTAGCTTGTTAACTGTTGTTGCCAGTCAGAAGTCTGAATAAAGGAGGAGGGTTGGCCAAATATCCATTGAGAGTATATTGATAACCTCATACTGTCCAGGCACACTCAGGTGTGCAACTTCCAAGGTGATAACACACCATGTTAGATGGCAATGAGAAAGGGCAAGATGGCAATGAGAAAGCCTCGTGATGCCTCACTCTTAAGTAAATGCTATGTAAACCTGAAGAAAGAGTTTAAACAGCAAAATATCATACTGTATCAAACACAAATTATCATTGTAACCAATATCTGAATAAAATATGTTACCAAATGTAAATTGTGTCTCATATTTCACCCGGTATGTAGGTAGCCCTTCACACCTCTCATATAATTGTCATATGTATTCCCAGGCAGATGTGGCAAAAACTAAATGTCAGTGCTGATCTTTAAAATTTTGCTGCAGCATACATAATATGTTTGTTTTCCTTTTTAAAAGGTCACACTGTAAAAGAAATATACAAATAGTAAAATCAACTAAACAAATAAAATATGACATTTGAGATCACATAATAAAACAAAGAATGAAGTTGTCCCCACACTAATAAAACAGTAGAAGCAAAATTGTCAGTCTATGTAGTCATATTGCTGCGAGAGACCACCAACACCAACTGCCGACGTGGCGCAGGGGATAGCGTAGCGGACTGTGAAGCAGAAGGACGCCGGTTCAATCCCACCCACCGGCAAAAATTTATTTCTTTGTAATTTACAATTGCAGAAGATTTTACATCTTTCTTATGTTCACTTGTAAATTATACTTGTTTCTTATATTAACTGTTCTTCTAATTTCTGATAAATTCTGTCTGTGTGTAAGTGCTGTGTTCAGTTACCTTCGAAGTCAAGCCTGCTTCCATTGCAACGCGACATTGTTTAGTGGAGGCGCCGGGTACCCTGTGCAACAGCTGCATCACCATGGCTCCAATTAGGCAGCGTAAAAGCTGTCGCTTACACGGACTGGAACCGGAATACAAGGGATACACCGAGTACGTCCTTCCAAAAGTCCGTATCATCAGAAGAACTATGGAAGCGAAAACAGCGGTAAGCCAGCTACACATCAGACACCCATCGGTGTTCTCTGGAGACGCTGGACAGGATCCCAATAAATGGCTAAAAGGATTCGACCGAGTCGCCAAGTACAACAGGTGGGATCATACGATGTGCTTGGCCAACGTTTATTTCTACCTGGATGGAACAGCCCAGCAATGGTTCGAAAACAACGAAGACAAGTTGAATGACTGGGAGACGTTCCAGGAGGAACTTAAGAAGACGTTTGGAGACCGCCAACGACAAATCCGTTCGGCGGAAGAACAACTGAAGAACCGGGTCCAACGACATGGTGAGCCGACACAATCGTACATACAGAGTGTTTTGGCCCTGTGTAACGTGTAGCTCAAGGTTAGGTATTAGAACCTCTCCTCTTCATATTGTACGTAAATGACATGCCCAGTTCAGTAAATGAAAAAGTGATTATGTATGGTGATGGACGACCTTAAGGTATGTAGTGATTGAAAAAAATAAAAGAAAAATTGCACACATTTTGAAACAACCAGAAAAAGCATCTCTGAAATATTTATTCTAAATGTCGGGGGTACAGCTTTAGAGGAAGTGGACTCAAATAGATTTCTGGGAACATAGGTGGACAAATATCTGACTTGGGAAAACCATATCAATAAAATCTGCTCAAAAACTAGCACTAATATATTTTTAATGAAAAAAAGGCTTATACAGTGGACACAGAGACTTTACTAATAATGTACTATGGACTTATCTATCCACACATATCATACGGTACACCAGTATGGGGAGGAGCATCTGATGTACATATTCAGAGTTTTATAACTACAAAAGAAAGCTTTCAGATGCAAGGCGAAATTAACACCATGTTATTCATGTAAAAATAAATTCAGAGAATTAAAAATACTAACAGTGACAAGTGTGTACATATCTGAGACTATATGCCTACTTTCTCAAATAAAAAATTGCAAAAGAAACAAAGACATTCATGACTACAAAACAAGAAATAGGGAAAATTATCATATCCCTAGAAAAAGGCTAAACCTGACATATAGGGACCCTGTAAATGTTGGGTGCCTATTATAATGCTGCGAGAGACCATGTACACTGACTGCTGGCGTGGCACAGGGGATAGCGTCTCGACTGCGGTGCTGAAGGTCGCCGGTTCGATCCCACCCACCCAACAGAATGTAGTCACAATGTAATCCTCGGATGGGACTTCCTTCAGGCATCCCAAGCTATCATTGACTGTGGAAGATCTGAGCTGCAAATTGAAGAAGTTGTTCCGACGGGTACACGTAATACAGAATTTTCTGGAAAGTTATTTGCCGTTGACAATGTGACGATCCCACCGTTGACGATGAGAAGAGATGCAGTCGCAAACACAGATGAGCGATTACACTGTGAAGTGCTTGTTGATAGTAAAAAGTTTCTCAGGCTCACCAAAGAAATTTACATACCAGCGGCTATCATAAGCATTACTGGAGGTCAAGGAGAGATTTGGATCACTAATTGTCATGAGCAGCCGCAACTTATCCCCAAGGGAATGTGTATCGGGGCACCCAAACCAATCCAGGACGGTGAGCTCAACGTCATCAGTGAAGATCCATGCTCTGCTGTTAGCCGCAACTTATCCCCAAGGGAATGTGTATCGGGACACCCAAACCAATCCAACACACCGGAGGAAACAGAAGTGGAACTGCCAATAGGGCCCGGACGGACCGAGGAACAACGCCAGCAGGTGTTAGGTCTACTACATCAATTTTCAGGTGCATTCACACCTCAGCAGGGGAACAGTCAGACAAAACGGCCCATGATAAGGCATTGTATCAATACTGGGGATCATCCACCAATTAGCCAGCGTTCGTATAGAGTGTCGCCAGCTGAAAGACGGATAATTTGGGAGGAAGTGGAAAAGATGTTGCACGATGACATTATTAAACCTTCGGAGAGTCCTTGGTCATCTCCGGTGGTCCTTGTAAAGAAGAAGGATGGCATGTGGCGATTCTGTGTCGACTATCTACGGCTGAACAAAATCAGAAAGAAGGATGTCTACCCACTGCTGCGCATTGACGACACCTTAGACTGCTTGAAAGGAGCTACATACTTCTCAACTATGGACATGCTGACAGGTAGAAGACGGCTTTTATTACACCTGACGGCCTCTATGGATTCAAAGTAATGCCATTTGGATTATGTAATGCTCCGGCCACATTCGAACGCATGATGGACAACTTGCTTCGACACCTTAAGCGGTTGACGTGTCTTTGCTATTGTCGTTTTCTCGAAAACATTTGAAGCACATCTGAATTGCCTGTCAACTATGTTGAAGTGTGTTCAGACTGCAGGACTCCTCCTCAATCCAAGAAGTACCTCTTCATCGCCAAAGAGATAAAAATCCTGGGGCACCTAGTCAACGGAGATGGTGTCCGTCCTGATCCAGATAAAGTAAGGGCAGTCACAGAATTTCCAACTCCTCAGCAAATTCGTGATGTGAGAAGTTTTCTTGGGCTGTGCTCATACTACCGACGTTTCATAAAAGGATTTTGTAACAAGGCACGTCCATTACAAGAATTTCTGCAGGGAGATGCCAAGTTTTACTGGGATGAGTCAAAAGAAAGAGCTTTCCGGGCACTTAAGAAGGCTCTAACTTCCGCACCAGTGCTAGCCTTGTACGACGAGAATGCAGAAACGGAACTTCACACAGACGCCAGTGGTTATGGGATTGGTGCAGTGCTTGTACAAGTTCAGGAAGGTGCTGAAAAAGTGATAGCCTATGCATCAAGAGTACTCACAAAGTCCGAGATAAACTACTCTACAACTGAGAAAGAATGTCTCTGGGCTATCAACAAGTTCCGGCCGTATTTATTTGGCAAACCATTCACCGTCGTGACAGACCACCATTCTTTGTGTTGGCTGACTAGCTTGAAGGATCCATCAGGTCAACTAGCAAGCTGGGCATTAAGACTCCAAGAGTACGATGTCACAGTGGTATTCAGGAACGGGCGCAAACACAGGAAAGCCAACTGCCTTTCGAGGAATCCATTAGTGGAACACAATAGCATGAATGAAACTTCAGCCCTCACTGAATTAGATGACGTTACAGCTGAACAGAGGGAAGATCCAGCACTATTAAAAACCATAGAGGCCTTGGAGAAAGGAGAACCAACCAATGGAGAGTTCCAACTTATAAATGGAACAATGTATAAGAGCAACTACGATCCACTGGGCCCCAAATGGCTACTGGTCATTCCAGCCAGCTATTCTCAAATATTTCCACGATGCTCCAATATCCAATCATCTGGGATTCATGAAGACCCTAGACAGAATCAGATGCAGGTATTACTGGAAAGGTCTCTACCGATCTGTAAAGCACTATGTGAGTCCCTGTAAAGAGTGCCAGTAAGGGAAGCATGTGCCACAATCACCTCCAGGGCATCCCGTATCGATTCCGCCGGCAGCAGCTCCATTCCACCGAGTTGGGATCGATCTTTTAGGGAGGTTCCCGAAGTCGACAAGCAGTAACCGATGGATAATAGTCTGCACTTACTACCTCACATGTTACACTGTCACCAAACCTGTGCCAACTGCATATGCTCCAGAGATCGCAAAATTCCTTGTAGAAGACATTATTTTGAAGCATGGAGCACCATGTGTCATGATATCTGATTGTGGAAAAGTATTCCAGTCAAAACTAGTATCAGAGGTAATGTCACAGTGCGACATTATCCACAGAATGACAACTGCATACCATCCTCAGACAAATGGTCTTACGGAACATTTTAACAAGACGTTAGCCGATATGCTGTCGATGTACGTTGATGTTGAGTAGAAGGATTGGGATTCAAATCTGCCAGTCATGACATTTGCTTACAATACTGCAAGACAAGACACCACAGGCTTCACACCGTTTTTCCTGCTCCATGGCCGTGAATCTGAGACGACAATGGATACGTTGTTCCCTTTCCAACCGGACGACACTCAGGATGACTACGTTAAATAGCTCATCACCAGAGTCGAATAAGCAAGGCAGCTGGCTTGCGTACGGACACTGGACGCCCAGGAGAAGGACCGTCAGCGGTATAACGACAAGCACTGACCTGTTTTGTACAGCCCAGGGGATCTGGTATGGATTTTTACCCTTGTACGGAAGGTTGGACTGTCAGAAAAGTTACTGAAACGATACTTTGGTCAGTATCGTGTCATACGCCGCCTGTCAGATGTCACATACGAAGTTGAGGATTATGAGCCATCGTCGAAACGTCAAAAACGAAGAGACATTGTTCACGTCCTGCGCATGAAGCCTTACTACGATCCTGAAGAGCAGGTAGGTGACAATGGCTTCTTGTTCAAGGACTCTAAGGATGGTAATGTTACTGATGAAGCCACGACAGGAACGTCTGTCGTCAATAATGGTGGAGAAGGGAAGGATTCTCTTCTACTGCCATACAGAGGACCCATGACAAGGTCAAAAGCCAGGATATTGCAGCGAGTTCCACGGGGAATATAACAGCGGGTCGCTGTTTTTCCAGGAGAGGGAGCAATGCCGCGATAGACCACATACACCGACTGCCGGCTTGGCGCAGGGGATAGCATCACCAACTGTGGTGCTGAATGTCGCTGGCTCAATCCCACCCACCGGCTGAAATTTATTTCTTTGTAATTAACAATTCCAGAATGTTCTTCATATTTCTTATGTTCACTTGTACATTCTGCTTGTTTCTTACATTAACTATTCTTCTAATTTCTGGTACATTCTGTCTGTGTATAAATAGCAGAGCACTCTGCCCGAGCAGCAGTTAGTGCTGCATGTATGTTGAGTTCGTAATAAACCAGCTTTCAGTATAAGTGCTGTGTTAAGTTGCCTTCAAAGTCAAGCCTGCTTCCATTTCAACACGACAATATAACAGACTGCTTATTAGTATAAATAACATAAAGGAATTAAGTACCTTCAAAAGTAAACTAACCTTATCACTGGATGTCGATCTAATATAAATGAGTACTTAATAGAAAGTTGAATTCACAACAAGTAATGGAGCACAACACTTACAAATTACAAAAATGAGGGAAAAATCAACATAGATTGTGTGTGATCTACTGAAATTTTGTAAAATTGTTACTGAAATTATATATAGACATTAAACATCTAAGAATTCGCTTGCTATATGTAAAACTGAAAACACTGCCATGTCTTATGATATGTTAAATGTCTAATATCATTGTAAAATAAGATCTACAGACATTAAAATTTTTATTATTATGACGGCGATGGGGTGGCGGGTATACCAGTGCTATCCTACTGTATGATGCTGCACATGTGCTGGGAGGCACCCTCTTTGGGCCATGTCGCGTGAGGCCTGTGACCACGTAACAGCAAGCACCATGCTGCAGGCATGGTGATATCAAAAGAAAGCCGCTTCTTTGCCAGCCTTACATAAAATTCTAATAAAAAAAAAAAAAACATTTTGAATGTATTCAGACATCAGCATCACTCTCAAATTCATTTGAAAATGCCACCAACTAACTGCTCTCTTGAATGTGCATTATTAAGAACTCCTTGCATGCTTCTCAGTCTCAGAAGTGTTTGACTTGTCTGGATGTACTAGCAACACAAAATTATTGGGTTATGAAACTGGAATTTGAGAATGTCATAAATGTTTTACTCATAATAAGGTGAGAAGAAAAACGTTTTACTACTGGTATGCTTTGTTGAAATTCTAATTTTTTGTTTATCTTGAGTTATCTTTTGTGTGAATATCTGTGTGGTTATTGACCGTTTCATTCCCAGTGTTATTCATTGACAAGAACATATTAAATGCTTATTTATACCGTATTTTGTGTATCAGTCCTTAAAGTTGCATTGTTGTTGATGAATAACATGCTTCTAGTACGTTTCGCTACTTGTTACGGAGTGTTGTCACTTTGGAGGCATTAATCTATCCATCTTGGAGGTTGTGTTATGGTGCCATCTGTACGTGGCTGTGAGTGTGAGCGTGAGAGTGGTTCATGTTATTTTATTTCAGCTGTGAATTGTCTTGTCTTTGGTGCTGTTGGGAAGATTATGCTAGCATTATTGATCTGACAGTATTAACTATCAACAAAATGATGTCCCAAGTAATAAAATACTTAGATACAAATGTCTGTGTTGTGCATAAAATATATGACGTAAAAAAAAAAAAAAAAAAAAAAAAAAAATAGTTCCATCAAAAATTTTGAAACACATATTTTGATGTTTAGTGCACTGTATTAATACAGAAAACACTGAATTTTAATTTTTCCAAAGTGGAATTCATAATGTGGGAATGAAAGGGTTAGTAGTGTAAGTGAACTTTCTCACACCCACAGACAAGGTTCTGGATGTCTAGGCAGGACAAACATCTGCCAAGATCGTCGTATTACAAGGAATCGACTGGTGGTACTTCAGTACCACTTGGAGGTGGATGTGAGGGTATTGGTTGGCGCTGCCAGCATGTCAACAACACCCAATATTGGCATAGCAACAGAGTATTGTTTCTAAATGTCCACAATGGAATGGTGGAAAAACCAAGTCACAAAATGCACTTGTGCCTCAGTGTGACATCACTGAGAACATTCAAAGAGAGAGCTCTTTTACTAACCCGAGTGCGATAATCCCTGTAGTCCTTGCATAGAGTCATAAGCAGGTTTAGCAAGTGGGTGAGTTCAGATTCCATGTTGTCCAAACAGTGAGCTAGTTTGTTGTGTTCATGCTGTAGACATAGCATATATTCATGTCCTTTGAACCACTTACACATAAACTTGTTTATTTTGTCCAAAATATGAATGCTGTCTCGAATGAGATGTACATGAGAGGATGAACTATCACTGTCAGAGCTTGACCGAGTGCACTAGAAATGCATGCCCGATGGGTGGTGGTACACTGTGCAGTGCACAAGATCCGGGAAAAGTGTATGATGAGTCAAAAAATCAATGCTCACTGTTGGTTCAGGAATATCTGCCACAAGAAAGTTCCACTTCAGCTTGCAGTAGATGACGGGTGCACGGTGTAGGCCACTGAGCTGGCGCACATAAGTTCAGTAGTGTTGACAGCACAAAGTAGATTATGATGTGGTAGCAGTTGGTTTGCTGACACTGACAAAGGCATAAGTGACACATCAGTACCCGTTTCCACCAGGATGCATGTACCTGATGTAGAATCCTGAATGTAGAGATGGCCACACTCAGGTGCAGAGTTACGTACTGAGTGAAATGTGTGATGGCATCTGTCCGTGTTGTCACAGGTGGCAGCGTCTAAACCTTCCTCCAGCCAGCGTTTCCTGTCGGCATCTCCAAACTGTCTGTGAAAGTAGCAGAAAGGGTAGTGGGAAACATATTAGTGGAGATGGGCCGACATCTGAATCACTTGTGTCCTCGACTGTTTGGTTTTGTGCTGGCAATGGAGGGAGCAGTGAAGCAATAGCTCAAACAATGTAAGGATGATGGGTAGAGCCAAGGACATTTTATGTATTGTTGGAACTGTGAGGTGCATACTCAGCCTGCAGCGAGGCATTGGGATAGGATGTGCGTTGAAATCCCTTTTGTTCAAAGTGGACTTCCTGTAGGTGGGTTACGTAGACTCTGTATGTGATTTTAAAATGCCCGCTAGGCGACTCCAGAATGTTGTATGTAAGTGCGTGGTTGGTACAGCGGGTGGTAGTTTATTCTGTCAGACCATCATCAGGGTCGAGGCGGGCAAGTGGTGCTCATTCACGAGTAGTCTCAGGTGGCACCACAGCTGACATGGCTACTTGCCATCTCATTGTTTCATCTGGTGTTCGGGATACACATTCCAGAATCATGCGTTTGTCTGCACTGTAGTAGTTGGAGGTTGGAAGTGAGCTAGCCAAGTCACAAATCAAATCAACGTGCTCGTATAGTTTGGTGGCTGGTCCAGCTTTGGAGCATAAGCAGCATTGTGCGACGCCTGTTGTGGCGCAGCATAGTACTCATGAGGTACAGTAGATGTGCCTGGTAGAACCAAAGGAGTGGGCAAATAAATGGCAGCACGATAGACAGATACTGCACGGAAGTCCGGTGCAGCATTTCTTCGATGCAGACAAATTTTCAGCAATACAGTATGGATCAAGTGTCAGTACCACAGAGCCCTTGGCGAACATTTGAAAGTTCATGAGCAGTCTCAGTTAATCTCATCTGTTCACTATAAACTATGAAAGTTAAAACGACTGTTTACTATGCTTTATCTATTATGCCCTTTTAATGTGCAACAAGAAGTAATCACAAATTATATACAGCATGTTAATTTGCAATTCAGTCTTCTTGTACTTGCAGTGGGGAGTGAATACATGATATTTTGATAAGGAACCCTTTTCTGGAAATTTCATTCGGTGACAATATGAAAACTTTATCTTTGACATTGTGTAACAAATCTTTTCCTCTGCAACCTCTTTGCTTTCCATATTTTAGAAAGATGTAGTATGGACCAAAACTACAACAAAATGCATACCTTAAGAGATTATGAGCACATCTTCAATAATTCTAACACATCTCTTCTACTGGTTAAGTGCTCATACATCTTGAAGTATGCATCGTAGTGTTCATATTTCCTAGATTTTTTTTTCCATTTATGGTTGATACTGCCTCCTTCCAAAATTTGGAAAGCAAAGAGCCTTCAATGGAATATATTAATTTTATAGTTCAAATATAAAGAAGTGCTCATTGTGTTACTGGGTGGCATTTACAGGAACAGGTTCGTTATAAAAATATTATGTACTCATTCCCCTGTGCAAGTCCTGCAAGTCTATAATAGGAACTTCTGAACACCCTGTTTAAGTAATTAAAAGGGACTGCATGAGAGAAAAAGTGTGTGATATAGTGGCCATATCCATCCATATATTAAATATGCGAAAGTTTGGGTATTAGTATTTTTGCCAATCCTTCATGCAGACGTGACTGGATAGATTTGGAATGGAGATAGATTATATACTGGATTGAGACAAAGGTTTTTTTTTAATATACAGTGGTGATCAAAAATGTATCCACACTTTGATAAAGAAAAATGTATGTATTATCATAAGTTTTACAGTGAATAAAATGACTAAGCTACAATAAATCTTCAAGCTGTAATCCACCTGCTCCAAACATTTTTGAGCATGATGGTGTACATTGTGGTAGCACAAGAATTGCATTACCATCATTTTCAATTTTATGATGCAGTCCCTCTTGTGTGTGTGTGTGCAGATTCTTGCTGTATACCATATTCTTGAGGTAACCCCATAAGTAAAAGTCATATAGTCTTATAGCAGTTACAACGTGCGGGGTACTCAATCAGACCTCTTTGTCCATTCCAATGACTTGGTGCAACATTATCCAGATAGGCATGCACATCTGAATGGTAGTGGGGTGAGCACCATCTTGTTGAATGGATAAAGTCTAAATACATAGTACAATTATTCTCTCAACCATCTCCAAGTAAATCCTTCCAGTAATTGTGCCCTCAATTCATTGCTTGAGGATTCAGCCACCTACCAAGGTGAGCCATACCCTGTGTAAAGTAATGGCATGAGCAGTCCTCTCAGTGTAGATTCCGATGCCATATTCCTACAACACAACCCGATTCCATTCCCATCTTGTTGTTACATTTTTGTAATTACATGATACGTATGGCATGGCTTGACTTTATGTATATATTGAATTATATATAGATCATAATCAATGTAACTTAGTAGTATCCAAGTTATGGAATTACCACAGTAGATAATTTAATAAATTTTATACTATAGAAGAATCTAGAATAACCATTGTTAGGAATTGTTTAGCATTGTTCCATAATCAACATTTACCTTAACTGCAAACCAAGTATGGCAAACATTAATCAAATATTTATATATAAAACTGAAATAAGGATTGTGTATATTTGTCAAATCACTTCTCCATTGTAATTCAGTTCGGACATATTGTTTTTGTGTTAATTATTCATGTTGTACATTATTATTCATTTCACCTCTTTTTACTGTTCTAAAAGTAATTAATAAAGCAATTGTAAATTATTGTGATGTTTGAAACCATGGTTCATTAATCTGTAATAGCAGTCACCCTAAGTTCTCTGTATCCTAGAAGATTTAATTGTTAAATCATCTCATAATTAATCACAATAATTAGCTCATTTATTGAAAAGCTATATAAGAATCATCTTCACACCAAAGTGGGCAGTGTCTAGTCCGTATTTAGTGTGTATCAAGTCTGTGACAAGATTGTGATTGTCAGTGATGATGTTTCTCAGCAATAAAGGAAAGTAAAGTCAGAATTACTCATTTTTATTGAGCACCCCTACATAATCATTAACCACAAAGATAGGATAATTACATCTGCCACACTCACATGTTCCACGCACCCTCGACTCTTGGGAGTTTGTCATGTTTTCAGACGATATGGTCCAGTCACTGCTACAACTGCCATACTCCGGCTACCGCCATGTCTTCTGACGCACACAGAATACTATGGTCATTCTCTTTAAAGGTTCTCCAATCATGGTGTTGACCAGCAGGGTTAAGCCAATCCATGTCGAGCCGTCTGTCTGCTGACCCGCCTCTCGTCAAGCATTTGCAAATGCCATTTGTCGCACATGCATATTGCACCACGTTGGGTGCATATACACAATGAAACTCGATACCAACAGACTCCCACTCACTGGTCGAGCTACACAGGCTCAAGTTCGAATGCCCCCATTACTCCAACTGCTCCAACCTCTCCTCTGATGAATTTAATCCCCCCAACCCCCCCTCCCCCTTCCAAAGTTTCAGCCCCTCACCCCTTTCGCAAGCCCTAACATTAGAATACACCATCACTATTCTCCTGGCCCTGTCCACAAATTTATGAGTCATCCTGTGAGACCACATCCTTTTTTATTCTTTTAATGACTGCAAACTCATCTTCCTCCACCACTCCACTCATTGTCAGCTATTATCGTGCATCAAGCTACCCAGCCAGGGTGATCTAGAGGGTGTGCATGACTTTGTGTTGCCATCAGTTGAAGTGCTTGTGTACACCGCCTAGTCAGCCCAGCTGTCCTCATCTTCCCCGTGTAGTGCAATGCCCATGCACTCTGCAGGACTTCGCCTTTGGAGGACCCACGATTCGCCAACACCGACCTCAGACTCCTCTGCCTGCCAATGCTGTGGAGCTGTTAGTCGTCAGCATCCCTTGGCTCACCTCAGCTGATGTGGAAGTCTCCCCACCTCCTACCCAACAAGGGCATTGCTGGGGAGGGGGCTATCTGTGTGGCGACCCACTTATATGAACAATACTATCGCCCCGCATATCTGTATGACTCATATTCTTTGGTGGCATGTAACATGTTTGAGTGTTGCCGTCACTTTTTCCGTATTCTTGTTCTGAACTCTGTACTAGCTATTTGAATAAAATGAAGACTAATATATGGTGTTGATTATTGGGGAGTCTAACCCCATCCTTACACCATATGTCCATATCACATCAGTGGGAAGTGTCACGCTGTTATATAACAATAAGGTGAGCTTTAGTTTCACACTTATGTTTTGTAATATATTCATTTGATGTTGTATCAACAGATTTGGCTGCGTGATGTTATGGCAGTTGGCCAAAGATGTTATTTGTTTACAATTGCTATAGTATTATTTGTTATTTTGGACTGGACATATGATCTTTATGGTCAATGTGTATCTCTGGGTGGTTATGTTTATCCATCTATCCAGAGATCACAGACACATATTACCTGGCTGTGAGAGAGTGCCAGCCATAGATGTTCATATTTTTGTTTCCCGTCAGATTCAAATATGGCTGCTATGAAGTACTACAAGAAGATGAAAAGAAAATACATTTTGATTCTGTTCCCATATCAGCCTATTACATAGTTTTCAAATCAAGAGGTAAACATGCAATTCTTTGTCACACATTAATTGATGGAAATTTATTTGTTAAATTGAAAGATAGTGGGATTGCAAAAACATTGTGTTGTTACACAATGCCGCGGTGGAGTAGCTGAGTGGTCTAAAGCGTCTCGCTACGGAGCATGCGGCTGCTCTCCGTGGAGGTTCGAGTCCTCCCTGGGGCTTGGGTGTGTGTTTTGTCCTTAGGTTAGTTTACCTTAGGTTAAGTAGTTTGTAAGCTATGGACTGATGACCACTTAGTTTGGACAGATAGATTTACAAACATTTGAACATTTTTTTTGTTACACAATCACAACAAGTGTAAAGTGCCTCGGTAACTATACCTTGTTTCCCATAACTTCCAATTGCTGAGTCGTAGACCAGGAAAAAGCATTTCAGACTCTTGCAAACAGCTAAGAAAATCTTGATGTAGATGTGTAATTTTTGCATAAAAGAATAATAAAGGAGGTCCAACTATGCTGCCTCTCTAACCATCTTTCAAAAGTTATGCCTTGAAGGCAATCAGACATCTTCTCTGTTCATACGTTACTGGCGAAAGAAAAATTTGTTAAATACTTGCTAGGAACAGTGAAGTTTCTAGTAGAATACTCTCTTTTTTATTTGTTGTAAATACAATCGACGAATTAGTAACAAACTACTCAATCATACAACTGCTGCCGGCACAGATCCAATCACAAATGAAGACAAAACTATATTACATCAAGTAATTAAAATGTTAAAAAAACTATATTTATTCATTACTCCATGATAATTAGTTTTCTCTGGGCCTCCACTGTGCAGTTGCCAACTGCTGGTCGAATCTGCAACAAAGACAGATCCTCGCAGTAGCCACTACTTTGCTAGACCACTCTTATGCAATATAATGCTTTGATAATCTCAAGTCAATCCAGGAGACAAATGTAGTTTATCTTGTAACACTACAATGTGCACGAAACATATGAATGGGCAGGCACACTGCAGTTCTATCCACAGTCCTCACACATAGACTACCTAAAAAACCTAGGTTGTGAACTACCTTTCTCTTCTGTTCCCATCCTTTCTTCTTCCCTTCTCTCCCACCTGATGAAGGAACTGTGTTCCAAAAGCTTGTCCTTTTTTTCCCCTTTTTTTCTGTTTCTTCATTTGTGTTACTATCGGCGGTACAGGACAAAGGTAAGTACTGGCCAGCCATTCTATCTCGTTTCAACAATATTTAAAAAACAAATTAAACAGCCTTGCATGTGCTATGTCCATCCTAGCCAATGTAACTAGTTTAGACACAAGAAAAATAGTGTACCATAGCTACTTTGAGTCAATTGTGAGATATGGCATCATATTTTGGGGAAATGCTAGCACTATGATAAGAATATTAACCCTGCAGAAAAAAATTGTAAGAAACATGTGTGGTGCAAAGCCAAAAGGATCCTGTCGGCCATTAGTAAGAGATCTAAATATACTGAGTGTTCCCTCATTGTACTTATTCGAAATAATTCTTTTCATAAATAATACTCCAGAACTATTTCTTCATAATAACTTCCAGCACAGTTATGAAACAAGGAACAAAGACAGTTTCATGCTACCTACGCACAGGCTAAATCTATATGCCCAGGCTCCACAATAAATGGGAATGAAAATATGTAATAAATTAAAAAACACACATTTTTGAAAGGTTGAAACTGAATCAATGAAAAGAAAATTATACAGCACTCTGGTACAAAAATGCTATTATTCAATTGATGAATTCTTAAATGATGATCTGAGTATGTGAGCAGGATAAAAACATATAATTATGTACTGTGATTTTATAACTACATTGTATGTATATATTATTATTTTAAACTGACGAGTCTCCTGTACACTAAATCAATGATTTAACTTGTATGTTATGAGACAATAAAATTCTGATTCTGATTCTCAGACACCAGAGTTATCCATCAGTTCATGTAGAGATCTCTGTTAACAGGCACATCGGCCACAAAGATCATACATACGGTCAAAAATAACAAAAAATACCTTACCAACTCTAACCATATGACATCAAGCTGTCAAATCTGTAGATAAAACATCAAATAAAAATATTACAAAATATAAATGTGTAACTAAGCTCACTTTATTGTTATATGACAGTGTGACATTGTACACTGATGGAGATAAGTACTAAATTTCATGTATCGAAAATAGGCCTATCACTAAAACTACTCAAATAAGAATGTTGTTGTTGTGGCAGTCTTCAGTCCACAGATTGTTTTGATGCAGCTCTCCACACTCCCATGTCCTGTGCAAGCCTCTTCATTTGAGAATACGTACAGCAACCTACATCCTTTTGAATCTGCTTACTATATTCGTCCCTCGGTCTCCCTCCAAGATTTTTACCCCCACAAACTTCCTTCTAAAGCTAAGTTGATGATTCCTTGATGTCTCACAATGTGGTCCACCAACCTATCACTTCTCTTTTCAGGCAGGCTTCAAAGACACATCTGTGGTATTTATATACCTGAAGCAGATGTGACACTGTATGGAGGCAAGTCCTGATTTACAAACTACTCCACATTGTGCCATGTTTGAAAATGGCTAACCTTATCAACAAGATGCTCTGCAACAGATCATTCCAGGTGATACTTGGAAGTAATAGGAGCAAAATGATGGAGCTGAATAATGGCTTGCCCAAAGGATCAGTCCTGGCACCACTACTTTTCAGCATGTATGTATATGCCTAATACCAAATCCAAAAAGTTTAGGTATGCAGATGACTGGGCTATAGCTACACAACATTGATATTTGGAGCATACTAAGACTGTCCTAACAAGCTACTTGTTCTTACCAGGAACATGCTTTCGTGAATGGAGACTACAGCCAAGTCCAACTAAAACTGAGGCTATTTACCACCTGAATAACAAATTAGCTAACAGGCGCCTTCAGATATATTTTGATAACAACATTCTGCCTCATAATAAAAATCCAAAACACCCGGGAGTGACGCTAGATAGAACCCTGAGCTACAAACACCACCTCATCAACACTGCTGCAAAAATTCACACACACTATATCATTCTGAAACTATATTGTACTAGTTGGGGCTCCATCACCTCTGCCCTGTGATGTTCTGCTTTGGGACTTGTCTACTTTCTGGCAGAGTACTGTTGCCCTGTTTGGCTAAACAGCACTCACATAAAGACGGTGGATACAGTACTCAACCAAATTATGAGGATTATTTCAGGTACAATAAAATCAATCCCTATTCACTGACTACCTATACTGAGCCACATACCGCCACCTTACTTGCAAAGAGAATATGCACTTCTCATAGAATATTCCAGTGCTCAAAGTGTGAATCAGAAGTTGCAGTTTATCTTGTAATTTATATACAACTCATTGAAACCACTGAACAGACCTCCAGGCTCCAACTTACCCCTGTATAACATGGACCACCCTCAACAGAATCAGGATGGGCCACAGCCAATATGCGGACTCTCTACACAAATGGGGGAGAGCACCATCCACAGAATGTGACTGCGGAGCTGAGAAGCAGACAGTCTGACACATCATTGCAGAGTGCCCTCCGAGAGCCTACTCTGGTCAAACAATGGACATCCTGGACATGACTCAAAGTGCAGTTGAATATATTAAAAGGTTAAATGTTAATTTGTAATTGTATATATGTTGCTCATGACATAATCTTATTTAATTATTCATGTCTTGTATTTAATTGTCAAAGTTATAAAGATATTGTAACAGTATATTTTTTCATAAACATGATTTGTACTTGCCAAATGCGAAATAAATAAATAATCCCTTCTCTTAGTCAGAATAGGCCAGAAACTCCTTTTTCTCCAAGTCTGTTGAGCAACTCCTCATTAGTTATGTGATATACTCATCTAATCTTAAATCATTCATCTGTAGCACTACGTTTTGAAAGCTTCTATCATCTTATTGTCTGATCTCATTATCGTCCACATTTCACTCCCATACAATCCTACACTTGAGACAAACACTTTCAGATAGGACTTCTTAACTTTTAAAGTAATATTGGATGTCAACAAATTTCACTTCTTCAGAAATTCTTTCTGCATTTTATATCTTCTTTACTTTGGTCATTAGAAGTTATCTTGCTACTTTTATTGTATCACTATGTAACCGAACTCCTTCAGCATCACCTAATTTTGTGACACTACATTCCATTACCCTCGTATCACTCTTGTTAATGTTCATCTTATACCTTCCTTTCAAGACACTTTCCATTGCATTTAATTGCTTTACTAGGTCCTTTGCTGTCTCTGACAGACTTACTATGTTGTCAGCAAACCACAATGGTTTTATTTGATGAAATAGCAATTCTATGTTAAGTCTGAGTGTGTGTGTATATATTTCTCTGATGTTTATTATTCTTTGTCTTGATGATGTACTATTTTCTTTTATTGTGTGGCTGCAATTGTGTTACCTGCAATAAATTCATTAAAAACTAAATGTTTGCATTGCATAAAACAATGCTCTGGTAACAATGTTTTATCAGGTTATGGGCCCAGAGACGGAAAACAAATAGTCGGAATTTTTAAAAACGTAACTATTGTGCAAGCATTTTGTATTGTTGGATCGTCAACTTGGATTGACAGTATAAGGCAAACTACTACAAATTCTTGCAAAACGTGATAAAAAGTGTCATTCAAGGATAATAGAACGAATTGCGGACAGCCACTTGGAATACGTAAAAGACTTCAACAGTGCATTTCGGATGAGGAAAAACTTGTGTGACACATTTAAAAGAAAAAGTACCGCCAGTCAGTTACTTCTGCGTAAACAGTTATTGAAGTTGAAGTTCAATCCAGTAAAAGGTACAATGAGTGAGCATTTTTTAGAATTTGACAAGTTGGTACGCGATCTTCGATCGTCAGGTGCGATTGTTGAAGAAACTGATGCTGTGTGTCATCTTCTATTAACAATGCCACAAGAATATGACAGCATTGTAACTGCATTCGAGACGTTATCTACGGAAAATTTGAAGTATCGTAAAAAATAGGCTCATGGACCATGAAAGTAAGTATGCAAATTCTAAGAAGAAACCTGCAGTAGACAGTGGACAGAACACAGTGTTTAATATGTACCGCAAGAATTTCAGTAATATGAAAACTAATTGGAAAAACAAATCTGGTAATGTTGGTGTAAGTGATAAGCACAGTTCAGGCGGAGAAAAACAGTATAATTTCAGATGTCATAATTGTGGTGAATTTGGACATAAAAGAGCTGACTGCAATAAAAGACCCAAAGACAAGAAAGGTTCTACAAATTCAGTAAATTGTGACGCTCAAGATTCTTCTATGAATTCGGATGCATATTGTTTTTCGACTGGTGCATTCAGTGAATCAGTTTCGTGGTATCTGGACTCTGGTGCGAGTGAACACTGTGAATGACTTGAAACATGTTGATAAAGTGCACATTCTTGAAAGAGAAGTTGTGATTAACGTAGCAAAGTCCGGATCTGTTTTGAAAGCAACACAGTTTGGTGAAATGAATGTTATTAGGTACATCAGTGGGAAGGCAGTGCCAATTTTGATAAAAATATTTTATTTGTTCCTGGACTAGCTCACAACTTACTGTCAGTGCATAAATTGGAGACAAATGGTTTCAAGGTTTCATTTGAAAATGGAAGAGCAATTATTCAAAAAGGAAAGGATGTTGTTGTAATCGCAAATAAAAATGAAACGAATATGTGTGTTCTGAAATTCACCAGGATGCCATGCTCAGCACTTTTTACTGGATCACTGGAAATTTGGCATCAAAGATTAGGTCATTTGAATTATACTGATCTAAAAGTACTTCCAAACTATGTGGAAGGAATGAACATTGAAGATTTGAAGACAACACCATCATGCACCATCTGCACTGAAGGTAAACAAACAAGACTTCCACATAATCAGAAGAGGTCAAGAGCAAAACGTCCACTTGAGCTAATTCATAGTGATGTTATGGGTCCTATAACTCCAACGTCTTATGATGGAAAGAGGTATATAATTACGTTTATAGATGATTATACCTATTTTACAACTGTTTATGTGAAGCAGAATAAATCTGAAGTACTGGAATATGTTAAAGAATGTGAAGCTATGGCAACAGCTCATTTCAATTCCAGGATTAGTAGATTTCGCTGTGATAATGGAGGTGAATATTTGTCAAATGAAATGAAAAGGGTGGTTTTTTTTTTTTTTTTTTTTTTTTTTTTTTTTTTTTTTTTTTTTTTTTTTTTTTTTTTAAAAAAGAAAAAGGTATCCAGTATGAATTGACAACAGAATGGAGTGAGTGAACGTATGAACAGGAACATTTTAAACAAAGCTCTCTGTATGTTATTAAACAGTAAACTTAGTAAATCTTTTTGGTCAGAAGCAGTGAAGACCGCTGTTTACTTGATAAACAGAACACCTACAAGTGCATTAAAAATGACAGTTCCTGCTACTTTGTGGTATGGAGAAATGCCAAAGTTGAAAAAACTGAAAGTTTTTGGTTGTGTAGCATATTTGCGACGTCCTGCAGAAGGAATTGCTGGAAAGTTTGATTCCAGAGTAAAGAAATGTTTCATGGTTGGGTATTGTTTGAATGGATATCGACTATGGTGTCCAGAAGAGAGACGCATCATTCTTGGAAGAGATGTTAAGTTTGATGAAAGTCATTTTGTTTTTGATAATGAAGATTGGTTCTCGTACAAAGAAGACACAAGAAATGTGATTATCAGTGATGAAGAAAATGAAACTGAAGATGTGACATCTCCTGAAAATGACTCCGTATCAAGTGAAAATGAAACTGAAGAGGTGAAAGCCCCTGAAATCTGCAGAAGTGTAAGAGAAACAAAGCGGCCAGCATGGATGGAAGATTATGCTGTACTAGCTCTAAATGCAGAAATGTATGTTGAGGATGTTCCAGAGACTTTCAGTGACATTTACAGCAGATCAGATAAAGAAGAATGGCTTCATGCTGTAGCAGAAGAGATGCGAGTAATAAATGAGAACAAGACCTGGACAGTATGTGAATTACCTGAAGACAAGAAGGCTATTGACACTAAGTGGGTTTTTAAAGTGAAACGTGATGATGTAGGCAAGATTAGTAGTTATAAAGCTAGACTAGTTGCTCGTGGTTGTACTCACAAAAGAGGGTTTGATTATAATGAGACATATGCTCCTGTGGAGAGGCTGACTACTTTAAGAACATTACTTGCTGTTATGAATCATGAAAAATTGATTGCAAATCAAATGGATGTAAAAAGTGCTTTTCTTCATGGAAATTTAAATGAAGAAATTTTTGTAAAGATACCAGCAGAATTTAATGAAAAACCAGGTGCTGTAGGTAAGCTAAACAAAGCAATTTATGGTTTGAAGCAAGCTTCAAGGTCTTGGAATTTAATGTTTGACAAGTTTGTTAAAAATTTAGGTTTTGTTCAAATCAATGCTGATGGATGTCTATATACTTTCAGGAACTCCAACACTAAGGTTTATGTTTTATTGTATGTTGATGACATATATTAGGAAATGATATTTAAAAAAAATGAAGAATTCAAATTAGCTTTAAAAGGTAACTTTAAGATGAAAGATTTGGGAGATTTGAAAATGTTCTTGGGAATTAAGATAGATAAGAGGGAGGATGGAATAATCATGAGTCAGAAAACTTATCTGGAAAATTTATTGAAGAGGTTTGGTATGAATGAATGCAAGCCAATTAACACACCCATGGAATTAAATTACAGGGAAGTTGAAAATGATAAAAGACTGCATGAGAAAGTACCTTATAGAGAATTAATAGGGTGTTTGCTGTATGTAACACAAACGACACGACCTGATTTAAGCTATGCTGTTAATTATTTCAGTCGTTATCAAAGTGATCCAAAAGAATCACATTGGAAAGGTTTAAAGAGAATACTGCGTTACATACAGGGCACAGTAAACTATGGGATGCATTACAAAAATGAGGGAGACAATGGAACTGTAATTGCTTATGCTGATTCTGATTGGGCAAATAGTTCAGATAGGAAATCAACAACCGGTTATGTCATCAAGCTCTTTGGTAACACCATAAGTTGGGGGTCTAAAAAGCAAACTACTGTAGCATTATCATCTACAGAAGCCGAATTTGTATCACTTGCAGCTTGTGCTGCAGAATATTTGTGGTTTGAGAAGTTGTTTCAAGATTTAAAAATTTTGAAAAGTGAAAAACTGGTAATTTATCAAGACAACCTGTCTTGCATTTCTTCTCTTTGTAAATGGGAATATAAAAGACTGAAACACATTGACGTGAAGTATGCTTTTGTTAGATACTTGTGTCTGAAAAAGATAATAGATGTTAAATACATTGCTACAGAAAATCAGTTAGCTGATATTTTTACAAAACTACTGTGCAAAGAAAAGTTTGAAAAAATGTCCAAAGGGTTGGGAATGTGTAAAATTGTAAACTAGTGTTACATAGAATTGAGTAATTTCTCTGATGTTTATTATTCTTTGTCTTGATGATGTACTATTTTCTTTTATTGTGTGGCTGCAATTGTGTTACCTGCAATAAATTCATTAAAAACTAAATGTTTGCATTGCATAAAACAGTGCTCTGGTAACAATGTTTTATCATTATTCCCTCTCCCTGGACTTTAATTCCCTCTCCAAATTACTAATTGCGTTCCTTCAGAGCTTGCTCAATGTTCAGATTGAACAACATTGGTGAAAGGTTACAACCCTGTCTTACTTCCTTCCCAACCACTGCCACCCTTTCATGACCTATGACTCTAATAATTGCTGTCTGGTTTTTGTACAAGTTGAATATAACACTTTGCTTCCTATATTTTACCCCTGCTAGAAAGAGAGTATTCCAGTCAACATCGTCAAAAACTTTCTCCAGATCCACAAATACTAAAAATGTAAGTTTCCCTTTCCTTAATCTGTCGTCTAAGATAGTTGTGATGTAAGTATTGTCTTGTGTGTTCCTTCATTTCTTTTAAATTGAATTTGATCTTCCCCAAGATTGGATTCCACCAGATTTTTCATTCGTCTGTAAATAATTCACATTATTATTTTGCAACCATGACTTCATAAACTAATAGTTCTATAATTTTCACATTTTTCTACACTTGCTTTCTTAGGAATTGTAATCATTATGTTCTTCTTGAATTATGGGGGTATTTTCCTAGTTCACACATCTTGCATATCAGGTTGAACAATTTGTTCATGACTGGCTCTCCTAATGATAACAGCAGTTCAGATGAGACATCATCTACTCCAGTGGCCTTGTTTCTACTCAGATCTTTTAGTGCTCTATCAAATTCTTCTCGCAGTATAGTATCTCCTACGTCATCTACCTCTACTTCATTTTCCACTTCTAGAATACTGCCTTCAAGTTAATTTCCTTTGTACAGGTGTTCTATATATTCCTTCCATCTTTCAGCTTTCCCTTCTTTGCTTAGTACTGGTTTTCCATCTGAGTTCTTGTTTCCAAATGTCTCTTTTATTTTTCTGTAGGCATTACCTATTATTCCCCTAGTTATACATTCTTCTACAATCTTTCATTTCTCCTCAAGTCACTCCTGCTTAATCAGTCTGCACTTCCTGTCAACCTCATTATTCAGCCATCTGTACTCCCTTTTGCCAGCTTCACTTGCATTTTTAAATAGTCTCCTTTCATCAATTAAGTTCAGTACCTCTTGTGTTATCCAAGGATTCCTATCAGGCCTTGTCCTTCTGTCTATATAATCCTCTGCAGCCTTCACTACTCTATCTCTCAGAGCTACCCATTTTCTGTTACTGTGTTACTTTCCCCCATTTCAGAAGATCCTTGCCTAATGTTCCCACTAAAACTCTTCCTTCAGTTTGTAGAGATTTTATCTCCTTAATTTTCTACCTTTTTGCAGACTCTTTAAGTTTTAATTTACAGTTCATAACCAATAAGTTATGGTAGCTGCACATGGATATGTCTTACAGTTTAAAACTTTGTGTCTAAACTTTTGCCTTATCATTATAAAGTCAATCTGGTACCTCCCAGTGTCTCTTGGTCTCTTCCATGTATATTAACGTCTTTCATGATGATTAAACGAAATTTTTGTGATGATTAAATTGTGCTCTGCACATAATTATACCGGGCGATCACCTCTCGTTTCACTCCTTTTTCCCAGTCCATATTCACCTACTACATTTACTTCTCTTTCCTTTCCTAAACCGAGATCCAGTCCTCCTATACAATTAAATTTTCTTCTCCTTTAACGGTCTGAATAATTTCTTTTTACCTCTTCTACATTTCTTTGATCTCCTCATCATCGGCAAAGCTAGTTGGCATATAAACTTGTACTACTGCGGTCGGTGTTGGCTTCGTGTCTGTCTTCACCACAATGATGCTTTCACTATGCTGTTCATTGTAACTTACCCACATTCCTATTTTCTTATTCATTATCAGACTTACTCCTGCGTTACCACCAACTGATTTTGTATTTATAACCCTGTACTCACCTGACCAAAAAAATCCTATTCATCCTGCCATCGAACTTCACTAATCCCCATCTTATCTAACTTTAACCTATACGTTTATCTTTTCAAATTTTCTAACATACCTACTTGTCTGAGGAGTAGAACTGTTGTGTGATGGAACACAATTTATTAACAACATAATAAAATCAACTGTAACTTGCGCACAAGCTGATTAACAACCACAGAGTAATTGTACATATCAAGGGACAGACACTAGTCAGAGATATGTATGCACGTAGTAATCTTACTTCGATAAATCACCACACTTCATCACTCCCCCCCTTTAGCATCAAAGATATTTTGGGTTGAATTTGACATGTCATCCGGAACAGAGCACATCAGGTCTGGAACTGGCTGCAGCAGTGTCCTGTGAAGTGGGCCGCAATGTCTGTTGTGGCTGATTGTTGGTAGGAAGCAGAGCAGGTGATATGTTCGTTGGGTCTGCAGGTATGGTTCTGTCACTGAAAGAGACACTGAAGGCTGGTTTTAGCCTGTCAATTATGGGTGTACCTATTATATCTATTATAAATGTTTTCTCTCCTCTAATGAGTACATGATAGGGTCCATCGTATGGTGATTGAAGTGGTGTGCATCGCGTCGCACAAAAACAGAATCACATGTTCTTAGTTCATTGAAAACAAATGGACGGTGACTTACTTGCTGCCTTGGGACCACAGGTTGTAATTGCCAGATATGAGTGCACAGTTTGGACACAATATCTGATGGTTCAATGTGGTCGTCTGGCATGTTGCCAAAGAACTCACCAGGTATATGAACCGATTGGCCATACACAAGTTCTGTAGATGTGGCTCCTAGGTCTCCTTTAAAGCTGTGCAATGCCAAGCAGGACGTGGAATGAGGAATCAGAGGAGGAACGACAGAGGTTGAAGATTGTGTGGTCGCAGAGTAGGTTCGAAATGTCAGTAGATAGGTGAGGGGTAATGGGACTGACGAATTCGAAGAAGGGGAGGTGGGGAGAGGAGAAAGAGAGAAACCCTGGAAGGGCAATGAGGGTGAAGAGGATGCAGGAGATTGAGGAGCTGATGGGGAAGGTGAGAGAGGGAAGGCTGGAGAAGAGTTCGACGGAGGAGAAGGGGGGACGAGTCGACGAAGGCCGGTTCAAGTCAAGTGATGGAGATGGTGGAGGCGGAGTTGTTAAGAGAAATAAAGAAGGTATTGCTGCCTCTCTTCAGGACCCGATGGGGGTCTGAGTATGGCAGCTGAAAAAGGGGGCAGACAGTGTCATCTCTGAGGAAAACGTGAGAACAATTTCAGAGTGCAGAAGGGATGCAAAGGGGGAGAAAGGAGTGATTGGTTGGAAAAGGAGGTCCAAGAGAGAAGAAACTGCATCAGTGTGAGAAAGGAAGTTGGCCACAACATTGTTCGCGCCCTTGATGTAGCAGACGTCAGTTGTGAATTGAGATAAGTAGTGAAAATAGTGGGGGAGGGTTCGAAATGGCAGCAGCTAGAGGTTTATGGTCTTTAAGAACATAGAAAGAACGGCTGTCTATGGAGAATGGAAGTGTTTGATGGCCTCATAAAAGGCTAGGAGTTCTGAATTGCAGGCCGAGTACTTTGTTTTTTAGAAGAACTGCAAAGGAGAAGTGACACCTTCGAGGGATTTGCTGAGAACTGCACCGATGGCGGTGTCACTCGCATCTGTAGTAATGAATAGTTTGGAATCTGGATGAGGGTGAACAATAGTGACAGATCTAGTAAGCAGGTCTTTAAGGGCCTAGAATGCCAAAGAGATAGGATCTGTCCAAGGAACTGGCCAATGACCAGATGTGTGTTTACCAGCAAGAGTATCTGTGAGCAGGGCCTGCAGTTCAGCAGCGCCTGGCAAATGTCATCGGTAGTAATTAATAGTGCTGAGGAAATGAGGTAATTCTCTAAAGGTAGTGGAATGGGGTAGGTTCCTGGTGTGATAAATCTTATCAGGGGGTGGGGAGATACCATTGGCCGAGACCATAAAACCGAGGAAAAGCACAGATTCTTAATGCAGTTGGCATTTGTTGTCATTCAGTTCAATGCTATATGCAGCAAGGGTGTCAAGAAGGATTTGTAAATGTTTTTTATTTACCTCAACTGAGTTGCTGAATACTAAAATGTTGTCTAGGTAAGCAAAACAAAATTTTAAGGGAAATAAAATCTCATTGATAAATCTTTGCCAAGTCTTGGTGGCATTCTTTAGGCCGAAAGGCATGAAACAATAGTGAAATACACCTATGGGAGTAGTGATTGCAGTCTTTTCAATGTCTTCAGGAGCCATAGGGATTTGGTGGTAAGCACGTTTGAACTCCACTACCAAAAACATTTTCGCGCCTGCCACATTCTGTGTAAAGTCTGCAATGTTCAGAATTGGATGATTGTCCATTATAGTGTGAGCAATGAGGCGGTGGTAGTCTCCATACATGCACCAAGAAATGTCCTGCTTGGGTACTAAATGAATGGGAGAGGACCAGATGCTAGATGAGGGTTCAATGACACATGACCTTACCAGTTTGGAAATTTGTTCTTTGATGGCCATCAACTTTTCCGGGCTGAGGTGACGCAGCTTGCTAGTGATGGGTGGACATCTATAATACACAGTTTGTGCACCATTCCATTCATAACCACTGATACATACCATGCAATGGCAGGGAGGTCAAGTTTGCACTCACAGTTAATGTTTGTTGAGACGGGCCGGGCAGGAGCCAGGGGAGCGGTGTTGCCTGGTGCGTGTCACATAGAGCGAGCAAATAGGGGAGAGACTCAGTAGCGTTGGTAGCTGGCGAAACCGAGGCATTGGGGGAGTTACAGTTTAGGCCGCATGTTTAACTGGGCCTGCCACTGGCACACTGGCTGGCATCAACTGTGAGTTCCTACAGTGGCCACGAGCTGGAAGTGGCACATGCATCACGGTAGCCGACTGCTTGACTGGTGGAGTGGAAACAAATGACGAATGTGAGGCACGAGCAGCAAAGTTAGTGTTCTTTGTGGCTGCCTCAGTGGGACACCACACAGGTTGAACGTTCATGGGAGGTGTTAGTATGGAAACACAGATCTGTTTACAAAAATCTGCATACGAGTGGCGAGGAGTAGCACTGTCACAAACACTGTTAACCTTGCGTGTGGGTATGACGGTACTGGAAACACTTTTTTAAGGAACACTTGTACCAACCTTAGAGTCAAGAGTCCCGTCAGCTTGATTGCAGATTGGGTGGACTCCAACTGAGACTGCATGTCAGCCAGGTGGCAAGCAATGTCCTCGTTCTCACGGTGCAGATGGAGCACACATTCACATTTGCTTGACTTTTTTGACAGGAGCAACTCAGATTGTTTAATAGAATCGAAGCACTCACATAATGATTTCCTTCTTGTGACACAGTTTGATAACTTCTTATTCGTGCACAATTTAGAAGACAAGTCCTCAAACTTCTTAACAGTTTGTAAACACTCATGAACAACAGGTGAGTTAGTAGGCCAACAGTCAGAGCTCAACAGAGTACAAGAAAAGTAAGTGTTTGTGGGGTGGTGAAACTCCAAACGTCACAAAACATCTAGAGAAAGTTTGTGATGCATTAAGAAGTCCATGCTTAGGATGGGTTCCGGCAAATCTGCTACCAAAAAGTTCCACAAAAGTTTGCAATTTGACACCAGGTGGACAGTAAAAGTCATTGAACCTGCACATGGCAGCTGTGTAGCACTGTGAGGGTGGAGTGGGTCGGTAGGCATCGAAGGCGGCAATAATGAAACATCAACACCTGTGTCATTCAGGAATTGAACATTAGAAATACAGTCACGAATGTACAAATGAGCACTCGATGATAAAAAATCACTAAGGGAGTGGAACACATGTGGATGCCCGTGGTTGTCCAAGCAAGAGGCAGCGCCCAAACCATCCTGCACTCCGAGTTTGGTTGGTGACACAGCAAAAAACACTTCCTTGCAGCATCACCAAAGTGACTGTGGAAATAGCGGTATGGATAGTATGGAGCTTGTTCTTAAGGAAAGCGAATTAGTGGTGGTGGACCATCCTCAGCGTCGGAGAAGCTACTTGCCGGTATTGCAGTGGGGCGGTGAAGCAGACAGCTGGTCAGCGTGTGGGCATACATGTACGCCTGGTTTCTTCATTGCTGAATGTTTGATGTGTGAGTGGCCCCGCCCGTCAGAGGGAGCATGCAGACAAGACTGCGAGGCTTGCCGCTCGCATGTTTCACGTAGGTAAGCATTGTACACTCTGCCGGCGATACATATCCGCTCACTTGGCGACTGCAAAAATGTTGTAAGTTAGGGCCATCTGTACAGCAAGTGGTAACTTCCTTGAACACACAGCCATGAGGGTGTAATCAGGCATGTCATGTTAAACAGCATACAAATATGATGCCAAAGCTATGATGGCTTATTGTCCCTCAAGCGTTCCTCATGGATGATGTGTCAAATGCTGTCCTCAAGCGTGTGAGTGACCCTCTCCAGGATGGTTTGTTTGGCGAAGGTGTACCGGTCCAAAGCAGGTAGAGATGTCACAAGATCACAGATCAGATCCACATGTTCATGGAGATGTGTGATTAGACACAGGTAGCGAGCTGCGCTTTTGAGCATAATGATCGAATATTTGTTCAGCAAATGCAAACCATGTCAAGGGTGCCTCAAAGGAGAAAGGTGGCAGCTTAGGAAGTCGTCCAGGTGGTGGCGACATAGGTGCCTCTGGAACACCCGCAGTGTGGCAGGCGCCGACTTGCTGTGGCGCTGTGAGGGAGCTTGATGTTGTTGTCAAGTCCTGTGGGGTCTCAAAGATGAGTGGGCTTGTTGTGGCAGGTAGAGGCGAGATGACTCAGGCGACCACTGCAGCAGAGGCACCAGTGTGTGCCATGAAAACAGGTGGATGTGTGAACTGGTGCAGCCAGGCATGTTCTTCAGCGTCGACAGTGGGAGTGGTTGTTGTACATGCGGCACAGCAGACACATCACATGATGTGGAAAGCACAAAGGACACACTGACACTTTGAGGCATATTAAAGTTCACATCACCACTAATGGAGCGGGCAGATCTGCTCAGAGAGTCACTTAAAACAATGGTGGTGCGGATTGCACAAAGCTGGCGGACCTGCTGTTAACAAAGTTCAAGTCAGTTGTGCGCACAGAAAAAGGAGCATCCGCAACAAGCGAAAATTATTCTTCATTGGGTGATTGATGCATGCACTGTGATGAATGCCATTAGAAGCAAGTCCAAAACTGGAAGCACTGACGAAGTTAATAGGAGCCACTGCACTTCGTTGGGAGAGCATGTGGTCAGCAGAAAGATACACACATATGCTCGGCAGGGCGGTTGCCAGCCTAAAGTTCAAATTTTGCCTGGTAGAAATGTTCGTGTTCTACATAATTTGAGAGTTCTGCACACACAAAATGTGATGTGGACTCTGAAATACAGTGTTCATTGACGAAATAGCAGAAAACATAAGAGGTGAGCCAAAGTCTAGGTCCATGAAGTCTAGGTGTAACAAACATGTGCTGTGAGAAAAAGTTCTGTGAATACAAATTCGGAGCACTCAAAGCAGGTGCACGCAGGATTCGTGATGCTGAAGTTGCTGCAGCTTGAAATCTGGGCAGAGATGGCACAGTTGTGGTCATTGTAATCATACCATTGAGACAATCAACTCCATATTTAACAGTGAAGAAACACACAAAAAATGGATACTGTCCCACAACTCATGGAAATCGCCGGTGTACACGACTTCGGGGTCACCAGTATGGAATTAAGTGGGTGTGTAGCCCCAATAATTATCACATGTACCTGAGACAACTCTTTATTACATATCACAGATACATACAAAAGAGAACTGGTTAACATGGCTGGCGGGCTCAGTGGGGCTGAGCTCCAAAGATCTCGAGTCACAGATATTTCACAAGTCTATAGGTTTTGGTTGATTTCTTGATATTCCTGCAGCTGTTTTTTTCCTTCACAGCTTGGTCAATGAAAACATTGAATAACACTGGGGAAAAACTACAACCTTGTCTTACTCCCTTTCTAACCAATGCATCCCTTTCATGCTCTTATAACTGCTGTCTGGTTTCTGTACAAGTTATAAATAACCTTCTCATCCCTATATTTTATTCCTGATGATTTCAAAATATGAAAGAGTGCATTCCAATCATAATTGTGCAAAGCTTTCTTCAAATCTATGAAAGCTAGAAGTGTAGGTTTATCTTCCCTAAGTCAGTATTCTATTATAAGTTGTAATGTGAGTATTGCCTCATGTGTTCCTAGATTTCTCCAAAATCCAAACTTATCTTCCCTGAACTTGACTTCTACCAGTTTCCCCAGTGTTCTGTAAATAAACCGTAATTAGCTTTTTGCAAACCTTGATTTATTAAAGTGATGGTTGTGTAATTTTCACACTTATCTCCACTTGATTTCTTTGGAGTTCAGATTCTTACATTTTTCTTGAAGTCTCAGGGTATTTCGACTGTCTCTTACATCTTGCACACCAATTGGAATAATTTTGTCATGGCTGTCTCTCTCTGTCATCAGTAGCTATAAGGGAATGTCGTCGACTCCAGGGGCTTGTTCTGGATTACATGTTTCAGTGCTCTGTCAAATTATTCTCTTAGTACAGTATCTCCTCTCCCATCTTCATTGACTTCCTCTTCCTTTTCTACAATATTGTTTCAAAGTTCATCACCTTTGTAGAGCCCCTCTACATATTCTTTACAACTTTCCCTTCTTTGCTCAGAACAGCTTAACTGCCAGTTCTTGATATTCATACAGCTCCTTGTCTTGTCTCCATGTACCTTGTAACAAAGCATGTGGGGATTTATTCCCATCTGCTTGCATTAGGGAACGTCCAGATACCACTGTTGCGTAACAAAAGATATGAATGTAATTAAAATTACTAAAAATTTCCGGGCTGTTATGCCGTGGTCTAGTGGATTTACTATTAAAACCTAACGTTTCGTGCCCGACTGCAGAGGACATTCTCAAGGGGGATCGTGGCACTTTTGGATGTCCGATTCACACCCTGGCTCGCTACTGACTGAAGCCAATTTTCGTTTACAAGGGCTCGCGCGCAGTGGTGTAACGTCAGATGTTTTTGACATGTGCGCGCAATTCGTCGTTGCCGATTGTCTCCGTCCGTTAATGTCGTCCCATGGTGGAAGACTGTTACATTTCTTCTTTAAAACCGGAATCCAGATATATAGTTTTAATAGTAAATCCACTAGACCACGGCATAACAGCCCGGAAATTTTTAGTAATTTTGACCATTCCGGCCATGAAAGTTTACAACATGAATGTAGTCTATTATCATGTTCTTTTCCAAAACTTTTTTATTCTTTCCTTATAATGTAAAGCCATTTCTAATTACTTGGTGTCATATAAGTTCATTTAATTAGCAAATATTAATTATTTCATGGCAGAGGAGTACTGTAAGAGTTCAGATAGTATGCCAATTAGTTTTTCTGATAAAACTAAGTAAATTCTTGTCTCGTAATATTAAAGTAGGTATTATTATGTTTCACAATTAATGTTAGGAAAGCTTTGCTCTGCTTGTTTCTGTATAATTACCATTAATTATGAAAGTATTGTTGATATACCTATTTTGTTCAATACATAAATGAAACACAATTATTACAACTAATATTTATATATCAATTTACTCAGTATTATTTACACTATCTTTTACTATAGCCAGTGGTATGTAGTTGTTAACTTTCACATTATAATTAATTTAATGTATATAAATAACAATATGTAATTTTCATTGACATTGTTTGAAAGATATAAATGGGATGCTTTCACACCATGTAATTGTTACAACTTGGTTAAGAGGCACAATTCATGCCAGTTCCAAGTATTATTAGGAGTATTGTTGCATCCATGATCAGAGGCATAATCCATGTCAATAGGCAGTCTTATTTCATGATGTATCCAAGGTACAACCCATCACTTTGAATCTTAATTTTGAACAATTAAGTAACAGTTCTTCAGTGTTAGTTGCGTGGAAAGTGTTTCTACTGTTATTATGAATGGACTATTAATATTTGTGCCATATTAATATGCACGTCAGTCTTGTGTATTCCACACATGAACTGTGTAAATTCATATTACTGATGTGTGGGCTGTATGTACTGGGTCCTAGTGATTGCAATCAATGAGATTTATAGGCTGCCTACATCATTTGTAGTGGATTAGTTTTGCCCCATGAAATTTCAGCCAGCTGCTACCGAGAGTGCCGATCAATGAGGACATAAAGAATCAACAATCTATGAACTGGTACATTTCCTATAGACGATATCTACCTTTCCCCTTGTTGTACATGTTTTCTTACAAACTTAGCTAATTGTTAGGTTCAAATGGATGAAACGAATATTATAGGTGGCGGATTTCAAGGTGAAAAAAAAAATGTATAAAAATAAAGATTGTTTGACTTACCCAAAGCACAGGTTCGCCGATAGACACAAATAAAAACACACACAAAAATTCAAGCTATCACAACCGTTGATCGCTTCTTCAGGAAAAGAGGAGGAAGGAGAGGAGAAAGGGAAGGATACTGGTTATAAGGAAGTGGAAAAGGAGTCATTCCAATCCCAGGAATGGAAGGCAAGTCCTTCCACTCCTGGGATTGGAACTGCTATTTGGAACTACTGAAACATCAGTGGCACAGCAGCATTTGTTTCTTTGCTGATGCATTTTCTTGAGCTTCGATGGTTACAGTAGTGTCTTGTTCTTGGCCACCAAACCAAACTTATTTCCTTCACTGGCAAACCAATCCAATTTATTGCATCCAGGACAGAAACTGACCACGCTTAAACAGAAGTGATTGGATGAATAATCTATATATGATTATGAAGACTTTAATGTGTAAATCACTGCTTGATCTACTGGTTGAACCTGGCAGGAACCAAGCCAATTTAACATTTGACAACTTCACATTCGGGGGACATGTTGCACTGTCCACGATTAGGATAACTTGGCAACTTGCTTTTTGAATTTCTGCATTGAAAGTGCTTAGCCATTCTTCCATAAGACCACTCCATCATCCACACCTTATTACTTCACCATGCAATTGGAAGCTTACTGACATCTACATTTTTGAAACAATGTGCCTTTCAATCACCAGTGGCTTCTCCATTTTACTCGACGTGTTTCCACACAGCATCAAACCAAGTCTTTTCTTGGACATTTTCCCACTGAAACACATTTCACCTCCAATAGCCAGCAATTTTGAAGGCAACACATGCCATTTCATCGGCATTGAACTTTGTCTTTTGGATCATAATCCGCAATTAAGTTGGGACAGTTTCATCTTCCATTCCGTTACTACACTTTCCTCTACATCTTTAGAATCCCCATTCAATGTTGTGCCTTGTTTTGAAACTGTCCAGCCATCCTGTGGATGCTTGGAGTCTGTATTTCCAAGCTCTTAAGTGACTATCAGAGCCTCACTTTGCAATACAAGTAGAGGTAAAGGCAAGTTTTTTGCCCACAAACTAACAAACCACACCCACACAATTTCGTTAATTTCATTTCCGGGCTTCTTCAGTTTCTTTTCATTAATTTGTCCCATATCTTATCCTTGTCCCTTTAAGTCTCACAAATGTGTGTTACTACACTTAAAACGCAACATAGTTTTGCGCACAGAGGGTTTATCTTTCACTCGCTTTGATTACATTAATCTTTTCACTAAGTGTTAACGGCACATGCCGTTCGTTTGACATAATGTACAGTATCACTTACAAAGCTACCTGTGAACAAACTTGCAGAGTAAAATCACACTTCAACAAAACAAATACTTTTTTCACTGCACACATTGTAGCAGATTATTCACTGGTGTGCAACAATGTTCCCGTATGAACTAGCATGAGAAAGCTTAACAAACTGAGTGCTCCATTTCCTTTTACCTACTGTACCGACACTAAGTGTGACTCATTCCTTGCACAAAGCTGCACCATTTTGACATCTACACTTGCAGCTCCAAGCTGCCGTGAACATTTTTCTTGGTTTTGCACCACTTATTATCGGTAGTAAAAGCAACTTCCTTGTAGAATCAGGAATAAGTAATATAGATTGTATCACCACTGTACTGTTGAAGCTCTTTTCTGTATTATACAATGAATTATTCGGTAATGTATCTGAAATAGCTTTCCATTTCTGCATTACGCGCATTCTGCTTTATACTAAATATCTGCTTATAAAAGTGTATTGACTGTATTGGGACTGAAATGCTTCTATGGATTAATTATACAACTGCTACTTTGAGCAAGTTTTACTGTACCTGAAAATGTTCACCCTAAATGCTTAATCCTGAGAATTCTTAATTTCGTTAACAGATGTTTCATTTCGCAAAGTAAAAGTATTGCAAAATATATACCATCAATTTTACTTTAATTTTGCTAGTGTCTACAATATAACTAATGTGGACATTGGAAGTGTTATAGAACATCACACTTGTAAAAATATCAAGAATTTGTAATTAAAATAATTATGGAACAAAAGATTAAAATGTGATGAAAATGCTTTTCCAACAACAAAATAAGTAACAGATGCATTTACTCTTGGCTGCCACTTATACTCTACAGTAAGCTGGCATCTAATTTTAAAATGACACTGTACCGAGGTGTGAATATGGATTTGGGGGTAGTTTATGGTCTTATAATAGTACTAGTATACGAGGACCCTTGAGATGCTCACTCCAATAATGTTGCGAGTTAAACATTGGCTAAGAAGGCTATTAGAAATGGTTGCTGTTGAAACAGATTAATTATGTTAATTGCTGTGTGGCTGCCAGTGGACACAGTAGGGTGCGATGTCTAACACAGAGTGACTGGCCTGACACAAAACATCCATCCTTAACTATACAGCAATCAATGTGTTAATAACATTTGAGGCCACAGAGTGATAATTGTTGACACCTTCTTGACCACCCCCAAAGACGTGAAGCTCGATCTTACAAAATGTCTACTCACAACATACTGCTCTTCTATAGTTTTTTTGGTGGTGGTTCTC
The DNA here is from genome assembly GCA_026315105.1 of Locusta migratoria. Classification (NCBI taxonomy): domain Eukaryota; kingdom Metazoa; phylum Arthropoda; class Insecta; order Orthoptera; family Acrididae; genus Locusta; species Locusta migratoria. Next base: position 679,452,262 of record CM048744.1, read on the forward strand.
TGTAATGACAGACAAAAACATTTGTTAAATTGGAGTGGCAGGGATTTATCCCTGAAAACCATGGACATTTTATTAACATTGCAGTTAACGGTCCCTCTGCAGATGTAGAATGTATAACTAATTGCTTTATGCCTATGGTATAATTTGTGGGGAACTGAAGTAACGAAAAGCTCTGTACACAAAGTGTAGTGGCCAGCTTCATGATATGTCTCTCTGTCAGGCCTGTTCAGATATGGTTATTCTTTTCATTCATATATTGGCAAATTGGCCTACAGTGAATTTGTGTGTTTATGGAGCTCACACCTGGGTAGAAATGGCTTTTCAACGCTTACAAGTCTGGACTGTCAACAAAATAATATTTCCTACTTTCAAATTCTTCAGTTAGTCCTACAATAACATTCTAATAATGGGAAGTCCAGGTTGGAATTAACAATATAGTAATAGGACAGTTTACAACTCACCACAGAGACGTGTCACTGAGCTGTTACAGGCACATAAAAAAGACAAACACATACAACACTTTCAGCTATGACTTTCTTCAGAAATAGGAACATTCAAGAAAGCACACAGGCACACAACACAATCACACAACATTCATCACATATAAATGATGGACACATTGCTTTTGTGTTGGGGTTGAAAAGGTGACTTTTCTGTTTCTTACAACAAAACAGTGTATCCAACAGGCAAACTACACTGGATATAAACTTTATCCCGGATATCTACTATTTTAGAACATTTCACAGAACTTACGTCAGAACAGTAGAGTGCACTGAATCACTGTAGAGAAAACGCACATACTTTTGAAAGAATCTAGTAGGGGAGAATGAAAAGTGCTGAAAGAGTGAAGGAAAATATTTGAACATGAAATTAGCTAGTGATTAGCTTTTTACCAATTTGATCACAATTACTTATCCAATAGTTGCTGCTACTGAAGAATTTGGTGTGTGTGTGTAGAGATTAAAATTGTGAACAGATGCAGGGAACAACTTTACATGATTTCTTTGTTATGTATTTGTTGCTGACCATAGATAGTAGGAATCCAGTTTCAAATTCACTCAGTAGACTTTTGATCCACCACAGAACATACACACTGCTCTGTTTCCATTTCAGTTATTAATTCTAACCATTTTATGATAGGGGCCATATGTAGTTATTAAAGCAATACTTTAATGACCGACTTCAGAATATAAATGTATTCCGCTGAGTCACTTGAAGAAGAAAAGAAGGGCATACACAAATATGCTAAAGTCATATTAGGCTTAGACTTTGCATACCTGTGAGTAGTCAACAAATTTGTCAGAGGTGTGGCTGCTGTCAGCTACAGCCGAGCCAGGCATGAGAAAATTGGAAATTAAAATATTGAAAATAATTCTGCGAAATAAACTCTAAATGTTTACAGACTTTCAAATATTTTATTTAGAAATTATTGATAAAGGAGGGGAAGGAAGAATGATTAGGAAGGAAAGGATTGACAGTGGCTGCATTAGGGCATTGAAATTAAACAATGGCATCAAGTGAAAATTTGAGCCGGGCCAGAAATCTAAGCCAGGTATCCCGCTTCGGGCCAGCGGTCCCCTTATCCACTTAGCTACTGCGCTCGCCTCTGATCTGTCTCCAACTTCCACAAGTTGCACACTACGGCTGTAGTGCCCGTATCGTCCATGCCCTCTTACATTCGCCATTACAAATTCCTGTGTGTGGTCAAGCGTCTGACCACATCTGTGGTGAAGTAAATGAAGCTAAAGCCGTCTACACATGTAAGTACTTATTATATTGGTGTAGTGTCTGTTTTTTCGGAGATGTCCGAAATAACAGACACCACACCAATACAATAAGATTTTATTTAGAGTTGATGTATTGTGAACAGTCAAATGTGTTCATTAACTAAGTAAGGGAGGGGGGGGGGGAGAGAAAGGTTTAAGAACCTGGAGTTTGAAACTTGGGTATAGCCAAAGGTTGGTGTAAGTGTGGGACAGACACCCAGCATGCTGTAGCATTTCCTAAAGAATTCATCTCAGTGTTCACCTAGACTGACTTGGGGAACCCATAAGACAAATACATCTGAATCACTAGGCTGAGGTTTAAATTTGTTTTCCACACATTCAATGGAGTCTAGTGACAATCTCTGAACACATACAAAACACAGACAACTGTAGTAAATTCATAAATGTATGTAAAGCACTTAGGTACATCAAAATGCTTTGTTCAAATATAAATTAAACAGGAAACTTTTGCAACCATTTAATTTTTTGATCCAGCCTCATCAGGAGAGTGAAATAAACAAACAATGCAGAGTTATTATACAATGGCCTATAATAGGATTTAACTGAATGCTTCTCTCTTAATCATTAACTTCAATAGTTGGCCATGTATGGAAAATGAAACCAATCATTACATTAATTTTAGACTACACATTTAGAAAAGATATGAAGCATTGTTTTTATGCAGTTTTGAAGGGTTTGAAAAGTAGACAAAGATGTTAGTCAGGCCCAACAGATTATTAGTCAAGGTTCTGAACTACAAACAAATTCAAAACCAAGAATCACAATTCTTTACCAATGTACTGCCAACCAGGTAACTGTTTGACATAATTACCACTTTATTATCAATTTAAATTATTGTTCACAAATTTCAACTACCCAGTTTTGTTTTAATGTTACTGTACACAGCAAATAAATTTTCAATATCTGGTTGCAGTCATGCACACTGACAGGTATGTGTTTTGTACAAAAATTCTGAACCTATAATAATGTAGAAAAAATTTCACACAGTATAGTGTCCTTTCACAAAGTTTACAGTTTTTTCTCTGAACACTTACTGAAACAATATCAGTCAAAAAATTTTGTTTAGCACCAGAGTTGAGAAGTACCTGAAACAATTTGAAGAAGTTTGCTAACAGAAGAAATCGTATGGCAAAATCTCCTTATTGTTTGAGCACTCAGCTGATAAACAATATTAAAATACGACTGAGCAAATTATTTCTTGCTGGTATTTCAGGTGCACTACTAAACCAGCTCTTTTATGGTGCTGTCAATAATATATCATTCAAGAGATTAGGAACTATTTATAGTGCAGTTTCTTAAAAATGATCATTACACCATTCACTTCTGTGAAAACAAAAATAAGTTTCCCCTCATTCATACCACAATATTACAATCCACTGCCTGTCAGAGATATACTGTACAGTAAGTTGTGGAATATGAGATTCATACATACTAGGACCACTTTTTCTTATGAAATACATGATTTTAATACAAGTATTAACACATTTATGATGTTCACTGAACAATGAACATAAAATCCTGGTGCACAAATTACAATTAACTGGTGGCAGTCAACAGGATAAAAGAATCCAGCTATTTGAAATGCTTTTTAGATGGGAAACAATCATTTGCTGACAAGTAATACATTAAGTGCAATGGACTTTTTAACATACACTGACTAGTGGATTCCACTACCAGCATAATCAAAAATGAGAGACTTTAATGGATTAATCACAGAACATTAAATAGAAAATTCGAGAATATGTTTCCATATTGTTGTCAGATTTTTTAAAAAAAATGACAAAAATCACCCTCTCATAATTCAAAAAATGAATTTACAAACACACATTTTTCAAATTACAACAAACTATCTTGTTTCAGATTCAGTGCCACAACACAAAGCAATTCCATTACCAACACAAAAATAAAGATTACAAAAAAAAATTTATTTCACCATTGACTTCAACAAGCACACTATCTGTATGCACAGGCAAGTTTACAGCCATATTATTTGTTTGAATATTAACTGCTGTTCTCTAAATGAGCACAACAGACACTTCCAATAATAAAAAAATAATAAAAAGAAATCAACATCCAGATCTGCATGGAAAGAGTTACACTCAGTATTTCATGTTGAATTACCTCAGATGGGGAGCTAAACATATAAAATGAGTAAAGTAGTGTAACGAGGTACAGGTCTGAAATTTCACCACGTTACCCATCTGAATACTACTTCCAGAACACATTTAATAGGAAACAATCCACAGGAAACTATCTATTCTGAAGCCACACATTACATTTAATATCCATTTCCCTATCCTTGTTTTGATACTACGTTACGAATAAATGATTATCTATGTTCAAAACATCTCATTTTCACAGTAGGTCCGAACAATGAGAACACACCCATACACTGTGGCATACACACAATTATATTTTTGCCAATGAAACAAATGCTGCACTGAATAAGGGCTGTTTGTCATTTATCACTATGTCTTTACAAAAGTCATTGGAAGAGCAATTTTTGACACATCACGTTGCGTAACGTTTGGTCCAAAGCCTTGCAATACGATCATGTTCTTCTCTGTTCTGCAAATACTGTGTTGCTATGCTGCCAACAAGAGGATCAGCTGGAAAAAAAAATTAAGTGTAAATTGGGTGACCTGGAATTATGGGAAAGGCATTAAATATATTAAAAATTAATTGAAGCATAAAATTACAGCGACAAAACAATACTGGATTCCCCCTCCCCACAAAAAGTGTATAAATAAATAAATATAGCACAAAAGTATAAACAGCTGTGAAGTTTATTATTATTGAATGATATTTTAATTTAATAACAATAACAAAACCTTCATTATTCTAGAAAAATGTTCAGTGAGAATGGTTCAAATGAATCAACTCAGAAGATTGTATCAGCAATAAATGCGTATGATGACTTTGATGTAGGCAGCGGTAGCCCATGACTCACTCCCGTCCCCCCCAACACCCGAGATATCAGGTCCTGGATTTGGACGATAAAACTTATTTTGTATATAAACGTTGGTTTATTGTTTTTCATTTCACATTTTGTAAATTATTTTATAGAACCTCCCCTAATTTTTCACACATCCCCAGAAATTCCAATGATGCAATTTGCATTATGACTACCCCCCCTGTGGGCACCTCTTCATGTAGGTGTAGGTCTCTTGTATAAAAGAGAAGGTCAGCCCAACACAAAGTTCAGCAAAGATGCAGGAAATACCGAATACTAGATAACAAAACAACAGGGGCTGACCTCCACTTTACCCACATGGTCGCGATGACATATCATCCTACGTACTTCAGTATCATATATGATACCGGAGGTCTTTACTTTTTGTTTCGCCGTTCGTTGATACTGGCAAGTTGGGCCACTGGTATCATATGCTATAGCCTACAGGTGGCAGCTGTGTTTAGTAAGAGTGGACATTGTACTGCAACAACATGCAGCATAGTAACAATAAATTAAACAGTTTTATCAACTGTTATTACTTCGGATATTATATCTTGTTTTTAAAATGTCTGAACTAATATGACACAAAATCCAATGCTTGAAAGTTGTTTTACTGTTACCTATGTACAGTTTTCTGAGAGGTATCACCAATGATACCCCAGGACTCTATTACTACAAATGTGTTTGTTAGCCACATCAGTTTATATGTGCAAGATAAGCTACATAACCTATGTATCATGCTTTACATATATTATTTATAAGCAGCTCAGATGTAGAACTGTCTGAAGATGATGCTAATTTAACTGTCAAGGCTCAAATACCCCCAGCAAGTGAGATATCATCAGAATCTGAAGACGATTCTGTGTTTCTGGGTGAAATATGATTAAGTGTAGGATGGAGGCACAAATCTGAGTATGCAGATTACAACTGGAGGTAATTTGCTAGTTCAACTGGACAACAAACCAATTTTATTGCTTCATCTGCCTATGGCATTGAACCTCAACAACAGGTTTAGCGTTGGTCGAAAAAGGATGCAAAACATGTAAGCATTTCTATGCCAAACATTATTTCTCAGTACAATTCCTATATGGAGGGTGAAGATGTATTTGACAGGGTTGTAGGGTTTGCCATAGCTGCTGCATGGCTAGAATACAGACAGGATGCTATCCAAAATAAATGGACAAGCAGGGATATAAAGAAGTAATACGCATTTAAACTTGACATTGCTCACAATATGATCTTCTACAAGAGGCCTGTGGAACAAAACGAGTGCATCTCGGAGGAGGATGACAGACAGGAAGAGCCCAAACATACAAGAGTACCTCAGCCAATGCCACCAGTCCAGTCAAGGCCATCAAACACGTTACACTTGCAAGAGATGAGAAATTCTCACCTGAAGTGCAGCTCCAAATGTAAGTTCACAGGATGTAAGGGTCTGACCTTCATTTGTTGTACAGAATGCAAGATTTTTTATGCATCAGAAGTGAACACAACTGTTTCTTGCAGTTTCACAGAAGGTAGTAAAAATACTAGCTTAAATTTGCAAAGTGAAATCATAATTTGTGTTTTTCCTTACACATATATTTTGTAGCAGCTGAGTCCCTAGGTATCAAATTTTACATCATCTGTAAAATTTTATTAAAATGAAAATTGAAAATTCAAGAGTATTTCGTGCTTGCTTATATATACAGTAGCCCAGAAACCCACAGTTACAGTAATAAAACATTGCATGAATTATTTCACACAATCCAAATTGGAATGGACTAATGGTATTCTACCAGAGTCATGTTTCACTGCCCAAGAACCAAATTACCTGTGACTGAGAATATGAATGCCATTATACAGTTATTGGGTAAAAGGCGGTGTTTTCTTACAAGTTACACTTAACCCTGTCGCAGTGCAACTCACTGCTACTATGTGGTAAGCTGTAAGAGAGGACAGCTTACAATATACTGAATTCTACACACTAAGGTAAACCTAGACAGCAAATCATATTAGAACCTGTGGAATTGTCCCTACTTAACTTTTTCAGCCCAAGTGGTATTGTAGAGAAACCAACATAATATATTTGCTTAGTCTCTACTGGAAGTGTGGTTTCTTGCGGAGTACACCTTGGGTCGTATGAATAAATAAAGAGCACATACTCCACAGAAGATTCTCAGAGCAAAAGAACGAACGTTCTCTGAGTAAGTTCTAAATTTCGTATGAATAAAAATTTCTAAGCATATGCTCTGAGCAGGTAGTTCATTCTCGCTACCTCCCCTCCTCCTCCTCGAGTAAGTTCTCCGAGTGTCATGCAGGCCACACATCAGCTGTCCAATCGTGTATTTCTTTAAACTAGCCCAATCAGGCAAATTATTAAGTGTACAAATATGTAGTAGGCATCTACGTGTTCAGGAAGAACTGTATTATGTTTAGATATTAGTTTGTTGTGAAGGAGCATATTATTAAGACTAAATGTGCACTTTTTACGAAAATGTATTCTCCTGATATAAAATTGCCATCACGCGAGAAACTCTTTTGTTAATGTAGTAGGATTAGCACAATTTGCGAACAAAATTTTAAGAATGCATCACATATTCATCTGTAACAACGTGGAATGCTGTCTGAGTGTTTTAACATGAGATACGCCTTACTTGTTAAATATGACACCCAATGGTTTGCTCATAAGCATTAGGCCATGCGGTTTTGAACAAGAAACAGGCTGTTAGGTATGTAATTAATCAGCTATTAAATTTCCTGCCGTGTTTACTTACTTCTAACATAACAGAAGTTATGATTACAAAGTCAGAAAACATATCATAAATAGGCCAACCGGTTTGGATAGAAACAGTACTTCAGTAGACCTACTTGGTATTCAATATTTATTTTGTGATAGAAACTTTGAAATCATGGGATACACTTTATTTGGAACTAACAGCATAAAGTCTTACTAATAGACCTTATTTAAAAACATTATTATTTTGCTATGTAGCTGTTTACAACTGAAAATATACACTCCAAACAAATGGGTAAAACACGCAGCAGAATCCATTTGTGTTTCATTTTTATGTCGGTAATGAAAACATACCTCTTACATCACTCTCGTCACTACATAAAATGCTGGAAGTGTCACACAATTTTTCTGAAGGAAGATACTTGTCAACAAAATGTTTTTATTTGTATGAACTTATTAGATCCCCTCGTATTTCTTAAAGACTATGTATAAAGGAACTTGTTTCTGCCTTCTAAGTGACAAAAGTATTGTCATTTTTATTATAAACCACAGTGAAACGTTACCTTAATAGAAGTTACTCAGCACGGAGTATGCCAGTGAACTTACTTCAGAAATCTGAGAATGTTCTCCAGTCATGAGAAACTTCTGTAATTTTATTCATATGAAATTGGAGAACGTTCTCTGCTGTGAGCAACTTCGCTCACCCTGTTACTCACGCCGAGAATGTACTCGGCTGAAGTATATTCTTTGACTACCTTTATTCATGCGAACCAGAGTATGTTCTCTGGAAATCTGAGTATAAAGTAGATACTCAGTTTTATTCATACGGCCCCTTGTCTTTGTTAATCCAGGGTGGCCACTCCCTTGGCTGATTAAATTTCCCCGATTTTTCCAGGATGTATCCAGAGTTTTATATTTTTCCCAAATTACCTTTTTAGGGATTAAATCAATTTATTATTGAGCTTTAAGTATATTACAGTACTTCATTGTTTTTAAATTGCTGCTTTTATAATTGACAAGCTGTGAACCTGGCACTGCCCAGTTTATCAGACACTCAGTCTATATCCCCCCCCCTCTGCACCCACCTCTTTCTCTCCCATCTCTCTGTTCATTTCCACCCTTCCCTCTCTCGGCAAAGTTTTCTGCAAGGTATCCTCTGTCATGTACCATACAAACATTTATGTACCCAGTGACCTTCCTCTTGGTTTAAAGGTCATGCATGCAAGAATTCATGAAGATTGGAGCAAAACTATGCATTTTGTAAAATTCCGCAAGTTAAGTACCCTCTACCACGCACTGAACACAATTTTATACAGACAGTGCCATTCCTGTTGTTTTCAAGGTAGAGTGTGCAAAATTTCATCAATATTGGAACAAAACTATATATTTCTATGCAATAGAAACAAAGGGTCACATTGAAAAACACACTTTGTAGTTCTAAAATATTCCAGTTTTATTTCATACAACCATTATGCTGAGAATAACGAAAACAACAAAAAAAGGATATGTGAAATGTAAAGTATATATTCAACAACGGTTTTCACCATTATTAACGGACGGTAGAGGCAAAGGAAATGATACTGAACTTGAACTGCCTCCACCATTTGGGAGCGGTGTGGGTGGCTGGTGTAAAATTTTAAATGGAAACTCCCATTTTTTATTGCGGATTCAGATTCTACAGACTAAATCATGTATAGTTTGGCTGATTTTTTTAAATTCAATTGCCAACATATTGCACCGTAATGGTAAGAATGATTTGCCATACTGCTGAAGAAATGTACCACCAGGAAAGAAAATAAAGATTAATCATACTGATGATGCTTCAGAACCCAACTTCGAGGTTTTTTCTTACTAAAACTACAGGGATTACTTATTTACACTTAAGTACATTTTGAACTGGTCGTGTAATCTGAGCAATAGGATATACACACGAACGATCGTTTAACTCTTAAAGCCGTGAGATCTCATGGGTTAAAAAATCCCGGTTTCTGGCTGAAATTCAAGGCTTTTCCCCAGTTTTTTCAAATTCAAGGCTTTTTCCCGGTTTTCCCAATTTCAAGGTTCGGTGGCCACCCTGTTATTGTTTCTTTTGCTTTGTTTCAACGTGCCAGGAAGGAGAAACTGGCAATATTAATTGGTGAGATAATCCGATCACAAAATGAGAAAATTGCAAGATATGAACTTGATATTAGCTTAACAATAAATGTCAATAGGATCTGCAAAAAACATAAAACCACCACTAAACAAACTTTTAATGCTGAATTTATTTCCAAGTACAGTTCGTAACCCAATACACGGAAATGTTCGTAATAACACATTATGTTTGATCATCTATTTTATTTTTTCTGATTATGATGTGGTAGGCTAGATGGAATTGCACAACATAATGAACCTCTGATACTGTAATACAATGCCCTCCTATTTATGTTTTGTGTTTTTACAACAGAAAAGTTCAATGTCATAATTTTATTAATTCTTTCGCAGTAGGTGTAATTTTGACATTTAAAAAAAAAAAAAAAAAATCTAATAAAAGCTACTCTGACCCACACAATCTACACATACCGAGCAGCAGAAAACAGATTATTCAAAGTTCATTGTTGCAGAAAGCTGTTGTGTGTGTGAGACCTAAGTTATGGACAAAAACACCAAACAAGGTAGGGCAATTTAAGACAACACTTTTTGATGGTATATGATATGCCATTATGCATATTTTTGATCATTTTTGGGATTTTCATGTTATCTTCCATTTTGCATTTTTAAGCCTGGACCACACCAAAACAAAACTGGGTTTTTTACTACATATCTTTCTTGCACTATTTCATTTACTCTGCAAACTTTCCTAGTATGCAAGTACAAATATGAAATGCCACAAACAAGGCACTTTGTACTGTGACAGCTATTATTAAAAAAAGGATTCGATTGAATTTCACAGTTTTGATGACTAATACACATACAATAAGCATTTCTCCTTACTGTCATAAAACTATTATCATCAGTGTCCTCTACTTTTGTGCACAATGTGGTATCTAACATTTCCTAAACAATTTTTTAATTTCATTTATCAAAGTGTCACATGACTAGTTATTAATACATCACCCATTCGTCTTCCTGCTTTTCTGTAATTTAATGTTGTACAGTTCTTTAAAACAAATTCTTTCAGAGTGAATTGAATTTCTTTCAGTATCAACAGAAACCACAGTTTACTGCACAATACTGCCCTTATACAAGGCAATATACAGTGTGATGTTGAGTGACAATATTTTTAAAGCTTGCCAGTCTCCAACATATTGTGCAAACCATCAATCAGATGTTTGAGACAAGCAGGACAATAGAAGGTCTATATGTTAGGAGTCAAAGCAGCAAAGCATGTGAATGCAGCACAGTTGCAATAAGGTAGGTAAACGACTGATGTGGATGGATTTGGCTGCCTCCAGTAAGAAAATTAGGATTGTGTCAGTTTGTTCGCTCTGTGACGAGGCAGATCAAGATAAAATGGATAGATTTTACAATGCACTGAGTGACGTAGCTAGAGTAAAGAGCAAGGGCAGGTTTTGCTCACGGGCGATTTCAGTGCCAGGATAGAAAATCGAACAGAAGGGCATGAAAAGGTTATGCTTAAGTTTGGAGAGGAAAAGAAGGCCAACAGGAATGGTAAACACCTCTTGGATTTCTTTGTCAAAATGGGCTTAGTTATCAGAAACAAGCATGAGGACATTCACCGCGATACTTGAAAAGCAGGGGAAGCATTGAGTATATAACAACAGAGCACAAATTCAGAAAGGCAGGCAGGAACACACATGTATTCAGACGTTTCTTTTTGATGACACTAATAATTGTTTAATTTGCAGCGAAATTAGTTTTATGAGGCCAAAAGTGCAGAAAGTCGGGTCCATTTGTAGGTGGAGGATAATGATGGAAAAGCTTCAGGACATGGAAATCTGGAAGAAACAGAGGAGGAGAAAATACAGGGAGACTACTGAAAGTGGCTCAAAAATGCCTTGGAACAATAGTGTGTAAAGGTAGGAAGAAAAAGACACCTCGGCGAAATGACACAGTCAAGGCAGCATGTAAAAGAAAAAGGTGTTTCATAAATGGCTCCCAACTAGAACTCAAGCAGACAGAGAAACATATGTTGAAGAAAGGAACAAAGCAAAACCGATAATTGCCGCACCTAAGCAGAAATCATGGGAGACTTTAGAAATAAGATTGGAAACTTTGGAGTAAGCCACGGTGAAACCTTTCTGGAGTGGAAGTAGCAGTCTTCAAAAGGAAGGGAAGACTGAATTGACAAATGTTTTGGACAGTTAAGGAAAGCTGCTAATGAACCATGTGAATGCGCACAGCAGATGGAGGGAATATTTCAAAGAGTTGCTGAACATAGGTGAAATGTCCAGCAAAGTTCATATTTTGATGTACAATGGGATAGGAATGATGATGGAAACAGGATCATTTTTAAGGAAGTGGAGAGAGTGTTCAACAGATTGCAGTGCAATGAAGTGATTTAGGTAGTAGAAATCAAGTCAGAACGCCTCAAGTACATTGGGTTATCAATTCTCAATATGGTTTTGGCCTCGGCTGTCAGGAACCGATCTTAGGCTTATGGCAGATAATGGAGATGTGCTACGAGTGGAACAGGCAATTTTATTTATTTTTAACAGATCTAGAAAAGGAAAATGACCACATCATTACCAAGTTAGCAGTGCTCTGTTGTATCTTCCAGCCAACTTTGTTGTATAGGAGTGAAAGCTGGATGGATACAGGTTACATTATTAATAGGGATGGGTCGAACCCTAATTTTATCTAATCTAATACAAAATACTGAATCCTAAATAAAATGTATGCCGAATACTGAACCCGAATAGATTCTTCCGAAACTCAAACCCGATAATCTATCAACTCAAGTACATGTATTTAAAAACAATTACTACTCAACCACAGCCAGTGATGAAGATAAAGCTTGCTGGGATGGATCCCAAATGACAATATTACAGTAAAATTTAAGAAATTAATATTTCACTTAGATTTTTATGTTAAATCTGAAGGATTTTTTAATACCCCTCCCGTCTTTAAATTATTGTCCTCTGCTGATGCCTTCTGCAGGTTGTATAGAGACTTTCTTGAGTTCCGCATTTATTCCATGTGTACATACTAGTTATCGCCATGAAGACATTTCAGAAATATGAAAATTACTTTACGTGCAGTTGCGCATTATGGAGAGTTAAGGAATGGTATTTTGAAGATTTATTTATTCTTTCAGACATTTAAGATCACGTTATCTATTCAAAATTTATATTCATAGATTTAAAAACCAGTACTAGTAGTCAGTTGCCATGCTTCATTTCTAGCTATTCTCGTTCAGCATAAGAATAATACAAATTTAAACATTAACTTGATACATATATTCTCCCATGTTCACCATTGTCTTTCGGGTTTGTTAGGCAGACAGAATTTAAAAGTGGTAACAGCTAATATGGAAGATTACACGGCATAATGTTTACATTTGTATTATTCTTATGGTGAAGAGAGAGTGGATTTTATGAATCGCATTACATAGGAACAATCCCTTACCCCTAATAGAAAACACTAAAGTTGTAGCAAGAAGGCAGTGTTGTAGAATCAGGCATGTACACACATCACAGGTTTGTCAGTCGGCTTTACCTAGTAGCTTTTAGACAAGACATCAAATGTAGGCTATTGTAGCAACACTAAACACTTACTGAATAAAAATGGAAATATAAAACAATTTTTAAGACTTGTAATACAAATTTTACGAAATATTTATAATAGCAATTCAATACCAGTACGGTAATTCTGAATCATTATCACTTGATTCCTTGTTATTCAGTTCATTTGTACAGAGCATCATCCCTCACAAAATCTAGTGTGTTTGATATCAATCATTTTTTAAATGTCCGTTACGCAATCTGATTTGGAACCCACTTCCAAGTATCATCATTCAATTGGCACACTTGCGCGTTTTAGTAGTCTGTCACTTTTCGAAAAGCAGTCGGTATACACATGTTTAAGCTTGACCTTATACGATTTATTGAAACAGACGTCAAGTGGTTGCTGAATTGACATCATCCCACATGGGTGGTGCACAATTACAACTTTTTCCACATAATAAATAACTTTCTTCTTGAAATCCTAGTGCTTCATTATGGTTCACACACCCCCAGGACTTCACAAAAGTCAATGAAACAATACGTGAAATCAGAATGAGGCAACTTATGAAGGAATCCAAAAGCCGTATGTATTGTTGGTATTAAGGTAAAGAAATTTATTTTTGTTGCTACTAATATTTGAAAGGCTGCTACATTTGAAGTTGAGCAATACTAAAGTTCTATTGCCTTCATTGGATGGTGTATTAAAATTCAATAGCAAAATTTTTAGCACCAGTATTTTTATTTGTGCCTGTGGATCAAGCCTTTGTAGCACCGATTATATTAAACAGTAAAAGTTACTTGCAGCGGCTCCTACCACCATTTTTTCAGAACTTCGTTCTGTTTGTACTCTAAATCACAGGCTTTTTTTTTTGGACCTCAAAAACCACAAAAAATTGCGGCTGAGATTAGGGTAAATATGTTAGATTGTTTTCCCAATAGCTACGTAACTGAGTAAGTTTTAAAGTGAGATTGTTTTGTTTTATGACGTTACGTCTTTCAGCAGATCTATGGAAAATAAAGCAAATAACACAAAAGCCCAATGTTATGGAAAGTGTTAGCTATACTACACCAATTTCCGGGTGCATTCACACCCCAGCAGGAGAAAAGTCAGATAAAACGGCCCATAATAATGCACCATATCAATATTGGGTATCATCCAGCAATTAGCTAGCATTCGTATAGTGTCGCCAGCTAAAAGACAGATAATTTGGGAAAAAGTGGAGAGGACGTTGCACGATAACATTACTCAACCTTCGGAGCGTTCTTGGTCATCTCCGGGGGTCCTCAAAGAAGAAGGATGGCACATGTGGTGATTCTTTGTGGATCAGTGGCTGAACAAAATCACAAAGAAAGATGTCTACCCACTGTTGTGCATTGACGACACCTTCGACTGCTTAAAAGGAGCTACACACTTATCTCTGGACATGCGGACAGGTTACTGGCAAATCATAGTTGACCGAAGCTGACAGGCAGAAGACTGCTTTTATTACACCTAACGGCATCTATGAATTCAAAGTGATGCCATTAGAATTATGTAATTCTCCAGCAACATTCAAACACATAATGGACAACTTGCTTCAACACCTTAAAGTGGACGATGTGTCTATGTTATTCAGATAACATTATCGTTTTCTCAAAAACATTTGAAGAACACCTGAGTCACCTATCAATCGTGATGAAGTGTGTTCAGACTGCAGGACTCTGCCTCAATCCAATGAAGTCCCTCTTCGTCACTAAAAGAGATAAAAATCCTGGGGCACCTAGTCAAGAGAGATTGTTTCCACCCTGATCCAGATAAAGTGAGGATTTCCAACTCCTCAGGACATTCATGATGTGAGAAGTTTTCTTGGGCTGTGCTCCTATTACCGACATTTCATTGCAAGAACTACTTCAGTGAGACACCAAGTTTTACTGGGATGAGACAAAAGAAAGTGCTTTCCGGGCAATTAAGGAGGCTTTAACTTCCGCACCAGTTCTAGCCTTGTATGCCGAGAATGCGGAAACTGAACTTCACACAGACGCCAGTGGTTATGGAATTGGTGTAGTGCTTGTACAAGTTCAGGAAGGTGCTGAAAAGGTGAGACTATGCATCAAGAGTACTCTCAAAGTCCGAGAAACTACCCTACAACTGAGAAAGAATGCCTCGTAGTTATCTGGGCTATCAACAAGTTCCAGCTGTATTTATTCGGCAAACCATTCACCGTCATGACAAGCCAGCATTCTTTGTATTGGCTGACTAGCTTGAAGGATCCATCAGGTCGACTAGCAAAGATGGGCACTAAGACTCCAAGAGTACGACGTCACAGTGGTATTCAAGAACGGGCGCAAACAAAGATGACGACTGCCGTTTGAGGAATCCGTTAGTGGAACACAACAGCATGAATGAAATTTCAGCCCTCACTGAATTAGGTGACATTACAGCTGAACAGTGGGAAGATCCAGCACTATTAAAAACCATAGAGGCCTTGGAGAAAGGAGAACCGCCCAATGGAGAGTTCCAACTTATAAATGGGACACTGTATTAGAGCAACTATGATCCACTAGGCCCCAAATGACTAATGGATTCCAGCTCATCTCCAGCCAGCTATTCTCAAGTATTTCCACGATACTCCAATATCCGGTCATCGGGGAGTCTTGAAGAACCTAGACAGAATCACACACAGGTATTACAGGAAAGGCCTCCACTGATCTGTCAAGCACGATGTGAGTCACTGCAAAGAGTGCCCGCGACGGAGGCATGTGGCACAATTACCTCCAGGGCATCTCGTACCAATTCTACCTGCAGCAGCTCCATTCCATCGAGTCGAAATCGACAACCAGTAACCAATGGATAATAGTCTGCACTGACTACCTCACGCACTATGCTGTCACCAAACCTGTGCCGATTGCAGTAGCTCCAGAGATCGCAAAATTCTTTGTAGAAGACATTATTTTGAAGCATGGAGCACCACGTGTCACGATATCTGATTGAGGAAAAGTATTCCAGTCAATTAGTATCAGAGGTAATGTCACGTTGCAACATTGTCCACAGAATGACAACTGCATACAATCCTCAGACAAATGGTCTTACAGAACGTCTTAACAAGACGTTAGCAGATATGCTGTTGATGTATGTCGATGTTGAGCAGAAGAATTGGGATACAATACTGCCAGTCATGACGTTTACCTATAATACCGCAAGACAAAACACCACAGGCTTCACGCCGTTTTTCCTGCTCCATGGCTTTGAAGCTGAGACAACAACGGATACGGTGTTCCGGTTCCAACTGAACGACACTCAGGATGACTATGTTAAACAGCTCATCACCAGGGTCAAAGCAGCAAGACAGGGAGCTCGCATACAGACATTGGACGCCCAGGTCAAGGACCGACCTGTTGTGTACAGCCTAGGAGATCTGGTATGGATTTTTACCCCTGTACAGAAAGTTGGACTACCAAAAATTTATTGAAGTGATACTTTGGTCCGTATCGTGTCATACTCTGTCAGACGTCACTTACGAAGTTGAGCATTATGAGTAGTCGTCGAAATGACAAAAGCGAAGAGACATTGTTCATGTCCTCCACATGAAGCTTTACTATCATCCTGAAGAGCAGATAGGCGAAAATGGCTCCTGGCTCAAGGACTCTAAGGATGCTGATGATACTGATGAAGCCACGACAGGAACGTCTGTTGTCGGTAATTGTGCAGAAGGGAAGGATTCCCCAGACTGCCAAGCAGACGACCCATGACAAGATCAAGATCCAGGACATTGCAGCTGACTCCAAAGGATACCTAAGAACGGGTCGCTGTTTCTTCAGGAGAGGGAGCAATGCCAATGGACTCCAAGTTAACTGACTGCTGGCATGGCGCAAGGGATAGCATCAACGTTTGCGGTGCTGAAGGTTGCCAGTTCAATCTCGTCCACAGGAAAATTTCATAATTATTATCTCCAGAATGCCCTACATGTTTCTTATGTTCACTTGTAATATCTACATGTTTCTTATGTTAACTATTCTTCTAATTTCTGGTACATTCTGTCTGTGTATAAATAGCAGAGCACTCTGCCCGAGAGTCAGTCAGTGCTGTGTGTATGTTTCAGTTCGCAATAAACCTGCTTTCAGTATAAGTGCTGTGTTCAGTTGGCAACCCTGCCTTCGAAGTCAAGCCTGCTTCCATATCAACACAATAATACTATTGTGCAATGCAGGAAAGTATGTAATGTCAGAGCTTTGCTCAGATGTACTATAGTATACCCTTACCTATCTGATCAACAGAAACAGAAAAACGGGCCCCATAAGAATCCCATTTTTGAATATATTAATACCATGAAAGATGTTAAGTAAAACAACCTTACACGGTTTTTCTTTAAAAAGGTTGAAACAGTTAAAACAATGTATGTGCGTACCTACAGTATTTTTGCTTTTACAGACCAATTCCTTTCTGGCCCAGTGGTTTTAGCCTGAAACCAAATTTTTAATTTGCTTGCATATCTGGTCCACTCATGTTATCTTGAAGACAACATGTGCCGATTGCTAGTGTCACCTAGCATCAGCACCAACAACTAGCAGCAGCGAAGTTATTGTTGTAGGGTGAACGTGTTTACAGTTTAGTGTAGCACTAAATACAGTGGCATGTAAACTTTAATATACAGTAGAACTCCTACAAACCGCTCAACTATCCATATTACCAATTATCAGAATTTGTGTGTGTGTGTGTGTGTTTTCTTTTTAAGTTGTCACAGATGAAGCTGAGCACTTCTTTAGAGTTGTAAAATAAACCCACAGTGAATGCATTAAACCTTACAGCGAACATTGACTACAGTATTTGCACAGTCTGGCGCACAATAAGTGTCTTAAAGCTACCTCAGTCTGCATCGTGAGATTGAAGTAGTGTACATTCAGTGATTTTCTCGCTTTATGTTTCCTCTCTTGAGTGTTTTGTTTTTCTGTAGTTTGTGTCAATTTACTGTTTGGCATACAAAATGTCGCCTAAAAATTGTTAGCAGACAAAAATCATTGAACAACCAGACAAAGGTTTGAGTGGTAAGCAGTTGACCGAGATGTGTGGTGTGGGAATAAAAAACCAAGTAATCAATTCTAAGCTTTGTTGCTGTCCTTGAGAATGAAAACAGCAGAACAATTTACTCATTTTCAAAACTTTGCCAACAATTATGGTAAACAAAAATATGATGATGGTCTATGAAAGATTACACTAAGTTACTGTACAGTGGAAGTGCACATAATATACTTCATAATGCATGTAACTAAATTTTGTTTTTAAACTTACCTGGATTGCAGTCAGTAAGCAGTGAACAAATTGACAGTAATACTTTTGATATTGTAAGAGCAGGTGACCAGTTGTCCTTCAATATATCTAAGCATATGACACCCTGGCTATTAATATTACAGTGATATATTCGCGTACGAAATGTCACCTGAAAGAAAGAAAAAAAAAAAAAATCTTTGAAAGACAATCAATAATATGCCACAAAGTTCCAACAAAAATGTAGAATAGAATTCCACAATTTAAAAGGTGTGAAAACACAAGGCATCATGTTCCACTTAATCATTTAAACCTTTTACTGCAACACCCATATACAAGACAAAGTAAGTTCCATTTGGTTATATAAAACACAAACACTCATGTACAGAAACAGAAAAAATATTTATTGTACAAAAATCTACAACTGTTAACCTATAGCTACCGAAATTTTGCAGACTCCTGTCATAGCGTGGCACAAGTTATTGTATGTCTTCTTCATAGAATGTTGCCGCCAGTGTATTCAACTATTTGGTAATATTTTTGAGGAGGATAGACGTATGATGAGCCGCAGGCAGGCGCGCGCGCACACACACACACACACACACACACACACACACACACACACACACACACACACACACACAGAGAGAGAGAGAGAGAGAGAGAGAGAGAGAGAGAGAGAGAGAGAGAGAGAGGACCGCCGTCTCCAGCCGCTGAGGCTTATCTGCGCTACCCAGCATCCTAGGCAGAAGTAACCAGTGGTGGGGGCGCGCGCACACACACACACACACACACACACACACACACACAGAGAGAGAGAGAGAGAGAGAGAGAGAGAGAGAGAGAGAGAGAGAGAGAGAGAGAGAGAGGACCGCCGTCTCCAGCCGCTGAGGCTTATCTGCGCTACCCAGCATCCTAGGCAGAAGTAACCAGTGGTGGGGGAGAGAAGGTGGCAAGGAGAGGGAAGCAGATCTGCCACTGCAGCCGGAGACGGCGATCGTGTCTGTGTGAGTATGTTTGTGTCTCTGACTAAGGCCTAAGAGGCCGAAAGCTTTAATGCTGTTGTCTATTATTTGTGCCTTTCTGCTGCTCATTGGACATCTCTGTGGGGAGTAAGCAACCCATCCTTCTAAAAAATCTTATTGAATACTTCCTGGAATTTCCATTGTTTGATTCAGCCATTTGGTAACAAGTTTTTTCACCTTATCATCGTTAAACTGTTGACCGCCAAGGGCAGATTTTAGGTGTAAGAAGAGATTAAAGTTACTAGGAGAGTTCCAGGCTGTATGCAGGATGATCAAACATTTCCCAGTGTATTTCCTGTAAGTTTTGTCATTTCACCATGTGAGCTCAGGCATTATTGTGGGAAAAAAAGAACCTTTTGACAGTAATCCTTTGTGCTTGTTCTGTGTTGCACTGTGCAATTTCCCAATGGTCTCCCAGTAACCACGTGCACTGATTGGCCTAGTAGTAATAAATCTACCAGGAAAATGCCGTTTCTGTCCCAAAAAATGGTGCAAGTCTTTTCGAGGAGCCAAGCTTTGTTTAAGCTTCACCTTTGTTGGGGATGAAGTGTGCCTCGATTCCATTGATTGCCAGGGGTGTCATATGATACCCAAGTTTCATCCTCCTTGGCTATCCGATAAAGAAAATCATCACTTTCTTCATTGTAGCATGTCAATACTGAGTGCACTGCCATCCCTTGTGTTTTATGTTGTTCAGTAAGAATTTTAGGTACCCAAATGGGCAAAGTTTTCAAAATTACAGTTTTTAGTAACAATTTCATGAATTAGTGATCGTGAGATTTGCAGAACTTCCACAGCAAGGGCACTAAGTGTAAGCGGTTGTGCTGAACCAGTTCATCAATAACCACAGATGGACGACCACTTCGTTCTTCATCATGCACTTAATCACGTCCTTTATTGAACAGTCTGACCCATCTTCTAACCACTGACTCACTCTAGAATTTTATCTGTAAACCTAGCAGATTTGCCATTGCATTTCCTCTGTCTTAACTTTCTTTGCATTTAAAAAACTAATTGCAGATCTAATTTCACATGTGGCATCAATTATGGCTGACATTATAAAGAAGCACTACAAAGCAAACTTCGGTGGCAGTGATCTGAAAGTGGCGTACATGTCTTCTTGAGTCAGAGTAATTGCCGCGCACGCTCAGCACTGCGATCGTAGCTCCGCTGCAGATAGAAATAGGAAGGGATCTTACTTTGTGGACGACCCTCATATATATACGTATGGTAACCGCTACACATCAGGTGCTACACCACCTCATCCCCCCCCCCCCCACAATTTCTCTCTCTCTCTCTACCCCCCCCCCCCCCAAATTTCACATGTTGCAGTCATTTTAAATCCAGGTGTTACAATGCTTTGCTATGACAGGTCCTGTTCTTTGCTATTTCTGTTTACATGGACTAAGCTTAAAACTGGCATCGTCATACTGTGCCATTCATTCTTGTTCCTGTCCTTCAGAGCACAGAATGACATCATATTGATCTAAGTGAAATAAAAGTGTTAAATGGATTATTTAGCACTTTGGAAAATTATGAACAAGATCATCCTTTTAATAGAGGTGTCTATTTCAGCAATAATGGTGATCTATTATGTTCTCGTACGATAATGCATGTTTACATGACAATTCAGCTGGCAAAGGCACTTTTAGTTGTGCACTATCGTATCTATAGAAAAAGAGAACAAACGTTTCATTGGGTAAACAATGCATCTCATCTGAAAATACTTGAATTTAGTGGAACAAGTCCTGGCATTACTGTTTGAACAATGAATTTGAAATACGTTATTAATTTGAATGTTTTGTTACTCCAGAACTTAAAAATGAAATTGCTTTTGAGATGACTAGATACTTTCAATATTTGAAAACAAAAATGCAGTGGTCATCAGTTCCTAGACTTATAAAATACTTTAACCTATGCTAAGGGTAACACACACCCATGCGTGAGCGAGGATTCTAACCTCCAACGGGGAAAAGAGGTGCAATCTGCAGCAAGACTCCTCAGAGCACTCAGCCATGGATGCGCGACTAGGTTCCTTACAAGAGGTATTCTGGTTCTTATTTTTTTAGCACTGAATAAAAATTTTCCTAACTTAGAGAAGCTGGGGGCCATATGATCATCAGAATTATTTGATACGAACCACTTCACTGTGAGACATCTGCTCCGATGATACAAACTCTGACCAGGGGCTCTCACCATGGGCACTACCCAGCCACAGGCGACATGGCAGTAGAGACACTGCTCCAAATAGACTGACATATATTCCTTGACAAGCAGAGTTCACAGCTTAGGCATCAGCAGTGTGATTCCTTTGTTTTCAGGGGGTTACGTCCAAGACGGCGAAGATGACTTCCTCTCCACACAGTCTGGCGACCGTGCTGTACATCCTGTGCATATAAAACCTTGTTATAATGGACGTAGGAGATGACAGTCCACGATGGCTGTAGCTGGTGCAGCAAATAAGGTTTCCTTTCCAAATGACTCGTTTTGAGTGCAATTACAATTTCATTATTATTGTGGGCTCAAAAAGTGCAGTGTGAGCGTAAGATACACCACACCAGCTGTTCTTTGCCAAATGGCCCACACTTTGGAAACATTTCGAAAAAATGTGGGGTCACGCTCAAACAGAAGACTATAGTTTTATGGCCAAAACATTATGGATTCCTTTTTGTCACCTCTTACGACAGGAAGGAATACCTTGGGCCTATGCTAACCTCTGAACCTGCAAAGGTATATCGCAAAGTATCTCCGTTAGAAGGAATTTTGAAAGTCCAGAAAATCAGAAACAGTGTTGTGCTTGGAACTATCAGTATTTAATTGTTTAATTCACAATTTTTACTTCAATTGAAGCTCAACATGTTTCAGATTCATAGTTGCTTACGAGTTGTTTTCCCAGTGCAAATGTAAATTGGTTCACACGTGTATTGCATCTGCATGTCCCCTCATACTCTCCAGCATGAATGGTGTACAATTTGAATTTCTGTATAGGTAAAATATTATTGTTAATTTTGTACAGTTCAAGAATGCTGAAGTTATTTAGAAATATTAACTGACTACAGGTTTGGTAGAATAAAGTTGTTAGCTTTTTAGGAGATATTACAATGAAATAATATTACACTATATTTGAATCAGTCATACCAAAACAGCCATTTTAGATCAAACGTGGAAGATCTCTAAGAAACACACATTCTCTTTAAATACACTCCTGGCTATTAAAATTGCTACACCATGAAGATGACATGCTACAGACACGAAATTTAACCGACAGGAAGAAGATGCTGTGATATGCAAATGATCACCTTTTCAGAGCATTCACACAAGGTTGGCGCCGGTGGCGACACCTACAACGTGCTACATGAGGGAAGTTTCCAACCGATTTCTCATACACAAACAGAAGTTGACCAGTGTTTCCTGGTGTTGTTGTTGTGATGCCTCGTGTAAGGAGCAGAAATGCATACCACCACGTTTTCGACATTGATAATGGTAGTATTGTGGCCTATCGCGATTCCAGTTTATCGTATCGTGACATGGCTGCTCGCTTTGGTCGCGATCCAAAAACTTAGCAGAATATGGGATCGGTGGGTTCAAGGGGGCAATATGAAATGCCAAGCTGGATACCAATGGCCTCATATCACTAGCAGTCGAGATGACAGGCATCTTATCCGCACGAACAGTTTGACGACGTTTGCAGCAGTATGGACTATAAGCTTGGAGACCATGGCTGCAGATACCCTTGACAGACAGGAGCGCCTGCGATGGTGTACGCAACAACGAACCTGGCTGCCACTCGCACAAACGGCAAAATGTCATTTATTTTGGATAAATCCAGGTTCTGTTTACAACATCATGATGGTCGCATCATTGTTGAGCGACATCACGATGAATGCACATTGAAAGCATGTATTCGTCATTGCCATACTGGCGTATCACCCGGCGTGATGGTATGGGCTGCCACTGATTAAGCGTCTTGGTTACCTCTTGTTTGCATCGACGGCACTTTGAACAGTAAATTTCCCTGAAATCGAAAAGCTTCTTTCTATGAATCAGCACCGGTTTAGGAAACATCGTTCATGTGAAACTCAGCTTGCACTTTTCAACATGACATCGTGGGAGCTATAGATGATGGGCAACAGGTGGACTGTGTTTTTCTCGACTTCAAAAAGGCGTTTGACACGGTGCCACACTGCATACTGTTCACGAAGATATGAGCTTATGGAATAGGTTCACAGATTTGTGACTGGCTGGAAGACTTCCTAAGTAATAGAATGTAGTACGTTGTTCTCGACGGCGAGTGTTCAGAGACGAGTGTATCGTCAATAGCACTCTTGAGACACGCCTATTTTCTATCTATATAAATGATCTGATGAACAGAATAACTTGTAATTTGTGGCTGCTAGCTGATGATGCTGTGGTGTATGGGAGGGTGTAGTCTTTAACTGATACAATAGCATACAGGATGACTTGGACACAATTTCTAGTTGACGCGAAGAATGGCAGCTAGCTCTCAATGTAGAAAACTGTAAGGCGATGCGCATGAGTAGGAAAAACAATCAATGTTTGAATACAGCATTAGTAGTGAGCTTCTTGATGCAGTCACGTCATTCAAATATCTAGGCTTAACATTGCAGAGCGATATGAAATGGAACGAACATGTAAGGACAGTTGTGAGTAAAGCGGACAGCCGACTTCGGTTTATTGGGAGAATTTTGGGAAGATGTACTTCACCTGTAAAGGAGACCGCATATAAAACGCTTGTACGACCACGTCTTGAGTATTGCTCAAGTGTTTGGGATCCGCAGCATATTAGTTTAAAGAAAGAAGTGTGTGTGTGTGTGTGTGTGTGTGTGTGTGTGTGTGTGTGTGTGTGCATACACGAAAGAACTGAAGATAGAAATGTTAGAATATACACAATGGCCAAACATATAGTGCATGAAACACAAACTAAGAATAAAGAGCATGTAGCTGGTGGGAGAGAAGGAAGATAAACATCATGCATCAAACATTAGAAAACTACAAGCAAGTGCACTTACAGAATTCTTAGGACAATAGTATGTGGTAGTAGGTATCAGTTTCCCATTGTGCACTATGGTGGTAGAGGATCGATAACAATGAGGGGTGGACGATATGGGAGTTTAAAGTTACCGACTTAGGTACATAACATTCTACATGTGGGTGTCAATATTTTGCTCTCCAGCAAAACTACACAATGGAGATGAACAATCTCTGTGTCGTTTTAGTAAAAAGTCCCCCGTTGTACACAATAGCAGACCCATGTCGAAAGCTGTAAGAGGGTGGAAGACATAGTGGTTGAAAGTAGTAAGCTTGTATAAAATTCGGACTAAAGACCAGCAATGACTTTTGACACTGAAACAGCAAGGTGGTTATATACGCCGAACCGTGATGCACATTCTTCAGGTTCTTTTTCTGCAAAAAGCGCACAAATAAAGAAATTTTGAAGCAAGAATACAGAACTTCGGATTTCGATTTGTGATTAGAATTTTAAAAACACTTGTTTCGATATTTTTGGAAATTCAACCATTAAGCGGGTGAAATAAGGAAAAATGCTTTTGAGGGTGCTACTAAAGACTATTTTGAGGCTAGAAATGCAAAAATTTAGATTTGGAATCATGGATTAAAATATGGGATGGTTTGAATTCTGCCATCAATGGCGCAATAGGGGGGGGGGGGGGGTGGCGGCAAGTTATATCAAAATACTTGGTTAGGAAAGTATTTTAAAGCTAAATTTATGAAAATCTATATTTGGTAGTAGAAACATCCAACGCAGACCATCCAGTATACACATGCGAAGCAGCAGGAATTAAGCTAGTAGATATATATAACAGTTGGGCTAAAGACTCGCTCAGCAGCGTGAGAAGCGTCTCTGTGCGTCCGGAGCAGTGTTAGGTTGGCAATATATGATCTGTACGAAACAGTACTGAAGTACGTTTTAACCTTCCTTTTACGAGGCCAATTACTTTTACTGAGTGGACAGGAGTACATCGAAAAATATTATTTTTACAAGAATGTCATGATTTTCAAGGTTGTGGTTAGGCAGGAACCTAAGAGTACAGCTTCAATTGATGTGAGCGAATGTTATGATTTGTATGAACATGTCGTGATTGTAACGGATGTGGTTAGGCAGGAATTTAAGAGTACAAATTAAATTGTTGCTTTCGTTCTACCAAATTATGACATCATTTGGTTGATGAAACCTTCCATTCTATGCATTTTAGACATAGTTGTTACGTAAATTGAAATGCGTATGCCTAAGTGTTGCATGTAAACAGAAAGACATTGCATGTGGAGAAGCGTAGTATTATAGTGTGCAATGTTCAACATTCCAATCATGTGATTCGAAAATAAAATCAGAGAAACGCGATATTAACACATTCATTATCACATCTTTTAAGGATTGTGTGCCGCCATTCATCCCAATATTCTCAGCGACTGTTGCCAACACTAGCGCACTAGGTCACGTAAGTACATTAGGCCATGCCGCCGGTAGAGACTTTTACCAAAGCCTTGAAACTATATTGAATTTTCGTCAATTACGCTCATTTGTAAAAAAAGTTACTTGATAAAGATTTGTCTAAAATTAGGAATAACCACCATTAGTCAAAAATCCCACCCCACGAACCACAGACATTGCCGAGGTGGGGTGGCTTGCGAGCCTCAATGATGCAGATAGCCGTACCGTAGGTGCAACCACAGCGGAGGGGTATCTGTGGAGAGGCCAGACAAACGTGTGGTTCCTGAAGAGGGGCAGCAGCCTTTTCAGTAGTTACAGTGGCAACAGTCTGGATGATTGACTGAGCTGGCCTTGTAACATCAGCTAATGTGGCCTTGCCATGCAGTTACTGCGAACGGCTGAAAGCAAGGGGAAACTACAGCCGTTACTTTTCCCGAGGACATGCAGCTCTACTGTATGAAAATATGATGATGGCATCCTCCCGAGTAAAATATTCCGGAGGTTAAATAGTCCCCCATTCGGATCTACGGATGGGGACTACTCAGGAGGATGTTGTCATCAGCAAAGACAATACTGGCATTCTACGGATCGGAGCGTGGAATGTTAGATCCCTTAATCGGGTAGGAAAATTAGAAAATTTAAAAAGGGAAATGGATAGGTTGAAGTTAGATATAGTGGGGATTGGTGAAGTTCGGTGGCAGGATGAACAGGATTTCTGGTCAGGTGAGTACAGGATTATAAATACAAAATCAGTTGGGCGTATCACAG
Organism: Locusta migratoria; assembly: GCA_026315105.1. Classification (NCBI taxonomy): domain Eukaryota; kingdom Metazoa; phylum Arthropoda; class Insecta; order Orthoptera; family Acrididae; genus Locusta; species Locusta migratoria. The sequence continues at coordinate 679,478,888 of CM048744.1, forward strand.
GAGTAGGACTGATAATGAATAAGAAAATAGGAATGCGGGTAAACTACTATGAGCAGCACAGTGATCGCATTATCACTGTCAAGATAGATACAAAGCCAACACCGACAACAGTAGTACAGGCTTATATGCCAACTAGCTCTGCCGACGATGAGGAAATAGAAGAAATATATGAGGAGCTAAAGGAAATTATTCAGACAATTAAGGGAGAAGAAAATTTAATTGTTATGAGAGACTGAAATTCGGTAGTAGGACAAGGAAGAGAAGGAAAAATAGTGGGTGAATATGGACTGGGCAGAAGGAATGAAAGAGAAAGTCACCTGGTAGAATTTTGCACGGAACATGATTTAATCGTAACAAACACGTGGTTTAAAATCACAGAAGAAGGTAGTATACGTGGAAGAGACCAGGAGACACCGGAAGGTATCAGATAGATTTTATAATGGTAAGACATAGATTCCGGAACCAGGTGATAAACTGTAAAACATACCCAGGGGCAGATATAGACTCTGACCATAACTTGTTAGTCATGAACTGTAGGCTGAAACTGAAAAAACTGCAGAAAGGTAGGAAAATAAGGAGATGGGACTTAGATAAATTGTAGGAACGTGAAGTTCTGGAGAAATTCAAAGCAAGATTTAGGCATCAATTGACAGAAACAGGGGGAAATAAGACAGTAGAAGAGGAATGGGTAGCATTGAGAGATGAAATAGTGAAGGCAGCAGAGGACAAAATAGGTAGAAAGGCAAGACCTACAAAAAATCCTTGGATATCACAGGAAATACTAAATTTGATACGAATATTAAGACGAAAAATTAAATATAAAAAATAGACGAAGATTACTCACCAGGCGAAGGAGCACAGGTGTAACAGCATCACAAATAAATTAAAGAATCACACACACACACACACACACACACAAAAACGCTAGCTTTCGCAGCCTAGCCTAGGAAAAAAACCCTCATCATTTCCTTTTCCCTCTCGTTCCCTTCTGCCTGATGAAGCAGCTAGGCTGCAAAAGCTAGCATTTGTGTGTGTGTGTGTGTGTGTGTGTGTGTGTGTGTTTGTGTGTGTGTGTGAGAGAGAGAGATTCATTTATTTATTTGTGATGCTGTTACACCTGTGCTCCTTCGCCTGGTGAGTAATCTTCGTCTATTTTTTATATTTAATTTTTCCTGAAATACTAAATTTAAGTGATGAAAGGAGAAAATTTAAAAATGCAGTAAATGAAAAGGGCAAAATGGAGTACAGACGACTAAGAAATGAGATTGACAGGAAGTGCAAAATGGCTAAGCTGGACTGGTTAGAATCCAAATGCAAATCTGTAGAAGAATGTATAAATAGGGGAAAAATAGATACAGCCTACAGGAAAATAAAAGAAACATTTGAAGATAAGAAAAACAGCTCTATGAATATCAAGGACTATGATGGAAAACCAGTTCTCAGCAAAGAAGGGAAAGCTGAAAGGTGGAAAGAGTACATAGAGCAGCTCTACAAAGGAAATGAACTTAGAGACGATGTTGTAGGAAGGGAAGAGGAAGTAGATCAAGATGACATAGGAGATACTATACTGAGAGATGAATTTGATCGAGCCCTGAAAGACCTAGGTCGGAACAAGGCCCCAGGAGTAGATGACATACCCTCAGAGCTACTAAAGTCTTTGGGAGAGCCAGCCATGACAAAACTATTTGAACTGGTGTGTAGGATGTATGAGGCAAGTGAAATACCCTCAGACTTTCAGAAAAATGTAATAAACCCCATTCCAAAGAAATCAGGGGCAGACAGGTGTGAAAATTACAGAACCATCAGTTTGATTGATGTCATGGCAGCAAAATTTTAACAAGAATTATCTACAGGAGAATGGAGAAGCTGGTAGAAGCAGACCTCGGGGAAGATCAGTTTGGGTTCAGGACGAACGTAGGAACCCGGGAGGCAATATTCCCTTTACGTCTTATCTTAGAAGATAGATCAAGGAAAGGCCATCCTACATTTTTTGCTTTTGTAGATTTAGAGAAAGCTTTTGACAATGTTGACTGGAATACACTCTTTCAAATTCTGAAGTCAGCAGGGGTAAAATACAGGGAAAGGAGATTTATTTACAACTTGTACAAAGGCCAGACCGCAGTTATTAGACTCGAAGGGCATGAAGGGGAAGCATCAGTTTGAAAGGGAGTAAGACAGGATTGTAGCCTTTCTCCGATCTTATTCAATTTGTACATCGAGCAGGCGGCTAAGGAAAGCAAGGAAAAATTTGGAATAGGGATTAAAGTTCAGGTGGAAGATATATAAACATTGCGTTTTGCTGATGACATTGTAATTCTGTCAGAGACAGCAAAGGACCTGGAAGAGCAGTTGAAGGGAATGGATAGTGTGTTGAAGAGAGCGTATAAAATGAACATTAACAAGAAAAAACAAAAATAATGGAATGCGGTCTTAGAAAATCAGATGATGCTGAAGGAATTAGATTAGGTAACGAAACAATGAAGGTGGTAGATGAGTTTTGTTACTTGGGTAGTAGAATAACATGCGATGGTCACACTACAGAGGATATAAAGTGCAGAATGGCAATGGGAAGAAAAGCATTTTTGAAAAAGAGAAATTTGCTAACATCGAATATTAAGTGTAAGGAAGTCTTTTCTGAATGCATTTGTGTGGAGTGTTGCCTTGTATGGGAGTGAAACATGGACGATAAGCAGTGTAGACAGGAAGAGGATAGAGGCTTTTGAAATGTGGTGCTACAGAAGAATGCTGAAGATTAGGTGGGTAGATCACATAACTAATGAAGAGGTACTGAACGGAATTGGTGAGAAAAGGAATTTTTGGCATACCCTGACTAAAATAAGGGATCGCTTGGTAGGACACATTCTTAGACATCGAGGAATTGTCAATTTAGCATTGGAGGGAAGTGTGTGGGGTAAAAATCGCAGAGGGAGACCAAGAGACGCGTATAGTAACCAGATTCAAGTGCATGTGGGTTGTCGTTCTTATGAGGAGATGAAAAGGCTTGCTCAGGATAGAGTAGGGTGGAGAGCTGCATCAAACCAGTCTCCGGACTGAAGACCCTAACAACAACAAGTCAAAAATCAAGGTTATTGTCTTTTTAAATATTTATAATAGATAGAAAGGAATAGTTATCAACAAATTTTATAAATTCTACCGATGATGAACTTCGATTGTTGCATTTTCCAAGTAAGCAAATTATCAGATTCCAAGCAAAAGGAACTAACTCCCTACGTTCAAATAGATTTCACAAGCTTTAAAATTTTACTGTTTGCATCAGCAGCAAAGCACGCTGATGCTGACAATTGGAATTTTCTCTGAAAACCCTATCACATAGAATTAGGAGAACAGTATTTTGTGTTGACTATGAAATGATTAATGTTGTTCCTTCTATATTGTTAACAGGTTCACTTGTGCTGCCATAACTGTAGACTGGGGTACCACCCGCCTGCTTTGACCCGCGACGTCATCAAGATGTCTGAAAACCAGTACATGGGATATCTTAATACTTTTGTAATGTAGATACAAATAATCTGTAGTTATTATAGATAACAGAATGTACCATCGATCACAGGTCTTAGCCCAAAAAATTGCAATTCACGCTCACATACGAAAAAGAAATCTCTTAGTTAACCTACACCTAAGCATCAGTGAGAAGCTACATATCACTTTTTAAACACAAAATAATTATCTCTTATGTTTCCAAACAAACTATCTTCTTTAACTAAACCACCACACAACCACTACGCCTTCTACAAACATGCACGGACCTCAAAATTATCGCACAGCGATGACAAAGGTCAAAGCTGATGGACAGTATCCCCATCTACAGGTGAGCCCTTGTACCCATGGCTGGCCAGTAAATTATCCTCCTACAGCAGACATTTTATTGTCAACATTAGCACACTACACTACCGATGCCATTAAGTAAAGTTTAAAAATTTCATGTCCTCTATGTGACAATGAAGCCTTCTCAGAAAGATCACAATTCAACCTGACAAGTCTAAGCATACAATCAGTTTTGTGACAATTATAGTGATTTTTTTGCTCTGTGTGTGTGTGTGTACGCACAACTTACAAACCTTTGGAGGTTTGAATGGGTATTCTGGAGAAAAATGAATATCCAGAAAAAATACGCCTCCTTCATAGACGGATCCTGGTGGTCCCAATATGGTCGACACCCATTCATACAAATTGTCTCCTTTGGGGCCAGCACTGAAAGAAAAAACATCTTTTGTTAAGCAAGCACAACCACATTGTCTTTTAGCTGTTTAGGTGTATGATAGTACCTGCAATTTGGTGGTGGGTCCAACGTGATTTCTGCTAATTCTTTCTGAATTCTGGAAACAATGAAAAAAATTAGTTTAAGTCTGAAATACTTTCACTATGTCTAAACAACTGTGGGTTCCTTTTTACATACAACTGGTGAACCTGGACAAAACAGCTAATATGTAGCAGTCTATTTTAGCTAATAATATGTGGCAGTGCCTGTAGGCCACTCAATGCCTCATCTGCCTGGTGATCGAACACCATGCCTTTCATTTACTGGTCATCTTGTCAATAAATTCAGAAGTGTGAAACCCATCTAAGATATTTAACTACTGTACTCTGCAGTGGCCAATTCCTAAAATAGCATCAGCAAGTAAGACTAATTCTCCAAGGCGATAAAAGTAGGTGAATACAGTAATATAAATTACTTGGTATATAAAATTTAAAAAAAGAATAAAACATGAAGCTATACTTTGTCTCTTGGTCCCTAGTGTGACCTCTCAATATTTAGAGCTTCCCAAAATGTGTTGACATAAACAATTGAATGGTTTGCATTAAGTATTTGCTTGTACCCTCCAGATTTCACATGAAATCCTCAGTATTACCCCCCAAATTGACAGACAAAAAAGCACACTAAAGAGAACCAGACATTAGGCACAATAGTTCAGCAATGTAAATCAACTGTACAGTGTTATTCTAAAAAACATAAAACAATGGCCTAAGCCTAGAGGATAAATAAAAGAAATGAAATTCTAGAAAACGAATAAATTGTACAGCAGCTCTTTGTTACACACACACACACACACACACACACACACACACACACTTTCATCCTTTACCTTTTTGCTGAAGTACTAAGCGCTTTCGACATCTTTGGATTCGGCTTAGTATCTTTATTATCAGTCTTATTGTCAGTCAATGAGGCTGTGCCACGGCCCCGCCCTGTTCCACTAGATCCTGCCCCTGACATCAGTCTGAAAGGAAATGTAATGTTTTTTTGACGTATCGTACTTTGTTTAAGTATTCTGCATAATTACTGTAATACAAGTTACAACGATGCTAAACATTGACAAAAACCCGAAAAATAAATAAAACTAACTACAATCTAGCCGTGGAAACATTCATCAGCAACAGTTCAATACCACAAGGATTACACATTATCCGCCATTTTGGAGAAATTTTATTAATACACCTACTACTTCGATTTTCTCACAAGCTTACTGAAATAGCAGGGATCTGAAGCATCGAAATTTGTACAAACAATGGAGTTACCAGAAAACTAGGGGTAAAACGAACAGATATACGATGCAAATGACATGAAGGCACGCGAACCTACATAAAATTCTAAAAAAAAATCATTAGTGTGTCACTCCACTCTACACCACATAATAAAATTTTCTTTTTTGCTTGGAATACATAAACATTTACTGTATAATTACTCGAATAGCTACACAATTTACTTCAAACAACCAAAACGTGAGTAACAGTTTACTATTGCATTATGCCATATTAAACAACAACAAAACTATTCTTCTGTAAAAAGAAAGTAGCTCCAATACAACACTTTAGTACACTAATAGCGAAAACAAAGGGGAAGAGGCAGTAATTATCATGTACTTTTGTTGCAATACACAAATAACAAAGTATATCTACCAACAGGATCGGCTTGCCGATCACAAAGCTTTCGGCCTATTTGCTTTTCAAAGATATCTTTGACGATGTAGTACGCAAAGATCTTACCTTAAAGACAGTTCACTAATGGTTGAAAGCCAAGTTTACACAGGCAACAAACAAAATTACAAACAGAAAGTATTTCGGCTTAAAGCCGGGTCCACACGCTACGATCTATGTGTGCAAATGTCTGCGCACACATCGCAGATAGTTACGAGTGGACAGCACATTTGCGCAGATATGAGATGTGCGCAAAACTGGAAGTTGGAGTTGGAGGTTTGAGCAAAATTGCTCAAATCTGTGGGTTCAAATCACTTCTGCGCAGACAAGTTGGAACGTGTGGACAGGATATCGCTGCAAATCTGTGTCAGTGTATACTTTTTTCATGTGTTTACTATATTGACAGTGGATAAAAATGCCTGAGAACTGAAAATCCCAACTGGGAAACAAAGTTAGCCACAGCTTATTGGCCATATATATAATATAAAGTGAAGTAGGCGTACAGAGTTTCAAACAAATCTAACACACTGACAATTTTATTTGTATCGTCTTAGAAGGTAGGCCTACTCCACTTGCTTTCATGAAATCATTGTTCAGGGCAGCGTAAATAGCTTCACAAGTGTTGGGGGTGATTTCACTCAATGCTAGTTTGGAAATTGCTTTTGAAAATTCGAGGTCTTTGTAGGTCCTTCCTTTGGCCAGGAATTTTAATGTATCTGTCAGCCGTTCATGTTGAGAAATTTATCTCTTCATACAAGTGTCTTTACGTATTATGCGAGAAGTTACCAATGTCAAAAGATAATTATAAGTTTCCAAATCCATTTACAAATAATTACGCCAGTCATCGGATTTGCATTCCAACTCATGAAGTAAAATCACATTTGACTACTGCCTCCGTTTAAGCAGCCGTTGCCTAGACAAGTTCGTTCGTCTTTTCCGTTTATTGCTGTTTGTTTGCAACATTTTTCCTTGCAAGACACGTTGCAAATAGCGACCATAACAAGATTTCATTCATCACTGCCAAAAATAAACTTCGAAAAAAAGCATACAGTATTCGTTTGCCAGTCCGATTTCAGTCTGTACTTCCTAGTTTCTTTTTTCACCGAAAGCTGTCGGGCACGAGAATTTGTAGCGATGTAAACATCCGTCCACACGCAACGATTGGTGTGCGCAGACATTTGCGCAGAGAGATCATTGCGTGTGGACCCGGCTTAAGCAATTTTGCTGAAATCTGTGGGTTCAAATCACATCTGCGCAGACGAGTTGGAACGTGTGGACAGGAGATCGCTGCAAATCTGTGTCCGTGTATACTTTTTTCGTGTGTTTACTATATTGACAGAGGATAAAAATTTGTGAGAACTGAAACTTCCGACGGAGAAATAAAGTTAGGCACAGCATATTGCCCAAATATATAATATAAAATGAAGTACGCATACAGTGTTTCAAACAAATCTAACACACTGACAATTTTATTTCTATCCTGTTAGAAGGTAAACTTACTTTACTTGCTTTCATCAAATCCTTCTTCGGGGCAGCGTCAATAGCTTCACAAGTGTTGGGGATGATTTCACTCAATGCTTGTTTAGAAATTGCTGTCGAAAATTCGAGCTCTTTGTTAGTCCTTCCTGTGACCAGGAATCTTAATGTAACTGTCAGCCACTCATGTGGAGAAATTCATCTGCTCATGCAAGTGTCTTTACGTATTATGCGAGAAGTTACCAGTCTAAAAAGATAATTATAATTTTCACATCCATTCCCACACCCATGAACCACAGACATTGCCAAGGTGGGGCGGCTTGCGTGCCTCAAAGATGCAGATAGCAGTACCATAGATGCAACCACATCGGAGGGGTATCTGTGGAGAGGCCAGACAAACGTGTGGTTCCTGAAGAGGGGCAGCAGCCTTTTCAGTAGTTACAGTGGCAACAGTCTGGATGATTGACTGAGCTGGCCTTGTAACATCAGCTAATGTGGCCTTGCCATGCAGTTACTGCGAACGGCTGAAAGCAAGGGGAAACTACAGCCGTTACTTTTCCCGAGGACATGCAGCTCTACTCTATGAAAATATGATGATGGCATCCTCTCGGGTAAAATATTCCGGAGGTAAAATAGTCCCCCATTCGGATCTCCGGGCAAGGACTACTCAGGAGGATGTTGTCATCAGAAAAGACAATACTGGCATTCTACGGATCGGAGCATGGAATGTTAGATCCCTTAATCAGGTAGGAAAATTAGAAAATTTAAAAAGGGATATGAATAGGTTGAAGTTAGATATAGTGGGGATTAGTGAAGTTCGGTGGCAGGATGAACAGGATTTCTGATCAGGTGAGTACAGGATTATAAATACAAAATAAGTTGGGGGTATCACAGGAGTAGGACTGATAATGAATAAGAAAATAGGAATGCGGGTAAACTACTATGAGCAGCACAATGATCGCATTATCATTGTCAAGATAGAAACGAAGCCAACACCGACAACAGTAGTACAGGTTTATATGCCAACTACCTCTGCAGATGACGAGAAGATTGAAGATGTGTATGAAGAGTTAAAGGAAATTATTGTGACAGTTAAGGGAGAGGAAAACTTAATTGTGATGGGAGACTGGAATTCGGTAGTAGGAAAAGGAAGAGAAGGAAAAATAGTAGGTGAATATGGACAGGGCAGAATGAATGAAAGAGGAAGTCGACTGGTAGAATTTTGCATGGAACATGATTTAATCGTAACAAACACGTAGTTTACGAATTACAAAAGAAGGTTGTATACATGGAAGAGACCAGGAGACACCAGAAGGTATCAGATAGATTTTATAATGGTAAAACATAGATTCCGGAAACAAGTTATAAACTGTAAGACATACCCAGGGGCAGATATAGATTCTGACCATAACTTGTTAGTCATGAACTGTAGGATGAAACTGAAAAAACTGCAGAAAGGTAGGAAAATAAGGAGATGGGACTTAGATAAATTGAAGAAACTTGAAGTTCTGGAGAATTTCAGAGAGAGATTTAGGCAAGAATTGACAGAAACAGGGGGAAATAAAACAGTAGAAGAGGAATGGGTAGCATTGAGAGATGAAATAGTGAAGGCAGCAGAGGACAAAATAGGTAGAAAGAGAAGACCTACAAAAAATCCTTGGATATCACAGGAAATACTATATTTAATTGATGAAATGAGAAAATATAAAAATGCAGTAAATGAAACAGGCAAAATGGAGTACAGGCGACTAAGAAATGAGATTGACAGGAAGTGCAAAATGGCTAAGCAGGAGTGGCTAGAAGCCAAATGCAAATCTGTAGAAGAATGTATAAGAAGGGGAAAAGTAGAATACCACCTACAGGAAAATAAAAGAAACATTTGGAGATAAGAAAAACAGCTCTATGAATATCAAGGACACTGATGGAAAACCAGTTCTCAGCAAAGAAGGGAAAGCTGAAAGGTGGAAAGAGTACATAGAGCAGCTCTACAAAGGAAATGAACTTAGAGACGATGTTGTAGGAAGGGTAGAGGAAGTAGATCAAGATGAAATAGGACATACTATACTGAGAGATGAATTTGATCGAGCCCTGAAAACCTAGGTCGGAACAAGGCCCCAGGAGTAGATGCCATACCCTCAGGGCTACTAAAGTCTCTGGGAGAGCCAGCCATGACAAAACTATTTGAACTGGTGTGTAGGATGTATGAGACAGGCGAAATACTCTCAGACTTTAAGAAAAATGTAATAATCCCCATTCCAAAGAAATCAGGCGCAGACAGGTGTGAAAATTACAGAAAAATCAGTTTGATAAATCATGGTTGCAAAATTTTAAGACGAATTATCTACAGGAGAATGGAAAAGCTGGTACAAGCTTACCTCGGGGAAGATCAGTTTGGTTCAGGAGGAACATAGGAACCCGGCAGGCAATACTCACTTTACATCTTATCTTGGAAGATAGATTAAGGAAAGGCAAACCAACATATTTAGCTTTTGTAGATTTGGAGAAAGCGTGTGACAATGTTGACTGGAATACACTGTTTCAAATTCTGAAGTCAGCAGGGGTAAAATACAGGGAAAGGAGAGTTATTTACAACTGGTACAAAAGCCAGACCACAGTTATTAGACTCGAAAGGCATGAAAGGGAAGCATCAGTTGGTAAGGGAGTAAGACAGGGTTGTAGCCTTTCTCCGATCTTATTCAATTTGTACATCGAGCAGGCGTTGAAGGAAAGCAAGGAAAAATATGGAATAGGGATTAAAGTACAGGGGGAAGAAATAAAAACATTGCGTTTTGCTGATGACATTGTAATTCTGTCAGATACAGCAAAGGACCTGGAAGAGCAGTTGAATGGAATGGACAGTGTGTTGAAGTGTGTGCTGACGGTCGCAGTACAGAGGATATAAAATGCAGAATGGCAATGGGAAGAAAAGCATTTTTGAAAAATAGAAATTTGCTAACATCGAATATTAATTTAAGTGTAAGGAAGTCTTTTCTGAAGGCATTTGTGTGGAGTGTTCCCTTGTACGGGAATGATACATGGACGATAAGCAGTGAGGACAGGAAGAGAATAGAGGCTTTTGAAATGTGGTGTTACAGAAGAATGCTGAAGATTAGGTGGGTGAGAAAAGGAATTTTTGGCACACCCTGACTAAAAGAAGGGACCGCTTCTTAGGACACATTCTCAGACATCGAGGAATCGTAAATTTAGCATTGGAGGGAAGTGTGTGGGGTAAAAATCGCAGAGGGAGACCGAGAGACGTGTATACTAAGCAGATTCAGGTGGATGTGGGTTGCCGTTCTTATGAGGAGATGAAGGGGCTTGCTCAGGATGGAGTAGGGTGGAGAGCTGCATCAAACCAGTCTCCGGACTGAAGACTATAACAACAACACATCCATTCGAAAATAATTACGCCAGTCATCGGTTTTGCACTCCAACTCACGAAATAAAATACATGTGACAACTGCCTTCATTTAAGCAGCAATTGCCTAGACAATTTCGTTCGTCTTTTCTGTTTATTGTGCTTTTTTTAAGAATCGTTGCAAATAGCGACTATAACAATATTTCCTCCATCACTGGCAAAAATCAACTTTGGGGGGGGGGGAAGCGTAACGAATTCGTTTGCCAGTCCGATTGCAGTTTGTACTACCTAGTTTCTTTTTTTCATCGAAAGATGTCGGGAGCGAGAATTTGCAGCGATGCAAACACCCGTCCATACGCAGCGATTGGTGTGTGAAACGATTTGTCTGTCGCAGACCTCGCAAACCGTTGCGTGTTGATAGCAGATTTGCGCAGATATGAGATGTACTCAAACAACAAAGTTGGTGTTGGAGTTTTACGCGAAATTGCTCAAATTTGTGGGTTCAAATCACGTCTACGCAGATAAGTTATGAAGGCGAATCACACTGTCTGTCATGTCACTGTCCGTCAGAACATTCCGCAATGTATTTCTAATGGCGGCATTCACACTGTCCGTCACCCGACCGTCACGTCACGTCGACGTCACGTCAAACTTTCTCGAGAAGAATGTTTTAACGGAACGGCCGTCTGCTAACATCGGAAGTTAACATAATTTCGACATGCGAATGACATGTTGCAATCGACGACTGCACTGTTTATATGCAAATGTGTCTTATTCGTCTTTATTTTGTTGTTATACTTCGTTTTAGGGGTAAATCTCAAATATTAAATACACAAAAAACACCAAATACACCTTTAGTTTTCAAATAAAGATGGCGGTGGTTAGTTTTTATTCTGAGAAATGGCGTCACAAAACTTTGAAAAGTGGCGTAAGGCGAGGAGCTCCACATAAATTTTTCGCATTGATACTAACATTTTCCGTGACGTAAGTGAAATGGCGTCTTCTTTGTGGTTATTCCTTATTATATGAGTTAATTTTTGCTTAACAATTTTCGAGACACCGTTAAGAAATAGCGCGTAAAAAGTATAACATCTATTCATGAGGAACCTTTTTCTAAAAATTTAACTTACTACGAGTTAAGGAAGATTTTTTGTCCTCTACTACAAAAATGTGTTCATACTAAAAAAGGACATTCCGTCAGAACATACCACAATGTATTTCTAATGGCGGCAGTCCCACTGTCCATCACCAGACCGTCACTTCACGTAACATCAGGATTTCTGGAGAAGACAGTTTTGACGAAACTGTGGTCTGCTAACATCGGAATTTGAGCTATTTTCGTCATGCGATTTCCATGTTGTAGTAGATGATTAGATGGCTCACCCCAGTGAGCTCAAAGATAATCTGGAGTCAGTACTGTGTATTACCAAAGCGTGACGCTCGACGCCATGTTTGTGAACGTATATCTGGCTATTAATATGAATAAATAATCCCTGAGACGGATTTTCGTCTCAAATATGTCAAAGACATTATTGATAGATGTGAAGCATTGAATTAAAATTTGTGGTGCGACCGGGAATCGAACCCGGACCTCCATGCTTACTAGGCAGACGTCTTAACCGTTTTTTTTTTTTTGTTTTTTTTTGTTTTTTTTTTTTTAACCTTTATTATTATTATACAAAGCATTTATACATAAAATGTGAAAACAAATTATCTACTATTGCTTCTGATATTGAGTTTATATTTTCATTATGTTGTTCATCTTCTGTTGGTTTGTTGTAGCTTCAGAAATCATTGTTGCACATCTTGTGATACTTCCTTACGTCCTTATTTCAGGGTATGAAAGAGGAAATTTTGAAATTGTTGTTTATATTTTGGTAGCTTCTGTAATTGGTTGTGTTCTTCTTTAATATACATCACAAATTCTTCTAATGTTGTGGTTTTGTTTTTAATGATGTAGTTTATAAATTTTCCAAGTAACCAAAGATAGCTGTTGTGTTTCATACTAGGGTATAAATTCCAGTCTGGATATATTATATCCTCTACCTTTATTGCATTTTCTGACGTCCTGTTGATAATTGCTAGCTTTTTTCGCGTCCATTTCCAGATGGTATTTCGGTCTCTGCAAACAAAGGTATGTGCTAGTGTGTCTACCAATTGGCAATGGTCACAATATGGGTCAGGCTTCATTTTAATTTTATACAGTTTTTCTCCTGTTGGAACTTTTTCATTAACAATGTCATACCACACAGATTGCTCGTCAGTCGTAAGGATCTTATTATTTATGTTTTTCCAGATATTTTCCCACTTTTTGTTTGAATATTTTAGCTCTATAGGGTTTCGTGGGTGTCCCCTAATCAGTGAAGTGTACAACTTCGAAGTAGTATATCTGTGAGCAGCTTCCTGTAAATAACTTAATTCTGTATAATATTTACAGACATAGGCCAGTTGAGCATTAATGTGTCCCACATTTACTGGCGCCCTCTGATCTTTCGGGGCCAAGGTAGTAAAAAGGTATTTGGTAATACCGAGTTGGACACTCTGTAATATTTTTGTTGTTTGCTTAATAAACAATGCAGTGCACTGTGATTGAACATCCTTAACTGCCAAACCTCCATCAATGCGAGGCAAAGTCATTGTTTGGAGGGAGACTTTGAAAATGTTGCCTCTCCATACGTACCAGTATATGGCAGTTAAAATTTTGTGTGCTATATCAGAAGAAATTGGTAAAACGGCACCTATATAATGTGTCTTGCTGATAATATAAGTGTTTATAAACAGCACCCTTTGCAGACGATTTAATGATCGGGTTGTGTGTTCTTTGAGTGTGGCTCTTATAGTATTCAGCTTATGCTCCCAATTTACCTTTATCATTTCATGTGGGTTTGGTGTTAAGAACATTCCTAAACAGTTTACCTTGTCTGTTCTTTGCAACCAGGAAGTTTGCATATGATCACTGTTGGGTCCAATGGCCAAAATCTTCGACTTATGCTCGTTGAGCTTTGCTCCACTTGCAGTGGAAAAAGACATAACAATTTCTCGAACATTTTCAATCTCTTGTTTCGTGTTGACAAGAATACTTATGTCATCCGCATATGCATGACAGACCGTTTTGGTGTTGAAAAGTTTTAATCCTTTCAGACGGAGGTGCAAATATAAAAGTAATGGTTCCACAGCGATACTATACAACGTCATGGATAAAGGACATCCTTGTCTAACAGACTGATTGATTGGCACTTGGTTAGTTAACTGCCCATTGATCTTTATTCTGGAATGTGTTCCAACTATGCAATTTCGTATCAGGTGACAAAAAGGAGCATTAAATCCTATTTTACTCAACACTTTTAGCAGAAAACAGTGGTTAATCCTATCGAATGCTTTGTTAAAATCTAGGAAAATCATAGCAGTTTGACAATTACATAACCATGTTAAATATAAAATATCTCTATATTCAGAAAGAATGTTCACCATTGATCTACCTGTACCAGCTGCTGTTTGGTATGGCCCAAGTATCTTACCAAGAAGTGGTTTCATTCTATTATTTATGAGACGAGTAAAAATTTTTGAAGTCGGAATTGAGTAGAGTAATTGGTCTGAAGTCCTCTATTTTAATACTCCGTGACTTTTTTGGGATAAGCACAACCATGCCTTCAGTGAATTCTAGTGGAAAGCTGTTATCTACCAACAATTCATTGTACATTAATGTTAATTCACTTCCAATAACATTCCAAAATCGTATATAAAACTCTACTGGTATGCCATCTATTCCGGCAGCTTTGTTTCGTGGAGATTCCGTGATTGTTTTCTGTATTTCATCTTCCAATATGGTTTCTATAAGCTCTTCATTTTCGTTGAGGTTAACTATTGGTTGTATATTAGACAAAAAATCTTCCTGTACAACCAAGTCTGTCACAGATTCAGAATAAAGATCCGAATAGTACTGTACAATATGTTGCTTAATAGCATTCTGATTGTCATAGTTGTTTCCTTGCTCATCTTGGAGGTGGCTGATTATCTTCTGTTTGCCTCTTTTTGCTTCCCTTATCATATGGTATATCGAAGTGTTTTCTTGATAGATATCAGTTGTGGAACGCGCTCGCACTTTTTTCCCTTGCAAAGACTGGCGTATCAAAGCAGTAATTTTTGCTTTGATATGTTTTATTCTAAGAACATTAGCTGTTAGATTCGTTGGCTCGTTGTACAAGTCACGTAGACTTAGGAAATAATATTCCAGTGTCCTTCTCCGCCAGTAGTTCTTTGCTCGTGAAAACCGAATAATGCATCTTCTTATTTGCGGCTTTACAACTTGAAGCCACCAGGTAATACGCTTTGGGTGTCTTGCTAAACTTTGAAGGCATCTCGTCCATGTCTCGATAATTTCTTTTTGTAATTCCTTGTCATCCAGAAGCGACAAATTTAGTTGCCATACCCCTCTTCCCAGAAAACATTGTTGTTTTATGTAGTTAGCCGTTATGTGATAGGCACAATGATCTGAAAAACTTACTGGCCATATCTCGCATTCAACCACATTTTGTGTAAATGTTTTAGATACGTAAATTCTGTCTAATCTACTTTTAGAGGTACTACTAACGTATGTATAGCCTATAGAGTGTGGGCGGAGATGAATCCATGTATCTATTAAGTCTAATCCAGTTGTTAAAACACTCAGCTCCTCACAGAAATTAAAATTAGGGTCTTGATCTTCTGGACGCAAAACACAATTAAAATCTCCTCCCAGAATAATATATCGAGTGTCTGTTAACAGATGCACTATTTCATCACGAAACAAATTACCTCTTCCTCGTTTGCCCTTGGAGCCAGTCGGTGCATATATATTTACTAATAACAAATCTTGTATTTTTGCCGCTATTCCACGTCCACTTTCAAGTATAGATTGTGCTTGGCATGGTATTCCCATTTTGTACATTAATGCTGTCCCACAATCCTGACCAATATTTAAAATAACATCATAACCAAAAATATTAACAATTTTATGTGTAACCACTTCTTGAATCATAGCTACGTCCACATCAGCTGCATATAAATAATCTTGTAGACATTTAATTTTGACATCGGATTCAATTCTATTGATATTAATGGAAGCTATTTTATATGCTTGCATGAATTTGAGGCAACTATTCTTGACCGGTATCGTCAGACCACAGAGTCGACTTGTCTATAAGATTATTATCTATTGTGTCCATGGGTTCCAATATCTCACCTTCTAAATTCATTTTGACATCTTCATTATCAACGTGTATAAGTCTCTTCTCATTACTTTCCACTGCTATGCTTTCTGTTTTCAGTATTTTCTTTGTCCTTTCCAGTTTTTTTGTTAATTCCTGCTTTACATCAAGCTCCTGTTTCCGTGTCCGTTTGGGTTTTGCAGTCTGCTGTTTATTATTCTCTTTGACAGCAGTCAAATTTTCTGTTGAAATGTTGTCTTTTCTTGTCTCTTTGTCACCCTCTGCTGGAGTGCCAGCAGTACTTGATAGGACTGCTGTCTCCGTTACACGATTAACACTCACTATTTGAGAGTTACTTTGGGTACGAGTGCGATCCACTTCTGTCTGTTCAGATGGCGGCGTGTATTGTATTACACGCCTGTCTGCTGTATCGTGCATTCCGTTGGCTCCCTCCCCCCGGCCACTCGTATTTTCGCTGGAGGCGGCTGCCTCGCGGCCTCTCACTGTGTTATTTACCGCTGCCTGCTCCACTGTACTCGGCACCGGCAGCACCACGCTCTGAGTCGGCGTGTCTGCTAACTTCTGTGCATATGTTACATTTCCTATTTGACTAAGCCGGTCTAAACGCTGTAATTTGGTACGCGGGCATTCACTTTTAAGGTGTCCTGTAGCTCCGCATATAACACAAGTTCGTGGCTGACCATCATATACCACCAGTGCTTTAAATCCTTGTATCGTAATAAAAGAAGGCACATGTTTTGTCAGATCAATTTTTACGTTTCTGACTCCATTGTCAACATTGTAGTGTTTGTGGCCTTGCCATTTTTCAGCCGTAATTTGAATAACCTTCCCATACGGTGAAAGGGCTTCTCGAATATATTCGAATTCCATTTCAAATGGAAGATTGAAAACTCGAACTGATCGTAGACCTAAACCTGCGTAGGAAATTGCAACATTGACAACTTCACCTTTACAATTTTGAAATTTTGCGTTACCTCCAGTCTGCGTTATAACTCTAACACAAGTTTCATCGTCTATCAACTTTGCATACACAGCATTGCCAAGAAAATCGTAAGTGTAACCAACAACTTCTTCATCTTTCAACCCAAGGTGATCGTAAAACCAGTCGACAATTTCATACACTTTTGGACGTTCATACCCATACGGAAACGAGAACTTTAAACAAGACTTCCTATACTTTGTATTCATGGTGTGAATATGAAATCAGTACTCACAAGTTCCAGCTTTCGGCCTGCGTCAGCAACAGCGATGCAGCCGCGTTCCGCCAATGCGCAGACAGTCGCAGTGCACACGTATTCTGAGTCGCTGCCGCAAAACACTCTTTTCTGCTATATATTTACGTTTTTTGGGTCCGAGCACAATTTATAACGTCTCTGTCTCTCTATTTTCTGTGTTTTTCACTATTTTACTTTGTAAGATTAAAATTTCGATGCCTGTTATGTTGCTAGGCAAAGATGTATAAAATTTCTAACATCGAATATTAATTTAAGTGTAAGGAAGTCTTTTCTGAAGGCATTTGTGTGGAGTGTTCCCTTGTACGGGAATGATACATGGACGATAAGCAGTGAGGACAGGAAGAGAATAGAGGCTTTTGAAATGTGGTGTTACAGAAGAATGCTGAAGATTAGGTGGGTGAGAAAAGGAATTTTTGGCACACCCTGACTAAAAGAAGGGACCGCTTCTTAGGACACATTCTCAGACATCGAGGAATCGTAAATTTAGCATTGGAGGGAAGTGTGTGGGGTAAAAATCGCAGAGGGAGACCGAGAGACGTGTATACTAAGCAGATTCAGGTGGATGTGGGTTGCCGTTCTTATGAGGAGATGAAGGGGCTTGCTCAGGATGGAGTAGGGTGGAGAGCTGCATCAAACCAGTCTCCGGACTGAAGACTATAACAACAACACATCCATTCGAAAATAATTACGCCAGTCATCGGTTTTGCACTCCAACTCACGAAATAAAATACATGTGACAACTGCCTTCATTTAAGCAGCAATTGCCTAGACAATTTCGTTCGTCTTTTCTGTTTATTGTGCTTTTTTTAAGAATCGTTGCAAATAGCGACTATAACAATATTTCCTCCATCACTGGCAAAAATCAACTTTGGGGGGGGGGGAAGCGTAACGAATTCGTTTGCCAGTCCGATTGCAGTTTGTACTACCTAGTTTCTTTTTTTCATCGAAAGATGTCGGGAGCGAGAATTTGCAGCGATGCAAACACCCGTCCATACGCAGCGATTGGTGTGTGAAACGATTTGTCTGTCGCAGACCTCGCAAACCGTTGCGTGTTGATAGCAGATTTGCGCAGATATGAGATGTACTCAAACAACAAAGTTGGTGTTGGAGTTTTACGCGAAATTGCTCAAATTTGTGGGTTCAAATCACGTCTACGCAGATAAGTTATGAAGGCGAATCACACTGTCTGTCATGTCACTGTCCGTCAGAACATTCCGCAATGTATTTCTAATGGCGGCATTCACACTGTCCGTCACCCGACCGTCACGTCACGTCGACGTCACGTCAAACTTTCTCGAGAAGAATGTTTTAACGGAACGGCCGTCTGCTAACATCGGAAGTTAACATAATTTCGACATGCGAATGACATGTTGCAATCGACGACTGCACTGTTTATATGCAAATGTGTCTTATTCGTCTTTATTTTGTTGTTATACTTCGTTTTAGGGGTAAATCTCAAATATTAAATACACAAAAAACACCAAATACACCTTTAGTTTTCAAATAAAGATGGCGGTGGTTAGTTTTTATTCTGAGAAATGGCGTCACAAAACTTTGAAAAGTGGCGTAAGGCGAGGAGCTCCACATAAATTTTTCGCATTGATACTAACATTTTCCGTGACGTAAGTGAAATGGCGTCTTCTTTGTGGTTATTCCTTATTATATGAGTTAATTTTTGCTTAACAATTTTCGAGACACCGTTAAGAAATAGCGCGTAAAAAGTATAACATCTATTCATGAGGAACCTTTTTCTAAAAATTTAACTTACTACGAGTTAAGGAAGATTTTTTGTCCTCTACTACAAAAATGTGTTCATACTAAAAAAGGACATTCCGTCAGAACATACCACAATGTATTTCTAATGGCGGCAGTCCCACTGTCCATCACCAGACCGTCACTTCACGTAACATCAGGATTTCTGGAGAAGACAGTTTTGACGAAACTGTGGTCTGCTAACATCGGAATTTGAGCTATTTTCGTCATGCGATTTCCATGTTGTAGTAGATGATTAGATGGCTCACCCCAGTGAGCTCAAAGATAATCTGGAGTCAGTACTGTGTATTACCAAAGCGTGACGCTCGACGCCATGTTTGTGAACGTATATCTGGCTATTAATATGAATAAATAATCCCTGAGACGGATTTTCGTCTCAAATATGTCAAAGACATTATTGATAGATGTGAAGCATTGAATTAAAATTTGTGGTGCGACCGGGAATCGAACCCGGACCTCCATGCTTACTAGGCAGACGTCTTAACCGTTTTTTTTTTTTTTTTTTTTTTTTTTTTTTTTTTTTTTTTTTTTTTTTTTTAACCTTTATTATTATTATACAAAGCATTTATACATAAAATGTGAAAACAAATTATCTACTATTGCTTCTGATATTGAGTTTATATTTTCATTATGTTGTTCATCTTCTGTTGGTTTGTTGTAGCTTCAGAAATCATTGTTGCACATCTTGTGATACTTCCTTACGTCCTTATTTCAGGGTATGAAAGAGGAAATTTTGAAATTGTTGTTTATATTTTGGTAGCTTCTGTAATTGGTTGTGTTCTTCTTTAATATACATCACAAATTCTTCTAATGTTGTGGTTTTGTTTTTAATGATGTAGTTTATAAATTTTCCAAGTAACCAAAGATAGCTGTTGTGTTTCATACTAGGGTATAAATTCCAGTCTGGATATATTATATCCTCTACCTTTATTGCATTTTCTGACGTCCTGTTGATAATTGCTAGCTTTTTTCGCGTCCATTTCCAGATGGTATTTCGGTCTCTGCAAACAAAGGTATGTGCTAGTGTGTCTACCAATTGGCAATGGTCACAATATGGGTCAGGCTTCATTTTAATTTTATACAGTTTTTCTCCTGTTGGAACTTTTTCATTAACAATGTCATACCACACAGATTGCTCGTCAGTCGTAAGGATCTTATTATTTATGTTTTTCCAGATATTTTCCCACTTTTTGTTTGAATATTTTAGCTCTATAGGGTTTCGTGGGTGTCCCCTAATCAGTGAAGTGTACAACTTCGAAGTAGTATATCTGTGAGCAGCTTCCTGTAAATAACTTAATTCTGTATAATATTTACAGACATAGGCCAGTTGAGCATTAATGTGTCCCACATTTACTGGCGCCCTCTGATCTTTCGGGGCCAAGGTAGTAAAAAGGTATTTGGTAATACCGAGTTGGACACTCTGTAATATTTTTGTTGTTTGCTTAATAAACAATGCAGTGCACTGTGATTGAACATCCTTAACTGCCAAACCTCCATCAATGCGAGGCAAAGTCATTGTTTGGAGGGAGACTTTGAAAATGTTGCCTCTCCATACGTACCAGTATATGGCAGTTAAAATTTTGTGTGCTATATCAGAAGAAATTGGTAAAACGGCACCTATATAATGTGTCTTGCTGATAATATAAGTGTTTATAAACAGCACCCTTTGCAGACGATTTAATGATCGGGTTGTGTGTTCTTTGAGTGTGGCTCTTATAGTATTCAGCTTATGCTCCCAATTTACCTTTATCATTTCATGTGGGTTTGGTGTTAAGAACATTCCTAAACAGTTTACCTTGTCTGTTCTTTGCAACCAGGAAGTTTGCATATGATCACTGTTGGGTCCAATGGCCAAAATCTTCGACTTATGCTCGTTGAGCTTTGCTCCACTTGCAGTGGAAAAAGACATAACAATTTCTCGAACATTTTCAATCTCTTGTTTCGTGTTGACAAGAATACTTATGTCATCCGCATATGCATGACAGACCGTTTTGGTGTTGAAAAGTTTTAATCCTTTCAGACGGAGGTGCAAATATAAAAGTAATGGTTCCACAGCGATACTATACAACGTCATGGATAAAGGACATCCTTGTCTAACAGACTGATTGATTGGCACTTGGTTAGTTAACTGCCCATTGATCTTTATTCTGGAATGTGTTCCAACTATGCAATTTCGTATCAGGTGACAAAAAGGAGCATTAAATCCTATTTTACTCAACACTTTTAGCAGAAAACAGTGGTTAATCCTATCGAATGCTTTGTTAAAATCTAGGAAAATCATAGCAGTTTGACAATTACATAACCATGTTAAATATAAAATATCTCTATATTCAGAAAGAATGTTCACCATTGATCTACCTGTACCAGCTGCTGTTTGGTATGGCCCAAGTATCTTACCAAGAAGTGGTTTCATTCTATTATTTATGAGACGAGTAAAAATTTTTGAAGTCGGAATTGAGTAGAGTAATTGGTCTGAAGTCCTCTATTTTAATACTCCGTGACTTTTTTGGGATAAGCACAACCATGCCTTCAGTGAATTCTAGTGGAAAGCTGTTATCTACCAACAATTCATTGTACATTAATGTTAATTCACTTCCAATAACATTCCAAAATCGTATATAAAACTCTACTGGTATGCCATCTATTCCGGCAGCTTTGTTTCGTGGAGATTCCGTGATTGTTTTCTGTATTTCATCTTCCAATATGGTTTCTATAAGCTCTTCATTTTCGTTGAGGTTAACTATTGGTTGTATATTAGACAAAAAATCTTCCTGTACAACCAAGTCTGTCACAGATTCAGAATAAAGATCCGAATAGTACTGTACAATATGTTGCTTAATAGCATTCTGATTGTCATAGTTGTTTCCTTGCTCATCTTGGAGGTGGCTGATTATCTTCTGTTTGCCTCTTTTTGCTTCCCTTATCATATGGTATATCGAAGTGTTTTCTTGATAGATATCAGTTGTGGAACGCGCTCGCACTTTTTTCCCTTGCAAAGACTGGCGTATCAAAGCAGTAATTTTTGCTTTGATATGTTTTATTCTAAGAACATTAGCTGTTAGATTCGTTGGCTCGTTGTACAAGTCATGTAGACTTAGGAAATAATATTCCAGTGTCCTTCTCCGCCAGTAGTTCTTTGCTCGTGAAAACCGAATAATGCATCTTCTTATTTGCGGCTTTACAACTTGAAGCCACCAGGTAATACGCTTTGGGTGTCTTGCTAAACTTTGAAGGCATCTCGTCCATGTCTCGATAATTTCTTTTTGTAATTCCTTGTCATCCAGAAGCGACAAATTTAGTTGCCATACCCCTCTTCCCAGAAAACATTGTTGTTTTATGTAGTTAGCCGTTATGTGATAGGCACAATGATCTGAAAAACTTACTGGCCATATCTCGCATTCAACCACATTTTGTGTAAATGTTTTAGATACGTAAATTCTGTCTAATCTACTTTTAGAGGTACTACTAACGTATGTATAGCCTATAGAGTGTGGGCGGAGATGAATCCATGTATCTATTAAGTCTAATCCAGTTGTTAAAACACTCAGCTCCTCACAGAAATTAAAATTAGGGTCTTGATCTTCTGGACGCAAAACACAATTAAAATCTCCTCCCAGAATAATATATCGAGTGTCTGTTAACAGATGCACTATTTCATCACGAAACAAATTACCTCTTCCTCGTTTGCCCTTGGAGCCAGTCGGTGCATATATATTTACTAATAACAAATCTTGTATTTTTGCCGCTATTCCACGTCCACTTTCAAGTATAGATTGTGCTTGGCATGGTATTCCCATTTTGTACATTAATGCTGTCCCACAATCCTGACCAATATTTAAAATAACATCATAACCAAAAATATTAACAATTTTATGTGTAACCACTTCTTGAATCATAGCTACGTCCACATCAGCTGCATATAAATAATCTTGTAGACATTTAATTTTGACATCGGATTCAATTCTATTGATATTAATGGAAGCTATTTTATATGCTTGCATGAATTTGAGGCAACTATTCTTGACCGGTATCGTCAGACCACAGAGTCGACTTGTCTATAAGATTATTATCTATTGTGTCCATGGGTTCCAATATCTCACCTTCTAAATTCATTTTGACATCTTCATTATCAACGTGTATAAGTCTCTTCTCATTACTTTCCACTGCTATGCTTTCTGTTTTCAGTATTTTCTTTGTCCTTTCCAGTTTTTTTGTTAATTCCTGCTTTACATCAAGCTCCTGTTTCCGTGTCCGTTTGGGTTTTGCAGTCTGCTGTTTATTATTCTCTTTGACAGCAGTCAAATTTTCTGTTGAAATGTTGTCTTTTCTTGTCTCTTTGTCACCCTCTGCTGGAGTGCCAGCAGTACTTGATAGGACTGCTGTCTCCGTTACACGATTAACACTCACTATTTGAGAGTTACTTTGGGTACGAGTGCGATCCACTTCTGTCTGTTCAGATGGCGGCGTGTATTGTATTACACGCCTGTCTGCTGTATCGTGCATTCCGTTGGCTCCCTCCCCCCGGCCACTCGTATTTTCGCTGGAGGCGGCTGCCTCGCGGCCTCTCACTGTGTTATTTACCGCTGCCTGCTCCACTGTACTCGGCACCGGCAGCACCACGCTCTGAGTCGGCGTGTCTGCTAACTTCTGTGCATATGTTACATTTCCTATTTGACTAAGCCGGTCTAAACGCTGTAATTTGGTACGCGGGCATTCACTTTTAAGGTGTCCTGTAGCTCCGCATATAACACAAGTTCGTGGCTGACCATCATATACCACCAGTGCTTTAAATCCTTGTATCGTAATAAAAGAAGGCACATGTTTTGTCAGATCAATTTTTACGTTTCTGACTCCATTGTCAACATTGTAGTGTTTGTGGCCTTGCCATTTTTCAGCCGTAATTTGAATAACCTTCCCATACGGTGAAAGGGCTTCTCGAATATATTCGAATTCCATTTCAAATGGAAGATTGAAAACTCGAACTGATCGTAGACCTAAACCTGCGTAGGAAATTGCAACATTGACAACTTCACCTTTACAATTTTGAAATTTTGCGTTACCTCCAGTCTGCGTTATAACTCTAACACAAGTTTCATCGTCTATCAACTTTGCATACACAGCATTGCCAAGAAAATCGTAAGTGTAACCAACAACTTCTTCATCTTTCAACCCAAGGTGATCGTAAAACCAGTCGACAATTTCATACACTTTTGGACGTTCATACCCATACGGAAACGAGAACTTTAAACAAGACTTCCTATACTTTGTATTCATGGTGTGAATATGAAATCAGTACTCACAAGTTCCAGCTTTCGGCCTGCGTCAGCAACAGCGATGCAGCCGCGTTCCGCCAATGCGCAGACAGTCGCAGTGCACACGTATTCTGAGTCGCTGCCGCAAAACACTCTTTTCTGCTATATATTTACGTTTTTTGGGTCCGAGCACAATTTATAACGTCTCTGTCTCTCTATTTTCTGTGTTTTTCACTATTTTACTTTGTAAGATTAAAATTTCGATGCCTGTTATGTTGCTAGGCAAAGATGTATAAAATTTCTAACATCGAATATTAATTTAAGTGTAAGGAAGTCTTTTCTGAAGGCATTTGTGTGGAGTGTTCCCTTGTACGGGAATGATACATGGACGATAAGCAGTGAGGACAGGAAGAGAATAGAGGCTTTTGAAATGTGGTGTTACAGAAGAATGCTGAAGATTAGGTGGGTGAGAAAAGGAATTTTTGGCACACCCTGACTAAAAGAAGGGACCGCTTCTTAGGACACATTCTCAGACATCGAGGAATCGTAAATTTAGCATTGGAGGGAAGTGTGTGGGGTAAAAATCGCAGAGGGAGACCGAGAGACGTGTATACTAAGCAGATTCAGGTGGATGTGGGTTGCCGTTCTTATGAGGAGATGAAGGGGCTTGCTCAGGATGGAGTAGGGTGGAGAGCTGCATCAAACCAGTCTCCGGACTGAAGACTATAACAACAACACATCCATTCGAAAATAATTACGCCAGTCATCGGTTTTGCACTCCAACTCACGAAATAAAATACATGTGACAACTGCCTTCATTTAAGCAGCAATTGCCTAGACAATTTCGTTCGTCTTTTCTGTTTATTGTGCTTTTTTTAAGAATCGTTGCAAATAGCGACTATAACAATATTTCCTCCATCACTGGCAAAAATCAACTTTGGGGGGGGGGGGAAGCGTAACGAATTCGTTTGCCAGTCCGATTGCAGTTTGTACTACCTAGTTTCTTTTTTTCATCGAAAGATGTCGGGAGCGAGAATTTGCAGCGATGCAAACACCCGTCCATACGCAGCGATTGGTGTGTGAAACGATTTGTCTGTCGCAGACCTCGCAAACCGTTGCGTGTTGATAGCAGATTTGCGCAGATATGAGATGTACTCAAACAACAAAGTTGGTGTTGGAGTTTTACGCGAAATTGCTCAAATTTGTGGGTTCAAATCACGTCTACGCAGATAAGTTATGAAGGCGAATCACACTGTCTGTCATGTCACTGTCCGTCAGAACATTCCGCAATGTATTTCTAATGGCGGCATTCACACTGTCCGTCACCCGACCGTCACGTCACGTCGACGTCACGTCAAACTTTCTCGAGAAGAATGTTTTAACGGAACGGCCGTCTGCTAACATCGGAAGTTAACATAATTTCGACATGCGAATGACATGTTGCAATCGACGACTGCACTGTTTATATGCAAATGTGTCTTATTCGTCTTTATTTTGTTGTTATACTTCGTTTTAGGGGTAAATCTCAAATATTAAATACACAAAAAACACCAAATACACCTTTAGTTTTCAAATAAAGATGGCGGTGGTTAGTTTTTATTCTGAGAAATGGCGTCACAAAACTTTGAAAAGTGGCGTAAGGCGAGGAGCTCCACATAAATTTTTCGCATTGATACTAACATTTTCCGTGACGTAAGTGAAATGGCGTCTTCTTTGTGGTTATTCCTTATTATATGAGTTAATTTTTGCTTAACAATTTTCGAGACACCGTTAAGAAATAGCGCGTAAAAAGTATAACATCTATTCATGAGGAACCTTTTTCTAAAAATTTAACTTACTACGAGTTAAGGAAGATTTTTTGTCCTCTACTACAAAAATGTGTTCATACTAAAAAAGGACATTCCGTCAGAACATACCACAATGTATTTCTAATGGCGGCAGTCCCACTGTCCATCACCAGACCGTCACTTCACGTAACATCAGGATTTCTGGAGAAGACAGTTTTGACGAAACTGTGGTCTGCTAACATCGGAATTTGAGCTATTTTCGTCATGCGATTTCCATGTTGTAGTAGATGATTAGATGGCTCACCCCAGTGAGCTCAAAGATAATCTGGAGTCAGTACTGTGTATTACCAAAGCGTGACGCTCGACGCCATGTTTGTGAACGTATATCTGGCTATTAATATGAATAAATAATCCCTGAGACGGATTTTCGTCTCAAATATGTCAAAGACATTATTGATAGATGTGAAGCATTGAATTAAAATTTGTGGTGCGACCGGGAATCGAACCCGGACCTCCATGCTTACTAGGCAGACGTCTTAACCGTTTTTTTTTTTTGTTTTTTTTTGTTTTTTTTTTTTTTTTTAACCTTTATTATTATTATACAAAGCATTTATACATAAAATGTGAAAACAAATTATCTACTATTGCTTCTGATATTGAGTTTATATTTTCATTATGTTGTTCATCTTCTGTTGGTTTGTTGTAGCTTCAGAAATCATTGTTGCACATCTTGTGATACTTCCTTACGTCCTTATTTCAGGGTATGAAAGAGGAAATTTTGAAATTGTTGTTTATATTTTGGTAGCTTCTGTAATTGGTTGTGTTCTTCTTTAATATACATCACAAATTCTTCTAATGTTGTGGTTTTGTTTTTAATGATGTAGTTTATAAATTTTCCAAGTAACCAAAGATAGCTGTTGTGTTTCATACTAGGGTATAAATTCCAGTCTGGATATATTATATCCTCTACCTTTATTGCATTTTCTGACGTCCTGTTGATAATTGCTAGCTTTTTTCGCGTCCATTTCCAGATGGTATTTCGGTCTCTGCAAACAAAGGTATGTGCTAGTGTGTCTACCAATTGGCAATGGTCACAATATGGGTCAGGCTTCATTTTAATTTTATACAGTTTTTCTCCTGTTGGAACTTTTTCATTAACAATGTCATACCACACAGATTGCTCGTCAGTCGTAAGGATCTTATTATTTATGTTTTTCCAGATATTTTCCCACTTTTTGTTTGAATATTTTAGCTCTATAGGGTTTCGTGGGTGTCCCCTAATCAGTGAAGTGTACAACTTCGAAGTAGTATATCTGTGAGCAGCTTCCTGTAAATAACTTAATTCTGTATAATATTTACAGACATAGGCCAGTTGAGCATTAATGTGTCCCACATTTACTGGCGCCCTCTGATCTTTCGGGGCCAAGGTAGTAAAAAGGTATTTGGTAATACCGAGTTGGACACTCTGTAATATTTTTGTTGTTTGCTTAATAAACAATGCAGTGCACTGTGATTGAACATCCTTAACTGCCAAACCTCCATCAATGCGAGGCAAAGTCATTGTTTGGAGGGAGACTTTGAAAATGTTGCCTCTCCATACGTACCAGTATATGGCAGTTAAAATTTTGTGTGCTATATCAGAAGAAATTGGTAAAACGGCACCTATATAATGTGTCTTGCTGATAATATAAGTGTTTATAAACAGCACCCTTTGCAGACGATTTAATGATCGGGTTGTGTGTTCTTTGAGTGTGGCTCTTATAGTATTCAGCTTATGCTCCCAATTTACCTTTATCATTTCATGTGGGTTTGGTGTTAAGAACATTCCTAAACAGTTTACCTTGTCTGTTCTTTGCAACCAGGAAGTTTGCATATGATCACTGTTGGGTCCAATGGCCAAAATCTTCGACTTATGCTCGTTGAGCTTTGCTCCACTTGCAGTGGAAAAAGACATAACAATTTCTCGAACATTTTCAATCTCTTGTTTCGTGTTGACAAGAATACTTATGTCATCCGCATATGCATGACAGACCGTTTTGGTGTTGAAAAGTTTTAATCCTTTCAGACGGAGGTGCAAATATAAAAGTAATGGTTCCACAGCGATACTATACAACGTCATGGATAAAGGACATCCTTGTCTAACAGACTGATTGATTGGCACTTGGTTAGTTAACTGCCCATTGATCTTTATTCTGGAATGTGTTCCAACTATGCAATTTCGTATCAGGTGACAAAAAGGAGCATTAAATCCTATTTTACTCAACACTTTTAGCAGAAAACAGTGGTTAATCCTATCGAATGCTTTGTTAAAATCTAGGAAAATCATAGCAGTTTGACAATTACATAACCATGTTAAATATAAAATATCTCTATATTCAGAAAGAATGTTCACCATTGATCTACCTGTACCAGCTGCTGTTTGGTATGGCCCAAGTATCTTACCAAGAAGTGGTTTCATTCTATTATTTATGAGACGAGTAAAAATTTTTGAAGTCGGAATTGAGTAGAGTAATTGGTCTGAAGTCCTCTATTTTAATACTCCGTGACTTTTTTGGGATAAGCACAACCATGCCTTCAGTGAATTCTAGTGGAAAGCTGTTATCTACCAACAATTCATTGTACATTAATGTTAATTCACTTCCAATAACATTCCAAAATCGTATATAAAACTCTACTGGTATGCCATCTATTCCGGCAGCTTTGTTTCGTGGAGATTCCGTGATTGTTTTCTGTATTTCATCTTCCAATATGGTTTCTATAAGCTCTTCATTTTCGTTGAGGTTAACTATTGGTTGTATATTAGACAAAAAATCTTCCTGTACAACCAAGTCTGTCACAGATTCAGAATAAAGATCCGAATAGTACTGTACAATATGTTGCTTAATAGCATTCTGATTGTCATAGTTGTTTCCTTGCTCATCTTGGAGGTGGCTGATTATCTTCTGTTTGCCTCTTTTTGCTTCCCTTATCATATGGTATATCGAAGTGTTTTCTTGATAGATATCAGTTGTGGAACGCGCTCGCACTTTTTTCCCTTGCAAAGACTGGCGTATCAAAGCAGTAATTTTTGCTTTGATATGTTTTATTCTAAGAACATTAGCTGTTAGATTCGTTGGCTCGTTGTACAAGTCACGTAGACTTAGGAAATAATATTCCAGTGTCCTTCTCCGCCAGTAGTTCTTTGCTCGTGAAAACCGAATAATGCATCTTCTTATTTGCGGCTTTACAACTTGAAGCCACCAGGTAATACGCTTTGGGTGTCTTGCTAAACTTTGAAGGCATCTCGTCCATGTCTCGATAATTTCTTTTTGTAATTCCTTGTCATCCAGAAGCGACAAATTTAGTTGCCATACCCCTCTTCCCAGAAAACATTGTTGTTTTATGTAGTTAGCCGTTATGTGATAGGCACAATGATCTGAAAAACTTACTGGCCATATCTCGCATTCAACCACATTTTGTGTAAATGTTTTAGATACGTAAATTCTGTCTAATCTACTTTTAGAGGTACTACTAACGTATGTATAGCCTATAGAGTGTGGGCGGAGATGAATCCATGTATCTATTAAGTCTAATCCAGTTGTTAAAACACTCAGCTCCTCACAGAAATTAAAATTAGGGTCTTGATCTTCTGGACGCAAAACACAATTAAAATCTCCTCCCAGAATAATATATCGAGTGTCTGTTAACAGATGCACTATTTCATCACGAAACAAATTACCTCTTCCTCGTTTGCCCTTGGAGCCAGTCGGTGCATATATATTTACTAATAACAAATCTTGTATTTTTGCCGCTATTCCACGTCCACTTTCAAGTATAGATTGTGCTTGGCATGGTATTCCCATTTTGTACATTAATGCTGTCCCACAATCCTGACCAATATTTAAAATAACATCATAACCAAAAATATTAACAATTTTATGTGTAACCACTTCTTGAATCATAGCTACGTCCACATCAGCTGCATATAAATAATCTTGTAGACATTTAATTTTGACATCGGATTCAATTCTATTGATATTAATGGAAGCTATTTTATATGCTTGCATGAATTTGAGGCAACTATTCTTGACCGGTATCGTCAGACCACAGAGTCGACTTGTCTATAAGATTATTATCTATTGTGTCCATGGGTTCCAATATCTCACCTTCTAAATTCATTTTGACATCTTCATTATCAACGTGTATAAGTCTCTTCTCATTACTTTCCACTGCTATGCTTTCTGTTTTCAGTATTTTCTTTGTCCTTTCCAGTTTTTTTGTTAATTCCTGCTTTACATCAAGCTCCTGTTTCCGTGTCCGTTTGGGTTTTGCAGTCTGCTGTTTATTATTCTCTTTGACAGCAGTCAAATTTTCTGTTGAAATGTTGTCTTTTCTTGTCTCTTTGTCACCCTCTGCTGGAGTGCCAGCAGTACTTGATAGGACTGCTGTCTCCGTTACACGATTAACACTCACTATTTGAGAGTTACTTTGGGTACGAGTGCGATCCACTTCTGTCTGTTCAGATGGCGGCGTGTATTGTATTACACGCCTGTCTGCTGTATCGTGCATTCCGTTGGCTCCCTCCCCCCGGCCACTCGTATTTTCGCTGGAGGCGGCTGCCTCGCGGCCTCTCACTGTGTTATTTACCGCTGCCTGCTCCACTGTACTCGGCACCGGCAGCACCACGCTCTGAGTCGGCGTGTCTGCTAACTTCTGTGCATATGTTACATTTCCTATTTGACTAAGCCGGTCTAAACGCTGTAATTTGGTACGCGGGCATTCACTTTTAAGGTGTCCTGTAGCTCCGCATATAACACAAGTTCGTGGCTGACCATCATATACCACCAGTGCTTTAAATCCTTGTATCGTAATAAAAGAAGGCACATGTTTTGTCAGATCAATTTTTACGTTTCTGACTCCATTGTCAACATTGTAGTGTTTGTGGCCTTGCCATTTTTCAGCCGTAATTTGAATAACCTTCCCATACGGTGAAAGGGCTTCTCGAATATATTCGAATTCCATTTCAAATGGAAGATTGAAAACTCGAACTGATCGTAGACCTAAACCTGCGTAGGAAATTGCAACATTGACAACTTCACCTTTACAATTTTGAAATTTTGCGTTACCTCCAGTCTGCGTTATAACTCTAACACAAGTTTCATCGTCTATCAACTTTGCATACACAGCATTGCCAAGAAAATCGTAAGTGTAACCAACAACTTCTTCATCTTTCAACCCAAGGTGATCGTAAAACCAGTCGACAATTTCATACACTTTTGGACGTTCATACCCATACGGAAACGAGAACTTTAAACAAGACTTCCTATACTTTGTATTCATGGTGTGAATATGAAATCAGTACTCACAAGTTCCAGCTTTCGGCCTGCGTCAGCAACAGCGATGCAGCCGCGTTCCGCCAATGCGCAGACAGTCGCAGTGCACACGTATTCTGAGTCGCTGCCGCAAAACACTCTTTTCTGCTATATATTTACGTTTTTTGGGTCCGAGCACAATTTATAACGTCTCTGTCTCTCTATTTTCTGTGTTTTTCACTATTTTACTTTGTAAGATTAAAATTTCGATGCCTGTTATGTTGCTAGGCAAAGATGTATAAAATTTCTAACATCGAATATTAATTTAAGTGTAAGGAAGTCTTTTCTGAAGGCATTTGTGTGGAGTGTTCCCTTGTACGGGAATGATACATGGACGATAAGCAGTGAGGACAGGAAGAGAATAGAGGCTTTTGAAATGTGGTGTTACAGAAGAATGCTGAAGATTAGGTGGGTGAGAAAAGGAATTTTTGGCACACCCTGACTAAAAGAAGGGACCGCTTCTTAGGACACATTCTCAGACATCGAGGAATCGTAAATTTAGCATTGGAGGGAAGTGTGTGGGGTAAAAATCGCAGAGGGAGACCGAGAGACGTGTATACTAAGCAGATTCAGGTGGATGTGGGTTGCCGTTCTTATGAGGAGATGAAGGGGCTTGCTCAGGATGGAGTAGGGTGGAGAGCTGCATCAAACCAGTCTCCGGACTGAAGACTATAACAACAACACATCCATTCGAAAATAATTACGCCAGTCATCGGTTTTGCACTCCAACTCACGAAATAAAATACATGTGACAACTGCCTTCATTTAAGCAGCAATTGCCTAGACAATTTCGTTCGTCTTTTCTGTTTATTGTGCTTTTTTTAAGAATCGTTGCAAATAGCGACTATAACAATATTTCCTCCATCACTGGCAAAAATCAACTTTGGGGGGGGGGGGGGGGGGAAGCGTAACGAATTCGTTTGCCAGTCCGATTGCAGTTTGTACTACCTAGTTTCTTTTTTTCATCGAAAGATGTCGGGAGCGAGAATTTGCAGCGATGCAAACACCCGTCCATACGCAGCGATTGGTGTGTGAAACGATTTGTCTGTCGCAGACCTCGCAAACCGTTGCGTGTTGATAGCAGATTTGCGCAGATATGAGATGTACTCAAACAACAAAGTTGGTGTTGGAGTTTTACGCGAAATTGCTCAAATTTGTGGGTTCAAATCACGTCTACGCAGATAAGTTATGAAGGCGAATCACACTGTCTGTCATGTCACTGTCCGTCAGAACATTCCGCAATGTATTTCTAATGGCGGCATTCACACTGTCCGTCACCCGACCGTC
This sequence comes from Locusta migratoria, assembly GCA_026315105.1. NCBI lineage: Eukaryota > Metazoa > Arthropoda > Insecta > Orthoptera > Acrididae > Locusta > Locusta migratoria. The sequence goes on from CM048744.1 coordinate 679,511,551, forward strand.
ACGTCACGTCGACGTCACGTCAAACTTTCTCGAGAAGAATGTTTTAACGGAACGGCCGTCTGCTAACATCGGAAGTTAACATAATTTCGACATGCGAATGACATGTTGCAATCGACGACTGCACTGTTTATATGCAAATGTGTCTTATTCGTCTTTATTTTGTTGTTATACTTCGTTTTAGGGGTAAATCTCAAATATTAAATACACAAAAAACACCAAATACACCTTTAGTTTTCAAATAAAGATGGCGGTGGTTAGTTTTTATTCTGAGAAATGGCGTCACAAAACTTTGAAAAGTGGCGTAAGGCGAGGAGCTCCACATAAATTTTTCGCATTGATACTAACATTTTCCGTGACGTAAGTGAAATGGCGTCTTCTTTGTGGTTATTCCTTATTATATGAGTTAATTTTTGCTTAACAATTTTCGAGACACCGTTAAGAAATAGCGCGTAAAAAGTATAACATCTATTCATGAGGAACCTTTTTCTAAAAATTTAACTTACTACGAGTTAAGGAAGATTTTTTGTCCTCTACTACAAAAATGTGTTCATACTAAAAAAGGACATTCCGTCAGAACATACCACAATGTATTTCTAATGGCGGCAGTCCCACTGTCCATCACCAGACCGTCACTTCACGTAACATCAGGATTTCTGGAGAAGACAGTTTTGACGAAACTGTGGTCTGCTAACATCGGAATTTGAGCTATTTTCGTCATGCGATTTCCATGTTGTAGTAGATGATTAGATGGCTCACCCCAGTGAGCTCAAAGATAATCTGGAGTCAGTACTGTGTATTACCAAAGCGTGACGCTCGACGCCATGTTTGTGAACGTATATCTGGCTATTAATATGTATAAATAATCCCTGAGACGGATTTTCGTCTCAAATTCATATTAATTGATATTTATATCACCATAACAGGATTGTTCCACCATGTCCATTGCTGAGGTGCTATTCCGCTGCATGGAGAGCCTTGGCAGTAGTGGCAATTATCTTTGGAACAAAGAAGCTGAATTAAAGTTTGTGTTGTGGAGGGAAATCGTACATAGACTATTCCAAGGCGCCTTAATCGTTAGTGGTGTGGTAGTCTAACGGTTAAGACGTCTGCCTAGTAAGCATGGAGGTCCGGGTTCGATTCCCGGCTGCACCACAAATTTTAATTCAATGCTTCACATCTATCAATAAAGTATATCTGTCTGTATCTAGTTGTTAGTAGTATTTGCTTACACCGAATTTAACATTATGACATCTGTAATCTTTTGTTCTAGTTGCTTTTCGAACAAAGTAACTCAAATACAACGGCAGCTACCTATGAACATTTTAATACTATTCACAAAATAGTTGAGACTTGGAATAAACCGTATACTCATGAAACGAAACAGCAGAAAATGGCATGGGTTTTTTTAAAACGTGTACGTCAGTTATATTTTTATTCAGAAGTAGTGTTTCTACCATATTGCGTTAAAGGATAAATTGTTTTACTGCAGAAAGATAAATGAAGGTGTTAAAACGATCAATTCGAGGTGTCTGACATAAGCGTTATTTTTCATGCAGGAAATTCCAGTCGGTGGGCTCAAACGGAAATTATAAACAAGAGGCAAATAGAGAAATCAATGCGAGAAGTAGCATCTACGACAGTGATTGAATGTGATAGGAACTGACTAAAATATAGTTCATTTATGGACATGAACTCTACTTCGTTTCCTTCGAGTTCTCTTCAAACATAAACGACTCGAACTTCTGTATAATGTATTTATTAAAGTAATTAATCATTCATATCTTATTTTCAAAGTCGCAGAGTACAAAAGAACAATACGACTTATACGTACGAAGTTGCCAACCTAACAAAAATAGAGTGTCACGATTTTCACAGATTCAAAACACTACAGTTGTGTATCCAGTGTTAATCATTGAGATCACTGGCTCACCCACAAATGTGTTTTATTAATCTTTATTTTATTATTATACTTTGTTTCAGTAGTTAACTGAAATGTTCCATGACTACTTGGATATATTTTCCATTGAGTGTTCTTCCAAAATCGAGGTCGGATATCTGGAACCGAAAAATGATTTAGGTTTTACAGTAGAGTAACAGAAAAGTCTGACACAAACAGTGTTTATGAAAAAGATTGTAAACTGATGAAGCAATGCCATTAATATACATTTTTAAATGAAAATGTCAACGCTAATAATGGGGAAAAGTGCATTCGTTTATGACAATATTAACAATGTAAGAAAGAAATTGTGATAATTAAAGCAAATAGGCTCTATTTATTCTCTTATACGTATTGTTCGATACATTTGTGTGTATATATTTTTGCTTGCAAATGGGTTTCGATATTTTGAAATGTTATTTCACTTCCCACACTTTACCACACCAAGTTTACCAAAAAACATTTAGCACAAAGATTCCTTTGGCCATCAATAAAATTTAGCGTTGTTGTTTCCTCAATTCCGATATCAAACTATTACTTTTTGCATCACATATGGTAACTCAAAAGCTTATTTTTACAGCTGAGTATTGGGTTAAGTGAATTGACATGATGGACAATGTGAATACACATTGCTGTGACAGTGCCGCAACATAACGGTGATGTGATGGTGACATGACAGTGTGAATTGTCCTTTAGGTTCCTTATGTCACATTCCATCAGGACATTCCATAGTGCATTTCTAATGGAGACATGTAGACTGTCTGCCATGGGCCCTTCAAGTCACGTCACTTCTTCTTTCTTCTTGGGAAGAATGTTTTGATTGTATGGTCGTCTGCTAACAATGAAAGCTAATCTGTTTTCGTCAATTGACTTTGGGACATATGAATAAAAAAGAGCACATGCTTCTGAGAAGATTCAAAAAGTAAAAGAACGTTCTCTGAGTAAGTTCTCAGTTTCATCTGAATAAAGACATTGAAGCGTATGCTCTGAGCAGGAAGTTCATTCTCGCTACCTACCGTCCTTCTTGAGTAAGTTCTCTGTGTGTGATGTCTGGGACAGAAAAGCTGTTCAATCGTGTATTTCTTTAAACTAGCCCAATCAGACAAATTATTCAGTGTACAAATATGGAGTAGGCCAGGAACAATTGTACTGTGTTTACATTTTTGTTTCTTGCGCAGCAGCATATTATTAAGAGTATATACGGAATTTTTACGAAAATTTATTCCTCTGACGATGTTACAAAATTTTTGTCATGCAAGAAACCCTGTTATTGAAGTTGGGTTAGCACAATTTGCGAACGAAATTTTAAGAATCTATTACATTTTCACCTGTTTCAATGTGGAACGCTTTCAGCACTTTCTAACACAAGATACTTTTTGTTGAATATGACACACAATGATCTGCTCATAAACGACAGGCCATGCGATTTTGTTACAAGAAAGACTGCTAGACATGTAATTAATCAGTTATTAATTTTACTGTCTTACTTCTAACACAACAGAATTTACAATTACAAAAGCAGAAAACACATCTTAAATAGGCCAACCGATTTGGGTGTAATGTACAAGAGCAGTACAAATATACTTCAGTACCTTGTATTGCAGAAATATTTATTTTGTGATACAAACTGTGAAGTCCTGGGATACATTTTATTTGGAATTAGCGTCATAAGATCTTAAGAATAGACCCTGTTTCAAAACATACAATATTATTTTGCTATTTAGGTGTTTAGAACTGTAAAAATACACTCCTAACAAACGGAAAAACATGCAACTAAATCCACTTGTGTTTCATTTTTATTTCAATAATGAAAAACTCTTCTGACATCACTCTCATCACTATGTAAAAAGCTTGAAGTGTGACACGATTATGGTAAAGGATGTGAATCGGCAGAAAAATGTTTTTATTTGCATTCACTTCTGAGTTTCTCTCTTGTTTCATCAGATTAGCCTATGCATAAACGAACTTTTTGTCTTCTAAGCAATATAAATTTTGTCATTTTTATTACAAACTACAGTAAAACTTAACCTTAATAGAAATTACTCAGCATGACGTATACTAAAGTGCTCACTTTAGTAAATGGAAAATGTTCTTTGGTCATGAGAAAACTCTCTCGTTTCATTCGTATGAAATGTGAGAATGTTTTCTGTTGTGAGCCACTTCCCCCACCCTTTTACTCACGCTGAGAACATAGTCGGTTGAATCATATTATCTGACTTGTTTTATTCATGCGAACCTGAGTATGTTCTCTGGAATTCAGAGTATAAAGTTGATACTTTATGAATACTTCATGAGTGAATTTTCCCAATTTCCGAAATACGTCTGCATAGAGACACGAAGTTTAGGAAAGTAAAGCTCTTTTCTGAGAAGGTGGAGCGACTTTTCATTGAGATATTTGCATAAGATGATTCCATTAAACTTGTAAAGTAGCAGGAGAGTGTGATTATTATTTAATCCACGTAATTTTTTTCTGACTACTCTGTACGTTTTGCACCTAATTTTTGCCTAGCATAGTTTTGTCTACATTTCTTTCCATATTACACAGAATTTTTCTTTCATCTTCCTCGAATTTGGGTATGAATAATTGTAGTAACTCATACAACTTTAAATAGGCATTTCATTTGCACATTACTTTTTAACAGAGATAGTACCTCTCAGAGTGGCTGAATATGCAACATTCTATCGAATATTTGCCCATTAACGAAGTACAATCACCACCTGATAATTATCTAAAAGCAAATATTCGACATACTTCTGCATCATATATATATGATTAAAAATGTATATATATCTTACACGCTTCATTCAGCTCAACTTAGTACATAAATCGTGTTAGTATTTTTAGTAATTTATATGCAAATAAAAGTACTTGTCATGCAATAAAGTACTTTTATCAGTTCTAGACAATCATATGTAAGAGGAAACCTAAACAAAAACAAACGCTCATGATTTATTATTACTCCACGAAAATACTATACTATATACACGTAATGACTGATCTGTGAAATGTAACGCTGTTGCCAACTTTGGCTTTGTTACCATTTATACTGTTGCAATTAATAGCAGCACACAAATGAACCATGTTTATGCACTGTTTCCCTGCAAATGGCGGCTTCTGTCACGTTCAATGTAGAGACGCGACACTAGCGCCAGGTCACTGCATAAGGCCCATTAAATCCAAAGACATATACAGTGAGCTCTAAGATACTCTGGAGTTAGTACTATATATTATGAAATCGTGATGTTCGTTGCTCACATTCAGTTAGTTTTGTCTATCTGAACACTATTCAAATAATTGGTACTTGGTTACTGTACTGATAATATTTAACACTAGTACTGTTCTAATTAACATACACACTCTTCATTAAAAGATTTTTCAAATAACAATATTTATTCTCAGGATACTCAGAATTTGCATGATCAGGAAAGGAACCTACTTGATAGTATGACTTGGGAAAAACACGGTTTGGCACAATGTTTTTTAATGGATCACTCTATTGTGCAACACTGAACGAACTGTTGATTAATGCATGAATACAAAACTAAAGATACATTACTTGCAGTACTGTAGGTGGCTGATAAGGTGATTTAGTGGCCACAATATGCTTCTAGAAACATTTCAGTAGTTGGTGTGGCTGTGAGCTCATTTCCTCTCTGTGGTAAAGTTATTATTGCACAACATGACAAAACAACATTACTTAGGAGACTATTTACTTGAATCCGAGGATATTGGTAACTTGCAGCAAATTAATTTAGCTCCCAATTCCACAGCGTCTTCTTAGTCTCCAACACGTTTGCCACAAAAGTCAGTATTTCCACTTAACTTGGTAGTTGGCTACTTCTGTACTTCATACTCGACTGCTCACTGCTACCACTGAACTATGACTCTGCCAAAATTGCATGTTACCACCTTTCCAGAAGCGTATTCCACCAACCAACCACCTTTTACCTTGCACTGGTCACCTTTCCGTTCCTAGGTGCTGCACTCCATCTTTTAACTACATTACTACCATGAACCAGCAGACATTATTTCATATTTTATTCATTACAATTTGTATAATAACAACTGTAGTATGTTTAAACAGAAAATAAACACTGTCACAGAAAAATAATTAAGTTTTACATTTTCTAGCAGAAGACTTACTTCTACTAAGTCAAGGATTATAAATGCAGACATCAGTCATTAAATACAATTGACAATCGATATATATCAAATCATTAAAATAAATAATTTAGTAACAATTACATAAATCAATAATAAACAATGGCTCATCAGGGAAAGGAGTATACTATAGTGTTACACTATTTACTCCAACGAAACAGAAGAAAAACACAAGAGTTGTGTAAAAGGTATACTTGAGTTAGATTTTGATTCAGAACTAGTGTTTCTCCCATGTTGTAGCCTATTTCATGAATAAATTACACTGTTGTAGACAAATAAATAAAGGTGTAATTACGATAGTTTTTGGGAGTATGAAATAAGCACGATTTTCCACAAAGCGTACATAACCAGACCGTGAGCTCAAACAGAAATCAGTATAGATAAGAGGCAAATACGAAACTGAAAACGAAAAAGACTGTCTACAGCAATGCAATTTATTCGTTAAATGAAATGACAGAAAACCTAGTTCTGACTAAAAATATAACTCACTTATAGATCTGAACTGCACTTTCTTCTCCTTTAACTTCTCTACAACTAGAAGCGACACAAACTTCATTATTATGAATTTATTAAAGTAGTCAATTGTTCATAACTTATTTTCAGCAAACACAATATTCAAAACAACGGGAGCTGTACGCACAAAGTTGCCAACTATAATAAAATCACTACAGTTGTGTACCCAGTGTTAGTAACTGAGATCACTGGACATATATTACTAGACTGGCAAACTTACCTCTGTGACATAAACCTGATGCCACCACCTTGCCTCACCTCACGCTAAAAAGTTTCCATACGGTACTACTATGATCTTTTGGCATGATATCATGTTGCAAGCTTTACTAGTTGGTTTGAACATGATTAGCATTTGAGCTAAAACGTTTACAATAGTTGAATTTAACAGGTAGGCCTACATTATCGAATTGTGTTATGAGAAAAATGTGTTACTTATGCTTAAATTTTATTTACTGTCCTGGAAACCTCATGCGATTATGTTGACTGTCATGTGATGTAAGGCATTAGACATTCACTTGCCGATGCAAATGTTTTGTCACGAAATCTTTGGGTTACAAGTGCAATTACTATTGCAGAGTGAACCAGGACACATACAAAAACCTGTCAATCGTAGAGCACGAACAGAATTATTTATTTACTTTATCATCTGTATGAAACACTAATATACTCACACATGTGGCTTACTAAAATTATCAACATATTGGTTAGGGCTTTCTACCGTTTTGTTGATGTTGCCAACATAGTTATAGGAGGCCACTGGGATGGTAAGTAAAAAATTACTGTTGCATATAGTTAACACAGATTGTAGTTATCGGAAAAACACTGAGAATAATAAAGATACCTGTTATCCATGACAAATAGCACATTTATAACGGTTATTTTATTGAAAGAATAGCCGACAGTTGTTCGAGACTGGTAACAGATGAACAAAAACAGCATATTACTGGACTCATTATTATATGTATTAATGTAGACTGTAGTGTTCGCAAGGAACTCAAAGGAGTAAAGATCCATTTTATCCATGACAAATAGCTCTTTAACAATGACCATACTACTGATAGAAAAGCCGAAAAAAAGGAAATTGGTAACAGATTAATAAAAATGGCAAATCAATTAACTAATTTCTGCATATAGGGCAATTGTCACTGTCTGTCTTGTCACGTCACATTCTGTCAGAACATTCCAGAATGTATTTCTAATGGTGACATTCACACTGTCCGTCAATGAACCCTCATATCATGTCACGTCAAGATTTATCGAAAGGAAAGATTTGACAGATCGGTCGTTTGCTAACATCGGAAGTTAACCTACTTTTGTCACGCGAGTTTCATGTTGAAGTAGATGATTACGGAGATTACACGCAAATGTGTTTTATTAACCTTTATTTTATTATTATACTTTGTTTTAGCGGAAATTTCAGGTGTTTCATGACTTATTAAATATTTTATTTTAAATTGAGTTTCCTCCTAAAAGGGAGGTCTCATATCTGAAAGCGAAAAATGGTTACTGTTTTGCAATATCGTAACAGAAAAGACTGAAGCAAACTGTTTATTTGAGATAGATTTAATTTGATGATGCAATTTTCATTAAATATTTTTAAATGAAAATGTCAAAGCTAATTCATTAAAAATTGTTTTAAGTGAAAATGTTAATGCTAATGAAGGAAAAAATTCAGTTGTTTTTGGCGGTATTAACAATGACAGCAGGAAAACCGTAATGGAAAAAGTGAACAGGCTATATTTTTGCTCTTATAAATATGGTTTGATTTGTTGTATGTTTATATTCTGGCTTGAAAATAATGCCAAAGTTTTGAAATGTTGTTTCACTTCCCAGCACTTTACCACTCTACATTCACCATAAATATACTTTGCAAAGTTTTCTTTGGCTCAGTAACATTTAACATTATTCTTTACATAATTCCAGTATTAAACAATGACTTTCTACATAACATATCGCCATTCATAGCATCACATTGACCATCGGTTATTAGAATAAACGAACTGATGTGACAGACAGTGTGAATACAACTTGACATGACAGTGATGTGATGGTGACGTGATGGACAGTGTAACTGGACCTTATATCTTCCGTTTGCTGACCAATGACCTGTATAGGGCATTGTCAGTCTAGTAATATATGTCTGTGACTTGCTAGGGTCGCAGTCACAGATGATAGTTGTGAATATGAAGAGCTGCCACTAGATGTCAGACATAGCGAGTTCATGACGGGAAAAGAACTGCAACATAGATTAGCTATTATCGGACTTGTTACACACTTTGTATATGTTTGATCAGACAATACGTAACATGATTTTTACTTCGATAAACGGAAATAGAAACGATTAGCACCAGACAAGCAGCTATGAACACATTTTGTAGAGCTTCATGTCAGCATGTTACAGTAGGGCCATAGGAAAAAATCGGTAAAACAAAAGAGACAAATAAGGCAACAAAGTGATGAAGAAATTCAGGATATAGAGAAGAACTTGCAACAGACAAGAAAGATTGCTAAGACAGCTAGTACTGACATTAACGCTTTGAGTGATGCAGACGTGATATACCGTGGCGCTTGCAGAAGCCGTTTGCTGTGGCAGTGGTATTTCTGTGAGCCCAGCAGTCGGCATTCTCCACGCATCCTGGCCGGTACCTGAGCCCTAAAGACTACATATGCCACAGCCAGTTCCACTGCCCGTGGGCCTGCAGCCTTCAAAAGCCTCTCAAGGCTGCTGCTTACATACTGACCACCACAGCGTTTGGAGTGCGTCGAATATTTATCAACCGATTCTGAGAAAACTATTCAATAAAAGAGTTTAATTTTTTTACATCTTAGTCCGTGTCCTGCGTGGGCGACAAAAGCGAGCAACAGCGCCCGACATACAGCTACGCGACACCACCGCTACAAGCAGCGACATGTCCTACATGTCCTACATGAGCGATAACTTCTCGCTACAAGATAGCGGCTAGAACCGATCAGCTGTTTCTAATATTTGGCACCTGTAAAGCGTAGAACAACGATAGCTCCAGAGTAACGCAATAAAGTTTTATTTACATTAGGAAATAAGACGTAAAAAGAGTGCTGTGCATTAAATTTACAAAGTGAGGATAGTATGTCGACTATTTCATTCATAACTTGAAATACGAAAGTAGACAGTGAAGATCACCAGCCAAATATAACGACAAGTACAGATACTTTCGAGTATCAACAACTTAATACGAACAAAATAAATCTTATTGTAAGACGACAGTAAATCATTTAATTCTGGATGGGCTTGCTAGCAGTGGGCATTGTGTAGGGGTAGTGATGTGGGCTTCCAAGTTGTATTTTTTTTAACAAGTTAATACCAACATATTCATCTTTATTGCAAATACAAGTATCCCACTGAAGACCTACCAAACACATTAAATTCCTACTGAAACAGTATATCAAGATATTTTGTTCAGAAATGTAATTTTACACACATCTTGTCTGATATCTTAGTGTTATCTCTCTCTCTCTCTCTCTCTCTCTCTCTCTCTCTCTCTCTCTCTGGAATAAGTTTGTTGTTACTGCAAATGCTTAAAAAGCACACAAATGTAATTGTTCAAAACATGTTCATCATTGTGTAAATCAAACTACCACTCAGAGTAAAAACAAAATACTGTTATATTAGAAACAATTTAAAAATTGAACTTCAGTCGTCTTTAAAGTCCAAAAGAAAATTTACGAGATAGTTATTTTGGATACTTCTTATCACAATCAAACTTCTTAATTATATGTGTAACTGCAATTCTATATTCTGTTATTTCAGAAACAGTTGCAGTTTCATAAACTTCAGGGATTATTAGATTGCAGAAGTCTTGCGACGTCCTTTATTACATCGACAAGCAGACGAATCTCAACGAACTCGACACTTTGTCACGCGTGCGACAGCGACAAGATTCAAACGTCGCTCGTTGTCGCGTCTGACATGCGTGGCGCTGCAGATGTTGCTCAGGTAGGACAGTCCCGTAACCATACATGCGGTTGAGATTTGTCGCTTGAAGCTGTCGCGCGCTGTCACTCGCTTTTGTCGCCCACGTAGGACACGGCCTTATAGTGTGATATATTCGTTCGATAATGATCTCACATTCTGTTTGTTATTCCTTATAGTTACTGTGCTACGCCTAATTAAGTAAACTATGGCGCAACTTTTGAAACTTTGATTCAAATTATCTAGCATTGTTGGGCTACGTTGGATGACCAAATACACTATTTTGTAATTAAAAATAATGGTCTTTCTAATCAGTCCAGATTGCAAAGTTTTACAGAACAGAGCTTTTTGCAAAATAAGGTAAAATTACAGCATTTTATCCTATTCTAAAATTTTCAATTCTGCACTTAATTTATTCAGTATTGGAAAGTGGCACATAACGGAACTTCACGTTTCGGAACCTTGCATTGTTAGATTACCACATGCCAAGTTGCACGTTCGTCATAGCTTTAGTTGCCGAGATATAACACACCAAACGTTGAAGTTTCTTTGGGCGCCTTTTTTTTGAGCAAATTTGCTTGAACTTTTTTGGCTATATATAGCACGTAAAATTCATTTCAGTATTATTCCCATGAGAACGCATACAGATGTACACGATAGCAGACATTTCATATTTTTCAACGAAATATGGCCGAAGTTATAACGATTCAAAGGAATTCACGCCTGCGCAAAGTCGCGCATGGCATCAAACAAATGAGTACATCTCGACCAATATTGCTTCCACGAATCTTTATGTTTACCATCGTTCATTGGGGACATATTGGAACGATCACATCAATTGTCCATGATGGTCGAGCTGGAAAATGTTCCGAAATTAGGCGATCTGTCATGGAATGGCCCAGGAGTTAGATATTAGCAGTGTAAGCAGTTTCAGTGTTCATCAGTGGCGTCTCGTGAAAAAATTTGTTAGGCGTGCTGTACTCTTACTCTTGATCCCTGAACTAAACACCTTCTGACCTAGATGGGCCTCTTCGACTGCTATTAACGAGTGCTCCCCTGTGACTTACGGTTTTGTGACAGTTGCACCGAGAGACACTTGACCGGAGACGGAAAGTGTTGACAGGTAGTGGACAGGGTGTCCCACAAGTAGGTTACACCTGTCTGTCCGCCGCAGGTAGCTTTGGACTCGCTCGCCGTCTGGACTGTGAGAACTCATAGTAAAATGGAAGGTCCGACGTCATTACCTCTGAAGAATATCATATTTTAATATAGATATAAACGCCCCAATAACTTTCCAATCATTTCCAATAAGGAAATAGTACATTTTGATTACAAGAAGAACATTAATGTAAATCTACATATATACTCCGCAATCCATCGTAAAGTGCGTGGCGGAGGATACATAGTACCACAACTAGGCATTACCTTTCCTATTCTACTCCTAAATGGAATGAGGTAAAAAAGAGTGTTTGTACGGCTCTAATTTATCTTGTCTTTGTGATCTTTACAAGAAATATTAGTAGGCGGCAGGAAGATCGTTCTACATTCAGCTTCGAATTCCCGCCCTCTAAATTCCTCAATGGAATTTATCGAAAAGAACGTCGTCTTTCCTCCAGCGATTCCATTTGAGTTCCCGGAGCATTTCTGTGACACTCGCGCATTGGTCCAACTTACCAGTAACGAACCTAGCTGCTCGCCTCTGAACTCCTTCCATGTTTTAACAATAATGACCGCGAAAGCCTACGTTCTTATTTTTATTTATTTATTTGAAGGCTGACAGCAGGTAACCCTATCACCTGTGACTGAGTAGTGGTCTCGTTATGATGCTATTTGTATTTTGTTGCACTGTTTTCATTGTTTCGACATTGTTCGATATTACATAACAATTTACATTGTTGCTACTTTCTTGCATCACTTATTACAGGTTTTTACATTTCGCTAGCATGTTATTCCTGTATGTATTACACAAAAGTACTCATCTTCTGTCCCTTTCCATAAGCACTGTATGGAAAATACTGTAGCTGTAATTTAATTCCACGACTTTTTGAAATTAAAAATGGCTGCCTTAAATTTTTTAAGGGTACAACAATTGAACTTCGGTGAGAGGGCTTCCAGTAAGAACTGGTGATGTGAACGTCGTGATTTGGTACCTAATTCAGAATACAGCCGGTTGTGTCAATGTGCATAACTACTATGATAGATAAGAAAGCCCATTCTTGTCTATACGTGAAATTTCACTTTGTAGTTAAAAGTAGTCGCTACGGAGAAGCACATGGTAATAATTTGTGGAGGTTTTGTCTCAGTAGCGTCAGGCTGACGGCAAGAAGAATAATTGTTTTTCTTACGAGGCGAAGTCCCTTGCAGTTCACAGATCCGAAACTTCAAAAATCTGGTTTTGCGGCTATCGGTCATAGCGACCGTAAAACCGTCGGTCTCTTCAAAGTCATTATAACCGGTTTTGTCTTTATTTATGTTGTGTTGTGGTCTTCAGTCCGGAGACTGGTTTGCTTCAACTCTCCAACCTAATCTGTTCTGAGCAAGCCTCTTCATCTCTTCATGAGAACGTCATCCATCTGAATTTGCTTACTATATTCATATCTTGGTCTCCCTCTGCGATTTTTACCCCACACACTTCCCTCCAACGCTAATTTCACAATTCTTTAATGTCTAAGAATGTGTCCTACTAATCGATCCCTTCTTTTAGTTAAAGTATGCCAGAAATTCCTTTTCTCCCCAATTCTGTTCAGTACTTCCTCATTTGTTACACGATCCACCCACCTAATTTTCAGAATTCTCCTGTAACATCAAATTTCAAAAGCGTCTATCCTCTTTCTGTCCGCACTGTTTATCGTCCATGTTTCACTCCCATACAAAGCAACACTCGACACAAACGCCTTCAGAAAGGAATTCCTTATGTTTAAATTAGTGTTCGATGTTAACAAATTTCTCTTTATCAAAAACGCTTTTCTTCCCATTGCCATTCTGCATTTTATATCATCTGTACTGCGACTATCATTTGTTATTTTACTGCCCAAGTAACAAAACTCATCTACCTCCTTTATTGTTTCGTTACCTAATCTAATTCCTTCAGCATCACCTGATTTTCTTGGGCTGCACTCCATTACCTTTGTTTTGCTCTTGTTAATATTCATCTTATATGCTCCTTTCAACACACTGTCCATTCCGTTCAACTGCTTCTCCAGGTCCTTTGCTGTCTCTGACAGAATTACAATATCATCAGCAACACACAATGTTTTTATTTCTTCACCTTGAACTTTAATTCCTTCTCCAAATTTCTCCTTGCTTTCCTTTATAGCTTGCTCAATGCACAAATTGAACAACATTGGAGAAAGGCTACAACCCTGTCTTACGCCCTTCCCAACCTCTGCATGTCTTCTGTGCCCTTCAACTCTGATAACCGCTGTCTGGTTTTTGTAAAAGTTGTAAATAACCTTCCGTTCCCTATATTTTACTCCTGCTGATTTCAAGATTTGAAAGAGTGTATTCCAATCAACATTATCAAAAGTTTTCTCCAAATCTACAAAAGCTAGAAATGTAGGTTTGCCTTTCCTCAATCTATCCTCTCAGATAGCCGTACAGTCAGGATTGACTCCGAGTCCCTACATTTCTCCTGAATCCAAATTGATCTTCCCCGAGGTCGGCTTCTACCAACTTTTCCATCCTTCTGTAAATAATTCGTGTTAAAATTTTGCAAGCATGACTTATTAAACTGATGGTTCTGTAATTTTCACACCTGTCAGCACCTGCTTTCACTGGAATGGGGATTATTACATTTTTCTTAAAGTCTGAGGGTATTTCTCCTGTCTCATACATCTTACACACCAGCTGAAAGCGTTTTGTCATGGCGGACTCTCCCAGAGACTTCAGTAGTTCTACGGAAATGTCGTCCACTCCAGGGGCCTTGTTTCGACTTAGGTCTTTCAGTGCTCTGTCAAATTCTTCTCTCAGTATAATATCTGCTGTTTCATCTTCATCTACATCCTCTTCCCTTCCTACAATATTGTCTCTAAGTTCCTTTCCTTTGTATAGTCCCTCTATATATTCTTTCCACCTTTCAGCTTTCCCTTCTTTGCTGAGGACTGGTTTTCCATCTGAGTTCTTTATATTCATACAGCTGCTTTTCTTGTCTCCAAATGTTTCTTTTATTTTCCTGTAGGCGGTATCTATTCTTCCCCTATTTATACATTCTTCCACTGACTTGCATTTGTCTTCTAGCCACTTCTGCTTAGCTATTTTACACTTCCTGTCAATCTCATTTATTAGTCGTCTGTACTCCATTTTGTCTGTTTCATTTACTGGATTTTTATATTTTCTTCTTTCAGTAATTAAATTTAGTATTTCTTGTGACATCCAAGGAATTTTTCAGGTCTTGCCCTTCAACCAATTTTGTCCACTGCTGCATTCACTATTTCGTTTCTCAATACTACCCATTCTTCTTCTACCGTTTTATTTGCCCCCATTTCTGTCAATTGTTGACTAAAGCTCCCTCTGAATTTCTCAAAAGCTTCAGGTTCCTTCAATTTATCCAGGTCCCATCTCCTTATTTTCCTACCTTTTTGCAGTTTTTTCAGTTTCAGCCTACAGTTTATGACCAACAAGTTATGGTCAGACTCTATATCTGCCCCTGGGTATGTTTTACAGTTTAAAACCTAGTTCCGGAATCTATGTCTTACCATTATAAAATCTATCTGGTACCTCCCTGTAACTCCTGGTCTCTTCCAGGTATATAACCTTCGTTCGTGATTCTTAAACCAGGTGTTTGTTATGATTAAGTTATGTTCCGTGCAAAATTCTACCAGGCGATCTCCTCTTTCATTCCTTTTGCCCAGTCCATATTCACCTACTATTTTACCTTCCCTTCATTTTCCTACTACCGAATTCCAGTCTCCCATAACAATTAAGTTTTGCTCTCCCTTAATTGTCTGGATAATTTCCTTTACCTCCTAATACATTTCTTCGATCTCCTCATCATCGGCAGAGCTAGTGGGCATATAAACTTGTACTCTTGTTGTCGGTGTTGGCTTTGTATCTATCTTGACTATGATAATGCGATCACTGCGCTGCTGATAGTAGTTTATCCGCATTCATATTTTCTTATTCATTATCAGACCTACTCCTATAATACCCCTAACTGATTTAGTATTTACAATCCTGTACTCGCCTGACCAGAAATCCTGTTCCTCTTTCCATCGAACTTCACTTATTCCCACTATATCTAACTTCAACCTATCCATTTCCCTTTTTAAATTTTCTAGCTGCCCTACCCGATTAAGGGATCTAACATTCCACGCTCCAATCCGTAGAATGCCAGTGTTGTCTTTCCTGATGATCACATCCTCCTGAGTAGTCCCCGCTCGGAGATCCGAATGGGGGACTATTTTACCTCCGGAATATTTTACTCGAGAGGATGCCATCATCATATATTCATACAGTAGAGCTGCATGTTACAAGGCCAGCTCAGCCAATCATCCAGACTGTTGCCCCTGTAACTACTGAAAAGGCTGCTGCCCCTCTTCAGGAACCACACGTTTGTCTGGCCTCTCCACAGATACCTCTCCGCTGTGGTTGCATCTACGGTACGGCTATCTGCATCGTTGAGGCACGCAAGCCACACCACCTCGGCAATGTCTGTGGTACATGGGGGTGGTCTTTATTTATAATACAAAGAAAATGCCTCCTGCAGGAAATAACTTAGTTACAGCATAAATTTGCAGCCTACATAGGAGTGTGTGCAATTTACAATTTCCTGTCAGATTAAAAATGTATCAACGCGCCCGTGAAAGGCAAACGTCCTAGTCCCGATTGTGCGCATAATTGTAAAGAGCCACATTATCTGAGCGAAAATTTATCGTGCATATAGTCTCTCATGTTGTAGCTAAGAGACCGCGCAAGAATTGCCTCGCGTTTCTAGGCGACATGTCAGACACTTCGCGGCCGCTCCTGCTGGAGGTTCGAGTCCTCCCTCGGGCGTGGCTGTGTTGATGCGTTGCCCTCAGGTTAGCTTAATTTAGTTTAAGTAGTTCGAAAGTCTGGGGCCTGATGACCACAGTAGTTTGGTCCCATAGAATTACAAACGTTTGTACATTGAACATTTGTAGCTAAGCACTGGCGTATATCCTTTCTTCCGCATGTGTTTGTCCAACAGGGTATGCAAGCAGAGCTTCCCTATCTAGCTGGGAGTTCGTCGAGATACGAGGATACAGAAATAAAGTAAAAACTTGTTTAATATGATTACTTTTTAGAATGAAACTTTCACTCTGCAGCGGACTGTGCGCTGATATGAAACTTCCTGGCAGATTAAAATTGTGTGCCGGAACCGGTACTCGAACCTGGGACCATTGCCTTTCGCGGGCAAGCGCACTACCGACTGTGCTTTCCCAACACGACTCACGATGCCGCCTCACAACTTTACTTCCGCCAGTACCTCGCCTCCTACTTTCCAAACTTCACAGAAGCTCTCCTGTGAACCATGCAAGACTAGCACTCCTGGAAGAAAGGATATGGTGGAAACATGGCTTAGCCACAGCCTAAGGGATGTTTCCAGAATGAAACTTTCACTCTGCAGCGGAGTGTGCGCTGATATGAAACTTCCTGGCAGATTAAAATTCTGTGCCGGAACCGGGACTCGAACCTGGGACCTTTGCCTTTCGCGGGCAAGCGCACACCGACTGTGCTATCCCGACACCACTCACGATGCCGCCTCACAACTTTACTTCCGCCAGTACCTCGCCTCCTACTTTTCAAACGTCACAGAAGCTCTCCTGTGAACCATGCAAGACTAGCACTCCTGGAAGAAAGGATATGGTGGAGACATGGCTTAGCCACAGCCTAAGGGATGTTTCCAGAATGAAACTTTCACTCTGCAGCGGAGTGTGCGCTGATATGAAACTTCTTGGCAGATAACTTCCTGGAGATAACTCCATGCAAGCCGGCGTGTAGTTTCTTTCTTACTTTTCTTTTTGATTTTTATTTATTTATTTTTAGCATTTTTCATCTCATCCCTGAGGAGGGGTGGGCGGGCTATTTTAGTGCCTGCATCGCACTTTCTAGCCAGGGAAAGAATTATTACAGTTATATTTTCTTGACTACATTATTAAAGGCTTGCATTTAGTTCTTTATCTTAATTTTTTGATATTCATAATTTCATATTTTGATAAAAAATTAGTATTTCAGTTTCAACAATTTAGATGCTCATGATTTAAAATATTTGGTTCTCACAATTAGAGGGCTATTTATATAAGTAATGCTAATACTAGAGAAACTACTTACAATACGTGTATACATTTATATATGTATATTGTAAAATGTAACAGGGAATAAGAAAAATTATTTGGTTTTGTATTTTGGTATGCTAATTACAATTATTTTGGGAGTATTTGAAAGTTACTCATTATGTGTATACTGTGGCCTGACTGCCCAGTAGTTTTGGTTAAGTTGCCTGGAGCTGTTATGGTTTCTTTTCATTGTTCTGTTGCTCAGCAACATTAATTGTAACCCTTAGTGCCCTATGGGGAAGAGTCTGCAGTGATGTGGTGTGGGCTGTTTTGGATGTGGGCGTAGGGTGCAGTGTGTGTTGTGTGTGTGTTTGTGTGTGTGTGCCTACGTGCGTGTTTATTCATATTTTAGTGCTTCCTGTGCGTGTTGAGGTTTATTGCCTCATGTCTAGGTGTATTGGTGTGACTGCGTTATTAGTCACGGTTGCCATAGTTAGTGCTAGGTCTGGGAAGGTTTCTAAATTGGTGTTGTAAGATTGATAACACAGTTCCTGGCAGCAGTCGATTTTTTTTCATTATTTTATTGGGCCGACATTATCGAAAATATTCTTTCCGCAGTGGCGTGGAGTGTGAGAAGAGAAAAGAAAATGTTGGATAATTTTAGCAGTTGGCATTTGCGTTTTCGGTTTCCGTAAGAAAGTAAATCCACCTTCCTTCCACGGAGTGTTTAGACTTCCATTATTCCGACTCGCGCCTTCTTCGTAAATAACTCTTCAGTTACAAATGTTCCTGAAAAATACAAACACTACTGGCCATTAAAATTGCTACACCAATAAGAAATGCAGATGATAAATGGGTATTCATTGGACAAATATATTATACTAGAACTGACATGTGATTACATTTTCACGCAATTTGGGTGCATAGATCCTGCGAAATCAGTGCTAGAACAACCTCCTCTGACCGTAATAATGGCCTTGATACACCTGGGCATTGAGTCAAACAGAGCTTGGATGGCGTGTACAGGTACAGATGTCCATGCAGCTTCAACTCGATAACACAGTTCATCAAGAGTAGTGACTGGCATATTGTGACGAGCCAGTTGCTCGACCACCAATGACCAGACGTTTTCAATTGGTGAGAGATCTGGAGAATGTGCTGGCCAGGGCTCCAGTCGAACGTTTTCCGTGTCCACAAAGGCCCGTACATGACCTGTAACATGTGGTCGTGCATCATCTAGCTCAAATGTAGGGTTTCGCAGGGATCGAATGAAGGGTAGAGGCACGGGTCGTAACACATATGAAATGTAACGGCCACTGTTCGAAGTTCCGTCGATGCGAACAAGAGGTGACCGAGACGTGTAACCAATGGCACCCCATACCATCACGCCGGGTGATACGCCAGTATGGCGATGAAAAATGTTCAAATGTTTGTTAAGCTTATGGGACGTAACTACGGGGTCATCAGTCCCTAAACTTACAAACTACTTATGAACTACTTACGAACTAAGACGGCACAAATATCCATGCCCAAGGGGGAATTCGAACCCCCGACCGTAGTGGCCGTGCAGACAGTGACTGGAGCGCCTCAGTCTCTTCGGCCACCGCGGCCGGCTATGGCGATGACCAATACACGCTTCCAATGTACGTTCACCGCGATGTTGCCAAACACGGATGCGACCATCATGATGCTGTAAACAGAACCTGGATTCATCTGAAAAAATGACATTTTGCCATTCGTGCATTCAGATTCGTCGTTGCGGACACCATCGCAGGCGCTCCTGTCTGTGATGCATCGTCAAGGGTAACTGCAGCAATGCTCTACGAGCTGATAGTCGATGCTGCTTCAAACGTCGTCGAACGTTTCGTGCAGATGGTTGTTGTCTTGCAAATGTCACCATATGTTGACTCAGGGATCGAGAAGTGGCTGCACGATCCGATACAGCCATGCGTATAAGATGCCTGTCATCTCGACTGCTAGTGATACGAGGCCACTGGGATCCAGCACGGCGTTCTGTATTGCCCTCCTGAACCCACCGATTCCATATTCTGCTAACAGTCATTGGATCGCGACCAAGGCGAGCAGCAATGTCGCGATACGATAAACCGCAATCGCGATAGGCTACAATCCGACCTTTATCAAAGTCGGAAACGTGATGGTACGCATTTCTCCTCCTTACTCGAGCCATCACGACAACGTTTCACCAGGCAACGTCGGTGAACTGCCGTTTGTGTATGAGAAATCGGTTGGAAACTTTCCTCATGTCAGCAAGTTGTAGGTGTCGCCACTAGCGCCAACCTTGTCTGAATGCTCTGAAAAGCCAATCATTTGCATATTGTCATTTGCGTATCTCGTCTGTAGCACGTCATCTTCGTGGTGTAGCAATTTTAATGGGCAGGAGTGTATTACGTTTAGATAGATCGTATTATAAGATCGCTATTCAAAATGGGAACTGTCTGACTCTTCCGCGTTGTGCTGCTTTAAATAGTACTACTGGAGAAGTCTATTATTTTTATTTGTGGCGTCAGATCTAGAAGGTGCTTGCATCGTCGAGGCAGGATATGCGACACGCAACCCTATTTATGAGAGAAGCTTGTCAACATACATTTGTTGTCACAAATAAAACTAACTAAGGCTGCATTCAAATGGCAGGTGGCGTTTCTTCAGTACTTAATGCCAAGCATGTAACAGCATTTTGCAAGTTCAGGACAAAATTACTTCTTGTTGGGATATCGGGACAATAAGACCCATAACGGTGCCGATATAACGAGATGGATGGCACCTCTATACGCAGGAGAGCCTGGTTGCAGCTATGGCAGTGCCCGAGATCGTGATCTGGAACGCACGAGTTGAGGCATTGGCGGAAGTGGAGCTTACTGTGAGTCGGGAGTCGTGCTTGGATAGCTTAGTTGGCCGAGCCCTTGTTCGTGGTAGGTAAAGGTGCCAGACAGGCTTGGCCACAGAATTATTTTGCTGGACGGGTGCGTGGCAAACTGGAAAGCTAATTTTACATAGTGTTATTTATGTTGTTACTTATATTGCCAATAATTGATTTCCTGTTTTCATTTGCCTTAAAAGAAAGTTGTTAATAGCTCAAATTTTGGAAAACGACCAGATAAATATTTAATACTAGCAAACCCGACAACGCTTCGCAGTAGCTAATGTGTTTGGAATGTATACCCTAATCTCTTCTCTTTTTCTCCCTATTTCTTTCTCCCTCTTTCTTTGTCCATCTTCTTCTTTTTCCCATCTTTGTCCATCACCTCTTATCCCGCATCATATCCGTCTCCTCCACCTCCTCTCTGCATCCCTCCCTTTTAAATCCATTTCATTCCCCCATTCTCTATCTCCTGCTCTCCCTCTCTCAGATCTTATTTTGTGTTATTGCAATCGGGATCCTGATTGGGAATATAAGTCAAAATGGATTGGAAAATCGATTGGAAACGGGTTATTAGAGACATTCCGAGCTGCTCTATCTTGAGGTTAATAGCTTTAATGGTGTAAATGTTCAAATGTTTGTTAAGCTTATGGGACTTAACTACGGGGTCAACAGTCCCTAAACTTACAAACTACTTATGAACTAGCTAATACTACGGACGGCACAAATATCCATGCCCGAGGGGGGATTCGAACCCCCGACCGTAGTGGCCGTGCAGACCCTGACTGGAGCGCCTCAGTCCCCTCGGCCACCGCGGCCGGCTTAATGGCTGTACTTCATTTGGTTTTATAGTATGAACACGTGTGATTATAAGGCATAAAAACAACTTTTCTGTTTTATGTTAAAAATGAATGAGAAAAGGACAACAAAACCGCACATTTTTACAACACACCTTAGCATGTATTTCTCGCAACGAACGGAACAGAAATGCTATTTATAATATGTTCATTGTTCCAACTGGACCTTCCAAATTATATTGTGCGTAAGCTGCAACTTAATGAGTCGAACTCGACCGTATTTGTTGTTCCAGAGTCATAACGGATGGCGCTTGAGAATTTCTTTCTCAATTTACCTCCAAGCCCTATGAATGATCTTCGTCATTCTCATTGACACTACGATCACGTAGTAGGATTGCGTTGATCGTATGCCGACCGAAATTAAGCTGCCGCAATGGAGGCATTAAAAAAGTAAAGCACGATCTGTACTCAATTTGTTTGCAACACAAAAAAATACTACGAACTTCCGTCAATTATATCATTGCAAAGCTCCAAAGATAGGGTCACCACCGATAACACCATGGAGGTAAGAATAATACGCGCGGGCTTCTAAGGAAACATTTCATGTAAAACCTGTCTGGCTGCTTTAAGCTTGTATACGAACAGTTATCACTAGTTTTCGGAAGGAGCTTGCCCTATAATGGTGAAGGGTAATTTTTACGACGGGATTAGGTCTGGAAACGTACTTTCAGATTTTCTCAAATTCTCCGGTAAATTTACCAATTGCTCACTGGCTTCAAGCAATGCCTGTTTCTAGCATAAATAACGCCATCTCCCTTTATTTGTTCGCTCCATATTTGGTCGATAGGAGAATAGCGAATGAATAAGCTGATTGTTGGAGACTCTAGAAAATATTCCGAGCTGGAAGGGTACTCTCAGTTTTTCTCAGATTCTGATATTCTCCGGTAGATTTTGTAAAAACGTTTTTCATACAAATTTTATCGTGAGAATTACGAACAGAACAAAGAGAAGATCAGGAAAATCGGCGAAGCCATTCTCAAATGATGCATTTTCATACATGCGATAATTAATTTTTATTAATATAGATACAACAGTGTATCACAGTACCTGCTTTACAATGGTTCAAGTCTCATACAATTTCATGAACCTTCTTTACGCCAGAAACTCCCTTACTTTCAGTCATAATCAGGAATGAATAATTTTAAGAAAGCATTTTGGTACTAGAAATTTCCATTTTTTCTAGTATAAATCCAATCGATTTTGGAAACTGGCCTTCAACCTGCACCCACCTCCCTCTCTACTTTTGGGTCTGGTACCAGGTTCGAGTCCCGATCTAGCACACAGTTTCTACCAGGAAATTTTAAATGATAAGTCTGTGCCAAGTTTCATAGTGCAGATAGGAATTAAACACATTACCAAAATGTACCAGTTTCATCGCACTGAGTTGAATAACTAAACGCCCTTCCTGTGGAGGAAACATAGAAAAACGCTTCCCAATAGAAGCTCCCACCCAAACAAGTGAATAATTTTACTTGCAGTCAAGTACATGCACAGACACTGATTTCTGCCAATAACGGAAGTAGTGCGCCTCGGTTGCACAGTGGTAGAGTGCCAGACTACAAATCCAAAGGTCGCGGGTTCGATCCCCGCCAGGGCCTAGGATTTTTATCTGTCACTTTCCACTTCTTTCACCTCTGATAGTATTGCTCAAGTGAAAAATACCGAGTAGCACCGTGGTTCGGAACCCACGTTAAACTGTAGGTCCCCCTATAACTGGCTGGGTAAGTTCGAAGGTCGGAGGAAGGCAACGGCATACCACCTCCAAACAGGACCGTGCCTAGTAAAGCACTGTGGTGTTCAAACCAATCTTCGGATTGTTGACTGCTTTACCTTTAACGGAAGTATTGTGGTATGAGTGGGACAGTGCACAAATGGTTTAAATCATACTTTACCGGAAGAGTGCAGAAAGTTGAAATACGCAGTTCACGTGATATAGATGAAACAATTAATTCCTCTAACTGGGGCGTTATCGAAAACGAGGTCCCAAAAGGTTCGGTCTTGGGTCCTTTGCTGTTCTTAATATATATTAATGACTTGCTATTCTACATACACGAAGATGCTAAGCTAGTACTTTTTGCTGATGATACAAGTATAGCTATCACACCTGACAAACAGGAATTAACTGATGAAATTGTAAATGATATCTTCCAGAAAGTCATTAAGTGGTTCTCTACAAATGGACTCTCATTAAACTTTGATAAAACCCAGTATATACAGTTTCATACAGTAAATGGCATGACACCATTAATAAATTTAGACTTTGAACATAAATCTGTATCTAAGGTAGAATATTCAAAATTTTTAGGTGTTTGCATTGACGAGGGACTGAATTGGAAGAAACGTATTGAAGATCTCCTGAAACGTTTGAGTTCCGCTACTTATGCTGTCAGAGTCATTGCAAAATTTGGTGATATACATCTCAGTAAATTAGCTTACTACGCCTATTTTCATTTATTGCTTTCATATGGGATCATATTCTGGAGCAATTCAACATTGAGTAAAAAAGTATTCATTGCACAAAAGCATGTAATCAGAATAATTGCTGGAGCCCACCCAAGAGCATCCTGCAGACATTTATTTAGGGATCTAAAGGATCTTCACTGTAGCTTCACAATACATATATTCACTCATGAAATTTGTTATTAACAATCCGACCCAATTCAAAAGTAATAGCATTGTGAATAGCTACAACACTAGGAGAAAGGATGATATTCACTATTCAAGGTTAAATCTAATTTTGGCTCAGAAAGGGGTGAATTATGCTGCCATTAAATTTTTTGGTCACTTGGCAAGTAGCAGCAAAAGTCTGACAGATAACCAACTAGTATTTAAAAAGAAATCAAAGGAATTTCTGAATAGCAACTCCTTCTACAATGTAGATGAATTTTTAGATAAAACTTAAAAAATATGTAATAAACAATCCTTAAAATATTGATTGTCAAGTGTAGACAACATTTACTAGACTGACACGTTCCACATCATTACTAAATGTCGTATATAGGATCTATGGAACAAGGATTAATCTAATCTAATCCAGTGAAGTGGTAGACGTTCGCAGCAGGAATTTCGTACTGATGTATAGGCCGACTGGAAACGGGCCCATTACGAAATTTGGTGGTCAGCAACTCCCACTGCGGGGTAGCTGTTAGCTCCCACGCTAAAAAAGAAAAGGGAAGTGCGAACAAGGCAAGGCGTAACAGTAAACAATTTCTCCGTTCAGTTCAAATGAGACGACAGCGGTGGACTCTCTCTTGTCACTGAGTCTCTGGCGTCGTTCCTGATAGCGGGCTGCCCGCTGCTCACTTGTCCGAACAGCGCCGTCAAGATCGTTGCAGCGAGTACAGGTAAACGTCTGCCGTATGTCACTAAACGTAATGACGCTGTTCTAAACTCTAAAACCATTGCGAAACTGATATGTTTTGTGTGTGTGTGTGTGTTGCTAGGCGATGCGCTTAACTCATAGAAAAACTACGAAGGAAAAAAAAAAAAAAGTTACCAAGTCTGGTCAGTTCACACGAAGTGTTGAGAAATTTACTAATAGTATGTTTGTAATGCTGTCCGACTTAAATAATTCTTCATATTACACTATTTTATTATTTTCCTTCAGCCGGCCGCGGTGGCCGAGGAGACAGGCGCTTCAGTCACGGTCTGCACGGCCACTACGGTCGGGGGTTCGAATCCCCCCTCGGGCATGGATATTTGTGCCGTCCTTAGTTGTAGCTAGTTCATAAGTAGTTTGTAAGATTAGGGACTGATGACCCCGTAGTTAAGTCCCATAAGCTCTACAAACATTTTTTTTCCCTTCACAAATTCCACTCAAACTACCACATTATCAAATATTCCCAAAAATAAGTACACCAATCGGAAGTAATATGTGCCAATCGATTTTTTTCTCTTATTTCTACTATTCACAGCGAAAACGCATGTTTGATGATTGGATGCAAGATCTACTGACGGATTCCCACAGTAGCCGTGCATTGTTTCCTGTTGATGTTTTCGAGTTTTCTAGCACAATGATAAGGGGCTGGGGACCTAGACATCTATAGCGTGAAATAAAATAAGAAAATTCATAGCCCTACAATGCAGATGCCACTCAAGTCAATCGACATAAAATTACGGTTGCGTGTCCCTCACAAGAATTGTGAACGACGATAAATCTCAAAGTTACAGCTGATTCTTGCATCCCCCCCCCCCTTAAAACAGAGAATCTACCTGATCAATTGCTAATTTGCAACTGCCTTACAATTCCGCATAATTAGGCGGTGATAAGCAACTTGCAACGTCTGTTTAGTTAAACAAATGCAATGCGGTCAGATACTACTTATATTGAGGGAAGTTGCTGTATATTTAGCACCACGCCCGAGAGCGATTACTTATGGGCAAATTAACGAAAGCGTAGTCGAATAATCAATACAAATTTTGAACTTTACGAATTTCTGCTAGAAGTTCCTTCTGAAATAAAATTAAATGAAATACATGGTGTTATTATAGAAGACCATTACACTAAAAGGGGTGTGATGAGCACAAAAATTTAACGATTACGCTCAGTATACAAAAAAGATTCAATCCGCATCATACCAACAACAAGCGAGCAAAAATACTGGAAAATCGTTTTAGAAAACATGAAAGACATAGGCGAAGAATTTACGTCGTCGTTTTGCATTATACGACAGTACCTGGATTATACATCGCAGACAAAATTGCTGTTGAAGTAGCGGGTTGCCGAGGTAGAAAAACCACAAGAAAGAGGAAACAGTTTTTTTCGCCATCCTGTTTTAATGACTTTCTTTAAGTCGCAAATTTAGCAGCAAACACGCATGTGTCTATTTGGACAAATGTTAACACAAGAATTACTAGAGTTAGAACAGTGACAAGCGGGGAATCTACTTCTTTTGTGCTGAAGAGACATGTATAAATAAGGAACAAACCTTACAAGGCCGTTCATTGGTTTTTGGTATGATAACCTTAATAAGGTATCCGAAGGTACGTTTGCATTCCGGTAGTTTTCATAAAATCGTAAAAATTATCGAACAACAAGATTATAAACAGAACAGACGTGCTATTGACGTAAAACGGACAAAGCTGACGTGAAATTACCTTAGAAATTGCTGAGCGCTAGTCAATTTAGTAGAAAATATAACGAGAATAAATTAAATACATGAACACCAAAAGGAGAGTGTTAAGTAAACAAGAAGTTCATACTTCCTGTGTATAAGCACTTATAAATAAAATGAAAGAAATTTCAAATTGTCAAGGGTTGGATGTTGATTTTCAGAGGCCTTAGTGTGTCACACGAAAGAAGTTCTTCTTGAACTGGCCCTGTTTTGTAAGGAGATGCTCGGCAAAACATACTGTAATGGGTCGACTTGCCTATGCTAGATATTTAACTGGACACTCGGGACATTGTAGTTTATAGATTCCAGAGGATAGGTAACTGTCCTTACTGGGTTGTTAATTGTGAGAGAGAATGTGCTGGATGTTCGCAGCACTACTGAATACAATTTGTACATTTGTGCCACGATAGTGTCGTATGAAGTTGTGAACATCTCTAGATAGTTTTGTAAATTGTAAACATGGGCTTATTTAGTGTCTACATATACAAATGCTCTTTTTAAGGCAATTTCACATCAGAATTGTCCTTTTTACATCAATATCGAGCCTGTTCTTTTTCAAATCTTGTTATGCGATCATTTGTAGGGGACATCTTACGAACATTTCGATGCCTAAAGCAAACGTACGATGTCACAACATAAAGAAAGTCTTGTAAGGGTTTTTTTTTTTTTACATGTATCTTCAGTACAAAATAAGTCAATGCCCCTCTTTTCAGTGTCCCAAAAAGGATGAATGAAGACAGTAAATTTCTATATTTACAAGTTCAATGTATTAATATGTAACCAACGGCTGTCTCTCATAATGTAACTAGTTTATTTGATTGGGCAACGATGTCTAACAAACACTATTCGCTTAGTCTTATTGCTGAGTAACACGACTTCCACAAAATCGTTTACCGTTGCAGTACCTCTGCGTGCTATTATGTTCAATAACAAAATGAGTTCTTGTTTTGCGATTCATAAAGCTAAACGAAAGTGATCTTTCAGTGACAGTTTCACAGCGATATGGCTCTTCATAAAACGAGACAACAGAGGTGGAGAAGAATTCTACAAACTTCATTCCACTTATTTCTCAAATAACAATGCGAAAAATCTGCTGTGATCATTTTGAGACGCAAAGCACAAAAGAAGAACTCGGCTGAGGCTTTCAGTACAAAACTCAAAACTTTTTTCGTTTTGTGCAACTGCATATAGAAGTGGATATGCTCATTTCCAGCTCTGTACTGACATCAGCATATTATAGAACTTCACCATTCGTTTAAGTCACTTCATTCCACGACTAAATTGTGTCCAATATCCCGATTTTGCGTTTTCTAAAAATCAGTGGCCCTATCTTAGTACCAACATTTATGGCAAGTCAGTCACTGAGTGAATGAGACATCTGAGGTTGAATAAAGCCTTCCGGAGATCCCAAGATGAAAGAGACTATTGCTGCCGGCCGCGGTGGCCGAGGGGACTGAGGCGCTCCAGTCACGGTCCGCACGGCCACTACGGTCGGGGATTCGAATCCCCCCCTCGGGCATGGATATTTGTGCCGTCCTTAGTATTAGTTAGTTTGTAAGTAGTTTGTAAGTTTGGGGAGTGATGACCCCGTAGTTAAGTCTCATAAGCTATACAAACATTTGAACATTTTTGAGACTATTGCTAAAATTCGAATGTGCTCACCCTGGTGAAGTGCTTACCTATAAGATGACAGGAAGATTCAAAAGGCACAAAATCGACTACTTGCGATTAGTAAGAGTTTCGTTTGCTTATTTAAAGTTAATCGATCCTCAATGAGAAAAGCAAACCTGATGTTGATGTGAATAATTAATGAAAAAATTAGAACCATTATTATTATTTTAAATTCAGAAATATCTGCGGAGTGGATCGAAATTTTGATTAGTGGTTGGTCGGTCACATGATTCATGAAGCTGTAAACTGGTATGAACTAGTGGTCTTTTGGCTGCCGGAGGTCCTCGAGGTAAGGTGCTTCTACATTTAGGCGGCTGGGTGCCGCTCGAAATTGTTTTTATTTTATGCGCGGAATAACTGCATTTAGAAAGAACGGCTCTACTAGTTAGCTGATCAGACGGATAGACATTATTGTTATACAAATTTGTGCAGGGCAGGAAGTAAAAAATAATAAAACGGAACATTGTGTGAGCAACATTATTTGTGGTATTGTGTTTTTAATTTCACTGATTCTCCCAGGCCATTGAAATAAAGGGCATAAATGCAACCGTGATTAATCGCCCCTTAAATAGACGAGTCATCTGTTAAGATTTCTTTTTTTTTTTTAATTTGGTTGTTCACGTGCCTTAGGTTGGGTTAGTGGTATACGTAAATTATCGAAGGCTGCGACTACTCGACACGTTGCATACGGACATGAAGTTACGGTGAGGAAAGAACTAGGAGGCTTCCGCGGCCGTCATCACTGTCGATAAAATACTTTAGACTATGAGATCGCTTGTCAGTCATTATCGTTTCGGCTGCCGTTGTAAGTGGCCGCAGCGTCCGACAGTTTTAAATATTGACAATGCAGCCTCACACCCCGAGGAATTTTATTGAATTTTCTTCTTTTTTATCTTCTTCGCAGTTGTAAAAGTTTCAGAGATTTTCTTGTTTATGTAATAGATGTTCTGCAATGCTGCATAATAGTTCAAATAAGGCAATTGCTATTCATGTAAAAGGTGGGTATTATTCTGCAGTAGCCATTTATAATATGCAACCACAAGAATACAGAGAGCTTAGTAGTAATCCACACGCTTTCAAGGCTAAACTGAAAAGTCTCCTCATGGCGTAGTAATTCTATTCTGACGAGCAATTCCAAGATCAATAAAACAATTAGCTAAGCTACTTTTTGTGTTACTTGGTTGATTCTTTTTATTTATGCTTAGATCTGACGTGTGTTTAAGATTGCTGTACATTTCACTTTATCATTTACTCCGGTACCATGGAATCTTGCTCCTCAGTTTGGGCCTGCAGAACATGATAATCTCTATATATAAAAATGAATGTTTGTCTGTATGTCCTCTGTGTGTTCATAAACCATTCATTCGATTGCAATGAAGCTTTGATGAACTGTTCACCGTACGCCCACAAAGGTTTCTGACCCAAAAACAAAAGAGCACGAAACATAGCTCAGGTGTCTAATGAAATTAGTATTATAAAAATTCAGGTAGCTGAAAATGGATATTATGTTGTAAGCTACACTGGGACCAAATTTTCAAAAGTTAAAAATAAATCATAATGAATAAATACACAGTAGTTTGGGACTGTGGGGGTAAACAAGGAGATATTTAGGAAAGAAATATTCATAATCAATCTCAACAAGAAAAATAATAATTAATATAAATTAAGAAATACCAACATATTCCAATCTTAACCAAACTAGCAATAAATGTTTACGTTTAGAAGAAGAAACGTAAACCACAGAAAGATAAATTAACAAATAAGTAAATTTCGTTACAGTTGTAAATTGTGTAATACAGTACGATATTTTGTGACTCAACTCTTTACTCGAGGTTTACATTGCGTTTACTTAGAGCGAGGCACAATGGGGCTACCATAAAAGCGAAAAAGTCATTCTCGTTGCCCTCTAATATGGTGTACGATCACTTTGGACGGCCAGTACAGTTTGCATACCTGCGCAGCATGGGAAGTATGAGCTTATGAAACATGGATATTTGGCCATTCTTCCATCAGTGAAATATACAAATCCGAGACCGTTCTGGAAGGTACAATAATTGTAGAAAGAGCCCAAACAAGTTGCTCTTTTTGAATACTTGATCTAGATTTTGGCACCAACTTAGGGTGCCTTAATGAGAAGATTAAAATTATTACATGAGATGTAATAATTTTAATTTTCTGAAGAAGGCACCATTAGTTGGTGCCGAAATCTAGATCAAGTATCTAAAAAGTGCAACTTGTTGGGCTGTTTCTACAATTATTGTAAATTTAGTACGGTTGCTGCAAGTTTTGGCAAGATATGTTTAAAATCGTTCTGGAAAGTGCTGGGCTGGTTGAATGCGTGTGCCACGTGCATCCCAGACATGCTGAATCGGGTTAAAGTCCAGTGAACAATCTATCTCCTCCATTCGTTCAATTCCCTCATCTTTAAGCATATTGTCCACCAGTGCAGCTCTGTGGGGACCAGCGTAATAGTCCACCAGAAGGAACCCATCTCTTACGACATCAGTGTAGGGCACAACAAAATGTCGAAGGATCTCGCTTGTAGACCTGAGCAGTCAAAGTGTCATTATGAACGACATAGAGGTCCGCACATCCACCAAGACTGACTACAGCCCACACCATTCGTCCACATCCATGATACGGTGATGTTTCCGACATATAAGCAGGACTGTTTTAAGTTCCACGTTCTCTCCAGAAGAGGAAACAACAATTGTCCGGCTGAATAGAAAATCTTGATATATCTGTCAACAGAACCTGGCAACATTTGTTACGACTCCTGATTTGATGATTCCCCACTCAGTAGTTTTAATGGGACACACACTATAGGCCTCAGTGCTTAGAGGCCAACTTTCCGAAGGCGATATCGGACTGTTTGTGTTGATATTGCGCGTCCTGTTGCTGCCTGGAGGGAGCGTTGCAGCTGAGTCGCATTCAGACTCCTGTGTCGACGGGCCGTTAACCGGAGATAACGGGCATCTCTTTCTGATGTTTCCCCTGAAAGACCTTGGCCTTCTTTTAATTGTACGTGTTGTCTGAAATCGCGTCCCAGGCCTGGATAGCTGCAGCCACCTCCCTCTGTGCCTGTCACGCTTACAACCTTACTATCGCTCTCCATGCCATAGCTTCGGGTAAGTCACGTTGTTTCTGCACTGCACTACCTCCTCAAGAACCATCTGTACCCAATTGCTTGTGTAATTCGTTTTGTAGAGTAAATACAAGTCAACATCAATCACCTCTGCAGCAGCATTCTGTCATTACCACTATCTCGGTTACCGTAAAGTTATTGTCTCCACTTCGTAGAACTGACAGAAGGACGTCGAACCGCTGTCGTTAATTCTGCCGATGGCAATACTTCAGAACCTAGATATCTCAACTGATCTGTTGTAGCCAGTGTATAAGCAGCCAGTCGTGAGGGAGAAAAATAGGAGGTGTTATAACTCGAATCTACATCTACATAGATACTCTGCAAATAACATTAAAGTGCCTGGCAGAGGGTTCATTAACAACTTTCATAACTTTTCTCTACCGCTCCATTCTCTAATAGCGCGCGAGAAGAAAGAGCACCTAAATCGTTCCGTTTTCGATCTGAATTCTCTTATTTTATTGGGATGGTCATGTCTCTCTACGTAGGTGGGTGCTAGCAAAATATTTTCACATTCAGAAGTAAAAGTCGGTGACTGAAACTTCGCAAACAGATCACGCCGCAATGAATAACGTCTTTCTTTTAATGATTTCCACCACAATTCGTGCAACATTTCCGTGACGCTTTTACCCCATGCCGCGGTGGAGTAGCCGAGCGGTCTAAAGCGTCTCGCTGCGGAGCGCGCGGTTGCTCGCCGTGGAGGTTCGAGTCCTCCCTGGGGCATGGGTGTGTGTGTTGTCCTTAGGTTAGTTTACCTTAGTTTAAGTAGTTTGTATGCTACGGACTGATGACTACGCAGTTTGGTCCGATAGAATTACAATTTTTTTTTTTTTTTTTTTTTTTTTTTTTTTTTTTTTTTTTTTTTTTTGCATTCCCCCCGTAACATGATAAAACAAAACGAAAACGAGCCGCCCTTCTCTGAACCTTCCCAATATCTTCCGTCAGTCCCGCCTGGTGAGGGTCCCACACAGGGCAACAGTGCTCCAGGAGAAGACGCACAAGTGTGATGTAGGCAGTCTCTTTGGTGGAGCTGTTGCATCTTCGAAGTGATCTGCCAATGAAACGTAACCTTTGGTTCGTCTTCCCCACACTATTTTCTATGATTCTATGTGTGCCTCGTGATTGTCCGCAGAGTCGACGGTCGCCATGAGCTTGAGAGCGACGGCGAAGGCGGCGGCGGGGGCGGCGGAAGCGGCGTTGGAGGCGGGGGCGGCGGTTGGCGGCGGGGCGCGGCCGTTCGCGCAGATCCCCGGCCCGCGCGCACTGCCGCTGCTCGGCAACGCCTGGCGCTTCCTGCCGCTCGTGGGTGAGTCGCCGCGCCTGCTGGACCAGCACCACCTAGAGACAAGGCCTCACAACAGCCCGCTCCACGACACACCGACCACGCCGCTGCCGGCAGCTGAATGCCTGGCCGCTGGGGCACAGCTAGCACCTCCTATAGAAGATAGCCTGCGCACCACGTCACAACATGGCGGCGGTGAGAGGCTTAGAGTCCTCTGAAAGATTGTAAACATCAGCAGTGCACGCAGTTTATAGTGCATTCTTTCCTTCAGGAGTGTATTTATTACGTAAATTGGTGTCGTGTACGGTGTGATCGCTACGCTGGACGATTTGTGTGTGTGAGAACGACGTGTGATCTCTTTTTTTACTGACAAAATGCCGTTTCGCTGTTCTGTGCCGAAATGTAGAGGAAATTACGACTGTAACCCGAAAGATACCGTCTTTAAACGTCCAGAGAAGAAGAAATGGATATCAAGAATTCGCAGGATAACTTGGCTCCTTTTTAAAGTTAATGAGTAAGTTTTCGTTTTTGTTGAACGTTATAAAAGAGTTTTAAGTCATGACAGTTTACCCTTGGATATTGCGATTCATTTTATTTGCGTAACCACCCCCATTAGCTTGTTCTACTTCGGACGTTTAAAGACGGTAACTTTTGGGCCACAGTCGTAATTTCCATACATTTCGGCACAAAACAACGAAACTGCATTTTGGCAGTAAAAAAGAGATCATACGTTCTCACGCACACGAATCGTCCAGCGAAGCGATCACACCGTACACAACACCAATTTACGTAATAAATACACTCCTGAAGGAAAGAATGCACTATAAACAGCGTGCACTGCTGATGTTTACAATCTTTCAGAGGACTCTAAGCCTCTCACCGCCATCATGTTGTGACGTCGTGCGCAGGCTTTCTTCTATAGGGGGTGCTGGCACAGCCCACTGCTTCTACCGGCCAGCCAGTACAGCTACTTACATACTCCGCAATCCACCGTAAAGTGCGTGGCGGAAGGTACACTGTACCACTACTAGGCATTTCCTTTCCTATTCCAGTCCCAAATAGAACGAGGAGAAAAAAAAAGAATACCTATATGTTCCGTACGATCCCTAATTTCTCTTTCTTATCTTTGAGATCATGACGCGAAATGTAAGTAGGCGGCAGGAAGATCGTCCTCAGTTCGAATATAGTAAATTTTCTTGAAACGGAAAAGCTTCCTCCATGAATCAGCACGGGTTTAGGAAACATCGTTCATGTGAAACTCAGCTTGCCCTTTTCTCACATGACATCTTGCGAGCCATGGACGAAGGGCAACAGGCGGATTGTGTTTTTCTCGACTTCAAAAAGGCGTTCGACATGGTGCCACACTGCAGACTGCTAACGAAGATACGAGCTTATGGAATAGGTTCACAGATTTGTGACTGGCTGGAAGACTTCCTAAGTAATAGAACGCAGAACGTTGTTCTCGACGGCGAGTGTTCATCAGAGACGAGTGTATCGTCAGGCGTGCCCCAGGGGAGTGTGATAGGACCGCTATTATTTTCTATCTATATAAATGATCTGATGGACAGAGTAAGTTGTAATTTGCGGCTGTTTGCTGATTATGCTGTGGTGTGTGGGAGGGTGTCGTCTGTAACTGACTGTAATAGAATACAGGATGACTTAGACAAAATTTCTAGTTGGTGCGAAGAATGGCAGCTAGCTCTCAATGTAGAAAAATGTAAGGTGATGCGGGTGACTAGGAAAAGCAATCCCATAATGTTCGAATACAGCATTAGTAGTGAGCTTCTCGATGCTGTCGCGTCGTTGAAATATCTAGGCGTAACATTGCAGAGCGATATGAAATGGAACGAACATGTGAGGACTGTTGTGAGTAAGGCGGACAGCCTACTTCGGTTTATTGGGAGAATTTTGGGAAGATGTACCCCACGTGTAAAGGGGACCGCATATAAAACACTTGTACGATCACGTCTTGAGTATTGCTCAAGTGTTTGGGACCCGCAGCAGATCAGTTTAAAGGAACATAGAGGCGGTTCAGAGGCGAGCAGCTAGATTTGTTACCGGCAGGTTTGACCAATGTGCGAGTGTCACGGAAATGCTCCGGCAACTCAATTGGGGATCGTTGGAGGAAAGACGTCGTTCTTTTCGTGAAATTCTGTTGCGGAAATTTTAGAGGGCCGGAATTTGAAGCTGAGTGTAGTACGATCTTGCTGCCGCCTACTTACATTTCGCGTAAAGATCACAAAGACAAGATAAGAGAAATTGGGGCTCGTATGGGGTCATATAGGCATTATTTTTTTCCTCGTTCTATTTGGGAGTGGAATAAAAAAGGAAATGCCTAGTAGTGGTACAGTGTACCCTCCGCCACGCACCTTACGGTGAATTGCGGAGTATGTATGTAGATGTAGATGTAGATGTACTACACTCAGCTTAAAATTCCGGCCCTCTAACAGAAATTCACGAAAAGAACGTCTTCTTTCCTCCAGCCATCCCCAATTGAGTTGCCGGAGCATTTCCGTGACTCTCGCGCGTTGGTGGAACCTACCAGTAACGAATCTAGCTCGTCGCCTCTGAACTGCTTCTATATCTTCCTTTCAACTGATCTGTCGGCCGCGGTGGCCGAGCGCTCTGCGGCGCTTCAGTCACAGTGTGCACGTCCACTGCGGTCGGGGGTTCGAATCCCCCCTCGGGCATGGATATTTTTGCCGTCCTTAGTAATAGCTAGTTCATAAGTAGTTTGCAAGTTTCGAGACGGATGACCCCATAGTTAAGTTCCATAAGCTGTACAAGCATTTGAACATTTTTTAAACTGATCTGCTGCGGGTCCCATTGAGCAATACTCAAGACGTGTTCGTACAAGCGTTTTATACGCAGTCTCCTTTACAATTGAAGTACATCTTCCCAAAATTCTCCCAATAAACCGAAAGCGGCTGTCCGCCTTACAACTGTCCTTACAAGTTCGTTCCATTTCATGTCGTCCTGGAAGGTTCTGGGCTAGCTGAATGCGTGTGCCACGTGCATCCCAGACATGCTGAATCGGGTTAAAGTCTAGTGAACAATCTGTCCCCTCGATTCATTCAATTCCCTCATCTTTAAGCATTTAGTCCACCAGTGCAGCTCTGTGGGAACCAGTGTTATAGTCGACCAGAAGGAACCCATCTCCTAGGGCACCAGGGTACGACACGACAAAATGTCGGACGATCTCGCTTGTATACCTCTAAGTAGTCAAAGGGACATTCTGAGGTCCGCACATCCAGCAATAGTGACTACGGCCCACACCATTCGTCCACAACCATGATATGGAGATGTTTTCGGCACATAAGCAGGATTGTTACTGGTTCCACGTTCTCTCCAGATGAGGGAACAACGACTGTCCGGCTGAATACAAAATGTTGATACATCTGTCAACCTGGCGACGTTCGATACGACTCCCGAGCTGAAGATTCCCCACCCAGTTTCTGCGGGCTAAACGGTGTCATAGTTTTAATGGGAGACACACTATAGGCCTCAGTGCGTAGAGGCGACAGCATCAAGAAGCTCACTACTAATGCTGTGTTAGAACATTATGGGATTGCTTTTCCTACTCACGCGCATCACCTTATATTTTTCTACATTGAGGGCTAGCTGCCATTCTTCGCACCAACTAGAAATTTTGTCCGTCAACCTGTATGCTCTTAAAGTCAATCAAAAACGACACCCTCCTATACACCCCAGCATCATCAGCAAACAGCCGCAAATTACAAGTTACTCTGTCCATCAGATCATTTATATAGATAGAAAACAATAGCGGTCCTATCACACTCCTCTGGGGCACGCCTGACGATACAATCGTCTCTGATTAACACTCGCCGTCGAGAAAAGCGTACTGCGTTCTATTACTTAGGAAGTCATCCAGCCAGTCACAAAACTATGAACCTATTCCATAAGCTCGTACCTTCGTTAGCAGTCTGCAGTGTGGCACCGCGTCGAATGCGTTTTTGAAATCGAGAAAAACACAATCCGCCTGTTGCCCTTCATCCATGGCTCGCAAGATGTCATGTGAGAAAAAGGCAAGCTGAGATTTTTTAACATGAAAGATGTTTCCTAAACCCGAGCTGATTCGTAAAAAGAAGCTTGCCGGCCGCGGTGGCCGAGGGGACTGAGGCGCTCCAGTCACGGTCTGCCCGGCCACTACGGTCGGGGGTTCGAATCCCCCCTCGGGCATGGATATTTGTGCCGTCCTTAGTCTTAGCTAGTTCATAAGTAGTTTGTAAGCTTAGGGACTGATGACCCCGTAGTTAAGTCCCATAAGTTCTACAAACATTTGAACATTTGAAAGAAGCTTTTCCGTCTCAAGGAAATTTACAATATTCTAACAGAGAATGCTCCAAAATTCTACAGGAAACGTAAGTTTACGATATTGGTCTGTAATTGTGTGGGTCAGTTCTCTTACCTTTCTTAAAAACGGAAGTCACCTGCGCTTTTTTCTAATCACTAGGAACTTTGCGCTGAATTAAAGATTCGCGATAAATGCAAGCTAAGTAGGGGGCTAATGCCGCAGAATACTCTTTGTAAAACCGTACTGGTATTCCATCCGGACCAGCAGACTTTTTTCTATTTAGCTATCTCAGCTGCTTCTCTGCACCGGAAATACCTATTACTATGTCCTCCATTTCGGCATTAGTACGTTGATCAAATGATGGTAGATTTGTGCGGTTCTCCTTCGTGAAAGATTTCTTAAAGGTCAAATTTAGAACTTCAGCTTTCCGTTCGCTTTCTTCTATTACTGCCCCGGAATGATCAACGAGTGACCGAATAGTGGGCTTTGACCCGCTTACCGATTTTCCATAGGACCAGAATTTTTTCGGGTTCCTGGAAAGATCTTTTGCTAAGGTATGGCTTTGCTAATTATTGTATGCTTCACTCATCGATCTTTTTATAGACGCACGAAACTCTACTAACTTTTGCCTGTCATCATTTGTGTGTTCTTCTTTGAAGCGAGAGTGCAACAGTCTTTGATATCTCAGTAGCTTTCTAACGTTATTATTATACCACGGTGGATCTTTTCCATCCTTAATCGACTTTACAGGCACATATTTCTCTAACCCTTTATTTATAATGAATTTAAATTTAATCCACAATTCCTCTACATCCATTGTACCGGAAATAAACGATGTCCATTCCTACCAAAAACCCGCTCCTAGCCTTCTTGATTGGATTATGAACTTTGGTCACCATCGACGCTATGACGATAAGATGATCACTAACATCGTTAATAAGTCCAGGTCTGTTCGTAGCTATAAGGTCTCAAATATTTCTATTGCGCGTGGGTTGCTGGTTTAACTGCTCAAGAGAGTTTTCGGAGAAGCCGGCGGCCGCGGCCTTGTCGGTGTGACGTGAAACGGGCGGTTAGAAGGCCTTGTTTTCAGGCGGTGTTGGCTGGAGAAAAGCAGTCGACGTCAGGCTTACCGTAGTACTAATGGAACTACAGGGGATGGACGAACTAATATTAACACCTAACATAGGCTAGTACTTATTTATTAGTGACGCTCTGAGAATAGCTGTAACTTCTCGAGGAACAGGTTCGTAGTGTCTTTATACACTCCTGCTCATTAAAATTGCTACACCACAAGGATGACGTGCTACAGACGCGAAATTTAACCGACAGAAAGATTATGCTGGGATATGCAAATGATCAGCTTTTCAGGCTGGCGCCGGTGGCGGGACCTACAAC
The DNA here is from genome assembly GCA_026315105.1 of Locusta migratoria. Taxonomy (NCBI): domain Eukaryota; kingdom Metazoa; phylum Arthropoda; class Insecta; order Orthoptera; family Acrididae; genus Locusta; species Locusta migratoria. The sequence goes on from CM048744.1 coordinate 679,550,000, forward strand.
GTGCTGACATGAGGAAAGTTTCCAACCTATTTCTCATACACAAACAGCAGTTGACCGGCATTGCCCGGTGAAACGGTGTTGTGATGCCTCGAGTAAGGAGGAGAAATGCGTACCATCGTGTTTCCTACTTTTATAAAGATGAACGCAAACTGGAAGCGTGTATTCGTCATCGCCGTACTGGCGTATCACCCGGCGTGATGCTAGTGGATGCCATTGGTTACACGTCTCGGTCACCTCTTGTTCGCATCGACAGCACTTTGAACAGTGGCCGTTACATTTCATATGTGTTACGACCTGTGGGTCTACCCTTCATTCGATCCCTGTGAAACCCTACATTTCAGCAGGATAATGCACGACCGCATGGAGCAGGTCGTGTACGAGCCTATCTGGATACTGAAAATGTTCTACTGCTACCCTGGCCAGCACATTCTCCAGATCTCTCACCAATTGAAAACATCCGGTCAATGGTGGCCGAGCTATTGGCTCGTTACAAGACGCCAGTCGCTACTCTTAATGAACTGTGGTATCGTGTTTGAGCTGTACACGCCATCGAAGCTCTGTTTGAGTCAATGCCCAGGCGTATCAAGGCCGTTATTACGGCCAGAGGTGGTTGTTCTGGGTACTGATTTCTCAGTATCTATGCACCCCAAATTACGTGAAAATGTAATCTCATGTCTGTTCTGGTATAATATATTTGTCCAATGAATACCCGTTTATCATCTGCATTTTTTCTTCGTGTAGCAATTATAATGGCCAGTAGTGTAGTTTCCAACAGAAAATCATCCATTCTTGTACCAAACCAGCCGTTTAAGTACGTTGAGAGTTGGCGATTGTTCTGTCCAGGAAAGATGTCTGAGTATTTTCGATACCGTATAAAACATATGTAAACCTTTTTGGCTCTCTGTATGAGCGCATTTTCTTTTTGGGTTATGGTTAGTCATAGTAAGCAGAATTATTTATTTACTCGTTCACCAACCTTCAGACACACTCTTCCACCAAACGAGGCGCTCTACATATTTACATTGCCAATCTTACACTAGTTACACAAAGTCTTGGAAAGTTAAAGGTTTCAAACAGCACAAATAAATAAATAAATAAAATACACTCTTTACATTTGTACTTCATGAAGACAATCTCTGGCAATAATATTCGGTGAATAGCCCTGTAACATTAAGGTAGATCAACTATGAACTACAGTTTCCATACTGCTCTTCGAAATAATCACCTCCTATAACTATGTACCACTGTGCTCTGTCCTAGAAACTTTGCACGAAGTCTTCCTTTGGGATGCTGTCCAAAAGCGTCATCACGTTTCGTTGAATGTCAGGAATAACGCCAACTGTCTGTCCTTTCAAAAGGAGTTTGAGTCAAGGAAGGAGATTGAGATCTGGCAAGTATGGTGGATATCCAAGTTGCACCACTCCGTTTTTGTTTTTTACCACGAACTTTTTGACGGTGTTGGCTGTGTGTGGGCGAGCGTTGTCGTGAAGCTGGAACATCCACCATACTCGCCGGATCTCAGTCAGTCCTACAGACTTCTTCCTATTCCCTCGACCCAAACTCGGCTATTGACACTAAATAAAGAAAAGTGTGAAGTAATACACATGACCACTAAAAGAAACACGCTGAACTTCAATTATGCGATAAATCAGTCAAACCTTAAGGTCGTAAATTCTACTAAATACCTAGGAGTTACAACTACGAATAACTTAGAGTGGAGAGAACACATAGAAAATATCGTGAGGAAAGCGAACCAAAGGTTACGTTTCATTGGCAGAACGCTTCGAAGATGCAGCAGCTCCACCAAAGAGACTACCTACATCACACTTGTGCGTCCTCTCCTGGAATATTGCTGCCCACTGTGGAACCCTCACCAGGTGGGACTGACGGAAGATATTGAGAAGGTTCAGAGAAGGGCAGCTCGTTTTGTTTTATCACGTTACGGGGAGGAAAGCGTCACGGAAATGTTGCACGAATTGGGGTGGAAATCATTAAAAAAAAAAAAAAAAAAAAAAAAAAAAAAAAAAAAAAAAAGACGTTATTCATTGCGGCGTGATCTGTTTGCGAAGTTTCAATCACCGACATTTACTTCTGAATGTGAAAATATTTTGCTAGCACCCACCTACTTAGGGAGACATGACCGTCCCAATAAAATAAGAGATATCAGATCGAAAACGGAATGATTTAGGTGTTCTTTCTTCCCGCGCGCTATTAGAGAATGGAACGGTAGAGAAAAGTTATGAAAGTTGTTAATGAACCCTCTGCCAGGCACTTAAATGTGATTTGCAGAGTACCTATGTAGATGTAGATGTAGATCCATCTACAAAACTATTCACCTAACTTTATTGTCAGACGTTGTAATAACAAAATTGTCAGGTTTTAATTATAGCTACTAGCAGAAAAGGGCATGGAGGAATGGGGAACAGAGAGGGAAAAGTACAAAAATAAAGAAATGTAACGAGTGAGCAGATGGCGTCATTTGTGGTAAGAAATGTTCAAATGTTTGTTAACTATGGGACTTAACTACTCTGGTTATCAGTCCCTAAGCTTACAAACTACTTAAACTAAATGAAACTAACCTAACGACAAACATACACACCAATGCTCGAGGGAGGACTCGAACCTCCGATGGCGAGAACCGCGGGCTCCGCAGCAAGACGCCTTAGAACGCTCGGACGCTCCACCGCGGATTATGTTGATAGAAAGAGGAGGAAGAGAAATAACGGAGAGAAGAGCATTGATTTTACTACTAAACAAGTTAACTGAACATTTGAGTTTTGGTGAGAGTTTTAACAGAATGAGAGAAGGAATTGCTTTAACTTTTACTTAAACATACCATAAGACTGAATCGCGCGAAGAGAGCATGGCAGCCTGGTCCAGAGGCGGACAGCGTTGATAGCTTAGCAGTTGGCAAAGGTTTTTGTTTTATGTGTGGGTAAAGCTATAACACTAAGATACGAGGGAACTTAAGTTAATGATATGATCGCATGAAGGATGTTTCAATTCTGAGCCGCGCGAAATGGCCGCGTGGTCTAAGGCATCATGCTACGGACTGGTTGGCCGATTCCGCCGAAGGTTCGAGTCATCCCTCGAGCATGGGGCTGTTTGTGTGTGTTGTCCTTAGTATAAGTTAGTTCAAGTAGGTTGTAAATCTAGAGACTGATTACCAGAGCAGTTTCGTCCAATAGGCTTACAAACATTTGAATTTTAAATTCTCTCGTAGTGGGGTTATGGCATACTGAGCAGTTGATGGACTAGGCACAGAGTGTGGTTGTCCCGTAATTTGTCTGGCCTCAGCCACCTTAACTGGGTGTATAACCAATATGCATTCATGTGATGTTGTCGCTACTTGTACCATGCTGATTGATATCTCGATAGTGAAGGCCTGGCAGGACGAGTAATTGCACTAGTTTGCGCTTTACATCTTGTTTAAAGATGTTGCGAAACGTTTTGAGGACATACAGGCAAGGTTAAGTCTTCTTGCACACTGTGACAGTACTATTTGCCCAGTTTAAATGGTTCTCGATAATTACACACAAATTCTTAAACTCTTTTTGGCCCACTTTAGGTGACGGTAGTAACACTAAAAGTGGGCCTTTGCGATCGTCTTTTGACAGCTCGAAATTTAAATAAAAATAACGGCTTAACTATTCATCTGACACGAAAATTGAATAACCGAATTTGTGGAGGAGAAAATTCTCTACAACTTTGCTCTCTTATGTTTTTTTCATATCTCGTAGAGTTTCAAAGGTATTTGCAAACATAGCGGCGATTTTGGAATGTATGTCTGTCTATCCGTCCGCCTGTCTGTCTGTCCGTAACGTGTTCCCTGTTTTTAAGACGAACCGTTCAACCGATCAGCACCAAATTTTACAGACATGATTGTAGGCCGCCAGAGAGCATAACCTCCCCTTTTCAAATTTTTCGGACAAAAAATACGATAGTAAAACAAAAAAAAGCCTTTTGTAATATAATTGTAATTGCAAACGAACAGTTCATCTGACACGAAAATTGAATAACCTAATTGCTAGAGGAGAAAATTCTCTACAACTTATCTCCCTTGTGTTTTTTTTTTCATATCTCGTATCGTCTTAGATATATTCGCAAAAATAACGGAGATTTAACACCCTCCATTGAATTAACGAAAACCAGCCGTTCGTCACGTGACATTCCTCGCGTATTTGATGATTTTCTTATTGTAACTTACACGTTGTCATTTCAAAGCAACGGCACACCGAGGAATTAACAAAAACACGTCGTTCTTCGTGCGATAAATCATAATCTAATGTCTACAAATGCCATATTAACATCAGTTAACAACGGCCATCAATAGTATGAGATTAAAGAACTCCTGCTTTGATTTATAGCTTGGACTGCGATGCGAAAGCTTGGTGGTTCGAAACCCGCCACTACCTAAATTTTTTTCCTTAAAGGGTTTCATACACTCTTATTAATTAATTAATTATTATTTAGATTATTATTTTGGTCCAAAATGTTTGCAAAAACTTATAAAACTACAAATCTAAAGTGGGCCGTAAAACACGTCAGTGCGATTTTTGATATGGTATTGTGATACTTTCAAGTTAATTGGAAGGTAATAGGCCGCGTAATTCTGAACTTATTAATTTCTAATGGGAGACTAAACTTACTTGCTACATTTTTGCACTTAATTTTATTCCCATGTTTTCCGCCCAAGTTACCAGTGAAGGAAGATCGTCATACATCTGGCCAATCGCAGTATTAATATCTTTGGTACATGGGTAGAGCTGGAGGTCGTCTGCGCAGAAGTGATATTTTCAGAAAGTTTAAACCAATGAAATATCGTTGGCAAACAACGAAAACAAAAATGGGTCTAAAACTGTTTCTTGTGGCATTCCAGAATGAACATTTTTCCAGTATGATTATTGCTTCACACAGACACTTTGCTGCCTGTTTTAAAGTAGCTTTCAAACCACTTCACTGCACTATTTAATCCTTTAGTCCATAGTGTAGCTGATGAAATGTATACCTTATTTTTCCCATTATCTCATAAACTGATACAAATTTTACCACAAATTCATTTGTTGCTGCCGGCCGCGGTGGCCGAGGGGACTAAGGCGCTCCAGTCACGGTCTGCACGGCCACTACGGTCGGGGGTTCGAATCCCCCCTCGGGCATGGATATTTGTGCCGTCCTAGTTCTTAAGTAGTTCATAAGTAGTTTGTAAGTTTAGGGACTGATGACCCCGTAGTTAAGTCCCATACACTATACAAACATTTTTTTTCATTTGTTGCTGCTTGTATACATACTGTTACATACGCTAGTAGCTCGTCCTAGAAATTATAAATTGCAGAGTGCTACTGAATCATTTCGACAGTTAGCTGCATACTACTGTTGCATTACGAATTACTTTCTGGAAAGATGAGAGGCATAATAGTGACATTTACTACATTGGGTAAATCATGGAAGCACTATATAGCAGACCAGCTAGTAGTGCATAATTATTTTAAGGAATTTTTTCAATATTTTTCTCAGTATATACGCACTATACATTAATCGTGTTTTTATAGCTTCAAATAAAAAGTCATGCATTTAGTTGTCACATTTTATCCAGCAGTGTGTCAAAATTGACACTATCAAAAACTTTGCTGAAATCTAGTAGTGTGAAGTAGTGTCAATATAGTGGCCTCCTAGTTGTCCATGTCGAATTTTAGGTCATCTGTAACCCTGATTAGTGCAGTGTTAATGTTATGATGTTTATAAACGCCGGATTGATATTGCCGCGAAACCCCAAGTTAACCAACTACCGGCGTGGCGCAATAGATAGCATCACCGATTGCGCTGCTGAAGGTCGTCGGTTCAATCCTTTCCACCGCCAAAATTATTTTCTTTGTAATTATCATTTCCAGAATGTTCTAGATGTTTCTTATGTTTACTTGTAATTTCTACATGTTTCTTATGTTAACTATTCTTCTAATTTCTGGTATATTCTGTCACTATGGAGGTGAGACCGCCGCAGATGAAAATCCTCCATGGACGACAGTCCTAAGATTTCGGGAAATCTCATCGTCGTCATAAACTACGGTCAACCTGTCTGGGCACTGGTTGATTCAGGAGCTTCTTTCTCAGTATTGTCGGATAATTACCGCTGCACACTAAAGAAAACAATTTTCTGTGATACAGGGGCAACTGTGCTGAAGGTCACAAATGGAAAGTACGTCCAGCCAGCAGGAACGTGTGTCGCAAGAATAACCATTACCAACAGGACCCAGTCGTTTGAATTTGTCGTTTTAACAGAATTTAGCAATAATGTCATCCTCGGATGGGACTTCCTTCAGGCATCCCATGCTATCATTGACTGTGGAAGATCTGAGCTGCAAATTGAGTCGTCGTCCCGACGGGTACACGTGATATAGAATTTTCTGGGAAGTTATTTATCCGTTGACAATGTGACGATCCCGCCGTTGACAATGAGAAGAGTTCCTGTCACAAGCACAGATGACCGGTTAAACTGTGAAGTGCTTATCGATAGTGAAAAGTTTATTTGGCTTACAAACGAAATTTACATACCAGCGGCTATCATTGGCATTACCGAGGAGAGATTTGGATCACTAATTGTCACGAACAACCACAACTTATCCGCAAAGGAATGTGTATCGGGACAGCTGAAACAATCCAGGACGGTGAGCTCAATGTCATCAACGAAGACCCATGCTCTGCTGTTAGTACAGACAACATGCCGGAGGAAACAACTGTAGAACTGCCAATGGGGCCCCGACTGACCAAGGAACAACACCAGCGGGTGTTAGCTAAACTACGCCAATTTTTGGGTGCATTCACACCCTAGCAGGAGAAAAGTTAGACGAAACGGCCCACGATAAGGGACCGTTTCAATACTGGGAATCATCCATCAATTAGCCAGCTCTCGTATAGAGCGGCGCCAGCTGAAAGACGGATAATTCGGGAGGAAGTGGAGAAGATGTTGCTCGATGACATTATATTCAACTTTCTGAGAGTCCTTGGTCGTCTTTGGTGGTCCTCGTAAAGAAGAAGGATGGCACGTGGCGATTCCGTGTCGACTATCGGCGGCTGAACAAAATCACAAACAAAGATGTCTACTCACTGTCGCGTATTGACGACACCTTAGACTGCTTGAAAGGAGCTTCATACTTCTCAACTATGGACATGCAGACAGGTTACTGGCAAATCGAGGTTGACGAAGCTGACAGGGAGAAGACAGTTTTTATTATACCTGATGGCCTCTATGAATTCAAAGTAATGCCATTTGGATTATGTAATGCCCCGGCCACATTAGAACGCATGATGGACAACTTGCTTCGACACCTTAAGTGGACGACGTGTCTCTGCTATTTAGATGACATTGTCGTTTTCTCGAAAACATTTGAAGAACATCTGAGTCGCCTGTCAACTGTGTTGAAGTGTGTTCAGGCTGCAGGTCTCCGCCTCAATCCAAAGAAATGCCTCTTCGTCGCCAAAGAGATAAAAATCCAAGTACACCTAGTCAACGGAGATGGTGTCCTTTCTGATCAAGATACAGTAAGGGCAGTCACAGAATTTCCAACTCATCAGCACATTCGTGATGTGAGAAGTTTCCTAAGGCAGTGCTCATACTACCGAGGTTTCATAAAAGGATTTTGTAACAAGACACGTCTTTTGCAAGACGTTCTGCAGTGAGACAAAAGAAAGCGCTTTCCGAGCACTGAAGGACGCTCTAACTTCCGCACCAGTGCTAGCCTTGTACGACGAGAATGCGGAAATTGAACTTCACACAGACGCCAGTGGTTATGGGAGTGGTGCAATGCTTGTACAAATTCAGGAAGGTGCTGAAAAGGTGATAGACTACGCATCAAGAGTTCTCTCAAAGTCCGAGATAAACTACTTTACAACTGACAAAGAATGTCTCACAGTTATCTGGGCTATCAATAAGTTCCGGGTGTATTTATTCGACAAACCATTCACCGTCGTGGCAGACCACCATTCTATGTGTTGGCTGACTAGCTTGAATTGCCGGCCGCGGTGGCCGAGGGGACTAAGGCGCAGCAGTCACGGTCTGCTCGTCACTACGGTCGGGGGTTCGAATCCCCCCTCGGGCATGGATATTTGTGCCGCCCTAGTTCGTAAGTAGTTCATAAGTAGCTTGTAAGTTTAGGGACTGATGACCCCGTAGTTAAGTCCCACAGACTATACAAACATTTGAACATTTAGCTTGAAGTATCCATCAAGTCGACTAGCAAGATGGGCACTAAGTTGCATGAGTACGTAACAGTGGTAATCAAGAATAGGCGCAAACGCAAGGATGCCGACTGCCTTTCGAGGACTCCATTAGTGGAACACAACAGCATGAATGAAATTTCAGCCCTCGCTGAATTAGGTGACGTTACAGCTGAACAGCGGGAAGATCCAGCACTATTAAAAACCATAGAGGCCTTGGAGAAAGGAGAACCGACCAATGAAGAATTCCAATTTATGAACGGGATATTGTATAAGAGCAACTCCGTGCCACTGGGCCCCAAATGGCTACTAGTTTTTCCAGCACATCTCCAGCCAGCTATTCTCAAGTATTTCCACGATGCTCCAATATCCGGCCATCTGGGATTCGTGAAAACACTAGACAGAATCAGAAGCAGGTATTACTGGAAAGGTCTCTACCGATATGTCAAGCATTATGTGAGTCACTGTGAAGAGTGCCAGCGACGGAAGCATGTGCCGCAATTTCTTCCAGGGCATCTCGTACCGATTCCACCTGCAGCAGCTCCATTCCACCGAGTTGGAATCGATCTTTTAGGGAGGTTTCCGAAGTCGACAACCGGTAACCGATGGATAATAGTCTGCACTGACTACCTCACACGCTACACTGTCACCAAACCTGTGCCGACTTCAGAAGCTCCAGAGATAGCAAAATTCCTTGTAGAATACTTTATTTTGAAACATGGAGCACCACGTGTGATGCTATCTGATCGTGGAAAAGTATTCCAATCAAAACTAGTATCAGAGGTAATGTCACGGTGCAACATTGTCCACAGAATGACAACTGTAAACCATCCTCAGACAAATGTTTTAACAAGACGTTAGCAGATATGCTGTCGATGTACGTCGATGTTGAGCAGAAGGATTGGGATACAATTCTGCCAGTCGTGACATTTGCTTACAATACCGCAAGACAAGACACCACAGGCTTCACGCCCTTTTTCCTGCTCCATGGCTGTGAAGCAGAGACGACAATGGATACGCTGTTCCGTTTCAGCCGGACGACACTCAGGATGACTATGTCAAACAGCTCATCACCATGGTCGAAGAAGCAAGACAGCTGGCTCGCATACGGATACTGGACGCTGGACGCTCAGGAGGAGGACCGTCAGCGGTATAACTACAAGCACCGACCTGTTATGTGCAGCCCAGGAGATATGGTATGGATTTTTACCCCTGTACAGAAAGTTAGGATGCCAGAAAAGTTATTGAAGCGATATTTTGGTCAGTATCATGTCATACGCCGCCTGTCAGACGTTACATACGAAGTCGAGGATTATGAGCCGTCGTCCAAAGGACGAACACGAAGAGATATTGTTCACGTCCTCCACATGAAGCCTTACTGCAATCCTGAAGAGCAGATAGGCGAAAATGGATTCTTGTTCAAGGACTCTAAGGATGGTAATGTCACTGATGAAGCCACGACAGGAAAGTCTGTCGTCGATAATCGTGGAAAAGGTAAGGATTCTCTTGAACTGCCATACAGATGACCCATAGCAAGGTCAAGATGAAGGACATTGAAGCTGGCTCCACAGGGTACATAACAGCTGGTCACTGTTTTTCCAGGAGAGGGAGCAATGCCGCGAGAGACCACGTACACCGACTGCTGGCTTGGTGCAGGGGATAGTATCACTGACTGCGATGCTGAAGGTCGCGGTTCAATCCTGTGCAGTGGCCAAAAATTTATTTGTTTGTAATTAACAATTCAAGAAAGTTTTACATCTTTCTTATGTTCACTTGTAAATTGTACTTGTTTCTTATGTTAACTATTCTTCTAATTTATGGTACATTCTGTCTGTGTATAAACAGCAGAGCACTCTGCCCGAGAGGTAGTCAGTGCTGCGTGTATGTTTGAGTTATCAATAAACCTGCTTTCAGTATAAGTACCGTGTTCAACCCTGCCTTCGAAGTCAACGCTACATATATATCTGCGGACCACCTGGCCCCCATCTTCGAGTGAGAGTGCTGATGCTGAGTCTCGCTGGAAACTGTTCCCAGTAAGACTCAGCATCAGCACTCTCACCTGAAGATGGCGGCCAGGTGGTCCGCAGATATATTGTGTCCAGATGACTCGACGATTCGGCTGGAAACTCGACAGTCCGCATAAATGTGTCCAGATTACTCGACGATCCGGCTGGTAGATATCAGCCAGTAATTTTAATCGAACTCTAGTTGTTTGATGTAGTGTTGCTTGCCCGCCGCTCTCAGCCTGGTGACGTGTGCGCGTGCGCAGGCCAGTACGCGGTGGAGCGGCTGGACGAGGTGATGGTGTCGCTGGGCCGGCACGGGCGGCTGGCGCGCTTCTCGGGCCTGGTGGGCCACCCCGACCTGGTCTTCCTGTTCGACGCGCAGCTGGTGGCGCACGTGCTGCGCCGCGAGGACGCCTGCCCGCACCGCCCGGCCATGCCCTCCATACAGCACTACAAGGCGCGCATGCGCAAGCACTTCTTCGGGGACACGCCGGGCCTCATCGGGGTGTGAGTACACTCTACACAGGGTTGCCAACTCGTACATTAATACCTATTGGCCCACTTTAGTTTACGGTAGTAACACTAAAAGTGGGCCTTTGCGATCCTCTTTTGACAGCTCGAAATTTAAATGGAAATAACGGATTAACCATTCATCTGACACGAAAATTGAATAACCGAATTTGTAGAGGAGAAAATTCTCTACAACTTAGCTCTGTTATGTTTTTTCATATGTCGTAGCGTTTCAGAGATATTTGCAAAAATAACGGCGATTTTGGAATGCCTGTCTGTCTGTCCGTAACGTGTTCCTTGTTTTAAGATGAAGCGTTCTACCGATCAGCACCAAATTTTACAGACATAATTATAGGCCACCAGAGACCAGAACCTCCCATTTTCAAATTTTACGGACAAAAAATACGGTAGTAATACCTAAAAAGCCGTTCGTAATGTAATTGTAATTGCAAACGAACCATTCTTCTGACACGAAAATTGAATAGCCTAATTGGTAGAGGGGAAAATTCTCTACAACTTCGCTCTATTATGTTTTTATCATATCTTCCATCGTTGCAGAGATTTTGCAAAAATAACGGCGATTTGACGATGTCTGTCTGGCTGTAACGTGTTCCCCCTTTTTAGATCGAACCGTTCAACCGATCGGCACCAAATTTTACAGACATAATTGTTGGCTACCAGAGACCAGAACCTCGCTTTTTGAAATATTTCGGACAAGAAATACGTTACTAATACCAAAAAAGTCGTTTGTAATATAATTTTAATTGCAAATAAACCGTTCATCTGACGCGAAAATTGAATAAACGAATTTGTAGAGGAGAAAATTCTCTACAACTTTGTTCCCTTATATTTTTTTTCATATCTCTTATCGTTTGAGAGATATTTGCAAAAAATAACGGAGTTTTGACACCCTCCATTTAATTAACGAAAATCAGCCGTTGGCAGATCTCACGTGACATTTCTGCCCAGAACTCTATGTGGCATACGCCATCTCGCGTTGCGTACTCGATGATTTTCTTATTGTAACTTACACGTTGTCATTTGAGAGCAATGACGCATTGAAGAATTAACAAAAACACGTCGTTCTTCGTACGATAAATGATAATCTAGTGTCTACAAATGCCACATTAGCATCAGTTAACAACGGCCATCAATTGTATAAGATTAAAGAACACAGCTTCTGGCTGTTAGCTGTAGCTTAGTGGGCAATGCATTGATCTGTGACTATGAAGGTCAGTGGTTAGGAACCCGCCACCACCTAATATTTTTTTTCGTAAAAGGGTTTCAGAAACTCTTATTAATTAATTTTTTATTGTTTACATTATTATTTTGATCCAAAATGTCTGCAAGAACTTATAAAACTACAAATCTAAAGTGGACCGTAAAACAAGTCAATCCGATTTTTTTCTTTTTTAAAAATATGGTTTAATCTTTGTAACTGTTGATACATTGGTCAAAACAATTGAGGAATCAGTCGAGATATCTAGGTTCTGAAGTATTTTCATTTTCTGAATGACGTAAATGGTTCGACGTCTTTCTGTACGTTCTAAGGAGTGGAGATAACAACATTACAGCAACCAAGACAGTGGTAATAACAGATAGTTGATGCTCAGGGAGTTGGTGTGGACTTGTGTTTATTCTAGCAAACGAGTTACACCAACTCCACCTAGGAGACAAGGCCTCACAAGTGGGCGTGCCTACGCCATCTGACTGGCCGGCCGCTACGCGGCGGTGGGCGTGCCCCAGCGTCCAGCCAGTGAGCTGGCGGCCGCGGCCTCTAAGTGTGACGTTGGCACAGCCAGTTGTGAGGCCTTGTCTTCTAGATGGTGTTGCTTACACACAGATAGTGTAGTGTAATGAAACAATGAGGTGAGTTATCCGAAGCTATGGCATGGAGAGCCATAGGAAGATTAGAAGTGGGAAAGACACAGAGCGAGAAGGCTGCAGCTATTGGAGTGTCCCAAATTTTCAGGACCTGGATGCGATTTCAGACAACAGGAAGGCAAGGCCAGGTAACCTCAGTAAGATACGACAATTATCTCTGGTTAACAGCCCGTCGAGGCAGGAGGCTGAATGCGACTCAGCTCCATCGCACCCTCCAGCCACATGAGGAGCAGTATGACCAAATACAGTCCGCAATCGCCTTTGGGAAAGTGTCCTCTATGGGCGGAGCACTATGACGTGTGTCCCATTAAAATCACGACACCGCTTAGCCCACAGAAACTAGGCGGAGGAACATCAGGATTGGAATCGTAATGAAGGGTGCCGGGTTCTTTTAAGAGATGAGTCATTTTGAGAAAACGTGGAACTCGGAACAATTCTGCTTATGTGCAGGAAAGATCACCATATCTTGTTGGTAGAAGAATGGTGTGGTCAGGAGACAGTATTGGCGAACTTACGAACCTCTGTGTCGTTCAGAATAGCGCTTTGATTGCTCAGAGGTATTCAGGCGAGATCCTCCGACCTTTTGTTGTGCCCTACGCTGGTGCCGTAGGAGATTTGTTCCTCCTGGTGGACGATAAGGCTCGCATGCACCGAGCTGCATTGGTGGACAATATGCTTCAAACTGAGGGAATAGAACGAATGGAGTGGCCAACTTGTTGAATGGACTTAAACCACATTGAGCATATCTGGAATGAACTTGGCAGACACATTGCAGGAAGACTACGACCTACCACAACAGTTGCTGAGCTGGATGTTGCACTCATGGAAGAATACCCAAATATCCCTCAAGAGCTCGTTGATAACCTCATACTGTCCATTCCACACGGGTGTGTAACTCTACTACCCATGTGAAGTGACCACACATTACACAGTAACGAGAGCGACTTTTCAATATTATGGTAGTTCCATGGTGCCTCGCTCTAAGTAAACGCCATGAAAACCTCAACTAAAGACTTGAAACAGCAAAATATTGCACTTTATCATTCACAAATTAAAATAATTGTAACCAATATTTGAATAAGATACGTCACCATATGTATGTGTAGGTGTACGTTTGTTTTGTCAGAATTGGTGTATACTGTGCGTAAAATGTTAGTTATGTGTTTAATGAGTGTGACATTCTACAAAAATGGACCATCACGAAAGTTATATACAACAAAATAACGTCTTAACTACCAAACCGTTTGAAATTTGAAAATTCCGCTTTAGGATAACGTAGTGCGACATCTAGGACCGGAAGGCATGCGTCGTCACCTCCCCCGAAAAATTTGAAGGCTGCACCCTCAGCAGGCGAGGTGGTGCTCAACGTCTTTTTCGATGTCCGAGGTCTGATATTCATCGAATTCCTCCAGCACGAAAGAACTATTAACAGGGACGTGTACTGTGAGACACTCCGTAGTCTAGGCAAGTCCAACTACAGCTAACGGTCTGAGCAGCTCACGGAGGGAGTGATTCTGCTGCATGATAACGCGCGTCCACACCTCTCGATGTACTGGCCAAGTTCAAGTGAGAGCAGCTTGAGCATCCGTCCTACAGTCTGGGAATGTTGCCTTGTGACTTCCATGTGGTTAGTCCGTTAGAAAGAATATCTCAGAGGAAAGCGTTTCTACTCGGCCGATGAACTGAAGAATACAGTAGAGGAGGACTGGCTCTTGCCACAGCCACAGGAATTCTGGGAACAGGGAGTCCTTCGGCTCGTTAAACAGTGGGATAGTTGTGCTCAGGCCTCTGGTGATTATTTTTTAAAACATCAGGGAATATCAGCCATCTTAATTATTAATTCATATACTTGTCAGTCTAGATGACAATTTATTTATTTCTTTATTTTATATTTTTTAACCGATTTCGGCCACTTAAATGACCATCTTCAAAAAATATTCAAATGTTTGTAAATATATTGGACTTCACTGCGTGGTCATCAGTCCGTAGCTTACAAACTACTTAAACTAAGATAAACTAACGTAACCTAAGGACACCACAAACATCCAGGCCCGAGGGAGATTCGAATCCCCGACGGCGGACGGGCGCGCGCTCCACAGCACGGCGCTCCAATGCGCACGGCTAACCCGCCGCGATGACGATCTCCAGACCACTACAACTATAGTGCTGGCGACCGGTTGTTCTCAGTCGGAGCTGTCTAGTAAGCTGAATGTAGACTGCTGGTTACTGGTGATTACTTTTAAATAAAGAATTCAATTGTACACACAGTATCGTTTCGTACCTTTGTATTCGAACATTTCTCATATAATGAATAAAGTATGAAAAATATTTAAAGACAAGAAAAGCTACGAACAATTAAACAGAATTTTATAACTTACAAGGAGACCACATGGGTGTCGGATTTAAGATTTTTTTTTTCTTTTTTTTTTCAAATTTACGGCACGTGAAGTATAGAACTTAAATAACAATCATCAAAGCCATTCTCCAGAAAATCGACATTGAACTTTTGAGGTACACGTAAGTAACAATAATTAAAACAGCTATTGATGTAGCTAAGATGGTAGCGTTCTGGCCGCACAACCATACGGTCGGTGATTCGAGTTCTGCTGTAATATTTATATTTTTAATTGTTTCGTTGTGTTCGAAAACCTACATATTTTTAATATGTAACGGCAATTTTTATGAAAAAGGCAAGTATTTTTGTTTATTCATTATTTTTTACAATTTATAAAATAATGATGGTTTCAATAAAAAAACATACGTTACATTTTTTACAGTATCGGCTTCACTATTAGTTGACGACGAAAGTCTTTTATTGTTAACTTTGTGAGAGCTACTTTTTTTTTTGTTTGTTTTCGAATTCAATTACCTAACACTTAGGGGTCTCTAATTTCATGTGTTGTGTCAGTTTTTGTGTGTACGTAGACCAGATGAACACATTGTCGTCGCATAAAAAGATGGTTGAGTAGGTTAGCTGCTTCGAAAGCCATTAGTAGCTATGGAGAAAACTTTCCAAAAACAGCGTCCTAACTCTTCACAAACTGAACAATCAAAGACTACTGTCGTTAATTAATAGTGAAGCCAATAGTGTAAAAAATGTTAATTATGTTTTTTTTTTCATTGAAACCATCATTATTTTATAAAATAGAAAAATACCAATAAACAAAAATACGTGCATTTTTCATAAAAATTACCATTCGATATTAATATTGTGTAGGTATTCGAACACAGTTACTGCAGGATTCGATCCACCTACTCTGTGGTTGTGAGGCCAGAACGCTACCACTTTTTTTTTTTTTTTTTTTTTTTTTTTCCTTTACAAGTCGCCATTTTTGGCGCAGGCTTCAATTGCCTTTATGTAAGTCAAAGTTTTCTTCTATATTTTCGTTCGCCTTCTCCTGCGCGAGGCTTTAGTTGATAATATTTCTCCGTGTTTTGGTTTCGAAATACGCCCTCATTGGCGTTATTGATTTTAAATTAAGGTAAACTGAATGTAATTATTTTTGTTATTCTTCTTCTTGAGTAAGCTACACCAACAGATGCGACAACCTCTTATTACTGGTACTTTAGTGTACTTGAAAAATTTCGAAGACGGTTTTCTCTAGAATGTTTGAGAGTTGCGTCGAATGACTTTGGCTGATTGTTAATTGTGTTCTGAATTTCACGTACTATAAATATAAAAAAAATTCTACAATCCGATACCCATGTGGCCTGGTTGTTAGTAAAATTTAAAGACACGTAGTTAGAACATAATGTGCTGGGATTTGTCGTAGTTTCTTGCAGTAGTTTGTCGCTGCCCCTGGTAAAGCAGGTATTGTTTGTTGTGTGGCAGGCACGGAGAGGCCTGGGAGCGGTTCCGCGCGCAGGTGCAGCAGCCGCTGCTGGAGGCGGGCGCGGCCAGGCGCTACGTGCCCGCGCTGCAGCGCGTCGCCGACGACTTCCTCAACAGGTCAGTCACCTCACCTCGTCATAGCACGCCGACAAACTGCAGCATCTCAACGTGGCATTACACTAGATTGATTAGGTTAGCTGCTCGTTCCATAGATCCGTGTTGAGGAGATCCTCGTGGATGTGGAACATGTCACTTTTTTTCTTTTTACTATTTTTTCTTTTTTTACAAGCTGATAATATAACAATACTAATAAGTTACATACATTTTTACAAGCTGATAATATAATAATACTAACAGTATGAATACAGATACATAAATCATTTGGTTTTACTTAAAAATTCGTCAATGAGTAGAAGGAGTTAACCACTAGAAAGTCTTTTAGGCTTCTCTTAAACTGATCTTTATTTCTAGCTAAACTTTTTTTTATGGTTGCTGGTAAAGTATTGGATATGATGTGTGTGGTGTCGCACAAGTCTGAAGTCTTACCTTCGCCACGTGCAGCCATGCAATCACGGCGCGGCGTTCTTACGACGTCAGCCGCGAGCGCCCTCTGCTGCAATCCCGCTCGTAGCCACCACTGAACTGCATCGGTCGCTTGGTATTATGACAGGCACTAGGACTCATCAGTACGCAGGATTCTACCCAGTTAAACTATGTATCTGCATTCCACTAGTATTCAGTTAACAAAGTTAAGTATTGTAATATTTCTTCGCCTCGGTTGCACAGTGGTAGAGTGCCAGACTACAAATCCAAAGGTCGCGGGTTCGATCCCCGCCAGGTCCTAGGATTTTTATCTGTCACTTTCCACTTCTTTCACCTCTGGCAGTATTGCTCATGTGAAAAATGCCGAGTAGCACCGTGGTTCGGAACCCACGTTAAACTGTAGGTCCCCCTATAACTGGCTGGGTAAGTCAGTAGGTCGGAGGAAGGCAACGGCATACCACCTCCAAACAGGACCATGCCTAGTAAAGCACTGTGGTGTTCAAACCAATCTTCGGATTGTTGACTGCCTTACCTTTATATATATATATATATATATATATATATATATATATATATATATAATCTAGCTTAGTGTTTCTAGTTTATGCTGTCCCACTGGCTGGTCACCTCAGACTCTGTACCCGCTCACGCGTGCATCCTATCCCCCTGTGTCGGTCTCTCTCTACTCGGCCACCGACACCCAGGACTACCGGCGGCAACGAGACACAAAAATGTGCAGTGTCCGTTTTTATTGATAGAACTAAGCAAATGTCCTTCAGATATGCATGCATGTCTTAAGGAAAGGACAGTGCGGCGACTACAGCCGCTAATGTTAATACAAGAAATGTATTCGCAATTGCGAATATTAATCAGCATCAGCTGTATGGTGTAGTGGTGACATGTGAAAATTTGTGCCGGGCCGGGACTCGAACCCACATTTCCCGCTTCTCGCGAGCGGTCGCGTTGCCATTACGCTACCCCCGCATGCTTTCCGGAACGACCCAAACCTTTATATGCCACACATTGTGTACTGCCCATGAAGGTTTGGGTCGTTCCGGGAAGCGTGCGCGGGTAGCGTAATGGCAATCCGGGTTCGAGTCCCGACCCGGCACAAATTTTCATATGTCACCATTACACCAGACAGCTGATGCTGATTAATATTCGCAATTGCGAATACATTTCTTATAATTATTGGATATACAGGGTAAATCTAAATTCGCGCACTCGAGCTTCGCAGCGCGGTTCCTCACACGCCAGCAATAAAAAAATGTCTCTCAGAAAATTTCGTCCTATGCATATTTCCGGCAGTAAATGGACGTCGAAGATTGAGATGGGTGTGTGTCCCATACGTCAGTGTGTTTCAGAATTAACTACTACACCAACAAACTTCTACGGGATGTGGGAGGTGTCTTGAGGAACAAAGTGAGCATAGAAACCCATGCCCGGAAACGTCATCCAATGACACTACAGAGCGTCGAAGTTGCTGGAGGGGATGTCTAGCGGCAGGAGCTGGTGCCTCTAACTTGGAGTCTCCCTAGCGTCGTTGGATGAAGTTTCCGGGCATGGGTTTCTATACTCACTTTCTTCCTCGAGACACCTCTCACATCCCCTAGAAGTTTGTTGGTGTAGTAGTGTAATTCTGAAACACGTCTCAATCTTCGACATTCATTTACTACCGGAAATATGCGCAGGACGAAATTTTCTGAGAGACATTTTTTTTATTGCTAGCATGTGAGGAACCGCGCTGCGAAGTCCAAGTGCGCGAATCTAGATGCACCCTGTGTGTGTTCCTGAGTAGTGGACCCCTTTTTGAAATGAAGTAAGTGTTTTTAAGTCCTTGTGTAGATCATTTTTGTTCCTAGTATTGTATGTATGAACTCAGCTGTTTATTGGGAAAAGGGATATATTATTTGTCACAAATTTCATAAAGGAATAAATATACTGACAGGCAGTAGTTAATGTGCTCAGTTCTTTGAAGGAATTTTACAGGGTGTGCGTGAATTTACTCCACAAATAATACGTATTACACACTTTTTGACTCAGAAAACTTTTGCATGACCTGAAAAGATATACCAAAATATTATATCATATGACATTATGGAATGAAAGTAAGCAAAGGATGCAACCTTTTTCTTATGTCACCTACGTCTGGCGACACTCGAATTACAAATACAGATTTGTTAAGACGTTTCTGCAGTTCTGTGGTATGCTCCTCCTAACTGAATTTAGTATCAAGCTGCAGTCCCAGGAATTTAATACTGTCAACCTCTTCTATCTGCTCTTCTTCGTACTTGATGCCTATGCTGGACGGAAATCTCTCACGTGTTCTGAACTGCATGGAATCAATAAGTCCAAATTCTGGTCGTATTTAAAGTACAGTAGCGGCAAGACACACTCAATACTTTCACTACGCGACAGGAGCGGTGATGATGCTACTGATGACATTTGTGCTGAAGCAGAATTGCTGAACACAGCCTTACGAAATTTCTTCACCAAAGAGGACGAAGCAATTACTCCTGCATTCGAATCTAGAATAGCTGCCAACATGCGTAATTTAGAACTAGATATCCCTAAAGTACTAAAAAACTTAAATCACTAACAAAAGTTAGTCTCCCGGTCCAGATTATAAAACAGTTAGGTCCCTTTCAAACTATGTTGGTGCAGTAGCCCCATACCTACCTATCATATACAACCACTCGATACTCGAAAGATCCGTACCCAAAGAGTGCAACGTTGGACAGGGCACCTCAAACTTAGAGAAAGGTAATAGGAGTCATCTGCAAAATTAGAGGCTAAATCACTGACGTCGGTTTGCAGCAGGATTTTAGGACATATACTTAAACATTTTAAACTACCAGAAAGAGAACGACCTATTTACCGATAGTCAACATGAATTCAGAAAGTATCGTTCTTGTGATGAGTGCTATCGACAAGAAATCTCAAATCGAACCATATTTTTAGACTTACGGAACGCGAAATACTGTACCTCACAAGCGCCTACTAATCAAAATGCATGCTTATGGATTATCGCCACAGTTGTGCAACTGGATTCTTGATTTCCTGTCAGAAAGGACACATTAAGTTTTAATTGACGTAAAGTCATCGAGTAAAACAGAAGTGATATCTGGCGTTCCCCAGGAAACTGTTATAGGGCCCTTACTGTTCCTAATCTTTATAAACTATTTAGGAGACAATGTGAGCATTTCCCTTAGTCTTTCTGCGGAGGATGCTGTCTTTTATCAGTTACTAAATTCATCAAAAGATAAAAAGCAACTGCGAAATGATTTAATAAGACTCTCCATGTGCAAAAATTTGCTATTAACCCTAAACAATGAAAACTGTGAAGTCCTCTATATGAGCACGAAAAGAAATCCGTTAAACTTCATTTAAACGATAAATCAGTCAAATCTAAAGGCCGTAAATCGAACTAAATATCTAGGAATTACTATTACAAGCAAGTTAAATTGGAAAGAACACATAGCAAATATTGCAGGGTTTGGCAAACCAAAGGCTACGTTTCATAGGACGCACGCTCAGAAGATGTAACAGTTGCACTAAAGAAACTGCCTCCACTACATTGAGCGTCCTATTTTCGAGTATTGCTGCGTATTGTGGGATCCACACTAAGTGCGACTGACGAAGGATTCACAGGAAGTTCAGAGACAAGCAGCACGTTTTGTATTATCGCGATCGCGATATAGGGGGGGGGGGGGAGGGTGTCATCGAAATGATGCACGAGTTGGGTTGGAAATCATTAAAAGAACGTGTTATTTGTTGCGGAGAGATTTATATGCGAAATTTCTTTCACCACCTTTCTCTTCTGAATGCGTACACTTTTTTTTGGACTCACCTACATAGGGAGACATCATCATCGTAATAAAATAAGAGAAATCAGATCGAAAACGGAAAGATTTACGTGTTCTTTTTTGCTCTTGCTCTATTACAGAATGGAATGGTAGAAAAGTGGCCCGATGAACCTTCTGCCACGCAGTTCATTGCGAGAAGCAGAGTATTTATGTAGATGTACATTGCGAAACCACTGCAGCAATGATGAGCCAAACTTACAAACTACTTAAAGTAACTTACGTTAAAGACAACACATACACACATAACCGACGGAGGACTCGAACCTCCGACAGTCACGCTCTCCGTAGCAAGACACATTAGAACGCACGCCCTTCCCTTTGAAACGAACCATCCTGGCATTTGCCTGGAGTGATTTAGGGAAATCACAGGTTGGATGGCCGGAGGTGGATTTGAACTGCCGTCCTCCCGAATGCGAGTCGAGTGCGTTAGCACTGTGCCACTTCACTGGATGCTATTCCCAAAGCGCATATACTGATAGGTATTCATGATTTTCTGAACAGGATATTTTTTTGACTTTAAGGTTCTGCGGAAACACCCAGATGATACAATTTCGAAACTGAATTACAATGTTTGCTCTTCTGTTATAATTACACTTTCGTCTGAATCAATTAATATAATTTCTCTTATTGTTCATTTCTTCTTTTTGTAGGGTACATGAGATGAGAGATGAAAAACAAGAGTTACCCGCTAATTTCATTGATGAACTTTATACCTGGGCACTGGAATGTAAGTACACCATAACGTCTAAACATGATATTATGTGCTTCTTTATTTATTTTTCATTTGTGATAATGACGACGCAAAACAACCTTTAAACAACCAGATTACACTGTTGTCAAATCGACAGGTAACATACTTTTCACCTTCTAGTAATTCACTTGCCAATTTTTCTGTGAATTAGCAGCGACAATTCGACCAAATACTGATCTTCAAGACGAAAGGAGTAGCCTTAAAGCTTTGCCTGTTTCATAACACTATCAAATAATGTTAATACATAGATGAAGATTAATATCTTTAATACGGTTTTCGGACAGGTAGGAGATATTGTTTCACTTGATATAGTTTACCACTTACATGTAGCTCGGAAAATCTCATTACAAACTTCAAGGACTGGAATAGGGAAAAAGTATATACTATTGTCCGGAAACGTCATCCATGGCGCTAAGAGGACTTTTTTATACTGACACTGTGAAACAAATTTCTTCTACTGCAAGCTCTATGCTTTCCATGTTTTGGTAGAACGTAGAAGAGACCAAAACGTCTTGTAAACGTGGACCGTAAAATGCACACCTTAAGGCTATAAGCTCTTGATTGACTTGTATGAGAGACATTCGGAATCGAAGATGAACAAGTGCTCATAGCTCTTCAGGTATACATTTTAGAGCCCATGTTTATTGAACAGTTTGTTCTTGGTTTGGTCCATACTATCTCCTTTCAAAATATGGAAAGCCACACACAGCACCCCTCTACCGAAACCCCCACTTTCAAAACAGCTACCTTCTGTACTTAAAGATGCTAACAGACGACTCAGTGGTCAGGCCAGCCACAACTGTGGAAGTATATTATTTTTATAGTTGTTTGTTATAAACTGTCTGTTATTCAAAGGAGCTTTCGATTCATTTGAACCACATTTTTCTGAAACGAATATGCAGAGTGACGACAATTGGAGAAACAAACATCCAACGTTTTTAGGGTGTAGCGAACTGATAATGGTATAAATCTATAATAACAGAAGCGAAGACGTTCTAGTAAGAAAGGAATCAAAGTGTTCTATGAATTCCCCAATAAATGAAAATCAAAACAAAATGGCAATATTTAAATAGTACTCGCTGTACAGTAAAGAATTCTTTTAGAAATATAAAATAGGGGTTGATTAAAAATGGGGGAGCTTATAAAGATAAAAATAAACACCCCTTTGTCATTCCACAATCTACGTTCATAGAATAACCCATACAGAGTGTTACTAAATTCCCTTTGCATACTTCGGGGACTTGCAGTGGAGAATAAGACGACTAAATTTCACGTAGTAACTCACGTCCGGTAACGTATCATGTTCCCGCTGCACGCAGAATGCCACAACAGCCGCTCTTCTTGTGCTGTTTGTCGTCAGGATGCATTTACAAGCCGTAATGTATGTGACCAACTCTGACGTCTACGCAGTCAAGTCCGTAGCATGTTCTAGTACATACGATCACAAACCCCCGGTCTTGAAGCATCCACCGGTGCCACAAACCGCTGTGTAGGTGTTCAAACAACTTACGGGTATGCTGCCGGTAGACGTCGTCGACAACCGCCGATATCTCGACAGGAGGACACCCTGTCATTCTCAAGGCACAACTGCACTCAAGGAAGCAATGTGCAAGCGTATGTAATACCTCAGTTTGCAAGCGGGTAAACAAGGAAGATAACACACACAGTACAAGTGACTGCAGAGTCAACACAACCAAAGATTACCAAATATAAAAAATATCAACAGTAACTATTAATCAACAGGTGAGCCAGCATTAATTTTTTGACGACAGATAGTGCCGGATTCCAATCAGAATTTAAACAAAAACCACCATCTCTGTTTATAAGGTAGTTTGCTAGTTTAATTTCAACAGCTTCCTTAATAACACTATCCCAATAGGTGTAAGTGCATGCCAGAATCTCCGTGTTGTTGTAAACCATAGGATGACCGGTGCCAAGATAGTGTTCTGGTCATCCTATGGGATACAACAACACGGATATTCGGGCATGCACTTCCACCTATTGGGATAGTGTTATTAAGGAAGCTGTTGAAATTAAACTAGCAAATGACCTTGTAAACAGAGATGGTGGTTTTTGTTTAAATTCTGCTTGAAATCCGACACTGTCTGTCGTCAAAAAACAGAGGGACAAAATTAATGCTGGCTCAACTGTTGATTAATAGTCACTATCGATATTTTTGATGTTTGGTCATCTTTGGTTGTGTTGACTCTGCAGTGACTTGTATTGTGTGTGTTATCTTCCTTATTTACCCTTTGCAAACCGAGGTATCAAATACGCTTGCACATTGCTTCCTTGAATGCAGTTGTGCCTTGAGAATGGCAGAGTGTCCTCCTATCGAAATATCGGCCGTTGTCGACGACGTCTACCGGCAGGATACCCGTAAGTTGTTTGAACATTTATTACGCCGGGAAAAGTTAAGGTTTCACACTGTGTAGGTGCTGAAAGTCAACATCTGCTTTATGAAGGTGGAATACTCACTCACGTATTCATATAGACTAATAGCAACACGCAAAGAATACAAGGTTCTACCCAAAAACTCGAGAATTTCATTGTATATAGTAGATGACTGGAGGTGTAAGTCGTAGCTACTCAGATAAAAAGTTCCGTCATCTTCGGCATACCGAGTTGTAGTTTGCCTCTGCAAATCGTGAAAGAGATACGTGAAGGGGCAAAGGATTTATATCTAATTCTGACTCAAGTTGAACTGCACCTGAAACTCGTCGCATACTGACGAATGTGGTGAGAATGCATTAAGTTAAGCAAGAACAATATTCAACGGCCGTGCCGCGTTGGTTACACTGCCAGATCACCGAAGTTAAGCCCTGTCAGGCGTGGCCAGAGTTTGGATGGGTAACTGTCCGGGTACGCCACGCGCTCTTAGCAATTTTCCCTTTGCCTTACAGCAGAGGGGACAGGACGGGTGGTGGTGCAAAGTCCCTGATCACGTCTTTGCACCAATGCCTGGATTAAATTCCATACCTTTCCGCAGTGTCTCATGGAGTGAGGGCATGGGACACTGTTGGTGGTGATCCGTCCGTGGGATGGGGACGTTAAGCTCGGCGGCCCCCTTTGTGCTTTTCGAGAGAAGTAGGCTGTGTGCCGGCACCTGGTTTCTCCCTCTCGCTTCTCCCATAATCTCCAACACGACACTACACCACATACGCATCCATAACAGTCACACTTAACAGAGACACTTCAGCTCACAGTTCTCATACTTTGCGAAGGGTAGGTACCTGTGTGAGCTAAATCCTTTCCAATTAGGCGACTGAACCTGCCCTTCGGGCTGTCCCAGCCAGTCATGCCATGCGACTTTACTTTTTTAGGAAGATCAATCCAGTGGTTCAAGCGATTCAGAGAAGCCTTAGAATATGTGGGAGGTGAGAATATGTGGGAGATGACAATCGTTCTGGTCGACTGTCAACATAGAGAACACCAGAGATGATCATTAACTGCGTGTTTTGATTTACGAAGACCAAAGGCAGACAATTCTATACAGACTTGGGATGTCATACAGAATTGCATGTGAGACGTATTGAACTTTGTCCCTCGCCTTCTTAGCATCGATTACCGAAACCAGAGGATTCAGACGTGCACTGACCTGCAATACAGACTTTGAGATTGTCCATTTTAATGATAGTCATACACACAATGAATTTTGGGTCTGCGGTTATGCCCGTGAAACCAAGCAGCAATCATCACAATGGAAAACACTATCTTCTTGAAGACAGAAAAACATGCGACAGGTTCACAGTAACATCAAGTCAAAGTTGATCATTTGTTTGAGATTCAGGAAATAGTGCATAAGGGATATGTTCCACCAGGTCAGATTCAACAGGCAGTTTCACTGCAAGGTTTTGAAGCGACTGAGGGAAAATTTCCGACAAGAATGATCAGTGATGTGGAAAAAGAAATGCTGATTCGTGCATCAAGACAACATACCCGCACTCACCTCGCTCGGTGTGAAGGAATTCCTTGGTAAATACATGGCAACAGTCCTTCACTCTCTATTGGCGCCAGAGCAAGCTCCACGTGACTTGATCTTATAGATGAAAATTGCGTAGAAAGGGCTACGGTCTGACTCCACTGAAGTGGGACTGCCACGGGTCTTAAATACTCTCCAACCCACACACTTTGGGCAGACCTTCCAAAAATGAGGACAACGCTGGGTTAGTTACATACATGCCAGTGGTGACTACGTCAAACGTGACAGTAGGATATTGGTTTTCTGATTTTCACAATGAAATTATTGGATATTTTGGGTAGCGCCTTACAGAAAGCAGATTCATAAGTACGACTGTCTTCCGAAAGGGTGTGTGTGCAGTGTGCACAATGTGCGTTGTGACACGTGTCGAAATGTGAATAAAAGGGTCATAATTACTCTGGAAATAACTACAGATCACGCACTTAAACGTGGCCCCTGAGCGGAGAATTTTGGGAGCTGAAGCTTCCATTCAGCTCGTAGCGCATTGGCTGTTAGAACAAGCCCCGCCTCTTTCTCCCAGTGCCGCCAACTAACGGCGTATAGATTACAGGTTTTAAAAGAAACAACATGTAAGGGGTTAAGGCGTCACAGATGAAACACGAAATTAAGTATCACTTTAATGTGTGAGTAATAGAAAACTGGAACGTATATCTATGAAATATTTTAAAGGGACTTATTAAGCGGGTGCCTCTTTTTATTGTTGTAACTGAATAACAATCAGAATTAACATTCTCATACCACTTTCAAGGACAGCCTTCTTTTTTATAAAAGAACTCGTCGTCGTATGTGGACTTATTTTAGCAAATAACAAAGTGGAAGACAATAATTAATACCAAGCACAAATCAACAATACATTGACGAGGTCTACGGTGTACAATGCTGTTACGAGGTGAGGTTGGTAGAGAGCATAAACATTCCGTAGATACACGAACTCAGTCGACTTCCGCCGATCAGGGAGGGGCCATGAAAAAGTGCGTGACCTGTACACCAGTATTTGTGTGAACTTGAGATGTGGCTGTTGTGAGGAGTAGTGTGGCTGGATGAGGGAGTGCAGTGTGGCCTGCAGCACAATAAAGGTCATATAATGACATTTTAACTAAAGAAAGTTCCAAATTTGCTGTGAAGTTAAGATTTGTTTTTATTTCACCACTACAGACTGTTTCGGCGCATTATTACCATTTTCAAGTTTCCTGCAGATACAGTTAATACGTTTTACTCAGTATTTCGTATTTTTAATTATAAATCTTATTCTGAAAGTACAAGAAAGGTTTTTACTTACGTCTAGATGGAATGACGTGCACATGTCATCGTACTGGACTGTCTGATGTCTGTCAATTGCCTTCTGGAATTATAAAAAGGTTATTGAATTTCGTTTGACCGTTTTGATAGTTGCAACACTAAACACCGACACTATATTGAAACCTTTATTGCAATTCTCATGAAAGAAAAGGGCTAAAATTACGAAGCTATTGCTCAACCAAAATAACCCTTATCAAAACTTCTACATCTATATCTATATCTACATGGGATACTCTGCAAATCACATTTAAGTGCCTGGCAGAGGGTTCATCGAACCACAATTATACTATTTATCTCCCATTCCATTCTCGAATAGCGCGCGGGAAGAAAGAACACCTGAATCTCTCTGTTCGAGCTCTGATTTCTCTTATTTTATTCTGATGATCATTTCTACCTATGTAAGTGGGAGTCAACAATATATTTTTGCATTCGGAGGTGAATGTTGGCGTTTGGAGTTTCGTAAGTAGCCCACGCCCCAGCGATAAGCGCCGCTGTTGTAATGATTCCCATCCCAGATCCTGTATCATTTCCGCAACGCTGTCTCCCCTGTATCGTGACAATACGAAACGAGCTGCCCTTGTTTGGAGTCTTTCGATGTCCTCCGTCAAACCCACCTGATAAGGATCCCACACTGGGCTGCAATACTCCAAAAATGGACGGACAAGCGCAGTGTATGCAGTTTCTTTTGTAGTTCTGTTGCATCTTTTAAGGGTTCTGCCAATAAAACGCAGTCTCTGGTTCGCCTTTCCCACGATATTATCTACGTGTTGTTTCCAGTTTAGGTCTGAAGTAATAGTAATTCTTAGGTATTTTGTGGAGTTTACGGCCTTCACATTTGATTGATTTATGTTGTAAACAAAGTTTAACGGATTTCTTTTCGTACTCATGTGGACGACTTCACAATTCTCATTATTTAGAGTCAATTTCCAATTTTTACACCATACTGATATCTTATTCAGATCGTTCTGCAGATTTCTTAAACGAATATTTTGGCAGCGGTGGCGCGCGTGTCGCTGGACCGGCGGCTGGGCTGCCTGTCGGCGGCGGCGGGAGGCCGCGAGGACTGCGGCGCCATCGTGGCGGCCATCAAGGACTTCTTCCCGCTGGTGGCGCACGTCGAGCTGCGCCTGCCGCTCTGGAGGCTCGTCGCCACGCCCGCCTTCAACCGCTACATCGCCGCGCTAGACACCTTCACGCGGTCAGTAACACTCCTAAACAACAAGCAAAAAAATTAAAATAAAATAAAATAAAATATAAAATAATAAATAAAAAAATCGCACTGGCGTGCTTTACGGCCCACTTTAGATTTGTAGTTTTATAAGTTTTTGCTGAAAGGTGCATGTAAGATGAACATTAACAAGAGCAAAACTAGGGTAATGGAGTGCAGTGTAAGAAAATCAGGTGATGCTGAAGGAATTAGATTGGGAAACGAAGCAATAAAGGAGGTAGATGAGTTTTGTTACTTGGGTAGTAAAATAACATGCGATGGTCGCAGTACAGAGGATATAGAATGCAGAATGGCAATGGGAAGAAAAGCATTTTTGAAAAAGAGAAATTTGCTAACATCGAATATTAATTGAAGTGTAAGGAAGTCTTTTCTGAAGGCATTTGTGTGGAGTGTTGCCTTGTACGGGAGTGAAACATGGACGATAAGCAGTGCGGACAGGAAGAGGATAGAGGCTTTTGAAATGTGGTGCTACAGAAGAATGCTGAAGATTAGGTGGGTAGATCGCATAACTAATGAAGAGGTACTTAACAGGATTGGTGAGAAAAGGAATTTTTGGCATACCCTGGCTAAAAGAAGGGATCGCTTGGTAGGACACATTCTTAGACTTCGAGGAATCGTAAATTTAGCATTGTAGGAAGTGTGTGGGGTAAAAACCGCAGAGGAAGACCAAAAGATGGATACAGTAAGCAGATTCAGACAGATGTAGGTTGCCGTTCTTATGTGAAGATGAAGAGGCTTGTTCAGGATAGGGTATTGTGGAGAGCTGCATCAAACCAGTCTCCGGACTGAAGACCACAACAACAACAACAAGTTTTTGCAAACATTTTGGACCAAAATAATAATCTAAATAATAGTAAATTAATCAATAAAAGTGTCTGAAACCCTTTTAGGAAAAATAAATTAAGTAGCGGCGGGTTTCGAACCACCACTATCTGCGTCACAGTTCAACACCTTGCCCATTACGCTACGACTATAAACCAAAACAGGAGTTCTTAAATCTCATACTATTCATTGCCGTTGTTAACTGATGTTAATATGGCATTTGTAGACATTAGTTTATCATGTATCGTACGAATAACGATGTGTTTTTTTAAATTCCTCAGTGTGCCGTTGCTTTGAAATGACGACGTGTAAGTTACAATAAGAACATCATTATATACGCGAGGAATGTCACGTGACATCTCGAACGGCTAGTTTTCGTTAATTCAATGGAGGGTGTCAAATCTCCGTTATTTGTGCAAATATGTCTCAAACGATACGAGACATGAAAAAAAACATAAGGGAGCTAAGTTGTAGAGAATTTTCTCCTCTACCAATTACGTTATTCAATTTCCGTCTCAGATGAACGGTTCGTTTGCAATTACAATTATATTACAAACGGCTTTTTTTGTTTTACTGCCGTATTTTTTTCCGAAAAGTTTGAAAAAGGGAGGTTCTGGTCTCTGGCGGCATAAATCATGACTGTAAAATTTTGTGCTGATCCGTTGAATGGTTCGTCTTAAAAACAGGGAACACGTTACGGATAGACAGACAGACGGACGGACAGACAGACATACATCCCAAAATTACCGTTATTTTTGCAAATATCTTTGAAACGCTACGAGATATGAAAAAAAAAAAATAACAGACCAAAGTTGTAGAGAATTTTCTCCTCTACAAAATTAGGTTATTCAATTTTCGTGTCAGATGAATAGTTAAGCCGTTATTTTCATTTAAATTTCGAGCTGTCAAAAGACGATCACAAAGGCCCACTTTTAGTGTTACTACCGTAACCTAAAGAGGGCCAAAAAGTTTCAAATTTTGCTGCTACGTTTAGATTTGTTTTTATTTCGTCATTACAGACTGTTTCGGTGCATTATTTTCAAGTGCTACAGAAACAGTATTTCGTATTTTTAATTATAAATCTTATTCTGAAAGTATGCTGTTGTTGTGGTCTTCAGTCCGGAGACTGGTTCGATACAGCTCTCCACTATACTCTAACCTGAGCAAGCCTCTTCACTCCTCATAAGAACGGCAACCTACACCCATTTCAATTTGCTTACTATATTCATATCTTGATCTCGCACTGCGATGTTTACCTCCCCCCCCCCCCCCCCCACTTCCCTCCAATGCTAAATTCACAATTCCTTGCTGTCTAAGAATGTGTCCTACCAATAGATCGCTTCTCTTACTCAAGGTATGCCAGAAATTCCTTTTCTCCCCAGTTTTTCTACATTTAGAACATGCCATTCTTCATATCAACTAGAAATTTTGTGTAAGTCATCTTGTATGCTATTACAGTCAATTAATGACGACACCCTCCCATACGCCACAGCATGAACGGCAACCAGCCGCAAATTACAACTTACTCTAAGCATCAGATCATTTATGTTGATAGCAGATAATAGCGGTCCTATCACACTCCCCTGGGGCACCCCTGACGAGACAGTCGTCTCTGATGAACACTTGCCGTCGAGAACAACGTACTGCGTTCTATTACTTAGGAAGTGTTCCAGCCAGTCACAAATCTGTGACCTTGCACATATTCTCTTATCTTCGTTAACAATCTGTCGTGCGGCACCGCGTCAAATGCCTTTTTGAAATACACAATCTACCTGTTGCCCTTCATCCATGGCTCGCAAGATGTCGGGTGAGAAAAGGGCGAGCTGAGTTTCCCACGAACGATCTTTCCTAAACCCGTCACAAAGAAATTTATTACATTCGAGCTGTGAGTATGCTTCAAAATTCTACAGGATACAATGTCAACGATATTGGCCTGTAGTTATTTGGGTCATTTCTTTTATCTTTCTTATAAACTGGAGTCACCTGCGTTTTTTTTTTTTTTTTCTTTTTTTTCGATTCACTAGGAACTTTGGGCTGCATTAACAATTCGCGACAAGTAAGGGGCCAATGCCGCAGAATAGTCTTTGTAAAACCGAACTGGTGTTCCATCCGGACCAGGAGACGTTTTGTATTCAGCTCTCTCAGCTGCTTCTCTTCACCGTAAATACCTATTACTATGTCTTCCGTTGATCAAATGATGGTCCATTTGTGCGGTGTTCGTGCGCGAAAGATTTCTTGAAGATTAAATTTAGAACTTCAGCTTTCCATTTGCTTTCTTCTATTACTGCCCCGGAATGATCAACGAATGGCTGGATAGTGGGCTTTGACCTGCTTATCGATTTTACATAGGTCCAGAATTCTTTCGGGTTCTCGGAAAGATCTTTTGCTAAGGTATGGCTGTGGTAATTATTGTATGCTTCGCGCATCGATCTTTTTACGGACGCACGAATGTCTACTAAATTTTGCCTGTCTTGATTTGCGTGTTCTTTTTTTAACCGAGAGTGCAACAGCCTTTGTTTTCTCAGTAGCTTTCTAATCACGGTGGATCTTTTCCATCATTAATCGACTTTATAGACACGTATTTCTCTAATCCTTTATTTACAATTCATTTAAATTTAGACCACAATTCCTCTACATCCATCGTACCGAAACTAAACGATGTCCATTCATTTTCTTAGAATGATGATAACAATTGCTTATGGGCTCTTTGTAACAAAAACACGCTCCTAGCCGTCTTGATTGCTTTGTTAATTTTGGTCACCATTGACGCTATGACGACATCATGATACTAACTCCTGTCTCTATACTGACATCTTCAATAAGATCCGGCCTGTTTGTAGCTATAAGGTTTAAAATATTTCCATTGCGTATGGGCTGTCAGTTTAACTGTTCAAGTCAGTTTTCGGAAAACGTGTCCAATGGTAGTTCGGAAGACCGCCTGAAATGAAACTAGAGAGGTACTAATCTATATGCTTAAGGTTGAAGTCTTCCCCGACTAATATTGCATGTGACGGATTGCATGAACCATCATCCCAGAAATTCTGCCGAACGCTGGATCCTGTCACACAGTCAATTCAGAGCACGGCTGGAAAGAATATAAAACTAGTTCCTCAATTAAAATTAAAGTCGGACAATACATTTTGATTGTGAACCCTAACAATTATGATAAGGATCTGTTATATATAGTTGTTGTTTCACGCTCTGTTTTTCTCCCACTTTTTACCGATTTACTGTAACATATAGAGTTATTCCTTGACTATGTTACATGCTTTAAGGGATGATTTAAAAGTGTAAATGTATCAATTTGAAGTAATGGTCCCGTGGTCTGGAAACGACCGAGTCGAAAGTTATACACACAAATAGGTTCTGATACGACTGACAGTGAAATCCATGTATTCAGCTAATTGGGAACATATCCCACTTTTTATTCGCTAACAGGTGTAATTCCAGTATGATAGATTTCTAATTCGCTTTGCACTCAAAGTTCGAGAACAGCTCGGTCAGAAGTTTTGTGGAGTGTAAGACGTGGTCCTGTTTCGTAGCCAAAATATTCGCCTGATGTCACCGCACGTGATATCTTCTCGTGGGACCATCGAAAAGTTTTGTGTACGAGACACTTTCAGGGCTGTAATGAATAATGCCTGTGACATTCTTCAAACGACAACCGGTTTTAGGACGGGTATCACAGAACTATGCTACATAGCCACGTTTGTATAGACGGTAGGGGGCCGACATTGTAAACAACTATGAAAATCAAGCAGTTGGTAGAACTTGTGCAGGTAAATGAAATTCATAATTATTGTACCGCAGACTTTGGATTTTCGGTCTGTCTGGCATCTGAGGGTGTTGCGGGTATTCAGCGGGAATTCTGTAAGTCCTTCTGACGGTTCAGTAGTTGGCCTCTTCTCAAGAACTGGGTAGATTTCCGCTTTTAACTTCCGACTCCGTCGTTTCGGGACTGGGGTTCTTCAAAATTACCATCATCTCCGAATGTTTGTAACATTATCACGGTATGCCTGACTGTTTGCTGATTTGTATGTACTCCTTTTTAATTTGTTCCCTTTTCATTTCAGTGTGTGTATGA
Organism: Locusta migratoria; assembly: GCA_026315105.1. Classification (NCBI taxonomy): domain Eukaryota; kingdom Metazoa; phylum Arthropoda; class Insecta; order Orthoptera; family Acrididae; genus Locusta; species Locusta migratoria. Next base: position 679,583,018 of record CM048744.1, read on the forward strand.
AATATATAGAGGAAGCTTTGGAGAGGATAAGGACCAAGTCTCCAGGTGAAGACAGGGATGATGGGGAGAAGTCCATCATCGAGAAAATCATGGAGAAGACGTCAGATCCCAAAGTGGCTGCCATCCTGGCGCTCGATATGCTTCTCGTGGGCGTAGACACCGTGAGTATTGTATTCCCTTGATGTAATACTTTTAGTGAATATTATTCATCATCTATATCACACATTAGGTGAAAATACAGTCAACGAGTTTTATTTTCTTTCTTGCTCTCAATGTGTCCTTCAGCATCCAATTTATGAGTCACTGTACAAATTTATGAAGAAAGGAATTGAAATGTATCAAATACTATACTATAGAAAATTAATTATGAATCTATTAAAGTTGTAAAGTAACACAGTTACAGTGCCTATAAAAAATAATTTAAAAAAGAGCGAAAGGATTTCCCGGGAATGTTTCCAAAGCAGCAATACGACATTAGATAAGAGTGACATCTTGTATGATGCAACCATGCTCTATCGATTCGTCTCTGGTATTCAGTTATACAAAACATTCAACATAGAAACAATGATACAGTCTTAATGAACATTTTTATTGCGTGTAGCCCCACAAATTATTGTTCAACATTTATTCACACGTATAACATGTGAAAAAGTATCTAATGATTGGCCTTTTGGAAGCGGGTAAAATTTATCTGGTTCTGTCCGAAACAACGTCCTCCGAAAGTCATTCCCTTGAAGCTCAATCAATTCAGTTACGAATCTCGTTTCTCGTTGTGTTTCTCTGTAGCATACTGTGCTAGATATAAACCTTATGGATACAGTATTCAGTAGTTATCAGAACAACTTGAACTAAAAAACTTTAGTTCCTATTTAGTACTGTTCCACCAGACATCGGTAAGAAATGGTAGCTAGGTATGAGATGTATTCATTCCCTGAGTATTGAACAAGACTCCAGTCCAAACAATTAGGCACAGAAGGCATTTCGAGGTCTGAGACGAGCAAGGACAATGCATCTCACACAGTAAGTAGCATATCTTGAATTTCTATTTCGGAAGTTCACGTGTGACCTTCATACAAGGTGCGTCTGCAAAGTTCAGTGAATGGTCTCAAGAAATATGAAAAACAAGAGTTACAAACAAAATAGCTTTACTGGCCTTCGGCGTAATCGCCATTGGCTACAATACACTGCTGACATCAGTTGAACAGCAGTTGGAAACTGTCATCAAACGCTTCTTGCGGGGGGGGGGGGCGGGGGGGGGGCGGGGGAGGGGGGACTGCGGCGCTCCAGTCACGGTCTGCACGGCTACTAAGGTCGGGGGTTCGAATCCCCCCTCGGGCATGGATATTTGTGTCGTCCTTACTGTTAGCTAGTTCATAAGTAGTTTGTAAGTTTAGGGACTGATGACTCCGTAGTTAAGTCCCATAGACTATACAAATATTTGAACATTTTTGAGCTTCTTGTGGAATGTCTCTAACCATTGAGGTCACGCGTTGTTGGATCTCCGCAACCACTCAGACACACACTTTTTTACTCACTGCTTCAACACCATACACTTGCACTAACGTCCCATGGGTCTCCGTCGACGTTTTGCCATATTTGAAACAAATCTTGACGCGTTGCTCCATTTCGCGCTCCATGTGGCAATGACACGTGTTCTCGCGCTGGCCCTATTACCTGGATCGCAGCGTATAACACCACTTCATTTGCAGTGCTTTGCACGGTAGGGGGCGCTTCTTGATGTGTCCCTCAATGTGTATGCGCGGGCTCCTCATCCTCGCCAGCGTGGTTAGTAAAATATGGGACCAGTCAGCGACCTTTTCAGACGCACCTTGTATAATCGGTTCTGCGAGATACTATGGAATTAGAATGTTGTGATCAGCTATTCTCTTTCCTGGTGACTTTCTGGGCGCTCTTCTACATCTCCATATAAGTCCACCGCACGATCCACCACACAGTGCGTGTTGGAGGGTACTTCTTACCACTACCAGTCATTCCTTTCCCGTTATAACCAAATAGAAAGAGGAAAAACGACTAGTTAAATGCCTCCCCGATCCCTCATTTCTCTTACCTCATATTTGTGGTCCTTACACAAAATATAAGTTGACGGTAGCAGTCAAATGTCGATTCTTTAAATATCCTCAGTAGATTCCTCGAAAAGAACGTCTCCTACATGCAAGGATTCCCAACCCGCCTGTTGGACGAACCTACCGTTAACAAATTCAGCAGTCCGCTTCTGTATTGCTTCTACGTCTGCTCTTAATCTGACCTGAGGGGTAGCGGATGCCTCATACTCAGTCAGTACTCAAAAATGGGTCGCATTGGTGTTCTACGCGAAAATTTACCTAATCAAGTCAAGTCGACCTTATGCCTTCCTAACAACTATCCTTATAAACTCATAGAATATCATACTGTTCTGAAGCGTTATGCCTAGATATTTAATCAACTTGGATGCGTCAAACAATAAATTAGTAAGACTGTTTTCTAACATTGCGAGATTTTTTCCTACTCGCCAGCATTAAGTCACATTTTTATTCATTTACAGCTAGCTATAATTCATAGTTACAACTCCACTCCCAGAAAAAATTAAAAAAATGTTGTTTTCGTAGTCTTCAGTCCGGAGCGGTTTGATGCAGCTCTCCACCCTACTCTATCCTGGACAAGCCTCTTCATCTCCTCAAAAGAACTGAACTCGTCTCTCGGTCTCACTCCACTGAGGAACACGTCAACAGCCCCCCCCCCCCCCCTTATCATGCAAAGCATTCCAGTGAATCGGCGGTCTCGCTGCGATCCAGGTAACAGGGTCAGTGTGAGAACTAGTGTCACTGACCATTCCTCGATGTCTCAGAATATGACCTACCAATCGAGACCTTCTTTTAGTCAACGTATGCCAGAAATTCCTTTTCTCTCCAATTCTGTTCAACACCCCCCTACCTAATTTGCAGCATTCTCCTGTAGCATCACATTTCAAAAACCTGTATCCTCTTTCTGCCTGAATTATTTATTGTGATTGTTTCACTCCCGTACATTTCTGCACTCCAGACAAGTGCTTTCACGAAGAACATTCTAACATTTAAATTGATATGGGATGTCAACAAATTTCGCTCCTTCAGTTGTGCTTTTCTTCCCATAGCAATTCTGAATTTTATATCTTCTTTACTTCTCTCATCAGAAGTTATTTTGCTACGCAAATAACAAAACTCATCTACTATTTTTATTGTTTCATAACCTAATCTAATTCCTACAGCATCGCACTACATTCCATTGCTCTTGTTAATGTTCTTATTATACCCGCGTATCAAGAAACTGTCAATTCCGTTCAACTGCTCTTTCATTTACTTTGCTGTCTCTGACAGAATTACAATGTTATCAGTAGCCGCAGTGGAGCGTTCGAGCGCATTGAGGCGCCATGCTGTGGTGCGCGAGGCCGTTCTCCGTAGGGGCTTAGAATCACCCCTTGGGCATGGATGTTTGTATATACATGTGGCGTCTGTTCCAAAGAATACTCGTAACTTCTGATCCTACAGTTGTTATTTTTTCATATTCACAGAATATGACGTCAACTGCGATTGGGCAAACCTGAAAATGTATACCCAGCCGGGATTCGAACCCGATTCTCCTGCCTTTCTAGACAGTTGCGCTGACCCCTACACCACTTGGGTCATAGTGATCACCGCACCTGCAAGGTATACCTAAGAACACCTCCCGTCAGATACAAATTCCCAGCTTCAACCTGCACACAGTACTCCAACTCGTAGTTATGAAACTGATTAACTCATTCCCGTTAGAGTAAGGGCCACAAACTTGCCCACCCCTCCCCACTAATGAAAGGATCATTGCCCGTCACCGGCATATATATATATATATATATATATATATATATATATATATATATATATATATATACGTGTAGCGTCTGTTCCAAAGAATACACGTCACTTCTTATCCTTTCATATTCATAGAATAAATGGCATCAACTGCGACTGGGCAAAGCCTCAAATGGGACACACCCCATAGTCCTCCGTGCGTAGAGGCCACATTTCCGAAGGCGATTTCGTACTGTTTCTATTGATATTGCGCGTCCTGGGTTTTCCAGGAGGCTGCGTTACAGCTAAGTTGAATTTAGCCTCCTGTTTCAGCGGGCTGTTAACCGGGTATAGTTGTCATTTCTTGCTGATGTTATCCGTGGACGACTATGGCCTTGCCTTCTTTTAACGGTTGCTGTTCTCTGAAATCGCGTCCAGGTCCTGAAAAGTACACTCCAATAGCTGCAGTCACTTCACTGTCTGTCCTACTTGCAACCTTCCTGTGGTTCTCCATGCCATAGCTTCTGGTAAGTCACGTTGTTGTTGCATTGCACTGCCTGCTCACTACGCATTCTGAACCCAACTGCTTGTTTAATTCGTTTGGTAGAGTAAACACAAGTCAACACCAAACCCCTCTACAGCATGTTTCTGTTGTTACCACTATCTCGGTTACCGTAAAGTTATTGTCTCCACTTCGTAGACCTGACAGAAAGTCGTCGAATCATTTTAGTTCATTATGCCGACGACAATACTTCAGAACCAAGATGTATCAAACTGACCCCCTGATTACACTACTGGCCTTTAAAATTTCTACACCAAGAATAAATGCAGATGATAAACAGGTATTGATTGGACAAATATATTATACTAGAACTGACATGTGATTAAATTTTCACGTAGTTTGGGTGCATAGACCCTGAGAAATCAGTACCCATAACAACCACCTCTGGCCGCAATAACATCCTTGAAACGCCTGGGCATTGAGTCAAACAGAGATTAGATAGCGTGTACAGTTTCAACACGATACCGCAATTCATCAAGAGTAGTGACTGGCGTATTGTGACCAACCAGTTGCTCGGCCACCATTGCCAGACGTTTTCAGTTGGTGTGAGATCTAGAGAATGTGCTGGCCAGGGTAGCAGTCGAACATTTTCCGTATTCAGAAAAGCCCTTACAGGACCTGCAACATAAGGCTGTGAATTATCCTGCTGAAATACAGGGTTTCGCAGGGATCGAATGAAGGTAGAGCCACGGGTCGTAACACATCTGAAATATAACGGCCACCGGTCAGAGTGCCGTCGATGCGAACAACAGGTGACCGAGACATGTAAACAATGGCGCCCCATACCATGACGCGGGGTGATAAGCGAATATGGCGATGACGAATACACGCTTCCAATGTGTGTTCACCGCGATGTCACCAAACACGGCTGCGACGATCATGATGCTGTAAACAGAACCTAGATTCATCCGAAAAAATAACGTTTTGCCATTCGTGCACCCAGATTTGTCATTGAGTACACCATCGCAGGTGCTCCTGTCTGTGATGCAGCGTCAAGGGTAACCGCAGCCATGGTCTCCAAGCTGACAGTCCATGCTGCTGGAAACGTCGTCGAACTGTTCGTGCAGATGGTTGTTGTCTTGCAAACGTCCCCATCTGTTGAACCAGGGATCGAGAAATGGCTGCACGATCCGTTACATGCGGATAAGATGCCTGTCATCTCGACTGCTAGTGATACGAGGCCGTTGGGGTCCAGCACAGCGTTCCATATTGCCCTCCTGAACCCACCGATTCCATATTCTTCTAGCAGTCATTGGATCGCGACCAACGCGAGCTGCAATGTCGCGATACGATAAACAGCAATCGCGATAGGCTACAATCCGACCTTTATCAAAGTCGATAACGTAATGGTACGAATTTCTCCTCCTTACACGAGGCATCACAACAACGTTTCACCAGGCAACGCTGGTCAACTGTTGTTTGTGTATGAGAAATCGGTTGGAAACTTTCCTCATGTTAGCACGTTGTAGGTGACGCCACCGGCGCCAACCTTGTGTGAATGCTCTGAAAAGCTAATCATTTGCATATCACAGCATCGTCTTCTTGTCGGTTAAATTTCGCGTCTGTAGCTCGTCATCTTCGTGGTGTAGCAATTTTAATGACCAGGAGTGTATTTTGATCAGAGTACCACGTGATGTGGTCGTAGTGATGTAAGAGGTATGTTTGCCCTACTCAGCGCTTACTGGTGTTAACGCCGTCGTGGTTGTGCGCAGACGTCGGTGGCGGCGGCGTCGACGCTGTACCAGCTGTCGCGCAACCCGGACAAGCAGGCGCTGCTGCTGCACGAGCTGAGGCAGGTGATGCCCGCGCCGCGCTCGCCGCTCTGCGCCGCGCACCTCGAGGGCCTGCCCTACCTCAAGGCCTGCATCAAGGAGACGCTCAGGTAACTGCAGGGGCTGCCGTCACCAGCTGAAGTAGGGACATCTGACCCAGACACGGTTTTCCAGTCTAAAAGCTGTGTGTGTGTGTTTTGGATTGTGAACCTATCGTTAAATCAGACAACAAATTGTTCATTAACACAGCAATTTGGTTTAATTTTTGCCCTGATATTGATGTATATACTATTAAATAAGAAACTGATTATGTGCGCAACGGATCTTGTAACAAAACAACTGTGGCAAGTCACCATATGAAACAGACACTGACTATACTCAAAATATTTAACTGCGAGAAAGATAATAAAAAACCACAAACCACTTTCTTAATGTTTGACTGCGGAGATTTTATGCAGATCAGCACCTGATTATCAAAATTCAGTATCCTAATCAATTGACTGCAGTGTTGCATAACAATCATTTACTAAAGCACAAATAACGAAATCTGTTTAACAAGATTACCAAAATAACTGCTGCACTTTAAATCCACTAATAACTAATTATCAAATGAAGGAAGTACGTTAATCTTCTAACTACGTAAATGAAACAGGTAAGAAAGGTCAACTTTGTCACTTATTGTTAATAATCACCATTACATTACCTACATAATACAACTTTTTCCTAATGACATCAAATGCAATTACCTTCATTCCAGCGGTGATAGTAACAAAAAATACAATATATATATTCCAAATACAATCAAATCAACTTGCTGGCACAGCAGCCTCTGCAGCTGATCGGAGTCATACATACAACTCAACTGCTCTCTAAGCGAGCTAAACCACCAGTCCCACTCTCTCTGTCTGCGCGAGCTACAATGCTATGCAATACATGATCTTTGCCAAAGATGAAACTTCACAGAGTTAAGTACACATATCGATACACACAGTAGAAGCGATATTATACATTTTCTTGCACGCTAGTTACTCGACACAAAACAGGAGGTAAAATATTAGACATTTTCTTACAAAAATATTTTTATTGACACGTTTCAAGTCTCCTTGGGTCCAACCGGTATGGCCACGAGCGCAGGAGAGGCATTGCAGTTGACGTCGTGCAGTTAGCAAAGCAGCTAGAGTCGGTCGTCTGCTGCCACAACCCATTAACGGCAGTGTACCTCACAATCGTGGGATTCTTCTAGATAAGCTTAAGTATTGTGGTACGAGTGGGACAGTACACAAATGTTTTAAATCATACTTAACTGGAAGAGTGCAGATAGTTGAAATAAGCTGATCACATGAAATAGATGAAACAATTAATTCCTCCAACTGGGGAGTTATCAAAAATGGGGTCCCCACAAGGTTCGGTCTTGGGTCCTATGCTGTTCTTAATGTACGAGGCGCATCCAGATAGTAAGTTCCGTTTGGTAATAAAATGAAATTGTACACAGATACAGAAGAAATTTTTATTGTACAAAATTATACAACTCTTAAACTACTTTTCCACATAACTACCGAAATTTTGCATACATTTGTCATAGCGTGACACCAGGTTTTGTATACCTTCTTCATAGAAATCTGACGCCTGTGTCTTCAACCAGTTGGAAACAGTTTCCTTCAGCTCGTCGTCATTGGTGAAGTGATGACCGCCAAGGAAAGACTTGAGATGTATGAACAGATCTTGTCATCAATCCTCTGTAACCAAAGGTGGACGCCCACCTCGTTCTTCATCGTGCACATCACTACACCCGCCATTGAACTGTCGAACCCATCTTCTCACCATCGAATCACTCATTGCATTTGGTCCGTAAACATCGCAAATTTGCCGATAAATTTCACTTGGTTTCACTTTCCTAGCATTCAGAAACCGATTCACCGACCTGATTTCATAGGCGGTGGGATTTTCAATCAATGTCGACATTTCAAACAAGCACAACAAAGCGTACGTAACTGACAGCGATCTCCAAATGGCGCACGTTCTTCTCCTTGATACACATCGTCTACAGCGCATGTGCGGAACTGCAATCGCAGCTCTGCAGCGGAGATAAACTGAAACGGAACTTACTTTCTGAACGCGCCTCGTATATTAATGATTTACCATTATAAATTTATGAAGATGCTAAGCTAGATCTTTTTGCTGATGATACGAGTATAGCTATCACACCTGACAAAAAGGAATTAACAGATGAAATTGTAAATGATATCTTTCAGAAAGTTACTAAGTGGTTCTCTACAAATGGACTGTCACAAAACTTTGATAAAACCCAATATATACACTTTCATACAGTAAATGGCACGACACCATTAATAAATTTACACTTTGAACATAAATCTGTAGCTAACGTAGAATTTTCAAAATTTTTAGGTGTTTCCATTGACGAGGGACTGATTTGGAAGAAACGTATTGAAGATCTGAAACGTTTGAGTTCAGCTACTTATGCTATCAGAGTCATTGCAAAATTTGGTGAAAGACATCTCAGTAAATTAGCTTACTATGTCTATTTTCATTCACTGCTTTCATATGGAATCATATTCTGGGGCAATTCAACACGGAGTAAAAAAGTATTCATTGCACAAAAGCGTGTAATCAGAATAATTGCTGGAGCCCACCGAAGATCATCCTGCAGACATTTATTTAGGGATCTAGGGATCTTCACTGTAGCGTCACAATATATATATTCACTCATGTGATTTGTTATTAAGAATCCGACCCAATTCAAAAGTAATAGCAGTGTGCATAGCTACAACACTAGGAGAAAGAGTGATATTCAAGGTTAAATCTAACTTTTGCACAGAAAAGAGTGAATTATTGCTGCCACAAAAGTCTTCGGTCACTTACCAAGTAGCATCAAAAGTCTGACAGATCGCAACTAGTATTTAAAAGGAAATTAAGGGAATTTCTGAATGGCAACTTCTTCTACAATGTAGATGAATTTTTATATAAATGTAAATGTAAATAAAAAATCCTTAAAATATTGTTTGTCATGTATAGACAATATTTACTAAACTAACACATTCCACTTCGTTACGAAATGTCATATATATGATCTATGGAACAAGTATTAATCTAATTTAATCTAATCTAATCTAAGCGTCTTCTAATCAAACTGCGTGCTTATGGAATAACGCCACAGTTGTTCGATTGGATTCGTGATTTCAAAAATAAAATGTTCAAATATTTGTAAATTTATCAGACTCAACTGCATGGTCATTAGTCCGTAGCTTGCAAACTACTTAAACTAAGGTAACTAACCTAAGGACAACACACACACACCCGTGCCCAAGGAGGGAATCGAACCCCCGACGGATTCGCTATTTTCTGTCACAAAAGATACAGTACGTTGCAATTGACGGAAAGTCATAGAGTAAAATAGAAGTGATATCTGGCGTTCCCCAGGGAAGTGTTCCTTATTTTTATAAATGATTTACGAGACAATCTGAGTAACTCACTTAGACCGTTCGTGGATGATGCTGTCATTTATCGGTTAGTTAAGTCTTCTGAAGATCAGAAGCAACTGGAAAATGATTTAGATAAGATAACTGCATGGTGCTAAAATTGGCAATTGACCCTTAATAATGATAAATGAGAGGTCATCCATATGGCAAGAAAAAGAAATCCATTAAAATTCAGTTACACGAGAAATCAGTCAGACTTACAAGCCGTCCATTCTACTAAATACCAAGAAGTAACATTTACGAACGACCAAAATTGAAAAGAATACATAGACAATATTGTAGGAACCCAAGACTATGTTTCATTGGCAGAACATTTAGAAGATGTAATAGTTCTACTAAAGAAACTGCCCACACTACACTTGTGCTTCCTATTTTGGAGTATTGCTGTGCATTGTGGAATCTACATCAGGTGGGACTGACTGACGATTTCGAGAAAATTTAGAAAAGGGCAGCTCGTTTTGTATTATCGCGATATTGGGGAGAGAAATGATGCACGAGTTTGGGTGGAAATCATTAAAAGAAAGGCTTTATTTGTTGCGGCGAGATCTATATGCGAAATTTCTTTCATCAACTTTCTCTTCAGAATGCGAACGTATACTGTTAGCACACCTATATAGGGAAATATGATCATCATAATAAAATAAAAGAAATCACATCGAAAACGGAAAGATTTAGGTGTTCCTTTTTCCCGCGATCTATTAGAGAGTGGAACTATAGATAAGTATCATAAAAGTGGTTCGATGAGCCCGCTGCCATGCACTTCGATGTGACTTGCACGGTACCCATGTACATGTAGATGTAGAATTTCTCCGCAATGTCCTAAAGGATACGTTTGTCGTACTCCCATATTGATTTCCGCAATTACGAGTCGCAGCCAGAAAGTTTTTGCCTCTGTTTTTTAAAACAAAAACGACACAGTTACTTTAAAAAATTATAGACAACAGGGACACTAATGTTTGAGCTATCTAGCTATCTTTCGCCATAGTCACAGATCGTAGGATCAAATTTTGTATTCCTTTCTGGTAGAAGTCTGTTGCCTATCACTGGAACTAGCTTCTGACAATCGCCTTCTGCTTTCCGTCGTTGTCAAAACTCTGGCCAGAGGACAAGAATTTCTGCGACTTGCCATTCAGAACACGAGGCGTGGAATGCTGACGGTAGATGTTCTGCTGCTCCATTACAATGCTCGTCCTGTACGACTCAGCGCACAGCATCGGTTTTGCAGCAGTTCGACTGGGAGCTGTTTGATCATCCAGTAGACAGTCCTGATCTTGCTCCCACCCATTTCCATCTTTTCTCGCACTTCAAGAAGTTCCTGTCCCCCAACCGGCGTTTTGACAATAACGAAGAGGTGAAGACAATTGTCACACACTGGTTCCATTCAAGGGCGGAAAATGTCTATGAGAGAGGAATACAAAAGGTGGTCACACGATATGACTATGTTGAAAAGTAGCTCAAACATTGCTGTTGCCAATAAAGTTGTTCGTGTGACTATGTTGTCTTTGTTTTAAAATACGATGTAACCATTGTAAAAAAAAAAGTGCTTTAAAAATAACCTGTTGTTGTTGTGGGCCGGCCGCGGGGGCCGAGGGGACTAAGGCGCTCTAGTCACGGTGTACACGGCCACTACGGTCGGGGGTTCGAATCCCCCCTCGGGCATGGATACTTGTGCCGTCCTAGTTCGTAAGTAGTTCATAAGTAGTTTGTAAGTTTAGGGACTGATGACCCCGTAGTTAAGTCCCTTAAGCTTAACAAACATTCGAACATTTGTTCAGAAATGTTCAAATGTTTGTAAATCTATCGGACCAAACTGCGTGGTCATCAGTCCGAAGCTTACAAACTACTTCAACCAAGGTAAATTAACCTACGGACAAACACACACACCCATACCCCAGGGAGGACTCGAACCTCCACGGCGAGCAACCGCGCGCTCCGCAGCGAGACGCTTTAGACCGCTCGGCTACTCCACCGCGGCGAACATTTGTTGTTGTGTTCTTCAGTCCAGAGACTGGTTTGATGCAGCTCTCCAACCTAATATATCCTGAGCAAGCCTCTTCATCTCCTCATAAGAGCGGCAACCTACATCCATTTGAATTTGCTTACTATATTCATCTCTTGGTCTCCCTCTGCGACTTTTACCCCACACACTTCCCTCCAATGCTAATTTCATAATTCCATGATGTCTAAGAACGTGTCCTACTAATCGATCCCTTCTTTTAGTCAAGGTATGCCAGAAATTCCTTTTCTCTCCAATTCTGTTCAGTACCTCCTCATTCGTTACGCGATCCACCCACCTAATCTTCAGCATTCGTCTGTAACACATTTCAAAAGCCTCTATCCTCTTCCTGTCAGCACTGTTTATCGTCCATGTTTCGCTCCCATACAAAGCAACACTCCACACAAATGCCTTCAGAATGGACTTCCTTATGCTTAACTTAGTGTTCGATGTTAACAAATTTCTCTTTTTCAAGAACGCATTTCTTCCCATTGCCATTCTGCATTTTATATCCTCTGTACTGCGACCATCATTTGTTATTTTACTGCCCGAGTAACAAAACTCATCTACCTCCTTTATTATTTCATTACCTAATGTAATTCCTTCAGCATCACCTCATTTTCTTAGGCTGCACTCCATTATCCTTATTTTGCTCTTGTTAATGTTCATCTTATATGCTCCTTTCAACACACTGTCCATTCCGTTCAATTGCTCCTCCAGGTCCTTTGCTGTCTCTGACATAATTACAATGTCATCGGCAAAACCCAATGTTTTTATTTCTTCACTCTGAACTTTAATTCCTTCTCCAAATTTATCCTTGCTTTCCTTTATAGCTTGCTCAATGTACAAATTGAACAACATTGGAGAAAGTCTACAACCCTGTCTTACACCCTTCCCAATCTCTGCATCTCTTTCGTGGCTTCAACTCTGATAACTTCTGTCTGGTTTTTGTACAAGTTGTAAATAACTTTCCGTTCCCTTTATTTTACTCCTGCTGATTTCAAGATCTGAAAGAGTGTATTACAATCAACATTATCAGAAGCTTTCTCCAAATCTACAAAAGCTGCATTTTTATATTTTCCCCTTTCATCAATTAAATTTAGTATTTCCTGTGACATCCAGAAATTTTTTGCAAGTCTTGCCTTTCTACCTATTTTATCCTCTGCTGCCTTCACTATTTCGTTTCTGAATGCTACCCATTCTTCTTCTACTGTTTTATTTTCCCCCGTTTCTATCAATTGTTGCCTAAAGCTCCCTCTGGAATTCTCAATAATTTCAGGTTTCTTCCATTTTTTCAGGTCCCATCTCCTTATATTCCTACCTTTTTGCAGTTTTTTCAGTTTCAGCCTACAGTTCATGACCAACAGGTTAGGGTCAGAGTCTATATCTGCCCATGGGTGCGTTTTACAGTTTAAAACCTGGTTCCGAAATATGTGTCTTACCATTATAAAATCTATCTGGTACCTCTCTGTGTCTCCTAGTCTCTTCCACGTATATAACCTTCGTTCGTGATTCTTAAACCGGGTGTTTGTTATGATTAAGTTATGTTCCGTGCAAAATTCTACCAGGCGATCTCTTCTTTCATTCCTTTTCCCCAGTCCATATTCACCCACTATTTTACCTTCCCGTCCTTTTCCTACTACCGAATTCCAGTCTCCCATCACAATTAAGTTTTCCTCTCCCTTAATTGTCTGAATAATTTCCTTTACCTCCTCATACATTTCTTCGATCCCCTCATCATCGGCAGAGCTAGTAGGCATATATGAACTTGTACTACTGGTGGCTTTGTATCTATCTTGACAATGATAACGCGATCACTGCGCTGCTGATAGTAGTTTACCCGCAATCCTATTTTCTTATTCATTATCAGACCTACTCCTGTAATACCCCCAACTGATTTTGTATTGCCGGCCGCGGTGGCCGAGGGGCCTGAGGCGCTTCAGTCACGGTCTGCACGGCCACTACGGTCGGGGGTTCGAATCCCCCCTCGGGCATGGATATTTGTGCCGTCCTTAGTCTTAGGTAGTTCATAAGTAGTTTGTAAGCTTAGGGAATGATGACCCCGTAGTTAAGTCCCATAAGTTCGACAAACATTTGAACTTTTTATTTTTATTTTGTATTTATAACCCTGTACTCGCCTGACCAGAAATACTGTTCCTCTTTCTATCGAACTTCACTTATCCTCACTATATCTAACTTCAACCTAACCATTTCCATTTTTAAATTTTCTAACTTCCCTACCCGATTAAGGGATCTAACATTCCACTCTCCGATTCGTAGAATGCCAGTGTTGGCTTTCCTGATGATCACATCCTCCTGAGTAGTCCCCGGCCAAAGATCCGAATGGGGGACTATTTTACCTCTGGAATATTTTACCCGAGAGGATGCCATCATCATTCATTCACCGGCCGCGGTGGCCGAGGGGACTGAGGCGCTACAGTCATGGTATGTACGGCCACTACGGTCGGGGGTTCGAATCCCCCCTCGGGCATGGATATTTGTCCCATCCTTAGTATTAGCTAGTTCATAAGTAGTTTGTAAGTTTAGGGACTAATGACCCCGTAGTTAAGTCCCATAAGCTATAAAACATTTGAACATTCTGAACATCATATATTCATACAGTAGAGCTGCATGTCCTCGGGAAAATTAACGGCTGTAGTTTCCCCTTCCTTTCAACCGTTCGCAGTAGCTGTGTGGCATAGCCACATTAGCTGATGTTACAAGGCCAGCTGAGTCAATCATCCAGACTGTTGCCCCTGTAACTACTGAAAAGGCTGCTGCCCCTCTTCAGGAACCACACGTTTGTCTGGCCTCTCCACGGATACCTCTCCGTTCTGGTTGTACCTACGGTACGGCTATTTGTATCGTTGAGGCACGCAAGCCACCCCACCTCGGCAATGTCTGTGGTTCTTGGGGGTTATATTATGCAACTAGTATCAATTGTTTATTGAGATGAGATGCGACAATCGTAAGATATTTTAGGAAAAGCGTATTATCACAGAAGTAATCTAAACAGACTGATTTAATTGATAAATTATCTGCTATCTTATCCATAGTTAATCAATAAAAATTCGAAAGCTGTCATTTGACAACTTACAATTTTTTTTTTCATTGACATATCGGGATGGATAAGTTAGCAGATCATGTATCCATTTAAACAGTAAACAATGTCTTTCAGAAAATTATTAAGTGGTTCTCTGCAAATGGACTCTTATTAAACTTTGATAAAACACAATATGCACAGTCCCATAGGGCTAATGGCATGACATTATTAATAAATATAGTCTGCGAACATAAGTCTGTAATTAACGTAGAAAATTAAAAGTTTTAGGTGTGTGCATTGATGAGAAATTTAATCCGGAGCAACACTTTGACGATCTACTGAAACGTTTGAGTTCAGGAACTTTGCGATTAGCGTTATTACAAATTTTGCTGACATACATCTTAGTAAATTAGCTTAGTATGCCTATTTTGATTCGCTTTTTTCATGTGGTTTTGGGGTAATTCAACATTGAGCAGAAAAGTATTCATTTCATAAAAGCGTGTAATTAGAATAAATTCTGGACCCCACCCAAGATCATTCTACAAACACTTATTTAAGGATCTCGGGATCTTCGCTGTATCTTCACAATATCAAAAGTAATAGCAGTGTGCATAGCTACAACACCGGGAGAAAGGATGAGCTACACTATTCAAGGTTAAATGTAACTTTAGTATAGAAGAGGTGAATTATGCTGAGACAAAAGGCTTTGGTCACTTACCAGATAACATCAACCAGCGTTTAAAAACAAATTGAAAGAATTTCTGAATGACAGCTCCTTTTACGCAGTAGATGAATTTTTACGTATAAATTAGTACTTTTACAAAAAAAATTTAAAAAATGTTTGTCATGTAATGTTATCTTTTACTAAACTGACACGTTCCACATCATTACGAAATCTCTTAGTCATGATCTATAGTTAATCTATCTATAGTTAATCAGTCTGTTTAATTCTGTAAAGACGGTTTGAACACGAAATCGGTCAAAGCTATAACCAGCTGCCGGTTGATAATATGCATTTCCTAAAGCACCTAGTATATTCAACATTTAGTACGTAGTAATATGTTTTACGTTCTTTAAAAAGTAAATATTCTTAAGATTCCATTTTTTCTGGCCGATTCCACATGCACAAGGGCAATTACATTTGGTATATATGGAAGATACGTTAACACATCCTATCTTATTCTGTAAGTATTTATCTTATTTTCTGACATGTACTACATCCAACGGGATCTCTTCAGTTTGGATCAACTGGAACGAAAAGTACATATAATGTGATTTCCCAAAAGGAAACTTACTTTCCGGATGCCCTCGTATTTCAAGCATTATCTTTTTTTTTTTATCTTAATTTTTTTATTTTTTTATTTTATTTAGGCCTATTTTTTTTACATAGGTCGGTAGCTTAACTATCCAAGAATACGCTGTCAAAGTTACAAAGCAAAATTCAGATCCGTTTAAATAATATGAGCTGGTACGAGTGGCACGAACGAACAGTCCTAGAAATGGTGCATGAACCGCACCCTACTCCATTGCACCCCGATGTAGAGAAGGAAATTTTTCCAAACTACTAAGATTTATCAAGTGATGAATTACTGGACTGGAGAGATGTTTTGGTGGCCACACACAAAATGCGAATTCCACTATTTGTCGTTTAGCTCCTAAACACTTGCACTCCGGAATAAAAGTCGTTGAATTCGCATCGTATTTGACAGCGTGCGTAATCAATGAAGGTAATTCGTCCCTTTTGATGGTCATGAATGAGGCGTGAATTGTAGTAGGCATGCAAAGCTTCAATTATGCCGAACAAATGGATAACAAGCGCGTGAGCCAGCAGAATCGACGTCGTTCATTGACATCGAGGAAGATCAGCAAGCTCGGAAAGCACTGCTACAAAACGAATCCTATGGGGAAGCGACGGATTACTATATGCTGCTGGGATCGCAAATTAATCGGTAAGCGTGGTACTTTATTTTTAATGTTCAAACGCGTTTATCTCGAAATGACATTTCACACATTTGCTTGCAGTCTATCCCGAAAAGTATGCAACCGATCCTTCTGACAATTGATAGTATGATTCTTTATACAAGTAAGAATTATATGAACCTACTTGTGAGATGATATCATGATTTTAAGGGTCTTGTTCGTTGCATAATTAGAGACAAACATTGTGAATACAGAAGTAAATTCTTCCAACGCCTGCAACATCTGTACTTGTCATTATTGTCACTTGCATTGAGGTTCATATTCTTACAAAATTCGTTATTCATGTAAATCCAAAACCTTTTTGATTTCGGATGAAACTCGGAATGCCCACACTGCACGTAATTACATACCTATGCCCATAACCTTCGGCGGACATCACAGCGGAGCGTAGTTATATGTGGCTGAAATTATTCACTTAAAAATCCACAAGCGCCACGTTGCGGGTCGGTCGGCCTCCCGCGTCAGAGGTTCGAATCCTCCCTCGGGCATGGACGTTTGTGTTGTCTTTAGTATAAGTTAGTTCATAAGTAATTTGTAAGTTTAGGGACTAATGACCCGCTGCTAAGTTCCATAAGCGTAACAAACATTTGATTTGAAACATTCACAAACAGGTTAAAGTATGAATGAAATGATGTGAGAATGTGAGAAAATTCTCATTATTGTCTTCCCACCCAGAATAAAACCCACAAAATCAGTGACAAACAGCCTCGTAATGTGGTTTCCCTCCTTAATGCAAACGACACAGCTCTCGGTCATTAGGTGCATTGTCCTAGTGAGAGTTAATGACTTAAATTTGCTACTTTCGGCACATTCTTGACAATGATCTCTGGATATTCGCTACCGCTTTCTGAAAGAGAACGTCCCATTCGCCTAGCTCCAGCTACCATTCCCCGTCAAAGTCTGTTAATTTTCGTCGTGCGGCAATTATCACGTCGGAAAACTTTTCACATACATCACCGCAGAATAAATGACAATTATTATGTCAATGAAACGCCCTTTTATGCCATGCCATTCTTTTGTCACCTACATATGTCCGACTAATAATAATATTTTGCAGACTAATATTATTTTGCATCTAAGATCGCGTGTTGTATTATTTTTAAAAATAACTTGCGATCTTTGCTATAAAATATTACGAAAAAACACTACATGTGCAAATAATAAACGTTTGACTATTTCAACCGCTTCTGAATGCTTTTCGTTGATGAATAAATTCAATACGCTTTTAGAGACGACACGTAAAGCTTAAACCGGGATGATCAAAAGGAGATCTGAACAGCCATCTTCCGACAGTGTGCGGTATTAATATGTTCGTAAACATCGCGTGCGGATTTGCGATTCTTTAGGGGCCCATATCTCAGATTCTGTTCATCTCAGAATGAAGGGGTAAAGTGTTCTGGATAGATCTTAGCCTAGTGATCATTGTGTGCATATTAGAAGAATGGGTACACTATAGATATCATAAAGTACATCGTCAAAATTTACAAAGTTACACACTTCTTGGAGCCCATCCAAATTGAGCAAATCAGTTGGCAGTTGTACATGACGTGTAGTCTTAAAACGGCTTACAAAAGCACCATTCATTCATGGGCGGTTCCTGAGAAAAATCTAAAAAAAAACATGATTTTTGGGTACAAAAAAAAATGAATTGTGGGTATGGCCACTTCGATACTTTCTATTCATTGCAAATCTTCCAAATTTTTTCCATATGTTCTTATGATGATATTCTCAAGGCCGTTTTTAAATTTTTTCGATATCTATATCCGTTACCGAGATCCAGAGGTTGAAACTTATCATAGTTTTGCAGAAAATCACAAATCCCGATTTTTAGCCGTTTTAGCACAGTGAATCGCAAATATCTAAATAACTAACCATAGAAAATTGTTCAAATATTTACAATACATCCTGTAGACATTTATCTATAAACGGCGTTTTTCAGTTTCGTAAATCTTAGTCCGTTAGCAAGATACGGCCGAAAAACCGCGATATTTTGCTAGAAAAAGTGCGTATTGTGCTGAAAGACGGCGTTCGGATATCTCTGAAACTTACCACGCGATTTGAAAAAAGGTACTCGGCGAAAAAAAATTGATTTTTGTACATCTTAAATATTTAAATCTTCGGTCGATGAAGGGGTGGGTGATTTATGTTTTCGTTTACTTTACAGATAATATGCAGCATCCGGTTTAGTGAACTATTGCAACATATTTTAAAGAGTTTGCAGAGGTAAAAACACATTGCGTAGACTTCTCGTATGGTTGATTTTAAGTTACAAAATGTTCAAATGTTTGTATAGTCTATGGGACTTAACTACGGGGTCATCAGTCCCTAAACTTACAAACTACTTATGGACTACTTACGAACTAGGACGGCACAAATATCCATGCCCGAGGGGGGATTCGAACCCCCGACCGTAGTGTTTAAGTTACACATAGCTGTGTATAAAATGTAGATAAGATATCGAAATTTTATGTGAAGTTTAGAGCAGCATGATATCTTATGTGGTTCTTGAGATATCAGTCCGTGAATGATAGCACGCGACAGTAATAGGTTCGAAAACGCTATTTCGATTGTGAGGTAACGTATCTTGAGGAATAGGAAATGACTAAAATATTATGTGTATGTTGTTTAGATGTTTATCTGGAAAATCCATTTCCCGTTTTTGGAAATGTATATTCGTTATCACGATATGCTATAAAAATCATGATTTTCGGTATCAAAAGATCCAACTGCTTGCATTGGCAAATCTACACTCCTTTTCATAGCAAATCGTCGAAATTTTTACGATGCGTTGTAATATAAAATACTATCCAAATTTTTACTCAGCATTAATTTCATGTTATATAAGCAGTACACTCTGATGTAACAGGAAAAAAACGGGAACCAGCTGAAAAATGCTCCTGCAGGAGCCAGAAAAGGGGAATGTGTTCTCTGACACAAAAGTGTGGAACCAGCTGCCTCAATCCTCATTCCGACTTCCTCAAAAAATATTTTGGCATGCGAACATATTCGCGTTGTTTTTTTTTCTGTTGAATGTGAGTAGGACAGAGGCAGTGCAACAGGCAGAGAGAGCCATATATGATGAAACTGAGAATGTCAGTGCAGGAGAAGGGCATATGCATGAAAACAGCAGTGGGAAGCGAAACGAGATGTCAGAAGTCAGGAACAGTGGCAACAACAAACTAAGACAGATGCAGATAGTAGCAATTGGAGCAAGAGAGAAAACAGTAGGAAACTAAGACGAATGGAGACCATACATAAAGCATGTGCGTGCTGCTCTCCAATACTACAGCACGAAACAATTTGTCCAATTTTTCCCATTCCCAGTACCCGCGTGCTAATGTTTTCCGGTCTACAGGTCAAACCCCAAGCAAACCATCCTCATGGACATATGTGTAAAGGAGACAATCGTGATTGAAGACAATGAAAGCTGGCTCTAAGTGAGAAAGAGAGGATACCGGCAACAGGACAGGAAGTGAATGGGACAACGTCAGTGGGCAGAGAGACGATAAAAGTGGCAGAAGTAGACAGCGCCGGCCGCGGTGGCCGAGGTGACTGAGGCGCTCCAGTCACGGTCAGCACGGCTACTTCGGTCGGGGGTTCGAATCCCCCCTCGGGCATGGATATTTGTGCCGTCCTAGTTCGTAAGTAGTTCATAAGAAGTTTGTAAGTTTAGGGACTGATGACCCCGTAGTTAAGTCCCATAAGCTTAACAAACATTTGAACATTTTTTTAAGCAGACAGCGGTGAGGAATCGCGAGGGAAAGGGATGAAGACATTGAAAGTTTGACACAGACAGAAAGCGGCAATGGGAGAGACAGCAAACAAACGGACAGAGAGATAGGAGGAGGAAGGAAGATTGGTGTTTAACGCCTCGTCGACGGCTTGGTCATTAGAGGCGAAGCTAATGCTCGGATTGTTTGGGCAAGGATAGGGAAGGAAATCGGCCTTGCCCTTTGAAAGTAACCATCCCGGCATTTACCTGGAGTGATTTAAGGAAATCACGGAAAACCTAAATCTGGATGGCCGGAGGTGGATTTGAACCACCATCCTTCCGAATGCGAGTCCGGTGTGTTACCACTGCGCCACCTCGCTCGGTGCAGAGAGATATATACAGACACTGACAGTGAGACAACATTGCTGACTGACGACTTAACTGGGCAAAAGTATTTACAAAGTTATGAGCTAAAAGTGCTCGAATACGTTTGCATGCCAAAATTTTTGGTGTGGAAGTCGGAATGAGGACTGAGGCAGCTGGTTCCTCGCTTTTGTGTCAGAGAATATATTCGCCTTTTCTGTGTTCCGACAGGAGAATTTTTCAGCTGGTTCTATTATAATTAATTCAAAAAAATGTTCAAATGTTTGTAAATCTATCGGGCCAAACTAAGGTAAACTAACCTAAGGACAACACACACACCCATGCCCCAGGGAGGACTCGAACCTCCATGGCGAGCAACCGCGCGCTCCGCAGCGAGACGTTTTAGACCGCTCGGCTACTCCACCGCGGCATAATTAATTAAACACTGAATAGTTTTGCTTGATGTTCTTTGTTACTTATTTAATGTTTGTATTCATCCTTTAAATCAAACTTGTTTGCTATCAACCTGAACCACTTATCACTGTTTCTTATTCTATTCTCCAAGTGTTAACCGAATTATGATCGATTCTGCACATGATTGATGTTTGCCTGTAGGAGATCTGACATTACACTAAGGGGATGGTTGTAATTCATTAAACTGAGAAACATATAACCTTCATTAAGAGAGGATGTGAATGGCCCACTTTATCTCATACTGTAAAGTCGAACTAATGTTACTATAAATTTATCCTCTTCCTTCATTGAGTCGCCGTCATTACTTCGGTGTCAAACTCAGATTGCTGTGTTCCAGAAACATGCTTTGCAATGAGGACACTATATACCCTAAAATCAGTTCTTGACAGTCGTATTAACTCAGTCTGAACGAAATTGAAGGATGGTTCAAGTGAACAAAAAAATTGTTTCAAATGTTTGTACAGGTTATGGGACTTAACTACGGGGTCATCAGTCCCTAAACTTACAAACTACTTATGAACTAGCTAACACTAAGGACGGCACAAATATCCATGCCCGAGGGGGGATTCGAACCCCCGACCCTAGTGGCCATGCAGACCGTGACTGGAGCGCCTCAGTCCCCTCGGCCACCGCGGCCGGCGTTCAAGTGAACATTACTTGGACTCAATAAACCACAAAATAGACCCTTTGAATAAGAGTATAAAATACACATGGAGAACAACTGGCAATTACCATTACAATGCTTCACCTCAAGTTGCGACAACTTTCGGAAAACGTCAATCGACTCCCCAGTAACGATTTCCAATAGCAACCTTTCGCACATTCTTTCACTGCCAAAGACAATATTTGTACTCTCCACAGATTCTCCTATTTCATACATTATCAAACTTCCCGTGACTAGGCCAGTATATCTACTACATAGTTTTTACTTACTCTTTTCATTAAAATGTATTAATTGATCAGAGGAATTCTTGTTCATATGAAATAATTAACGGAAATTAATAGCAACGTATTGACATGACAGAAAGTACATGAGAGTCTCACAACATTAGTACATTTGTAGAAAGATATAAAAAAGCCAAGATCACTGATCATCAATTTTTATTTAAGACGACCGGTTTCGCTGCACTATGTCAGCATCATCTGGTCCAATAAAATTATTTTACAAGGCCATAATCTTGTAATGTCAATCATTTGTTATATAACATAATTTACAGTGCATAGGTGCACTTTCTCAAAAAAAAATTTGGCATGCGAACATATTCGCGTTTTTTTTTTTTTTTGTTTTTTTTCAGTTGAATGTGAGTAGGACAGAGGCACTGTAAATTATGTTATATAACAACTGATTGACATTACAAGATTATGACCTTGTAAAATGATTTTATTGGACCAGATGATGCTGACATATAGTGCAGCGAAACCGGTCGTCTTAAATAAATGTTCAAATGTTTGTAGAGCTTAAGGTACTTAACTACGGGGTCAGCAGTCCCTAAACTTACAAACTACTTACGAACTAGCTAATACTAAGGACGGCACAAATATCCATGCCCGAGGGGGGATTCGAACTCCCGACCGTAGTGGCCGTGCAGACCGTGACTGAAGCTCCTGTCTCCTCGGCCACCGCGGCCACCGTGCGGACCGTGATTGGCGCGCCACAGACAACTCGGCCATGGCGGCCGGCTCTTAAATAAAAATTGATGATCAGCGATGTTGGCTTTTTTATATCTTTCTACAATATCATAATTGGATCGCCTCCTAGAACGTAAATCAACTCAATTAGTACACTTGTCAGCGTGAAAACAAAGTTACCCACTGTGTTGTTGTGGCACAGTTTGAGAAACAGGTGGGCAGGTAATCCTACGTGCTGTGGTACGCTGCCGGCAGCCAGCGAGCTGTGGCGGCTCCCGCACCCAGGAAACGCTGGCCCACTTTGTTTCACTGGCTGCGTGCTGCCTCACACCACTCGCAGCATACGTTCAGGCGCTGCACTCCTCCTGATGCCACTCACAGTGAAATAGGCCAAAGCACAGACTGGTTAGACAGCAGATGAGTCCACAAATTTCTGCCAAAAACCGACTAAACTATCGTCATCTTATCCAATTTCCGTCGTTTATTAGTAGCTTAGAAATTTCATGGAGATATAGCCCGTTTTAGTAGCTGAAAGAAAGGTATGAAACTCGAATGCAATCTTAATGGAGAAAAGCAAAGACTTAAAAGAAAGCAGTAGGTAGCGTATAAAAATCTACTGGTTCTACGTAACTCTTCTTTATTTTCACAAGTCATAAAGCGTTTCTGGCAACACCTATCATCTGATGACCTGCTGAAGTGATTACAAAAATCATATTAACAGACCAGAATGAGCAGCTGCCCGCGAGGTACAATATGGTTTTTTATTTCAACACAATCAACATCAATTTAAAACAAAAATTAAAAAAAACCTGTAAGATGTAACTCGGAACTAATAGTTCTTTGTATTGTTTTAACTCATGACCAGGAGCATATAGTTCATTGTCATCTAAAACCGTTATACAGTTTGTTAATTTTCAGTACAATAGATCATAATCATGTCTTTGAACGTTCAGTCTGGAACATAGTACCCCTTGTAAATTACATCCATGATATCCTATTCAATGGTAACAATGATGCCCAGTGGCGGCGCCTCATATATGTTCGCTGGATCAGTGATCCCCGGAAGAAAGCTCGTCGTGCAAAAAAGTAAATAAATAAAAAGTGTTTTTAAACTATAATTCTTCGTTTCGTTCTTCTATCAGATCCTTTTATATGCACATTCAAAATATTTTTATCGCAAGAGAAAAGTTTTACGTCGCGGAGACAGCACGTATACGAGTCGTAGCGCGACCGCTTTTAGGAGTCAGTGGGCGCAGCGTTGTAATGCGCCTGCGCGGCGGAGGTTCAAATTCTCTTTTGAACTGCCTGGAGGCAGCATATTGGCGCTCCCGCGGCAGGGAGGGGCGAGGGGAAACGTCGCTTTCAACATTGGCGTTGGAGCTGGTAGAGATACCAGCTCCTGGCCACTCGAGCTCTGGCTGTTACGCACGATTAGTCCAGAAGCAAAGACAGTTCAGCTACTGCGCACCTCGCCACGCACGTGCGCAAATCCTCCATGAAGGCAACATCCGCCCTTTATATTTGTTTTTGCTGCATTGAAGATTCATCAAAATATCTTCCAACTAAAAAATTAAAGACCTATCAACTGTAAAAGCCATCCGAAGATTCTATCATGAATATTAATGAACTCTCTCCAGTTAGCAAGAATAGCCGTGTGGTTAGCTGCATCGCACTGTGCAGTCAAAGGTAGTGTGTTCGAGACCGACTCCAAGCAATTTATTTAAACCCAATCTTCTTTTTAACAGATATGGGAACAAAATTACTTTTGTATTGTTACTTGCCACATATCTTTGGACATTTTAGCAAATGTGTCGCGATTTAGAGAGTAATTTAACATTTATACTCTTTGTTGTAACAAATATTTAACTGTTTGAAAAGATGTGGGGAGAGCAGCCTTTGCGCGTGTGTGAGATTAGGAGATGGTACTGCTTACAATGTCATGTGATCCAAAGATAGCATGTCTCTTCATCGTAACAGGTACATTTTGTTACAGTTACTTAGCAGTGTTATCAGTTACTGTGTGTTAGTCTTCATGTGCATGTTCATCTTCTTGGTGTTTATTATCAAAGAAAAATGAACAACGTTCAGTATCTGTTAGAAACAAAATACCTAGCTTTATACTCGGAACTAAAGTGTGAAATAAAGAAGCTTGTTGGGCCGACACCTCGGCTCGAGTTGAAACAAGCGTAAGCAAGCTGACTCAAGAGGGAGAGGGGGGGGGGGGGGGGGGCAAACCGGAGCGCTATCCCCTGGCGCCGCTCGCAGAGGTGCGCCAAACTATGTTTTTGGACGTCGAGCGGGGAGAGTGGGAGGGAGGGGGGCGACGCCACTATAAAGATCCAGCACTGAAACAAGTGAACCCCTAGTAATCTGAAACACCAGCCGCCATTCTTGATGCTTCATCTGATGTTAAGCCTGTTACTTCAAAATCCTTGTTGATTGAATCCAAGTTTTTCCCTTCCTCTGCTTTTACATCCTACTGCCGAATCCATGCGTCTCTTAGGTAACCTTGCTTGTCCCATGCCTCTTCGCTCTAACTGCTTCATCTATGGCAGGGCCGGCCAGAAATTCTGCACACATGCGGAGCTACTGCATATGTGCAACGTCCGGTTCATTGCGTGCACACCGCAGCAGTCTCCGCTCATGTGGTGCATACTTTTATCCACAGGGGTCGCCAGGAGTAGACGAGAATGGGTGAGCTGCGCTCTTGCTTGTACGCATAAATCACGAAGTGGAGTCGTCGCCATTCATTGTGTACACCTGTTTAATAACAGATGTAGTTGTTGCTCGCTGCCTCACTTGTGTCACAGAGTAAGATGCTAGCAGGTGTCAGGCGGTTCCCCAGTTAGTACCTGTAGACCACACTAGAGGCGCTTCTGAGGGTAGCGTGGAGAGGAGGCTGAGGGGAGAGCTCGTGGCGCCTGCCATGAGGCCACGGCTGTGTCCAGCTTACTGGCGTTTGAGGGGAGGTGGTGGTGGGGGCAGCCGCTACCTGCCGTCTGCTCTGGCCAGTTTAAAGGCCTGCTTCTGACCGCAGCGCTTCATGGGACATCTTACGGAACTGCAGAAAACCCCGCCCCGCACCCCTGAGCGTAGGATCGGGCCCTTACGGAGGTTTCCCGACTGTATATATATTGGTCTGTGCTTGTGCGCACCTGTGCAGCACTTCCGCACCTCCACCAGTATGTGCGTTTGGCTGGCACTGATCCATGGTATTCATACCTAATTTTCTTCGATTATGTACACCCTCCTGCCATTGTTCTCATCTATATTAGTACCTACAATCATTCTTGCTACTTGCATAATTGTAACCTCAACCTAATTAACTCTCTTATCGCCCAGCTTTCACTCCCATACAACAAAGTTGATCGAAAGATACAACGGCGCAGAAGAGAGTAGATCGTAGTTGAGCACCTTTCAGGTGTCAAAGTAATTTACCTTCATGAAGAAAACAGACGTAATTGTCTTGGTTAAAAAAGGTAAATCAGGATAAATTTCTTGAAATTCTGTAAGAGTCGAGGAAAAAGCTTGTACCAGAAGAAGAGAGGTAGAATTGTGGCATTGGGATGGTGAAGACACCGTTAGGAGAATCCAGCATCTGCTACGTTGTGTAAGAGAAAGATGGGCTATGAAAACTTTACACCCTATACCTGGTTCGCTGAAACATTGCACTTGACATTTCACGTTACGGCAAATTGGCTACACTGCTATAGTGACATTGCAACACTAGCCTCTACGCACACAGCATACGAAACGGTTTTCAGTTGCATTTCGTATACGTAAGCTGTTGAGCAATAAAAGTTCATATAATAATTCCTTCTTGATATGCTACCAGAAAGCAGCAATTAATTAACGGCATTGTAATGTAGACAAGATCACAACAACGCACACGCTTTCAATAACGAAGCAAAGAAATATAGAAAATAAGCATTTGATCACGACAGATAAGAAATAAACAATAATCAAGATGGTAACTTCTCTCTCTACGTTTTATAATCACAACTCTTTTCACTAATTTACGGAGACAACGGTGCAGTTCCATCCAGCTCCTCATTTTCACTGTTGTTATCACTACCAAAATCGTCTTCATCGTCGTCCTCAGCAACACAAAACATTAACTGTTCATGATCCCTGATGATCCCTTCCATTGTCTGCGCTGCCCAAATCAGTTTTTCAACGTGCTCACACCTTTTTTTCCCTCAAGATGCAACATCCACATTGGCATCAGCTTCACGCAACAAGTATTCCACCTCTGTCATTGTGAAAGACTTATTATTGTTCCGTATGTGATTTTTCACGTCACTCCATACTAATTCTAAGGGTTAAAATGGCAGTGATATGGGGGCAGGAAGGCAACGGCATACCACCTCCAAACAGGACCATGCCTAGTAAAGCACTGTGGTGTTCAAACCAATCTTCGGATTGTTGACTGCTTTTTTTTATGGGGGCAGCCTTATTACATTGTGACCCTGCTCGTCTGCGATTTTGTCTACTACATACGGGGGCGTAATAGGCTTACTTTGTGACTGCCAAACGTCTTTTCACTGATATTATACAATTACTTGAACTCGAAAAGTCAAGTTAAACCACCCACAGTAAAACAAATCGCAGCGGAAAAAAATCACATAACGGAAACAAGCGGTAGACACGATACACGACGTTGTTTACGGTAGCACTGAACAAAACCGGCAACGCGGGAACTCTGACGTCACGGCACGTGACCACCGGAAGTGTTTACCGCGCCGTGATTGGATCGTTCCTAGCGACTAGCCCTCGCGCTTTTTGCTCTTTACTTATTATTTGTAAAAGTCTGTGCAAAGTTTCAGCGGCCCGGGTTTAGTAGAGGGCTGCTGCATTTCCTCACCGGGCATGGCCCCTATCCAGCATACTTGTCTCAGTTCGGGAAACAGACAACAGAGGGAACACCAGACTCCGTGGTATACGAGTGTCCTACATAAGGTAGCGTCCGAATTGTGACTTCAAGTTCTCACCACAGACACCTATACCCTAATTAGGTATGCAGTAACCTCCAACATTCAGAACATACTTACAGAAGCGATCTCCAACAAAGTTAGAGAAGATGTCTTAAGACAACGATATTGAAGGGTACAACAACGAACTGACCGCCTGCACCTGACCGTGATGCCGAGGAGCGGTCAGGTCGCCGGTATCTGGCCGGAATTCATCACAGTATTAACTCTTAATATTTTTTGTTTTTTGTTTTTTTGTTTGTTTGTATCGCTTATGGGACTTAACTACGGGGTCATCAGTCCCTAAACTTACAAACTACTTATGAACTAACTACTACTAAGGACGGCACAAATATCCATGCCCGAGGGGGGATTCGAACCCCCGACCGTAGTGGCCGTGCAGACCGTGACTGGCACGCCGCAGTCCCCTCGGCCACCGCGGCCGGCAGTATTGACTCTCAACAGTCGTCTGCAGTGACGAACTTGGACCCGCCCAACGATAGGGGCGCGTCCGTCGGTATTAGCAACGCCACCTAGATAAAAGGCCTGCCAAGAGTAGACATAACACAAGCAAACTATTTGTCTTACGTTGCGTTGTACTGAATTTGGGAATACGAGCACGTCGCACAGTGTGTTACAGAATCTTCTTAATGTCATTTATGTGATTTTCTGAGTAGATTTTTGCTGGTATGAGACAAAATGCCTATTATGAATCGTCTGATTCCTGTATCGGTAAGCTATCTTACTAATAGTTCATAAAGATGTTATACCAACACAAATTTGTCTGTGAATCACATAAAAAAACATTAAGAACATTCTGAAATACACTGTGCAACGTGCACGTATTCCCAAAGTCAGTACAACGCTACGTACGAGAAATAGTTTTCTTGTGTTACGACTACTCTTGGCAGGTAGCTCACAGGCCATGTATCTAGGTGGCATTGGCATTAGCTAGGCGGACAGCGGCCACCCAACTTGAGTTTATATCTACTGACATTCCTATCAACTACTACAGGACTTACTTACGAGTTTCAACTTTGTAGAAGTAATATTCATAGAATATATGCGATTGGGCAAAGCTGAAAATGTGTACCCAGCCGAGATTCGAACCCAAGTCTCCTGCTTTCTAGGCAGTTGCGCTGACCCCTACACCACTGCGGACACAGTGATCATCGCACCTGCAAGGACTACCTAAGCACGCCTACCGTCAGATACAAATTCCCAGCTTCGCCCTGCCCACAGTACTCAAACTCGTAGTTATGACTAATTCTCGTAAGAGTAAGGGCTTCAAACTTTGCCCACCCCTCCCCACTAACGATAGGATCATTGCCCGTCACCGGCATATATATATATATATATATATATATATATATATATATATATATATATATATATATATATATATATATACGTGTGGCCTCTGTTCCGAGGTAGTCCTTGCAGGTGCTGTGCTCCCTATGTCCCCAGCGGTGTAGGGGTCAGCGCAACTGCCTAGAAAACAGGAGACCCGGGTTCGAATCCCGGCTGGGTACACATTTTCAACTTTGCCCAATCGCAGTTGATGTCATATATTCTATGAATGTTAAATAATAACAACTGCAGGATCAGAAGTGACGTCTGTTCTTTCGGAACAGACGCCACATGTATATATTTGTAGAAGTAGTTAGAATAAAGTACATAATAGATTATGGTAGTTATTACAGCAAACAAAACACAATGCCGTTAAAATATGTAAAGAAGATAGATCACATATTCACCATTTGTAACTGTAGCTAGTCAGACCCATTAATTAATTAAGGTGATAGGTTATTGGTAGCAACAATGATCACGAAACGCTGGTCGCGGTGGCCGAGGGGACTGCGGCGCGTCAGTCACGGTCTGCACGGCCACTACGATCGGGGGTTCGAATCCCCCCCTCGGGCATGGATATTTGTGCCGCCCTTAGTGTTAGCTAGTTCATAAGTAGTTTGTAAGTTTAGGGACTGATGACCCCGTAGTTAAGTCCCATAAGCTATACAAACATTTGAACATTGGATCACGAAACGCCAATTTTCCACTAATAAGCTGTATGCACTGGAGTGGTGAATAATACACTTCGGAGAATCGAGCCCGTCAATGGGCATGGATGTGTGTGCGTGTCTGTGTGTATCCTTAGCATAAGTCATTTTGAGTAGTTTGTAAGTCTAGGGACCGAAGACCTCAGCAGTTTGGTTCCTTATCTTTACAAATATTTGAACAGTACAGCTCTTGCCTAGAGATTTCATATACAACGTTCTAGAAGTGTTTGCAATGTTGGTAGTCCACCTGTATCTCTAAGCAATAACGATCATTATTTGTGTTATTTAGGACGTTCATTAACACAAAGTATCGCTCTATAAAACCTATTTCCTTTCCATCTTAATATATCGACTAGAAGCAGCAAATCTAACGTGATAGCAGCGTGATACAAGCCACAGAGAAGCGATTCCTTCCGTCTAGTGCCCATAAAACTATTGGGAATAAAATCAGAAATCAATCTGCAATGGTTAGGTAATGAGAATGGCGCCACTAACGACACCTAAGACATACTTGGAAGAGAAGGTGGTTGCTAAAACTTCATGAGGGATGGCTGGATAAAAGAAACGGAAAAGGATCTGGCCAAGAGGAAAGCAGATAGGAGGGGATACTGAAGGTAGAGTCGTGGCAAGACAAAAGTTGAAGGAGGCTTGTTTGTTCCCACATGCGGCTTGCAGGAGTGGAAAAATGATGATGATAACGATGTTGACGATCAACACGAACAAGGGCTAAACTGAATACGGCTGTGTAAAATCGTTCAGTAGCCGCGCGGAAACAGCCGCGCCGTTCTAGGCTCTATGTCAGCGCCCTGCTGGAGGTTCGAGTCCTCCCTGGGGCATGGGTGTTTGTGTTATCCTTAGCATATGCTAGTTTAAGTAGTTTGTAAGTCTAGGGACTAATGACTAATGCAGTTTTGTCCCATAAGTTTACAAACATTTGAACATTTTTTGTTGATATGATAATGCATAGTTTGTTCCACAGGCTTACAAACATTTGAACAAGTTTAATAGAGGATTTAAACTTATCATAGCATTGCCAATACTTACGTTGTTGTTATGAATGTGCATAACACTTATTCATTTTGCAAAGAGAAAGAACTTAATTTACGATCCAAAGCAAGAGAATAAGCCACTTTCTGTGGCTCGCAAAATAATTATAACACTCGAAATTTAGTGTCTTATGATCTTCCATAAGAGAATTCCAGCCTTGATTTCTGGCACGTCGTTCAATGCAAGCTACAGCTACATAACAATCCTGTAAGTGACAATACCACGATCGTCTGACCTGTCCCTATATTCCAGTGTCTGTCCTTTCTTTCAATAGAATCCTTTGACCTCGAACGTTCGGAACCACATGAAAAAAAAAATGCTTAGAACAACACTCGATTTTAAAAATAATGTTACATTTAACCCATTAATGCATAGTGTAGCTGATCAGCTGCATACCTTATTTTTCCGATCATCTCCCAAACTCATCACCATTTTACCACAAATTGTTTTGTAGCTGTTTCTATACATAGTGTTACATATGCAAATAGCTCGTCCTAGAAATTATAAATTGCAGAGTGCTACTGAATCATTTCGACAGTTAGCTTCATTGAGTTACTCCTAACATGTGCGTTTGTTTAGTATTCCTCCTTTGCCATGCAAAAGTAGACAATCACATACTACTGTTGCACTATGAGTTACTTTCTGGAAAGATTAGAGGCATTATAGTGACATTTACTGCATTGGGTACATCATGGAAGCACTATATAGCTGACCAACCATGAACTTTTTGTTGCTAATAGTGCATAATAATTTTAAGGAAATTTTTTCAACATTTTTCTCAGAATATACACACTATACATTAATCGTGTTAGTTATTATACCTTCAAATAAAGAATAATGCATTTAAGGGTTAATAGAGAGAAACAAAGTAACGAAATATCAATAACATAGGAAGAAAATTATACATAATTCAGTTACGTCATTGTATCATGCGGAATTTCAATGAAGTGGTTTTAACAAAGTGGAAGAGAGCAATGTGTACACCTTGCTAAAGACACATTTCTATGTTCGGTTTTCTGCACCTATGTATACGCCTTGGTTGCAATATGCTTGGCGAAAGGCAGTTTATGACAAGATATACCGATTTCAGCATTTGATAATCTAATAGTATAGATTTTGATATTGGACTGTTTGAACGCGAAAGTGATTTGAATGTCAAACAATTTGAAAGTAAAAAGATTTCAAAGGTCACAGGTATATCTGTTACAATTGCTTCACGTTGCATGACGTCGCTGTACATTAACTCACTGACACGGAAGCAAAATGGGAATTTTATACTGCAAGGCGCAGTTCATTTCGCAGCACAGATACGTTCGTACAGAAAATGTCAAGCTGGAAAGTTTCTGACATTTGTGGGAGAACCGTTGAACGAAAAGAAAAATAACTATCACAACGTTGTGAGTATATATTAAGTTGTCGAATATCTGTGTTTATATCGGTTATACCCTATGTGTACAACTTATCGATTTATCAGTTCCAAAATATACGCAAGTATTTTGTTTTTCTGTTTCCAGAATGTATCCAGTTATAATCGGAAACGGCAGGTGTCTGCAGTCCGACGCTGTCATCGACGGTTACCACATTCCTAAAGGGGTAAGTCTGCTAGTGGGCACAGTCAGCGGAGCAACCGCATGGGAATGGCCGTCATTTCAGGGAAGCACGTCCGTTCCCGCCGGAAGTTCGAGTCCTCGCTCGGGCATGGGTGTGTGCGTTGTCCTTAGAATAGGTTTAAGTCTAAGTAGTTTCTAAGTTTAGGAACCAATGACCACAGTAGTTTGGTCCCACAGGTTTACAAACATTTGAATTCAGTGGAGGAGAATACAACGTTAGTGTCCTGGAGTTATTGACAGCCGGCCGCGGTGGCCGAGGAGACTGAGGCGCTTCAGTCACGGTCTGCACGGCCACTACGGTCGGGGGTTCGAATCCCCCCTCGGGCATGGATATTTGTGCCGTCCTAGTTCGTAAGTAGTTCATAAGTAGTTTGTAAGTTTAGGGACTGATAACCCCGTAGTTAAGTCCCATAAGCTTTACAAACATTTGAATTTTGAAGTTATTGGCACTGTTCTTATCTTGCGGTATTTACTGAAAATGACCTTCGCAACGGCGAAACGGACTATTAGGCCATTTTTACGAGAGTTGGAACTTAAATAGTGGCAACTATTCATAACCGATACAAAAGCGTTACGTATTTGCACCTGTTACTGTCTTTCAAAGTAGTCACCAGCGTTGTGTAGAACCCGTTCCGAGCGATGTTGAAGGCGTAGTTACCGTTAACAGAGCCTGATGATGGTGCGAATAGAGCAGTCTACTGTCTGTCGAATCTCTGGAACAGTTCTGAATCGAATGCCACGAAGTGGTTCCTTCATCTTCGGAATCAAATCAAAGACAGAATGACTTAGGTCCGGGAAGTATGGTGTATGGTACAGTACTTCCCAGTCCCATCGACCGAAGACAGCAGCCACAGCTTGCGCTGTATGCGCCCGCGCATTGTTGTGCAAATTGGTGGGTGGGTTGCGCAGGAAGTGTTGCCGCTTCTTTCGCAAAGCTGGTCGCAGGTGATGCTCCAAAAACTAACAACTTGATCCAGCTCCGTTGTTCCTGTATCGAAAACATAGTGACACCGTTACGTTAGACCGCTCGCTCATAAGTGTCTCC
The DNA here is from genome assembly GCA_026315105.1 of Locusta migratoria. Classification (NCBI taxonomy): domain Eukaryota; kingdom Metazoa; phylum Arthropoda; class Insecta; order Orthoptera; family Acrididae; genus Locusta; species Locusta migratoria. The sequence goes on from CM048744.1 coordinate 679,616,578, forward strand.
TACGATTGTGCGCACGCCTGTGACTTGGGACGGGCGAGTCCATTTGCTCGGAGGAAAGGTAGGTATGTGAACAACGTATGCTATCAGCGACAATAGTAGATTCCATTTCATTGTGTCTCCATAGCAGTGTTGCCTCTATTTTAAGTTCCAACCCTCGTATTTATGTACTCCAACAACTCGTTCACAGTGCACATGAAGGGAGCATGATTTTAGTGTAAATGATTGACAGATATCACAGAATACACTTCAAATTTGATAATAGTAGAAACATTGAAGGGTAATCGTTCATCTGTAGCTATGAAAGACCCAAGAAAGCAATTCCTTTCACTATTCACGTTCATTTATTGTTCATCTACATTTCAAGTGTTAGGCAACTGTCTTCTCCAAACTCACAAACAAATTCATTTCTACCTCTTCTGCGGCCCTGCTGCACCTCCTTTCCCCGCTGCTAAGAGCAGCTGAGTAGCACTCGATTCGTGCTCTAGCGCCCGAAGTCGGGTAATCCTTCGAATAGCTTGGAGTTCGCTTTCCCTGAATCAGGCGTTAGACCAGAAATCAAACACTGCTCACAAGAGAAACTCACCATCGCACCCCGTTAGATTTAGAGACAAGATGAAGTACTGGATGGCCCGTCAGAAACTGAAGACAGTAAAGCAAGAAAACAGGAAGAAGGCGTGTGGAGCTGAAAAAGCAAAAAATATACTGTTAACGGTCGAGGAGCAAGATGTGCAACGCCAATTTGACACAAAAAGTCATGGCGTTGTGGTTGCTGGACTGTGACGTGACATATTCGTGTTCACGCCTACCTTGTGCTACGTTTTTTAATTTTGTTTTTTTACAAAATTATGAACTGTCCATTCATCACTGTTATTTCTGTTATCTTTTTGTAGCTTTGGCAATTTTCATACTATACATTAGTCATACTATATATTAATAATGTGGTAAAAATACATTACCATCGCAAACTACGATGAATAGTGAGTTCAGGCGAGTTGCCTCAAAGGTCTCTCACAGAAATGAAAAACGGCGTGAATCAGGTTAGTCCAAGCTCTCACACGTAACCAACTTCGCTCTCTGAATTTTCTAGATATGTACATATTTGCTTATATATCTGCAGGATTTTATGTTGTACACGCGAAAAACTTCAAAAACGTTACGAAACTATGTTGTAATAGCGCACAGAGAAAACTATGTGATTCTCTGTTCCAACTCTTATGTTTTCATCATTTGTTTGGGAGCAATCACATTGACAATCATACGAACACCTATTTTCACTCACTCATCAGGCGTACACGTTAGGTGCGTCGATAAGAGACTCCTATCATATGACGAACATATATTCACCAGTGTTTTGTATGATCAGACGCGTTTTGCGATGGAGGATTCGGCTGACTTCTCGCTTTATTATCAAACGTTTCCGGCTCGTATTAGATCTAGGGAATGAAAGCTAGGTGGTTACAGGTTACCTTAATAATAAGATTGAGCTTACAAATGTAAAAGTGGTAGGAATGATTCTAGATACTAATAGACGGAAATAATAACAGGCGGGCGTCCACAGTGAGGAATGAACACCATAAACGAAGCAGAGGGAACAGACTTAGAAGGTGGGGTGCTGAGACACGCATGAAAAAAGTAAGCTTACGTAAGAGACTCATTGGTTCGGCAGTAGAAGGTAGGAGGAGTCGAAGTAGACCACGGTGAACGTGTTTGGATTCGGTCAAGAATGAAATTGAAGTAACAGGCCTCACATCAGACGAGACATCAATGTTAGCATTGAATAGGAGATCGTGGAGGGGTTTTATAAGAGGAACTATGTTCCGGACATTGCTGAAAGATATAATCAATCTTAAATGATGAGGTTAATACAGCATTTGTGTAGCACGGACGTTACTCCACAACACAGTCACAAGACTGAATACAGCACAAACAGACACATTTCTGACCGGGGTGACAGTTCATAAATCTGTGAAAAATAAAAAGATCAAGCACGAAGGAGAATTCAACGTGGATGTCCCACGGCGGATTCCAACACCATGACCACGCAACCACGACGGCTATGCCGTCCTAATATGCTCAGCATCGCACATCTTGCGCTTGAACCGTTCACTGTTCCTATTTTGCTTCTTTTTTGTACAGTTCTGTACACTTCCATCGTGTTTTCATGTTCGTTCTGTATTAAGTTTATAAAGAGCTAGCCACTGGTTCATCAGTAAATCTGAGAGGAGGGGTTGCGATGTACAGTTCCACTTGTGAACTAAATAGTTGTCAATAAAATTGAGTTGCAAGTGCTCAACAAAGGTTCAAAGTGTGTTTTCGCCTTGGTCTTAGACAGACCCTTTACCATTTTATTCGTGCGTGTGTCAATGTGTCAGTTGCCCTGTTGGTCACGTCACAGCAGGATGCGAACCAGGAAGGCTGAGAAAGCATGGACAGACTACTTTGCTACTTTGGATCCCGTTCAAACTCCATCGAATGGTTTTGAAGCGTCCCTAGTGATTCCACACAGTTGTTGTTGTTGTTGTTGTTGTGGTCTTCAGTCCGGAGACTGGTTTGATGCAGCTCTCCACAATACCCTATGCTGAGCAAGCCTCTTCATCTCCACATAAGAATGGCAACCTACATCTGTCTGAATCTGCTTACTGTATCCATCTCTTGGTCCTCCTCTGCGATTTTTACTCCACACACTTCCCTCCAACGCTAAATTCACAATTCATTGATGTCTAAGAATGTGTCCTACCAATCTATCCCTTCTTTTAGTCAAGGTATGCCAGAAATTTCTTTTCTCCCCAATTCTGTTCAGTACCTCCTCATTAGTTACAAGATCCACACACCTAATCTTCAGCATTCTTCTGTAGCACCATATTTCAAAAGCCTCAATCCTCCTCCTGTTCGCACTGTTTATCGTCCATGTCTCACTCGCATACAAGGCAACACTCCATACAAATGCCTTCAGAAAGGACTTCCTTAGGCTTAAATCAATATTCGATGTTAACAAATTTCTCTTTTTCAAGAACGCTTTTCTACCCATTGCCATTCTGCATTTTATATCCTCTGTACTGCGACCATCATTTGTTACTTTACTGCCCAAGTAACAAAACTCATCTACCTCCTTTATTGCTTCGTTTCCCAATCTAATTCCTTCAGCATCACCTGATTTTCTTAGACTGCAGTCCATTACCCTAGTTTTGCTCTTGTTAATGTTCATCTTATATGCACCTTTCAGCGCACTGTCCATTCCGTTCAATTGCTCTTCGAGGTCCTTTGCTGTATCTGACAGAATTACTATGGCATCGGCAAAACTCCACACAGTACACCATTGAAAAGGAATCACATGATCTCCACTGGCGCTATGCTACCATGCGCGAGGCCGTTTCCCGTCGGGGGTCCGAATCCCTCTCGGGCATGGATGTATGTGTCGTCTTTAATATAAGGTAGTTCATAAGTAGTTTGTAAATTTAGGGACTTATGACCCCGCAGTTAAGTCCCTTAAGCTTGACAGACGTTTGAACAAGGGTTGAATTGTCCAGGAAGTGATATCGGCGTCTGTCATGAAGGCCATCCTGTTGCTCATTGCACTTCGGACTGTAGTTTCCGAAATCTGAATTATATGGGAATCAACACCCCTGTGTAAGAGGTGGTTCATCAACGCCTTTCATGTCGCCCACCTAGGCCTTTTACTCTCGATTCTGAGTGGCGGTGGGTCTGAAAACTTCTCCTCCGGAATACATTACAAAACGGCCAAATTTCAAACTTATAAGTCGCTATGGGCCAAAATTATGGGGGTTCCAAAACGTGTTTCTTAAATTTTGTTGCGCTGTGTACATAAGTGAAATATCTCTTTGGTTATGGTCCCCAACTCAGCCATCGTAAGACTTCGCAGTAAAGAAATACCACTGATTATCACGCTAAGTTGCTAGAGGTCATATTTCAGAGGTTACTCAGTTTGGACTGTCACAAAAAGTACAACATTAGTTCATGCGCAAAAGTACTGAACGACATAAGATGAATATGATGAGTGTTGTAAGGACTTTTCCGCAACACGCTTCTTATTTTATATGTTCGCACATACATGGTGGTTGCTCGGGCTATGTTTTCACCTGCCGAAAGTACTTAACACGTCTGGACCAACTGCAGTACAAAAATCTTCGCACCTGTCTGAAAGCTTTGATTTCTTTCTCAAAGCGTCATATTTCAGGGAACAACAGATATGCTGTTATACGTTTTCGGAACTACATTACAATCTTTCTTCATTTGTATGGCACATACTTATCGTCTGTTCGTGGTACAATGCAATGTTATTTCCCAAATTGAAAACTTCGGAAATGGCAGAAGACTGTTTCTTAGATTACTTGGCACCCAAAACGCAATACCAAGATGCGTTTTTACAGCAATCCTGATGCGAAACCTCAGCTCCGTGAATACCATCAGTTATGAAACGACTCATAAGTGCTCAAGAAAATTATTGCATAGACCAGTAGTCCCCAACCTTGTGTTTAACGGGACCCGCAATCTACCTGGAACAATTTACGCCGCGGCGGAACGGCCGAGCGCATTGAGGCACTCTGCTACGATGCGCGAGGCCGTTCCCCGTAGGGGGGTTCGATCCCCCCTTGGGCATGGATGTTTGTGCCGTCTTCAGTATAAGGTAGTTCATAAGTAGTTTGTAAGTTTACAGACTGATGACCCCGTAGTTAAGTCCCATAAGCTCTACAAACATTTAAACATTTTTGAACAATTTTCGCGACCCAATGTAATGTAATACGGAACCAAAGCTCTTGCTTTGCTGTGTATAAATTTTTGTGGTAGTGTTAATGTCTATATATTAATTAAAACTTGTTAGTTTTAGGCGTAACAGTTGACCAGCAACAATTTTATTTTAAATATTTTATTAAAACAAAAGTTGAAAATGCATGCTCACATGGTTCAAAATTTTCACATGTTCGTAAAGCCTTTGGGAGTTAACTGTGGGTCACCAGTCGCTAAACTTACAAACTACTTATGAACTAGCTTACACTAAAGACGGCACAAACAACCATGCCCGATAGTGGATTCGAACCTCGACGGGTAATGGCCTTGCGCCTCGCAATATAGCGCTTCAAAAGCGCTCGGCCACTCCGCCGCGGCCGCTCGCATGTAACTAAATTGTTGTGAACCTCTTTAATTTTTTCAATTTTATATTTGTAAACGCCTTATACTCTCCCTCAACACTCGATATGGATGACCAAGTTACAGTCCACGCACCAGTCCCTACACACGAGGAATGGAAAGGGACTTTATAGGCTATGCCACCAACATAGCGGCCATATTGAAGCAGTCATCTCGGATTCAACTCCAAAATTTCAAATGGGAATGTGGTCATTTGACACATCAAACAGGTAGAAATTTCACCAGGAAAACAATGACGTTGTTATTTTAAACATAGCTTTATTCATTCTCGAGTTCTAGCCATTTACATGTGGCAGCAGCGGGATGCTCGGCAGCATGTGTGTTATGTGCCGAAGAGACATTACGCCGATGTTACGCCGTCCGCGGTGGCCGAGGGGACTGAGGCGCTCCAGTCGCGGTCTGCACGGCCACTACGGTCGGGGGTTCGAATCCCCCCTCGGGCATGGATATTTGTGCCGTCCTTAATGTTAGCTAGTTTGTAAGTAGTTTGTAAGTTTAGGAACTGATGACCACGTATTTAAGTCCCATAAGCTATACAAGCATTTGACATTTGACATTTCCCGTTTTGGGAAGACAGTATTTTTTCTTTTTATTCCTTTCTTAAATGAATTTGTGCAGTTAAACGCTGAGCAGCTCTTCATCATTGTGCTTTGTGTACATTGCAATAGTCAAATAGTACAGTCATGACCATGAATTGGGTATATATACTGCAGTAGCTATATAATACACGATTTATCTCCTAACAACACTCCTTTGTACCTGATCCTTACCACTATCATGGGCGAAGGTTCAAATTATCCCGCAACAGCAGCGCCGTTAGGGAGTCTAGTTATTTTTTACAAGGTCTTTGTTTTGTGTGTAACGGAGCGCGCGTGTGCCGCAGACGCACGTGATCTTCCCGCACCTGTGGCTGGGGCGCTGCGAGCGCTACTTCCCGCGGCCCGGCGCCTTCCTGCCGGAGCGGTGGACGGGCGCGTGGCCCGCGGGCCGCCTGCCCCACCACCAGCACGCCGCGCTGCCCTTCGGCCACGGCCGCCGCATGTGCGTCGGCAGGCGCTTCGCCGAGGCCGAGCTGCAGATCCTCATCGCCAAGGTACGCCGCTACCTCCATACGTCTTCATCTCGTATCCAAAGTTCTGACACTTCGGCACCAATACGAGCTACACACGGGATACTGGGACACAGATGGTACAGGCGTGTTGGTTGTCCACCATACGCCCCTCTGCCAGCTGTGCAGTTGTATTGCAGACTTTCTGAGATGTGGTTGTGCAAGTGATATCTGTAACATGCAATGTCATTGTGAACTCTGACACCATTTGAATTTTGAACGACTGGGAATTTCGATTTCGGCAGTTCTATAGGCATTCGCCTTCAGGCGTTCAACCTTGTCCAGGATGTACCATCAATGTTGAAAGAGAGTGTCACAGCCTCAACAGATCAACTGCCAACCGTCCAGCCAGTGGCAGGTACAGAATTTTTTTCTGAATGGGTGGGAGGGGAGGGGGCTACAAGGCTGAGGATTGAGTAGGGTGAACATGCCTGTAACCCTGTAATGGATTACATATGTACTCCACCTGTGGAAATTCAAAGAACTCTGGAAGTCATGAAGCAGTCTTGCTTCGTGCCTCTCTGTACTTGCTGACGGATCATCCCAGTATTGTGCTGGCGCTGTTCACGAGTGGTTGCCTCACAGGATCTCATCACATTCGGTGGTCTACCACTGTAATCCGTGCGACCTGCTTAGTCTGTTTTTTTTTTTCACTTATTTGTTGGAATACGATTCATAATTTCATTATTGTCTTATAATGACTAATATTTGAAATAATAGCAGTTTTCACTGTTAGGATTAGAGGCAAGAAGCTCGAATTATGGCATGAAATGTAGTTCAGTGTAGATTGGACAGACAAATATTGCCGAGAAATCTGACCTTCAAAATAAACATTTCTCTTGGCATTTGTCAGGTGGAAAGTCAGCCATCAACTTGGGGGAATGTCACAGAGGAGTTCTGTAGCTCGCTGATTTGACTGCAGAAGATCCTGAAAAAGAAGTACAAGAAAAGAGTGTAACACGTGTAAAAATTTGTTTGCCTCCGATAATTCCAATATCTTTTTTTATTTCTTGTTCAGAAAATCATGATTAGATTTTTTACACAAATATGTGTTTTTGGAAGTAAATGAGAGCCAATGATGTTACCTTATTTAAAATTGTGATGTGCTGTCAAAAGTTTGTTATCTTTTGCACATATGAGGTAATATGTTTACTTTTCGCTCAAAATTTTTAATAAATATAACTATGGGCAAAACCTTAAATATCCAATAAAAATATTTGGGAATTCAATGTGTTTCTCCTTTTCTGTTGGGAAAATTGCTTACATATACAATCCATGCAACCAGTTACATTTCTTTTTAGAACACGATCAATGCAAAGTTAAAAGAGTTGTGAAACTAATTTTAAAATACATCCACTCCCCCCCCTCTCTCTCTCTCTTAGAAATAAATTTATTACAGCACATATAACAGAGGAAACACCCAAAATATGCCCCAAAGCCAGAGATGCTTCTTAGAAAAAACTTTTTAATATATTTCCATCTAACTATTAGTACTAATAATGCACTGTTAGTTGCTTTGGTTTATAGTGTCATTATCAAGTGCCCATGATTACAAAAATATTACAATCATTAAACCACATTCAATAGTGAAAAGTTTCAAAATTTACCACAAAAAAAATTAAAAAAACAACAACAGAGAATTCAGAGTCTGAATGCCCTTTATCGTCATAAAGGATGAAACACTTGATCAAAGCTAAACACAAAGCGTTCAGGTGGTTCAGAATTTAGTTCTGTTTGTAACTGTTTCTCAGCTTGGCCAGATGGGTATTTGTGAATCCCTATACAGAGGAAGCCATGCGAAATTGGCATTGGTTTCTCCACATAGTTACAACTTTCGAATAATTGGACTATAAGCTTGAGTAAGACTGACCACTTGAAAACTCAATTGTACAATACGGTCGAAAAATACGTTTTGTATAATGATGCCTACAGGATTATGATATGAATTAATGGTGGCTGTACAAAAACATAGGGCATATGGTTCACAAATTAAAAGAAAAAATGTTCGAATGTATGTAATCCTAAGGAATGAAATTGCTTAGGTCTCGGTCCCTACTCTTACAAACTACTTCAACATGGCAGCCACTGGCCTGAAGTGGGAAATCCGGGTTCATTTCCCAGTCCAGTACAAATTTTCAACTTTGTCACTGCATTTATTTCAACCCCGTGATTGGCTCTCCCAATGATGCCAGCAGTTTAGAGGTAATATAAACTACTTCAAGAACCTCGTTGCGACTCAAATATTTTACAGCTCTGTCAAATTCTTCTCACAGTATCGTATCTCCTATCTCATCTTCATCTAATTCCTCTTTTCTTTTTACAATACTGCTTTCAAGTAATGTCCCTCAGTATATTCCTTCCACCTTGCAGGTTTCCCCCTTTTGGTTTTATATCTGAGCTCTTGATAATCATGCAGCTGCTTTTCTTATTTAAAACCATCTCTCTGATTTACCTGGAGGCGGTATCTATATTTCCCCTAGTTATACATTCTTCTACAAACCTGCATTTGTTCTCTAGCCACTCCTGCTTAACCAGTCTGCACTTCCTGTCAATCTCATTTATCAGCCATCTGTACTTTCTCCTTTCACAAATTAATGTCAGTATCTCCTGTGTTATCCAAGAATTTCTATTAGGCCTTGCAATTCTACCTATATGATACTCTGAAGCCTTCACTACTGTGTCTCTCAGGCCTTCCTATTCTTCTTCTACTGTATTACTTTCTGCCGTTTTGTTCAATCCTTCCCTAATGCTCCCTCTGAAACCCTCAGCAACTTCTGATCCTTTCAATTTATCTATCTTCCATCTCCTTACTTTTCTACTTCTTCCCGGTTTTATAGATTTTAATTTACAGTTCATAACCAATAAGTTATGGTCAGAGTCTATATCTACCCCTGGATATGTCTTAATAGTTTAAAATCTGGTTTCAGAATCCATATCTTACTATTACACAGTCAATTTAGTACCTACTAATGTCTTCTGGTCTCTTCCATTTATACAAACTTCTTGCATGGTGCTTAAAACGAGTGTTTGTGATGATTAAACGGTTTTCTGCGCAAAATACTACCAGGCCATATCCTCTTTCATTCCTTTTCCCCAGCCCATTTTTCCTCCACTACCTTTTCATGCTACGAACTTCCAGGCCCCCATGACACGTTTTCCTCTCCATTAACTGTCTGAATAACTTCTTTTATATCATTATACTTGTTTTCAGTCTCCTCATCATTGGCAGAGCTAGTTGGAATATTAACAGGTATTGCTGCAGTCAGGTTTGGCTTCACGTCCAACTTTGTGATGATAGTGCATGTACTGTGGTGTTCATAGTAAGTTACCAGCATTCCTATTTTCTGTTTCATTGTTAAACCTACTCCAGCATTCCTTCCAACTGATTTTGTATTTATAACTAATTATAATATTAATAATTACCTTGTGAATTATACAGTGCACTAAAGGGAGTAATTCTTTACAATTCAATAGCCTAGATATCGAAGTGATTTTTTCGAAAATTGTTATTGTTGAAATAGATTACTTGTAATGTCCTCAATTACGAAAGACATGTAGATAATTTCTGATCCGCTTAATTCTGAAACTGTATTTAAAATGTGCTCAAATGTATTGAAGAACATCAACTTTAAACACTAATTAATATATAAGAGTAATTCTATGCAGAAGAGTCTGTCCTCAGTAGCAAAATTTTCTGAAGAACCTTGAACTTTACATCTTCAAACAATGTTTCATTTCACAAAAACTAATTGAATTTATTGTAGCTGTTTTTATAGCGGGATATTCATAATATTATGAATAAATACTGAAAGCAACTAAAATAATATTGACAAATTTGTACAATTTTAACTATTCTATCATTGTCGAAATTTAGAGTTCTATTCATCATTAAGTTCAGGAGATTAATATGCTATTGTTTTTACTAGTTTGCACCACTGAATGCTAGTTTAATACTATAACTCCTGAAATTATTACTGACTGATCTATCACTAACATAGTTGTTTCTACTGTTCCAGATTATACGCAGGTACCAAGTTGAGTATCATTATGGTGAAATACGATATAAAGTGCATCCTACCTATGTACCTGAGAGTCCACTTAAATTCAGACTTGTGCCAAGACTAAATTAGACTTCTCTGCCACAAAAAGTGTTACATGTACATTGCTCAAGAACTATGTATGTTAACATTATATCAGCTGTTTGATAATTTTAAAACAGTCGATAAATGTAAAACAAGCAGCAAAATGCAATGATGTGCCATTCATTTTTGTCATTGTTATTAATAACAGCATCACATGTCTTTTTTTTAATTTTATGAACATGCTACAGTCATGTACAAAACCATTTTAAAAAGAACAGTTTGTCATCTTTTTTGAGAGTCAAGATGCCAATTCCTGTCTGCCATGCATTATTTACATGTATGAATTAAATATGTTTTCGTTATTCCAGAGCTTCATTTAAATAAAAGAGTTCCTTAAATAATGCTATTAGGGCATGTTGTTAATGTTATTGTCCTCTTCAATCCAGAGACTCGTTTGACTGAGCTCTCCAACCCACTCTATCCCGAGCAAGCCTCATCATTTCCACATAAGAATGACAACCCACATCTATTTGAACCAGTGGTGACTTTTTGAGGACTCTGAGGTGGCGTCCCTCCAGTAATATTAGTCACAGAATATGAACGGATCGAGAATTACAATTCCACTCAGTTAATTTCTGTATACAATAGCCATATAAGTGAACGATCAATGATTTTACACTGGCTAATGTACCAACTAGTGTAAGCGGATGATCAATATTTTCAGAATGGGCTTCACTATCATAGTCTGTGCGATCTGTCCCAACAGTAATGACTGGTAATGGGCACCTGAGCCAAGTGGGGATTCCGAGGCCGGGTGTACAGTATGCTAAACAGAGCGGCTTAAGACGGTGTCTGCGTGAAGTGCACTAAATATACAAAGGAATTCCAGTCAAGCACCTTCTCTCCTGTCGTTAACAGTTGCAGTTCTTGCGGTATTAGTGCTGTTGTTGTGTTGTTAAGGAGCGTCTTACTAACTGCCATGCTAATTTCCTATTAAGAGTAAAAATTGTAAACAATGTAAACTGTATTTTAACTATTGATATTCAAAATTAAGTATTGTACAGATACAAAATGTGTGCAAAAGGTCCTTTACTAAAAATGTACTTATACTTTATAGAATTACACAGACTTGTTTTGTGTCTGTGAAATAAAAAATGATTTCTTCTGCTACACGTGTCTTGTAATGAATTTGCAGAACGTCCTTGGGCCACAGATGAGGCAACAGACTTTAATCATTTAGCTGATGAAGTTTTAAAAAAGTATGTTAAGTGCACTGCACAAAAACAGTAACAATGAGTTTGTTATAAATGACAAAATCGATATTAGATTGCAGATGGATACAGCTTACAGACTGAGGATTAAAGAAAATGTTTGTATGAATCTTTACATCCTTAGCAAGTTGATTGACTGTATCAAGTTTTGTGGGAAACTGTAACTAGTACTGAGGCAACATGACAAACTAGGATACGTACTTCAGAGAATCCTGGTACTTTGTGGGGTTTGTACAATATGATTATAGAACTGCATTCCACATTGAAGGCACATACTGAAAAAAAATCGTGTATTTTTTGGTCTTTCCAAAACAAATCACAAGCTACTAGACTGTAAATACGCAGTGTGCTATCAGTTGATTTCTAAAGAAATATTACAAACAGATTGATAAAACTATAGATTGTGCTTCTTTGTCTGAACTAGTATTTGTTATCCAATATAAATTAAAGTGGAAAGTATATGAAAGGTTCATAAATTTTGAAACTCCCACAGGTCATATGTCTGATGGAATAAGTAGCAAAGTGTTCAACAAAGTTACAAAGTTAAAGATTGATGACTCCAGAAAAACTGACAGCTCAGAGTTATGGTGGAGCTTCAGGTAAGAGTGTGCAGGCACACTGAAGTGCAGGAAAGAGTGAGAGCAGCGTATCAGAAAGCAAATTCTGTACACTGCCCACCAATTTAATCTCATTGTTGAGTGCTGTGTGGCACAACATAAGAAATGGAGAACATTTTTTTTTTTAGTAAATTACATGGATTCTCTACTTTCTTCTCAAAGTCAGTGAAAAAATATGCTAACACAAAATGGATTGGTTGGTTGGTGTTGGGGGTTTAAAGGGGACTAAACTGCTTGGTCATCAGTCCCCTGTTCCCAGCTAAGAGATCACAGGGTTTCATGTATGATTAAAATAAGCGCCCTGCAACTAGTACAAAAGACGTACAGGAAGACAGTGTTGGTCATAATTGCAACATAAAAAGGAAAATGGAACCACAGTAGTGGTGGAACAAATAATCAACTAAAAATCACAGCAGATGTTGTTGGCTGGCTGATCACTAGGATAATAATGGATGAGCCAGCCATTCTGCACATTCTATACAACTGCCAGTCGGAAAAAGGTCTGACAAGACATAAGTGACAACAGATTAAAACTATAAGCGGTGTATGCCTGAAGATCATGCATACGAACCCACCGTTAAAGCTTGTGATAAAAGCCCGCTGCACGAATAAAACCTAAAACACAGTCAGCCATAGAGGCGTCGTCAGCTAAAATCAAAGGGAGTGCAGGAGGCAGCTTAAAAGACTGCCGCAATGCGGCTAAAAGTGGACAGTCCAACAAGATGTGGACTACAGTCAATACAGCTCCACAATGACATTCTGGCTGTTCCTCTCGGCGTAAGAGGTGGCCGTGCGTTAGCCACGTATGGCCGATACGCAGGCGACAGAGAACGACTGAGTCCCTTCGAGAAGGCCTTAGGGAAGTCTTCCAAGATGCTGTCGTGGGCTTGATTCCACAGAGCTTATTGGGCATACTCATTGTTGCCCATTCCGAATTCCAAGCCTCAAAGATCTTTCGGTGGAGACCCAAGCGGATATCGCCTTCTGGGGTACCGATATCCAGGCGCTGGCATGTGATGGCCTGCTTGGCCAGCTGATCAGCGCGTTCGTTCCCTGGAATTCCAATGTGGCCTGGGGCCCATATGAAAGCCACAGAACGGCCTGACTTGCCAAGACTAAACACCGTGACTTGGATGGATCGCACCAAGTGGTGTCTGGGGAAGCAGTGGTCTAGAGCGTGCAAGGCACTCAGAGAGTCACTACAGATAAGATATGACTTCCTGGGGCATGCTCTGAGATGGTTGAGTGCACGGGTTATTGCTATTAGCTCTGCCGTAAAGACAGTACAGCCAGAGGGCAGGGAGCGCTGTCACAAAATGGAATTCTAGAACATGATGCATGATGACAGTATTTAAGTATAAGAACCAGATCAGTTTCATTTTGAAAACTTATCATCGACCAAGAGTTTCTCCTTTGGCTTTGTGGCATTCCTCTTGTTAAACCACACATAAACCAATGTATGAAGCGTGATATGCCCGGCTGTTAATGTTCATATTTTTAAATTAATGTTTCCATTGGCAGGAATACCACAACAGGCGCTTTCTCGGAATCGAAATTAGCTGACTTTTCCCTCTTTTAGTAAACGGGTTTGGATTTAAATAGTATTAGACTCCATTACTTATATCTGTAATTTACTATATAAATTATATCCAGATAAAACAGTCGCATTGCCTAGCAAAACTCTAACATCCATGAAACAGTGCATAAAACCGCGAGATCTGCATAATTAAAAGTTTCTAATTAAAGTTCACGCCCTAGAATAATATTACGTAGTTCATAAACTTTAAAGTATTGCACTTAATATTACTGTACGTCAAATTCCTGTGGAAACAGTCCGATCGAGTATTTACACGCGTCAGTTCGTTCAGTCAAAGATAATATTATGTAAATAAATTAACGTACACACACATAACTTTTTCCAAATTCTTTGAATATATTCACAGTTACTTTTGAATGTAATCATATGGATGAAATGTTCCTAATACGCAAGATAAGTTCGATCAAGTCCCAAAATGTAGTTTCTATAATTATCAAGTCAAATCCACGCCTAAACCAGCACACAATCATTCGACTGATGTTAAGTATCGACCATAATGATACTTTTAGTACCAATCACAAAACTATTACGTGGTACTAAATCTTTCATACAAAGTCCATTAATAAAGTATAGTAACGCGTATCACACACATTTCATCGATTTATTCGGCTAAAACACGAGACTGACTTTAACAATGCGGAAATTTTGCTTTTATATAACCCCACGGAACAAATAACTACGATCTTATTCGCCCTCCATGCTGGTACTCCCGTAATCACTTTGACCTCTGTTAAATTAATATTCACAATAGTTTGAATTCTAACTTTCCCATTAAGAAAGTTGACTATTGGTCCCTAAATAATTAAAAATATTAACTGAAATACAAACGAGTGGTTACAAAGCCCCCCAGAATGATCAGCACTTAATTTATTACAGTGCTGTCATTCTCCTAATCCCGAGTTAGTATTCTGAAATATTACTTTGATTATATGGGGACTTAGTGGGTTTTTTCAGTAGGGAGTTCGGCTATCGCTTGAGTTTTTCAATTAAGTCTTGCCACACTGCGAGATTTTATTTAAATAGCTGAAATTCAAGGATGCTGATAGTGTCAAAGCTTTTAATAATGTATCTCATTTGAAGTCAGATAAACAACTGATAAGAAATTCTCTCAATCTCGATTATCATTGGCAAAATGGGAATGGAAATAGAGATCAGCTGCACAAAGAGATTTCATTTTTAGGCTCCTGTAAAACTGTTTCAAAGGAAATTTGTAAACTTTTTACAGCTAACATCAATGAGCATTTCACATTTAGCAATCACTTGACAGTTTTATTATTCCAAACTTGTTTGGTTGCAAAACACAAGTTGTTATTCCATGAAAAAGAATTTCAGCCCACAGTTATAATATTTGACTGATACAGAAATGAACTGTGATGGGAATTGACAGTCATAGGCTATATACCTGAAATGATTTCCAAACTGCAAATTGAGCTTACACATTTCTCAATTGTATGTATGAGAATAATTTGGAAAGTGACAACAGCAGAAAATGAGAATTATTTCTCTATACTGAAAAGAATAAAAACTTTCACTTTGAAACACATTTATAAAAATTTGTCTTTGGTAGAAAAATAATGAAATTGGTAGTAGGTGGGTACTATATGCCAAAGATAAATAGCTGTGTAATAATATCGTTGTTTCATGGAGGTCATTGTTTGAATGAAGACTCCAGGTTTGTCTGTTGAAGAGAAAGGTTGATCTGCAGGCACAACAGACATAGATAGAGGAATCAGAATTGACAGTGTAAAGTTTTATTATTGTCTAAATGTCCCGTATATGCTGTACCAACTATAAAATAAGTTAAAATCAGAATTTAGTAGCTTTTTGGCAGTGAAATGACAATTTACTGAGCATGTATTATTCATATAGCAAAAAATAATTTTGAGTAATATATCTTGAACTGACAATGTAAACATAAAAAATTAATTTGAAAAGGATTGTCATTTATGTAAAACTTTTTAAAGAATGCTATGATTTTTAGTATCTAATGAAGTAGTTAAGCAACCTTCAATCATAGTATTGTAGTTAGAAAGAATTATCTTTCCCTACTTTGATTTACATGTGTTAAAGTCTATGAATGTTGCATGTGTAAATGAGTCAGAATTGCTTAACCAGAGGTCCATTGTTTGTATGTTTAGAAATAATCTTAGAATTTGATTAATGTGAAAGCAGGAATTTATATTCATCAAAGAATTCCATTGTTGTTAACAACCACACTGTTGAGAAAGTTATCACTTAATTCATTGAATTAATGCAAGTTTCAAGTTTGTCAGATCCATTAAGAAGAGTAAATTGGTAAATGTTGAAGCTTCAGAAATCAGTTCATCTTGTTAGTAACATATCTTATTAATTTACTGTCATAAAAGAGCAGCAATAATATTCACATCACAGAGTGATTTAATAGCAAAACATCTCAATTATAGTTAGAGAGTAAAAGAGCAGCTTTTATAATACTTTAAAGAAAACTGCTTTTCTCTGCCACTAAATAGACTGGAGGTGAAATTTTATGACAAGGTGGTGCTGAGCAGCAATTGGGACTAATGTGTTAGGCACAACATTGCTTTTAAAATGCTTAAATCCAATGCTATCATTGCTATAATAAAAATCTATAGACTTTGTAAAATCCACAGAAAGTAAATTCCGGTCATATGTATCCACAAAAAATTTCATTCTTTATTAGCATACATTAAAACTGTATAAGGCACATTAGATGCAGTAATATTTTCAGGATTAATTAAACATTTTTGCCATGGCTAAAAATTTTATAATTTTTCAGTTATTAACTGTACACCACATACATATTGTCACTTCGCACAATAAGTCACCAATTCATTACAATAGGTTACCATCACAACAGACAGTAGATTTAAAAGGTAAATTACATCTGACTTTGTGATTCATTAGTGGCAGTATAAATTTGCTTATCGTGATTAATAATAGACTATGTGATCAAAAGTATCCACACCCCCCCAAAAACACATTAGGTGCATTGTGCTGCACCTATTGCCAGGTTCTCAATATCAGTAAAGCCAATAGTCATTCAACATCATGGGACAGCAGAATGGGGCACTCCACAGAACTGACAGACTTCGAACATGGTGTGGTGATTGGATGACACTTGTGTCAGAAGCCTGTGCACGAAATTTCCACACTCCTAAACATCCCTACATCCACTGTTTCTGTTGTGATAAAAAAAGTGGAAATGTGAAGGGAAACGTTCAGTATGAAAGTGTACATCTGTTGACTGACAGAAACGGCTGACTGTTGTAGATGATCATACAGTGTAATAGGCAGGCATCTATCCAGACCATCTCATAGAACCCCATAGTGCGTCAGGATCCATCAGGATGACACTTAGGTGGGAGGTGAAAAAATTTCATGATCGAGATGCTGCCCATAAGCCACACATCATGCAGAGCAATATCAAACGATGCCTCACTTGCTATAAGGAGTGTTATCATTGGACGATTGAACAGTGGAAAAAATGTTGTGTGGAGTGATGAATCACGGCAGGCTATGGATATGGCGATTGCCTGGTGAGCGTCATCTGTCAGCGTGTAATGCCAACAGTAAAATTCGGATGTGGTGGTGTTATAATACGGTCATGTTTTTCATGAAGGGAGCTTGCACCCCTTAATGTTTTGTGTGGCACTAACATAACACACACCATACTCTCGCCAAACAATAAATATTCTGAAGGGACAAACTGCCGTATACAATTTTTTCAAAAGACCTGACCCCCCTCCTAATAGTAGCCCACAAGCCACCACTTATTTAATCCTGCTGACTCTGTTCGTCTCCCTCTGCGATTCCCCCCTCCCCCCCCACCCCGCACACACACACCCACACACACACATGATGCAATAGATTTATATGAGATTAAGTGATTTACATATTTCTGTTGTGTGAAACATGATATTAGTAACATGTCTTCCATAACTTACTATTTACACTCTCGTTCTTTAAAAAACACTTTCCCAATTTTTTGGCATATTTACACCTCTGGTTCTGAAATCACACACTGTAGCTCTTCCTTGAACTCTCAGAGATATCATAATTTGTAAGAGCACAAATGAGATTTCAAATACCCCAACAGAATTAATCAGCGTGGTGTAAATCACTAGACATGGATGACCATTTAACATCACTATTGCAAAAATACACCTGTGTAGGGATATGCTTTTCTACCAGATCTATTGTTCCAAACAACATATGATAGTTTGTGCCATCATGTCAAAATTGAAACTCTTCATCGTTCACAAAATGCACATCAGGCAATAAAAGCTCTTAATATTACAGGAGCTTAGCTGCTAGTGTAATTCTGACGCCATCTTCAAAAAAATTCACCATCAGCCAAAATTTTGTTACACACAGTCACTTCAGAATGTAATGATTTCTCTATAATTACTCAAGAGTTTTCTGTGTGTCAAATTCTGCAATTTTACATGTTAATGAATCCATTCAATTGGAAATGGATCTCATCAGTGAACCTTTTTTTTTTTTTTTCTTAATGA
Source organism: Locusta migratoria (assembly GCA_026315105.1). Lineage (NCBI taxonomy): Eukaryota > Metazoa > Arthropoda > Insecta > Orthoptera > Acrididae > Locusta > Locusta migratoria. Next base: position 679,634,933 of record CM048744.1, read on the forward strand.
AATTGTTTTCTGGTCTTTGTTTCAAAAGTCCTTTATACGAAAATGACTGGCACTTAATTTGACTTACTTTCTCATTTCAACACAATTTTATAGGCCAAAATCTGTAAATCTTCTTTCAATTTTCGTTACATTTTTATTCTGAGAACCTAATTGTTGGGTTTAGATAATAGATATCTCTGGAATTACAGGAAAATTGCCAGTCACAGTGGCTATTCTTTTAGCAGAACAGCCAAATAAGTGTCCCAAGGATTTTATGTGTACAATCAATCAGATTTCCTGTCAGATTTAGGAATCTCATCATAAAAATGTTCAAATTTTTGGAACAAACTGCAATGGTCATCAGTCCACAAATTTTCAAACTACTTAAACTAGCTTACACTAAGAACGACACACACACACACACACACACACACACACACACACACACACACACACACACACTCACATTCCCAATGAAGAACTTGAACCTCTGCCGGAAATGGTCACCCAGTCTGTAGCATTACAGACCATGTGGCCATTCTCCACACCAATCTCATCATAATACACTTCTTTAGCGCATTTCTTACACCACATATTTCACTGACTTTGTCGACAGTCATTGCACAACAATTACCTTATTTGCAATAACTTTTCACTATAATACTTTTAATTTGAAGCACTCATTTACTATCATAACGAAAACAGATGAAAAACGTCCAGTATTCAGTGTTCCAAACTTACTAACGAGGAAATTGTTTATATTTCGGAAGTTGTGGGGGTTATATATCTTTTACATGGGTACAAATGGCTAAAAAAAGAAATCATATTTTTCATACGTGAACACGAAAACTGTAGTACCCATTTTAATAGTAATTGAACAAGGATGACATTCAAACTTACATAATTCAAAAGGCAATTTAGCAAAGATGTAGAGAACAAGAGAATCGTGTCTGTACATAGAGTCATTAAGAGTGCTAAAAGGAAGTAGATGGTTTCATATCTGTAAGTCTTTTCTATCACTGACTATAATCTGAACAGAATAATAATAATAATAATAATAATAATAATAATAATACATCAACAATGAAGTATTATGAACTTCTGCTGATCAGATATTACTGTAAAAATGCCAACAAAAAGTAATAGTTTTTCGTGAAATCGACTTCTATGAGCATTCCATCTTAAGTGGTTCACCTGCTTAAATGGTTATTTTACAGCAACATTTGCATACTGTGGAGGTGGAAATGATCAGTAGATGGAAAGTATGTAGAAAGAATTGCTTTCCTCAAGGGCGATTATACATTCTATTCTCGGGAAACCATCTGATGTTTTATTTAAGTTCATGCAGAAAATGGACAAATAGAAAATTGGGTCTATCCATTGGCTTTTTTATCAATTTTGATATTTGTAAGACAACAACTCTTTTCTAACTTTCAGTTCACATAGCCACAGAAACTCAACGCACGTTATTGTTTTATTGAAGTATTGAAGTGAGTCTGTATTTGCAAAAATTCTTTTATTTACTTCCCCATTCATTTTTCATCAGATTGACCCGCAATGAAGCGTAGCTGCCTTTAGTCAGTTAACTCTTTCAGAGCAGAGAATTGTATAACTGGATCAGCTCATTTCTTTGATCTTCATATGTTTCAGACCACTTCATCACCCATTCCATGTATAGCAAAGCATATGAAATACGTCTGCTCGTCCCTCTTACAATGCACATCATTACTTGCATAATCTGATTACACTTCTTTCATCAGATAAATAATAACTATTGTGCAAGAAACAAAGAGCTTCATAAAATGGGCGAGTAGAGGTACCACCTTTAATATCAAACTCTACCTAACACCAAAAACAAACCATATTAATAGATTCTAAATCTGCAGAGATATCAGAAATGGATGGGGAAATAACAGTAATAAAATATGGTTGGGAATCACGAATAAATAAATACAGGATAAAGAAATATTATCAAATAACCAAACTGTATGCAACAATGTGGATATGAATTTTGGAAATAGGAAAAGCAATATCAATACAGTGGAGAAAAGGTAAAATAACATAAATATTCCCCTAACAACAGAGAACATTGACTGTCACCGTTTAGTGAGGTGACTGCAGACAGAGACAATAATGGACATAGAAAATTTGTACAATATGACTAATTGTTAGAGGAAAATCGTGGGGTAATATAGATGATAGATGCAACCTCTACAATCATATCGAATCCACAAATAAACACGAAGAAATAGTAAGTGAAACTCACACTTGGGACAATAAGTTACAACAGCAGTTAATGAAATGAATGAAGTGACCTCAGATAAATAAATCGATGGAAAGAATCAACAAAGTAAGCTAGCAAGCTATGCATGGTTTTGTTTTGAACAATGAATGTTGTAGACATGAACATTCGTTCTTGAAATACAACAAAAGTGAGTGTTTCCATGAGTGTCGTACTTGCTGTTCCTTGGAAGAGCCAAATAAAACTACTTTACTTAGTAATAAGTTCTATGAAGCTTAGGTTGCTAGTTCACATACAGAAAACTGAGAGTAGCATATTTTGATAGGTGTCATTGTGGAAGAAACTAGTTAGGACCCTGAATTTTCGATGTATTACTGTGTGTGAGAATGTGTGACTGTGAGAGAAGCTAGGAACTGCAAATAACACTTATGAACGAAAGTACAGTGGGACATGAATGTGTGTTTTCGAGAGAAAAAGTTAGTTGAGACATGAAGCTCTATGTATGCTGTATATTTTATGTAATTATACTTTTATTAATATTAGAGGATGTACAAAATAAATCAAGTCTATCATTTTGATGAGTTTCTAACTTTATCTTTTCATGGTATAACATTTATTTGGATTATCACTATTTTTCTTATAATTTCATGATTTTATTTTGTAATTATACAAGGTGAGTCATAAATGAGAAAAAATATTTTGTGCAAATTGTCACTCACTAATCTACAAACATTAATTCGTTTTTCGTATCAAATTTTTATTGAGATGAGGTTCAACAGCCGTAAGATATTTGAGGAAATGCATACTATAAACTATCAGCTGTTTATGCATTTATGTGTTCAGTAGTTGTGTTAGGTTCTCTTGTAATAGACCTTGGTTCACCATCACACAGCCTGGCATTGCTTTTATGTTTTTAACCAAGACTTGATGCCTAGTGATGTCTTATTTATTTTTATTGTGTGACATACATGCCAGTATGCATAAGGAGGCATAAAATGCACCTGTTTAATCAGTCTGCTAGTCCTCTTCCGTGAAGCTGGTTTATAACCGAAATCAGTAGAAGTTCCGAAAAACAATAAACAGCTGACGTTTTCCGTATGTTTGTATGTCAATAAATGACAATGCAATTGAATGGTATAAATGTGGAAATATGAAGTGGACTTTTGGATGTTACTGTGCATCGACATTGGCCAAGGAGACAGATTGGCAACAGGA